>CM046452.1:100222558-102895058 GCA_025506515.1 Flaveria trinervia
CCAATATCACCACTTCATCCGTAGTGACAACAATAATCAATAAACTTGAAACTATAGTAAAGAGTCAAATTTGAAATGGTAAGGATAAATTCATGGTGACATAAAATGAATAAAATAAAAATCATAAACTGTATTAAAAAAGATTAAAACAACACTGATATTCAAAATCGATTGATAGAAAAAAATCCATATAACTATTTATTAATATTAACAAAAGATAAATAATTCTTGCAATGCAAAACAAAAATTATAAAACATAACATCAAATATTTATCCGAAACTCTAGCTGATCGTATCATAGATCTAACCGTTTGGATATAGTTGTAGAAAAAAGGTTATAAAACAAATATATACAAATTGAGCACTTACTTGATGCGTCGTAATTATTTTTGAAATACAATCGTGAATAATCATGGATTTGCTTCTCATATCGTTTTTATTTCTTCACACACATGGAAGAGGGCACCATCGATTTATGTTTGTCTTTCACTTTCAAACCAAACACCAATGTGTTGTGTTTTTTTATTCACTTTCAAACATCATTGATGCTTCTTCTTTTACATTCAATTTTGATTTTGAAGGAGAGATATAGAGTTTAATGGGTATGTTTTTTGTGTGTAGGATATTATGTGTCTGGGTCATATTTTTAAAAAAATTATGGAAAATTGAAAAAATATTCTAAGTTTCCTAATGAAAAGAAGAATAATTAAGGAGTTACAAAAAAATAGTTAGTCAAATTATTTATTTGCCCTTTTACTAAAGGAAACTGTATAATAAAATTTATCTAAATCAAAGGTTGAGATTAGTTTTCGAAGTTCTCACGATCTTTAAAAGTTCTGAAAAGATCCTGACCCTATATTATATATGTATATATATATATATGTGTGTGTGTGTGTGTAGGAGAGATCAAATGAAAATCGTAAAAACCACCACTTTCCAATCACATAATTTATAATTGATTCGACTTTTTTATTGTTTAAAGTATATTTGAGTAAAATTCAACTTTATTTTTTGAGTTCATTGTATATTATTTAGTTTAAACTCCAAGGAATGACAATGATGGTGAAACGACTTACGTATACGTAACTTGTATGAGTTATATGTACGTAAGTTTTAGTTGTACACTTGTTAATACGTACGTACATATACATAACCCCTACATATACGTAACTATTAGTTGTATACTTTATATATATATGTATGTATGTATATATAGATACACATACATACATACATATGTATATATACTGTTTGATATTACGTGTAAAAATATAACACTAAGAAAAAAATACATCATAAAAAATATAATATGAAACACATAGTATTATTTTATTTGTCCTAAAAACATAGTATTATAAACATGATAGAGTGGAGCCTCACATAACCCCTTTGGCACATAGAAATGTACATCTAATGACCGGATTAAACATTTGGTCTTCAAAGACAAAGTCTACGTGTTAGTGGTCGCAAAACAGATAAAATCATGATCGTATAGGATGTAACATCAAAATGAACAATATGATATGCGACATTTCCATAAAATTCTTCATTACTTCAAGAGAAGTTAGAGTTAGAAAACAGATTTGAATCTACAATATATATACAAGCACATTTTAATATTTTATCACATCATTTACAAAAAAAAAAAAAGAAAAGTCACGGTTGTGGATCATTAAGTGAATATGGAGTGCCATCATTTATCTAAAAATGAATGCAACACATCTACCGTAACATGAAATATCACCATACACTAGTTGTTATGTCTAAAGGTTAATTTCATAAACTACACTTACTATTAGTGACTTGAATTTACCATTACACCCCTACAAAGGTCCCAACAGCTATAAATGGATCTGCAGCAAATATAGGAGAGAAGAGTGTATGAAAGATATGTCAACTGTTGGGACTTGGGGGAGTGAGTTATGGATAACGAATTAAAGATTGATATATGGAATAACACAATTATGCCACTCACGCAAGGAATGTGGTTCGATGGTCATTGTGTGCCTCTGGTCCTGTAAAGTTTGTTCTTGATTGACTGCACCTGCCTTCTTGTCTAGTTACAATCAACTGGACCCAACCTCATCAATTTCTGCCTCATCGCTAACCGTTTAGGCTTTCCCTCTAAAATGATTCGACGCTTTACTAGCTTCTTCAATTATTATAACCGTAGGGTCGCACCTGTGCTCAAGTTGAATGTGTACGAAGTTACTCGTCAATAAAATATATGATCTAATTTTGTATCGTTGTAAAATGTACGTTATAATACAATGCTCCTAAAGTATTATTTATGAATATATGAAATTTTATGATTTTAGACTAGGATGGTTAAGATTACTTTTATTTAAAGCTTATTGAAGCCATTTTACTTTATTTAATAGTAACACTAGCATTTACATTTGGTTTAAATAAATCACCTATAAATCCTATAATGCCTTATTTGTATAACATTTAGGTGTTAAAATCTTTTGAAATAGAATATTTAACTTTACACATTAGATTGAGACATGATAGCAGTATTTTTTATAGTAATTATTATTAATATAAAAATTATCAACTCACCATCTAAATTGATGATGTGAATATAATTTTTCATTTTAATAATTTTAATTGTTATCGTTTATGTTATCAATAAAACCATTGTAAGATAAGAGAGATGTCATATATGAATTGTATAATCATCAGACACGAGGTTTGTAAAACAGATGTGTTTTCTCACTTAACAAACTAATGTTTTAGGATAAGTTCTCATGTCTAGATAGTAATTGTTTGCTTTAATTTTTTTCAAAACTATATAGAGCAAGTTCGAACATTTAGTATGTTTGAACTATCATTTAAGAAAATTTAATTTGACTGCATGCTTATATGAGAAATGATAAATGAGTAGCATGTGATTCCTACAAAATATGTAAGATAATCAATCTCTAATTGTATGCTATTTTAATTTAGTTTCTTGAGAAGGTCTGGTCTGATGTTTGCTACCCGTAAGACAATCAAAAAGGGTTATAAATTATTCAACCAAGTTGGACGCTTATAAAGGTCCTCATATCTTTTGTATAAATATGTAGGGCCATGAAAAATGTAAGTTTAGGTTCCTAACATAATTTTGGTGAGTTATATGCTTTTGTTGTTGAAAATATCCTTATATTATTGAACAACATGAGAATGTAAATGACTGATTATTTGTTGATCAAATTAAGATGTCACCAAGTCATGTATTTCTATTGTATGTCGCTAGAAAGATTTACCGATTGTATACCAAATCAGACAGTTTGTCTACTAAGTAAGTATAAAGCTACATGTTTCAACAATTTAACCCGTCTAAAGTTAGCTATTTGAGCAAAAAAAACAACATATTGACCATGCAATTGTGCTACTGCCGATATATACGCTCCTACACTTCAATGATATCAAGAATGAAGGATAAATTTAAAAAAATTAACTAAAAGCTGCATAGAGTATAGTAGGTTTGATGGTGTGAGTTTATGTTATACTTCAAATTCCGTATTTGGATACTGTCATTAGAATAAAATACACAACAAAAGATATACTCCATCGTGGCTATTAAAATAAAGAGAAGATAGAAAGATAATGATTGAATATGCCATGAAATCTAGCTACAAACTTGACAAAACTAATAAAGATCTCCGTCAATCACGCCACCCATATAAAAACAAAAGGACTGAATAGTATATATCCATAAGTTGAAGTATATCATTGTTTATGACCATAAAGTCACTTAAAAAAGTATGAGGGGTGAAGCTGTAAAAATTACCAATCAAACCCATGATTGACTTTTTAAGTGGTATTTTAAAGTTTTAACGAAAGCACATGGCTACCTCTCTTCCTCTTGTCTCTTTTGATGCCACCAAGTGCATGTCATTTTTTTAAAAGTGTGAAAATTTAAAGTTGAGGGGCCTAATTGAGAATTTAAAAATAAATGAGATCTCTATGCATTCATCATCCCTAAATCTTGGGAAGCAAACACTCATTTGGCCATGTCCAATAACTTAAATTGGGTAACAAAGTGATAGTGTGTTGGTCAAGAAAGAAACCTGTTTTTTTATGAAACGAAATTGGTTGGCATCACTAAATTGGGAAGATTTCAATGCTCAACAAGTTGATAATGAGATTCTTGCAATTTCGTTACCCAATATTTTCACTTATAGAGGTGATGCACCTTACTTTATTCCAATTCTTATCGATATATATACATGCACACAAACATATGATGTCTAGTGGTACAGGTGTGCATCTCTCACACGAGTGGTGTTGGGTTCGAGCTTTATTTATTAATCAAGTAGAAGAAGATGTAGATTCATATAAAAAGTAAGGTGTGATTAGAAATCTTTGTTCAATTTACAAAATTCCTAAATTTTGCAAAAAAAGTGTTCAACTATCTAGGTCCTTGATCAAAATAATTTGATGGTTAATATTGCCACGTAACAGTTTTGTAATTAATCAAAATCTAATTATGGTTATGAGGATAGATATAGAATTAACCATCGTTTCTTTTTTTCTTTTTTTTTTTTAAATATTAGCTCCATATAAAATTCAAATATATTTTATTATTATTATACAAAAATTATACCATAAAATAAAGCAATTTATCATTTTTAATACGTGTATAATATTGTTATACTTGTTAAAATATATTTTAAGTATATAACATTGTGTGAAAACAACGTCACCGTCATATTAACACATCGTTATCATTTTTTAACACGATATGTATGAAATTTACACGGTGTTGTCATTTTATAAATGGTTTGCTATGTGGATAGCGAATTTAATAGTGATGTTACTCATGAAAATAGTTCTTTTATCGTAAAAGTATTTGTTGTCATCAATGTGTTGCTATATAACTAGGTTTGAATATGGGGGTTGATATGAACATCCATAAAATAGTTTTTTATAAATAGACGTAAATACATTCACACATGAAAAACATGTGTACATGTATTACTCCCTTACTAGGTTTTGTGGTTTTCACATAAAATGTAATTAACGGCATAAATATTATATTTATAATGACTACATTAACAAGAAATATAGACGCGTTTTAACTAGGCAATTGTAATAACATTTATATATCTTATATGTGATGTAAAGACGATTATATGATCGCTACCCAAATCTCTTTCTAGCTCTCATTATTTATACTTTCATAGTCTCATTATAACACTCATAATACTATAGTAAACATTATTATGTAAAGTGTAATAAGCATTCCTATATGTATTAAAGTTAGTCAAACCACATAAGTGAGGTGGTCGTGAGTGGACCCATTGAGCAGGTTTGCAAGCTATAACACAGGAGTAGTGTTATTTAGACAGAATAATTTCTTATTTACATAAGACAAATATTATTTTGAAAGTGGCCCTCTTTTGAGCATGTATCATATGAATGCTCTAACATACGCTAGACTTCCAACAAGCAAAGCAAAGCAAAGCAAACATTGAGTCAAACACCATCATCAATGCTTCTCCTCTCTCTTCTCTTGTTATTGAAATCATCACACATCATATCATCCAATTTACTCCACATAATTAATTCAATATTATTGTTTAATAAATACCATTAATTTCTCCTTTCAATGTACTTTTTAAATTACATTAAATCTCCTCAAATTTTGTCTACATACTTACCACAATATAACTTATTATTTAATAGCATTGGATTGTTATTTTAAAACCCTCCCTTATCATTAACACATCTTAGAAAATTATTATTATGTCTTTTGAGCAAGTTGAGCCAAAACTTATTTATATTGTTCAATCTTACTCCTACAATTTTTAGAATTATTTACTTTACTTTCAAAATATTTCTTAGTTATTAAAATAAGATTTTTCTACATTTGCTGAGGTATCCTTTTACTTTGGTTTATATTGTGCTTTTGTAAACAAATATATACGTAGAATTAATTAGATTTTTATACTTTAAAATAACTCTACCGATGGTATTACTATTCGATTTGAAAGCAGCAGTCTCACACATGGTTAAAGATGTAGCCACTTGTCTGTTGGTCAAACCAATGACATGATGCTTTCTTATTCTCTTTTCCAAACAATTATTTTTGTTAAACTTGAAATACTTATACTTTATTTAATTAACTTTTAAGTCGTTAAGCATGATCGACACAAGACGTTAAATTTGTGAGAGTTTAAATCCGTGTGATATTTATGAACCAGTAAGCTCCGGTAAATTTAGTAGGAAAGACTCGTGTTAGATAATGTTCGATACGCTGGTTGTGTTGATTATAAAAATATGAATGATGGATATAGTAATTATGAAAATGTTAAAAAAATTTGTACTAGATCATGATCGGATTTTTTTTCTTCATCAAAGTTGAAGCAAAGACTAAAACAACATAGTCAAACTAATAATACACAATTACCAATATGTTTCAAAGTAAATACATTATTACCAATACTCATAAATCAAGTATCTAGTTATTGATATAATGATATACAAAAAATATATAGTTCAACAATCAAGGTTACAAACAGAGTTGTTAGATAAAACCAAAACCATATCATAAGGTCGAGCTCAATTGATAGCTTGAGGAACCTTCATGGGTCGAGGACTCAAATTTATGGCTCGAAAACTCAAATAGTGATATATAATTTTCAAAAATTAAAACTTTTTTAAATAATTAAAAAATAGTTTATTAATAACAAACTCATCATCACATACGAAAGCCGTTGGCTAAAAAATCTGAATTTATAGGATAGTCAAGTCAATACATTGATCATTAATAAAAGATTAAACATCTAAATGCCTATACTATAAAATAAAGACCCAAGTAATTAATTATATAAATTCCATTTTTTATTTTGTTGGAAAGTTGTTATAGTTATTAAAATAATTAAGAAAAGGGAATTTCTAAATGCATCTAAGCCTACCAATGATTTGTCAAAATTAAACCAAATTAAAACTTTTAATACATAGCATATTTTGGACATATAACATAACATACATCTAAATGAAATAAAATGTATATTGACATTAGTTACTTAACTTATTAATAAAACTGTGTAATTACAATTATGGCATGCAATATGATCACATAACTTAAAAATTAAAAACAAAAAATCAAATTCAAATAATATATGTTATCTAAGATGAATTCTCATTGTGTGTTTTCAACCTTCATTAAAAAACATTTATATTCACAAAAATTAAAATAGGTGCAATCAACTTCAACTCTTGATGAACTAATGAACATAAAATTATACGAGCATGGGAATTTTTAACCATGAGAAAGTTGTTATTGACATTAACATATATGTTCATCTTTTTTTTCTTTTACAAAGGGAATTAAAGAAATTACTAAAGCACCAACCAACCCCTCATTGCTCTAATTTCCGCTTCAATTTTTCTTAATTTTCCGGATAAATTGCCAACCATCTTTACCTCCAAAACTCACCGGAAGTCACAATTCCCATATTTGGTTGGCAATTTAACATCAATTCAATTCAACATTTAACACAACACTTTGCTAGCTCAGGCTGCACCCTTTCTGCTCTTCTTGGTTCCCGGCTCAGGCGATGATGAAGCCGATGGGTTCACCGACTCGTCGGAGCTGAACGACAGATCCATTACAGCATTCGGGCTCCCCGGTACCGACCCGAACTTCCGTTTATTAAAATGTCGTCCCGAATTTTTGTCACATGTCATCTCCTTGATATGTTTCCAACACTCCTCCACCACCTCCTGTATAAATAAAAAATAATCAAATTGTGAATATTAGTTTTTAACCCTAAACACGCACACCCTGTAAAAATTTACTCATAAATCCATCTAATTACAAATATTATTTTTTAACAAACTTTAAAATCTACTCATAAATCCAGCTAGTGAGCACATTGTAAGACTATATAAACACTACATGTTACTAAAATGTAAAGTAAATAGCATATTCCGGTGGAAAAAGAAAAGTCAACTGCTTTACTTTTGACTTGTTCAACTTCGCTACTCTGAGAATGTGGTGGTGAATTAGACACCACACTGTAAATTTCAATGTTTAGCTAAAAAAGTCAAAATCTTGACCTTATTGATACCAAGAATGCCCAGTAGTTGAGATTGGTATTCAATTCCAATACAAGGTTCAACACTGTTGATTACGTGAACCATTGTTGCTGTTGCTATCACTGATGGAAGATAACACATAAACCTTCGATCTGCATTTATACATCCCGACATAACATCAGACCTTAACTTGAACATAAGGTTTAACAGACTAAAAGGCTTATAAAAAAGGGTGATTTATACGATGGTTTACCTGAAAGAAAGCACAAAATCAGACACTCGCATCTCTTGATAAATTCTGATGAAAGATAGCTTTTTAACCCGAGTTTTCTCGTGATGTGATCGAGAAATGATAATGGCGTCACTGGGTTCATCCGCCATTGAAGAGTTGACAGTATCAAAATCTCCATTTTCTGAATCGTTTTCGCTTCAAACACGTATTTGCTTCCATCCAACTAAAATCAAAACAAAACAATAAGATTATAATCTGATTATTATGCATACAACAGATCAAGAACATGTTAAGGATTGTAATATCGCACGTACTTGAAGATCTAGAAGAAGGGGGACATGAGTTTCTTCAACTTTAGCAGCAAGAGAGATGCAAGAAACAGCAGCAAGTTGTGTCATCCATGGCTTCTTCTCCGTTTCAAATCCTTCAAATCTCTCAAGAAATCTATCAAGATAGTTAACAGCCAGAACGGCGGTGAGGGCGGAGAACGAGTAATGCGCCACCACGCTCAGAATCCACTCCACCGCCTCACGGCGGTGGTGGGCGGTGGCGCCGGAGATGACATTGTGGTTCAACCGTTGGTGGGATTCTTTCGAGATTAGAGATGATAGTTCTTCTTGGTGTTCCCACAGTAGGTCTTGTTGGAGAAGTGTGTGTTGAGCGTGAATATTATTATCATTATTATTGTTGTTGTTATCTTCATCATCATCATCATCAGCATCATTAACTACACAGCTGTAGCTGTTTACTGGTTGTTGTTCTTCTTCTTCATCATCTTCCCATTGATGTTTTTCTTCACAGTAGAGTGAGTCCAAAAGGGTCATCATCTTCTATGAGAGGAGAGATTTAGGGTTTGAAATTCATCATGTAGATAGATGATGAAGATGAAACCAGTGTTTGTAGAGGTTGAGGGGAGGAAGAAGAATAAGAGACTGGTGAGCAGTGCCCAGAGGTTTGTGCTTTTTATTCACTAGGTATCGGCATTCTTTTAACAGGATATTAACATTTTTATATACTTTTTAAAATTTTAAGATGTAAACAAATACATGTATTTGTTTTTAATTCATGGAAAGCGTTTTACTTGTATACATAATTTAGCATGCATCTAATAAGATAAGTGGCTGACAAAAAAATCTAATAAGAAAATAGATAAATAAATATAGTCCCTTTCTTTATAAAATAAGGAATAGAAAAGTATGATCAGGCCTTCTTAAAAGAAATAAAATCTAAATTAAAATTTTTGTGAATATTATATTTTTAATCAGGAATTAAGTTTTTCCAACACATTTAAGAGAACAATAATCAGAATTTAAAAATTATCGGTTACCATGTGCCAGAAAACTATCACCGGTGATAAACTGTCGTATGCAACTTGCAATTGTATGGATATAGTAATTACTTATAGTATTAGTATGCTTGAAATTTGTTGGTTATTATTAGAACACATCAAGCATGATTACCAACAGTGATATGCATTTGAATACTCATCCGTGTAAGCTTACAGAATTTGTTGTTAGATCTTTATCCAACTTTTAAGGAACATAAGATATCAACTTATGTGACTACAAAGTAAAGGCTACATGTAGGATGTGAGATTGTTTAGCGCTGCTTAGTAATTTTTGAGTCATTAAATATTAAATCATAAAAAGTCTGAATAATTAAAAGTTAGTATATCATTTAACTATTCAAAAACAAATATCTGATCAATTCAAATAATGTGTTTTAACCATTTAGCATTAAAGCTCTTAATCATTCAGCATCAGTGTAATGCTTAACCATTTAAAAGTAAATCTCTTAACCATTCAGACATGTGCTCGCAAAACAAACAGTCTGAACCATTAAGTATTCAACTGAACCATTCAAACATTTAAATCATTAAAAGGTTAATTAAAAGGCTGCCAAACAGCCCATTGATCAAGTTGCTAGTATATACATAATATTACATTTGATCATGTTGAATCTTTAATATTGTCATAACTGGAATTCCCAAGTGATTTTGACAAATCCATTTTCTTGGTTGTGAGAGACGATGAGAATCTCGTTAAATCTTTTTATACACTTCATAAACTGTTTTATATTTCAAATCAGTTTTTATGTGTGAGTTTGTATAGATTCAAAATTGCGTTTGTTAAATATAAAATGAAAAGTTTATAATCACTACAATCCATAAGTTCGTCACCTAACTCAGCAAGATTCTAAATTAGTATATGAGAGATCAAATAAAATATGGATTATACTATATACTGATGTGATGAAAGATGAGTATAATAATTATCTAAGTATTGTTAAAATACATCAAGTATACAATAATACATGATATTTATGTACCAGCTTTTACATGTAACTTTAAATCCACATTAGGATAATCATAATTCTAAGCATGCATTGCAAAGTGTAGTGAATTTGGTAAATCCCAAATTCCACTCTCGCTTTGGGGGATAAAAAATGGTAAAAACTCTTTTTAAGGTGGAATAATGGAATATCTCATTTTGCTTTATGGGTATTTTCAATATAACTTTATACAAAACAATTATAAATAATTAAAAAAATTCTTTTTCTGCCTTCCTTTAGCAAAGGCATATACATATACGTTTTCTTTTGTTTTTATATTTTTTTAAAAGAAAGAGAAATATTCCAAAAGAAAAAGAAAAAGAAAAATAATAAAAAAAGCATGAAAAAAGTTTACCCCTATACGCATGCTGCAGTAGCTTCATATGCTTTTTAAGTAAGTCTACTCCTACCATACCCAACTAGTAGAAGAACTAGAAGCTTATTTATATGTTTTTTTTGTTAATTTTTGTTATTGTAATATAAAGGTTGCTTTAATTTAAGTATAATAAAAGGGTAAATCAGAAAAAGATGTCTTTATTAAAATAATCATTGGTTTTTCTTATAAATTATCAGTTTAATCAAAATCACAACAGCACCATAATAATCAGAAGACATAAAACTGACAAGATTTGCATCAAGCGATACAAAGACGACTACGTTTTGTATCTAACACAACACGCGTCAATGTGTTATTAGTTATGTCTAACTAAAACGTAATAAAAATAAAAACATCCCAACAATTTTATTCCTTCAAGAATTTCTTAATAAAACTAAAGTTAAATGTTATCTTGATTTGGAATTTAGCGAATAATCATCTAAAATTTTCTTATAATATACATTTCTATTACATAACATTTTGAAGTTAATCTGAATTAAGAGCTAGAGTGTATACGAGTGTAGTAGCTCTTAAGCTAATCGAGATTAGCGCGATAAAAGCTCAAACATGTAGAAAAAATTTAAACGAGTTTAAGTCTCAATTGAGGCTTATGGGTTGTTTGGCAACTTCTGAATGATTAAATGTTGAATCATTAAATGCTGAATTATTAAGATGTCTGAATCATTAAAAGCTAGTATATTATTTAACTATTTAAAGACAAATGTCTGACCGATTCAGATAATAAGGTTTAACCATTCAACATTAGACATCTTAACCATTAAACATCAGTATAATGCTTAACCATTTAGAGGTAAATGTCTTAACCATTCAGACATGTATTCGCGAAACAAACAGTCTGAATAATAAAGTGCTGAATCATTAAGACATTTGAACTATTAATAGACTGATTTAAAGGCTGTCAAACAGCCCTTAGCGTATGTAGTAATGAACAAGTTGATCCCGAATTTCATGTATCGATTTCCCTAGTTTGTATAGACTATTATTCATTTAAAAATAGTAATATTAAATGACTAAACATTTTAAAATAATAACTTTAATTACGCTAAAAATAACGAAATAAAATATACATATGATTATACATAAATAAATTCTATATAAATAGTAATATATGTATATAAACACAATTAATTTTAAATAAATTAATTAAAACAAGTCAAGACAATTTAAACTTATAAAATTACCTATAAGTCGAGCATAAGACTCGAGGTTTAGACCAAAGAGTGAAACGAATCAATTCGACTAGACTTCCCTACGCTCTCAAAGGAAGCCTTGTGATTAAGACATCATTATAAGAAACTCTTGTTTAAATTTTAATATATCTATGAACATGTATATTTAACTAAAAATGTAACTGAAGACAAAAAAAGTAGTATATGAATTGTGGTGTGTGTTATGTGGTCCATATATATTGATATAAACTGTCAATATGTCTCATCATTTTCACCCTTTTTGATTCTGCTCTGCTGCCTCACTGTCCTCCCTCCCTCCATCTCAACTGTTCACTTACTCACTGTAAAAAATCTTTTGGATGAACTCATTTCTCTTACTATTTATTTCAATTTTTTATTTTGACTTTTTACCTTTGCCTAATTTTACCTTTTGTCCTTTCATTTATAAAATTTATGCTTCCCCATAGTATTATCTATTTTCGCCTTTTGAATTTATTATTATAATATTATTATATAAATTAATTCTATATAATATTAAAGGAATAAATGCAGGATAAAAGAAAATTAAAAGCTTAATATAGTTTTAAGGATAAGCATTGGAATTACTTCACCTATTATTATTGTTTTTAATTTACTACATTATTGGGTAATCAAAGGTAAAAAATCTTGAAGATCCTGTGTGAATCGGTGTAGGGTAAGAGGAAAAGAGAAGTTGTACATTAGGCTATGTGAAGTTGTACGACCATCATAAATGCAATGTTGGCCAGTTTGTGAATTGTTTAGTTGATGTGATCTCTTGCTTTCTTTTTCTTCATCTCGCCCTCTACTTTTCTTTTTTACTTTATTGTTTTTCCCTCCAATACATACAAATTATCGTCTTTCGTTTTCTTATTTAATATAATGTTATATAATATGATGTAATCAAATTTTCAACAAAATAGGCAAATAAATGAAGGTAAATAAACATACAATATCATGTCGATTAAAAAGCAATAAATCTAGCAGTTGACCATATTATATGGTTGTTGACTCTATTAGTGTGTGGGCCATCATCATATTGGAGGTATGACTCAACTAAACAATAAAAATGAGATTATATTACCATCGGTAACCATGTGAAATTAAGGGCCCCACTCAAATCACAAAATTATAATGCAAGATCAAAATTCATGGCTTTTGTCACATAATAATCATATCAAAGTCTTTGTTTTTTGTTTTGCCAGCCTATTTCCAATCGTACACCTCTTGTGGCAAAAGGTACATATATTAGGAGATTTTGAACACAATAATTACCAATTGGTGTTGATTATTGTTGATGATTGATCGTTGAAAATGAAGCTAATAATGATGATGGATACACCACTTTTCACTACCACTTATCACTCTCCATGTTCGGTTCTTTCGGGGGCTACCAACGTTGTACAATATCAAAACACCTAGCTCTAGTTCTATGGTACTCGCGAACAATGTATTCAATTTGTACTAAGTTGATCTATTTACCTTGTACGATGTAGTTTTGTATCAAGAAAGTGTAGGACGGATATAAGTTAAGTTACAAAGTCTTAAACTTTACATCATAACAAAAGTTAGATACCAAATTAGTTTATGAAAGATTTGACTAGTGGGTTACAAGTTTACATCCAAGAATGGTGTACGTAAACTCATACCAATAAATACAACCCAAAATATCACACTATATGAGT
This sequence comes from Flaveria trinervia, assembly GCA_025506515.1. Classification (NCBI taxonomy): domain Eukaryota; kingdom Viridiplantae; phylum Streptophyta; class Magnoliopsida; order Asterales; family Asteraceae; genus Flaveria; species Flaveria trinervia. Next base: position 100,236,422 of record CM046452.1, read on the forward strand.
TTGATACATTAATCCGATTAGCACTTTCGGCTTCCATCTTGGTTTGCCTAAGAGAACACTTCAAATAATTTAACACTAAGTGGATACACGAGGGTTAGAGTGTAAGACTCCAAAAACAAAAGTAGAAACATATAGAAAGCATTTAGAAAACATGTTTAGAATTGTTGTAAGCTTGTGATGTTTCATTTATCAACATAAATCCGTAAAAAAATCAACACTTTGTACAGCTTAACCTAAAGTTACTCCATATAAATAAACAATTCATAGCCACACACGTTTCCCTCTAAGTGAATGATTGCACATTGTTCACATTCAAGACTTAATTGTTATTTAAAGGGTTTTTTTTCTTTCTTTTTTTCCTGGTAGTGGAGGTGAGGGATGCAATCACATTTGATATAGAATTATTAGAAAATAATTAATAAAGTAAAGAAATTACATCAGTGGTCATCAAAAAAAGTTGATACTGTAACTTTTTTACAGATTGTACATTATATTAATTTTACAATGGACTTATGCTACTTTTGTGAGGTCTATGATTTTTTAAATATTTATAAATGTGCAATCTCAACATTGGAGTTCCACATGTGCCAATAGAATTCAAAAGAAATATTTAACAAGTAAATGATCTCGATTTTTATAAGGATGTGTATATGAAATTTCAACTTAGTAAAGCTGTAAAGGAGTTGTATGAAATTAAAAGAGTTTCAATTATAAGTTAAAAAATGCATAAGATTTATACTGTGTTAACTATATTTAATACGTATCAAAGTAAAAACAATGAATACGAGTGTTTATACAATTCTTTTATTTGAAGTTCTAAGGGCGCCAAGAAAAAATGGCACTTGCAGCAACACAACAAACATTCACAAGGTAGGTTCATGACTGCAAATGAAGCTCTAAATATTGATCTTTGATGCTTCCCAGCAGACCAGTCCATATATTCCTTTTTTACATATCCAACTAATCCATTGAAAAACCAAAATCAAGACAACATATGACATAAAGTCAAATAAACATCAATACAAGTCAACAAAATTAAATCTTTCAACTTCAATCACTTTCCCCACTAAATTGTTCCCATTTCAACTACTATTATCTACCACCATTGACAAATTGTATGCAAAATCTAGCACCACGAGACTTGAGAGGCCGATCAAAGTCCAAGTAGTGTCTGATGGTTCGAACCAAATGGCCCATCGGTTACCAACTGACCACTGAATTTGGGTTTGGGTAGTGAAAAGGTAGTTAAAATCAACTACTACTGCTCTTGTAATGTTCTTTGATGAATCTATCTGCATAATAAGAGTATTTGTGTCTTACGTACGCTTGAATACATTTCTGGTAAGAAAAATTAATCCATACACCATCTGTTCTCACAACAAACAGGCATCTTGAACATCTGAACTGTGGATGCCGATCAACCTTCAAGATTTTAAAAATATTTATAGTTAAAAGTAATCATTAAACGTAAATTAATGAAAACAAGTCCAGTCAATATATTTGATCCGCGATCTATACGACAACAGTTGTGGGCCAATAACAGCTCAAGATTTATTAAATCCAAGACTTTAAGTGAATCAGACATGATGTCAATTTAATCAACAACTTTATTTGGTGTTATTGGTGTCACTAATAAAGAATGTAATGAAAGATGTATAAACAATTAAATAGGTATCAAATGTCAAGGTATAGCAACTAACCAGGGTAAGACCAGTTCTTTGCTACATGTGGACTTAAAACACTATAAAAGAATGTTAATTCAGAGAGCTCATTATTGCTACTTTTAATACCAATTTATAAAATGAAAATAAGACACAAAGATCAAGCAAATTTTGCTTTAGAAAACTTCAAATGCACACACACATATATATTGTTGAACTATTTGAAAGCAACTTATTGGCATAGAAGTCAAAAGTGGATTAATTATGTGACATCGGTAGTAATTGGCTAGCTGTAAATGTTTAATCTGTCCCTCGAGAAAAGAAGAAGATGCAATGAATGAATCGCCTTCTAAGTTTCAAACTTACTTTGTTAGAAACACGAGAACAAGCATACAATAGATGAAAAAAAAAACAAAGAGCACTTTAACTATTAGTGACATAACAAAAATGTGTGGGACTATAGTTATAAGGGGAAGCCACAAGCTTGGGTGAACCTAAGTTTGTAAACAAAATATTCTTTTATAAAACTTACCATAATGGAATCAAGGCTTCACCCGATCTTGTCTTCAAAATGAGGATGATAAGCAAGAAGCTTTTCCACCACCATTTTCTCATCTGTTGATGTAAGTTGCTGTCCATCCATATACCTGGTTAAGTACAATTAATTAACAAACGTGATTAATTTGGCTGCTAAGTACTGTGATATTTCACTTGGATGAAAAATGAAAGTTTGAATGCTAAATACTGATATTGGGAGTACTTTATAGAATGCTAAAGAAATACGCTTATAATGAAGCAACTAAATGAAAAGTGCGGCAAACTGGTCAAACGGTATAAGGAGAAATGCGGCATTTTGACTACATATAAGATTTGAAGAGGGTTTACAAATTTGAGCCCTCATTTCTCCATCCACATCTTGCAAATAGAGGGGGGGGGGGGGGGGGGGAGAGAGATAAACGATAATTATAAAGTTTGGAAGCATTTCATAAAAGATATCAAAGAAAAATAAGGTATTGAATCCTTGACCCATTTTTTTAACCATTTGGGTATGTTCTTGAGTATACAGGTTTAAGAGTCAATTTTATGTTTAACAAATGTTATGTGATATTTCACTTATGCCCAAGATTGTGAGATGTCACTTTTGGAGCATGCATGATTTGAGATTGCATCCATCATATAGTAACATATGTGGATCTCTTCTAAAGGTGCACAAGTGACCCACTCACAGGGCTCCTGTTGCAAGTGTAGATAGGATACCCCTGTCACCCAAAATTAAGCAAATTGAGTCTCCATTTCTTCCAGCAAACATATAATAATGCAATGCATTGCTGATGAAGGATCCTTCCACTCATATTTTGGTTATGAATTTCCCTTTTATCAATTGTATAGTTGTATGTCACGTGTGTATTTTAGATGACTAGACAAACAGTATTCCAATTGTGAAATTGTAAGGAATAATTTGTTTAGCACTTTGTCTCTTATGAGCATAGTGTTGGTATCAAATGCAAACTACTAGATACCCACATGTAGACAACTTACCCATGTGAACCTAGTGAGTAGCAGTGTAGCACACACGTGAAAGATAAAAAAGGGATTTTATTAAAAAAAATTATATTGATGTACGAATAAAAAGAGATGCAACACAACAAAGAGACTTCAATACGCACGCTCTTGAACAACTAAAATGAGCCAGCTCGACTTGTGTTCAATACAAATATTTAGACTTGAAGAATTAAACGAGCTTGAGCGCAATAACGAGATAAAAACTCGATTGCTTGCAGCCCTGATATTTAATAGTACTTACTTAAATTGCATAGTGCATAGCCTTTAAAAGCCCCAAACTAATTTATGTCAGGTTCCAAGTAACTCAATAAAACTTCAACATGTATGCAACATTGCAACTTTAGCCTATCTACTATGAGAAATTGAATACTTGTTTAAATATAATGAAGTTAAGGTTTAGTTGCCACCCAAAGGTCCAACCAAAGAGTAACGGGCCTCAATATGGCAGTTTAAGAAATGATACATCTTTAGGATAGAGATATATAAAAGCTTTAAAGAAGAACAAGAATGTAAGTGCTAGAACATGATAAACATGAGCAATATCCACAAAACAGTATATTTATATTATCCGAGGAATTAGTAAGGGATGTGCACTTAATGCCTTATACAAGGCATGATTGTAGGCATGTAGCTTAATGTAATAAACCACTTAGTATATGAAAATAAGGCTAAAAACTTCTTACAAGATCCATACTGGTCTTGAAACAAAGAACCTTTGAGGAAGAAATAAGAATCTCTAGTTCTCATGGAACTTCTTATAAGGTTCTTGAAGTCATTAGAATAGCGTACATGAGTCATGTGTATGATGATCTAGAGTAGAAACATTCTAGAATGCATCTTTTATAGGTTGCTTAGCATGAAAAGGGATGGCTTCATTTGGCAAACATACCTCGAGTGTAAGTTGTTGTAAAGCTTTCTAGCAAGTGTTTTTAAAGCAATACGAAGTGTTCATTTTCCTTATAATCTTGTGCTCCTCTATAAACCGAGTGAATCGCGAAGTGGCGCACAAAAGCTTGGAAAGGTAGTGTGTGACATTAAGGTGTGTCTAGACAACTTACTCATTGAAAAGATATCATTAAAATAGGAACATGGTTTCTTTTGAATAGTCCAACCTCCAAAGAATAGTGAAATTGCATAACTTATTTACATTTCATACATACATTTTGCGAGTAAAGATGCACAAAGAATAACCATGAAGAATGTTTGTCATAAAGTTTTCCACATATTCCCTTTGTAACATTGGTTAAACTCTTTGAGCATCAAAACAATCTCATATTCTTATCCACTGTAAGTAACATAGAACATAAAATGTGACACTTTAGTCATATACTTTAGCCATTTCTAGCCTTCATGCTCTCTTAATCATATCTCTATGAACAATTTCCAATGTTCTACTCTCTATATAATCCAAAGTAAGAGTACTAAGAAACAATCTAATACAAGAAAACTATATGCTTCCTAACGATGCCATCCATCATATTTAACAACTTCACTAAACTCAATTTCTAACAGATACATACCACAACTAGAGCACATCAAGTTATCTCAATAATCTAATCATCCCCAAACGGGCATATTAGAGCCATTCAAAGTAAAATAACAAGACACGAGTTTCTAAAACACCTAAGGAGAATCCTAAAAAAAGTAACTGAAGAAACATCAAAATGCATCATGTAAGATGAATATAAAGAAATTGGAAATGAAACCTGTTCGGAGTGGAGGATATCTTTGGTTAGGAGAGTGACGGGGTCGATATCTCGGAAGATTTCGGCTTCATTGTCTTTCCGTTTGCGATCCCATTTGGGGTCCTTGGGTGGATGTCGTTTTGCTCTTAGCAATGAGGATTTGTCATCGTGTGTTTGTAGTGGAAGGTGTATTCCTAATTGGAGTGGGAGAGTCTTCTTATGAGTAAGCATACGGCGGCCGGAAGTGGTGTGTGGGGGCGGAGGTGGTGGACGGCTCTGCCTAGTAGCGGTGGCGCTGCCATTGTCGGGATCGGAGGGAGTTTACGCCTGTTCTGCGGCCACGGGCTTTCTGCATTCCTCAACCCTCGGTGTAATGCAATCATTTTTTTTCTGTATTTCATTATTAATGCTAATATATAATAACTATGTTAGTATCATGATTTATAATTGTATATGAATTATTATTTTAAATAAATAAATAAATAATAGGTAGGTTATATAATTATATAGATAAATAAATAGTCTAGAAATTATTTATTAAACGTATTGCAGTTAGTAATAATCTGAAAAGTTACAGTACGATATTTAATATAATATATGTATACAATTATATTTGTAATTGTTTAAGAGATAAAACAATTATACTATTTTTAACTCTCTTATCTAAATAGTTTCATTTTTAAATATTTATTTTAAAATTTTCTTATAAAATTTATTTTTTATAAAAATATTGTTTATTAAAAAGTCAAGTTTCTAATTATTCTGTTTGTTTTAATAAAACTACTTTTAGAAAATTGTATATTTTTATAATTATTTTTAAAGAAAAACTGATTTAAAATATTTTGTTTTAAAAGGTTCAATGTTTTAGAAAATATATGAATTTTAATTTTCTTAATAAAATATATTTTTAAAATATAGTTTATTTTTTAAAACAATGTTGATGAAAAAGAAAAATATATCAATTGACCAAATTAAATTTTATGAAGAGAGATAAATTATTTGAGTGTTTAATTTACTTTAACACCTTTTTAGAGGGAAAATAAAGTGATGATGTTTTGAAGAATAATAAGTGTCAAAAAAATAGTTAAGAAAATAATAAGTGATAAAATAAATCTTATTTTATTAGTATTTATAGATACAGAGGAGTGGTATTATGAATTATATTATTGATTTATGTAAATTTTGGTTTTTATATAACTATTGGTTTTTCATGAACATCACTTAATAAGTTAATAATAGATTTTTGAGTTCAAAGTGCACACTCATCATAAAAACCCATGTGTTTGCTTTTATCCTAAGGAAAATGAAAATATTTAAGTGAAAAAGAAATTTTCAAGTGAGCCAGAGTTTGATCAAGTCTAGAGTATAATCCAACTCTGGTGTCATGAAGGATCGTGAGATGTCTTTCTCTGCCCGACGCCCAAAATTCCCATTTTCTTGTTGGACCAACTGCCGAAATTAACTTTTACTGAATTGGAAGAGCAAGAACAAGTCTCTCTGTTTTTTAGGAGCAGAGCAGTCAAAAGAATGAAACAAATCAAGTGATTGTTCTAGAACGACTATTTCTCATAAATGCTCCTTGTGATGAATGGATATACATTGAAATATTCAATACATAACGATCATATGGAGTCTTTCTTTTTTAGAGAGTTAATTATATAAATGGTACATGTGGTTTACAGCGGGTAACACTTTTGGGTACTAACTTATTTTTATAACATATTTGGTATCTGAACTCCTCAAATCATAACGCACTCGGGTATTAAGGCCAACACCCGTTTATTTTTAACAGATCACTCCCCCACGTGCTACTCACGTGAGGGTATTTTGGTCAATTTGTGAAAAAATAGGGTTTAAAACCCCTTTTCTTCTTCAATCGAACATCAGAGCTTCACGTGAATGCTTTACCCCCAAACCCTAATTATCTCTACAATCGATCATGGTGTTGTGCAATTGTGACAGATTTGCAGCAATTAAAACATCTCGAACGAGCAAAAATCCTGGAAGACGCTTCTACACTTGTCCAAAACAAGTAATTTATTCTATACCCGATGATTTCATGGCTTCTTCTACTAACAAAAGCCTTGTTTTTGACAAACAAACAAATGTAAGTTCTTTGTATGGATGGATCTTCCCAAGATTGGTACTACCTCATGTGAAAGCATTCCCCTTCAATGTTCAAAAAAACAAACAAGTAGTTCTTGTTCATCCCCATGTGAGAGCTCAGTTTGTGTGAATTGGAATTCAAATTCAAAGAACAAAGAAGCAAAGCTTGAAAAGAAAGTAGCAGCTTTGAAAGAAGAAATTCGTAGGAAAAATTTGTACTTGATTGGAAGTTGGTGTTTGTTCATTGTTTTTGGATTGTATGTCTTTTTTTGTAAAGTAATTTGATTGAAAGTTGCAGATTCATCTTGTATGTGTGTTGTTTTGTAATGAATTCTAACAATGTAATGCTTTTGGTATGAAATGGAAGTGATTGCTGCAAATATGTGTATCAAATATATTGCTTTTGGAAGTGATTGTTACAAATATGTGTGTCAAATAAATGGAAGTGATTGCTGCAAATATGTGTATCAAGTGAGCTGCTGCATTTTTACTCAAGTGCAGTTGCTGCCATTACAAACATGTTGCTGCACTAACAAAACAAACCCACGACACAACAGAACAAACCATGTGCAGAACAAACCACAACACAACAGAACAAACCATGTGCAGAACAAACCCACGACACAATAGAACAAACCAAGCTGCTGTATTTTTATAATCAAATAGCACATAACAGAACAAAATAATAGCCAAAGTACTGCCATTACAAACATGATGTTGCACTAACAGAACAAACCAAAAGTATGCATTACCATTACAAGCAAAATACCAATTCAAAGTACCGCCATTACAAACATAAAACCTTCAAGAATTAGATTCTGCAACTTGTCCAACACAAGTTTTCTTGTTATGACCCTTCTTTTTGCACTTGCTACATGTCACCGACTTCCACTTTCTGGTCAACTTCCCATTCTTAGCCATTTCATCCTCCTTCTCCCCTTGATCCTTCTTTCTCATCTTTCTTGGCCTTCCAATTGGCTTGTGGTATTTTGGTTCTTTCAAAGTTGTAGGGCACTCGGATCTTGGCCACATGTTCCTTCCATTAATTGGACCAACTTTATGTGAATATACCTCCTTCCATGTCTCAAGCCAGTAACAAGAATCCACCACAACTCTGGTACATCCACTTCCAATGAATTATCTCTCATATCCCAATTAGCTGCAACAACATGCTTACATGAAAAATTCCTAACAGTACCCAATTTCTACATGAACACACTTTTTCAGCTACATCAACCACATATTGCGACCCATTGCAGCCTGTTACCTGGAACTTTGATCCCCCATTCCATTTACATGTCAACTTAGCAGCTTCATTTTTTATGATTTCAAACTTAGTTTGTATAGTAGGAGTTAAGAAACCATGTTCCTTCTCAATCAATTTCATCACATTAATAATTCTTTTCATCAAATATCTCTCACAAACTCTAAAGCTGTAATGATAGGCTTATCCCTACCATCTACCATTCTCGAATTAAACACCTCACACAAGTTATTTAGTAGGACATCAGTCTTTGCTCTACCTATAAACACACATTAAATATAACTTATAAAAATGGCATTTAAACTATAAGAATGACAAAGTTCTTACCAGTAAAATGGCTTCTAGCCCAATGAACAGCAGGGATTTGTTTTAACCAGTTGTAGGCTGCCTCATTCATACTTTTCAAATCATCCATTTTGTATTGAAACACTGGATTGTGGTGGCTGATGCTATACTCCATATCATGTCCTGGAAAGCCTTGCCCCTCCATTGCAACTTCATGTTCTGGTGTATGTGTCTTAGGCAATAACGATGTTCAGCAGCAGGGAAGATTTTTGAAATTGCAGGTATTATACCTTTCTGCCTATCAGACATGAAGGTAAAGTTTGATCTCTCTTGTAGTCCAAGATCCTCTCTTAATATTTCCAGAAACCAAATCCATGAGTTTGTTGTCTCTGCTTCAACAATAGCATATGCAACTGGATAAATCCCATTATTTGGATCCATACCCACGGCTATAAGCAATTGACCAGGAAAGGGGGCCTTCATGAAAGCCCCATCCAAACCCATAACATCCCTTTTGCAAGCTTTGTAACCCATTTTTAAAGCACCAAGACAAATGTAAATTCTTCTAAATACTCTAACCTCGGATTCCACATTTGGTTGTGGTTCATGGTCAATTCTAACTGTAGTCCCAGGGTTTCTTAACTTTAGTTCAAGGCAATAATCCCTCAGATCTTGGTACTGCTTATTGTAATCACCTATTATCTTTTGTGATGCATGTGTTTTAGCCCTAAATGCCTTCATTCTTGGAACTGACATTTCATACTTCTTTTGCAACTTGTCTTGAATTGCTTTGGTGGGTATGCCTGGATTTGACTCAATTTCTGCCATCAACTTATTTGACATCCACTCTGAAGTAAAAGCTTTAACAGATCTAGATGGAAGACATCTATGTTTTGGGTTGTATGTTTTCACCATCCAAGTAGGCTCATTCTCCAATTTTGAAGCATACAAGACCCAAGGACATTTATTAGGATTTTCAGCAGTATTTCTACCACCATCTTTTTTACTTGACCCCACACTTGGGCCTTCACTTGAGCCTTTTTATATAATAGGATGCTCCCTTTACAAACAACCCTAATCTTGGTTGCATCATTCCTATATAGCCTAATGTCTCTCCTAGTCTCAACAGCATGATCCTTAACTAAGTCTCTCACTTCCTTCTTATTCCCAAATACTTGGCCAACATAGAATGTACACGGATCCTTAGAACTTCTTGATGTTTTCTAGTTCTTCTAAGTGCTTTTTTTCTTCTCTTATCCATTCGTTGATCTCCTTCTGATTCAGATGTACCAAATGAATCATTACTCAAGTAATCTTCATCAAGTTCATTATGAATTGTTACTGCTGTCACACCCCAACCTTGACGGTGGAAACGTCGAGGAGTGAGAGTTAAGATCGTTCATAGCCACATAACGCTATTAATAATCCAAATATATTCTACACAAAATTTCATTTGTCACATTACAAACATAAGTCCCAAAGGATATAAAAACGTAACATAAAATGTAACAATTCATCCTATTTTATTTATTAATCTAGGTCCATCCCTAGTTGTGCTAGCTTCAGTGTGTAGATAATCAAACTTGGGCATTACCTGAAACATGTTAAAAATAAAAGGTCAACAATAATGTTGGTGAGCATTCCATAGTTTTAATACATAAGTATATATAAAAGATGGCAATTCAAGTCATAAGTTAGTGAATATAGTGATTAGGGATGCTATGGACAATGCAACAATCAAACCTGACAATGTGTTACAAGTCTCAACGTTAAAAGTATATACGATCAGCTAAGTGTACTTGGATCAACCAAGCAGGCTTGTTTTACCATAGATCTATGACTTCGCTGGGCTAGCAATAGTTAATGATTGTACATATAACGCCATAACATGGTAACCACATAAGTTCAACTAACCACAACTTAACATGATGTATTGCCATAAAGTTTACAAGTCTCAAATAAGTTACAAGTGCAAAGTATAAAGTAACATGTTTCACCCCAAAGTGTGAAATAAAATAAGAAGGGGGGTATGGAATACTCACGTGATCAAATGTATGTAAAAGACGATTAATAAGAAATATAATAAGCAACGTTCCAACGTAGTTCTTCACAACGAATCCTAAGTAACAATATTCACAAGATTTAAGTTTTAGGTTAACGTTTAAACATGATTTAGGGTTTTAAGAGAAAAATTTGGGATTCCTTGATATATATATATTTCTAACAAAAGAATTACATTGATTTAATAATTTGTCATGAGGTCATAAACTTGAATCGTTTAATATGGTTGACAAAACAAAATATAAAGTGTAGATATCTTTTTATTTATAAAAGTTATAAATAAAGTGTGAGCCAAAAACAATAACAATTTTTAATGTCTATTTTATAAAAAAAACTAGTTTATATACATTATTTGAACAAACAACTATTTAGTAGATTAAAAATATTTTAAGTTTAACTTATAAGAAATAATTTAAATATATTATTTGAACTAATAATGGTTTTAATAAGTTAGTCAACATTAAAATTTATTTTTTTATAAGAAATTTAACTAATTATATCATTTGTTTTTATATAAGTATACAAGTATTATAAGAACATAAATTTTTAGAAATTGGTTAAATGACTTCAAAATAATTTAAGTTTACCAGATTAATTTTTATAAATTTTTAGAATTTTTCTATATTTTTTTAAAGGCTGAAAAGCCAAAAATAAAATGAATTGGAGGTCGCGGGTTCGAACCCGGGACCTCTAATTCGGAATGTGAGTGGGGAACCAGTGAACCAAGGCATCCAGCCGCGTTAAGACTCCGATTTAATAAACTAAATACAGTAACAACGAATTTCCCCCAAATCGCACGAACCCTAGTTTGATCATGACCACAATTGAAGATCAAATCAAGGTTGTTAACGATTTAAACCATGGGGCTTTTGATCCCCACAAGATTTCGAGTATATACATTCATTTAATTACCCGATTCAAACACGAATTGATGAAGAACGACCGAAGAATCAGTCGCGACCAAGCTTGATTCAGTTTGATGCACAAATGGCGATGATAATCCAATTAACTTCGTGTGGAGCTTCGGATGATGTTCACGATGTAAAACCCTCTGTCAATTCGTTGTTAACAGTTTGGTATGGTGGTGTTCGGTGGTGAGTGAAATTCGCGATAAGAATATGAAGTTCAATTTGCAATCTGTGGTTGTTTCAGATGCAATTGAGGATGGTACTCGATTAATGATTGATAGAGAGTCGTTTAGGTTAGTTTAATTGGACTATTATGATGTGTAAATGCTCGAACGGCCATATGTTTTAATGTATATCGGTTATGCGATCGCTTAGGGTCGAAACCGATGTTTAAATGCAATTTAATCGGTAATCAAGTTCGAAACGTGTAAACGACACGATTTGGGTCGGTTTTGGGCTTCGAAACGAATAATTTTGGGTGCTTTGGCCGTCGCCGGAGCTCGCCGGAGCTCCGCCGGATTTCTGGCCGGAACGCGGTTTAAGAGGGAAAAACTTGGATTAGTTTTTAGTTATTTGCACAAATGGTCCTTGAAGTTTTAAGGTTGTTATTTCGTGCCCAAACTTTATTTTCACAGTTTCAAAATTGACAAGGAGCCTCTTGAGTTTAAATTAAGTTTAATGTTTGAACATTTTCAAGTTTAAAAGTTTACACTTCATTTTACCTTTATTGTTCTTCTTCTTATTATTATTTTAGTAGTAGTAGTGTAACATAATTATTATTACTCTTATAATTGGTTATTATTATTATTATTATTATTAGTAACATAATTTTATTACTCTTATAATTGTTATTATTATTATTATTATTATTATATTAATATTAACCTTACAAATTCAAAAGAGCACTTAAGATAATAATCATAAGCAGCCCATAATTTTCATAAATAACACAATTAGTCCATGTAAAAATTTACCAAGACTAACTTTAAATTAACCCAAACTTACAAGATGTTACAGTCTCCCCAATTAAAAGAATTTCGTCCCGAAATTAAGAATAAGCTAAGAGAACAAATGTGGGTATCTCTCCTTCATATGATCCTCACGCTCCCAAGTGAACTCACTCCACGTTTGTTTTCCCAACGAACTTTAACGATAGGTGTGGTAGTTGTTCGGGTCTTCTTCAGGGTACGATCCATAATCTCAACAGGCTTCTCAACAAAGTGCAATGACTCATCAACTTGAATTCCTCTAGTGGAACATGCAAGTTTTCATCAGCCAAGCACTTCCTCAAGTTTGAAACATGAAAGACAGGATGAACTCCGCTAAGTTCAGCAGGTAACTCCAGTTTGTAAACCACTTTCCCAATTCTTTTCAAAATCTTGAAAGGTCCTACAAAACGTGGGGCTAACTTACCCTTCTTCCCAAAACGTACAACACCCTTCCATGGGGAGACTTTAAGAAGAACCATGTCGTCGACTTGAAACTCCAATGGTTTGCGTCTTTTATCGGCATAACTCTTTTGGCGACTTCTAGCCACTTCAAGGTTATTTCGAATTTTGGAAACTTTGTCAGTCGTTTCCTGAATAAGTTCCGGACCAGTGATAAGATTTTCCCCAATGTCAGTCCAACAGATAGGAGAACGACATTTACGACCATACAACGCCTCGAATGGTGCCATCTTAATACTTGAGTGATAACTATTGTTATACGAAAATTCCGCGAGCGGTAAATGCGTATCCCAATCACCACCAAAATCAAGGACACAAAGACGTAGCAGATCTCAAGGGTTTGGATTGTTCGTTCGGTTTGACCATCGGTTTGAGGATGGTAGGCCGTACTTAAATCCAATTGAGTTCCCAAAGCTCTTGCATCGAAGACCAAAAGTGCGAAGTGAAACGAGCATCTCGATCGGAAATGATGTGTAATGGCACGCCATGACGACTCACAATTTCGTCAACATAGATTCGAGCCAACTTTGAAACCTTGTACGTATCTCGTATAGGTATGAAATGTGCTGTCTTGGTCAAACGGTCAACAATGACCCATATACTATCATGACCACGAGGTGTGCGAGGTAACTTGGTTATGAAATCCATGGATATATGTTCCCATTTCCACATAGGGATTTCAGGTTGCTCAAGTAAACCACTTGGTCGTTGATGTTCGGCTTTGACCCTTGCGCACGTGAGGCACTTGGAAACATAAGTCGCGATATCTTTCTTCATTCTAGGCCACCAATATTGACCACGCAGGTCCATGTACATCTTATCGGAGCCAGGATGAACGGAATATCGGGTTTGATGAGCTTCGTTCATAATAAAGTGCCGAAGGTTGTCACGATTTGGGATCCAGAGTCGATTCAAGAAATACCACATGCCGTTCGGTTTTGTCTCGAGTTGTGACCGTACGTTAGTCATCAAATCTTCATCTTTTCCTTCGTCGGTTAGTGCCTCTTGTTGAGCCTCGCGAATGCATAACTCGAGGTCACTATCGATCCTTATGTTTTAGAGCATGATAGTAGCCTCGTTGACATCCACGTGAATCTCGGTATCAAATTCTCCTAATGTATCAAACCATTGCCTTCGATCTCGGATTTCTTGAAGCGAGACAGTCTTGTTGTGGGCCTTGCGACTTAGTGCGTCGGCTACAACATTCGCCTTTCCAGGATGATAGCGAATGTCGCAGTCGTAGTCACTAATCAACTCAATCCAACGTCTTGTCTCATGTTGAGATCCTTTTGATTGAACACATGTTGGAGACTCTTATGATCGGTGTAGACTATACATTGCGTCCCATATAAGTAGTGTCGCCAAATCTTCAATGCAAAAACCACAGCACCAAGTTCAAGATCATGCGTTGTGTAGTTAACTTCATGAACCTTCAATTGTCTCGACGCGTATGCTATAACTTTGCCTCGTTGCATGAGAACACAACCAAGACCTTGATTAGAAGCATCACAATATACAGTAAAGTCGTCGTTTCCATCGGGTAGTGAGAGAATAGGAGCATTACACAACTTGCGCTTTAATGTCTCGAAAGCCTCTTCTTGCTCGGGTCCCCATTCAAAAAGTCGATTCTTTTGGGTTAGCGCTGTTAATGGTTTAGCAATCTTCGAGAAATTTGCTATGAACCTACGGTAATATCCCGCTAAACCCAGAAAAGAACGAACCTCGGTTGGGGTTGTAGGAACACACCAATTCTTCACAGCTTCAATTTAGCAGGATCCACGTGAATTCCTTGGCTATTCACCACATGCCCTAGGAATTGAACTTCTTCCAACCAAAACTCACACTTGGAAAGCTTGGCGTATAATTGCTCCTTCTTCAAAAGTTCAAGTACTTGTCGCAAGTGTGTCTCGTGATCGATTTTTGTCTTGGAATAAATAAGGATGTCATCAATAAACACGATCACGAATTTATCCAAATACAGTTACATACTCGATTCATGAGATCCATGAACACAGCAGGCGCATTGGTCAGGCCAAATGGCATGACCATGAACTCGTAGTGCCATATCGAGTACGGAAAGCGGTCTTTGGAATGTCATCATCATGAACACGTAATGATGATACCCAGAACGTAGATCGATCTTCGAGAATTGAGTTGCTCCTTGAAGTTGGTCGAAGAGGTCATCGATTCGAGGAAGAGGGTATCGGTTTTTAATAGTAAGCTTGTTGAGTTCCCGGTAGTCGATGCACATACGGAATGACCCATCCTTCTTCTTCACAAATAGTACAGGTGCGCCCCACGGTGATGAACTAGGGCGAATAAACCTTATCGGTCAACTCTTGCAGTTGACTAGCGAGCTCTTGCATTTCAGAAGGTGCAAGACGATAAGGCGATTTAGCCACAGGGTTTGCACCAGGGATTAAATCAATCTTGAACTCAACTTCTCGCACGGGAGGTAACCCTTTAAGATCTTCGGGAAAAACTTCGGGAAAGTCTCGCACAACAGGAATGTCCTTCAACTCCTTACCCTTGGCTTTCGTATTAACTACATATGCCATGAAAGCCATGTAGTTTTTACTTAAGCACTTACGGGTCTTGATACAAGACATGAGTTTGAGTCTTTGGGACGATTTCTCCCCAAAGACCTTCAAGGTATCTCCAGTCGGCAACGGAATTCGGATACACTTCTCGAAACATAGAATTTCCGCACGATGTTTGGCTAACCAATCCATGCCAATGATAACATCAAAGCTTCCCAATTGCATAGGAATAAGGTCGACGGAGAACTCGTGTTCGTTAAGGCTCAAGGTGCAGTCGCGTATCACGACATCAACGACAATAGATTTTCCATCGGCGACCTCGACCGTGAAAGATCTCTCCAGTTTTGCACGCGGTTTAGAAAGTATAGGTTCGAATTCCAAGGACACGAAACTCCTATCGGCACCCGAATCAAACAATACAGATGCATAAAGATTATTTACAAGATACGTACCTGTTTGGTAACAACCTATTATTGATATGATAAACATAAATAGGAAATTTTTGCAAGACAAGAAAAGGACTAGAAGAAATTTAACGGCGTACCATTCACCACGTCGTTGTTGGCTTGCGCTTGGTTGGCGTTGATGTTGAAAGCCCTTCCACGAGCCGGTGGCACAGTTCCCGCATTGCGAGGACATTGAGGGCGAATATGGCCAGCCTCGCCACAGTTGTAGCAGGTTCGGTTGGTAAGCATGGCAGAGTTATTTGGTGCACGAAGACAGGTAGCCACCAAATGACCATACTTTCCACACAGCGAGCAGACTCGGCATGGAATGTTGCTTGAATGATGGTACTTGCACGTGTTACACATAGGATGTGGACCAGCATAAACTTTAGCCATGGGAGCTTGATTCGCAACCACCATTTGTTTTTGAGGAGCATTAGGGGCGGTCACAGCGTAGTTGCGTGTCGGGGTGAACTTACGCTTCTTGTTTTGAGAAGATGACTCGGCCTTTACCTCCTTTGTTGCCTCGGGTGTCACCTTCACCATAGCCTTGGAACCCTTTGCCGACATCGTGCCAGCTCTTATATGATTCTCGGTGAGCTGTGCAGTGATAGTAATCGCTTCCTCCAAAGTTGTGGGCCTACTACCCACCACACAGCATCTTGAATTTGAGGTGGCACCCCCTTGATAAATTTCTCAATGTTACGGGGCACGGTGTCCACCATGTGTGGTAGAAGCATACTCAACTCATGATGTCGGGTGGAATAAGCCAAGTGATTCCCACCATCTTGTTTAAGGTTCCAGAATTCCTCCTCCAGCTTTTGTAACTCGCTTCTTGGGCAGAACTTTTGGATCATAATATCTTTGAATCCTCCCAGGGCATCGCCATTGCAACCTCAGTTCCCCGGTTTCTCTTTTCACTATTCCACCAAGTTAGCGCTCGTTGTTGAAGAACACTTGTGGCATAGCGAACCTTGAGCTCATCGGGGCACTCGCTAATAATAAATGTGTTCTCCATACCTTCAAACCACTCGAGAAGTCCCGTGGCTCCTCTTTTCCACTAAAACTAGTGGGTTTGCACGAGTTGAAGTGTTTGAAAGTGCAAGTACGATTGTTCCCGTGTTGATTATTCCCGTTTTGATTGTTGCTATTGTCTCCATTAGCACCACTATTGTTCCCATTGGTATTGTTGTTGCTATTAGCCATTAGTGTGCTATTAGTTCAGCAACCATAGTCGGGAGAACGGCAGCCATTTGTCGTGCAATCATGGCAGCCAGCTTACGGTCGGAACTTCCACGCTTTCCATGGTGACGAGACATGCTGGATATACAAAATGAGTTAGTTACAGGAGCGGGGATAACAGAGGATAGTAGTTTAACAAAGATAAGCTAAGAGTTTTAAGGTACACGGGATGTTTCCATTTGGTAACGCATTACCATTTGAAAACGTTGACACGTCAAGGTGAATTGACCATTTACCTTAGAAACTTGTGTATGTTGACCATAGTTTATCACTCATCCCAGAAATCCCCAGGTAAGCATAACTAGTCCCGTAGGATTTATGCGATATGCTTGCCTTAGCCCGAGGGCCTTTTGCCAGGAGAACCAGGATACAGGTGTCTATGTGTCACACAATATTTCTTAGGTTCATAGAATCAAAACCTTGATGAGATTTATACATATTAGACATAACGTCTAAAGATCAAGTCATAACATAAACATAAGATTCCACGTGTCGACGAGAATAAGATTAAGAGAGTTCATATTCGGGGGGAGTCAAAGGGTCAAAGTTAAGTTTAGGGAGACAAATAACAATGTTTAGGCAATCCTATGCTAAGGCATCACATTGCACATAAGAGGCATAGCATTATGTAGCATGAAAAGTATATTAGTTACAAGATAGAAATATAATTCTATAAGGTTCATGCATACTATAGCCTAGGTCACCATTTCTAATAACCTAGATCCCTATAGTTATGGGCTCTGATACCAATCTGTCACACCCCAACCTTGACGGCGGAAACGTCGAGGAGTGAGAGTTAAGATCGTTCATAGCCACATAACGCTATTAATAATCCAAATATATTCTACCAAAAATTTCATTTGTCACATTACAAACATAAGTCCCAAAGGATATAAAAACGTAACATAAAATGTAACAATTCATTCTATTTATTTATTAATCTAGGTCCATTCCTAGATGTGCAAGCTTCAGTGTGTAGATAATCAAACTTGGGCATTACCTGAAACATGTTAAAAATAAAAGGTCAACAATAATGTTGGTGAGCATTCCATAGTTTTAATACATAAGTATATATAAAAGATGGCAATCAAGTCATAAGTTAGTGAATATAGTGATTAGGGATGCTATGGACAATGCAACAATCAAACCTTGACAATGTTTACAAGTCTCAAACGTTAAAAGTATATACGATCAGCTAAGTACTTGGATCAACCAAGCAGGCTTGTTTTACCCATAGATCTATGACTTCGCTGGGCTAGCAATAGTTAATGATTGTACATATAACGCCATAACATGGTAACCACATAGTTCAACTAACCACAACTTAACATGATGTATTGCCATAAGTTTAAGTCTCAAATAAGTTTACAAGTGCAAAGTATAAAGTAACATGTTTACCCCAAAGTGTGAAATAAAATAAGAAGGGGGGTATGGAATACTCACGTGATCAATGTATGTAAAAGACGATTAATAAGAAATATAATAAGCAACGTTCCAACGTAGTTCTTCACAACGAATCCTAAGTAACAATATTCACAAGATTTAAGTTTTAGGTTAACGTTTAACATGATTTAGGGTTTTAAGAGAAAAATTTGGGATTCCTTGATATATATATATATTTCTAACAAAAGAATTACATTGATTTAATAATTTGTCATGAGGTCATAAACTTGAATCGTTTAATATGGTTGACAAAACAAAATATAAAGTGTAGATATCTTTTTATTTATAAAAGTTATAAATAAGTGTGAGCCAAAAACAATAACAATTTTTAATGTCTATTTTATAAAAAAAAAACTAGTTTATATACATTATTGAACAAACAACTATTTAGTAGATTAAAACTATATTTTAAGTTTAACTTATAGAAATAATTTAAATATATTATTTGAACTAATAATGGTTTTAATAAGTTAGTCAACATTAAAATTTATTTTTTTATAAGAAATTTACTAATTATATCATTTGTTTTTATATAAGTATACAAGTATTATAAGAACATAAATTTTTAGAAATTGGTTAAATGACTTCAAAATAATTTAAGTTTACCAGATTAATTTTTATAAATTTTTAGATTTTTCTATATTTTTTTAAAGGCTGAAAAGCCAAAAATAAAATGAATTGGAGGTCGCCGGGTTCGAACCCGGGACCTCTAATTCGGACTGGAGTGGGGAACCAGTGAACCAAGGCATCCAGCCGCGTTTAAGACTCCGATTTAATAAACTAAATACAGTAACAACGAATTTCACCCCAAATCGCACGAACCCTAGTTTGATCATGACCACAATTGAAGATCAAATCAAGGTTGTTAACGATTTAAACCATGGGGCTTTTGATCCCCACAAGATTTCGAGTATATACATTCATTTAATTACCCGATTCAAACACGATTGATGAAGAACGACCGAAGAATCAGTCGCGACCAAGCTTGATTCAGTTTGATGCACAAATGGCGATGATAATCCAATTAACTTCGTGTGGAGCTTCGGATGATGTTCACGATGTAAACCCTCTGTCAATCGTTGTTAACAGTTTGGTATGGTGGTGTTCGGGTGGTGAAAATTCGCGATAAGAATATGAAGTTCAATTTGCAATCTGTGGTTGTTTCAGATGCAATTGAGGATGTACTCGATTAATGATTGATAGAGAGTCGTTAGGTTAGTTTAATTGGACTATTATGATGTGTAAATGCTCGAACGGCCATATGTTTTAATGTATATCGGTTATGCGATCGCTTAGGGTCGAAACCGAGTTTAAATGCAATTTAATCGAGTAATCAAGTTCGAAACGTGTAAACGACACGATTTGGGTCGGTTTTGGGCTTCGAAACGAATAATTTTGGGTGCTTTGGCCGTCGCGGAGCTCGCCGGAGCTCCGCCGGATTCTGGCCGGAACGCGGTTTAAGAGGGAAAAACTTGGATTAGTTTTTAGTTATTTGCACAAATGGTCCTTGAAGTTTTAAGGTTGTTATTCGTGCCCAAACTTTATTTTCACAGTTTCAAAATTGACAAGGAGGCCTCTTGAGTTTAAATTAAGTTTAATGTTTGAACATTTTCAAGTTTAAAAGTTTACACTTCATTTTACCTTTATTGTTCTTCTTCTTATTATTATTATTAGTAGTAGTAGTAGTAACATAATTATTATACTCTTATATTTGTTATATTATTATTATTATTATTATTATTGTAACATAATTAATTATTACTCTTATAATTTGTTATTATTATATTATTATTATTATATAAATATTATAACCTTACAAATTCAAAAGAGCATTAAGATAATAATCATAAGCAGCCCATAATTTTCATAAATAACACAATAGTCCATGTAAAAATTTACCAAGACTAACTTTAAATAACCCAAACTTACAAGATGTACAGTCTCCCCAAATTAAAAGAATTTCGTCCCGAAATTAAGAATAAGCTAAGAGAACAAATGTGGGTATCTCTCCTTCATATGATCCTCACGCTCCAAGTGAACTCAACTCCACGTTTGTTTTCCCAACGAACTTTAAGATAGGTGTGGTAGTTGTTCGGGTCTTCTTCAGGGTACGATCCATATCTCAACAGGCTTCTCAACAAAGTGCAATGACTCATCAACTTGAATTTCCTCTAGTGGAATATGCAAGTTTTCATCAGCCAAGCACTTCCTCAAGTTTGAAACATGAAAGACAGGATGAACTCCGCTAAGTTCAGCAGGTAACTCCATGTAACCACTTTCCCAATTCTTTTCAAAATCTTGAAAGGTCCTACAAAACGTGGGGCTAACTTACCCTTCTTCCCAAAACGTACAACACCCTTCCATGGGGAGACTTTAAGAAGAACCATGTCGTCGACTTGAAACTCCAATGGTTTGCGTCTTTTATCGGCATAACTCTTTTGGCGACTTCTAGCCACTTCAAGGTTATTTCGAATTTTGGAAACTTTGTCAGTCGTTTCCTGAATAAGTTCCGGACCAGTGATAAGATTTTCCCCAATGTCAGTCCAACAGATAGGAGAACGACATTTACGACCATACAACGCCTCGAATGGTGCCATCTTAATACTTGAGTGATAACTATTGTTATACGAAAATTCCGCGAGCGGTAAATGCGTATCCCAATCACCACCAAAATCAAGGACACAAAGACGAGCAGATCTTCAAGGGTTTGGATTGTTCGTTCGGTTTGACCATCGGTTTGAGGATGGTAGGCCGTACTAAATCAATTGAGTTCCAAAAGCTCTTGCATCGAAGACCAAAAGTGCGAAGTGAAACGAGCATCTCGATCGGAAATGATGTGTAATGGCACGCCATGACGACTCACAATTTCGTCAACATAGATTCGAGCAACTTGAAACCTTGTACGTATCTCGTATAGTATGAAATGTGCTGTCTTGGTCAAACGGTCAACATGACCCATATACTATCATGACCACGAGGTGTGCGAGGTAACTTGGTTATGAAATCCATGGATATATGTTCCCATTTCCACATAGGGATTTCAGGTTGCTCAAGTAAACCACTTGGTCGTTGATGTTCGGCTTTGACCCTTGCGCACGTGAGGCACTTGGAAACATAAGTCGCGATATCTTCTTCATTCTAGGCCACCAATATTGACCACGCAGGTCCATGTACATCTTATCGGAGCCAGGATGAACGGAATATCGGGTTTGATGAGCTTCGTTATAATAAGTGCCGAAGGTTGTCACGATTTGGGATCCAGAGTCGATTCAAGAAATACCACATACTGGCCGTTCGGTGTTTTCGAGTTGTGACCGTACGTTAGTCATCAAATCTTCATCTTTTCCTTCGTCGGTTAGTGCCTCTTGTTGAGCCTCGCGAATGCATAACTCGAGGTCACTATCGATCCTTATGTTTTGGAGCATGATAGTAGCCTCGTTGACATCCACGTGAATCTCGGTATCAAATTCTCCTAATGTATCAAACCATGCCTTCGATCTCGGATTTCTTGAAGCGAGACAGTCTTGTTGTGGCCTTGCGACTTAGTGCGTCGGCTACAACATTCGCCTTTCAGGATGATAGCGAATGTCGCAGTCGTAGTCACTAATCAACTCAATCCAAGTCTTTGTCTCATGTTGAGATCCTTTTGATTGAACACATGTTGGAGACTCTTATGATTGGTGTAGACTATACATTGCGTCCCATATAAGTAGTGTCGCCAAATCTTCAATGCAAAAACCACAGCACCAAGTTCAAGATCATGCGTTGTGTAGTTAACTTCATGAACCTTCAATTGTCTCGACGCGTATGCTATAACTTTGCCTCGTTGCATGAGAACACAACCAAGACCTTGATTAGAGCATCACACAATATACAGTAAAGTCGTCGTTTCCATCGGGTAGTGAGAGAATAGGAGCATTACACAACTTGCGCTTTAATGTCTCGAAAGCCTCTTCTTGTTCGGGTCCCCATTCAAAAAGTCGATTCTTTTGGGTTAACGCTGTTAATGGTTTAGCAATCTTCGAGAAATTTGCTATGAACCTACGGTAATATCCCGCTAAACCCAGAAAAGAACGAAACTCGGTTGGGGTGTAGAACACACCAATTCTTCACAGCTTCAATTTAGCAGGATCCACGTGAATCCTTGGCTATTCACCACATGCCCTGGAATTGAACTTCTTCCAACCAAAACTCAACTTGGAAAGCTTGGCGTATAATTGCCCTTCTTCAAAAGTTAGTACTGTCGCAAGTGTGTCTCGTGATTGATTTTGTCTTGGAATAAATAAGGTGTCATCAATAAACACGATCACGAATTTATCCAAATACAGTTTACATACTCGATTCATGAGATCCATGAAAACAGCAGGCGCATTGGTCAGGCCAAAGGCATGCCATGAACTCGTAGTGTCCATATCGAGTACGGAAAGCGGTCTTTGGAATGTCATCATCATGAACACGTATGATGATACCCAAAAGTAGATCGATCTTCGAGAATTGAGTTGCTCCTTGAAGTTGGTCGAAGAGGTCATCGATTGGGAAGACGGTATCGGTTTTTAATAGTAAGCTTGTTGAGTTCCGGTAGTCGATGCAATACGGAATGACCCATCCTTCTTCTCACAAATAGTACAGGTGCGCCCCACGGTGATGAACTAGGGCGAATAAATCCTTATCGGTCAACTCTTGCAGTTGACTAGCGAGCTCTTGCATTTCAGAAGGTGCAAGACGATAAGGCGATTTAGCCACAGGGTTTGCACCAGGGATTAAATCAATCTTGAACTCAACTTCTCGCACGGGAGGTAACCCTTAAGATCTTCGGGAAAAACTTGGGAAAGTCTCGCACAACAGGATTGTCCTTCAACTCCTTACCCTTGGCTTTCGTATTAACTACATATGCCATGAAAGCCATGTAGTTTTTACTTAAGCACTTACGGGTATTGATACAAGACATGAGTTGAGTCTTTGGGACGATTTCTCCCCAAAGACCTTCAAGGTATCTCCAGTCGGCAACGGAATTCGGATACACTTCTCGAAACATAGAATTTCCGCACGATGTTTGGCTAACCAATCCATGCCAATGATAACATCAAAGCTTCCCAATTGCATAGGAATAGGTCGACGGAGAACTCGTGTCGTTAAGGCTCAAGGTGCAGTCGCGTATCACGACATCAACGACAATAGATTTTCCATCGGCGACCTCGACTGTGAAAGATCTCTCCAGTTTTGCACGTGGTTTAGAAAGTATAGGTTCAAATTCCAAGGACACGAAACTCCTATCGGCACCCGAATCAAACAATACAGATGCATAAAGATTATTTACAAGATACGTACCTGTTTGGTAACAACCTATTATTGATATGATAAACATAAATAGGAAATTTTTGCAAGACAAGAAAAGGACTAGAAGAATTTAACGGCGTACCATTCAACGTCGTGTTGGCTTGAGCTTGGTTGGCGTTGATGTTGAAAGCCCTTCCACGAGCCGGTGGCACAGTTCCCGCATTGCGAGGACATTGAGGGCGAATATGGCCAGCCTCACCACAGTTGTAGCAGGTTCGGTTGGTAAGCATGGAGTTATTTGGTGCACGAAGACAGGTGCCACCAAATGACCATACTTTCCACACAGCGAGCAGACTCGGCATGGAATGTTGCTTGATGATGGTACTTGCACGTGTTACACTAGGATGTGGACCAGCATAAACTTTAGCCATGGGAGCTTGATTCGCAACCACCATTTGTTTTTGAGGAGCATTAGGGGCGGTCACAGCGTAGTTGCGTGTTGGGGTGAACTTACGCTTCTTGTTTTGAGAAGATGACTCGGCCTTTACCTCCTTTGTTGCCTCGGGTGTCACCTTCACCATAGCCTTGGAACCCTTGCCGACATCGTGCCAGCTCTTATATGATTCTCGGTGAGCTGTGCAGTGATAGTAATCGTTTCCTCCAAAGTTGTGGGCCTACTACCCACCACAGCATCTGAATTTGAGGTGGCACCCCCTTGATAAATTTCTCAATGTTACGGGGCACGGTGTCCACCATGTGTGGTAGAAGCATACTCAACTCATGATGTCGGGTGGAATAAGCCAAGTGATTCCCACCATCTTGTTTAAGGTTCCAGAATTCCTCCTCCAGCTTTTGTATCTCGCTTCTTGGGCAAACTTTTGGATCATAATATCTTTGAATTCCTCCCAGGGCATCGCCATTGCAACCTCAGTTCCCCGGTTTCTCTTTTCACTATTCCACCAAGTTAGGCGCGTGTTGAAGAACACTTGTGGCATAGCGAACCTTGAGCTCATCGGGGCACTCGCTAATAATAAATGTGTTCTCCATACCTTCAAACCACTCGAGAAGTCCGTGGCTCCTTCTTTTCCACTAAAACTAGTGGGTTTGCACGAGTTGAAGTGTTTGAAAGTGCAAGTACGATTGTTCCCGTGTTGATTATTCCCGTTTTGATTGTTGCTATTGTCTCCATTAGCACCGCTATGTTCCCATTGGTATTGTTGTTGCTATTAGCCATTAGTGTGCTATTAAGTTCAGCAACCATAGTCGGGAGAACGGCAGCCATTTGTCATGCATCATGGCAGCCAGCTTACGGTCGGAACTTCCACGCTTTCCATGGTGACGAGACATGCTGGATATACAAAATGAGTTAGTTACAGGAGCGGGGATAACAGAGGATAGTAGTTAACAAAGATAAGCTAAGAGTTTTAAGGTACACGGATGTTTCCATTTGGTAAAGCATTACCATTTGAAAACGTTGACACGTCAAGGTGAATTGACCTATTTACCTTAGAAACTTGTGTATGTTGACCATAGTTTATCACTCATCCCAGAAATCCCCAGGTAAGCATAACTAGTCCCGTAGGATTTATGCGATATGCTTGCCTTAGCCGAGGGCCTTTTGCCAGGAGAACCAGGATACAGGTGTCTATGTGTCACACAATATTTCTTAGGTTCATAGAATCAAAACCTTGATGAGATTTATACAGATTAGACATAACGTCTAAAGATCAAGTCATAACATAAACATAAGATTCCACGTGTCGACGAGAATAAGATTAAGAGAGTTCATATCGGGGGGAGTCAAAGGGTCAAAGTTAAGTTTAGGGAGACAAATAACATGTTTAGGCAATCCTATGCTAAGGCATCACATTGCACATAAGAGGCATAGCATTATGTAGCATGAAAAGTATATTAGTTACAAGATAGAAATATAATTCTATAAGGTTCATGCATACTATAGCCTAGGTCACCATTTCTAATAACCTAGATCCCTATAGTAGTTATGGGCTCTG
This sequence comes from Flaveria trinervia, assembly GCA_025506515.1. Lineage (NCBI taxonomy): Eukaryota > Viridiplantae > Streptophyta > Magnoliopsida > Asterales > Asteraceae > Flaveria > Flaveria trinervia. The sequence continues at coordinate 100,262,363 of CM046452.1, forward strand.
ATACCAATCTGTCACACCCCAACCTTGACGGGGGAAACGTCGAGGAGTGAGAGTTAAGATCGTTCATAGCCACATAACGCTATTAATAATCCAAATATATTCTACACAAAATTTCATTTGTCACATTACAAACATAAGTCCCAAAGGATATAAAAACGTAACATAAAATGTAACAATTCATCCTATTTTATTTATTAATCTAGGTCCATCCCTAGTTGTGCTAGCTTCAGTGTGTAGATAATCAAACTTGGGCATTACCTGAAACATGTTAAAAATAAAAGGTCACAATAATGTTGGTGAGCATTCCATAGTTTTAATACATAAGTATATATAAAAGATGGCAATTCAAGTCATAAGTTAGTGAATATAGTGATTAGGGATGCTATGGACAATGCAACAATCAAACCTTGACAATGTTTACAAGTCTCAAACGTTAAAAGTATATACGATCAGCTAAGTGTACTGGATCAACCAAGCAGGCTTGTTTTACCCATAGATCTATGACTTCGCTGGGCTAGCAATAGTTAATGATTGTACATATAACGCCATAACATGGTAACAATAAGTTCAACTAACCACAACTTAACATGATGTATGCCATAAAGTTTACAAGTCTCCAAATAAGTTTACAAGTGCAAAGTATAAAGAACATGTTTCACCCCAAAGTGTGAAATAAAAAAAGAAGGGGTATGAATACTCACGTGATCAAATGTATGTAAAAGACGATTAATAAGAAATATAATAAGCAACGTTTCAACGTAGTTCTTCACAACGAATCCTAAGTAACAATATTCACAAGATTTAAGTTTTAGGTTAACGTTTAAACATGATTTAGGGTTTTAAGAGAAAAATTGGGATTCCTTGATTATATATATATTTCTAACAAAAGAATTACATTGATTTAATAATTTGTCATGAGGTCATAAACTTGAATCGTTTAATATGGTTGACAAAACAAAATATAAAGTGTAGATATCTTTTTATTTATAAAATTATAAATAAAGTGTGAGCCAAAAACAATAACAATTTTTAATGTCTATTTTATAAAAAAATAGTTTAATACATTATTTGAACAAACAACTATTTAGTAGATTAAAACTATATTTTAAGTTTAACTTATAAGAAATAATTTAAATATATTATTTGAACTAATAATGGTTTTAATAAGTTAGTCAATATTAAAATTTATTTTTTTATAAGAAATTTAACTAATTATATCATTTGTTTTTATATAAGTATACAAGTATTATAAGAACATAAATTTTTAGAAATTGGTTAAATGACTTCAAAATAATTTAAGTTTACCGGATTAATTTTTATAAATTTTTAGAATTTTTCTATATTTTTTTAAAGGCTGAAAAGCCAAAAATAAAATGAATTGGAGGTCGCCGGGTTCGAACCCGGGACCTCTAATTCGGAATGTGAGTGGGGAACCAGTGAACCAAGGCATCCAGCCGCGTTTAAGACTCCGATTTAATAAACTAATACAGTAACAACGAATTTCCCCCAAATCGCACGAACCCTAGTTTGATCATGACCACAATTGAAGATCAAATCAAGGTTGTTAACGATTTAAACCATGGGGCTTTTGATCCCCACAAGATTTCGAGTATATACATTCATTTAATTACCCGATTCAAACACGAATTGATGAAGAACGACCGAAGAATCAGTCGCAACCAAGCTTGATTCAGTTTGATGCACAAATGGCGATGATAATCCAATTAATTCGTGTGGAGCTTCGGATGATGTTCACGATGTAAAACCTCTGTCAATTCGTTGTTAACAGTTTGGTATGGTGGTGTTTTGGTGGTGAAAATTCACGATAAGAATATGAAGTTCAATTGCAATCTGTGGTTGTTTCAGATGCAATTGAGGATGGTACTCGATTAATGATTGATAGAGAGTCGTTTAGGTTAGTTTAATTGGACTATTATGATGTGTAAATGCTCGAACGGCCATATGTTTTAATGTATATCGGTTATGCGATCGCTTAGGGTCGAAACCGATGTTTAAATGCAATTTAATCGAGTAATCAAGTTCGAAACGTGTAAACGACACGATTTGGGTCGGTTTTGGGCTTCGAAACGAATAATTTTGGGTGCTTTGGCCGTCGCCGGAGCTCGCCGGAGCTCCGCCGGATTTCTGGCCGGAACGCGGTTTAAGAGGGAAAAACTTGGATTAGTTTTTAGTTATTTGTACAAATGGTCCTTGAAGTTTTAAGGTTGTTATTTCGTGCCCAAACTTTATTTTCACAGTTTCAAAATTGACAAGGAGCCCCTTGAGTTTAAATTAAGTTTAATGTTTGAACATTTTCAAGTTTAAAAGTTTACACTTCATTTTACCTTTATTGTTCTTATTATTATTATTATATTATTATTATTATTATTATTATTAGTAACATAATATTATTACTCTTATAATTTGTTATTATTATTATATTATTATATTATTATTATTATTATTATATTATTATTATTATTAGTAACATAATTATTATACTCTTATAATTTGTTATTATTATTATTATTATTATTATATTATATAAATATTATAACCTTACAAATTCAAAAGAGCACTTAAGGTAATAATCATAAGCAGCCCATAATTTACATAAATAACACAATTAGTCCATGTAAAAATTTACCAAGACTAACTTTAAATTAACCCAAACTTACAAGATGTTACAACTGCTGTAGTATCTTCCTTTAAGTTCAATTTGAAAATTTTCATATCCACCTCAACCTCTTGTACTTCATTTTCAACATCCTTAATTCCATCATCATTTTCATCATCAACTTTTTCAATATACATACACAATAACGGATGCTCATTGGCATAACTCGACATTTCAAATGCATCTTCATTCCCAACTAAAGATTTCAATCCAGAATCTAAAGTGCTACTAGAAATTAGATAAGTACAAACCTTTTACCTTCTTCTTTGTTGCACAAATACTTTCAAACCACTCGAGAAGTCCAGTGGCTCCTTCTTTTCCACTAAAGCTTGTGGGGTTGCACGAGTTAAGTGTTTGAAGGTGCAAGTACGGTTGTTCCCTTGTTGATTGTTCTCATTTTGATTGTTGCTATTATCTCCATTAGCACCACTATTGTTCCCATTGATGTTGTTGTTGCTATTAGCCATTAGGGTGCTATTGAGTTCAGCCACCATAGTCGGAGAACGGCAGCCATTTGTCGTGCAATCATGGCAGCCAACTTATGGTCGGAACTTCCACGCTTTCCATGGTGACGAGACATGCTGAATATATAAAAATGAGTTAGTTACAGGAGCGGGGATAACAGTGGATAGTAGTTTAACAAAGATAAGCTAAGGGTTTTTAAGGTACACAGGATGTTTCCTGTTGTGCAAGACTTTCCCGAAGTTTTTCCCGAAGATCTTAAAGGGTTACCTCCCGTGCGAGAAGTTGAGTTCAAGATTGATTTAATCCCTGGTGCAAACCCTGTGGCTAAATTGCCTTATCGTCTTGCACCTTCTGAAATGCAAGAGCTCGCTAGTCAACTGCAAGAGTTGACCGATAAGGTTTTTATTCGCCCTAGTTCATCACCGTGGGGCGCACCTGTACTATTTGTGAAGAAGAAGGATGGGTCATTCCGTATGTGCATCGACTACCGGGAACTCAACAAGCTTACTATTAAAAACCGATACCCTCTTCCTCGAATCGATGACCTCTTCGACCAACTTCAAGGAGCAACTCAATTCTCGAAGATCGATCTACGTTCTGGGTATCATCAATACGTGTTCATGATGATGACATTCCAAAGACCGCTTTCCGTACTCGATATGGACACTACGAGTTCATGGTCATGCCATTTGGCCTGACCAATGCGCCTGCTGTGTTCATGGATCTCATGAATCGAGTATGTAAACTGTATTTGGATAAATTCGTGATCGTGTTTATTGATGACATCCTTATTTATTCCAAGACAAAAATCGATCACGAGACACACTTGCGACAAGTACTTGGACTTTTGAAGAAGGAGCAATTATACGCCAAGCTTTCCAAGTGTGAGTTTTGGTTGGAAGAAGTTCAATTCCTAGGGCATGTGGTGAATAGCCAAGGAATTCACGTGGATCCTGCTAAAATTGAAGCTGTGAAGAATGGTGTGTTCCCACAACCCCAACGAGGTTCGTTCTTTTCTGGGTTTAGCGGGATATTACCGTAGGTTCATAGCAAATTTCTCGAAGATTGCTAAACCATTAACAGCGTTAACCCAAAAGAATCGACTTTTTGAATGGGGACCCGAGCAAGAAGAGGCTTTCGAGACATTGAAGCGCAAGTTGTGTAATGCTCCTATTCTCACACTACCCGATGGAAACGACGATTTTACTGTATATTGTGATGCTTCTAATCAAGGTCTTGGTTGTGTTCTCATGCAACGAGGCAAAGTTATAGCATACGCGTCGAGACAATTGAAGGTTCATGAAGTTAACTACACAACGCATGATCTTGAACTTGGTGCGGTGGTTTTTGCATTGAAGATTTGGCGACACTACTTATATGGGACGCAATGCATAGTCTACACCGATCATAAGAGTCTCCAACACGTGTTCAATCAAAAGGATCTCAACATGAGACAAAGACGTTGGATTGAGTTGATTAGTGACTACGACTGCGACATTCGCTATCATCCTGGAAAGGCGAATGTTGTAGCCGACGCACTAAGTCGCAAGGTCCACAACAAGAGTCTCACTCACTTCAAGAAATCCGAGATCGAAGGCAATGGTTTGATACGTTAGGAGAATTTGATACCGAGATTCACATGGATGTCAACGAGGCTACTATCATGCTCCAAAACATAAGGATCGATAGTGACCTCGAGTTATGCATTCGCGAGGCTCAACAAGCGGCACTAACCGACCAAAGTAAAAGATGAAGATTTGATTTGATACGTACGTACGGTCGCAATTGGAGACAAAACCGAACGGCATGTGGTATTTCTTGAATCGACTCTGGATCCCGAATCACGACAACCTTCGGCACTTTATTATGAATGAAGTATCAAACCCCCGATATTCCGTTCATCCTGGCTCCGATAAGATGTACATGGATCTGCGTGGGTCAATATTGGTGGCTAGAATGAAGAAAGATATCGCGACTTATGTTCCAAGTGCCTCACGTGCGCAAGGGTCAAAGCCGAACATCAACGACCAAGTGGTTTACTTGAGCAACCTGAAATTCCTATGTGGAAATGGGAACATATATCCATGGATTTCATAACCAAGTTATCTCGTACACCTCGTGGTCATGATAGTATTTGGGTCATCGTTGACCGTTTGACCAAGACAGCACATTTCATACCCATACGAGATACGTACAAAGTTTCAAGGCTAGCCCGAATCTATATTGATGAAATTGTGAGTCGTCATGGCGTGCCCTTGCACATCATTTCCGATCGAGATGCCCTTTTCACTTCGCACTTCTGGTCTTCGATGCAAGAACTCTTGGGAACTCAATTGGATTTAAGTACGGCTTACCATCCTCAAACCGATGGTCAAAACCGAACGAACAATCAAACCCTCGAGGATCTGCTACGTCTTTGTGTCCTTGATTTTGGTGGTGATTGGGATACGCATTTACCGCTCGCGGGAATTTTCGTAAACAATAGTTATCACTCAAGTATTAGATGGCACCATTCGAGGCGTTGTATGGTCGTAAATGTCGTTCTCCTATCTGTTGGACTGACATTGGGGAATCTTATCACTGGTCCGGAACTATTCAGGAAACGACTGACAAAAGTTTCCAAAATTCGAAAAACTTGAAGTGGCTAGAAGTCGCCAAAAGAGTTATGCCGATAAAAGACGCAAACCATTGGAGTTTCAAGTCGACGACATGGTTCTTCTTAAAGTCTCTCCATGGAAGGGTGTTGTACGTTTTGGGAAGAAGGGTAAGTTAGCCCCACGCTTTGTAGGACCTTTCAAGATTTTGAAAAGAATTGGGAAAGTGGCTTACAAACTGGAGTTACCTTCTGAGCTTAGCGGAGTTCATCCTGTCTTTCATGTCTCAAACCTGAGGAAATGCTTGGCTGATGAAAACTTGCATTTTCCACTAGAGGAAATTCAAGTTGATGAGTCATTGCATTTTGTTGAGAAACCTGTTGAGATTATGGATCGCACCCTGAAGTTGAGATTATGGATCGCACCCTGAAGAAGACCCGAAAACTACCACACCTATCGTTAAAGTTCGTTGGGAAAACAAACGTGGAGCTGAGTTCACTTGGGAGCGTGAGGTTCATATGAAGGAGAGATACCCGCATTTGTTCTCTTAGCTTATTCTTAATTTCGGGACGAAATTCTTTTAAGTATGGGAGACTGTAACAATCTTGTAATTTTAGGTTAATCTAAAATCAGCATTGTTAAATTCTTGCATGGGCTAATTGTGTTATTATGAAACTTATGGGTTGCTTATGATTATTATCTTAATTGCTCTTTCAAATTTATAAGAGTGATAATAATTATGTTGTAAATAATGATAATAATAATAACAAGTTTAAGGGAAATAATAATTATGTTACTAATATAATATAATAATAATAATAAGAACAATAAAGGTAATATGAAATGAAAAATTTCTAAACTTGAAAATGTTTAAACATTAAACTTAATCTAAATTCAAGGGACCTTTTTGTCAATTTTGAAACATTGAAAAGAAAGTTTGGGCTCGAAATAACAAACTGGAAACCACAAGGACCAATGTTGTAAAGTAACCAAACCCAAACTCTTTTTCCCCTCTATCCCCGTATTTCCGACCGCGGCCGGCAAGGTCCGGCGCGGCGCCGGTGATCACCAAACCCACCCGAAACTCTGAATTTTGGTACCAAAATCATTCCAATCGCTTCGTGTGAACGTTTCGAACTTATGCTCACAAATTAATCAACTTCAAACAGCGGTACAAGTCGAATCGAGTTCAAAACCGAAACACTTAAACCGATTGTCGTTTCATCATTAAACCGTAATAATAATCGAATTAACTCAGCATAAACGGTCGTTTATCAATCCTTAATCGAATGCAACACTCAATTACTCCTGAAACAAACAAAATCACCAAAATCCATCATCATTCGAAGTCGCAACCTGCAACTAATCGAACACGACCTTCTGCGCCCAAAATCGGGAAATTGTCGAGGGCTTCAAGTCGTGGGTACACGTCGAAGCTTCACACAAGATTAATTTCATTATCATCAACTGTTACGCATCGATTACTTGTTCAATAGTCGCGGGTTACTCATTGTCGCATTCTTCTCAAATCCATTTTAAGGGTAATTAAATGAATGTATATACTCGAAATCTTGTGGGAAACAAAAGCCCCATGATTTAAATCGATAACAACCTCGATTTGATCTTCATTGGGGTCATGATCAAACTAGGGTTCGTGCGTTTGGGGGAATTTCTGTGTTACTGCTTTTAACTTATTAAATCGGAGTTTAAAACGCGGCTGGATGCCTTGGTTCACTGGTTCCCACTCACATTCCGAATTAGAGGTCCCGGGTTCGAACCCGGCGACCTCCAATTCATTGTTGGGCTTTCAGCCTTAAAAAAAATATATAAAATTTTTTAAAAATTATAAAAAGAGATTTTGTAAACTTTGGTTATTTTAAAGCTATCCTACTATTTTTCTACAAATTTATCACTTTAACACCTTAACAATTTTCTTATAAAATAAAATTTAACAAAGTTATTTTTATAGGAATAGACTTTATATAATATTGGTAAATCATGTAATTATTATTTAAATACCATACAATTAAGGATTAAATACGATATTATAGAATTATATATTTTATAATTAACCTTCACAAATTGTTATAAAAGATTTAATTTCCTTAAATTGGATTCATGACATTTTCTCTTAAGCATATATAATCTCTCTAATCAACGTCAATTAAAACCCTCAAAATACCAATTGAAACCTAGTCTCGTTAACTATTAATTATATTAAATTGTAACCTTGTATATATACTTGTTTTAGGTGCGTTGTGAAGATCTACGTTGAACATTGCTGGTTATTATTCGTATTAATCATCAATTATATATTATTTGATCAGGTGAGTACTTTCATACCCCTTTTTCATATTTTACACTTGGGGTGGAACATGTTGTCCTATTATCTTTACACTTGCACACATTTTTTTGAGACTTGTAAACGTTATGGCAATTCATCATGTAAGTTGTGGTTAGTTGGACTTTTTGTGATTACCATGTATGGCACTATATGTACAATCATTACTATTGCTAGCCCAGTGAAGTCATAGATCTATGGGCAAGACAAGCCTGCTTGGTTGATCAAGTACACTTAACTGATCGTATATACTTTAAACATTTGAGACTTGTAAAATTTTGTCGAGCTTGATTGTTGCATTGTTCATGACATCCCTAATCACTTTATTCACTAACTTATGACTTGAATTGCCATCTTTTATATATGCTATGTATTTAAAACTATGGAATGCTCACCAATTATTGTTGACCCCTTATTTTAACATGTTTCAGGAAATGCCAAGCTTAATTATCTGCATATTGAAGCTTGCACATCTAGGAATGGACCTAGATTACTAAATAAAATAGGATGAATTGTTACGTTTATGTTACGTTTTCATATCCTTTGAGACTTATATTTGTGATGTGGCAAATGAAAATTTGTGTAAATATTTTGGGTTATTAATAGCGTTATGTGGCTATGAACGATCTTACTCTCACTCCTCGACGTTTCCGCCGTCAAGGTTGGGGTGTGACATTCTAAGTACTTTTTTTCTTCTCTTATCCATTCGTTGATCTCCTTCTGATTCAGATGTACCAAATGAATCATTACTCAAGTAATCTTCATCAAGTTCATTATGAATTGTTACTGCTGTAGTATCTTCCTTTAAGTTCAATTTGAAATTTTCATATCCACCTCAACCTCTTGTACTTCATTTTCAACATCCTTAATCTCATCATCATTTTCATCATCAACTTTTTCAATATACATACACAATACGGATGCTCATTGGCATAACTCGACATTTCAAATGCATCTTCATTCCCAACTAAAGATTTCAATCCAGAATCTAAAGTGCTACCAGAAATTAGATAAGTACAAACCTTTTTACCTTCTTCTTTGTTGCACAACTCCTCTACAATATCCTTTATCACTTCAATACTAAATTCATCCTTAGACACAAAATCAACATAACTTATCCTGCCATCGTGATGAACTGCCATTGAAAAGTATTGTGGGTAATGTTCTTTGCCTGTAACAAACATTAGGGTTTTGGAAATTTGATTTCAAAAACAAAAAAAAAATCAGATTAGCGAAGAGCAAAGGTTTGAGACACTTACTGTAAATGCATTCATAATCGAAAGGCTCGTCATCATTCCTAACAATCCAATTTTGCATCGTGCCCTAGAAATCGTTTGAAATTCAACCCTAGAAATCGTCAAAGCCCTAATTTTTGAGTGTGCTTTACTGAAGATCGATGGAGGGAGATAACCATTCAAAGCCCTAATTTTTGTTAGAGTTAATTACACAAATGGTATAAAGCAATTTTACCAAAATACCCTCACGTGACTAGCACTGGGGGAGTATTCTGTTAAAATAAACGGACGTTAGTACTAATACCCGAATGTGTTATGATTTAAAAAATCAGATACCAAACATGTTATAAAAATAAGTTAATACCCAAATGTGTTACCCGCTATAAACCACAGGTACCATTTGTGTAATTAACTCTTTTTATATGAATATGTTTGAATCGAAGATAAGTTCAAGTGAAGGTTGTAATATATACATGATAGAAGTTGATAGCTAGGACACATATTTGAAATTACCTCTACTCGAACATTTACATCGATTTTTAAAGTAGAACGAAGAATGTTTTTGAGTGTGTGGTTAAACCAATAACACTAACTATGATATTGTATACTAACATATAAAGGTAAATAAAACGAAAATAAAGGCTGAAAACTATATGAAAAATTATATAGTCATTATCAAATGCTAGTTTAACAGTCATTATTTTTATGTTACTGGTTAATTATTTAACTGGACTTGTGTAGGTTATAACAGTTTTTAAACCGCTTTGAAGTCTAAATACCCTTGTCGGTTTAAAGCCTGATAGTTAGGATATATGAGGAAACGGTTTTTATCACACTAGTTATTAACCTGTTACGGTTTCAATCAAACAGATCAGTTCATTAAGCTGTTTTTCTAACACTTCTAAAGCTCACATAAGTAAAATAACTACTGTGAATGGACCGTAAGTTAGGCCCAAAGGTTTGTGGACCAAAACAATGAAGACCCCATTTAAGAAAATGAAAGAATTGTTGATGAGTCTTAGATTAACTGGTTACAAGGAGACATCTTATGATTTTTTAAAATGAAAATAATGAGTTGAAGTTTCATTAGGTGTAATTTGTTTCAAGTGAGCTAAAAGTTTTACTACAGTGGGTCTTTGGGTGATGAGTTTCCCTTGGAATAATGGGCAAGTCAAGTTACCAGCGTTGTTTGTGTTTACGGACGTGAATGATATTTCGCAAACGGGTTTATCCGGTAACCGGGTTTAAAAATTATCTGTCGAGCGTTCGAAAAAAAAGAATTAAAGGAATCCAATTTGTCAATAAATTCCTAAATCATTTGAAGGACCCTGTGTTAGGTGTCACGTCAGCAATACTCTCACAAATTGAGAGCACGTAAAACTAGAAGAGGAATTAGTGGTGAAAAAGAACACTAGACTATTTTGTTAGGGCAAATGAATTCGTTTGTCATCTTATTTTTTTATAATTTATTTATTCTGGTTGAGTAATATTTTAGGCTTTACATTAATTGTTTCTAATGGATTGTTTGAGTTGATTTCAGTTCAATTCATCGGTGTCTTCTTTGATCCGTCTACAACAATAGCAGAGAAAACACATCTCAAGGGGTCAGATGATGGATTGAAAGTAGTACAAAAGAAAACTACTTAACTTCAGCTAGATGCATATGTGATTTCAAAATCCATGAATGAACAAAATTTGTCATTCAATTAGCTTTTGAGTCGACTCACCTCACATCCTCATAAAGAGTCATCGCTTGAGTGTGGTGATTCAACCCACAATGGTTACTTTGGCTCTTCTAGCAATTGTTCACTTCACTCGGGAAAATACTAAACTTTGGTTGGCTTAAGAGACTATGTATTTTTTTACTTTTATAAAATTCCTGAATCTAATCATTTAACTAATTCATTCTCTTAGTCTGAGAATGCCACAACCATTTGGTTTAATTCGAGAATTTAGATAACAGATTCTCTTAGACATAGATGTGTGAATACTATAAATCAAATTAGGAGTCTGGATTTAGTTTGTCTAATGTTATAATTATTATATTTTACTATTCGACACTTTTAAGTTTTAACAATTTATAATGAATAATATAAAACACAAACCCTAATTTCTCAAACTCTCATAAGTATATTTCCCATTAAGTTTTAAGTTTCAAATTTCACAATTATAATTTTCTATCATTTGATAATTTTAAGTTTTAATATTTTTCAAATAATAATATGAAACACAAACCCTATATTTCTCAAGATCTCATAAACAAATTTTCCCAATATAAAAACTAAACGTGTTTTAAAATAGCATGGCAATATGTTCCGTCGTCCCAAGATGACAACATCTCTTGAACACCGTATAAAGTTTAAACAGTCGGAACTTGAAAGAATAGGATTTAAAATTTCTCCATCTTCTTCGGCGTTACAACTAGAACTAAAAATCTTAAAACTCACCCCGATGAAAGAATAGGATTTAAAATTTTACGACCTTGATGGTTTTCTCGAGACGGTTGCCACTATCCTCAAACGTAAAACCAACTACAAACGGTTGAAATTAGGTGTGATATACCTTTATATCAGGAGTATATGAAGCAACATGTACCTAAGCCCGGTTAACGTAAAACAGTTTGAGGGGTGAATCGGTTTGCATTGCTGCCGCCGACGGAAACAATCGCAGTAACACAGATGCCGTCTCCGCCGTTGATGGGCCAGTTTATGGGCAGAATCGCTAATCGATCACAAATTCACAACTGCAGATCGACGGTGACCGGAAATCCCTAGGAGTTGCATTCATTTTTTAACGGAGAGAGAGGTTGATGACGAAGAATGCAACTGGAGAAAGAATGTAAGCATCGATCGTTCAAGGGTTTGAAGAGGCTTTCTTCTGGAGTTTGCACTTTTGGGGCTTAAGGAATGAACGCTGTGGTATATAATTGCTCGTCTCTTAAGGATTACCGGTGAAGCGCTTACGTGGCATTAGCATTGATGGTTGGAAAACAAATACGATAAATGATGAAGGTTTGATTACCGTATCCAAATGCTGCCCTAATCTTCAAGAAATGGTGCTTATTGGTGTTAAATGTGTCAGTTTAGAGGTATTAGCTACAAAGTGCAGTCTGAGAAGTTGAAGAATACTCCTGCCCAACAACTCACCTCTTATTGGTATCATACCACTAATTCATTTTTTTAAAATTATTTTGAAAGCTAAGTAAGCTGATGGATGATTCACATTATTGTGTAAATTGGCTTTTTATTTAGTCACAATCACTTTTCCTATTTAAAATCTAAGTGATGGAAACAACGAAACACAAATCCATACATGCTTTGTAATTAATTTAGATCAATCAATTGAAAATAACATATTTACAAATATTAACAAGTCATATCAAATCCTGCTCATCCTCTAGCTGAACAGTTTATTCACTTCACTGATTAAAGAAAGTATCAGAAACAAGATTTTAGTACGTCGGTGGTGGTGGATACACCTGGATTGATGGTGGTGGTGGGTACACCCCTGATGGTTGCTGTGGAGGATAACCTTGTGGCGCTGCATATGTTGTTTGTGGCGGATACGTGGCAACTGATGGTGGATATGTTGTCTGCAGTGGATATGTGGCGGTTGATGGTGGATATGTGGCGGCTGATGGCGGATACGTGGAGGTCGATGGTGGATATGTTGTCTGCAGTGGATATGTGGCGGTTGATGGCGGATATGTTGAATTACCAGAAGCTGGAGGGTATGTGTTTGATCCTGTAAAAGTGCTTGATCCAGTAGGCGGATATGTTGAATTCGGATGGTAAGAACCGTAAGATGGTAAAAGTGATGTCATTGGATTTGAATTAGGAGGATATGATGGAAAAGGAGAAGATGTGCATAAACCATGAGGAGCTGTAGGATAGATAGATGACGCGTTTGTGTAGTTTGCTGCAGCTGCACCGGGGTATGGGGCCGCAGGACCTGGTGGTGGGACAGCAGGGTAAGGGGTGGCTGCTGGTTGTTGCATGGTGGAGTAAGGGGTGGCTGCTGGTTGTTGCATGGTGGAGTAAGGGGTGGCTGCATGTGGTGCTGATGGATTGTACGTTTGGACTGTGGAAAGTGCAGCACCGGGGGTCGCGTATGGTCCTGCAGGCGGAGCGTATCTTGTATCGGTGGTGGGGGAGATCCGCGCACCAACCATGGCTGGAGTTGATTTGTGTGAGATGTAGGAACAAGAATTGGAGATGTAAAGGAAGAGTTTTGATGTTTTATGATGAAAAGAAATGGTAGTTGACTTGTTCTTTCTTATCGATGTTGTCATTTAGTACTAAGTTCATTGGATAATCCATATATATTATATATATTTATATTTATGTTCCTAGTATAGTATTTTGACTATTTTCAGGCTTTGACTGGTTCTAACGTTTGACATTTTTGCGTGTTGGCAAGCGTGTAATGGCCCGTAGGATGTTTATGACAAGAAAGTTCCTGGTGTGGTGTAAGTTACAAAGAAGTCCCTCGGCTATAATCTAATTAGCAGGTTCTTGATCCTTAAAATACTTTTACTACATTTTGTGTCTTATTTTGCGATTAATATTTTACATGATACATTTGTTTGTTAGAAGCGGTTAAAAATTGGGATGTGAGTTTTATTGTTTTTCTTTTGTTAATTTGCCAAAATAAATTGAGACTCAAGTCAACCATTATATGTTCAAACATTATTGACCAGTAAAAGATAGGCATAGTGTGATCTCCATGAATAATCACAAACAAGTTGCGATGACCTTAAGCTTCACATGGCTCAGGCCTTAGATCGACTACCATTGCTTTGGTTAAGCTTGAGCTTAACTTGATAGGTTAATTAGCCTTTATAAAGCAGGCTAATGGACACCTACTCGATGATGGTTCAACATCAGCTCTAGCTCAACTTAAAAAAACCAAATATTTATATAAGAGTAACTTTTAATAATCAAACTAATTTTAAATATACGAGTATTAGATTCAATAACTAACCCTTACCGAATATGTAAAACATCAAAGAAAAAACTTGAGACTTGACCTTAAGTGTACAACATTACAAGATGTTACGAAGATAGAATGAACATTCAACAATCTGAGTAAAAAAACTGTATTGCGAAATATAAGAATCTTTCTAAAACAACAAAGACAAGTCAGATCATCTTGTGATGACCAAATCTTACAAAATGTCAAGAACACAAATGTAAAAAATCAGATTCCTCAACTCGATGAAACCCTAACAAACAATACTCAAGAGGGTTCTAGAGAGCGTATGCGTGTGACAGAATGAAAGAGATTTTTTTCTCTAACTACACAGAACTATCTATATATACAAATAACACTTCGGTCCACCAGCAGTCATAAGCCCATCAGTAGCTTCAGCCATAAGCCCATCAGCAGCAGTAGTCATAAGCCCATCAGCATCAACCCAGTGTCAACATATAAGAAAATAAAAAAACAACATATAAGAATATTTGAATATGAATTAACTATATTTTTAACACCCCCCCCCCCCCCATAATTCAACTATCCAAATACATCAAACATCTGAAGTTTATCACATAAAAAATCATGTTGATATGGAAAAAGTCCTTTGGTAAAAATATCAGCTGGTTGTTGATCAGAAGACATTCCAATAGTTGTGATTACCCCGGCAGAAATTTTTTTTCGAAGGAAAAATAAATCAATTTCAAAGTGTTTTGTTCTTTCATGAAATACTAGATTTGCAGCAATAGAAACAGCCGCATTACTATCACAAAACAGTTGCACTGGAAATGACACAAACACTTTTTAATTCTTTAAGTACATTTGACAACCATAAAACCTCACAAGCAGCTGCACACATCGCTCTATACTCTGCTTCTGCAGAGGATCTAGAAACCGTGGATTGTTTTTTGCTTTTCCAGGAAACTAGAGAGTTTCCTAGAAAGACACAATACCCAGTTACAGACTTTCGTGACTGCAGGCACTTGCCCCAATCAGAGTCAGCATATGCAGTGATTGCCAAACTACTACCTTTTTTAAAGTGTAATCCTTTACCTGGATTTTTCTTTAAATAGCGCAAGAGCCTAAGACCAAGTTTAAAATGAGACATAGTTGGACTATGCATATATTGACTTAAGAACTGAACTGAGTAAGATATGTCTGGTCGGGTATGTGACAAGTAAATTAGTTTACCTATTAATTTTTGATATTCAGATACATTCTCAAGGACATTCTCATTCTTACTGCACAAATTAGTCACGACATGATGTTGTTCTAGCGGGGTATTAACTGGTTTACATGCAGACATACCAAACTCAGCAAGAAGTTCAACACAATACTTTCTTTGAGACAAACAAATTTCACTGTTTGTTCTAATTACTTCTATTTCTAAGAAATATTTTAACTCTCCAAGATCTTTTATCAATATTTAGTGTGTAAGAGTTCCTTTATACGTTGTATCTCATTTATATCATTTCCAGTTACTATTATATCATCAACATATACAAGTAAGACTACTATTACAGAATTATGTGATCTAATGAACAGCGAGTAGTCACTTTTACTTTGCTCAAAACCTAACTCAGACAGTACGCTCACTAGTTTCTCATTCCACATACGAGGGGCTTGTTTTAGCCCATAAAGAGATTTGTTTAACTTGCAAACTCTAGTTTCCGTTTTAGAAAAATACCCTTTAGGTAATGTCATGTATACATCTTCATTTAGAGTTCCATACAAAAAAGCATTGTTTATGTCAAGTTGAAATAGGGGCCAATCGTTTTGTACAGCTAGACACACAATACAACGAATAGTTACCATTTTTGCAACAGGTGCAAAGGTCTCATCAAAATCAATTCCCTCTTTTTGATTATAACCTTTTGTAACTAAACGAGCTTTGAACCGTTCTATTTCACCGGTTGATTTATACTTTATTTTGTAAACCCATTTGCAACCTATGGGTTTTCTATCTTTAGGACACTCAACCAATTCCCAAGTGTGATTTCTATTTAATGCTTCAATTTCTTCATTCATTGCACTTATCCAGTTTTTATCTTGAACAGCTTGGGTATATGTTTTTGGTTCAACACTTTTATTTAAATTTGTGACAAAACAATAATTGTCATGAGAAAGGTTTGAGTAGTTTAGTATTCTTTCAAGACCATATTTAACCTTTCCCTCAATTACAAAATCATTTAGATTGCTTGGAATTTTCAAGTTTCTAGTTGACCTCCTTAACTTTGTTGGCATAGTCATCAGAGTGTTTCCCTTAGATGGGATGGTGTTATCATTTTGTTCTTCAACATGATCTGCCGTACTAGTTCTCTTACCAGGAGAATGTGGTTGCTGTGCAGTAGCCTCCCTACTATTATCGGCATGAGAATTAGTTTGCTGATTATGATCAAAACTATCACCATGTGCCCCCTCTTCATCATCGGGATAGCTTTCAGGACTGTTTGTGTTTAATGAGTCGAAAAAATTAATATGATTTAAAGCTTGATCCAGTTCTGGTTTATTACTGTCTAGAGATGAGTTGTTTTTGAAAGGTAAAATATGTTCATAAAATTTTACATCTCTAGAGAAAATGACTGTTTTTGATCAAGAGACCAGAGTTTATAGCCCTTTTTTGATTTGAATATCCAATAAAAAACATTTTTGTGCATTACTTTCAAATTTATGTGTTTTATTTAAAACCGTACAGTAACACAAACATCCAAATGTTTTTAAGTGCATTAGAGAGGGTTTAAAGCCAAATATGAGTTCATAAGGAGTTCTTCCATTTAATACTATTGAAGGGGTCCTGTTAATTAGGTAGAAAGCAGTTAGAACACATTCAAACCAGAATTTAAGTGGAATACCACTTTGAAATAATAGAGATCTAGAGACATTTAGAAGGTGCCTGTGTTTTCTCTCAACAATTCCATTTTGTTGAGGAGTATAAGTGCAGGAAGTTTGATGTATTATTCCATTGTTTCTTGTAAAGGACATCATTTTTTGATTTATGAACTCTGACCCATTGTCACTTCTTAAAACTTTAATTGTTTTGTTAATTGAGTTTGTAGAATTCTAAAATAACTTTCAAGATTATCAAACACTTCATCTTTGTTTTTCATTAAATACACCCACACTGCCCTAGAATAATCATCAACTATGGTTAGAAAGTATCTGAAGCCTTCCTGACTTGACACTCTATATGGGCCCCATACATCTAGATGTATCAGATCTCCAACTTCTTTTGACACATGTTCACTTAAAGGAAAAGGTTCTCTGTATTGTTTTGCTTTATGACAAGTGTCACAAGGCATTGATTCTGTTGGAGTTTTAATGTTTAAGTCTGTTTTTATGACTTTTAAAACATGATCAGAGGGATGTCCTAATCTTGAATGCCAAAGATTGTAGGAATCCGAGGTGTTAACACTAAGACTATGAGGAGCCGGAGACTCACCACAGAAATATAAGCCATCAAGTTGGCTACCAGTCGCCAGGGTTCTCTTTGTGAGTGAATCCTGGATAAGACAATTATGTTCATCATATATTACTCTAAGTTTGTTGTCCCGAGCAAGTTTATGAACAGATATAAGGTTTACATAGTATTCTGGGACAACAAATACGTCTTGTAAGATAATGTTTTCATTAAGTTGTATGTTTCCTATCCTAGTTACAGATGCACTTGTACCATTTGGATGTTTTACCTTAATGTTAAGGCTAGAAACATTTATTGGATTAATGATATCACTTTCATTCATAATCATATGTTGATTAGCCCCTGAATCGACAACCCAACCCGGGTTTCCTTTTGTAGGATGTCCTGATAAGAAGTTGTAAACCGATTTATTTAATAAGGATGAGTAGGTAGGATTAGTACCACTTAAATTGGATGAATACTGCTCGGTTCTTTCATTCAAGAGACCTAACAGTTTTGATATTTGATCAGTTGTTAAAGCTGTCACTTGAGAATCAGAAACAGGGTTAGTTTTGCTAGAAGATGCAACACATTGGTTTGAAGATTTAGACCCTTGACCAGGGTAGGAGTTATTTTTTTGTTTATTTTCTTGTGGATACCCAACAATCTCAAAACACTTCTCAACAATATGACCTAATTTGTTACAATGTGAACATTTTAGGTTAAGGTTAGGTGCCCTATTATTCCTTCTTTCATTGTCAAAGCTTTGATTTGATTTTGAGACAAAGCCGACATTATTAGTTGAGGTTTTTGATGTTTGGTTTGTATTTCTATGCGATTCTTCTCTAGAGACTATAGAGAATGCAGTTTTGACAATTGGAAGTTCATCTCTTGTTAACAGGCTAGTTCGTACAGGCTGATAGATGTCATCCAGTCCCATGAGGAACTGCATGAGTTTAATTAGATGGTTAAAGTTGTTAAAATCTTTTGAAGCTTTACATGTGCATGATGGTAGTTGGACTATGTTGTCCATTTGTTTCCACATAGTATTTAGTTTGTGGTAATATTCAGCAACACTACTGCCATTTTGAGATATTGAGTTTATTTTTGGGTAGAGATTAAAGACCACTGAGCCATCTATTTTATCATATGTCTCTTTTAAATCAACCCACACTTCGGAAGCTAGCTTAGAGAATACTTGTCCTACATATAATTCTTCGGATATAGAGTTTAGGATCCATGTTAATACTATAGAGTTACATCTCTCCATTGTCCTGCCAATATTTCATTTTCTGTTGATTTTTTACATGTGCCATCTACAAAACTAGTTTTGTTTTTAACTTGTAGTGCGAGTTTCATAGCATTAGCCCATATTGTATAGTTTTCTGTTCCCTTTAGTTTTACATTTACAATTGTGAGAACCATGAGTCACTAGGGTGAAGGTACAAGGGATCACTAGCATCTAGTTTACTTACTAGAGTTGTTGCTAGGGTTGTTGTAGGTGTTTGTGCAGGTGTTTCTTCTTCCATTTTACACACAAAATGCTAAGCAATCAAGCATACGCACAAAATAACAGTTGTTTAACAAAGCTGTTGTAATGCAATACACACCAACGATGCAAATCACACAAGTGATGCACAGATAGCAGATTAAAGTATGCAGCACAGAATACAGGGTGGTGGCTCTCCCCGTTTAATCAGAATTCCAGTACTCCTAGCCCGGACAAAATATGCCTAAAACACTTTAATCGTAAGACAGAAATAGTAAGAACAAGATTGAGTTAGAAAGATCTCACAGTGGGGCTCCCTTTTTCAAGGTGCTTCAGTAGACACCTTAACCACTACAACCTTCACTTAGGGTTACAAAGGAGAGATAGAAGATAGAAGACCGCGCATTGCACCAGCAGGTAAAGAGCATCAACTTCGCCCTTCTTCAAAAAATCAAATCTAGGGTTTCAATTTGTGAAACCCTGATTCAAAGACCAAGAATCAATCTAGATCACCGAGACGATTTGTACGCCTTTTCTTGAGGCGCCTTCGACGATACCAAGAACCAAAAACTTAGGGTTTCAAACTGTGAAGCCCTAATTTTAGAAATGATGAGTCAATCTACAGCGGAAGTGATTACCAAGAATCACACGTGAAATCAATCCGAGCCTTCGGCTCTGATACCATGTTACGAAGATAGAATGAACACTCAACAATCTGAGTAAACAAAACTGTATTGCGAAATATAAGAATCTCTCTAAAACAACAAAGACAAGTCAGATCATCCTTGTGATGACCAGATCTTACAAAATGTCAAGAACACAAATGTAAACAATCAGATTTCATCAACTCGATGAAACCCTAACAAACAATACTCAAGAGGGTTCTAGAGAGCGTATGCGTGTGACAGAATGAAAGAGATTTTTTCTCTAACTACACAGAACTATCTATATATACAAATAACACTTCGGTCCACCAGCAGTCATAAGCCCATCAGTAGCTTCAGCCATAAGTCCATCAGCAGCAGTAGTCATAAGTCCATCAGCATCAACCCGTGTCAACATATAAGAAAATAAGAAAACAACATATAAGAATATTTGGATATGAATTAACTATATTTTTAACACAAGAATATTTGCAACTTCAATTTATATATTCACCTATATGTTACATAAAGCTTTACAAACTCGACACGAGCAACCTTGTAAGCTTGAGTTTGGCTCAATTGAGTTTAAACTCGAACTCGACAAAAAATTAATTCCAACAAGATCAAGACAAGTTAAGACCAATTGTTCTTCTTAACAAAATTATTACATTTCAGACCAAAAGTTTGTAATAACTACACAATTACCGCATATAATGCTTGCATGTATTTTTTTTTAAATGATCAAAATACACATATGATATGTTTAGAAGGCTTGGTTTTAACCGGGTAAGAAGTGAATCGAATCGGTTCAACCTGATTAAAACTGGGTCATTCCCTCTACCAAGCCAGTTTCGACTCGAACTAGTTTTAACTTTTGTTAACCCAACCCAAACTATGGTTTAAATGTTTAATCGTGATTTCAACCCGCTTCACATACTACTCGGTCGGCAAATCTTTCCATTTATCTAAAGTCAAATAGAATTTTAACCCCGAAGAACTCGAGCCCATAAGCCCATATAAAAAGGCCAAGTCCATCTATAACTGCCCAAATGAAAGGAAAATGCTGGCGGATCCTAATGATGAGATAATCTACCCAAATAGTACTAAGCATGTCATGAATGAAGACAACATAATTTTTCCTCTTTCTTATTTTGATCATTAACAAAAAGAACATATATTGGGGTCTAGCCTAAACTGGACTGAGTTTAAAACTGGTTCAGGTTGAGTCAAAGATGGTCAAATTAGGTTTAATTTTTGTCAAAACTAATTCAGGTTTAAAACAATTTTTAGATGGAAAAAATCGGATTTGAATGGCTTCAAACTGATTTCAAAGTAAAGGGGTACAATTTCAATTTTCAACCCAAGTTCAAGCCGGGTTCAACCAAATTAGTTTCAAACTTGTGTTTGATGCGGTTCAAAAGTGGGTTTGGTTCTCAACCCAGTTTTTTTTACACCTCTAGATAGAAGATATATTATAAATATTAAATAATTTCAAAATATATCAGCTAATCATTAATATATAAAATTGTAGATTACTGTCATAGTATCATGTTCCTCACGATTAAAAATGTGACATCGTTTTACATTTTAGCTTAAGATTATCTTTTGTCATATAATAAAACAATCATGCTTATAAACATGAAGAAAGATATTATGATACTTGTAAATGTAGATAAGTATGAAATTTCTATAAGCATTGAAAACAACACATTTTTGCTACAATTACTTGAGTACATAAACAAATACTCACCTGCAAGTTTCTTGATGATCATCCACAAATTCCAGTTTCTGACCACTCAATAATATCATCCAACATACATGGAATCAAGCTTTAAACTAAATGACAAGTTACAGCTCCAACAAGAAGTTCGGAATAATGATTGCAAATTGTTCAAATAACAGAAGTTCGAATGGTAATACAGGTAATAATTCAACAATATTTACAAATATATAATCTGATGACGAAATGTATGTATCAGACTTCGTGTGAATCATCAAGCATCCCCCTCAAGAATTTCAACCCTTAAAAACATTAAAAACATTCTTCCTCTTCAAAGTTGTTGGCGTCGCAAGAATCCTCTTGATCGCATTGATCTCCAATGGGCTGTTCTTAGCCTGTTACAATCAATCAAACGTTAATCAAATCAACACATCCTTAAAAACTCAAAAATACAAAAAAAAAAAACAAACATCATCTTGATTCACAATGAACTTACCTTCGAGCATGTACCACGTTGAACATTGCAAATAGGATAATCATGTGGGCAACAACTGTAATGATCCTCACAGCAAGACGCACCCTCTAACGGACAGCAGCCCCAAGCAAAACAGTACCCATAGTACTCATAGATGCAGCAGCAGGTTGTGCTTTCGGGGCAGGTGCTGTACTCATCGCATACGACTTCAGGTGCAGGCGGGGATGGTGGGGTTGGACCAGGGTTCGGTGGGTTATCGCCATTCTTAGTGGGGTATGAGGGTTCCATTGCAATACCACATAACCCTGTTTTCTGATCTATGTTTCTTTCCATCCTCAAGTAACCAGATTCCCCCCACGCCGCACCCCACGAATTCTTGACTATCCAATAGTCTTTACCATTTTCTGACCCGTACCCAACTACTAACACACCATGGTCCAAAGCAGTTCCACATGAACCAGTAAAGATACCCTACATAAGTTAAAAACCATCTCTAATGTTAACTCATATCCCCAATTCATTTATGCGTTTGTAATGATTTGAATCATGCATATATAGCGTATATTCGTGTATATTCGTATATATTTGTATATATTCGTATTACCGAAGTGTAGAACTGGAAATCTCTGCCACCGGCTTCAATGGCAACGGCTATAGGTTGATTCGCAGCGGCTTTTTGAAGCGATGATTCGTCGTTAACGGGAACATCTTCATAACTATCAATTGTAACAACCTTTGCGTTTTTCTACATAAAGCAAACACACACACATTAGTATCTAACAACAAACAAAATTGATACAAAAAGACTAAAATACGATGCAATTATACGAACCTTGTTAGCGTCACATCTACCATCTCTACCGGTGTAGGGGTAGTCTTCTTCAGTATCAATACCACCATTTTTGATGATGAATTCAAAAGCATAATCCATCAAACCTCCATTACATCCTTCATTGTAAGTTGTATCGCAATCCACAAGCTCTTGTTCTGATAACGAAATCAAATCACCTGTAACGATCTGGTTCACTCCTTCCACAGATCCAACGGCTGAGAATGCCCAACAACTCCCTGAAAATAATAATAACAATACATCTTCACTGTTCATACATCATCTAATCCTACTCTTAAATCTACATAATCATACGCTTGCTTAATCATGACATACTTTTTATGATGATAACATATATCGTTTTGAGAATAACGATAACTCACCACAGCTTCCTTGATCTTTGACTTCAGTAACAGCACCTTCATCTCTCCAATCAACAGACTCCGGCAACGAATCGCCTGATCGGAAACGGTAACGATCACTCTTCACCGACGAAAGCTTCTTCTTATCGTCGATCGTTTTTACGCCGGTGTACGTCGTACGGTACTCTTCATTCGTCAGATCGGCGAACTTGTTGAGCCCAAGCTTGTACGTACGGTCGCCGGAGTTGTGATCATCGATGTATCGGAGGTTATCTTTGAAGATCTGAAACCTCTTATCCTTCTCTCCGAGAGCGTTGTAGGTTTTAGCGTGTTCAACAAGCCATGACTCGAAGAGAGCGTTGACTTCGTCGTCCGTACGCCGGTTGACGGAGGATGCTCCGGCGGTGGTGATGTGGGCGGCGTCGTAGTTGATGATGGACATATCGGCGGCGTGTGCGACGGCGATGAGAGTGAAGAAGAAGAGTGAGAGTGTAGCCATGGGAATGAGGTTCATGATGTTGCAGGTGGAGGAGATGAGGTTTGTGGGGTGATCAGTGGTGTTGATTTATAAAGTGAAGAAAAGTAGATTGGATATTTGGGATTTTTGAATAATTAAATGTGTGATATTTGTATTGACATTTGGATGTATAGTGAGTTTATACGTATTTGATTTTGGGTAAACCGTTATCTGATAAGATACGGAATCAATGGACTTGACAACTTTTGGATGTATAGTGAGTTTATACGTATTTTATATTTTTATAAGTTATACGAACTTGAGTTATTTGAAATATTTTGGTATTTTATTATTTTATTTTTTAATATAATTTACGTATTAGAATTTTTGACTCACACCTCTTCTTATCCATTACTTTTTTTACATAGCAAAATTCAATGAGGATTTGATTCGATGTTTAGTGATCCAATTTGAGGAAATGTATAAGTGATCAAATTAAAATATTTTAGAACTTGATTATTATTATTATATGATATTTTATTTTTTTATTTTTTTCTAAAACTACTGGTAGTTAAAATTTGATATTTGGGGGTAAACATAAAGCGTTTATTATTCTTCGTACAAATAAATAATCTCCAGTTTTTACAAATCATTCAAGAATAATTTATAAAAATTGAATCTTTTTATTTACTATATTTGGATATGTATTTTTAATTCAAATTTTAATTTCAAAGTGTACATGATAAATGAAACGAATATGAAATGGATTTTTATTATAATGCTATGTTAGTTATCAAACAAATGAACAGTAGCACATACCTGTTCTAATGTGTTGCGTACAACTTGTTGTACGTACTATCTTGATGCATTAGATGTCCTTTTAGGTGGGATAGGTGGCTTTCATTTCTACTATGCAGAACCAGATCCCATTGCTCCGTCTCCCTCAGCGGCACAACCGCCATGGTCACCCGCGGTTGCTCACGCCAACCCCTTGTTATTATTCATCACCTCACCTGATGCACCACCGCTTCTTTTATCCTTACCTTATGTGAGTCTCTCTATTGTTTTATTCTTTAAAGAGATCTCTCTAATAAAGTCACAGGTGAGGTTGCGGTTGGTAATATGATAGATAAGACACCGAAGGCATACATGAAGATGTGTTCACTTTAAAATGAGAACATAACGCATCATTAAGAATAAAACATCCACTGTGGATTACATTGTTCTGGCATGAAATTTTGTTTGGTAATGAAATTTCAATAATGTTTCTACACAAGATTTTATGAAAAACGAATAAAGATCAAAATTTAAAAATTAATTTTATGAAAATGAAGTTATAACTAAAAGCTTTAAATGTTTATATGTAACTATCTCAAGATAGAGCAATTTTCTATAAATAAAATATTATTCCACCTAAGCCTCAATGATTGGATTTATTATATTTTTAAGGCATGTTGAGTTGGAACTTGGAAGAGATCTAGTCGACTGTGTACGTATGGATGAAGATGGCAAATAGTCCTTTATTGGAATAATCAACATGACATGGTGCTATTTCCTCCAACTTTTTGCTGTATTTGTAACTTATTGCATCTAAAAAACAAATTCTTGAGTTCAGAGTTATATCTTAGAAAAAGAAATACTTACGGTTGAACCTATAGTTCTAGTTAAAAAATAGATAGACGAACTAATATGATTAATATAACACATATTCTTTGAATTAGTATCGTACATTTGCCGTTAAAAATTGTTTCCTTGTAAGCTTGTTGTTTTAATTAATAGTTTGTTGTCGTTCAACAAAAAAAAAGGTTACACACTCCTATATTGCTAAATGGTTATAATTAAAATTCATGATTTTCTAGGAAAAAAACAAGATAAAATTAAATTGAAATTTGATAAATATAAAATTTTAAAGTTCTTTTAGATTTACATGTTATTTTAAAATTTTAGTTGAGTATATATAACATTTAATTTTATTTATTTATTTATGATTTATGAATTTATTTATTTATTAGCCGCGAGAACACTTGGTTGTGAATGCATGCAGCAAAACAAGCATTCTAGATAAGAAAAGATATTTTGAAGAAATAATGATTAAAAAAATGCGACCATGAAGAGAGCAGCGTGTATCACATACTATCTCTATCGTCTTTAGGTCCCCAATCCCCACTGACCCAAACATTTTCGGTTTTTTTTCTAAACACTTAATATGCATATATTAGTGCAATGTAATTATGTTTATATAAATTTAACAAGATTAATCAATATTAATTTCCACGACGTTGGCGACAGAACAGTGTAAAACAAAGTGCTATATGTTAATAATGATGAATTCTAAAATTATCGTCATTTATAATTTATATCATTGAAATTTAAATGTGTTAGATATTTAACTGTTTTATAAAAAAGGAAATTTTTCGTTACTTTACGTTCGCACACGTTTATTGATTTGTTTACACACAAAAATTGAAAGATAAGGCAAGAAAGTCAACATTGCGTATTGGCATAAACATGTATCAATAACGTTGACTAAAGACAGAATACTGCAAATCTTGCTTTTTTTTTGATTTAGAGTAAATTACAATGATATATGGTTCCAATCTTTTTGAGTAAAATTTTAGATAACATTTCTAAAATAACCATTTAGGTATGTCTGATAGTTTTTAAATAACTAAATGCTAAACTAATAACAGATCTGAATAATTAAGTATTGAACATTAAAAAGTTTGAACCATTAAAAAATCTGAACAATTAATAGCTAGTATATCGTTACATATTTAAAGGCAAATGTCTAACTAATTTATATAAGAGCTTTTAACCATTCAACATTAGTATAATGCTTAACTATTCAAGGGCAAATGTCTTAACCATTTAGACATTGCTCGCGAAACAAACAATCTGAACCATTAAATGTTGAATCGTTCAAACATATGAACCATTAAAAGGCTAAACACAAACAACCCCTTAGTTTGTTTTCATTTATAGTGCTTAGGTTTTCAGTGTGATCCGTCATAGTCTACATCCATCTAGTGGTTTTTATGACATAGTCTACGGGTTAGGTGCAGTTTGTTATTTTTTTATGTAAAATATGTGCAAATTATATCTATAGACATTTGTAAAAAAAATAAAGGGACAAAACGATTGCAGTCTGCAAAAAAATATTATTTGTTTTTCAAACATTTTCAAACTGCTAAAATAAACTGGTTGTGATGCACAAACAGTGGTGGATGGTGGTTGGTGGTGGACAGTGGTGGATGGTGGTTGGTGATGGACGGTGGATGGTGGTGTAGGTGGATGATGACAAACGGTGGTGGTGGTGCTAAAAATAAACTATAAACCTTAGAATATCTTAGAAGTAGTTGTGTCAAATCTGTCCCAAAAAGAGTTCGCGTAGATTTTTTTAATGAAACATATTCGAAAAAAACAAACAGTCTGTCAAATAGTAATGTTTGCGCGTGATCTGTGTTACACAGACAGAAAAGACAACTCATACATTAAAAAAACACCACCTTAGACTTAACTTTACAAAAGGTCCATCGTTATGTTCATGTTATGGATTTTACTAATGTGGTGTTTGTATTTTTTAAAAATGCCTATGCAGACTCTTTTGTCTGCGTTTCACACACCATGCGGCATGCGCAGACATTACCATTTGCTGCCTGTTTGTATTTTCAAACAGAAATTCAAAAAAAATGTTTACGCGAGCTCTTCTTAGCATAGATTTGGCTTGACCACTTCTAATATCATCTAAGGTCTACGGTTTATTTTAGCACCACCTACCACCGTCCACCACCATCCATTATAGGTGGGAATAAATTATTTATTGTAAAACCTATTTTGCCCTTTACTTACAAGTTACAAGTATTTTAACCCTGCGTGATGCGGCGAGTTTGCACGATAGTTAACGTGGTAAAGGGTACGTTTGCAAACTTTATAATCAACATTGAACTTCGTAACGCACGTTGCCTCTGTGACACTAACGTTGTTATGACTCATGCATTACGGTTTAAAAGAGAACTGGCGTTAATGCGACAATCTCGTTAAAAGTTTATAACAAAAAGAGTTAATTTATAAAAAAAGGTAAGTTATAAAAGAAAAAAAAATTAAAACTTAACAAACCAAGAAATGACAAAACAAGAAAACAAAGAAACTCAATTTAAGTGTTGAGCCAAAGAGTAGAACCCTTATGGGTGATGTAGGAGTTTAATGGTTTACCACCAAGGAAGATGCCAACCTTTATTTTAGCACCACCATCAGTGTACATCATCGTCCACCTCCACCACAACCCACCACCAACCTCCACCACCGTCCACCACCACCCACTATCCACCACCACCACCGTTGTTGCCGCCGTCTACCACCAAAGTCCGTACACCACTACCAGTTTATTTTAACAGTGTGCAAAAGTTAAAAACTAAATAATATTCTTACCGTAGACTAATAAGATTTGATTTAACTCTTCTTCTATAGATGCTTTATAAAAATGATCAGCATATTATAAAAATTTTGCATCTAGAAAAAACAAATTGCACTTAATATAAACATCAAACAATACAGATGGGAACAAAAATTTATTGTAATACCTATTTTGCCCTTTAATTACAACAGGTATTTTAACATCATGTGATGCGGCGGTTCTGGACGATAATTAACGTGGTAGAGGTACGTTTGCGAACTTCGTAGGTAACACTAGCGTTGTTACGAATCACGAATTACGACTTAAATGGGACATGGCATTAATATGACAAACTCATTAAAAAGTTTATAACAAAGAGAGTTAAATATTAAAAAAAAGAATTTATAAAAAAAGAAATAAATAATAAAATTTAACAAACCAAGAAATGACAAAACAGAAAAACAAAGAAACTCAATTAAGGTGTTAAACCAAAGAGTAGAACTCACCGTAGAAGTTTAACAGTTTACCATCAGAGAAGATGCCAACCTTTATGATAATTCCAACTACAACATATTTAACACCAACCAAATTATGTGAAAATTAAAAAAATTATAAAAAATACCGCCAACATTGAGTTAGCATATAATAAGATCGTATTGTCGGTTACAATTATTGATGCCGAGATATTTCATAGAATAAGTAGCGCCTTTACAATAAACAATCTATACATTAAAGACCAAAAGATATTTGTCATGTATTGGTTTAAAATAAATTTTATTATACATCAAATCATCAATATAAATATATTAATTTCTTAGCCCTACCATAGGCTTTAAAATATATTCATTTATAACTTATTGCTACATGTGTTATACAAGTAGCGAAATGCTGATATGAGTTTTTACATGTGAAACTTATGGGATATTTGTGTATTTATTTAATATTTTTGCATGATAATTCAATCATTCACGCATGATAATTTCACCATATTGTATGATAATTATACCATTGAGTGATAATTATCAATAAGTATAAATCTTACATGTGTGATAACTTTACCATCTCTACGGAAAAAAACACTTTTTTTTATTTTAAACTTTCAGCATGTTAAGTAACTTAAATAAAATGTCCATATGAAAACATCATGATGGTAAATGATGTATGCATTTCACTCACTAGTGATGGTAGTTTAAGAGCTAGAATTCTCCAACCTATAAGGATTAGAACTTAGAAGGTCTTTTCCTCGCCCAGAGCACTAATCATATGGGCGTATATTTCGTGATGTTGGGGGTAGTTAATAGTAGTTGACTAAAATTTTATGTAGACATTCCTACTCTGTTCCGAAATCTACCTATCTTGTTTACTCCAATATTCGAATACTAAGACCTTCCAAAGAAGAAACGTCAATTAAGCACCCGGATATCATTAAGCCAGTCACTCGTCTGTAATAGTAGTTGATGTGTGATTTGATATATATTAATTACTAGACTTTACACATTAAGCTTTAAAATTTAAGAAATGATTTTCACCTTATGATTAACTACACACACAATAGACAAGTGTATATATCGGATGATAGTATAGCTTTTGCTAAGAACCACATATCGATCAGTGGACACGAAAGCTCTTGATACTAAGTCTTTATCATCATTTAGCCGATAAAGATGATTTGTGAATAATATGATTAACTAGTTTAGCTAATAATTAAACTAATAGAAAAAAGTAGACGATGACGAAAATAATCAATCAGAGGAAGATATCATTAGATATCGAATCCGCTTAGCAAAACAATGACAACGTACGTTAACCTATTGTGAGATCATCTTTACGCATGAAACATGGATGTAAACTAGACTCATGCCAAGGTTACCTAATTATATAATTCATTGGAAATCTAAAACAATAGACACATAATAGTCATCTAAAGTTATGTCATGAATACCTAATAAATTATTAAGCCAAAGTTAAAGATGATTAAGACTCCCGCCCAAGATACCAAACCCACAAATCTTTGAAAAATTAAGACGGTAAACACATGGTAACCAACTCAATTCATATAATGTAACAATAGCTATGTAAATCCTTCAAATTATGAATGTCCTAACACGAATACACAAATCATAAATATGTGCATTATATATGGTTACATATACATAATGTTAGGAGATATTCATAACAAACACTATGGTTTTCATAAACATATGTATAAGGATGCACACGTGTTCAACTTGAATAAATAATCAACCATCATTTATCATTCTTAGTCAAATGTCATAACCACACTAATTTATGCATTTCATGAATAGATGTTTTAAAACACAAGGTTTTTCAACAAATGTGATTATAACACCCACAAAATTTATCATATCATCAAGTTTAATTATCATACACAATCATTGAAGAACACTAATTTTCAATGTAAACAACAGATATAAAGATACACTCAACTTGATACTTGTATTGTTTGCTAACCAATAATTGATCCAGTGTCATACATAAGTAAATTTATAGGTTACTTTTAATAACTACATAAATCCACATTAATTTTTTTATTTTGTTTCGTTACTCAACAAAAAAGGTTTCATAGTCTTGTAATAAACATTACCTAATCATCACTAAAAGTTATATGTAAAATGTCAAAGTATGACAAGCTTCGTCTAATCTAAGTGATAAAAAATGTTGAGCACAGGAGGCTTACAAAAACCATAACTAACTTCTAACAATCGAAGAAAACATAATAGATCTAGATATTTTCAAATAAAAAATCAATAGAGTTGGGCCATGTGAAGTTGAACATTCCTTTGAAATGCTTGATCTTTTAACCTAGCTTGAACTTTTGAGAAACTTACTTCAAAGTCACCACAAGGGAGAAAAACAAAGGTTTTACTTTAAATTTCATATCTCCCAAAATGAAAAAGAAGAAGGGCTTAATAGGGGGGGGGGGGGTTTGATCCGTGTTATGTCCATGATAAAATCAGTAATGATCATAATGCGTAGGAAAAAAGGACCTGATGTATATTATGATCATGACAGAATCAGTCATGACCATAATAGGCTTTAAACTTTCAAAATCTTCATGCATTTATTATCTTTTTCTTTTGAAATTATCAAACAACCATCCAAAACTATAAAATTCAAATTAATCACAATTAAGTATAGATAAAAATGACTTTTTGTAACAAAAAACACTTGAGATGAAGAAATATATGTACAATTAGCATGTATATTTATTCACATATAAGTAGTCGATTACATGGCGGCCAAAAAAGATGTAAATTTATATTAAATGAAACTTTTAGTCAGTTAGATAAATTTATTGCTCACATTACATTATTATACATTAATTTATGAGATAAAGAAGGATATGAAAAGCAAATACATATAAATTTGTTATGAAACTAATATGAAAACAAAAAAAGTGTAAAAAAGTTTTATAATCAACTACAACTAACCAAAAAAACAGAGTAAGCACCTTTAAAATAATGACACATTTTTTCTTAAAATTGTTAAATTGATATAAGTTCGGTTTAAATAATATTTTGAAGTTGTTCTAAATATTAATATCCAATTTTAGATTTGAGGAACAATATAACTAAAATTATACATTAAGAGGTTGTTTGACAACTTCTGAATAATTAAGTGCTTAACCAACAAATAATCTAAACCATTAAGTGCTTAACCAACAAATAATCTAAACCATTAAGTGCTGAACCATTAAGAAGTCCGAACCATTAAGAGCTAATATATCATTTAACTATTCAAATGCAAATGCCTGATCAATTCAAATTAAAGGTCTTAACTATTCAGCATTAGACATTTTAACCATTCAACACTAGTATAATACTTAACCATTCAGAAACAAATGTCTAAACCATTCAAACATTTGCTCGCGAATCAAACAATCTGAACCATTAACTGCTAAACCATTAAGAGACTGATTAAAAAACTACCAAACAACTCCTAAGTCTTTTTACCTAAACCTACTATATAATATGTACGTTTACATATTTAGAATGTTATTAATCTCATGATAGTATGATACATGTCGTTACTCTTCTTCTTGAGAAAAATAAACAATAATTTCTTAAGGAAAGACAAAACCTTATTGTTACATTTCTAAAAAGTATATTACTATTATTATTATTTATATAAGATTAAACAAACATGAAGCACCTCAGAAGCTCAGATGACTGATGGTTCATTCAATTTTCAATACATATGACGATGGACTCAAAGAGTCGCACACGATAGGTTAATGAAACATATTGAGAAAAGGAAACTCGGCCCAGTTATGTCATGTTAGTGAGTTGCTTTTAATACGAGAATCACTCATTTACACGTAAGCCCAATTTTATTTATATGCACCAAAATGTGGCCCACTACCGAATGCGGACATTTTGCGACTATGCTATAAGTAATAACGAGGTGATGACGGCCGTGGTCGAGTCAAATGAGATGATGATGGCGGTGGCGACAGAGTTGGAGGCGGCCGGTGGTTGTGGAAGAGCCGAAGAGGTGATGGTAGAAGCAGCAGTGGTTGTAGAAAAGCGGTGATGACTAGTAGGTGATGGAGGATTGGCAGTGCTTGTCCAATTGAACAAACATTAAGTTAGCATGTCTTATAATAACAAAAACTAACTTGTGTAGCATTTAATAATTTTAATAGATTTAAATGAACTTGCATATAAAACTTTTTTTATTACCAATTATTAATCAATAAGTCATAATTATGAGGTATAAGTAGTTCAATAAAAAGTTTTCCCATTACTCTTTGTTTAAATTAATAGAGAAAGGATAAAGTTAGAAAGTTATGCGGTTAAATTTAATATCATAATAACAATAGGTTTTTTGTTATTTTTATAATTCCAGTAAAAATTATTATATTTCTCTTTTATTTTTAATTAAATAAATATTTTTATACACTTAGCATAACATTTTTTCTCATTCACTAACAACCATTTTCAAAAGATACTAAAAGGTTAATAGAAGTGAATAATATTTTACCAGATATACAGATAAACAATAACATTTTTTATTTCATTCACTAATATTCATTAACAATCACGTCATATAATATATAAAACACACGACTATACAAGTACTCTAGTGTGTATGCTTTAAAGTGACATGATATGCTGTTTAAAGAATCAAAGGTGCTATGAAATAGGTTTTCTTATTTGCACTCTAGAAGTATTACTATATCTATACCAATGTCTACAATGGGTTTAGAAAACTCAAGTATTTGGGAAAAAATCTTTACTATACCACAGGTCACAACCCTAAGTAAATATAAGAGAGTAACTCCAAACCGAACTTAGAAGTCACGTAGAGTAGTGAGATGGTGAATTAACCACCACGTGTAAATATAAGAGAGTAACTCCAAACAGTGTTAGGTAGTAGGCAGCGGTAGTCGGGAGTATAGGCGGTGATTGGAAGCTTGTAGTCGTGACTCGTGAGTAGTGAATTTTGACCACGTTATGGTGTTAAAAGCGGATTAAAATAGCAACCGTTCAAAGTGTTAGATTGCTTGACAAACCACCTTACAACCCGTTGCAATCCATTTTTAGTTTTAATTCGGCTCATCTTGACCCGTTGTTAATCTCATTTATTTTAGCCAACCCATCTTTGACCCATTCTTAAATTTTCCCATGTCCAACATAACCCATGAGATCATTAAGAAAAACCCATATGAACCTAAAATTTGATATACGGGGCTTAACCAACTTCACATTGACAGATTACGCTTAATTACCATTAGTAGAGTTATGATTAAACTACGGAGCAAGGCTTGCAGTTCTTATATGATGAACAGATGATGTTGGGATTCCAATTGAATTCGATGAATTGATACTAGAGAGAGGGGTTTTTGGGGGAGAGAGGGGGGGGGGGGGGGGGGGGTGGTTCCGCGGTTACACTATCTGGCAATAATATATATAATAGGAAAGTGTGTGCTTGTCATAATAGGATTAGAGAACCTTAGGTAACAAGCTTTTCCAAGTTAACATTAAACATTAAAGGACAACTCTTTGACCCATTATATCAACTCCGATGCATAATCCTAAATTATTATGAAATTAGATTACCACTAAACTAATAAAACTTTTGTAATTATTTATAAGAAATATGTGTTAGAGTGAACAAAAAATGTTTTACCTCAAACCAACCCGGTGTGAATAGTACCAAAAATTACGTGTTTGACTCGTTATCCAAACCGCCCCACATGCATTTTTGCCATGTCTAGCAAACCATGCAAAAAATGTCAGGTCCATGATACCCTAAAAAGTGTATGGAAACGAGGAAAACTCACTTGTCAAGAGCGATGTAATAATTATTCAGCTCCTTGTTAGCCATCGATGTCGTCTGTAAAGAAAAGCATTGAAAGAATTTAAAAAGCTCATATTATAAAAGGGAAATCATAACAACAAATTTAATATCACCTTGCTTTTGATTAGGTGTTGATATACCGTTTGACTTCGATATAGCATTCTGAAATACACCCACAATACCATGGCTCTGTTAGCTACAAAATAGAACAACACTTCTCAGTCTCACATATATTTAGAGTGAACTAAATTTATAATCACAAATCAAGTATCAAGGATACAACATGGTAAGCAGACCATTATAAAACATGTCAAGATAATAATAATAGTCATAAAAATACGATAATACTACTAATCAAAATGATAATACAATCATAGTATTATTATAAAACTAGTCTATAATGATATAAAAACTGAGGTGGATAATCAGCCTAGTCACACTAGCAACACGTGAATATTATCAGACAAAAGGTGATTTAAGTCAACCATGAAAGTCCAAACTGATTTGACGGGACACAAAACATACGCATTTGGACCCCTTACCGAAACCACCCATCTTACCACCTCCAGAGACACGTTTCTTGGAAAGAAGTTTGTTTACAGTTAGAAAAAACATGATTTTAGTATAACTATTCTAACACCCATCATTTTGACATGTTACATGAACCGCCCATTTTGCCACTTCTAGTGGGGAAGCGCACACTGTTTTTCTTTATTAACTTTTCCAAGATCACCATCAGAAGCAGACAACTGCCACCCTTGGCCAATAAAATTTCATACAGGGATTCAATCTAACGAGTGCACATACATACTTTCTCATTTACCACCCCTTATCTTAATTTATTATCAAAAAATCACGTCTATGTTTATCTTGGTTATGACCTACACCTTCCACACATTGCAACTTAGCATCACCTGTTTGCATAATGACCTAAAGTTACAATCCATAAACAACATTATCAAATCATATATATAAAAACTACAGAGTTATAGAATTTTTTTTACCTTGTAGCGGTAGCGGTATCTTTCAATAGTTGAATCTTCTCCTAAATCCTTCTAAGAAGGTCTGATCACCTGAGCCTGATTGTTGACAAGCTTTTCTATAACCTCCAAGGCATTGGTATATGTCAATATGCAACTTTACAACAAAAAAGGTGAA
The DNA here is from genome assembly GCA_025506515.1 of Flaveria trinervia. Lineage (NCBI taxonomy): Eukaryota > Viridiplantae > Streptophyta > Magnoliopsida > Asterales > Asteraceae > Flaveria > Flaveria trinervia. The sequence goes on from CM046452.1 coordinate 100,297,897, forward strand.
ACTTGAGCTAAAAAGAAAGCTTACTAGAACCTTACATAAAATGGAAGCACAAACATTATAGCAACAGGTGTAACATTAATATGCAATACTGCAACAAAGAAGGTGAAAAATTAGTGCCCATGAAAAACTTAAGCTAAAAAAAGCTAGCTAAACATTACATAGAATGAAAGCACGAACATTATTACATCGGGTGTAATTTCAAGTGAAAATATCAAAAAAGCAGACGTTAAAGTTATCTATGATACTATAGAAATGTATGGACAAGATAATTAAAGTGATAATTCTAGATTAATTAATCATCAAAATAGATTACCATTGAAATAAAAAAATCTTTTGCAATTATTCCAAAGATATACCAATTGTAGTAAACAAAAAGTGTTGCTGCAACCCAACTTGGCTTCAAGAGTACCAAACACTACATGCTTTGAACCTCTTTACTTCTTATTACTCAGTATTAGGTCAGAGGGCTTATGTTAACAGGTCATACACATAAACAAAGTTCTAAAAAAGGTTAAATGGGTATAAATCCCTGAAAGTGTATTTCAATGCATAAAAACCCCTAAATCATTTAATTTAAAAAACGTAATTATATTAAAACAAATAACTTGTGTGATCAGATTTGCCACATCAATTGGTTACAGAACATTTGACCAAGAGGGCCTGCCCCAATTTGACCCTAGCCAACTTGTTTGACCCGTTACCCAACCACCCATTTTACCAACTCTAGTGTCACACATTCCACGGAAAGGAATTCTTGTGCTTTTTTACACCAAACATGACGCGATTCAATCCCGTCCGTTTTGACACGAACCAAAAACTAGCCATTATAACATGTTACCTGAACTGCCCATTTTGAATAGTAGAATTCAGTACCGATGATGTACAGATGAATAGTAGAATTTAGCGTGTTACACTGTTACTTTAAAAAATAGACAAAAGGTGGTGCTGGTTCAAACTAGTGTGACCATGCACCTTTCAACCATAAGCCTTTTTGACCTGCCATAATTGAGCTGGTACTTGCTTTGCAAAGAGCTGAGGTGAAGTTACAATTGTACCCTTCGAGCTTAATTGATCCAAAATAAAATGGGTAAATACTATAGAAGTCATAAATATGGATTATTAGAGAAGTAACAAACCTTTTATGTACTACACCTTCTGTACATTTGCAGCTTAGCATCACCAGTTTGTATAATGACCTAAAGTTACAATCCATAAACAACATTATTGAATTTACAAACAAAAACTAGTGGCTTAAGTATTTATTTTTACCTTGCAGTGGCATCTTTCAATAGTTGAAGCTTCTCTAAATTCTTTTGTATAACCTCCAAAGCCTTGGTATATCTCAATATGCAATTTTACAACAATGAAGGTGAAAAAGTAGTGTCCATGAAAAACTTTAAAAAAAGGCTAAGTATTAATAGAACAGAAGCACATAGATTATTACATTAGGTATAATTCCATGTGAAAAATATTTAAAAAAAGGCAGACCTTGAAGTTATATACGACACTGTAGAAATGTGTAGACAATTAAAGTCCACTAAATTACGTTGTAGCTTGCAAACAAGAATTAAGTGTGAACATTGTAGCACAGAAATATCAAATATATTTTCCAAATTCAAAGAATCTAGCAGAGGAAACGACTGCATCAAGACAGGGTAGGGCATAAGGACTTTTTATTTACCTTGTAGCAGCATCTTTCAATAGTTCAAGCTACTCAAAATCCTTTTGAGAACCTTTAATCACTTGAGCCTGATACTTGTAAAGCTTTTTTATAACCTAACACCAAGCTATAAGTTGATCATTATTTTTATTTCCAGCACAATTGGAAAAAAGAATGATCAAAAATTAGAGGTTGACAACTTCAGCCTGTTTCTTTATGAATGAGTCAATTTAGGTTAAGTTTCATTTCAAACAAAACACCATTCTTAAGGAATTCCTAGATCATCCATATAATGGTAATAATATTGTTCTGCTAACACTGATATTTATTAGCACATTACTTTAGAAAATAGATAAAAGATGTTGTGACACTGCACCTTTCAACCAAAAGCCTTTTTGACCTGCGACACAAACAGCCCATAATGCACATCTGCAACCTCTAATGATTTAAGATGTTAATACTTGATCCAGTACTTGCTTTGCAAAGGGCTGGGTGAAGTTACTGGTGTACTTTTTGAGCTTAAATGAGCAAATACTTTAGTATTCATAAATATGAATTATTAAAAAAGTAACAAACCTTTTGGCATGCCCTACACCTTCCACCCATTGCAGCTTAATGACCTAAAGTTACAATCCATAAACAACATTACAGAATCACAAAAATAAAATAAAAAAACTATTTACTTAAGGATTGTTTTTACCTTGTAGTGGTATCTTTCAATAATTGAATCTTCTCCAAAATCCTTCTAAGAACGTCTGATCACCTGAGCCTGATTGTTGCGTGAAGCTTTTTATAACCTCGAAGGCATTGGTATATCTCAGTATGCAGTTTTACCAAAAAAATAGTGTCCATGAAAAACTCATGCTAATAAAATACTATTACATAGAATGGAAGCACGTACATTATAACATCAGGTACAATTCCATGTCAAAAGATTAAAAAGACAGACACTGAAGCTATCTATGATGCGGTAAAAATGTCTACGGAAGTTATTAGAGTCAACTAAATGAGCTTGTAACTTGTAAACACAAATTAAGTCCGTACTTTATAGCACAGAGAAAATGAATATCAAACTTCTTTTTCAAAGTCATAGAATCTGACGGAGGGCAATTGGCTTCGTCTTGGTTACAAACTTACAAATATATTTTATTTATAGCTTTAGAAACACCAAGAAGAGCAGGGAATTCATGGTTCATGTTAGCACGTCAATAGCTAAGGGAAACTTTCTGCTCATCCATAACAATAAAAGGTCATGTTGAGCGCATAAATACTATCATACTCGTACCAGATCCACACAAAAATTGAGTTATTTAATAAAACTGAAGTCGTTTCCTTATGCAGAATATATTAATAAGAACTCATAAAACTAGATATGTTAGATTTAATATAATAGAAATGTTTAGCTATGAAAATCATGAATAAGCATCACTACATGTCCCAAAGAAAACACCCTCAAAGGATACCAAATAATTAAATATCTGATTAATCTAGTAATCTATCAATCCTGCATACTTAGTTGCTCTTTAAGACATTTAACAATAATATCCTACACATCCAATGGATCAACGTTCATATATTCTTTGCTAAGTCTGGTCACCCTAAGCAAATTTTGTCATAAAAGAACTTTGCATATTTTGGTGTTTAAGCAATAAGTTGCTTTTGGTCATTAAATAGCACATGAAATTGTTTTTGCAAAAAGTTTGGATTAGTGTCATACATAAACCTTCTACTGATAAAGGTCATTTTGGGAATTTTTTAGACTACCCAAATATATCATCAGATGTCTATAACATACTTACAGTAGAACATTAGAGGATTTACAGTCTGCAACACGCTCTGAACTGCCTTGTACTTCATCTTTAAGCCTTATAAGCCGAGTGAAATGATCTTCTACGCACCACATCTTTACCAACTGCAACCTACACCCACACATTGCATCCATTTGAAATTATTTCATAACCATTGAAATAATATTACTGTTGTGATAATTTATAAGACAAATCATAAATTGTTGATAAAACCAAAAACATCTAAGCTTTCTCTGAAAAAATGCTTAAAATGTGTAGAAGTCAAGAAACCAAATGTACTGCATAAAAATCAGAATGCCAATATGGATTTCAACTTTTAAATCCCAAAACATACGGAAACAAATTCACATCAATTACCATCACATTCTGGTATTAAATTAAATTAAAAAGAATAATAATAGGATGCAACTGGGAAACAAAGATTGCTTAATCAACTGACCTGTTGTATATTCATGAAGAATGTCATTAGGTGTATTTAAAGTGAGATATGATTCAACATTTTGTCTTCAACCCTTACATGGAGTAATAACATAAAGCTTAACTTAAATTAAGATTTACCCACCTCTCCATGTGATTTTCCAGAGAAAGACTGCAAACCATCAGCAATATTTCTGATACTTTGAGTGGCATCGTTTCCAGTTTAGTCCTCAGTAGTAGCAGTATTGAATGAGGTTGTTGTGGACATTGGTTCTGGTTGGGCATTAGGTTTGGACTTGGGTGTGGATTTTCTTTGGGTTGAAACTCTTATGCTGGTTTTTGCTGCAATAGAAATCTATAATAACCACCACTGAAGCATCAAGAAGACAAGAAGGTATATCAAAATATAGACACTTGCAAAGAGTTTGGATTAGTGTAGGCAAAGACTTCATACATAGACTTCTATTGATAAAGAAGGTCATTCTGTGAAATTCTAGACTACTCAAATACATCCATTAATATATATCTTCAGATGTCTATAAAGTACTTACAGTAGAAAATACAGGATTTACAGTCTGCAACACGCTCTGAACTGCCTTGTACTCCATCTTTGAAGCCATATAGACCGACAGAAATGAGCTTCTACACACCATATTTTTCCCTGCTGCAACCTACACCGCCACATTCTATCCCTTTGAAATTATTTCATAATCATTGAAATAATTATACGTTTGTATTTTTATAAGAAATACAACTTAAAATAAACAAAAAGTGTTTTAGCTGAAAGTGCCTCAAACCAACCCATCTCAAATAGTACGTAAAACTACAATTCCCCCCCCCCCAAATACTTGCCTATTAGCCACTTCTAGCAAAGCATGCAAAAACCTCAGATCTTTGGTTTTTTGAAGGGCCGGATTAAAAAAAAAAGACGCTCCGCGATACACACAAGAGTATATGGAAATGCTCCATGATACACAAAAGAGTATATGGAAATGAGGAATAAAAGAACTTACTTGTCAAGTGTGATGTAATATTTATTTAGATCCTTGTTACCCGTTGGTGTCGTGTGTAAAGAGAAGCAATGCAAGAAACAAAACAGGTTCAATTTACAAAAGGGAAATAATAATAACTAACCTCATATCACGCTTACTTCAAAAACATAAGGGCCAACTTTTGCATCGTCATGTTTACTACAGATAAACGAAGAAATGCTTAGAAGCTGTAGAAACGAAATGTACTGCATAAGAATCAAAAGTAAAACTGTTAACTTTATGATTCCCCAACCGCATGGAAACAAATCATAAACTGATGATATAACCAAAACATCTGAGCTTTTTCTGAATAAATGCTTAGAATGTGTAGAAGTCAAGAAACCATATGTACTGCATAAAAATCACATACCAATTTGGATTTCAACTTGTAAATCCCCAACCATACAGAAACAACTTCACATCATATACCATCACATTCTATTAGTTAGTTAAATTTATATAGAATAGTTAAATTTAAAAAGAAATAATAGGAATAATAGGGTGAGAAACATAGAGTGCTTAATCAACTGACCTGTTGTGTATTCATGAAGATTGTCATTACGTAAGTTTAATATGAGAAATGATTCAACATTCTGTATTCAACCCTTGAGATATTAGCCACATGAAATAAAAAAGAAACATATAGCTTAACTTAGGAATTACGATTTACCCACCTCTCCATGTAATTTTCCAGAGAAAGACTGCAAATTATCAACAATATTTCTGATACTTTGAGTGACATCATTTCCAGCTTGTCATCTGTAGTAGCAGCAGCAACCTCAACAAACAGTGTTGAATGGGGTTGTCATGGACTTTGGTTCTGGTTAGGTTTAGGTTTGGACTTGGGTAGAACATACAGGATTTATAAAGTACTTATGGTAGAACATACAGGATTTATACATCCTTAAAAAAATATTTTTAGATGTCTAAAAAAGTACTTACGGTAGAAAATGCAGGATTTATATTCTGCAACACACTCGCAATTGCGTTGTACTCCATATTTAAAGCCTTCTGGGCAGACTGAAATCATCTTCTACACACCATGCCACCACGGCTTCACCTGCTGCAACCAACACCTACACATTCCACCCATTTGAAATTATTTCATACCCATTTCAAAGCTTCCTGAATCCTCTTTTGGGACAAAGAATGAAGCATTAATAGTTTTATATAGTTACATATAAATTTGTGAGTCACCTAAACGAATCATCACAACAGCTTGAAAAACAGAGAGAGAAAGACAGACAGAGAGAGAGAGAGAGAGAGATATTAGACCTTATGATCGTTAAAGAAACTCTGATCGAACCTAGCATTTGGTGGATTCTCAACCATTCAAGAGAACATCAACCATTAAATAACAAATAGCCTTGTGAAATTGAAGAGATAGGGTATAAAATGTGAAAATTCCACACACTTTCATAACTACAACCAAATAAAAACCAAGTATCCAATAGATCAAACTTCATATATTCTTTGATGAATCTGATCACTCTTAGCAAATTTCATAACAAAAGAACATCAGATATATTTTGGTGTTTAAGCATAAGCTGTTTTTGGGCATTAAACAGCTCATGAAATTGTTTTTGCAAAAGGTTTGGATTAGTGTTGGCAAAGACTTCAAGCCTTCATACATAAATCTTCTATTGAAAGAAAAGAGCATCATTTTGGAATGTCTTAGACCACCCAAATACATCCATTAAAATAATAATCAGATGTCTATAAAGTACTTACAGTGGAACAATCAGGATTCAGTCTATAACACGCTCTAAACTCCCTTGTACTCCATTTTCGAAGCCATCTGGGCTGACTGAAATGATCTTCTACACACCACGATTCTACTTGCTGGAATCTACACCCAGACATTCCATCCATTTGAAATTTTTTCATAGCCATTGAAAGAATAAAACCTTTGTGATTATCTATAAGAAATATAACATGAAATTAAAAAAAAAGATAGTTTTACCTAAAACCAACCCAGCTTAAATAGTACCAAAAACCACATGTTTGACCAATTACCCAAACCACCCCCCTCTTCTCCCTATCTAGGCAGATCCTTGTTAGGCATTGGTGCCATCTGTGTTGGATATTTTAGTGTAATTGGGATTAACTTGTGTTGACCAATTCGATCATAATAGATTTCAAACAAGTTAGGAGGTGCGGAGTGCACGCTTGTTTGAATCTATTACGATCCTAGGCGCGTAATCCGTATTTGACGGGGGTTCCAAGGGGGCAGCGCCCCCTTGGCGGGGGTCCGGGGGCAGCGCCCCTGGAAGGGGCAGAGCCCCTGGCTGGGGTCAGCTTGGAAATTTTTTATTCCCGTCATTATTACTTCAATAAAAATTCATTTTCGGAGTCTCTCTAGAATTAAACTTATTAATTCTTGAAGGGCCGAAAGTGTCAATTTGAGGACCCAAAAACTGCCCTAGGCAGTTTTCTAATGGAAAAAACTGCAAATACGCTCCAAGGAATTTTGGTCAAAAATTCTGTTCTTTTTCTGGTTCGTTCTTCATCACAAAATTGAACATATTTTCGTTTCTAAATCACTAGATTGTATCCGATTGAACAATTTTGGGTGAACCACCAAATTAGTTTGATCTGAAAGTTTTCAGACGCCTTCTAGTGAATCCGATTTCGTTTGTATTACCAAATTTCCTCAACAATCTGTAAAGAAAAGCATTGCAAGAAGCAAAAAAGGTTAATCTTATAAAAGAGAAAATTATAATAACTAATTTCATATCACCTTGCTTTTACGTAGCTGAGTGAAATACCCTCTTGAAGTCAATATAGCCTTCTGAAATACACCACAATACAATGTTTTAGTTAGCTACAATATACAGAAACTCTTCTCATTATCTAATACATTTAAAGAGAATGAAATATATGATCCCAAATCCAAATATCAATGATACAACATGACACACATACCATTATAAAACATGTCAAGATATAATGTAGTCGTAACAATACGATAATAATAGTAAGTAAAATGTCAAGATATAATAGATCATTAGAGTATTAGATGTCTATAAAGTACTTCCGGTAGAACATACAAGATTTATAGTCTGCAACACCCTCGCAATTGCGTTGTACTCCATATTTAAAGCCTTCTGGGCAGATTGAAATCGTCTTCTACACACCACGGCTTTACCTGCTGCAACCTAACCCACACATTCCACCTATTTTGAATTTAATCACAACCATGAAACATTTTAAAGCTTCCTAAATACTCTTTTAGGACAAAGAATGAAACATTAATAGTTTTATACCGTTATATATAAACTTGTGATTCGCCTAAACAAATCATCAAAACAGCTTGAAAAACAGAGAGAGAGAGAGAGATTAGACCTTCGGATCGTCGATGAAACTCTGATCGGACCTAGAATTTGGTGGTCTCTCACACATAAAAAAGAAAATCAACCATTAAATAACACATAGCCTTGTGAAATTGAAGATTATAGGGTATAAAATCCAAAAACTCCATACACTTCTGTAAACTAAAACCGAAATAACTAATCCAGGTTAACAGTAGAAGAGACAATTGCAGAATAGAAGCAGATTCATTACAGTTTGTGCCCGTATTTTAGAGAAAACTTTTGATGACCGTGAGAACCTTGATTGAGTGTTACATAACCATAAAATAGAAATGTCGTTTGATTACCTGATGCACCGAACGATCAGATTGAGGCAGAAATCGCACGTCCGACGATGAGTGAGTAGCATCATAACGGTTGAGAAGATTGATTTCAGAGGCTGATTTGTATGCTCGTAAGGGTTTATGGCGGGCAAACGGTCGAAAGCGATCTGCTTAGGGTTTCCGCGGGGAGATGATATCTCGAATCAAATCATTATGTTATCTTATATTTATTATTTAATGAGGGAAAAGATTTGAGCCGTTGCACCAATAAATCGACGGGGATTCGGTCAACTGGTCAAACGGACGATTTGTTTTACCGTGGTTGAGTTATATTTTTGATGTGCTGTTTTTTTTTATATAGTAAATTACCGTTTGTATTTTTTATTTTTATTTATTTTAATCGTTTGTATCCCTATAGTTTTAAAACTTTGAATCAGTCTTTATACTTTTAATTTTTTCCTTGTTTGCATTATAAGAGTTTTTAGTCATTTTGGTCATTTTTTTCCCCTTCTTTTTTGTAAAACCATTATAAAAATTCTTTTACCTCTCACCTCAACTACCATTCCCAATCTCACCCGTCACCTCTCCTCTCTCTCTATCTGTCTTCCCGTCGCTCTCTTCTCAAAGCTAAACGATGGTCAGATGTGATAAATGTGAAACTGAAACTTTTGTTCCAACATCATGGATCGTAAAAAATCAAGCCCGCAGATTTAACTGTTGTGAGAGAATGGGGAAATTTGTGGTTTTGTTAGTTGGACTGAACCTGCACTATGTTCAAGATCTACAGAAATTATTAATGGGTTGTTAGATCAAGCAACATGATAGAAGAAATAGCCGAAAAGTTGGAGCATCAAGTGAAAAAATATGGAATGTTAATATTTAGTTGGTTCTTTTTTATTGTGTACTTGATTTGTTAGAAGTAGTAGAAGTTATTTTGTAAAGGTCAATTAGTAATGGTTGTACAAGTTTAATGGATGCAAATGGACATTTTATGGTGATAATTACAGAAACAATATCATACATGGCTTTTGATTACATCTAAAAAGCATGAGTGACAGTAACATTGTTTGAAGCAACAAAGCATATTCAAAATACATACCCAAAATACATCCAATTAACATATTTTCCATATGCAAAATACATAAACCAGCTGACTACTGACTATCCAAAGGAGCACCTTGTGAAAGCTGTTGTGATGAACCTTGTCCCTTGCATGACCTTTTGTTGTGTCTATAATTCTTGCACAGACCACCCTTAACAAAAAATCATGTTTTCACCAACTTCCCATCTTTGTTAACTTTACTTGCATCCACCTCCTTAACTAATTTCTTCCTTTTCTTTCTTGGTCTGCCAACTTGAGTATGCTGCTTTGGAGGTATTAGTGTAGTTGAGGAATTTGATAGCATTCACATGGGTCTCCCATTGATAGGCTCAATGGTGTTTTTATATACATCCTTCCAGGTTTTTAACCAATACACTCTGGACACCCAAGCCTCAGGAATTACATTTTGCTGGTCATAAGTTGTCAAATCCCATATGCAAGCTACTACATGCTTACAAGGCATACCTGTAAGCTCCCATTTTCTACACGAGCATGTTTGTTTCTTTAAGTCAACACAAACTTGATCCATCCATGGTCCACTTACTTGGTATTTTTTAGCTCCAGCCATGATAACACTATACTCATTTGCTTGTTTCTTAATGAGATCCAAGCTTTTAGCTGCAAAAGGTGTAAGGGGCCCTGGACACTTTGAAATCAACTTGTGAACAACAACAAGCCTCTTTAACATGTATTCCCTAACATACTCAAGACATGAAATTATAGGCTTGTCTCTACCCCCAACCAACTGCTTGTTAAAGAGTTCACAAGTATTGTTTAATAAAATATCACATGTCGGCCTACCTGTTTTATAAACAAATATTATGTAAGCTACTAACTTTAGGTTTTGAAAAACATCAATTGTAAAGACAAGTAACACATACTACTAAAGTGAGACATACTCCAATGCTTTGAAGAGATTTGCTTCAACCAATCATACAGGGATGGATCTTGTTTCCTTATGGTCTCCATGTATTTTTCAAATTCAGGGATTGTGGTTGAACTTGCATATTTCCACAAAAGATCCTTAGACATGTGCCCTCTCCATTTTGCTTTCATATTCTCATGAATGTATCTTAGGCAAAACCTATGCTCAGCTACTGGAAACACCTTCTTAATAGCAAGTACAAATCACTAAACATGTTAAAACAGATGATATAATTTCACTTTTAAATATTTATATATATTGCAATTAATAAAAGTAGGTACAATTACCTTCTACCTATCACTTATGAAAGTGAACTTTGAGTTTATGCCCAGATCTAGATCATCACCAAGAAGTTGTAGAAACCATGTCCATGAATCTATTGTTTCAGCCTCCACCATTGCATATGCTATTGGATAAATTCCATTATTGGAGTCAACACCAACCGCAGTCAACATTTGTCCTGGGAATGGACCTTTCATAAAGGTCCCATCTAGACCTAACAGGTCTCTCCCACATGCTTTAAACCTAACTTTCATACCAGCAAAGCAGATGTAAAGCCTTTTGAACTGTCTAGTTGAACTACTAGGGTTACACTCCCTTTCAACCTCTAACTTAACTATTGATCCTAGGTTAGATCTTAACAACTCTTGATAGTAATCCCTCGATAATCCATACTGAGATACATAATCACCCTCCATTTTCTTCAATGCCATCACTTTTTCCACAAAGATTTTTTTGATAGATATTTGAATCTGGTTTTTCCTCTATAAGATGCCTTGTAAGGCCTTTAGGGGTATATTAGGGTTATATTCCAGTAGGGGTTCTGCTTCTTTAGCAATCACTGAAGTTGTGTAAAGCCTGAGCTTTCTTGTTTGCATACAATTATGATCTTCTACAAAAGTCTTCACAACAAACAACTCATCTGCATTTGACCTTGATATATGTAGTTTCCATGGGCAAGTGGCAAGTGGGAACCTTTTTTTCAATTCAGAGTTATTATTTATTGCACCACTAACAACCACTTTGTCCTTGATTGATTCCCTTCTTTTGGACCCATCTGCTTTTGAACATTCCCCATTTTGCCCTTCACTACAAAAAGAACCAACATTTTATCCATAACACACCACATGAATTCTTAGTTTGTCATCTTTTACAAATACTAGTTGTCTCGTAGTTTGCACAACAATTGACTTAACAATATCCTTGACCTCTTCTTTATCATCAAAGGTTTGACCAACATAGAATGATGATGATACAACAGGTGACTTCCAGTTTCTATTCTTCCTATTTAGCTTTTTAATTGCCCTTCAAGATGGAGCAGCATCTTCATCACTTGCACTGTTAAAGTTATCTAAGTCAACCTCTGTAGTATCATCTTTATCACTTTTATCATCTCCAAACAAATCAAATACATTCATGTCAACAAATGCTATGTATTCTTCCATTTCAACCTCCACATCCTCTAAAGGATTATCTACATCTACAATAAAATCTTTATCATCAGATGAAGATCCACCACTAACAGATCCACTAGAGGAATTGTTATGTTGATGTTGTGGCTCAGTCTGATCACCAAAAACATTGTTATGCTGATGTTGTGGCTCAGTTTGATCACCATAAACATTGTTATGCTGATGTTGTGGCTCAGTCTGATCACCAGAAACATTGTTATGCTGATGTTGTGGCTCAGCCTGCTCACCATAATCATTGTATTGTTGATGTTATTGCTCAAGTTGTTTTGTACGAAAGGGTTCCATAAAATTAGTTAAGAAAACATCATCTTACAACATGTCAATAGAATCAACCCCTTCTGCTTCTATCACTGAATCAACCCCTTCTTCTTCTATCACTAAATCAACCCCTTTTGCTTCTATCACTGAATCAACCCCTTCTGCTTCTATCACTGAATCAACCCATTCTGGTTTTATCACTGGTTCTGCCCCTTGATCCGGACCTAGTTCTGCCCCTTGATCCGGACCTGGTTCTGGCCCTTGATCCGGACCTGGTTCTGCCCCTTGATCCGGACCTGGTTCTGCCCCTTGATGAGGACCTGGTTCTGCCCCTTGATTCGAACCTTGTGATGCCTCTGTAAGTAGAGGAACCTCCTGTTCAAACCACTCTAGTAGTAATTGTCTACTGCAAGGATTAAATGGTAAACTATCATCAATCTCTTCGATTATCACCTTTGACCCTGGTTAGGAGACTGCAAATAGGTCTTTAGCCTTGTAACTTTTTATTCTATGTATAGTTCAATCACTTTAAGCATGTGCACGTATTGTTGCATGTTATGCACATCCATATCACCCCCTAGAGCTCTTAAACCAAAATTCAAGTCCTGACTAGGAATCTTAAAATTGTAATACATTACCTCATCACTATTATAACCTAACTCTTCCATCATAGCATCAACATCATAAGTTGAAAACACATCAATGTCTACCATGTTCACGTATGTAACTTTGCCTTTCACGTACCTTCTTCCTGGGAACTTCACAAATTCTCCGCCATGATGAATTTCAAGTGTAAAATAAGTAGGCTCATTAGCTGTAACAATGTATACTATAATATTAGAACATACTTAAACTAAAGTAAACCCTTAACTTAAGTTGATTTTGAAGAAAACATACCATATACTTCGATCGGATTAAACCCTGGATCATCTGTGTCACGGATGTACCAGGTAGGATAAACCATCTTTCAAATGGGTTTAAGGCCACGATCACTTAATAGTTGAAGATGATAATGGGTTTAAGGCCACGATCACACAATCGGGTTTGACCTTCAGTGGAAGGTTAGAATGTAAAGTGAAAATGGGATTTACAATATGTAAAATAAACTCATACAAGAAAGAAGAGGGAAAGAAGAAATGACCAAAATATCCTTGCAGGAGAGGGAAAAAGATGCGCATTTAACTGTTCATATTAACGGCGTCAGCCACAGGGATGCAAACAAGGAAAAAATTAAAAGTATATGGGCCAATTCAAGGTTTTGAATCTATAGGGATGCAAACGGTTAAAATGAACAAAAGTCAGGGACGCAAATTGTCACACCCCGATCGACGGCGGAATCATTAGGGCAGACGAATGGGAGACGATTGTTCATAGCACGTGGAACTAATTAAGTTGAAATAATATTAAATGTCATTATACAAGACAAATAAGTAATTACAAAAAAATAAGATACAACTAGTAACATAAGACTTTCAATTAATCTAGATCCAAGTCCTATATGAGCATAAGGAAATCTTCAAGCATCAAATCTGAAACATGTTAAAAATAAAGGGGTCAACTTTGAAAGTTGGTGAGATTTCCATAGTTTTCAAATACATAAGTATATAAAAGATGGCAATTCATGTTATAAGTTAGAGAACAAAGTAACTAGGGATGTAAGACAAAATGCACAATCAAACTTTGACATATTTTTACAAGTCTCAAACGTTTACAAGTATATATGATTAGCTAAGTGTACTTAGATCAACCAAGCAGGCTTGTCAGGCCCATGGATCTATGACGTCACCAGACTAGCAATAGTTAATGATTGTACATATATTCGACATTACATGGCAGCTAAAAAGTTCAATTAACCACAACACACAAATAAATTGCCATAAGTTTACAAGAATCAAACGTTTACAAGTGCAATGGTTATAAGGTAACATGTTTCACCCCAAAGTGTAAAAATAGGAAAAAGAGGTATAGAAATACTCATGTGATATAAATAAGGTGATGATAAGAAATTAAACGAGGCTCCAACGATCTCTTTTACAAGTTGCCTAAACGTATATATTCGAATATTAAGTTTGATAATAAGATTATCAATTGGACACGAACTAGGGTTTCAATTGGAATTTAGGGTTTTAAATAATTAAATAAAATAATGACTCGTTTATGTTTTGTTTTAATAAAGATGTTATAAATCAATTAAGACTAAGAATATATTAAAAATGATTCAATAATTTAATTTATTGATTTAATAAAAATTAAGTATAATGTGTGAAAGGAAAAAATTAATTTAATAATAATTTTAAAATTTGATAAATATAATTCAATACATATTTAAATGACTTGTAGATAACTTATAATTATTTAAATCATTTATAAGTTTTTAAACCTTTAAATGATTTTTATAAAAGTATTACAATATCCAAAATCTTAAAATAAGAATGAAGAATAATAGAAAATTATATTGTTTTATTAGTTTCAAGGGTTTAAATAAAAATTATGGAATAAATTTATTAATATGATATAACATGCTTAAATGATTAGATGAATAATTAAATATCTATTTAAATAACCATTTTTATAATTAAACATTTAAAGTATTTAAAATATGTAGTTTTGAAGTGTTATATTGTTTTATTAAACATTTAATATTGTTTTTATAGTATTTTTATTCTTTAAATTAAGAATTATAAGTTTCAAAATTCTTAAAATTTAATTTAATAAATTTTAGATTGTTTTTAGTTAACAAAATAATTTTCTTTTGATTTGATAATGTAATAACACTTTTTTGAATTATAAAATGTAAAAAAAAACTAATTAAAAACAAAAGATGTTAGAGTCCCGGTTCGAACCCGGGACCTCTCGGTTACAATCCACGCCAATTACTAGTTGGGCTACAACCCGATCTAGTTAAAAGTCCCATTATAATGTTTAAGAAGCATTAGTTTCAAAAAACCCCAATTCACAAGAACCTTAAAATCAATTTGCATCAAATTGACCATGAATTCGAAGTTGTTAACGGAATTAAAGTTAGGGCTTTGATTCGCCAAGTAAAACCGAGCATATAGATGCTCTTAATTACCTGGATTGCTTTCGTTTGGTTAGCAAACAAGAACAGGAACACGTGCGATCGTGGAGACATCAAACAGAACTGATTCTTGATGGTTTGATTCGATTGACCACTTGGAAAGCTTCGTATGATGGTAACAAGCAAAAGCCCTCAGACAATTTTGATTTAAGATGCCCAGAAGATGCGTTCGAGTTATGAGTTGGTTTCGGGTGTTTCGTGTATAATATGATTATAGTTCTTCGATGTTAACAAAAATGGGTGATATGCCTGAATTCGTAATCATCCTCTGAGCGTTTTTGTTCAATTAATTTGGGTAAATGTGTTAGTGATTGAGGCATAACCGTTCGAAAATTGAATGCGATATTCGGTTTCTGGTTGAATGTTCTTAATATCAATTAAAATAGGGTAGCAGGTTGGAATCAAGATAGTGAAGGGTTAGAACGGTTTAATTGCATTCAATTTAATGTTTTGTTGAGGTTTTGGTGGTCACCGGAGCGAAGGCCGGAGGTTGGTCGGGTAAGAAGAGGGGCGACGAGGGGTGGGGGAAAGGTTTGGGTTGTGATTTTAAAATAATTACACTTTGGGTCCCTCTAATTTCATTAGTTATTATTTTATGTCAAACTTTTAAAACCAAGATTCAAGAATTACATTTTAAACCCCAAACTTATAACATCCTTGTTTTCAAATTATTTAAAACTTCATTTACTAATCACTAGTTTATAAAACTTTTATAGACTTCACAAGTATTTGTAGAATATCAATAATTTATTTTAGTTTGATAATTTACATTCATAATGTAGATAAGACATCATAAATTTTTAAAATTTTATTTTATAATTATAAATATTATATAAATCATAAAATTATAATAACTTGTTTAAGTGGTTTGATAAATAATAAATAATTAGTTTGAAAAATGGTGGATGTTACACAAATGGTAATTTACTCTTTTTTATATTATTACTAATTTAGTATCCCGTGTATTACACCAGTCAAATAAATAAATATTAAATAATTAGTAATGGAAAATTATTAATTATAATATGATATCTTAAAGTATGATATAACTAAGATTACGTACAAGTAACGACTACAAGCAATAAAAAATGATATTAATTTCTTTGAAATTTTGTTTTAAATTTTTTATTATCTAAAAATATTTGAAAAATTCATTATAAATCAAAACGTTTTAAAAATGTCATTTTCTAAAAATCTATCATTATAACTTTCAATTTGAAATTTTTATGTTTCGTAAAAAAATAATTTCTAAAAACATTGATTTTAAGTGTTTTGTATTCTTAAAAAGGTTTGATGTTTTAAAAAATTACTTATGTTATACAAAAGATTGTTTTTTTTGAAATTACATTTATAAAAATAACTCTTTCTTAATTATTAAAAACTATTATAATCTCAAAAAAATTTGTAATTAATGTAAGTATTTAATATGAGAAAAATTAGATTTAGGATGTCTAATATTATGACAAGTGACAACTTAAAACTTTTTTCTATTAAAGTATATTATTGTAGTTTACACATTCAAAAGATATTTTTAAAACTAGTTGTATTCTATAATGAGAAAAATCTTCATTTTTAAAAGTGTTAAAAAAACTACTTTCTATTTGAAAATTGCATTATAGTTGTTTTATAATAACTAATATAAAATTATTTCCAAAATTAAAAAATCTTTTTAATAATTTTAAGTTTTTATGTAGTTTAATATCGCGAACTAGCTTAAGCTTGTTTATTAAATAAGTCTGAATATGAACTCAAATCTATGTCGGGCTCGAGTGTGTTTATGCTCAGTTGATTTGAACCTTTTGCTAGTCGATTTTTAGTTGTTCACAAGCCAACTTGATTTGTTTACACATTTGAAAATGTATATATCTACTTTACTAATTAGTTTAATAGATTTTTTATTTTGTTTTTTGTTTTTATGAATTATTATTAATTCTAATACAATCATAATGATACTAATAAAAAAAAAAAACACTAAAAGACAAAAAAACCAATAAAAACTAGAAAACACGATTTGAAAAAAACAAATTTTTTATGTAACATATTAATGGGTGATATGTTAAATAAATCTTGTCAAAATGAAGTGGACATTGTTTTTTAAAGCTATGACCAGAGGTATAACAAGTAAAAAGAAATAGTATGACGATCCTTTTTTATGTTATATAACAAAAACCACAAATGTATTGTTAAACCGACTAAACCATAAAATTTTAACAGTCATAATTGCCTGAGGTGGCTTCTTTTACCTTTTGACATCACATACGTATCATTTATTATTTTTGAGGACCACATTTATTTAAACCATTCTTGTAAACCCTATTTACTACTAGAAACCCATCAACACCTCTTGAATAAAAAAAACATTTAAGTTTTGATAATAAAGGTTTAAGAAAAATTCATTCTCAAATAAATAATTATTAAAACTTGTTATATAGAAAAAAAACATATTCAACGTAAATACTAACAGATTATATGTGCTAATTAGATTAGAACTGGTAGGAGGGCGTAAAACCACGTCAAGTATCATCATTTTAACACCATAACAACGACCACCAACATCGGAAAATCTCGTATTAAAAAATAAATAAAAATAGGAAAAATAAAACCAAATGGAAAGTAAACGTAAAAACGTTGAATCTCGCATATGAAACGTAAAATAAAAAAAAAATAACTAAGTTGATCTAAGACTCACGCGTTATAAAGGGACCACTAAATGGGAAAAAGGTAGCCGTAAAAACGTTGAACTACATGCGCACGTTGTGGTGTGTTAACTCGTAAAATTTAAACCGAAATGTAAAACGAAAATTTTATAAAAGATGAAAAGTATAAGAAACCAAAGTGTAAAATGAAAATACATAGAGTTAAGTTGTAAAATATGTAAAAGTATTGGGTTAAAACTTAAAAATAAAAAAAATTATTAAAGAAAAGAGAAAACAAAAATGAGTAAACCCACTAATATTTATTTTACAATTCATAATACACAAATAAATTGATAATTAATAATATAATATATATAATAAATATAATGTATGCCAATTATAAATACAACTATTTAAACCAAGTGTACCACTCTAATGCATTTACAAACTTGGTAATTAGTTTAACATAAATTTTGCAAAGTTACACTCATGATGATAATTGATAAAGAGTGAACACAAATTCATAGCATATTTGAGTTATGAAGTTTGAACGGCTCAAATGAGTCAAATGAATCTATGTTAGATAACACATATCTTACGATTGACGAACATACCCATGTTTTTTCCCATATGTTATTAGATTTGCGGTTACAATCCGACATTAACTGTGCTCTAACCTTTTAATAACTTGACAATGTTTGACATCAAAGGTTGTACGAGTTCAAATTTATGAACTCATCCATTTGAACTCTAAACCTCTCATGCACCCAACCCCTTATAGTAAACTAAAAACAATACATAACACCCATTTGCTAAAGGCCATTGATGTTTGTGGATAATCGCCATAGATAGAAAACAACTAATATATAACGACAGTTATATTTGTATATGTTTAAGCGAGTCATGATGTCATGAATTAATGATAGATGTCCATTTCCTAAATTCCATGCCTTACAGGAACCTCTTCGGGAACAAAAAGTGGTCCTACGTGTTACGCGATGTTTAATATCATCAACAAAACTTATGTTTGTTGTCATATATATAGGAGAAAAGGGGTTATTCAGGTAAAATTTATGTTTGTTAATCGTATACAAGTGAAAGGATACATTCAAGTCATCCAGCGGTGTTTCGGATTTGAGTTGTTTCCAACCTTATTCTATGTTTTATTCTGCTATATGAACAAAGCGGACACAAACATTATTTTGTATGGGTCAATAAATATTTGATGTTATATCTTTAAAATATTACACTCTCCCTGTCCTTTTTAATCTTATAAATATGTTGGCGTTATATTAGTCCGTGAAGCTAAAGATATGGCCAATAGAGAAAAATATATCCGAACCCAGCTCACCTATTCTAACATATATAATACAAAATGTATTTCCTTTTAAAAAAGTGAATATATTTAAAAGCCACACTTATATACAGTTTATACACAGTCCCCATGTTTCACTAAATTCAAACCCCAATGCCTCTCTCCTTTTTCGTTATCCAAATTCTTTCACGTGAATCTCAACTCTCTCTGTGTACTATTTGCAGGTAACCTCCAATGCCTTCCACCTCTGGTCATCTTCCCCATCCAAAACCCTAACACCATCACTCCATTAAACCTCTCACCAACATGAGATCCACCGCCATTGTCGTCCTCTGCTTCTGCATCCTACCTCTGTCTGCATTAAACCTCCCTTCACCACCGGAGAACGATGCTCTCTCAATTCTAGCATTCAAATCCAAAGCAGACCTCCATAACAAGCTTCAGTTCTCCGTTAACACGAGCTCAGCTCACTGCAAATGGCGAGGAGTACAATGTCAGTCCGACGGTAAGGTTATTCATTTAGTTTTAGAGAACTTAAGCCTCACCGGAGTTCTCGCCCCCAACACATTAACTCGCCTCGATCAACTACGAGTTTTGAGTCTTCAGAGCAACTCGCTCACCGGAACGATTCCTGATCTCGCCGGACTCGTGAACCTCAAAGCCCTATTCTCGATCACAACTCCTTCACCGGTGCCGTTCCGCCTTCGATTTCGTCGCTTCATCGTCTTCGAACCCTAGATCTATCGTACAACAAATTATCCGGCGACATTCCGGTTCGTATCACGAATCTCGACCGATTAACCTACCTCCGGCTAGATTCGAACCGTTTGAACGGCTCAATTCCTCCTCTGAATCAATCATCTCTCCAGATTTTCAACGTTTCGTTTAACAAACTCACCGGTCCGGTGCCGGTGACTCCGACGCTCGTTAACTTCACCGCATCGTCGTTTACCTCTAACCCTGGCCTCTGCGGTGAGATCGTTCGTAAGGAATGCAGTATCATCAGCCCGTTCTTCGGCAAAAACGCCACCGCAACACCGCCGTCGTCACCACCACCACCACCGCCACTAGTAGTGCTAGGGCAAAGCGCAGAGTTACAAAACGGAATACCGACGTTTCAAACCTCGAATTCCAGAAACCACAAGCGATTCGCGTTAATCATCGGCTTCTCCGCTGCCGTACTGGTACTGATTTCATCAATCATGTGTGTTATAATATCAATCAAAACATTAGAGAAGAAGAAGAAGAAGAAGCGAAAGGACACAATGTCAACAAGTGAGATAATGGAAATGGCCGCAGCGGCTGACGCTGCCGCAGAAGTAATGCGGATGGAGGATTCAAACGAGTTGGAAGAGAAGGTGCGAAAGCTTCAACAAGGGATCGCAATGGGGAAAAGCGGAAACCTAGTGTTTTGCGCCGGTGAACCGCAGATGTACACTCTCGAACAGCTGATGAGGGGGTCGGCGGAGCTGTTGGGCAGAGGAACGATGGCGACGACGTACAAGGCGGTGCTGGAGAACCATCTGATCGTCTGTGTGAAGCGGTTGGACGCAGGGAGGTTGGCGGGAACCACCAAGGAGGCATTTGAGAGGCACATTGAGGCGGTGGGGGGGCTGCGTCACCCGAATCTGGTGCCTCTGAGGGCTTATTTTCAGGCGAAAGAAGAACGACTGCTGGTGTATGACTATCAGCCCAACGGGAGTCTCTTCTCTCTCATTCACGGTGAGTTTTTTTTTATCTTTTGCTGGGTTAACTCAGTGAGTCAGTGCTCAGTGGTTACTTTGGGAGCTTTGGTCAAAATTGGTCAATTAACTGCAAGTGATGGGGAGATTGTTATCCACGTGGAATTACTTTTGTTTTATAATTGTTAAATATTAATTGGACACTCTCTAGATTTACCAGTTAGACTAGAGCCTGTACGAATCTTTCAGAGTTGCAGGTTGGTGGGTTATGGAAAGTGACGCCGAATTTATTATTAACTATTATTTATTTTCATTTCGTGTATAGTCAGAATTTCGAATATATTATTTTCATTAACTAATGTATATTTATTTTTA
This sequence comes from Flaveria trinervia, assembly GCA_025506515.1. NCBI lineage: Eukaryota > Viridiplantae > Streptophyta > Magnoliopsida > Asterales > Asteraceae > Flaveria > Flaveria trinervia. Next base: position 100,319,291 of record CM046452.1, read on the forward strand.
CGTACTTATAGTTATAAAAATATCATACTACTAATCAAGTTTAACAAATGTTTTTTCCCTAGTAATTTGAACTTTTTGTAAGGGTAGAAAAATCAAACAAGCAAGCATGTTTATTATAACCTCATCCATACCACACCGATTATCACTTATAACAGACATGTAAACATTTCGTAAATAAATATCTTGAATGATTATTGCCGTAAACAAATCTTACCTTATATTGAGAACCACCTAGAAAAAGAATTTAAAAAGTTGAAATTCAAATGAATTTAGTGAAAATATTGCATATTGATTATTATTTAGTGATTATTTTTTTTCCAATAGGTTGTGATAATAAATGAAACTTCTATTAAGTAATAATCAAGTTTTATAATAGTTTTATTTAAGTAAAGCTAGGTAAATAATCACTTAATTGTAACCAAAGTTAAGTTTATGTGTTTTTCATTTAGATAACTTTCTTCTAATGACTTTACTCAGGAAATTTGTATTGAATTTTTTCTTATTTTAAACAAAATATCCACTTTACTTTGTGTATATGACGTATTTTTTCAAAAATAAATTCTTTTTACTGTGATAAAACAAAATAATTTAAGGTATAACAGTCATGCTTTTCTATTTTATGATTACAATTTTGACATATGCAGGGTCAAAGTCAACAAGAGCAAAGCCTCTACACTGGACCTCATGCTTGAAAATAGCGGAGGATGTGGCACAAGGTCTATCCTACATCCACCAAGCATGGAGACTTGTTCATGGCAACCTTAAGTTATCAAATGTCCTCCTAGGTTCCGATTTCGAAGCCTGCCTCTCCGACTACTGTCTCTCCGCCCTGTCCCACCACCCACCCGATGATTCTGACGCCTACGAGCCGCCAGAAACACGCAAGCTAAACCACCAGCCAACAGCCAAGTCCGATGTCTACTCGTTCGGAGTTCTCATACTTGAACTCTTAACTGGAAAGCCAGCAACCGAGCACCCACATTTGATGCCAGATGATATGGTGAATTGGGTGAAGTCAATGAGGGCTATGAATGGAGGAGGAGACGCGGAGGACAACCGGCTGATAATGATGGTTGAAGTGGCGATTGTGTGTCGGGTGAGCTCGCCCGAGCAGAGACCCACCATGTGGGAAGTGTTAAAGATGATTCAGGAGATCAAGGAAGCTGCTGTAACAGAGGAATTAAATGGGACCTGATGGTGAAGTGAAGTGATTTGCCTTTTTTGTGTTGTGTTGTAAAGATTTGGGTTTCCAAAATGAAATTATGATGATGGGAGAAGAATGATGGATATGAAAAGACAATCATCAATTATTTGCATGAATTATAGAATGGTTGGGGACCTATAAAGGTCCGGCTCCACCAACTTGTCATGGGTCCCTAAAACAGTCTCTCTTTGTTGATGATTGTTTAAGTGCATAGTTGTACCAAAGCAGTCACTCTTTGTTAACAGTTACAAATTTCAGGTATTGTTTAACAAAAATAAAGTGTATTTGTATGGATTGTGTTAGGTAGAAGAGAAAAGAGAGTTTTGATAAAAGTATTGTACACCAAATTATATATTATATTAATAGTGGTGAGTTGGATGAAACTGTAATCAAATCCTGTTTGTTTAAACTCGACGGTTTTGATGGTTACAAAGTGGTTTACGGAGGTTATCTCACCCCCTAAAATTTTGTGTTTATTAAGGTGCAGTTATCAACTTTTAGTGACAGTTGCCACGTCACACATGCCTCTTCTTATATGATCGTGAAGGCCTTCACTTCCATGAATACCCAACATCGTCGCACCGCAGCCGGCCTCCACTTCCATCACCAACATCCTTTGATCTATCCACATGTATGTTTCTCCCTTGGTCATTCGATCCTAATTGGTAGCCATTTGAAAGAAAAAGGTATCAGTCTTTGACTGTTTTCTTATCGACTGAAGACGGTATTGGTTGAGGAACTGAGGTTAGGGTTTCAAGTGAACCCTACGAGCTATTCAATTTACAGTATATATCAGTTTGAATGATATTTTGATTTCGTGTTTTTAAGTCTAATTTGTTTTGTTCCTTTATTTGAACAAAACTTGACGAGTTGGGGAGGGGATTACTCATATTGTCGACCTTCTTCAGCGTTCAGGAATCAAATTTAATGATTGAAGGTAAGCTACTTTCTAAATACGAATTGGTTGATTTGTTTTTTTTCTATATTCCGTATATTCGATATCGGGGGTTGTTAAATTGAAAGAAATTGCCTTAATGGTTGATGTTTGTTTGATTTAATTATATAGACTGTCATATCAAAATTAGACGAAGCATTGTCCATCAACTCCTGTGTAGAAGATCTCAAAGAAAAAGAGGTATGAATTTGACTTGCCCAACAAAATAAGTATCTATAATGTTTATTCAAGGTGTGTTTTTTTGTTAATACTTTGTGCTTTAAGAATCTAAAGTGTGAGTTTTCGCTATAATATCCATTTATCTTCTATATGTCAGCATTTCTCTTTTAGCAGTCTCAGATGTAAGTTTTTGACTTAACATTATGTTTGCTAATAGCTAGGAGACTTATTAGATGTAATGTTGCTGATTCTTAAACATGTTCTCAACATTGAGGTGTGATTGTCTTATCATGTCATTTTAACCGTTTTGACTTTGATCTCTTTTTTCATAACTCGCATATTCTTAACGAAGTGTAGTCCAGAAGTGTAGTCCAGAAAAGCTAAAAAGTTGTGACTATTCTTAACGAAAGGTGTGAACACTCAAATGTAAATTAACTTGGTAATCATCATAACTCGCATATTCTTAACGAAATGTAGTCCAGAAAAGCTAAAAAGTTGTGGCCTGGAGAGAGCCAACCATGATCAACAAGGATGTTAGCTTCTAAGGAGATTCGAATATTATGCACTAAAACCATTGCAACTTGGGTTAAGTTATTCCGTTTGTTTCATAACACCAATGAACAAGTGTGACTATTCAAACACGTTTTATGATCGTTTGAAAATTTATGAAGACGTCGTCATCATGTAATAGTGACAAGAAAATATATATTTCCTTCCTGAAACTTTGTTATTAGTAGAAAATCTAATGGGCCACCAAATTAAAGATTTAAATCACACACAAACAAACACTCATCGATCCAAAACCCTTTCCATAAAAACTTTTCAAAAGAAAAAAAAACAAGGCATGTATAAGTATTTAAGTTTGTGCAAGTTTCTGGTATATATCAATGAAGATGTACCTACATTTGAACCCGGTATTTGGGATGAAGCTCACCCAGGCTTGGCCCTCAACCGACAATCAATCACAATCCCCTCGTTGCAGCCGCTCCGTCGTTATTGCTACTTGCTAGAATCCCTTGCGCGCACACACATGTAACATATATTTGCAGGGTGTAGAGGAGCCAAGCTGCAAGTAAACTATCCGAGATCAGCTTTGTTAAACAATCGAATCAATGAAGCATAAACGAGCTCGAGCTTATATCGAAGCCCAATATACAAGCTGGAGCTTATGTTCAAATTCATGTAATAAACGAGCTCGAGCCCATTGTTTATTTGACCTTTTATCTACTATGTTAAAATATTACATAGTATACATTATTGTATGTAAAATACAATAAAAATAAGTAAATAGTATTTTTCTACTATGTTATATATATATATATATATATATATATATATATATATATATAATTATAAATGTATACAAGTAAAATCAATCAGATAACAAATACTAGTAAACATGGTGAGCTAAAACTTTTTAAGTTAAACTAATCAAGCATTAGCTTTAACCATCTTTAGGTTATATGACACCCATAAGTAATTACATGCAAAATCAAGATGTATTATCAAAAGATTGTGTATAATCTCAAATGACCTTTCTCACCAACAACATTGAAAATATAAAAAATAGAGTATACTATATAGGCAAACATTACAATTCTGTATCATCTACCATTGTTAATAAATGTCTACAGTTCCAACAAAATCACCATCTGCACTCACACAACTGACTAACAAACAAATTAGCAATACAACTACAACCTTATGTTTCCAAAAAATCAAACCAAAAAAAACACATCAACACACTATTTCATCTGGGGAAAGACATCAAAAAAGTCCACGAAATCGCCCACTGACATGCCTTCACAAGATGACACCATTGCAGCAACCCCAGCAGCTATATTTCATTACTATAAACTTACCTATTCCAGATCAGCACATCGAACAATCATCTACAAGCAATGATCTCCAACACACAACACAAGTCACCTAATATCACACTGCATCAGATAAAGTCAAATTTAACAACTTTTATACGCATATGTCAACACACAATTGGTGATGTGATGAATGTTTTGTTACCTGCACTTATTTCATATTCTTCGCTATACTTTATGTTGGAGTTGAAGGTGTGGTGAAAGACGAATGAATATACAATAGAAATATATATATAACTTAATGTCTATGATACATGATGTCAGATCCAGAAGCTCGCAGTGGACGAGGTTTTGATCTCATGATCGTTTCATCACTGTGTTTGATGAGTTCTGAAAGTCTCCATGGCTTTTGCCATTTCCATTTGAATTGCAATAGCCATTGATGATGACTCCTTTTCCACCTCCACAGCTTCCCAGAAGAATGGCCCACCAATGCAAGCTGACTCAGCTTCTTCATAGATAGCTGGCTCATGGGTACCATCTGCATTCCCAAATTCTTGTTCATTAAGCTACATAAAATCATTAAGTTCGAAAAATAAAATTAATGAAGATGTAAACCTTTCGATTTGGATCAGTAAAGGCTGCTGATTCTCTGACTGAACCGTTAACTATGCCTGCTGTGTATTTAAGCTGTTTGGGCAGGGGAACAGAGTTTGGAGATAAAGGACCACTCTTTTCATCAGCCACATGTTTCAGTGAATTGTGAGAATTACCCTGTACCAATAACGAGTTAGTAATTAAAGAACTAAACATTTACTTACTAATAATTATCTTGAAATGTTTTGATGATTTATGAAGTGATCTACCGAAGCCGATGAAGCCAATGCAATGGCAACAGTTTGCTGTTCCCTTACTTTAAGCTCCTTTTCGACTTCTTTTCTTCTTAATTCACTCTGACTTAGTAAACCCACGAGCTCTTGCAGTTGCTCTTCCATTTCTTTCATTTCAATATCTTTCTCCCATGATTGGCATCTATTTCAAACACTAAATGTCAGTAACTTACATATTTTATGTGTTCTATAACAATTTGGAAGACATTTACCTGGCATCCACAAGAGAATTGAACATATATTGAAGCAGGTTTTTGGCATCAGCCATTGAACGAAGCTGATTCCATCGACCACGATTAGCAAAAGAACGTTCTCTTTCTTCAGCTTCAGAGAGTTGTGAAGCCATGAACACAAGTGAGTTTGAAGAAATGCTTAACATGCTCTCTAGTGAAGATATTCTTGACATTCTAGCTTCAGGTGACAACGATGAAGCCCTGATATATGTTATTCAGGCCAAAAGTTAGTTTTTGTGATGTATAAAGAAACCGTTGTGTCAAAGAAGATAACTATAATTAATTGTTTGTACCTGGAGAAACCATTCTTTCCTCTTGGAGGACTAACTCCTTTTGAAGCAAATTCTTCAACTTGTCTAAGAACAGCTAGCTCTTCAGCCAGTGCAGCACGTCTGCAAAATCAAATAACCAAAATGAGATTAGACAAAAAACATTTTCCCATATCTTATCATAATAAACTATAGTTGATTTATATGATATGCATACACTTGGCTTTGTTTCTCATATTCATGTCGAACTTCATGAACGTTCACCATTACTTCCACCTCATGATCAAGCCAACGCTGCAATGATTTCTCATTGCTCTGAAAAAAGTAAACTTGATTTAATGAAAGTGAATTAAAGGATACTTTAATTTAACTAATCTTTGATTAGTACCTGTACATTTGTTCCATTCCCGTTGCTAGTCACTAGAAAACAAAAACAACACAGTGAAAAGTCGAATGAGGGAAAATAAAGATTAAGATTTTTCGATGCCAAAACAAACCTGAGTTGTCACGAGTTGACTTCCGGGCCTCAAGTAATTCTTTGAGCCTCTTGGTAGCCATTGCAGCCTCTTCTGTCTTTCTTTGAAGAACCTAAAAGGTAATTGATTACATAGATGAGACTTTGCAACTTTCTTACTTAATTATAAGGAAAACTATAGCTGATTGTTTAGTTGATTATAATCTAACCATTTTCTGGCGTTGATTTAGAGCCTGTAATTTATGCCTTTCATATTCATTCCTTCGCCTTCTTTCTTTAGCTGCATTCATATATTAGATTAGAGAAACAATTCCATAAAAATTAGCAAGAAATTTAACTCATAAACAGAGTTTGGAAAGAAAGTAAATACATGCCTGCAGTAATTCTTTTTCACGGGATGCTTTCCACTGTCGAAATTGTTCAGCTTCTTGCTTTATTCTGTGTTGTAGTTGAACCTACAAGTTCATATAAATCAGCACCAAATATTATCCGCGTAAACATTTTTTAAAGAAAACCGACCTTTTGTGCCTTGATGTATTGTATCTCATCTTGTAATTTTTTTGCTGCTTCATCACTCTTTTGTTTTTGTTTCATTATCTGAACTTGACTGTCTTTTTTCTTTTTTAGATCCTGAATCTGTGACTCCAGTGATTTTAACTTGTGGGCATGCAAATCTTGCAATTTTTGTGTTTGTCCATCTGAAGTAGATGAAAGATTTTCAATTTCAGCCTGCAATCGGTCCCTCTCTTTCTGTAGAAAAAAATCAAGGTAGAAAACAAACATTAGCATCAAACAATATCAGAAATTATCATCAAAATTACGTATGTGCGTATATATATAATATATATATATATATGTGTGTGTGTGTGTGTGTGTGTGTGTGTGTGTGTGTGTGTATATATTTATTTATTTACCTGTACTTCACGTTTTTCATCCTCAAGTTCCATTATTTTCTTCCCGAAATGTTGCTTAAGGGTCATTGTATCAAATCCACCAAAAAGTTTCATCTCCGACTGCAGAAGAAAGGCGCATGCATTAAGTATTTTATCAAAGCACAAAATCATAAAAAAATAAAGGAAAAAAAATCACACCTCTTTCTGCTCTAAACGTTTATTCAATTCATGTAGTTCTTTATCCATGGAGTCTTGCAGAAGAGTGTGCTCCCACTCTTTTGCTGCTGCTTCATCCATAACCGCAGAATCCCCTATATATATATTTAAGTTACAAAAGGTCATTAGTTAAGAGATTAGGTGATAGATAACCTAAACTTAGACAAGAAGAAACTCAATTAATACCACTTTCACTCATTTGATAATCAGATGAATCAATACTTCTTTTTAGCTCTTCATTTTCCATGCATAAAGAATCATCAACCTGTAAAAAGTATTTATTAAGTTATATGAACACTGACTCATACAAATTGATATTAATTTATGCACACATACTTTATTATCATCCATTTCAGAATGATGATTGGCAATGCCTTGGCTTCTATAGACATGGAGTTCCCTACAAAGATCCCGATTAGTGGCTTCAAGCCAAGAAATCCTTTCCCTTAATGCCTGAATTAAAACACTAGATTTTAATGATTTATAAATTATATTTTATAAATTACTACACATGTTAACAGATATACCTGTATTTCAACCGGAGAACCACCACCACGAGCACAAAGTTCTGCTTGTAAACACTCTAATTGTTGTCTCATCCTTAACATTTCACTTGACATTGGATCTCTATTCACCACAGGCTTATTTTGAATATTCCTCGCACGATTAGCATACTTTAATGTGTTCAGAGTTTCCTCAGCATTTATATCAGCAGGACTAACACAGGCTGCGAAAACATGTATCATAAAATTAACAATTACGTGTGAAATTTAATGCTTTTATAACAAAATAGTACAATCAGAAAATAAGTTACCAATCATAACAGTTCTGCTATTTCCACCAAGTGAATCCTGCCATTCCAGTAAAATTCAGATTAACCATAAATGAGTATTAAATCACATGAACATGCTTATTATTTACAATTCATATTCTAAAAATAAGTTTATTTTGTCCAACCTGTAAGAGGCGAGTAAGTTTACTATCACGATATGGAACATGAGCACCTTCTTTACGTTTCTTTTCATCACCAAGGGCACTAATGACATTTCCAAGTGCAAGAAGGCCCTTGTTAATGTGAACCCCTGTTTTGAAAACACACCCAAAAAAGAAAAAAAATCATGTTTGTATACTTTAAAATCAGGATTAATGAACACAACTAATAATCCTTATGACTACCTTCTTTGAACCGCATGCCATCAGAACCCGTTCTTTTAGCCCGTTCAGATCCAGCAAGATCAACTAAATGCAACTTAGCACAAAGATATTCATCACTCATAGGTTCATTTACATTATCACCAGAATTCGCTTTGCGTATTTGTTCAACTGTGATCGTGAATATAGCATGTGAACGACTACATAAAAAGGTTAAGATGTATAAGAAATATGTATTTAAAAGACACATTGAAATGATGCAAAAAGTCAAAATATAGCAACCAACCTTGACTGGTTATTCATATTTGTACTCCCGGTTGCCCTGCTCAGTGATCCTTGCTCCAAACAATTAGCCATTTCTTTTAGTGTTTGTACACTACATTCAGTAGATCCAGCAAGAGTTATAACACCATTTGAATTTTCACGAATTTGTATCGGTGGCTTCCCAGGAATGTTGACTTTTCCTGATTGACCATTTGTTGCATCTGATTTGTTACTCGAGTTTGGATCCAGCAAGTCCCTTACTTCTTCTTTTAGAATCTTGAAATGAAATCATTTGGTTAAACTTTATAATAGCATGCATATATCTTTACAATTTAAAGTTAATGAGAGCATACCTCAATGAAAGAAACATGCAATTGGAACTCTATTTGGTCTTTCAAACTTTCGATTTTGTTGAATAAAGCGTTCATCGCTTGAGGAATAAGGCCTGTTTGCGAACCATCTTTGCAGCCTGAACCCATGGTGTATGTCTTACCTGAACCAGTCTGTAAAACTTTAAAAGTCAAACACCATCATGAACATGAACAATGTAAAATTCATCTTAATGAGTTGAATATACCTGGCCATAAGCTAGAACAGTAGCATTATACCCTTGAAACAAACCATCAACAAGAGGAGATACACACTCTTCAAACATGAAAGATGATGGAGTTCCAGTGCTACCATACACATGATCAAAAGTAAAAGAATGTGTACCCAATTGCACCTGCAGCACAATCAATAATTTATATGTATCCTAATGTAATTAAGCCGTATAATCAGATAAAAACAAGTACTTATGAGTGGTTTAATACATTATCAAACACATCAGAATCAAATGTTAATTAGGAAGACATATAAGCCATTACACAATTTAGCATCTACAGTGAACCTATATGTGATTTCTCCATAAACGAGAAAAAATTGAATCAAGAAACACCATCACAATAGGAAAAAAACTGAATCAACACTCAGATCACGAACACCAACAAAGGCAAAAACATGCAATCAAAGTAGATTGAAAGATTGCCCTAAGAAACTGAAATGAAAACGAAATTCGATTCGCAATCAAAGTACTCAAGACTCAAGTAAACGATGTAATTGAGGCAATTGACATCGAGATCTACCGGATCTCTCACAACCCAGATTCAATCATCACTCAAAACACTCAATGCCAGTAAAAAGCACCCAAATTGGGGAATCAAGAATCAACAACAAGAAGATCCAACAGAACAATTGGTTAACCTGAGGTTTCCCAGGAACAACGGCTACACAATCTTTACAAGCCTGAAGCTTTTCATCACCGATAAGGGGTCGTATGTGCACCGCCACTTTGACACAACAATCCTCCGTGGTCGTAGGGGCTCCTGCTGCTGCTTCCATTGCATCAAAATCAGCAGCAGAAATGTTAAAGATCGAGAGAATGGGGATGAAATTGGATGAAAGGAGAGAGTGTGTGTGATTGATGAAAAGGGTGTGAAGCAAATCAGCAGCTTATGGGGGTTAGAGAAATGAGAATAGATACGACATGAGAGAGAATGTAAAGACAGAGGGGAGAGAGAGATGAGTGGAGTGCAGCAAAAGGTGGGGGTGAGAGAGAGAGAGAGAAGCTAAACTGTAACGACAGCATCCACAACACAACAACCTGTAAGTAAAACCTTAATAATATTATTCTAATATTTTCTGCTCCTTCCTTCCGTTTTCTTATTTTCTATGCTTTTGTTAAACTTATTAAATAAAACATTTTAATATTCTAACTATGTCATGTTTCAGGGCATAATTATTTATACTAACAATTTCATTAAACATCCTCTTAGTCTTTTTTTAATCTATCTCAATTTAACATGAAATTAATTCAGTTTATAAAAGTGTTTGACTTAACTTTCGTTTTACGTAGAGTCTGTGGAGAAGTTAGATCGTGAAGTGATGTGATGTACGTACACTTACCTTATACTTTTTTAATGTGACATATTAAGATGACATTCTTTAAAAGTTTAAGAAAAGTTAATTACATAGATTGTCTCTTTGGTTTGTATAAAACAAACAAATACAAAATCAAAAAAAAAAAAAACATGTCGGGTATTAAATTTTAAATTTGTAACGAATATAGGCATTATGGCTAACTTTTAACTTTAATTTAACAATGAAAGTAATATGTTTGAGTCCTAACCTTTCACCCTAATTAATAAAAAAAATTAATTATAGTTATCGTTAATACCTAGTCGTTATACGTTGAAAATTAGTATCTGAACTTACTATTATTACTTTTTTGTCAATACCTACACATGTTATTTTACTCAGATTACACGACCATTTAATAGCAATTTAGACTATAATATATTAGATTAAGATAACACATATATTTTAAAACAGAATCGTACATTTATCGTTCAACAAAAAAAATGATAATTTTATATATTTAAGCTTATTTTAGTTAGTAATCCTTTTAGTATAATTATTAGGAAAAAATTGAAAAATTAATTAGGATAAAAGATTGGTGTGGTTGTTTGGTATTTACAGCCCATATGGCATATGGTATTATGGTTTGTGTGTGGGTGAGCCGTGAGTGGGGTGGGCGTGGGGATGCTGCTAAAGCTTCTAAACCACACTTTCCCAAAATGCCCTTCAACGGCTCTTCTTATCTGCTTCCCTTTTTACAGCTTTGCCCCCGCGCATTTCCCCGGGACTAATTATTTATTTCTTCACTCTTTACATCATAGATAAATATTATATTATTTCATTTCAAAGTAAGAAACCATTATTTTATTTTATTTTTAGTTACGTATGTGAAACCCTGTTTTAAATAATAAGAAGTTATTTGACAACTTCTTGATGATTAAATGCTGAACCAATAAAATTCTGAATCATTAAATTGTTAATTATTAAAAGGTCTGAACCAATAAAACCTTGTTCTATAAGTATTTTGTTCATAGTAAGATTTAAACTCATGATCTTTTAATATTTACATGTCATATATACTTTATCTTAAGCAGTTGAATTAAGAATTACTAGTAACCATTATTAGTATTGAATTAATGTTGACTTTTAGTTCTGTAATAAAAATCTTACTTGAAGGTCGTATAAGAAGTTGTTTAATTGTGCATATCCTTTTTAGGGAAGTATACAAACATTTTTTGTATTTATTAAACTAATAAGATTAGTAATAGTTTTAGAGCATGTCAATTATTAATAATAAATTTAGTATAATATATAGAGATGTTAGGTGTTATATCAATTTATATGTTTAGATACAAACTTTATATAGTAGTCGCTTTATATGTAGTAGTCACTTTATATATAGTAGCCGCATTAATTATATAGTATCTTATTAAATAAAAAACTTACATGCTTTGCGTTTCTTATAGTACAAATTACAAAATTAAGAGCTTTTGATTTATACGAGAATAGTTGCAAAAATGATCTTTATTTATCATTTAATAAAATTTATAAGATATGTAAAAAATTATATATAGTACCACATCATTAATTACGTGTTTTTATCCAATTGGACAACTTGTCCTTCATGCAATTGGACAGTTTTTATTTCAAACCGTTTTTATTTCACATAGTACGTATATGGGAGTATTATGTTGGAACCCGAGTATTAGGTTGGAACCCCCATGTATTATACGGTTTGTTTAAAGCAAGGTTGTATACTTGATAATAAGAGTTCAGATATTATGTAATATATGACATATTACATATTACATATTATTTAATACAATTTCTTTAAAAGCTATATGGTTATTCTTTAAAAATGTTTATAGAAACGAATGAAACATATGTTCATTTAATAAAAGTGTTTTATGAACAAGCCTAATTTATGTATTAGATAAAAAACATTTTATAAATATATATATATATATATATATATAATTATTTTTAATAATAGAAAAAGACAAGAAAAAAATTTATAAGAACAACTAAATAAATGTTAGTATAATTAATAATAGAAAAATGCAATGGAAAAATATTAAAGAGACACTGGATCACGTGTCTCTTATAATTTGTATTTATTAGTAAAAAACAAGTAACAGGGTTATCACCAAATAGAGGATTGGTCCACTGATAATGTCACTAAATCGCCGTACCTACTAATCATTTTTAGCTCAACTGGTTAAAATAAAGTTTTCATAACATGTAAATAAAGGTCAAGTTTTACTCTGAGCAAAAATCGTTCAGAATTGAGCCAATGGGTTTTCTCAGCAATAGATTTCCTCCTGAGGAGTTGGGGGTGCGATCCCGACCGAAAAACGAATAAGTGAACCTGATTAAAATAACACCCATCCTCTGAAGCAGGTCCGTACATTTTTCATTCAAAAAATAAATAAATAAATCTCCCTACCTTTCCCCTAGGCCGTGAATTTTTTAATTTTGAAGTTTCTTTTTAAGTTTTTTTCCTAGGCTTTTTAACTTGTTTTACATTTTGTTTTAGTGTCAAACATACATTTTATTTGTCTAACACCTCCTCTATCAAATTTGAAATATCACAACCACGAATTATTGATAGAAATGAGAAAACAAATTACCACCCCGCCACTTAGTGCCGGTAATAATTCTATTTACATTTAAATTAAAAAAAGGTAATCAAAGGCTAAAGGAATTTAAAAAAAGATGTTAAGTTTTTCATCAAAATGGAAGAATAATAAACACAATATTTAAAAGAAAAAACGATGATTAGCATTAATATAATTAACCTTAAAAGTATGGTTTATGATTGAGGTGGGAACACAGCTGCATGGCACGTGATGTTAGGAACAAGTGGGCAGCTTCCATTCCGTGTATCTTCGTCCTCACATTTCCTTTTTGTCTTTCTTTCATTTCACATTTACAAACAAGTGTTACACACTTATATCATTTCTCATATATAAATTTCTTTTTTACTATAACAATAATAATAAAGCAGCATCATCATCATCGTCATCTAAATTGTTACATAAAATTAAAAAAAAAAAACTAAAATATCTCATGAGGATAAAAAAATTGAAGTTTCTAGGTATAGTTATATATTTAAAAAGTAACGTATGTTACTTTTTTTTTCGTGATTTCAGTTATATATATATATATAAGGAGTGTAACAAAGTATAGTCAAGAATCTTGTTTTGGTTCAATTGTTGAACGAGCATAAATTCCTCATGGTTGTCCCTGGGTTTGAAGCTGTCCTCGCTATAAATTTTCTATACTTTTGTCATTTGCTTCTCATATCGGGCTTCAAACACCCAATTATGTTTATTGACGTTGCCCGTAATAGTGATAAAAGTAATATTAAATTAAGGCAATGTTTAACTGGAATAGTTGAAAGCAAGATTTTATTGCAAATTATTAAATAATCAAAACGCATCACCAGGTTGAATGCATCAAAACAATATGCACCGGCAGGAGGATTGAAGGGGCCGGAAGGGGCCGCCGCTCCCTCTCTTTTTTCGTCGGTAGTGTAAAAGTTTAATTCGGTAGTGTAAATTTTTATATAAGATTCGAGTTCGCCCCCTAAACAAAATCAATTTTGCCCCCGCCCCACTACGAGAATGTTCAAGTTCTGCCACTAACAATATGTATGAATTGTCTAAAAACTGAGTGTCATTACCAACATCACAACTCTTGTTATGATCATCACGACTCCCGGTGCCAAGAGAAGGAGATCTACGGTCTCATATGTTATTCAAACTGCAATGGACTACTATAGTCTATAGTACGAGAGAAATGAAGAGGACAAGGGTCTTGGTTAAAACATGTTATTCGTTATTCTTGTCTTTTCTTTTTTAGATCTTAACCTTATATTTTTCTTTGCTTATAACTTCAAATCTTTATTTGTAAATTGCAATATATTTAACTCTTAAAATATCCCTTGAGATGCTTCAACACATGGGTGTTGTTGAATGGGTCCTAATTTGATGATTTTTTGTGTGAAGAACACGATCGACAATTTGTTCTACGAGAACACATGATTATATTCATCGAATCTTACTTTGACCAATCATTATTTTACTATCTACCTAATAAATCACAAGCTATACTTATATTTATAATATTCCGTGTCAATTTAATTGAATAGTGCTTAAGAGAATTTTGTTGAGAGGGTTTATTTGATTATTATTTTAACGAGCCATTAATATTGATTTTTTTAATAGCAAACCATGCTCATACTATTAAATTACTTCAAATTATATCATGTCTGGGTTTAAATACGGAACATTCATTTTAAAAAGTAAAACATCTATTAAGTGGGCTAACCCATGAAATGAGTCACTAATATTTGTACTCTTAAATGTTTTTTTTAGCTTTTAATGTTTTTATATTAAAATTTTAGGAATTTTTATTTTCTCAACCTTTTTGTTGAGATGATGCATTCTTTATGATATGTTGCAACTTTAACATGTTACGTTTTAAGATTATAATCATTTAAAAACTAGTAAATATCTTAAGAACCATGAAAACTAACACCTATATGTCATATGTTTAAATTATAATAACTTTTACACATAGTTATGTATGTATGTATGTATATATATATGTATATATATGTATGTATATATATATATATATGTATATATATATGTATATATATATATATAGGGGAAAGATCAAATGAAAACCATATTTATAATTAAAAACTATGAAAACTACTTTCAACCAATCATTTTTGTTCTTTTAAACTTTTTTTTATTTAAAAGGCTAGTAAGGTAATTTGACACCCTTTTAATTTTGGTAATTAAATATTCTTTAGAATTCATTTATATTCCCATAATTGAATTTTTGAATTTCATATTTCTATCATTTTTAAAAAATTCTACCACCATGATTTTAATTAGAGCACTACCATCATCACCATCAACATATCATCACCACCATCTCATACCACCATCGCCATCACATGCTGCCATTGTTTTTCCATCTTCGTACGTCACCATACAAGCCCGTATCTCATCGTCTACCATTCCCGACCGCCTTCGAACACCGTCGACACCACCCACTTTCTTTCGTCAATGGTTCTTTTACTTTGAACATCATCTTTGAACACCACGATCATCTTTAAACACCAAAGAAACACCAGTAATAGTTTGATTAAACTTGTTAATCATTCAAAACCAACAATCAAGAGGAAGATGATAAAGATGTATCTTAAAAGCAAGTGCTGGCTAGGGTTACATATGCATGGAACTGAACATCAAGATGAAGAAGATGATGATGATAAAGTCTGTTACGTATACGTAACCCTAATGAAGATGTTGATGAACTATATGGAAAATGGATTTTCGGATAAGATACATATATGTACCCACTCGTGACGTACATATATGTAAGTTTGATAGCTATGACGATGACGACCAATAGGATGAAAAAATGTTATCTAGTTCATTAAGAAAGAAACTGAACAAATGAATACTTAGTATTGTTGTTACATATATGTAACACAGATGTTACATACACGTAACACTGCTGTTACATACACTTAACATTGTTGTGACATGCACGTAACACTATTGTTACATATACGTATTACTGCTGTTACATATGTAAATTGTGTACTTATTGTATTGTATTATTTTATTTTATGTATATGAAAAAAGTCTTATATTTTTATTTTGATAAATTTTTTTGATAATTTTTATAGAGGTATGGTTACAACTTATCTATTGCTAGCCTTTCTTGCAACAATCTCACATATATGTAAATGTGACTTACATAAATATACGTCAAAGTGAAACTTATATAAACATACGTCAACTAAAAAAATAACTTAATCATTCATAGTAAAACAAAAAATGAATTTAATTTGATTTTATATATTTTTTAAATAGAAGAGATGAGAGAGGCGAGAGGAAAGAGAAAAGATTTGAGTGAATTTAAGAATAATTTAATTATTTTGGTGATTACCAAATTAATTATTTTGTGTTCTTCCAATCATGCCCTTAAGGTCTTATTAAATATTTTCAATCTTTAATTAATTTACTAAAATAACACTAATTAATCTCAACCATAGATCAAAATGATCAAAGGTGAAAAAAATAGTTTTTTTAGTTTTTAATTATAATATGGTTTCCATTGGAATTCTCCCCTATATATACACGTGTGTGTATTAAAAACCATAAAAATAACATTAAAACTCATTAAACTACTGTTTTCATATGTTTAAAATATTAATGGTATTAAAGATCGGATGTTACAAATTGATGTATTGGTGGTGCATATTAACGCTCATAAGGTTCACCGGATACATATTCAGCATTTGCTTAAAAACGTTCTAACATAAAAAGCAACAACTTTTTAATAATAATGTATGTTCTTTTATTCTTTAAGATACCATATCAATATTGTTTTGCGGGCACACACAACTCATATAATTAACATGTTACATGACTAAATCTTATTCACTCAACAGCATTAAATGTTCAAAATGGAAGTTGCCTTTTATTGAATGCATGTCTAAGTACACGAATTAACATAGTCGTGGATATTCGTAAAATTTAACATTATAAATTAACATCTTTAAATTTGTATGCGGGTCGTGTAGTCTCATACGCGTTGTATAGATCGAGGGGGTATATGGGTGTATATAGGACGTATAACCTCTCTGATAATCTCATGAATTTTTTCTTGTAGTTAGTATCAAAATTTGTTATATGTAATTACGTATTGTATAGCCCTATATATATCGTATCATGTCGTATAGGGGATCGTGTTGTAGGTTATATGTGGCATGTAGCTCTTTGACAGTCCGTCTGAATTTTCCTCGACCTTATACGTCGCGTATGATAACATATAAGGCGTATAAGTGAGTTACGATTTATAATATGTGATGTCTATATGTTAGGACCCTTGATATAACATATAATGTCTTGTCATTCTAGTAACTTTTTGATGTGGGTAGACTTTTAAATGTTTATAAAATGCATGTTATTGTTGTAGAAATATGTTTACATGGGTAGACTTTTAAATTTTTATAAAATGCAGTTGCTCTAACTTTACATGGGAGTGAGGACGCATAATTGATGTGTGTTTGTTTGTCAGTACTCACTCATGCTAATATATGTCAAGACAGTACGTCCTGCTTTCTTTCATAACCGTAGTGGCATCACATGTTCATAGAGAAGGAAAAAACAATATATCCATATTGACTAGTTTTTTCTAAGCAATAGAATATATATTGAGAATTGTAAGAATAATAATAACGTGTGTAATATTTATTATATATATTGATTAGAATGCATGTAAATTTCAAAATGTTTAATATTTTTTTATAAAATAACATGGTATTATACCCTTTTATCTCTACATAGTACATATACATGAGAGATTATAAAAGATGATGAGAGATGAACAAAACAATTGTTTTTCAACTTATTGGCTTTATTGAATACACATGTACACGTTTTATTTTATTTGTTTTCACGGTTCTACAAATGCATTTGGTTCTAAAAAAACACAATTCTATACATATACACATACACACGCGTTCAAATTAAAATGGGAGTTGACATGAGAAATATTATAGTGTTGACTCATGCCAAAGTTATGTATCAAAATGTAACATTTGTTTCTAAAATTTCAAAAAGTTATACATGAAAGTGTAAGAATTTGTACAACATGACACTTTCCTTTATATGTATACTTTCTGTGATAACATTTTACCGAAATAATCTAAATTCACCTTTGTATCAAAAATGAGTGACAGTTATAGGTTTTATCTCCAATTTATATATCTTATTTAATATCATCTCTACACGAATTGAACATTTATTGTTAGGTTGACTTTATATGTGAATTTCTTTTGGGAAAAGGATAATTTTTGAAGTCTTAAGAAATGTTCTCATGAAAAGGGAGTTTTAGTCATTGTGAGTCATAATTTGATTTGATCTCTTAGGTCAGGTGTTTGCATCCGCACGAGTAGTTTGGGGTTGTTTTAGGTTTTGACACGATATATGTTTTATCAATGGTGGATCCAAATGGTAAATTTGGGTTTTACCCACATATACAATCTAATTTGACCGAGTCCCAAGGAATTTTAACACCAACCATCATGGAATTTTAATATCAACCCCAAAAAATCATTTACAACAACAAAGTAATAAAATTTTAACACTGAACCTCAAGAATTATTACAAATGCAAATCTATTATAATCTAAATAACACATACTAAGAAAAAACCTATAAACACATTAATTATATTAAATACTAAGCCTATTTTTCTATTTATTTTTATAAATCCAATTACCAAATGCCGAATAACTTTTAAGAAAAACTAAACTCATAACTCTATTATCCCAA
Organism: Flaveria trinervia; assembly: GCA_025506515.1. NCBI lineage: Eukaryota > Viridiplantae > Streptophyta > Magnoliopsida > Asterales > Asteraceae > Flaveria > Flaveria trinervia. The sequence goes on from CM046452.1 coordinate 100,338,082, forward strand.
CCATTAAACAAATAAGATAATAATTAATACACAATTCAATTACTGTTAATAATATTATAATATATTGTTAATTATATGGATGATATTTTCAAGGTAATAATTAATACACAATTCAATTACAATTTATAATATTATAATATTATTGGTAATTATATGGACGATTTTTTCAATCACATATTTGATTCTAAGCAGTTCGATTGTCGTTGTCTTCCTAAGCCCTCAATTGCTAAGTTTTTTCATAACCTTGTTGTTCGGAGTCGCATACCAAATATGTTCGATTGTCGTTGTCTTCCTAAGCCCTCAATTGCTAAGTTTTTTCATAACCTTGTTGTTCGGAGTCGCATACCACTAGTCGCCCCTTTGTCTATGGTACACTCCTCTCTCAAACACGATTTTAAAATACTACAAATTTTAATTTTAGATATTTCTAATTTTTTTAACGATTGATAAAGTTATATTATGTGTATAAAATATAAATTGGTTTTATTTTATGTTATGTGACCTGACCCCACCCGACCTGACTCGAACCAAACCAAAAAATAAATAAATATTTAACAATATACAACCGCACCCATAATATCCAACCCTTATGAATGAAATTCCTAAATCCACCACTAGTATTGTATTATCCTATCTATTGACGTACTTATCTTGAAACCTAATAGCGGTCCTCTTTTAATAATTATATATTTCTCGTATTAGTATGTAGATTAATCTTCCACCTAACTTATGATGTATGTTTGTATTATGACTTGACATTGCGTAGATTTCTTACTAATTTATTCAACATGTTAAACAATTCCTCTTTATTTTCTCACTTATATTGATAGTGATAACCACTTTATGTTCTTCTACGTGTCATACAAATCAAGCCATATAAATAAGTTTTTAAAATTCCTACGCATAAACACATAAAACACTTCTTTTGGGTTTTATTAGATCTTTGGATACTGATGTTTTCTTCAGAATAAATAGTTTAAAGATCGCCTTTTTAAAATGATAAAATCCGTAATTTTCATTTGATAAAAGGGGGTTCAAACCGTCAAAGTCTTAAGAGGAAAGTGCCTTTGATAGATAGATGTGAGAGAGATTAAAAAATTGTCAATAGTCGCACCGATGATGCACATTGTGAGTAATTCATCACCTGAAAGGTGTGATTTTGTTTAGTGTGTCGGCTTACACCAACGTTTCATGTTTGAATCGGTTTTAAAGGTTAATTTTTATACCACTGTTTTTTGAGGCAGATCAAGATTTATGAAGATCTATCCCAATTCATTTTGTTGCCAAAAGAGTGGGCATGTTCGGACCAGAGTATGGTTGGATCGGATTTTTGTTATTGTTTATTTATTTATTTTCATATATTTTGGATTTGGACAAGTGGGTGTGTCGGGATGATAAATTAAAGTGTTAGACATAAAATTTTTATTGTATTTTATATATAATTATAAAATACACATATTAAATTCTTATATTGAATTATATATATAACTATATAATAAGATACATACATATAATTATGATTGATGTCATCCGGTTCTTAAACTCGATCCGAACAAGCCAGCCAAACGACTAGTAAAATAATCAACTCGTTGTCCGATCCTATCCAATCCGATTTTATAAACTAGACACAATAATTATTTAGTCGACGCTCATTTCGGTAAAATCTTTGGTAAAATTATATATCATTGTGATTTTCCCTTAATTTTACAATCAAATTCTCCACTCATAATAATTATAGATGATTTAGTTTTGATGAGGAAGTAGCGAATGAGAAGAAAGAGGGAGACCCTACAATATTATAGCATTTAGAGATAACATAGTTGTAGCCAGCTGGTTGTGGTCTCTCCAATCAGAAACTCTATTCTACTCAACACAAACTTTTTGTTGATCACTTCATTGTCTGCCCAAAATCATCCATGCATGCTTTCAGAAATAAATCATTAACATTGATTTTAATAAATTTATTATAAGTACAAATATATATATGGCATTATTTGGTGAAAAGAGCTTTTATTGGAACAACTTGATGTATTATCATACTATAAACTGACAAATTCTATATAAATGTTTATAATATTAGTTAGTTTTAGTTAAAATTTTAAAAATATATGTATGGTAAGATTAATAGAAAGCTCTTTAGAGACAACAAGAAGTAATACAAAAAGAACAGTAAAAAGTCTTGATTTTTTAAAAGTATTTTTTTTAAAGAATGGCGTAATACACTTTCCCAAATTCTACGACACTTAAAAGATCTACCTAAATACTACGAGTAAGGTTGGAACCATGACTACTTGACTAAGGGGGATTCCACAATGTCATTAGGCCAAAACCTCTTGGCGCAAGCCTTTGAGGCTTCCACTTCTAAATTTTATTATTAATATATATTATTAGATATTTTAGTGTAATTGGATTGACTAATGAACAATATGTTCATAATATCAATCAAACAAGTTAGTAAGTGCGGAGTACACGCTTGTTTGAGTGTATTATGATCTTTGATATTGAAAACTTTTTTATGGGCGAAGCCCCTAAACAATTTGGGTTTCAAGGGGGCAACAACCCCTTGGCGGGAGTCCGAGGACAGTGCCCTGGTAGCGGGATCCAAGGGGTAGAGCCCCTAGCTGGGGTCGAGTGGGAAATTCCAAGAAGCAAAGCACCGTTAGCCTCACCACAAGATACGGTCTTCTACGACCAGCCTTTGACGTAAGAATCAAAGAGTCGGTTTTTGAGAGTTGATAAGTATGAGAGTAAATGCATTTCAAATGCATCAAATACTTGTTAGGATGACTACACACATCAACTTGTTTACCCACTTGTGATTGGCCAAGAGTTGCATAACATATGAAGCTCTTAAACTAAAGAACATAATTCCTTGGCAACTTATACCAATTAAAATCTTTGTCCCATGCATACATTACTAGAAAACTCAAAGTTTAGAAGTATATGATCTATTGATTCCTTCCTACTAACGCAAAATGGCACATGTCGCATCACATGTAATACCATGCTTCAACAAAGCATTTTGTGATAGGACCCTGTCGAAAGTAGCTCGCCTTTCGAATACGTTTACTTTGATGGGCACCCAATTTGTCCACTCAAATTATAATATATAGAAGGTACAATGATAATCTTCTGTCGTAGCTCCTTTGTTGTAAGTTTACTTGAAGTTTCATTCCACTTGAACTCCTCGTTTAAGTTCAACCCGTTTTGTTAAGTTTATCCATAAGCTTTTAGATTATTGTTTCATGGTATGTTTTACTTTTTCTTTTCGTGGAAATCCACCAACATGTTGTTTGATTGATGTAGAGATTTCATGCGGGCTAGTTTTTTTCGATGGTCTTGCTTGCTCACTCCTCCAGCTCGCTTCATCTAAGGTTGATTTCTTGTACTCTTATATCCATATAATATTTTTAAAAGGATGACTCACATACGTATTTACTCTTACTTTTAAACTACATCTATCAATTCTTAAACTACATATTTTCTAATCAAATTATTTTGGATTCGAAAATTGATTTCTTTAAATACTTTTTGATTTTTATCATTAGGGTATCAACCGTTCAAAGTAGCTAATAATTAATTATGTATGTGTGCATATTGATTTGCAATATTATCATATAATTAAATAAAAGAAAACGAATGAAAGAAGTTATGAAAGTAAACAAAAAACCGATGACCGGTTCTGTTTCTTCTTCAATAATTGGTGCATCAGTCAACTAAATTTATGGAGTTTGAAAATTTGTCACAAACTTTTATATTGTAGAATATTGATATGACAGTGACACATATTATGGAGATGGTAAATCTATTTAATACATATAAGATTGGGTTATACATATATTTATTTATTTTATTTAAATATTTTATTGTCTTTATTTTTTTTTATGTATTTATATATATCTATAGAAAAATATAAAAAAATAAAATAAATTGAATATTTCAATAACATATCTCAATATATATTACACATACGCATATACCCATATGCAAACCTAAAAATATTATTAGATTTAGAGTAATATAATGATATATACCAGCTTACATACAAAAATCCAATAATAGATGGTAGGACCTCTCCTTTGTTCCCTTGGTCACAGGCCACCAACGTTAACATACCAAATGTACTTGCCGTAAATGGTTGCAAATGTTTTTTAAATACTTTTATAAACTTAGTGTTTAGTGATGTTTAAAAACTAAGAATATATACATTAATATAATACAAAATGCTAATTTGGTTGGTGCATTATGGTTGTACTTTAGTCTTTAAAGGTTGTACCCTCAATAATCCTTATATATTTAACATATTAATTATATATATATTACTAATTATCAAAACATTTGTGCATTATGAGGTTGTATTTATTTTTTGTTTTTTTTATTTTCTTACTTTTAATCCCAACACAGCGCGACGTGTGCATGTAGTTTAAAGTTTTTATGCTTGTTTTTTTTCGTTTAACGGCCATGTCACAACGCGCAAGTCTTAGATCGACTTAGTTATTATTTTTAATATTTTACGTTTCATGTGCTTGGTTTAATGTTATTACGTTTAACTTATGTTTGGTTTTAATTTTCACATTTTTATTTCTTTTTAATATGAGTATTTTCGGTGTTTTTAGTCACCGATTTTGGTGTAAAATTGATGATACTTGACATGGTTTTACGCCTTCCACCGCAACGCGAGAACTTAGTACTAGTATAAGAATTAAGTTCTAAGTAAAAAGACATTAAACGGAAAATAACTAGAAAACATTTTAGACTTGACATACATCATTTTATTATTTTTAATATGAGTCCTAAAATTACTTGACCAAAATACATCCTTTCTTGGGAAGTTAAGAAAAGGATGTCAGTATTTCTTTGATACATTTATATGTATTCAAATACGATATACGGTGTCTAAAAAGTAGGTCAAGATTGACTACATTTAAACCACCACCGTTTTATTCATACCATGTATGTATTTGAACCAACTTTTTTTAGAAATAGTATACGCTACCCTAAAATATTTAAATAGTCCTAATATTAAGACACTTCATCATATAAATCGACACATCATATACATTGTGTATAGCGTCAAACGCAGGTTATACGTCTTTGTAATTTATACTAGGCATTCCAAATCAAATCAATCGACTTCAAAAACACTATATTTGTCGTAAAAGGATATACGCAGCGTATTGTCTCTTCAGACGATAAAACTGTGCCTTGTCAAATCATTCATTCAGAAGAGTTATACACAACTTATAACATTATACGTCACGTATAGTTGGCATGAGTACTACAACTGACATCTATACGTGGTGTATAGTTTTTCATTTTTGCTTTTGTTATATTAAAAAAGTAGTATTACAAAAGTCTATTACATCTAAAGAACTAGAATCCATATGGTGAAGTTAACATAATAAGTTGTACAATCCAGACTCATATATTAATGAAACCGTTCAACATCATAGAACCGGTAACGCCCATAAGAAAAATTAACAATCATAAACTATATATGTACACCTTTTAATTTAAACAATGGAACATTTTTCAAGTAAAACAATCTAGTCTTATAGTTGGAGGTTACTTTATAAAATAGTAATTAATTTTTAAAAGTGTTCCAATTAATTAACTCAAGTTTAAAAAGTATTTCAATAAGTTTATTCAGCTTTCATAATTATAAGATTTAATATGTTTTTTTTAACTTGTCATATTTTTTGTTTCAATTAGAAAATATTTTTTTTTCCTTTTTATGGATGTTAGTTTAGAACGATGAAGTGAAATTTAAGTATTTTTCTTATTTTTTAACACAATTAACATGTTTTTATTATTTTTTAATATAATATTCTAATATATTGAATTCCAACCCTTTTATCTTCTTTTACTTTATTGACATATAAGAAAATTCAATGTTTACTTGATTTGATGGTTTAGTGGTTTAATATTGAAAAAATTATGTATAAATAATCAAATTAAAACACTTTTGAAATTTGATTACTATTTTGTGATATTTTTTCGGATTATGAAATATATCCAAAAGCATACTACTCTTTTTAACCAAGTTATATTAGCTTGTAGTAGTATTGGTTATATCGACCTTCATTTATACTGATCTCACGCATTCTTGTTTTGAATCATGCTTATTGTAGATGAGCTTCATCGCTAAGTTTTGACCTCTTTTCTAAGTACACAATCACTAACCATTAATTGTTGTCATATGCCCTAATAAAATAGGATTATGTTGCATCGTTACAAAAAGTACGAAAATTAAATTATTAAAGTACTTAATATAATGGTCTATAAAAAGTGATTGTGTACGTACAAATAATTGTTTTAAAAAAGGGGTTACAATATGATAAAAGTTAGAAGAAAAGAGAATGGATCCATCCATAAAAATGCTGGTGTACGTAGCATTATATTACATGGTCCCTGTTACAATAATTGCATATCTTTATGGTCGTAAGCACTTTGATTATAGTTTTCTTTTTGAAGTGAAAGTATTTTAAGTGCTTAATTTAATAATTTGCTAAGTGGACTATCATGGTCTCTATTATATGTGAATTGTATAAAATTGCAATGTTGTGAAATCTTTGTAGACATAGCTAAGTATTTATTAGGAACACTATCGGTTGTGATTTGACGAAAAACCGATATAAATTATTTTTGAAATGACGTGAAACTCATTTGCATTATCACGTCAAAGCCATTCTTGAAATCATTCAAAATTAATGCTTTATCTGCAAGAGTTTTTAGTCGACATCAAATATCTTTTTCTATACGTATTTTCATCATATTTTTATCTGCAAAAAGGTGAATTGGAACTAGTTGATGATGGTGATGGGAAAATATATCTGCGTTTCATTTTGTTAGTAGATTAATGTTTATAGTAGTAAAAGTGTAGAACGGAAATGATGTAAAAGTTGATTGAATAACTATTAATATAATAGAGTAAAAACTAATTAGTACTTTTTTTTTAAATAATCCCCCAACGATCACATTTAAAATGGAAACTGTGGACAGTGGTTCATCGAGTTAATGGACCCAAAAGATAACCGAAGACGATAATAAATAAAGTAATCATAAGAACATTTATTTCCATGTGTGATGTAGTTGTGCCTCTATAAACAAGTACGTGGGGTCGTGACTAGCCTATTTGCACAATCACCTAGGGCTCGTCCTCTAACAAACTTTATTATCCCCTAAATTGCATATAAAAGATACGAGGTTAGGGTTTTATCCCTTCATTTAACAAAATAGTAGTGTTTTCGCGACCGGATCAGACCGGTCTTCAACCGGGGATCGGTCCGGTGGCCAGTCCGGTTCGCTATGAATCGGTATTGAACGGTCGAACCGGTCGGTTCTTCCCGAACCGCTGGTCGGACTGGGAAACGGGACCGGTTTTTGAATTTTTTTATTTTTTTATTTTAGTGGGTAAAAACGGGGTGTTAAATCATAAATTAGTGTGTTAGATATACAAATATAATTAAGTTTTATATATAACTATAAAAAATATATATAAATCATATATAAATTATTTATATTTAATTACATATATAAATATAATTAAAATATAGTTAAATCCGGTCCAACCGGTCAGACCACCAAACTAGTAAGGCGTCCGGTTCGACGTCCGATCCGGTTCTGAAAACATTGCAAAATAGATATACAGATCCAAATCACAATAAGGTGTTATTTGTTTTTTCTGAAATAAAATATCTGCAGTCTGTGGACAACATCTGCAGCCATTTGAAGGAGAAAAAGTGGATCAAAACTCTACAGTTTGCAACAATAAAAGTGTTTGTTTTTTAACGTTCGCAGATCGCTAAAATCAACTGGTGGTGGTATACGGCGGTGGTGGACAGTGGTGGACGGTGGTGGACGGTGGGTGGAGTCGGAGGGTGCTGGTGGAGGATGGTGGTGATGGAGGTGGACAGTGATGGTGTTTAATCATCTGCAGACTTTATAATACTTTAAAAGTGGTTGTGTTAAGTTTGCACTATGCAAAACTCGCATAGATATAAAAAAACAAACACTTTGTAGAGCTTAACGTCTGCAGCGAGCTACGCGACGCAAACAAAAAATGTTAGAAAGAGTTTTCTGAAATAAGAAACATCCCCTAATATAACGTCTATCATATTTAAACTATAACTCCCTTCAAAATATACTTTTACTAGTAATATTTTCATACATGATTACTATACACAGAAATGAAAATATAATATGTAAATTACAAATGAAGCAAAACTGCCCCCACTCTTGCCAAAGTTCAAACCACTTTTTTTTTTCTCTATGATCCTTGGATTCGAGGAAGGTTAAAATGAAAGCTCACAACGACTAAACCTTCTCATTTCTCACACCTAACTCATTGCAACATTTTTACACAATCTTGCCCTTATCAAACAACTAAACACACTAGTTGTTCAATGCGTTAAAATAGGCAAGTCAATTAGGATGAATGACATATCAAATTGGGTTTTACATGAACAGTTAATTTACTAGTATGTCACATCTAGGACTGTAACATGTCCATTCATATACATACATTTAAATTTAAATTTAGCCGATAGAATGAATGCTTACGAATACTTAAACTAATACAGTTATTTGTTCGTGTAGTTTCAAAGGAAGTAACTTTATTTATGTTTGTTCAATTAAAAGGGTAAACAAATATTGGAAATCACAGTACATTTAACTAATAAACGAAAATAAAAGTTTTATCAAGCAGTTAAAGAAAGTTTTTTTGAGTGTTCGATTTATTGAGGAATTTAGGGGTGTTAAAAAAAACTAAAACTAAATCTTATCCGTAACCGAAAAGAAAAAGAACCAACTAATTTGGTTTTTGGTTAGGTTCCTATATGTATTTGAATTGTGAATATTGTTTTTGGTTCGTTTAACGCACGATTACATAAAATCTTGCTCATTCGGTTTGTATCCTAATAAACCGAATAATGACTGGTTTAATCAGATAAACAACAGAGTAACCGAAATAAATTGGTTTAATTGGTTGAATTTGATCCATTTAAGATTATTTCCAATTAGGTTCGGTCTGATTAAAAGTTAGGCCTAAAAAAAATTTATAACCGACTAAACCGTTAAATGTTCAGTTGATCACTTTTATTGAAGATATAAAAATTTTATTATATCTAATATGCTTTTGTAACATAATATCATCATGACAATATCGTCTCTTTCTTTCTAACAGTTTTCATTTGATTTATTTTTTCCAGATTTCTTGTGATTATTTGATAATATTTTCTCGTAGCTAATTTTTTATATTACCCCTGTATTCCGTTAGAAATTAAAAATATACTAAATAGTTTATTTTGAAACATGATAAGAATTGGATATCTTACCAGCAAAAAGTTGATAACAGGATTGCGACCTACGCACGTTATTTAGTTTAATTAATTTGTAAAGTTATTACTTAACAACATGATTAAGCTATTAGATCTTAGATTAGTTGAAACGATCTTAAACCCAACGATTTTAGTTAAAAAGTTGTGTTACTAATTATGCATTATGAAGCTTGTTAACTTGTGTTAGTAGTAGTTGTTGTCATCACAACCACCCCCCATCCAATACCACCAACAACCTAACTTCTCATAACGGTTATCATGATGATCAGCTAGCACCACCTTTAATCACCCACTGGAATGTAGTTTTTTAACAACAATGTACGATCTAGTTTCGGATGATATGTTTTATCCTTGGTTTTTAAGGCAAAGGCAACTCTTGAGGCGAGGGTTGGGGTTTTTGTAACACAAGGCGTATGTTGTACAAGAAGCGTAAGAAAAATGTGATTTTTTGGGGGAAAATCCCTCTGAGGCGTGCGCTTCTTGTACGGAGGTGTTTTTTACTTCAAAATGGTATAAACGTTGCTAAAAAAGTTATACATACATGTAATTTATACATTAAAGCATAAATAAACATTATTTATAGCTATATTTTGGGTGGGGATACTGAAAACCTATAGGATTATATTAAAAAAAAAATTATATCAACACTTAACGCGTACGAAAAGCCCTTCGTTTTTGCGCTTCGCGCTTCGGTTTTAAACCTTGTCACTTCGGTGCACTTCTCGTTTTTTTAAACTTAAAGTGTTATCTTAATCAGACCCATCTATTCGGTTTTCAGCTGGGACCGTATCCTCAACCTTCTTAAGAGTAATACTTAAACCGATAAATTTTTAATATTTAAATGTTATGTGTATCTTATTTTAACCGGTATTCACCTGAATAATTAACCACCACCAGCAGCAAGTGATAAGTATATCTTCAAACGGAAACTTGTGGGAATGATTATTGTATGACAAGAAGTAGGCGATGCACATGGTGTAGCATGGCACATGGGTTAGGGGCCTGTGAGGTTGACACCATCATAAAATGTCAGCAAAACGGAACTAAAAGTTAATACTTCAGTTGGAAGTGGACAATGCTTGTGTGTCACGTGTCTTTGTATCAATCTCAGTCGGGTCATCTTCAAGGAAAAATGGTTTATTTTTTCATTAGATATTTTCTTTATGTTATAGCAATAAGTAGTGGGGTGTGAGATATGAATAGGAGTATTGGATCATCGATGTGGCATCGTATCACGCCCCATATCAATCTCGTGACAGATCAATTGGTAGGGAAATTTAGGGGAAAATTTGTAAACTAAGCCTTTCACGGGTGTGAGTGCAAGCATATATATATATTTTTCTTTCTTTTGTTTGTATTTTCAACCAATTATAATAATACATCTCATAAATTCTAATAGCTACAAACTTAATCACTATCACACACTATTTATATCAAATTTTCATTTGTGACAATATTTTTCTATCATTATCACTAGGGCTGCAAGCGAACCGAACGAACACGAACAAGTCCTTGTTTGTGTTCGTTCGTTAAGAAATAATTTTGTTCATGAACACTTATTGAACGAGATTTCTTGTTCGTGTTCGTTCATTAAGAAAACGAACATGTTCATGAACTGTTTACGAACACTTACCGAACACAAATGAACACAAACAAAAGCAAACGAACACAATAACTGTTCATGAACATGACGAACCTAAAAAACTTATAAATACAAACGAATACAAATTATTATAGATTTATTTTAGAATAAAAATTATATTTTTATTACAAACATTACACAAAATCAATAAAAATAAATAAGTAGTTAACATAAATACAAAAAAATACTTGATATAATAGTTACAAAAATAACTGACACAATAATTAAGAATATAAACGAACACTTTAACGAACATAAACGAACACATTATCGAACGTTCATGAACAAACATAACGAACATAAACGAACACATTATCGAACGTTCACGAACATAAATGAACGAATGCGACTTGTGTTCATGTTCGTTCATTTAACTAAACAAACGGAATTTTATTGTTCATGTTCGTTCATTTACTAAACGAACGAAGATAAACGAACTTCCCGCCGAACGGTTCACGAACTGTTCGCTGAACGTTCAGTTCGTTTGCAGCCCTAATTATCACACACCACTATCATTTGTATATAAGAGATCGCATAGAATGTTAGAAGAGAGTTCTAAATCGCATTCTACTTTCTGCATATATAACAATGTAAGAAGAATCTAAAGCCACTCCACGGTTTACGATGTGTAGTTTGTGTGTCTATTGAGAGTTAAGAAACTAAAATTTCCTTCAATATCAGTTGTTATAATGAAATGATTTAACAAAATAACTTAACATGTTGAGATCTTTCAAGCCTTGAAAAAGAAAAGTTACAAGCCCGAGCAAACCTCATTTATACGATTCCAACATTCGTGTCCAAGTGTCACGTAAAAGGGAAATATTCAGATTATTTAAACCTCATTTGCACGTAAAATTCATGGGAATTGCCTTATTAAGCATATTGACTATTTTCACTCTACAATTCCAATACAATTATACAAACTTTAAGTATAGATATTTGATATCTCATATATAAACACATCATAGTTGTTAATGAACTCTCTTCGTAAAACGAACAATAAGTTATAAATTACGTATTTCATATATATAAGTAGATTTTATACACAAAGTTAAAATTAATTTTCAGTCGTTTTATTACATTGTTCAAATCATAAAAATATATTTATATTATTGTATTTTGCTAGTTAAAATCTCTCTTAAATTAGCTTTTTAATCATCTCGTAACAAAATAGTTAATCCGGATAAAAAGTATGAAAACATCCTATTTCAATACATTAAATGAAAAAAAGTTTACATTCAAACACACAGATCCTAGTTGGATTAAATCTGTCAATATGACAATATACTATTAAAAAGAATTGGTTACAGACTAAAGGAGTGGGATAAATAACTTAGATTTAAAAAATAGTTGTTGAGAGTGGGATTTGAACCCACGCCCTTTCGGACCAGAACCTTAATCTGGCGCCTTAGACCAACTCGGCCATCTCAACTTTTTTTTTAGGGAATTTAATTTATTTATATTATGCAATATTTTAGTCAGGACTTTAAAAATGAGTTGTATTCTAACTTTCATGTAATGACTTGAAATATTCTCCATCTTCTCATTAGATTTTTATGTGTTACAAATGAGAGAAATCAAGCTAGTATTTATACTAGATCTAAGAAGAATCTAGAACTAGAAACTAACATCTAACAAACTCAAACTAACTCAACAACCATAATAAACTCAAACTAACTCAACAACCATAACAAACTCAAACTAACTCAACAACCATAACAAATCAACCTCTCAAAATATCTCTAATACACATCTTATCGTTAAATTCGAAAAGAGAAAACAATGTGACTCGAATATAAACATTTATATTATTTTTTTTTTCCTTTTGACAATGTTTTGTTAGCTTGTGAACCACCAAACCGTAAAAACTAAAAAGTTGTTGCAAAGATGCCTTACCCTTTGTTTAAGATTTCTAGTTGTCAATAGGTTGTTTCTGAAACATCTTTCTAAAAGAAGTTGAATCTAAATTAGACAAACCTTAAAAGTTAGAACCATAATTTATGCTAGCATATGGTTTATTTAAATATACCTAGTAAAAGATAAGCAAATTAATTATAATGATACCTGCCTAAAACAAAAGTTTGAGGTTGAGGAGTTTTTAACTCTAGCTCTACATTGTTCTCTCTCACACTTTCCTACAACCAATGCTTTTATCTTTTGGAACTTTTAATCACATGCTCACATTCTTTTACATCCAATCCTAATCCCAATCTTGTAAGTTGTAACTGATTCCTAACTTTCTTTTTCCCACCTTTCATTTTGTCCATTCATTTCCATATAAAAACAAATCCAATGTTATTCTCTTACATTTAGCAGAAAGCACAATTATGCAACATACACCATAACATTTCCTATTGCTTTTATTTTACTCAAAGAAATAACTAAATCAAGAAACACGTCGATTGAGAACCTAACAATCTTGAACACACGTCATTTTACTCAAAGAAATAACTAGATGAATCGTTCTATGAATCAAGATCCTCAATTAAAACCATCTAACTCGTCATTTTGATAGACATGCGTGTGTGTGTGTAAATAACTTAGTAAGTCACCCGTGAAGATGTGCTTTACGAAAAGTGTCCATGTAGGTTGGCCTTTTTCTGTAAGTGAGCATAGAATGTCCAGCTTCTGTTTTTATATATGTTTATTGATCTCTAAACAATGAAAATGCAGGCATTAACTTATTAATATAGTATAAGCTAACCAACTTATAGTAACTTTTACAAATGATGGTTACCTACATGGCTACCTTTGTTTGTCCACTTCGCACACTCGTAGTAATGCAAGCCGCTTGAAAGCCACCTTTATGTTTGTTTGAAAAAAAAAGAAATTAAAAAACTTCCTGGCTACCTCACCTTTGGTTAAGTTATTGAATTGTTTAAGTTGACCAACACACAATAATCTTTTACTTACTTTTGGCAATTCACTAGCTTTCTATGGTGACCAACACACCAAGCTATTTCTAAGTATACATTACCATTCTTTATTATTAATACTACCCATAAAGTTAGAACCAATACATTTTTTCCTATGAAATTGACTTAATGAAAAACACATTGATGAAATCCATTGATGAAAGGCCCTTAAAGGTATTTTTACAAACACCTACTTTCCCCCACATGATGCATGTATTATGTGGGATTAGAAGTGAAGTTGTGCTTTATTGTTCACCATTCATGTATATGCTTACTATCACTTGTCATCTTTACCAACTATAACACAAAAATAGACGGTCAAGGAAACACAACATGTGCCCATCAATGTCTTATCAATAAATTTTCTACTTTTATCACTTTTTGTTCTATACACTTATCATTAAAGTAGCAAAGTTATAAGAAAGAGCTATAAATTATAAGTCAAGTTGATGACACAAATGTTGAAAGTGAAATCTAAAAATTGAATATCATAGCTTCTAAAAAAACAAGCACAAAACCATAGATCGGAAAGCTTTACACACTCCATTTTCTTTTAAACTGTTAAAATGCTATGAAACTGAAATAATTAAAAAAAACATATGCTGAAATTCTAAAAAGTAGATGTTATGAATTTTACTATACGATATTATTTTGTAACCAAAAATTATAACTTTATGAACATCTAATTTTAATAATATATACTGATTATGTATGCATTTAACTACGTAACTTAAGGTTTCAAGGATAAATCATCATATTCATATTTGGGAGATCATGATTTATGGATTGGTTATGGCCCGAGAAAACCCAACTAATGAAACCCCCTGAACCAATAGTTTTTCGGTTAAGTCAGTTTCGACTAGTAATTGGGTCCGTTTCAGTTAATTTGGTTTTTGCAAACATTTGGGCTTGGGCTTAAAAAACATCATCTTTGTTAAATTTTTTGTCAACTTTTGTGCTTGGCCCAACAGGCCTACCACTGTACCACAGCATTTGTGCTTTGTTTTTGATGTGTAAACTGTCAAATAGCCGATTACTAAAAGTGTTGATTATTTTAAATGTACCAAATAAACAATTTCTCGCAAATTGGTCTGTTGTTTTCTTAATATGTTGGTATTAATTATGGCAAACCAAGAGTTAGTTAATCCTAATACAAAATATGAAAGTGCCTTCGAGTGAATATATCGGGTGAAAGCAGGTAAACCAGACGGAGTATCAAGCGATGTGTAACTTTATTGATTCAGTTCGTTATTAGTTTGAAATTTTAGAAGCTGAAATTGATGAGACTAATTTTTAGGTTTGATTTTGAAGGTTCATCCACCATACGCGTGTAGTGCCCTTGGATACATTTTTATACTTTGATTTTTGTGGTTTTATAACAAGAAGTTTTAGCATTAGATAACAGACACTAGTACATCGTCCGTAACCCATTCAATAAATCTTTCTGTGCCCTTTTCAAATGATTAATATAGTAATATAGACAAAGAAAGTTGATCTTTTTCAAGTATACACACGTACTATATACATTAATAAATACATATTTGTCGGTTAAATCAATTAAAAATAGAATGATTTGGGTTTTTAAGAAACTTGGAAGTATGTAATTTGTGAAAGTTAGACATTATAGTGTATATATATAAGCCCGTGATGATACGTATCAAGGTCTAGTTTAGATGTTTCTTCACTTCCTTGAGAAAACTCTAGGTTAGTCGACCCAACTCATATTTATTATTTTAGAAGTAAAGTTTATCCTATTTGAATTTGTTCCCAAAAGAATATATATTTAATATTTGTGTGTATGATTCTTAAAGACGCAATATTCTCTAAAGAATATGATACGTATGTGCAATCTGTAGAGAAGCAACATATATAAGCATAAAACATGTGGAGCGAATATATTCTCTTATAGACATAACTAAAGTTGAGAGTATGTAGTTTCTTTAACATACAATATAAATAGAAAGCTTGTTTTTATAAGATGGTCACTGCAATGAATAGGTTACACGTGGTCTTTAGATATAAATATATATGAGAGACATCAAAAAAGTATGAAAACAAAAACAACAAAATTCAATTAATCAAATATTGTTCATCCTTTATTATTTATTTGTATCAAAGGATATAATAGCATATGTATATTCGATAAATGAACATTCCATGTCGTTATGTTAAATAATAAATATTAAACTCATCCATTATTTTAGGAATTTTATTTGCCTTCTTTATCTACCATATTGAATTGGATACATAATTTCTTCTTTCAAAAAACTATGTGAGGTTAAAGATGTATCATCTTAAAGTTCAATTTTTATAATATAAAATCTTCGTAGAAATTTCCGAGTACCTCAATAGTTATTGTCCAGAATTTCGTTGAAATTTTGCTATTTTGTAGTGGTGTATGATCATCCATAAATCGTAAGAGATATATCGGTTCTTAATTAATTTGGAATAAATAATCCAATATATTCTTTGATTATGTTTATGTCGAGCCCACCTTTATGAATATCACACTATTCGTCTCAATTTTGATACTCAATCAATATTTTTTTTCTTAAAGGGAGTTAAATGTTGTAATTAGTTCACAATCAACATGTAAAGAATATTGTAACCGGACCAATGGATGTTAGCAAGGGAAATAAAAAACCAAAATCAGCCTAAAAAACAACTCTAAATCATATATGTAGACAATATAAATTTCAATTAAAAAATACATACACACCGATAACACAAAATCAAACATACAAACTCAATAATCAATATCCAAATTTGTGATGTTAGTAAGATCTAAAGAACAAAAGCACTCACGCAAAGCGACAAATGAAAATACATGAATAAGAGATACCTAAAATCAACATGCCCTAAGGATGACATCCTATGTTTACATACATACATGCAAAACTCAAAACCTTCTATAATAATAAATATTCAACGTAATTTAAACATTATTAAGACACATTATTGACAAATTCATTATTTATTCAAAAAGTTTAACTTTGTAACATTTCATGAATAATAGACAATACGCTTTTGTCAAGTAACTTTGATACTTGTTTCATGAATGAAAATATGAATCATTAATCGACCATATATCATATGTTGAAAGATTGGTTCCTATCTATATAATCAATATGGATTACTATTCATTAAAAGTTACGACAAATGACATTCTGATTCCTGTAAAAATATAATGCAAAATATATATAAACTAAATCCAGTTCGTTCCAATTAAACAACCCATATCATATTTCATTGGGTTGAACTTTCGATTATATACTCAGCCAACAACAAATTGACATCCACAAAAAGAATAGTATTGAGCATTTTTCGGCTAAGAAGGTGTGCTTGGTGACTTTTGTAACTATTACTCTCTATTATGATTTCAAACAAATCCGCTTCAGAAGTCTCATCCATATCCTTTTTATCAAGATTGCATAGATACGGGCCGCTTCTTGTAGTTGATTGATTTAACCATTGCGAATCTATTCTTCCCATCGAGAAAAGCTCTTTGCTATCTTCATATCCCAACGACGGAGAATTTGCCATAGGTCCGACAAAGCAAGGATTCTGAGTTCTTTGCAAATTTGCTGGTGCATATTTAAAGGCACTTTGCCCAAAATTTACAAGCACCATAACATCACTATTTGCTGCTATTGTTGGATAAAGTGGTGTCCCGAATTCTTCACCCTTACAATTTATTTCATGTACAAGTTTGGAATCTACTGTGAAGAAAACTTTCTTCTGGCTTGGGTTGTAGCCGCAACCAATCACCTTATCGGTTTTTTCCCATCTATCGATATTTGATTCGCTTACGAGTCTAATTCCTGTATAATTATCAGTCATGCATCATCACTACCAAACATAGTACACTACAAAGGTCACTAAATAAGTCGTCTTATAAGTGTATTAGTTTACAAGTACGGTATTAAAAGTTAAAACCAACTACTTTGCTTATGCAAATATTAAACTACATCCAATTTAAAATTCATAATAAATGTATTATCAGTTAACTTTTGAAAACTCACATTATAATCTAGTGTTATTGGTGATTGTTTCTCATAAATATGGCGCGAGCTTAAATTCTTGTTATTAAAAGGTTAGTCGGCATAGAAAGTAAAAAAAATGACGTGAAAGAAAAAGTAAATTTATAACAAAGCTACATATATAGTAACTAAAACATCACACGACTTAATATGTAAAACATAAATTAAGAAAGTCAGGACTAAAAAGGTCCATGATAAAAACGAATAATAAGTTGTTAAATGATATACAAGTTATTACAGAATTCATCATGAAAAGTCGGTGGACCTACCAATCCTTCTATGTTATATTATATGTACTTCCTTACAAATTAAAATGAAAGTAGTTATATTATTTTGTATTTAACTATACAAATTTTTAATTACATTGATTAAAGAAGTAATTTAAAAATAAGTATCTCTTTAAAACGTGTATCTCTAAACTTAATTAGGTGTGTCGGAGTGGCGGGTATGTTCTCAAGGTAATACAAAGAATACTTAAAAAATTATAGTCAAACTAATTACTATACTTTGTTAAAAATGTATTAAAATTTGACAATCTTTTGATAAAAAGGGAATAAAAGTCAAATGAAATTGAAAAAATTATCAAAATAAACATCTGAACTATCTTCTTAAACAAAATAAACATTCAATTTACCCTTAGAAATATGTGTGGGTGGCCACTTAAGAAAATGTTAGACTAAACCTACCGTTAGGTAAAAAAAGGTAGGCTAAATCGAAGCCGTTTACAAAAAAAAAATACCTTAAGTCTTAGCTTTTCACAAAACATTATCGTAAATGCTAGTCATTTGGAAAAAAATAGGCTAGATCGTCTCTGATTTGATTTGATTAGATTAGTTGTTTCCACTGACACATATTAGCTTTCAAAGTTTTTGAGTAAACTAAATCTTGGTCTCCATAGCCGAATAAGCTTACTAGACGTTTTCTTATCGATTTCTTTCGAATATAGAAGAGCTAAAAATCAACGCTTAATAAAAAATCAATTGTCATTTTACTAAAAACTTAAGCCAAAACGTTACTCTGATGATTTTCCAAATGAAATAACTAAAAGTATTGTTTTGTCTCAACTTTTTTAATCTAATCTTTAACTTTTGTCTTGATTTTGTTAGCATTATCATGTTTAAAATAATAATAATAATATATATGTTAATCAAAGAAATAGAACATACCATCCATATAAACAGAACCATCGGAATTAAAGCCGATCGATGCCGGAAAACTCCCCGGAAGTTTAACCGGAAGTGACCCAACGCCGGTAAGCCCCACCGACACCTTAACAATCAACTCATTTCCCCCTTCAACTTTATCCTTCGCACAACTTCGACCCCTAGACTCTTCAATATTCACATTCACACCCCCCTCATTTCCACCACTTTCTTCAATCAGATTAACATTCTCGTCATCTTCCGAATTTACCCTCCCCTTTCCGTTAACATCACCTCCGTTATCACCCTCGTAAATGGACAGTATCGTAATTTCAAAGTAAGCTTCTTGAGGAAACGGCGTTGAGTTTCCGACCACCGGACCGGGTAACGGTAACGCCGATCTAACGGCGGAAGCTGCCGTCATTGCAGAAGCAGTAGTTTTAACAATATTATTCAACCCAGAATGAGTCTAATCTTTTGCATGAAATCAGATGCTCCCTGACAAACTTCCCAAATAATATCCACGTCATCAACGTCTCCACCGGTGGCAGTGGTATCACCAACACAAGAAGTTATGGGGAACCTGTTTGATCGGAGGGAGGATGAGGAGGAGATGTGTTGAGTGAATGCGAATCGAGACCAGCCGTTTTCGATGGCGTCGGTGACGAGGGCGTGGTTGTCGGACCAATTGAAGAGTGGTTTTGGTGGTGGTCCGGCGAGGGGCTGCGGTGGTTTAGGGTGGCGGAAGAGGTGGTGGAAGAAGAGGTAGAGGAGGATGAATAATCCGGTGGATGCTGCCACCAGTGGGATGTGTATCCACCCCACCATTATCAATGGTTTTCCGGTGGTGGATTGAATAAGCTAAGAGGAAGAGATGTTATATGTAATATGTGATTATGTGAAGGTGGATGATAGAGTTGTATAAGAAAACAGAAACATGGAAATATTAAGAAATAATTAGTGAGTAAAATATAAGAAATTAAATATTTGTTAGTATTTGTTTTATTGAAAATTTATTTTTATATTGTTTACTCTTTCCAACGGAAGTGTTTCGAAACACATATACATTGGAGTAGTATTACTTGCTCCTTATTAGTTTAATAAGATGTCGTCATGAAATATTCGAATATAAGTTAAGTGGTTGTGGTTGTGGTTGGGACTTGAGGATAAAATAACAATATTGTTTTGTTTGATGTGTCTTTCTGTATATGAGTTTTGGACTAGATGTAACGCTAAGGTTGAGAATACCATAAATACACGATTAATGAACTAACGCCCGCATTAATCAAGAGACCATACATTCTTATTTGAAACGACGCTAGTCTCTACCTACTCAAAACTTGCTTAGATAAGAATATGATCTATATTTAAAAGGTTTTTTTTTGCTATTTAAGCTAGTTCTACGATGACCCTTGAAAGAATAGATGTTTATTTTGATAAGGCTGTATGATCACTATCAGTGGCGGAGCTTTAACTCTTTCGTAGGGGGCGGCGTGAAATTAATTTTTTTAGGCGGGACGCACTCGATATTTATATAAAAATTTACACTACCGGGTCAAAAAATTACATTATCGGACTAAAATTTAACACTACGGACGAAAAAATATGGGGGGCGCTGGGCCCCCGGCCCCTATAATGCTCCGCCAGTGATCACTGTATATGATCACGATCAAAAGATTCTGATCACTATAAAGTCACATGATGCAACGATCAAAAACTATAACATATGCCACTTTCAAGCGTCATAAACTTTCAAAAAATAATTTAGATAACTTCACTATAGTTTTATTTGCTTAATATGTACTAGTATGGACTATGGATGATAATAAGTTTATAGGCTTTTGGTATCCTTTATCTTATCTCCATCGTGTACAAGAATCACATAATTTTTTGAACGGTGTACAAGAATCACATATATATGAAGGCAAGAAAAATCAATGATGAAAGAAAAAACGATAAATAATTAAATATCCACCCTTTTCCGGTGTAAGACCCAACCATGGATCAATGGTGTCATGTTTAGGCAAACTGTTCAAATCAAATATTAAATTTTAAGTCAAACTTGAAATTAACAGCTTCAAGTATCCGATATACATCAAACAATCTGTTAAATAAGATTCGTTAAGAATTGTCAAATGAACTTGAACATTTTAATAAACTTGAATTTATTTTTGCTAGGTATGTTTTATTTTTAATTCTACATTCTTTGTATATTTTGGATATGATCAAGTTATACTGAAGAATATATCTATAATTATATCTTATAAGGCGAAACTCACTAGGAATGATTGAGTTAGACATGTTAAGCTAAGGGTTAAACATGTATGAGCATATATTTAAAGCTCCGATTTTCTTGAACTTACGTTAATCTTATTGATATGTTTAATTGATAGCATTTAATTAAATCACATTCCACACAATGTTTGGAGACCGGATCGGACCGGCTGGTCCGACCAAGGATCGGTCTGGTTGCCGGTCCAGTCTAATATGATTCGGTTTTAGGGGGTCGAACCGGTGGTCGGACCGGGAAACCGGACCGGATTTTGTTTTTTTTTAATATGTTAAAACGGTGTGTTAAACCATCAATTAGTACGTTGGATATACAAATATAGTTAATTTTATATATAACTATAAAATACATATATAAATCATATATAAATTGCTTATATTTAATTATATATATAAATATAGTTAAATCCGGTCCAACCACTAAACCACAAGACGTTCGGTTCGACGTTCGATCCGGTTCTGAAAAAGTTGATTTCACATCTTTTGTTTTCTTAGGATAACAAAAATCTGAGACTAAAATTGAAAACAATGGCTATAATTTTGGATAATCCCTAATCACCTAATGGTTTTAAGTTTTTGTAACATTAATAAGAGTAATGAGATATTTTGAACTCTAAGTACACATATATGGCAGTGGGGGACGAGATGCCCAAACTCGCCCCTTTGCTTGTCACCTTGGTCCTTTCTTAGGAGTTTTGGGTCCCTCGCAAAACGGGTGAGAATGAGCTCATTAAATTTATTAAATAATATTTTAGTTACATTTTCATATATTATATTTCATAAAATTTAAGTTTTATTTCTATAATTATTTTTATATATAAATTTATAAATGTTTGTAAATCTTACGAGAACATTAACTTACTAAAACTTTATAAAATATTTATGATAATTTATTACAATGAACTCAAGTTATGTTTGTGAGAATACAATAATATAAATAAATAAAGCGGCTAATAAAATAAAGATGATGATATGACTCTACGAAAAGTTTGCGTAATGTATGAGTGATATAATATGTCAGATAACTAGACGAGTTTATATGGTGTTTTTGAGAATCCAAATGCTCTAATATATCAATAAACATAATCAAATGACATGAAAATCCGAGCTTAAAAACCACCCAGAGTTACAAAAGGATTCCTTTTAAAGCATCATCTAGAGTGAGTGCTTCTACGGATTAAACCACGTAGTTGCTACTCAAATGGACCGTGCAGACGCACCTCTTCTTTCCCTCCTCTTTCTTTCCTTTTTTCAAAATTTTCATTTGTTATTTTTTCCATGATTTTTCCCTTTCTTTCTTCTCATGTGCATTTTACATTGATCGACTATTAAGGAAGGAACTTCAACAAAGAGGGTTGATCAACAAGTTCAGACTCTTTTCTGTCAATTCGGCTGTATTGTCTCATTTCTATATCAAAATAGAAAATGTATTGAATTCTTCGATATAAGGGCTTCTCTTAAAAGAGGCATAGGAACAATGTCCCGAAACTGAAGATGGGACTGAAAGCTGCCATACGAGATTAGAGAATAGAAAGAAGGGTTTCAAGCAAGAAAGGGTTCAATGAACGCTGCAGTTCACGATGCATAGCTTCCAACTAGCTCGGAAAGGCAAGAACCCTACTTTAGGGGTATAGCTTAAAAAGAGAGGTTGATACTTAGCGCTGCCCTGGGATGCGGACAGGATTGGGAAAGGCCAGATCCGGAGTTCAGAGGTCTCCATTTCATTTGGTAGGCGAAGAACCAGAACCGACAATACGATTCAACCGGAGGAAAGTTGGCATAAAGATACAGTAGAAGTCCCCTGAGCCAAAGGGAATCAATAGTAGAGTAGACAGGTCTTCCCTTAACTTAAGCCATAGATGTACCCATCGATACAATAGAGCAATAAAAGAGACAGCCAAGCCAGTAGAGCCAATGCTAGATATCGGCCCATTCCTCTCCCTATAGTACGGTCGAGTTCTTTCATTCCTCTTCCGAGAGTTACTCATGAAAACCGTCCCTATCTATCGTCATCATAACTTATCACGTCAACCATGTCTAGCTGAAAATTGCAGTGTTGGGATGTACTTAAAGCATTCACAACTCGTTCACTAAAACTATGTGAGTGTAATTCTTATATTATATGGAATGGTTGTAGGTAGTTGTGAGTGAATGATAGAGTAAAAGTTACTGTTAATCTGAAAATTTGTGAAATATTGTTCAACTCCTTATAATTTTTTAAAATTTTAAAAAGTGGTTGTTAGTGAGAAAGAGAGAAAAGATAATGATATATGTATAAAAAATATTATCTAACTAAAAAAATGTGAGAAAATAATAATGATTTTTTATGTAATTATATAGATAGTGATAAAAAATGAAATGTAAATGCTCTTATAATATTATTCTTTGTTCTTATATTCAAACTAGTTAAGTAGAAAAAAGGAGAAACAAACAGAAAATTAGAATATATCTATGTCCGTATGGCTATGCTACAAAAAGACGCCTTCTTATATAATTAAATGTTACTTTTGTCATAATCTTTGCATAATTGGCCATTATAATATATAACCCCCAACACTATACACATTGAATTATTATTTAAACACATTATGAAGACAACTGTAGTTTACAAGTTATACCCCCCGCGGGCGTACATATGTATGTGTGGTCCGTGTGGAGCAAAGTTATATATAATATGGCGATGATAATTATTTATTAGATCAAATGTCAATACAGTTTTTTAAACATATGTGATCAATTCAGCTTCATACAGAATACAACTAATACATCTGTAAAATATGCCACTTCTGATTTGATTCTATCATTCTACTTTATGGATCTTTTAGGTTACCTTCATGCTTTTTTAATTTAATCATTGACACATTATTTTATGAAAGAGAAAAATTAGGTACACAACCATTACTTTATAATAAATTGTCAACGCCATTCTACAATACCCTAAAAAATTACAAATTAGCAATAAATTATTATTATTATTATTATTATTATTATTATTATTATTAAATTTATTATGATAGGGTTATTATAATTAATATATTTAATCTAAAACGTTTAATAATCTTGTACTTGACATATGATCATTTATTGTTCTGAAGAAAGGTACTTTGATAATTATATCAAATAAGTCGGGTTGTTATGTTTAATATGTCAGATCATTGTGTTAAATATATCAGTTTAATGTGTCAAATATTTTTACCATATTGTTATATATATATGAAGGAATTATCTAGTATAATAATACAAAAAATCAAATAAATTGTTGTTTATGCTATCCAAAAGAATCCTCAATCACGACTAGTCCTTCTAGAACATAATAAGACACATCTTTCCAAGTGGCCAGCATGTTAGAAGCCTTGCAAAAGTCATAAGATCAAATACGCAAATGTTATTAGATTGTAATTGAATAAACCATCGACAAAAAAAACATATAATTCGTACAGTTCATGTAAAAGAAACCGACAAAGTAAAAGACAAGAATGGACACTAATCAAGATCCCTAATTATTTGTAATTTCTACTTTCTGCTCATGAAAAGTTAAAAACTTAACAATATGCAAATGCTTTCTCCTCTGAGTTCTAGACTAACAGTTAACAAATTTATGCTATGTATCATCAGTTTGTAAATTGTTTGGGGTATAGTGTTCATATTATTAAAATCTATGAAGTCTATGCAAAATGAATGTGATAACCGATACCTTTTTTGGAATGATTTTTTTATTACACTACTTGTCCACTATGAAAGTTGAACTCTCAACTTATACATACAACAATATATCTTACATGATTATTTTTAAAAAGATCTTAACATGAACAATGCAGCTTGGTGAGATGGCTCCTGAAGTACTTTTGGGAAGAATATTTCAACCATGGTAGCAGCCCATTCTTATAAAAGCATAGAGTTGAACAAAATAACCGGATCCATACCCGACCCGGCATACCCGAACCGGTACCGGGTGTACCCGGTTCGTACCCGGAAAAAACCGTGGGTTGTACCCGGTTTGGGGTTTTTGGAATTCATAAGAACCGGCTCGTTTATTCTCAAAACGCAAACAATGTTTAATAGACGAGATAAATGACAATTTGGATATACATGACGAAAACCCCAATTTTTCAACCGAGGCAAAAGAAGTTTTTAATAAAAGTTTGAAAATTATTTATAATTTTTATTTAAATAAATATGGACCTAACGTAAATATAACTACGCCAAGAGAATCAACCTCAAGTGCTAGTACCTCGTTTAAAGACCCCGTTATGACTATGTTGAATGTTGTTCAGGATGTGAAGGCTAAACGTCAAAGGGGTAACGCCCCAACAAGCGAACTTGGTATAATATAGTACGACGAATTTATTTCAACTATGAGTACTCAAGATTATCATGCATTTGATATGTTGGCTTGGTGGAAAAGAAAGGAATCCCAATTTCCAATTCTTTCCGCTATGGCCCGTGATTTACTAAGCGTCCAAGCTTCTACGGTAGCTTCGGAGTCTGCGTTTTCTCTTAGTGGCAGGGTATTATCATTACGGAGAACAAGATTAACTCGGAAGCGGTGGAGATGTGCATTTGTTTAAAAGACCACTTAGACGCGATGGATCGTATACAAAACAAAACAAATCTTGAAGACGAAATTGCAATCGAATGTAAAGTACACGATGAAGAGGTAGAAGAAGGAGTATCTTCTGGTATATCCGACGAAGAATTAACATTTGATGAAGCCTTTCGAAGAAAATAGTCGATTAGTTAAATAAAAATTTAATATTAGTTTTTATTGATTCGTTAATGTATTTTTTAAGTTATTTTAATAAATAAATAATAAATTAATGAGTTATAGATGTTTTTTTAGATTTTTTTTAAAAATAGGTTTTTTTTAATATTGATGTTGACAAGAGGGGAAAGTCTTGTCGTATGGGTTTTTAAGGGTTCCCGCCCCTGGCAGGGGCGGGTTCTGGCATGCAGCCTGTCACATCCCGTGTCTTTTGTCCTTTGTCCCGTGAACTTTGACCGAGAGACCACGCCCTTGTGAAGGGCGGGTTCTCGAAATCTCCTCACCACACGATTTACTAACCACACGATCTAACGGTTCCAACGATGCCAGAAGAACACGCCCTTGGCAGGGGCGGTTTCTGGACTTTTGACACCCCGTTTACTCCTTTCCTTCGCCTATTTATTTATTTGTTACGTTTTTCACATATCGTTCAACTTATTCATAATCCATTTCTCACTATTTTTGCAAACCTAATTTTTCTATAATTTTATTCTTCATTCCAAAAATCAAAATGAGCTGGAGAATTACACCAGGTCCACTAAATAACGATTTGTTATTTTTAAGCGGTCAACATAGAGCTGATTATTATTTTCGAGAGCCAGAAAGCGATGAAGGAATTTTACGTGCTAGACGAGGTGATAAAGCTTTTTGGGATTACATTGATGAAGTGCCTATCCCTGAAAATATTATGAGATATATAAGGTTGGCTGGTTTTGCGGGTGTGATCGAGTGTGGTTATCGAAAACTTGATCGTGCTCTTATTTCAGCTTTAGTGGAGAGATGGAGGCCAGAGACACACACATTTCATTTACCGCTTGGAGAGACCACAATAACCCTTCAAGATGTTCAAGTTTTATGGGGTTTGCCGGTTGAAGGTGATGTTATTCTGGCACTGATTATGCTGTGAGTGCATCCGAAATTATAATAAGGTTTGAGTATTTAACGGTTGTACACTCGCTACAAACGATGTAAGTGGTTATAAGTTAAACCTAAGGTTATTTTAAACGAAATAATAAAACCATTTTCTGATAATGCCACTGAATTTCAGTGTATTCAACGAGCTAGATTAATTTTATTTTTTATGATTGGTGCCACTTTATTTCCTGACACTTCTAGCAACTGGGTGCATGTAAATTATTTAAGTCGTATTGAAAACTTAAATAACTATGGTAGACTTAGTTGGGGAAGTGCAGTTTTAGCATTTTTGTATAGACAGTTATGTAAGGCAACGAGTGTCACAAATCGAGAAGTTGGTGGACCTTTATTCTTGTTGCAATTATGGGCATGGGAAAGATTACCTACTATGTGTCCCAAGAATACGAGATCTATTGATTTCAAGTTACCATATGGTGCATGGTATGTTAAAAAAACTTATGCATTAACTATTTATCTGTAATCTTATATTTTTCTAGTTAACCTGGTATATTTAAAAACTTGATTACAGATGGAATGGTGAACTTAGTTATGTAAACACCACTCCGCACTATTTGAGTGCGTATCGATCTCAGCTGCATTCATTAAGCGAGGCCACGGTATTAACATTTTGTAAACATATTAATTCATATTTTTATATCAGTTTATTGGAGGCCTTATGATAATATTATCCACCTTCTACCTGATATCTGCACAAGTGGACATCAAAGCTAGAGAAGTGACACATACCTTATATGTTGGGAAGTTGTTGAGCCTCACATTCCAAGTAGGGTTTTAAGATAGTTTGGAATGTTTCAACCAATCCCTACAAGTGTGTTACTAACCCGGGAGCAACATACAAATCTACATTCGACTGCTCGTAAAGGTGGTAGAAATAAAAACTGGTACAACATCATAATATCTTTGTTCAAGCATGGGCGTCTCGGCTTAATTCACTTGCTAATGAAGCGTATACTGATTCGCCAATTGCTTCTGAAGCATACATGAGGTGGTATCTAGAGCGTACTGTTATGTATACAACAATCCGGCTCATCAAGACACGAACCCTCATGGCTTCCAAAATGATGGACAAAGACTGAGAATGATAGTATTATTATTAATAATTTTAATATTATTATTGTTAATATTATTATTATTTTTAAATTAATCTTTCATAATATTATTTATAGATGGATGAGATGAGTCAGTTTTATCAAAGACCAGGGGATGAAACGGGAAGGAATATGGCGAGCTGTTATATGGATTTGGCACATGCAAACCATATAAGTTATCTTCCAACGCATGTGATACGGAATGTTGATGATACTCAACTTCCTCCTGTCCCACAACATTTACCCAGAAGGGGTAGAGGACGAGGGCGGGTTGGTAGACAGGTTGGTGATGATAATGTTGTTGTGCAACAGAATATGACAAGACAAAGAGATTTCACGGAACAACAGCTTGACTCCCCCTTTTTTAGCCAAATGGGCAACGAAGATTTTTTTTATGGTGGTACCTCAAGTACTCAGTTTCCACATTTTAGTCAAATGGGGACCCAGAATTTCGAAGAAGGGGGGCCGTCAAATCCTTATCAAAGCCCTAATAATAGTTATCAACAATCATTTCACCATTCTTCCTCGTTACCATATTACCCTCAATTTCAAGATACATCTCAATCAGTTGACCGGTTTTTTAATCCATCTCCTTGCCTATTCGACTTAAATGATGAAGCAACAAACGATGATGATGACACTCGTTAGATATTATTTTTTTTTATATTTTTAGTGATGTAATTTTTTACACTTTTATCTATTAATTATATAATGCAACTTTATTATAGAATACGAACTTAAGCTACATCAAATTAAATTATGATACAACAATCTCCTCATGAATATGAGTTTGGACAAGTGTTCATGTTATGACCTGTTTGTCTACATATTGAACATCTACATATGACAGGTGCATCTGGATGATGAACATCCATCTCGTTGTGTATCCTTCTCGTGCGTCTCCTACCTCGTGATGTGGTGATTTTTGAGGGATCACCTCTTATCTTCCAACCCGGGTTCTTCCAATAATCAATGTGACTCAGCGGGTGAAAATGTCCGTTATACTGTTCTTGATAAACAACAGTACTACAGACCTGATGAACAATGTTATGAGGTGATTCACCTCTATGGCGGCAAACTGCAATTGCATGTGAGCATGTAAATCTTTGCATCTGCCATTTACCACACGTGCAAGTTCTGTTTTTGTATTCCACGGTATAATCATTTCCACCAGCTTCATTTGTTTGTATCTTTGACAAAACTCTATACCTCGCCTCTCTGTAATCAAACTCTGTTATAATATGCTCTTGCGAGTTAATATCACGTGTGTTAAATAAACGCCATATGCGAGGGGGTAACGCGGTGTTACAGTTGGTTGCGATGTCAGTGTGCTTTCTGAACTGTTCGACTGTTTTCTCGAACGTACAATTAATAATAGCTTTTATTGGCATAAGCCTGACACCTTGCAACATATTGTTAAAACTTTCTGAAATGTTCGTCGTCAGGTTACCCCACCGACGATGATTTTTATCATGTAGAAGCGTCCATTTACTCTCTTTAATAGTTTTTAAATATTCCCACGCTTCTAGATTGATGCTTGTCATTGACTTATACAGTAGTTATACTTCCTTTGTTGGGTGGTGCTTCCGATAGACCAACATAGCCTTTTTAAGCTAGAAACCGTGAACTTTTGCATGAGGTTACTTCGAACATGTCGGAGACAAAATCGATGCACAACATTATTTTTCCACTCTTCAAGAGTATTCATTGCACGAATAATTCCTTTGTGCCTATCAGAAATAACACATAACTTTTTTCCCGAACCAATATAATTATGGTGAACTGCAATGTGTGACCAGAATTGGTGGAAAAACCAACTCCAACTTTCTACCGTCTCTTCGTTACAATTGCATAAGCTATCGGCATTACATAGTTGTTTGCATTTTTTGCAACTGCAATTAACATTTTACCACGGTAAGAACCTTTCAAGAAAGTACCGTCAACAGATATCACAGGCTGACAATAGCTGAACGCTTTAATTATTGGACCGAATGCCCAAAACACATATTTAAATGTGTAATAAGCAGATGTACCGGTCGAATGATGTAACCATTCCACGATAACATGGTTCTTCTCTTGTAATGCCTTGATGTACGTAGGTAATTCCTCAAAATTACTGTCCCAACTACCATAAATATTCTCAATAGCAGCTTTTCTAGCTCCCCAAGCTTTATTATATGAAACATCAACATTCAACGTGTCTTTCAAATGTGCTTGAATTTGCTTGATGGGAAAAGCAATATCTTGACGAATAAAATGGATGATACGGGTAACAATATCTCTGCATTTGAAACTTCTATTGTTGTTACCAACAACAGTACCAAAGCAGTTGTGGGAATTCACCCATCTTGAAATTCTCCACATGTGATGATCATGGTTCTTGGAAGCATAAACATACCATGAACATGGAGGACCACTATGAAGATTATTGTTGTAATTAGGGCTGGTGTTGTAGCACTTTGCTCTCCATCTTGTACGTTTACTTTCAACTACAACAGCCTTTCTGTTATGTGCAAGATTCCATAACCGCACTGCATGCATCACTTCATCTTTCGATTTAAAATACATTCCAACACGAATTTCTTTTGACTCTTCATTCCATATATCCATATGGTCTTTATCATCAAAATTAGCAGCTTCATAATCTCTTAACTCCTGAGGATCTTCAAAATAGTTCACCTCCCCGTAAGATCCTGGAGTAACACCAGAATTATAATTGTTTGAAACTCCATAAGTGTTGTATCATCATCACTGGATTCTTCTTGTGATGGAATGAGTTCAGTATCTTCACTGCTGTCTGAACGACTATCATCCGACTTTTCAAAACCTCCATTATCATCGTCGACTTGATGATGAAAGTTGGTTGATGGACCGGCTTGATAATCATGCGATCTTACATTGCCTTGATGATAAGAGTTGCTTGACGGATCGGGTGCTTGAGATACAGAGAAACCGCGTACGAGATCCATATAATGGATTGTTGTACAGACAATTTTGGCTCGATGATAACATAAACATTTTGTAACAATCTTGTAATTTTAGATTAATTTAAAATCTGCATTGTTAAATTCTTGCATGGGTTAATTGTGTTATTTATGAAACTTATGGGTTGCTTATGATTATTATCTTAATTGCTCTTTTAAATTTATAAGAGTGATAATAATTATGTTGTAATAATAATGATAATAATAATAACAAATTTTAAGGGAAATAATAATTATGTTACTAATAATAATAATAATAATAATAATAATAATAATAATAAGAACAATAAAAGTAATATGAAATGAAAAATTTCTAAACTTAAAAATGTTTAATAAACTTAATCTAAATTCAAGGGACCTTTTTGTCAATTTTGAAACTTTGAAAAGAAAGTTTGGGCTCGAAATAACAAACTGAAACCACAGGGACTAATGTTGCAAAGTAACCAAACCCAAACCTTTTCCCCCTCTATACCCGTATTTCCGGCCGCCGGCCGGCAAGGTCCGGCGCGGCGCCGGTGAACACCAAAACCACCCGAAACCTTTGAATTTTGGTACCAAAATCATTCCAATCGCTTCGTAGGAACGTTTCGAACTTATGCTCACCAATTAATCACTTTCAAACAGCGGTTACAAACCGAATCGAGTTCAAAACCGAAACACTTAAACCCGATTGTCGTTTCATCATTAAACCATAATAATAATCGAATTAACTCAGCATAAACGGTCGTTTATCAATCCTTAATCGAATGCAACACTCAATTACACCTGAAACAAACAAAATCACCAAAATCCATCATCATTAGAAATCGCGACCCGCAACTATACGAACATTATCATCAGCGTGTCAAAACTCGAATTAAACAGAGGGCTTTTCATCTTAGTGATCATTTGAAGCTACCTGTGTAACGAATTGGATTATCGTAAACGTTTGATCATCGTTTGGGCACTAGGAGTTCGCGACCTGTTTGTCGAGTTGGATACCTTTGATTCGTCATCAAACAGGTAAATTAAATCCACTTAATTATTCGTAATAGCTTGGGAAACAAAAGCCCCATGCTCTAGATCGTTAACAATATCGATTTGATCTTCAATTTTGGGCCCGAATCAATCTAGGGTTCATAGGATTTGGGGGTGATTTGTATAAGACGCTTTTAAGATTTGGAAACGATGATTAAACGCGGCTGGATGCCTTGGTTCACTGGTTCCCCACTCACATTCCGAATTAGAGGTCCCGGGTTCGAACCCGGCGACCTCCAATTCATTTTATTTTTGGCTTTTCAGCCTTTAAAAAATATAGAAAAATTCTAAAAATTTATAAAAAATTAATCTGGTAAACTTAAATTATTTTGAAGTCATTTAACCAATTTCTAAGAATTTATGTTCTTATAATACTGTATACTTATATAAAAACAAATGATATAATTAGTTAAATTTCTTATAAAAAAATATAAATTTTAATGTTGACTAACTTATTAAAACCATTATTAGTTCAAATAATATATTTAAATTATTTCTTATAAGTTAAACTTAAAATATAGTTTTAATCTACTAAATAGATGTTTGTTCAAATAATGTATATAAACTAATTTTTTTATATAAAATAGACATTAAAAATTGTTATTGTTTTTGACTCACACTTTATTTATATTTTTATAAATAAAAAGATATCTACACTTATATTTTGTCTTATCAACCATATTAAACGATTCAAGTTTATGACCTTATGACAATTTATTAAATCAATTCTTTTGTTAGAAATATATATATATCTTGGAATCCCAAATTTTTCTCTTAAAAGCCCTAAATCATGTTTAAACGTTAACCTAAAACTTAAATCTTGTGAATATTGTTACTTAGGATTCGTTGTGAAGAACTACGTTGGAACGTTGCTTATTATATTTCTTATTAATCGACTTTTACATACATTTGATCATGTGAGTATTCTATACCCTTTTTTCTTATTTTCACACTTTGGGGTGAAACATGTTAACTTATTATCATTGCACTTGTAAACTTATTTGAGACTTGTAAACTTTATAGCAATTCATCATGTAAAGTTGTGGTTAGTTGAACTTTTGTGATTACCATGTTATGGCGTTATATGTACAATCATTAACTATTGCTAGCCCAGCGAAGTCATAGATCTATGGGTAAGACAAGCCTGCTTGGTTGATCCAAGTACACTTAGCTGATCGTATATACTTTTAACGTTTGAGACTTGTACGACATTGTCAAGGTTTGATTGTTGCATTGTCCATAGCATCCCTAATCACTATATTCACTAACTTATGACTTGAATTGCCATCTTTTATATATACTTATGTATTAAAACTATAGAATGCCCACCAACATTATTGTTGACCTTTTATTTTGAACATGTTTCAGGTAATGCCCAAGTTTGATTTCTACACATTGAAGCTTACACATCTAGGAATGGACCTAGATAAATAAGTGAATTAAAATGACTTGCAATCTTTTATGTTATTTTGTTTGTTTCTTTGAGACTTAAACTTGTAATGATACAATTGAATTTTATGATTAAATTTATATTGAGTTATTAAATAGCGTTATGTGGCTGTGAACGATCTTAACTCTCACTCCTCGACGTTTCCGCCGTCAAGGTTGGGGTGTGACACATTTGCTCGAAAATTTTCAACATTTTCTCCCAAATAATACAAAACATATAGACTTAAGTCATTGAAAATTTTAGAACTTTGAGAAAAACCAGCATAAGAGTAATATAATTTTAATTCAAATTATAATACTCTTTTTGAACCTGAAGATGATTATAAATCAAATCTAAAAACTCTTCGTATGAAACTCTATTACGAAAAATAATAGTTGAACTTCTAGTAGAAACATCACATATGATATTTCCATTTTCGAATGAAATATCACCACCCCAATATATTTGTAGAAAATAAGGCCGAGACATTATAATTATTAGTTTTTTTGAAAGTGTTAATTGATTCGAGTGAATTCGTTTGTGTATAAATACATGAAAGTAGGTAAAATGTGTGGATGGGAGGTTATTTGAGAACCCGCCCTTGCCAAGGGCGAGTTCTTAAAAATAGTCATGTCACCATCCATCGACATCACCAATCGACATCACCCGGTCGTCAAAGTGGAAGAAGAACCCGCCCCTGCCAGGGGCGGGAACCCCTTATGTCACATCCACACGAGACTTTCCCCTCTTGTCAACATCAATATTAAAAAAAACCTATTTTAAAAAAAAATCGTTTTTTTAATGTTGTTATAATAATAATAATAATAATAATAATAATTGTAATAATAGTAATAATAGTAATAGCAATCATAATAATAATAATACTACTAATAATAATAAAAGTAATAATAACATTAATATTAATAGCAATTATAATAGTAAAAAAAAAAAAACTCGGTTGTACCCAGTTCTGGACCCCACCCGGTCCGGACCCGACCCTAACCGGATAGGCCGGGTAGGGTTTTAAGGATGCCCAACCCGACCCGTACCCGAACCCGGGTTCATCAATACCCGGGTCCCCAAAAAACCGGCCGGCCCGTACCCGGTTTGAACCCGGTTCTGGGTCCGGCCCAATACCCGGTTTGCCCATCTCTATAAAAGCATATACCCTACTTTAGAAAGGACTTTTGCAATGTGTAAACCCGTCGTAGATACATCACAATTCACAAACAAACCATGTTGCTAATATTGAGACAACTTTATGACAAAAGTCAACTTGTGGCGGAAATAAGTAAAGATTTTTGTCGTCGTAATACTGTATTTTGCAACAAAATTTTGACAAACTTTATGCTGAAACAGTGAAACTATTGATCGTAAAACCATCACTAGATTTGCTGCCCAACATAGCTGTCACAAATGCCCATCACAATACTCCCAATACTCCCGTTTAGTAATATAATAGTTTGAAATTTTTTTTCAGATTTACCTAGGTGACAACTATTTTGTAAGAAACTTAAATAACGAATATAAACTGCATGCATTTAACAAAAAACGGAGGAAATTATCGATGAACGATCCAACATTAAAGCTTCACATCAGACTGTTATAATGTTAACTCCTAATAGTTACAAACATAGAAACCTGATTAGTTAGTTTTGAAACCATTAGCATAGAACTCGGAATCAATTCATTTGTAATTCTGTCATATATTAATAATAGCCCAACTAGTTTGTAAATCTATAGTTGGGCTCGGGCCCATTTAGCAAATAAGCTACTGCTGTATGAGGCCTGAGGGTTTTCGGACACAGTACAAAAGGGCTGGGCTTTGACATCCTAGAGAAAACCTCAAGCCCAAAGAAAAAGTCTTA
This sequence comes from Flaveria trinervia, assembly GCA_025506515.1. NCBI lineage: Eukaryota > Viridiplantae > Streptophyta > Magnoliopsida > Asterales > Asteraceae > Flaveria > Flaveria trinervia. The sequence continues at coordinate 100,373,532 of CM046452.1, forward strand.
ACAAACAAGGCCTAAAAGGCTAAAAAGAACCACATAATCTGTTCTAAATGGGCCATCCAATAAGCAGCAAACACATGTGCCCTGTAGTAGTGAGACACGTTGGCCACGACTCACGAGTGGACCAAATTATATAACGATTGCTACATGCGTTTTAGGTTTACTGTTTTAGTAGTACTTTAAGCCTACCACCTACAAACACTAATGATACATCTTTGCTTTATAGTCTAAACCTTTTTTGGCCTGTTATTTTTTCTTTGTTCTTTTAACATATGCCTTGTCTTTTTATGTCGTAATGTTATTGTACATACTTTAAAATAAACCAAATATACCTTTTTTTAATGACGACTGTTGGATGTGGGCCGTGTTGCTTCGATTCAGCCTAAATGGAAGGCAGTTACAACATCTTGACAATGAAAATAGTGGGGAGACGATAAGAAACAAGAAACCAACGAGGATCATGAAATAGTAAAAATATGTCATTATCATCTCTCTTTTACTGCTCGAGATATTGGTTACCATATTTGGTTACTAAGTACTAACCGATGTTTTTGATGATCTCAAGATACTATGCATCCTTTGTGATGTTTCATCATGGACCCTATGCAAACATGAAAGATTTTATACGCTTATGCTTATGTTATCGCCATGATTGATTACAATCCATAAGTTCCAATCAGGTTCTCTAAGTTCTTGTTCGTTCCTACACATCCACCAATGATTGTCCCTACCTTACTATTGCGAAAACATAGCAAAAATTGACTTTGGTTGGAGAACTACTTCAATGAAAACCCTTTGTCAAACCTCATTTATGAAATTAGCTAAGAGATGACTTTAAATATTTCATGGGTTTGGGACATGTATATAATTTGATGTCTGTCTGACCCGAAATTGTTTACCTGCAGTAAAACTGATTATATTATATTAAATATAAACTTCAAAATATAACGAGTAAAATGTCGATGTTATTAGAAAATTAAGATTATAAAATAACAGAACTGATGGAAGTATAGCCGAATATTAAAGTTGATATATTTTTAGATTGTTCTAAAATAGGGTTTCATGAATTTAGGCAATGGTCATCTCAACAGTAGCTCTAAATCACATTGATCATAACGACTATTCACCGCCCAAAATTTAAAAGTTAAATGCTAAAAACTAAACACTAAATCCTAAAATAAATAAATCCTATGAATTAAACCTTAAATCTAAACACTACAAGCTGAAAGTCTAAAAGTTAAATTTTAGAGCTAAACATATAAAAGTTAAGATGATAAAGTCTGACCGGTAGTTTCCAACACTACTTGAATGAGTTAATAAGTTTTCGTTTGACCCGGTATAGGGGTGGTTAAAAATACTTGGCCTTTTTGAATAGAATTGCAATTCTTACTAATCCTATCTATTTTTGTATCTTGAAATCTCGATCATGAGAGTGATGCATATGGTGACGAAAATGATGTGAGGACCCAAGATAGTGGTGACTGTGGGAGTATTGTTTGTTATAGTGGATGAGGTCATCCACAATCATATCTCTCCAAGTTCAGGCTTTTGTCATTAAACTTGATCTCCTCACCATCGTTTGTATCGATCATTATATTAACTAGGTTTTGGTGTCACGCGTTGTCGTGACTATGCGAGTTTTAACATAACCCTAAATCAAAATAAAAATCAAAATTAAGGTTTGAAAACCACAAAATCAGCAAAATACACAAAATAAAACACACCAGAACATGCAAACCCAAAAACTAAATCAGACCAACACCATACACACAACAGACGAAAATCAAAACCGTAAGAAGGTTACACGGTACAAAACGGAAAACCGGCGAAAATCAAAGGCCCGAAAAGAGCAAACAAAATGAAAACTTTAACCTTAATAGTGAGAATCGTCAGAGTATCGATAACAAAAAAAAACAAAAACCTGGAGAAAGACAACATCAACGAACCACACATTAATAACACGTGTCAAGTCATTAAAAACCCACAAAAAAAACTCCACCCCCAAACCACACCCACAACAAACCCTATATAAAACACCAAAAACATAAATAAAATAAATAAAAACCACCACCGACCAAAGTTATTAATAGGAATAAATAATTCTGGTATGAATTTACTCTTCCGTTTAAAGAGACTCAAGCATAGTGTTAATTTAGGTTAAACTTTATTTTTAATCATTTGTTTTTAAAACAATCAATTTCTTTGTTCTTATGAACTTAAACATAATACCTTCAAATCTAAATGTTTCAAGAGAATTTACCTCTATCGTTGAACCATCAATCCTATTATTTACTTTTAATTATCCAGATATAAAACAAGTAAATAGTTAGAAAAGAAACGAATTATACGAGCCAAACACTCAAACATGACATCAAGTGTAGTATTCAGAACAATACTTATTTTTTTACAGTTTTTTAAACTAAACAACTTAAAATTAAAAACACCTTATCTCGTAACGCAAACAATTTTAAATCTGACATTTAACCAGTATGACTTGTCATGTTAAACTTCCCTTCGTGTGTTGTGTCTCATGTTGCGGTCGTGGTCCAAGATGGTGCAAGAAATGGATAAGAGAAGGAAGCAAAACAAGGACAGATGAGTTCTCAATAATTCCCCAAGTTTTGTTTGGTCGGTTGATGGGCCCCATGTTCCTTAAAAAAATCAACATCAAGCATCACCACTTTGGCTATTGCGTTTACAACCAACTTGCAAAAGCTTCATTTGGTGGAGTTTGTTCACCATGTCATAAATAATTCACCAAGTTGTCTCTTTATAATCTTGTAGACACATTGATTAATAATCAATATTATAAAACAGTTGTAAAGCTCCTTTAATCTCGTTACCTAATTATATAATAATTGCATTAAAAAAGAAAAGAAAAGGAAGGAATGTCGGTATCATTTAATTATTTGAAAACTACTCATAGAAATTAAATAGAAAAATACACCCCCCTTGGAGAAATTATAGTTCTCGTTACTTGCACGTAAAGTAACTTCACCACCACCGACCACCGAAGCCTTTTTTTTCTTTTTTTTTTCAAAGCCCGCCGTCACATTGGTAGTCACTGAACAAAATTTTCAAGCCGTCGTATTTAAGTACTATTTATCATCGGACAAATGTTTTACTGACTATTACTAAAAAATGTATAATTAGCTAGAAACATATTTGGTGAGTTGAGTGTTTTAATTATAACATACCGACCATTTTCTTAACCACCCAATTACAATCACCTACGGTCGTTATCATTGTTGGATTACTATTTTTCTAACCATTAATCACCGACTAAGTGACTAATTCAAATTAATTAATCATGATTTCATCGGTAAGTTTTTTATGTGTTTTGTATAATTGCATGCCTTTTTACTAATTTTTGTTGGTGATTTCATCTCTATGTAGAGTGGTTCTAGAAGTCTAGAGCTTCGAGTTGACTTCGATTAAATCTAAAGAAATGATAAGTTGGTCCTCTAAAACAAACCTGCAACTTGATTTGATTTTAATTCAACTTCTAATATTCTTATTTAACAATTAACAGTCTCCACCTTACATTAACATCTTGCCCTTGTAGCGCCCTAGCTTGGTTGCTAAATGGTCAGCCGTTCCATCACGTTTACCACAAAGTTCATTGGTTTCGACATACTTTGGACTCATCTGGAGAAATAGTCACAACTCCACAGGTGTTACGTGAGAATAATCACCTTATTGTAAGATTTTCCTTAGTAATTATCGCTAATCACCTTATTGTAAGATTTTCCTTACTAATTGTCGCTTTCTAGGATGAGGACAATAGAAGTGGCTATCAAACTCAAGCGTTCAAGTACAAATTAAATAGATATGATCTTTGTACATTTGGTGCTATCGTATTATGCTATGATTTTTCAATTTAGTTATTAGATATTTGAAAATCCAATTGATTAAGTTTCATGAGGCGTTTGGAATAGTTGTTTAAATAAAATCTCCATAATTATGTTGTAAATGTAACACCTCTTCATATACTTCAATTTGCCAATGCTACATTACTTTTATTTGAGCAACTAATTGAATCCTGACTAACTCACCAGCTTATCTCCATTACTCAAATACAAACCATTAGGGTACTAGACTGGCACCTCCCCGAAGGAAATCTCGTATATCAATCCGTCTCCATTAATTAGTTTTTAACCTGAGACTATTCTCAGAAGGAAAAACCTACATTAAGTGAGTAAACCATCTTCATTTTGTCACAACAGGACTCTAACCTCATACATCCATTTATTTTAATAGCGTATTGAGTAACTCATTTTTAATCGTTTAAGATAAGGATTATTGGTTATGCTAAATTACTTAATTTTCTACATAGAAACCATATATCACCAATTTAATATTTTTTTTTCACAAGTGTGGCTTAGTAATTTACAAGTTACAATCCTTTAAAAAATTCAATTAAAAGCATACGTACTGCTTAGGTAAATAGTCAAATTTTGATGTTTGCTCGTTTTAGATATAATATGCTTCTTGATCAAGTCCCTTAGAAATTCAATACACAACTCATAGTATTTTAAATGAACTCGACACATACCATATTAGTTACTGTAAATATAAAATGTAATATTCTAAACATTTTTGTGCCGACAAAAACTCGCTAAATCTTCCACTTGTTTGCTCCTTTTCCCTTTTATGCCATATATATAGACCCAAACAGGGGTAATGTATTTGCGGTCTTTACATTACCACCAACACTCATTTGAGTGATTTTTTATTACTTTAGTTTCTTTGTTTATATTTGAAATGTAATTTTATATTTTTTGTACCCTTTATATAACTTTAAATACATCCATCATGATGTGTTTTTTCTTTCTTCCTATTTTGTCATATGGTTTTATCGAAAGCTAAGTCGTATTTAATAACTTTGGGGATTTTAACTGTCATTTTAATTTTATTCCCTCCAACTTATTTTATTTCCAAGTTTTCTCCATTTTTAAATTATATTCAACGTTACAATTACTTGGAAATTTGAAAAAAAAATCAAAAATTCTATTTAACCACCTTTAATTTAGGTCAAACCAATGGACGAGGGTGCATCCACTTCCATAACAAAAGCTAAAGCTTTGAGTTTTACTTCGAAATTAGCTTAGGTTTTGAAGATTTAACCAATTTAAAGTTACGAGGATTGAAAATTGTAAGATCAAAGATTAAGCATTTGTTTGGTTCGTGTTTAGCTTGTATTAATCTTTCTTTTGATACTTTTTGGTTATGTCATTCATACTTGTTTTCATTTCTTACTTCATTCTTATGGAGTAGACTTCCATTACTTGCCATGTTTATATGAACCATTAAGAAAAAAAATTAATTTTTCTTTATAGTTTGGATGTTTATGATTACGAATTTGTGTTTCAAAACTCGGTATTGTTTCCGTGTGATTTAATTTTAGTTGATTGCTATGGTTGGCAACGGTTAAAATCAGGATTGACACGCACAATAATGATTTATGGTTGCATTGGGTTTTTAAAAAAAAAGTTTGTTATGGTTACATCCTAATATTATTCTTCTCTTTATCTCTTTCTTTTTTTTGAATGACCAACGAATAATTATTAATCGGTCACCCGTGTAAACTCATTGGCGAAATGTCACCCACGCCTGCGAACACAGACAACGCTAGTGACCCGGCTCGCCCACCATTCCAAGAGAAACCCACCACCCAAATGCCCACTACGGTCAAACCCTTGGCTCATTTGGAACATATTGCACCTAATGAGACTCCAACCCATAACCTCCACTTTAAAAAATAATAGGATGTCTCCTCCTAAATCATTTGATCCAGGACTAAAAATAGATACATAAAAAAAGATAAAGTGCGATTATGGTGTCTTAATAACAAAAATGGATGTCTATATAACCCAAACCTTTTGACAAAACTCTCCCAGTTGCAACTAGTAGTCTAGTAATAATGATACAATTATCGTTAATTAGAAAGTTACGATTACCACTAAAGAACACTTGTTGTTAAAGGCTTTAGGTAACTCATCATGTGAAATTAATTTGTCAAACCTGAAGATATATATAAAGCTGTCATTCAGTGCTGAAGTACTATGAGATTGATCACAAGAATGTGATCAACTTCAACAAAGGATGTGTTTTCACTTATACAAGTGATCATCATAACCGATCATCTGCAACCAACTTCAACATCTTAGTTGCTGATAGTTAAAGCTAATGATTAGATGCCACCACTATCACGTTACAACAAAGACCTTTGCCATGACATATTAACATAATTTTGTTTAACATCACTATCATACGATGCCAACAACATCTTAGTAAATGTCAATATATTTTGTTGTGAATAAAAATATATGAGGTAACAATGTGAGTGAGTGTGTGATACATATGTGTAAGCATAATTTAAAGGGGAGGATCATCATCCCGTGACTCTAATCTTCACTAATGTATCTTTATGAGACTCACTAATTATTTGTACTTATTGTTCAAATCTATGGTGATCCATGATGTTTTGACTTGATTTTCCTAACTGATTTGATTATGTTATAATTTCTCGGTACAAATTAATTACCTGACTATTAAATTAAGTTGTACATGATTAATATGTTTCGTCTTTTTATGCAAAAGCAAACCGTTAGATCCAACAAGTCATATCAGAGTTTGGTTCTTTAAGTTTTGATTTCACAATAAATCAAAAACCTTAATTGCTTTTTATTTAGAAGATCAATAGAATCTCATCTTTGATTTCATTCTTCTCAATTTTTAATAGATATGCTCGAAACTGACTTAACAACAACCCATCAATTCTTGTTATAGCAAGTTTAGAATCTTGAAATGGCGTAACTATTTATAATTTAATGTTTTTGACAAAAGAGAATTTTATGAAACAGTAATTAAGTTTAATTATGTTTTTTAAGTGTTTTATTAAAGTTTTCATTCCTCTAAAATTACTCAATTTTCACTAACTTTCAACACCATGTAATATCTTTTTGAATATTTAAAATTGTTAAAACTAAATGATTTAAAAATAAATCAGACATGTTTCTTGATACTAGTAGAAGACCCGCGTCATGCGGCGGCAATAATAATTTATAACACGATAATGGTTTACGTTACTAATTTTTACAAATACCACAATCCTAATTATAGTAACATAAAAATCAAACACAAACAAATTAGTGGTAAAGAGGAGAGCTCAAAAAAGACTAAAGTCCTATTGTGAGCTGCTGGTGATTCATTTAAATAAAAAAAATCTTTCAAATATAGCCAAACATACAACTACCTAATCAAATGATCGATTTGACGTATTTTAAATTTTATGATTCCCGATAATATGTAATAAAAAACCAAGTACCCTTTCAATGAGAACTCATATGAATACACGATGAATAACTCCAAGCAATCATCAATGAAAAATTAAGAACCTCCCTCCATCCATCAAGCAACCCAATACTTTTTAAGAACCTTATATTTTTATATCACATTCTTCTAGTCTAAAGGAATCTCATGTTTTAGATCTTTTATAAGCACCCGCATGTGCATTTAAAATTTGACTAACCATTACCGACTTTTTGTAACCCATCAAACTCCTCAACTTGAAACTTTTTTAGTTGAAGGATAGATTGCATATGAGCACCCGATCTATGAGGAGAATCATGGAAACATCTATTCAGTAAGCATTATGTTCAATCAAATAATAAAATTTAATGAGTTTTATCATTTATGCCTATTGAAGAAGCAACTACATTTTAAATAGAATTCACCATTTAAACCTATTAAATCTCGATCTAATAGAAACAATTAATCTATTAGAGACAAGACTGATTCATTCTTTGGAAAACTTTACTATTTAATCTTTTCTTTGACAAAACATTTATCTAATAACTAATTTTTTGGATTTGCTATATTTGATTTTTATATTTATCTCAATTCAATATAAAAATCCTTATTTGAAATAACAACTAAATAATATATAGATTAGATCGTTCGAAAGGAATCGTGATATCTATATACTACAATTCATTATGCCTCTATAGACCAATTTTAACATTGTCTTGATTTTGACAATAATCAATATGTCAAATAAATATTATAATAAAGAGTCATCATGTCAGTTTTTTTCATTATTATTGGATCGGAACCTCATCAAGCAACTCAGTACCTATAGGAAGGAATCATGATATCCATATATATATACATATATATATATATATATATACATATATATATTATAAATATGCAGATTTATATAAGTTATATACTTAAATATTTAAATAAAATAAACATACTTAATTAAAATATTATTTAGTTATAAAAATATAATTAGTAAATATAAATTAAATGTCAATTTATAGTATCATAAATAAAATAAAATTTAATGAATTGAATTAAATAATATCATATTATTAAATAATATATTAATAATGTTTATTAAATACATGAAAGAGACAAGAGCAAAAATATCAAGTTTTATAAAATTTAATGGTTAAATTTACCATATTACCCCTAAAGTGTCTTAAAATTTTAATCAAATCCCTATTTTACCCCTTTTAAATGTGATGACTTCATTTGTACATGTTACTTTAAAACTTGTATTTTTAACTAAATTATATTTCTATCGAAAAAAATGTATTATATAATAGTATAAATTTAACAAGTGATTATGTTTTCAATCAACTTCAAGAGAGAGGTAATAGCAAATAATTTCTATTTTTTTCCAAATAACATCCAAGTTTCATACCTTCATAATAAGTTAATAACCTAGTTACATCAATAACCGATTATAAAATAAAAATTGTTTATAATAACCTTTATATTATATACACGCTGTGCGATAATATATGCAACCCAAAATTTCCATATAAAACTCCTTTGACTCTCTTTCTACATTCATATCATATCCCAATCCCTCTTCTTCTCTCTCCATCTCCTCCCACCACCGCCACCGTCCGCCACCGTCCGCCACCGTCACCGATGGAAGCCGACGGCGGCTACTCACCGACTTCCAGCGGCGAGAAGCGAAAGAAGTCGACCATCGACAAACCTACAGAGGTATACGCATGAGGAAGTGGGGCAAGTGGGTCGCTGAAATTCGTGAGCCGAACAAACGCTCACGCATCTGGCTCGGCTCCTACTCCTCCCCAATCGCCGCCGCACGCGCCTACGACACCGCCGTCTACTACCTCCGCGGCCCCTCCGCCCACCTCAACTTCCCCGACTCCATCGCCGACGACGGCTTCCTCCACCACCTCTCCGCCGACGACATCAGAAAAAAAGCCACCGAAGTCGGCGCCAAAGTCGACGCCTTACAGACCCAAAACGCCGCCGCCGCCGCCGGTCCCAACCACCGTCACCACCGGACGCCAGCGCCGGAGTCGGAATCGTACTCGGGTCGGGTCTGCCTCAACCCGGATCTTAACGAGTACCCGAGCCCCGAGTCTTCTGATGAAAATTAAGATTTTGGTTTTCATAGAAAGATGAATATAGTTTGATTTTATAGTTAATTTTTATAGTTTATGGTTTGTAGATGGATAGAGGAATTGGGATTTGGGGGGTAGAGATGCAGAATCCGAAGGGATTGTTGTTACACATGTTAATCGATCATCTCAAAGTTTATTATAAATTACTGTTTGTTGGTTATTATTATTATTGTTGTTATTGTTGTGGTTGATTTATTTTTTTAATGGTCGATGAAATAGATTGGTGTGTGTAAAGTCGATGGAGAATTAAGGTTATGGTTGTGGGTTCTTCATGGCTTATCGTTTGGTTCTTCACTTCTTCCACTTCTTAGTTTCAATGTTTATTGATTATTATGTGATGGGGTGGATCACTAGTAAGTTGACAGATGGACAGTCATATTTTTATTGGTTTCTTATGTTCGTAGTTGTTTTAAACAATTTGTTTGGATAAGTTTTCCTTTTTTGAGTTGAAGATATAGAATATATAAAATAACACCTGAAAGATGGCTTATTTATTATTTATTTATTTATTTATTATTATTATTGTTGTTTTTATTATTTGTACATTTTAATGAAACTTATCAAGAAATGTCGGAGGATGAATCAACTAACACTTAATTAGAAAGTTGAGATCCGTGATAATTGGTAAGCTAACCCTCATAAATTATAATTGATTGAAGTAGGGACAAGTGAAAAATATTGTTTTTAGGATTATATGTTTTACTTAAGCTCATCTTTTAGATGTGGTTTAGGGTCAACTATACCCATATCAATTCCAAATCCCTAATCAATTCTACACAGTTTGTAAAAACCAACATGCAAAACAGTCGTTTGTCGACTGAACGTCCGTTTGAGCATAAGGTGAACGATCGCTTACAAGTTATGTCAAATCTCATTGTGTTACTAAATTACAACAGTTGTTTCAAGCATATGTTATTTAAAAATATTATTTTATAATAATACATTTTCACTATATTAAATATTTATTTATTCATACTGTTTAATACACGTATTTATTAAAGTTGGTATGTATATAATTATACTAGTTTTAGTAACCCCGTGTATTACACGGGTTGAATAAATAAAATATAAATAAAATAATACTATTAATTATAAAATAATAGACTAAGACATTATATGATTGAAATTATGTATGAGTAACAACTATAAGTAATAAAACAATAATATAAAAATTTTATTTTGTTTTTTGTTTTTTTGAAAGATAAATTAAACATTTTGTTTTAAAATAACGTTTTAAAATATTTTCATTTTTAAAAAATTTTCTTACTATAACTTCTTATTTTAATTATTTTTGTTTAATAAAAATTACTTTAAACTAATTTTGAAATATTACATAAAAACAGTTTTATTTATTTTTAAAAAAATCATTTATAAATAACTATCTCTATAGTAATAGCATTAAAAAAAATTCTCTTTCTTATTTTTACTAAAAAGCTAATTATAATGTAAAAATATATAGATAATATTATTAGTAATTAATATAGTTATTTAATAAGAAAAAAAAGCGGGAAAAGTTTGATGAAAATGAATGTGATGATGACAAGTCACACACCTATTTACCCTTTTATTAGAATAAAAAGATATCTTCATTATCATTGGATTTTCTTTTTTAGTTTTATGACTGACTTTTTATACAACTATTGATCTACTAACACATAATTGCATTGTGTCTGATTCAAACCCTTGATCTTTTAATTTTTTTTATCTAAATTAATATTGTTATGTCAAGTTACATCAAAATAGAAGGTAGACGGGCAACAAGCTGCGCCGCCACCCCTTTCTGAATAGCAAATCCTAACCTTCCAAAAACAAATCCTTGCCTCCCCGGGGTTGAACAATGGTTGTCTATGACCCGTTGGACCCTGGTCAAAAAGTTGATAGCTTCTGGCGCTAGGGAGCCAAATGTATCAAAGGCAAAGGGAACAAAAGCGTGCTGGTTCTCTGCGCAAGCTTTAGCATGTTTATCCACTTTCTTGGATTCTGCCTTTCTTGCTGCTTGACCAGCTACAAAACCGTTTTCCCGTAAACCAACCAAAGGGGAAACCCCTGTGAGGTCCACACAAGCATGTTTGCCCCCAGCCCAGCCAAAGACGAGCAGATCCGCTGGTCGCAAAGTAGACCTCCCCTCCATAGGGTCCGTGAGGAAATTCACAGGGGCTTCTTTCTTAGCAGAAATCCCAGCTCTTCTTAGGATGTCCCCCAAAACATCTCGTACCCAGTCATGCCGATATTTGAATCCAGGTAGCTCTTTACAGTGAAGGGCGTGCTCCCCATATTTATCCATGCAAGCTTTACGACATATCGGACATGTTTCATCTTCCGAGTACATAGGGATCATCAACCGGTATTTGAGAATTGCTCTATATTCTACTGGAGACATGCACTGTCCAACCCTTCAATCGGGATAACGGTCAAAAAGTCCTGAGCATGGGGGCCCTTCAGGCACTCAAACACCGCCTTTTGGCGGGATGACAAAGAAAAAACTTCTCCCAGGCTTTGAGCGATTTTGCTAAACAGAGCATTCGCCAAAGTTGTTTGTGGCTTCGAGGGGGCGGTGTCCTTATTAGAGAAACCGCCAATATCCAAGTCTGGGAGAAGGACATATAAGCGTTCGAGCGCCTGCTGATAGTCCGGGTCAAGCCCGAAGACCCCACTGTTTTGAAGCATATGATCTTGTAGTTCCAAAGACTGAGCTCTAGAGGCCACAAAAGCATAAGCCCCAACATCTCGAGCTGAAAGGAGTCCCAAACCACCGAGACGCATTGGCAAAGATGCCAAACGCCATTGGAGATCACCAAAAAAAGGGCCACCACCCACGACTATGTCTTCTATAGCCTCCCTGAGGCCATCATCGAACCGAGATACCGCATCCTCCATCAAATGGGGTTGACAAGTGCGCAACCCAAAAAGTAACTTAGCAACTCCCATGCACGACCTTAGCAAAAGTAGTTCACATTGGGGATTCTTAAGGCAGGGCAAGAGTTTCATGAGGTCAACCGCTCCCGAGGCCCGCCGCCCAGCCAACTCCTCAATAAAGCTAGGATCACGGCTAACAGCTCCACCAAGGAGCTTAATCCCCCTCTCTGGTCTACCAATCCCTCTCGGGAAAAGTCCGTCCTGAACTTTACGCCCATCGCATGTCGGCCAAAAAACCTCTGTTTTCTTAATGTTGAGATAAAGCCCCAGAGATGGCCCTTCCACGTTGATGATGTCTAAGGCCTTAGCAACCTCAGACGCGTTGCCGATAATCGTTCCATCATCCAAATACCTGAAATTAATATGTTTATGCATTATTATCTTTTCTTTTATTCAAGTCACATAAAATTTTAAATATCGTTCATTATTAAGCATAAACATCAGTAATATGATTTAACATCAGATTAATTATTTAATTAAAGGTACAAAACACACCAATAACAAATACATGCAATGAAGAGATGAAGGTCATGTGAATCCTTGTGCCAATATATACGTTATTACAATTAAACACACAAAAACAGATACATACATTAAAGGAATTATTTTATCGTTAAATTCTATGTCAAGAATGTCAAACACCGCATCATTTGGTTACACAATGTCCTTTATGTATTTTTTATCTATTATAATATTCTTTTTATCAAAAGAATAATCGAATAAAAGAGACGTGTCAATATTTCTCATGTATATATGTTAGAAATTCTTCTTATACGGATTAGTCTTTTTGAGAGGATGATGACCGTCAATAATGATTTTAACGAGTCAGATCCAGAAACATTATAGTTTAAGCATGTGATAAAAAAAATCTCACTTGAGTTAAGTTTAAACATGTGACCAAAAATTTTTCAAGCTTAACCATCACTTTCATATACATACACCAAAAGACCATTTATGTTTCTCATGTATGTATATATTAAGTATTCCAAAAGCTAGCTTAATTTGAGCATTTATCATTTTTCGCTTCACATTTCTTTGGCTTTTAATGACAATTTTGTAAGCCTTTAGTTTTACTAATAAAGCAATTTTACAATGAATACTGTTTTTTTATTGGCTTATTTTGGAATCACAATATTAATCGTTATTTTACACAATTAATGGTGTAGTTGCATTAATAAATATGTCGGTCATGTAAGAAAAATACCCTTTTGAACTTCTTAATTAGTTGTATGTCCAGTAAAAAATTGTTAATTATATGTAACAAAAAATAAAAAAATATCATAAATCTAATATTATATAAGCTTGATTATTTTATAACATAGAACCAAAAACCGTTGTCATGAGGCATATTATTTGGATGCCACATACATGAAAAAAATAATTGTTCATCAAATCATTGATGACAAACTCTAGTTTTAGAACATACAATTATCCATTCCAGCGAGTTATCTCAAAACAACCTTAAATCATTAAAGTATATTTAGTTGCAAGCCTGGTTTTAAAATAAAAAAAATAATTATAATAATTCCTAAACATCTTATTCGAATCAAGTATCTCATAACGTGAGACGATCAATTAGAAACTAAATTAGTTACACATGCATTAAAGTAGATAAATTAAAGACAATTAAAATGGTTAAGATTAGTTATAAAATAATCTTTCATATATAATGTTGTTATCGACTAAAAGTTTGCTAAGTATATTATACATATATTAATTGAAGTTGAAATGAACAATGATAATAATAATATTTTATTAAATCTTTTTATTGAATTTATATATTTTTAACCAGTCTGGTTTTTTAAGGTATAATTAATTTTCATTTGACGGTTCAAATAATAACTAGACGCATCTACAGGTTTGAGTATGTGTAAATTAATTTTGATAAAAGATATAAGAATTTTGAAATACAAGGTCATGATGATCACGGTCCGGTTCAGATTTTAAGGTAAACTTTTTTTATTTAACAATGTTATATAAATGTAAAACAAATCAATTAATGGTTCGACTGTTCAATCTAACTTTTGTGACGGATTTTACTAGTGATGATATATGTTTTAATATTTATCTATTTTTTGATATAAATTTAGTTTAAAATTGAGTCGAGTCAAAGATAAAACGTTTCAGTGCTTATTTTTATATACGTTTTGAGTTGGTTTACGTTTCGACGTAAGTTTTGTTTGGAAACGCATAAGGTTAAATATTATAAGTTTTCATTCGACTGTATAAATCCGAATTACTCTATGTTACAATGTAAATGTAGTTCCGAAACGAATCAGAATGATTGTAATCTATACTTTATCACACTGTATATGTACGTTTTCAGTTTGACTACGTTTCGAGTCTGCCTAAGTTCAATTTTATTCAACGATATAAATTCGAGATGTTCTACGTTTCAACGTAAATTTAGCCCGAAAGCAAGTCTTATTGAGTGCAGTCTATTCTTTATCATTTCGCGTATAGTATATCCGTAACACGTGACGAGTAAAAAAACTAGTTTAATAAATTACGGTTTCAGATAATTATAATATAGAGAAAACAAATTATAAAACTTGAATAAGAAAAAAACTTATAAATAAATGGCTAAACGTTTTATGAAGGCCCAAAAAGCATTATTCTTTCTCAGAAGACAAATGTCAATATGATAATAACTCATTTGGTAGATATTGTCTTTTAAATAAGAGGTTTTGAATTCAAATGCAAACATTACCTAATTTAATTTGAAGTAATTTAATACTAAGAGTAGAGTAGATTTCTTTAAGAAATCTACAAATTTTAAAAATTAGACTATTAGAGTACAAGATAAATTTGAAAAACGAATCATACACTCATATATATTCACACTTCTAAACATCATCAATACATAATATACATATTAATAGGATTTAAACCATGATTTTTTCTAAAAGTTATTTGACTCTTATCAATGAGTTACAATTCAAAATTTTTACTTTTATCACTGTTAGTTTATAACTTCTTTAAATAAAAAACCACTAATAAAATAATCGGATTTTTTTATTAACAATTATAATAATACATAACTTTTCTTTAAAAGAATATAGAGTAGATTTTTATAATTACATGTGTGACATTTTAATCTGTTTTTTTACATGTAGCATATTGTTGATGCTTGAGAAAAAACGATGAAATTTACAACTAACAGTTTGTAAATTTAAAGATAATCAAAGTTAAAGATACGGATAAAATGTTTTCTAAGAATAAATAAAAAGAAATGATTTTTGGAAGTATGGAAAAAGTAATTAATTTTCCAAGGTATGCATATTGATGAAAGTTCTGGTATTATAGGTATTAGTCACATAGCAAACCAAATTTCCCTTCAAATTTTAGCATTCACTAAAAATAATAAAAAGAAAGAAAATGCTGAAGTGGAGTTGGAATTTGATGGAATTTTTTAAATATTAGTAATACGTTTGGTTGGTAAATTAATCGATGAAATCAGATATTAGAAAACCCGGATCAAATTAAAGATTTTTTTTACATATTTTCTCTTCTTGTTACCGTCAATTACGTATTTTTTCTTGTTACCATCAATTACGTATTTTATCTAAACTAAAAAGTTAATTACATATTTTTTTTCTAAAACATATATTTTAAATATTTATTTATTTTAAAAATTAACTTATCGGATGACTATTTAGCCTTATTTTCATTAAGTGATTTTTACATGCTATTATTTTTGATATAGTAATTTTTTAAAACTTTGAAAATTATATTTTTATTTAGAGATGTAACTTTAATTATCGATGGTTCTTGTTTTAAAATAGAGTTTTAACTTTTGTCTTTGCGCGTGCGCGCACATGCACATATACATAAGTTTATGACTTGAATTATTTTCTATTTTACTCCCCGAGATTTAACAATAGTAACTATTTTCCTCCAAAAGATTAAAAACATCAATTAATCTTTAAAAGTTACATAAATTGTTTTGATTTCACTCCAAAAGTTCATAAGTTAGGAGTTAAGTTGAAACAATCATGAAACTTTTGGGTTGAAATTCATAAGTTAGGAGTTAAGTTGAAACAATCATGAAACTTTTGGGCTGAAATTAAAACAAGTTAGAAAACTTTTGAAGGTAAATTAATGTTTATAATCTTTTGTATGAAAATAGTTATTATTGTCAAACCTTAGGGAGAAAAAACGAACTCAACTCTTATAACTTTTATTTATGCAGAAGGCCGTTTTGAGTAACATGCAATTGATAGTTTTTGGAAGGGAAATATGTAAAGGTCACTTAGTAAAATATAAAAAGTAATAGTTATTCACTAACTTAATTTTAAGTATATATATACACACATATATATAGACATATATATATGTATATATATATAATATGTTTTAGTAAGAAAAAGTATGTAATTAATTTTTAGTTTTGAGATAATATGTAATTAATAATCTTAGGAAAAGGAAATATTAAAAATTCCTCTAAATAAAAACTCAAGTGTTCATCCGGTCACCATTCACCAATCACCACCCCATTGCCCTTGAGGTGTTCATGGCCTCTATCTTTACTAGTTTTGTTTTCTGTATTGATTTTGGAACTTCATTAGTTGCTTTGGTGAACAGAATAAAACTAAGACCTGTTATTTTTGATCGATTTTTAATTTTGTCATCCAGGTTTGTTTTTCGATTTTTCATTTGGGTTTGTTCTCCATCAATTTTGCTTTCTAGGTTGATATTGAATGTTTTGGTTTGTTGTTTTATCACAGTTTGATCAAAGTTTTCTAATTTTCTGAAAGGTTATTTCATATGTGTTTTAATTTCATCTACTTTGTTTATACTTTGAATCTGATCTTTTGGTGATATCGTTGGTTTTTTAGTCTTTTGGTACAAATTGCATAACAAATAATTATATCTTTTTTTGTTTGGAGTTGTGGTGGGTGTGGGTGGGGAGGGGGGGGGGGGTTGGGGGAGGTTTGGGTTCTTGAAATTCATTAAAAAAAAAATTTCATTCTAGCGCGCAACCAAATATGTTCAACTCTAATTATGAATTTTAGACTAAATTATGTTTTTAGTTCAAATGGGTAGGTAAAAAAATTCAACTTTAATCTTAATAGTTTAAGAGCTTTAGATTGTTTTTAATTTCACTCAAACCGTTAACATCATTGATATATCAGTGTCGAAGGTTTGGAGGTGGCAATGATGGTTTGGGATTTAGATTTGGGTTATATATTGAGCGAGTTGAGAGAGGGTAGGTATGTTTGTGAAGATATATTTGTAAGATGTTTTTTTTTCCTTGTTATCTTTTAAAATAAATAAACAATGATTAATTCCTTGGATGAAATTGAAACCATCTTTAAAATTATTGGAACTTTACTATAATAACTAAAATACTATAAAAGCTTGTATATAGCTTTTTTCCTTTAATTTTTATTAAACCCAATACTTTTACATTTATTACAAGTTAACCGTATATTTTTTTATTTACAAATTTAGTCGCCTATAGTTACCATCTTTTACAACATCTTCAATTTACGATATAAATTTTGAGAGTAAATACGCCCGTAACATGCACGTGTGATTTAAAGTTGTTACGTTTATATTTTCTCGTTTAACATCTCCGTTGCAACGTGCACGTCCTAGATCAACTAAGTTATTGTTTTTAATGTTTTGCGTTGCACGTGCGTGCTTCAACGTTTTTCCGTTTGGTTTTCTTTTTTTCTTTTTTATTTCTATTTTAATATGAGTTTTCACGTGTTGATGATCACTGAAGGTGATATGACAATGACGTTACTTGACACGTTTTAACGCCACTCGTTGCAATACGGAAGACTTAATACTAGTTTACTTTAATTTTTAATTTCTATAAACCAAACAACTCCTATGATCGGGGTGCCATATATTATTTCTTATTAGTATTTTAATAAACAAAACCTATGATATTATGATAGGCTATATATAGATATGTGTGTGGACACATAATTGTGGTCCATTGAGAGAGAAAAATGGTCACCGTCATGTGGAGGTTTAGGTGGCGTTAATACTTATTTAAATACATAGATTGCTAATTAAATAATTAAATTAACTATGTTATCATTCTAT
Organism: Flaveria trinervia; assembly: GCA_025506515.1. Lineage (NCBI taxonomy): Eukaryota > Viridiplantae > Streptophyta > Magnoliopsida > Asterales > Asteraceae > Flaveria > Flaveria trinervia. The sequence goes on from CM046452.1 coordinate 100,391,960, forward strand.
CTCTAAATTGACAAACAGTGCATTCTCAGGGCACACAAGCATATGTTATTATTTTAAATGTCTAGAACCCAATAAATTAACCCGAACCAAAATATAATGTAGTTTCAAAATACATACAAATTATTTAAAAATATTTTTCGAAATTGAATAAGTAAATTTATGTGTCATTGTTTGTCAATGAAAGTTGACATAATTTTTCTCTCTTTAATCTCATTTCTCCAGTTTGTATTATCTTGAATTCTTGATCTTATTATTGTCAAGAGTATAATAAAAATCATATGGTGTAATAACTCGTAATTAAAAGATATTAGTGGCAAATATGAGTAATAGGTAAATTGTAAAATAAGAAGAGATTAGATAACAGCAATTTTTGCGTTGTTATATATTCATTGACTAACTTGTGGCTTAAAACATAAAAATAATTATTAGACGACATAATGTCGTGAGACGTGACCCAGAAAGCTGCTCGTTTAGGATTCCTGCATAGACTGAATATTGTGGCCTTTTAGCTAACTTTGGTCCGGCCCGGCCCAGAACGATCCAAGGCCCAGGCTTAGCCCAATACCTTTAATACGTTTTTTAATAATGATAATCCATTTGGACCATTTAGGTTAACAAACTTCAAGATACTAAATCCAAATTACGTTAGTTGCTTAAGCGTTCTTTTTGTTTAGATCTCTTTCTGTATGATTGATTTTTAATTTCGGTTGTTTTGTTGTTGTCCTATACTTATATACTTATAGCTTTTAAATTTGATATTAATATGAATGGTAAATCCACTTTTGATAAGTGACGAAACCAGTCGTGATAGTTTTTTTCCCTATTCGTTTCAACTATTCTAAGACCACACATATTGGTGACCTTTCCTTTGTGCCGGTTTGGCATATTTTACAAAAAGAAAAAGATAAAATGAGTTTTATTTGATGACCTGATTGGTCCAACAACCCAAGGTCACGACCAAATTCCTATTTTTGTTGCCACATGGCAATTTGTGACGGTTCTTAATATTTTTTTAATTAATAAAAACTTGTTAATTTATTAGACAAAAATATAAGCAAAAAAGAATACCAACCCTTATTAATATATTTGTTTTGAAATAAATTAATTATTTAAAATAATATATAAACCCTAATTTAATTAATAAAAACTTAGGTTGGGTTGAGTTGTGAATGTGTGAAAAATTAGTTTTGGCTAGGTTATGCATGTTGAGAAAAGAAAATTAGTTTTTTATTAAAAGGTTAAGTTGGTTGGGTTGTGAATTAGGATAGTCTAATGACAAATGGTTTAAGGGTGAAATCATTAACAGGTGAAATAATATGTTAATGGAAAGTTTTGATAAAATTGAAATAAATACTTTATAGTCTTTAGGTTATAGAATAGATTATATTAAATAGTTGGTTAGTGATAAAGTAGTTGCCTAGTTGCCTAGTTAAGGTGTCACGTATGATGTTTCGGATTTTTTTATTTTATATTGTTTAAAACGTATGTTAATCTTAGTTGTACTCTTACGGTTAGTCTTCCACTAATTCTTGTGAAATAAACTTTTCACTTGCTGCTAAAATATATTAGATTAGTTATTTTAACGTTTTGAAAAACAATTGTACTCGAACAGTAGAATACATGTAACTTGTAACATCCATGTAGTTTTCGACTTGTTGAGCGTGATAAAAGTATTCCCTTGGGCTGATCCAGTTTGGGTATGGGTTTTTTAGTTTTGACCAACCCAGAGCCCCATTTAAACCTTGATATTATTTTTTTAACGACAAAGGAACCCTACTTTTATATTATATCAAATTACACAATTGTTTTGGTTTGAACTCAAAACCTCCCCTGTAAGAGGCAAAACCTCTACCAAGTGGGATCATGGTAGAATTCCATGCGCAACGCGCGGGTTGGGGAAACCTTGTTTGTTTTAAAAATAATATTAGTTCACTTATTTCATATTTACTTTAACACTTTTTACCATTTATAAACAATATATAAAGAGCCAAAAAAATTTAAATGTTTAGCAACAAAAAACTCATAGTCGCTTTGTTAATTCATGTTGGGTTATATATACCTAATCCAACAAATCCGTCATAAAATTAGTGACAAGTCCAAATTTCATGGCTAGTTTTGTGTCAAAAACTACATACTTAACTTTGAAATAGTTTGTCATGCCACATTTTGCTTGAAACTTTGGAGATTTTGACATCATGTGCAGCCTTAAACGTTTTAGTATGTCAAAAATTGTGTCAATGATTGATTCATTGTAACGTGCATACTTCGCGTCTCACCGGACATCTCATTAAAAGCATGATAATGGTTTATTGTTGGAGCCCTGTCAATCAACTTTTACATTCTTAAACTCAACTAATGTTTGTACATAACGATGTAAATTTCACAAAAGATATGAAATCGGAGGGTAAAATGAATTTTGGAAGTGAGACATATCACATTGGTTGCCACATTCTCTTTACCTTTTACCTCCCTCTTTGCCTTTTAACCTTTTAGTGGTATTGCATATAAAAAGTTTAATCCTTGACTTCCAAAAGTTCAGCTTTGTTCCTTTTTCAACTTTTACATGTGGTAAAGTATAGCAATTTGCATAATTAAGTTTTCACTCAAACACCATACATTAATTGCAGTATGAGTTTTAGATATTTAATGTAAAACATGTATTATATGAGGATAATATATTTACCAAATGTTTTTAACATATTTCAAAATCATTTCTTTTAAAACCATGTGATTTAATACCAAAAACACTAAAATACAACAGCTGGGCTTTAAGCCTATAAGGCAAAGTGACATTGGAGCCAGAATTAAAACAACATGGACATAAAGCCTAGACAACTATAGGAAATATCCAGCCATATCCAAACCAACAGGAAAAAAAAGACCATTCATTGTAATTTCAAATTTGGATTTATATAATTAATGTTATAAGTAAAACTCTAAACCATATGTGTACCTAAATGTTAAGGAAAGAAAAAAAACAAAACCAATGACTTGATACGTGCGTTGCTTCTATTGATGTATGTTGTCAATTTCATATATCATCCCTTTTATTTAACACTAACATACAAATATACTCAATAATTGATGTTAAGAACTGTATATTAAATAATTTCGTTTATCCTCACGTGATATCCTAATGGTAAGCGATGTACTTTCAAACCACATGATTATAAGTTTAAATCTTAGTTTAGCTTAAATCAATTTAATTCAAGGGGTACAACTATAAGTGTACGACACATACACCGTCTCATATTTGGTGTATAGCTTAGCTAGTTATGTATCATTTAGTTTCAATTTTAGATGGCTTCTTTTGTTGCACGACTTATTTTTAAGAATAAAATGTGTGCATCATTTTAATATTATATTTTAATATTATTTGTTTAGTTTAATATTATACGTTCAGATCTTATATATCACTATCATGATATGTTCATCATCGGATATGTTATCAACATCTAGTTGTGTTTTGCTTCTGTTTATCCACCTCATTATCATTGCTATTGTTTTTCCATTACTTATTTTTTAACTCGGTTATGTTTTTTTTCTTTTTCTCTTCAATATGGAGTGGTGCTCATGAAAATTATGAGGACGTGTAAAGAGAAATTAGAGTCTTAGAGATTTCAATTCGACCTTGTGACGCGTTCATAAGTTGGGTCTTGTATACTTCTCTGTAAAAAGTTTGTTACTCAATAATTAAGATATATAATTTTGTTATGATTTCTGTAATAGTTAAGGGGCAGCCCCAATGAGGTGAAGATGTTATGTCATTACAACCGGTTATTACTCCCTTTTAAGTGATTTAGTTGATTTACAAATGTCATATTATGAAGATAATTAATTAACCCTTGAATGATTAAAGGCTAGAGTTTCTACAAGATTGAAGAATATCTTACACCAATTTTAAGTTTGTGGCGACGTCACGAATAGGTATAAAAGAATGAAGAAAAGATTATAAAGGCAAAAAGAAAATGTAAATTTTTCTCAAATCGAAGACGTGAATGCCGTCAATTCATCAAATTAATTAGTCTTCTGTCATGCATTAACTATGTATCCTCACTGGCAAATCCCTTTTGCAAAACCACATTTGAACCCACTTTTCCCTACAACACATTGACCTTTCTCCCACTATGTCCACCATAAACCCTACTCTTTCTTTGTTACGTAATAAAAAACAAACGTACCAGTAATATCTCACTATATATTATGTAATAAAAAACAAACGTACCAGTAATAACTCACTAGCAGAGTTATCGATAGGGTTTGTAGAGAATTTTACCAGTAAAACCTTAACTGCTTCGTTGAGACCCAATTTCAAAAACTCTTTTTTTTCCTAGCGCTACACTACATAAAAAACTATTGATAAAAGAAGGTCGGTTGAAAATGATTATAATTAGCATTTTTAAATGTGTTGAAATCATCTGCATATGTGTAATTGTGGTTGTGGATTAAAGTTGTGTACGTATCATGTAGATGGCCATACAAGTGTCCATTGTTGACTAACTTTCTCCCTCGTGAAAAAGGAAAAAAAGTTGGAAAATATATTGGAAAACATCCAGCTTTAAGACAGAAACATATATTTCAAGATCTTCATAATGAGGTTGGTGGAAGTAAATAATGAGTTTCAATCAAAGGAATGATGACAATCTAACCCGTAATGTAAAGTCTTTAACTTTAATTGGCATATTATTTGGACGCGTGAGTGTGACTCGTTGATGTTAATCTTGCACCAATTCCTGTCACATCAACTCGCTAAGATATTAGCCAAATTAACTTAACAACATTCTCCAAATTAACTACCAAAAGTGGAGAAATTGAAGGATATTCACTCCATTTTACTATATATCATATAACATTAATTATTGTTAAGATTGACAATCACATACATTTAATAATATTTCAACTTTAATACCCTCGTCGGTTTCTTTCTCATATGGTGGGAGTGATGTTGGAGATATCGATAGGGAGAACTAGATCAAACTTACAAGGGTGAAAATTAATGAACTTCAAACGATGTCACAAATTGTTCTTGGGAAGAAAGTAATGATGATTGAGGCTATTGGAGCTCACTTTGAAGCATTTTAAGGTGGGATACATATAAATATCATATTCATGACTTTAGTTCAAATCATGAATTTGTACGCGTTAATTCCTGGTAATATTTTATGTAGAAATGATCAAATATGATTTGGTGAATGATTTCTTGTGGGTTTGAAAGTAAAGAAAGTACGTTAGGAACACATAAGTATACAGTTTAGGATATTAATTTGAATCTAATGAGTAATGCCTTGCAGTTTGAATATTAACACCTTGGTGATGCATATGTCTATGGTGTGCCATCACATACATAATATAGGGGATATCCATGTTTTATGGATGGTTAAGGTTATGGCAATTTATTTATGCAAGTGTCTAGGTTATAAGCTAGCCTATGAGGTATATGTAAACCGTCCAAGGAAATAGAATTTTTGTTATGTGTAATGAAATCGATAAGTTCTTAAAATCAAACATATTTTTTATTAATTTCTTGTCATTTTAACAGTTGCACTTATAAACTCTTTTATCTAACTAAACTTAAAAACCTAACAATTTTTTTGTGTTTTCATTATGTACGTATACAGGATAATCTTGTCATTTCAACAGTTTGCACTTATAAATGTTAAATAGTATGCTATCATCTTGTCAAATATTAGTTAAAGAACTAGTAAAACTCTTTATAACTAAAAAGATAAATTTACATAAACTAACTTCATTTGTAGAAATGACCAGGAAATTTGGACCTGCAAGATAACCGAAATACAACTAGTTATTTAGAGATGAATTTTAAAAAAAATCTTCGTTTACTTTTCTTCATATAGATATGGTTTCAAGTGATATTTGTCCTGTTACCAAATATTGACTCATTCTATACTAACCCGATTTACTCGCATAGTCGTCGCATGAGACTGATTATTAACATTTTATATAATGTTAAAAATATATAATAAACCGTATTTTAAGTATAGAAAAGTTAGATTATTTTATTGTCAGAATTGTATTTGAGATTGTGAAATTTGACAGATAGCTTTTACTTTAACGATAAAGTTCATAGACAGGTGAGATGTTAATTTCTCAAATGATTTAAAAGTCAAAACACCACATGCATTCTACACGGAATAACCAAGATTCAATTTGTAATTAAATGACTGACATCATAAACCAACCTCTAATCATTGCTGAACAAATTTTAATGACGGTTGGTGATTTGAAAAACGATACATATAATTATATAATTTTTTTACTACACCTACCAGGTTTGTCAAGTTTAAAACATTACAATAAGATCAAGAGTTAAATGTTTTTTTCCTTGGTTTTACGTTGTTTTTGTCATTTTTATGTTTTAGTTTTTGCGGTTTTAGTAATCGTGTTTCAAAAAAATACCGAAACAATCATTCCGTCCAAATCACTAGATAACTTCAGTTACCATCAGGGTAAAACCGTCATTTCCTTTATTAAATTACTATTTTTGTTCATGGTTTTACATCATTTTTATCATTTCAGTAATCGTGATCAAAGACACCTATAATGTTACGATATGTTTTGTGTTTTTGTAGATGACAATGTTTTAGCTAGTTGTTAAAGTTAATATTGTTGTAAATAATTTTTTTATTTAATAATATATTCCAGTGTAAATAAAGTTACTTATTTTTTATATGTATTTTATCCACGAAATCATGCGGGTGTCCACTTACTAGTTAATAACAAAAATAAACTTTATTCATAGTACTTAACTGATCTTTTTTGTCAACTTCTCCTTTTATACTATTTTAGATAACCTTAATATCATAGTTGAGGAATCACTTTTGTCTTTCGCCATTAGCTATTCTTGCCCTTGATAAGTGTTTTGATGAATTATTAATGAAAATGAAATGGGAAACGACAAAGGCACAAAGCGCAAAAAGAATAATAGAAAAAGAAGCCACACACACGGACGAAAGGCAAAACCACATAAACAAAAAAGAAACACACTGGTGTAAAAGACATATGAAACCAGTCTTGAAAATGAGTATGCCAATAGAGAAATTGAAAACCTAACCAATAAACTAGACAAACAACTTGCTATAAAAGCCTAACTATAAATTATACAACGATTAACAAAAACCAGCAACGTGCCATTGTTTTTTAAAAGTTTTAAAATCAAATAGAGATAATAATCATACTTAAATTATCATCAGTGATGTTGAAGAAGAAGAAAAGATCATCATAAAGAAAAAGAAAAAAGAATGTGAATGTGATTGATCACGAATACTAAAATAACAAAAATGATATAAAACCAGGGACGAAAATAACAATTTAATAAAAGAAATAATGATTTTACCCCTGGTGGTAACGGACATTATCTAGGGTTTTGGACGGAATGGTTGTTTTAGTGATTTTTTGAAACACGGATACTGAAACCGCAAAACTAAAATACAAGTACTTAAATAATAAAAACAACATAAAACCATTAAGCAAAAAATCATTTAACTCTAAAATTAATAATTTGCTCGTATGATATGAATATCTAACCAAATAAAACAAAACAAATATAGACTCATTGTTATGTTTTAGTATGTTCTTGATATATTCACATAAGCTTCACATTAGATTGTTTATATGTTCGCAGCATATAAACTTACAAATTTTAGTAAATAATTTTTTTAAAAAAAATAAGTTTTCTTAATAAATGCTCATTTACCACTATATTAATCAATTAAATTTTTCTACAAAATAGTTTTTTTGAACAACTTGTATAAACAAGTAAATCACTTCACTAAAAATACTTTAATAAATTTCAATTTAAAAAAATTAAAATCTAATTTCTAGATAATCGTTATTAAAACTAAAATATTTAAAAGATATATAACAAGGCTTATAGATACTTATGAGTATATTTTTTCTATATTATATGTATAACTTAAATATATTCGTTACATATAATAGTTTCACTGATATATCATCTATATGAATATTAGATTATACATATTTATAAATTATATTTTTTTTTGTTTTATCAATATCTTTGTTTCAACATGTATAAAGATGAGTATGTAATCGAGTTTGTAATAATATTTTATTGAGAAGAATATAAAATCATGTGGCATAAGGTAGGTACATATATTATATATATAATACATGAAAGATTAGTGAATGTACGTGCGGGTGGGTGCATGGTGATGGTGGTGGTGATAGTGGGTCATTGACACGTGCAAAGGATATATATATATATATATATATATATATAATATATATATATATATATATATAGCTGGCAGCATTAGACATTTTAATGATGGTGAATTCCCACCGTTTCATCCACTGTGTGGGTCCTACCTTTTCACGTCAATTACATTTGACCATTAATTCCCACACACAACAATCAACATTCAACATTCCCGCCCCAATGGACCAAATAACATTCGGGATATTTTTCTCAATTTTTTCATCAAAGTCAATTGAGGGCTAAAGAAATTACACTTGGCTGGATTTAAAATTCTAACGAGAGGATTTCGAGTAGCTTATTAGTGTCTCGTTTAGTTTGCGTTATTAATCAGATGATAAACTAAAGTCTGTGTTAATTTTATGAGATCAAATGTGTTTTGTTAAAAGTAAATAAGTTGATACAAAATGTTCAAATGGACTCTAAAGTCACCCCAAAATGTAGTTGTAGATTATTTCTTTACAGATTTCACACTTAATTACTTATAAACTTCAAGTTATTCCTAGAATCATGTTTTCTTTGAACTAAATGCGCTTCAACCTGCCTATGGTGTTAATTTTCACTCTAGTTTGACGGAGCGATCCTAAGAAGCGTGCAAAGTTGGTAAGATGGGTAGGTTGTGTAACTGGCATGAAAATTCGAAAAAAAATTAAAATATTACTTTAACCTAAAAGTTTCCTTAAAACAAGTCATTGAAATATTATTTTCTCATTATCTTCCCACTAGACACAGATAGTGACAACCTTAACCAAACATGTTTTCAAAGTCAAAGAAGGCCACATGTCAATATATGGGCGAACCACCCATATTATAGGGGCGTTTGTCCATATAATATGGGCATCCGCACATGAAACAAAGTAGACCAAACTTTGAGTATAATTTGTGAAATGTTCTATGAAATTTTTGAATATGTTGTTAAGACGTACTTGTTTTTATAAAAGTTTGATATAAATTTGATGCAACTTAGTTTTGAATAAAATCTTCTTTGGCACATAGAGAAAAAGAAGCATGTTAGAATAGTATACTCAGAAATTTACCTAAAAGTCCACAATTTTTGTAAGGTTAGTTGACTTTTTCGTGAACAGACGCTACTATAATTGCCCGTATTTTGACACGTTTTGATTTTAGAAAACAAGTTCAGACGAACTTATTTTAAATTCTCATCACCTGTATTTAGTGAGTAACTAATAAGAAAATGATATTTCAAAGGAACACTTTAACAAGTTCCTAAGTCAAAGGAAAAATTTTAGAAATTTCCCTTAAAGTTGGACTTGAAGCAAATTCCAACCTCTTTCTCCTTTTAGTTGTTTGAATTTACTGGCTTGAAAATTAAAATAGATAAATCTGGAGCTTGGAACCTCTGTGCTTAGCTCATAGTGGTTAGGCTGATCTCATTTTCATGACACATTTTGGGAGGAGATCATTACAATAAAGTTGGTGGTTGTTTTAAAGATAGTATGACTCTTAAGTATTAAGAATCTTCATCAATGAATTCTCACCATCCCATAGTGAAAAAAATATATTTCTATATTTTTATAACATATATGATTTTAATAGTCCAAACTATAATATGACTCATAAGCTGTAACAAATCATAATGATAATTTAACCAGTGATACTTTAACATTTATTTTCGTTACCAAGACTAATTTCACTCTAACGAAAAAGACTAATTTCACTCTTAGGGAATACATGATCTATACTCGTCGTTGATTGGTCATTGTACACCATAGATAAGGGCATGCTCGAGTAATACAGTATTGAAACCGAGGCATAGTCAAGGTCTTAAACTATATAATGGAAACACTAATGATTTTTACAAGTGAAATAATATATCGCATGCTCTAGCCTACTTCATAGTGGTCATCTTTAGAATGACAAGGTGATTTCTTTTAAACTTTAAAAGTTGCACCACTAACATAAAAAGCTTCTCCCCTGTTTCAACTACAGTCATTTTGTTGTAATATGTTTCATGACATCTCAAGTGTGAAGTGTATTAAGCCACTGTTTTCTTGCATTCAAGATTGACCTGACAAACCACTAAACTAGCTAAAGTTTATTGATACATATCACAACAGATTTGCAATCAACATTACAAAATCTTTTGCACAGATAACGGTTCTTCAACTTGTCTGATTTCATGTAGCATTTTGCTAGCGTTACTTGAGAGTGAAAAGAAGTATGAAGTTGATTGTTAGCTAGTTCTTTAGATAATAAAATAGTTAATGGTCCGTGTGGTTTGCTGATATCACACTTTTGAGGTTTAAGTTTTAGAAGTTGTAAGTTTGACGTTTGTGATTTCAATTTTGTATCATGTTTGTCGATCGTTTTCGAGCCCTAACAGAAAGGCGAATACAAATTGACATAAAGGTTTGTTAAATTAAAGGGTCAAATTATTGATCTAAATTAAAAAATATGTTGTTCATTGCTCACCGAAAATGAGTTATTTACGTAAATGATTCATGTTAGAAAATATTAAAAGGGTACAAAGTTAATTATTTCATTTTCTCTTAATGGAAATTTTAACTTAAATCCATCTTAGAGCTCCAACATGATACAAAACTAAAACCATAAACTTTGAAAATCTTAAAACTAAAACCGTAAAGTTATGACTTCAACCAAACCACATTAACCGATTTGAGTAACTAACTCTTTATAAAATGTTACAAGCATCATGGGTCGTTCGTACATTGCCCAGATGAACAAAAACTAGAGTAAGACCATTGCTATCGCCGCATAATCATTAGTGGCACCCTCCCCTCCAAGCTCGCGTACCCAAAATAGTTTTCACCCCCACCCTCACTCTTTACATACTTCTTACAAGTGTTCCCTTATAAACGTATTTTTATACGCGTCTCCCTCTCATGTACTTCTTGCTTATTCTTTTTCTTTCATGTTTGACTATGAGCGTTGTTGTATATGGTCTAATATAAAACACATCCAAATACACCAATAGTTAACCATTGTTAATTAATACTAAATAACATTTATATATTTTTTAAAAGACAAATCTATCTTATTTTTAAATAACTTCAAACTAAATTATGTTATGTTTAGAGTTAGAACCGAGATCATCCCATCTAGGAGACAAAAGTATCTATCAAATGGTTAATTTATTATACATATTAACAAAGCATTATTAGTATATCTGTATATGGTATAATTAGACTTTTATGGTAAGATAATGAGTGGGTTGAAATTTCTTTGAATTACTCCAAACTAAATTACATTATTCTGATTTGAACCTAGAAAATTCTTTTCAAAATTAAGACAAAAGTATTTATCAAATGGGCCGGTTATATATTAACAAAGCATTATTGGTATACTTATTATACTTGGTATAATTAGACTTTTATGGTAAGATAGTGGATGGGTTGAAATTAAGATATACTCTTTTTTATAGAAACATGGCTACAGTTTCCAAAGACAAAGTTAGAATTTTATATATAGTAAGAGATATCACATAGATTTGGGTTCCCTTTTGTTTTTATTATTCTTTTTCAACATTCTCTACACTTAAAGGCTGCATTCACTTCCCACCCAAAACAAACACAGATTGAGAGGGAAAACATAACATAGACATTCCCATATCCGTATCTTCAAAATCAAATTAAAAAAATGAAAAATAAAATATAAAAGAAAAAGTTTCCCATTTTCAAGTTTTGGGATTGGAGGAATCTTTTCTCATTCCCTCTCTTCTCACTTTATAGCAAATAAAGTCACAACCACACCACCGAAAAGCATACACACCTTATCATGAAAGCAAGAAAAGTGATCACCCAACCCCCCTGATTAGACTACCCAACGCACACGCATTTACTCACATTCTCCACCTTCATAGCATCCTCCTCTACCATAATTCTTCAAAATAATCTTGAAAACAATCTTGAAATTCTGCAAAAATCTTCTTGAAGATCTTCTTTAAAATGTGTCAAATCTTGAAAATAATCTTGAAATGTTGGTTTTCTTAGAGGAACTAGTCATGGTTAGTGTTAAGATCTTGTAATTTTTGAATTTATAATCGAAGTTGTGACATAAAGAATTGAATGTGATGCCATCTAAACCACACGTCCATACATTATTTGATTTCCTTCTCTCTCTCTCTCTCTCACTAGATTGAAAGTTGTTTCCTTTTTGAAAAGGGATCATTGCTCAAGTCAACCTCACCTCATCATTTGGTCTTGGTTCTTCATGGGGCACCCACTTTCTTTTTCTTGCTTTTCTTTCCTTCTTTTTTCCCTTCATTTGCATAATTCACCATGAGAATGATGACAACCCTTTTGTTTCTTTCTTTCTTCATTTGTCTATATAATTGACACTCTCAATCAACAATGTTTTTACCCATCCATGGGACTAAGTAGCATGAAGGTGCATCAATTCACACGTGGTGGTGGGCTCTGGCGCGACGATGAATCCTCATCGTCTAGCCTCACCCTTGGCGTCTTCAAGCGTTTGCGCCCTCTTAACAACCCTAAGTTAACTAGTAGTGCTAGTACAGAAACTTGTCACACCATGAATAATATTAGTGTTAGTAATAGCAGTAGTAGCAGTAGCCATGTCACCGCAGCTTTCGACCTTAGGAGCTTCATTAGACCCGAGAGTTGCCCCATTCAACTCGTCTCACCCGACAACAAGAAAGATTCTCCTCAGGTGAACATTGTTTAGTTCCTAAATACTTAATGTCTACTTATGTATCTAATTTCATGCATGTATACTATATATGAAACACTAGCAGACAAGCTATAGTTATAATGCTGAGCTAAATATAGTATATTTTAGTTAAAACATTGAAATCAGAAGTGCAATGTACATGTCCCTACAGTTCCCAAGGATCTTCACTGTTTAAACATGACATGAAATCATATATTTATTCTCTTTCACACGTATCATCTTCGATCATTTTCGTAAACAAATAAAAGATAAAAACAAAAACTTGAGGTTTAAAATAATTTGATGACAATGGTGAACTTTGTGCAGGTGGAGACACATCCAGGAGGAACAAGATGGAATCCAACACAAGAGCAAATTGGGATCTTGGAGATGTTATATCGCGGGGGAATGCGCACTCCAAACGCGCAACAAATCGAGCAAATCACCGCACAATTAAGCAAGTATGGCAAGATAGAAGGCAAGAATGTGTTCTACTGGTTTCAGAACCACAAAGCACGTGAAAGACAAAAACAAAAGCGCAACAATCTGGTCTAACTCATTCTCCAAGATCAAACCCATCTTCCACCATGATCAACTCCATCCCATTAAACCCTAGAGTATGCTAGCTAGCTTTTCATCCTTAACTAACAATAACGTTCCCTACTTATATATACATACAATATACAATCTTTATGATGTGGGTATTGTAAAAGATGAGCTCTTGCATGTATTAACACAATCTTTATGTGTGTTCTTGAAGGGAGAAGTAGTGGAGAGTCCGTACAAGAAGTGCAGAAGCTTTTCTTTTGAGTGTTTGGATCAAAAAGATGATCAAGAAGATAACAAAACCCTAGAGCTGTTTCCATTGCATCCAGAAGGAAGATCAAGATCTTCGTAAAAAGGGTGTATTTATCTCGATCCTATCAATGGTTTAGTTAAGTTGTTGAAATTGTTATGGTCCCGATTGGTTTAACTTTCACTTTCGTAGGCTCTTTTGGATATCATCTTCTTTGTTTCGGGAAAGAAGAAAGACAAATTGTATCCTTAATTGTACCATTTCAAGAACGATCTTTATGTCTTATTTATTTCTGACTTTGGAAACCAAAGCGTGCTTTATCATGGAAAATGTTGCTACTTGCTAGCTAAAGATCGGTGCTTAATTCGCTTTAATAATAATATTTTCCAGTTGTCATCTTTTTTGCATTAAAGTTTCAAACTTAACGTTCTGGAATCCGGACAACAGGATCAATCAGACCATAACATATATTCTTTTGTAAATATATTAAAACATCCTTCATCCAATCAAATCAACTATGTTAACAAAAGTCAAGATTAATATACTATAAAATAGTTACAAAAAGTTTGGTTCTATGTTGTGAATTTTCTGACGATGTTGTGATGGGTAACTTGAGTTTAGCTCAGTTAAATTTTGGCATGTACTCTCGTCTTTCTAATTTTGTGGAAATTGTAATTTGCTAATTAACTAAGACTATTCGCAACGTAACACCCTTATTCCTGCCCCATGGCCTCTTCCCTGCCCCCTTTCGGAAGGGCTGCGTTGAGCAAGCCCATCCGTCATTCACCAGCCCTTTGTCAAGGGCGCTCTATGGATGCATTTTGTGAGGCCCACACACAAAAATATGTGTTGTTTTGTTTTCTTAATGGTTTTTTGTGGGAAGGATGATTTTAGAGGTAAAAGTTTATTGTGAGAAGGATAAATGAAAGTTAATGGAAAGCTGATATGACATGTTGACTAAGACTATTTGTAATAATAACGGCTTTTAACGTTGTACACAGTCTAAACAAAAACAAAAATATGATATTTACCTACTTCCTAAGGACATATATTATAAATTCAAATTAGATATATATTTAATATTTCTTCAATTTAAAAGGATATAAATAATTGTCTTTGAAAATATCTCAAAGTTAAGTTGGATACATTGTTTTGAAAACCGGACCGGACCAACCGGAAGGACCAGAAACCGGACTCCAACACGGTCTGATTTGATGTTTAAAACCGTTTTGACGTTAAACCGGTGGTCAGACTGGGAACCAGACAAGTTGAACTTGGGTCATACCGGTTGAAGCGTTTTTAATATATTTTTTATTTTTTAGTATTTTTACACACATTTATTAAATAATTATAATTTTATCTGGTTCTTATCTGGTCTGATCGGTCGGACCGATCGTCCGGTTTACTGTCTGGTTCATTTCTAAAAACATTGATTGGTTGCCTTGAGTATAATTTTAAAATTTTATATAAATTTTATTTAAAGTTGTATATTAACTTAACAATCATTATGCTTTTACACTATAGAAATCCATGAGTCGTCTAGTTGGATTAACAAAGCTTCTCTCACAAAAGGGAACGCTAAAATAAAGCCTAAGCTAGAGTAGAATTCATGGCGACTCGTTATTTATTTAAAGCTTTATTGTTGCCACCAGACGAATAAAGATGCAACCAGACTAAATAATTATATACTAAGGAGTGGGTTTTAATTGCTTTAAACAAAAGTCCAACCATAGACTACAAAATATATATTTTTATATAACAATTAAATACGAGGAAAAGCACCGTTTGAATTTACTTATATAACTAATATTATGGCTTTTTTGTTGCATCAGAAGCATAAAATTATGTTAAGTAGTATCAATGGCGCACCACCAACACCACCACCAGTGACAAAAAACACCGAAAAATTTCGTATAAAAATGAAAAGAATAAAACCGAACAAAAAGCAAACGTAAAAACGTTGAACCACGCAAACGAAACATAAAACATATAAAACAATAAGCTAATCGATGTAGTACCAGCGCGTTGCGATAGGGCCGTTAAATGTGGTAAAATAAACGTAAAAACGTTGAAACACATATGCATGTTGCAACGTGTTAACTCGTAAAATTTATCACGAAACGTAAAACGAAAATTTTATAAAATATGAAGGGGACAAAAGTTGAAAGTAAAATATGTTGGGGTTAAATTGTAAAAAATGAAAAGCATCAGGTTAAAATATAAATGTTAAAGATTAAAAAAACAATACATAAAAGATGAGTACAAGCAATAAAACACGTAGTATAACCCTTAATGCATATTAAAATTAATAATTAGTATATATATATAATGATTTTTTAATATAAAATCAATTTACAAGTTTAACACAATTAATTTTGACATCAAGTCCGGCCCCCCGCGGTCACAATCTCATTCACTCCATTTAAACATCACATTATTTTTCATTCACTCCTCTCATTCAAAAAGGCAGGGTGGTGTTTCATGATGTCACCACATTCATTCATGCTCTACAATTTACAGGTTATCATACCCACTCTACTTGATCTCATCCACATCACTCTCTCGTTCTTTAACCAAGTGAGGTGATTTTCCCCTTGATCGCCCATGAAAACTTGGCCACATCATTATTGACGCGCCAAACACGTACTAATTTCACTCCCTCTCCCAGCTAACGGCTGCTAGCCCACCCGACCCCTTTGATACTAGTATTTTGTAAGCCACCCAACTTATTTTCGTAAGTATTATTATTGCTCCTATTGACATGTAAGATGCCAAGATATTATATCATGCCTCATCAGATATCTTGTTATATTTTTATTTTGAACGGCAAATATATAATCATGTTTCGAATAATAAGTGTTATTTTAATCGGGTCCACTTATTCGTTTTTCAGTCAGGATCACATCCCCCAAAACCCTAAGAAGAACCTCATTGTTGAGAAAATACGTTAGCTCATTTTACTCAGATTAATATTAAAACTCATAAGATTTAATTATTTACGTGTAATTTTACCTTAATCAGTAATATTTTGTTATACCTGTCTTTACATTCAACCATCCAACTGTAACAACCAGATGGCCCACAACAAAATAACATCACAATGATCCAATGGTCTAAATTTACTCTTCCCAACATTTGAACCTTGGGTTTCCTCTGTGATACATCATTTTCACGTCTCGAATAAAACTCGTACGTTATGCATCATCATGTTTAATCATTCCTTAAGATATCCCCACGACTATAATATTCCTTTTACGGTTTGATTCAGGTGTTAGTTTTCATTCGATTGATTTAGTGTTTAAGGAGAAAACAAATCGACGTTGCATTATGTTGGGGACATTGAGTTTGGTGTTACGGATTCATAGTTTTTTTGACTTTTTTCATTTGTTTAATCAGATTGGACCCGTTGTTCGGTTAAGATTTGTAGGGATTTGAGAGTCGGTGATCCCTTGGTTATAGTTACATCAACTTCAGCAATCCTAATGATGGTTAGTATGCAGATGAATTTGTGAAATTTGATGTTAATTACTATCATAATTTGAAACTTTGATGTTGATTATTTTCATTCTTAAACAACATTGTACCTTTGTTGGGTATTAGTTCATAGGCTCTGTTCTTTAAGGTATTGGGATGTTTAATGTAGGATAACTGAAATCATACGAGTATATGTTATCCCGCAATCGCGTGTATGTTATAAAATTTAATTTGGCTTTTCATGTGGTAAGAAAGTTGATGACAAAGAATGGTATGTTGGAAAGCTCAAAAGAAATCCGAAAGGGAGCTTAAATTGAAGAATTGTTTTGAACAGTGTGTAAACAAAGCAGTTGATAAATATTAAGGTGCTAATTTGTATGTAAGAATTTTGGATGATTTCATTGATGATGATAAGCTTAAGAAACTCCTTTCTGAGTATGGTGTACAATTACCTCATGCAAGGTTCATTGCCTAACTTATGATGGTTTCAAGAGCTATAAGATTTCGCTAATGTTCTTTTTGTAACTGAGATAAATATCGATTTTATATTGTTATATTTGACCCTAATGGAAATTTCAGAGCTTCTGGGTTGTTGCCTGTTCAACTCCTGTTTGAGCTACATTGTGTAATATACGTGTTAACATTGCAGTAACTAATGTAGTTTTGGTATGATGACTTGATAACTTACGGATATGAATGGGAACATGGTTGTCAACAGACAACAAACTGCTTTATGTGGCACGACATCACGTACTTGCTCAGCATAAAGAAGAGAGAAGGGCGAAAGCGCAGGTAGTGTTTACTCTCAGTTTGCAGCTTGTTTGTTTTTTCTTTTGTTTTTTAAATTCATTGTTTTCCACAGGCTCAACTTTCACAAATGAGACCAGGTCACAGGCCGCAATATTCTATGGGCCTGCTCCTCATGCGATGCTTCGTCCCCAGGTTGGTTTTGGTTACCACCAGTAGCTGGTACCTGGAACGAGGCCAGGTGGGGCTCTGGGGCCCCTATGCCAAATTTCTATCTTCCCGTTGCTCAACAAGGTCAACACGTTGGTGAGAGGCGAGGACCAGGTTTTGTGAATCATAAAATCAGCACCCTGCTCCGAGGATGCAGCCACAGTTCTGTTTATGTGTGTTTTATGACCCAGACAATCTGCTTTCTTAACATACACTTGAGTATTGTAACTTGATGATTTGGTGCGATCAGAATTATCCAAGGGGACGTATGTGTCGTTGGTGATCCTGGACGCAATGCAGCAGATCCTGCTACATGTGACATAGGTGGTGTGTTTCCTCAAAGTGCAAAAATGGGGCAATCGGTGCAATCACAGCTCTGACTTTGCCCTTCCTAATGCTTCTCTTGAGTAACAGAGGACGCTTTGTTTTCATAATAAATTTTTTGAACAGCAGTATGTTTCCGTAATGATTTAGTTTTAAGTAATTAGTCCTGAAAATGTCTAATAAACAGACATTGGGTGAGAGTACAGACCCGCTGGTGGATCAGTTGGAGCATGAGAATGCCACTAAGAGTTCAGAGGCGATGGAGGTTTTGAGAAGTGTTCTGCAGCAAAACCAACAGCCCTGCAGCTTAGCTTGCTTCCATGTCGGTTAAGGATAACCTTGTATCCTGATCATTTTTGAGATACAAATGAGGATTTTATCCAATTTTGAAAACATCATTATGATGACATACTTGCTAATGATTTTTGTTTTGTGGAAATTAACCAAAGTTATAAAGACTTGTATATTCAGTTAATTCTTTTTATTTTACATTAAACTTCTGTTGGTTCTTTTGTTGCATATTGATTACTGTTTTGCAAATTGAACATTTGGAATGTTTTGTCGTAGGACCTGTCCTTATTGACTGAGCTTATTGAACCCTTTTTATGGGTGTCACTTATCTGGTCCTTACGAAGGCTAACAGCAAGTGGTTTCAACGGTCCAATGGCAAAAGGGTTGGACCAAGGATCATTGGTTTGTCACTGTTATAGTGTTTGGTTTTGGTTTTGTTTAGGATGTTTTTGTGTAGGGTTTGTTTCTATTAGATATGCAACTTTAAATTGTGGGGTTTGATCTAACTGATTGCAATTCGTTTGGAATTTGCCTTGATGGTATAGCCTTCAATTTTATATGAAATGTATGACCAAATTTGAAATATATGACCAATTCAAAATATAATAACAATTATAATCTTCTAAGAGTTTAATGTTTTATGAATCATTATAATGTTCTAAAAAACAAGTTATGATGTTTTAAGACATTAGTTGGCTAGGAAAATCATGGTATTGAGTGGAAACCAACATGCCATGTAAAAAATCTCACTCGTAAGTATAGGAAGTATAGGAAGAATAGGATTAGGATGAGAACAAACTTTATTACCTCTACCTAGAGGATAAAAAGACTACCCTCATGAACCCACAACTTAGAAAATTATCTTTTTAAGAAAAACAATAATAATAAAGATGACATGATAGAATAACTTAAAAATTACATCCATCATGTTGCTTAACAATGACATACTATTGAGAACGATCGCTATTTGTAATCTTTATACTTCTTTTGATACTTAAAAACTTCTCTTTCTTTTAACGTGTGTTCTTTAACAATGCCTGAGTTCAATTTACATCATGTAGATTAATAAAAGTTTAGTATGATTTTTTATTTTGCTTTACGATTTCTGTAGTTAATGATTTTTCTCAGCAGAGATACAAAGCCTTAAAGACTACCATTCACATAGAAATCGTCAAACTAGATGTCAGTCAAAAGAGTGCACCAATCCTCCAAACAGAAAACTTCTCTATGCTTCTGTTGGAGGTTAAATGTTTTAAGTTACAAATGCCATCATCTTAATTAATTATTAAACTAATGAAGGTTAGGATTGCCATAACAGCTATATGAGGATAATCTTCAGATTCAAATCTACATGCAAGAAGCTATGATGAGACACCAGGCGAAGCTATTTTTCCTGTCAATGGCCTATTTATGTCCTGATACAGACAAAAACCAACCTTGTGTTACTCTAAAATTTCAGGAACAAAAAACTATATATATATAATAATATGAAATGAACATATCAGAATTACCTTCATTGTTGTTGAATGGTTGGAAAATTCAAATTGATTCACATTTGCCAGTTCTGAGCTAAAACCAGGATCTGGTTTCACCATGTTGGTTGGTGACAGCATGCCGATGTGGTTGGGCATAATACCAAATTCCCTTCGGGTTGAGAACCCTTGGTTTTGGGAAAATGCAGCTGCAACCCCTTCACTTGGATTCGGCAATCGGTATCCCTCAAAATATCCATTTCCCATTCCGATTCCCCTTTGCATTTCTTGTTCTTGTGAGTATACTGGAGGCAAACCAAACCCATTTCTCATGGTAAGTGTCTGCAAGACCACTCACAAATATTAGCAACATAAAGTAAATTGCAAGTGTGCTCAACTCAGGAGAAGACAATTAAGGATCTTAAGTTTTGAAACAAAATCTATCAGCAAGAATACAACAGTGTTATTCCATTGACACCATTGATGCAAATACGCAAACTTTCTCAAATTAAGCACACATTTTAAAAGCAAATAGAGGTATAATTATCAGATGCTATACTAATGCAGTAATGCTTCAACTCCAACCAAACCAAACACATAATGACTTCAAGATAAAGATGATGTACATCAAGATTCAAGTTGAAACAATCTACCTGTACTTTCAATTGGAGCTGCTTGAGATATTCAATGGCTTCATCCAACATAGATGCCTTATCAGTCTATGGTACAAAACAACAAACCAAATAAACAACTAAAACCACCAAGTCATCTATACTTCTTTCATCTCTTTCATCTATGGTCATCATACATACCTTGTTAGAATTTGGTACCAAGGTCTGCAGTGCTTTCAATTTCTCATTAATCCTACTCCTCCTCCTCTGAACAACACATAATTTGAAAACTCAATTCAACATACATCCATCACTGAACAGCAGTTCATAACAAAATACAAACCTTCTCAGACATATTATGAATCTCTGCTGCTCTCGTCCTCTTCGAGGATCGTGGAGGATTTGAACTTTGACGCCCCTCCGCCAGTTTCTGTACCTGCAAATTCAAATCACGCACAAATCAGAAAAACAAACCCTAATCTTCCTCCTCAGGAAACGAATTCAGTAAATCCCGAACCACAAACTTTCAAACATCAACACAATCCTTCAATTCCAGTAAAAACCATACCATAAACACAATTTTACCACCATTTACAAGCAAAATCGCTAATATTCTTAACAAAAACAGTTAATCACGAAACACAAACTTTCAAACATCAACACCATCCATCAATTCCAGTAAAAACCATACCATAAACACTATTTCCCCATCATTTACAAGCAAAAACCCTAATCTTCATAACAAAATCAGTAAATCACGAACCACAAACTTTCAAACATCAATACAATCCATCGATTCAGTTAAATTCATACCACAAACACACACTTCAGTCATTTCCCCAACAATCACAACCAAAATCACAAAAACGTACCTGACATCCTAAATCAAAGCCAGCGACACCGTTTCCTGTAGAAAAATTTACCTGATTCGCCTCCGGTGAATAAAACGAGCTGAGATCGGAGAACCGGTGGTCGGAATCTAGAAAATCGGTGGAAATCTGCGCCGGAGAAGGGGCAATTTGTCCATACTTATCCTTTGTTGAAGGATTGTTGAGGAAACTCTGGAGAAATGACGACATATCTTCGGATTCAAGTGAAGAAGAAGAAGAAAAAGAGCAATTGTTGTTGGTTCCGTATAGATCCGCCATTAATTGAAGCACCAACCACAACAGAAGCAATGATTACGGTGATAACGTACAGAGAAATGCAAGGGAGATAGAGAGTTATTGAGGTGATGAGGGTTTCCTGTTTCTGCAAAATTGAATTTTGATCTGTGTTGTTGCGTGTTTGTTGTTGATTTGGTGTGTGTGTGTGTGTGTGAGTGTGTGTACTTTGATATGTGCAGAAAAGAATGGGTTTTTATAAGGGTTTAGAGATGATTAAACAGTTGTTTTAACCAACTTGATTCCTTTCTCCCGCCTTAATTGCTTTTTTGTTTACTTCCAAGTCCTTCATCTTTTCTAATTGTTACATTTTGTACACTGTTTTCTGTAAATAATTAAATTTATTACTTATTTAGTTAATCAAGTAATTAGTTAAGTACTTACTTTTAAAGGAGTAAGAAAGTATCATTGTGAAAATTGAACTCTTATACATTTTTCTTTGCAAAGCATTCAACAAATTTTGTACATTATGTTTTTATGTTTTTACCCTTTCCCCACCACATTGGAAGCTATGTTCAAAGCCCTCATTGCCATACTTTCATCATTGTCAATATCCTAGTTTTCACTTTCTATGTAACAAATAATTAAAAACATAAAAAGTAATTAAATGATGAGTCATGGTTAAGGTTCGGTCTAGTAAGCAGCAGTTTACGATTTGGGCATGTCGTCTTCAAGAATGGTTAAAGAAAAAAAATTAAATCTAGATAAAACCCAAATCCTCTCGTGACAAGACGTTTAAATGCTTACCATTACTTCACCTTAAAAGGTCAATTTGCATACTTGCACTACTTGATTTGTTTTGAATATACATAAAAACAATAATACTAGAAAACTAACGATTTAGAAAATGAACCTAAATTATATCATAGCAATAATAGCATGAGTGATTATAATACTTTGACACATCAAAGATGATATTTATAAATTTCGTGGTTTGATTAATGTGTATTTAGTTTTTGGAGTTCCACTTGGATTTGAATAATGTGGGTTAAAGTATGAGAAGTGAAGAGAGGTGGTTAGTTGTTACTTAAATATAAGTTGTAACCAAAACTTAGCAGCGTAGAAGATCGAGTACACCAATTGAGACGTCGACCACTCAATTGAATGTTGTTATCCAACCAATCACTCCTCTACAAACATATTTTATTTTTATATTCATGCATTGACAAATTGCTATTCCCGAGGCTTTCTTTTTATATTGCTTTTCAGTTGCAATTTTCAACTTTTAAACCTAACTTTCTTCCCCTCCCCTCTCTAGTATTTTTATTACTACTTTATATTCTTTTTATCCTTTCTTTTCTTTTTAATTTTTTTTCTCAAACAAGTGTAGTTTGAAAACTTATTCATTAAAATGGTGTACTTTAAAAAATATCTAAAATAGTATAGTTTTAAAAAAATCTCACTTTTAATTTAATTGGCTACCTGAAAATTTAATTTTATATTGGCCACCTAATTATCTTTTAAAGTTTTTTTTATTCTTTTAGGGATGATATTTTTAAATTTTTAGATATATATTTTAAAAAGAAAATATTTGTTAAAGTTCTTTAAGAATTTGTTTAAAATTTCAAGAATTTTTTTCTTTTATTTTATTTAAAAAATATATTCAAAAAATGACTTTACAAAATATTTAGTTATTATACATAATCTAATAATAATAAGTCGGTTATTACAATAACCATATACTTATAGCATATAGTCATGTAAATGTTAATGTTACGTCGTCTTTTATTTATTTTTTTTGGTTTTATTTATTGTTGGTCTGGAATTATTAAATAAATATGTCGTTTGGTGTAGTTGTTACGATTGTTTATGTGGGTGTGGACTCGTTTTTGACTCATACATTAGTGTTCTTTCTAGGATTTTTGCTATATTGGTTTTTAAAAGAATAATAATTTTTCTTTGTAGTTTAGCATCTTACTTGCTTTTAACTTAACTTTTTATATTAGTTAGCATTCATTTAAATTCTACCCCAAATGTCAATATATAAAGTTATTTTATATAAATACATTACAATAAATAAAACCACAAAAATAAATAAAAGACAACGTAACATCAATTTTTACATGACTCTATGTTATAAGTATATGGTTATAGTAGCAACCGACTGATTATTATTAGGCTATATATAATAATTAAACAATTTATAAAGTCATTTTTAGAATACATTTTTAAATAAAGTAAAAGAAAAAAACCTGAAAACTTTAAAAAATCTTAAAAACTTTAAAAAATGTTCTTTTTAACATATTTATCTAAAAATTTATGGATAACATCCTAAAAGAAAAAAAATTAAAAGATAATTAGGTTGTCAATAAAAATAAATATTTAAATAGTCAATTAAATTAAAAGTAAGAAACAATAAAGTTTTTAAAATTACACCATTTTAGTAAATACCATTTTGATAAATAAGATTTCAAACTACACTAGTTTAGGGGGGAAAGGTCTCTTCTTAATACCAAAGCAGGGTACTTTTGCTGATTTTATTAAGCATTTTATGATGATAATATTAATATAGTTAAGCATGTATAATAATTGTATGAAGTTGTGGCATCTCGCATCTGGAGCTCAATACAAGATTAAAAAAAAGAGTATTAAATCTCATACATTGTATCGTAAACATAAAACATTATATTAAAACATAAAAATATGTTAACTTGTTAGTAACAAAGAGTTATTTGAGTGTTGAGCTTGAAACATTTGCCGGTGCCATAACCACATACGTTACCAAATAAGTTATTGTAAATTACGATACTCATTTTTATTGTAACATTTTTAACAAAAAAAGTCATTTTCTTTACTTGAAAGAAATAATAATTCTGAATAAAATATAATAAATTCTGAATAAAATATGTTTTAACACTTTGATAAAAATTCAAAAACCTATATATAGCTCACATTCTTTTACATTTCAGAATTTTTTTTATAAATTCCATTGCATTAGTTCTTTTAATGATGTTTAAAGAATATATGATATTTTTTAAATGGATATAAAGCTAAGTAGACATAACCCCTAAATTTTACTTTAATCGATAAACGCATAAAAGATGAATGTTTATATAATGTTCATTGTGTATCATATTTTAGTAACTCTTATCTTGACGTTGGGTTTGGCACAACCATCAAATCTATCTATTATAATACAAGAAGGTTTTAAGATGTCATTTGATACCATTTTAAGCCATCTAATTTTGACTTTTCGTTTTTATCTCCTATTAAAAAATTATCTTAAATACTAATAATATTATTTAATTTCTTTTGAGATTAAAATTTGTTTTTTAATAAATTAAGAAAGAGATGCTTTTATAAATGTAACTTCTAAATTAACAAGATTTTAAAAATAATAAAATTTTCTAAAACAACAAACATGTTTAAAAATATGAAGTATTTTAAAATGGTTTTTTAAATGATTTTTTTATAAAACAAAATAACTAAAATTAGAAGTTATAATAAGAAAATTTTTAATATTGATATTTTTTAAAACGGTTTGTTTTGCAATAAAATATTTATTACAAATGCAATTAGGGTTTAAAAATAAAAGTTTAAAATAATGATATTATTGTTTTATTATTATATTATTACTCATGTAATTTCAATTATATTGTTTTATTATTATTATATTTTTATTACTAATTATTTAATATTTATTTATTCAACCCGTGTAATACACGGAAACTAAACTAGTCATCAAATATTTGATTATTTAAAAATCTAATGGTTCATATTTCACAATTACCCACTTAGCCTCTTTAAATCTTGGAAGTTCTGAAGTTGCCTAAATAACAACCATGTGTAATTATAGACTTGTAAGACACCAAATCAAAGTGATAAGATAAGTTCACTTGAGGAGTTGAGGACGTAGCTCAATCACGTGGATCGAGTGAACCACTATAATTTTTGTGATGTTGTTCATGAGAGAGTTTCTTTAATTTTTGTAGTTAGTCTGTTAGACGTAGATTTTTCTAAAGATACATATTAAATCAGTAAGGATAGGAGTCTCAAAAATAAAAATAAGCTTGAATCCAATACCAACTTCCGTAAAAATTTGTTATTGGACTACTGCATGTGATTGTATACTGTCTAGTCATAGTTTTTTTTTTAATTTAAACTTTAAAAGTTTTGTGTTTAGCAAGGAAAATAAACTCAGGTTAAAATTTTGACGTTGTTTAGCGTTGTTGGATATTCGAAAATAGAACCCCCTCGAAGCTACTAAATTATACGCAACTTGAACTAGCTTTTAGAAAAGAGACCTAGTTTCTAATAGATCAAATTATCTAAAAATCATTAAATTGCTTAGCATACATCTCAAACAAATCATTATATAACGGGTCATAGAATTAGAAATCAATAGTTTAAAGGCAAAAATTATAAAATTCAAACTGTCTCAAACAAATTGCACTCATTTTATCTCACACATCTCAAATTCTCCACAACAACATTGGTGTTTAGGTCAACCAACGAAAAAGTCAAAACAAAATTGTTAACATTATCTCTTCATACCAATTGCACTCTTCAGATGCTTATTGCGTCGTCCAAAGCGCACAAATCTAATCTTTCTCCACCAAGTTGTGAAAACTATTTTTGGTAAAAATAATAAATAAAACAAAAACAGCTTGTCTTATTCTTTATTTTTATGCAAGACTCAAAACAATTTTTTTATTCTAATGTTATTTAACAATTAGATAAATTGACGTCATAAAACTACCTGTTTCTAAAATTATCTCTTCATCATGCATGAATCTATAATCTCTCTCTTCATCATGCACGAACATATAGTCTATTTGGGAGTTTTAGACAAAATTTATCAGTCCCTCCTTGAATAAATCACGTGTAAAATGAGTTTTAGTAATCTTAATCTAATATTTGATTATGTTAAAGAAAACTCGTCAGATATAAAATGAGTTTTCTCATATCTAATTATATTAAACAGACAAAACATCAGTGTAAAATGAGTTTTAATAATCTGAATCTCATAATATGGAATATATAACATTCCATGAAAATATGTACTACAAATCTTGACAATAACTTGGTCAAAAATAAATGAGAAAATTGCATTAGTTCAACCTTTTGGTTTCATAATATCCTCTCCACATGGAGACCAAAACCAAAACAAAATTTTAATTTAAATAAACGGATAAATGACATCAGGAAATACAAAATTACTCAAATTATAATAATCTAGGTGGTGCAATAGCCAAAGAATACTACTATTTCCCTCAAAAACATTACCAAATCCACCTTACTTTTGTTCATGCTTGTTTAATCTTGATCCAATGATCATCTCCTTAACAAAACATCCTGTTGAGCCTCATTTAGAAGCCGCGGACTTGCAAACCGGGCACAAATTCTTCAGAATCAGCCATTGTTTGATGCAACTCGTATGGAAATCATGCCCGCATTCCAATGTTCCCAGATCATCCCCGTTCTTGTACTCTTCCTGTTCGATCATAAAAACGTTTACACCATAATCTACAGAGGCCAACTGTTTAGCAACAATAAATAACTAATCAAACAATGGGTACCTGACATATGCAACAGGGTTCAGCATCTGGCTGACCTGCTACACTCACGTATGTTTTATGTTTCAAACATTTAGAAAGTTTGTCTTCGGTCAATCCAGTGTTCACATTTCCAATTCGTTCTTCTAGTGCCAAAAGCTCCTGAACACATATTACATGTTATGATTCCTTATTCGTTGTATGATCAGAAACACAGCGGAAAAGTTGTTTCCTTTTGTTACCTCGTAAGACATGTTATCAATATCCAGACGCATATCCCTGTGACGATCATGCATACCAGCCATACCATAGAAGACCGACTGATCTAGAACCACAACATCCTGCCACATGATAAAAACAAAATGACATCAGATATGAAATTTTTATAAAAATAAAACTGCATATGTTATATGTTTGTATATAAAAAAAACTAACCTCAAATCTCAAGCCTTCTCCCCTGCGTATAAGATCCAAGACATTGCGCATCTGCAACAAACAAAGATATAATGGTTTCGGTATAACTGAAAGAGAAAAAAGAATAAAACTATAATGATAATTTAACTGTAAATTGTAAAACACACCTCTGATACTAATCTGCCTCTTCTTTCAGTTCCACCAGCTGTGGTTCGAGGTAGATGAGAGACTCCAAAAGCACCATCAAATGGTCTATCTGCAAACATCAAGTGGGGTAGATGATGATGTGGATGATGACCCGTGGTACCAATTACAGGCCGCAGGATTCCAGATTCTTGTGAAGAAGATGCTGAAGTACCCACAGGCGGTGGACGTCTAGAGAAAAAACTACTGCTTTGCCCTCCACCACCACCACTGGAATCAACAGAGGACAATAAAGACCATCGGAGAACCTCAGAGAGTCTTCTTGAAGGATAAAGCGAAGAACCATGACGTGGGCCCAAACTAGCAACCGGGTTCGTGGCGGATGGAACAGTGTTCCCATTGTTGGTTAAAATTCCACTCCCATTCCCATTCCCACCACTGGAACTCGGATTCCAGTTAGTTCCAGTTTGAGCAGTGTTTCTTGTGTCATGTGGCTGGAAAAATAAAGGATGATCTGAAATATTGGTGGCATTGTTCTGGAGGTATCTCCTGAATCACGAATAATACTTGATGAAACGGAGCGATTAGCTCTTGAGCTAGAACTCCTGTTTCTAGAAGTTACTTGCAAATTCGTCTCAATGCTGGGACCCGCAGTGTAGTTTGGCGCTCATGACTTGATGAACTCTCACCTATTGTTGCGACAGGGTAAGTCCCAAAGAAGGATATGGAGACGAAAAATTTAGTTGCCGCTAATATTATTATTATTACTACTAGCAGGCAATTGATCTTGGTGCCGGGGATTATTGATCCTTATGCGAACATTTCTACGATTATTGCCTTCAACACGATTATCAGGAAAAACTCCAACAGCCGGTCCAGGTCCAAGTCTTGGGATGATCGGGTCAGAAGAAACTAAATCTAATTGCCTGTTACTATCATTACTCCCCTTGGGACTTTGATATACATTTGAACTTATGATCCCGGAAGATGATTGACCAATAGTTAGTTCAGCAGCTTTTCTTTTACATGGCCGTTGTCGGGCTTCTAGCTCAAACGGGCCAGAAGAAGAACTACTAGCGTAGTTTGAGGGCTTCATGCCCATGAAAGCTGATGGATTCGCAGTAACATTATGACCAAAATGATGATCATGGTAGCATGATTATGGGTCATGTTCATGTTACATCACCCAATGAAAGCATACCTGCAGGCGGGTCGTGATTGTAACCCACCTGGTTTCGCATAGAGCTTGAACTTGATTCACCCATACTCCACATACTTAGGTTTTGGGTTTCTTGATTTGTGTTGATTGGTGGGTTCCGAATGAAGTTAGTCCAGCAGATTTGCTGTTCTACAACACCTGAATCACTTGAAGTTGAACCATGTTCCAAAGGTAACCCTTCTGATGATGAACCAATAGCACTCTTTTGCCCTTGCATTAGAATAACAACGGTCTACGAAAATTGCACTTGCAAAAGCCCCTAAGATTTTTTAACAAACAGTGTTATAACATTAGCCAGAGTGCCAGACTGTCAAAAACAATGTAACTGCCAAAGTGTTCAAGCACCAAACCATATGTAAGCAGGTACTAAAGTCAATCTTCTAACCTAAATTAGGTGGATTCATGTTAAAACTTCAAGCAACAAAAACAGGTGTATACCATAAAAAGTTAAAAACCTCAACCTGTAAATCAAGCAAACAATGAACAAAATCTTTTTTACCAAACAAACACCACCCACTTCTTAATCTTGAAACCAATTTCACACATCTGCAAGAATTCAACATGCATCAAGAACAATGGATCTACCACTAATCAACAAATAATCATGAATATACCTACAATCCAACACAACCCATAAAGATCAGACGTTGTTTCAAGAACACTGTCATATAAATGGTGAAATTGAAGCACATTCGTTAGTGTGAATCAGGGAAAGTAAACGATTGAAACAGTCAAACAAACGAGATACTAATATACAAAGAAAAAAGATTCAAACAAAAAGATATAAACCTAAAAACAGATACATGTACATACAAAAAGAAAGATTTTCAAAAGCAAAAAACACAAACACAATCTTTCAGGTAAAACCCATCATCTAAACCAAAAAAAAGAAACAAAAAAAGCGAAATTTCCTGATAAAATTAAGGAAAAACACAAAACTGAAATTGGGTATTGTAACCGATGATCGATGAAAGATGCATCCAAAAACATACCTGAAAACAGACCGTGGATGGATCTAACGCCAACAAGTACAAGAAGATCTTCAAACGATTCTTGAAGAAGAGAACAACGATCAAAAAGACTTCATCTTCACCAAATTCTCTCTTTTTCTCTCTGTATATGACCAAACAAACACACAAACAAACAACAGAATCAATCTCAGCCTTGAGGGTGCTTAAACAGAGCCTGCTTTCAAAGAAAGAAAGAAGGAAGAAGAGGGGTTTTGAAGTTGAGAGAGAATGAGAGAAATCAAAGACGAAATTGTGTGCTTTTGTTGGGTGAAAACGAATATAGGGGAAGAGAGGGGAGGTTGGATTAATAATATAATCAGTAATAAATGGATTAATTAATTAAAGTATATAATAATGTTTATGTTAAATTAACGAAAGAACGCAGATACACACAAAGTCGCAAGGCTCGAAGTAATTTCCCAAAAAGAACGATGGATTGGAGAGTACGAACCAAATGGCAAATGGCTGTCTGTAAATAAAAATCGCGTATTCCGATGCGATGCAATGTGATGCGATGCGACCTGACCACCACCACCAACACCTCTGTTTCTTGTTTCTACTTCACCCCTTTCACATGCCCCATTATCTTCTATTCCTTTCACATCTAACCTCTTCTCTTTATACCCTTTTAACTCTTTTAATTATTTCTTACCAAACTTTAATTATTTTTATTATTTTACCAAATTAATTTAAAGATTTTTTTCTGTTATTATTTTTTAAATCAAAATCAAACCTACTATTCTTCAAGTGTCCTATTTTACGTTTAGGGTTTAAGGTTTGAGTCTTAAAATAACATTCATAATAGATGGTTTGTATCTCTACAAAATGTATAGACGTGAAAGAGATAAAGTTACAACTCGTAGCCAGCCAAGGAGGACCGGCTATGGGAGAATTAACCGAGCATTGTAAGATTTGAGGAGATGCAAACTCGGAGTGGTTTTTGAATTCGAAGAGATGAAAGGCTGATTTTGAGTCGGGGAAACGTAAGGTTGGCGTGAAGATGTGTTAGCTTTCTGTTGATGATTGTTGATATTTATTATTAAAGTGTAAATATTTGGATACTAAAATTATAACAATCACATTTTCATGTTACTTAATATTGATAATAAGATTTGAAATAAGTTTAATCAAATCTTTATTAGCACAAAGATTAGAAGTAGAATTATACACTTTACCAAGTATGTATTGATTAGAGGACGATTTATAATATTTTGGAAAATTAGTTACACTTTTTATTTAAGTATCCAATTGACATTAACGTGATTACTTATTTAATATATTTAATTTATTGTTGTGGGAATATTTAATATGTGTTAATTAGAATATCAAAGAACAAATCTTGTGAGACATAGATAATATTGTTTATTTTGTAATAAATAGTACATGACAGGGAATATTACATAGTACAAAAATAAAACAATTGCATTTATTGTACAACGAAAAATTGCAATGTCTTTATAAAAATAAAGTGAGGTATAATCTTTTGAGGATTTTTGTAAATCTAGGTTTGTTATATAGGTTTATGTTTTTGTTAACTTCAGCATCGTAAAATGAAAGTTACTCTTTTTTTACATCTAATCAAACAAAGAACTATCTGAGATAATACATTATCATTGGAATAAAAAATGTAACAGAGTGTGTTTGTTCCTTGAAAATTAGTATTACCGAAAGGTTTTGGTTATTAGTACATCCATTTAGTTAGCAAAATAACTTTTTTTTTCTCTATCTTTTTTTATGTGATGGGTTATACAAACATTCATTTATGTTATTAAGACATCTTGTTGTTTCTATCTTTCTTTATGCATCTATATGTATGTAAAGAAAGAGAAAGAGAGAACTTATAATATATATAATATATATATATATATATGTGTGTGTGTGTGTGTGTGTGTATGTGTGTGTGTATAATAAAAGAAAAGTTTGGGTTATATGAACACTCGTTGTTAATTTTAGGGTTATTTTTTTATACATTCAATTTATTTTATCATCTCTATATTTTTCTATACATACATATAGATACATGAAGAGAAAAAAACAATATAGTGTTTCAATAACATTAATGGGTATTTTTACAACCCAACCCTATTTTTAAGACACCTTGGTCTTTCTTCTATCTCTTTCTATGTTTTATGTGTGTATGGAGAAATAGAATGATTAAAATAAAATAGGTATATCAATAACATACCTCAATAAAAAAAGGAAAAAATAGTGTCCTAATAACCAATAACTACTGTCTATACCTATAACAGCCTCTTAGAACATCACCAATAGAAATCTTAAAAACATAAAAGCATGTTTAGTGAGTAAATAAATACACACTTCAAAATCACTCCAATAAAAAAACTAAAATACATGATCACACCATCACTACTTCTAATTTTTAACCACTCATCTCTTCTCTGTTTAATATATCCATGTATATAATACACCATGCTTCACACCTACTTATTTTTTAGAGTTCACGGGAAAGAACTAATGCTCTAAAAATCCCCCACTCAGTGGTGAAAACTTAAAGGGTTGTTTGACAGTCTCTGAATGAGTAAGTGCTAAATCATTAAGAAGTTTGAACCATCAATTGCTGAACTATTAAAATGTTAACCATTAAGAACTAGTATATCATTTAACTATTTAAAGACAAATATCTAGCCAATTATATAAGATATTCTAATCATTAAACATGAAACTTATTAACCATCCAACATTAGTATAATGATCAACCACTCAGAGACAAATGTCCGAACCATTCAGACATTTGCTTGCGAAACAAATAGTCTGTACCATTAAGTGTTGAATCATTTATACATCTGAACCATTAAAAGAATTATTCAGATGCTGTCAAGCAACATGTGTTTGATTTTTAGATATGAAAAACATCTATTAAAGATAGTAATATTGAAATATAAAAATGTTAAAAGAGCCTTAAAAATTAAAATGAAGTATCCCAAAGTCTACTTAATTTAAATCCAAACATGTTATTTACCTCAAAGTATCTTAAAATGCATCGTACACCTTTCTTAACTCAAAGGTACATAAACATTTAAGATCAATAACCTTTAGCTCAACTGGTTAAGATAAGATACCCATGATATGTAAATAAAAAGGAGGTCATGTGTTCAAGTCTCACTCTAAACAAAAATGCTCAGAGTTGAGACAAGAGGTTTTCTCAGCGATGAGTTTTCTTCTGTGGGGGTTGGGGGTGCGGTCCCGGCTGGGAACGGATAGATGGACCGATTAAGATAACACTTATCCTCCGAAGCAGGGTCGTACATTTGACATTCAAATAAAACATAAACATTTAAGATTAAGTAAACTACAATAACATCTTAAAAGCGGTCAAATCGGTAAGACTTGATTAAAAAACTAGATGATGTCATTAAATAAAAGAAAAAATAAAATTATTTTTATACATTTAATCCAAAAAAGTATGAAAAATACTATATGTTTTGGTACAAATCTATAATTTTAACAAAACAGAAAAGCTTAAATAATCCACATATGGATCATGTATGACTACCCGTCCAGTTCAAAATGAAGCAATCTTCTATTTAAGCATAGTTTTGTTATTTTTCAGTTCCTTTAATTGTTGTTCATAATAGAGAAGTAATTATTATATTAGTAGATATAAATTTAAAAAACAAGAAAAATATGACTTAGAAATTTTGATCACCAACCATAAGATTGATTCGCCAATGCAACCGGTTGGCACCTAGAGTTCAAAAAACAGATTTTATGGACGGTGTCCATCCAACTTGATTTTTCTAACATCATGAAGTGTACTCTAAAACTCATTAACGTCATGTATGTGTCACATCATCAATTTTACTCCCATTCGCTCCTCTAAAGCTCGAGAAAAAAGTTTAACCCTCTTTCATTTCACCTCGCGTCCTCACCCACCTTTTTTAATACGAAGGAGCATTGCCTAAGATCACTTCACCTCACGCACTTTTTTAATACGAAAGATCACTCGTTAAAGCTTCCGCCCCACCCCAAGCAGTGTGCGATGCCTTTACAGGCTACGTAGGCCCTAACACCCGGGGCGTTATGGTACACCGCTATGCCTAATTATAAGAACATTGCTTTCACCCCAATCAATTAATTAATATGGTCAATAAATATGAATAAGAGTCCAAAGAGCTCCCTGTTATTCATAAGTTAGCTGGATCCAATTAAAAATGGTAGGTGAAGATCTTCAAATCATTTTGGGAAATGCACATTGCTAACACTTGTCTCTTTGTGCTTCTAGACGTGTAACTTTCTTTCACCTCACACTTATACATTAATCTTCTCATCTATAACATCTTCAACTTGTTATATGTACTAATGTACTATGCACCTTCTACTCATGACACTACATAACCGTTTTATATATCACAGTTAACAAAACATGTATAAATGTTTATACAGATGTCGCAACACCCCAGGTAAATAAAAAACGAACATCATAATAACCGTAGTAGCAACTCTTGAGCAAACTAATTTCATACAAAAGAACTAATAACATGGTCTACCTCAGTTATCATTTCTCTTCCATAATGATCAACACAAAAAGCCATAGAAGCAAATCCGGCATCACGAATGAGTTAAAGCGATTAAATCACACGAATAGAATGAATGAACAACGATATCTACATACCCGAGCTTCCTAATCACAGGTTTCATGTTAATGCTAATTAGAAACCCCGTTGGCCCTACTGCTCTCATAACCGCTACTGTCACCAGACTCGACGTACCTCTTCTCCATCAACCGCCCCCTTTCGATATCCCGATTCCCTCTATGTTCCTGTACAAGATACGATGAAAAAACACGTTCAGATACACAAGTTGTGATGACCGCATAACACACAAACTTACATCTCTGAACGGAAAATCATCAGCCTCAAGCATATGAATCACATGACCCATTTTAGGCCTCTTTTGAGCACTAGGATCCACACAGCGTAATGCTACTAATAGAGCTCGCTTCAAGGCTCTTGAAGATGGTTTTTCGGGTAATTTAGGATCCAGAACGCCTTCTGCATTCCTGTTCGTTACCATTGTTTTAAGCCAATCCACTAGATTCACCTACAAAGTGTTTCCCCATTCAATTCTAGACACAAATGGCTGAAATATAACGAATATATAGATAAACACATCTATAAACTGACCTCCTCCGGAGGCCGGCTATAATCTACAGGGTTTCTACCGCTAATAATCTCCATAATAAGAATCCCGAAGCTGTAAACATCACTTCTTTCATTCAACATGCCCGTACTAGCATATTCAGGAGCAACATATCTAACAAGCATGATCAAGAATATCAACAACTTACATATATTAGTTACATATGTAGTAAAAGATATATAAAACCAATACAATGAAGCAGACAATTGAGTTACCCAAAAGTTCCCATAACTCGAGTGGTGACATAGCTCTTCTCTGATCCCAAAAGTTTGGCTAAACCGAAATCAGAAACTTTTGGGTGCCATTGTCTATCAAGTAAAATGTTGCTTGATTTAATATCTCGGTGTACAACTTTAGGCTCGAGTCCTTCGTGTAGGTAAGTCAACCTATAAGTTCATACAAAGGTTCCAAACTTAAACTACACGCGCGATAAAATTCATTTACGGAATTCAGATTTTGGATTTCGAAAGTACCCTTTAGCTGTTCCAAGTACAATGTTCATACGAATCTCCCATGTAAGAGGACTAATCGGTCCAACATCCCCGTGAAGCCATTGCTCTAAGTTCCCATTGTTTACATACTCATAAACAAGAATTCTATACACAGGTAACCAAATTATATGAATGCAATTCAATTCCAATTTCAACTTCAATGTCAAAGTCAAAGTCAAAGTCAAGTAATTGAAACTGGAGATATGAAAGATTATACCTTTGAGCCCCTTCAGCACAATATCCAAGCAGCCTCACTAGATTCTTGTGACGAACACGCCCGATTGCTTCGACTTCAACCTTAAACTCCTTCTCAGCTTGACCTCTGTAAAGATTAACACAAATGCTGACTATATGAACAAATTAAAGTCAAAATAACAGTTTATGCACTGTGAACTGATCAAATTTCAGCAAACACATGAACAATTGACAGATAAATGTAGTTGTTTTATCAAAGTTTAGGTGAATTACAACATATGAACCTGTTATTGAGCAAATTCTTGATAGCAACCATGGTGTTATCCGCTAGAACACCAGAATAAACAATCCCATATCCACCTTCACCAATCACATTTTCATCTGAAAACCCTTTGTTGCAACCTCAAGTTCTCTCAAAGTGTACCAATGGCCCCAACCCAAATGGGACACTTCGGGTTGAACCGAGATAATCGCTAACTGATCACCCGACCCGCTTCCGTAGACGACCCGCAACCACCCCTTTCCGGGTAAGAAATCCGGTGCCCCTTTCCAATCTCTATCTGGATCTTCTCGTAATTATTTTCATCTTCAGCTGCATGGGTTCTGATTACAGCTAAAGAACCCGATTCGGTTGATGGGTTTTCCCCCTGTTTGAGATTGTTGTCGGTTTCTAGGGTGTGCGTTCGGGTCGGGTCGACCCGGGTTTCTTGAACTTCGTCGGTTACGGTTGGGATTTTGGGTTTTTGAGGTACGATTATGGTTTTTTCGAAGGACTTTTTCCTTTTTAAGGTGAAAAAGAGTGAAATGAGGAAGATGATGATGACAATGGTGGCACCAAAGCAAACTCCAAGAACAACCCAGAATCTTAAGCCGAAAATTGAAGTTTTTCGTGAGAGTTGATCCTTGAAAAAACCGGACATTTTTGTAGTTGTCGGTGTTTGGGATCTAAGAGCCCATAGATAAAAAAAAGTAATAAGGGTTTAGAAGTGAAGTAGGGGACACAGGTAATGGTATGAAGGAGGTGTAGAAGCAGAATCAAACGACAAAATTGAGTGGGGTCTGTGGGAAGAAATGGCGCACTGTGGTTGTATTTCTTCAATGATGGTAGAAAAATAAATTAAAAAAATATATTCTTGCAGGTGAGATGCATTCTTATATATCATGTTTAATATTAAATTGTTATTATACATATATGAGATTGTTCCTCATGACTTTGTGTTTCACGTAATTGAAGGTTGTCTTTTATTTATAAATATAGTATGATTTTAAAATTCTTTTTATAATTGTAATTATAAAATTTTAATTGAAAAAGTCACTTAAAGGTTGTCTTTTATTTATAAATATAGTGGTGAAGTTTCAACCAAGATCAAGGCTTTGAAACCCGTTTATAATCAATTTGTTTAAGTTAGTTTTGATATAAACTTAAAAGTATGTTATATGCGTGTATAATTTGTCGTTCAAAGAGTACATATAAAAATAGTTGGGTTTAGATAATAACCATTTCAAATGAAAAAGTTGTTTTTCCCCTCAAATGAGAATTAATTTATCATCTTTAAATCCCAGGGTAAAAATAATATAAGAACAAAAGAAACATCATATCTAATTTCTGAGAGTACTTGAGAAGCGGCCTTACCGATTAGTGCACTATTTGTGAATATTAATGATGCTTCAATGAATACAATGATGCAGATAAGAATCAGGATTCAAATGAAAATTTTCCTGTAATTTTATATCCATTTTGAGAGACCAGTTGCAAAGATGAAATAAGAATCAAAATTGAAATGAAAAAAATTTCAAGACCATTATATTAATATATTAAGCATGTGTTTCACCTTACCTCACGCGTCCCACGGATCACGTAACAATTTCACGTGACAAAAACATTACATTATCTCAAGCTATCCAAAGTATACCTTTACAAAGTCTCGTACACCACCGACGCTGACTAATTACCTCCTATACCTTTGTATTTTAGAAAGAAACTTTAATGGTCATAC
Source organism: Flaveria trinervia (assembly GCA_025506515.1). Lineage (NCBI taxonomy): Eukaryota > Viridiplantae > Streptophyta > Magnoliopsida > Asterales > Asteraceae > Flaveria > Flaveria trinervia. The sequence continues at coordinate 100,430,059 of CM046452.1, forward strand.
GAGGCGGCTCCTTTTGAGGGTTGTCCAGACACACCTGATGATGGATAATGGTGGATAAATTTCGGTTGGGTTGTTTGATGTTCTTTTAATAATTTCAATTAAATACCACTTTTAAATGGTCAAAACTTTCCTCGAAAGGCTATATTTAAATTATTAATGATAAAATGTATTTGTTTAATTTAAAGATTATATCTTAATAGTTCATGAAACATTTCAATGAGTAAATTTTAAAAACATACTGAATCATTTAGAGACCACAATTTATTTGATATCTTAATAACTTAACATTAAACAATCAAACAACCACTAACAAAAGCTGGTAAGTATCATATTTTAACTTTGTCTTGCATTAATATTTGATTTAATTACTAGCAAGTTGATCTTTCATTGCAAGCTCACGAGTTAGGACGATCAATCGCTAGTGTCCAGCGAAACCTTAAGAAAGAAAGTCGTTGTGTGTTTCATCTAATTATGTGTATGTTATGGTTGCTGAAAGGAAGACATATTTTTTAACTAAATTAGTTTCCGTGTAATACACGTATTGAATAAATAAAATATTAAATAATTATTTATAAAAAATTATGCATTATAAAATCATACTTGAATATAAAATATGATTATAATTACGTATGAATAGCTAAATAAATAACAATTAATTTATTATTCTTAAACTTTTGTTTTAAAAAAAATTATGATTTTTAAATATATTGTTATAAGAAAAATGATTTAAAAAATCACTGTATTATCTATTTTATAAAAAATTTTAAAAAGTGTATTTTTAATAAAAAAGAGGTTTTTAATTTATTAAAATCTGTATTTTTTAATTTGAAATTGCATGAGTAATATTATTAGTATTCAGTATTATTATTAATGATATAAAAAATAAGAAAGTAAATATAATGAGGTTTACAATTGTTTCACGCTTATATTAGTTTTTTCTAGATAGACAGATAGACTTAAAACCTATTAAATAAATAGATTAAATTTTAATGTAAAATATATATGTAAAATAAACACGAATAGTTACGGTATAATATTTTAATGTAAAATATAATTAAAATTATCTATACGTAATAGTTCAAGAAATAAAACAACTATACCATTTTTAACTCTATTATCTAAATAGTTTTATTTTTAAACACTCGTTCTAAGATTTTTTTTTAAAAATATTTTTTTTATAAAAAACTTGCTTCTTAAAATCTCTGGTTTGTAATTATTCTAGTTGTTTTAATAAGACTTTTTTAAAATATTTCACATGCTTATAATTTCTTAAAAAATGATAAATATTTTGTTTAAAATGTTTAGTGTTTTATAAAATTTTGTATGATATAAACATTAGAATTTTGTTATTTAGATTTTAATTAAAAGATAAAAAATAGTTTGATTTTAAAAATAGATAATAAAGAAAACTATAGCAATTAATAAAATTCATTTTTAATAAGAGAGAGAAATTTATATTAGTATTTTGAATTACTATAATACCATTTTGAATGAAAAATTAATGTGTGTTTGTTTAGAAAAATAAAAGGTGGCAAAAAATAACTTGAGGAAATAACAAATGACAAAAAAACTTAATTTTTATTTGATTTTACTATTGATGAAAAACAATGATCCACAATTGGTCATGGACTTGTGTGTTTTTTTATTACATATTATATGATTTAGATCTAATATGTTTTTCTACGCTTGACAAATCTTAAACTTTACCAATAACTATCGACTAGTTATTATGTGATAACCAAAAAGGCAGGGTGATGGTAAACGTGTGTATTTTAACATGATGATCTGGGTTTGAATTTCACTCTTGCATTTGTTTCACTCCATGTGTAAATATCAAGATTGTATTTTCTCTAGACTTTAATTTCCTAATTTGTTTTACATACAGGGGCAGGTCACAATATATTGAGAACTTTGAGATTCTTATAACACAATTTTTTTAATGTTTTAGGTAGGTTATAATATCTACATATGTATACTTAGAAAAAACTAAAAATATACGCAAACATTTGTTTGATAGGTTTTTATGTTATTTTGATGGTTTTTAATTTATAACTAGTAATTTTACCAGCCACGCGTTGCGGCGGGGCGTACGCGACATAATAAAGTATATACTACATTTGGCCCGTCTTATTTCCGAGCTAAACGTCAAAACGTATAGTAAGTTGAATATATATCACTAAATGAAAATGTGTTAAATTTACTACATAAAGTAACTCGGATTTTATACCGCCGAATAAAAACGTATCATATCTGACCTGTTGAGTAACGTTAAGTCAAAATCAAAGACTAACCTTGACGGATTGTTTTAAAATATTAAGACAGATTCAAATCGTATTTCTTTTTTCTTGCAAGTTGCAGTCTAAGATATTAAAAGAGAAAAAAATACTAAATGAAAATAATAATAATAATAATAATAATAATAATAATAATAATAATAATAATAATAACAATACACCCCTCATCTCCTTGCAAGTCCAATTAGGCAATCACCCCTGGTGTGAATCCAGTGTGCTTCGGTGGTTCCGGCGACGCCAACCGCAGCCAATAACCACACTCAAATTCTTCGATTCTCTTGCCACCCTCTTTCCAATGACACCATCGTTTCCACCCGAACCAATTCACTTAGATCAACGTATTCGTTAATTTTTCAGAGCTTATGGTCCTGGTCCGCATCCCTCGTTTTTTTCTTTCTTTCTTTCTTTCTAAATTTGGCGTGCAACAATTGACCACCCCGCGGTGGCCAGTCTCAGCGATGACTTGGTATTAGGCGGTGTCGATTTTCAGGGGAGGGGCAACAATGCTCAATAACAACTTAAAGACAGAGATGACGGAGGCCAAGAAGTAGATCTAAGCGAATAGGTGGTCGTCGTTAAGTTTGGTGCGGCTACAATGACGACCTTGCTTGAGGTCGGCTGCCGGAATACTTCCAAGGGAAGATGGAAGGAAGACTATGTATTTCTTAGTTGTGCTAGAGGCTTTGATATATATATATATTATATATATATATATATATATATATATATAACATACTAGTTGGAATGCTCGCGCGTTGCGGCGGTACGGTTGTTGCATGATTTTTTGGGAATTCGATTTTAGTCGGTATCGGCTCGATGCATTATGACGTAACTTAAAAAATCAAAACATAATTATTGAAAAATTTGAATAAAAGAAAATAATTACGTATATTACAAAAGTCTTTAAGACAATTATATTATCTCAATAAGAATAGTGAAAATATGGGTGATATTTATTGTCGGAAATCACTTATTATCTAGATTTTAAGGAGGTTTATTTTATGAATGTAGGTTAGAGTTTTATGATCATCGGAATTAATTTTTGGTGGTGATTTGAATATATCGAAAAAAGTTAATGGATAAATTATCAGCACAAATTATCATCTTGATTGTTATTGAGTTGTTAACAACTGATAAAGGAAAAGGGAAGAGATATTAGCGCTCAATCACAATATATAAACGAAATTGAAAGTAAATGGCGATTTTGTTTGACCACGTGTATATATGTTTTAGTAGTTGTATTATAAGCAATCATATATTATACTTTATTGTAAGGGCATAAATGAAATAAAATGATTAAATTTTTAAAATTTAAGCATTACTTTTCATATGAATGTCCTAATCCATATATAAAATTATTATTCTATCACCCTATTACTTTTATTGTAAAAAATATAGATAAATATTAAAATTATTAAAATATAATATGCCTCTAGAAAAATATTAGTATTATATTTATTATAAATATGAAGATTTATATAAGTTATATACTTAAATATTAAATAAAATAATATACTTAATTAAAATATTATTAGTTATAAAAATATAATTAATAAATATAAATTTAAATGCCAATTTATAGTATCATAAATAAAATAAAAATTAATGAAGTGGATTAAATAATATCATATTATTAAATAATATATTAATAATGTTTATAAATATATGAAAGAGACAAGGGTAAAAATGTCAAGCTTTATAAAATTTAATGGATAAATTTACCATATTACTCTTAAAGTGTCTTAAAATTTTAATCAAATCACTATTCTACCCCTCTTAAATGTGATTCACTTATTTGTACATGTTGCTTTAAAACTTGTATTTTAACAAAATTACATCTCTATCCAAAGAGATGTATTATATAGTATATATATATACATACATACATACATACATATATATATATACATATATATATATATATACACATATATATATATACATATATATATATACATATATATATATATATATATGTGTGTGTGTGTGTGTGTGTGTGTAATGTACAACAACAATGCAGCATGGTACAACTTGTTATGCAAAACAAAGTTGATAATTAAAATTATATAAAAAACATATGTAATTGTATGTAAAAAGTATAACATTCAAAAAGTTATAAACTATTGGTATTGATTCCCATGTTTTCTTAATATATTTATGAGTTCTCAAATGATGTAACCACACACACATTTACACATACACACACTATATGTTGGTGTTTACTTATAGGCACGTGTTGTTTATTCATCGGTGAATATAATATATGTATAGGTTTAATTATGAAAATGTGAGTGTTTTTTTGGGTTATTAGATTTTAATAATCCTAAGTTTTATTTATTTACCTAGATTAATTTCAACTCAGTAAATGTTTACATATACTTCTAACTTTGAGTTTATTTTCCTTCAACGATTTCTTACGAACTAAGAGTTAACCACATTTAGTTTTTTAATGACGTGTATTGTTTTTGTGGTCAAAACACTAAACAAAAAGTTAAAATCTATAATCAGGTCCGTTAATTTAAAACGTCCGCACCAAAAAAACCCGTCAATCTCTCCCTTCTGATTTGAACCACAGAACTCGTTGGAGATAGATTTCAAGTGATAATAAAGGCTAGACAATGAAAAACGGACCTAATTGAGACTAAACAGTGTTAGAGTTGAAAAATGGTTCAAAGTTTGCATCATATTATCATAAAAACTAATGAGGGTTAACTTTTAGTTAGTAAAAAATCATTGGGAGTAAATAAGTTAAAAGTTAGAAGTGACCGAAAAAAATTGACAATAAATAAAAGTTATGATTATTAAAATCTAATAATATTTTTTTCAATCCCCCAAAAATAATGGTTTTTAGCTTTTGAAATGATTCTTAAATTTTTGTGATTCCCAATCTGAGAATACATGTATACACACAAACATATATAGTTACATATCAAACAACAATAATATACCAATCCAACTTGAGGAACATACAGGTCAAGCCAATAAAGCCAATGGTACAGGAGGTGACCTGTGACAAAAGCGAATGATAAAAGGACATCCCTGTGGACCACTCTAAACAAAAGTCATGAATTCAAGCTTTCCTATGTAACACCAATTTACCAACATCCAATTATACGAAAACGCTTAAAGATCTAACCAAATATATATATATATATATATATATATATATATATATATTATATATATATATATATTATATATATATTATATATATATTATATATATATATATATATATAATATATATATATATATTTTCCTTCAAATTCAAAATCATTTTATAGAGTAAGCTCCAAATTGCATATTCCATGATCTAGAAAACCACTTGCTATATTTTAAAGACAATATTCACCACTGTATTGTTAAAAATTAATCCTAATTAGTTTGTATGTGAAAAATCAAAAAAGTTAAAAGGGTAAAATTGAAAGAAAGTTAAAAGTTGATTATTTGAAGGATTGTGACAACCCTATGTTGAAGGAATCTTAAGAAGTATTTTAGTTTGATTAAGAATCTTAGTTTTATTAATTAGTATTTAATATTAGTTTGAACGTTCAAAGTTATCAGCTTAGTATTTAATTGTTTTGCAAGTTTATCGGGTTATTTGAATGTTTAAAAGTAGGGATCTGAGTTTGAACAGATTAAGGTTCTGCTTTGTATAAATAAAAGGTTAACGTTAATGTAGTTGGCATTTCTTTGATTGTTTATTATTAAAGATTCATAGTTTGGTTGCTGCAAAAGGATTGTAACCTATGTTTTGAAGTATGATATTGGGCCTGATTTCAACATGTATAACCTCATATTCTAACATAGCGATTAGACAATGAGCCTTCATTGCATTACCGACTTTACCTTGATTTTTCCACAATACCAAAGCTAGTTCTACACATAAGGTTATATAAACATTAGCTTGCATCTCCTTTAAAGTAAAGTTTTGATAATCAGTGGTATATTTAACGTAAAGAATGTGTGTTTTACATGTTAGATTGATTTGGCTTTTAAAATCCTACCCAAATCCCACACTCTTCGACATACATTACCACATTCTACAACTATATCGTGAATACATTGTTGATTAATATGTATTATGTTTTGGAAAATTCTTTTCCTAGCAATACTTTATGAAAATTATTTAATAAAATTGCTTGTAATATACCATTTTAAAACAAGTATTCAATTTAACAAATAGCAACCCCTTCAATGTTTCTTGTTATGTCCTGATTTAATATCATATTTATTTAAAAAAATTTTTTTGTTGAAAGTAACAAGCTCTTTAGATGTATTTTTCATTTGAAAAGGAGTTAACTTGCAATATAATAAATATTATATATAATTAATAAGAATTTCATGAACTAAGTGTATAACCTCTTATTTTTATTATCTTAACATTTTTTTATTTCTATGACTAATAACTATAATATAACTTTGGTATATTCTAAATTTAAGAGTCTAAATTCTATTTTATTTAAATACACTTCAGAATGGACATTGGTTCTTGGGATGTTTTAATCGCTCGTGGTTTACTCTAATCTTGCTTGAAAATTAATCATAAATATCTAGCTCAAAATATGCTAAATTGTAAACGAGTCGAGTCGGTTAGGCTCGGTTTGCATACAAAGTCCGAGTCAAAGCCAATCCGGCTCATGGCTCACTCGTTAGTTGCTCTATATATAAAGCCTAATTTATCCTAAACCAAAATTTTGTCATATTGTTTATATAGATCATACACATATGATCATTTTAAATTATCTAATGAAAAAAAACAAAGAGTAAATACATAGAGAATGTTCATGGTTCATAGAATACTACTATTGTATCATTCAAGAAAATATAAAAGAAATAATAAAATTTGTTTTTATATATCCGAGTGTGTAAAAAAACAACAAAATTGATTTTTTTAAAACAAACAAGTTGGCTAGCGAGCAGACTTGGTTCAGCTTATTTATTAACGAGCCGAGCCCACATGTTGAACTCTTGCAAATAAACAAGCGGCTCGGGTTGCCTCAAGCTTTAAACAAACCCAGCCTAAGCATACCTTGACTCAGCTCGGTTTTGTTCATTTACCAATTGTCAACAATGTCGAAAATATATTGTCTAAAATTTAGTATGAAATACGCACTATATTCTAATATTCATACACAACACATTTTTAAGGCCAAGAGCCCAAGAACAACAAAGGAACAGCTTAAAGCCTTAAAGGATACTTGGGCCTGGGCTAGACTTGCACAAAAAAGGGTACGGACCCGACCCGGACCCGGGTCCGGGTACAACCCGGTACCGGGTCCGGGTACAACTCGGTACCGGGTGTACCCGGAATAACCCGGCGGTTTCAACCCGGTTTGGGTTTTCTTTGAATTTCTAAAACCCGACTCTACCCAACCTGAACCCAACCCGGTCTAAACCCGAAGTGAACCCGGTATTGGACATAAAAAAAAGAAAAGAAAATTAGAAAAATAAACTAAATCCGGTATTGGACCCGGTTCCGGACCCGACCCGGGTATGACGGGTAGGGTTTTCCCACAAGTGAACCCGACCCGGGTTCATCAATACCCGAGTACAAAAAAACCCGACTGGACCGAACCCGGTTCCGGGTCCGGCCCAAAACCCGATTTGTGCATGACTAGCCTGGGCCATATTAGTACTCTTGGTTTTGAAACCATATGCATCGACCATGGAGACATGAAGTCATAAAGTCATTGATGATCCTTTTGCTCTTTATGTCTCTTATATTTCTGAAGAAATAAAATTCGAAAGAATATAGTATTTAAGAAATATTTATGTTTCAAAAATATCACATAAGAGTTTTCAAATAAAAATATAAAATGTAACTTTCATCTTAACGTTTTCATAATTTACAATACTTGTTTGGACAACAAAAACCTACTCTTTGATTTTAATTAAATTGAACTTGAAAGATAGGCTTGTAAATGTACCGGACAAAAATGAAACCAACTTGTTTGTGTTCGCTTAGTCAACTTTAACAGAATAAGCAAACCAACATATTTTCTTGTTTATTATCATCCATAAATGAATTATCGTAAGCGAACACAACTGAACACCAATTAAAAATTAACATAAATATGTAAGTTAAAATTACCGTTAATGGGCTAGAATGGGCTGATAAAGTTGGAGTTGAAAAAAGAAGTACTCAAACTTGGGCTTTTTCGTACATGGGCTAGATTGTGGGTTCTAAATTCCACATTATATTGGGCCGTTTTGTTACTTCTTGGAAATTCAAGAAACAATAGTTGATAAGAATCTAAGATGAAATTTGGCCGAAAGTATTGATGCATGAAATTGTAATAGTTATTCATCAATAGTAATTGGTAAAAGATATAAATATACGACTCGACCAAAACTTTACAAATGAGTTAATCAGGCCTTTTTTTTCTTCATTCTTAACAAGGAACTCACGTACCCACTAAATCTACTTCTAACTCTATATTCACTATTTGAAAGGAATGATACTATCAGATTATATGCCCTTTTGTTAGTTAATTTGCTTTTGTTTTAATTTTTTTTCCTCTTGAATTTTATTTAATCCTACACTAATAAGGTTTTGAAATTAGATCACATTTATGGAGACAACCACCTATGTCACCAGACCATAAGACCATAGACTGGTAGTTAATTAACTTCTTTAGAACAACAATTACTAGTTTTTTTAAAATAAATTTATCATAACCTGCAATCCTGTATCTACTAGATTAAACTCACAACGTTTTAGTTATAGGATGCACCAATGAGCCATCTGAGTGTCCTTTTAGGGACCATACTTAATTAGTTAATGCATAGATCTTTACTATAACAAGCAACCAAATAAAAATTATCTTTCCTACTAAAAACGAGTGTTACTGACTTTCTAATAGACCTGCAACACCCTCGTTCCAGAGCGTCACAACAAACAACCAACTTACGGTTCTAAACCAAGCCAATGGACGAGTTCGGGCTACTGTCTCTCCCCCACTATCACATAACACTCAAAGCTTGACTTGACACTCCCCGATCAACATCGTGGGCTAGCTATCCTAGACGCCCAAGGAGGATCACACCAGGGTCTCCGCTTAAAGTGTTTTTTTTTTTCTTCTGACAAATGACTTAATTATGTAACTAGCTATTAAATACTTCAAACATATATATGTTAACTTGTAGGCTCCCTTGATCCATTTCTTTCAAATATGACTTGATATTCAATTTTTTGTCGTATTGCTTGAATGGAGAGGGGGTCCATGCATGTCACACACACATATATGAGTTTGGTTATAAAAGCATAATATAGAATACATATATGTACTATCCGACATATATGCGATAAGATAGCAATAAGTCTGATATGGAAGAGACGTCCTCTGCCTACTACTCGACATGCACGTGCTATATATATACATAATAATACACTATATACACATACTGCTGCATCACAAGCAAGAAGAAGCTAAGTGACAGCAAAATACAAACAACAGAAGAAGGTAGGTAGTAAGGTAGGTGTGTAGAGTTTTCTAATGAAGACTGAAATCATTATTCTTCACGACCAAGATTCCCTCGTTTCTTGATGCCTTTACCCTGCCTTAAAAGACTACAACAAAACTCTAACTTCTACTTCATTCTATTGCTCATTTTTATTTTATTTTTGAAAATATGTCCATTTGTCATATTTTTTTTCTTTTACAAATGTCTTTTTAACCGGCTCATCTCATAAAATATGATCCACATCTCAACATGGACGTTCTGATCATAAATGTGTCTTCATCTAAGTCGCCCAGTTTAAGTTCAGACGACTCTGTTTTATGGTGGGAGATGATAACGTTGGGTTAGAATATTTTATGAATGACTTGATCAAAGGATATTTGAAAGAGAAAATGATCAAAGGGTTATTTTTAGTTTTTTTGTTTTACATTTTGATAACAAAAATGATTATAATAGCAACAAATCACAAATAATAAGATGGGGTTAGATATAAGTTTTATCGTCTTAATATTCAAATAAAATACGAGTAATTAAGTATAAATTGGAATGGTAGCCATGGCATCAAGTGTTCCTAAATGGTGGCTAATCAACCACTATTGTTGTTAATTTATAGTTATAGCTTCTCCCTAATGTTGGTTCAGGCCTTGAAACGCACACATGATGAACAGGGGCGAAGCATTGAAGGGGCTGGGAGGGCCCCTCTTCTTTTTTCGTTAATAATGTTAATTTTTGATCCGATGGTGCAAGTTTTTTATACATAACAAGTTCGCCCCTCTCCCTCTGTAAAAAAATTAGTTTTACTCCCGCCCACCGTATAAAAATACCCAAAACCCAAGCTCTGTCACTGCACATAAAACACACACTAACAAAAGTTTTTATTTTAAACTCTTGTTCTCTAATAAAAAAAGTTAACGACTCTTAAATAAGAAAAGAAAAATCCAACTAAGACCACTACTAAACTAAATCTAAGACTTCTTGTTCCATGCTGCACATGCATCATAACTGACCCACTGGTTACTAAAAACAATAACAAACATATGCTTAAATAAAACCTACCGCTAACTCGTATCTATTTGATGCGATTTAAGTTGATCAAGATTATTCTCAAGAGCTAATTAATATATGTATAAAATATAATTGACAAAAAACATGTGGTGGCGCATGTAAAGAAAGGGGCCAGGAAAAGTTAGTAGAAAATTTGGTCAAACATTTTGTTGAAACTTTAGTACTTTATCTTTAACTTCAATGAAAGGATGTATTCTATATTTTTAGGCGTATATACTCTTGAAAATTCAAAACCTTCATCTTCCATAGACACGGGAGTCAACACTTTTTATTTGTTTTAATTTATCGAAGATAATGTTTCTCTTTATATCAAGTTTTCTGAATTAAGAACAACCAATGTATCAAAAGATTACAAACAAAATTTTATCTCACTGATTGAGTTGAGAACAATCGATGAATTACAAGATCCAAAATAACATCTACAATACTTAGAAAACTGATAATCAGACTACTGAATCAAGTAACGATGTGTTACTTGATCTCACTGATTGATGCAGAAGATCTAAGTATTCAATGAAACGAAGAGTACAAAGTACAAAATAGAAAATCCTAATCGTTCAAGAGTTAACTCTAGATGAGATACAACAACGTATATATAGAAGCCAAGAAATACAGCTGCACATCAACAACCCTTAAAGAAGCAACGATCATTCAGCATCAGCACACAACTTCCAGGAATGACACAACAGCCCCTCATCATTAGAAAAAACAAACAAAAAATAAGAAATAAGAAGAAATGAATTGAACAAGTATATATTTTAACACCCACCCTCAATTCAGTTCTGAGAACAAGTCAACAAGACCCAGCCTTTTACACAAAACTTTATGTTGAACAACACCAAGACTTTTTGTAAAAATATCAGTAGGTTGATTCAAAGTGTCAACTTTAACAATTTTAAAAACACCAGCAGACACCTTTTCCCTTAAGAAAAACAAATCAATCTCGAAATGCTTAGAACGCTCATGAAAAACATGATTTGTAATCATGAGAATAGCAGCATTACTATCACAAGCTATTTCAATAGGAATAGGACAACTGACCTTCATGTCTTCCAAAACTTTCCTTATCCATAATAACTCACATCCAGTAGTACACATAGCTCTATATTTAGCTTCAGCTGAAGATCTAGTAACTGTATTTTGTTTTTACTTTTCCAAGAAATAAGATTATCTCCTAGGTAGACACAGAAACCAGTCACACACCTCCTTGTTGACAAACATTTTCCCCAATCAGAATCAGAAAAACCTTTTAAAACAAAATCTGATTGTTTTTTAAACATTATACCTTGACTAGGATTAAGTTTTAAATACCTTAACAGCCTTAAAGCAATTTTAAAATGAGACTGAAGAGGTTTATGCATATATTGACTAAGACAATGAACTGTATATGAAATATCAGGTCTAGGTAAAGTCAAATAAATGAGCTTGCCAACAAGAAACTGAAAAACAGTAATATTTCCAATACAGAATCATTAGACTCCATGTTAGAAACATCATGTACAACAGAATTTTGCTCCATAGGAATTAACACAGCTTTACAAGCAAGCATTCCAAATTCATTTAGTAATTCCAAACAATATTTTCGTTGATTCAAACACACACCATCAGAATTTTCTAGGACTTCAATTCCCAAAAATATTTTAACTTCCCTGAATCTTTAATCATAAAACTTTGATTTAGCATAAGCTTCACATTATTAATCTTAGTCTCACAATTACCAGTAATGACAATATCATCAACATACACAAGAAGCACAACAATTATAGAATTAAATAACTTCACAAACAAGGAGACATCATATTTACTTTGCTCAAAACCAATAGATATTAAGGTAGTAGTCAATTTTTCATTCCACTGTCTAGGAGCTTGTTTAAGACCATACAATGATTTTACTAACTTACACACCTTACCATCATTATTGGTGGAACCAAACCCCTCAGGAATATTCATATAAACATCCTCATGTAAATCCCTATATAAAAAGGCATTATTGACATCTAGCTGAAATAACTTTCAACCTAACTGAACAGCCATAGAAATGAGAATTCTAACAGTTGTCATTTTAACAACATGAGCAAAAGTTTTCTCAAAATCAACTCCCTCACATTGACTATAACCTTTAGCAACAAGTCTGGCTTTATACCTTTCTACTTTCCCATTAGACTTATACTTAATTTTATAAAGCCACTTACTTCCTATAGCTTTTCTATCCTTAGGTAAATTTGTAATAATCCAGGTTTGATTCCTATTTAATGCCTCTATTTCCTTATTTATAGCATCTATCCAATTCCTATCTTTACATGCCTCCTTATAAGTCCTAAGTTCAATGCTTTTATCAAGTAAAGTCAGGAAACACCAATTATCAGCAGTTATATTGGACCAATTAGCACAATTAGCAAAATTAACATACTTATCAACACCATACTTAACTTTGCCTTCAATAATAAAATCACTGAATTTTTTAGGAAACATTCCCACCCTTCCTGACTTACGAGAACTTTCTTTATATGATGACTCAGTGCCCTCAGGGACATCAGAATATTCTGAATTATCCTTATCCGCATTTGGTATATCAGTGGTTAGATTGATATGATCCACCAACAAATTCCCTCTACCATCAGCTGAAGTTTCAACAGGTTGATGACTACTTGTAATAGTAGAAGGATTAGTAGTATCTGCTTGTCTTCTACTGTCAGTAGTGTCAAAAAACTGTTGGCCTGAACCAATTACTAGACTAGTATCAGCTAAAGTAGTATCTAGGTGAGAGGGACTATTGGGCAAATCATTCAACCCACCCTGGCTAACATTACCATTGGAATTCTCCCTCTCATCATTGGGCAACCAAGTGTTTTTCTCAGTTCCATTGTAATAAAAAAATAATGTGATTTAGGTTATCAACCAAGGATTTAGAAAGATTTTCTTTAAATGGAAAACAATTTTCAAAAAATCTAACATCTCTAGAGTAAAATATTGAGTTATTATCTAAAGATAGCAGTTTATAACCCTTCTTATCAAAAGCATATCCAAGAAAGACACATTTTATTGATCTACTGTCAAACTTATTATTAGGATTCAAATTTGTAGCAAAACACAAACACCCAAAAGATCTAAGATGATTAAGTGAAGGTTTTTATTTAACAACAATTCATAAGGTGATTTACCATTCAGAACAGAGGAAGGAGTCCTGTTAATCAAATAAGTAGCATTCAAAATACATTCAGTCCATATTTTAAGAGGAATACCACTCTGAAACAGTAATGCCCTGGCTACATTTAACAGGTGTCTATGTTTTCTCTCAACCACTCCATTTTGTTGAGGTGTGTACACACAGTAGTTTGATGAAGAATTCCATTAGTTTTTAAAAACATATCAAACTGATTATTTACAAACTCAGTTCCATTATCAATTCTAAAACATTTCACAGTAGCTGCAAACGGATTTGAGAGAAACTTTACAAAACATTGTATATTATAAAAAACCTCATCTTTAGATTTTAGTAAATAGACCCACACAGCTCTTGAATAATCATCAACAATGGTTAAAAAATATTTAAACCCCTTGGTGCTAGTGATTTTATATGAACCCCATAAGTCTAGGTGAACTAACTCACATACTCTCAAGGACTTATGATCGCTAGTAGGAAATGAATTTCTGGCTTGTTTAGCCCTTTGACATATTTCACAAGGTAAGTTTGAATCTGAAAATTTCAAATTAAGATCATGATTTAAAATCTTTAAAACTTGATAAGAGGGATTACCCATTCTAGAATGCCATAGTTTTAAGTCAGTTATCACAGGAACATTACTGTTTCTTCAAAGGGCTTCATTGATATTAGGACAATTAAAGTAATACAGGCCATTCACCTGTTTACCAGTCAGTAGAGTCCTAGACTTGGCGAACAACTGAATTAAACAATTGAACTCATCAAACCAACACCCTAATTTACTATCATGAGCAAGTTTATAGACAGATAGCAAATTGACAGAGTAACCAGGAACAACCAACACATCAACCAAAACAACTTCTTTAGAAAGTTTAAGTTTTCAAATAGATTTTATAGTAGCTTTAGTACCATTGGGATGACTAACAGTCATGTTATAACTAGAGGCATCAACTAAATCAAACAATGATTCATCAGACATAACCATGTGTTGATTGGCTCCTGAATCTATAACCCATCCCCTACATTTGTTAGAGGTTGTCATTGATACACCACAAAAATATGAAAAACAAGTACTATTTTGGCTAGTACCTGCCATATTAGATGTTCCTGTATCAACATTCACAGGTTCACTTAAAAGATTCATGAGCTTAGCATACTGATCAGCAGAAAGTTGGTAAGACCCACCTAAACTCACAGAGGTTTCAGAAACAACATTATTAGCCTTAGACTTATTTACATTATTTCCTAGTACCTTACCCTTGTAGTTTGTAGGATACCCAATTATTTCAAATCATTTTTCAATAGTATGTCTATTTTTATTACAATTAGTGCATTTTAATGATGAACCTTTGTTATTGGTATTTCTTTTTATCATAGTGCACTTAGAGACAAAAGCAATTGGTTGTGACACAGTTTGATGATGCTATTTCTCTATGAGATTCCTCATCTGATATCAAAGAAAATGCAGCCTTCATAGTGGGTAAAGGCTCCTTTAACAGAATTGAGGATCTTAAAGGTAAATATTTATCATCAAGACCCATTAAAAATTGTATCAACCTCAAATTCTGATTATATTTTGAAACTTTTCCAGATGCATCACAAGTACAAGTGGGCAAGTCAGTTAAGGCATCAAACTGTCTCCACATGGATGCCAATTTATGATAGTATTCAGAAATAGGATTACCATTCTGTTTTAGATTGTTAATTTGTTGATGCAACTTAAAAATTACAGATCCATCTACTTTTGAATAGGTTTCTTTTAATTCTAGTCATACTTTAGATGCTAATTTTGAAAAAAATTATCCCACAAATAACTCTTCAGAAATTGAGTTGAGTATCCATGACAAGACAACCGAGTTGCACCTATCCCATTGTCTACCAAGAACCTCATTAGTAGTAGATCTAACACATTTACCATCAACAAATCCAAATTTGTTTTTAACATGTAGAGTAAGTTCCATGGCATTAGCCCACACATTATAGTTTTTTGTTCCCTTCAGTTTAACATATACAAGATTAACAGTACCAGTATCACTCGGGTGAAGATATAAAGGATTACCAAAATCCAAACTACTAATCAACATAGGAGCCGGGTCAGCAACAACCATAATGAAATATCAAAGACAACAATTGAAACAATCAAGAAAAAAAGCTCTGTGAAACTCCTTCAGGGACCAGTTACCCGGTCAATATAATGACTGGCCAGGTGTTAAGGAGGAGCAGAGACTCTTAGGAGAAACAAGAACAACAAACGAATGCAAGC
Organism: Flaveria trinervia; assembly: GCA_025506515.1. Classification (NCBI taxonomy): domain Eukaryota; kingdom Viridiplantae; phylum Streptophyta; class Magnoliopsida; order Asterales; family Asteraceae; genus Flaveria; species Flaveria trinervia. Next base: position 100,446,307 of record CM046452.1, read on the forward strand.
ACCAAGAAGAACACACAGGTCAATCAGTCAGTCAATGCTGGTCCATCTAGCCCAGCCCAAGAATGCCTATGATGAAATGCTAAGAAAAATAAAGAGTAAGGGATAACACCTTACAGCGGGTTGCCCTAACAGGGACTTTCAATTACAAGATGACAAGAATACCAGACGTTCAGAATGAGCCGAAACTCAGCAGCAAAAGGCAGATGTGAAACCCTAATTTTCACCACTGATGCACAACCTTCACTTAGGGTTGCACAGTCCTCACAATCACCATAAGCAGATTCCTGAGTGAGATCGCTCAACGCAAACCAAGGGAGATTACAAGGATCACCAGACTTTTGTAGGCTGTTACACAAACCCTAGAATCCACAACTTCGATGAGACAATCAGAAAAACCTTAAGGATCAAGAGCACATAGCTCTGATACCATATCAAGTTTTTTGAATTAAGAACAACCAATGTATCAAAAGATTTCTAACAAACTTTTATCTCACTGATTGAGTTGAGAACAATCGATGAATTACAAGATCCAAAACAACATCTACAATACTTAGAAAACTGATAATTAGACTATTGAATCAAGTAACGATATGTTACTTGATCTCACTGATTGATGCAGAAGGTCTAAGTATTCAATGAAACGAAGAGTACAAAGTACAAAATAGAAAATCCTAATCGTTCAAGAGTTAACCCTAGATGAGATACAACAACGTATATATAGAAGCCAAGAAATACAGCTGCACAGCAACAACCCTTAAAAAAGCAACGATCATTCAGCATCAGCACACAACTTCCAGGAATGACACAACAACCCCTCATCATTAGAAAAAACAAACAATAAATAAGAAATAAGAAGAAATGAATTGAACAAGTATATATTTTAACACTTTAACAAGGTCATAAGATGTGCATTAACTTCTTTATAGATAACAAACTACAAATTTGCTTTTAGTTTCTTGAGTGAAAAGTTTGCGGATGTCATTCATTAATTATAGAATTAACAAGGTTAGTTAGTGGTGTTTTCTTTTCATCCACAACTAATACACTCACAATACGTTGGTAATATTTAAGACCATATATTTCTTATGGCTCAGTACTTTTAACATGGACTAAACAAAGCAGAACGATACATAAGTTGACTAAAGTGTCGCAGTATCATAAAATATTACCAATATGCATGTCTACACAATCATGTAATGTAAATAATGTGTATCGAGTTTATAAAAAAGGAATATAGAAAGGAAGAAAGAAAGAAAAGGAATCCAAAGAAGAGAAAAAGAAAAGTGAAGAAAAATCATCCTTTTATCTTTAGTGGCCAAAAGAGGAATCAGAAGCAAGAAGAGGTGGAAAGTGGGACTTTGTTGATTGGAACAGTTGAAACCCAACTTTTTATGGTCTAGATTTTTGATCACCAATACTTCCATATCATCGAATAACACAAACATGTTTTTGTTTCCATATCTTTGTCTTTCTTGTACACATCTTCAAGAAATAAGTATAAATAAACAAATAAATGCAATTTTTTAATATTATTATGAGATCATAACCTTAATCTCAAAGATTTGATAATGATGATGACAATGACCCTCTTTTTAATCTTCTCTAGATCTTACTACTTTCCTAAGCAAATGATTTTAATCTTGAAAATAGATACCGGTACGTGGTGATAATAATTATTAGAATCTAATTTCAAACTAGTATTTTGTGGGTTCTAACATATAGTTACTTTGTCAATCAGTCTTTTCAATGCATATGTAGACAATACAAGTATCTACATCTCCAATTAATGGTGTATGCATATATAGATGTAAAGAAAGCTCAGCGGTTGTTTGGGATTTGCGCTATAAGATTTGTTTAGACATTTTTGCTTTATTTTTTTAGAATAACTTCTTTACTCCTAGATAACACGTACCTAACCTTATATTTGCAAGAACTTGAATTCACACAATATATGTGAGAGACAATCATCAATGTACTAAATTACAAGCTAGCTAATTAATAAATTGCCACATGTATTGTTGTGAAAATTTTCAAAATTTCATGTAAGTTTTGGGTACACAACTTACAACATGGATTTGGGCATGTATGCAAAATATAAAGTTTTAAGGAATATCTAGAATTCACATTTTAATGTTTCTTTATAATAAATGGTTAAAATTAGAGTCCAAAGTTAAACAAGTAGAAATTGTAATGCAAAAACTGGACTGTACTATACATACTAACCATTGATGCTTTAAACACAAACTCTGTCTGAAAAGAAGAAATGACTGACACCTCCCATTACTGATACTCAACTGCAACATTCAGATATCACCCAGAAATATATGCTAAATAAGGCTAAAAGATCAATGATCTTCCTTCTTACTTTTGTGCAACACAATATTATCAACGCCTCATTAATTCAACATCTGATTTTAATTAATTAGTAAGTAACATAATCTAACATCTTTAAAAGTAAAAAAAAAAAGATTCAACATAAAGAAGGAGGCATGAGATTCAACCCTAAATCACCTTCTTCAAGAATCAATCTTGCCTTATGAGTCTCCATGTTATCACTCCCATAGTCTGGGTGCAGTCTCTTCTTAGACAATAATGGAACCCCAAAAAGCTTTGTTCTTGTAGTGTTAACAACATTATCATGATCTCTCACAATGTTGTTGATTAATGTTGAATCATGAAGCTTATTGAAGAAAGATGTGTGCTTCTGCTGCTGATTTTCCACCATTAATGAACCATTTGTAGAAGATAAAAGAAGAGATGAAGGGTATGAGTTACTTGGTGCCACAGGCTTCACATGGTTTTGAACAAAGTAGATAACATCGTTGTAAAGCTTCCGCATGTGTGCAATCTCCGACATCAACATATTATTGCTCTCCGTAGCCTCTCGTTATCTTTCGACAACTCCGTCACTGAGTTATAACAACCTAGTGTGTTACTAGTCATGATACTGTTGTTGTTTTTGTTGTTGTTGTTGTTGTTAAACAAGATTTTAAGTATACTAGCTCCTGTTGTTGTTGTTGTGGTTGTTGGTGATGAGAGTGGTGGCGGAGAGTCGTAGCGTAGGTGGTCGTCGGAGTGCGGTGGCGATATGCCGCCGGTGAGGTGGTGGTGGTGGTGGCCGACGTGTGGTTGTGATGTTTTCCGACGGTGGATCTCACATAACAAGTGCTTTTCACCTTTCTTGAAGTACTCATTTGCAAACTCCCATCTGTCTGGTACAATTTTCCGAAAACCCTAATAATAATATTACCAAACACAAAACAAACCCAAAATCAGTATTAGTTAATTCTCAGAAGATCGACAAACATCAAATCCACATACAAAACAATTAAAGAGTGTTTAAACAAGTAGTTTGAAATTTCGTATTTCTGCTACAGCTAGTTTCTTGCTAGTCGTCTTTTAATAAAATTACAATGGTTCAGAAATAACAATGATAATAATAACTAGATGCATACATAGGTGTTTAGTTGTCGGACGAAGGAAGAGAAGTTGTTGTGCTTGAAGTAATTGGGAAGGAGATCGCGAGCGAATTCGGGCGGTCGCCAGACGACGAAGGTGGTGTCGTCTTCACCCCATGAAACAATGTGATCGGTGGTGGGATCATCGACCAGTTGGTAGGTTTTAGTGAGGAAAGGAGCAGGCATTGGTTTATGAGAGTCTAATGATAGCAACATGCCTTCACATGATGAGTTATTTATCATCAAAGCCATGATAACTAGTGATGTACCTTCTTTCAAATATCGTTATGTGTCTTTTGCTTATGATATGATACTATATATATGTGAGAAAGAGAGAGAGGGAGAGACAAGGTTGGTAGAAGAAGGCCAGGTATGAAATTAGGAGTTCAAATCTTCTTATTGAACTGGAAGGAAGCTTACAAAAAGTGTGGATCTAATTAAGAGTATTTAATGTTAAAAGCTGACAATATAAAATTGGGGTAAATTCTTATTTCTTATACTATTAGACGTTCACACACAATTTTTTAAACAGAAATGTACGATGTTGTTTCGAAGAATAGGTAAGTCCCTAGCTCTATCTTTTAGCATTTTTATTTAGAATAAGACTCGAACTTATGATCATCTCATTTTTAATTTTATTCGAACGACTAATTAGATCACTAACTATACACTGTCCATTTGATCATCTTCATTACTCGAGTATGCAACCTAAAAAACAGCTTAGGGGAAACACACCATAACCCATAGGTGAGAAAAAACCCTTAGCTCAACCAATAATAATTTTTATTTGTCATGTGTGAGATTTAAACTCAAAATCTTTTTTTATTTAAATGAAGTCTCGAGACAACTTATCTCAACTAGTTGCGTTAAGGATAATTAGTACCTCATTTTTAGTTGTATTGGATACATAATCTCAATAATTTAGGCTAGTAATCATTGTCATTGTTTACACACACATATATGTGCGTGTGTATAGAGGGAGAGAGAGAGATTATCGAAGATGTGAAGAGAGAAGAAAGAGTGAACATGTATGAGTGTCGGTCTAAGACTTTAAAAAATAAGAGCTTTTCAAGACAAACCCGTGACATGTTACATACATATATACTCTTTGGCGCACTTTTAATTTTGACACACTATCGATCCGCATGTACTTTTTTTAGTGAGAGCAGTACAATATACTAGTTGTAGCATATTAAGACTCCATGGAAATTGAAGCCTCGCTCACACGCACATCTTTAGGTTCTTACACTTTGATGGTAACAACCCATATTTTTTGGTAAAATTATAAAAGCCCTACTATTTTTACATCACCCTCGTCTAATCTCATACTATTCGTATGATCCAATTACATTCTTATGATTAAATTATATATTGCAGAGGCGTTATGGATAATTCTAAAAAAAAATTGGGTCCTATGCGAGTAAAAAAATAGTTTCCTATAATATATAAAGCAAAAAACCTATATGTGAAAAGTTTGTAATAAATTGTTAACTTGTATATAATATAAACTCAATAGCTTGTATATAATATAAAGTAAATAACTCATATCCTTTTAGAACTCGCCTATGCTGCATTGCAGAGGAGCAGAGTGATATTCTAGCCCAACGTACCTTATTCAATTTGGGTTTTAGATTGGTTAAATGATAGTGGACTAAACTAATTAAAATGTTAATGAACTTTATGGTTTGATGGATTAAAATAATTAAATTGTTATTGAGTTTATTAATAACTTATAATTTTTTTAAATACATGCATATATAATATAAAAAATTTATAACATTTTAGGTCCTTTGGGAGATTGGGTACTGGGCGGTCGCTCACACGATCAATGAATATTATGAATAAGAGATATCAAGATTATTGAAATAATACCTCAAGTGGTAACTTGTAACATTGTGTTATGCATTTGTGTACATGGTGCTTTTCAAGAAATCCCTTGATCATATGCATAAGTAGAAAGAAAACCCTTACGGATCAAGTTATGGATTTGATAGACGTTACGCTTAGTGGATACCATGGATCAAGGAGATTCAAGCTTATCAAACTAATACCTCAAGCAGATGATTTTGTAACAATACGTTTGTGAGCTTCGGAAGCTACGAATAAGTGAAACCTCTAAGAAATCCCCTTGATTTATGTGTAAGTAGCGAAAGAATACTTACGAATGGGTTACCATCATTGTCATATTCAAAAGAACCTTTCAACATTTAGATACTCACCATAATAATATTGACATTTAAAGGGAAAAAAGGGATTTACTTTAGAAAAAACGAGAGACAAGATGAAATGAAAAACGTGAGATTCTTCAAGCATGCACATTTTTAAGAAAAAATAAATGGGTAATAGAATTAGATGATTATTTAACATTTGGTGATACCATCCTGAATTAGTTTGTTGATTTATGGATTTTGTTACCGTTACAATTAGTTGATACTATGGATCAGAGAGATTTGTACTCCATATCTTGCATTTTTGTTTTCACCTTCTCTTTCTGATGCAGTCGGAAACAGAGAGATAGATAATTAAACATGTTGATTCAACGAGAACACCAGGAACAATCCTTCTAACTATCGTTGATTCACAAAGAATACTGATAATCAGGATTACACTAACACACACGGTGATAGAGAGAAAACAAATTTTTTTATAAACTTCAATAATCCTTTCACTCATCTCTTACAAACATATAAAGAAACAAAACAAAAGTCGAATGGGCCACAAAATCTAAACGGGCCAAAAACTGAGCTGAATGTAAAGTTCAAAAAAATATAAAAATAAGACAAAAATGTAAATAACTCATAAAATAAGTCATTTTTGGGCCGAAACGATGACCAATACGGAGACTTTTTGCCCAAGTTATGATCGTTTCAGTGAAACCCTTTTTGATCTTGAGCTTTCAAAAAAACTAAAAAAAGGTTAAAGTTTGCTAATCCACACTTAGGCTCACATCACTTTCGAATGTGATTTGAAATTTATCTCACTGTTTTCGCTTGGTGACTAAAGTTGTTTAATTAGAACCAGATTAAGTGAGCATGTTATTAAGGTTTCCTAAAAAGCATACGAGAGGAGGTGGTATAAGCAAGTTAGATAGATTTTAACTACGTATAAAGAATTATTTATTAAACAAGTAAATGATCATTTGCTCTAACTATAACAACCGTCGTAATTGTAGAAAAATTGACTTCAGCCTCTTTCTTTATAACAATCTGATCCTTAAAGAAAATGGTGATGTGACATCTATTAATAGATTAGATGATATGTCAACTTGTCTTTCAAACGATCGTTGTAAATATATTCGTATGCATTTTTAAAGAAGTGTAGCTTAGATTGTAATTGGTGTGAGAATAATACCTTATTAGTGGATATTTAACCCACTTACCGAGAACCCTAATTAACATAAATCGATGAACTTGTTGAAGGTTCCAAGAAGAGACACCCTAGAACACAGAGCGAATAAGTATGAAAACTTGTATTTTAAATCATCACTCACCAACACATCCATGTTACTATCTTATATTATAATATAGCTCCCATTTAATTAATAACTAATTAAGTTTTTATTGCCACATAAAGTAATTTTAAATTGAAAATATGTGAATGCAAACTATACCACATTAACGTTAACTGTAGTTTTTATGAACTAAATCTTCCTCTAATTGTTCTATTCCATCTGTGACAAGACGACATCTATGCAAGAGAGGGTGGGTAATGAAATCGACCAAGCGATCAAATCAAAACGAAAATCAAAACAAGAAACTTTAAATTCGTTTATATGTAAAAAATTGACCCTAACAAGTCAACAGAATTGACACTTTGACTCTAAACATTTTGGAACTACAACAATAGGTACTAGCGGCTAATCAGGTGGGAACACCGCACAACCCCTTTTTAGGTCGCCTACACCCACAATCCCACATGATGAAACCCACAATTAGAAAAAAACCACTAGGTCAACTCAAAGTATTTATACTTTGAGTGAGATTTGAACTCGAGACTTGTTTAACTTTAATTGTCATGATTAGCTTATTTTAACCATTTGGATAAAATATAATTGATCATTTTACATTTTCAATTCATAATTTTGACTTTACATTTAACGTTACATATTCGTTTTACCTAATTTTATTTAGGACGATGCCACATTAATATAAGTGATATAGTTGAAAAAATTATGTATAGAAATGTATCATAAATTTTAGAGTAATTTACGTTTTTTGTCCCTATGGTTTGGTGGTTATAACGCTTTTCCTTCAATAGTTTAAAAACATCCGATTTAATCACTGTGGTTTAAAATATGTTACAATCAAGTCCAAGACACTAACTCTCATCTACGTTTCTGTTAAGTGTATGCAAAAAGACAAAAATACCCTTAGACTTAAATTGTTACTTACACACACTCACTCTTTCCTTTCATCCTCTTCACAACCCTTTATTCCCCCTCTATCACCACCACTGCCATTACCACCACTATCGCCTCCGCCTCCATCACCACGTTCTCCCACGCCAACTGCCGGAGCTTCACCGCCGCACACGGCCTCGCCGTTAGAGCAATCGCCATTGAAGTTGAAGTCCTCGGTCCAAACCAAGACCACCGTCACTTCCATACACCACCGTGACCACCTAACTACCACCGCCACACAGTCATCGCCACCACACAGGCACACATCCACCGCCACACAGCCACCGCCACCACATGTGCACACAGCCACCGCCACCGCTACCATACAGCCACCGCCACCACCATTACACAACCACACAACCATTACCACCGCCACTACACAGACACACAACCACCACTACCGCCACCACACATGCACACAACCATCGGAACAAAAATTCCACCACCACCAATGCCACGACGCAAAACCCTAAAAAACCCAAATCCAAAATCCCGAGGCTTTCACGGTGTGATTCGTTAGATATGGCTACAGATTCAGTAATCGAAGCTCATTCTCGAGTTCCTAGGGTTTCGAAACCTCCTCCTCGCCCGTCGACGTCATCGTCTTTGTTATCATCATCATCTTCCAGCAGCTCGTTAAGCAGCTCATCGGAGATGGCTTTAATGGAGCAACAAGTTCCTAAAAACCCTAAAAAACCCCAAATCTAAAATCCAAAACCCCAAATTGAATGTCAAGAAGAACACGAATCGGATCCAACAAGAAGAAGATGTAGGTTTGTCAGTTGGCTATCGGTTATGGTACTAATTCGGATATGGGCGATTGGCAGGTGGTGGTAGCCGGTGACCGGCGGGTGGTGGCGGTGGAGGTTGCTGGTGAGTGACGTGTGAAGGTGGTTTAGATGTGGTCAAGGGAAAAGAAAGTTAGTTAAGGTATAGTGGGGTGGAGTGGGACCCACATATTGTTTATTTGTAATATAATAACAATTTTAGTTCAAGGGTATTTTGGTTTTTTTCAAAAAAATTAACGGAGAAATTGGATGGAGTTAACGGTTTGGACTTAATTGTGACAGATTTCAAACCACAGTGGTTAAATCGGACGTTTTTAAACTATTGGATGGAAAGCGTTATAACCATCAAACCACAGGGACTAAAAACGTAATTTACTCTAAATTTTATCTACTTTTAATTTTATAAAAAAAGGAAAAAGAGTACAAGGGACGAGTAGTGTGCGTAGATAGAAAGTCAAAAAAACACGAAATGCTGGAAGAATCAAATGCGCAGTAAATACGACAATTCACAAAGGTTCTTTCATGTGTCTCTTTTGTCTTATTCTCTGGCTTTTACTCGTCTGCTTTCTATACCCTTTTCATTTTTACCATAAAATAAGAACAATGATAATTAAATCACGTCCGTATGATTAATCAATTATAAATAATCTTTTAATAAGTAACAAACCGATTGGTAAACTATTTGCTACAATGGGTTTGGAAATTAATTTAAAAATTATCGTCTTTTTGCATAACTAAAATCTTTATACTGTACATTTTCCTCAAAAAGATGCAATGTTTAACTTGCTACTTTTTTAACAAACATATTTATCTTATATAAAAAAATAAATAAAAAATGTAAAACCAAATTTCAAGATGTACAAATTCACGATAAAAAACTTTAAAGAGGTTTACAAATTTATACTAGCTTTTTTATCTCCATCCCCAATTTATACTAAAAACATTTTTTTAATTTTTTAACTAAATAATACTTTTTTATATCTTATTATTACATTGTTTCTATTCTCCACTTACAATCACTTTTAAAGATATTAATATGGTTATGGGGTTGTACATGTTTTCTCAAATATGAGAAATCACGATACAATCCGTATAAATTCTCTATATTTACTCACAACTATCACTTATAGTATATGATATACACTCATATCAAAATGAGGAACATATTATGAATGCTCTAAAGAAAGTGCATGCACTTACCAGAAAGTGATCGCTATTTATAATGTCGGTACGACAAATGTTGTTTATTTTGTTTTATATATTTTGGTCAATATTACTCTAAGACTAAGAGGTTGTTTGATAGCCTATTAATCAGTCTCTTAATGATTCAAATGTCTAAATGATTCAACATTTAATGATTCAGACTGTTTGTTTTACGAGCATATGTCTGAATGGTTAAGACATTACCTCTGAATGGTTAAGCGTTATGCTGATGATAAATGGTTAAGAGGTCTAATGTTGAATGTTTAAGTTATATTATCTGAATTGGTCAGACATTTGCCTTTAAATAATTAAACGATATACTAGCTTTTAATGGTTTAGATCTTTTATTGGTTCCACACTTAATCATTTAAAAGTTACCAAATAATTCCTAAGTAAATTACACGTATTCTTGAAATACTATTTATGGTACACTAGTGATGAAAATATTGTAATATGTAAAAACAGATGGAGAGTAAAAGGGTGGGTCACGAGGGGAGACTGAATTGGAGTATCATATGATATGAATATGGAACCCCACGAGGAAGTGGCCATATGTTATTAATGCACAGGACAAGGTATCACTTCCGTCTAAAAAAAACCCTCCAGTGCTTTAAATAATGACATGAACCTTAATACTTAATTTTTGATCTTCGGGGATCAATGTGATCCAAGATGTAGTTAAAAATGCCTAAATTAGGTTTTGTGTATTAAGTGTATTTGATTAATGTGTTTATTTTTTTACACCAGGGTCCATAAATATTCATTATGACAAATCAAGTAATATGACACTTCAAAACAATAAAGTTTCTTTAGATAAAGAGTCCTAATTGCCTTTTAAAATGAATTATATGAGATAAAAGTTAGTTTGTATGATTAGGGGTGGGTGTGCCAATCGAAACGGTATTTGTATAGTGACGTGGCTATGCGGTACCATTAGAGAACACCTCACCCCACACGGCACCATCCCATGGAGGGGATGAGTGGATGTTTGTGCTGATCAGGAGTGTGTCAACGTCTCTCTTTACATTCATAAATACCTAATAAACATATTTATTTTTCACATCAATCTTTTTCCTCAAACATCAATTTCATAACTCCGTATAAAATTTTTCCGTATCCACAGGTGCGAAAGGAGCATGGGTTCAAGTCGTCACATGAGGTCTAATTCACAAGAATTTCCATTGTTCAATCCCTTCCAAACACCAATTAGCCCAATTTTTGGCACAATAATTTTAATATCAATCCTAATGCAATTTAACCTAATATTTTCATAACAACTTTAAACTTTTCCAACAAAACAAGCATACAATGATTTTCCACCATCGTAACCATTTGTTATGGAAATACAAAACACAAAATTTCCGTAAGGTTAAATATATATGACGATAATGGTGAAACTCAACCCGGCCCGATGTCGCACAATTCTATGAACAATCCGTGAAGATTCCGCACCCCCACCCCAATGAATACCATGTAAGCTTCTTGTAGGAGGAAGGGAAGACCATGGGTAATGTATTTTCCAACACATTACTGAAAAAGATTACCACAGATGCATCTTTGATGGAAGTATCAGTGATGGATTTTGGTAATTTTTACATTCGCAGCTTCACTGACGAATTAGTGACGAAATATTTACCGACAAATAACACAGACAAATTATCTTTATCTATATATATTATAAAGAAAACAAGTTCCTTTAATACTAAGATAAGCCTTACGCAAGTTAATAATAGATTAATCGTTCCAATGTAACTTTTTATTTATTTATTTCATTATGATCAATACAAACGAAGTAAATTGTTAATATTAAAAAGTAGAGGATGCATAATGATGTGATAAATAAAGTGGATGAAAAATCTCCTTTATGGGACAATAAAAAACGCAAATCTCCCCTCGATATGGACATGAACATTAAAGCATTGTAATATATTTCCGTGGAAAAGAAGTTTATGTTTTCATAATAAATTTAAAGTAATGAACGGATAGAGGTTAGACTTTGCATGGCAAGTTGTTATGAAGTAAAAGAAACCCCGGTTTAACGCACTTTAGAACGAAAGAAAAGCACATTAAAAGCAGAGAACAACACTAATGTCTTTTCCCTATCTTAATTATTGACTTCCTTTCTTTTTTCTCTTTTCTAAAGGTATAGCGTGCCACACTTCTATTTCAAATCTTAGGATATGTTTGGTATGTGTTAACTAAACGAATAAGTGAATACTAATGATTTTTCATTCAACCAGTTAAAGTGATTTACTCATGACATGTAAATATTGAGGGATCATGTGTTCAAGTTTTACTCTAAGCAAAATTTTTAAAATTGAACCAGTTGGTTTTTTCAGCAATGGATTTTCTACTGAGAGGGTTGAGCCAGTTCAAAACTTTATAAAATGATTTTAGATAATTTTAAGATCATTTAAAATTAAATATTTAATTAACTACCTTTATCAAATTTTAAATAATTAATTATTAAACTAAATATTTCTTTTCACACATCATATCTAATCTTTAATAATTCAATAAATTAAATTATTGCATTCTTGTTTTTAATTGATTAATTCCAACTTTATTTAATCAAAACATAATCGATTGTTTTATTTTATTTTATTTGATATAGTTATTAAAAACCCCCAAATTTCAAATTAAAACCCTAGTTCCCGTCTAATAGTTAATCTTATTATTTAACTTAATCTTCGAATCAATATGTTTAGGTAACTTGTAAAAGAAATCGTTAGAGTCTCGTTTAAATTCTTATCATCATCTTATATATATCATTTGAGTTTTCCATGCTCTTTTTACTTTATTTCATATATTTTGGGGTGAAATATGTTAACCGTATAAATGCACATTTGAGATATTTGTGAGTTCTCCATGCATCTTTTTACTTTATTTCACAAATTTTGAGGTGAAACATGTTAACCTTATAAACTTACACTTGTAAACATCTTGATACTTGTAAATGCACATACAATTCATCTTTACTTTTTGTCATGGTTATTTGTGCTATTGTAAGTCTTATATGAGATTCATATTTTGTTTACAATCATTAAATATTGCTAGCCTGGCGACGTCTTAGATTTTTGGGCCTGACAAGCCTATTTGGTGCTAAAGCCGTTGTATTGCCGGCTCCTGATGACGTATGCTTGTTCATCATGGGAACCAAATACACTTAACCAATCTTATAAATTTGTAATCAAGTCGAGGTTTGGTTATAACTATATGTGTTCTATAAACTTGCTAACTCATAACCATTGACATGAATTGTTACTTATAAACTTTATATATATATATATATTATATAATATATATATATATATATATATATATATATATATGTATGTATGTATGCTCAACCCATGGGAACTCACCAACTTTCAAAGTTGACCCTTTATTTTTAACATATTTCAGGTTTTCTATTTATGAATCTCTTCGTGCTCATATAGGACTTGAACTTAGTTTAATTGAAAATCTTATATCGTGTTTATATCTTGTTTGTATTGTATGATTTAATTTTCTTGTAATTTTTAATAAAAATGATATTTAATATTATTACAACTTATTTAGCTCCATGTGCTATGAACAATCGTTTCACATTCGTCCGCCTCGATGATTCCGCCATCGGTTAGGGTGTGACAGATTGGTATCAGAGCCAATGTTATAAGGATTTAGGTTATTAGAAATGGAATGACCTAGACTATAACTAAGTACCCTTGCACATGAGTCCTCTCATGTATTTTATATGCTTAGATAGGATTTTATGTGCCTTATGTGTTTATATTTGATTATGTGATTATAAGCCTTATGTGATTCTTCTTATACTTTGATTCTTATTAATGCACACACGAATCTTAAATCTAATTCTAAGGCATTAGATGCCTAAATCAAATGGTTTTCAATATGAACTTTGAATTGTTATTCGTGGTTTTCAAGTCTCGTCAAAGTCTGTGTCCTACAACTTGAAAACATGTAATGCTGGAAGAGTGTGATGCTTGTATCTCGAGGTGTTCTGTCTAGGCAAGATATTCATATAAATTCAAATCAACCGGTGGATCCGTTTACCTTATATGGGAACCCTTGGGATGAGTGTCCGCTTATAGGTACGCATGTCTTCATTAAGGTTGTAGTTGACCTAATACTTTGATAAGTCAATGTATTGTTTTGGTTTTTAAACTGAACATTACACTCGAAACATCTTGTCATTTTGAATCACTTCATCATTGATTTTGTCCCGCTAAAACTTAAAACTCCTTATCCCATTTCTCTTAACGACCCTTAAAATCTTTCTAAAACGTCTTCCCCTCAAAACCGCACTCATCTTGAAAACCTAATACAATGATGCCCTCATTTTAAATTGAATCTTTAATCTTAACAAACACGATTCTCGTATCCACGTTACACTAATAAAACTTTGAAACCTTCATGACTTGAGTAAACAAAAATCGATCATCTAGTAACCCCGTTAAAGTTATTTGCTTGAAAAGCTCTTATGAATTCCATATCCCCTCCAAAAGTATCTTGAACTTATTTCTCATATTTGTTAAGCCGAGTTTCGTATCAATCTAAAACTTGTTGATGTATTCGTGACAAAACCTTCCTAATCGTCTTGAACCGTCTAAAATACAAAAGTTTATCAATTGAAATTCTAAAATAATGACCTTTCAAACTTTGTCAAGAGACATATGAAATCATAAATTTAGAAATTGAACAAATTTTAGCATAGCAAAACACTATAATCAAACTTATTGAATTTAAACGTTCCCAAGCATTCACTAAAGAACACGAAATGAAAATCCAAGTCTCCTAATAATCTTGAAACTAATTTCCCCGTGATTAAATTTCGGGACTAAATTTCTTAAAGTAGGGGAGACTGTAACATCCGCCATTTTTTCAAAGTTTAAAACCCGAAACCCGAGTTCATTTTGAACTTTCATGATTAAATTATATTAATAATTATAATGGATCATATGCAATAAAGGTGACTTAACCAATATTGTAAATCGTTTTAGTAAAAAAAATTAATTTAAACCATTTAAGAAATCTATAATAATAAGACGGTTTATAAAATAACGTATCATAAAGTTATAAAGTCTACATGTCATTTATGAGTTTTAACTGTTAACTTTAAATAAATAATTAAAACATAAAGTCTTCTTTAAAAGTTATAAAAGTTTTTATTTGTTTTATTATTTTAAAAGTTTAGATTTTAGACTTTAATTTGTAATTTTTAAAACTTGTATTGAAAGACTTTTTACATAAAATAACAAGAAACACAAAGACCAGGGGCTAAACCTATCAATTACCAAAAACCAACCCCCATTTCCCCTTTCCTCCGTCCGCCGCCAGCCATACTTCGGCCGGACTCCGGCGAGTTTCAAAAACCACTAAAATCAGTTGATTTCTCATCCAAAAACCGTCTCAAATCATTCTAGGACCTACATCGAACTTGAATGCATCAATTAATCGCATTTAATCGTCGGTTACCTGGTTAATCGAATGCATAACCAACATCTTCAATCCACTAGCCGTTCGGGCCTTTAACATCATTAACAACTCAATTAATTCAATCAGATCGAACGTCTAGCTATCTCTAATCAAACCCAACACTCAATTGCACCTGAAACAAACCTAACCATCAAATTTCATCACCCTCCTCTGTCGCGACCTACACCATACACGAATACCTTCATCCGAACTTCAAGACCCGAAATTGATAGAGGGCTTTTGCTCACCAAAACCTATGGAAGCCTTTTGCAACACGGATTTGATTATCAGCAACATTTGAATCTCGAACAACTTTACCTTGGTCGCTGCTATCCTTATCACCATCTTCATCGAATCCAGACTCAAACACGTAAGTTTCACATATCATTATAGTCGGTTTGACATGGGAAAACAAAGCCCTAATGTTAATTGGATTAACTCGTACGATTCGGTGTTCAATTGGATTGAATTGATTTTAGGGTTCTTATGGATTAGGGGTTATTCAAATAATGATTTTTATTAATTAAATTGCATTTCAAAACAAGTTTTGGGCTTCTGCCCCATCGGTTACAACCTTCAACTCTCATACAAGGGTCCTGGGTTCGAACCCGGGACCCTCCAATCTTTTTTTTAACCATTAGTTGTTTTATTCATATTAACTTGTATAAAGTCTTAATATATTGTTTAGTTAAAAGTAAAAATTATTTTATTAATGAAAAATATCAAAAATTATTAAGTTAATTTTTAAGATTTTAAAACTTATAATTCTAAAATTTAATCATTTAAGAGATTATAAAAACATTATTAAGCCATTTGGGGTTATAAAGATATTATAGCTCAATTTGGATTATTTTAAAAACACTTTAAACCTACGTATTATAAATACTTTAATTAATTAATCATACAAATGATTATTTAAATAGTTAATTATTCAATGATTATTTAACCACCTTATATCATAATAGTTATTAAATCTATTCCTTAAACTTTTATAAAAATTATTGAAACTTATAAAACAATATATTACACTTCATTCTTAGTAATAATTTTGTATTATAAGATCTTTACAATAAATTATTTAAAAGTTCAAAACTTTATAAAATGATTTAAATAATTTTAAGGTCACTTAAAATTAATATTTAATTAATTACCTTTATCAAAAATTTTAAATAATTAATTATTAAATTAAATATATCTTTTCGCACATCATATCTAATCTTTAATAATTCAATAAATTAAATTATTGCATTCTTATTTTTAATTGATTAATTCCAACTTTATTTAACCCAAACATAATCGATTATTTTATTTTATTTGATATAGTTATTAAAAACCCCAAATTCCAAATTAAAACCCTAGTTCCCGTCTAATAGTTAATCTTATTATTTAACTTAATATTGGAATCCATACGTTTAGATAACTTGTAAAAGAAATCGTTATAGCCTCGTTCAAATTTTTATCATCATTTTATATATATCATGTGAGTTTTCCATGCCCATTTTACTTTATTTCACACATTTCGGGGTGAAACATGTTAACTGTAGTAATGCACATTTGAGATATTTATGAGTTCTCCATGCATCTTTTTACTTTATTTCACACCTTTTGGGGTGAAACATATTAACCTTATAAACTTACACTTGTAAACGTCTTGATACTTGTAAATACACATACAATTTATCTTTACTTTTTGTCATGGTTATTTGTGCTATTATAAGTCTTATATGAGATTCATATTTTGTTTACAATCATTAACTATTGCTAGCCTGGCGACGTCTTAGATTTTTGGGCCTGACAAGCCTATTTGGTGCTAAAGTCGTTGTATTGTCGGCTCCTAATGGCGTATGCTTGTTTATCATGGGGGCTAAATACACTTAACCAATCTTATAAATTTGTAATCAAATCGAGGTTTGGTTGTAACTATATGTGTTCTATAAACTTGCTAACTCATAACTATTGATATGAATTGCTACTTGTAAACCTTTTTATATATATATATATGTATGCTCAAGCCATGGGAACTCACCAACTTTCAAAATTGATCCTTTTTTTTAACATATTTCAGGTTATCTACTTGTGGATCTCTTCGTGCTCATATAGGACTTGGACTTAGTTTAATTGAAAATCTTATATCGTTGTTTATATCTTGTTTGTATTATATGATTTAATTTTTTTGTAATGTTCAATAAAAATAATATTTAATATTTGTCATACCCCAACCTTGACGGCGGAAACGTCGAGATGTGAGGGTTAAGATTTTTCACAACCACATAACGCTATATTTAAATGTAAATATTAAAATTAAAAGTTTCAAAAGGCATAACAAACATAAGTTTCCAACAAGAAATAAGTTCTAAACTAAACAAAACATTACATAAACATTTTATTTATTAAACTAGGTCCAAGTCCTAGTTTTAGTGCAAGCTTCAATAGACCACTTTAAACTTCGGGATTTCCTGAAACATGATAAAAATAAAAGGTCAACTATAAATAGTTGGTGAGTTTCCAATGTTTTCATACATAATATGATAAAGTTACAAGTAGCAATTCATGTCATAGGTTATAAGCAAGTAATGTTATAGAACACATATCGTTACAACCAAACCTCGACTTGATTACACGTATAAAAGATTAGCTAAGTGTATTTGGTTCCCATGATGAACAAACGTACGTCATCAGGAGTCGGCAATACCTCGACTTTAGCACCAAATAGGCTTGTCAGGCCCAAAGATCTAAGACGTCGCCAGGCTAGCAATAGTTAATGATTGTAAACAAACTATGTATCTCATATAAACACTTACAACACACAAATAACCATGACAAAATATAAAGATGAATTGCAAGTGCTTTACAAGTCTAAACGTTTACAAGTGTGTTATGTATAAGTATCATGGTTCACCCCAAAATAATGTGAAAAATATAAAAAGGGGCAAGGAAACTCATATGTTAAAATAAGTGCAAGAATGGAGATTAATAAGAATAATAACAAGCGTCGTTCCAAGATGTATCGTCACAAGACACCTAAATATATATGTTTACAAGATTAAAGTTTTACAATAAGATTAATGAATTAACATGGACTAGAAATCAACTTGATATTTGGGGTTTTGTTGATTATATTTGCCAAATAAGAACTCAATGATATTTTCGTGGAAACGATTTTATTTATATTTTATATAAATGTATGGATTAAGAATAACTTTTATAATAATTTTGTAATATTTATAAAGTTTAGATGAATTTTATAATTAAATAAAATGAACACAAATTAAACAATAATTTAAAGGCAATGTTTGAAATAATAGTTCGTGTAAATTAAACTAGTATTTAAAGTCTAAATTTTTATCAAAATATTCTAACTATATTATTAACTTTAGAAATTTTTACAGAAAGATGATTAAATGGTTTTAAAGAAACAAAGTTTATGAAATGATTTTTCATAATTTTTAGAAATTTTTAACATTAAATTTGAAGGCCAAAAAGGCCTAAAAATACTTGAGGTTCCCCGGATTCGAACGGGGACCTCTTGTTTAGAGGTCATGTGTTTTACCAGTGAACCAAAGGCCTAAGCCGCGTTTAGATTAGGTTCTTAATCCTAAAAAACACCAACACAAGATCCCACCCAATTCTCATGAACCCTAGAATTGTTTTCCCCCAAATCAAAGATCAAAACAACATTGTGAACCCAATTAAGTTTGGGGCTTTTGTTCCCCTCATCAAACCGAGTTCATTGATGTAATTAACTTACCCGATTGATAACGAATTGATAATGAACACTCGAACAACAGTCACGGCTATACAAGAACCAATTCTAGTGGCAAACGTTGATGATAATCCATTGATTTTGTGGATAACTTCGCGTGATGCCCTCTATGCAAAGCCCTATGTCGATTTTGGTTCAATTCGTTCGGAGATTAGGTTTTGGTAGGGTTGCAGGTCGCGGAAAAAGAAGGGGATTGGAGGGGACGTTGGTGTTGATTCCAGGTGAAATTGGTGATTGAATTCGATTAGAGTTAGATAAGCGTTCGATTAGGTTGAGTTAATATGGTTATTATTAATGTTTAATGAACGAACGATTAACGTGTTGATGTCGAACGTCTTCAAGCCCAATCGACCCCTTTAATCACGATTTATGGCTCATAAAGTGTTCGAATCGGTTTTAGAATGCGAATGGAATCGATTTGGCATCCAATTTGGCGGTTATAGGCGATTTCGGGGCTTGCCGGACCTCGGCCGTAGGTGGCCGCGGCGGCCGCCGGATTCACGGGGAGAGAGAAAAAGGTGTTGGGTGGGTTTTTAATAATTACAAAAATGGTCCCTCTAGTTTATTTTGGAATCATTTTATACTTTAAACTCTTATTTAAAGTTTCAAAAATTAACAAAACCTCCCCCTTGACTTTAAGTTTTAATCATTATTCTTTATTAAAAGCTTTTATAAGTTATTAATTGTTATTGTTTATACTACTAGTATTTTAGTTTTTATTTATTTATTATTAATATATTAATATTATTATTATTATTGTTATTATTATTTTAATTAGTATAACTAGTATTATTAACATTATTATGCCTTATTATTATTGTTACTATTATTAATATTATCATAATTATTTTTTTGTTACACAACTTAATATCTTAAATTGTTAGCTTTCATACATTACATTTTAATAACAACTAAGAAATAAGCTTAATTCACCCATAAATTTCAAGTTTGACAACAATAGCCCTTGAAAGAATGAACAAAACTAACTTTTATAATTAACAAAAATACGATATGTTACAGTCTCCCCAACTTAAAAGAATTCCGTCCCGAAATTAAGAAAAATGAAACTATACAAATAAGAATATGTATCTCTTCTTCATGTGCTCCTCACGTTCCCAAGTAAATTCAGCGCCACGTTTATTCTCACAACGAACCTTGACGATTGGGGTTGTTGTGGTTCTAGTCTTCTTCATTATGCGATCCATGATCTCAACAGGTTTCTCAACAAAATGCAATGACTCGTCAATCTGGATGTCTTCCAACGGAACATGCAAACTTTCGTCAGCCAAGCACTTTCTCAAATTTGAGACGCGGAATACAGGATGAACTCCACTAAGGTCGGAAGGTAACTCCAGTTTATAAGCCACTTTCCCAATCCTTTTCAGGATTTTGAAAGGCCCTACAAATCTTGGAGCCAATTTGCCCTTCTTTCCAAAGCGAACAACACCTTTCCACAGTGAGACCTTTAGAAGAATCATATCCCCAATTTGAAATTCTAATGGCTTACGTCGCTTATCAGCATAGCTCTTTTGACTACTTCTCGCCACTTCAAGGTTCTTGCGGATGATGGAAACTTTATCGGTCATCTCTTGTATAAGTTCAGGACCAATGATGAAGTTTTCACCAATGTCGGTCCAACAGATCGGTGAACGACATTTACGACCATAAAGTGCTTCAAACGGTGCCATCTTGATACTCGAGTGATAACTATTGTTATACGAAAATTCTGCGAGCGGTAAATGCGTATCCCAATCACCACCAAAGTCAAGAACACACAGGCGTAGCAAATCCTCCAAGGTTTGGATCGTTCGCTCGGTTTGACCATCAGTTTGAGGATGGTAAGCCGTGCTTAGGTCCGATTGAGTACCCCAAGAGTTCTTGCATAGACGACCAAAAATGCGAAGTGAAACGAGCGTCTCGGTCGGATATGATGTGCAGAGGTACCCCATGACGACTTACAATCTCATCAACGTATATACGAGCTAACCTTGATGTTTTGTAAGTGTCACGTATGGGTATAAAATGTGCCGATTTGGTCAATCGGTCAACGATCACCCATATGCTATCATGTCCTCGAGAGGTTCGAGGTAGCTTACTTATGAAGTCCATAGATATGTGTTCCCACTTCCACATAGGGATCTCGGGTTGCTCAAGTAATCCACTTGGACGTTGATGTTCGGCCTTAACCTTCGTACACGTAAAGCACTTAGCTACGTAAGTCGCTATATCTTTCTTCATTCCAGGCCACCAATATTGACCACTCAGGTCCATGTACATCTTATCGGAACCAGGGTGAAAAGAATAACGAGTTTGATAAGCTTTGTTCATGATAAAAGTACGAAGATTATCACGATTTGGAACCCAAATTCGATTTTCGAAGTACATCAAACCATTGGGTTTCGTTTCCAATCGGAGTAAAAGGTTAGGCTCCAGCTCATCCTTCATTCTTCCTTCATGTTGCACCACTTGTTGAGCCTCCAAGATACTAGACTCGATGCCACTATCTATTCTCAAGTTTTGTAGCAGTACAGTGGTCTCGTTGACATCTAGTCTGATCTCAGTATCGAACTCACCCAAAGTGTCAAACCATTGACGTCGATCGCGAATTTCTTGAAATGAGATCATCTTGTTGTGAATCTTTCGGCTTAGTGCATCGGCTACAACATTTGCTTTACCAGGATGGTAACGAATGTCACAAGCGTAATCACTAATCAACTCCACCCAACGACGTTGTCTCATGTTGAGATCTTTTTGATTGAAAACGTGTTGAAATCTTTTGTGATCGGAATAGACTATACATTGCGTACCATACAAGTAGTGCCTCCAAATCTTCAAGGCAAATACAACAGCACCAAGCTCGAGATCGTGTGTTGTGTAATTCACCTCGTGAACCTTCAATTGTCTCGATGCATAAGCTATGACCTTCCCTCGTTGCATGAGAACACAACCAAGGCCTTGTTTAGATGCATCACAATACATGGCGAAATCATCGTTTCCATCGGGTAGGGTCAAGATAGGAGCATTGCATAACTTATGCTTTAACGCTTCAAAAGCTTCTTCTTGCTCAAAACCCCACTCGAATGGTTTATTCTTTTGTGTCAAAGTAGCGAGTGGCTTCGCGATCCTTGAAAAGTTGGCAATGAATCGCCGATAGTAACCAGCAAGACCAAGAAAAGAACGAACTTCGGTAGGAGTCGTAGGAACACACCAATTCTTCACAGCTTCCACCTTTGCAGGATCAACGTGAATTCCTTGGCTATTCACCACGTGTCCTAGAAATTGAACTTCCTCGAGCCAGAAGTCACACTTCGAGAACTTCGAGTACAATTGCTTTTTCTTTAACAACTCAAGAACCAATCTCAAATGCATTCATGATCGGTGTTGGATTTAGAGTAGATAAGTATGTCATCAATAAAAACTATCACAAACTTGTCTAGATAAGGCTTGCATACTCGGTTCATGAGATCCATGAAGACAGCAGGAGCATTGGTTAAACCAAAAGGCATCACCATAAACTCATAGTGCCCATAACGAGTACGGAAAGCGGTCTTTGGGATATCATCATCATGGACTCGCAATTGATGATAGCCAAAACGTAAATCGATCTTCGAGAAAATATCAGCTCCTTGAAGTTGGTCAAACAAATCATCGATACGAGGAAGAGGATAACGGTTCTTGATGGTAAGCTTGTTAAGCTCACGATAATCGATGCACATACGAAACGATCCATCTTTCTTCTTCACGAAAAGAACAGGTGCACCCTAAGGCGAAGAACTAGGACGGATGAAGCCCTTCTCGGATAGCTCTTGAAGTTGACTAGAGAGTTCTTGCATTTCCGATGGCGCAAGCCGATATGGTGACTTAGCCATGGGGTTTGCTCCTGGTATCAAGTCAATTTTAAACTCGACTTCACGCACAGGAGGTAGACCACTAAGGTCATCGGGAAATACTTCAGGAAAGTCTCGTACGATAGGGACATCCTTAAGTTCTTTCCCTTTGACTTTCGTGTTGACCACGTAAGCCAAGAAGGCCATATACTTCTTGCTTAAGCACTTTCGGGCTTGAGTGCAAGACATGAGTTTAAGTCCTTTGGAAGATTTTTCACCGAATACTTTCAAAGTATCTCCAAAAGGTAACGGTATACGAATGCACTTCTCAAAATAGATGATCTCGGCATGGTGTTTGGCTAACCAGTCCATACCAATGATGACGTCGAAGCTTCCAAGTTTCATAGGTATAAGATCGATAAGAAAATCGTTCGTGTCAAGACTTAAGATGCAATCACGAATAATGACATCAACGGTGATTGGTTCTCCATCGGCAACTTCAACGGTAAAATGTCTTTCTAGTTTCGTATGTGGCTTAGCAAGTATGGGTTCAAACTCTAACGAAACAAAACTCTTATCGGCTCCAGAATCAAATAGGACATAGGCATAAGTTTTATTAATAAGAAACATACCTGTTCAATTTTTAAGGTATTTAACGATACAAGTAATGTATGAAAAGAAACGGATCACAAAAGTTAAAGGTGAGTTAACATACCATTCACCACATCGTTGTTTGCTTGTGCTTGGTTAGCGTTGATATTGAAAGCACGTCCTCGGGCTTGTGGAACATTAGCCACAAGACGAGGGCATTGTGGGTGAAAATGACCAGGTTCCCCACAGTTGTAGAAAACACGGTTTGTGACCACGGCGGCATTGTTAGGTGCACGGTGGCAAGTCACCACTAAATGACCATATTTACCGCATAAGGTGCAGATGCGGCATGGTTGATTCCCCGGATGATGGTACCTACACGTGTTGCACATAGGCTGAGGACCAGCATAAGCCCTAGCCCCAGGCACTTGTGCCACAGGTGTAGCCGCAGATACAAGTTGTCTTTGGGGTTGTTTGGGTGCAGCCACAGCATAGTTACGCGTCGGTGTGAACTTGCGCTTCTTGTTGTTGTTGTTGTTGTTGGACTGTTCAGCTTTGGTCTCCTTAACGGCCTCGGTAGCCATCTTTTCCACCTTTTTGGCACCCTTCACAAACATGGTGCCCGCTCGTATATGGTTCTCGGTGAGTTGAGCGGTGATAGTAATGGCTTCTTCCAAAGTTGTGGGTCGGCTACCCACCACAGCATCTTGAATTTGGGGTGGTACACCCTTGATAAACTTCTCGATGTTGCGAGGGACAGTGTCGACCATATGAGGCAGCAGTGTACTCAACTCATGATGCCTAGTTGAGTAGGCCAAATGATCACCATCGTTTTGCTTCAAATTCCAAAATTCCTCCTCCAACTTTTGCAATTCGCTTCTCGGGCAGAACTTCGCGATAGCGATGTTCTTGAACTCTTCCCAAGTAAGTGCCATAATAGCATCGGCCCCACGATTTCTTTTCTTGCTATTCCACCAGGTAAGAGCCCTTTGTTGGAGCATGCTAGTGGCATAACAAACTTTGAGTGCCTCGGGACACTCACAGTTGACAAAAGTGTTCTCCATGCTCTCGAACCACTCAAGAAGACCAGTGGCTCCTTCCTTGCCACTAAAACTAGTGGGTTTACATGAGCTAAAGTGCTTGAAAGTGCAAGTTGGTTGTTGCGCCCTTGGTTAGCACTATTCTCCCCATGACCGTTGTTGCTAGAGTTGGTCATTAAGGTGCTATTGATTTTAGTAACCATGGTTGGGATGACAGCAGCCATTTGTCGGGCAATCATGGCGGCTAGCTTACGATCGGAACTTCCACGCTTTCCATGATGACGAGAAATGCTGGAATATACAAAATGAGTTAGATACGAGAATTGGAATAATAAGGATTATAGTTCAACAAGGATAAGGCAAAAGTTGTAAGGCACATGAAATGGTTCCATTTGGTAACGCATTACCATTTGGAAACGTTGACACGTCAAGGTAAGTTGACCCACTCGCCTTAGAAATTTATGTATGTTGACCATAGTTTATCACTCATCCCAGAAATCCCCAGGTAAGCATAACTAGTCCCGTAGGATTTATGCGATATGCTTGCCTTAGCCCGAGGGCCTTTTGCCAGGAAATCCAGAATACAGGTGTCTATGTGTCACACAAATTTCTTAGGTTCAAGGAACCAAAACCTTGATGAGATTTATATAGATTAGACATAACATCTAAAGATCCAATCATAAGCATAAGCATAAGTTTCCACGTGTTGACGAGAATAAGATTAAGAAGTTTCATTTGTCGGGGAGAGTCAAAGAGTCAAAGTTAAGTTTAGGGAGACAAGTAACAAAGTTTAAACAATTACAAGGCAACCTATACTAAGGCATCAAGTTGCACATAAGTATGCCATAGCATTATGTAGCATGCAAACAACATATATAATTCCAAGAATATAAATATTATTCTATGAGGTTCATGCATAAGCTATAGTCTAGGTCACCATTTCTAATAACCTAAATCCCTATAGTTATGGGCTCTGATACCAATCTGTCACACCCCAACCTTGACGGCGGAAACGTCGAGATGTGAGAGTTAAGATTGTTCACAACCACATAACGCTATATTTAAATGTAAATATTAAAATTAAAAGTTTCAAAAGGCATAACAAACATAAGAACAAGAAATAAGTCCCAAACTAAACAAAACATTACATAAACATTTTATTTATTAAACTAGGTCAAAGTCCTAGTTTTAGTGCAAGCTTCAATAGACCACTTTAAACTT
This sequence comes from Flaveria trinervia, assembly GCA_025506515.1. Taxonomy (NCBI): domain Eukaryota; kingdom Viridiplantae; phylum Streptophyta; class Magnoliopsida; order Asterales; family Asteraceae; genus Flaveria; species Flaveria trinervia. The sequence continues at coordinate 100,472,075 of CM046452.1, forward strand.
GGGGATTTCCTGAAACATGATAAAAATAAAAAGACAACTATAATAGTTGGTGAGTTTCCAAGGTTTTCATACATAATATATGTCACACCCCAACCTTGACGGCGGAAACATCGAGATGTGAGGGTTAAGATTGTTCACAGCCACATAACGCTATATTAAATTGTAAATTTATTATCATAAGTCTTGAAATGGAAATTACAATCATAAGTCTTATACAAGAAATAAGTTCAACATAACATAACATAATGTAACTTTTTATTTCATTATCTAGGTCCAAGTCCTAGATTATAGCATGCTTCAAAAGGATCACTTTAAACTTGAGGTTGACCTGAAACATGATAAAAATAAGAGTCAACTAAAAATAGTTGGTGAGTTTCCAAGGTTTTCATACATAATATGAAAAAGAAAGTTACAAGTAGCAATTCATGTTATAGGTTATAAGCTAGTAAGGTTATAGAACACATATCGTTACAACCAAACCTCGACTTGATTACAAGTATAAAAGATTGGCTAAGTGTATTTGGTTCCCTAGTGCACAAGCATACGGCTCCTAGGAGTCAGCAATACATCGACTTTAGCACCAAATAGGCTTGTCAGGCTCAAAGATCTAAGACGTCGCCAGGCTAGCAATAGTTAATGATTGTAAACAAACTATGTATCTCATATAATCACTTACAACACACAAATACCATGACAAAATATAAAGATGAATTGCAAGTGCATTACAAGTCTCAAACGTTTATAAGTGTACGATGTATAAGTATCATGTTTCACCTCAAAATAGTGTGAAAAATGTAAAAAAGGGCAAGGAAAACTCACTTGTCAAATAAGTATATAATAAAGATTAATAAGAATAAAAATATGCCGTTCCAAGATTAAACGTCACAAGACACCTAAATATATAATTATTACAAGATTTTGGTTAATAATAAGATTAACGAGTTAACATGAACTAGGGTATTAGTATATTGGGGATTTTTATAAAGTTAATAAATTATTATAAAAATACCATTTATGAAATTTATAAATTTATTTTTAAGGAAATTGATCCTTTGTAAATAACTTGTGATTTTATTTATAAAATTATATTTAAATTCTATAAATATCATGATATATCCAAAAACATATGGTCTAATATTAATTTAATGTCTTTAAGTATTATATAACAATCTAACTTATTATAAAAATACTTAATTATTACATTTGCAAATAATTTTATATTAAAATATTACAAAGTTTTTACAAGAATAAATTTTTAAAAATATTCAGATGACTTTAAAAATATTTAGGGTTATAAAATTCATTTTTATAATTATTATAAATTTCCTATAATTAGTTTAAGGCCAAAAAGGCTTTAAAAAGATCACATGAGGGTGCCCGGGTTCGAACCCGGGACCTCATGTATGTGGGGAACAAGACTTAACCAGCGAACCAAGGCTCTCAGCCGCGGTAGATCTTGGTTTTAAAACATTAAAACCCATATAAACAAAATCCCCAAATCCCTAGAACCCTAGTTCGAATTTGAATCAAATTAAGCGTTAAATCGATGTTGTTAATGGTAAAGATCATGGGGCTTTTGTTCCCTATGTAAAATCGAGCATGTACATGTATTTAATTACCCGATTCGAAGATGTATTGGTGATGAACAGACGAAGAATCAACCGAAGAACAAGCGCGGTTTATGTCGAATCAATGGACAAGAATTTGATGATGATAATCAAATTCGTTGCATAGGTAGCTCCTATAGACCCCAATGAACGAAACCCTCGGTTAATTGAGGGTGAGATTATGAAGAAAGTTGAGTTCGTCTAGCTACAGATCGCGACGAGCTCGGGAGTTGGTTTTTGGTGTCCGATTGCTTTTCAGGTGAAATTGGAAGTGTAGATAGGTTAGAGATAGTTAAACGATTGTTTATGTTTGATTAATTTGGATTATTATCAAATCTTGATTAGTGAACCGTTGAGGTGTTGAGGCCGACGGTTACCGGGTTCAATCGGCAACCCTTGTCGTCATTAAACTCGAATTAATGTTCACTTAAGGTTCGAAACGTACCCACGAGTCTAATTGGAACGGTTAGTGATCCGAATTTAATGGATTTAAGCGTTTATAAAGGTGGCCGGAGTTCGCCGGAAGTGGTGGCTGGAAAAACGAGTGAAAGGGGAAAGATTGTTTGAGTTTTGATATTTTACACTAATGGTCCCTGCAGTTTCAGGCTTTATTATTTCATGCCCAAAACTTCCATTTTAAGTTTCTAAAATGACAAATTAACCCCCTTAATCTTTTTAAACTTTAAGATTATTAATTTTATAACTTATCAATTATTAGTCTTTTATAAATCATTGTTATCATCTTTAATTTACCTTGTTATTACCTTCATTTATTTATTGTTGTTGGTATTGTTATTAATGTTAATATTCTTATTATCAAAAATCATTATTAAGATTTTTTTTTCATTTAATTATTATGAAATTATTTACGTGATCAACTTTCAAGTTAAAGAATTAAAACAATAAGCATCGGTAACCCATAGATTCTAATCAAAGGCATAAATAATTTAACCAAGTTAACTTTTTAAATTAACGAAACTACGAGATGTTACAATATGATAAAGTTACAAGTAGCAATTCATGTCATAGGTCATAAGCAAGTAAGGTTATAGAACACATATCGTTACAACCAAACCTCGACTTGATTACAAGTATAAAAGATTGGCTAAGTGTATTTGGTTCCCATGATGAACAAGCATACGTCATCAGGAGTCGGCAATACCTCGACTTTAGCACCAAATAGGCTTGTCAGGCCCAAAGATCTAAGACGTCGCCAGGCTAGCAATAGTTAATGATTGTAAACAAACTATGTATCTCATATAAACACTTACAACACACAAATAACCATGACAAAATATAAAGATGAATTGCAAGTGCTTTACAAGTCTAAACGTTTACAAGTGTGTTATGTATAAGTATCATGGTTCACCCTAAAACAGTGTGAAAAATATAAAAAGGGCAAGGAAACTCACATGTTAAAATAAGTGCAAGAATGGAGATTAATAAGAATAATAACAAGCGTCGTTCCAAGATGTATCGTCACAAGACACCTAAATATATATGTTTACAAGATTAAAGTTTTACAATAAGATTAATGAATTAACATGGACTAGGAATCAACTTGATATTTGGGGTTTTGTTGATTATATTTGCCAAATAAGAACTCAATGATATTTTCGTGGAAACGATTTTATTTATATTTTATATAAATGTATGGATTAAGAATAACTTTTATAATAATTTGTAATATTTATAAAGTTTAGATGAATTTTATAATTAAATAAAATGAACACAAATTAAACAATAATTTAAAAGCAATGTTTGAAATAATAGTTCGTGTAAATTAAACTAGTATTTAAAGTCTAAATTTTTATCAAAATATTCTAACTATATTATTAACTTTAGAATATTAAATAAAAATATAAGGGTATTTTTATAAATAAATTACAGAAAAATGATTAAATGGTTTTAAAAGAAACAAAGTTTATGAAATGATTTTTCATAATTTTTAGAAATTTTTAACATTAAATTTGAAGGCCAAAAAGGCCTAAAAATACTTGAGGTTCCCCGGATTCGAACCGGGGACCTCTTGTTTAGAGGTCATGTGTTTTACCAGTGAACCAAAGGCCTTAGCCGCGTTTAAATTAGGTTCTTAGTCCTTAAAAACACCAACACAAGATCCCACCCAATTCTCATGAACCCTAGAATTGTTTACCCCCAAATCGAAGATCAAAACAACATTGTGAACCCAATTAAGTTTGGGGCTTTTGTTCCCCTCATCAAACCGAGTTCATTGATGTAATTAACTTACCCGATTGATAACGAATTGTTAATGAACACTCGAACAACAGTCACAGCTATACAAGAACCAATTCCAATGGCAAACGTTGATGATAATCCAATTGATTTTGTGGATAGCTTCACGTGATGCCCTCTATGAAAAGCCCTATGTCGATTTTGGTTCAATTCGTTCGGAGATTAGGTTCTGGTAGGGTTGCAGGTCGCGGAAAAAGAAGGGGATTGGAGGGGATGTTGGTGTTGATTCCAGGTGAAATTGGTGATTGAATTCGATTAGAGTTAGATAAGCGTTCGATTAGGTTGAGTTAATATGGTTATTATTAATGTTTAATGAACGAACGGTTAACGTGTTGATGTCGAACGTCTTCAAGCCCAATCGACCCCTTTAATCACGATTTCTGGCTCATAAAGTGTTCGAATCGGTTTTAGAATGCGAATGGAATCGATTTGGCATCCATTTGGCGGTTATAGGCGATTTCGGGGCTTGCCGGACCTCGGCCGGAGGTGGCCGTGACGGCCGCCGGATTCACGGGGAGAGAGAAAATGGTGTTGGGTGGGTTTTTAATAATTACACAAATGGTCCCTCTAGTTTATTTTGGAATCATTTTATACTTTAAACTCTTATTTAAAGTTTCAAAAATTAACAAAACCTCCCCCTTGACTTTAAGTTTTAATCATTATTCTTTATTAAAAACTTTTATAAGTTATTAATTGTTATTGTTTATACTACTAGTATTTTAGTTTATTATTATTATTATTATTATATTAATATTAATATTATTATTTTTATTATTATTTTAATTAGTATAACTAGTATTATTAACATTATTATGCCTTATTATTATTGTTACTATTATTAATATTATCATGATTATTTTTTGTTACACAACTTAATATCTTAAATTGTTAGCTTTCATACATTACATTTTAATAACAACTAAGAAATAAGCTTAATTCACCCATAAATTTCAAGTTTGACAACAATAGCACTTGAAAGAATGAACAAAACTAACTTTTATAATTAATAAAAATACGATATGTTACAATATTATTACAACTTATTTAGTTCCATGTGATATGAACAATCGTTTTATATTCGTCCGTCTCGATGATTCCGCCATCGGTCGGGGTGTGACATGAAGTAACCCTAACCTTCAATTATCTATTATTATATGATATGTTATGCATGTTTTATTGTGTTTGTTAAAGTTTCTAATCATTGCATTATGAACAAACTAGTCAAATTTAAAGCATTTCAGCTTCCACCGGGATGTGACAGATAAACCCAATTAAAATAACATTTATCATCCGAAACAGGGTCACATATTTTCCTTTCAAAGAAATGAGTGAATGAAATTGATAAAAGGATGGAAGGGATGAAAAAATAAAATTAATCATTACAATTCATTATACTTTTTGGTTACCATGCATCCATGAAATAAAAAAAAGTGGTTATAATAGTGACGACCCATGGTAATGGTGGTGGTTGGCTGCGACGGTGGTGGTGGCCGGTCGTTGGCGGCGGCGGCGGCGGTGGTGGGTGGCAGCAGAGGTGGTGATGGTGGTTATGGTGCTAGAGTAGCTAGTGGTGGTGCTTGCTGCTTGGCAGCGATGGCGCCAACAGGTGGGGGTGGAGGTGGCGTTAGATGGAAACGGAGGTGGTTGTGGTGATGGGGTAGTTGGTGATGGTGGCCGGTGGTGGTTGTGGTCAGTGGTAATTGGTGGTGGTGTCTAGTGGCGGTAGTGGTGGGTGATGGTGGTGTTGGTCGGTGGCGATTAGTGGTTGTGGTGGTGGCTAATGTTGAATGATCTTGGTGCCTGGTGGTGGTGGTTATGGCGGTTGGTGGTGGTGGTTGTGGTGGCCGGTGGTGGTGGTCGGTGATTGTTGTGGTGGTCGTGCATGTTGCTGTTGGTCGATGATGATCGATCCTGGTGGCCAATGGTGGTGGTTGTGGTGGGTGGTGTTAGTGACTAAGGATGTAAGAAATTATGGAATGAGAAAAAGGGGGAGTGGTGGATGGAATGAATTTAAGGATATATGATCAATTATATAATGGTACATTCCATTAACTTCACCAATTAAACATGTTTATTTTCATTCAAACTCAATAGTTCATTGTATTCCCTCCCTCAATCATGCGTACCAAATGCTATCTTAGGGTTCATGAGTATTCTCGCGCTCATACCTAGTAACGTAATGGCATTGATGATTTACCCTGTGATGCATCGGCACTGATGCATCGAAAGTAACTATGATCATAATATTAACTTTTATAATTTGTAGAAACTGACATCGATAGCAACTATGATCTTTAGTGGTAGCCGTTTTTTGTAATAACTTTGTACTATATATTGACTATCTATAATAACTAGTAACTAGTAATTACTAATTGTTTGAGGATTGGTAGTGTCTGATACTACAATGATCATTAGAGCATTCATAGTGAAATCTCTAAACAAATGTTTACGTGCTTTTCATATTATATGGAATGGTTTTGAGTGGTTATGAGTGAATGGAAGAGAAAATATTATTGTTGATTAGTATATTTAAAGAATCACTGTTCAATCGCTATAAGTTTTTTAATATTTTTAAAAGTGGTTGTGAGTGGATAAGAGAAAAAAAGTGATGATAACGATATAAAATGTATTATTTAATTAAAATAAGAGAGAAAAAATGATATTTAATGTAATTATATAAATAAAGATAAATAATATATTGTGAATGCTATTAGTAACTTATTCATAGTTTCTAAGTTTACAATTATGGCAATTGTAAATGTCAATTGTCATGCTTTATCATGAAGAGTAGCAATTGTTCTTTGCAATCGATCGACCTAAATAAAAGGTTTTTTTAAATAGACACCCCAATATTTTAATGAACACACAAAAGTTTCTATACGTGTCGTATAGCCCCATACGCGTTGTATAGAGAGGGGTCGTATAAGGCTGTATGTGTCGTATGGGGCTATATGTGTCGTATAGGGGGGTCGTATAGGGCTATATGTGGCGTATAGCTCTCCGACAGCCCGCTGAATTTTTCCTCGTAGTCAGTGTCGAAATTCGCTATATGCGTCGTATAGCCCTATATGTGTCGTATAAGGGGTCATATAGGGCTATATGGGGCGTATAGCTCTCTGACACCCCCCTGAATTTTCCTCGTTTTTAGTGTATTCGACCCTATACGTCGCGTATAGACCCATACGCGACGTATAGGTGGGTGTCGATTTATAAACTGGGGTGTCTCTTTATTAGGACCCTAAATAAATGACTTATTTGGCTTGTTTTAAGGTTATCTTTCATATGACCTTTTTTTTAAAATAAAATCTCATTTTTGATTTGACTTTTAAAATATAAAAATTGTTATATACACGTAAAATAGAGAGATCGTTACTCTATCCAAGACAATATACAGGCTTACAAAATCCAGAAAAAGCAACAATAATGTCATTAGTATTTAGTAGTAAGATCTGCCAATTAGATTTGAGATAGACCTATTAGTCCCTTAATCCTTCCATTTTGAATTTGAATTTGAATTGTCTAAGACAAAAAAAAAGTTGACTTGTAAGTGTTATCAGCTCATGTGGGGCATATATGCTCATCCCTCAGAATGTTTGATTTTTACATGAACCATTAAGCAGATGTCTTGTATAGATTTGATGAAACTATATACACACTAAGCATGCATATTTCAAAAGAAAAAAAGTAGAAGGTGAAGTGAACGTTGGTGTTTATGCTAATGAATTAAAGTTTTAAAAGTAATAAGACATAGAGTGTGTTGCCTCACATGCACATCACCTTCCTTTTTCTTCACTACTGTTTTTTTGGGAGATATATATCATAAACCTGAAGAAAGAGAAAAGCATGTAATAATGCAAAGGCTACTGTATATTAAGCCACTCATGATCTTCAGGACTGCAGATCCATATATGATGCATCTGTGTAGCTGCAACTCTTTTAGGGTTCCTTTTTTCTTATCCTATGCATGCATCATGACGTTGCACTATCATCCTTAATTATATAATTAGGTCGTATCCATGAATCAGCATGACGCCATCACACAACATCATATTAATTTAACTGGTTTTAAAATTTGGCAATAGTCTTTTTGATAAAGAATAGGGTTGGTAATAGATACACCTAATGTATGATTCGAAGACTTTAGATACAGGACGTATTGGACAATAATAACTGTATTGTTTTGGGCCGTATTAGCTGTTACAACCTATATTGTCTTGGGGCCGTATTGGACAATAGTATGCCGCGCGTAGGTGTAGAAATTTTTTTGGATTGTAAAATTCTAAATTTTTTTTACATATTCTTTTTCAATTTATGTTTTATTAATTTATATTATTTTTCAGGTTTATTTTATTTGTATTTGTGAAATAACTGTTTACAAATTTAGTAAATACATTGATTCTTTAAATTAAAATGTTTAATTAGAGGATGCAAAAAAAAAATGATTTGTTTCTTCGGTTAAGATTGAAAACCTTTGGATGCAAAGATTGTTGTAGCGGCAAACAGTTTATTAGTGTGTCATAAGTAACAAATTATATCACTTCTTCATAAAATTTGTAAATAAATATTCTATAAAAGCAAAAGTAAACTTTAAAAAATAATATAAATAATCATAAAATAATAAAATACAATTTATAAATAAAAAATCAAAATACAGATCAAAATTCAAAAATCAAGATAAAATTTCAAACCGACCGATACGACTAGTATTTTCCAATATGACCACAAATAATACAGGCTGTATGTATTGATATTTTGCTGACAGATACGAATCATACGACCAATATGATACAATATGGCTCGTATTCTTTTGGCCAACACATTCTTGGTCCAAAGTGTATCGACTCTTGGTTTGCAATAATATGCTGCTAATCTTGATGTGTATAGTTTGTCCTATAGGTTTTTCTGGTACGGTCTACTGTTGCACCACACCATCTTCACCTTCATGCCTAGAAGGTGACCAACAAAGCATTGTGAGAGAGCAAGCATGTTTAACTAGGCTATGAGATGTACTCTGAAGTTTAGTTATTTATTTATAAATTTAATATCATACATTTTATTTAAATACGTTAATTAAAAAAGTCAATATTTAGTTAAATTTTTAAAACCATTAAAAACAAAATAAAAAATCATAAAAATAAACAAGATATTAAAGGAAATGAAAAATAACTCGTCGTTATTTGCTCATAATTCTTTTGGTTTAGTACCTCGGCCAATTGACCATCGAATTCCGTTACATGCTCGATGCTTTGAACCATAATGTTGAAGTCCTTATGCTTTTGTTCATTTTACAGTTTACATCATGTTCATTTCTCTCTTATTCACTCGATTTTTTTTTCGGTGGGCGTTATTTATTAGCGAACGGCTAGCTTGGAGGTGAACAAAAAATGTTTGGAACTTTGTCGAATGGTTGGTTCCACTTGGAAAATTGTGTGGATTGTTTGGATTTAACTCGCGCAAATAGATGAAATTATAAATTTGTGAGAGAAAGTTGATTGCGTTTAAAAAAAGTCAAAATTTGATCAACAGTCAAAATTTAGGCCCCTTGATTTTTCAAAACCGATTAATCCGAACTGATTCTACTTGACCCAATCTAGTTATTGGGTTATGTTTCAATTGGATTCAAACAATCAAAATCTGAATAAACCATTGATATAATGAACAATAATAATTCATATTTACTATTGATCAACTTAGAAAAATAAAACAGAATTAAGAAACAAAATAAAAAGGCACAAAAGTTTGATTTTATATATGTATGTGTATGTGTATGTGTATGTGTATGTGTATGTTATGTGTATGTGTATGTGTATGTGTATGTGTATGTGTATGTGTATGTGTATGTGTATGTGTATGTGTATGTGTATGTGTATGTGTATGTGTATGTGTATGTGTATGTGTATGTGATGTGTATGTGTATGTGTAGTGTATGTGTATGTGTATGTGTATGTGTATGTGTATGTGTATGTGTATGTGTAGTGTATGTGTATGTGTATGTGTATGTGTATGTGTATGTGTATGTGTATGTGTATGTGTATGTGTATGTGTATGTGTATGTGTATGTGTATGTGTATGTGTATGTGTATGTGTATGTGTATGTGTATGTGTATGTGTATGTGTATGTGTATGTGTATGTGTATGTGTATGTGTATGTGTATGTGTATGTGTATGTGTATGTGTATGTGTATGTGTATGTATGTGTATGTGTATGTGTATGTGTATGTTATGTGTATGTGTATGTGTATGTGTATGTGTATGTTATGTGTATGTGTATGTGTATGTGTATGTGTATGTGTATGTGTATGTGTATGTGTATGTGTATGTGTATGTGTATGTGTATGTGTATGTGTATGTGTATGTGTATGGTATGTGTATGTGTATGTGTATGTGTATGTGTATGTGTATGTGTGTGTATGTGTATGTGTATGTGTAGTGTATGTGTATGTGTATGTGGTATGTGTATGTGTATGTGTATGTGTATGTGTATGTGTATGTGTATGTGTATGTGTATGTGTATGTGTATGTGTATGTGTATGTGTATGTGTATGTGTATGTGTATGTGTATGTGTATGTGTATGTGTATGGTGTATGTGTATGTGTATGTGTATGTGTATGTGTATGTGTATGTGTATGTGTATGTGTATGTGTATGTGATGTGTATGTGTATGTGTATGTGTATGTGTATGTGTATGTGTATTGTATGTGTATGTGTATGTGTATGTGTATGTGTATTGTATGTGTATGTGTATGTGTATGTGTATGTGTATGTGTATGTGTATGTGTATGTATATGTATATGTATATGTATACATAAAATTTCATATTCACTATACATACTAAATCCAAAACAATTATCTTTTTTGTATTCATTGGTTGAAAGATTATTTCCATTCAATTGTTTTTTACATAATGCTAAAGCTTTACGGGGACCCATTTCACACCCTTAGCGCCTAGGAGCCTAGGGGGTGTGGCGTGTCACGCTCTTAACGCTACTACATCAGTTTTTACGCCCAAAGCGTGAGTACATATTCTTGGCCTTATGTATAACACAAAATGTTGTATAAATTAGCAACATTAGTCATTGTATATATAGTAGTGAACAGAGAGACTCTAGCTAGTCTTACGCTATCAACAACGTTCAGTTAGCTCATGTGAAAGGAAGATCACGTATGTCCTCTAGTGTGAAGTAAGTCAATTCACGCGTGAAAAAGATCAAAACAAAAGTTGCTTTATAAAAGTGATTAGAAGAAAACGCAATTGCTAACACTAAAGCTTTTTGGATTATATTCTTGATCCAATGGGGTTTGGGGCATTCGTAGAAGCATATAAAAAGATACATAGAATTCGATATCTTATATGTTGAGGTCTTTGTTAATGCTAAATCACTAAAGTTTTTTAAAGTAGAAAGTTCTCCACTCCCTTAGTTATTTAGCATAGTAAAAGCCAAGATTTTCTATAGAAAAAAAGGATAAAGGGATTTTACAAGGTTTTAATGGTGAAAAATAATGACACGATTTTAACATTCAAAATAAAATATGTGATTTTCTGAAATTAAAATGAATTTTTACAACTAGTATTTACATAGAATATGAAGATGGCAATATTTTTCTTGTTGAAGGCAAGACATGGGAAGAAGAGTACGCGTCAAGGGTTCGTTTCCTCTCTCGTCAATGTTTGCAACTTCATAAAAATAATCCATGGATGACAACCAAAACCTAATTAACTTTTCCTTCTCCTCAAAAGATTGATGGTCACATATCTTCTTCCCCTTAATCACCTCATTGGTCCATGAGGATAGTGAACCCCGTTACAAATGCTCTTATGACTTGAAACTTTAATCAAAGTTTCTTGAAATGTTTATTTGTATTAATATGAGTAGGCTTACAAGTTGGCTTGAAGTTATATATATCAAAAGTTTAGAAAAGACTGCTTTATGAAAGGTCAAATAGCATGTTATCGAGTAAAGAACATCAACCATTTACTAAGTTGGTCTTGTTAAGATTTACCTAGAAAAAGGGTATAACTACCATTTGGATCATTTGATAAATACTGTTGATAACGTACCCCTTGAGTTTCGAAGCTTACCTTTTTGGCACCAATAGATGGAGGTCCCTACCTTCCCGATAACAAAATGAATCCTAAAGAATATGGTAGTGTCATGATGGAGAAGTTGAAGGACCTGTTGAAGAAAGAGTATTTGCAACGCCTACCCTCCTCTCATCCTAGCAATATAAGAATGAACATATGTATGGAAAGTCAGACAGTTAACAAGAGTGGTACTAGGAAGAAACATGACCCTTACAAGATCTTTTAAATAATAATAGAACATGTCTATTTCACTGATCTTCCTAACACTATTGCCACGACATTCAATGTGGCAAACGGTACAACTTTCACCGTTCACAGCAAGCTGCTTGTCTTAAGAACTCGAGATCGAATTCTTATTCAACGAGGAAGAATGGTGTTGGACGGATAATCTAATTAATAGATTTATTAAATTGTAGATCTGTGAGAGCGTGAAAGATGGTGGAGAAACGACGTTCAACTTGATTTCAAACATCTTTTGAATCTAAGCTATCATCAATTTGTAGAATTGATTAGCATTTATTACTTAATTAGCCGTCAATTTTTTTATTAGTTGGTTCTAAATCTCATTTAAAAATGTTAGATTATGTGACAAAATTTGATTTGATATTATTAATGTATCAAAAATTTAAGTTCACACGACACCGTACCATGACTATTATCCTAGTTGAGTGCTAATTTATATCTATTGATCCTTTATGTTCAAGATAAAATACTAAATAGCCAACAAATGCCTATCAAAACTGCTATATGTCTCAGGAGATTATTATTTTCTGATACTTCTACGTTCTAACTGTTTAACTCACTAATCAAAAATCACTTTTTTTGGTGTTATTGGTGAACGATTAACTTTTTGTAGAAGCTTGTTATGAAAGATTAATGGCCCCCACTTTTAATTACTCATATCTATGAATCTTATTAATAAAGTATTTACAACAAATGCACTACTTAATTTTCTTGTACTTCTCCTCAATCGAAGGGATTCTATCGATTTACATTTGTGATGAGATAATCATAGAAATTAGAAAGAAGATCTCTAGTTGATTAAAAGGTCCCACCCTAGAGAAACTAATTTATATTGTGTGACGTGTTCATCATGCTTAGAGAATCATATTAAAGTAGAATTATAACTTTTTTTTAAGTGGTGGAATAATTATTATATTTTTTTAAAAAATGGTTCAATAAACACTGAGAAATAAAAAACTGTCACCCTACCCCGATGGCCGGGTGGCTTAGGGATGATTGTAGCCCTCTTTGCCGCTTGGCCAACCAAACATTTTGTGTTAAACACTTGTAACAACATATTTTTAATGTATTTTTTAAAAGATCAAAACAATAATAATGATGATTGATCCATTCGTGGATTGCCACGTGACACGCTAGCCTATCACAACAAAGTGATGTTCATGGGATTTGCAATTCATATATACAGGGCAAATTTGAATATAAACCCCGTGATATTGTCAGAACCTTTGAAAATTCGTCAAAATTGATCCAAATTATTATTATCTTATGTTAAAATAATGTTATTACATATATTTATAAGATTATGATAATTATGTTTACATGTAAATATACAAATCAAAAAGAAGTTTGGAAGTAATAAAAAATATAAAAAATATAAGTGGGGTCGATCACCTGGTTGGATACGTTCACATGTTCGACTAATAAACAACCACTTCAATTGAAAAACAATCCAAATAGTGATAATCATACCGATTATATAACTAGTTTTCAGTTCAACTGCTTGTTTCAGTTTAAATTTAAAAATACAAATCAAGTAGCACTTATAGACATATAACTATACAAGCATAACTCATATCTTTTTAAAAATATTAATTAATGGTGATACATTATTTTAAACAACAAATTTCTTTACTCTTATAGAACTTGAATACAAGACCTTTAAATGTAATTGTTGTAAAAGACTTTACCTCTCCATTTAACAACCAACCCCAATTGGTAGCAGCAACTACCGAGTTAGTGAAGTATAGAACCGTTTAGTATCCAACATAGTCCAAACTAATGTATTAGACACCATTTCACCATTGACACTAGGGTCACCAGTGGTCAATTACTACCTTACCTTTTGTAATTTGTATACCACTGTTGGTATCACCAGCTGCATATCATGCCAGACACTTTGAAAGATTAAAGTATCTTTAATCATATAACTGCTGAAATTAATTCCACTACAACAAATGCGAGTATGGCGGAAGCAAGTAATCATTTATAATTAATACAATGATCAACAATCCTACATACATGCAGTCATAATCCAATGATTCCTCATCTTTTCAGTTAAAGAAATTAACATAAAAAATCACTTTAAAGGATCAAGGGTTGTGAGTTGGGTTACTGAAAAGTGAAAGATGAGAGTCAACAATCATGGTATGTATCTCACAACTATCTGTAAATGTTTAGAACAATGAGCTCAATATCAATTGCATGACAGCATATACCTTATAATAAGGCAGGGCCTACCCAAAAAAGGTAGCAACTTTAATTCATTTTACTTTACTTGTTTGGTTTCATGAACTAAGATCTACAATGTGGTGAATTTAGTGTGGCAAGGTTTTTTAGTTCTTCAAGTATACAAGAAATCAGTTACGAAGCTAAAACTTTTTACTTTTTAGTTGTAGGGTTATGGCTTCATATAAGACTATTTTGTGCCTACAATATAACCATAGGGTCCAAGTGATGGTTTTCTTAAAACGAACAAATTTAAGTGATTGATGGTGAGTGGACTCTCTTGACCTCCTCTTAGAGCATTTACAGTGGAGTTCTTAAAACATATGAGTGTGTTTGGTATATTATATGAAATAGTTTTGAGTGGTTGTAAGTGAATAAGATAGAATATATTATTGTAGATTGATATATTTAAATAATCACTGTTTGTAGGAAATAGTGTAGTGCTGACTTTTAAATTAAGGATTAAAGTTTTTACGAGACAGAGACATGTTAAGGGATTGGAGGTGGAAGTGGAGAAGAAATTATTAACCAATATTGGAATGGATTAATACCTAAAGTAGACTAATCATTTGAAAAACATATTTGCTTTCCTCTTTGTCATTACTTTGGATGGCATGATTAAAAAAAAAGTTGATCACTCGTGAAATGAATCTCACTGTCCATGAGCAAAAGCAACTCCCCACCCCACACAATAAATATATATATATATATATATATATATATATAATAAAATAAAAGATTCCAAATTTAACCCACCCAACTTAACCAAACCAAACACAAGTCTCACCCGCAAGGCCTCAATCAGAAGCAAAATCATTAGACGTGTGTTATCAAAAGAATTGAAAAAATGAACCCTAGTTAATTACATCACTTCTTTTGCTCTCAATATCATTGTCAGTTGCGTAAAACACCAGTTAACTCTTGTTCTTGTTTTCATGGTCCGACAAGTTACAAAACTAGAAAATGTACAAGGGGGCGGACGGGCTAGCTATTTGTGCAACCATTTGTCGAACAATTATTATTCAAGATAACTATATATTGCATGATCTTCTTCAGCCAATCACTTAAATTTTGTAAGGATATTGCTCGTATATGTTTTGTAAGGACTAGGGTTGTTGGATTCTTGAGATCAAACTAGGCCATGTATGAAAAGGGCTCCTAGTAATGAAATTTTATTTAGCAAAGGTAAGTTGTTTGAAATAATTGCATTTGTTGATTCGGATTGGTGTATATTCTTAAATTCTTAGAGATTTGTAACCAGATATTATGTGTATTTTTATAGATAAATTTAATATTTTGAAAAAAGTAAAATGAAAAGAAGAGACCGTATCTAGATCTTCTGCTAAAGCAAAATATAAGTCTGTGTGTAGTAGCTTGTGAGGTGTTAAGGTTGTCAAATGTTTTAAGATAATTAAAAGTAACGGTTTCTTACCGGTTAAACTTTTTTGTGACAATAATGTTGTGTCTATTGCGACAAATCTTTTATTTCATGATTGGATAAAAAATTTTAAAGTCCGTTTATTTTTTCTAAGAGAGAAAATTACATTCAAAATTATAAATATTGTTTCCGTCAACCCAGCAAAACAACCTGCTGATATTTTTACCAAATGAATGTTTGTCAATCAATATGATTTCCTATACAGTTTGTTAAATATGTATAACATGTTTACCAATAGAATTGAGGGAGGTGTGTAAATATAAACACTAATTGTCAATCCTCGTGTCTAAAACTTGTCAATTGTAAGATTGTCATAAGATTCGTTTATGTATGTATTGGTTATTTTGTAGGATTCTTGACAGACCTTGTTGCAGGCCAGCAGGGTGGCAACTGGCAAGACGGATTTGGGCTTGGGCTTGTTGCATAGTGGACAAGATAAATTTGGGCTTGAGCAGCAAGCTATGGTAGATAGAGTTGGGCATTTTGGGTTTTGGGCTGTACCCAAAACCGGGTTCGACCCAACCGGGATTTTTTACCGACTTGAGACAAAACCGAGCATTAATCCGGGTCCCGGGTACACATACTTGAAAACCCTACTCGCTATACCCGGGTAGGGTCTGGTCGGGTACGAAACCGGGTTCAATACCGGCTTTCGTTTTTTTTTTCCTTTCTCTTTTTTTCTTTTCTTGTGTGTACCTCCGATACCGGGTTCAACCGGGTCGGGGTTGGTAAAAAAGTCAAAATCCAAAACCGTTTCCAACCCTACGGATTTAAACTGGCCCGACACGGGTACACCTCCATCGGTACTACCCGTAGTACCCGGGTCCAAACCCGGTTTTTTATGCCCACCTCTAATGGTAGACATGGTGCTAACCCATTTTGTCTTTATTCTACATACGGGTTCTTATGTATCCATGGAGTCCACTATTAGATTTATTCTTGGAGCATATATATGTATCTAGGGTTGCAGGGAATCAATTATCCGATTATTAATTTTGTCATGTTTAACAATCTATCCGATCTCTCTGTGGACACTATGTGTTATAAGTTTTAGAGTTTCATCGCTTTAATGATGTATAGGTATCCTTGACATATTTGTTATGTTTTATTCTCCATGTCATCATAACAATGATCTGAGTTTGGTTTATAACAGTGATCTGAGTTTGGTTTATAACGAATTCTGTTGTTGACATATTGTTACGTTTTTTAACCAAGTATGATCATGATTGACCAATTTCTTAGTCGTTTTTGATGAAGTATACATGTATTCGATCAAGATCAACAATGTTTGACGAATTATAGTCTATTTTAAGAAGTCATATGAAAGGGGACCATATATTATATATATCGCAGTGAACATTGATTTCTCTTCTCACCTACCTTTTGTTCTTGATTAGCAACGGACGGTGAGCACACATAGAACGAAGATAATTCTAGAAAAAATTATGCTGTCACTTTGCTCAGTAGCATTGATATCCCCATTTCCAAAAGTTTTATTTTTTTTTAATACAAAGTTCAGATATGACAATTTAAAATATCAAATGTACACATATTTTTTCCAGCAAGTTGCGACACAATTAACCACAAGTGTACCAATGCCATGTCATAATGTTGTACGTTCTAAGATGATGAAATCGTCAAATGAGCCGTTTTTTGTAACATCATAACTAGTCTCCGTGGTTTAGTCAGATTGTTACAAACTTGGTCGCAAGTTTCATCAGATGTTGCAATTAGGTTGACCGGAAACTTACCAATTAACAAGATAATATCATCTGCGCTATAAAACATAAATTAATTAACAAATGGAGAAATATTAACAAATCCTACCAACTATGGTCAATTTCAATTAATTTCAACAAAAAGGTAATATATTGGGCATGCACTCTACAAGATTTCTTGATTGTGACAATCCCAAAGATCAAGAACCATATAGCTTTTTTCTTGTGTGTAACATCGCCATCGGGTACGAAGTGGACACAAAATGGTGGATCAACCTTTAACCTGAGTTCTGAACTATGATCTTAAGTATTTGCCATTGTTGATTTAATGCAAAAATAAATAAAAAATCACCAAAAGAATAATTACATCTGTCATTTAAACTATTTTATGTAACCATACTTGTTACAAAAATTAGAGAAGTGATCACACCCTTTGTGATGACTTTAGTTCTAGGAAGCCAAAGTATTACCATTTTGAGAGGAAGTAATAAAAAATGTGTTTTAGTTCTTTACTCATAAAATCATTGTCTCTCGTAGCATATAGACAATCATTTTAATATAATATAGGTCGAGTAATTAAATAAAGATATGATAATATTTCTTCTCTCACATGAATCGGGCTCATTAATTTAAATACAAACAGACCATAATAAATGAGATCATATGATGTTATCTATCTTGTAATAGAAATCATGAAATGTTTAAGTAGATGAATGGGATGTGGGGGAGAGAAGATAAGGTGGTGCGACAGTGATAATGAAATGCTATGCGTATTTTAGCATTAAAAATGTTAAAGAATGATAAAAAGATAAGAGTAAGAAAGTAAACGAAGCCACCTAAACCCAACAACAATATCTCTCTTTTGGATTCTTTTTATCCAATCGAACCTCTTCTTGCAGAGAACATGCATGTCTAGGTGAAAGATTCATGTATACTTTCTTAATATTTAATTCAAAAATTAATTATACAATTACCAACATTATTCTTCCGTATACATCTTTAGTAATTCACCTAACATCATGAAATATACAAGTTTCCATATACATACAAATCTATTATTACAAACATTAAAAATCAAATTTTGTGAGTCGGTTATAAACACCTCTATTTACTATATGATATTTCCTAGGGAACCTAATAAAATTGTAGGATAGGAGCAAACGGCCAAGCGCATTTACATTTTATTTTTTATATATTAAACTAGCTTTATTAAACTCGTGTATTACAAAGGTTAAATAAATAAAATATTAATATAATAAATTTATTGATTATAAAATGATATTTTAATATATGATATAACTTAAATTACGTATGAGAATTGACTATAAATAATAAAACAATGATATCAATTTTTTCAAATATTATTTTTAATTTTTTAAATAAATATTTTGTTTTAAAACCAACCGTATAAAAATACATTTCTTAAAAAGTTTCTTATTACAACTCCCATATTTGCTTAAATTTGTTTTTAAAAATTTGACTTTATAAAAGTATTAATTTATTTAGAAATAAACTTAATAAATAGATTTATTTCTTAATTTATTAAATATTAAAAAGTATTTTAAAATAATACTATTAGTAATTAATGTAATTAATTAATAGGAGAGAAAGACGGAAAAATTTCGGTTAGGAGGATTGTAATGATGACATGTGTCACTCTCATTTACTTTTTTATTAGAGTAAAAAGATATTATAAAAAATTGATTGTAAGAAAAAAAATATCATTGTTTATCTTTATATTTGAGGTAAACATTGTTTACCTCTATAAGTTTTTTAGTATTTTTGGAACTAGTTGTGAGTAAGGAGAAAGAAAAGGTAATAATAAATGTAATTTGTTGCTAACTTATTTAAGACATTTATGATTTATCAATTATATTATAAAACAACATTTATGATCATCTTTGAGAATTAAATATCGATTATTTAAGACATCAAAAGGGATCAATCACAAAATAATCATGGTATCATCATTTTCATCAAAGACCTCTACCCATACAAGTAAGTCTAATATCTAATTGATGTCTATTTCTCAAAGACCACTATTCATCATAGAGCTCTATTCATACCGGCGGTACATACATTTTATTTGGCAACAATTTCGTGCATTTGAAAGGAGCTGAGTGATTCATTTTCAATTCGAATTAGATTGCACGTGTTGGATGAAATGAGGTTTTCATCTTTTTCATGGTTGAAGCATATGGCAAGATTAGGGGATCATATGAGGCACAAATAGCGTGCTTTTCTTTTTCTTAAATTTTCCTTTGTAATTTATGTATTGTGGCCTTAGCATCTTGGTGATGATTGTAATAATTATTGTAATATTCATGGATGAATCAATAACAAATATACAACTTGGTTATACCCAGATTATATACTTGTAGCTAGTGAAGATAGAAGTTTTAGAAAACCAAGGGATCAAATAGACATTATACAAGTGGTGTGGGGCATATTTGGGAGCAGTAATTGTAGTCACCACATGAAGCATTGGTTGTTTGCCAATGCTAGTGCTCCTGTCATTGTTGCTTTGCCTTTGGCTCTACCCATTCAAACTCATCTGCCTTGAACGGCGTTCCCAATCATCATTATAATAAGACCCCTATATCCCTTCACGATAATAATTTATTACACAATTAAAATAAAGCCTTAGGGTCGAGTTTCACTCTGATAGGAGGATTCAGTTAGTAGATGTTTTTAATTGTAAATATCTTCCTGAGCAGATTGGAGTACGAACCAGGCTCTGAAACAAATAGACGAGTCCAGTTTAGATAACACGTATTATTTGAATTAGATTCGTACATTTGTCATCCTATTAAAATATAATATTATCAAACTGAAAATAAGAAAAGAAAAAATAGTGATTTTTAATGTAATTGTAGTGATGTAGATAAAGAATCAACGTGAATGCTTTTGAAAATGCTAGGTTGATCCAGACCGTTTTAAATTGTAGGTTTTCTCCTTGAAAGGAATGCGATCCCAACTGTAAAAAAATATAATATTGCAATGAAGATAGTGTGTGGGGTGCTAATGAATCATATATTAAATGGTTTAGGAGGAAGCTTCTTATGATTTTTCAAAGTGGACGTCATGGGTTGGAGTCTTACTAAATGCAATATGCATCAAGTGGATGAAGAATTTTATCACAGTAAAGCTTTGAGTGGCATTTCGCAAAAGAGTTTACTTGAGTGATTGTGCTTAATAATTATTCGTTGACCGTTAAAGAAAGAAAAAGATAATGTGTGTGGTCCTCAATTTTGGATCAAGTGGGCTATCTCCACGTGTTAGAAACATCAATGAAACATTCCGGCACCGGATTCACTCACCGGCGAAGGCTAACACCTAAATTAGTTAATATACATATTACATGACACCTCTGACTACTCTCATGTGAGTGGGCTCTAGATATTATATATATATATATATATATATATATTATATATATATATATATATATATATATATTATATATATATATATATGGTTTGCTTTAATTTCCAACTTTGTATAATATATACTATGATTAGGTTATATAATAGTATTATGATCGAGGGTATAAAAGTATAAATAAAGCTGTACGTATAGTTGGAATATATAAAATATGTAATTTGTTCATCATGAACCATCGATCAAGAACAATACTGGTCGTAGATCTACGCCATTTGATCAACTGTGGGGCTGCCTCCATCTGATCGTCTGACATCTGCTTCTGCATTATTTCGAGTTTTAATATGCATGGAATTTGTTGCTTTCTGTATTTATGCAAGTTTTTCTGCACTACAGGTAATCTTATTCAAAGTAGGTTTTTATATATAATTTAATAAAATCCTATTTATAAATTAAATGTATTGATAATTTATATATTTATGCAAGTTTTTCTGCATATCTAATTAAAATGTATTGATAATAAGAATACGTACAGAAAAGAAAGTTTATACGAAAAAAATCTAGATTACTTTGATTGACACATTTATAAATTAAAATGTTGCAGATATTGGATAAGCTCAAATATATTCCTTTTTAGAGATAAAGCTCAATTATTGTTTTTCCAAAAAAGGTCAATTAAGAAAGCAAGTAAGAACAACAGAAAACTTTTAAATACAGTTCTGAATTAATGTTAATATTTGTTTTTCATTGTTAATTTAAATCAGAGTTGATATTTCCAAAGTATTAATATAAGAGGCTCTGTCACCAGCACTCTCGCTGATAGACATGTGAGCAATCTCGTGATGCATTTTCACCAATCCGTTTTTATGTAGTGCAAATATAATATTTGTAACTCAACCAAGAAAGAAAACATTTAGGAATATTTGTTGGTTATCTTTTTATTTAACATTTTTACGATTATAACTGCCGTATGCACATGCTACGCATTTTCAACACGTCTTAGTATATATGTAATTTTTACATAAACGGTTAGACAGTTATTAATACAAAAAGTAGAAACACTATAAAAAAAACTAAACGATTTAGGTTTTTTCTTTTGATTCTCGTAATAATATATTGTTTCAAACAAACCTCATTCTATACTAAATGTAAAGACCTATAATCTATATTTTATAAACATGTGAAAAATTAAAAAAAAAACTAAATTCTTAAGATCGTGTTTTAAAAAATGTATAAACATGTAAATTAAAATAAAACTTAATTTGTCTACGCTTATGCTACTTGGGTTGAAAGGCTAGTGGTAATATTAAAACACGTTTTTAAATATCACTCCGATTCAAACGTGATTAGAAGTTATTTTAGAGGCGAAATTTAACTCTCAAAAAATAGTTTACGCTTTAAGTGTGGTCAAGTAATTTAATTATTGCACTCACTTGTTTCATATATCCTCATATTTAAGTACATGAAACAATTAATCTTATAGTTCAAGTGATCGCGCAGAATTTTTTCGTGTACAACTAAAGAGTTTACACTTAAAAAATAGAACTTAATCGTACGTTTTTGCAAATATAATTTGATAGATACGCGCATAATTATCTATGTACAACTAAAGAGTTTACACTTAAATGTGGTCAAGTCGATCAGTTTAACTATTGCACTCACTTGCTTCATATTTCCTCTTTAAATATAGCAAACTAATTTCATTTTATGTTTTTGCACATTTTGATAGACATACCGATACTTTTCTACATTTAAAAACGTGAATATAATATTATTATTCATGTCAATGTGTGATTTCAATCTAACAAGCCTGGCTTAGTTATATCTAATTATAATGTAATTAATGTCTTCTGACATATTTCAAAATGAGACAAAAAATTAAAGTTCTGTGAGTTTATCGTTAAACATAGTGCAAATATTTACATATTTGGTCTAATGAAGAAGCGTTGAAAAGTTGTGTAAACAGTACATTGATCATCCACGTTTTAAGTAGTAATTGAACTGTGTACGTTGTATATATAATACGAAGGTTACCATTAATATTTCTGTGTTTGCATGATAAATAGTTTTTATCATACCATAATTCTTCACACAAATAGACACAC
Organism: Flaveria trinervia; assembly: GCA_025506515.1. NCBI lineage: Eukaryota > Viridiplantae > Streptophyta > Magnoliopsida > Asterales > Asteraceae > Flaveria > Flaveria trinervia. Next base: position 100,495,133 of record CM046452.1, read on the forward strand.
CACTTTCTAGAAGCTAGAACGACGAATGATATCATATTCGTGTATATGACGATATTCATAAATAATAATGAAGAACAATCGAGAATATAAAGATAAATAGAAAAAAAAAGATAACTTCACCAACTTTGTGACATTGGAATAAAATTTGAATTCTTTAGCTATTATTATTTCGTATCCTTAAATCAAAAACCAAAATAATACATATATTATATTATATATATTTAATATAATATCAATTTCAATATATAAATAACAATAATAATAATAACAACTAACTTGTTATATATATATATATATAGATAGAGTCCTGTTGAATTGATAGAATATTGTTCTCACAACAAAACCAACTTCTCTAATAATACTCTCTTTCTCTCTGCAAAATTCTGATACAACTTCCAGTCTATCTCCCTCTTCATATTACTTCACCCATCCCTCTGCCCATTACCTTTTTATAAACGTACACCACCATCTTTCCTTTTTCACATTACAGTCACTTACTATAAAAGGAAAGAATGGACATTGACTTTCTGAGGTCAATTTCCGAGGACCCAACGGACATGATGATGCTGATGAACCTCGATAAGCTTCCCGATTTCAGCGGAGTTTACGCGGATGATGACAACAACAATCAGGTCACAGAACAAGAAAGCACCACCAGCACCAACACGATCAACCCTCACATGCCATATTTGATGGAAGATTTGAAGTTGGTGAGCCCGAATGCTGGTACTATTTGGTTCGCGTCTCCCTCGGAGGCCCCCAGTGGGACTGGGGAGATGCAGTTGTTGTCGAGTCCACGATGGAGGAATGGTGGTGAGGGTGAGAACAAGCGGCATTCGATGGCCGCCATGAGAGAGATGATATTCCGTATAGCGGCGATGCAGCCGATCCACATTGACCCCGAGGCGGTTAAACCGCCTAAGCGGAGGAATGTGAAGATATCGAAAGACCCGCAAAGTGTCGCGGCCAGGCACCGGAGAGAGAGGATAAGTGAGAGGATTAGGATACTGCAAAGACTTGTACCTGGTGGAACTAAGATGGATACGGCATCGATGCTCGATGAAGCCATTCATTATGTCAAGTTTTTAAAAAACCAGGTGCAGAAACTCGAAAAAGCTGGGGAAAATAGACCGGGGTCGGTCCCCGGGGTTGCTTTCCCCGTGCCCATGTCGAGTGGGAGTTATGGTTTAATTGGCGCACCTTCAAAGGGTTATCAACAATCACCACAAAATATCGTTCATCACTATTAAGATGCTTAATGTTGAAGTTAATATTTAATGTAGAATTCAAGATTGTTTTGTTAACCTTCACAAAAATCATAGCGACATGAAATCTTAGGATTTCGAATCAATGCAAGTTGTACTGTTGTTATAAAATAATCATTCGCTTTTCTACAAGATGACATCTGATTTTTAAATATTATTTTTAGATATTCGATATATTATTGTTGATAAAAATCTTAAAGTTGTCTCAATCTTGTGTATTACTACCTAGTTAATTGAATCAACAAATAAGTACTAATTAATAGCATTTTAGAATGAATTTTACACAAGTACTATAAACCACGTTTTGCTTGTCGTGACATTCCACAAGAAAATTGCTTTGGATTGTTTCATATTTATTTTAACATGTGCTCAAAGGTACAATAATATTTATATTTATTATTGTATATATCACTTAAATATATTAAATAATATTTCATAAATGCAAGTTAACTCAAACGGTATATTAAATGAAATGATACTGTTTCAAAATCGGTATACGTGTTGCAGTTAGATTCTAATTAACAACTTAGAGTATTATAACCCTAAACAGTTTCAAAATACATGTCAACTTTAGTTAATTAAATATTTAAATATCAACATAGTGCCACGCATTTATTTATCGCTTAATTAAGTTGTCACTTTTTTTTTGAGGAAAATGGTGGAAACACAATTATTCAAAGTAGAAAAAGAAACCCAAATAAAGGCACAATATATTCAATGTTTTTTCTTCGTTTATTATAAAAATCTTTCTTCACTCCCCACCATGGCTCGCCTTTCAAGAAAGATCTACTATGTGTTTGTGTGTGATTATAGAAATATAATATGTATTCTTAAATCAATATGAGAAGTTGTATTCAATTTTATTAAACAGCAGTTATATTTCGCTTAGTTAAGAGTTTTAAAGTTAAACTAAAACTACCATGGCACTGCTTATTGAGATAGAGGCCTTATTTTCAACTTTTTTATTGAGATAGAGGCCTTATTTTTCTTAACTTTTTTATCTTCCAACTTGTCTTTCTTATTATACATATGCTAAAAATTAAAGTCGATTCCTCTTCTTTCTTTTTTATTTGGACTATTAAATACAAAATTTGCTTTAGACAAGCTGGTCTACCGTTTTAGTTGGGCGGCCACACAGGTTCGATCCCTATGTCCTACATCTGTTTTTGGGTAATTTTCTTACTTTTATTTATTTATAAACTTTGGTTTATAAAGTAAATGAGGTAGTTCAATGGAAGATTATAGGGACCGGTCTTAATAAGATCCAAAGTCTAAGCAATGGGTGACAGCATTTTATGAAATGTTAGTGGGTTAGTGATTTTTCTTTTGTACATCAAAAGATGAAGGTTAAGAAGGGTTGACTTTGTTAAAATTGCGTTAAAGAACTCTTTGTGCTTTTGTCATTCATAAATGATTTTATTGAATTGAATTACATGTTAATATTTACTCTCTTCCTCAAGAATATTTGAAAATTTTTGGGTCCGGCGTGAGTAGTAAAAATAAGTTTTATAATATAATATCAATACCTCATGTAAAAGGTTTTTTTAACGAGTCTCTGTAATATAATAAAATATGCTCTTATAATATCAAGTCTCTACGCTACACTGCAAAGAAGCTGATCAATCTTCCGCCCCTAGCCCTAGGTACATTAGTCTGCTTTTTTATATGGGTATTAAATTGGGTTTAGATTAAGTAATTGGTCATGGGCTGAACTAATTAAAACTATATTGAGCTCTAAAGTTTAATAGATTAAAATAATTAATTGTTATTGGATCTGTTAATGGGTTTCCTAATGACTTATAGTTTAAAATAATTGAATTGTTATTGAATTTGTCATGTGACTCAAATGAGTTTTCCGACAGTGGTGGGCCTCCTTTTTTATGACGATCTTGAACAAGTCAGGCGTTAAACATTAAAATCAATATAAATGGTTATCATCTCATATAAAAAAAATCACTCGAACATTGATAGTAGTTCCAAAAGTCATTAAAAAAACAACTCTGGCTATGATATAAATCTATATTACTATACTAGGTTAGAACCCATGTATTACATGGGTGGACTAAATATAAAATTTTAAAATCTAAAGTTTTAAATTTGTATTATATATTATTAACCATTAGTAAAATAAGAGTAATAAATATTAGAAAATTGTAAATGACAAAATAATGAAGATTAAAAATAATATTTTAATATATTATATAATTGAAATCTTATAATTTAGTATACCTTAATAAATTATTAGCATAAGAATATTTACATTTTAGATATATAATTATTTAGTTTATTTACTTAAAACACATATCTTTTAATATTTTATAGAAACTTACCAATAACTAAGATCACTATTTACCGGTTATTATATCACTCAAACAAAATCAAAAAGTGATTCGAAATTAATATTAGAAATTTTTAGGTCATTTGATTGTATAGAGAAATAAGAAAAATTATTAATTTATAATAAAAGAAAGAATATAGAAAAGTAAATGAGAAGTTGGTACTATATGCATTTGATTGTTTATAATTAATTACTATATAGAAAATTATTAATCTATAAGGAAAGTAGAGTGTGATTTTAGTAAATATTCAAAATCATTAATTACTATATGCATATGAGTTTAGGCATGAAAACCAATATTAAAATGTACAGAATCGTATCATGTGTCCAAAACAACCTTGGTTTATTAGAATAGATAAATAATAAATCTCTTTGAATAGAGATGTAATTTTGACAAAATACAAATTTTAAAGCAACATGTACAAATGAGTGCATCACATTTAAGAAGGGTAGAATAGGGATTTGATTAAAATTTTAAGACACTTTAAGGGTAATATCGTAATTTTATCCATTAAATTTTATAAAATTTGACATTTTTACCCTTGTCTCTTTCATGTATTTAATAAACATTATTAATATATTATTTAGTTATATGATATTATTTAATTCACTTCATTAATTTTTATTTTATTTATGATACTATAAATTGACATTTATATTTATATTTACTAATTGTATTTTTATAACTAAAATTATTTTAATTAAGTATATTATTTTATTTAAATATTTAAGTATATAACTTCTATAAATCTTCATATTTATAATAACTTAATACTAATATTTTTCTAGGGGCATTATATAAGTTTAATAATTTTAATATTTATCTATATTTTTATAATAAAAGTGAGAGGATGATAGAATGATAATTTTACATATAGATTAAGACACCCATATGAAAAGTAATGTTTAAATTTGAAAAATTAATTATTTTATTTCATTTATACCCTTACAATAAAATATAATATATGATTGCTTATAATACAAATGTTAAAACATATACACGTGGTCAAACAAAATTGTCATTTACTTTCAATGTCGTTTATATATTGTGATTGAGCACTAATCCTTCTTCTCATTTTCTTTATCAGTTGTTAACAACTCAATAATAATCAAGATGATAATTTGTGATGATAATTTCTTCATTAACTTTCTTCTGTATATGCAAATCACCACAAAAAACTAACTCCGATGATCATAAAACTCTAACCTACATTTATAAAATAAACCTTCCTAAAATCTAGGTAATAAGTGATTTCCGACCATAAATCTCACTCATATTTTCACTATTCTTATTGCGATAATATAATTGTCTTAAAAACTTTTGTAATATACGTAATTATTTTCTTTTATTTAATTTTTTCAATAATTAGTGAATCTATGGTGGCCCCATTTCGCCTTACCAACCCCAGGGAAGATAAAGACCGGGGGTCGGACCAGTCTTTTCGGCCAATCACATGGCTACCATACTACTGTGAGCCGAGGAGCCGAGTGCTATTGGAGGCGATGAGTTTCTTCAACATTTAATTTACGTCATAACGCACTGAGCCGATACCGACTAAAATCAAATTCCCAAAATATCATGCAACAACCGTACCGCTGTAACGCACGAGCATTTCCAACTAGTATATTATAACCGAGTAACGTACCATGATAAATATGGGCAAAGCAAAGCAAGCAAACTCCTGATCGTACACGAGAAAATCACGTGGAGTCCTGACATACATCTTATCTTTATGAGGATTTAATTAAATTTCTTAACATCGAAATCTGTACAAAACATTTTTCTCTTAATTATTCTGCTCCCAATGATGAGGTGTCCCTACGTCATTTGGCTACCACGTGAACGCAATCTACCTGTGCATTCATTCTGTCCTACATGGCTTATTTACGCAAATTAGCTTTTCACCTTCATCGATTTTGTTCATTATATATAGTGTCTATCCTAATTAATTACATGATTAATGACTTTTTACCACGTTTAGTGCATGAATATGAGTTTGGTTAACATTCAATCATCTTTGGTTGATAGTTTGGTTAGATTCTTTTTTTAACCGTGATTGTTTGATATATTTTAAAAGTGATTATTTGGATAGATATCTAACTTTTGTTTGTTTGTCTCTGGGACATCCTAATGGTATATAGTAAGTGATATAGTGAGTAACCAAAATGTTTTAGTTTCTACTCCCGATACAAGATGTTATGATGTATCCCAGAAAATCTTAGTGTTACGGTTTATGGTCATTCTAAAACACATAGAAAGTTATATATAAATAAAATGCAGAAGAAATTGAATGAACAAAACGTTTTATATATCACTACAACAAAATGAAATCCATGCAATCCTCGTAATATGTTTTATACGACCTCGAAAAAATTGCATTACACTTTAAATAGATTGCATAATCCTAAAGAAACTTTTTTTATCAAAATATGCATAATTACATGAAGTTGTATAAGTTCTATAAACAACTTTGTTATTAATAAATGCAACATTTTTGTTAGCAAATGATTTTTTCTAAGAGATTGTTTTTAAAAGATTGCATTAGGCTTGTTTTCTAGTAGTGTGCTTACAAATGCGCACGTCAACCAAAAAAAAGAAGTTTCGCCTCTGTATGAAAAATGTAAATAAATATATCACTGATATAATTTATACGGAGAGAAATAATAATAATAAATCTTGAATGTGAGCAACCAAAAATCACACATTTTAGTAATTTTATGCTTCTTACAACAGTTGTTATGTATATTGTTGGTTGGTTTATTGCTAGTCGATTTGTAATAAATTCTAACTGTTTAAAACGAAAGTATTTTCCGCATACTTTTAAAAGATTGTAAATGAAAAATTAGAATATTCACTACTTATATATAATATATAACATTTTCCTTGTTAGAAACAACTATTGTAGAAAAAGAAGTTATAAGATATTCAACTTCTTCAAGGTAAAAAAAAATATTATATTTATGATTAAAATAAGAAGTAAGGTAAGGTTGCCTCCCCCATTCTAGTAGCTAGGAATTGTACGTACACCACTAAATGCCATCAAAATTCAATCCCATTTCAAATCAAAAGCCAATCAAACAATAAAATCTAGGAGGAACATTGAACAAATGTTGGGTATTTTTATGTATAAGTGCTACGGACAAGGGATCCAAAGGGGCAACTACATGTGATAGGTCTCAATAAACCACAACATTTTTTTATTTGACTAGCTACTTTTCTACACATTGGGTACTCTTAATGTCCTTTCTATCCACCAAGTTCATTGCATCTTTTTTTTCCATATAAAGAACATTAATCATGCTCCTTTATCCTTTTCTCAAAAATGAGTTTTTTGTTGCCTAATCCCTTTTTCTAATTTACTATTAATTATTCGTCTTAACATTCAATTATGTCATTGCTTTATGTAGTTTAAAAATATTAGTATATAAGTCGCAACATATGTACTAGTAAAGTGAACTTATAATTTGCCAATTAACATATTATTATATTATTTACATAAATGAATATAATACATAAAGAATCTATACATTGACAATCTAACACATAAATTACTAAGCTACTTCAGTTGTTTACAGTTTCTATCATGGTAAAGCTTAAAAATAATCTAGATCCTACGGTGCCATCCTATAATGCAAAGCTTAAAGCATATAAAAATAATCTAACATGTAAATTATCTATCTTCATCTTTATTATAGACATATTTCTTTTATTTTATATTACTATCAGAATCTCCATCTCCATATATATCTATAGCTTTAAGTTTCATATTTTTATGGATAGTGATTCTCGATCCAAATATAGAGATTCGGTATTAATTTTATTAAATGCGGGTTTGTGAGTGATATATAAATAGAGATAAAGAAAGGTGGGAGGTTAAATAAAATTTAGATAGAAAGGTGACACTTAATTAACTATTATAACCATGAAGATTGAGATTCTACTATGAATGTTCTAATGTTGGTATTACAAACGTTGGCTTAAAATATTTTAATGCTACAAATTATGTGCACATAATAAAATTTCTTGCTCGTAAATAAGTAAAGAAATAATGACAATTGCATGATCACAAATGTGTATGATTAAAGAAGATGAGCTTTTGAGTACATATCAATATGGAAACATGCATGCATAAAAACATATATAAATAATTAAGAATCAAATCAAATAAGTTATATGTAAATAGGAATTATAATAGACTAAATTCATTTAATTTCCCTGCAAAATGCATTCAAATCCCTTTGCATTCGAAATTAAAAAATATTTAAGTTTTTATTGGATATATGCAATATTTTATTTAAATTGAATAGATACACTAAATAGTGGAAGTCACAAAGTTGATAGGTCCTATATCACTTAAGAGATGACACGACATATATGTTGGGTCTAATTCCTTAAAGTAATATGTTCGTCTTTTTCGAATAGGAGGGATGTATTCAAATTTTCTATTTTATATTCGTTTTTTTCCATTTAATTAGGTATGGTCCATGTAATGCATGCATACAACTCAAACCAATACGCAAAAAGCCTCAAGAGTTTTAGATTCTACATTTTGTGTTTTCTACGGGTCATATATCACTTAACAGATGACCTTATCTCTAGAAAAAAAAATTAGGATCGTAGACGAAGGACGCCATCCATGGCTTCCGTTGGTGATTCTTATTCTTATTGTAGTGTATTTTTATGTCGAAATTCATCACTAAAATCCCCTAAGTATGGTGTGCATTCTAAGTTATATGAAATATATATATATAATTTCTAATCTATTAACAGTAGTAAAACAACATATTATCAATGCATTTTAAAATGTTACTACTAATTTTAGACACGTTAAAAATAATATATAACATAGATGTCTTATATGGTGTAAATGTATATTTTCGGTTTGATTCGTCGCATATTATGGCATTATGCCATTATGGTGAAACTCTAGAAGTTAGAAGGCCCATATTGAGCCTCAAGAAAAGGCCCAAGGCCCAAATATATAAAGATTTTGGGGTCAATGTTGTTCGTATCAGACTATCGGGCACTTTTAATAAAAAAATATATACATACACAACACAACAATATGTCCAAAGATAACATAAATCGAGTAAAAACACCATATCTAGCAACGACACAGACAAATTTCAACAAATTAGATAGAATTTAAATTATAAGAATCAATATTGTTGGGATCGTTTACTGACGTCCTACTGTAAATCTTCATATGTAAATATAATTCAAATTTGTCAGTAACCATAAACAATATAACTAGCAACGACAATCACAGCTTTCAACAACTTAAAAAACAAAACTGGATCTTTGTTACCGTACCGACATGATATAAACAGTTTAGTGGTTGTTACTCTAAACAACAACTTATGGAACTTCCGAAAGATGATATTGCAGTTCAAGATTGATCGGAAGACATGTGAACAAAAAGTTTTCCTAATTCCTTTGGCTGGGTTAAAAAGATTGCTGCTATGCTGCACAAACAAGCACAAGAGGGAGACTCCTAAGTTATTTGAGTGGGAATATAGTTAATGAATTGTCCCACATCGTAACATCAACATACCGAGTGTGGGTTTATTAAGTGGATGTTGGTTTATGATTTTGTGTTTGTAACAAGGAGAGATGGTTGGCATCTCCTCTGATAGAGACGGGAAAAGCTTTTGAGCTTACTTGTTAAACACATCCGGTTAAGGCTACCCACTTTGGTGGATCTCTAACCCAATATTTTTTTTTTAATTTTAAGCTTTTGAGCTTACCTATTAAACACATCCGATTAAGGCTAACCAACTTTGGTGGATCTCTAACCAGATATTTTTTTCTTCATATTTAATGGTTTTTTGGCAATTTCATATATTTCCCTTCAAACTTGCAAATTTATATATTTTCTAAAATCATGCTTTATCATCATTGTATCTTATGTATTGAAAATTTATGTTTTCATAAAAAAAATTATTGTTTATTAGTATATTTTGGAAAACTATTCACCCTTATAAATTTTTTAATAAAACAGCGAGAAAAAATCTCATATAAGTTATATTAGTATATAAATGTATTATTTAATTGAAATAAGAAAATAAAATATGCTTTTTAATATATTATAAAATGAAATAGAGAATGAGATGTAAATACTTTTAAACAATAAGTATAAAATACCTCACTCTGAACAAAAATACTCAAAGTTGAGCCATGAGGTTTTCTCAGCAATAGATTTTTTTTAGAGGGTTGGGGTGCGATCAAACGTTATTAGTGATTTTAAGCCTTCTTTCAAACGATTTCTAAGGGCGCTAAATGATTCTTCAGGTTCTCATTCTATACAGTTGCGTTACTTTGCAAATATTTGCTGCATTTGTTTTTGTTTGCTTTAAGTTTTATAATTTAAAATCGGTGTCGGATTTTTTAGAAGTAGAAAAATCAAAAAGATTGGTCACCAGGGAGAGTTTTAAAGTATGAACGAGAATGTAGTAGATTATGCTATATTGAAATTCATAAATTATTTTTATTTACATACTCTACACTAATGCTGGTCTAGAACGAGAATGTAGTAGATTATGCAATTGGATTTTTCACTCCCAACTAAAACATTAGAAAACAAAAAACATGTGTATACTCGCAATGTCATTTAGCATTACTCATTACATGATAATTAGCAATCCACGTTAGGAAAATAACACTGATAATTCTATGGTTATTAGTATCCTTTAAGAAGTGATAATCTAAAACCAATAATTAGGTTATTTTAAAAGAGAATTTAGCCTTTTATTCATTTTTATATCTCACATTTATAATATATAATAAAAGAATGTTTTTTAAGAAACGTGTTATTATTATAACATATCAAATAACAAGTGTTATCATTATAACATATCAAAAAAATATTTTTTCTGTCTCTCACATAATAAATATGAAAATTAGTAAAACAATTAATTTGACTTTTTTCTTATTAAAATACGTTAACACAAATATATATCTATATATATGTTTCTTGTCTCTCTCATATTATATGATAATTATTCTAAATAAATAAACTAAACTATAAACATCTAAAATATAAAAACTTTTATTCTACTAATTTATTAATATCTACTAAGTTATATGATTTCAAACATATTTTATCTTTAAATATAAAGTAATAATTTTTAATTTCATTATTTGTTATAAATTTTAAAAATTTATTATATTTTTATTTCATCAATGACTAATAACATCTAAAAGATAATATTTTTAATAAAATTAATAATTTTAATATGTTTTATTTATCTCATTCATTTAATACATGGGCACTAACCTAATATGAAATATAAGATCACTTAAAATTAAAATAAAAAGTGGACTGGCACTGCTACGGTGCTACCCCCACCCTAAAATGCCATGGGCCCGATTGGAGCTGTTACGGGCTACGGGCATGGTTAGAACTTAGGAGTTAGGACCACTAGTCCGTCTGGTCACATTTTGCTTGGGTATATTTGTAGCCTAGTTTGGGCCAAGACTTGTTTAGGATTAGACCTAAAGCCCACTTTTGGGACCATTTAGGCCAGACCAACTTTACTAGGCTATAATGATTTTTATTAAATAACAATTCATTGATCAGGTCCGCCCCTTTTTCCACCATCGGAATCTAGACTGAACAATTTCTACCATGACACTTCCTTTTGTCATCGATGTTCATTTAAAGTCTAGTTTCACTTGTTTGCAGGATAAAAGAAAACTCTATTTTCACTTGTTTGCAGGAAACAGCAATGGGGAGGCGGATATTCCAAGGATCACATTAATGAAATTTCAAATAAGATTTAATCTATAAACGAATAATATCATACATCTGATGATGAAGATTTAGCACGAGCAAAGTACAAAACTACCTGTTTTGAAGAAAAACAGCTTGTTAAAATGCATGGCAGGTAAAGCAGCCAGTTAAAGAGCTTATCTGTGGAGTCCTGATCAGTGAGATGGCCTTGTGTGAAGAAGATCTAGTAGCAGCTTGATGTTGATGATTTGTATGGTTCGATAAGACCGACCCTCTCATTTCTTGAGCCTTTTTCTGAGCTGATCTAAGTTTGTTCATAATCTTATCCATCGATGATGATCTCTTTTTCTCCAATTTCATCTGAAAATATATAAAACAAACCTTCATAATTCACATATAAATCCATATAACATTATAGCATATGCAAGAAAAGTGAAAGTGAACCTCAAGTTTCCGTATGGCTGCTTCTGCTTTTGCCTTCTGCAGGTTCTCCCAAGCAGTTATCTTTGCTTCCTCGCGTTTCACCCTTAAAAGCAAACAAATATAAGGTAACTGAAGTTCATAATATACACAAATTGAAATTTGAAAATTGAAAAGTGGACATACTTTGAGAGGGTTGTGGTCATCTCAGAAACTTCCCAATCAGTAGAACGGACTTCGAGTGCTTTTCTTTTCCAGTCATCCACCATTGCTGAGTCGGACCGTCTACCTGGAATTCGAGTTCTGGTTCTCTTAGACCATCTTGACAAACTGACCTGATCATCCACCTGTACATCCCTCACATCTGCTTTAGACGGACGGATCTCCTCAACAGGTAGTATCGAAGTTGACAGGGAGATAGAGTTTGAGTTTCTCATTGTAGGAGATGAATAGGGACTACCCTCAGGGCTCATCTGGGTTGCCATATCTCTTCGTGAAGCATCAGGAGATATGTCGGTAGCAGCATCCATTACACCACTGATTTTACCATCTGTAAACAAGTATTAATTTCACAAACACCTTGAGTTTATATTAGAGATCTCATTGAAAAATCTAAGAAGGCATACAGAGGTTACAACACACCTTGAGTTATACGCAACAATGACTGACTCAGTGATTCAGAGCAACCGTGTACACTGAGTGATCTTGCCATACAAGGCTCATTCAGTGAAGGGAAATTCTCACTGCTGCCATGCTGATCGTGATACCGAATCAACATACCATCACTGGCATTTACTCTACTTGAAAATGGTGATCCGATGAGTAAACTCCCAACATGCTGTCCATCAAACATATGCACTGCCGGGGAATACATGGAGTTGTATGCAGATCCATGAGGCCCAAGTGGCCCACTCTTTGACTTGATCCGCCTTTGCGGTTGTTGACGTGAAGGCCTCAAAGCATCATCTCCTGCAACTGGACTACATATCCACCTCTCGGCATCTTCCCATTTGGAAGGCAACGCCTTCCCACTATTATAAGACATCAATCCAGAACTCACTTGCCTTCTGGTACTATTTGCATGTAAAGGCACACGTTCTGAACTCCAACCTTTCTGCATCACGCTGCTTACAGGCCTATAATTTGGCGTTACTGGACTCGGGAACATACTAGTTCGCCTGCTTGTAACAGAGCTTTTCATAGCAAGTCTTGGAGAAGAAGCAATCACATTCATCCCTTGATTGTTCAGATCCAAAGATGTAGGTCTCCTCCGATCAGACTTCCTTAAGAGAATCTCAGTTCTTGACTTCCGATTTTGGCTATCTATACAACAGCAAGACTGATTTACTTAAGTAGTTAAGTGACAATCAGTATCCAACAGTAGTTGTTAGCATTTTGGGCATCAGATTCTAATCAACATCCACATGACTGACAGCCCAATTTACAGTCTAATTTACAATCTAGCAACAAACTAATGACAGCTTGAAAGTGATCTCAACAATAATATATATTAAGATAATACCTTTTAAAGCTTGAGAGAAGGAGCTTCTTGCTGAATCTAGGGTTTGATTCTTCTCACCATCTGTTTCTGCATCAGTGTATCCTATTACAGCTGCATATACAACAGAAAAGAACAATCATATCTATGATTTGCATTTCCTTAAAGGAAGATCTCCCACAGTCAATCTGTTCTCTGTTTAAATTATTATACCTTTTGCTTTTTCAACTTTTTTGCTTGGATCTAGATCTGGACCCCTCGCGGTGGAGAAATTACGAACTCCACGTCCCGACGAATGCTGATCCTAAAATCAAACCACATTATAGTTTAATCGCTTCAAACCTAACGAATTCGAATCATCCCTAAACTTAGTGATGAAACACAAATCAAACTGTAACGAAACTCGTCAAAACACATCAATTAACACAAACGAATCATGCATTCGGAATCCGATACTTACCCTAGACATTTCCGAGACGACAGAATCGCGATCAACAACATCCGACGCAGAAGAACACCGTTCAACACTAACCGAAGCGGAAGAAGAAAAGAGGCTAAAATTGGAGAATATTACAGAGTCAGGGCTAGCATCACGACCACCACCACCACCACCATAGCTCGATCTCGAGTGACTGTTGGTAATGCTGTTGTTGTGATCTCGATACCTTATGTCGTGCATTGTTAATGGTGGAGGAATCTACAGGTTGAATGGTGATAATAGTCAATCAATCGATTACGGTGGTGATTACGGAGAAAATGGCGGGCATCTTGGAGGGGAAATTAGAGAGAGAAAACAAAACAAAACAAAGGGTATCACGAGGAAGATGATGATGTTTTGTTGAACAAACTTCAATGGAGTGAGAGATGATAGTGGGGGTGGGGGTGAGGTGATGATGAAAATCTTTGTTTATTTTTGTTTTTTTGACTAGAAATTATGATAAAGACACTTGGATTCGTACCTTTTTGTTTTCTATATATATCACTGAAATAGATAACAAAAAATATTTCACTGTGAAATATGGTAGAAGAGCTTGCCTTAATAAATATAAAACTTTCATATCGTAAGTGGTGTCATTGTCACAGTTTCAGCGTATTTTACATTATTTCATTTACTTGTATTGTTTATAAAATTAAGCTTTAGGTATAAGAGACAAAGTACCTTTTTCAGTTTACATTTTTAGTGAAGTAACTTGTTCAAAGTTAATTTAAAGCAATCACCATCTTCTATGTTCTCACTCAAACTTATTTGTCACTAACGCAATTATTATAGTTATAATTTTTTCACAGTATGTAAAAAACGAGTAAAATGGGTTAAAGATGAATAGAGATGTAATAAAGTTTTATAATCTTTTAAGTTGTTTTATTTGAATATATTATATGTCGTAACTTATTCAACAACATGCTATATCTTATAACTGTTTTACGTGATCGGTGTTTAAAACACATACGCAATAATTTAACTATAAAAGCTTCATGTGGTAGTGGATACTTTACAACAAAATATATTAATTAAATTTTTAAGTCGATAATTTGAAAACTAGGAATGGATATTTGATTATTTCACACCAAAGTTTAGGTGCGAAGCTCGATATTGTGTTTTTTAATTCAAGTTACAACAACAGTACATGGGTTTAATTAAACTCTTCGATACAGTCTTCTCTAAATACCGGTTGTTGTTATGGTAAGGTCATTTATTTTTTACTCAGAATAATTTTCAGGTATGGTTTTGTCCTGGATTTTGATGATACAATGGTTAAACCTTTAGGATTTTCTGATAAGCGATGGTTTTTGGTATTTTTTCGTTTGAAACTTTCGTTAAGTTTTTTCTGGTGCTGATGATGCGGGGCTTAGTACTAGTTAAATTTAATTTCTATATAGTAGCTCATTCTAGGGTGTTCATCGGATTGGATTTCAAATTATTCGGATCTAAAAATTTTCATGACCGAAATCGGATCCAATCTGAATAAGGATAACTCTATTCGATCCTAATCTATTTGAATTCAATTCGGATCGGATTCAGATATATATATGAAAATCCAAATAAATCAAATAACTAATTTTCCTATTTTTTTGTTTCTATTTTTTTATATGCTAATTGTGATATCCGAAATCCGATCCGAAATCCAAATAAGGAATTCGGATTCGGATGAGATCCGATCCTAATATCTGAATAAGGATTCGGATTGGATTTCGGATATTTTCGAATATCGGTTTTGTTGAACACCCCAAGCTCATTCTGACCTATTAATTCTTTAATTATAATATTGTTTAGCCTCCATCATGAAATTGGGTTTTACTTGTATTTGTTTTGTTTATTCTTATATCCATGTTCGTTCACTTACAATTTTTGTTCAACTGTTTTCGTTTATGTATGTCAACTATTCATTTAGAATATTAATGAACAAATATAAAAAAAACACAAAGTGACGATAAACGATAAAAAAACATTGCTTTAAATGTTCGTGTTGTACGGTTAAACTTAAATGAACAATTATAAACGAACTTGGAACATGTTCGTTTTATTTATTTACAAATATTATTCATTACAACTCCAATCATTTTCACACCATTTCAACTCAAGGGACCCAACCCCTATTGTAACATCTCATTCGCGTGGGGGCGGTTGATACCAGGAATTTGACATAAAACACGTACAACTCACGCACACGCAACTATTTGGTAAAAGATGAAGCCATGAAGGTGACAGGCTTTTTATTACCTTGAATAGTGGCACCAGTCCCACTTACAGTTATGTCCCATCTACTTTTTCAAACATTGCAATTCATACCTTTTACTTGTAATATCGTGAATACGGATTCAAAAGTTAAGTATTCACCTTTGCTTTTTCCACGTGAAAATTGGTTTATCCAAATGTCCGTTGATAAGTTGAACCATATGTAAAGGTACATAAAACTTTAATGATCATGTTTGATTATTCCTAGCTAAACCAAATCATCCTAACAAACTAAAGATTATATTGTCAAGATGTACATAGACAAATCAGTGATGTTGCTGCAAAAACACATCGAAAGGTAACCCAGACCGTCACAGCGGGAAAGAGATACGCCAGACACACTTTATCATCTCCAAACGTATGATGAATATGTAAACATCAATGACAACCTGTTATGTGGGGCCCAAGGAAAGCCCCGAGTACCACCCTCCGGTTCTAGTAGCCGAGACTAGCGTATTCTAGGCTTGCACAATTTCTAGGTATTATTTCTTTTTACGAATGCATGCTTTTTAAGTAATATTTCTCAGTTTTCAGTTATCAAATACTTGAATTGGAATCGTGGACACTGACTATGCTAGAAACAAGAGGAAAAAAGACCTACCAGATATTCTATCCCTTCTCCCAACACTTAGTTTTTCAAAAAAATTCGTCAATGTTGACACCTCTATGTATACTATATACATATAGGCATAACATGTAATCTGTAATAAATATGTATACCATTATCAACCACTATAACAATGAGCCTGTTGTACACACTGATGGATGGGTGAAGTAGGCAGTGATAGTCTTCAATTTGCCATTTACAAAGTTCTTCTCAACCTGATACCAAACATGGTCACAATCAGATACATTTGCTCATGTTTGAACTCGCACAAAGATGCATCCAATATATCATCAAACCGACTTGCAAAATATTCAATTAAATTAAAGAAATAGAACATTAATACTACAAATAAAAGCTAGTGAAGTACCTCGAGTGCCCATGGAGGATTAGCAGACAGAGAAAGCTCAGCTAGTTGGTCCAAGACAACATTTTTTGGAAGAAACATAACAATTCTTAGAGCGATTTCTTTGGCCACATTGAAGAGAAACTGCCTGCAATGAGCCAACATTAAAAAGAATAAACCCTAACAATTAGGCTAAATAGATGGAAGTGGCATCGTATTTAGGTTAAGAAATCAAACCCATCATGTGGCTTGAGCATAGTACTGATGTCAAAGTTTTTTGCTTTAATATATTCTGGTCCTCCCCAAGGCGGAGACAAGAATATGGCATCAGCCTGCACATAATAGAACATTAAGAAATAATTTTCTATATCTAAAATGAAAGAATGTGCTTAACACTTTGATACCTTTAACTTCGGAGCTAGAATGAAAAAGTCTCCTGTTATGAATTCTATAAGATCGTTGACTCCATAAATGGTTGCATTATGTTGTGCATACTCAATCTTCTTTGGATCAATATCAATAGCAATAACGTGGGTGCTTCTGGAGTAAATTCATATACGCACGTTAATATCTAGAATGAGAATATATATTTCTTTAACTTTGTTTTAATTAAGCTTTACTTTGATGCAAATCGGATGGCATTCCCACCAACTCCAGCAAAACAATCAACAATAATGCCACTGCCACAACGAAAAGCATGATGATTTGCTATGCACTCAGGAGTTGCTGAAAACCAACCTTCTTCATCCATTTCTATACCATCATCATATTTAGAGAAAAGAATGTATCTCTGACACCAATATTTACCAATAATTGGAGAAATTTCTTCCATTAACACCTCGTATTCAAGCTCTGTGAAAAGTAAAAACTGGCCATTAAAAGAGATGAATAATATAAGTGAGCAAGATCACACGTGTAACAAACCTTTACTGTCAACAGATGATCTCCTGTGTACCCTCCTTCTTCTTACTTTATTGTTACTTTTGTCAGGGGCAACATTAAGCTCATTTTGAGCAGCATCAATGTCATAATCCATTTTAGATGAACTAAGAACCGTTTCTGTTGACCCATTTGGCACATAGACAGAAGCTAAATGTTCCATTCCTGGAGGTGTTTCCCATGTTGACTCCTCTGTTTTATGATTGTAATAGTATTTTCTTTCATAATATTCATCCCAATATGTCATCCAATCTCCAAATTCACCATTGCTTCCGTTATGAACTGGATCACAATTATCAGGTAACGGAGAATGTACTTCAACATTTACACTACTGCAAATCTGCTCAACTTCAGACATCTGATTAGCAACCAAAGGATCTTCTAATCTCTCTTCTAAACATCCATTATTTGAATTATCCTCATTATTATCAGCATGTATATCACCAACTGCATTGACATGGAATATGATGAACCAGACATACCAATGAGTCAGATTCCATTAACCAACAAATCCTGATCTGGCCCAAGACCCAATTAATCTAAATAGATAAATGGATCACGACCATAACTATTGTTATTAACTTAAACAAGACACGCCCCTTTTCTCTCTTCCCCAATCACACCTCCCCGAATCCCATGACCCCTCCCCTTCAACCCTATGCCTCTTATCACTGTTATAACTTCAAGAAATTTATTGTTATTGTCTTATTGAAACATATTACATAAAACAGGATTAGTCTGACTCAAGTTCTCTTCTAAAACTTGGTGATCATAATATAATCACATCATTAAAAGATTTATATCATGAAGAGAATCAAGCTTTTATGAAAATAAAAGTATGTTGTTGCATTTTAGTATAGAGTGATAACTTCTATAAAAGTTGAAGTTCAAATAGAAAATTGTGTTTAAAATGTGTCTATGATACTCGTTTTTATAGAAGTTGATGCTATTAGAAAATACCATTTAGCATTCGGTGCAAATTAGATCATATAATGCATATAAATATATTTAAGTTTGTTTTGACCTGCAAAATATAAGCCTAAAATTACATACTTTTGAAATTTGAAAAACTTATCATGTGGTTCGGTTACAATTAAAATTGAACCGGAGCTAACTAAGAACTGATGTTTGAAAAAATCTTAGAAGGAGAACCAGATCAAAAAACCTGTTTTATATCTCTATTGTTAGTGTGGTTCGGTTTGTCTGATATCAGTCCAGACAGCTTTCCTCACCCCTATTAAAAAAATTATAAGAAAATGTACTCATATAAAAAATTTACAATACAAAATAGTACTCACATTTTCAGAATTCGTAGTCATATAACTACTAACATTTTTAAAATTGTTCCCAATAAAGTGTAGTCGTATTTAAAACTAATAACTAGCTGTGATGTTCAAGACTACAATTATTTGAAGGAATTAAAAGTGGACAAATACCTAAAAGAGACATCTTAAAAAGGGAGAAATAAGAGAGGTGACGTATAAGGTGGTTAAACGCGGTAGGTTTAGGTGAAGCGTGGGAAGGATGAGAAGATGAGGCCTACTGGAAGATTGTTTAAATAGTTGGACAAATAAAAAAAAAGATGGAGGTAGTTTAAAAAGATCAATTCAGCATCTAACTTGAACAGCCTAGAGAGACAATGGTTCAACCCAAATATTGATCTACTGAAATAAGTCAATCCATTGATCAAGTTTCGTGATCTTATGGATGTGTACTTGGATCAGATCCAGATCAAGACCCAACCCACTGACAGGACTAGAACTGCTCATGTTATCATGAATAGCAGCAGAAAATGCAATCTTACACTTTTTCACTTCAACAGAATTAGAAACTTCATATGTTGTTTCTTCATAGGTATGCAAAACTTTCTTGCAGGCATTCTTCTTTTTCCCTTTGACTTTTTCTTTCCGTTTCTGGAAAACCAATTTGAATATCAATTCATAGGGAAAAAATTATTCTTAGTGTCACACAAAGACGACTGAAATCTAAAATGAATCAAAGCCCTACCTTCCCTTTCTACAAATATTATAACTACCCCTTTTGATATAAGTTAGCACTTAACACCATAGCATGTTAATAAGGTAACTGAGATCGCTACTTAAAAAATTCACATCTAGTTTATCTTTTCACCTTGCTGGTTTCAACATGGTTATGAATGCCTCCCAGTTAGTGAAATGTGATTGCAATGTCTCCTAGATATCCAACAAACAACACATCATTCTAAAAATGCCTGAACTGAATGATGAGATGCAAAATATGAATAAAAGTGCAAAAAAGGATATAAGTTACCTCCTTGTTTGTGCAGAAGGAAAGAGGAAGTCCAAGTTCATTCATCTGCCTAATTAATTCAGTATCAACATGTGAAGAATTACTTTCTGAAACACACAAATTGCCATCATCCTTCACTGTTTTCTGCATCAAATTATTGTAATTTGAGATTCTAGCATGAGAACAAGAATTTTTGACATGTCACACCATAACAGAAGATCTAGCCAGCCACTTCAACTTTGGTTTAAGCTTAACAGAATGTTACGTAGCTAAAAAGAAGTAAAGTTCTAGTTTGTATTTACTAAAAAATTCATAAATATCATCGGGATCACATATAGATCTTGAGCCTCTACTGATTCGACCTCTCTTAGGCATCCTACAACAATATAGGTGTCCCTTGCACATTTCACATTCCAGAAAAGCATAGTTGCAGGTTGACTTTAGATGTCAAGCATGTTAATTCATACTGCAAATTTTTTTGCCAACTATTTGTGCAACTACACTAAAATTACTACAAGTAGGTAAAGTTGTTGGTGCAAACAGCTGTAAAAATCCAGGTTTTAGAAATCCAAATGGAAATTAGACGATGTTATCATAAATAATTTATAAAAATCAATATGTATGCGGTAGCCCTTGTAGTAATATTTTCAAATATATTTTTCCATCATATCTGAATATCTACAAATATATACACGTAAAACCTTGATGAGCAACTAAGTACGATAAATCCACGAAACAATATTTACGATAATTTCATGGAAATGTAATAAACAAATTGGCATTATTGATAAGAAATCTAAACAAAAATACTAAGGGCCAAATTGAACACAAATCAACTAAAGTTTGGTTGAAGAAAATGACATGACTTTAGACCAAAGATGCTTTGAACATATGATAGTATAAGTTGAGTGTTTAATATGCTCAATGGTGTGAGGCCATCAACTAAAAAGTAGCTCACATAGTATAGTATAATACGCTACAAGGATAAACGAGAAGCCATAACATGTAAAATAATTGCATGATCCCATGACTAGAAGGCTTGAATAAATTTAACATTGAAGAAATATATTTCACATGATGCTCAACCAATCATGTGATAAGATTGGATGAGCCCAAGTTCTAGAATCTAGAACTTCGATTCTTCGGCTTTCACAAGATGCTTTGGTCTATGGTTCTGGTAGAAGTATTAAGAATCATGTTTGTGACAAATGGTAGTGTATGAACTTCATAGTCCATAAGAAATCAATAATGCATGTTTGTCGGTGAGTAGCATGCCTAGCTTTTCAAGGTCCCACACTCCACTATCATGTGTGGTTACACAATATTGTGACGTGCATACGTGCAAGACTTCTGTAAGAAACTAAAATTTATGACCATGGTGTGTCTATAAATTGGCAAGGAAGTAACTTGCTATTCAGTCCACTTTGAACTTGCAATGATTTCCTTATTTCAAACAATAAATCTCTGCGATGATGCTAGCATGCTTTATTACATATATGACAATTCCTAAACATAATTAGAGCATCATAATCATTGTGCATACTCCTGATCGTATGGTCATCCTGTTTGTATACGTGATCATTCAAACTTCAGCATTTATGATTGCAAGGATCAACAAAAATGTGTCAACAAAGGGATTGAATGGCCTAGTGGTTGATTGACTGATTATAAGTCCAGATAAGCACGACGAAACAACGAAAGCAACTAAAGACCATCATTGGTACTAGTTATCAATTGATTAATCGGTTGACAGTATGCTACTTAATCAATATCATCCATAGTAATTTATAACAGGTAATGGACAAATGGTAATATCTGAGATCTATATTAGCTTCCTTGGTGGTTTTTGATCCGCTAAAAGCATATTCAACATAAAAATTGCTGATTTCAAATTTGAAAACAATACTGCTTAACTTATACATTCAATAACTATTTTCGTATCTATGAAATGTAGGGTTAAGTAAAGAAAATCTTACAGCGGACTCCATAGAAGTTGAACGATATGTCATCCCCGTACTAATATCGACCCTGTGACAACTCAAAAAACAATTAGGCATAAACATCAACACAACCAAAGTTCCGTCGTATAATCCATTAGATTGAACAACAAATCATACCAAAAGTGGACTTGAGTGAGCTTAAAGAGGGGCCCAAGTGCTTTGATTGCAGGAGATTCTTCAAGTTCACATGTTTCGTCGCCATCTTCCATAAGTACGAGAATAGGGTGTCTTCTATCAAGTCAACGATCGATTGAAGGGAATTAGGGCCAGAGATTGAAAGCGTTAGATTGTGCCAACGGTGGTTTGACCTGAAGGAAGGGCATGGGGTTTTATTTTAATTGATAATTACTTTTACAAAAAAAGTAAAAAGTAAATAAATACTTAGACGCATTTTGTTATCAAGGTGAGAAGAAAAATGAAATGTTGAATGAAATGAAGTATTGAAAATGAATAAAAATAATATGCTTTGCTGATAAATAAAAGCAAATGAATCATTACTGAACTAATTTTACTATCTCTAATCACACAAAGTTATTTCATACATCATATTTTTTCATTTCATTTCATGTTATATTTAATCATCATCCACTCGCCATCAACAACCACTACTAGCCATCGACAATCACCGCCACCGGCCACCACTACCAACCACCACCACCGACGACCAAGATTGAAAGCCACCAGCCATCATCATCCCCAAAACAATCACCACAGGCCGCCACCACCATCAACACTGACCACCACATCCATCGCCACCAACGCTAGCAGCAACCACGTGAAATCATCGCCAACAACCACCACCGACCACCACAACAACCACCATCGGCCACCACGCAGCACCGCCACCGCCCACCAACCATCACCATCATAACCATTTTTAATTTCATTCATTATTCTTTTTCTACTTAACAAATAATACAAAGCAATAATTCTTTTTATTTTTAAAGGCTAAGCAAAATAATAATGACATGTAATGATTTATATATTTTTTCTCGTCTATTTCATTACGCCGTTACTTTTTCTAAAAAGATATAAACAAATGTTTGAATTAGCTTATAAACTAAAAAAATTATAAGATAACAAAAAACATACTTTTTAAAAATCAGGAAGAGTTAATAGAATGTAGTATATGAGTATAATAGGAAATTGTAATAAAAAGAGTTTTCAAAAGTTAATGAGTAGCCCATCCTAATTTTTTCAAAATTATTTTTTACCATGTATAAAAAGTCAATTTAAAAATTTTTTTTCAATTATGACATAATTTTTTAACTTATTAATTTATTCTCAAAAGTCAATAAATCAAAACTTACTTGAAAATAAGCAACCCCAAACACCCACGAAGAGCAACAGTATGCTATTAAGCGACGGTCTAAATCTTCTTGGCCGCTTTATGTTTACGACTAAGACATCTTTAAAACCCTAATAGCTGAAGCCATGCCCGATGAAAACTATACCGTTGCAAACTTGCAATCTAATTTTAGATATATTCATTATTAGAAGATTCTGTAAAAATATCCGCGATCTTGTTTATAAATACTAATAAATATATTTCGTACGAAGGTTGTTACCTGGGAAACATGATATAATGTTTATGAAGTAATTTAGATTTTGTGTATCGCTTTTGTTTAAAAAGATAAACCACACAATGAAAATCATATAAAGATTAAATAGTCCTTTTAGGAAAAGGTTCTATAAAACACAACATAGTAATGTTATAGTTAAAAGCATGTCAATATTTTATAATTAATAAATTATTAATTTTAAAATGTGTTTTGATTAATATAAGCTTCTGTGTGTTGCTTCCGAAAATGATGTATTTCAAAAGGTTTTAAGTTTAATTCATGGTTGAACTAAATATTGGTACACAAGTATATAAATGATGTTTACAACTAGGTATATATCAATGTATTACACGTGTTATATAGAGAAAAATAATATTTTCATACTCCAATAAAAAAAGTATATTAGGATGACACGTAACAAACTAACAACACTACAATCAACATCATTAAAATTTTCCGGCATCTCTCTTCTATAAATAACTATCTTAATTACTAATAATATTATTTAACATTTTTTAGATTCAATAAATTAGAAAATAGATCTATTTATTAATGATATTTCAAAAAATATAAATTTTTAATAAAATACTAAATTTTTCTAAAGCATAAAACTTTTTTAAAAACGCGAAAAATTTTAAAGTTGGTATTTTTAAAAAGTCAAATTCTAAAACAAAAAACAGTTAAATTTGCGAGTTATAATAAGACAATTTTAAAAGTGATATTTTTATATGATTTGTTTTAAAACAAAATTTTTACTCTTTTTTTGGAAAAAAATTAAAAATCAAATTTTAAAATGTTGATATACTTTTTTTATTATTTATAGTCATTTTTCATACGTAATTTTAGTCTATGATATCTTAGAATATGATTTTATAATTAATAAATTTTATTATTTTAATATTTTATTTTATTCAACCCGTGTAACACACGGGATTACTAAAACTAGTAAGTTATAAATTTGTCGTGGTCGTTTATATACAGAGTCAAGTCAAAAGATGATGTCGCTAAAACCTCAATTTGATGCTTGCACCGGTGTTTCCTCTACAAATGATTTACATTACATTTCTAGTCAACTCTTTCATAATCTCCCCGTCAAAACTCTTGATATTTTAATTTTCTATCATAATTGAGTTGCCAAGTCAAATGATTCCCAATCAAATGTCTACGAAAAAAATTCATGTAAAACCTTAAAGGTAAATATAATTATCCAACAAAATTCAAACTAACTTTTTGACTTAATCTTTAACAAGTTAATGTCTTATATTATCCTATATACTATTAGAAACAACTTAAGAATATGCAACTATTCAAATCTACCTTTTTATATGGAGACGACATGACACAGGATTAACGCAACGAATGACACATGAAACATGTATACTTGTTGCAAGTCCAAAGGGGTTGGGGTGGGGTCTACTTGACTCATAAACATTTTTTGTCCATTTAAAAATATAACATCGTCTTCTGAAAAATACATAAGTTGCTTCTAAACTGTTTTTAGTAAATTAGAACATGAATAAAATATATTTCATGAATTTTACATCTATTTTAAATGAAACTATATTAACATAACACTCGTTAGCACTTAGCTATTGCAAATAACATGAACATTTGATGCAATTCCAATACTAATCTACTTTACCATACATACATGCACGCGTGTCATCGACAAAAGCTTTCATATGCCATCCATAGGATTTTCTTTTTCTTTTAGCAAAAACCTTCGTCTATATGCTAGCTATTAGTTAAAATCACTTATTAAAATTGTTTTGTATTGCCTTTTGTTTGCATTAAACTACTGTCAATTTGTTTGATTACACATAGAGGAAACATATGTGAGTCATGGCAAAGAAATATATAGTAATTAAGACATCTACATACTTTGCTTTTTGTGTCTCTGTAATTTATTGTTTTATAACGAATACATATGTGTATTGTGTGTGTTATTCTTCAAATATAAAGCCAAAGAAAAAAGCATGAAACAGGTCCATTTACAGAACAAATATATCATCCTAAAGAAATAAACAAACAGCATTACACTGCCTGTAATATTTTCATCCAACAGCCTCATGATTCTATAATAATTTGTACCTAATACACCAACTGTTGTATTTTTACATCTAACCTTACATTTTCTCTACGTCATGTATCTCCATATACCTAAAAGTATAACTGTAAAGTAACCTGACATTTAATTCACATAAACTCGTACTTATTCACATAAGCTCGTACTTATGCATGAACCCATCAATCCTATTACATATTTACATGCACAAACCAGCACCGTATACACTTCACCATGGACCTGAAATCGTCTTTTTTAGACGATTCCGTTTTGTTCCAGGTTGCATATTCATCATCTCCATAACCTGCTATAACAAAAAATGATCAATCTTTCATTTCAATCAAGAAGATAAAGGGTATTCATTAAATTTTTAGAAAATAGAAAAAACGAGCTTGGCCATCTAACCTAAACTTGTCTGCTTGAATAGCCATCGGCTATTTTTATTATTTGGTTTGAAGATTTCAAATAATTACATTCAATCAAAATTGACCGCGTGTCTCAAGATTATAATATTTGGTGCATATGACGTAGAAGTCTAAACGCATGTGTAGATCATTTTTTTTTTGGGGGGGGGGGGGGGGGGGGGGGGGGGGTGGGGGGTCGTCTTATATGTGCAAAACCTTTTTTTGTATTAATAGACGAGAGTCTTGCACCATGTGACCTGTATATTAATAGACGGGAATGCTTTCATGTCACAGAAAGGCTCGGAACAACTAAACTGATAAGATTATAAAAGTGAATGACAATTTTATAAAAGTCAATGATAATTTCAATTTGGTTACCTCTGTGTGTATGAATGGCTATTTTGATAATATATAGTCAAGATGGCTAAAAAGGGTCGTTAGGCTTCATAAAAGTGCCAAAGGCAATTTTCTCTTTTTGTGTTACTATTTTGTGTTCATGTTGTATGTGATCAATTCGATAGCAAAAAAACTATTTATGTGCATGTACCTGATCTTTTGCATCTTCAACAACTCTTCCTGCAAAACGGAGGTATGCCAATCAAGAGTCTTGTATGAAAACAATGAGGAAAAATAACCCAGGCAATCAATCAAATACGATGTTACCTGTTTTCGTTTCAGTTCTTGGTTCTTTTGCTTCAGTGCCGAGACCTCTGCTTCTAACTCCATAGTATAGGCCTACAAAACACAAAGAAATGTAGCACATGATGTATTATCATAACTTTTACATAAAGAAACACACACACACACAGTTTTTATGACTAAATGAAATGCATACAAGACACATATAATCATTCCATAAATTATGGTACACATAGGACCCTAGGTTATAGAGATCTCACTTGATTATATACCTGTAAAACAAGTGAGTGTTATGTTACCTGAAAGTGAAGTGACAATGTGACATCCTTATAACTTCTTAGGATGTGAAACTTCACTCTAAATACGTTTTGATGTATTAAATTGGTTTTAAATTATTCAATATGTAACCAAGTTAGAGCACCGGATCTACTAGGATGGATTAAAGTTTTGTACTTTCATCCCAAACTCTTCATACTCCACAAATAACAACTATAAACAGTTTTGCTATAAATGACGATTTAACTGTACCAAGTAAAATCAAGCATGAATATAAAAGTATTAAAACACCGTAAAACTAAAAACAGCAATATCATCAGCACACCTGTTTACGAGCCCGTGATCTAGCCGCTGACTCTCGGTTCTTAATCATCCGCCTCTGCCTCCGCTCCACAACTTTCTCAATAGTACCATTTTTCCTCCCCCGAAATACACCATTAAAAACATAAGGAGCAGGCGATACAGACGACGCGTCACCACCATTACTCTTGGCTAACCCATCTGCCGACACCACAGGAGACCCTGCAGCAACCGTGACCCCCCCAGTCGCACCCAACCCGCCCATCGGTCCCATCCCACCTTGGAAACCACTGTTCATTGAATCAGAAAGACCCCCAACTCCATTCCTGATCACAGACTGATTACCAGTTGGTATACCCACAGGAGGACCTCCATAAGGCAAATTACCCTGCTTAGGCATCAACGGCGGTTGTCGCGTGTTTGTAGATCGAACACCATTGCCATTTAACGGTATGTTTCCAGACTGAAATGAAATCTGATTACTACCAACATTAATTGAGTCATTCTGAAGGTTAGCTGCACCCTGTGGGAACCCAATTGCACCAAACAACTCATTACCATTCAACCTGTTAGCTACTTGTGTGTCTTCCCTAACAACACCAGCTTTCACCAGAAACTCCTCAAGAGTCATCTCCCCTAAGGTCTGTTGCCTTTGGGGAAACTCCGGTTGCCCGAAACCGCTGTTGTACTCTTTCGATAAGTCTTTCCACACTTGATCAACTGTCTTTTGGCTTAATGTTCTTGGTAGAGTTAACGACCCTTGTCTCTGCAAACTGGTGCCACCGGGCGATCTTGAACTCCGGTGGTGGTGCTGTTGTTTCCGATTGTTTGCATTTCTTCTGCATTCCATATGTTCTTCAGTAGTTCATCCATGTTCATTGACCCGAAGTCTTTGCCGATGCTACCCATGGTGCTTTGTAGCTCGTCGAAAGTCAACGAATAGATTGACCCTTGTCGCGTCAACGGGAAGTTTCCAGGTGGTCGGCCGCTGCCGCCTCTGTTATCCGTTGGCTGATTTCCGAAGTTCTTGAAGTTCATGACTGATTATTCTTATTATTGAATTGTAATTTGATTTTCTGTTATACAGACACAATTGAATTCATATCAGTTGATTTCATTCGATATCACTAAAACTTCATAACCAAAATGTAAAACAGAGTGAAAACTGAAATTATCTAAGAAGAACACACAGTTACACACAATAACATCACTATGTTTTCTCTTGGTAAATTTCGTAAACATAACTAGCGAAATTGACAAAACCAGATGGGAGTTTTATCGAACATGATTAAATCGCTAATCAAGAAAGGAATTACACGCAATAACATCACTCTGTTTTCTCATGGTAAATTACGTAACATAACTAACGAAATTGACAAAACCCAGATGGGAGTTTCATCAAACATGATTAAATCGCTAATAAAGAAAGGAATTTATCACAATCATCATGTTTTATCAATTCAATTATCTAGAAATGAGGAAGACGATGAAGATATAACTGTATAATATACCTGAATTTATTGTTGACTGAATTAAAACACCTTGTGAAATGTGTTTTGTCTGATCTAAAGTACAATTGTACCTGCACGGTAGAAGAATGGTGAGGTGTGATTAAATTATTTGGCCATGGAGAAGCTACTGTACTACTTGTAGAGTTGTAGAAGATGAAGGGGTCCATCAGGGGCCTGAAGTGTCAAGTTCTATTTTAATGAGGGGGTGAAGTGATGTGTTTTAAGAGTGTGGGGTCTTAGTGGTACATATGTTTAGTAGAGTGGTTTTTATTGTTGGGTGATAATGTGTGGGTCCCGTAATGTTGGATACGTGGACGGTGATGAGAAGAAGAACCTGCTAGAGGTCGTTGTGTGGCTTGATTATAGCCGTACACGTGTACGTGGTTGAATTGATAGTTTGTGATGAAGATGTTTGTCTTGTAGTGAAATGGACTTTCTTGTGAGAGGATGTTAATGGTAACATGGTCAGCAATGTTTTTTAATTGATAGATGATCAATTTCATACATATTAATTAAGAAAATAACTTAAGAAGATTAAATTTGCTAAATGCCTCAATATCTATGTAGTTAAAAGGAAAAAGGTTTTGGGAGCCAGGGTCTTGCTGAGAGACAGAAAATAGTCTTTTTATATGTAATGAAATAGAAGAAAAAAATTAATAAGAAGTTAAGAAGTTATATTTTATAACACGAGTAGTGGCTGCACTCACAACATTCTTTATATTGTTTTTAACATTTTATTCATTTTAAATGTTTTCATAAAGTTTACTTAACACCTAGTACCAATCGTTCTAAACATTTTACTTAAAACTTACTTAACACCCGGTACTAATAGTAACGGTACATCTCCAAGTATCCCAAACGTTGAAATCCTCTTCCTAACAAATATCATTATATAAGGATCAAGAATTCTAATGCATCACTATATGTCATTTATCAACTTATATCCATAGAAACTAAGTTAGCTATACTTATATGGTATATTGATGATTTTTATATTTACTAGAAAGAAATAAACATTTAAACATATAGATCTTCAAATACATCATAATTGCAATAGAAAAGATGATATTCAAATAATTTGCTTTATGAGAAATAACACATTAAAATGTTGGATATTTATATAGTTCGTGATTATGGATAAGAATATAAGATATTATAAATTAATTATCTGGATATCATTATTAAATATCACAAATTTGGCAAGATAATATAATAATAATGAATATTTTACAAACCACCACGGATTCTTAATTTCCCATAAATGGGATCAAAAGTACCATAACTGTCCTTAGAAAAAGTTCATGAGACATATGGTATCCATTTCAGACATTCATTGTATAATGCTCTCCATGTGTCACTTTCCTATATAAAATATCCAAATTTATGTTTGTTTGGTATAAGATTGTTGATAACATATGATTATATAAGAAACTTAAATTGTTAACGATGACATACGGCAATATAGGAGAGTGGCAAATGGCTCATCATGATTGATTATGTCGGAGACCTATATTTAGGTGCCATATGGCTTGATCAAACCATTCATATCAGAAAATATCAATCAAGCGGTTGATATAATGAATCCACTACAATAACAAATACTCCGTAAGATAACGTGTATTGTTACTTGATTATTATTATAAATACTTTTAAGATATCAGTAAAGTACAAAAGTATTAGTAACGGTAATAACAGGAGTAAGATAAACACCAAATAACCGAATCATAATAGAAAACATCAAACTAAAATAAAAATTGATGTTTATACCATGACCTATTTTCTAACCTAACTTTCAGTCTGGCTATTCTATATATAACAACTAGCAATTACTTTTTATATATAATAATATGTTATAGTTTGATAAAGTTTTGTTATATTTTTTATATAATAACATGTAGTTATCACTAATTCTTCTTTTTAACTTAAAAGTATTTTGAGCCACCTTTAAACATCGATCATGTTTTCCAATAGACAGAATAGATTAAAATTAAACATGATCGATTATGAAAAACTAAAAACCAAAACACGAGTTACATTTCTAGTTTCTAGACGTAAGTTGAATCAAACCGAGCCAAACTAATTATCATCTGAGATCATGATATACTTAATTAATTCGATTGTGAGTGGGAAGGGGACAAGTAGTTGTGGGAACCAAATAAACGGATGAAATAAGACCAACATACATAAAATGCACTTAATTATTAGTATTTTGATTTATGATTGAAAGAAAAAGAAGCCGTCCAAAAACAGCAAAATGCATCAAAGTCAAAGCCGTGCTAATTTCAACTTACAAAAGATCGCATGCTACATTTATCACATAAAACAAAAGCTCCTGTTGTTCATATATAATTATACTTTAAAGAAAAGTGACTTTTGGGACCCGGTGGTTTGATTTATATTAAAACTATAGTTCTTATCGTTTTATTATTATAAGCATTGTACTTACTTTTACAAATTACGAGTCGTTAGATCTAACATTGTTTGTTACATTAATCTATCAATATAATTAATTAATTATGTACACCCTTTGATGTACACAAGTAGATTTGTTTCCAAGTCAAAACTCAAAACAATCCAAATAATTTTATTTGTAGTTGTATTAAGTACACAACAAATTAAAATTTCTATTCCACATTAACCAAAAGGCAACCATTGATGATAATCCAATCCTCCACCATGAGTGACTGTATAGTATATATTTTCTTTCATTTACACAAAAAGTATTCTTAAAACTTGGTGGGAACTTGTCAAGAGCTAGTCAATGCACTTACTGCTCTCATTTAAATATTCTTAACTATAAAATATTGAATTGACACATGGTTAACTATAAATTCCTAAATTGACATAAGCTTAGTTATAACTTTGACACATGGTTAACTATAAAATTATAAAGTGACACTCGAGTGACCAAAATCATTTTGTAACAATGGACCCCTCATGCAAACCAATATCGTCACTTCTAGCTGCATAATTAAGGCTTTGTGTTTTGGTTAACAAGATGAAAGACTTCCTAGGATGATAGTTGTACAATGTTTAATAGTATAGTTTTTTTTTCATCCAATGTTAAAGCGCTCAATACATCTGTGATCAAACACTCCTTATGAACCTATTTTTTTCTTGTCAATGATCGATGTAATTCATTTAAGATGTTTTAAGCTAGATAACAAAATGAGTTTTTATTGGACCTGATTAGATGATGGAGCATCAAGACACCCTTGATTTTCCCCTCACCGACTTGATCTAAAGTTTTTATAAAACTAAAACTACTTAAAAAGGTTTTTTCCTTTTGAAACTTTTTTGTTTTAAACTAAAAGCTACTTGCTCATTGTTCAATCAAGGCTAGCGATGAAGGAAAGAGCTTGATTACTTGTCAAAAGATAAATGATTTATCCTATATAACTTAATCTGAATAGCATTCAACAAACAGAAAAAGACATCTATATTCAACCTTGAAGGTTCCAAAGCTTAAATAAAATCTTTTATTAATAAGTTCTCTTTATTAAAAAAAAATCTATTACGTATTTCCAACTGTGCCCATTTTATTGAGTGAATTCAATGTGTCTATTATTATAGGCATATTGTTTTATAGAAACTAAAGAATCCAGATAAGGTGAGTTTTTTCCCAAAAAAATGTTAGTAGGAAAAATATTTATCAAAATGGGTGATTTAAAAAATATTTACCAAAAGAGGTGTTTTTTATTTTTTATTTTTAACTAACGTATAATAATTATTTTCTTTCTTTTTTTATTCAATCAACATATCATTATTTTTCATGTTTTCCTCGATCAACTCGTAATTTTTTTTAACTTCATATTTATGTTTTAATCAAATCATGTTAAATGTAACCAAAAACCATTTAAAAACTTTAAAATTATATTAAGATAATCAAATAAAATACTAAACAAACATTAAAAGTTGACCAGTTTGATATCAAATACAAACAAAACTGAAACTATCAGTCGACTCATTATTGTCCATCGCATAAATTTATAAAAGAAAGAACAAATAATCATTTTAATATATTTAATAACAAAAGAGAGAATTATCATATAAACTCTATGAAATCAAATACATAAAAATATAATACAGATGAATTATAGCAGGAAAAATAGTTTAAATAAATTATACCCTGTAAGAGTAATAAATGGATAATTATATTTTTCGTTTTCAGCAGCATACATATTGATTTATATTTTTGTTCCCATTATTAAATTATTTTAATAATTTTAGTGGATTAAATATATTAAGTGTGCAAATTATTATTATGAACTATTCATAAACTAAACAACTTGTAATAATTTACTTAAAAATAAATCTTTTCAAAATGTTATAAAGATTTATTATCATTTTACGATAAATGACTAAATGAAAAGTCTTATTAGGTTAAAATAACTTTTAGTAAGCTTATAAAGTTTTATTAGTAGTTATGAATTTTTATTGTTGAAAATAAATAATTAAATTATAAAATTTACAAGTTTTATAAAAGTTAAAAAAAAAGATTATTATATATTTAATTTGATTTATTATTTAAAATTGTCTTTATAAATCAAGGGTTTAAATTGTAAATTTCGAAACTTGAATTAAAGAGTTTTGCATCGAATATTAAACTAATAAAAGTTCAAGGACCATAAATGTAAGTTTGTAAAACCCAAACCGCCCCACCCTCCTCCTCGGCCCTTAACTCCGGCCACAATCCCGGCGGGTTCCAGCGAGCCAAAATCCCCTTAACCATCAATTTTAGACACATTTAAATCATTCCTCAACCGTCGCGACCTTAATTCGAACCCATAACTACATTCAATTCGAAGCATCCTAATGTTTATTTTGTTCACATTCAAAACCGATTATACATTCAAAAACTAAATCGGTTTCATCTCGATTAGTGATTGTATAACATAATTGGGTGATCAGAAGCGTTTAGGAAGTAATGTCAGATTTAAAGCCACAAGTGATTAGCATTAACATCTTGTAATTTCAAGCGAACTATATCCGAAACCCCCGAATCAAAGTTTAATTCGTTGAACAAGAAACTGGATGAATTGATCACTTAAACTTGGGGGGTAAACACTCAAATAGATTCCTTCAAACCTTATGTAACATCAATTCACTTAAAAAGCACATAAACCACTAATTCGATATGTACCTTCATCGCAAACCTACACCATACTCGAGCACCTTCATCTAGAGTGCAAGGTCTGAAATTGATACAGGGCTTTTTTCTCACAAGACCTATGGAAGCCGTCTGCAACACGAATTTAATTATCATCAACGTTTGAACCTCGAACCAACTTTATCTTTGTCGCGGCTATCCTTATCACCATCTTCATCGAATCGAACTCAATAACATAAGTTTCACACATCCACACACTCGATTTACTATGGGAAACAAAAGCCCCATGTTTAATTCAAGTATTGAGATCGATTTCATGTTCGATTGGAATCAAATCAAACTAGGGTTCATGTTGAAATTGGGAATTTAAAACAAGTGATGTTTAAAATATTTTAAAGAGAGCTATAAACGTAACTGGGCTTTAGCCCGACTGGTAACCCCTATCACTTTCCCACAAGGGACCCGGGTTCGAACCGGGGTCCCTCAATTTTTTTTAATTATTGAATTTTTTAATCATTTTAACTTATATAAAATATTAATATATTGTTTAATTACAATAAAAATTATTTTGTTAACCTAAAACATTTTAGAAACTATTAAAGTATTAAAAACTTATGAATATAGAATTTATTTTTTTTAAGAATAACATAGGTTATAAAATATTATTATTTTTTTAATATAAATTAAATGCTATAAATCTATTATGGATAAAACTTAGGTTATTTCAAAATATTATATATTTATATTCTAAATTATTAATTATTCAAATAGTTATTCAAATGATTATTTAAGTAATTAATTATTCATCTATTATTTATCATGTTATATCATATAATTAGTTAATAAAATTATTTTTAAACTTTTATTTAAATTCATGAATTTATAAAATAATATCATTTTTCTATTAAGGCTTTGATATTATAAGACCCTTATAAAAATCAATTAAAAGTTTAGAAAACTTTATAAAATGATTTTGGATAACTTTAAACTATTTTTGCAAGTCATTTAAATATTAATTACTCAATTAGTTATTTTGATAAAGTTTTAAATAATTAATTTCTAGATTTATTATTTCTTTCCGCAATGTTATACTCAATCATTACTTAATAAATTATTGTTAATATTATGTAATGCTTATTCTACAATTTCACTAATGATTATTATTGTTTCAATTTTAATCATTTAATAAATTTATTCATTCTTATGGAAATAAAATATAAATGGCTATATATTTACCCTAATTATCAAAACCTCAAATTCAAATTGAAACCCTAGTTCACGTTTATTCGTTAATCTTACCTTTAAACTTAACATTGGAATATATATATATATTAGGTATCTTGTAAAAAGGAATCGTTTTTCTTATTATCATCTTATTATATCACGTGTGTTTTCCTTGCCTCCTTTTTACTTTATTTCACACTATTTTGGGGTAAAACATGATACTTATACATCATACACTTATAAGCATTTGAGACTTGTAAAGCACTTGCAATTCATATTTTTGTCATGGTTATTTGTGTATTGTAAGTGATTATATGAGATACATAGTTTGTTTACAATCATTAACTATTGCTAACCTGACGACGTCTTAGATCTTTGGGCCTGACAAGCCTATTTGGTGCTAAAGTCGATGTATTGCCGACTCCTGATGACGTATGCTTGTTCATCATGGGAACCAAATACACTTAGCCAATCTTATATACTTGTAATCAAGTCGAGGTTTGGTTGTAACGATTTGTGTTCTATAACCTTATTAACTTATAACCTACGACATGAATTGCTACTTGTAACTTTGTTATATTATGTATGAAAACCTTGGAAACTCACCAACTATTTTTAGTTGACCTTTTATTTTCATCATGTTTCAGGTTTGATGCTTGAAGATCTTCTTATGCTCATATAGGAATTGGACCTAGATTAATTGAAAGACTTATGTTATTTGGTTGTATTTTGATTGATTTGTAATTACTTATTTGTCTTGTAATGTTTAATGAATAATGACATTTAATATTATTTCAACTTAATTAGTTCCATGTGCTATGAGCAATCGTTTCTCATTCGTCCGCCCCGATAATTCCGCCGACGGTCGAGGTGTGACATTATACCCTGTAAGAGTAATAAATGGATAATTATATTTTTCGTTTTCAGCACCATACATATAATTTGTACGTTGATTAAGGAAGTTTAGTTTTTTTATATACCATAAAAGATTAATGATAGAGAGGAAAACATAGTATGTCAATCGTATTTATATTTTTCTAAGCAAAAGAGAGTAGCATAATTTTTTAAATAGAGAACCACGTCTACTTATTAATATTTAATATATATTTATATATCAGTGTTAATGCTAGACAATTCAACCTCTATAATGATAACTATTATAAAAAAACTAAAAAACTTAAGAATGGTTCTTAAATATCTAAATAATGTTAGCATACTAAAACGAAATGGTAGATTAGTGTATGTTATTCAGATCAAAGAACTAATTTACAAAGTAATTTTGAACAACAATTTTACAAATTAATTTTTTAAACAATAATTTTACAAAATAATTATTGGGAAAATTAACACACCTTGAGTTGGTCATTGACTGAATCGTCACATCTTGAGAGTTGTAAGGAATGATAGGTTTGTTACTTGGTTTCCCTTTTTACAAGATAATAATATGGTAAATTAGTTAAAAGAAAATATATTAATAAAGATTATAAATATAAAAAGAAAAAACACCCATTTTAATAAATATTTTTCAAATCATCCATTTTGGTAAATATTTTTCCACCAAACACCTTTTTAGAAAAAATATCCATTTTAGTGAATTCAATGTGTCTATTATTAAAGGCACATTGTCTTATAAACATTAGAGAAATCCAGATAAGGTTAATATGAATAGAACAATTAAATGACAATCTATTATAAACAAATCATAGTAGAACTCTTCAGATAAAAAACTTGTTTACTTTCTATTACAGCCGTTCTATATTGATCACACCTGGTTCTTAAGGTGGTTCATGTGATATACTATGTCGTTCTATCAAATTCACGCTTGGAGAGTTTTGAATATTGAATTCATGCTAGACATAACTTAGGGAATCAAGGTATGGATTTTTCTTCGGTTTTATACTCAATTCACTCGTTGGTTACAGAGTCTACGGATCATATTTTTGTGAAGTGTATGGTAGCAATTAGAGTTTTGGATGCTATTGCTAAATAGTTAATGGGTTAGAATTATCTGTTTGGGTGCTAGGAAGCCAAACGAGTTGATTTATTGAATTGATTCTACTCTATTGAAGGTTGAGAAAAAGGTCATAGTCAAGCTTATCTTGATGATTGGAGGATCCTATGGAGGTATAGGAAAGAACTTGTGTGTTCCGAACACTAAGCGACAGAAAGGAGATAATTATGGACACTATTATG
Organism: Flaveria trinervia; assembly: GCA_025506515.1. Taxonomy (NCBI): domain Eukaryota; kingdom Viridiplantae; phylum Streptophyta; class Magnoliopsida; order Asterales; family Asteraceae; genus Flaveria; species Flaveria trinervia. Next base: position 100,532,562 of record CM046452.1, read on the forward strand.
CATTCTTTATGATGTGGTAATAGGAATTAAAGATCACAGGATTAACTTGTAGAAAAAGTCTTATAAACAAAATGTAGGATAAGGTTAAATATATCACATCGTGAAACAATTCGACATCTTCTAGGACCATACATAGAGCGGGAGCTAATACAAACACCAAACACACCCTAATAGAAAAAAAGAGATAAAATGCTTTTTTTGTGGATGGTTAAAAATCTAGTACTTTTTATTGGTTAGTTTCTCGCTAGAGCTTTCTTTAATAATAACAAGCCGTTAAAAAAATAAAAGAAAATGAACATCCAACAATAAAAGCGTTATAGACACGAGTCAATAACCGATCCAAACTAGCATATCATGATGAACCCACGGAAAGAGACCAGCTTGAATGGGACACAGAATGTGTCTGTGTCAACTAACGTATGATGATAAGATTATAATGATTTGATTAATAGGTGCCAACTTCCAAACCTTCCAACAAGTCGTTTCCACTTTTCTTTAAATTTTCTCCCCTTTGAACTTCCAAAACTCCAAAAACCTTTTTTTCTCTGACAATGAAATAATAATAGTTAACGTTTTTATTTTCCCTTGCACCATATCTTTCTTTTACTTTTGTTAGGTACGCTAATTAGTTCTTGATTAGTTCTATCACTAAGGCATCTTTAGTCGTAATATAGTAACTTTGACGTTTTTATTTTTTTTTCTCTGGCTGTATTATGTTTATTACTTGTGTTAATGTACCTAGAAGCCTACCATTGAAATTTGAAACTATAAGATGATATGACATTCTTATTTTCCATATTCTCATTTTTCTTTTACTATTTGTAGCGATTAGACTATCTCCATCCTACAATTCCTCATGTTTCTTCCCCAGACGCTCTATTGGAGATAGTCCTGTGATTAAAAACTATCGCTCTAAGTATAAAGGATAATATTCAACTCTCTCTTCAATATATTTAATACTATTACTTATGCTGATTTATAATTAGTTCATCCTTATAAAATCAACAAACAACATTAACAACAATCACAAAAACATCATAATGAAATAAAATGTGTTTCCGGTTGTCCTTAAACAATACCTAGAAATAAAAGTTAAAATTTTAACTGCAAAGAAGATCAGAGTTTATCTTTACATTTTCTGAAGACGTGCAGGATTGTATTCTGCCATATATATGCAGCAGAAATAAGAGGGGGGAGGGGGGGGGGGGATTGTTGGACATTAGTATTGATGCAAGCTAACATCACAATAATACCCCAGGCTTCCTGTAATATGCAGGCTATCCAGGTGGGAACTTTGGTAAATACAATGTGAATGACGGATACAACTTCAATCGTTATGCCTACGCCTTCGGAAGTGCCTCAGGATAAAACTGTCGGCGTATAAAGGATAGTTTTTCCTGATTAAACCTTTTATGCATTTCCAATATGAAAAATCCACCATTTCTCCATCTTTCCTCACATGAACAGACATCTCGAGCTTTCAAAATCCGGATGGTAACCGACCTGTAAATAACGTGTTGAGGAACATGATTCCAGTGCATGCAAGTAACATAGGCAATTAAGAAAGAAAGGACACAAGACTCAAAAAATCCATAATAGCAACATTCTACCAACTTTATCATGATTACAGCAATGGGTGAGCAATTAATCCATCAATAGGTCCTTTTTATGAGGTATCATGGTTTTGCCCATGTGCATGCTGACATGGAGGCATTTCTGTATGTTTTTTAATATGATATTTAACTCATCTAATCTTTAACTAATTTTTTAAGGTATGTATAATTTTTATCCTATGACTTGAAGAACACACCACCAACACCTTGTTCTCTTACAACTTGCATAAACTTTCTTACAACAGCCTGCCAACTAGACAGCATAAACTTGACTAAAGATGAACTATCTTTATCAATCATATACATTCTACTTTCTAGTAAGAAATAGTCAAAAAATAACAGTTTCACATCCTCTGCTTGTGAAAGATCTCACATTTGTTGCTCATTAAATCCAGAATATTCTCCTCGTAACACCTCTAAGGAATGATATGTTTTGAAAAAAAATATTTCTCATACTGGGACACGGAGTGGCATTGACATGGAAAGAAAAGTGAAAATATATGCCACTTCATACATGTTCCATAACAGGTTAGTTTTATGTTAGGGAAGAATATTAAAAGTAGGAAGCTATTATGAGTTATTAAATTCAAAAAGGGCACTATTATATATAGAAACTTTACTAAAGTAGGTTGTTATTTCTTGCAATTTAAAAACATGAATAGCATTGCACAATCTTCTTATGGCTATGTCTTCTTGGTTTAACATCTTGAAAAAATTATGTGGTAAATATATTGTACCAGGCATGAACCATGTGTCTATAAGGGCTCAAGTATCAAACTCCCAATTAGTCACTCCAAGTGATCACACACTCTAATTACATGATACCACAAAAAAAGGCATCCATTATTTTCGACCATTAAGACCTTGACAGATGAAAAGGATAATAACAGAGGGAAGAGAAAGCAACACTGGAAAAGGAATAACTTCCAATTTAGTCATTGTGGTTATATAGAAATTATAGATTTTGTCATATAGGTTTCAATTTGAATATTCTTAGTCCATAAAAGTTACAATTGCACAATCAAGTCCAAAAGCCATCATGTGCACTCCACATGATGGAGTCCAAATCACCCTCTTCATCCTCCACCTCCATTTTCTTGCACAATCAATTCCAGTTCAAAGTAGAAAATTATAAACATCAACAGCCCCAAAATCAAACTCTTACTTTGATGTCACAATCCAAATTCAGAAAACGTTAAACCCAAAACCAAAAATATCTCAACATCAAACCCTGTGAGTTATTTACTGCTACATTCAATACATTATCCTATGAAACTTTTGAGGTAACACATATAAGATCAGACCTAGATATGTAAGGCAAAGTGCATGTGATTACTTGTCATCCATGATAACAATGTACGAAGATAAAACTTGTGAAACCACCAATGTAATGTTTCATGGACTAATTTCATTAGAGTTTAAGATTTATCTGATATATATGGAACTATGTAACTTATATCGCAAGCTACCTAAGCTTTTCTATCGACAATTTTTTAATGTTCATTCTGAAAATATAGGTTATTGACCTTTTCTTCTAATATTTTGTGAGCGACACAGATTACATCTTAATCAAGTGCAAACAACCGATATGGATCTGAAAGCTTTGTCCATCATATATGTGTAACTGTTGTGCACGAAGCATACTTCTGAAATCCATAGGTTATTAGCATACTTACCCACTACTGAAAAGTATTAACATAAATCATGCTTCCTTTGTTTTTACCATCTCATAAATTTTTAAAGTTAAGGTGCCAACATTGATGACAAATTGACAATGCGTGAAAAAATTAATGAGGAATACGGCAACAACTTTCTTCTCACATACAGAGAGAGAGGAGAGAGAGAGAGAGAGAGAGACTTAACCGTGATGTAACTAACGCCACATCCAATTTTTTTCGCACTTTCAGGATGATAGGGCAACAACCTCTCTAAAATAGTTCTCTCATGTTCAGGACTTAATCTCTCACCACTTGCATATCTGTACCAACAGCAGATTCAACATAGGATAAATCAGAATCCACATAACTTAAACACCTAAATTAACTCGGGGATGCATAGTTTAACACATGCTTTTCTAGGAGCAATTCGGTCAATTAAACAAAACTTCCAAATATTCCTTTTTCGATAACAAACTTCAAATAAAACCGAACACTTTCAACTAACAATAACTTCAAATTATAAACTTAATCATATAAGTAGAGAAATCCCAGAATATGTGTTGTTAAATTGGAAGACTAACTGCGGAAAACAAAAACAATGTCTAAATGGCTCCTTATAAATGGTCTGGAAACTTAATGGATGGCCCAAGTTCTTAGCTAAGTTTTATGCCAACATCTAGGTTCAGTGTTGCATGATACCTGAACTCAAATCTACCATTTAATTATGAAGAATTTCAAATAAACATCACAGAAATTCAACAAACCTATGTCATAATAGTTAAACTAACTTAAGGTAATTCAGTTCAAGTTCAATATAAACATGAACAAAAACACAAAAACGAAACAGAAAACCTAAATCGAACACCTTACTTGCCAGAATGAAGAATCATCCTAACAAAACCAACCAAGGGCACAGTATCTTCCAAAATCTGATCCTCCCAATCAATCCATCCATCCTCCTCTCTTCGCTTCCCTCCATCATCTTCATAATCAGACTCCTCCTCTTTCGAAGAATCATTATCCTCCTCTTTCACCTCCACCACCGGTTTTTTCAATAAATCAGCGGCACCGTAAGCAGTTCCATCCTGCTGGTGCTGGCTACCACCACCAACACCGCTATTGGCTTTCAAACACAAAACCGCTGTGGATTCAACGTAGAGAAACGATAAGGGGAGAAATTGATGAAATGATTTGTTGAAGACGAGTGTGGGGAGATAAGGTTTCTGTGGTGGAGATGAATGTGCGACGATGATGAAATTAACTCCATTTTGTGAGAGTTTCAGTTGTGGTAGTTGTTTTTTGGTGGTGCATAAACCCTAGTTTTGTTGACGATTGGGCATTGTTGATGAATTTCGATTTTCAGATAGGGGTTTGAAAGGGCGCGATGGCAACTGTTTGTCCATCGTTGGAGAAAGATACTCAACAGCGAACGGATAATTGATTGTAGAATTCAAGAATTGTAATCAATACGGGTCGGGTGACTTTTTGTGGTGGATTCTTGAATCGGGTATGGATATTATTTGTAAGGTGCACCACTAATTAAAAACCAGACCGGACCGGTTGGTTGGACCGGATGGTTTGACGGTTGAAATGAACATGTGTCATTACATTGATTTGTTATACATATTCTAATTTTATTGGACGCTTGGTCGATGTTGGTTGCATAAATATACAATTTTAACATTTAATTAATAGTTATCAAAGTTTAATAAGATTTTAATGAATTCAATTTTCAAGTTATTCTAGTTAATTGGTTACAACTAAAAATCAAACTTAACCGAATAAACAAATTTCGGTTTTTTTTAACGTCTTTGGTTTAGAATCTGATAAACAGATTATAATCAAATTCAGATTTTTGGCTAGAAAGCAACTTTTGTTAAAAAGTTTATTATTTTAACTGGTTTCATATGTATTATAATTCTTAAGATGAGTTAATTTGATATAATTGTACTATCAACGTGATGTCATATTGGACTAATGGTTCAAATAATATAAAAAACATCAATCAAGGGATATTTCAAGTAATGTCATATTTATTCCCTATCGATAATCAAGTTGGATCTAAGAAATTTATTTTATTTATTGCAAACTATGAATGTGATACAACCAATTGTTGAATTTGATATTCCACTTCGAGTATATATGGAAAACAAATTTTTTATTGATTTTATTTCTTATATTTTATGAAGAGAGTGGATCTTTTTATTACATATTAGGAAAAAAAGTACTTTTTAGCAACAACATAAGTAAGATAATCAATCAAGAAAAACTTAACTAAGAATTCAGTTCAGTTTTTATCTGATTTCAATCTGGTTTGGTTTGTGGTTTTAAACTGAACCCTTGAAAATTTGTTAAACTTCTGAAATTCACAAATAAATTCATAGGATCAACAAACAAATATAAATGAAGTTTAGAATAAAATCCAACAAAAATCACCCAGGCCCATATGTAAGTAATTAACCACGGCCCCAAGTGTTTGGGATTTGGGAATTAATAAAAACTTTTGACGATTTTATCTTTTTAATTTGGAGCGAATATTCTAAATTAGTATTAAAAATATTTGTGTATATATATTTTACCAATAAATCCATCTTACTTATAGATTATTTAAAACTATTTAAACTTATGCTTGTGTTTAAACCTAAGACCACTTATCTGAAATACAAAAGTTTTATAAAAACCTTTTAACACTTATCACTAAAATATAGATTACCAAGCACCAATTATTTGGAATGACACTTGTATCATAAAGCGACAACGACTATGCATCCTTCCTATTGGTAAACCAACCAAATAGTAGTTGATGTTTGCTTCTTACTAACAAAACCATATAACTAAAAAGGTATATTAGGTAATAGGTAGACATGCTTCATTAGAAAATCATTTTTGTTTACTAAACTAGCTCGTAAATGGACATGCTTCGTAGATTAGTTTTGTTCCTTTCTTTTTAGTATAATATATTTACAATAACCGCCTTAGTGTATTTAATCCAATGAGCTTGACAATATTTTACATGTATATAGAATTATTTTCAATGACAAAATCATTCTTCAATTCTAAACTAGAACTTACCACGTATGTTTATCATGAGACTAAAATCTATAACCACTTGAAAAAACTACATGTTTTACACATTTTGGTACCGTTAGACCACAACTACAATAAAACTCCAAAAGTAGAAAATACAAATAATTAGCTTATATTATTCTTCGTCCCGCGTTTGATTTTATCAACAGATAACATGTTTTCAATTAGGTTACTTGACAAATCACATTTCAAGATAAAACAAAATAATATAGCTACAATCTATCAACAATGCACGAGACAGTGATAAACTAGATAAAATGATGGTTTGTGATTATTTTTTTTCGATTTGGCACCACCAAGTTTGTTTCTACAACATCAAAATTGACAATCTAAGGCGCGTCTTACACCCTTCAAACATAGACATATTTGTATTTGTCCATGTTCCTGACCTACTAACAAGAGTACGTGCCTTGAACATTCGTGCTGGTTTTAAACGTTCCTATAACTCGTTACATAAGCAATGGTTCAATTTGCTTGAATTTGTTTGTATCATGTTGTGACGCTTGTTTACGATTTTCCAAGTGTTTTCATTAGTAATCAAAGTGATTTGATCAATTCAAAACCGGAAAACTATCACGTGCAATTCCATTCTAAATCAAATTAATAATACTCTCAAGTCATGAACCGCACATTGAACAAAATTGTTGAATTAATCTCAAACCAGTCCATAGACTAACGCAACATTTGTTTTCTAAAACGTTAAATTAACATTTTTATCAAGCACACGTAATCCAACATTAAGCATGTACAAAAATCTAACCAAAATATCTCCAAATCTTTTGATAGATAATAACAACCTCGCATTCATGCACCAAAAAAATCATTGATTCCATTGATACTAGACATTATTCACATTCATGCTCCTCTGTTGAGTGTTGATCCTTAAAAACCAAAAGAAAACCCCATTCATGCATAAAATTATTGCACAGTTAATGCTCAGATCCCAAACGAGATGCCGATGGCGATTGCGATGGCGATGGTGTCAGTGTCATCTGCACTCCCAATCTAGTCCACCCTGTAACCATCGACTCATTGACAGTTCATCATCCTTCATACCCCTTCACCAAACCCTACTTCAACCCTCATATTTTATACCCTCTGTCTCGATTTCATCGCTCAAAAGATTCCAATTACACAGAACCTTCGATTATTATTATTATTATCATTAGTATCGTTATCAATCTCACCTCCTTCTAGATCTGGAGTTGTAATCACACCAATTGAAGAACCTAATCACTGACCAATGGACGGCGGTGGCGTCGGTGGTGACGCAAAGGCCACGGTGAGGTCCGATCAGGGGTTGAATATGGAGCCTGATGTGTCGGTTTCGTCTCCGGTGACGAGACAGAAGGCGGCGGCGGCTAAACAGTTGATTGAGAATCATTATAAGAATTATCTGCAAGGGTTGCAAGATCGTAAGGAGAGGTATTGGTGATTTTAACTATTTGTGTGATTTTAAGTGTTTGTGTGATTTAGGGGGTGTTTATGATTGCGAGTGGATTGGTGATGGTGTTGATTTTGTTTGTAGGAGACGAGCGTTGCAGAGGAGGGCGGCTGAAGCGAAGGTGTCCAGTGAGGAGGAAGAGCAGATGCTGAGGAATTTGGAGAAGAAGGAGACGGAGTACATGAGGTTGCAGAGGCATAAGATTGGGATTGATGATTTTGAGCTTTTGACGTTGATTGGTAAAGGTGCTTTCGGCGAGGTATAAACGCTTATCTTTTGGAGGATATCATGTGAAGTTATGATCATTCATCATTCTGTTAACAATGTTTTAGGAGTTCTTTACTGATTGACTGATTGTTATTCAATTGTAATGCCAAAATGGTAATGACTTGAGATGTTTTGAGGCGAATCAGCAGCTTTAAAACATATAATGTTGAACTTTTTGCAGAGTTTGATTGATGAATAATACAAAGATCCAGAACTACGTGTGTGTGTGTGTTGTTATTGGTGCTCTGAATTTGAATCATTTGATAGAACTGAATGTATTCATGTTCTGGCTGTATTTTGCAGGTCAGATTATGTCGTGCTAAAACTACTGGAGAAGTCTTTGCGATGAAAAAGCTGAAGAAATCTGAGATGCTTAGTCGTGGGCAGGTATTATTGTTTGTATGATGTGAAATCAGATGTGATCTATGTGCTTTTGTATGAGGGTGTTTGACATTAGATCAAGATGCTATTGCAAATGACTTAAATCTATTTCAATTATACCATCATTTCCAATTAAGATGATACTGCAAATGGATTAAATCTATCCGAATGAAGGTTCCGTCTTATATATTTGGTATATGTAAATTGATGGATTTCATTATTTGGTGACTTCTAGTTTTTTGTTTACGTAGGTTGAACATGTTCGATCTGAGAGGAATTTGCTTGTGGAGGTTGACAGTCGATGCATTGTAAAACTATTTTATTCTTTTCAAGATGCTGATTATTTGTACCTTATAATGGAATATTTACCTGGTGGTGACATAATGACTCTGCTAATGAGAGAAGATATTCTTTCTGAGGATGTTGCTCGATTTTACATGGCTGAAAGTATCTTGGCCATTCATTCTATTCACCAGCATAACTACATACACAGGTATCATATTTTATGTTTCTTAATAAAACAGTATATACTTGATTTAAGTGAGCGTTCAAAATGCCGAATGAATATACATTGAAGCATGTGAACTTCTTTTCACTTGTAGGGACATTAAACCAGATAACCTGATACTGGACCGAAATGGCCATCTAAAGTTGTCTGATTTTGGCTTGTGTAAGCCCTTAGAAAATAAATTTTCATCAATATTATTAAATGATGAAGATTATGAAAATCAGGGGCCCATAAATGATGGTGATGGGCAGCAAGTTCCTTGGTTAATGCCAAAAGAAAAATTGCAACAGTGGAAACGTAATCGACGTGCCTTGGTATTACTTTCTTGAAATTTCGAAAAATAAATTGCAATTTTACTCTTCCCTATGCTTATCAATAATGTTCCTTGTGCAAACTTTATTTTGTAGGCATTTTCAACAGTTGGAACTCTAGATTACATGGCACCTGAAGTGCTACTAAAAAAAGGTTATGGAATGGAGTGTGACTGGTGGTCATTGGGGGCAATCATGTATGAAATGCTTATTGGTTATCCCCCATTTTGTTCTGATGATCCTAGGATGACTTGTCGCAAGATCATTAATTGGAGGACATGTTTGAAATTCCCAGAGGAACCCAAAATTTCAAAAGAGGCCAGGGATTTGATATGTCATTTGCTATGTGATGTGGAATCAAGGTTGGGGACTGGTGGAGTGGAAGAAATAAAGGTAGTTAGACTATTAAAAGTTTATTTTCTAATTGCATAGGCTTTGAATGTTTGAGCTTTAAAATATAAATTAAATATTGAAACATTCAGCAATTTTGGAATTTTGGTGCATCTCTTACTAATGTATGTTTTTTTAGGCACACTCATGGTTAAAGGGGTGAAGTGGGATGCACTGTATGAAATGGAAGCTGCCTATAAACCCGTTGTCAATGGAGAACTTGATACTCAGAATTTGAGAAGTTCCCTGAAGTGAGTACTATAATTTATTATAAATATATTTAATAAATCTTTGAAATAAAGGTTGAAAAGGGTGTTAGTAAATTGTTGAACTAGTTTAAAAAATATGGAACACTTTCAAGCTCTATCAGTCACAAATCCCAATTGGCCTTGTGTGCGTGGAGCTCAAGGTTTGTTATATGCGGTATCTGATGACTGAATCAGAACAACATTATGTTTTTCCCTCTTATTAGAATCAATTTCATTTTCTAATTTGTTTCCCCCTTTCCGTTTTGTTACTTTTTGTTGAAAGTTTCAGCATAATTTGATTATGACCCATAAAAGTTGTTTCGTGTCCTGAAAAAAGGGTGATAATAGTTTTATATTCCTTTTTCACTTGTGCTAATTTATGCTACGCTAGGTGGAAGACCCTCAGTCGGCTGTACCAAGAGTGGGACCTTGGAGAAAGGTAATAATTTTTAGATTATAATCTTATATGGAAAACCTGTCTGCCTATTGTTTTCATAATTTCCGTGTGATGTATAAAATAAAAATCGCATTGGACTTGCATGTGCTGTTGTGCATCCAATCTGTTTCTCTTTATCCGTTGTGGTGTTAGCTTTTGTGGTCCAGTTTTATATCTTTTCGTCCAAACTTGCAGATGTTAACGTCAAAGGACTCTAATTTCATTGGATATACCTTCAAGAAATCAGATATGTTGAAATCAGTTGGAACTTCAGGTATGCTGCGGAAGCATTTTCTAGTTTTAATTTCTTCTACTCATAGCAAACTGTCCTGCTTTCTACCAATCCTATGGTTAACCCAAATCTTGATCATATGCTACCTTTTGGTTACAAACCTGTGAATTCCCCTAGATGACTATCATAATTAGTCCATTACATTAAAACCAACTCAGTAAACTTTAAAAATATATTATATATGTATAGGCTGTCCAAATAAAGCTACAGTTTGCAAAATAAATAGGTCAGGCTAGCTGGGTAACGAGTCAAAACAGGTTGGGTTGAAATGGTTCAGTAATTAGCACCGGTCATGTATGGTCGGGTTGGTCCACAAAATTTTTTGTCCATTCTTTAAAGTTCTGATGAACAAAACTGTGTTATTCCTGATTGCCAAACAAAATTTATAACAAAAACAGATTAAATCTTTGAACAAGGAATGATTTATTGGTGGTAGTAAAAAAGTAAACTTTGGGTAAAGTCCAACCCATTATGCTCATTTTCCTTTTAGCTAGATTTTCTGATTTGACCCGTTTAAGATAAACCACAACCCAAATCTTTGCATTCATAAGTAAAGGGGTTGAAAATGCCATAAGTAATGCAAATAAGATTGTCACAGAGAAAACCATTGTGATAAAATATCAATGTATTTAGCAAATACAAGATAATTATGTAGTATGATTAAGTACATTGATTAAGCAGAAAGAAGCATAGCTGTTGACTGATTATTGTCATGCAGGTATAGATGTGAGGGCAAATGGACCTTCCAAGCCTCCATCACTGGTGTCCTTGTTTGGTATGTTGATTTTTACCATGTGCTTTATCTTTTTGGACACTTATTGTGACACCGATTATCCTATATAATTTGTCAAATGTCTCGACATATTTTTCAAGAATGACAAAGTGGTATTGTATATTTCTAACTGTTGCCATCCTAATTCAGGCCATATGGATTTGAAAGGAACTGCATTACCCGAGGAGGAGCATGAGCAGGAGCGCAAAAGTTGACTTCACCCCCAGGTCAAATCGTGAAAGGCCTACATAGCAAGCATTCAGATCTCACATACTGGTGCATTCACGAGTGTTTTACAAGGTGTATTCATGAGTGTTTATTGTAAAAATACAGCGATTTGAGAAGATCATTTCTAATACAATTTTGAGTTTGATGATTTACTTTATAAACTGCTAGAGTACAGCTTCAATGTTTCTTTAGGATTTGGATGATATTTATACTTGATGTTTAAGAGAAACTGAGTATTACCTGTAACTTTTATCTCTGGTTTTTGCAGCTAATGGTGGTCATCATAAGTTTTTAATTTACATAAACGGTTTTTGTAGTTATATGAAGTTACATGTTGTCTCTTTGAAAGTTTAAGCGTACCTGTGACACAAACTACAGTTGTAATTACCAACTAATTTATCATTTATATATGCATATCTATATTTGATATGGCTTATAAATTTAAGTGGCTCCATGAGATTATCATTTATCAGGCGTACGAGCATCAACATCACCAAAATTTCTACTCTCACCACTCGTCAATGTAAGTGTTTGTACTTCTTGTCACTCTACACCCCACCACTTATTTTAATTATTAACTTAAAGCTAGTGCATCATTACCGTGGACCATGGTAGGACAGCATGGTGTTTAACGCGTGAAAGCGATTTCACATGACTACCGGTGTGAGTCGTGATAACCATACCAGATGACCTGATAATTACAAAAACCTATGTATTTTATAAGTTATAATATTTAGGGTTGTTTGGTAATTTCTGAATGATTAAATGTTGAATCAATAAGAAGCCTGAATCATTAAGTATTGAACCATTAAGAGATCTGAACAATTAAGAACTAATATATCGTTTAACTATTCAAATACAAATGTCTGGTCAATTCAGATAAAAGGTCTTAACCATTCAGTATTAGACCTCTTAACCATTTAGCACTAGTATAATGCTTAACCATTCAGAGACAAATGTCTAAAACATTCAGATATTCGTTCGCGAAACAAAAAATCTGGACCATTAAGTGCTGAACCATATAGACATCTGAATCATTAAAATGCTTATTAAGAGACTACAAACAACCCCTTATACTTTTTAATCATTCAGTTTAATTATAGTGAATATTTCTTAATATTTTAATTAATAAATTAATCATTACAACATCATGTTGAAAATAAAGTTAGACCCAAACATGAATTTTAAGAAAAATCAACAAAAAATATGGATTGGCAAACTGTATTGTAACCATATATTGATATTAGGAAAATCATATCACGGCTAGTAAAAATAATTTATAAAAGATATCATAACGAGATAAATGTTAGTTGATAAATAATTTATTAAACAAATATCTTTCTTATATTTATATGATAAGATGCAATGTCAGATCAGAGTTTATGATATGAATCGGAATATAAAGATGAAACATAAAGTTATGATAACTGGGGACCATATGACGTTTGAGAAAACCGCACAAAAAAAACGTAAATGTGTGATAACATAAATAACAGAATGAGACACCAACAGATTAGCTAAAGCAATATATATGTGTTGTATTAGTGATAACGTTCATATACATTTCAAGGGAAAAAAAGCATCAATGACAAGTCCTTGTGAATTCTCTTAATTCCTTTGTCAAACACTAATCATACTTCAGAGCTTAACGACTATTGTTTTGATGATCATTTGTTGTAACATTATCAAAGGTAAGGTAGAATAAAATATATAAAAGGTTGAATAATAGAGTTATTGTATTTTATTTCAATGACAAACAATATTTTTAATAACTCAAGTTAATAATAAAAAACACTCAAATGTCCAACTATCTAGAGTACGACAAGTGAGGACCGAATAACATATGAAAAAAATGCATGAGGAGAGGTCATAACCAAATATCAAAATGAGACCGGGATTATAAGACACGTTAGCAAGAGATGAGTCAATTCATGACATAATTTATAAATACATGTATTGTATTACTGATAATAATTCATGTTCATTTCAAGAGAAAAAAATATGAATAATATTTTTAAAGAATTTTTTCTATCAAATATACAGACATATTTAATCATTAAATCATACAATAACCTTATCAGTGGTTTGAGTAGTAGATAAATTCTATTTTATTTCAAACACTAACATTGAATCTTTTCTAAATAACTCTATTATTTATTAATAATAGAAAGAACATGTTATTAATATATCCGACTTATTTTCATTCTAGTTATCTTTTTTATACATACACATAAAAACATAAAAAAATAAAATATTAAGATGTGTTAATAACAAAAATAAATATTCATATAACGCAAACCTAATAAAAACACCATAATTTTTGCTAACAAAGTAACCCAAACTCCTGATTGTGTAAAGTGATGCATAGCTACACTCTAGATTCTAGAATGAAGGGACCATGGTGATATTTTGAGAGTAAATGACAAATATCTGAATATTTTAAGATATTTCTTACATATCAAAATCAACGGCGAAAAATATCTGATTGTCGACGTGGCTCTAAGATGACGTGGCTCCATGAACATGCCATTACACGTGTAAAAGTATATGCCAGCTGGCAACAATTATTCCTCTTTCTCTAGGTCCCTCTTATACGCACTTTTTATATTTCTCGTTTCACCTTCCCATCAGAAAATATCCACACAACGAATTTTCTCTCGATTTTTTTCTCTATGCAAGATCTTTATTGTGATATCGAAGGTAAAGTTTCTCCGTCTGCTATAGCGACGGCGACGATGACGGTGACGGTGGCGGAGATGCGTTCTGTATCGTCGGAGATTGTCGGTGACGATGTGTTGGTGAATGATTGTGTGGAGCAGGAGGAGAGTTCAATTATGGTACTCTAATTACTCTTAATTTGAGCATATGTTTTGTGTTTGTATGATGTTAGATCTGTGTTTAATAGTTTTAAGATCTGTTTGATTGTGTACGTCACTGTACGGTGTGAATCAAGGTGCATTTCTAAGATTTTAGGTTTTTTCAGTTTCGCTCTTTTGATTACTTGTGAGTTGTACTTCTTATTTACATGAGTTTAATTCGTTTTTGTCTTCCATGACTGTTATTAAGTTATTATTGTTGCTTTGTTTTGATTATGCGTTGGCGTGTTATGTTATTGCAAATTAACATCTGTTATAGTGTGTTTGGATGCTAGAATTGCACAGTTTGTATTGAATTTGTAGATTAGTCGCTTTTAATTAAGTTAAAAAGCTTTGAATATCGAATTTGAAATCTTATGCGATTTGAACAGTTATGTTTGGTGTTTCCTTCATGCCCTATGTTGTTCAGGCCTGATAAGTTGGTGACATTTTGGGTTCAAATTAAAGCTAACCAACTTTTGGTAAGTTTTGTTGTATAATTAGTAGTTGAATGCTTGTATTAGGAAATTAGTAGTTTTGTATTCCTCTAGAAATAGGATTTATGACATCTTACTCAAATCTCCTCGGGGATCCGATCAACAAGAGAGATTTCATTAGGATTCGTCAAATACCACACATGTTTTGTGCGTTTTGTTAAATATGCTTGATTTAAAACAAATGTCTGGCATGAGTGTTGATTCAAAACAAATGTCTTAATGGGGTGTATCTAGATCATTGAACACATTGTGTGACGATACAACGAGTGCTTTTGTTAGTACATGCGTATTGTATTCCCACGTGAGGCGCTAACTATATCTCATTATATCAGGGCTCACAGAAACAAGAATCATCAAAGTGGACCAATGAGAAACATAGTTTATATCTGAAGTCAATAGAAGCATCATTCATTGACCAGTTATTCAACTCTTTGGATATGCAAACTTCTCAAACACAAAATACCTGCTCCTCTGATGCGATTTCAACTTGGAGAAACCATGGCAACACTTGTATCCCTACTGGGCAGGTTTTAAATCTGATTAAGCCTATATTATTTACCCTTTAATCCTACTTATACACAGCATCAAAAGCTTTTTTATTTGTTTCTAATTTTCTGATACAATATATTTGCCAGTTTAAGGTTCTTCAGCGTGGCTGTTGGTCAAAGAAGCGTTTCAAGAGAGAAAAAACACATCTGAAAGATGCTGATAGACCCCGTGTATCTCCAGGCAATCCTTGGATCCAACATTTCACAAATGGGTCCCTCAAAAGGTTATCTTCAACTGCAACTGCAACTTCAACCTCAACATTACTGCAATCTGTACCCGACTCTCAGCTGCATCAACAGACAGGTTGTAATAATACAGGTACTTTTAAGCTACGTACAGTTTTCAAATTAGCATGTTCATTTACGTATACTATAATTGCTATAATCTGTATTAATAATCTATCATTTCAGAGGTGACAGATCAAAATTTTGTTGAAGACACGCCGTGCAGCAGAAAAAAGATGAGAACTTCAATAACAGCTCACTCAAGCAATGATCAAGTAATTTGAAAAACTGATTTATAAAAAGTAAGTGTTTTTTTAAAATCATATCATTTTCTAGTCGCTCATAGAATCCTTTTTAATCAGGTTGTTCCATATTGCATTTCTGATCCAACTGAGATCCGCAGTGGTTATGTATGTTCAAAAAAGTAAGGACCCATTAGTTACACACAGTTGCTATTCGTAATAAGAGAACACAAAATGAGGTGTTCCAGACCATTTATTTGCTCTTAACATGAGGTTATTAAGTATAGACCCATGTTAGTTTCTTAAAGACTTATACTGCAGAGAAATGGATGTGACTTCACGCGTGTGATGGTGCTGAAAACACATGGTGAAGAATAAAGGTGTAGATTATATGATGATGGAAAGGTGGATGTGAACTTTTGTTCTGCTCGAGACTCGGAAAACCAAGATAGCTAGGTTGATCATTGATTCATTTGCTGATTATTTGTTGGTTGTGGTCTGTGGGTAGCTCGAGTATCCATTCTTGTTGGTAGTTCATTTGTTAGTATGTTGTTAAATTGATATCTATGTTATCCTGGCTTGTTAGTTCATTAGCTGATTCCTGCAGCTTGTGTTTGGTTATTAGCGCACTTATAATATGGTTTACCACCTTAACCTCCAATTTTTGTTATTATTACATATCGATTTTTATATTAAACTTGAGATCTACTTTTCCCCATTTCACGCTCGCTAAAACTTTAACAAGAAGAGCCTTTAACATCCCGTAACGATCCACTGGAGGGGTGTTTCATGCCTCTATTGAGTCAGTTGTCAGTTGAATTTAACGACCTCGGTATTATGGTATACGGATGGGATTAATGTAAGAAACAAGTAAAAGAAAAGAAAACTAAAAGCTGAACCCGACTTTCAAGTCACATTGTTATGATGGTTTTCAAAGTTGAAGAAAATATTAATAGCCTTATCATCTTCCTATAATATTCAAATAAAATATAAGACATGCAGCGTGAGTAATTGGACATAAAGTGGAATAATAATTACTAAATATTTAAAGATTTTTAAAAAAGTAACAACCGTTTTACTACCATAACGGCAAAAGAATAAGGGGTTATGATCAAGGCAATAGGAAACAGTAAACGCATGACAATTTCTAGCAACAATCACCAGTGTTCACTTGTATTTTGCCATTTAGACTTACCAATACACTTAGAGCTGCAAACGAACCGAACGAACACGAACAAGACCTTGTTCGAATGTTCGTGTTTGTTCGTTAAAAAATAAACTTGTTCATGAACTGTTCACGAATACTTATCGAACGAGATTTCTTGTTCGTGTTCATTCATTAAGAAAATGAACATGTTCATGAACTGTTCACGAACACTTATCGAACGCAAACGAACACAAACAACAGTTCATGAACATGATGAACACAAAAAAAATTCATAAACACAAACAAATACAAATTATTATAGATTTATATTAGAATAAATTTTTTTTATTACAAAGATTACACAAAATTAATAAAAAATAATAAATAGTTAACATATATATATCAAAAATACTTGATATAATAGTCATAAAAATAACTAACACGATAATTAAAAATATAAACGAACATAAACAAACACTTTATCAAACGTTCACGAACAAACATAAACGAACACATTACGCGGGTTGTGTTCATATTCGTTCGTTTAACTAAACAAACGGAATGTTCGTGTTCGTGTTCGTTCATTTACTAAACGAACGAACATAAACGAACTTTCCGCCGAACGGTTCACGAACTGTTCGCTGAACGTTCAGTTCGTTTGCAGCCCTAAATACACTTCTATATCGTGTAAAATTAATTTCTATAAATATTACCAATTCCTTTTGTTTTTCTATTATTATTACCAAAATATTTGGAAACTAGTGTGTTCTCCCGCACTACGCGCGCGAGAGTTTGGTTCATTCCACTATCTTACGTGACGTGACTTTGTTTGTTTTCGATTCGACTCATTGGAAACCAATAAAACAAATACCAAAATCTGTTCCGATAATACCTATACCAAAAACGATGATATTCACTTATAATCGGTTCGGTCCGTCGGGTTCGTCGCAGCGACGCAACAATAATCACACTCGCTACAGCGTATGATACAAAAAAACACTCGATTTTCAATACGATTTTTTAAATAAGTTATATCCCTAACACTAAAAATCTTATGGGTTATCATATAACAAAAACTAAAACCTAGATGTATAAACTTAAAAAACTACAAAATCTATTGAAACATTCATCTTGGTTTTAAATACATAATCTAGATAAAATGAAAAAAGCTATTATTGTTATTATTATAATATATTTGTAAATGATAAGATCCAATAAATAAAAGTGTAATGAAAAACTATCTTAGATACATCATCCCCTAATTATCCTATTTTTCACATGGCTAGAGGCCACTTTGTAAAAATGATAAGTTAAGTGGTTAAATTAAAAAGCCAAATATTTACTGTAGCTCTCAAGTTACTAATTAATATATAGTATAATATAATTGATGTTGTATATTAACTTATTGACCTGTAGCGCGCACAAGTTTAAATTTATATATATACTAATTCTTATGTATTATAAGTTGTATAACATGATTTAAAGGTTATATCTAACCTTTGTCTTATTCATTTTAATATTTAAGATTTTCATTTTAACACAATTTTAAGGGTTGTTTGATTACATTGATTGGATAATATCTGACTGAATAATATTTCACTAAGTCAGAAGTTGACCCAGTTAGAAGTTCTGACTGGGTATGCATCTGACTGAAACTTGGTTGTTTGATTTAGTATTTGACTATAAACCAAAACGATTCAATATTTAAGTAACAAAACCCACCGGAGTCACACCACCGGTCGGAACCACCACCGCAAGGGGGCGGCAGCTTGCGGATCGGAGGGGGTGGCGGCCTGCGGGTCGTGAGGGGGCGGCGGCCTGCGGGTCGTGAGGGGGCGGCGGCCTGCGGGTCGTGAGGGGGCGGCGGCCTGCGGGTCGTGAGGGGGCGGCGGCCTGCGGGTCGTGAGGGGGCGGCGCCTGCGGGTCAGCCGGTTAACACTTTTTTTTCAAAGTCTGGGTAAGCACTGGAGACCCGGTCAGCCAGACTCGAAGTCGAAATCAAACGGGCTGAGCCGCTGACTGAGTCAGCCGGGTCAGCCCAAAAACAAACAATCCCTTACATCTTTTTCAATTTAAGTCAAATATTTTTTTACTTTTAATTTTGGTCCCTCTACTTTTTACATTTTAAAGTTTTCCGTTTTACGTTTTGGTCTACATTTTACGAGTTAACATGCAGTAGTGTGCATGTGTCGTTCCAACTTTTTTACGCTTATTTTTCTTCCTGTTTAACGGAACCCGGTTAGCCGGGTCAGCCCAAAAACAAATAGTCCCTTACATCTTTTTCAATTTAAGTCAAATATTTTTTTACTTTTAATTTTGGTCCCTCTACTTTTTACATTTTAAAGTTTTATGTTTTACGTTTTGGTCTATATTTTACGAGTTAACATGCAATAGTGTGCATGTGCCGTTCCAATTTTTTTACGCTTATTTTTCTTCCTGTTTAACGGAACCGTCGCAACGCGCTGGTCCAAGACCAACTTAGTTATTGTTTTATATGTTTTACGTTTCGTTTAACGACGGTGTGTCATTGGTTCTACGTTTGGTTTGTGGTCACTAATGATGGTGTGTTTTTGATGCTATCCGCCATGGTTTTACGCCCCGAAACATGAGGCTTACTACTAGTTAATAATTAATTAAAAAAATAGATCCACTCGTAAATCAGATGGAGACCCTGCTTTCATTCTCAAACTTCGTGTATTAGCCGATCAAAATATAGAATTCCATTTATTGAATAATGCTCGATGGCTTCATTTGTGGATTTTAATCACGCTAATTAGGCATCACAGATGATGCACGCTGCCAGAGTTTGAATTCAATTAGGTTTTGAAGGTAATCACTTCTTTTAATTTCGCTATTCAATCGATTTCACCCGCAGAGGACATTTGAATCGGGAACAGCGATTTGTGCTATTGAATACGTTGTAGTTGTTGAAATTATTAGGTTATACGTGATTTGCGAAACTTATATGTTCATTCGTTTGATTAGGATATTATCGGAACACATTGATGTGTATGAAGTTGATGTATTACTGAAATTGATGTTGCGAAAGAAACTATGTATGTTTTTTTCTAGTTTTTTGTGGAATGATAATGCCATTATGAATGTCAAAACTGCAACCTAATATGAATAATGGTCATCATGTTGGATAAAGAACACCTTTAAAGTTTAAATCAAAGAGATGAAGGATTGTGAATGAGTGGATCAACCTGTGGGATTTTACAAGATGAATGAATTTCTTGGATAACCATATCATTCAAGGAATGTGGAATGAATTTCTTGGATAACCATATCATTCAAGGAATGTGTTCTTTCTCTTATAGAGAAGCATTTACAGTTAATTGCATACGTCATTCTAGGCGATTGAAGAGGCCTTAATGATTCAAGGGTGTTACCTTGGTTACATCTGGAGTTCTGGTAGTTAAATGCATTTCTGTTGTGTGTAATCTCCTTGGCCGCTATATGTATGAACATTGGATATTTTGAATCTTTTGTCTTGCAGAACTAATAACATAAACTATCCCAAAACAGTTAGGATAGGCTAAAAATGAATTTCAGGAAAATTTAGACCTTTTTTTGTTAGAAGAAATAGTTAGATTGCTATTAGTAACACCTGCTGTCAATATGAATCAGAAGATTTCTTTTTCCGGATTTATCACTATGAGAATCTGATAGATTTTGTTTATTTTACACTTTCAGTGTAGATATTTGTACAATGCCATCGTTAGTGTCAAGTTCAAGGGCCGTCAGGCAGTTGTTTATGTGCAAGAATGGGTGTAGACAGCTAACCAAATGTCCGAGGAATAAACCGGAACTGGAAAGATATGTTCACAATCGGTTGTTTAGAAGCATTGCAAGTGTGGAAGCTTTCCACTTTTCTTGTCAACCAGTTAGTGGTCATCATCATGCCGTTCCCTTGTGTTTGCAAAATACACATTTCAGTAGTACTGTTCAAAGGAGGGGATTTCTTGGTTGCAGTGATGGAGATCAAGGGGGTACAAGTTTATCAAAAGTCCATGAGGAGAAGTGTATTTTAGGGTAATAATGATTATCCGCTCCTTTGTGTTTCATTATGTTCATTGTTTGCTAAGATATAGTGATAGTTGATAAAATGGTTTTGTTCTTTAGGTATTCCCCAGAGCAGATGTATGCAGTGGTTGCTGCTGTTGACATGTATCAGGATTTTCTTCCTTGGTGTAGACGATCTGACATAGTTACACGTCATCCCGATGGTTCTTTTGATGCTGAGCTGGAAATCGGTTTTAAATTTCTGGTTGAAAGCTATGTATCTCATGTCAAATTGACAAAACCCAAATTGATTAAGGTAATAGATGTTCATTATTTTCATTTTTTACGATCATGAAATGTTTCTGAAGTTTTGTTCCATTTTTTCAGACAACTTCATCACAAAGTAACCTTTTTGACCATTTAATAAACATTTGGGAGTTCCATCCAGGACCTACTCCAGGGACGTGCGACCTTCATTTTCTTGTGGATTTTAAGTTCCGCTCGCCATTCTATTCACAGGTAACTTCACGTGTTGGAGTATTCAACAAACTTTTGTCTTTTACATATTATATCTTTCTTTTGTACATATGGGTGTATTTTATGCAGATGGCATCCATGTTCTTTAAGGAGGTGTCTTCTCGACTAGTTAGTTCATTCTGTGACCGTTGTCGTTTGATCTATGGGCCAGGGGTTCCCGTTATTGAACATAGGACATGAAAAATGACCCGGTTAATATATCTGCTAACTTATATTTCTTATTATACTGCTTTGTCTTGTTAGTTACTGTAAAAATGGCAACGTTTGTTTTCCTACCACACACCAGGATTAGAATGTATCGTACAATATGTTACAAGTTTTGCTTAAATTGAAATATCTTCAGTGAATTTTCTTACCTAATGATATTATCTATACGTGGAGTGTAGGTTTGTTTGGGTCCCCAATATATTTTTTTGTTTAAATTGGGTTGTGTATTTCTCAGTGATACTTGGTTAATCTTCGCGACTGTTGTAATCTTTGACATGACCTCGAACGCTACCAAAAGGAAAGTTTACAAACAGTATATTAATGAAGTTGAAGAACAAATATTTCTTTGATTTTTCCAGTAACAAAATATGTTTTTATTCATTTACATCAATTATTTCTCTTTTCATTCTCTATTTTGTAGGCACAAAATAGGAATATTAATTGACTAAAACGAGTAATATCTTACACTGATCAAAATACAGATTCTATATGTTACAATGCAGCATGTATTGAATCATATATGTAGCACCATGCAAAGTATATCTAACCATCATTTGCTGACTTCAAACGGCAAAATGTAAGCATATTACCAGAACACACCTTATGCGTTTTGAGATGCGGCAGGAGCAGGCATTATGTATTTCTCTATAGCCGTTTTAATCCGTTCCTTATCCCGGGTAGGAAAAGCTTCCAATAACATTCCATTTTTGTAGAAGTGAAAAAGAGGCACTGTCTGTATTATATCAATAATAAACTTAAATTTTGTACAGAATAACACTGAAAAAATAATACAATTATGGTTATGTTTGGGGTCTAACTTATTATAACCAGCAAGCAAATAATTTTTTGAAAAAAATGAACTTTTGTACATTTTAAATATTATACATTTATACCTTAATTCGAAGACGTTCGGCTATATCTGATTGCTCATCATATTCATCGATTACCTGCAACACGCATCACAAGACCATGAAAACTGCCACATTCTACATTATCACAACCATAGCAATTAGCTTTTGTGCAGAATCTCTATATTTGCTCCCTTTTAAGTCACAATGATGTGTTTCAATCTAGATGCTTATAAGCAGTTTGTTTGACTATCATAAGTCAACTCAAGGCACTTTGATGAAACAAAAATGAGCGTATTTTACATATAAATCAGAAATATCATATGAACAGAACTCACATTATGCTTTAAGAAAATAACTGCAGCCTCTTCATCACCAGACCCTTTGCACAACTTAGCAAAACCCTGTTCAATATATTTGCAGCTACCACACGAAGTGCGATAGAAATCAACCACAACCAATGTATTAGCTGTTTTTGCCTTTTCAAGAACTGCAAGCAGTTCCTCGTCCGTTTTTATTTCTCTAACACATTCAACAGGGCAAAGATCCTCGTCTTCATCAGAACACACTTGAAGCTCCCCATCCGTGGTACAGTGGACTGGCTGGCACCGGATCAGTGGCCTATGATATTGTAACATTCCACCTATGCTATCGCATGAAGTTTTATCATCCAAATGGCATCTTCTCATGGAAGTTATATCCAGAACAGAAGATGGAAAAGGTGAAGGGCTCTTAAATTCTGTTTTCCAGTTTGTAGCTTTTGCATAACTTATAAGAGTTTGATGAATCATCGTTCTCTGCTTCACAGAACACTTCAATGGTTCAATGCACACGAGTTGAAGGAAAATAGATCTTTCAAATGTTTTTCACCCAAGTATGTTGGAAACATGAAGGATAATCCACAAATGTTGATACACCAACTGTAAGAAGCATAAACAGAAGCATTAGAGCTTATATGGTAGCACAAAGGAAACAATAAATCTAGAGCAAACATATAATTTGATGTTACAACTTATCACTACGAGCTTGATCTCGTATCTCAACCTTATTCATGGTGATAATCAATCACCAACCACAAATATGGTCGGATAGGTGTTTACATGAATAATCAACGTCAACAATTTTCTCCAAAAGCCCTAAATCGGAAACTTAAACAGCATGAAGTGCAATTGTAGAATAAGAAGTATACCTTTGCGATGAATGTAGTCTGCTTCAGATTGCCGACGAACACAACAATCAGATTGCGACCTTGTGGCGGTGATCGGAGTTGGTTGAAGTAGTAGCGGTGAGGTGACGGAGGGTGGTGGTGCTACGGCGGAACAATCTGCAATTGGCTGATGAGAAAATGACACCAAAAGCCACAATTGCACAATCTGTTGCATTCATCACCACATACTTTTGGATCTCCTATTTACCACTCGCTTCATTATTCCACAACTGAAATTTTGAATTTGGTCACATTGGTGTTATAATATTCACAAACTAGCCACTAAACTTTTAATGTTTGTTATTGTGTCAGCTTTATTATTTTTAAAATTCATGCCATAACTATAATCAATCTCGGTATTCTCATCCATAGCACAATTATTGATAAAGTATCGTATCTATCGTTTCGGTACTTATACGGTAGTGATAGTGGTTTTTGGTATTTTCCTGGTTTTATATCGTTTTGGTGTTTTAATTAGATAAGATCGAGTACCAATATTGTTACTTCTTTTGTTCGCTACGGTACGGATATGATATCGGTATTTCGTGCCATACGTTCATTCCTGGTATGAGAAGGATGGGATTTAAGTAAACCATACATTTATCTTCAATGATATATAGGCCATTTTCATCCTTTTTCCTCAAACATGAAAAGGAAGTTTAGAATTTCGCATGTTCACGTATGTCTTCACGTTTGTTACTAAGAATAATCTTAGTAGCATAATTATAATAGATTTACACACAGTTTACGTTTAATTTCCATTTGACTTCACTTGTATGTTTCTTTGTTTCGTTCACAATCACCATTATGAGTGAAACCGAGCAAAATCATCTCTAAGTAGGTGAATATTTGCTAGTAGGACTACTTTTTATAACTAAAACGAAAGCAAATAGTTTTATTAGTCGAACTGATATTTCGAGTTATTTCAAATAATAAGTCATTATTTGAATTATTAAAATTATTTTTTCTTTACAAATAAATTACATGACATTTTATTTCATTTTGAACTTAAGAGCATTCACAGTAGAGTTCTTAAAATTATATGAGTGTGTTTGGTATATTATATGAAATGATTTTGAGGGTTGTGAATGAATGAGATAAAAAATGTTATTGTGAATTGATATATTTAAATAATTACTGTTCAATGCTTATAATTTTTTTAATATTTTTAAAGTGGCTGTGAGTGAAATAATGAAAAAAAGCAATGATGAGGGTATAAAAATATTATTTAATTAAAAAAAATATAATGATTCTTAATATAATTATATTGGTAAATATAAAAATTCTACTAAAAGCGCTCACATTTAGTAGTTTATAACCTATGCAAAGCAAACTATGTTAAAATCTTAAACTATAGATTTTTTTAAAAAATACTGTTTTTAAAAGTTAAATGTTGACAAGGGAGTGTTTTATTGTCGGGTGTTGACTTCAGGGGTACCCGCTCCTGCCAGGGGCGGGTTCCGCGTCTCGAAATGCCACTTGACCAGGTGATGTGTAGTGATGTGACAAATCTAAACCACACATTTTTTGCAAGACTACATCATTGGCAGAGGTGAGTTCTAAAATATTTGACTAGCTTTATTTTTAACCTAACATCCCTACACACCATTTATTAATTCCTCATCTTTTACCAATTTCTCACCTCAACATCATCTAAATCACACATTTCGTTTAAACTTATTCGAAAAACATAAGTTTAAAGATAGTGAGAAATTGGATTGAGGATGATTTAAACAAATAGTTAGAAATTGTTCGATGGTTTTACAGATATATGATAAAAGGTGGAGAAATGAATAAATGGTGTGCAGGGATGTTAGATTAAAAATAAAACTAGTCAAATATTTAGAACCCATCCCTGCCAAGGACGTGGTCTTACAAAAATGTGTGTTTTAGATGATGTTGAGGTGATATGATTAATTAGATTGGACGGTGGAGGGCTTTGAAGAACCTGTCCTTAGCAAGGGCGTGATCTCACTTGACATGCTCTTGTCACATCAATGCACATCATCTAGTCAAAATGACATGTGATTTTCGAGGCGCAGAACCCGCCTCTGGCAGAGGCGGATGCTCCTAAAGTCAACACCCGACAAGAAAACACCCTCATGTCAACATCTAATTTTTAAAAACACTATTTTTTTAAAAAAATTCTAAACTATGCAAAACAAAATATATTTACAAATCTTAAAAAGCTGTGGATTTATAACCTACAAGCAAAACCCAAAGCATCGGTTAACCGTCGCCGTGACCGTCACCGTGACCGTCACCGTCGACGTCAACGTCACGTAACCTTTACTGATAAACAAACCGTTGCGTTTGGTGCCTATTTTCACCCAACTCCTCTCTAGAAACCACCGTCAATGGCTTCCTCCGACCTCAAATCCGCCGCCCTGATGGAGCAGATGAAAGCTCATCTATTAACCGACGCCGGCAAAGCCATCACCAAGAAAATTGGACTCGTATATCAAATCAATATCGCTCCCAAGGTTCCGAAATTAGGGTTTCTTCTTCTTCTTTCTTTTATACTTGTTTCTCTTCAGTTAATTCACTTGTTAGAACTGAAATCACTTGCTACTGAACTAATCTATCGTGATCTGTTGCAATTTTGCATCGACAGAACTTGGATTCAATGAGGAGAGTTACGTTGTTGATCTAAAGAAAGGAGAGGTTACCGAAGGTCTGTAATCTGTTCGGTACTAATGAAATTTTAATAAATTGTTTCTCTGTATAACTTATGGGAAATTAGGCTTTCTGCTACTTTTTATTTCGAATTCTCATGACCATAAGTGTTGCTCCTGCGACAACATTGCAGAATTAAATTAAAATGTGTGTATTTAATTTAAGAAATGAAAGTATAAAACTAGTGATTGGTCCTGATTGAGCTCCATTCCAACAACCGATTGTCTTCTATGATCAGATTCTCACATGGCTGCTCATAGATCCTTCATTTTGACTGATCATCGTCGTGTTACAGTTTAGAAATACATGTTTGATTTGTAAATTTGGGAATGAGATTAATGTATAATTATAATAAATATCGAAAGTAACAGCCTAAAATAAGTGCTAGAGAATAATGCATTCATTGCCAAAAAGATCCTTCATTTTGACTGATCATCGTCGTGTTACAGGTCCTTATGAAGGTGGAAAGCCAGATGCCACGTTTTCTTTCACGGATGAAGACTTCGTCAAAGTTGCCACAGGGAAAATGAACCCACAAATTGCTTTCATGAGGTAAACATTGTCATCTTCATTTTCTTTTGAGTTATTGTCTTCTCTAACATTGTTATACGGATCACATTTCTTGTCAAAATACATGAGGAGCACTTCTTTTTGCAAAATGAGCACTTTTGGACAACAGTTGCCAGGGTACTTTAAGGGAAGGTTGATATGTTATTGAATGATGAAAACCATTATATCAAGCACTTTTTATTGGGAAAATCTAATTTTGACAGTCTAGAATTTAAATTGACTGACTAAACTATAGAAATTCAAGGTTCACATGTTTTTACAATCTAAACGGAATAAATCAATATCATGAAATTTGGGGAAAACTTGTTAAAGTCAAAATAGGAATCCATATCAGGGAGTTTGGTGCACACGCCAGGCAAACCACCTATGGCATTTGTAACTACGGGCCTCTCTGGCCATTTTTATGGGTCCTGTAACTCCAAGCGCATTAGCCTGTTTTAAGTTGGACTTTTTGCTCCAGATACCCAATTCTTTGATCAATCTCATATCCTTTTGCAACAAAGAAAAACGAAAAGCAATGGTTAAAATTCAAGTCTCATTTCATAATCATAGTTTTTATTTAGTATTTATTCCCATTGGAAATTTGAAGGGTGATGTCAATATGTCATGGTTCATGGACGTAGGGGTGCTATGAAGGTCAAAGGCAGTTTGAGTGCAGCCCAGAAATTCACACCTGATATCTTCCCAAAACCTTCAAAGATGTAAAGAATGAGGTTAGATGTTCTTGAAGCCTCTTGCGCGGGCACCCAGGCTATGAAATTAGATTATCTATAAACAAAGCGATAAGAGTAGTAATCTGCATGTTATAAGTATTTTACTATGTCAATGTTCTTATTCGTGTTACTTTCCTTATAACATACCTGGTCATCATAATTTAGTATACGTATATAGTAAAATAATAAGCTGTAAACATTTTAATTCATTTACTTGTTTTATTTTGTTTAAAAGCAATGTAATCTGTGTTTATAAGATTTGTTATACAAGTGTTGTATATCATTATAAAATCACTAATAACATTTACGAATACTGTTGCAAACATAAACTAGTAAAGCATACAATGGAACTTTGTACAGATTAATCACATAGAACTTAGAGAGTAGAGAGTATGCAATGCTAACTAATGCTCGCGGTCTGATATTTTAGATACATTTGTAGGATTTGTTGATGGATTCGTGAAGCTACAGATTATACAAACAAAGGAAAGTTTGGAAAAAAACAAGAAAATGTTAATAGAAATACCAAATACCATTCTTCAGTTTGTTGTTGGTTAATGTTTTGTTTTTATTAAAGCACTAACATAATAATGAGGGAACTTTAGCATGATATTAGGGGAGCTTAAGCGCTTAAACAATATGGAAGAAATGGTTGTCAACTTTCTAGAAGCTGTGGGTTGTCCTGTGTTTATCCTTTTTCGGAGTATTAAGCTGCAAGTTAATATACTGTGTGTTTTTAAAACCGGACCGGACAGTGAACCGGTTTTAAACACTAAATCGGTTTTAAACACCGAACCGGACCGGATCGGAGTCTGTTCCCGGTCCATCCGGTCGGACCGGCCGGTCCGGTCCGGTTTTCAAAACCATGGTTGAAAGTACTTGACATCTCTTGAAGGAAGCTTAATTTATCAACGTTAACTAATGGAATTGGTTGTGATAGAAAACATATGTGTTAAAAAGAAATTTAACTAGAAAGAAGCGTTTGTTAAGGAAGCTTAAAGGAATATACACAACAAATTTTAAATAGTGTACAACTAAAAAGAACACTGGGGCGGCTAGGTAAAAATACAACAACATAATGATGGCAACGTAAATCAAGATCCTTGCATGTGTAATTATCCAACCTTGTCAAATTCTTCTGACTTTGATTGTATGGACATAAACAGGGTACTCGTGAGAATGGTTCGTACATGAACTTTTAAATGAGTTATTCACGCCTATTAACGACTTGAATTCCATTTGATGTTAATTCATATATCACACGCGTGTCAATGTAGAGTTTGATGGGAATTTCCTGTCAATTCCTGCCCCTTGCTCACATGCTATCCTCACCTTAGGTTAGTTTTGTTAAAATGTTCAACTACTACTTTTAATGAACACGAACAATCATTTACATTAAATTAATTCTATGGTTATCGTCTTCTTATGTCAATTTGATAGCCTTTATTAATCTTGACAGCTAAACTCTTAACAAATTATTACCGACTATTGTAGCACACAAGACTAAATGTATTACATGTTTTAGAGTTAAACCAAAAGAAAAAAAAGTTAATAAAAGAAAGCTCTCCATCCGGGTTTCTTACAATCAACATATTTACAAAATTTTCCAAGCACTTGCATGATTACTTTTAGTTGTGACTAAACATACATTTCTCTACTAATCTTACCCTCATGCTCATGAGTGAGTATATTAAAAGTTTAAAGTGCGTGAGTCCATCAAGTTTAGAAAACAAGGTCGCTGTTAAAGAGTGATACGGTTAATATCATCTTGTTTTTACATGATTCCGTAACTATAAAAGCAACCGTGGGGCACAAATTGGAGTATCAGATTCAGATTCCACAAAACTTCCACACCCTTAATTCATCAATCAATAATAATTTCAAAATTTCAACTTACGCGCCTCTTTGCATCCACCTACCTCACTCTTCTTCCCCTTTTGCACCACCATTCGATCCGATCTCACCACCACCTTCAATCATCATTCTCACCAAACCCTAACACCCAAAATCAGTTTCAATCAAACTCCAAATGGGTGCCGCTGAAAGCCGACGTGATCTAGAAATCTCTGACTCTGAATCCGACGAAGAACAACAACACTCCGAAGAAGAAGAAGATGA
This sequence comes from Flaveria trinervia, assembly GCA_025506515.1. NCBI lineage: Eukaryota > Viridiplantae > Streptophyta > Magnoliopsida > Asterales > Asteraceae > Flaveria > Flaveria trinervia. Next base: position 100,562,592 of record CM046452.1, read on the forward strand.
TGAAGATTATGAAGACGTCAAAGATCACCAATCACCCATCAAAACTCCCCCCAAAACCCCCTCATCTGCTGACGAAATTGAAGCTAAGTTAAAAGCCCTAAAACTCAAATACCAATCTAAGAACCAAACCCTCAAGAACGCCGTTAAGCTTTACATTCATACCGGTGGAAGCACTGCTAATTTCAAATGGGTCGTTGTCGATAAGCTTATTTCGTATTGTTTTGTTAAAACGACGATGAACGGGGATGATGATGATGATGATGATGAAGATGGAGAGGAGGGAGATGGGGATCTATGTTGGTTTTTGAAAGTTGGGTCAAAGGTTCGGGCTCCCGTTGATCAACAGTTGCAATTGAAGCCGATTATGGATCAGTTACGGATAGATTTTGTGGCAAATGGTGTTTATGCTATGAAGTTCTTTAGTATTGACGTTTATAAGGGTTTTATTGAGCAGTACGAGAAGTGTTTGTTTGAAAACACATATGGGTTGAGTGTAATGATGTGAATAAAGCTAAGGTTTATGGGAAAGACTTTGTTGCGTGGGCGAATCCTGAAGCTGCTGATGATTCAATGTGGGAAGATGCTGAAGATAGTTTCTCTAATAGTCCTGCTTTCAAGACTCCAGTAAGAGGAAACCATGATCTCCGAGAGGAATTCGAGGAGGCTGCAAAAGGGGGAAGCATTAAAAGCTTAGCTTTAGGTGCCTTAGACAACAGTTTTTTGGTAAGCGATTCGGGTATTCAAGTTGTTAAGAATTTCAGTCATGGTATTCATGGAAAGGGGGTTTATGTGAATTTTGATGATGGTATGAAAGGTCATGTTGAATCAACTCCTAGAAAAGCTCTTTTGATGAAAGCCGAAACGAATATGTTGTTAATGAGTCCAATGACTAATGGAAAGCCACACACTAGTGGGCTACATCAATTTGATATAGAAACTGGGAAAGTGGTGACTGAATGGAAATTTGCAAAAGATGGAACTGATATTACCATGAGGGATGTGACAAATGATAGCAAAGGAGCTCAAATGGATCCTTCGGGGTCGACTTTCTTGGGTTTGGATGATAACAGGCTTTGTAGGTGGGATATGCGAGACCGCCATGGGATTGTTCAGAATCTTGCTGATGCAAATACCCCTGTGCTAAATTGGACGCAAGGACATCAGTTCTCTAGAGGGACAAATTTTCAATGTTTTGCAACTACTGGCGATGGGTCAATTGTTGTTGGTTCTCTTGATGGGAAGATAAGGTTGTACTCTGTGAGTTCCATGAGACAAGCCAAAACTGCTTTCCCGGGCCTTGGGTCACCCATTACACATGTGGATGTTACTTATGATGGGAAGTGGATTTTGGGCACAACTGATACTTATTTGATCCTTATTTGCACCTTATTTACTGATAAAGATGGGAAATCAAAGACGGGTTTTGCAGGACGTATGGGAAACAGAATCTCAGCCCCGAGGCTGTTGAAATTGAATCCTCTTGATTCACACAGGGCTGGAGTATTCAATAAGTTCCGTGGAGCCCAATTCTCCTGGGTATGTATCGGTTTTCCCTTTCCTTATTATTGTCGTATGCATCTTGCTATGCTTCTTAATAACATTTTATAGTGATTAAGATGACCTTTGGTGATTTAGTTTGATGACTCAATGTTTGACCTTATCCTCATTGATTAGCTGTTTTAATTACAACATATTACCATCTACCGTTAATTTAGGATTGATTTACGTGAATTTAATGAATTGATATAGGTTACTGAAGATGGGAAGCAAGAACGCCATCTGGTCGCCACTGTGGGGAAGTTCAGTGTCATTTGGAACTTTCAGCAGGTGAAGGATGGGTCCCATGAATGCTATAGAAATCAAGTTGGTCTGAAGAGTTGCTACTGCTACAAGATAGTCCCAAAAGATGATTCAATTGTTGACAGCCGTTTTATGCATGAGAAATTTGCAGTCAGTGATTCACCTGAGGCCCCGCTCGTTGTTGCTACTCCAATGAAAGTCAGTTCTTTCAGCATTTCTAGCAGCAGACTTTCTTATGCTTAATAATTGCTTTTGTTAACCTTCTTTGTTTTATTCTGCTTTAAACAATTTATACTTTTGTTGTTAGCAACAAGATTGTTGTAATGGTTAAGAAGAACCTGAAATGCTTGCTTATTAGTTAATATAAGTCCTTGTGTTATTTTTATCTTTTTTTATAATTCTTTATATAAATATGAATTAATGGGTGAAAAGCTTTTGGATAAGTTGTGTCTTTTCATCACAAATATGTGGAGTTGAGTGGTCACTTGGATTGTAATGGGTCCCATGAGGTTTTTATGCCTACAGAGCGGCAATTGGTGGTTGTTGGTGATAAGGATAAAAAAATGTACATTTCAATTGTTAGAAGCTCCCATATACCAGCATGCTCTTGTTCTTCATCATCCATAGTAAAACACACACAGGCAAAAGTACAAACAGAACAGCATTTGGTACACCTGACATATCTAAATGGAGTAGGGGCGTACGACGCATGAAAACCACCATTCATGCTCAGCAGCGACCCACATGGCTTCCGGGGCTTGACCCTCCACCCCATCTTGATGGAACGTAAGCACTTGACAATACATTTGTTACGAAAACATGAATCTTTTTTAGTGCTTGTGTTTTTTCTGTGAAGTCTTGTTGGAGATTTTGGATTTGACCCTCTTGGACTTGGAGAGGATCCAGCTAGCTTGAAGTGGTATGTGCAGGCTGAACTGGTTCATGCGCGTTTTGCTATGGCTGGGGTTGCTGGAATTCTTTTCACTGATGTCGGTTCATTTTTTATCTTCCAGAATCATTTTTGTACATCTGCTAGAGGTGACAATATGGCGGGTCACGGGTTGGGTAGAGTGGGTCATATGGTTCAGTTGAACCAGATCATATTTGTTTTAATTATCATTACAAAAACAAAATCATCTGAGCTTCTAAAACCACTTAGGAGGATGTGTGTGATAAATATAGATTTTAGACAACTTTCAACCTTTAAACTCGTTTTTTATTTGATCCATACAAATCATGACATAATCTGACCCAATTCAAGTAAATTGGTTTAGGAAATGAGATTCTTTATGCAATTTTTTTAGTTTTTACCCAAACACTTTTGTTGTAGTTGCTCCGGGTAACAGGAATAAGCGACCTACCAGTGTGGTATGAAGCAGGTGCAACTAAGTTTGATTTTGCCAGCACTAGAACTCTCTTCATTGTCCAACTACTTTTGATGGGGTAGTTAAAATGTTAAATCTTTTAAATTATCCTATATATTTGACAGTTTATTCAATTTTTTAATTTTTTAATTTGCTTTATGCAGATTCGTTGAGACAAAAAGATATATGGATTTTACTAATCCGGGTTCTCAAGCTAAGGAAGGGTCTTTTTTTGGTTTGGAAGCTGCTCTAGAAGGCTTAGAACCAGGGTAAAAAACTATAAATCATTTGTACCAATAAAATACATGTTCTTAATGCAGTAAAAGGTGACTAGTAGAATATGTTGGTCATAACAGATATCCTGGTGGTCCTTTGCTTAATCCTCTTGGTCTTGCTAAAGACATAGCAAATGCTCATGAGTGGAAGTTGAAGGAGATTAAAAATGGTACCATTAATTCCTTTTAGCTTTTTGGATATTGTTACATACGATCGGCTCAACGTTTTCTGGGGCCCGAATCGGACTAAAAAAATGAGACCCTTTTGAAAAAACGCAATATAAACAAAAGCAACATAACTAATTTTTTTTTGAAAAAAAAAAACAATAAATCAAAGAAAATGTGGTATACTAAACTTGAGTATTTAATAGTTGATTTTTTTGGAAAAAAAAGGAAAAAAAGGCTAGTCGATTAGATCAATCAAAGAGAAAAAAACTTAGGAAGAGTCGTTTGTTTTGTGAATTGTATGGTTGTGTTTCTTCAATAATCTATCAAATCATCAAAATTGCATTGGGACTCACTTATAAAATATTATTATCGTTTCAAAATTTCATTAATTCATAATACCAAAACCCATTATAATTTCTTTTAAAAATGGGAGCCCTTAATTTTTGGGGCTCCCAAGCTCGTGACGTCACAAATTACATTATAGAGCCGGCCCTAGTACTTATAGTTATTTCAGTTATGTCTTGGTACTAACCAAATGGATGTTTTAGGCCGGCTTGCAATGGTGGCGATGCTTGGGATATTCGTGCAGGCTAATGTGACTCATGTAGGCCCTGTTGATAACCTAGTTAAGCACCTATCGGATCCATGGCATCAAACTATCATTCAAACTCTTGCTGGCTCTAGTTCTTGAGCCTCTTATTTGAATACTTGTAATTCCTGTAACAGAAGTTATATAATAACCTCAGTTTTTTCAAAGTAATCACATTCTTTTTGCATTAATCAAGTAAATTTGATTATGAAACATGAACATCTCAAGTGTGGGTTCACCATCTTCATTTGATGATGGTAAGAGACTAAGAGTAAGCTTGATAAAACAAACGAGTCGGGTTAGGTAATAGATCAAATTGATTCTTGTTTAAAATGTAAGTGCTGTAAATAAGATCAATACAATCCAACTATCCAAGTGGATTTATAAAGTTTCGTTTTAACAAGAAAAAGAAAAGATTATAAAATGAGGAAACTATATAAACAAATGGAACCCGAGTAGACGTGACAAGGAAACTTGCACACGATTGTATTAGACAAAGTGAAAAAGTACACAATACAGATACTCAAACCTGGATTTTCTTACATAATAACAATAACAATACAGCTTATTTTTTTCCCCCTTTTTTATGATCAAATTTGCAAGATGAATCACACTCAAAAACAACAATATATGTTACATGTATAAAATCAATGACACTCCTTCCACCATTACCCTCTCTTATTCAACCCCGATTTCTTCCTTCTCAATAGCATAAAAATCCGAGGGAAAAACGACCTCTTCTTCTTCTTTAAACTCCTCACCTCGGGTGAAGACTCAGCTGTGTTGCTGTTGCTTTCAGGTAAAACTGTCTTCACTACAGGCCTCGGGTTCTGGTTCGACGGGCTAACAGGCCTTCTGTTAAAGCTCTTCACCTCTTCAAAACTTTCTCTTGGGCCCACCCCTAGTCCTGATTTTCGTCTTTGCTCGTTTTCAGCTCTCCACTTTCTCAAATCCTGTTCAGCGCCCAGTTTTCCTTCTTTTGCCTTTTCGGCTTTCTGCGATGCTGCATCATGTGCTTGCTTTATTGCAGCCAATTCTGATGTCATTTGCTCGAGCTTACTCAGGCTCTTTGATTCAGACTCTTTTGCTACATCAATCAGTGAGATTGCTTCAGCGACACGTAAGTTAGCCGCCTCTTCTGCTTCATGGGCTTTCTTACTTAATTCATAATATTCTTCCAAAGAAAGTGTAACTCCTGTTTCTGGCTCGTTTTGAGTCCCGTGAAGTGCATCAATGGCCGCCAGAGCTAATTTTTCTGAAGCTTTTGCTGCTTCTATTTCCTTTTGTGCAGCAAGTAATCTGCTTGCCATTGTACTTGCTCCAGCTTTAGCTTGTTCCACAGTTTCTTTAGCTTTGTTAAGCTCTTCACGGGCTTCTTGGGCCATCAATTTTGCTTGATCCGCCTCTTGTGCTGCCTTTTGTAGTTGTTTCGGGAGATCCACCATTTTTTCTCGGGCTTCCTTTTCTTTTGCTTGAATAATAGCTATTTCTGATCTTGTTCGGTTTAGTTCGGCTTCAAGAGAAGCAACCACCACTGCCGCCATCCCTTCTCTCTGCCTAATGGCGGCTAGGGCGGCCTTTTCTTTCTCTAACTCGGTTTTTAATGAACTTGCAGCCGTTTTTAAACAATCAATCTCTTCTGTTGCTTTTGTAATGTTTTGTTTCACCTCTTCAACATTGTTCTTTGCTGATTTTATCTCATTATCAGGGTTATTAATATCATCTTGACTCAGCTTTGATTCCTTGTAAGCAGCTAATTCAGTTTTCAGGTCATTAAGCAGAGCTGTAGCGGCCTCTAGTTTCGATTTCTGATCTTCAATCGAGCCAATCTGGTTGTTGGCCTTTTCAATTTCCACTTGCGCTTGTTTCAATTCTCGCTCCCAATTTAAAGCATCTTGCTCACGCGCCATTGCTGCTCCAATTCTATGTTCTTCAGCCTCTAAATGAGCAGCATGTGTTGACTCTAAAGATTCTTTTGTCATCATTAGTTCAATTGTTAAGTTTTCTACTTTTTTCTCAACTTCTTTTGATGCAGAGGCTGCTTCCCGAGCTCTTTTTACAGCTCTATCCTTTTCAGAAACCAATAAATCATACTCTTTACGGAGGTTCTCGAGTTCGCTTTTCACGCTTGCTAGCTCAGAAACTGAAGCTGCATATCTAGCTTGGGCAACCTCCAGCTGTGCCTTGGCTGCAACACTAGAATCATCAGCAATCCCTTGCTCCATTTCTTCAACTCTTAGTTTGACTAATTCAGAGTCCTGTTTGGCTTCGTGTTCTTCGGTTTGTGCTCTCTCAAGGTTCACTTTTAGTTCTTCTATGAGCCTTTTAGTGCTATCTAACTCCTTTAATACTTGTTGTTTGGCTTCTTCGGCTGCCTCATAATTTTTTTTCAATAATGGAATCTCCTCGTTTGTTTTCTCAAGTTCTTGTTCTATATACTTGCGTTTCTGCACTGCCCCAAAAAAGTATCTACAGTACCTTTCAACAAAAAAAAGATAATAAAATTGTAGTTTTAGTAGTTGAAGAAGATCATACCTCGGCAGTCTGGACTTTGTGGGCTTTCCAGTCAACAATGCCACCAAATTTGGAAACAGCTTCTTTAACAGATTCAAAAGGTGCAGCTGTATCAATATCACCTATTCTCGAGTTTGTGTTCTTGAGCTGTTTGACAGGACTAACAGTCTCAACATGGGGCAAATTATTGGACGTTACTAAAGGATTGCCATTACTTTCAAGAGTAGCATCACTTGGTTTTTGTGCAGATATTTCTGATGGAATCGGTGATACAGCTGCTTCTTGAGCAAGTGAGTTGCTTTTGGGACTATCTTTTTCTGTCGGGTGCGAGTTATCAGGTTCTGTTTTTATAGGTGTAGAGAGATTATCAGAGGAAAGACTAGATGGTTCAGGGTCAATGGAGGTTTCTTGTTCGGTTTCAGGTCCATCAGATGAATTCATTACTGGTGCCAAGGCACCTGAAATGGGTTTATCATTTGGTAAATTTATAGTAGCTTCACCATTTGTAGTTGTACCCTCTCCAAGAACTTTTATTTCTTCCATTTAAAAAATATCAGATCTGAAAATTCATTAATCAGGCAAATGTTATTTAGCCCTCAAGTAAAGGGGATACAATCGGATAGCAGACATATTTTACATAAATAAACACATGATGCGTCAAAGAGACCAATGCCAATAAAATTCCATAAGAGAAAAGTAAAATCCTGATAAAGACCATGTCAAAGAATAAGGATCTAATGTGATAACTTCAATAAAGTGGGCAACATCGATCCACTTCATTGTGTTCTGTTTAATCTTCCAGGTCCAAAAAGTTCGACACACACTAAAAGACAACTGTTTAGATAACTATTCTGTTTCTATTACAGGCTTGTATAAATTCAATATCGGAACAGATGTAGAATTACATCTAGAGTCTAAGCATCTAAAACGCCATAGGGCTCTGCAGGGTTGGTGAATGCAAAATTCCTGTCAAATATTTGATTATTTATCAAAATCCTAAAATATCTTCAGCGATGACAATAAAAGGGAAATACTAGTGTCCTAAATCATCAACTATATAATACTAGCTTGAAGTTTTGTCATTTAAAATTTCCAAGGGACATCCAAAATTAAATTCTTCTAGAAATTTTGTCAAAAATAAAAGTTCCAAGGGACACCCAGAATGAAATTCTTTCTACAAATTTAAATTGGGTGGAGCCGCAGAGGAAGTACAATGGGATCCCAACATCAAGAAAACAAAATTTCACCTACTTTCACATCCTATAGTACGATACAACTAACAACCTATAAAATCTTTCTTCACCTTCAATCTTTTTCCTCCTCCACCTTTCTTTCTAACCAATACAAAACTGTTTTAGGCTGAAATCATTGCCAGGTACGAGACTTATCCTATATAGGTTGTATGGGCAACAAATGCCTCACTCACTAGTCTAGTCTTTTGGGATGAATTCTTCTGTTTGGGCCGTAACAAGTAAAATAACAAAACAAGGAAAATGAATCTCCTAGAAGGATAATCTAGTGAGCATCTAATTATGATTGCACACATATTGATCAACACCAGGATTTAATGTTCTTTCACCACCACCAATACAGTTATCCAGAACGACATTAAGGCAAATTAGCAGCCCAATCGAGTGTTTTAACTTGTAGAATTGTTTTAGAATAGTATTCTAGTGTTTCTAAGGTTTATAGACAATCGTCTCTATATAGAATCGAGTAAAGAACTCCAAGATATTATATGAACTTATGACTTATGAGACAATCTCCTCACACCAAACACAAAACAAAATTTACAAAATTCAACAATCGATCAACAAACAATCCTCAGTCAATTTCAAAACAGAGAGATAACGAGAGATATGTACATACGACCTACCAGTAAACCCTCGGAGTCAAACCAGATGCTCGACACCAACTTCTCCCCCGATTGGTCACAGTAACTCAATTAAACCAAATAAATAACCGATTACAGCTTCAAAAACACTGTTTAACGAAAACCTAAATCAAAACGATGACAAATTAAAGTAAACAAGTCGAAAAGAAAAGAAAAAGGCAAAATTAAAGGAACATACGCGTGGAGCCTACCTCACAACGAATTTTTCCATAGATAATTATCATCTTCCTTTATTTGAATCATGACGATTGATAAGAATTGGATTGAAATTAGACGATAGTGTGAGGATGATGAAGACAACAGAGGTAAATGATATTAGGAGAGGTAGAAAAAGTTGTCTTATGAATTTTGTATTCGATATTTGGTGCGAGTTTTATTTTTATTTCTTTTCTGAAATAATTTATGGATGGTGGAGAGTAATCAGCTGCTCCGTTTACACGTTGTGGAAAAGTCGCCTCCACATGCACCCAATTTCTCATTATCCACACTCACTCCTGTTCCTCTTTGGACTTTCTAGTAATTTTCGTGGCGATTGTTTTTGAAAATAGGAACCTGTATCTCTCAATACTAATGAATTTTTTTTTGTGTGACACTTATTATTATTCTAAAACTATTAAATTTTATTTTTTTATTTTTCTCTTTTAATAAATATTACACTAAATACAAATAATATTATTTTTTTTATATTACATATATAATTTTTTTTAAAAGAGATCTTTCCACAAATGCAATTTGTAAATAAATATCGTTTTTTATAAATAAGAATGTTTTTCAAAACAAAATTTTAAAACTTCAAAAATACACAATATATTTTAAAACATGTGACTTTTACAAAATATTTCTTGTGAAAAAAAGTAATTACATTTTAATTTATAATAAATAAATTATTAAAAATGACACTTTTAAAAAAATTGATTTGATTTGAAACAATTTGTTTAAAAACCAATTTTAAAAGAAAATAAATAAATTAAAAAAAGTTTAAAATATGATATCGTTATTTTATCACTCGACGTAATGTTAATCATATATTATATCGAAAGACCGTTTTATAATTCATTAGTTTTTATTAATAATTATTTAATATTTTATTTATTCAACACATGTAATATTTTATTTATATATTAATACACGAGATACTAACCTAGTTTAATATATATATATATATATATATATATATATATATATATATATATATATATATATATATAATATTGTATATCATAGCAAAACGGATCCAGAATAAAACGAATGAAGTTACGGTGTAACTATCTAAAATATGTTTATAATTACGTAACATACATACATGGTAGAGTATATAAATAAATCATATAATAATGTGATCAATAATTTAAATTACATAGTTTATAATTTACCTTTTAAATATTAAAATCATATTTAAGTATCTATTACATATATTTGAACATAAATACGTAAATAAAGAGTAGTAAAATCGAAATTCCAACATATCAATTTTTATTTTTTGAAATGAAAGAGTATATGGTTAGGAGAGATTTGTAAGAGAATTCACATTTGATTCCTAAATCAACATCCTTATTTAAACCCAATATCTTTACATATTTCACAATTTATCCCTTATAAATTTTCATTTTCAACTTTGATTCCTAAAACTTTTATTTTTTACAAATTTTTTGGTTTACGGTTTAAAATTCGAGAGTTAACACGTCGTAACGTACACGTGTGGTTCAACGTTGTTACATTTATTTTTTTGCCATTTAACATCCCCGTTGTAATATGCGATTCCTAAATCGACTTATTTATTATTTTTAATGTTTTAGGTTTGACGTGCGTGGTTTATCGTTTTTACGTCTATTTTGTGTTTGGTTTTATTTTTCTCCTGTTGATAGTCGTTGACAATGGTGTAACATTGGTGTTACTTGGTAAGGTTTTACCCCCCCTGCCGCAACGCGAGGGGCTTAATACTACTTATAACACTAAAAATTATTTCTCTCATCTTTCAACTAAGTAATAATTTATATATATTTAACATTATCTCTTTTTTCTTCTCAATTCACAACTACTTTGAAATTTTTTAAAAAACTAGTATTAAGCCCCCCGCGTTGCAGCGGGGGACGTAAAACTGTATCAAGTAGCATCAATAACACACCACCGCCAGTGACCACCTACACCGAAAAAGCTCTTATTAAAAAGAAATAAAAAACGAAAAAAATTAACCGAACGAAAAGTAGACATAAAACATTGAGTCACGTATGCGAAACGTGAAACATATAAAACAATAAGTTTATCTAGGACCAGTGCATTGTGATGGTGCCATTGAATGGAGAAAAAATGAGCTTATAACGTTGAACCACAAATGCACGTTACGATATGCTAACTTGCAAATTTTATACAGAAACGTAAAAGGGGAAATTTTGTAAAAATATAAAAAGTATAGGACAACAAAGTTGAAAGTAAAAAAATATTGACATTAAATTATAAAATATATAAAAGTATTTAGTTAAAATAAAAAAAGTTAAAGATTAAGAAAAAAAAAGACAAAAGTTGGGTACAACCCAACTAAACATAATATACAACTTATAATACATAACTAACTTGGTAATTAGTATATATTAAATTCATAAAAGTGAACAATATTTATCTAAAATATACATGTAAACAATAATAAATTTTTTTTATTCTCCATTCATAATCATTTCCTAGAAAACATAAATTTAATGAAAATAAAATATGAATGCTTTAAAATATTAAGGCTAGATAGTTACCGTTGGTCTTCTGGTTCAATGATATGAATTATAAAATAATAGATAAAGTTTAAGATCTTTTAGGTCTAAGGTTTAAATTCCGACTCAAAAGGTTTTTCTACACTGATTGGTTATACTTAAGGCGTCAAAATCAATACAGACAGTTGAAATCTCGAATAAAAAATACTCACTTGGATATTTTCAGATGTTGTCAAAATAAAACTAAAGATAAATAGTTGTGTTGTATTTACAGGGCTTGTAATTTTTTTTTAAGTTGCGGTATTATTCACGCGTGGAGCGAAATATCCTATCCCGCAAAACCGACTCACAAATTATCACGATTTTAGTCGGATCAAAAGCAACCATCACCGCCATCATCCCTTTGTTCTTCGTCCTATAAACTCCATTCGATTTGGGGTTTCATCCTTCTCACTCTTCTATCGTAATTTGAATTAGACTTCACCTTTTAGGGTTTTGCTCGAAGATTATCATGGCGACGGCATCAGGTATGTAGTTTCTTCTTCCTTCTCATATCCCTTTACCCTTCCGATTATCTATTATCTCGTTATGCTACAGTTAGGGCTATTATTCTGTACTAAATAAAACACAGTTTGATCCAATTGACACCGCTTGAAATCGCATCTCGTATGAGTTCTGGGTGTTAAGGAATTCATACAAATCCATATGGATACGGATTCATGCGCGTAGAGATCAAAACACGAGAACAGAAAATACATACACAAAATACGGATATATTACTTGCTTCATATTAATTTCGACTTTGGGTTTACAATCACATAGATTTATAGTATTTCAATTTTGTAATTTGAATCGAAAGGTTATAATTCATAGGTCCTTAATTTGTCGACCCTATGTAGTGATTTGTTTTGTATCCTGTCCCCTGCACAAACATCATGGTTTAGGGTTGTAGTTCACTCACTCGGGTGGTTTTTTTTGTGCCTCTTAGTAACGTTGTGTTTATTGCAGTGGCGTTTAAATCCAGGGAGGATCACAGGAAACAGATGGAACTGGAGGAAGCTCGTAAAGCTGGGCTTGCACCTGCAGAGGTTGATGAAGATGGAAAAGAAATCAATCCACATATTCCTCAGTATATGTCATCTGCTCCTTGGTATCTTAATGCTGATAAACCGAGTTAAAACATCAAAAGAAATGGAAATCGGATCCAAATTACACAAAATCATGGTACGACAGAGGGGCCAAAATATACCAAGCTGATAAGTACAGGAAGGGCGCGTGTGAAAACTGTGGAGCCATGACACACACCAGCAAATCCTGCATGGAAAGGCCGCGAAAGCATGGAGCAAAATTTACCAATAAGAATATAGCACCTGATGAGAAAATCGAGACATTTGAGCTTGATTTTGATGGTAAAAGGGACCGGTGGAATGGGTATGATACAGCGTCATATGCTCATGTGGTTGAACGATATGAAGCTCGAGATGATGCCCGGAGAAAATATTTAAAAGAGCAGCAGTTTAAAAAGCTTGAAGAAAAGAACAATACTGAAAATGTTGAAGAAGGGGTTAGTGATGATGAAGACAATGAAGATGGTTTAAAGGTAGATGAAGCCAAAGTTGATGAAAGCAAGCAGATGGATTTTGCCAAAGTTGAGAAACGTGTGCGTACCACTGGTGGTGGGTCCACAGGAACTGTACGGAACCTCCGTATTCGAGAAGATACAGCTAAATACCTTCTTAATCTTGATGTCAATTCTGCTCATTATGACCCAAAAACGCGATCCATGCGTGAGGACCCGCTTCCAGATATGGATCCAAATGAGAAGTTCTATGCTGGGGATAATCAAAACAGAGTAAGTGGTCAGGCTTTGGAGTTTAAGCAACTGAATATACATGCTTGGGAAGCATTTGACAAGGGGAATGATGTACACATGCAAGCTGCTCCTTCACAAGCTGAATTGTTGTTCAAAAATTTTAAGATTAACAAAGAGAAGTTGAAATCTAATGTGAAGGAGACGATTTTGGACAAGTATGGGAATGCAGCTGCTGAAGAAGCACTTCCGAGAGAGTTGTTATTGGGTCAAAGTGAGAGAGAAGTTGAGTACGATCGTGCTGGTAGGATTGTTAAGGGGCAGGAAATGGCTATTCCTAAGAGCAAATATGAAGAGGATGAATACATTAACAACCACACAGCTGTATGGGGTTCGTGGTGGAAGGACCATCAATGGGGTTATAGGTGCTGCAAGCAGTTTGTTAGGAACAGTTACTGTACGGGTGCTGCTGGAATAGAGGCTGCTGAAGCTGCAGCAGACCTTATGAAGGCAAATATGCTCGTAAAGAGGCTACAGAAGGTTTGAAACACCTTCTTTCACTAGAATATCCTGTTTCTTGCTAACGTTTGTATATGTTTTTGCTTTTGTCAATACATTTATTTGATAATAATTTGATTTGTCTCATCAGATGTAATTGCTCCAACGGAAGAGAAGCAGCCTGCCACTTGGGGAACAGACATACCCGATGACTTGGTTTTGGATCAAGAGAAACTTGCTGAAGCACTTAAGAAGGTAAGCAATATCTCATATGTACATGTTTAATACTACCCAGCTAGAGGAGAGGCTAAATGCCTAAAGTAATTTTTGCTTTTAGATCCTCAGTTTCATGTCTGGTAAAATGGATCTGATATAAAATTTATGAATTTTCTACTGTTTGTTAAATACACAAATTATGGTTTATAGCTCGTGGCTAAAGAACTAAGTGAGTCAGTCATGAGTTCAACATTTTGATGTTCGCTTGTGACCTGTGTAGGAGGACAAGAGGCGGAAAGAAGAGAAAGATGAACGAAAACGGAAATATAATGTTAAGTGGAATGATGAAGTGACAGCTGAAGACATGGAGGCATACAGGATGAAGAGGGTTCATCATGATGATCCAATGAAAGACTTTCTAAACTAACACCCCCATCTATACTTCATGCTACATGTTCTTATCTACCCAGCTTCTTATTAGATATGTTGGATGAGATTGAGAATTAAAATCTTTGGAATCTAGATGATGAAAGTTGGTTGTATTAGTTTCATATTTAGTATTTGCTTTGTTAAAATATCAATGTTTGCAATGTAACAACTGTGCTCTTGATAGCTTGATGGTCCTGTTTGCGTTATATGTTGGTTAATCTGCAAATTTGTATATGTTCAAGTTTCATCTGTTTCAAGCTAGAAGTACATAATGAACTCCAATCTTCTAGATCGATTGGCCAACAGCAAACCTTATATATATTCAAGGTCAACATGGACATCACGCAAAACAAATTTAAGGACATGAAGTGTACTTGAGACTAAAACCAGAAAAATTCACCATTACATAGTTTCATACAACAAAACACTAGATATTAAATTAAAAACAGAAACAAACAGACCAGTCCTGTTCCGTGTCAAAGTACAATCTCAACTCAACTGCTATGTTTTCTGTTTGATGATCAAGATTCCGATAGGCAAAAATAAGAGATTTACCCAGTCATCTCATTATCCTCATGATGGTAATCTGTCACCAGTAACAATCCTGAATAGATCAAAATGCTATAAAGGTAAATTGGTGTCATTATATTACATGCTATTACGAAATTTTCCATCTAAAAGTTTAACCTCGTATCGAAAAGTTACCTGTTGTTTTGCAAGATGGCAGAAAATTGCTACATTTGGGTCTGTTTATGGTTTGAGTTTTTATGTTTTACGCATTTACAACTTCCTGCAAGTGCTGGGAGTGGCTTTTACCAGGGGGGATGAAAATCAAATCTTCCCAGCCTGAATTTTTCTCACTCATCTGCCACCCAAAACATAAATGGTAATATGATTGATGATCATATTATATCAAGAAATGAATTGGAGCATATTAAAATACGTAATTAGGTTGTTACCTCCATTTTTTTCAGAACATCTTCCAGACTTCCCACCTTTAAAAAGAAAATAGCAGCACTCTCAGTACAAAATGAACTTGACATAGAGCTGATCACACGCTTGTTAAATGCATAAATGAACCCCATAAGAAAAGTAAAGCTGTTGCAATACCATAATATGTTGTGAGATTGCGGTTCCTCTGGGTCCTCTTGGGACCATTAACAGTTCTTTCTCAACGTCTTCCTGATTTTGCAACAAACATGATTCGGGTTTAAATCAGTAAAGCGTCTTACTTAAAATCTCCAGCTGTGGGATGTTAAAATAAAATTAAATACAAACCTTTCGAAAATATACAGGGCAATAACGTTTGTTTTTCTTCTTTACAACCAGGAGGTCCGACTGCAAAAAAATAACAGAACGAAACACAAGTATTTTGTGAAAGCAATGATTTAGACCTAGGATGGTTTTGTAAAACTGCATATACATATAAAAGTAGCTTTGATTTTCCATCTTTTACAAGAGTAAAATCATGTGTAGTCAAAACTAGTTCGCTGAGCATATTTAACTAATTGAAGAACTTATAGACTACACTCAAGAACTAGTTTTTCATACCTGAAAAACAGGGACTCCATCAAACCCACTCGTGGTAGTAGATGCCTTCAGCTATCAAAATCACATTAATAAGTAATAACTACTAGCAATTACAGCACACAGATATAACATCAAAGCAAACCAATTAGACCCTGTAAAACGGTATTGTAATTAGTCACAGACAAATTGGAACTTCATGGAGACACCA
The DNA here is from genome assembly GCA_025506515.1 of Flaveria trinervia. NCBI lineage: Eukaryota > Viridiplantae > Streptophyta > Magnoliopsida > Asterales > Asteraceae > Flaveria > Flaveria trinervia. Next base: position 100,578,586 of record CM046452.1, read on the forward strand.
ACCTCCATTGCATTCTTGAGTTGAACAGGATCAGGCAAAAATCGAAATGCAATTCCTTCAACCTTCAACATGTAAACCTACATAGAAAGATAATGTAAAAATAGATCAGAAATTAAATACTGGAAACAATACATGTAATTCTAACTGTTCTTACGGGCTTATAAATATCCCCAATATATGTAGTATAAAGCAACACATAGAAGAAACAAGGTGCGTATCATCAATAAGAGGCTGATTAGTTTCCATTGTACAACAAAATACAAGATCCAAACTCAGCACTCCATTTAAATCCTGAATATTTGAGGCGAACCTTGGAGCAACAGTAAGGTTGCTGCCATGTGGCCTAGAGATCACGGCTTGAAGTCATGGAATCAACCTCTTATATGACGCTCAAGTGGCCCAGCAACCCTTGGACCCCACACATGAGGGAGCCTCATGCATGGGGTTTGCAGTATTTAAATCCTAAAATTACATAGCTATATGATAAAAAAAGAGTGTATTACACATGCCCCTTCACTAGTCCAAAATCCGAAAGCAAAAACAGAGATAGAATACCAATCTTGAACGGGTTGAACCATTGCATTTGATTCAGCTAAAGGTGTAAGCATTTATCAACATATTAGACTAGGTTATTATTAGTGAATAGTTTAGGGTTAATTATGTAATTTGTCCTCTATATAAAGAACCCTCTATTATAACCCTAAACACACAATTACTCAATACAATTACAATTACAAGGTTTAATTTCAAATCACAAATTTGTGCTTATGCAGGATTGTTTCTGATTATCATCGACAACAAGGTTACTTATTGAGTGCTAAAACATCTGATCTCTAAAGCTGAACACCAAAGTTTAAGAAGATCAAAAGATATACCTCTATTGCCATCGGAAAAAAACACTCAAAAAAAAAAGCAAACACGAAGCACCTAAATCAAGCAATTCTAATAAACTCCAATGACCTAAATTCAAAAACCATCACCTGATCAAGTGCAATCGGTACAACCTTCGCCCGCCCTCTCAATTCCCCTTTCCTCAATCGCACCTGCAACTCATTAACGGAACACATATATAAGTACATAACTCCTTACTCTCAAACATACAGTCATACAATTCTACCTGAGCTAGAAACGCTTCAGCATCCTCTTGACGAAAACAAAGCAATCCAATCGACTTGAGTCCACTAGGATCAGAAATCAGCACGAACTCATTATCCGAATTGCTGACAGTGTACAGCTCCGTTCCGGAGAGCGTCTTCGACACGTTGGCGGAGCTTAGGACCAAATCAAACACATGTTTTCCACCACGACTGTTATTATCATCTTGCTGATGCTGAGACAACGAAGCAAAAGGCATTGATGAACGCATGTGCTTATGCCGCTGTAATGGAAAGAGGTTTCTGGCGATTCCTCTGCGAGTTTCATCGATACGAGCGGTGATGTCGGAACTCAGGCGGAGGAAATGGTGGTGGAAGAAGGCGAATGGATTGGGGGTTGCAGAAGAAGAGGGGTTTCGAGACTCCATTACAGACAACAAAAGGGGAGAGATGAACGATGAAATGTAGTTGCTGGTTTAATACTTTAATGGTGTTTTATATATTCACTTGGGCTTTCATAATTTGGGCCAAGATATATTCTTTAGTAATCATTTGGGCTTAGGGCATGTAGGGCTAGAGTAGGCTATGATGGTATGTGTATACCAATGGGCCATAACAGACCTTAATCCTTATAAGGTTTTAAAGGCCACACGAAATCATAGCAGGTCATAACAAGTTGTTACAGACATATACATTTGATTTGATAAGCGGAACATTAACGGGTCTTGAAAGGTTTGGTGAGTTGTTTTGGTTACATAGAGCCTTATTAGATCGTAACAAGCCTTTTTTGTTGTTAACGACATAAAATGATGATCAATATACTAATACCAACCAGATCTTTATTAACTAATTAGTTAGCTTTATATATGCCTTGCTAATCTATCCAAATCTTCCTACCCAACTTTAATTGTATTAAAAACACCTCTTTAGATAGGACAACAATCTTTAGTTTCCGTAAAGAAAGTGTTTTTCTTTAGAAGAAATGGTATACGAGTAATAAATTGAACCTACTATCGCAAATGGTGTCTTTTTAACGACTCAAGCCAACATTAATATTCTTGGTATCAATAGCATTATTCTGTCCCTTGTTATAAGTAGATAGGAATAACTTAAAAAGCAAACTACTAGCCAAATCATGTTTTGTGGTAAAAATATCTTTGAAAATGATATAAACCAAACTATTAGTACTCCTTTGACCAACCTCAACCGTTGAAGTCTAGTATTGGAATAAACAACGTGGACATACAAATTGTCAGTTGCTGGTAGATGCTGTATTTCAGCATCGTTTCAAGCACAGGGCCACTAGTTATAAGATGATTCTAACTAAATTTACAGAAACACGCTTACTTATATGATCAATAACGGTAAAAAAACGTTAAAAATGATCAGTAATGATGGTAACATTGATAATCTTATACATAGAAAGCATTTCAATTGTTGAAAATATGGATGATCGTAGAATATTAGTTTTATATAGAATAATGCACATGTTAGTATTATTAATTGATCATTTTGTAGGAGTATATAAATATGATAATTACAAAAGAAACCTAATATGATCATCTCTCATAATTACGTTAGATATTAGGGAAAATCATCGATTAGAAATGTTGATTATCTTTTAAACCTTTATAGATGTCAACTTTGAGCCTACTTAAAAATAAACATTCTCTAAAATAACCGATTAAAAAAATGCCACATGAGCTTAATGGGCTAAGAAGGCTTGATTTCAACCAACAAAAAAATTATTGAAAAGAACAACAAGGGCAACCCAAAAACCCATGAAAACAAATTTAAAGTCGCCAGACTAGGGTTCACCTGACGACTAGAGCTCAAGATTTTTTTTTTTAAAAAAATAAAGTGTTTAGAAGTTGTTTAGTGACAAGAGGTGATTTTCTCGTTGGGTTTGCACATTAGGGGTATCCGCCTCTGGCAGGGGCGGGTTTTTGGAGCTAGTCAACGTTAAATCAAAACTCAATCCTGCCATGAACGAGTTCTTTATTTTCTTTTTGAGGTGTGAATCTGTGTGAAATGAGATGTTTTTTTAACCCCAGAATTCACCCTGCCATGGGCTTAGTTCTCTCTTTATTATTATTATTTTTTGCTTTTGTAGTGGAGAAGTCCCATCATATCCAAAATCATAGCTGTTGTCAAGAAAGGATGCTGAATTGTGTATGGACTACATATGTTTTCGGATTTCTTATAGTCAAGATCATGGTGCTGTATCAAGCTCACACGTGACGGGAAACAGATGATCATTTAAATAGAGAACTTGATACACAATTACAATGACACCAATGAGCCCTATATGTGTTGAACCAATTTGCAAATCTACGCTACTTGGATATAAATTAGGAAACCAAATCTAAACACAATCAACTAACTTATTTATCAAATCAAACTAAATCAAGTAAACAAATCATAATAAAACTTTACTTAGAAAAAATGGTTTCTATTATCATGGTTTGAAGCATTCCGCGGGCACTAAACAATCAAATCAAACTAACTCAACTAAACAAATCATACTAAAACACTATCAACTAACTAATTTATTATATCACAAATTGGAGAGCATAATTGGGAAGAATCCGAACCCGTATGGCACTCTCTAACACAGGTCTAACGATCAGCTCTTTGTCATGCCCCTTTTGTAGCGAGCTCCCTGAATCCCATAAGTAAGTTTTTATTTTCTATGCAATCGCTTTGAGGTGTGGTCGTCAATTCTTCCAGCAGGATGAAAACACAACCCATATTTGCTTTTTCGTTTCATGACCCGACGAAGTTTCACAAATCAGTTCAAGGTCCAAATTGAAAGAAACAACTTATGCAAGCCACTATTCTAACCCCGGTCTGGAGCATTTGGCGGTCATGAAACGAGCTAGTCAACCAAAACAAACTTAATTATGCTGCAAACATAGTAGGATATATCAAATTGATTTCTTTCATATGGATTAAAAATTGGTCTATAAAAGTCGAGTTAGATTTGCCTTGGTGCTCTTTTAGTCTCAATCATCTCTTGATGTAATAGTGTAGGCATCTTTCCTCTTTATTTTGGTGCTTGTATGTTGCTAGTTGGCTTTCTAGCTTTATGATATATATAATATATAGATCCATCTTGCTGAAGGAAAAAAAAAATAATATATAGATTTCTTAACAACATATCCTATGCATTTGTCCAATTTATCACTTGGATGAATACCAAAAGTTTATGCATTGGATCAAGGCCCCCAACTGCTAATAATATCAACCGAATAAACAACCACCGTCCTACGAAACCTTCTAAGATGCCCCTTACAAATGACACTTGTTCAAGGCATCTCCTTAAAGAGGAAATAAAGTATGGTACTGAATATACCAAAGAATTCTTTATTAATTAGATAAATAGCTTTATATATGCCTGCTAATCTATCCATATCTTCCTACCTAGCTTTAGTTGTATTAAAAACCCTATTTTTTGGTAGAACAACAACCTTCTAGTTTCTTTATCCTTTAACTATTGCAAATGGTGTGTTTTTTTATGTCTTAAGCTAACAATATTCTGATGTTGATAAAATCTCGTCCCTTGTAAGTAGATGTGTAGGAATAACTTCAAAAGCAAACTACAAGCCAAATCATGTTTTATGGTTGTAAGTATCTTTGAAAATGATATAAACCAAACTATTGAGTATGGCCTTAACCATTGAAGCTCGAGCCTTGTAATAAAAGACGTGGACACACGAATTTTCAGTTGATGAAGTGATAGATGTTGTATATCGGTTTTGTTTTAAGTGCAGAACTACTGGTTATCATATACTTCTAATTCAACCTGAAGAAATATGCTTACTTATACAGCTAATAACATCAAACAAGTGTAAAAAATGATCACTAATTAGAATTAGATCCATAATGCTATTCATAGAGAGCACGTTAACTATCTAAAGATATCAAATAATAATAGTATAGTAAGGATGGTTATATGTATGTATGTGTGTGTGTACGCATATGGGCGGTTCAAAAGGGAACACAAAAGAAATTAAGGAACCAAATAGTAGACACATTTTAATTCTAAAAAATTCAACAAACAAGCAAAAAAATGAAAACCTTATTTCATCGCAACTAAGAGAAATAAAAACAAAAAAATGTAAGTTGATTTCACTTGTGAAAAATATATATTTGTTAAATACATCGATTTCACTTATGAAACACGACTTTTTTCTTTTTACATTTCTTTCCTTTTTTACGTTGAAATCGTATGACTATATACGTTTTTTTGTTAAATTTTTTCTGGGATTATAATGTGTGGTTAGGAACTTAGAGCATTCACAACTAATTTCTTATTTTTATCTATATAATTACACTAAAAATCATTATTTTTTCTCTTTCATTTTTAACTTTATCGTTACTTTTCTTTCTCATTCACTCATAACCATTTAAAATATATCAAAACCATTATATGGTTTTGAACAGTGATTCCTCAAAATACAAATTGAACAATAACTTTATCATATCCTTCACTCACAACCATTTATAACCATACTATATAATATAGAAAATATAGTCGCAGAAATATAGGGAATGAGCTATGAATGCTCTTAGGATTGGTTCCCTTGTTATTTCTTTGTATTTTTGATATTCCCCCGACACACAAAGAAGATTCTAAATATGCAAGCCAAAAGAAATTGACAACATTTTAAATTAAATCTAAGCATTTGATTGGTTAATAAACATTACACCAAGAAAACAATGAGATATGAAAATTTGATATTAATTCTAAATGGCAACTGATCCTTATATACACGAATCAGGCCAACAATCTTTAACAAACTATTTACACTTTACACCTTTACCAAACATATCTTCCGAAGGTAAATTATTCTAGATGATGTTAAAAAGAGTATCACCCAAATACAAACCTATACTTTTTTTAAAATGGCTGGATGTGATTGGAATACGTAAATAGTGAAAGTTGAGTGATTTTTAGAAAGATAAAATATATTTAAATAACTTTAATGTAATATTAATAAAACTTAGTTAATAATATGTAAAATTACTATTTATTATAATAAACGGTAACTCATATATTTTCTCTGATAAATCTAGTTTTCCCAAATTAAGATATCTTTTCTATTGTCAATAGCTCAAAACAATCAACCGTAGCGACGGATCGTTGCAACGGCATTATGATGTAGCGACATCAATTTGTATTTGTATTTGTATATCTTATATTTTTAGTGAAAAGTTTGGCGTGCCTTCTAGGAAACTATCAAATGATAATTATTATGAAGACTTACCTTTTCAAAGGTGTGACAAGGCTTTATGTTAAGAGGGATCAAATGAAAACTAAGATTATAATTGAAAACCATGAAAACTATCATTCACCAATCAGATTTTTTCTAATATAATTTTAAATTAATAAGCTAAAAGGGTAAAGTAGTAATTTGATATTCACAATATTTATTAGATATTTATTAATAATAACTAATCCCCTAATTTCTCTCAAAACTTATTTCAATTTTTATATGTATTCTTCCTTTCAAATTCTTTTTCATTTTATGTAAGATTCATATGAATCTTTTATTTGTTTACCGTAATCATACGAAGTTTAATTAGTATTTACATCAGATTGTTCATTTCGCCCTTTTTTGTAATCGAAAGTGATGAATTTGGTTTTTTTCAGTCTTCTGTTGGGGATTTTTCTAATTCAAGCAAGGAAATAGTTAATTCCATTGAGACTTCGATTATTGAACATGGTAATTGTTCGATTCAAGTTTTGACTTTCAATGAGTCGTTAATTTGTCCTGATAAACATAAGGGTATTATGCATGTTGATGCAGAAGATGAAGATGAATGTATGTATTATATGATTCTTACAGTTATTACATATATGTACCCATGAAAATTCGTTCTATTTTTTTGTACTGATCTTTATTTTTTCGGGTCATTACATATATGTACATACGAGCATAATGGTTATATGTTTGTATTAATTCTTTAGTTGTTTGCACTTTGATTAATTTATTAATTATTGTGTTAATTTGAATGTTCCTTATGTTCACGTATTATCTGTATGATTTATGTTTGTTATATAAAATTCCATTTCTTTAATTTTTATGTTAGAAATATTAAATTTTTTAAATTGTATTGTAATATAGACTTTAAATTACGAGTAATATTATTGTTTATTAAAAATTTTGGTCATTCGTTTTATGTGAACATGTATATATTTGAACACATTATATGTTGTTACTGATAACTATGTTTATATTTATAATTTTTATAGGATAGATACATATATGTACCAATATGTTTGTGATAAGTGTTATATGATTTATGATGAAGCAGAAAATCCTGATGATATACACTCAAACGATAACTAGCCTCCGGAAAATTTTAATGACGCTGTATATTGGACTGGAGTTGAAAATGAAGGTAATTATTAAGGTTTTGTAGAGTCTAATAAAGAGGCTGATGCAACCTAAACATCTTTAGTCTTTCCTGCATGCTGCACAAGTGCATTGAAGTAGAATGCTTCGGAAGTTTCACATGTGCAACAAAAATACTCTAAGTGTGAAATCTTCCGAATCCAAGACCAATATCTTTCGAAGCCAAGACCAATATCTTCCGAAGCCAAAGATGAAGTCTTCTGAAGCCTCAGAGACAAAGTCGTCCGAAGCTTCAAGTTCATGAAGACAAATTTCTTCCGAAGACTTTTAGTAACATGCTTTATCTTATGTATTGTTTCATAAAGCTGGACATCTTTTCACTGCAACTTTGCAAGTCACCAACTTACATGGTTTGGTGAAAAGGTCCATGTTTTTGGTAACTGTACATTGAGGTCTTGAGTCTATAACTTTCTACTTTATGTACTTTATCCTTTTTGTAATAGATAAGGATGTGAGCTATGGCATGTCATAGTCACAAGTCAAAAGGCAATCTGCCTTTTGACTCTACAATTGATTTTGTTTGTGTCTAGTCAATTGTATCCAGTTGGCTTTCAAAGTATAGCCGACTGTAGGATGTTAGTATAAGTATCTCATGTTCTTGTATCTTTTATATATGCTTTGTAACACTTGTAATAGAACATAGAGAAGGCAATATACTGCATTCTTGAAAACCAAACACTTGTGTTCTGTCTCTTATATTACTTGTGTTCTTAGTGTCACAACTTGGTTAATCCAGTTTACTGTTTGATCAAAGTTTAGTTTATCTCCTCTTTATGTTGTTGTGTTGTAACTTATACCCTTCAACGATTCTGCATTTGGTATCAGAGCATTCTAGGCTCTTGATATAAGATCTTACCATCTTAAGATCCCTCACACACATAAATACTAAAACTTTTCAAATGACAGCCATTTCCAAAACTGATATGGAAACTGGAACCATGAACAAGTCCCCACTGATCACTCTTGATGAGTTTGATACTTGGTGTTTAAGAATGGAAGGTTTCATCAGGTCTCTTGATTCAAGAATGTGGGAGTCTATTGAGAATGGACCTTTCATACCCAGCACACCTTCTGCTACTGGTGCTGGTATGATCCCCAAAGATATGGCTAACTACTCAGATGAAGATAGGAAGAGCGTAGAGATAGATAGAAAAGCCATGACAGCTTTTCAAACTGCCCTTTCAAACTCCGTGTACAGAGGTTTCAAGAAGTGCAAAATAGCCAAGCAGCTGTGGGATGCACTGAAACTGATGTATGAGGGTTCTTCTGAAGCCAAGAAGAACAAGAAGGATCTCCTGAAGTAGCAGTTTGAAAACTTCACCTTCAAAACAGGTGAGACCATGACTCAGCAGTACTTCAGTTATGTTGAGATTATGGATACCCTAGTGGATGGAGGAGTTTCTCTTGAAAACAGAGACATTGTAAGGAAGTTCATGTCCTCACTTCCTAGGCAGTGGACAGACTACTGTGTGGTGATCAAGAGAACTGAAAATCTCAAAACTTTTACTCTGACAGAGTTATATGGGATTCTCAGTGGCTACCAGATGGAGATGAACATGCAAGGTTCATCTGGCAACTCCAACAATCAAATGGGTTCAGCCCTACATATGGTTGAAAGAGATAGCATAGAACCTAAACATCATCTCATATGCAACCCTGACAACTCACCCAAGGGTCCTTTCATCACCTTCCCAGAGACACCAAAGGAGAAATATACTCAAGGAAGCCCATTCCAAGAGACAAGCTCTTCTCAAGCTTTTGTGTCTTCTGATGAAATCTGTGGCAACTCTCTTTTTACTCTTGAAGACCTGGATCCATCCAGATGATCTGGAATATATGGAAATAGTCTAGCAGATGGCTCTTCTCACTCACAGAGCCAAGAAGTTCTACAAGAGGACTAGAAGGAAGTTTCCAAGCAATACAACCAGTGGAAAGTTTGGACTGGACAAAGGCAAAGTCAAGTGTTACAACTATAACTTGATGGGCCACTTTGCCAGAGAGTGTAAGGCACCTAGAACAAATGGTGGCCAAACACAATCCAGACCAAACTACACTGACAAAGCTCTCCATAATAAGAAGTCAAAGCAACAAGCTGTTGTTGCTGTTGAAGAAGGAGGCTTTGACTGGAGCTTTCAGGTGGAAGATGCTTCTCCAAACCAAGCACTGATGGCTGATCATGATGAAGCCAAGGTATTGGAACATCTTTGTACTCCTGAATGCATTGCTAAAGTTAATAGATACAGGTCCTACAACTTGGAAATGAGATCTGATGTTAAGTCCTTAAACATTTTAAAATCTGATTTTAGAAAGTCTGAAAATGATTATAAGCTAAAAATAAAGGACTTAGAGAAAACCATTTCAGTTCTAAAAAATGAACACAGATTTTAGGACTCAAATCAAAGATCTCATAACTAAGTTAACTGAGTGCCAGGCTGAGCTTGTGATTAGCAAAGCCAGGGCAAAAAAGAGTGTTCTTGAAGAGGAGACCTTCAAGAACATGATATCCTCATCCCTGCACAACAAAGTGTGCTACCAAAACAGGCAGGGACTGGGATCTAATAAGATAGCTCCTTCACACACAATCTTGTCAGTAAGATCTCCTAGGTGTGGAACTTGTGAAGATGAGCTTCCTCTCATAGATCCTATGAGTGAAGAGGATAAAGAAGAGACAGTGAAGAATCCCTCTACAAAGAGTGAAGAGGAGGATTCCAAGAAGGGCCACTATCCTTCTGAGGAGAAAGTGAAGACTGTGATGACCAAGTCCATGAGAAAGAACTTGATCAGAAAGAGCAAAAGAAAGGCAAGGAAGGCTCAAGAGATCAATGCTACTTTTGACTCTAAGAAGAAACAAGTTTTTATCTCTACATGGTTTAAAGTGGTAGGGACTGAAGACATCAACCAAAACTCTTCTGCTAAGAGTTCTAGTTCTTGTTCAACTCATCTCAGTAGCAAGAAGAAGACTGATCTGCTGTGTACCACTGTTGCATAGCCTGGACCATCAAACTCCAAGCATAATCCTCAGCCCAAGAGGATTGTCTCATCATCTGCTGTCACACCCCAACCTTGACGGCGGAAACGTCGAAGTGTGAAGGTTAAGATTGTCCACAACCACATAACGCTATGATTAAAATGTAAATATTAATTAATTGTTTTCAAACACCACATACATAAATGTCTCAAAACAACCCAAACAACAACAAAAAATAGAAGGAAATTTCAAATGTCTTTATTAAGTCTAAGTCCGAGTCCTAAATTTAAGCATTTCCTTCAATCATCTTTAAACTTGCACATTACCTGAAACATGTTGAAAAATAAGGTCAACTAACAAGTTGGTGAGTTCCCTGGTTTTAAGTACAATAAGTATCTCGAAAAGTGGCAATTCTAGTCAATGGTCACAGAATAAGTAAGTATATAGAACATGCATAGTTACAACCAAACCTTGACTGAACAACATATGAATAAGCATGATTAGCTAAGTGTATTTGGTTCCCTAGTGCACAAGCATACGGCTCCTAGGAGTCGGCAATACATCGACTTTAGCACCAAATAGGCTTGTCAGGCCCAAAGATCTAAGACTTCGCCAGGCTAGACATAGTTAATGATTGCACACATATGACTCATCTCATATATAACTTAACACATTCAAATAACCACGACTATGTAAAGAATTGCACGTGCATAATAAGTATCAAGCGTTTAAGAGTATGTTTGTATAACCAATATGTTTCACCCCAAAAGGTGTAAAATATAAGTAAACGGGGCATAAGAACTCACTTGTTAATAAGGTTTGAAGATGAAATAAGAATAACCACGAATAAGATCCAACACAAACGTCACAACACACCTAAACGAAATAAAGTAGCGCGTTATAATTTGTTTGATGATTAATTGTAGGTCTAATAGGATTTAATAATTATTCGTATCTATTATATGTTATTGATGCGATCGGATAAATGGAACGAATGGATTTTTATACTTTGAAATAGTTAATTATTTGCGCGTGTGAGAAAGAATAAGTACAACTTGATTTAATTGTATGTTTAATCGATTTATAATATTGTATATTATAATAAGTGATTTAGCTATTATAAAGAGCTATGTAAATATATATATATATATATAGGTATAAATAACTAAACAATTTAATTGTTTGAATATATATATATATATATAAATATACAAGTATTATGTTCACACATTTCTTTTGTATTTTTTTGAAATACAATAATGTATTTATAAATACAAAGGTATTTTATAAAAATTCATTTAGTCACAAATTAATTAAACAAAAATAAAAAGAATAATCTGCATTTTAAAATAAAAAGTTAAATAATTAAAAAGAAGTGAAGAAAAGGAAGAAAATTTGAAAAGAAAAAGGGAAAAAGGGAAAAAGGGGGTTGCCCGGGGTCGAACCCGGGACCTCCCTTGGAAACTAGGGCGCAGGAACCAGTGAACCAGGGCCAAGGCCTTGGTTTCACTTTGGTTTGTCTTAATTTTAAACTCTGTCTCCCTAGGTTCCCCAAATCCTATGAACCCTAATTTCAAAAGAATCAAAATCGGCCCTCGATTCGGTGTTAATCACCTAAATCATCATAGGGATTTTGATCTTTGAACAAAATCGAGTAGAAAACAGATTTCAATTACCTGTTTTGATGAGATAAAAGGTGATTTCGAATTCGGTTTAGGTTTCGGGTGTTCTTGGTTTGGGGTTTTCTGATCGAGTGGTTTTCTTGTGAAATTGAAGGTTTGGAGAGTTCAGGAACTTCACAATGAACCGAAAACCCATAATTTATAGGCTTCATTTCATGGATTCGAGCCTTTCTCTCTCGATTTAAAAACGCGTTCGAAGTTTACCAAATTAGGAGATTTGAAGCTGTTAATTTGCAATGGTGATTGAATAATTGATTGATTAAGCCGCGTTTTTAGTTTGGGAGTAATTAATTTGATTGAAAACTTCGAATTTGGCAGGATTCGATTTCAAAGTTTCCATCGGTCGAACTTGGTTCGATTTGGAAGGTTTTCACGCGCGAGAATCTTAAATTGAACTAAGGTTCAAGTTCGAAACACGGGTCGAGGGGGTTGGGGCGGTTTAATTGATCAAAGGCAACAAAACGAAGGTTTGAAGCTTCGCCGGAGCTCGGCCGGAGCTCCGGCCGAAGCCGCCGGAACAGCGGGCAAGTAAAAACAGAAGGTTTACACCTTCAGCCCCTGAAGTTTGGGCGTTTTACACATTTGACCCCCGCAGTTTGGGCGTTTGGTCAAATGGTTTTAAACTTTTGATTACAAGTTTGAAAAATTACAAAACACCCCCATACTTTGAGTTTTAAAGAAGATTGTTTTTATTATTATTGTTATTATTATTATTATTATAAAAGTTATTATTAGTATTATTATTATTAGAGATTATTATTTTTATAATAATTCTTATTATTATTATTATTAACATTTTTTTTGTTAAATTCATTTTAAGCATTATTATTACCTTTGATAATATTGATAACTATTATTTGTAAGGTTACAATCCTTTTAAGCATTATAATATTAAGTTTTGTATAACACTTTGTTATTAATCACCAATAACTAAATTTGTTAACCAACAATAAGTTTACTAAGCAGAACAAGTCCTCAAAGATTCAAAACGACAAACAAGGCCCATACAAGAAGTAACGATGCTAACTTTTTAATTAATGCAAAAATACAGGATGTTACGTCTGCAAAGATGGAGGTGGAGAAGGGATGTGACCAAAGACAGTCATATTCCAAAGACAAGGCTCTTGTGAAGAAGAAAATGAATTGTGTCTGTTGGAGCATATATAGTGTGTCCGTCGCTTGTCGAATAGTCTAGGCTTAATGTTATACACCTGATATGTTGTAAACACATGAAACTGGGTCATTCGCAGGAGCATATGCGAATGAGACTCAGTCGTACGACTGAGCCATGCTAATGGACCAGCCATGCGACTAAGAGATGCGATTGGGACATTCGTAAGACTGAACCATAAGTATGGTCCAGTCATACGATTGAACCATACGCATGGTCCAGTCGTACGATTGAACCATACGCATGGTCCAATCGCACGAATGGGCCCAGTGGCATCTAATATGGGCCGAGGCCTATATATACTAGTTTCAATGTGAAGAGAGATAGAGGATTGAGAGGAAGTCTGCCGGAGCCTAGGGCTGCCGGATGAGAGGGGAGATCATGCTCGATCTTCCCCTTGCCAAGAGTCTTGAGTCTTATGTTGTAACGAGCTTGTAATCGTTAGGTTTTTATCAATGAAACCATATTTTACAGTTCGTGTTATTGATTTGACTTTTGGTTTTGGTTGTTCATCCTTCCGTCAAGAACATGCTCGGATGTATATCGATCCGGAGAAAAACCTACTTTACAATTGGTATCAGAGCCGGTTACTGCTGGAATGATCTAACAATCATTCTAGCAACCCGAGCTCTTGATTTCTGGATTGAATTTCAGATCTTGACGTTAAACCCACTTCGTGTTCTTCGTGTTTTGCTCAAATCTTGTTACGTGTGTTGCTTCTATGTTGAAATCGAATTTGAAACCACGTTCATGTCACCCTTTTGAATCTGATGATGTCTACTTTGTTTCGGTTCATGTTGAATTCGTCAGATTAGGGTTTTGGGCAGCCCTGGCGGCTGCAGATCTGAAAATCTGCGTGCAGACCCGTTCATGCGACTGGGCCATGCGAATGGACCATTCGTACGACTGGACCATTCGTACGACTGGACCATTCGTACGACTGGACCATACGAAGGAGCCATTCGTACGACTGGACCAGTCGTATGTTCAGTCGTGCGACTGGCCTAGTCGTATGTTCAATCGCACGAATGAGCCATCCGCATTGACTCATTCGCATTTGTTCCGGACAAAAAAAAAGTCTGGAACAACTTCTTGCACGGATTTGAAGATGAGCAAAGCATATTCATCCAGAGGTTCGTTTGTCAAATAAGTTCGATGTGTACCCCATTATTCGTCGGATTTCCAGAATAGGTGAATGTAATTGGAACACGAAAGAGAGAAGAGAAGATGTCAGCAGTTGGTGCTGATTTTGTGGGGTAGTCAGGAGCATCTGACTACTTATGGGCCAATCAAGTTATATTTATCCGCACAGAAATGGTTCTGCTTATTAGGGGGAATCCTTGTATATAGAAAGTGAAGACGCAATCAGAAAGTGATGATGTGAACCGGTTTCCGATGATGAACCTCCGTGCGTGCTGATTTGGTTGATATTATCAGCTGTGGATTGGAACCTTCAACCTTTTGCCCAATACGCCGTGTCAAGACGCAAGGAGAGCACAATGTCTATATATTGGGATATGCTGAATGTGAGGGGGAATTTCTGCAGGTGGTGATGTTAATCAGGTTAGCCTGTCTGAAGATTGAAGCAATGGAAAACTGTTCGTATCATTATCTGGAAAAATCAGTCATATGGGGAATCTTGCTGCTGTGATGGTGTTCTGCAAAGTAAACGAAAGCTATTGTGCCTAAATTCATTTTCAGGGATGTGGTAGTAACCTGACGGATTGGCAACGTTGGCTAATATGGTTTTCGTTTGATTCTATTGGTAACCAGAGCAAATATTGACTGAAGATTGTAAGAGGTGTTATCTACTATTCACAAGCAACGTACAAGGGGGAATTTTTGGAGCATATATAGTCATATATAGTGTGTCCGTCGCTTGTCGAATAGTCTAGGCTTAATGTTATACACCTGATATGTTGTAAACACATGAAACTGGGTCATTCGCAGGAGCATATGCGAATGACTCAGTCGTACGACTGAGCCATGCTAATGGACCAGCCATGCGACTGAGAGATATGATTGGGACATTCGTAAGACTGAACCATAAGTATGGTCCAGTCGTACGATTGAACCATACGCATGGTCCAGTCGTACGATTGAACCATACGCATGGTCCAATCGCACGAATGGGCCCAGTCGCATCTAATATGGGCCGAGGCCTATATATACTAGTTTCAATGTGAAGAGAGATAGAGGATTGAGAGGAAGTCTGCCCGGAGCCTAGGGCTGCCGGATGAGAGGGGAGATCATGCTCAATCTTCCCCTTGCCAAGAGTCTTGATTCTTATGTTGTAACGAGCTTGTAATCGTTAGGTTTTTATCAATGAAACCAATATTTTACAGTTCGTGTTATTGATTTGACTTTTGGTTTTGGTTGTTCATCCTTCCGTCAAGAACATGCTCGGATGTATATCGATCTGGAGAAAAACCGACTTTACAGTGTCATGTGTGACAGTACCACTCACATTGCCAAGGATTGTCCCTTCAATCCTAAAGGTACTGTCCATATGGATAAAACAAAGGCTTCAAAGAGTTCTAAGAAGATTCAAGTTTCGGAAGGAAAACCAGTTTCCTTCGGAAGTTCCAAATCTAACAAGAAGGGAAATGGAAAATTCTCTTCGGAAGAATATTTGGTCTCGGAAGAAAGGAGTTCTTCTGAAGCACTGAAGTCTGCTGCAGTGTCTGCAGAATCTTCCGAAGGTTCAGTCATCAAAACTTCTGAAGTTCTAAAAGCTTCTAAAGTTTTGAAGGTCAAGTCCAAGACTTCAAAGGTGGTGTGGATGTCTAAGAAAGACCAAGTGACTGAGATTTCTCCATCAACAACAGCTCAAGATCCTCTTAGCATAACCATAGGATCTATTACTGTTGAATTACCTTCTGCAAATAAGCCCAAGACAAGCAAGGCTTGGGTTTCCAGATGTAACTAATCATTCTCTTTGTGCAGGGACAGCTGAAGACAGACAAAAACGTCTGGATCATAGACAGTGGCTGCTCCAGGCACATGACAGGCAATAGGTCACTACTATAGAACTTTTAAAGGATTGATAGAGGACCAATTGCTTTTGGAGGAGATGAAGGGGGTTACATTTCTGGAAGGGTCAAGGTCACAAATGGTAAGCTCAGCATAGAAAAGGTAAACTTTGTTAAAGAGATTGGATACAATCTTTTAAGTGTATCTCAATTTTGTGATCAGAGTCATAACATGCTCTTTACTGAGCATGAGTGCATTGTTCTTAAGCCTGGTATGGTCATTCCTCATGAGCATATCCTGCTTAGAGCCCCCAGGAAAAGAAACATGTACAAGATGGATTTGCAAGAAACCTCTCCCTCTGGAGAAGTTTCATGCTTTCTATCTAAAGCCAATAGTGATGAGTCTTTCCTATGGCATAAAAGAATGTGCCATGTAAACTTTAAGAACATGAATAAATTGATTAAGCATGATTTGGTAACTGGAATGCCAAAGAAAGAGTTTACAAGTGATGACCACTGTGTTGCATGCCTGAAAGGGAAGCAACATAAGGTATCTCACAAGCCTAAGGAAATGAACTCCATCACTACACCCCTACACTTGTTACATATGGATCTCTTTGGCCCCACCAGTGTAATGAGTTTAGGAAGGACCTTATACTGTCTAGTGATCACAGATGACTTTACAAGATTCACTTGGGTTTTCTTCCTTAGAACTAAGGATGAGACTCCTGAGATTCTGAAGAATTTCATCTTAAAGATTGAGAATCAATCTGATCACAAGGTCAAGATCATAAGATGTGATCAAGGAACCAAATTTAAGAACTATATCCTTGATACATTCTGTGATGAAAAGGGTATTACAAGACAATTCAGTGCTCCCAGGACTCCTCAGCAAAATGGTGTTGCTGAGAGGAGAAATAGGACACTGATTGAAGCTGCAAGAACCATGTTGTCTGACTCTAAACTATCCATCACCTTCTGGGCAGATGCAGTCAATACTGCCTGCTATGTGCAGAACAAAGTTTTAGTAGTTAAGACTCATGGCAAGACTCCTTATGAACTTTGGCACAAGAGGAGACCTTTTATTGGTTTTCTCAGGTCATTTGGATGTCCTTGCACCATCTTGAATACCAAAGATCAAATTGCCAAGTTTGCTGAGAAATCAGATGATGGACACTGTAACATCTTGTAATTTTGGGTTAAATTAGAGTTAACATTGTTAAGTTCTTGTATGGACTAATTTTGTTATTTATGAAACTTGTGAATTTGTTATGCTGCCTTTAATTTTCTAATCAAACTAATAATTATGATAATAATAAATAAGTAATAATAATAATAATATAATAATAATAATAATAACATTAACAACTTATAAAAATTATAAAACTTAAAAAGATTTGAAACTTAAAAGTTATGGGGTTAGTTTTGTCAATTATAAAACTTAAAAAGAAAGTTTAATGCATAAAATAATAAGCCTTCAAAAGTTGAGGGGCTAATTATGTAAATTATTTAAAAACCAACCCAAACCCCCTTTAATCCCCGTTTTTCCGGCCGATCACCGGCCACCGCCGGCCGCGGCTCCGGCCACCTCCAAAACCACTTGAAACCCTTAATTTTGGAATAAAACCGCTCCTAAACGCTTCGTGTGGATGTCTCGAATTGAATGCACAAAATAATCGTGGTTTAAAACATCGGTTACTAAGATCAAACGACCTCATAACCGAAGCTTTTACTCCATAGTCGTTCGAGCATTAAAATCCAATAATAATTCAATTAATCACACATAATGATAGGATCTCAGCATCTAGTTTGATCGATTCGAATGATTTCAGCAGCGGAATAGAGTACCAACTAGCACAATTCGAGCAAGAATACCAAAGATGTAACAATGAACAAAATTAGTTATAGAGAGAGAAAGTTTCTGCAAAAAGAATATTTCATTCAATCACACGCTTTCGTGGTGGCAAAATGTCACACATACAATCAGGTCAATCATCCCTTATATAGGAATGTCGTGGTGGAACATTCCTTATATAGGAGATGTGACGTCTGCTGATGTCACTCGATAGTGACATCTAACAGAATTATTTAAACAACTAAAACACAACTACTGAAGATGTCAAAACAGCTGACATCTTCTTACAAAAATACTAAGTGTTATCAGTTACTACAACTACTGAAAAGAAACTACTGAAACTACAACAACTGAAGAACAAGCTCTTCAGTCGTTTTACAAAACTACTGAAAGTAAAAACATAAAACTACTGATAACACAACTACTGAAGAAGTACTCTTCAGCTGTTGTGACAAACTACTGAAACTTCAGCACTTGGTCTTCAGACTTGAACTTCAGACGTTTCATCAGCTGATGACTTCAGTAGATGTCATCAGCTGATGTCTTCAATCTTTGTCTTCAGACTTTGTACATCAGTTGTTGATCTTCAGCACTTGTGGACTCTTCAGCTGTTGAACTTCAGTACTTTGGTCTTCAGCTTCAGCACTTGTATTCTTCAGCTGTTGGACTTCAGTACTTTGGTCTTCAGCTTCAGCACTTGTATTCTTCAGCTGTTGACCTTCAGTACTTTGGTCTTCAGCTTCAACACTTGTGTTCTTCAGCTGTTGGACTTCAGCACTTTAGTCTTCAGCTGTTGAAGTCTTCAGTACTTGATCTTCAGTTGTTGAAGTCTTCAGCACTTGTCAAACTGCTGATGAAGCCTTCAGCAGTTGTTGTGATATCATGTGGGACTTAGAGATTTTCTGATCTTGGCTCATTGGTTCTTTTGGTACAACACATAAACAATAGATTAACTATCTGTAAACGATTACCAGTCTCAATTTCACCTGAAACAAACACTAACATCGAGTTCAACTACCCCTTTTACCCACGACCTGCAACCTTGTCGAAACTAACCTTCCAAGCTTTACTGGTCCGAATTGATTGAGGTGAAATCACCTCTTACCATCGAAGAAGCTTCCCACGAAGTTAATTTAATTGTTGTTTTCATTTGATCCTCCATTGAATCTCACGTCAGTCGCGGCTAACCTTTGAGTCCTGGCATCATCAATCAAACAAATTAGCAGGTAATTCATACATCTACACAATCGTTTAAACATGGGGAACAAAAGCCCCATGGTTAATTCGATCAACAACATCATTTTATGGTTTAATTTGGGGTAAATCGAATCTAGGGTTCATAAGGTTTGGGGGTAGTTTGTGTTTAATGTTTTTAAACTTTTAAAAACCATCTTTAAACGCGGCTGAGGCCTTTGATTCACTGGAAAGACACTTGCCTCTACAAGGGAGGTCCCCGGTTCGAATCCGGGGAGCCTCACCTATTTTATTTTTGGCCACTAAAATTTTATTAAAAAAGTTCTAAAAAATTATAAAGGACTATTTTATAAGCTGTGTTAATTTAAAAATAATATTATATTTTATAGAAGCTAATGTTAACTTATTTCTTTATAAAAAAAGAATTAACCTTTGAATACTAGTATAATTTATATAAATTATTATCTCTAACGTTGCCCTTAAAATTTTGTTTTAATCTTGTTTATTTTATTTAGTTAGTTATAGAACTTTATTTTAAATTTTACAAATTTTATTAATTATTTATTAATGTTGCTCTTATTCATATCTCTATATAAAAATAAATATATTTCTTAGCATTTATTCCAAAAAAAATATAATTGATATCCATTCGTTAAACATCAATGTCCCAAAATACCAAATTGAAACCCCAGTTCTCGTTTAACCATTAAAATTGTGTTTAAACTTAAAAATCTTGTAAATATACATTTTAGGTGCATTGTGAGGAACTACGTTGAAGTAACGTTATTATTCTAATTAATCTTCAATTATATATACTTATTGGCCAAGTGAGTATTTCTATATCCCTTTTTCATATTTTCATACTTTGGGGTGAAACATGTTACTTTATAAACTTTGCACTTGTAAACGTTTGATTCTTGTAAACTTATGGCATCTCACCTGTATGCTGTAATTAGTTGAACTTTGTAGCTACAATGTAATGTCGAATATATATACAATCATTAACTATTGCTAGCTTAGCGAAGTCATAGATCTATGGGCCCGACAAGCCTGCTTGGTTGATCCAAGTACACTTAGCTAATCGTATATACTTTTAAACGTTTGAGACTTGTAAAACTTTATCGAGGTTTGATTGTGCATTTCTGTCTTACATCCCTAGTTTACTTTGTTCTCTATTTACAACATGAATTGCCATCTTTTATATACTTATGTATTACAAATTATGGAAATCTCACCAATATTATTGTTGACCTTTTATTTTTTTAACATGTTTCAGGAAATACTCAAGTTTGATTTCTACTCTTTGAAGCCTACATATCTAGGAATGGACCTAGATAAATAAATGAAATAAAATAACTTGTTATGTTTATTTTATTACTTTAAGACTTATGATTGTAATGGTACAATTGGAATTTATGGTTAATATATATATTTGGGATTATTAATAGCGTTATGTGGCTGTGAACGATCTTAACTCTCACTCCTCGACGTTTCCGCCGTCAAGGTTGGGGTGTGACATATTGGTATCAGAGCCCATAACTATAGGGATCTAGGTTATTAGAAATGGTGACCTAGACTATAGTAAGCATGAACCTTATAGAATTGTGATTCTATCTTGTAAATTATATAGTTTGCATGCTACATAATGTTATGCCCACTTATGTGCAATTTGATGCCTTAGCATAGGATTGCCTAAACTTTGTTACTTGTCTCCCTAAACTTAGCTTTGACTCTTTGACTCTCCCTGAACATGAAATCTCTTAATCTTATTCTCGTCAACACGTGGGAACTTATGCTTATACTTATGATCTTTAGACGCTATGTCTAATCTATATAAATCTCATCAAAGTTTTGATTTCATGAACCTAAGAAGTTTGTGTGACACATAGACACCTGTATTCTGGATTTCCTGGCAAAAGGCCTTCGGGCTAAGGCAAGCATATCGCATAAATCCTACGGGACTAGTTATGCTTACCTGGGGATTTTTGGGATGAGTGATAAACTATGGTCAACATGCACAAACTTCTAAGGCGAATGGGTCAACTTACCTTGACGTGTCAATGTTTCCAAACGGTAATGCGTTACCAAATGGAACCATTCTAAGTGTCTTACAACTCTTGACTTATCCTTGTTGAATTATAATTCTTGTTATCCTATTTCCCGTGTCTAAATCATTTTGCATATTCCAGCATGTCTCGTCATCATGGAAAGCGTGGAAGTTCCGATCATAAGCTAGCCGCCATGATCGCCCGACAAATGGCTGCTGTCATCCCGACCATGGTTGCTGAACTTAATAGCACTTTAATGACCAACTCCAGCAACAATGGAAATGGTCATGGAGAGAATAGCAACAACCAAAACAGGATCAATCACACTTGCACCTTAAAAAACTTCAACTCGTACAAACCCACTAACTTTAGTGGAAAAGAAGGAGCCACTGGACTTCTCGAGTGGTTTGAAAGTATGGAGAACACATTCATTGTTAGCGAGTGCCCCGACGAGTTTAAGGTTCGCTATGCCACGAGTGTTCTTCAACAACGAGCACTAACATGGTGGAATAGTGAAAAGAGAAACCGTGGAACTGAGGTTGCAATGGCGTTGCCCTGGGAAGAATTCAAGGATATTATGATCCAAAAGTTCTGCCCGAGGAGCGAATTGCAAAAGCTGGAGGAGGAGTTCTGGAACCTCAAACAAGATGGTGGGAATCATTTGGCTTATTCCACCCGGCATCATGAGTTGAGTATGCTTCTACCACACATGGTGGACACCGTGCCCCGTAACATCGAGAAATTTATCAAGGGGGTGCCACCTCAAATTCAAGATGCTGTAGTGGGTAGTAGGCCCACAACTTTGGAGGAAGCGATTACTATCACTGCACAGCTCACCGAGAATCATATAAGAGCTGGCACTATGTCGGCAAAGGGTTCCAAGTCTACTACGAAGGTGACACCCGAGGCAACAAAAGAGGTAAGGGCCGAGTCATCATCTCAAAACAAGAAGCGTAAGTTCACCCCGACACGCAACTACGCTGTGACCGCCCCAAATGCTTCTCAAAAACAAATGGTGGTTGCAAATCAAGCTCCCATGGCTAAAGCTTATACCGGTCCACATCCTATGTGTAACACGTGCAAGTACCATCATTCAAGCAACTTTCCATGCCAAGTTTGCTCATTATGTGGGAAGTATGGACACTTGGTAACTACTTGCCTTCGTGCGCCAAACAACACTACCATGCTTACCAACCTAACCTGCTATAACTGTGGCGAGCCCAGTCATATTCATCCGCAATGTCCTCGCAATGCGGGAACTGTGCCACTGGCTCGTGGAAGGGCTTTCAACATCAATGCCAACCAAGCTCAAGCCAACAATGACGTGGTGAATGATATGTATCTTGTAAATAGTCATTATGCTTCTGTATTGTTTGATTCGGGTGCCGATAGGAGTTTCGTGTCCCTGGAATTCGAGCCCATACTTTCTAAACCGCGTGTTAATCTGGAAAGATCTTTCACGGTCGAGGTCGCCGATGGAAAATCTATCGTCGTTGACGTCGTAATACGTGACTGCACCTTGAGCCTTAACGAACACAAGTTCTTCATCGACCTTATTCCTATGCATTTGGGAAGCTTTGATGTTATCATTGGTCTGGATTGGTTAGCCAAGCAACGTGCAGAAATTCTATGCTTTGAGAAGTGTATCCGAATTCCTTTACTGACTGGTGATACTTTAAGGGTCTTTGAGGAGAAATCATCTCAAAGACTCAAACTCATGTCTTGCATCAAGGCCCGCAAGTGCTTAAGTAAAAACTACATGGCTTTTATGGCATATGTAGTTAATACGAAAGCCAAGGGTAAGGGGTTGAAAGACATTCCTGTTTTGCGGGACTTTCCCGAAGTTTTTCCCGAGGATCTTAACGGGTTACCTCCCGTGCGAGAAGTTGAGTTCAAGATTGATTTAATCCCTGGTGCAAACCCTGTGGCTAAATCGCCTTATCGTCTTGCACCTTCTGAAATGCAAGAACTCGCTAGTCAACTGCAAGAACTCGCTAGTCAACTGCAAGAGTTGACCGATAAGGGTTTCATTCGCCCTAGTTCATCACCGTGGGGTGCACCTGTACTATTTGTGAAGAAGAAGGATGGTTCATTTCGTATGTGCATCGATTACCGAGAACTCAACAAGTTTACTATCAAAAACCGATACCCTCTTCCTCGAATCGATGATCTCTTCGATCAACTTCAAGGAGCAACTCAATTCTCAAAGATCGATCTACGTTCTGGGTATCATCAACTACGTGTTCATGATGATGACATTCCAAAGACCGCTTTTCGTACTCGATATGGACACTACGAGTTCATGGTCATGCCTTTTGGCTTGACCAATGTGCCTGCTGTGTTCATGGATCTCATGAATCGAGTATGTAAACCGTATTTGGATAAGTTCGTGATCGTGTTCATTGATGACATTCTTATTTATTCAAAGACAAAAATCGATCACGAGACGCATTTGCGACAAGTTCTTGGACTTTTGAAGAAGGAGCAATTATACGCCAAGTTTTCCAAGTGTGAATTTTGGTTGGAGGAGGTTCAATTCTTAGGGCATGTGGTGAATAGCCAAGGAATTCACGTGGATCCTGCTAAAATTGAAGCTGTGAAGAATTGGTGTGTTCCCACAACCCCAACCGAGGTTCGTTCTTTTTTGGGTTTAGCGGGATATTACCGTAGGTTCATAGCTAATTTCTCGAAGATTGCTAAACCGTTAACGGAATTAACCCAAAAGAATCGACTCTTTGAATGGGGACCCGAGCAAGAAGAGGCTTTCGAGACATTAAAATGCAAGTTGTGTAACGCTCCTATTCTCACACTTCCCGATGGAAACGATGACTTTACCGTGTATTGCGATGCTTCTAATCAAGGTCTTGGTTGTGTTCTTATGCAACGAGGCAAAGTTATAGCATACGCATCGAGGCAATTGAAGGTTCATGAAGTGAACTACACGACTCACAATCTTGAACTTAGTGCTGTGGTTTTTGCATTGAAGATTTGGCGACACTATCTATATGGGACGCAATGCATAGTATACACCGACCATAAGAGTCTCCAACATGTGTTCAACCAAAAGGATCTCAACATGAGACAAAGACGTTGGATTGAGTTGATTAGCGACTACGACTGCGACATTCGCTATCACCATGGAAAGGCGAATGTTGTAGCCGACGCGCTCGCTCCAAGAAATTCGAGATCGAAGGCAATGGTTTGATACGCTAGGAGAATTTGATACCGAGATTCATGTGGATGTCAATGAGGCTACTATCATGCTTCAAAACATAAGGATCGATAGTGACCTTGAGTTATGCATCCGCGAGGCTCAACAAGCGGCACTAACCGATGAAGGGAAGGATGAAGATTTGATGCCTAACGTTTGGTCACAACTGGAGACAAAACCGAATGGCATGTGGTATTTCTTGAATCTACTTTGGATCCCGAATCGAGATAACCTTCAACACTTCATTATGAATGAAGCTCATCAAACTCGATATTCCATTCATCCTGGCTCCGATAAGATGTACATGGATCTGCGTGGTCAATATTGGTGGCCTGGAATGAAGAAAGACATCGCGTCTTATGTTTCCAAGTGTCTCACGTGTGCAAGAGTCAAGGCCGAGCATCAACAACCAAGTGGTTTACTTGAGCAACCTGAAATCCCTATGTGGAAATGGGAACATATATCCATGGATTTCATAACTAAGTTACCTCGTACACCTAGTGGTCATGATAGTATATGGGTCATTGTTGACCGTTTGACCAAGGCAGCACATTTCATACCCATACGAGATACATACAAGGTTTCAAGGCTTGCTCGAATCTACATTGACAAAATTGTGAGTCGTCATGGCATGCCTTTACACATTATTTCCGATCGAGATGCTCGTTTCACTTCACACTTTTGGTCTTCGATGCAAGAAATCTTGGGTACTCAATTGGATCTAAGTACGGCTTACCATCCTCAAATCGATGGTCAAACCGAATGAACAATCCAAACCCTCGAGGATCTGCTGCGTCTTTGTGTTCTTGACTTTGGTGGTGATTGGGATACGCATCTACCGCTCGCGGAATTTTCGTAAAACAATAGTTATCACTCAAGTATCAAGATGGCACCATTTGAGGCTTTGTATGGTCGTAAATGCCGATCACCGATCTGCTGGACCGACGTTGGTGAAAATTTCATCACTGGTCCTGAACTTATACAAGAAACGACCGATAAAGTCTCCACAATCCGCAAGAACCTTGAAGTGGCAAGAAGTCGACAAAAGAGTTATGCCGATAAGCTTCGTAAGCCATTAGAGTTCCAAGTTGGCGACATTGTTCTTCTTAAGGTTTCACCGTGGAAAGGTGTTGTTCGCTTTGGAAAGAAGGGTAAACTAGCTCCAAGATTTGTAGGACCTTTCAAAATTTTGAAAAGGATTGGGAAAGTGGCTTATAAATTGGAACTACCTTCCGACCTTAGTGGAGTTCATCCTGTCTTCCATGTCTCAAACTTGAGGAAGTGCTTGGCTGATGAAAATTTGCATGTTCCCCTAGAGGAAATTCGAATAGACGAGTCATTGCATTTCGTTGAGAAGCCTGTTGAGATTATGGATCGAACCCTGAAGAAGACCCGAACAACTACCACACCTATCGTCAAAGTCCGTTGGGAAAACAAACGTGGAGCTGAGTTCACTTGGGAGCGTGAGAATCATATGAAGGAGAGGTACCCGCATCTGTTCTCTTAGTTTTATTATAAATTTTGGGACGAAATTCTTTTAAGTTGGGGAGACTGTAACATCTTGTAATTTTGGGTTAAATTAAAGTTAACATTGTTAAGTTCTTGTATGGACTAATTTTGTTATTTATGAAACTTGTGAATTTGTCATGCTACCTTTTATTTTCTAATCAAACTAATAATTATGATAATAATAAATAAGTAATAATAATAATAATAATAACTTATAAAAATTATAAAACTTAAAAAGATTTGAAACTTAAAAGTTATGGGGTTAGTTTTGTCAATTTATAAACTTAAAAAGAAAGTTTAATGCATAAAATAATAAGCCTTCAAAATTGAGGGGCTAATTATGTAAATTATTTAAAAACCAACCCAAACCCCCTTTAATCCCCGTTTTTCCGGCCGATCACCGGCCACCGCCGGCCGCGGCTCCGGCCACCTCCGAAACCACTTGAAACCCTCAATTTTGGAATAAAATCGCTCCTAAACGCTTCGTGTGGATGACTCGAATTGAATGCACAACATAATCGTGGTTTAAAACATCGGTTACTAAGATCAAACGACCTCATAACCGAAGCTTTTACTCCATAGTCGTTCGAGCATTAAAATCCAATAATAATTCAATTAATCACACATAAACAATAGATTAACTATCTGTAAACGATTACCAGTCTCAATTTCACCTGAAACAAACACTAACATCGAGTTCAACTACCCCTTTTACCCGCGACCTGCAACCTTGTCGAAACTAACCTTCCAAGCTCTACTGGTCCGAATTGATTGAGGTGAAATCATCTCTTACCATCGAAAAAGCTTCCCACGAAGTTAATTTAATTGTTGTTTTCATTTGATCCTCCATTGAATCTCACGTCAGTCGCAGCTAACCTTTGAGTCGTGGCATCATCAATCAAACAATTAGCAGGTAATTCATACATCTACACAATCGTTTAAACATGGGGAACAAAAGCCACATGGTTAATTCGATCAACAACATCATTTTATGGTTTAATTTGGGGTAAATCGAATCTAGGGTTCATAAGGTTTGGGGGTAGTTTGTGTTTAATGTTTTTAAACTTTTAAAAACCATCTTTAAACGCGGCTGAGGCCTTTGATTCACTGGAAAGACACTTGCCTCTACAAGGGAGGTCCCCGGTTCGAATCCGGGGAGCCTCACCTATTTTCTTTTTGGCCACCAAAATTTTATTAAAAAAGTTCTAAAAAAATTATAAAGGACTATTTTATAAGCTGTGTTAATTTAAAACCACATAATAAATTTTTGTAGATTATTTATAAAAATAATCTTATATTTTTTAAAAGCTAATGTTAACTTATTTCTTTATAAAAAAAAGAATTAACCTTTGAATACTAGTATAATTTATACAAATTATTATCTCTAACGTTGCCCTTAAAATTTTGTTTTAATCTTGTTTATTTTATTTAGTTAGTTATAGAACTTTATTTTAATTTTACAAATTTTACTAATTACTTATTAATGTTGCTCTTATTCATATCTCTATATAAAAATAAATATATTTCTTAGCATTTATTCCAAAAAAATATAATTGATATCCATTCGTTAAACATCAATGTCCCAATACCAAATTGAAACCCCAGTTCTCGTTTAACCATTAAAATTGTGTTTAAACTTAAAAATCTTGTAAATATACATTTTAGGTGCATTATGAGGAACTACGTTGAAGTAACGTTATTATTCTAATTAATCTTCAGTTATATATACTTATTGGACAAGTGAATATTTCTATACCCATTTTTCATGTTTTCACACTTTGGGGTGAAACATGTTACTTTATAAACTTTGCACTTGTAAACGTTTGATTCTTGTAAACTTATGGCATCTCACCTGTATGTTGTAACTAGTTGAACTTTGTAGCTACCATGTAATGTCGAATATATGTACAATCATTAACTATTGCTAGCCTAGCGAAGTCATAGATCTATGGGCCAGACAAGCCTGCTTGGTTGATCCAAGTACACTTAGCTAATCGTATATACTTTTAAACGTTTGAGACTTGTAAAACTTTGTCGAGGTTTGATTGTGCATTTCTGTCTTACATCCCTAGTTTACTTTGTTCTCTATTTACAACATGAATTGCTATCTTTTATATACTTATGTATTACAAATTATGGAAATCTCACCAACATTATGTTGACCTTTTATTTTTTTAACATGTTTCAGGAAATACTCAAGCTTGATTTCTACTCTTTGAAGCCTACATATCTAGGAATGGACCTAGATAAATAATGAAATAAAATGACTTGTTATGTTTATTTTATTACTTTGAGACTTATGATTGTAATGGTACAATTGGAATTTATGGTTAATATATATATTTGGGATTCTTAATAGCGTTATGTGGCTGTGAACGATCTTAACTCTCACTTCTCGACGTTTCCGCCGTCAAGGTTGGGGTGTCACAGACACTTTATTGGATACTCTTCCCAAGCTAAGGCTTATAGAATGTACAATCTCAGAACTAGAATTGTTAAGGAGTCATCCAATGTGACTTTCAATGAACACACACCCTGTGTTGTTGGTTCTGGTCCGGATTGGTTGTTTGATCTTGATTTGGTTACCAACTGTTTTAACAAATCTTGTGAGAATGTTTCAGGATCTGCAGAAAATTTAAATACAGATGATCCTGATCTAAGATTTGAGCTAGAAAGATCCTCAAGACATATATCTTCAGCTCCAGTTGGAACCACTTCTGCAAATGAGGTTTCTGACAGCCCAACAATAACAAATTCAGCTGATACATCTGGTATGCCTTCTAATTCTAGCTCAGAGGCTCTACAACCAGATAAGAACACCTCAACTGTGAAAGACAACAATGGTGGTGGTGACAGTGACCAAGAATTTCTTGATGCCACTAAGCACACCAATGATGAGAACATCAATGATGTCACACGCTGCTTGGATCAAGTTTCACTTGAAAAGTGTGCTGATGTGGTGTGAAAAACATCTATGCCAGATCTAAATTTTTCTAATTTAGATCTTTCTCAACAACTTGTTGTGATCCCTCAGCTTAGAATCCACAAGTCTCACCCTACCATAAACATCATTAGAGATGTTGTCTCAGGGGTAAAGACAATAGGACAAACCCATGAAGCAAATGTTTGTCTTCACTCTTGTTTTCTATCCCAGATAGATCTAAAGAAAGTTGATAAAGCTCTAAAGGATGGAAGTTGGGTTGAAGCTATGCAACAAGAGCTGCTTCAATTCAAAAGACAGAAAGTTTGGAACCTTTGTCCTCTTCCTTCAGGGAAGACTACCATTGGAACCAAATGGGTGTTTAGGAACAAGAAAGATGATAGAGGCATCATCATCAAGAACAAAGCTAGACTGTTTGTTCAAGGATATACACAAGAAGAAGGGATTGACTACACTGATGTATTTGCTCCAGTGGCAAGATTAGAAGTTGTTAGGATATTCCTGGCATTTGCTGCATCCAAGAACTTCAAGGTCTTTCAACTTGATGTGAAGTGTGCCTTTTTGTATGGAGTGATAAATGAAGAGGTTTATGTCAAACAACCACCTGGTTTTGTAGATCCTGATCATCCTGATTATGTCTGCAAGCTTGACAAAGCCCTCTATGGGCTGCATTAGGCACCCAGGAAGTGGTATGAGACACTGTCTGAGTATCTCTGTAAACATGGATACAGGAGGGGTACTATAGATGGAACTCTCTTCATCAAAGGACAAGGAAAAGACATATTGCTAGTTCAAGTATATGTGGATGACATCATCTTGGTTCAACTAATCCAAAGCTCTGCAAAGACTTTGAGAAGCTGATGAAAGACAGATTTGAAATGAGTGCCATGGGGGAACTCAGTTTCTTTCTGGGAATTCAAGTGAAGCAAGTTGAAGATGGCATCTTTATAAGTCAGTCAAAATATGTTCAGGACATACTCAAGAGGTTTAATATGACTGACTGTAAGATTGCTAAGACATCCATAGCCAGAAACCACTCCCTTGGTTCTGATCTTGAGGGGGAGTGTGTAGATGAGCACTTATATAGGGCTATGATTAGGTCTCTTATGTATCTTACTGCTAGCAGGCCTGATATCATGTTTGCTACATGTATTTGTGCAAGATATCAAGCCAACCCTAAGATGTCTCACCTTATCACTGTCAAAAGGATTCTAAGATACCTCAAAGGTGCATCAACACTTGGCCTATGGTATCCCAAGAATTCTGACTTCAATCTGTATGCCTATACAGATAGTGATTATGGTGGTTGCAACATGACTGCAAAGTCTACATCTGGGGGATGTCAATTTCTTGGTGGAAGGGTTGTCTCATGGCAATGCAAGAAACAATCCTGTGTCTCTGCATCAACTGCTGAAGCTGAATACATTGCTGCTGCAAGCTGCTGTGCTCAAGTACTTTGGATTTAAAATCAGATGCTGGACTATGGGTAACTTCAAGGAGACTCCCATTCACATAGACAACAACGGTGCTATCTTAATCACAGAGAACCCTGTGCAGCACTCAAGGACAAAGCACATCAATATCAGGTATCATTTAATAAGAGATAACTATGAAAATGGATTAATTAAACTGGTCAAAGTTCACATAGATAAACAATATGCTGATCTGTTTACAAAGGCCTTTGATGAACAGAGATTTAAATATCTAATATCAGCTATTGGGATGATAAATTTTGAGTAAGCTTTTCTTAAAAACTAATTCTTATTATTTCTTTAAAATTTATGTGTGTCCTAAGTTGTCTAGTTCATCACTTTCATAAGCTCATGTTTTCTTTGGATGCAAATTTCTTTTTGAAGACTTTCCTTAGATTTTTGAAAATTTCTGATACTTCAGAAGTTATGCTTTTAACTTGGAAGTAAATCATGCCTTCAAAATAAATAACTGTCTGAGAAATTTACCTTCGGAAGAGTTTTCAAATTTATCTTCCGAAGCTTAAATATTTGTCTCAGACATTTACTCATTTTCAAGGACCATTTACTTCCGAAGTAAAATTAACTCTCGGAAGCTTTGTTAGTTTACACACAAAGCACTCAAGTTTTAATTTTTCTTCCGAAGCAAAATTCTCAAACCTCTCAGGAAATTCTTCCAAAGTCATTTTAGCTTCGGAAGCTTTTTAATTAAAACTTCCGAAGATAATTAACCTTCGGAAGCTTTTTGTTTTCCAAGAAAACTACTTTTTGAGCAAAAGTAAACTACTTTTTCAGAGGTGGGACCGACATCCGGATTTCAAAGTTTATCCTCTTTCATTAAACTTTATCTGAAATCCTTTTCACATATAAACCCAACGGTTTCCCCCTCTTTCTATCATCTGTTCTTCCTCCAAACCTAAAACCCCAAATTTCTCTCTGAAATTTCTTTCTTTCTTCTTTCTTCGTCCTTAAGCTACTTCAAAATGGCCAACCTTGCTCACAGAAATGATCCCAACTTTACCATGCAGCTACACAGACAACACAATCAGGTTGCTCTGTTACGCTCTGAGAAATATCCTCATTTCTCAGAGGTTTGCCGTTTCTTATCTCTGTCCAACTACTTCACCTCCCTAACCATTGATCCTCCACTCTATGAGGATCAGTTGCTTGAATTCTGGAAGACCTGCTAAGAGGTCATTATGGATGGGGAGAAGGCACTGTCTGCCACAGTGCAGGGGAGAACAATCTTCATCACTCCGCCCATCATCAACCGACATCTTCAGCTGGATGATGAAGAAGGTGAGGTGTTTTTCCCAAAGGAAGCTGTCAATCATTACTTTGAGCAGATGGGGTATGAGGGAGATTTCTCTGTAAAGACCTTCAGAAAAGGGAATGTCTCATACCAATGGAGATTCCTGCTCCATGTGGTCATCCACAGCTTATCAAACAAGCATGGTGGATGGGACCAGATTCCCGAGGATCTCTCCTTCATAATCCATGGAATGGTTCAAGGGGTCAAATTCAGGTATTCTCAGTTTGTTTATACAAATTTACTTGCTAATTTAGACTCCTTAGAGTATTACATGTTTCCTAGATATGTCCAGTACATTCTTAACTGTGAACTGGGCTCACAGTTAAGGGAAATAGGAAATATTATTAAATTGGGACAGATGAAGCCCGACATCTTTAAAATACTGAGAAAGTCCACTGTTGGATTCTCTGGGGTGAAAACAACCATAGTCCTAAAAATGTTAGAGCTCATTGCTCAAGGTGACAACCTAGCAGCACAAGCTAGTGTTGAACCCACACTTGTTTCTTCCCAACCACTCTCACAGCCTCAAATCTCCATCACCTACCAAAGAAAATCCAAACGAACCCCTGCTCAGACTATTCAGCCTGTGGAGTCCCACATATACTCACCTATACAGGAAGAAGTGGACACTGGAGCTCCCACTTCTCCTGAGGAGCAAACCACTCCCATCTCTTTAAGAATCAATGCTGAGGTTCCTCATGCTCAGCCTGATGAGCTCATTAGCCCTACTGCCTTAAGCCATCACTCTGAGTCTCAACACTCAAGTGACCAACCTTCAGGGGACAGTTACCATCCCCAGCCTATAGATCTCAACCAACCAATTCCCAACCTTGATTTCTATACTGATGAAGATACAGGTTTCAATGAGTATAATGAATCTCTCTTCTTTCCCTCTACTCAAAGAGAGATGAGTACTCCTGAGTCTTCTACATCTATCCCACATCAGTCACCTACAACTGAGGTGGACACTCCTGAACCTGTTCAAGATGTTCATATGGAAAAGGCTCTCACTTCTGAAAGTGATTACATCATTAATACCTCAACCATGGCAACTCAGCCCACTGATATCTCAACTGAGACTGCCAGTGAACAGAGGAAATCCAGTAGCCAAGAACTAAGAACTTAGAACTGGTCATGAGAGAAAGGACTCTGGTCCAATCTTCTCCACCCCTAGTGATTCTTCTGATGAAGATGAGGGGAATATGAGACTAAAAGTGCAAAAACTATCCAAAACATGCACCTATTTAGTCTCAAAGGTCAGTCACCTTGAATCTCAGGTGACTACCTTACACAACATGATCAATGATCAGCAACTTGAGATTTCATATCTTAAGGAACAACTAGTTGGGAGACCCTTAAGGAGAGCTCAACTAGGAACACAAGAACCTATGGATGTGATTGACCTATCTTCCAGCTCACCTATGCAAGTGGGTGATGCTACCAAAAAGAGGGAGAAAGTCATTATAGCCACAGAACCTGGGAGTTCTTTAGAGAGAATGGACATTAAGGACTCACCATCCTCACTTGCAACTGTGCATTCTCAGCAACCTCCTCTAGTTCACATTGATGTGTACTACACGGACTCCTTCATACAGAGTCTGTTTGAGGATGGGATACCTAGGGCTATGTCACCTTCACCATCTTTCAATCACATCATTGGGTGGAGGTATGACAACAACAGGAAGGCCCTCATCATCATAAGAGTTCAAGGACAGCAAGAAGTCTTCAATTTTCAGACCTTGGACTACTATGAAGGTCTGGATCTAGTCAACATGCCACTTGTCAACCCAAGCCAATCAAT
This sequence comes from Flaveria trinervia, assembly GCA_025506515.1. NCBI lineage: Eukaryota > Viridiplantae > Streptophyta > Magnoliopsida > Asterales > Asteraceae > Flaveria > Flaveria trinervia. Next base: position 100,612,235 of record CM046452.1, read on the forward strand.
ACAAGCTAAAAGACTGGCTAAAAGAATCCAAGATAGGATCACTGCACAGTTCAGCCTAAGAAGGAGACTAAGGCAATCAGGCAATGTCATCGGTCAACTGGATGTTGAGGCAGACCCTAAGATTAGCTTCATAGGGGAAACCTTGACTGAAGGCCCAATGACAGAACCTGAGAGCCCTGTCTCATCATCTCCAACTGCTGCAGAGATCCATATTCCTTATGAGACACCTGCTGGTGAAGGTGCTTCTCAACCTCTCTATGGCCTGAGCTCAGATGCTGCAACGAGCAATGAAGGCCAAAGCTCTCTCCACCCTGAGTCACAAAGGTCTGTGAGTGACAAAGGGAAAAGAAAAATAACATCTGAGGAGATTGAGGAGGAGGAGAGAGAGAGGAAAAGGAGGCTAAGGGGAGAAAGTTCCTCTGCTGAGTCTCCAAGACTCATGGAGTCTGCAATCAGGGCTGCCCCTAGACCAGATACCCAGAATGATGAGTTAAGGGTAGTCAAGATTAACTATCTGCAGACTAGGAACTATGACATAGATAGTGTCATTTCTCTCCCCTTGGATGAATTGAATGAGCTGGTTAACCTGGAAAGGTCAAGAGAGAAGAAGGAGGCAGAAGATGCAGAACTCCTAGTACAGGTCAAAGAAGAGAGAAGAAGAAAAAGATTGTGCAAAGGTATGCCTACCCTCTCACCAGTTCAAGAAAGTCTTGAACAAGAGAATGTGGTTCAACAAGAACCTCAGGTAGATAAGGAAGAAGACAGAATCAAGATGATTAACTACCTGAGTGCCACAGGCCTCTATTAGGCAGATGCACTCCTTCCCTTACCTTATGACTATATTGAATTTGAGTACTTAAAACAACTTGAGCTTGAGCTAGTCAAGGAAATAAAGACAACAAAGAAGAAGCTAAGGGAAGAAGCTGCAAAATCAAGAGCCATCATCCAAAAGAGCATGAAGAAGTCTGCTGATAGGCAGAGGATGATGAGCTTCTTGAAGCTGTATGGATTCTTCGGAAGGAGACTTGGACCCATGTCTCTATCAATTATGGATGAGCATATCAGGGTAATCAAGCAGAAGATTAAGAGTGGAGAGCTCACTGAATTACACTCCACTCCAAGTCAGGCCCCACCTGAAGTGGAGGTTAAGGTTGAACAACCAGACACAACACAACCCAGACCTCCTGCTAATACTCAGCAAGCTTCATCTTCTGATCCACATTAGGGTCAACCTCTCTCTCCTTCTGAGCCTAAGAGAGAGGAAGTCCCAATGAGAGAGATAGTGAAGATCAATCTGGTGCTGCAGGCCAGTCTTCTCAGTTAAAATTTGGAAATAGAAAGAAGAGGATGACTTCTAAACCAAAGTCTAAGAAGAAGAAGAAGCCTGCATCCCCTTCTGAACCTCAGGATGAATCAGAACAGCCTGAGGATGTGCAGCCAGAGGATGCTCAATCAACTCCAACTTCAGTAGCTCCTCTAGCATCAGGAAGACCCATCTTGTCTTGGACATACACCACAAATCCAGAAAGGTGGCATGTTATTAGAGATCAAGGCATTGAAGACATTTATACATGGCAAGATATGTTTCAGTTGCCTCTGCATGACCTCTTTGACATGAGAAGACACTTTGATAGCCTGAAGGATCCTGATCATCTTATGAAGAAAGGAATGGTGATCATCCTAATAAGAACTGTTAATATCTGAAGTTTTCTAAGTGTTTTGGTAGCATCAGTCTAGGGGGAGTTTGTAGAGTCTAATGAAGAGGCTGATGCAACCTAAACATCTTTAGTCTTTCCTGCATGCTGCACAAGTGCATTGAAGTAGAATGCTTCGGAAGTTTCACATGTGCAACAGAAATACTCTAAGTGTGAAATCTTCCGAAGCCAAGACCAATATCTTCCGAAGCCAAAGATGAAGTCTTCCGAAGCCTCAGAGACAAAGTCTTCCAAAGCTTCAAGTTCATGAAGACAGATTTCTTCCGAAGACTTTTAGTAACATGTTTTATCTGATGTACTATTCCATAAAGCTGGACACCTTTCCGCTGCAACTCTGCAAGTCACCAACTTACATGGTTTGGTGAAGGTCCATGCTTTTGGTAACTGTACATTGAGGTCTTGCGTTTGTAACTTTCTACTTTATGTACTTTATCCTTTTTGTAATAGATAAGGATGTGAGCTATGGCATGTCATAGTCACAAGTCAAAAGGCAATCTGCCTTTTGACTTTACAATTGATTTTGTTTATGTCTAGTCAATTGTATCCAGCTGGCTTTCAAAGTATAGCCGGCTGTAGGATGTTAGTATAAGTATCTCATGTTCTTGTATCTTTTATATATGCTTTGTAACACTTGTAATAGAACATAGAGAAGGCAATATACTACATTTTTGGAAACCAAATACTTGTGTTCTTTGTGTTCTGTCTCTTATATTACTTGTGTTCTTAGTGTCACAACTTGGTTAATCCAGTTTACTATTTGATCAAAGTTTAGTTTATCTCCTCTTTGTGTTGTTGTGTTGTAACTTATACCCTTCAACGATCCTGCAGGTTTGTTTTAAAAGATTTATTACTATTACTAAATCAAATATTTTCAATTTGATTGATATGTTGTCTTTTGCAGGTTCAATGCGCAACAGTCTATACCAATCACCTAATGGTTCTAGGTACTGGACTCCTATTGTATCTGTAGATCATAAGCCTGTTGTTGGATCTAGGTTTCGAAACTGGGATGACTCAAGAAGGATGTACGAGTCGTACGCGGAGATGTCTGGATTCAGTACTCGGCTGGGTAATTTGAAAAAGAAGGATGGTGTTATTACACATAGATATATTTTGTGTAACAAGGCTGATACCTAATGGGAAGGTAAATGACACATTGGATGTTAAGTCTAAGTCTCGTGTCCGTCTAAAAAACTTTAAAGTTTGTGATTGTCGTGCTCGTATAAAATTCAAAGCTATTGAAGGCACCAAAGGATTTGAAGTTGATGGTTTTATTGAGACTCACAATCATGGGTTGGTGAACTCGGACAGTTATTAATGGATGTGTGCATATATGAAACATCTACTTTTACTAATTAAATACTCGGCGTATATAAGTCAATAATTATCAATAACAAATGGAACGTATGTATATAATGGTCATTTGTTAAAACACAACACTTCTTTGTTCATATATGTAACATTACTGAATATTTCATTTTTTGATTTTTACATACAATGATGCGTCTCGAAACAAACTGAACAATTTAAAAATCAATACTTATTTTTGCATACAAATGTATACATATATGTCACATCACAGTTCATATGTGTACCACTTGTATCATCATGTATAAAGTGAGAACTAAATATTAATTAAGATAACACAACAACCAAACATATTCATAGCTTGAACAACATAATGTACCATCTTCAACAATAATTTATCAATTTTCAAAAAATTCTAGATAACATAATCCAATCTATTATACTTCTTAACTTTACGATGAACAAAAACTCATCTTATCTTTTTTCAAGTAGTAATTATAAAATATAATATGCCCGCATCAACAACTTACCACTTTATAAGGTGTTCCTTTACTGTTGTTGGACGAATCATCCTCTAATCTTATCAAACTTTGATCAACAGACATATTGTCAATAAAGGTAATGGCCGGGTGTTTAAACTCAAAACATATCAAGTAAAAATGATTCTTTTCTAAAATGGAAAAAAATAGAATGTCACAGTTTTTCAAATCAACAACACCAACGTTTCCTTCTAAGAAGTTTTCAAAATTTGACTTAAAATGGGTTAAGCGTTCCTTATTAGTTTCTATCGTGCTATCAATTATCCACCCAAGCTGTAAAAATAATATAACAATGTCAGACATGTTATTAGATGACATATTCTTTAATATTAAAGAGCTCTTTCACATTGTAAGAGTAGTTATGTTAGGTTATTCATATATGTATGAGATTATTCAAAATAAGAAATAGGCTTACAAATAGATTAATCCCGCTGATATACGATAAGGTGAGCTTGGGCTTCTAAATTTCTTATCATGGTTTAATACTTTTGCCCAACAATCAATTACATCATTATATATTTGTTGCCCAGATGTTAGGCTAACAAGATGGTACATGTTCTTCCCCCCAATTCTTAGTGGCAAATATTGGTATATTGCAAAAAGAATATAGTCTTATAAATACCTTATACATACGATCTATTTAATAACAAGGAATTGTGAAAACTTGTTTAAATACATATATGTACCATGAGGCATTTGTGAAACACGCACATATGCAATACATGTGTGAAAGCATCTTTATACATAGAAAAACTATACAAACTTAACATAGTTTATATATGAAATCATATATGAAAGCATCTTTATATGCACATCAAACATAGCTCATACATGTATGAAAGCATCTTTATATGCATAGAATTATACAAATTAAGTACATATATGTACCATAAGTCATTCCGGTATTATCATTCCCTTCAGCTGTTTTACTAGTTGCAAAATTTTGTGTCATTTAAATTATCAAGAAAAATAACATGAGGATATCCTTACATGTATAAGAACTTTAATTTAACTATAACAACGTCTCATAAAAAGGTAAAGAAATCACTAACCGTCATCCAAATCATCACTTTTTAAACATTTCACTATTTTCCTCAGTAACTTTATCATCAACAATGTTGGACACATTTTTCCCTTCAGTAATTGACTCTAAAATACATAGTACACATTGCATAGAAATATTAAACATAATTTTTAAAAATCTTTCAAATGCGGAACATATTTAATATAACTATAAGTTTACATATCTTGATTCCTTTTGCGGTTTTTATTTATTTTTCGAAAACTCTCCTTCACTTCACTTATTATCTTCATCTTTTCACTTAAACTTTTGCGACATTTCACCACTGCCAAATATACAAACAAATTTTAAATATCAAATTTCATTTCTTCTTTTTATATACACGTAACATACTATCATATAAGACATATCTAAAGATGAATAATGTCCTAATACATATATGTACTTTTTTTAACACAACAACAACAAACACCACATAATGATTCCTTCAACTCCATTTTGTTAATTTAATAAATTTCACATTCATAAAAATAAAATTGAGTTACCTTTCAATTAGACAATGGTTCTTCGGTCCTCTATTTCAATGGGTTCATCAAAAGTGTTGGTGAACTTACTAAAACTTGATCGTTTAACGATTCTTTCACTTTTCATTCTACCTGCAAACACAAATGTAGTTGTTATAATTTTACTACATTTCACTATATCACTCAAAACACAAGTTTTAATATCCCACATACCTGTTGACATACTAATTTGAGTAAAATTATCCACTGGTTCAATTTGTAACAATCAATTTGGAATTTCAAATCAAAATGTTATATTACAAAATAACTATATTCAAAATAATCAAACTAAATAATGAAAGCATCCTTTATAGTTTCATGGTTTTGTATGATTGGGTCAAAGATACATATATGTATCAAACTCATCAACTTTACCCTTTGCATAAAATTTGAAGCATACATACATGAATCAATAGTTTTTAATTAACCATCTACTTTTCAACACCCGTTAAACAAATAGATTATCAACAATGTCGCTTTACTAATAAATTTTTCAATACCAATCCACTAAAACACTCATGTGTTTCTGGTACATATATGAACTAACATACCATTTTCATCTCAATGATAATTACATAATATATCCCGCCGCTTAAACCTAATCTTCCCTTACGGACGCGCGGAATTTTGCACAACCCTCATACGATCTGAAAACTCACAGGTACCCAAACATACACTAAACCTAATGGTTTTATTTCAATGCTTTTTTCGACTCTCACATATTTCCTAGATCTAATAGTGATACAATGTTGCGAATGCTACTGAAATCTCTTCACAGAGCTCAATATCGTTTCGAATTTTACGTCTTTCCGGAACATATTTCATCACAAAATACATATCACAAGGGAAGTTTACGCACCTTCAATGTCGGTTTCTGCAGTGTAGTCTTCGTCTTCCTATGAATAACTTCGATTTTTTGAGAAATTCCCGATCGTTTGAATCCTAAATAAGTTAAACCTAGTCAAGGTTGAGCTTTTGAAAATAGTATATCGGATCCCATGATTTACGCAATTTTTTAGGAAATAAAAACCTATTTCAGTTACTTTTGATATGCACAATTCCGAAACTACCCTTTTCTAATTTCTTCAAAGATTTTTGTTTATTTTTTCTCAAATTTAATCTCCTAAAAATAATAACCATTGATCTAAGTAATCAATGGTTAGATTTTGGTTTACATGATTTTCAACTTAATGCTAGTTTGCATTGGATCCTCCCCTATGTTATTTTATCAAAAAGGAATCAGCACCCAAACGATTTTAGGTACGAAGCTAAAAAAATAAACAACGTCTAGAAATAGTATCATTTTACAGACAATTTCGTGCTACACGAGAAATCGTATGTATTCAAGATCTATTCACTTTCACTTGGTTAGGTTTTTAATGATCACTCTTATTTTTAATTATATTTTGTTAAATTTGTAATACAAAAACGAACTATAAAAATGCTAAAATGGTCAAAGCAATATTATTTCAAAAGCATTATTATTGTTTTTTCTTTTATGGTATACAAATTCTCTGGATGTTTCGTAAATTATACTTTTTAAGGAAGTGGGCAGCTGGGCCCCACTCAAAATTCATTACCCAACAATTTTTCTCAAGAAACTTCTAAATCTACCATCTAAATCGTTGCAAAATTTAAACATCCGACTTTCAATAAGAGAACAGCTATTATACATTGGGATATCTTTTGAGTTAAATGTTCATTTGTAAAATTGGTTACCAACATAATTAAAAGAGAAAATTCGATTCAATCAAATACTTAGACTCATAATAGTATAAAACTAGAATTTTGTACGATTCTTATATCCAAATAAAAAGGGTAAGAAAGAATATTAGCATGAGATAAAATCTATATATATGTTAAGCCTCTGAGCATCTCAAACCACTTTACCTAATTGTTAGTAACGTAAAACGTTCGTGTCATCTTTCTGCAAGCATGAGAAAATGGTGTGTGAGACAGGTGGAAGTGACCATGACGGAACAAGAGTTGAAAGGTCTGATCAGAAAATTTGACACCAATGGAGACGGTAAGATTAGTAGGAGGGAATTGAGGGTAGGCTTGAGGACTCTTGGACTACGTTTTGCAGGCTTTCGTGCTCTTTATGGCCTGCGTCATGTTGATGCTAACAAAGATGGTGTTATCAGCGATGAAGAGATCAATGAGCTTGCAAAATATGTTTCCAAGTGGGGCATTTCTATCACTTAAGATCGACCTTCGTAGGAACTTAAATGTATCAAAATGTGATCTTTTTTTTTCTAGTTTTTGACTTTCGAGTGAACCTGCAAAAAATGTTTCCAAGTGGGGCATTTCTATCACTTAAGTTATGGTGTAATCAAAGTTTGAAGTGTTACTATCATTGTTAATTTGCTAAGTTGCTCAAGAGTGGGTTTTTGAATTTGTTTTAGAAGTTGTGATTGATTTATAAGGACTTAAATTTAGAGAGTGAGAGTCACGAAAATATCCAGCCCCAACACAAGTTAATAGAAAAAAATATTTTCTAACGGAATCCAAAAGTATAACATGCTAAAAAATATGTTATGACCTTTAATTTGTATAAAATATAAAAATGAGTGATCTAATTGGAACATTTTTAAAACTTGAGTTACTTAATTGAAACACTTTTGAAAGTTAAATACTATTTTACAAAGTTACCCCTAATATTTATAATTTAAAGTGTTGTATGTGTGAATACCGTTTATATTATGAAACAAAATTACAATACATGTGTAAAACAAATACAATCGAAAGGAACTTACAATACTGGTTACAATTATGATAAGCAAAACACAAATAAAAACAAGTTAAGGACGATTTGCCGAGCCTGTGTGTTGGATGCAGTATGTTACTTTAAAAAAAATTTTGTGTGTGTCAGACCGGGTACGATACTAGAAGCAGTTTATGCCGTTTGAGTTTACTAGCAAATCTCAAAGTCACCTGAAAATGTACACCAAAAATTTACTGAAAAACATGTGTTTTTTGAGATGTTTAGTACCTTTAAGAGCACACGGATCGGGACATTGAAGAAGTTGGGGAGATCTTGGGAAAAACCGAGGCCGACCGGAAATACCACATCCCCAGTTTATTTACTCACTGTCCTGGTGAATATTCACTTGGTTTTACCGGCCATGCAACAACTTTTGAAAGTTTTTCTTTAAAAATAGAAAACATGGAAAAACAAAAACGACTTTATGTAGAATAAGGAAAAACTAGGAAAAGGTGGAGCAAATAACAAAAGCTGATGTGACGATGATATGTTACACGTAGAAACAAGAGAAAAAACGGGACGTTGCTAGTGGGCTAAGAGAAATCAAAGTTTCACAATATTCTTCTTCATCAAGAATTCTTTCAACTAAGATAATTAATACCTTAGTTTTTTCTTTAAACGAAAAATATACGATTCTGTTTTGAAAGATGTATGTTACATTAATAGGGCCCACTTACCTATTTTTCATTAGAATTTCAACCCCAATTCATTTAGGAGAAAATCTATAACTAATAAACTACATGACTCAACTCTAAGCATATGTGTTAATGTGACACGAATTCAAAACCTTTAGATTTTTAGTTCTTTCGTATAACTTATCTTAACTATATGGGCTTGGTTAAGTAGTTAAAAGAAAGACCGAACTCCTTATCATTAAACTCAATGTATTATTAGATTGTATTAAATATTTTCAATACAGAGGACCTAATGTTTTGGTTTCATCTAAAGTATTAAACGTATTTAATACCTTAGCTGACAAAGGCTTAATGTATAAGGGTGGAGTTATTATAAAAGAAAAAAGAAAAACTAAAAAATATAAAGTAAAATTATTATCCATTAGATTTTAGATCCAAGGACTAAAAAAATCCAATGTTATATGGTAGTTAATTTAAACTTTAAATAATAGGCCAAGGTTATTTAGTCTTAACCATATTTTCAAGTTTCATATTTTTTTCAAAATACTAGTAACTTTTACATACAACATTATTTAAAAAAAATTACAACATAAAAACTAGCGTTATTTTATTTTTAAAATGCTATAATTTTGATACATAAAAATGATTTTTTTCATGTTATTTCAGCTTGTTGTGTAATATTCAGTAGCTCATTGTGTAATATCAGGTCATTGGTAATATTCATGAAATCATTGTGGTTAATGTTGATCATTTTGTGATGCATTGTATTCTTTATAAATAATAATTTTCAAATAATACAATGTTAAAATTGTAATTTTTGTATGTTTTTCAGTTTATTATGTAATCCTAAAAGGTCATTGTGTAATTCTCATCAATCAGTTTAATATGTCTATGGCTAATCATTAAGTCTAGTGCTAGTCATTGTGTTATCCATTGTATTTAGTGTTATTATTATATTTTTTAAAATGGTGATTTTCAAATAAAACAATGCTGAAAGTTTAATTATTTTTAAGTTTTTCTAGTTTATTGTGTAATACTCGTCAAATAGGTCATTATAACTATTGTTAATTGTCGAGTTTAGTGTTGATGATCATTATGTTACCCATTGTGTCTAATGTTGACTATTTGTGTTATGCAATGTGTTTTTTAAAAATGGTAATTTTCAAATAATACAATGTTTAAATTGTATTTTTTTCATATTTTTTCTAGTTTATTGTGTAATCATAATCAGGTCATTGTGTAATTCTCTTCAAGTAGCCCATTGTATCGATTGCTAATCATCGAGTCTAGTGCTGGTTATTGTGTTATCAATTTTGTCTAATGTTGACTATCGTGTTGTGCATTGTGTTTTTTAAAATGATAATTTTCGAATAACACAATAATAAAAATTGTAGCTTTTTATGTTTCAAGTTTATTACGTATTCTTTATTAGATTGAGTCAAGTGTTGGTCATTGTGTTACCCACTGTGTCTAATGTTGACTATTATGTTATGCAATGTGTTTTTAAAGTGGTGATTTTCAAATAACATAATGTTTAAAATGTGTTTTTTTAGTTTATTGTGTAATCCTGATCAAGTCATTGTGTACTCCTTATCAAGAAGGTCATTGTGTCGATTGCTAATCATCGAGTCTAGTGTTTGTCATTGTGTTATCAATTTTGTTTGATGTTGACCATTGTGTGTTTTTAAATGATGATTTTTCACAAAAATAAAAATGCCAACATTTTATGTTTCAAGTTCATTATGTATTTCTTATTGGATCGAGTCTAGTGTTGTTCATTGTGTCTAATAACAAGAATCCAGAGAAAATCGCGAAGAAGATGAAGCAAGCTTGTTTTGTTGGCTTAAAAATACGACAAAACTTTAACATGTAATCATTATCTTGGAATTATTGTGTAAGCTTGTTTACATCACCTTAGCATCTTGCTATGGTAGGTATATGTTTCTTGATAAAATTTGCACTTTTGCTGTTGAAATAAATAATTTTGCACAGGAAGAGACGCAGAACCATACTTGATCCTAAATATATGGAATTATATTTCGATATTGTTCAAATACTATCCCTTTAAAGTAGAGAAGAATAACTAGAATTAATTAAAAACCAAAAGGTAGTCAGGGATCAATTTATGCATCTTATTGGATCTATGATATGGATAGATGGATCAACAATGTACAGCCACCAAATTTGTTTTATCTAACGGCAATTATTAATTTACAACGGATTAATTTGAACTAGTGATTAAACTCGAATGATTGGGCGTTTTTGCGTAAGCCATACAATAATAGGTTATGATATTATTAAGTTGTGACGGTGTCGGTGTCATTAACATGAGCTTGCGGTGTATATACAACTCAATTTATAAATATAATTCATGTTACGCTAGCACTTGCCAATTAATAAAATAATTTACATACAAGTAAAACAACTAAGTGTAAAGTCGTGAATTTAGAATGATAAAATTTTATATAAAAGATCATTTAAAAAAATCATTGAAACGTCAGGAAAGAAAAAACAAAATCTTGAAAAAAGTTAACACCAAAACAAATTTCCTACGTGAAAAAATTGATATATAATATAAAAACCATTAAGTATTAAACACCAAAACAAAACAAAAGGTGTGTAATTTATGTTTATCTAGTAGAATCATAAAGTTTTTATAGTGTCGGGAAAAACATCACATTATTTTCAACTCTAAAAAAAGAAAAAGTCGTGTTCTTCTTTGATTGTAGTGAACCTTTTAACGTGTTTTAGTTTTTCATTATCCCATCTAACAAAGGTTTTATGTTTGAATCTTGTTTTCATGAGTTTTTCTTAAGTTAAAATGTAACCAAACAAGATCACACACGCTACCAATCAACAAATTGAGCATCTAACTGCACTATTTGAAATACATTATAATTGCCGACAATAATAATTTCTACCAGATTTCTTTTTCAATCTGATTCCTTAAGTACGTGACTAAAGCTCCTTAGACACGATTCTTCGATCAATTTGATCCAATTTATGGATGATGTGGATCACTCCTGGATTAACAAATTAATTTGTACATATAAAGTAGTTAATAATTGAACGTAAATGTGAAGTTTTCTGAAATGACACCTAAAATCTGAGACCACTTATAAACGACACTTTATTAGAGTTAATTAATTATTCAGGGTTATTGTTCAAGAATCTGCATGTTATATTTTTTAGGCACGAAGCCACTTAAGAAGCTAAAATAATAATAATGTGGAATATATTCTTGTTTTTAGTAACTAAACAATTACATGGCATTATGTGTATTTTAGACCTGTGATTCTCTTTCTTAAAGGCCTATTTTGGCCAGAAAAAGCTCAATAAAGAACGTTATAATTCACCCAAAAGTTTTTTCTTTTGGGTTGATGCCTTTTATCTCCCGAGTAAAGAATGTGATTTACCGTTTACGTGTCGGGGCATTACATGTTTGACTAGTGCTTCTCTTTCATGACTGTTTATTCTATGAATTAGAATTTTCGTTTAAGTCTTTCCTCACGAGTAATGTCTTGTTATGAGATTTTCCTAAGAATTTTGTTTAGAGAAGAGTAAAATTTGTTATCTTAACACAAGTAAAAAATAACTAGTAAAGAAAAAACAAATCAATAAATACAATATCTGAAATCACTTGCAAAAGTAAACATTAAGGTTTCATGAGTCTTGTTTTGTACATACTGGTTTCTATAAAACCTTATGAAACTCACTTGTCCCACGGGTGGTCTCATGTACACCAAAAAGAAATTATCCTATACCAGTCAACAAACATATAATATATACAAGATTCTAATATCTTATTCTTAGCTTGATTTAACAGCCAAATTATACAAAATAAAGAAAAAAATGGGGACCAACAACATGAGAAAAAGTGCATGTCCTCCGATATATATGTGTGTGCATAAATTTGATGATTATTAGTAACATAAACTGCATCCATCTCTCTAACACAACTCTTCTTTCCACTTGATATTTCTTAGAGAATGAGAAAGGGGTGGTCGTGGAGACTTATTCATGGGCCCGTGCCCGAAAACCAACTGAAAGGTATTTTCAAAGCATTAGACAAAGATGGAGACGGAAAGCTCAGTTGGAAGGAATTAAGGATGGGTTTGAAAAAATATGAAATGCGTTTTGCAGGTTTTAAAGCTTGGCGTGCAATACGTCATGTTGATGCTAATGGTGATGGTATGATTGGCGAGGACGAGATAGATGAGCTCACAAAATATGTTTCCAGGTGGGGTATTACGGTGACACCTAATTAATTAGCGTGAAAGTACAAGAATCCATAGATATACATAGGATGCGTGCGAAGTGTTTTCGTTCATTTTCCATGGTTGGTATTCTTAAAGAGGTCGTGTTTTATGTAAGATAATATTTATAAAGTAACACACCCTGTTGAAGACCACACTGATCTATCTAATACAAATGTTGCCAGTTTTAATTTCTTTTTGTTTATTCGTTTTGATGGAGTCTCTACTTTGATAAACTTATATTATCTGTTAATACTTTGTTAACAATGAGATCAAGTAAATCCTAGTTTGCACTAGATAGATGATCTTCAAGAGATTATCACCTAAGCCAATAGAACAAATGATTCATTGTAACGGCAATGAAAATTCCATCAAGTAATATCGCTAATATATATGTTAAGAATATTAGTGAAAACATATCGATTATAACGGCAAGGGAAATTCCATTAAGTAATCTTTGCGGTATGTTAAGATTGGTGAAAACAACTTGATGATTATCAAAAGGAAGATGCGTTACATTATTATGATATGTATCTCAAAAGTAATCACCTGATCGTTTCAAAGTGAGGGAATATAATTTAGGATACAATGTTATCCTTGCATGGCTTGCATAGATATATTCATAAGCATAACTTTACACGTACATACTGCAAAGGCATTCCACTTGGCCTAAATGGATTTTTGTTTTCCATGAACTAAAGATTATATCCTTTTCAGAAATTAAATATATTTTCGATTTACATGAACTAAAAATTTAATATATTACTTTCGGTCTTTTCAAACAAAAGGTGTATACTTAAAAGCAGATAATTAAAGTAATTTAAAGCTAGCAAATAAAGGTAAATTTACACACTCAAGACTATAAAATGAAACCAAGAAAGAAAGCTAATTGACGATCCAACTACAACCTATAAAGCAATCTTAGACATGGCAGATGTCAACTTACCGTTGTCCATGGCTCATCTATAATTCTTCTAGCTCTGAACTCAAACTTAATCGTTTGAAATTTATGTGTCGTCATTTGCTTCATTTTACTTAGGATTTCAACACATTATGATTTATGAACATACTTTGAATGTACTGAGGGTGAGTTATATATCTTCACTAGTGTCGCCATAAAAACCTAAGTTTGTAGGCAAGGATACCGAGTTAAGAATGATGACTCTTTTTTTTTTCTTTCCTAACTCTATTTATCAAACTTTGTATTGTTTTCTTTATTATTATTATTATTGTTTTTAACCTTAATAGTAAAATCAGAACACTAAATTGTCACCTGCCTAGAAGTTTATCACATGTTGCAACTAAACCATTGAAATAAGAATGGCAAAATGATTATACACGTATTGCATAAGTAACATTGTAATTAAGCTAGTAACTCTTCCAATCTAAAGGTTGGATTGTGATATCTTTTGATATTGATATTAATGCGTTATCGTTTGATTTAAATAAGAGAATTAGTGGGTCTTCATTAGGTTCTTCAATCATGTTTCAATTAAATCAAAATAATTAAAACTTGGGTGATGTTCTGATTGGCTTTATAGTGTTAATTGTAGTATCATTGAGTAATATAGTAGTGCAACTTTACTTTCAGATATCTTAGTTACTTTTAGAAGATACGAGATTCGTTTCTGATAGATGAAAATTACTAGAAAATATCTAAATTTTATATTGATAATTTGATTTTGTGCAAGGTATATGTTTCTCTGAAAGGTATATGTTTATCTTTATCCTTGTTGCTTTGTTTCGATCATATATATAGGGTCTATAAATAAGTTCTAAATAATTTCAAATGTTAAGTTGTTTCTATTTTCCGCTGCCATATTACCTTACTATTATATTCTTTTTACATAGTTTGTATGCACAGTTAATAATCAAACGTTACTGTGAATTTTCTAAAATGTTACCTAGATTTGATACCATTTATAAACACTTAATCAAAGTTATAAACTATTTTAGGTTATCGAATAATTAGAATCTGCATCCATACTTAATTATTAGGCACTAAGCCACTTAAGAAGCTAAAATAATTATAATAACAATGTGGAAACATATCTTTTTTTTTTCTTTCTAATTCATAAACAATTACATGGAATTATATGTACTTTAGAGCAACGATTCCATTTCTTAAGAGTCTATTCCGGACTAGAAAATACTTATAGACGTTTTCGAGTCAGGTTAAAGTTACAACATATATCAAAATAAAATTTATTATTTATCCAAATTATTTGGGTTGCATGATGGCTTTCATCTCTTGTGTTAAGAACCATTGAATGTCACTCTTTCTTGTAGCGTGGTACAAGTTTACCGAGGTCGTAAGTTCGAATCCTGCTTAAATGGTCTTCTGTCATAACCAAATTAATGTTATAAGCACTTATTCCTTTTTAGTAGATATCAGGTTTGAATCATTCTTTCAACAGTTTATTTGATAATCTTTTGAAACTCACCTATCCACCAATGTTATGTCCACCAAATGAAATCATATATGTTATAACTTATACCAGTCACCAAACATATAATATATACATGATTCTAATATCCGATTCTTAGCTTGGTTTAACATCCAATTTATAAAAATATGGAAAAAAAATTGGGACCAAGAAGGTAAGAAAAGTGCTTGTGCTCCAATATATATATGTGTATACATTTGATAATTACTAGCAACATACACTACATCCATCTTTCTAATACAGCCGTTCTTTCCCCTTGATAATTCATAGAGAATGAGAAAGTGGTGGTGTTGGAGATACTTTTACGGGGTCATGACAGAAAGCGAGCTGAAAAATATTTTCAGATCATTCGACACTGATGGAGATGGCAAGCTCACTCGAAAGGAATTAAAGTTGGGCTTGAAAAGATAAAATGCGTTTTGCAGGCTTCAAAGCTTGGCGTGCAATACGCCATGTTGATGCTAATGGTGATGGTCTGATCGGTGAGGACGAGATAGATGAGCTCATTAAATATGCTTCCAAGTGGGGACTTACAGTTATTCCTTAGCATGCAACTACAAGAATCCATAGATATATATACATAGGATGTGTGCAAGTGTTTTCATTACTCATAGTTGGTTCTTGAAGATCGAGGTGTGTATTTAGGAAGTAGTGCACCCTGTTAAAGACCATTGTAATCTATGTAATATAAATCTTGCTAGTCTCTTTATGTTTTCTTGTCATGAGAACCCATAAACTTGTGACAACATTAATACTGAATCAAGTAAATCCTAGTTTGTTTGCGCTGGACGAACAATTTTAAGATATTACGACTAGGATTGCTTAACAATGCAAACACTTACACTAGACATGTGGCTTTTAAGAGGTTATAAGTAAATAACCAATAAGTACAACAGATGATTTATTATTATAACGACAAAGTAACTTCCATTTGAAAAGGCTGACCTAAACCAATAATTTCGCCAATATGTTAATATTACTGAAGAATGAGAATGGATAAATTCAAGTTTCAGATATTATCAGAAGAGGAGATATGTTATATTATTATATATAGATTTAGATAACTCAGAATATAATCCACTAGATTGTTCAAAGGGACATGTAATTTAGGAAGGAATGTTATCCTAGCATAATATGTGTTCAAAAGCATAAATGTACACCTACGCAAAGGTACACTGCACTCCACTTGGCCAAAATGGATTTTCGACCCCACGAGCTAAAGATTTTATCCTTTTTGAAAATTTATATATTACTTTTAGTCCTTTCAAACAGGGGCATATACTTAAAAGCAAACAAAGACAAAGTAATTCAGAGCAAGCAGATAAAGGTAAAATTACACACTCAAGACTACAAAATGAAACCAAAAAAGAAAGCTTATTGACAATCAGACTACAGCCTATATATACAACAAAGTTACATATGGTACACGTCAACTTTGTAAAACCATGGGTCATCCCGTAAGCCTTCCAGCTTTGAACTCCAACTTAACCGTTTGAAATTTGTGTGCCATCGTTTGCTTCATTTCACTTAGGATTTTCATACATTATGAACATACTATGACTATGAGGGTGATTTACATATGTTTGTGACTAATGTCGTCATAGAACCCTAAATTCGTAGGCAGGGTCAGGGTATAATTCGTAGGCAGGGTCAGGGTAGCAATTAAAATTTGACTCTTTTTTTTTCTTTCCCTAATTGTATTTATCAAATTTTGTAGAACTTACTTCGTTGTTATAGTTGTTTTCTAATCGTAGAAAAATCAGAAAACTCAAACGTCACCTAGTCCGTAGAAATTTATCACATGTTGCAACTCAACGCCTTAGTTGAATAAGAGTTTGTATGCGTAGTTAATAATCGAATGTTACCGTGAAGCTTTCTAAAATAATAACTAGAAACTAGATCATATATATATATATATATATTATATATATATATATATATATATATATATATATATATATATATTATTTTTTGTAATCAATAAACAATTACATGGAACTATATGTACTCTAGACCGGTGATTCTCTTTCTTAAGTGTCTGCTCTGGCTAGAAAAAACTTAATAACGTTTTTGAGTTAGGTTAAAGTTACGATACGTATCTATTCTAAGAAAGTAAAATAAAATTTTGCAACATATCATCTTCTCAAACTATCATTACCACATGTTATCTTTTCATACATATCATACCACATGTTACTAGCATAAAAACGATAATTATTTAATAATCATATCAAATGCTACAAATCTTATTTCTATTTTTTCTAAATTATAAAACATATTTTTATTTGAAAATGCAATTTTTATAAAAATAAATAAAAATGAAAGTTTAAAAAAATAATGTAATTACATTATTACTTAGGTAGTTGATTATACATGATTTGAATCATATTTATCTTAAAATCATAATATAATTTGTAAATATTAGATACTAACTATTATTTTAATATTTTAATTCAACACGTGTAAAATACATGTTATAAACTAGCTAGTATATCGAAAAAAAAATGTACATTCTTATTTATCCATAATTTATTATTTGGGTTGCATGATGGCTTTCATCTCTTGTGTTAAGAACCACTGAATGTCACTCTTTCTTGTAGTGTGATACAAGTTAAGAGCCGTCTACGTTTTCGAATGCTGCTTCAATGGTCTTCTTACATAACATCGATCTTGATGTTGTAAGTACATGATTCCTTTCTAGTGGAGGTCAATCATCTTTCACTGGATTCTATGATAATCTTTTGAAACTATGTACACCAAACATATATTACCTATAAGATTCGATACTTAGCTTGGTATAACAGCCAATTTTTAAAATTAGGAAAAAGATAAGCTAGACCAAGAAGGTTTGAAAAAGTGCTTTTGCTCCATTATATATGTGTGTATATTTGATGATTCCTAGCAACATAAACTGCATCCATCTTTCTAAACAACTGTTCTTTCCCCTTGATAAAGTTATACAGAATGAGAAAAGGGTGGTCTTGGAAACTTTCTAATGGGGTCGTGACTGAAAAAGAGCTGAAAGATATTTTTAGATCATTCGACACCAATGGAGACGGCAAGATCAGTCAGAAGGAATTGAAATTGGGCTTGAAGAAATATTATATGAGTCTTGCAAGCTTCAGAGCTTGGCGTGCAATACGTCATGTTGATGCTAATGGTGATGGTTTTATCAACGAGGACGAGATGAAAGAGCTCGTTAAATATGCTTCCAACTGGGGAATCAAAGTCATCCCTTAGCGAGAAACTAGAAGAATCATTAGCTATTCATAGGATCAGTGCAAGTGTTTTCATATCCTATGGTTAGTTTTCTTGAATAGGTTGTGTTTGAGTAGGTTTATGTATGATAATATTTAGAGAGATACAAACCTTTCTAACAAAGGAATCAAATAAATCTTAGTTTGTTCCAGATAACTGACCTTGAAGAGGTGATCAGAATAACCACAAATGATTTATTTTACCGGAAATATTAGTGCAAAACAACTTGGTGATTATCAAAAAGGAAAATACGTTATATTATTATTACTAAATGCATTTCAAAACTAATTAATCACCTGATCCTTATAAAGCGAGGAAATATAATTTAGGATGCAACTACGAGGCCATCCTGCATTTTGTTGCGGGGACGGCTACTCGTAGGGATTGTTATACGTGTGCGTTTGCACTTCTCCAACAGCTTCGACCCATAAATACTTGACAAGTATATGTTACATGACTATTAAGGATGTTGGAACAGTATATTAGAAATTTTAAAAGGTAGAGTAATTTATCATTTGCATCACTGACGTTTGTTCATTTTAATCATTTGCATCCCTGTGGTTTGAAAATTGTCATCTGACCCCTAACGTTTCATGTTATCTTCATTTGACTCTATATTGTTTTATTTTTATTTCCATTTGAGTATAGAATACTAACACCGTTAGTTTTCCTATTAAAATTATTATTAAAAAGACTAAACTACCATTCATCACCACCATGACAACTAACCATCACCATTTTCACAACAATCATCACCACCTCCATAGCTCCATCACCACCACCGCAGCTCCATCACCACCACCGCAGCCCCATCACCACCACGCAGCCCATCACCAACCGCAGCCCCATCACCACCACCATAGCCCCTATAACACAATCACAGCCACCCATCACCATCACCACCACCATAGTCCCCATCACCCCCACCATAGTCCCCATCACCACCACCGTACTCAACACACCAACGCCAACAACGTCAGATCTGAGGTTCCGCCGCCGTGGACGACGGAACAACAGCGAGTGGTCGCCGTTTAATCCGGTTATTGTCCTCCGTAGCGGCGGTAGCGCTGGTGGTGGTGGTGATAGAGGCTTTGAGCTGTATTACGAAGACGGGGCAACCTTCGGCTTCCAAATCGGCGGTGGAATCGATGCCGACGATCGAGGTGAATAATATCCACGTCAGCAAGGAATCGCACTGTGCGATTTGCATAGAACCGTTCGATCTCGGTGGTGAAGCTCGCAAGATGCCGTGTAAGCACATCTACCACTCCGATTGCATCCTCCCATGGCTCCCTATGCGAAACTCGTGTCCAGTTTGTCGCCTGAGCTTCCATCAGATTCAACTGATTCAACGGATTTGAGATCGAACAATCTAGAACGATCTGGATCAAACGAAGAAGAATCGTCAGCGGTTGGATTGACGATATGGAGGTTACCTGGTGGCGGTTTCGCCGACGGGAGGTTCACTGGCGGGAGAAGAGCTAAAGGCGGTGCGAGAGAGCTTCCGGTGGTGTGCACCGAAGCCGACGTTGGAATTGGTGAGATCTCCGGTGGATCTAGGTTTGCGGCGACCACGATGGTTGGGTGGCAGTGGTGGACCAAAGAGGGGGAGAGAGAGAGACATAGAGAGAAGATGAAAGGGGTGATGTGTAAATAGATGAGGGGTATTAAATAAATGTATTTTTATCATTTTATTAAATTTAACTAAAAAATCTAACGTCGTTAGTGTATTGAACTCAAATAGAAATAAAAATGAAACGTCAGGGGACAGATGGTAATTTTTAAACCGCAAGGATGCAAATGATTAAAATGAACAAACGTCAGGAATGCAAATGGTAATCTACTCTAAAAGGTATAACATTGATTTGGGTAGAAACAATAAAATTATCAAATCAGTTTACAAATTTTTTGTTATATATTAAATAAAAAGAAACAAAAAAATACAATATTTAATTTTCGTTTACATAATTAAAAAAAAGCAACCAAGAAAATGAACACCAAAAATCAATTGAAATGGAGTTCATCAAACTTGAATCAAGTCGACGCCAAGAAAAAAAAATTATCTTTACCCGTGCATCCTACCATCATTTATGTTTTAGTTATGAAAAAATTGTGTAACTAAATAAAAAGATAAAGTAAAAGTAAAAAAAGATAACATAAAAGGTTAACATGTGGGCCAACAAAATAATATTACTATAGATGTTCCCTTGCTAAATGTTATTTTTAGAATGTTATCGTTGCTTAGATATATTCAAAAGCATAACACATACTGCAACGGCACTCCACTCGGCCAAAATGGCTTTTTGACCCCAGATCAAATTCTTTTTAGAATCTAGTTTTATACCCGTCCGGTGGTCGGGTATTTTAATATTATAATGTTAGAACTTACTTTTCTTGCATTCTAAGAAAGATATTTGTTTAAGATCAAGGTAAACCTTGTTTAGCCCATGCATTCTATGCTTATGGATGTAAATTCACATCACCTTTATCGAACATGTTAAGTAATCACTTAAGCAATTAAACAAATTACATTTGAAAAGAAAACTATTAATTTGATTATCAAAAGCCATCTCACATTATATTTTGATATAGTTGAGTACTTCTCAAATCATAGAGGTGCGGAATCTAAATGTCACCTCCTTAATAGCATTTGCACTTACCATGTAGCCACCAATTTCGTAAGCAACATGCATTACATAAAGAAACCTCAAATACAGATACATTTAATGCAAAGATTTTATACAACCTCAAATCATAAATAGAGTTTTAACCAAAGTCAATTCAACTTGTATGCTCAAAGCAGTTTGCCACATACAACATACTTCTAGAGATATATCATAGTTTTCCAATATGGAAGTGCACTCCCTTGTGAAATAAAGCTAATCTTCTCAAGAACTACAGGGAATCCCATATACCATTTACTTTTGCTTGACCAAAATAAAATTGAATTGACAAATATGTATGTTTAACTGTTTAAGTGATTATTTAACATGTATGATAAGGTGTGAACTTACATGCATAATCATAGAATTATACATATTGATCAGGTTGAGCATTTGTTTCCAATGCTCAAGTCAAATTAATAATCAAATCAAGTTAATCATGATTTGTTGCTTTCAAATTTCTTCATCACTATGTTAAGTCTACATTCATCAGCTACCCAAAGTTGATTTTAACAGCATAACCTAAAACCAATCAATAAATAGGGAGGAAAAAAAAGAAATCTGTTAATTAAATTTCTCAAGAAACAATTTTTTTTTAAATTTTCTTCATTTTTAATATAGTTTCAAGAAAACTATAAAAACCCTAACTTGATACCTTTGGGACAGTTGCAAATGTTGAGGCTTCAACACAAGGGCTCTTATTATGCTAATAACTAAATGAACAAACATAAATATTGCAGCCATAGAATGTGGAAAACATTGTTCAGAATATCATTAAAAAGTTAATATGTACCTTGAATATCATTAAAAAGTTAATATTTACCTTGAATAACATGTTGACATGAAAACTTATTTAAAAACTTCATTTCTTCCATGGTTGTGCCATTTTTAGCATTTTATCGTGATAGATGAGCATCTACTGTGCATTTAGGTAACAACAAATCCCTGCATATATAACATAAAGCTTCAATCACATCACACATGAGTTCATAGTTACAACGGTTGAATAATTCCATATAGTAGTATTGCTTTCACTAATCATCACAAGTTATTGCTTATCAGAAAACTAACTTGACAAATAAAAGTTCAAACCAAGATCATTGAAGTATAAACAATTTACTATCCATAGTAAGATCCTCAAAAACTTACATGATGGCAGATTTAAGATGAGAAAATACCACAATAGCAGTAAAATTTCCTGAGTTTGTTACCTTAATAAAAATCACCAACACATGGCTAAACAATGAAACAATCCAAAAGGCGATTAACGCTGACCAGGTAACACATTAATTTAGTGGTAAACTTACACCAACTGGCTTATTGGATAAAAAAATGGAATTAAAATGATTTTACAGATTAGTGTGGTAGGGCATTGTACAAAAAACATAAGATTTGCTACCTAAAAAATCACCAATAGATCTCAAAGTTTCAAAACTATAATAGCCATAGAATAGAAAACAAACGTTTATCAATAAGAAAAAGGACACATACACATAGCCACAGTGAGCAACATGCAAGAGATGAATGCAGAGGACAAAATACCTGTGATCGACTCAATTGGCGTAAGATGGGGATGGAAGGGGTCATGTGGAAAAAGCACTGAACGTGAAGAAGCAAGCCAACAAAGGAGATGGAGTTGTTGGGGTTTGTTTTCCTGAAAACATATGGGGAAGTGAGACGACAAGATAATGATGACGGCAGTCTTAGCCTTTCAATTGCAGCTTAAAATCCCACATACCTACACATGAAATCATTGAAGGAAAAATAAAATTAAAAGAGAGATCACAATATTCAGTCACATACTTGCAAAATCAATATGAGAAACAAAGACGAACAGAGAGTGAGAAATCATATATGCATATCTTACTGTTCCATCTTCATGTTGGTGCGATGCTTAATGTCTCAATCTACCTCATCTGGCATAGCAGCAAACAAAAGAAACAAATCAGATAAACGCTTATGAGGGATAATCAAATGAGTTTAGAAGATGTTATAAAACACTGTATCTTTCAAATCAACAACCTCATCCACACCACCATATTTCAAAATCCATCTACATTCTCGGTCATGTTTCAAATAAGTGACTTTATAACAACATATTCTTTCTAAACAGTTCAAAGTAACATAGAAACACTCCCTATAAATGCAAAGGTAGTAAGCTCCATTAAAAATATTTTGATCTTCACTTTAGCATTTGATCGAACAGTTGATAGTCAATGAACATGGGTGACATTTATGTGAATGATCACATGTTAGAGTTTCAACACTAAGAGATTAGATAGAAATGGTTTTCCATGATATCACCTGATGACCATTCGATAATTCATAATGCTCATATATTAGATTACACATATACTAATATACAAGAAAATAAATTAGAAATGTTTTGATGGATATAAAGAAAATTAGTGATTTTAGGTAAGATTTCGTTGTTACCTTTAGTATAGGACCAATGATGTGTTTTATAGGAACACAAATTCATCTACATTGAGGCATAATCAATTTCATCAATGACATGAACACCTTTCCCCCAAACCTTATGTTTTTAAATCTCTCGTACCAATAGTACGTGTATTGTCTCTAATAGCACTGGCCTCCATCTTGTAATATGTTCACTGATTTGTAGCATGAAAAACTTGGTAGTGAACGATGGATTACCGTGAAGATGAAGCAAATACAGACACCAGTAGTGGAGGGTTGCGCATATATCTAATTAGGGAATGCAGATTAGAGTAAAACGTACAATAGGTATATGCAGATAAGAGAGAGACCCGGTGGTATGGAGGCCTACCAATGGAGATGTTCTTTCATGGATCACTTGGGCTGATGCCAATAGAAAGATGCAGTAAATCATCATTGCATGTGAATCGAAGAGGAGAGAGAGAGATGAAGATGGAGGCAGAAGGTCTCCGATGAGCGATGGTCTTCACGTTTTGGAGAGCTTTTCTCTATTGCTCTCACAAACATCCATCATATAGGTATTTATAGGGAAGAAAAGGGTGTCGAGAGAGAATAAAACGAAAGGGAGCAGTTATCACCCGCAGCAGTTATCACCCATTGCGCCGTTTCAAACGGAGGTGCAATAACCACTCGAAACCACCCTGAAACCGCCCTAACCGTTGAGTTTAAACGGTCAGGATTTGATTTCAATCAATTTAAACGGTTAAGATTAGCTCTACTAGCGGTTACACTCACCGCTGGTAATATAATATATAATTTAATATATTATACTTTAACAGTTTCAATCACAGGGTATATACTTAAAGGAAATTAAAATGCAAGCTTAACAAATAAGGGTATATTTACACAATTAAGACTATAAAATGAAACCGTGATAGAAAGCTTATTGATGGTAAAACTACAACGTTCAAAGCAAAGATGGACATGACCGAGGTTAAATCCATAGAACCACCTATTGTCCATGGTTCATATCATCAGCCTAATCCTTTGAACTTGAATTTGGTCTTTCAAAGTGTACATGTGCCATCATTTGTTGTCACTTGACCTAACATTTTTATCCATGCTAAACATAATTTGGGTCATTTAAATCTAGATTCACAATTGGATACCGCAAGCTTAATTTGACTCTTTTCTCTCAATATATTTATCAAACTTCATACAATATTAATCTTTGTTATTATAATTTTTAAAATCATAGAAAAATCACGAGACTCAAATAATGTCTCCTAACTCATAGGAAGTTTACTAGATGTTGCAACTCGACGCCTACAAAAAAGGATAACTAAATTATCACTAATAGAGTTTATGGAATTTGATGATCTTTATTCCAAAATATGATCCCATATTTATAGTACAATCTTTCTAATCTACCCTTTATCTATTGTAAGTATTTTGAATTTCAAATACAAGATATCTCAACCACCATAATTTTTAATGTCTATCAAAAGGGAAATCAGGAAATCAGGAGTTATCGGCTTGATCTAATAGACCCCCACAGTCGAAGCAGAAGGTGCACGGATGTTGAGACTGTCTCGAAAATCATCGAATAGAACACGAGGTAGACCTTTTGTGAATATATCGGCAATCTAAAACCGGGATGGGATGTGTAAGATATGAACTTGTCCCCGAGCTACCTGTTCACGAACAAAATGAATGTCGAGTTCAGTATGTTTGGTGCGTTGATGTTGGACTGGGTTGCCAGATAAGTAAATAGCACTGATATTGTCACAGTAGACTAAAGTTAGCATGTGAGGGAGGCCAATGTAATTTGAGCAGTAGGTTGCGAACCCAACAAATCTAGGAAACAACGTTAGCAACGCCCCGGTATTCC
The DNA here is from genome assembly GCA_025506515.1 of Flaveria trinervia. NCBI lineage: Eukaryota > Viridiplantae > Streptophyta > Magnoliopsida > Asterales > Asteraceae > Flaveria > Flaveria trinervia. Next base: position 100,637,695 of record CM046452.1, read on the forward strand.
GCCTCTACGCCGGAGCGAGAAACAATCGGTTGTCTTTTGGAGGACGATGAGATAAGGTTGTCGCCAAGGTAGACACAATAACCCGAGGTGGATCGTCGTTTGTCTGGGCAATCTGCCTAATTGCCGTTCGTGTAGGCGGTCAAGGCTGGGGACGACGACCGAGTGATGTGTAACCCATGTGATAGGGTGCCTTTGAGATATCGCAGAACGCGTTTTAAAGCATTCATATGACCCGTGCGCGGTGCATGCATGTGCATGCATAGTTGTTGCACAGCGTAGGTAATGTCGGGGCGAGTGAACGTCAAATATTGTAACGCACCTGCTAATCGTCTGTACTCGGTAGCATCGACAAGTGGTTCACCAGAAGAGGAGCTGAGTTTCTGCTGTGTGTCAACGGGTGTGGCAGTGGGGTGGCAGGTTTCCATGCCCGCGTGTTGAAGAGTTTCCCAGCATACTTTTTTTTGATCCAAGAAAAAGGACCCGGGGGTGCGCGTGACCGAGATGCCAAGAAAATAACTGAGCGGGCCCAAGTCTTTCATTGCAAAGTCCGTCGATAGCAGAGACATAAAATGGTGTCGCAGAGCATCTGAAGAGGTGATAAGCAAGATATCATCAACGTACAATAATAGATAAGCGAGATCCCGACCCTTAGTATATATAGATAAGTAGTTGTCACACTGGCTATGCTGGAATCCCAGTGTAAACACATAATCTGCAAAGCGTTGATACCAAGCGCGGGGGGCTTGTTTCAACCCGTAGAGCGACTTTTTCAATAAGCACACATGGTTGGGTTGATGTGGATCGCGAAACCCGGTTGGCTAATGTATGCATATGGTTTCCGTTAGTCGTCCGTGTAGGAACGCGTTTTTGACGTCTAGTTGGTGAACTGGCCAAGCGTGATGGATGGCCAGGCTAAGAACCGTGCAGATAGTAGTAGGTTTAAATACCAGGCTGAATGTTTCCCCATAATCAATGCCCACTTGTTGAGAGCGACCGTCATATACTAACCGAGCTTTGTAGGGCTCAAGAGAGCCGTCAGACTTGTATTTGTGTTTGAAAATCCACATGCTTCGAACCACATTCATATTGTCAGTACAAGAAACTAGTTCCCATGTATTATTATCAATAACGGCCTGGAATCTGTCTTGCATGGCACTCTTCCATTCATGGGTATTAAGAGCCTCAAGAGGTGAGCGGAGATGGGGGTTGTGGGAGTTGTTGGTTAAGTTAAGGGGGGTTTGGGTTTGGCATTGTCAGTTTGACTATGAGTAAGCATGGGATGTGTCTTGTGGGGTTGAGTGAGGGTGGGGGTGGAGGGAGGAGGGGTGGGGAAGAGTAGGGGCGAAGGAGGTAGTGGGGGCGGGTGGTCAGGGGGCTGACATTGGTAAGTAAGGTTGTAGCATCCAGAAGGTAAAGGGGAGGATGTGTGGTTGAGGAGGGCAATGATGGAGTAGAGGGAGAGGTGGGGGAGGGCGGAGAGGGAGGGTGGCGTAAAAATAAAAGAAGAGGGGTGGGGTGTGGAGGAGGGGGGAGGGGTTGAGGTAGGGCTGTGTTGAAAGGGGAAGGTAGATTCGTCAAAGATGACATGCCGAGAGATGATGATTTGTCGAGTGGAGAGATTGTAGAATTTGTATCCTCGATGGGAAGGTCGCAAACCCAAGAAGGCGCATGGAGTAGAACGATTTTGTAGTTTGTGTATAGTGGTAGATGGGAATAGAGGTGGGGTGGATTTTTGTAGGGTTTTGCATGGGGTGATGTTATGTAGATAGGTGTCGTGTTGTAAAACGTGAAGCCAGAATGTGTAAAGGACCGAGGAATGAGAGAGAAAGGTGTGAATGATATTATTTAGGTGGCGGAGTTTACGTTCGGCTTTATCGTTCTGGGAGGAGGTGTGAAGGCAAGAGAAGCGAAAGAGAATGCCACTATTTTGGCAAAATGTTTAAAGGGCGGTATTGGTGTATTCTGTGCCGTTATCACATTGGATTGATTTAATGGTTTGGTTGAATTGTGTTTTAATTAGTTGAAAGAATTGAATAAAGGTGGTGTAGACCTGGGATTTGTGTGCAAGCGGAAAGTCCAAAGAAAGTTTGTTTTATCATCTAAGAATATTAGGTAATATCAGTGGCCTCCAGAACTTTGAACCGGTGAGGTCCATAAGTCGCTATGTATAATGTCAAATGGTAAATAAGTATAAGTATTGGAAGCATAAAATGGCGATTTAATGTGTTTACCAAGTACACAAGAAGAACAAATGTTTGAATGTTTATTACTAGACGAAAAACACATATCACTAGAACCAGGGAACATAGATGACCTTGGGTGGCGAGGCGTTGATGCAAGAGAGTCTTTGTGATGGTGGTGGAAAGCGGATGGGTGTGGAGAGGAGTTCTTGAGTGATTGCAGCAGTGGATATAACTCCCCGGTGCTGTTACATCGTAGTATAGGTGTCTTGGTCCGGTATTTCTTCGCATCAAAACCGAAAGGGTCAAATTCAATTGATATATTATTATCCGTAGTTAAACGATGAACCAAAAGCAAGTTTTTAATAATGGAAGGAACATGCGGGACATTGTTTAAAGAAAATGGTGGGTAGGGGGATGGTAGTGTTTGTTGGCCAATACCCCGGATTGTAACACGAGTGTCATCGCCGACGATGATATTCCTGAAAAGACCATTATTGAAATAATAAGAGGAGTAGTTACCTATTTGGTTGGTCATATGTTGTGTGGCTCCGGTGTCGAGGTACCAGTTTGTATCTCGTTGGTTAAGTGTCATGCCGTTAAATGCTTGGCCCAACTTGGTGGGTACAAAACTAGTTTGAGGCTGCATAAGACTAGGTTGTTCGGGCTGGTCTAGGTCCAAGAATTCCTGCTCCATTGCTTTGGTTTGGGTCGGGTTGGGGTCAGGGTTGCTGAGTGGGATAAGGGCATGGTGGGTAGGCCTAGTTGGTGTTGGTATAGTTCTAGGGACCCATATTCCAGGGTTGAGAAAGGTGATTCCAAGGTGATGGTGGATGGAATGGGCTTCCCCGGCTTCCGCCGCGATAGGATTTCCGGCCACGGCCTTGGCCACGACCTGCCTCGTTGGTACTGAGTCCCAAACTCGGTGTTGTAGGTTCATAGGAGAGAAAAATTGCTGCGATATGAGAGATAGAGAAGATCAGAAGCAGATGATGAACTCTTAATTAAGGTTCAGAGAAAGCTTTGACAATATAATAGAGTTTATGGAATTTGATGATCTTTATTCCAAAATATGATTCCATATTTATAGTACAATCTTTCTAATCTACCCTTTATCTATTGTGAGTATATTGAATTTCAAATACAAGATATATCTCAACTACCATAATTTCTAATGTCTATCAACAAGGAATATCAGGAAATCAGGAGTTATCGGCTTGATCTAATAATCACACACATAACTATGTTAGATACCTTCTCTTAACATTTTGATTCGCATAATGTTTTGCAAATATATTGGAATTGAAAATAAAATTTAAATCTTGTTAAAATTAATTATATGTTTAGTTTATCAATTTTGAGTGGAATTGCAATGATATTTGATAAGTTAATTTTAAAATAACGATCATAAATAGGATTATGAAACACGAGTAAGAGAAAGAAGCAATCAAAATTGTTGTAGGCCACTCATGTTCTGTCCAAACAGGTAGCTGATTTTAAAGAGAGAAAGAACTAAAAATAAGTGACAGAACACTTAGAAAAGAACATATGAAGTTAAACATGTACCTGGTTTGCTGATTCTGTGGTTGGAAAAAGCATGATAATTGTAGTTGACGCGTCACTGATGCTTTCTCAGGTCCATTTCTTAGGGACTCTAATATACATATAATGAAAGCCAGTGTGCAGATATACAAAAACAATACTTATAAGAGCTTGCGACAAACCTTAAAACCAGAAAGAACTTTAAAACAAAGCAATCTTGTTGTATAAATTTATCACTAAATGAAACACTTGATTTAGTAGTTTTCTACTGTGCGACCGTTTTAACTTTTCAAGTCATATTAAGAATACTATTTATAAAAAACTTATATATGAAAAGGAGAGGAGAGAGGGAGATTTGGGGGCAATGTTGGGGTAGGAGTGAACTTTGAGTCTTACAAGTCCCAGGTCATGTGATTGTGTAAGGTTAAGGAAAAATGATTCCATTTAAAAACAAAAACAGACATAAAAGTTTACCTTTTAAAGACTGTACAGGATGAAAACAAATATCTTTGATCTTCAAGTGTTGTGGGTCTAGACTCCAATGATAGACGTGCAAACATATTAAAATGAAACATTAGTAAACAAAACCTGTAATAAAAAGATGTATTCTATTCAGAAAGCAAAAACAAACAAAAAGCACTCCTTTTTGAAGTCTGACAAGGATGAAAGCTAACAACTTCAAGTATTTTGGGTCTAGACTCCAAGGATGACCTGCACACAATGTAAACTAAACACTCATGATAGGATGTATTATAATTAGAAAAACATAAACAAAAACAACTCCCTTTTAAAGTCTGTCAAGAATGAACTGTAACAACTTGCTAGCATAAGTGTGGTCTTGAAGTGGATTTCACCTTTTAAGTAATAAAGCACACACTGAATTGGACAATCCATGAAACCTGCTGAACACAAAGTGGCACAAGCATAATCAAAAGGAGAGATCAAGTAACATCATAATAGACATACATCAACATCGTAAAGTAAAATTTTAAATATACGAAATGACTAAAGGTGTAAAAATATATTATAAATTTACCTCCCACCACATACGACTAGTGCTATCATCAATGAACTTACAGACATGGTCCCGTGATTTTGATTTCTTGGTGTCTTGAAGGTTCAAAGTTGGGAACAAAAAGTGGCAATCAAGTCTGAAGATTCTCGAATTATTCTCAATTGCCATGTTGCCTCTTAGCTCAACAAAGTAGACGACGCAACATATTTATCAAGAAAACTATACAGGTTCAAATGACATAACATGTATGTGAACATGATCTAATTCTAGATATTTTTTTGTAAAACAAAAACTTTAATGCAGAGTAATTGGGTGCTCACACGTATAGGCACGCTTCTATAAAGAGAGCTGATAATCTAATACGTTCCACAGTCCTGATGAGGAATTCACCATCTAAGTTAAAAAAGTAGCTACAAAATAGGACCTATCTTTGTATCCAACTTTGTCTGAAAACAAAGTGACTCATGTATCATTAAACTCACATTAAAGTTGAATAAACTTATAAAAGAACAGATGTAGTTGGCCAGTAATTGAAATCATAAAGGAAAAGTTAATGGCCAAACCTCTTCTTGGTAGATTTCTCTAAGGATATTCAATATCAATTTGAGATTGTTATCCTTTACCTGCAACAAAGAAATCATTGAGAATAATCAATATGCACAAGGAAAAAATCTTTGATTTGTTAGTTAACCGGATAAAATGCACGGAAAGGAAGACTGATCTCATAGGATGGAATGAAATCAAAATGCACAGAAAGGAAGGCTGATCTCATAGGATGGTATCAAAGCAGGGATAAATGTCCTCAAAACACTACAAGAACTAGCAATTAGGAAAGAAAAAAAAACTCAAAAGAAATCATCTACAAACCAATACTCAACATACATTAGACAGATCGAGATTTAAACCCGAATAATATTTTCAAGAGAACTTCCAGAATGATATTTTAGAAGAAATTCAAAAAACAATTTTATTTATAATTACCTACCACCATTCACAATCCTATAAAAATATTCAAACCCAATAAAACACCATTGATGTCCCAAGCGGCAATGGTGAGCAACCATTGATGTCCTGAGGTTGTTGTAAGTATTGCAAGTGTTTTTCCAATAAGAAAACCACCTCATGGAGTAGAACCTAGTTAGTAACGAATAACATTAGATAAATATAATCCAATGTTAAAGAAAAGCAAATGATAGTATGGTCACGTATTACTCACCAGATTTCATATAGCCACCAGATAGTAGTGCTCCAAGCCTATTAGGTGGTACTACAACTCTTATATTAAGGTGACATGTCATAATAAAAGTTGCTGATATAACTACCTTATTAAATGGCATACATATATGCATATCAACTATAAAATAAACAGGAAGATACTTGGTCATACCTTACCTTTTGACTGTTTCATAACACAAAGAGACTAGTTTCCAGCCTTTTCAATGAATTCGTTCACCATACGGATCATGCTAGCCGCCATCTTCAGGGTTTCTGTCATACTGAAAAGATAGACACAAGTATCAAGAATTATTAATTTAACTATGAATTACATGTCTAGAAACTAGAGAATGGACTCTTAAGACAGCCTTCTGACAATTTTATAGTTCAGACAGACACTTCATCAAAGAATAATAAGTAATATAACCAATCTATAAAAAAATTATAACATCATTAAGTAAGCAATTAGAGCAATGAGCTCTTTATTGTGCATGTGCTTCCAAATCAGCAACCGTCTTCTTGATCAAACCTCACCAAGAAAAAAACAACAAAAACCGAATACTCAACAATCAGTACATGGATCGACGTTAAACCCAATACCAAAAGGTGAATAGCTATATATAAAGCAAAAAAAAAGCAGCAAATAATAATATACTATATCCCATATCCTCAACAATTTATAAAAAAGATTATTAAAAAGAATATAAAGAGATTTGAAACTGACATCAAAATCTCTCTGTTTTCTGGGCAGTAACCCAAACCAAACAATCACACAATAACAAAAACATGAAAATGTACATAGAAAATATGGGAAACCTTTCGTAATCCCCCAGTTGGTGTCTAACAGTCTAACAAATTACAGAAGAACATGAAACAATCAAATTTGCTAACTCAAAATCCTAGAAGCAATAGTGTGCAATCGAAAGAAAAAACTCGAAAAGGGTGTTATACACATTTAATAAGAAAGTTGAAGCCATACCTTTAGCAGCTCAATATTCCAGTCTCCTTCCTTCTTTGGGCTGCTGGACACTGGTGTTCGCAAGGTAGAATTATGTCATTTTATATGATGGACCGGTAGTGAAAGATATGTTGCATGTTCTGATGTTCATTTTATATAAGTAATAAGCATTTGTGAAGCATAACAGAAGACTTTGTAGGATCGTTGAAGGGTTAGTTACAACACGACAACACAAAGAGTAGATTAACTAAACTTTAATCAAACAGTAAACTGGATTAACCAAGTGTTGAGATACTAAGAACACAAGTAATACAAAAGACAGGACACAAAAAACACAAGTGTATGGTTTTCAAGAATGCAGTATATTGTCTTCTCTATGTTCTATTACAAGTGTTACAAAGCATTAATAAAAGATACAAGAACATGAGATACTTATACTACATCCTACAGCGGCTATACTTTGAAAGCCAGCTGGATACAATTGACTAGACACAAACAAAATCAATTGTAGAGTCAAAAGGCAGATTGCCTTTTGACTTGTGACTATGACATGCCATAGCTCACATTCTTTTCTATTACAAAAAGGATAAAGTACATAAAGCAGAAAGTTATAAACTCAAGACCTCAATGTACAGTTACCAAAAGCATGGACCTTTTCACCAAACCATGTAAGTTGGTGACATGCAGAGTTGCGACGAAAGGTGTCCAGCTTTATGGAACAGTACATCAGATAAAGCATGTTACTAAAAGTCTTCGGAAGAAGTCTGTCTTCATGAACATGAAGCTTCGGAAGAATTTGTCTCTGAGGCTTCGGAAGACTTCATGTTTGGCTTCGGAAGATATTGGTCTTGGCTTCGGAAGATTTCACACTTAGAGTATTTCTGTTGCACATGTGAAACTTCCGAAGCATTCTTCTTTAATGCACTTGTACAGCATGCATGAAAGACTAAAGATGTTTAGGTTGCATCAGCTTCTTCATTAATCTCTACAAACTCCCCCTAGGCTGATGCTACCAAAACACTTTGAAAACTTCAAATATTAACAGTCCTCATTAGGATGATCACCATTCCTTTCTTCATAAGATGATTAGGATCCTTCAGGCTGTCAAAGTGTCTTCTCATGTCAAAGAGGTCATGTAGAGGCAACTGAAACATATCTTGCCATGTATAAATGTCTTCAATGGTTGATCTCTAATAACATACCATCTCTCTGGATTTGTGGTGTATGTCTAAGACAAGATGGGTCTTCCTGTTGCTAGAGGAGCTACTGAAATTAGAGTTGATTGAGCATCCTCTGGCTGCACATCCTCAGGCTGTTCTGATTCATCCTGAGGTTTAGAAGGGGATGCAGGCTTCTTCTTCTTCTTAGACTTTGGTCTAGAAGCCATCCTCTTCTTTCTCTTTCCAAATTTTAACTGAGAAGACTGGCCTGCAGCACCAGATTGATCTTCACTGTCTCTCTCAGTTGGGACTTCCTCTCTCTCAGGTTCAGATGGAGAGGGAGGTTGACCCTGCTGTGGATCAGAAGATGAAGCTTGCTGAGCATTAGCAGGAGGTTCGGGTTGTGTTGTCTCTGGTTGTTCAACCTTAACCTGCACTTCAGGTGGAGCCTGACTTGGAGTGGAGTGTAAGTCAGTGAGCTCTCCACTCTTAATCTTCTGCTTGATTACCCTGATATGCTCATCATAGTGGATAGAGACATGGGTCCAAGTCTCCTTCCGGAGAATCCATACAGCTTCAAGAAGCTCATCATCCTCTGCCTATCAACAGACTTCTTCATGCTCTTTTGGATGATGGCTCTTGATTTTGTAGCTTCTTCCCTTAGTTTCTTCTTTGTTGTCTTCTTTTCTTGACTAGCTCAAGCTCAAGTTGTTTTAAGTACTCAAACTCAATATAGTCATAAGGTAAGGAAAGGAGTGCATCTGCCTGATAGAGGCATGTGGCACTCAGGTAGTTAATCATCTTGATTCTGTCTTCTTCTTTATCTACCTGAGGTTCTTGTTGAACCACACCCTCCTGTTCAGGACTTTCTTGAACTGGTGAGAGGGTAGGCATACCTTTGAACAGTCTTTTTCTTCTTCTCTCTTCTTTGACTTGTACTAGGAGTTCTGCATCCCCTGTCTTCTTCTTTTCTCTTGACCTTTCCTGGTCAAACAGTTCATTCAATTCACCCAAGGAGAGAGAAATGACACTGTCTATGTCATAGTTCCTAGTCTGCAGATAGTTAATCCTTACTGCCCTTAACTCATCATTCTGAGTATCTGGTCTGGGAGCAGCCCTGATTGCAGACTCCATGAGTCTTGGAGACTCATCAAAGGAACTTTCTCCCCTTAGCCTCCTTTTCCTCTCTCTCTCCTCCTCCTCAATCTCCTTAGATGTCATTTTTCTTTTCCCTTTGTCACTCACAGACCTTTGTGACTCAGGGTGGAGAGAGTTTTGGCCTTCATTGCTTGTTGCAGCATCTGAGCTCAGGCCAGAGAGAGGTTGAGAAGCACCTTCACCAGTAGGTGTCTCAGCAGGTGTATAAACTAACAAAGCTCCCGAGAGTTAATTTTGCTTTGGAAGTAAATGGTCCTTGAAAATGAGTAAATGTCTGAGACAAGTATTTAAGCTTCGGAAGATAAATTTGAAAACTCTTCCGAAGGTAAATTTTTCAGACAGTTATTTATTTTGAAGGCATGATTTACTTCCGAAGTTAAAAGCATAACTTCCGAAGTATCAGAAATTTTCAAAAATCTAAGGAAAGACTTCAAAAAGAAATTTTCATTCAAAGAAAACATGAGCTTATGAAAATAATGAACTAGACAACTTAGGACACACATAAATTTTAAAGAAATAATAAGAATTAGTTTTAAGAAAAGCTTACTCAAAGTTTATCATCCCAACAGCTGATATTAGATATTTAAATCTATGTTCATCAAAAGCCTTTGTGAACAGATCAGCATATCGTTGAAGGGTTAGTTACAACACAACAACACAAAGAGAAGATTAACTAAACTTTAATCAAACAGTAAACTGGATTAACCAAGTGTTGAGATACTAAGAACACAAGTAATGCAAGAGACAGAACAAAAATAAAACAAGTGTATGGTTTTCAAGAATGCAGTAAATTGCCTTTTCTATGTTCCATTACAAGTGTTACAAAGCATTAATAAAAGATACAAGAACATGAGATACTTATACTACATCTTACAGCCGGCTATACTTTGAAAACCAGCTGGATACAATTGACTAGACACACAAAATCAATTGTAGAGTCAAAAGCCAGATTGCCTTTTGACTTACTATGACATACCATAGCTCACATCCTTTTCTATTACAAAAAGGTAAAGTACATAAAGTAGAAAGTTACAGACTCAAGACCTCAATGTACAGTTACCAAAAGCATTAACCTTTTCATCAAACCATGTAAGTTGATGACTTGCAAAGTTGCAGCGGAAAGGTGTCCAGCTTTATAGAACAGTACATCAGATAAAGCATGTTACTAAAAGTCTTCGGAAGAAATCTGTCTTCATAAACTTGAAGCTTCGGAAGACTTTGTCTCTAAGGCTTCGGAAGACTTCATGTTTGGCTTCGGAGATATTGGTCTTGGCTTCGGAAGATTTCACACTTAGAGTATTTCTGTTGCATATGTGAAACTTCCAAAGCATTCTTCTTTAATGCACTTATGCAGCATGCAGAAAGACTAAAGATATTTAGGTTGCCTCAACCTATTCATTAATCTCTACAGACTTCAAATCTAATAGCATGATATGATTCTTTGAGCTCACTTTTAACACAATCTAGATCCAAAATACTACGGCTGAGATAACGACAAACAAACAGTTCAAGTGCTTGACTGCAATCTTCAATGACAATAACAGAAACAATCAGATGAAAAGAAGCTGAAGACGTGTCCTGAAAAGGGTGAGAATAAGTGAACACATGCATAGGATTATAGAAAATGAAAGAAAGAAAAAAGTATGATTCTTACCAGAATAAGTAACACAAATAGCATGAGCAAAAGAAAAACTATTGGCCATATAGTAAGGACAACTTTTACCAGAAAATAAGACGAAGTGAATAGAGCAAGTGTAACTAAAATTTCCTATTTTTCCTTAGAAGACTACTCAAAATCACTTCTAAAAGTGTGTGAGAACCTTTCTCCTGCTTCACTTGATTGATATCCTTGCACTCTTCCTAAAACTGCCCCAAACTTATGCAAACATTTTTCGTTAAATAAAAGATATTTTACAGATATCCACATCTCACTATGTAATATAACAAAAAGATATAGCCAAAAGTTGCAGTAAAACTGTAAAGCTAACCTTCCAACATCAAGAAAGTTCATAAGCATGAAAAGTTCATCCAAGTTATTCTAAAAGGCAACTGCGTTTCACATAAAAAAATAAAAATAAAGTGATAAAAACAAATAACAAGATAAAAACCAACAGACTTTATCCAAAATATGGCGTTCGGTACACAAAGACCAATGTAACAAACCTAAAGAGAAGTTCCGGTCAATAATGTTCGGTGTCAGGTGTTGAACTACTTTAATGCAGAATACAGCTCTGAATAATTATTTTTAAGAAGGTGACCTTCGTCCACTATCTACACGGTAAAATATTCAAAAAAAATGCATGCAAATGATCTAAAATTGTAAGAAATGGTCAAAAATAATGTACCACGGTCTCCCAATGTATTGCCTTCAACGACCCATTGTCAATGTTAATCGTTTCATAAGATGTCAATCAACACGTCAAATTTGTAAAAAGATTAAACTAAGAAGCACTACTTTTGCTCTCATCCAAAATGCAAAAAAAACACAGTAGAAATAAACTCACCACAAGTATAGTTTGTTTATCTTGGACGGTGTTTTGTAACATTAGCTTTAGCAACTTCAGAAGGTGACTGCTCACCATCAGATATATTTCTTGATTCCACAGCAGAAACTGATTAAGCTTTTCTTGGACCTAAAACTCTTTTCTGGACAGGGAAAAGAAAACCAATAATTTTACATAAGAAAATGGTGAAACAAACGAGAAAATGGTGATCATGAGACTGGACCAAAGCATTAGACACCATACATGTACCAAAAAGCATAAAATATGCATATGTATGTTTGATATTTAATGCATAAAGGACAACTGATTATCATAGAGAAAGAAGAGTTAGAATTTCATTAGTTTGAGCTTGAATGACTGTTTAACATCCTTCATCGTCAAAATGCAAATGATGTTTATCTTTCTTAAGCAATTACACAACCTTAATACCTAAATTGATGATCAATACATTTCATGATGGTATAAGTACAAATCCTCTTGATTTAGCCTTGCACGTATAAGATGCTAGGCCAACAAAAAATATATCAAGTATGATCAAAAAGTTACTGAAATAATGATGCAATTAGGAGGTTGTAAAACTTACGTTGTTTTGGGTGGCTCGTTTACTTTTTAGCTAGCTTTTAGATATTTGACCCATATGTTTGTATTACAACCCAAATTGACATGTTTCCATGCTCAAAAGATAATCGGTCAACATTTGACTAATATTGAAAACTAATAAAGTCATACCTCGCCCTTTGACTATTCTTCCTTAAATAAATCCTTTTGCAAACCTCCATCTTCATGTTCCTGTGAAGAGATATACACATACAACAAGTTATTACTTGAATGGTGAGTTAAATGTCTAGAAAACCATAGAATAAACTCTGAGACAATTTTTATCTACAAAATATTACGCTTAATATCCATCGAAGAACAACCAGCACCGTGAATGAATTGAAACATCAAGCTTTTAAACCCAAACAGCCGCATTCGAATCAACAATCATCTTCTCAATCAAATCTCACACAAAAATCAACAAACAAACCAATGTTAGATAGATATTACATTGATCTTGGTTAAACCGAACGGAATTTTTTTGTTAAAACTTCATAAACAACAATAAAAAAACCTAACTTACATATAGAGTCGCAGAGGGCACCTTAATAATCAATTGTCCCATGGAAACTTCATAGCCTCCTTCAACAACTAATCCACTCCTGAAATTAAACAAAAAAACAACATTTAGCGTGCATTACAGTGAATCGCTGTTAAATATGAATGAAATTTCACCAATGGCGTCACATAGGACGGCAATGTCAGTGTTCTTCCGTAACAATCGATTGATCCACAACAGAAACTCTCTTCGACCAATAATGTTACATAAGAAAATGGTGAAACAAACGAGGGAAAATGGTGATCATGAGATTGGACCAGAGCATTAGACACCAATAAATGTATCAAAAAGCATATAATATACATATGTATGCTTAATATTTAATGCATAAAGGACAGCTAATTATCATAGAGAAGGAAGAATAAGAAGTCCATTAGTTGGAGCTTGAGTGACTGTTGCACATCCTTAGTTGTCATAAGGTAGTACAAAGGCTGTGTAGTGGTAACAGGTAAATTTATAAAAAAGGTCGGTGAATTTACAAATTGTTTACAAGGAGTCTGCGTATATACAACAAATCAAGAACCAAATTCAACTAGTCTTATACCGGTCCACTGGTCGGGTGTTGTAATGTTATGATATGAAAAGGATGTAGCCATGTAAAAAAAGTAACATAGCAGACAAACAATCTGGTTAGGTCACGTAGGATCCATTTTGTTTTAGAAAATGGTGTTTATCTTTCTTAAGCAATTACACAACCTTAATACCTATTGATGATGTATACATTTCATGATGGCATAAGATGACTCCTCTAGATATAGCCTTGCACATATAAGATCCTACGCACAACAATAAAACTACATTAAGCATGATCAAAAAGTTACTGAAATAAATCAATAATGATGCAATTAAGAGGTTGTAAAACTAATGTATGTTTTGGGTGACTCGTTTACTTCTTAGCTAGCTTTTAGATATTTGACCTACTGCCCAATTTGACATGTTTTCATGCTCAAAAGATAATCGGTCAACATCTGACTAATATTGTAAACTAGTAAAGTCATACCTCACCCTTTGACTATTCTTCCTTAAATGAATCCTTTTGCAAACCACCATCTTCATGTTTCTTGTGAAAATATGCACACGTACAACAAGTTATTACTCAAATGGTGAGTTAAATGTCTACAAAACTACACAATAAACTATGAAACAACTGTTTTTGACAACAGATTACGCTTAATATCCATCGAAGAACAACCAACACCGTGAATGAATTGAAACATCAAGCTTTTAAACCGAACAGACGCATTCGAATCAACCAACGTCTTCTCAATCAAATCTCTCGCAAAAAATCAACAAACAAACCAATGTTGGACGTAAGTTACATTGATCTAGGTTAAACCAAACGAAATTTTATGTTAAAACTTCATAAACAACAATAAAAAAACCTAACTCACGTTAGAGTCGCAGAGGACGACATAATAATCGATCGTCCCATGGCACCTTCATAGGCTCCTTCAACAGCTTCTCCTCTCCTGAAATTAAACAAAAAAACAACATTCAGACAGTGAATCGCGGTTAAATACGAATGAAATTTCATTAATGGAGTCACATAGGGCGGCAATGTCAGTGTTGTTGCGTAACAATCGATTACACGTATAAAAGATGAACAAGTGACGTGCGTGCGTGTGTGCGTGTGTGACATTCGTCATTTTCGACTAGTTTTGTATTTGTTATCCTGTATTGTAAACCCGACTCGTTTTGGTCTTCGGATCTTTGAATATTAATAAAATGATGGATTTTATGTTGTAATCATGTTCATACTTGTCGTGGCGTGACCACAGTCGTTTCAGCAAAATCAGTTTTTTAACGTTTTCGGTTCGTTTAAGGTCCGGATTTGTATTTTAACCATCCAAACCAACCAAGACCTAACCCATAACTATTTTAGAACCCTCCAAACATGTAGATACCTGGTCATAATTTATTTAAATTAAAATTTATTTTAAATAAAAGAATCAAAATGCACCTTTTACCCACCGGACAAAAGCATTACCCATTTCCTCAAACCTAATCTTTCCCTATAAATACCACTCATTCTCAACCATTTCACCTACACATTTTCATCTTCTTCTCCCAAAAGTTTTGATCTTGTAAGTTGTTCTAGCTAGTTTTGCTTAAGTTTGACTTAAAAAGTCAACGGAACCGAATCTTGCATTTCAAATCATTTCGGGTATGGAATTTTGGTTATTTTCAGTTTTTCAAAGTTATTTTATGTTCAAAAAACCATTTTCATCTTTATTTAAGTTTTGTGGGCATTGAAACTCATATTTATGCATTTTAGACCCGTTTGGGTCGTTTTCGGGAAGTTTACTCGATTAACTTTCTTGTTTAAGTTTAGATCTGGAAGTTTTACCTTAGTTTTTAGTTTAATGGTTTTGGACATGTGGTAACCATCCTCGGGTTCATACCGAGTCAAAGACCGAACCAAACCGAACGCTCGTTTAAGCACTTTAAATAACTTTTAAGTGACCATGTTACATCAAACACTTTAGATCTGAGTTTTTCTTGATATTTTAGTTATTATATGGTTGATATGGAGGTGTAGAACAAATCTTGGCTTGAACCCAAGTTTCGGGTAAAAACCGAGTAAAACCGAACACACCGTTTTAACGAGTTAGTCAATGTTCAAACCACCATAGTTCAACCTATCTTTTTAGTTATGTTTTACTTTATATTACTCATATTACCTAAGATTTTGGAAGTGTTAGAACAAATATTAGCTCAAACCAAGTTTCGGGTAAGAATAAACCCGAGTAAAAGTCGAACTTATCGTCTTAACGAGCTAGTCACCGTTCAAAACGCCAAAAGAAAAATCATTCCTAATTTTTTTTTAATTATGTTTCACTTTATGTTATTTGTATTAATAATATTATGGTATGATGGAACCAAACTTGGTTTTATACTAAGACCGGGTTTAAGCGGATTTCTTTAGTAATTAAAGTCTCAAACTCGGGTTTAAGATAGTGTAAGTTGGACCTTGATGCTTACATTAATGGGATCGTGCATACTAGCACTAAACCAACTCTCATATGTAAAACTTAACAATGGTTGAGTAAAACTAAACATCAAGGACCCGTTTTCTTGTAAAACTCATTTTATACTTACGTTATTTAAACACACTTTGTAAAATATAACTAAAACTCCCGAAAACCAAGCCTTATTTTTATGAACTTTTATACCATTTATATTTCATCTTCAAGACTCAATACTTACTCAAGATCTTTCAATCTAGGACACGCACGTTAAAACCGTCGGACTTGCTTACTTGAGGATTTTATTCAAAATTTATTTATCAACGTCATTTTATTCCATGTGAGTAATTTCATCCCCGTTTTCTCTTCTATACTTTGGGGGTAGCAAGCATACTTACTCAACCAAAAAAATGATTTAGCATCTAGATCCTCAACCCACAACCTCTACGTTATGTGTTGCTTAGAATAATCGTTCAATTGTATGTTATATATCTCATATGATTAATTGTTACATGTTTATTGCTTTTGATCGTTTAGCCTCATCCTCATCCTCAATAAGTATGATCATACGCTCCTCCTTGTAATATGGTAGTTTTATCAATTAGAAAGGAGCCTCATTTATTTATGATTGATATACCTCAATTGTCACTTTTATTTACGGCTTCACATATTTGAGTTGTGGATTTTTGCCTTATATTATATTATAAAGTCATGGAATTGCTCAACACATACATATTGACAAAACATATTTTATGTCATGCTACAGGTTTGATTATCGGTTGATTGAAGATTTAAAGACGTTACTTTATTTTGGACCGTTAGGTTATTAGTTAAGAACTATTTATTTTCTTGTATTTGTAAGAACATGTTATGAAATGAATGAGTTGATTAAATATTGTCACTTTAATAGTGTCGTGTGCATTTGAACAATCTTAGTTGCGCCCCGGCATGTTCCGCCGCTTTGGTCGGGGTGTGACAGCGTGCGTGAGTGCGTGCGTGCGGGCGGGCGGGCGGGCGTGCGTGCGGGCGTGCGTGCGTGCGTGCGTGCGTGAAGAGATGAGAGATTGAGCGGAGATTTGGGGGAATGTAACTTAAGTTTACGAGGGAGGGTTGTGTGTGTATTTATAGTTTATAATTTATCATTAATCATTAATTTGTGTAACGAAAATCCAGGAGTCTTAAGATTTGGAAATCATAACACGGAGATATGCACGCGGTACAAATTAACGTTATTGCAGATTTTCTTTTTGTTTAACCCTTGGGGTAATTGATATAACTTTCTAAGCAAGTTTTGGTAATTAATGTAGAAATCATAAAAACATTATTATCATTTATATATGAAAATAAAAAATTGAATCATCGGATATGAGAAAAAGCTAATAACTAGGATTAGTGTTATCTCCTACGCTACACACACGCGGGAGTTTTTACACTTTCCTATGTTTTATGCAACTTGATTTTGTTTGTTGTCAGTTCGGTTCATCCGAATCACAAAAGTAAACACTAATACTGTCAACAATTATGTTCACTCATAATCGGTTCGGTTGGTCGCAGTAACACAATAATAACTGCACTTAGTGAGTTATTGTTAAGGTGTCTAAGATAATAATCGAGTGCCACTCACTATCAGTGACGGAGCTTGGTCGCAGGAGCGCAATAGTATTGTTCACGCGCGTTGCTGCGTGAGGGTTTTTATTTTAGCCTTCTTTATTCCATTTTGGATTTTAATTTTATAATTCCTAGTCATTTTTTTATTAATTCTTCATCTAAGCTAATAACTAGGATTAGTGTTATCTCCTACGCTACACACACGCGGGAGTTTTTACACTTTCCTATGTTTTATGCAACTTGATTTTGTTTGTTGTCAGTTCGGTTCATCCGAATCACAAAAGTAAACACTAATACTGTCAACAATTATGTTCACTCATAATCGGTTCGGTTGGTCGCAGTAACACAATAATAACTGCACTTAGTGAGTTATTGTTAAGGTGTCTAAGATAATAATCGAGTGCCACTCACTATCAGTGACGGAGCTTGGTCGCAGGAGCGCAATAGTATTGTTCACGCGCGTTGCTGCGTGAGGGTTTTTATTTTAGCCTTCTTTATTCCATTTTGGATTTTAATTTTATAATTCCTAGTCATTTTTTTTATTAATTCTTCATCTATATTAGTTAATTCTTACACAGGTTTTGATTTTAACTTTCTTTGTTTCATTTTAACAAAATCTTACAAACTACGGTCAATATTTCTTAACTACATATTTATACCATCGCGTTGTGACGGGAATACCGTCACGATCTCAAATATCTTAACACGGACATCAAAACACGTAGCAATGACGGTAAGTCCCGTAAACTCTAAGACACCAAAAAATCTAATTACAAACCCAAATCACAATAATATCTACACACTTACAAAACCCAAAACAATGGGGTGAAAAGCAAAACAAAAAGCACAAAAATCTAGGCTGGGTACAACCTCAAACCCAAGCCGTCGACACGAACATGACGTCGAGTATCAAAACACAAATAAAAGGTACGTCGTGACAACATTCCCTACGCCGTGAGACCCTAATGCGTACCCAGTCGTAAAACCAAACGTCACTCGATCGTAAAACCACCAAAAGCGTATTTTGTTATAAAAAACGTACTTCATCGTAAAAAAATCTGTTACTCCGTTGTAAAACCCGAAAGCATGCTCTGTTGTAAAAGTAAGTATTGAAAAACCCGAACACAAACGTATATGCAACGATAAAATTTAAAAAATAACAAAAACAAAAGTTTTAAAAAATAGCAAAAATACTTGAAACCTTTGGGATTAAATTGAAAAAACTAAAAATGTACTAACCCAAACATAAATACTTGAAGCTTTGAGATTAAAGTGAAAAAACCATATATTCACTTTACTACAAATGATATTAAAAAATACATTTTTGTAAGTAAAAAGAGCATATATAATTTATTGTTTTCTATCAAATAAAATGCTTTATGCTACAATTATCTATCTATATAACGAGAAACTCTTAGCTACAAGGAAGTTTAAGAGTTTTATAATTATGCCACAAAACTTTTCATCATTTACCATCTAAACCATTAAAATTTTTCTTTGTTGAGTGTATTGCTCACAATATAAATTGATGATAGGTCCCACAAAAAATATCCACTATCACAACATAATAATGTACAACTTCAAATTCGTGTCGTACAAAATCTCATACCATATGTGTTTTCATTGAACCACTAATCAATTTATCATTATATGTATTTTATATAAATATAGGTTCATTTTTAAGGTATTTTTTCCTCTTCTTTACTCAACTCTATCGTGTTTTTATTTTTTATAAGCCATGAAATATGATAATAATGGTAATTTATTTTTTATTAGGTTTGTTTTTGGATTATTTGGACCTTGATCGTGCATTGATTTTCTTAATCAATCATTTTTTATATATGTACAATTAGTTTTGTTTGAATTATTAATCTAACAAGATGATTGAGACATTTACTTTACATAAATAAATCATTGGTTCTTCCTCTCCCACTCCGTGTAAGTCTAAAACTTGTAGCCAACACAAAATCGATTGGTTATTTCATGATAAAAGTGTTGGAATATGTTACTCAAATTATACTTGTTTGTATATATTTTTTGTTTGATTCAATTGGTTATTTTAACGTGTAAACGGTGAACTCGATTCACCCGTGCAGATTTGTGTAATGGGTTGCTAAATGTAGCATTTGTGGAGCAACACGTACGGGTTTTTAGTTTTTACACGTCAAAAACTAAACTTACAGATACACGTGTTACTCTATAAACCTTTTTGTGAGAATAAGTAGCAACAAATAATGCAGCCATATGGCCCAACTATGATCAGGAGCCGTAGAATCTGACCATCTAGTATAATATGGATATAGATTAGAATATCAAAACTGTAGTGACAAATTCGAATAGTGATGAAACTTCATTGCACACACCGACATCTTGAAATAATACAGATTATAATATATATATACACACACATTAGGTTAGTCTTTGTGTATTATACGATATATACCACACATTAAGTTAGTCTTTGTGTATTACACGGAATGAATAAAAAATATAAAATAATTGGTAATCAAAATTTATGCACTATAAAATTATGATTGAAGATAAAATATGATTATAATTACATATAATAGTTACTTTAAGTAAATAAGTATTAATGTAATTTTCGTAAACTTTATTTTATAAAAATTGTGATTTTTAAATGTTTTTAAGAAAAATGATTTTTAAGGAAAAAGTTTGTTGTTTTATGTATTTTATAAAAAAATATTTTTAAAAAGTGTCTTTTAACAAAAAAAATAGGTTTTTTATTTATTAAATTATATATTTTTTTAATTTGAAAATGTTAAGAGTAAAATTATTAGTATTCATTATTATTATGATTAATATAGAGAATGAGAAAAATAGTATGATAAGGCTTACAATTGTTTCATGTTTATTTTAGTTTTTTTATAGATAGATATATAAGCTATTAATTAAACGGATTATAGTTAGTAAAAACACGAATAGCTAGATGATAATATTTTAATATTAAATATAATTAAAACTTATTTATATGTAATAGTTCAAGAATAAAACAATTATATTATTTATAACACTCTTATCTAAATAGTTTCATTTTTAGACATTCGTTTTAAGATTTTTTTATTAAAAGAATAATTGACCATTCAATAAGAAAACCCTATTATAAAATAATAGTTTCATTTTTAGACATTCATTTTAAGATCAACTGAAAACCCTATTTATATAAGGTTAGATTCTTTACAAGACTTTATTTATAATGAGAACTAATATTGATCATTGATCTGGGTGATCAATGCTTTTTATTAAATAGAGTAGAAAGTGTAAATTAGTATCAATTATAAAACTTTTATTGAGTTATAAGGGTAATATAGTAAACAAACAAATAAATTGACCATTAAATCACCGAGTTAAAAATTTTCAAATTTACTTTGACATTTCTAAAATATTTCAAAACTCTATCTGAGCTAAAGTCATGTGTTTAGGTAACTAAAACAACATGAACTTTAAATATGAGTTGGATTTAATCTTTTACCAATATTTGAATTTTATACAATGTATTTCAAATTGTTTTTATTTATGTCATTGTCGTTTTTGTATGTTCTTTTGTTAAGGATAAAAAACAATAAGATTTGTATATTATACTAGTGATAATATGTTTATAATCTGTGTAATACACACCAATTAAGAATTCAATTTATGTTTCTAGGTTTCAAAAAAAAGAGTTATAATTTGTTTCTTGGATATTTTGTTCCCTAATGTAAATACTCTTTTTTTAATACTTATTTTTCTTGTTTCGGTTTTTTTATTATTTCTATTATTCTAATGAAGATGATATTAAAGTCATCACACAATAATAAAAAGAAGATGTAAGTAAAAATAGCATATCAAATTATGAAGGTAGGGCGTACATTTATACAAATAGTTGATTTACGCTGTAAATCATAGTCAATTTACGCATGTAAATCATAAGTTTTACGTATATGTAAAAAAAGAACAACTAAGACATATATTTTTAGTAAACTCGTGTATTCCACGAACTGAAAAAATAATATAATAAATTATATAATATATGATTTAAGTTACATATAAGTAAGAATTATAAATAACAACAATGATATCAACTTCTAATTTTTGTATTTTTTTGTTTGTTTTGAAAAAAATAAGCATTTTGTATCACAACAAACGTCTTAAAATAATATCAATTTTTAAAAGCTTTCTTATTATAACTCCCAGTTGCAATTATTTTTTGTTTATAGAAATTTTACTTTTCAAGAACATCAATTTTAAAATATTTCGTATATTCGAAAAAGATTGATGTTTTAGAGAAATTTCTTATTTTATACAAATCTATTTTCTTTAGAAATAATATTAATAAAAATATATATTATTAATTTACTAAAAGACTGTTTTTATCTAACAATAAAATAATATATTAACAATTGATTTGATTATTTAATAAAAGAGAAACTGAAAAATTTTGATGAGAAGGAATGTGATGCTGTCATGTGTCATTTATAGATACTCTTTTATTAGAGTAGGATGATTTATATATATGTAAATTGATGATCCGGTTAAGGATTTGCATATATGTAAATGGAGTGAGTTGAAAAATAATTTATTAGTATGTAATTTACCCATATGAAATAGTTAGTAGTTTGAAAAATATATAATCAATAGAATATTTACATATTTGTAAATGTACATACATCTTTGTAAATTAGATTTACACGTATATACAAAGTTGTTGTAAATATTTATCTATAAAAATATTAACCCTCATATGAATATCATTTTTAATGTCTAACATATTCTTAAAAAATAATCATTTTGTCGTTTAATGTATATATAGAAACACATTCTTTTAAATACGTGAATTTTTGGGATTCGGCGTCTGGTCCGGTCAAGGGTGATTCGTCTTTCGTAGGTTGAACCGGCCGGTTCGTCCCGAGTCAAACGTTAACCATAAATTAAGAGCAAAAAAAAAAAACAAACCGGCTTCACGCGGACCCGGTTTATTTCGAACGGCATTCGTGTCCGCATGTTGTGCGTGGGCAACCCAAATTTTCTAGCCAGAAACCCGTTTTTGCACCCCCCCTACGCGCGGGTAGGTCATAGTATAAAAGGTATCATAAAGACATTCAATACTTTTCACCTTGTTATCACATATAAATTTGTCACATCAATGTGGGACAAGGGTGTTATTTCCACCTTGTTCACACCCTTATTTCCAACAAATATTTAATTACATATTTACATATATAAATATAATTAAAATATAGTTAAATCCGGTCCAACCGGTCCGACCACCAAACTAGTAAGGCGTCCGATTCGACGTCCGATCCGGTTCTGAAAACATTGGTTTAGATGACTATTCTATATTTTATATGTACATAGTACAATATCAAAATTAAATACTATTCTTGATTGGATCATGACGAAATAAAAAAGATTTGAACAATTAGTTGTCAAGGCTAACAAGAATATCTAGATATGTTGTAAGAGATGCTTTAAGAATTGTTTAAGTGTAGAAGACTATTGGTTTTGTGCAAATGTTCAATTTGAATAAGAAAAACTTATGCTTAAATTCATTTTGTTTGGTTCGATGGAACAAATTATAAGTTGATTTTATTCTTATTGTTCACACCTCACTTGTTCTAGATGAAATTGCATGGATGATGGAAACACTACCTTATTAGCAATATGTAAACAGTATTGAAAATTACACCAATTATTAATATTTTAATGATAAAATTGAGTGGATGATTGTGATCTCGAAAAAGTTAAACATGTGGTGCGGAATAAAAAAACTACTGTTTTAAATGTTAATTTTAAAATTAAGCAATCTTAGTTTTAAAATTTATTATAAGTTAAATTGCCTAATATAAAGAAGATAAATTAGGTGGTTACAATTCATTTATATTGTTAATTTACATTATTGTCTTTTAGTAATAAATAATAAATAAATAAATAAATAAATAATAACATCTAATGAAATAAATGGTTCATATTAGTTTTTACAGTTTTTATGATCTTTAGTAGTCCTGAAAAGATCTCCTCCCTATATATATATAGGGGAGGGATCAAATGAGACTAGTTTTTTTATAAGAACTCTAGAAACCAATCTCAACCACTAGTTTTCAATGACAAGATTGTAATTAACAAAAACATATTTAAAAATTTATAAATCAAAAAAAATAAAAACACAAAAATGTTTCCCAACTTTCCTCTTTCATAAAAAAATAAAAAATATATAATAAATAAAAAAAATTCCCGTTTTTAACGAAATTCGTTTCACACATGTGTAATATCGGATTTACACATGTGTAAATCCAGTACTACACATATGTATAACTAGATTTACACACATATAAACAACGGATGTACGATTTTTTTTAGAAAAGTATATCAATATGGTAGGCGTTGGAAAGATAAAAAGTTACTGAATTTTATGATGATTTTTTTTTGAAAAAATGATATCGTGAAAAAAAGTTACGAACGTTTAAAAAAAGGGGAAATGACATGTGATTTGCATGTAATAAAAAATGAGTGGTTGAGATTGGTTTCTAAAGTTCTCACAATAAAATGTGGTTTTCATTTGAATCCTCCCCTATATATATATATATATATATATATATATATATAAGGGAGGGATCAAATGAGAACTAATTTTTTTTGTGAGAACTCTAGAAAGCAATCTCAACCACTAGTTCTCAATGGTAAATTTATAATTAACAAAACATATTAAAAAAATTTATAAATCAAAAAATAACATAAAATAAAAAAATAAAAACACAAAATTGTTTCCCAACTTTCCCTCTTTCATAAAAAATATAAAAAAATTTATAAAAAATAAAAAATTCCCGTTTTTTTAACGAAATTCGTTCTACACATGTGTAATATCGGATTCTAATTGAAAAACACAATATCGTTTTACACATATATATACACACACACTTCAAGAATCAAATTAGCATATTAATAAATTACAAAGAGTATTCAACTAAAAATATTGCATCGACCCTTGATTCTAATTGAAAATTCAAATAATAATTCTACAAGAAATCAAGAATATATTTATGGCATACCACATAAAACAGTTGAATAGTCAAGGGCAATTAGCAATTACATCAATTTGATACATGTTCAGTGTTTCCACGCTTGTTTGTTTTCTTGTCGATATGTTTTTCCTTGCATCTGTTTTTTTATGTATAACAAATATATTTTCTAGTCAAATAAGATTTTTAATTAAATGATTTTTCTAAAGCAATTTACTCGTCTAACGAAACAGCGAGTAGGATCCAAAAGTGATAAAATTAGGTGATGTATGTGACTGACCATATGATTAGTTACAAAGTTTTTACTTTTTCATCTATGTGTGTGTTAATGATATTATTACATGAAGCGAATACCACCATATCGATATATCCACACTAACACCAGCTATTAACATAATCTATAGATCTAAACCCAACATGCACATCTCCATGAATACGAGTATTCATCATGATTACATCAAATTCGATTAATAATATAAAATTCTCCATTTGGTAATTAAAATTTTAATATCATACTAAATTCAATTAGAGGTGATTAAAGGTGGTATAAACAGTACGGTAGGGTCCCAAACACACAGATTTTATATTCGAACTCGCAGTCCCGCACGTTTAAATTCTTTACACCAAACATATTAATTATGTAGCTTCGTAGATTAGTTCTAAACTAGAAGGCTTAATAATATAAAAATACAAGTTTAAAGTGGGAATGAACTCCATTGTTAAATAAAGGTGCATTGCACATACCATTATCCTTTTAAACCTTTTAAGAATTCAAACTTTTCGGCTGTTAATATATTCAATGGCGAACAAAGAAACCTTTACCAATTGAGTATAAATTTACTGCAAATCTTTCAGAAATCTTCAACAATTTTGTTCAGACTTCCCACAGAAAAATGGCCTTCAAAACCACTTCTTTGAACCAAAACATCTCCGAGGACGGAAGACGTGAGCTTACGATCAAGGAGTTCAAGAGATGGTTAATGAGATTCGACACCGATAAAGATGGTCGGATCAGCAAATCGGAGCTCAGGCAGATCGTTAAGGCCACCGGAGGTTGGTTTTCGCGCTGGAAAGGCCGGGCGGGAATGAAGGCTGCTGATAGAGACGGTAACGGTTTCGTTGATGAGTGTGAGATTGAAAATCTAATCCATTTTGCTCAGAAGGAATTGGGTG
The DNA here is from genome assembly GCA_025506515.1 of Flaveria trinervia. Lineage (NCBI taxonomy): Eukaryota > Viridiplantae > Streptophyta > Magnoliopsida > Asterales > Asteraceae > Flaveria > Flaveria trinervia. The sequence goes on from CM046452.1 coordinate 100,663,343, forward strand.
TTAGAATCATACCCTACTAGCATATATGCAACTGTAAACCATCTATTTATTTGTGTAAATAACATGAGTTCTAAAACTTATATGTCATCTGTATTTTGAATTTTTGTGTTCTCTGCTACTTGAATGATTCTATTTCTGTACGGTTCTATTTGGCGGGGAAAAAGCGCTTAATTACATTCTCGCGAGTATCTTCGGTTAGTCGATGGAAGGAGGTGGAAGTTTCCAGAAGTTCCATGAGTTATAATCCTCCCGCTAACGTAACATGAAAATAGATAAACGTGAGCATAAAGAAAAGCGGACATAAAAATATTAGATAAGCTGAAGAAATTAAAACCTCTTCATGCACAGATATTGGCGGGAAAATTCCATTGACGAGAGCGTGGAGTGAAGCATATGATTTCGAGTCGATGCAACGGTTTATAATAACCTCACCCTGTAAACCCCAACCACAAGGACCAAGATAAGCTACGAACTATGTATTCAACAAACTTTAAGAATGTCATGAGGGGTGATTAAGGTTAATAAGAACCTTAGGATTGATGATGAAGATTTTTCCCTTGGGTATTCCGACTTTCAGGTAGCTAAACTCGTCTGTGTCTCTGTTTCCAAAACCAGCATAAAATGGGTTCCTATCGGGTGGAAAACAAGCCTTGATATCCTGGTATCAAAACGATTGGAGTATTATAAGCTTCGTGTTATCATCAAACACAAACAATCATGAAAGAAAACAGTACTACCGTCCCATAAAAACTACAAAACTTTCTTATTCATGGTGTCCCGCGAAGGTAACTTTTTGGTTTAGTGTTTGGCCAGTTTGGTCTTTTATTCGAAAGAATTTTAGATATTTAACATATAGTCAAAATACTACCTTAACCTATGTGAAGTCGAACATTGCAATTTTCATGGGATGGAGTAAACGGTAACTAACTAGAAACTAACCTCCAAGCAAGCAATTTTGAATTCATGTGGAGCTCTTCTGATAACTGTAAAAGGGTAGCAAAGTAATTTCAGGGACCATGCTAAAAATAACTGTTCAAAGCTATATCCACATGACACTGATCAGGAAAGGAATTATTTTGTCGTCATATTCGTCACTATGATTTAGTATTATTGTGCAGACTGTTATGATGAACTCGACTAGGCAAATATATATTTTCAAACCGAAGTAAGGATGGTAAGTAAAAAAGGGATCTGAACATAACACATACTAGCCAAAAAAAATATGATACATGGATCACTCATCTGCAGTGCACAATAGGCAAACTCGTATGAAAAACAAAGATATATTGAACGTTTACCTTCACGAAATAGAGAAGGAAAAAGCCCATCAGGGGAAATAACTACAGGGCCATCAGGCAAAGCCTTCCCGTCCTGCAAATAAGTTAATAGCAGTTAGTGAGAATTACACAACCACACACATAAACTGTGTGCCTATCGTTATGGATTTGGAAGCAATGTGTCAACAGAACAGTCATGTTTTAGGAATGGAAATAGAGAGTTAAACCATTTCAAGTACCTGCTTAAGGTTGAACAAGAATTGTCTAGTGATGGAGGCCTGAGAGATTGCCCGAGCACTTAAATAAAGCATTTGATATCCATTTTCCTATAACATGCAATCAAGTAAAGATTCATGTTTGTCTAAATGCATGTCAGCTTGTGAACGATAAAATAAAATTCTCTCTTTATTTTACTAGGGGGGTACATTGTGGCCACTATTATGCGACTGTAACACGTGACTGTTTTGTTTTTCATGGGTCTCACTTTGAGAGTGAGGTCAAAAAAGAAAGTGACTTGACCCATATGCCCTCATGAAAAAGGTATCACGTTGGTGAGGGCGATATGTAGGGAAATTGTCAGCTTTGGAATAAGGTAAGATCAGCAGCACAAAAGATGGAATAAGGTAAGATCAGCACACAAAAGCTACTTTACTAAATGTACTGATTCTGGTCCACAAGGTTCTCTTATTTTCTCATCAGTTTAAAACTTGGAAGTCATTCGACTTATAGTCACATAATTATGTGTTAAACGTTAAGATTTACATAGGACAGAGGGGGAGTAGCAAGAGCCAATAAATGCAAGAAGGTAACAGAACAGCAAACAAACCTTAATTGCTGAAAGAGATGTGTTACACCAATATGTGACCAATCTCTTCCAACCAAAGGCATGAATTGTCCAAGAACATCGGACCTGTAACAAAATGAACATACATTATACCATATTACCATATAACATATCACCATCGTTCAGGCTGCAAAAAAGTGCCAATTTCTTATCATCCAATAGTCGTGTAATATACATATGTTATTTCAAAGTTTTCATACTACCAGAACAATTTGGTAAGGAAAACCTATAGGCTTCATAATACACTTGCTAACTAGCATCATGTAGTATTGATGTCCAAGTTTCTATGTAAGTGTGTTATTTGTAATTGACGGAATTTAATCATTGGCTAAATATAAACAGAATAAGCTGTGTACATCCTTTTCAAATCTTCAAGAAGAAAAAAAATCTTACTTGGTAATTGTTCCATCAACATCCGAGATCACAATGCGAGAATCCCACCTCCACAAATAAATTCTAGCATCCACCTGAGATGTATGTATGTTAATATAACACAAGCTACAAACAAAAATTGCAGACCGATACATCAACAAATGAGATACACCAGAAGTAACCTTTTGAGGCCCAAGAACCGATGTTGAAAATGTGAACGTTACTGTGTTTTGCCCTTCTGCTAGATTCAAAGAAGATAGCTGCTCGGGAGTTGGAGTAAGTTCCCGTGTATGCATCTTATCAGATTTTGGTGAAGGCCATTCTTTTTCAACATCCGTTTCTTGTCCAGTTTCAACATCAGAAACATTTTTAATGTCCTCGGTAACATTTCTACTGCTCTCAGTAACACTTTTACTTCCCAATCTTCTAAACGGCCACAAACTCCAGCTTCCACCAGGACCATCAACGATATCAGGAGGACCACCTACAAATAGCTTTTCATTATAAATGTAAAATCTTGACATAACTACTATGAATGCAAATAAAGATCTCTTACCACTTGCAGTGCTACCATCTTTAAGATCCTTTGATAAGTCATCTACACTTTGTGGCAATTCGTTCTCCATGATCACTCTTCTGAACCTTGAAGCATCTTCCCTGAGTAAATCCCAATTTGAGGACCTTAATTTACCAACGGGAGAGTAAAATTGTAATTCCTCTTGATTATCTGGACTTGGATCATTAAATCGACACCACATGTTAGGCAGAGATTTTGCCTGCCGGCCAATTTCCACTGGAATATCACAAGTTTTAGCAATCTCCAAATTACTTGGACACCTTCTAATATTTTCCTTTAATCGTTCAAGATCATCTTTGGAGTTTTCTTGATAGGTTTTGACTGTAAGTAAATCTGGAGCATACATCACAGCTGTTGACTCACTTCCAGCCTGTTTGACTTCTTGCTCTATCTTGCTGATGGTTGGGTTTGAAATTGAATCGTCAACATCACCAAAAATCAACTGTTCTTCCACAACCGGTTTAGATATTTGAAATTCACCATTTGGCTCCATTGGTGGTCGGATTTCATTTGTTTCATCTACTACCTTTGTAAGATTATCATCCACATTTTGACAAACAGGTACTGCAACAGAACCACAAGAAACAGCTTCTATGGCTGCATCTTCTTGATTAGATGTAACTTCTGCATAGCTTTCGGGTACAATTTCTAAAGACCCTTGGCCTGTTATCAATCCCACTTCTGGTTCATTTGCATCATCCAACTGAGTTCTTGAACACACTTCAGAAACACAATTTTCATCAGCATCTTTATTAACGCCATTAACATCATATGCTGCAACACTTTCTTCAACCTTCATTGAAGGTTCCTCATGATCGACCCCTGAATTTTCCAACTTATTTACGAAGTGTTGTTCATGCAATACCAAACCCGTCTCCAGTCTTCCACCAATAACATCCCCATTATCGTTTCTTGATTCTTTACTTCTTGATGAATGATTCATTGACCACCTAGTTTCCAATAGATCAGCAGCAATTTCAGCCCTTTCCAATTGTGCCATTCTATCAGCATTTGAATCATTTTCTTCTTTTGACAATGTATGTTCTTTCATAGATCTTCTCCCTAGAACAAATCCTAAAATTCTAGACCCTTTAGAGTTAGTTCTCGACAAGGCTGCACCATTGCTGACATCACTAACCGACTTACACCCATCAAAGTCATAATCCATACTTTTAGACTTAACCGGGAGCTTATCCTGACCTTTTCCATTTATGTCATCACAAGAAGACGAATGTGAGGAAACCCCTTCAACCCCTTCCTCCGACTCAACCTCTCTGAGAAAGTAAGCCTCCCCTCGCGGATCCAAATACATATGAAAATCAGCATCAACCCCATTAACATTATGTCAACAACTCTTTCTTTCGCCTTCAAAACCCCTTGAAACTTCCCAAATCTAACATACCAAGGAGATGATTTCAGACTACCATCTTCTTGTAGCACCACAACCATATCAACCGCCCCGCCAAAAGGATGAAAGGGACCAGAGACCGTATAACCCCTTGAGTTATATAACTACCTAGCCTCCCTACAGCATACATCTTCCCCTAAATCAACCCAATTCACCACAATCACATCACCAATTCGAACTTCAACAACATCACACAAATCTTGTAACACTAACCTCTCGTAAGCCCCAATCGAATAACCTCCTCGAACGAAATGGGGACCGAGCTGGCTACCATCAATCTTTCTAAAATACCCAATTCATTACCCACACGAAATGTCAATATAGATGATTCTAAACTCTAGACGTTTCAACAAAAACTCAGAAAACCGCCTCTAACGAACTGTAATTGGGACCAAAGATGGAAGCTTGACTACGAAAACATTCGAAATAGATACAAGTAGACAAATACAATTGACAATTTCAAATAAACAAATGGAATAAAGATCCAACAAGCAACATCAATCAAATGGGTTGAATTATTACACAGTTGGCAAATTGGGCAAAAGCATATTCCTTCTCAGATAATTCGATTGTACCACAAACCCGTGACGGAATGATGATGTTTTTCGTCACAGTGAGATAAATATACACCGATCATCTTCACCGCCTTTGTTTTTCCGGAATCTTCTGTCATCTTCTTCTTGATTTCAATGAATTATGGGGTTAAAATGGGAATAATAAGGAAATGATAATGTGGGAACAAGAGAATTCACTGACCTGTGGGGAAGATCGAAGGCGTAAAGGTTAGTTTGTGAATGAATTCGGGTTGTCGTTTGATTCGTTTTGTTGAGGATGTCAGATGAATCGAAGATAACAGAAGAATGTCGAAGTTAATGAAGGAAGTTCGAGTTAGGTTAGGTGTGACATCCGACTAATGGTTATTAACCATGTTTTGTAGGGACTAATGGTTATCAACTAGAAAATCGTAGAGAACACAACATATTTTTGTTTTTAGATAAAACTAGTACTAAACCTCGCGTTGCGATGGTGACGTAAAACCATATTAAATACTAACAATGTTACGTTATCATGAGCGACCATCAAAATTAGAAAATATCATATTAAAAAAGAAATAAAAATAAAAAAAAGAAAATCGAGGAGGAAGTATATATAAACCACACATGTGAAATATAAAATATTAAAAACAATAAACAATTCGATCCAAAACCCGCACGTTCCGGCGGGCCGTTAAACAGAAAAAAATAAACATAACAACGTTAACCAATGTGCCAACTCTCAAAATTCCGTGTGAAATGGAAAACGAAAAATTATAAATGATGACAAATATAAGGGGTCAAAGTTGAATGTAAAAAGTTACAATGTTTAAATAGTAAAATGTATAGAAGTATTAGGTTTAGAAAATAAAAAGATTAAATAGTTGTACATTATGTATAAGAATATGTAAATACAACTTGGTAATTAGAATATATATAATTATGTAGTGATTAATAATATATTAATATTGTTCAAATAAAATTAACTAGTGTAAGACTTGATTTTAGTGACTTTGTCGTCAGCATTCACGTCGAAATATTCGTAAAAACAAGCATGTGACAAAAACGTATCCTGATTCATCAGAATTCTATAAACTGTATATGTAAAAGTTATAAGAAGAACACAAAAATTAAAATAAAGTCGTGAGCGAACGCAATTATCCAAAAATAATAATAATATGGTGAGGAAGTCATATGGTCTATGTCATAACCTTTTAACATGCCATATTGTAACTTATGATGAACTATAAAAAGAATGAAAAGTTTGTGCATCCTATTCAAACACTTCCATCTTTATGAGGTGTAATTTTTATGCATCATATAATCAAGTAGTGTGATTGTAGTGCGGATTTATAAACGAATATACCACTTACCTCAAGATGTGTCATCATCAAGGTTTCATATGCTAAGCATGCTAAAATCCTTTATTACTCTCTCTCTCCCTCCCTCCCTCCCTCCTCCCTCTCTCTCTCTCTCTTTAAACATTACACATATTATAATTATTTACTCACATAATTAAACAACATATTACACATATTATAATAATGCAACTATGTATAAACAATAACAAAACATATGTATATATGTAGAGATATAGTTATGCATGTTATATGTACGATACCAATGGTGTTTTTGAAATCGATATTTAAAAAAATACAACAATACTATATGCTAATTAAAAAATAAAAAATATTCAGTTTTGTGGTGTAATTAAAAATAATAATAAAATACATAAAAGTTATTTGAGCATAAAAAAGAGCAAGGAACTAGATAAAAGTCAACGATTATAACTTTTCACAGTTCGCCCCTCCCAACCAATTAGCTTATTTCCTACACTAAATAGTAAATACCTTCTACAATCTTAATCATTGATTATCTAGTTTAAGGGATCATATCATTTTTAATGCTTTGTAGATAATTTAACTTTGTATTTGATATTTTCTTAGTTCTCTATGCACACATATGTGCATAATGCGGTGTAAGGTTGTATATTGTTTTTGTAGGTGTTATGAAAATGTTAAGAAAAATATATATTATGTTGCTCTCAAGATCGTCTTTAAGGATGTGTAGGTAGAGGTGTACAAAAAAAACCAATTTGAAATAAAAAAGATCATAAAAACTAGACCGGTTTGAAAAAAATCCGATTTGGCTCAAACCGGGTCCCAACCCGATTCGAACAGCCGGTTTGTATACGCTTTGGTAGCCTCACCCTCAAAACCAGTTTTAAAATTAAAAATCGGTTTATTTGAAAAAACCGGTTTCAAACTGGTACAAATCGGTTTGTCAGGTTGAGTATTCAGTGAGTCAAATCGATTTGTAACCTGAACCGATTTTAAAAAAACCGGTTAGACCCCGTGACATAAAAATCCGGTTCGGCTTTGAATCCGAACCGGTTAAAAAAAACAGACACCTCTATATGTAGGTTGAACGTCAATGCTTAACTTAAATTTGAATACTTAGTCTATAGTGATAGTGGTTAGAGTATAAGATTCATATTTGTTTTGAGATTAACAAAAGATATAATTAATAAGACCATTTATTAGTTGAATTTTAGAGTATTAATTTGAAATTTAATGACTTTGTGTGTGTGTGTATATATATATATATATAATTTTTTAAAAGACATGTTTAATTTTACTTATTGCATAGGACCTTTAAAATCTACTACACCACCCTAGTTATTCTTTATGTGTAGTGATTTTTTAATAGTATGAACTTTTTGTATTAAATATTAAAATTATAAAAAGAAAATGTAGAATGCTTTTTAGCGATAAACTCACATACCACTGATCATATTTTTAAATTACACCTCTCTCAACTTAAAACTCAAATCATCTACCATATTGGTAGATATATTAACATCCACATATAATATTCATCTTATAATCTTCATCGCAAAACAAAAAGGTAAATGGAGATTATTATTCAATTATTGAGAAATCAGAAAAACGTTTAGAACACTCTTTGGTGGGCCACCTTTGACAAATCATTCCACCATCATTACCTTTATGACATTTTAACTTCTGCTTCATGATTAGTTTAAGATTGAAGTTTTTCTTTGGCTTTCCGTTGTACAAAAATAATATCAACACAAACATATACATATACATAGACGTGCGATTTTAGAACCAAATATCATACAAGTGAGAACCATATAATTACGTTTAGAAAACACTTGGACGAAAATGTAAAATTGAAGAGAACTAATACTTCATTAATTTTCCTCCCTAACTCTTTCTTAGTCATGGTGGGATTTTAATAAGTAATCCTATACCGATGTCGAAAAAAACAAACATACTTAATAATACCATATTCATATAAAATTTGAGGAGGTTAAACATTAACTTAACCTAGGAGACATAGATCGAGGTTGTTCTTGTGCGTGTTGTACATGATATCTAATCCTATTTTTATATGTTCATTTTACTAACATCTAGTTGTGTTATATTTTTTATTTTAATAAATTCATTTTGACAGGAAAACAAACGTGCATTTTTTTTGTTAACTTCTTTTAAATAATAATGGCAATATGAGTAAGTAATTTAATGATAAATGGAGATAATAAACTATATATGAGAAGTTACGAAGAAAAAGCACTAAAAAACAATTATACTTCATTTTCTTGATAAAAACAATTTTTAATATGACGGGAGATATGAATTTGAATTTTAATAATATAGTGGCTCCACAAACACATGATGGTAGTCGTTTATTGGTATAATACAGCAAATTGTATTCTTCAAACAAGAAAATCTGGGACCTCCACCTCCAATGGATATTTGGGTGAAGTCACGCTTTTATTTTTGATGTAATATGAAAAAAAAAATTATTTCACTAGAATATAATATCATACATACTCGAAGTTATAATAAAATAAATACATTTCTTAACTTAAAAAAATGACATATGGGTTTTGTATTTAACAATATCTTTAGTGGCCAACACAAATCCCAGAAAACTCACTTTTGATCCAATATAATACGTGAATTGATTTGTTTTATTGTTTATGTTCATGTATACAATCAGAACATATAAATAATGCTGCGTTTTAAATTATATTAATATCAATTATACATAAATATATAACAAGATTATTATATACAACAATCAAAAATATTGATTATACCGTGAATCTTGGATATTTAGTTTTAATCAAGCTTGAACTTTATCTTGATCAATAGCAATGGAATTCTTACAATGAGCTATTGCAGCTTGAATTGCAGCTTGTAGTTCTTCCATTGTGCTATCACTAGTTGTACTCTTTGCAGGACTTACAGTACCTGAAGCAAGAAGTATCCCACTGTTGGTCGGAGATGTCCTCATCGACGCCGGAGCTGAAAACTTCCCTCTTTTCCGGCCAACTTTATTCATCTCCACCGGCAGATTATTATTTCTCGAGCTCAGCAAGTTACCGGAGAACGAATGTGGTTGTCGATTGAACTCGCTATTCGTCCTCTTCGCCTTCGAAAATGACACATAGGGCCTCACCATTTTCATGTACCTTTTGATGAGTTGAGCCACTTCTTGTTTGATCTTCTTCTTTGAGTTGTTGTTTCTTTCTTTATCATGGTCTTCATGGTCTCTTTCTCCTTCATCAAGTGACCCTTTTTTCCACTTGGGTCGGCTAAAGATCGAAAAAGATTTCGACTTTGGTCTTGTTTGATTGGCATTGTTGTTGGGTAAGTTGAATTCGGAGAAGGTGTTTCGATGGTGGTAGTGGAAACTAGTGTTTCCAATAGGGTTATGTTGGTCCTTTAGAATGTCTTTCATGGGGAGGGTAAAACTGTCCATTGAATTCGTTGATGAACGAGGGGATATGGGGAGGTGAGAGAGGAGGTGGAGAGGGAGGAGGTGGCCGTGGAAGAAGATGTCGTCGGCCGGCGAGAGGTCAATGGCGGTCAACGGCTCCGTTGGTGGTGGCGTCAAGCTGCTACCGCTGTTGTTGTCATTGTTATTGTCATTATCAGCATGAGTTCCGTATTTGCTACGGACATCATGTGTGGTGGATTTTGGTGGTGGATGAGGGTTGAGGGATATGGTGAATGAGAACTCATGTGTCGGAGAGGCGGCGGCTGATGACGGAGATGCGGTGGCGGTTGGTGGTGGAGATGGAGGTGGATTGTGGATGCTTTCTTGATGAAGTATTGCTTCATGTTTGTTGATGTAGTTGTGATCATTTTCTACTTTATCTCTGGTGTTTAGAACTTCCATATTGCTTAGAGTTTAGTGTTGATTTGATGATGGGTTATACAGGAGAGATAAGGAATGAGAGAGATGTTTGTGTTGGCAGAGAGAATGAGAACAAGTATAGTTTGGTGCAGAATACTTGAGGCTTTTGTCCATATAAGAAAGGGTGTGGTGGATGGAAGACCATGAGACAGAGAGATCTAATCAAAAATGATTTTTACGACTATTGGGTCCTTTTCAGTTTTACAGCTAAAATATAAGAAAGTTTCATGAAAATAATGAGCTTCTTTTTTACTGTTATAATTAATATACGTCATAAAATAAGACAAACATATACATCGTACCTAGTAAAATCATACTAGCTAGTTTATAAATTGATACAATAAACAAGAACTAGCTAAAGTATTATGTGTTATTTAGGAAACTTTTGAGAAAAAAACATAATTAAGATATGTTTTTTAGAACTTTATAAAGTGGTTTGTGTGTCATCATTTGAATTCCTTTGACTTAAAATCTTTATGCATATTGAACAACCATGGATGTTAGGTAGAGTTATATGTTTACTTTATGTGGTCATAGAACCTTAAATTCATAGACATTATACAGAATGTTGAGTCAACTATCTATGAAAGTACACCATGTATGTTATCAAGCCATATTTAAAGACATGACACCATCCATGATGGTGTGATCAATTTATAAGGTATTCTCCGTTTTATGCTATGATATGATATCATATGATTATTTGTGGTTGTGTGATGTAGTGTATTACATACCTTTTGCATTTGGGATGCATTAAAGTTGTAAATCCAAATATATCATTATGAGATGTGATATGAAATATGCTGTATATATGATATGATTTGATTTGGCGTCATGGTGTGTGTTTTGGATATTTTATTTGTGTGGTGCTAGTATAATAACTCTAGCCTTTGTTACTTCACCTTTATTTTTTCGTTTCTACTTCGTTGTTTGTGTGGTGTCTTCTGATGGGAATTTGAATTTTAAACTTGATTTCTTTTGTGATCTACATTTATTATGGTTCAAGATATGAAATTATATTTGTACATTGTGATTCATGTTCTATGCAATTAGTTCAGTCATATTTTCTTGTTTTAAAGGGTTGATGAGAACCTTGTAAAGAGAGCTAGCTACCAGGAGTAAGAACCTAAACATTAAAGAAATTCTTTTTCTATTTCGTTAAGTCTTGCACCGACGTTTTAATGATTTGTTGGATGAATTTAAACTTTGTAATCCAATAGTTTATTTTGTTTTTCTATCTTGTAAATAAATTTAAGTGTTTCTTAAACTTATTAGTATTTGTCGCTTTATTGGCTTTATAATGTGAGCTATGTTGGGAAAGAGGTGTTACAACTTATAATAGCAACTCTATTCAAACCAATTGGAATCAAATGTGATCAGATCAGTTTAAAGGATCTTAAGATAAAGTATTATTGTTATAAAAGCTAGTATGTTGATAATAATAATTTCTAAATATTTATAAGAATACAATATTAAATAATAAATAATTTAAAGAATTAAGATCTCCTCAAATAAAATAGTGATCATGTTAGATAACATGCCTTATAAGATGACCTATTTTCACTTTAAAAAAAACAACATATACTACTTTTTCACGAGTAACCTGTTATATTGATCTAAGTTCTTGCCTCTTGGGAATCACAATCCAGACATAAAATACAATATTTACGATAAGAATCTTTGTCACAAGTTTCTATTATTCAACTTCTATTTTTGCACGAACCCTCTTTGAGAGGATTGCAAATCTTGTTTTTATTCTAGTTTTCAATTTTATTCTTAATTTCAAAATCTGCACTGGGTTTCGAGTAGTCCAACACAGTTTTATTTTGAAAAACGAATCTAATGTGTTCTCTAAAATAAATTAATGTTTTAGTTATAATACTTTCTATCATGGACTCATTATTGGAATGTTAAAATATGGAAGAAATTAAAAAGAAAAACAATGAAGTATGTTAGTATCAGTCTTTATGTCATCTAGATTGTTATTTTATATAGCAAAACTATATCCAAGTTATTTTATATAATAAAATTTAACATAGTTGATAGATACCTCACAGAAAAATGATCGACAGTGATATAACTTCATTTATTCGATATTTTGTTGCTTGTGTTTTACTAACTCATAACCATAACAAGTTTAGGTAAGAATTTTTTTTATGTTCCCTATTATTTATTCAACCGTAAGTCATTTAATTAGTCTTAATTATTAGCAAATGTTAAATGACATATTAAATTTATATATATGACCATTTTAGTGTTAAGCGGCTTCACTAACCTTCTTCTCTTTGACTACTTTTGTTTATTTTATGCCCTATAAATGCCTCTTATATATCATAGATCATGGCTACAGATTTAATTGTATCAAAGACTTGATTTGTAGTTTTTGATTACTTATTCTTAAAATCCTTTCAATTTAAAATAAAAAAAGAAATTTAGAAGAGAATATTATATATAAGGAAATATATTTTTAGTATTGTTTTTAATTCGGTTTTTTCCACTTCCTTTTATAGAAAAATCTAAACACATCTTTTGTGGCTTTCTTTACTTTTTTTCATTTTTCTTGTTAAAAGGATTCGGGGACACAACATGAGGGTGTAAAGAAATTATGAAATAATAATCATGATTTAAAACCAAGCATAAAAATACCGATATTTTAGTAAGAAGCATGTATAAATTTGGTGATATATATCTTGCACCCAAAATCATAACCTTATAATATTTTTGAGGTTTCTCAATAAATCAGTGGTCGCCTCATGGTGGTTTATAATGTTGGCGATGGGCCACTTATTTTTCATGTGAAGTCGTATAACCGCATACATTTTTAATATACAAAGATAATATGGGTAGGATTAAAATTAATTTAAATAGAAGAAAAACTACTTTAGTGGGTAACTGAATCGTAGGCCTTAATATACCTAATTAAAGCTAAATAGAAACTAAAACGACCTAATTAAGTCTGCTTAAATGTCTGGATTCATCTTCATCTGCTTGGAATACCATAGTTAATTAACTTCACGTAGATCGACATAAAGTAATATATAATTATATTATTGGTTGGTCGTCACCATCATCGTTATTATTGATAAGGTTATTGTTATAAATGTAACTCAACTAAAATTAAGATTACTTTTTTTTAAAAGACGATTTTTATCATTCACAAAAGGAATACATGAGGGGTTGCTAGCTCAGGTTGTGGTTCTTGAGGGCATGTGACATATACTTATTGTATCAATACATTCATTTATGAATGAATATTCATATATAGATGTAAATCGGAGGGAACTTTACCACTGATATTTTGGGACATAAAAGCCATCAAGAGTCATGCATAATTGATTGATTGCACGTAAAACATTGTTTTTAAGACATGTAATTTGGATATGCGGTCACCTTTGGTTGACGTGTTAAACATTATCTCATTGTATGATGTTAAAGTTTTATTCAATGATTGTCTATTAAATTCAGGGACAATGTGTTTGAAAAGGTTTATTTGAGTAGCTTTAACCACTTAAATATACAAATGATGTATACTACTTTCTCACTTTATTTAATGATTGGTTCTTGATATTATATCTTTTTTCTTAATTGAGTGACTATACTTTGTTTTGATGATTACTTTAGTAATTGTGATTATTAAAGCAATTAAATTACTCCCGTGTTATTTGTTGTTTAAAAAAATATAATCATGATAAATATCATTAACTAGCAATGTACTTTGGGATTTTAATAGTTAAATCAACAACTAGAGGAATTCATTCCTGCTATGCACCAAGAATCTAGTAAACAATGTGAGTGTTGAGAATTGACACAACTTAATTCAAATAAATTTATATCAACATATAATTAAGAAAATAAGGATTCGTGAAAGTACAGTTGTAAATATTCACAAAACATTATGTACTTTAAAATTATAAAAGAAAACCAATTTTAATCCGACTTTGCTGAAAAAACACTGTATGCAACATGTGTGCTGCTGTGCATGTCATTTTTATCTAGAGTAAAAGTAATTTGCGCCACAAAACAAAAGGCTTTTACTGAGGAAGTATGTGCCGGAGGTCCTTGGTGAAAGTGGCACCCATTAGTGATACTATAGTGGAAAACTTAATTGGTGTGGACAAATAGATTATTGATGGGTTTTTGAAAGATTAATGAATGTATCACTTGACATCTAGTCGTGCTCAGATATTTTTATATATGCGTGTAGTAAGGTTTACAATGTTTAAATGTTTAATGTAAACTAGATTCCAAATGTATAAATGTTTTATGTAAACTAGATTACAATGTTTTTGAAAGATTAATTACTGAATGTAAACTATATTTAAACTGTTTAAATGTTTTATGTAAACTAGATTCCAAATGTATAAATGCTTTACGTAAACTAGAAACATCTGAACAATTTGAGTCAAAGGAAACATTTAAAATGTTTAAAAGTTTTATGTAAATGAGAATTCACTCATTGGATGTGGCTAGTAGATCTCTTGGCAAGTGGATGGTTACTTTAATCCAAGACCGGCATCCCATTGCTAAAGACTTTATGAATTGAGTGGATTTTTTAATGTTAAGAATTGTTGACTTTTAAGGTTTTATGTTGAATATTTAAATTTTTATTGTAAATGTTTTTAATGGTTAATGATAGTTTAAGAGCTGTGTTGCTAATGAAAGAACCAACTTTAAGATTCTTGAGTTGGGGTATATCATCATGTTTTAATGAGATGTTTTAACCTTTATAACTGTTAGGTCATAACAAGTTGTTATGATATTTCTTGCATATGCTAGATGATAGGTCCTTTATGGATTTTAATGGGCATTCTGGTGTTAAAAAGTTGTTGAGACTACACCTATCCATTTAGATCCTAATAAGTTATTTAGGTGATAATGACATATGTTATTATATGATAAGTTCACTAATGTAGAGGCTTAATGGACCTTGCATATATAATACAAATATTTTTATAGCAACAAAATGTCATCGTCACAGATACACAGACCCTATATATGGTAACAACCGGTCGTCAAAATCAACTTGGATTTTTCATTAGAGATTCTTTCTTGTATGACTTATACGTACCAGGTTCTAAAGAAAGCCAAATCTCACTAAATGCTTTTAGTATTCTAACACATCAACAACTAGATATAACTTAAGCAAGTTCTATAACATTTATATGGCATGTTAAGTTTGTGACTTTGTGCCTATTTAAAGACCCAAAGACTGCATTTATGTCACGAAACTACATGAAATCTTTAGCACAAAAAGGAATAAAACAGTGCAGCAAATCAAGGTAACTGTGACATTTCTTAATTTTGGTCAAAATTAAAGAAGCAATATGATGGGTCCAAGGCCATATGCTTATATGCTTGCACTCACCCCACTTCATGTGACCTATAATAAGCAATATTGGTAGTCTGTAATTAACGACAAGTTGACCATCGTTTTTAGTACACCAATTGTATGGTGGTACATGCTTTTAAGCCCACAAAAGAATGAACGCACAACACACACGTATATGTCTAACCACATGTATTGATAATCATACATTCATTCTGTCAATATCAACACCAAAGTTTCATAACTTTATGTGTTTGGATTTTGGAGCAAGAATCAATAAACACATATTCGTTTTTGCTACCATATAACAGACATTTATGACTCATTAACTTGTAATTAAACAACTACAAATAAACAAAGAGACTTGAACGTAATTAAGTTTAACATTGTTAATTTTTGCATTCATTCTTTTGAAGGCTAATTGGTATCATTTGCATTGTAATCCAGTGGTTAAAAACTAGCGTTTGAAAAGGAAAAAACAAGAGACACGTTACATTTGGGTAAGATGCATGTATAAGGTGGGACTACACACACGTGTGATAAGTGGTCCTTTTGAGTTCATGCAGAGGAAGTTTTGTTTGGTAGAGCCAAAGTCAACATCACCAACAATCATAGAGTCATTATTCAAGGGTTCTACCATCATCTCCTTCACTTACACCACTCAATTAACTCAATTCATTTATATTATATTCTAGTTAGGGATACTTAACAATATAGTTGTAAATATATGGTATCCTAGGAGAATGAGACTATGACAACGTGTGTGCGAAAAGACGTGTTTCGTACGTAAACAACATTCGGCGGCTTAGACATTCTTACAAACATCATATCAAATGAAAATGTTTTTCTTCTGGCATGTATATATCGATTCTTTCTATGTGCAAATGAGTATATAATAATAACTTATGTATGTACACAAAAGTATATAAGATTGTTTTGATTAATACTATTATAGTATATGCATAATAATTCATATGTATGATAATAACAATGATAAGATAATAATATAGAAAGAGAGAAATGAGGAAAAGTGTGGTGAAGTGGTTTGTCTTTACTAGGCAAATCATGTTAGGTTTTTTCCTCCATTACATGACCCCATTGATCCATCACTTTTTTCCTTTTGTATATAGAGGAGATGGAATATATATGTATAATGGATATGCATATAATTAATTAAAAGAATATGAGTGGTGAATGAAAAATGCATAATTAAGAGAGAAAAGTCATGATCGTTGCCTTATGGGGTGATGGTGAAGTTTTTGTTTTATACCATGTACGTTTGCTTCCTTCCTTTCTTCCCTCCATTGCTTTTTAGATGATATATGTGCAATAATCTAATCCATAGAAACCCATGGAATATTTCTTCATTTTGTACTGTATTATGTCGGCCTATATTTGATCGTGTATATACATATATATATATATACTTTTGTTAAATATAATTTATACATACGGGATGAAATTACTATCTACAAGACCTAGACGAGAAAATATCAAAACAATAAAAAGAGATTTTATATGCATATAACACGAACACCACTATGTGTGGATTAATACTATATATTCTGTTAAAACGGTTAACTTAATCTGAAAAATCATACGGGTATATTTTGTGTATGAGGACTGTTTATATGAATCATATATAGCCGAGTCTTGTTACGTAATAGAATCCTGGTTCATATATGTTTGAAACAGTGGCGGAGCTTGAATTATTTCGTATGGGGACGGGGACGAAATTAATTTTTTTGATGGAGGGTGGGGCGAACTCGATATTTATATAAAGTTTTACATTACCGGACAAAAAATTTATAATATCGGGCTAAAATTTAACACTACGGAAAGCCCCCGGCCCCTACGATGCTCCACCAGTGGTTTGAAACATAATTTACCTAGCTAATCGAAGTTCAACAAAAATACAATCAACAAAAGTCTCTAAAATAACAAAAGACGAACGCTATAAAAACCCAACATATATTTTGAAATATAGATACGCTTCTTATATATTATCTTGTTTTAAGAATTAAAAAGATAAATTGCTTCACAAATTACAGACTTATTGTTCTAAGCAACCTAACAATTAAATATAATAGTGATTAGTTTTAGTAAACTCGTGTAATGGGTTTAATAAATAAAATATAAATATAATATAATTTTTTTATTATAAATTATATTCTAAGATATGATATGACTAAAATTACGTATGCGAAATAATTATAACTAATAAAACAATGATTTCAACTGTTTAAAAATTTGTTTTAAATTTTTTTTCAAAAAAATAAGCATTTTATTCTAAAACAACTATATAAAAATGTCATTTTTAAAATTTTTCTTATTATAACTCCCAAATTAAATATTTTTTGGTTTAAAAATTTTAACTTTTAAAAATATCAAATTTTAAAATATTTCAAAGTTTTAAAAAAGTTTTTATGTTTTAGAAAAAAATATTATTTTATAATTTTTTTATTTATTTAGAAATAATATTACTATTTAGATCTTGTTTTAATATATTAAATGTAAAAGAAAGTTAATAATATTATTAGTAATTAAAGTAATTATTTAAAATAAGAGGGAAGCGGGAAAATTTTAGTGATGATGATTATGATGCTGACACGTAACACCTAAAGTTACCATTTTATTAGAGTAGTAACTTAATGTTATAACATTTTTTTTTTCTAACAATGGTAAGTTTCATTCTTAAAAGTAGCCTATAACGTTAAAATCAATATGGACGAGTAAAATTTCATCCTAGGAAGGCTTACTCGAATATTAGCGGTAACTCCAAATGCCGTTCAGAAAAAAAAATAACATAAATTTTTCGTATTTCTTTATAGGATTAATGTCAAAAAAATTTAGAGTTTCACTAAACATTTTAAAAAGAAAAGGATATGTATAAAAAAGATTAAAGTAAAAAAAAGCAATAGAAAGACAATAACTGAATTTACAAAAAAAAATATATAATAAAGATAAATAATATAGATATAACACTGAGATGTAAAACGTAACCAATAAACTTTAAATCAAATACATTAGTTTTATTTAACAGAAAAGAAAAATTAATGTTTTAACAGGTTGAACTAAATTTATTTCATGTAACATATGAATTTTATCGGATTCTAATGATAAAGAAGATTAAAATTAAAAGCCCGCTATAAAAAAAAGACCCTATCACGACTAGATATATGGTGACGATATGATGTTATCACTATAGACCACCTTAAGGCGACGACATGCTGTTGTCTTAGGGTGGTTTATAGCGACAAAAAAAAAAGTCATCGCCATAAGTGTAGAAATGTCATCGTCATAGGATTATTTTTTACATTTTGATTTATTTAAATAATACTAGAATTTTAAAAATTATGCGTGGACTTGTCGCCATAGGTTAAAACATTTTTTTTCTTTTTCCCCACTAAAATAACTAGGAGGGAAATAATCCCGCCAATATGAAAACTCTATGTCGAGTCGTCGCTATAGGTCAAAACATTTTTTTTCTTTTTCCCCCCAAAATAACTAGGAGGGAAGTAGTCCCACCATTATGAAAGCTCTATGGCCACGACATGTCGTCGTCATAAGGTTTTATGATTTTTTTAAATATGATATTAATAAAAGTAATAATTATAATTAATATTATTATTAATATTATTAATATATGTACATGTTATTGTAATTGTAAGTAATATTATTACTAATTTAAGTAACAATAATAATAATAATAATAATAATAATAATAATAATAATAATAATAATAATAATAATAATAAATATTATTATTTAATTAACTGTGTGTATGTTTGTGTTATTTTCTTAAATAATATTATATGCTTTTAATTTATTTTGTAAATGGAATAAAGTCTTATTAAATGTGATTTTTTGAAAAAAAGATAAAGATAAGTTAAGACTACTATTTTTTAAATATAAGATGAATCTCAGTCGTATAATGTGGATTAAGTATTGGATGAAGTTTAAGATTGTATTCTAATTTTGACTAAACGATATATGTTCAAGCATCTAATCATTTATTTTTGACTAAATGATAATTTACGAGAAATTATGTGTGTTAAGGATAAATTAAGTTTGTTTATATTTAGTTATCAAAATGAGTGTTAAACAAGATCAAATATGTTATGTTATGATGGTTGGGGATGATTACATTCGTCAAAAGTTAGCTATGATTCAAATGTTATCATGTGTTTATATATTGTTACTACTTTAATTTAATTTAATACAATGTTAGTACCTTGTTGGTTTAGTATATTATTTAGTTTAAAGTTGGATATTATCAAGTTAAATCACTCGAACACATTTATAGACTAAATTTAGATATTGTTACTTGCACTGTTGATTTATTGAAACTTAAAACTATTATCTTTTATTATTTATAATTGGACGTGGTGTTTTTTTCATTTTACAACAGTTATGTTGTCGAACTTTTATAAAAATATTAATAGGATGAGAAAATGAATACACTTAGTATTACATGCATGAAGTGCAAAAATGGATGAATGAATTTTAAAAAAAGAAATCAAATCGTAATGACGACGAAGATGATCAAGATGACGTCAATTATAAGTTGTTTGTTTTGTAAAAGATTAAAGATGTTTATGTTGGTTATTTTGTTTAAATACACGTGTATTTAACTTGATTTGTAAAATAATTTTCTTTTGGGTATTAGTAATATTAGCATTCGTTTGGTGTATATATATGTTTTCGAAACCTGAAATATTAGGAAAAACCTGGAAAATATTATAATAATTTATAAATTAAAATTTAAAACAGTAGGGTCTATGATGACGACATGTTATCGCCATAACTTTTTAAAATTTTTTATTAATATAAAAATGTAGTTGGACCTATGGCTAAGACATATCATCGTCATAGACTAAAAAATAAAATTAATTTTAAATTAAAATACAATATGCATTTTTTTTATCAATAAGTCTGTAGCGACAACTTGTCATCGGGATAGACCTCTATGGCGATTAGGGTTTTGACGACGACTAAAAAATAAGCTATAGCGAGAAGGTTGTGACGACTAGTACTATCTATAGCCCTGTAGTGTCCGGTTTTCGAAGCTAAAAGAATCAAGAACATTGTACAAATTACGTGTGTTAGTTAATTTTACATTGTCAAATTTTGCGACCGGCATGTACTTCTTAATTTTAAAATATTCTTTTAATTTTACACTAGTTATATTTACCCTTTTCGCTACGGAATTGGAACGGCCACAAGTTTTGAGACTGAATTAAAACGCAGCAAAATTTACAAGTTTTAAATTTGAATCGTAAATTATTATTTTTTATAACTTTTGTGACCGTTTGCGACCAAATTGAAATGGTTGTTAATTTTACTATTTATTTGTAACTGACATTTTTTTATAATTTAATATTATTTATCTTCAATTTCTAGGACTATTTGTGAACTATTTGAAACCGTATATGGATAGATATAAACACATAATAGGTTGTTATTATTTGTTGGGTACGAGATATGATAAGACTTTTGCAACAAATAAAACCAATAGTTCTATCATATTTACATAATATATTTTAGTTTTTCTTATCTTTTTATAACAATCATGTTTTAGATATGCCCAAACGAGTCAAACCTGAATATAACAACTATTATGAAGAGCGTCAAACTTCTAGGGATTAATTTTCATTTTTTATAGATGACTTAATTATTGAAGATAATACTTAATACTTACTTTAGTACTTATTTGGTGTGTTTATCTTTGCTAGTTATTAAGAGTTTGAGTAAGAGTAGAAGTACTAGTGAGTTAGCTTATTATTAAAAGTCTTGTTTAGTACAAACACACGTCTTTGTAATTGGTTTATTTGTGGTGTTTGATCAATAGAAAAAAAAAAGAAGTCGATTCAATGCTTGCTACAAATTATCTTGTTTATCGTTTTCTATCCAATTTATTTCCAACACATGAAGCACCCATAATTTAATCTCACCATTGATTAATCATGTAAAATGAGAACATGATTTTTTTCAGATCAGCTGGCAAACCTCGAGTAACCTCTCACCGAGTGAGCGAAACACATGAGTTCGATCCGATGCATTATAGAAGGGACACTCTCGTTGCTAGATGGCGCAAAATGGCTGGATGCAGCTGGATGTATAATTGGGAAATTAATAGTAGGGCAGCATTAATTGAAAATCATGCATTGGTCTTGAAGGTCTAAAGATTCAGTGTACACAAGAGAAAAGGCAAACAAACAGTTGTCTAGTTTGACTGCTTAATTATTCTACATAAAGGGTACGGAATAGTACTTTATTTTCCTATGCAATATATGGTGGGTGGGTGGGCACTTGCATTATCTACAACTTTTGGTCACAGCATTCCTCCACAAAAAGGCATCCATTACCTCGTTGAGTAGATACAGCCTTTGTAAACATATAATTAAGAAGCTAAACATACAATGACGGAGCTTAAACCACAACATATGAAGGACAAAAACGGGGATGAAAGTGAACTATTTTATTTGGAGCGGTCACTACCTAGCCGAAAGTTTACCTCCCCCCAACCCCCTGTGGGGGCGCAACCCATACTAAGTTTCGCCCTTGCACATATATGAATAATTTAAGATGATGTATTATATAAAATTAAGCAAAAAATAAGAATTACCGGTTTCAAAAATAAAAATTACCCTTAAAAGGTAGTCACATGACTAAAATGAATGGATCCAATAACGCATCAAAGTGTATTACAAGTTTCAAAATAAGAATTAGCATATCTGATAGGGGTGTGAAGTTGTGAACGTCTTTCGGGGTCACCCTTTATCACGCCCGAATGTCATGTTTTTCCGTGTCACAAGGGTGTAATGTAACATTTTGTGAGAGCTACAACAAGCGTGAGAGCAGCATTGGACACACTACCTCACACACCTAGCCTTTAAAATAAGCCAAGCATAAAATATACCCTTTTTTTATTAACGCCCTAACATATTTTTTATACTTTCACACAAATAATCTACACTTCTACTCCAATACTATGCCACTCAATTTTATATTCTCCTCCTCAACATTCTTTTACTCGATTATAACTCCTTTCAACAACCATTCCACCCACACACAACCTGAAGTCGAAGTTCCTGAAACAAAACCCACTCCACCAAAAGAAAGACACAAAAAGAAAACACCAAGAAGACGAAATAAGAAACTAAGGCTTAACATCTATATTGTAATAATATTTAAACTATTAATATTCATAGTAATAGTAATATTAATGTTTTGTTTATATTCACTAGAGTAGAAACCTCGTGTAATACATAAGTTGTTTAAATGTAATTAAAACCATACTTTAATAATAAATATTTTCATATTATATTTTTATGAAATATTATATAGTTTATAAATATATTCTATAAGCATTATATAGTTACTTTTTGAAATGTTTTATAAAAAAAATAAAACAAATTTGATTATTTATAACGATGTTTTATTAACAGCGTTGCATCCCTTAAATTGGTCTACAATGTCACTACAGAGAATTCATGTCATGTTTTCAAACCTAACTTATTTTAAAATATGTTACTTTATAATGATAATAATAACAATCGTTTAATAGGAGAGAGACAAAAATAAAAAAATTACAAAAACAATTTAAGTAAATGTATATAATTAATATGAGAGAGATACGGAAAAAAAAGTTGAGAAGGCATAAAGAGTGAGACGTGTCACTTATAGATTTCATTTATTAGTATAGATATATAATGTAATAATTTTTTCATGCTTATTTATTATTTTACAATGTTTAAAAAATTAATATCAATATTAGTGTATTATTTATATTTTGTTCCTTTTAAAATATCGACTTTAAAAGAAATAAATATTAATGATAAACTACATCACTCTACTAACTCATTAGACCCCAAAAATACCACCGTGTATCGCTATGTGTTGGCACTTTTTCATCTCCTTCAATAACCGGCTAGTGATGGCAACTTTAAAAGAAGTTATTGGATTTTAATTAATCCAAACTCTCATTTATTGGTCGGAATGAGTTCCAACTCAAAATATTTTTAGAATTTTAAATTTATTTCCCTCAATGATTGTTTACTAACTGATAGTTAACCATATTAGTTTTTTATGATATTGACTGTTTATGTGCCTAAAACACTAATCAAAAAGTTAAAATCTATTATGAGCTCCGTCAATTTGAAAATTTCACACACTGAAAATCATCAATCTTCACATCTTGATCTGAATCAATTGACTCATTGGAAGTAGATTTCAAAAGACGATAAAGGTCAAGACATTAGAAAACAAGCCTGACTTAGACTAGGCGGTATAATTAAAAATAAGCTCAAAGTTGACCAAGGTTCATCTAAAAAACTAACAGGTTTAATTCTCTATTAGTATGATGGTTAAAGAAAATAAGTTCAAAGTTGAAAATTTCTGAAAATATTTTTAAATTTGAGATTAATCACAACCCAAAAAATAAAAGTTGAGATAAAAAGAACATATTTTTTATGAAACTATAAATTTACTCCACTCACGTTTAAAAAGTAATCGAGAGAAATTGAAGAAAACAACCAAAAAAATAAAAGTAATAAAAGTTGAGATAAAAAGAACATATTTTTTATGAAACTATAAATTTACTCCACTCGCGTTTAAAAAGTAATCGAGAGAAATTGAAGAAAACAGCATAGGGACACAACCCTGATTTTTATTATTTTTTGCTATTTACAAAAAAAAACACAAATCAGCATCCTATGTAGTCAAATCTTACAAGTACAATGATCATGGATACGCAAAAAAATAAAAAATAGAAAGAATCTTTCAAGAAAGCCGAATCATTACAGTACAAGATCTTAAAGTTACTGAGAACACTGATAAAGAATATATATATAAATACCAACAATGTGTAATTAATAGGGTCTAGTAATACAAAAATTGCCAAAAAATAATGATCTCATAATAAAATCCACGACAAGCTTTGTTTAGAACTGTGCAATTAGAGATGAACATGGAGTACAAACAAGTAACTCCCAACTCTATTCAATGGATAATGCTTATGTAATTTAACCAAGCCTAGCACATTTTCAGGCATAGTAGGTAGGCTTCTTGTTATATGAACATGTTAACCAAGTGGCTCCAGACGGCCCAACTTGAGCAGAAGAAAGAATTAGAAAAGAATTATTGATTAAAGCTCAATGGTTGAGCAATTTTACATAGTAACTTGTCTCAAAATCAGCCTCTTCGGTCTTCACATCCATACTCCGGGTTGTATGTAATTGTACATGCTATTCACTTTAGCCTACCTGACAAACATAAGACGATGTCATGGGCTCATGGCCGATTACTATAAGAAGAATAAGATAGCATAAGAGAAGATGTAGAAGCAGAAGTCGCAAAATAGGTGAGTTGGGTGACGTGCCAAATGGGTCATGTGTCAAATGGGTTGGGACGTTGGGTCGATTTAGTTTAGTTGCCCATTAGCCTCATGGGTCCTGATATCTTATTTGAAACCTTTAGTTTCATGCATTGCCTTCGCTAGCGCGCAGTCATTGTTTTAAAAAGCGGTTGACGCGTGCGCCTCGAGGCGCGCCTCGAGGTGAGGCGCCCAAAAAACGCGTTTGAGGCGGCGCCTCAGGGGCTTTTCTGGTATGTGCGCCTCATGGAGCTGAGGCGCCAAGAAAGACTGCGCCTCAGGGGGTTTTTGGCTTGTTTTCGGTGTTTTAGACTCTCTGTGTCAATTTCAAACATTTCATGTCTTTTTAATGTGCTTTTTTTGATGTTTTTGATAAATCCGATTATGAAATTAGTATGTATTTTATTTTTTACAAGATATATATTTTTTATATTTATTTTTCAATTCCGCCTCGAGCTTACGCCTCGGTTCGCCTCGAGGCTTACGCCTCATGAGGCGGAGGGAAAACGCCTCGAGGCTCGACTCCGTACTTTTAAACCTTGCAGGCAGTTTAACCCTTAAGGCGTTTTCCCATGGCCCAAAATGACCCAATAAATGGGTTATTGGGTAGGTGTTGTTAGGTCTAGGTAAAAATGGAAAAAGAATGGATGAGGTACCTTTAAGGTCTTTTGCCTTCCATGGCCTCTCTTTTCTCATGGCAACTTAAGCAAAGAAAAGGGCCATCCCAAGGCTTTGGTTTCGAGTTACCCGATCCTGCAAGTATTGAAATACCCTCCCCAGGTTTCAATTCTTTTTGACACACCGCGCAAGTGAACAACTTGAACAAGTTACACAACGGGTATTTGGTCTGTAACCTGCAACCATATCATGCATATCAGCTGTTATGAATACATAACCCAACTCGTGACCTGTCAAAGTGTCAATGGGGTCGGATTTAATCCATTGACAAACGGAATGATCTGGACCATAACCAAACAGATTAAGAAACACAACTACACAAGGTCTTCAATATTACAAACCTCTCTGAAAGCAACGCTGATCCTTCCTCTATTAGCTCTTCCACCACATCTGGCTGAAGATACACTGCATCAACCTGAGGGGGTGAACCTGAACTCTTTCTCCTAAACATGGACTTTAGTACCCCTTTACCAGTCTTCTTTGCATGTGGGACATTAGAGTTTGTCTTTTCTGGAGGAAGAATATCAACAACAATGCAGGTTGTATCATCCCTTAATCCTTTTGATTGTACAGCTTCCTGTTAACAGAAATAAATAAGGTAAAAAGACATTTAGAGGAGGCCAAACATTAAGTAAACAATGTGTATCCATACTTTCACAATTTGTGCAGCTGCTGTATCTGGTGGCAGACCACGACAACAACTAGAGCTGCTTCTGCAGACATGGCATCCCATACACCATCGCTTGCAATAATCATCCTACCACCAGCAGAGGACAACTGGTAGATTACAAATTTGCAAATATTAGAATATTTGTCGTCTTAGTTATCCAAAATATAATGTCACAGCAGTTCAATATCATGAACTGACCTTTACTTGTTTAACATAAGGAACAGGAACAATGAACTCCCCAACATCCACGTCCCCAATCGATCGTGAGAGGCACAAGCCACCAGGCCAACATCTCAAAGGACCAATCTACAAAAAGTTGAGATATGTCCAAAAAATAAGTAACAATTCTAGACATATCACATATGTACACGCTATACGCAACACATTATGTATAGAAACATGAAGATAAAGATTGAAGAGCTTTAAACATGTTACACTGTTCTATATTATAATTTTCTTTCGGTAATTTAATTTTTGTATGAATGTTGGCTTAGTACATTTTTCACAGTACCCATACGCAAGAGTAAATGTGAACAAAAATTTCACAATGACCAGCCATTTTACTATCCACTTGAAAGATACTTTTTTTCCTGAATGGCATTTGAAATATACATGTCGTCTAATTTTTTTAATACATTTCATATTAAAATATATTAGGTATCATGCAGATAAACTAAGAGAGAATTTCAGAAAAGGAGCAGAGGGAGATCACATACTTGCGTACCACCACCAGCATTAAGCCGACAACCTCACCACCACTTGCGGTGACACGCTCCCGCCTACAAAAAGAAAAGACCAAAATTCCAGTTAATAATCCAATATATTACAAGGTTAAAGTTGGAATAATTAACTCAAAAATATATGCATAATAAAGAGATTTGTTAACATACTCTTCTTCACTGCAATCAAGCCTGTGATCTGCTGATAGATAATATAACCCACCATCTGCAGACTCCAGTATGCAGCGGGAATCACCAACAGAAGCTACAGTTATAACTGATCCTTCAATAATTACAAAGGTGACGGTCGTTCCTGATGATTGCTCTGAAACATCACAACGCACAAGTACCAAGATTTTTTAAATTAGCGCATGATCACACTAGAAAATAAGAACATTCACAGATTTAGGAACAGTAAAATAAAATATTAGCAAAGCAGAAGATAAAAGGGGGTCATGCTACAATTATAATTCATAAGTACACCAAATTCATATTTGTGAATTTGGCACATGGTGGATAATAACTGCTGCAAGGATTATAAAACCTCAAGTGATGGAATGGTTTGGATACATTCAGTTTGCTCAATAGAAAGCCAGAGCAGAAATTTTGTTTGTGCCACTTATATCACAAAGGGAGAAACTGAGAGAGGACAAACAAGCAAACAAGGAAGCTAGACCATCTTACAAAGGTGAGCCTTAAAGATACTACCTTAAACCAAAGAGATCAACCATTAAAAATATGAAAGCAGGGAGATAAACAAGGATTTAACTGTCAATACATGGCATGTGGGTCTACAATCATCAGCAGGAAGACTGTTATAACTGCTTGCATAATAAGGTTCAGGTTTTTACATGTACATAGTTTAGTAGAAGTTGGAGGCCTAAACCTTTTAGATAGGTATCAAAACACCAATAAATAGGTCCACAGGAATTTGATTCCAATATCCCAAAGTTACATGCCAAAAAAGTTATGGGTGTCATTAATACCCCGGACACAATGTAATTAGTAACTACGAACTACCACCAAGGTTACTAATATTCCATGCAAGACAAATGATACTATATCAGTCTTGAAGACAAATGAAAAGGTCATTTCCTATATAGAATATTGAGACCCAAGTCCCAATATGCCAACCTCAGTATAGTCAAGCAGATAAACTTTTATTATAAGCGGCTTGGTAACTCCACCCTACATGCATTCAAGATAAAATCACAGGGACATCAAAAAAACTCCTACTTAAAACCGATGTCAACCATACTATTGTTAAGTTAAAAATCTGCATTACCACAATCTAGTGAGAGAAAAAATACCTTGATCTTGGAAATCTTTATCTGTTTTCACAAATCCTGCCACCAAAGCCCTGGGCAACACTGTGACCCATTCATCTCGGTTAAGGTCTTTAGGAATAGCTCCCAAGACATTGTTTAGAAGGTTCTCCTTAGCATATATAGCTGCTGCAGACCCATTATGACCGTCAAATATCTGCAAAGTAAAACTTGGTAAGAGAACTAAAAGTAAACAGAACTGAAGACCATTGGCAATATATCCTTTCAGAACCTTATTTCTCCTTTTCTTTTCCCACCTCACTTTGAATGAAAAATCACCATCTTGTGCCTATTTCACTGAAAAAACCTAAGCCGCTTATCCATCTTCTCAACTTAAATGAAAATTTCAACATATTGTGCAAAATCAAGTATGCAAATAAGTAATCTAAAATTGGATAAGACAGCATAAACTATTCCCCCTGTAAACTCATTATCAAAGGCACAATTTGTTACAGATACCCACAAATTGAAATCCAGAAATAGTTCAGATAATATACCCCGAAAACAGAATATGTAGTCACACCGTCCCCTAACACGCGCTGGCATTCAGTTTTAATCAACGCGAAATCCTCCCCTTTCTTAGACTGGCTGGCTTGACCACTAGTAATCTCTGGTCTCTCAGTCTTCTCACTAGCCAGTTCACGCTTCAACAACACAGACAACGGGATCGTGTGATGCTCACCCTTAACTGCAGACATTTCCTCACTTCCTTCACAACTCCAGATGTATATCGTCCAATTTTGCCCTAACAATAAAATCGCACTTTCTCCAGATCCACCTCCACATACCACGTCATAACAAATTCAATAAAGTCCTAAAACACCACAAACAAGTAAACATCACATACACAACCAACAAACACCACAAAACGATCAAACTAACTAAAACAACCATATAATCAACCATCGTTAAATGAAATTCCACTAACAAACGATCCTTTTCGATGATCCGAACTTGAAATAAGCATAAACACGCGTTAAAAAACCTAAACCGGAGAACAATGCGGATGATCCAGAACTAAACTTCAACAAAACATGTGATTTTGACAACAAAATGCAAAAGAAAAACTTCAACAGATACAAAGTAAAGTGATGAAATCGAAGGCGTACTTACAGAAATCCGATTATGATAGCAAATCGGATGAGTTGAAGCAAAAGTGATGATCTGGTGGAAGAATCAGGCGAGAGAAAGGGGTGAAGATGGAGGTGTGATGGTGTCTTATATTTGGGAATTTTTATTGTTATTTTTATTTTGAAGAGTGATTTGTTTTTTCATCATGTGCGAGCGTACAAAACGCGCACCGCTTTCTGCTTCAAAAAGCCGACTTCAGTATTATTATGAGCTGTGACTGTTTCGTGAGTTGTTTCAACATGTTATTATTTTTATTTCTTTCTCGGATGATTTTTAAGCCATCAAATATTATTGTTGTTTTTTAAATATTACCTTAATTTATAAGAGAAATAAAGTCTCCTTATAACGTAGTATACTTTGTGTCTAGGACTAAATTATTTTTTTTACTTATATGTTATAAATTATAAGAACAAAGAACGATTAACTTCATATGTATATACGTAATGGTTATAGTTTTCTTTTTTATAGCTCTGGGATCTACACACTCGATTCACGAGCCATGTTAGGATCTGGCATGCTACACGATCTCACTCCATGTCACGCCTCAACATGAGCGGCACCTCATTGCCACATTCCAAATGCTCGTGCCTAATCGCTCGAAATGAGTAGCCATGCTATATCAGCTACACAAGTAGAACAAAAACTCACTAAGTAGTCATTATATTAATAATAATCACACTCAAAGTTAGAAAAATCATTTTCCTATTTTGTAAAATGTTTTTCACCAATTATGTAGCAAAACATACTAGTCAAATAAATATGTATTTATTAATATTTATATCAGACTTTTTTCTTGTTATAAAGAATTTGCGTCTCCACGCAAAGATATATAATCATTTTTTGAAAAAAATTGAAAAAAAAAACTAGATTTAAAAAAATAAATAAATAAATTTCCTTCTGACTGGGTTTGTTTCTTGTAATACGTTTAGTTTGGATGTAGGTGTTAGTTACAAAAAAAAACGATAAAATATTTATAATATTTAGATGAAGACAAGTGCTCTAGCGACATTTAGTTGCATGTGGTAATTAAGTAAGGATTATGTGGGGTCCGATTGATCTAGTGAATATCTTAAATCAAAGATGATGGAAGCCGACTTGAGTCGGCCCCTAAAGTTTTGAAGCTTTGGAAGGTTGCAGCCTAACTTTAATAGTTAATATAATTAACAAGCCAACTCATCACACGTTTTCGGTGAGAAATATGTTTAATTATCATGTTTGGATTAAGACTAATTATCACCGATAAGGAAAAAATTATGCCTGGTAGTATTCGGTTCTTGATTTTATGATTCGTTGTTTTGAGGTGTGTTTTTTTCTGAGATTGAAAAATGAAGAAATGTAAAGAAAAGAGATTTAAAAAAAGAAAGTAAATGAAAATATATAATTTTATTTTATGTTTTAGAGTTTAAAGGAAATGATAAAAAAAACGAATTATGTTATGTTTTCCGCGTTGAGAGAAAAAATTATAATTATACCATCTTACCATTTTAATCTTCTAATTAAACTAAATTGAAAATATAAAATATTAAAAGGAAAGATTATTAAAAAAAGTTTTCTTCTGTTTTCTTCCGAGTTTCCTTATAAAATATTAGAAGGAAAGATTATTAAAAAAAACTCTAAAATACAAATATTTTTCAAATTTTCTTTTCACTTCCTTCCATTTCTCTCTTAAAAAACACTCAAAAACACATATATAAAAAACAATAAATCATAGCCTTCCACAAAGTATGTACACGAAGTGCAAAAGAAGTATGGGTCTATAGCCCACACAATATGATCATCACGTTGTACATAACGTGAAATAGAACTATATACCGAGATATTTCATAACTGTCCATATACATCACATGATTAATGACGTTGTACATCATCTTTTCATTTCATGTTGTTCAAAGAATGAGAGCTAAGAGAGAGCTGGAGGTGGAAGGCAGCATGTAAGGATTTGGATATTTGTGAAATTTTAAAGGGTTTCTCACTTTCTCCTCAGACTCATATTTGAACATGTGAGAGAGAACTGACAAGGGGTTAAATTTTGAAACTATACATCAGCAATGACTTGAGTTATGGAGTATAGCTCCTCTCTTTTGAGCAATGATGTCACTTAGATTGTTAGTGACTATATCATACTTGTTGTTAGTGAAATTTTTAAGTATGTGGAATTTAAACTTGTATTATCAACTTAAAAATATATGCAGTAAATCAACTTTGGTCGTACACTTAGCTCACAGATTTGTACATAAGATTATCTTATTGTTGATTTTAAAGTTGAACTTCAACTTGCGACATGTGCAGGGTCACATGACCGTAAAACATACCCATCAAGCTTGTGTCATTGAATCGGCAGCGGCGTTGTTTATTGAAGCATTAATTAAATATAACTAGATTTTTGTATATTAAAAGTTGATATTAGTTTAATATACAAAATATTAATTTATATTCCGATGGGTATACAGGCCCGGTGATGGACATGTGCTAGCTGCATAAGGCCCACACCATTAACGAGGCGCCATTTTTTTTATAAAATATAGTCATATGTGAATGTGAATGCTGGGTTATTTTTAACACATGTAATAATACTTTTATTAGGTCGGAAAAGATCGATCCCAGAACTGGTTTTAAAAAAGGAACCGATTTTGAAAACTGTTTGACAGGAACCGACCCGAACCGTAAGGTTGAAATTGGTTTTTAACCATATCGGTTGAAACCGATTTGAGCCTGGTCATCCTGAAATCGATTTGTGAATCTACTAGTTGAAACCGGTAAAAAATGAAAGGAACAGGTTAAAACCAGGTTTCCAACCTGAACTAAACATTGTTAAAAATTAAAGGCAGCTAGCAAAACTATATAATGTAAATAAAAATAATAATATAAAAAGTTGCGCTTTTTACATGCTCAACCGTGGTCGTGAATAAAATGAAAGCAGATACGTATTGATAACAAGTCAAAGTGGTGTAAAAAATTAGCAAATAGCTTGGCTAATCAAGTGTACCAAATGACCAGAAAGGACACTCTAGAAAGAAACTGTGTCAAGCATTGTACCTAAAGTCTGAATGATGTTGGATGACATGAGATTTGAGACATGTTCTTCTAGATGTTTCTTTGCATCTTGCCTTCCCACATTTGCAATTGCTAGCTTCTCTGGAGACAATTCGTCTTCTTCCTGAACCGCTTTGTTATATTTGATGGCCAGACTCAGCATCTCCTGCAAGACATTAGCAACTATTCTTTCAAAAACACAACATTTATGACTTATCCAACAGGATACCTCAGGAGTCAACACACGATAATAGAGATCCAATTTTCACCCAAAATAGGTTGATTCGGGTTATTTCTATCTCTAGTGCCTCAATAACCTGTTTTGATTGATTTCCCACCCGCCCATTTTCCAACTTAGCTAGAAAACATCGATTGGCAACCAGCCAACCAATGCACTTTTACAAAAGCTATGAGCTCAAAGTGTTTCTTAATACTTATGACATTAACATGTTCTATTTTGTGTTTTTGCAATTCTAAACAGACCCAAATAAACTACGGCGCTACTTGATCATGTAAGTTTGTGTCATTGTGTGACAAAATTATCATAGGTACTTGAATTCTACTGAAAAAATTCTGACCTGCACAGTTTGCTCATTGGTTTTTGAATGGGTATCAAATCGTTCAAGCTTCAATCCATCAGTCCACTTTTTCTTATGCAGGTTCAATAGCATCTTCTCTTCAAGTTCATTCTTCCTGTAATTAATGGCTATTGAATAGTAATGTCTGTTCAACCCATGAATCAGTGCCTACAAAAACAATATTAAAGAAAAGATTACTAAACATCCATAAATACAAAGATTTGAAATGTGTCAGGGACTCACTTGGATAGATGGTTTATTAAGATGACCAAGGTTGGATGTTGTTTGACGTGGTTCTTGGCCGAGCATCATGGTTGTGGGTTAATAAGGCGGAAGGCGTCAATCACAACCTTCCCTTTCACACTCTGGATTGGATCCACCACCACTGCAACAGCTCTTTGATTAAGAGCTTCAAAACTCTGCAATTTGGTTCATTCAAGGCCATCAATGGCAAATTGGTTCATTCAAGGCCATCAATGGCAAATTGGCAATACCAAGAAAGTGACCTTTTCAACTTCCAACAAGAGAGTGTTGAATGACAAATTTTACAAGTAAATGTATCAACATACACAAAATGAAAAATATGGCACTTATTTTTAGTGAATGAGCATTGTGAGTGATAGATTAATCATTAATGTAGCGGTGTGATAAATAACAAAAAGTTATGCTGTATGCAGTACCTGTTGTGTGTTGATGTCAACTCCGGATAACCAACAACCAAATCCAGGATGTGAATGGTACCAGCCAACCACCATCTCCGGTCTGTGGCAACAAACAAAATTAATAGTCGTTTATGTAGACAAATATTGTAGAATAAAACAGAAACTAGTAGAAACAACATTGCAATGTCAATTAACGTTTTTCCATAGAATGTTCACAACTGGACTGACATAATGTTCCAAATGGGGAGGTTTAACCATATTTTATAGCTGTCTGTTCAGAAACATACATGAAGTGAAGACAACTTTCTTCACGCATACACACTGAAAAGCATCTCTTTTGATGATTATAAAATTACCAACATATAGTTGAATCATGAATGCTACCTATGATTGATCATATTATATGTTCATGATATATTATCCTTTATGTCCAATTTGCATAAAGCACACCAAAAACAAAGATGAATGTTCTACACTAGACAGAGTGTCCATGGTCAATGAAAGAAACAAACGTAGATCTCACTAGTTGACCAGTTCACAAAACCAAGACCTTGAAGCTCCAAAGACACAAGAATCATGGTGGATTCCACAGTGGGGACCTAGATAGACCGAAACGAGGTCTGGGCAAATATTTAAATAGACAAGTACAACAAATCATGCCAAATTAAATTATGCCAACTGATATGCATTCAAGAAAGGTTCAAGATAAGGGTATTCGAAGGGTGCCAATAAAATAGAATGATCACTATAAAGCTATTAATAAAAACATACATTTTCATGAAAGATTAAAAATAACTCGTGGCAGTAAACTAAAATGTCAAAGAAACAAGACAACACATAAGTTTCCTTTCATTATAACATGTAACTGAGAGCAATTTTGTAAGGATGACCCTTTATATATTTAGACTCAAGGCTATTTAATCATCATATAAACCCCAAGAAAGATGGTGAACTTTGCATCCATCACAGTATATTTCCATTTTACCCTCTTGCACCATAAAATTCTAGTAAAAATTTGGAATACAACTCTGTTGTTAATGTGCAGGAAATGTCACATTAACCTCATTAG
Organism: Flaveria trinervia; assembly: GCA_025506515.1. Lineage (NCBI taxonomy): Eukaryota > Viridiplantae > Streptophyta > Magnoliopsida > Asterales > Asteraceae > Flaveria > Flaveria trinervia. The sequence continues at coordinate 100,698,150 of CM046452.1, forward strand.
AACCCTAGATATATCTTGCATTCACATAAATAAGATAAAACAACCACAATATACAGTTCATGACTGTGACATGAAATCAGAATATTTCCAACTTCCTGATGAATTCTGTGAAGCAATTGAGCCTTAATAGTATAATTTTGTGAGTTTATAAGGTTAATAGCCTGTGACAAACAATCAAACGCAGAAAGAATTCAAACTCACCTCCCAGTTTGTTTAAGCATATCAAGCATGTTAGTCTGGAAAACATGATCAACGGCTTCAACACTAACACCAGTACCACTCTGCGGCATAGCGAAAACGTCCACCACACGAACCGTATACTCATCGACAAATTCACCCAGCATCAACCCCATAACTTCCATAGGCACTCCCGCCCTCCCTACGCAACAACAAAAAACCATTCAATAAACCCTAATTCTTTCCAATCACACCGCAATTCACCTAGAATTAAGGATCATATATAAAAACAAACACTCTAGCAAAATAAGACCTAACAGATGGGGTATTTAGCTATTTACCATGTTTAAGCATCTTGAGAAGGGCTAGAGAAGAGATGTAAACTTGCTCCGACGTATCGAGAGTCGGAGAGTCCGGTGGTGGATGACCTAAAGCGCCTCCGGCTCCGGCGAACATCCTCTGTAGTCGTTCCATCCCTGACATTGGCTTCCGATTGAGGTGTTTGAATTTCTTGAGTAACAAGACAAGATCTCCCCCAAACTGAAAAGGTTTTAACCTCAAGGGGATGTTAATGTTTAACAATGAGAGAAGATGGTGTGGAGTTGCGGTGTTTTTACTTTTTAAAATGCTAGAAAACTTGAAAAAAAAAACCCGAAAATCAATATCTTAAACTGAAAATCAAATCTAATTATGAATTCGATTTTTACTATCATTCGATTTTAAGTCCAGCAGCGTAAGTAATATGCGACATTTTAGAATTTAAAGAGTGTATGTTTGTTGTTAAGAAAAAAAATTATTATTATTATTTTACTTATTTAATGAACTTTTATGTTTATATAAACTAGTATTTTAATAAGAAAAAATAATAAATAGTATGAGTTTATAAATATTATATATAGTATTAAACTTTTATGCCGGTTTGTAATTCGACTATTTTCTTCTAGTTTCATGTTATTAAATTCATTTAAAAATAAATAAAAACGGAGTTATGCTAATTATTTATCTATATTTTAATGTAAATTGCAACGCAAACGGAGTTGTGCTAATTATTTTAGCATTAGTAGTTAATTTTAGAATATTTAGCTTTTTAATAACTTTAAAATATGACTTTATAAATATTCTGAATATGTTATGAAACGTTTATTTATTATCAACATAAAGTTTCATTCAAAATAAAGTTGAGTGATAATTTACAAGTTATCAAAACACAAATGTACAAGTTATTATATATGTTTTAAGGTTTCGTTCTTTATACAGTTTTTTTTTTCTCGCAAACTTTAAAATATAATTTTTTATTTTTATTGAGACGGACTTAATTTTTATAAATGTTTTGATATGATTTTATTTCCGTGGGAATAGATAATCTACAAATCATTAAAATTAGACATTACAAATTAACACATCGTTACAACGTAATAGTTTCACTTGCTTTTCTATTAAAATCACTTGATTTACCCCATATAAAAAAGACATAAGAATAATTAAGTTTAATAATTGTTGTATTTATATCATCGGTCTTACTTACACCTTTATCAGGTTATCATACTTTCATGGTTAAAAATTAACACTAAAACTTAAACTATGTTTCGAGTTAAAAAAACGATATTAATCGCAAGATACTTTAACGCCCTTTTATTATTTCTAAAAAACCATTATTTAACTATTCATTAACCATAACCGACTTGATTTGGTTTTATATTTCTTCTTTATTTTAATCTCAACAATTTTTCTAAACATACCCCCTTTTTGATTTTGCTATTCCTCTCTCCGATTAAAAAACAATGTATCTCTCAAAATGATACATAGGAGGTACGTTTAGCAACACCAAAAAAACCTTACATATTTCAAGGAATCTTAACAAGTCTCGTGGATTTACGCCACATCCACGACTCCGATGGCGATTTGGGAAGTGGCGGCACGAGAAGAGCCTTCCTACACAGACCAAAAGGCCACCCTTCGCAACGACAAAGCTCGAGAAACATAGATCGGCGTCTTCTCCTGAACATTGGAAGCTCAAGACTACTCATGCTTGAACATCGAGAAAGATTTGTTTTCACAGACATAAATGCTTCAGCAGTTGTTGTAGTAATACTTGAAGAACACCGAGAAAGATGAGTGCACGTAGAGTAGAATTCATCCTTTTCTTCATGTTCAACATTACTTGCATGTGCATGATGTGGTTCCTTTCTACTGGGAGGTAATTCAGTTGGAGGGAAACCGAAACCAAAGTCGAGATCGAGATCGAAACCCCGTGTGAAGGTGTCGATTGTGAGTCCAGACTTCCTCTTTGACTTTGATTCTTTGTATTTGCTTAGAACCGCTGAAACAAAAATCTGAAAAAAAGAAGCAGATCCGTGTATAAATGTACTTATATGTAAGAGTGTTTAAAAATCATTTAAACCGATCGAACCGCCTAAAATAAAGCAATTCGGTAAGTAAAATATGTTTGAGATTTATACAGTTTGGTTTAGTTTTTTAAAAACCGGGTTTAGAACTTCAGTTGATGATTTTAGAACTCGGAAACGATCGTTTAAAACTATTTACCTCTATTTATTTACTTTTTATATTTTTTTTGAAATGATCCAATTCACATGTATGATATTCATAAATCATATACAAACTAAAGAATTTGGTTTAAACTTTAAAGAAAAACTATTTAAAGGACCCCAAACAAAACTATCTGAACGGTCAAATCAATTCAACCAAGAACCTGGTTTGGTTTGTTATTGCTAAAAACTTTAGTTAGCAGTTCAAATCTACGTTTTTTTGTTAAAATTAAACATAAAAAAATAATAACATCTTTAACACCCCTATATAATAGGCAAATCATGTGTGCATTGAAAGAGGTTTCTTAGGATGGGTTGACCAACTTTTCAAACAACTTACACCTTATTAATATGTCAAATGTGATTTCCAAACGATATTATAGTAATAATGATCAATTTTTTTTTAATAAATCATTTTAAAGGTTGTATGTATAAAAAGATTAGTGGCTTTCATCCGGTTTTTATTTTATTTTATTTTATTTTTTGACCTGCATGTTTAAAATAAATCACAACCAAAAACGAGTGATTTTAATGGTAGCACAATTTTTGACCTCCAAGCATAATACATAGAACTTAAGCAAGGCGGAAAGAATTACAAAACATCATTTGCGCAAACATGGAGAGATAGGTAACGTACTTCTTGTTCATCATCGTAATCGGTTTCATCGTCGTCGTCATCATCTTGTTGTAAGCTTTGAGAAGAAATCTTCCTGCAGAAAGTATGGCAAGTTGCAAGTGCATCCTTGAAGAATCTGCATTTCTTTGAGGGGTTCGATGTTTCTTGATGATGAAACAAACTCATGATCATAATGACTGGATATATAAAAAACATAACACATATAGGGTTGAAGTATGATTTACATATAACATGTATTTATACTGCTTTTCGAATTCAAAAATCAAGGTTTTGTGTCTTTATCCTTGGGTTGAAGACAAAGTAAAGAGATACTTAGAAAATATGAAAGAAGATTATCTTTTAATTCATCATATATATGAAAACCATACGATGCCAAATCGATAGCAACATGTTGTCTCTGAGTGGGAGTTATGGATTTATATGTAGAAATGTGATTTTTGTGCTTTTACTATGCCTAGTGCTTTGTAGTAGTTTAAGTTTTATCTTCACCTTAAGTGATGGTAATGGAGACTACACACCAAACTTAGATCACTACTAAAAGTAAAAAATAAATAAATAATAAAAATAATTTATATTGTTGTATAGATTTAATTATCTAACTTTATGAATTTATCTCACTTGTTCCTATAATTTGGAAAAGATTAGGGCTTCATCTCATTTTACACTCCATCTAGCTTTATAAAACAAAGATAAAATTTTGGGACTCATATTAAAAAGTGCATTTATTATTCAGCATTCACATCCCAATCTCTATACTCTATCAATATAATTTATAATTTAAGAAAAAAATATATGACTTTGATGCAATATCACAGTCCGTTCATTCCCTAAAATATAAATTAATTATATGAAATTTAATAATAACTATTCATCTCTCATATTTAATTTATATATTTTCTATGAGCGGAAGAAAGATAAATAATAATAATAATAAATAAAATTTATTATTTAATTTATTAAAGTTTGATATATGGAACGAGATGCGGTATGTTTTACAAAGATAAAATAAATTTCTTGGATTTATATGTTTTTTAGATAGATTATAAGTTTAAGGATAAAAAATAAAATCTAAATGCTCTAAGAACTTGATGTAATTTAATGTAAGTTATGCTATGAAATACTTAATGTTAGGTTAAAGCTTATGTAATTTAATAGCTTAATTTAATGTTAGTTAAGCTACTGAGAACTTGCTATGGATATACAACTCTGTTTTAGTTATTTGAAACTTCTTTTACTTCCACCCTTTTGTTTGTAGTAATTTGCTTTTTCAAAACATATCAATTGTATTTTCTTTGTAAATTTTGGCAAAGATGTAAACTAGTGTTTTGATGAGTAGACTAATCGGGCAATTAGACAGGTAACCTAATGCCTAACATGTTGTTTTGGCTGTTGGAATTATTTTCATTTCAAGTTACCAATTAAACCATATTGAACCGAGTGAAAGCATGTGCTTAGACCAAATTTAATTATATTTTTAGTTTTTCTTTTTAAAACTTAAATTTTTAAGATTAGTTTAGTATTTGAGGCTTGGTATTTTATTAATTAAACTTTTATATTCGTATAGCGTCATCCGATGGCGCGATCAATGGACCAAAAAGACAATGTGTTCACCATCCCATTCTTATTATAAAAACATCCATCATAATATGAAGTCACAAGAATAATACTTGTTTAGTAGTTTATATTTGTTGTAATTCATGTAGCAATATGATAACTTTATAAAAAAGTATAAATTCTCAATATTAAACAAGGATAAAATAATTACTAAATTAGGGATACCCACCTATTTTGTGAGAAGGATGTAAGTTGAAAAGCCAAATGGAAGATGATTTCATCTATACGTAGGTCGCCACACCAAACATAACTCATCTCTCTTATCTTGCATGGTGCTATTTTAATAAAACGAGATTTAACCTAATCGTGGCTAAAGTTTGTTATATGGGTTTTTTGTTATTTTTAATAGGTAATAATCTATTAAATAGTAATTAATTATAACAATTTTTATTAATATAATTCATCCCTTATTACTTTATAACAATAAATTACATATTTCATTATTACTTTATTATTATGAAATTCCCATAATCAGTTAAAAATAGAGGAGACATAAATTTTAGTTATAATTTAGTATTTAGTGGCTTTTATTTTTTAAAGTATATGCTATTTAAGTAAGGTTGGGTTACAAATAAAAAAAAGAATCCAAGTATAATCATATTTATGTGATACTTATTAATAGAGTCCGGAAAGAATGTGACTATAAAAAATTTTACATGTATCATAAGGGATATAGAGTCACGATCAAATAGCATCAAGTTAAATCGAATTAACAAAAATTTTCATCCTTGAAGATCAGCAACATAATAAATTAACGCAATACCAACATAGAAAAATCAAAGCAACACAAAACATATATTTTATCTTTGATCGCAACAGCTAGCAAGCAACAACATGTGATCGAGTTAGTGGTCTTGGGTTGTTCTAGGTGAGCATATCAAGAAAGTCAGATTGTTTTCAAGAAAGCAGATCATCTCCACCATATGGTAAGAAGCAAGAAAAACAAGTTTAGCAAACATACTACAAGATCAACACGAAAGACAGCAAGAGCAAAAGAATAGCAAGTTTAGAATAAGAAAACACGGGTAAGGAAGCAACATCAGCAAGAACCAACAAGGTAGCAAGTAACAAAAGCAAGGAAGCAAGTTTAACCAACCAATTCAGTAAGAAAGAAAGTAAATTCCGCAAAGAAATAAGAAAGTTCAATAAGATAAATAGCAAGTTTAGCAAGACTAGGCAAAATTCCTAGATTAAAAGCAAGATCACTAAGACCAAGTTCAAGAAAAATGTAAGAAAACAAGAAAGGCATAAGACACAACGGTAGTAACATTTTAAGAGTGAAGCAACGTGTCACTACAATGCCTCAAGTGACCAAAACAAACTATAATTCATGGGCAACCCTAGTTAATTTAATCTTGAAACATGTCATTTAAAAAGTTGAAGGATTAAATTGAGAAAAGAACGAAAGTTCAATATATCTTTGAGTGGGTGGAGATAAAGATTATAGTAGATGCAATTCTTGAGAACTTTTAGGAAGTTTTTTAACGTTTAGTTATGAATCTTTATCTAGTTTACGTATTTAAGTAGGACTCTTGTTTAGCAAGTCTTTAATATAAGTATGTTTTATCTGTGTTTACGTTAATATGGGCTAGTAGAAACTAACACAAGTTTACATTTTGATTTTTCAGCAGTTTCACTTGTTTATTAAAAGAATGGAGGAAATGTAACAGTCCCATACAAATGAATGATATACAGAAATACAATGAATGCAAACTTTTTTAAACCAAATTGCTAAGCAAATGCCAACTTAGTGGTGACTCTCGGCTACATGTAGATTTTTTGTTGCTACATCTTTTTGAATAACAAAATGATCGACAATTTTGACTGTTTTAATAGGGTCCTCATCAAACGGATTAGCCCTCCATTTACTTGGATAGTTTCTTTGGTGACTCAACTGGTGCTCGTGTTGTTCGGACTCTTTCTCCCAGTAAGAATCTATCTTCCATTCTTTTGGAACCTACATATAGAATTCCAAAAATATTATTCAAGCACAAAGAAGAAAAACTGTTACTAGAAAATCCTCACTTTATCAACCGCAAGAGTGAAAATTTCAAGATTTCCGTCCTCCTTTATGTGAAATCGTGTGAATGATTTGTAATCAGGGATTCTTAGTGACGAAAAGGCTTCATCAAAGTGCAAATGAAGCCAATTTATACAATATACAGATAGATTCCAAATATTAGTGATACCGCGGGAGTTGACAACACCCAAAAGTAAATAAAAACAGATGCATAATATATAATTGCACTCCCTCGAGAAAGTGAAACCATTCCATTTTTGCAAATTTCGGTCCTTGTTACAGCCATCACCTGATAAATTAAAATATTTAATAAAACATAACACAACTTCAAATAAAATGAAGTACCAAAACTTCAAAATAATTTGCACCTCAGGAACATCGAAAGCTGACAAAAGATACTTAATACACGCGGGATAAAGACCAAAAGTCCATTGCTCTATACGTGCCCTTAGACCTGTGGGGTCTGGAAAATATTCTCTTTCCAAGTTTCGGTACCATTTATATAACGAGTGATAACCTGAAACAAAACTTACACATGTATAAACATTTTGATTATATTAAGTTGTTAACAATTAAAATAAAAGAAAAAAAATCTTACCTGATGTTGCCAAAAGATTATTCCTAATACAGATTTGAACAACAAGTTCCATTAGCAACATTAGAACTAAAGCTGAAACTAGATGGGCTGAAAAATGGACAACTCCAATTATTACTCTTTTTTTCTTGGAAACTTTGGAAGGAACAAATAATATTGCCACCATCAACAGCAATAAAGCAGCCACAAAAGACACATATGATTCACCAACCATGTGTAAAAAGGTATCAAGAACCACACTAAAGAAGTTCTTTAAGTGACCAGAGAATGTATCGTCTTCCAATATGTGATCTAGCTTGCACTATGAAAAAAATATATAAAAATGATAATAATTACTAAAGTTTTCTTTTTCCTGAATAACAAAGAAATTCTAGAGGTACATACCAATGGAAACATTGAAAATGTTAACATGAAGTATATAAACCCGCCAATGAAATCGAACTGCCAGTTTTTCTCTCGGAACTTCAATATATTACCCCAAGCCATCTGCATTACCACATTGTTCCATAAAAATATGAATCTTGAATCTTATAGGTCCTCCTAATCTGACCCAAACCGTTTTGACCCACCCAAAAAATTCACCCGTTTTGGCACCTATATGACACAAACCGTACATAATTTGATGTTACTACATACCTTGCTTGAATCTTGTACGGATGGATAAGCGGCTTTGGTATCATAAGTTGCTCCATGTGTTTTAATATTAAGGTTACTAAAAACATGTGTCGGATGCAAAAACGCCCCACCACACCCATTAACAAGTAAATGTTGCACCATTGCAGGATTTGTTGACTCAACATATGAATGTCGCATATAATGATGTAAATCCCCCGCTATTCTAAGTTTACACCTTCCTTTTAAATGATCACATATAAGGTGCGACACATTCTTTCCAGTGACTTCATTCCAATAGGAATCAAGAATCCAATTTGGTGCATGTGTCATAACTATAACAGAATCATTTTCTTTAACCTTTTCTTGTATGAGCTCCACAAAAAACTTGAATTGATGACTATCGATATCATTATGAAGAGCTAAATCAAGACCAAACACCCACCATCCTTTTGGTAGATGCAAAGCAAAGTAGCTTTTCTTTTGGGGCATTAACCATCCACCTAACCAACTCTTGTGACAAATGTACCTCATGAAAGTTTGAAGTCCATCAAGCCAATCTAAAAATTCAGTGGTTAAGTGTTTCGGTCTTTTAACAGAGTTCTTAGGTTCGAATCTAGCTTATACTGGTTTTTTTGTATTTAACCCCTTAAATGCTATCTACCTAGCAGTGTTTACCCAATCTTGTTGGTTAGCAAACAAAGTAATTAAACTTATAACAAAAAAAACTCACCATGGTTTCCAGGGATGACAAAACATTGTGGCCCGTTATATTGTTTTAGTTTAGAATCGCCAGCTGGTAATTCGGGCTTGTTTACAGCTATGTGATCTTCTTTATACCATGATGGCGGCTGAAGAGCATCCTCAAAAGGACGAAATAGACGTTTTTCATAATTGGATGGTGATGGATTAGGGTACCTGTATATAATACACCATCACTTACTATACATTAATGATAAAGTGATATAAAAAGAACTTTAAAAAAGTGAAACTTACGCAAGATCTCCTCCAACTAGAAGAAGGTCCCCACGAGGCAATTTGTTTAAAGAACCATCGTACTGAACTTCAAGTGGATGTTGAGCAAGAAGTCGAGCAACAGAGTAAGAAGAGTTGCCACCATCACCCGTATCAGCCATAAAGTCAAACCAAAAGTCATTCTTGTCACTAAAATGGTCATATAAAAAATCTTCTTGTTTAGCCCCTTCATGATTACCACTCATTGCAGCCTACAAAATGAACCATGATTATTAGTAGCGGTGTTAAAGGACATGTTCATGGTTTCGTGGGTTAACCAGACACGAACTAAAAAAATTACGTCAAACATGTGAACGTGGAATTTAAACCGAGAATGAGATTGTATATCGATTATACTTGTAATTACACAAAAATGTGTTTAGATGGTACACATAAATGCCTCTAGACTATGAAATGATAAATAAGAACATAACTAATCTAATAATGATACACATACTTTTAAGTGGGATTGTTGAGGCAATTACTAATGTTTCTAGCGGTTATTAGCGGCGTGTGTTGGCTAGGGATTTATATCGTAGATTGTATCACATTATGTGAGGATCTAGTGGTGCCAGTAAGGTTTTTGGGAGGAACTTGAGCTATGATATTAAGTTGTATTGGGATGAAGAATGTATATTGATTGTGTGTATAACGTGGGTATATATGCCTCTTATATAGTTAGATATTATACAAATGAGTATAACCGGACTCACTAACCGACTTGCGGCACCCTCACCCAATAACGTTGCAGGAGGAAATTGGCTCATGGCTCTTAACGAAGTCAAAGGGTAGGGTTCGAACTATTATCCATGCCCCACAAGTTTATTACAACTGTACCATGACCTCATATTCTTCTATCGTTGTCGTATGTTGGTCACACAAAGTATTTACCCAGGAACGATTGAACTCGGGACTCATTTGGAGAACAGAAACAAATTACACATTATAATAAAGGAAAAAAGTTATGTTGCAGAAAAAAGAAAGTAAAAAGATAGAAATGTCTAAAACCTGCATAACACGCATATCAAATCGCCCCAAGAAAACAGTTACAGACACAAGGAGATCAAAAAGAGTCTTGAACAGATCAGCTGATGTCCTGCAACACCATTCGTTTCTAAGTATAAACATCGTATAGAACAAATGTGTGAAGAAAAGCTCAACCTTTCGAAAAATAAAAATGAAATCAAAATTACGAGGCCTCTTTAAAATTTCTTTGTTGCAAAATAAAATCAAACCACAAGAAAATTGTCTTTTCAAACAATTTAAGTACATTTTCATTTATGTTTTTTGGTCTAAGCCCATTGCCTACCCTTTAATGTTACTAAAGAGAGTGGATATACCCAGAGTACCAAGGAACCATATCCAAGAATTCAAGATTTCTCTCCTCCTCCTTCTCTTCTTCTAGCTTCCAACTGATGATAACAAAGGTTAAGGACTGATAACTAGGTAAGGCGATAAATTAACGACATAACACATAAACCCTCGTACCTGGTTAATCTTTCAATAACAGAGTTAACGATATATAAACCAATAAATGTTGCCCATAATGAATATATCGGAGAAACTTCATCTGAAGACTAATATGGAAACAGAAACCACGTAAAGTTGAATCATAATTAACCGGATCACATAAAATACAGTAAAAAAAACTAGTACCTCACTGACCGTCCCAAACCCAACTGGAGCAGACCAAGATGTTCCAAATGTCCACAACACCTTTGACAATAATTTGTCACCATGAGCCGATAGGTAATTCCATATAAACATAACATGACTCAATTAAACTTACAATGCAATTCTGAAGAACCGTCAAGATCTCTGATCTCCTATGAGGCACACGAGAAACAAGACCAATATACCACAGGATAGTGTATCCTAAATGGAAAAAAATGAGAACAAAAATGGAAGAAATGAATATTGTCAAAAATAATGACAAATTCATCATTTTATCTACTCCCATTGTTTGAGAACTTGGAAGATGGTATAAAGCTGCCACTAATAACCATATTATATACCTACATATATACCACAAAAACAAAATCTTTAACATACAAAAGTGTATTAATCATAAAACAAATGTAAGCATATAGAAAGTGAAGTTACCATATACTAAAATTTGAATAGCTTTGTGATCTGATCGTCATCCCCAAAAAAGGGGACGAGAAGAAATAGAAATATACGAGTAAACAAGCGTAGATCGACCACCATTTTATCATATTCTTGTCGAGTTTCTGGATGAGTGCATGCATGTCATCCGGTGAAATAAAAAATAAGCAATTCATGGCAACTATAAAGACAGCCACCATGTTGAAGATTTCTTGAATGACAGTCACCATTCTAGAACACTGAAAACACATAAAGTTTTGAGTAAATCAAATTTTGTGAACAGGTGCATCCTAGAGTGTAAATGAGTTAATGCGGCTCATGAGCTTTCAGAGATCGGCTCACTAAAAGCTGGAATAGTGTCGAGTTTAAACAAACTCGAACTTAAGCTTATATTACAGCTCATTTAATAAGTGAGCTCAAGTTATATATTAACGAACGTTTTATTTATATAATTATTATTTGATTTGTTACATATATAAATGTATGTATGTATGTATGTATTTTTATTATTATTTGATATGATAAAAATAATAAATAACATATATATTATCTTTTATACATATAAAGTATAATTATAAATATATAAATTAACTATAAATATATGTATAAATAAAATAAGTAAATACTAAAAGAGTCATAGCTCGAACTCTCTTAAGTTATAACGAGGCGAGCTCAGTCTCATTCAATTTGTTTTCACGGAGTCAAGAAACAGATTAAGAATAGAAAGAAATTGGATACCTTAATGAATCAAAAATTGTAAATTCAGAGTGAAAGTGAAAACAAAGGTATGCATCTATGTTAGTTTTAAGGTGATCAAAGAAACTAACACGGCATTTTAAACAATGTCAACCAACAAACAATTAATTCGAATCAAAAGTTGTTATTCTTTTCTTACTTAAACTATGTGCCTTGTCGAAGCACGTTTGATCGTAAAGTCAAAATTTGACCCAAAAAATGTGAATAAAGTCGTTGTGATTGGGAATACGAGCCAACGACGAAATATAAAATTTTGTCCGTTAGACACCATTCACATGTGAGCTTTTGTTGATTAGTTTAACTGGAAATTTTAACGTCCGAAAAAATTTCGTTCAACTAGAAATTTAAATTTTAAAATTTTACAAGAAAAACGTTAAGAAAAAATAAAGTTAAGTTTATACCGTACCGGTTTCATTTTTTCAGGATGTATTTGCTTGTTTTCTGAAAAACACTTTTAACTTTTTTAAGGGAAAATGTCACAGAATAGTTTCAAGTTTTAAAAGTGTTCTAATTTAGTCACTCATGTATATTTTTCTCAAATTGGACCTCCAAACGATCAAATCGAGTCATTACCAAATTTTATTACGACAAGAAAGTAACGATGGAAAAAACATTGGACTTAGAATTTTCAATATATAAAATTATATTAAAAAATATAAAAAAAACATGTTAATTATGAAAAAAATAAAAAAAAGTGTCTAAAATTTACGTCAACGTTCTATATTAGCTTCAAAAGATAGAAAAAAATATTTTCTAACTGAATCCAAAAGTATAACATGCTAAAAAATATGTTATGACTTTTAATTTGTATAAAATATAAAAATTAGTGATCTAATTTGAACATTTTTAAAACTTGAGTTACTTAATTGGAACACTTTTGAAAGTTTGTTACTATTTTACAAAGTTACCCATTTTTTTAACTAACAAAGGCAGCTATATTTTTTAAAAAGACAATAGATTCTTAATTTGTTTAACTAACAAAGATATTATTTTTATCCTTTTGGAAAGGGAAACAGAATTATTTTTTTAATATTTTTTAAAGTCTTTTGTAAATGAATTAGAAAGAAAAATTAAAAATAAAAAATAAAAAAATATTATTTAATTAAAAGAGTAAGAGAAAAATAGTGTTTTCAATGTAAATATTGGGATGAGATGGGCACTGACGGATTCAACTAAATATTATTTTCATTCGAAAAACTTGTATACCGCTCCATATGCGCGTAAAAATTCACTTTATTCCAGTGACTCTGATGAATACATACTGGATCTGCCCTTGTAGATGGGAAAGGTAGCAATGGCGAAACATAGTTGGGACTGGAGGGTGTAAATTTTTATATAAAACTCGAGTTCGACCCCTATAAAAATTTTAATTTCGCCCCCGCTTTCCTTAAGAGAATTTTCAAATTCCGCCACTAAAAGGTAGTGTGAATCCTTTAAGTGATTTCAAAAATGTGCATCTCGTGTATTGTTTTTTAGTCTAATAATAGTAAATATATTACGGGTCACGCGAGAATAAAAGTAAACTCATGAATCTGTATAGGAAGACGAAAAGTCAACTCGCGTATAGCAATACAGAAAGTCAATTCACTCTGCGTATCTTAGGTATGTTAGTATGTGTTTCTTCAAGCTTTCATGTGGAGACGAAGATTTGATAATTAAAATTTGGGGATTTAGATCTCACACATGTGGGGATGAAGGGTTGGTAAGGGAATGGGGATTGAGTTTTCACACATGGAACTAATATTATTTAGGTATTCATCTAATTATATTTGGAGTTTCTTGAGTTAGTACAATCCGTTATCGGTTTAAATATCGGTTGCGGTTAGCTCAGTTAGATGCTTGTTATTAGATGTACTAAACATGGATGCTCCCTGAAGTGGGGTTGTAAACGAATCAAACGAACACAAGCGGGACCTTGTGCATGCCCCTATTCATATCGTTCATTAAGAAAACAACTTATTCATAAACTTTTAAAGAACACTTACCAAACAAGATTTTTTGTTTGTCTTTGTTCATTAAGAAAATAAATATGTTTATGAATTGTTAACGAACATAAACAAATACAAATAAAGGCAAGTGAACAAACACAAATATTTATGAACATTAATGAACAGAAATAAAATTTCCTAAAACAAACAACTACAAAGCATCATATATTGATTTTATAATTAAAATTACAAACATTATGTAATATCCATAAAATATAAATAAGTATTTAACATAAATTTTTCAAACATAACTTTTAAATGAATAAACACAAACGAACGTTAACAAACATATTATCGAACGTTCACGAACATAAATGAACAAACATAACAAAAGTTTATGTTTGTTTGTTTAACTAAACGAATGGACTTTTATTGTTCGTGTTCTTTCATTTATTAAACTAACGAACATAAACGAACTTCCCGCCGAACGGTTCACAAACTGTTCGTTAAACGTTTAGTTCGTTTACGACTCTAACATGAAGGATTAAGCGTGTAACGTCTACTATACTTGCTGCAACCCTATGGTTCATATGGAGAGCTCGTAATGATATTATTTTCAAAGCTAGGTAGATATCGGTGGGTAGGATGATGAATGAAGTTATCTTTAATTCTATTCATGGGTTATAATTGATGAGCGATAAAAGATCCAGATTGGCGTAGATAGTGCATGTTTGATGAAGTATAATTGATGATGTACTATGTGTTGTATCGTTGGTCTTACCATCTTGCTAATGGTCTTTCTTGGATTTTTTAATAAATAGCTTTTAAAAAAAGGTTGAATCTGATAAATCAATATATAAAATTTCTTAGTTTTATTCTATTTCGAAATAGATTCAAATTCATATTCGAACATGCACATCCCAACTACTTAAATTTGAAATAAAAACCAAAATATGGTAAGCTTAAATTATGTTCTTGATTTTCTATTTTCCAAATATGGTTAAACTAGAATATATTTTGAACATTAAAAAATAAACCTAATAAAACGTCAAATAATCAAGATTGAAAAAGTAAATTAATGAAATAATCAAAAATTCAAAATGTCATCCAATAAATAAACTTTTAAAATTCTCGCTTGTAAAACTATTTCTCATGATATCATCGTGAGTGTGAGTGAAGCGTCTGTCACAACAATCTCTCGCACATAAAACACCAAGCTCTGATTTCGTGAGCAGGACATGGTGACTTGTGAAGCTTCTCGTAACCAATATAATAGCCATGAGCTTTTAGGGGTGAAGCCAATAAACATTAAATGACTAGTTTACATAAAAATACTAATTTTAGAATTTAAAATTTAATACTATATATACTAAACAACTTATATTTGTTCCACATCTCACATTCTACCTTCAAATTTCCTTTAATCACTTATCAAACTCTTGTAAAATTGGAATTATTATATTTGTCATTTGTCATTGTAAATTATTATTACATTTACGTTGGTACGGTTCAAGCCATGGTCCAACTTGTAGTTCATCATGCTGAAAGTTCACAGCCTAGTACAAGACGATCTCAAATTAACCAAGGTCGTCAGGCAGCTAACAAACGTCTAATAGAATACTAATTTTTGTGACAAACCAATTTATGATGATAAAAAGGTTAAGGTGTAAATGAGAGAGTTAAAACATAAAAGAAACATATGAAATTATCGTGACTTGGTTCTGGAAATAGAAACATAGATAAACAAGAGTATTACGTTCGACATGTTATGGTGTAAATAAGAATCAAGACTGAGACGATATATTGTTAAAGGAATTAAAAATAAATAAACTAAAAAACAAAAAAAAATTAATAATTTGAAAAAATCCTTTAAATAAAGTAATAAAAACCCAAAAAAATAGTGGAAAAAGGTAAATTGAAAAATCCTTTAAATAAAGTACAAGAAATAAAATTAAAGAAAAAAAAAACAAAATAAAAATAAAAATAGTGGCACTACAACAGCTTTAGAAACAAAAGATCTAACCAAACTCATCACTACTAAGGGACTGTTTGATGATTCTTAAATGATTAAATGATAAACCAATAATAAGTCTAAATAATTAAATGCTGAATTATTAAAAAATCAGAATTATTAAAAACTATGTATCATTTAACTATTCAAAGACAAATGTTTGATCAATTAATATAAAAAAATCGTAATCATTCAGCATTAGTACAATAATGCTTAACAATTCAGAGACAAATGTATAAACCATTTAGACATTTGCTTATAGAACAGACAGTTTGAATCATTAATGTTAAATCATTCAAACATCTAAACCAGTAAAAGGCTGAAACAAATTCCCGTAACTTCGTTAATAACCTTTAAATAAACATATTTAAATAGATAAAAGTAAGTGATGTTCCATTGACTCTGATATTACTAAATAAAATATAGTAACTTATCGGTTATCACCACTCCCAAAAAGCTTTCTTCTAGCGCTTTTTATGATCCGTGTAGATAGAAACGTCAAATTTTAATTTTAAGAGTGCAATTTTCATATCAAATAAACTCCCAATAGCGTCAAAGTTAAAAGTAAACATGTATGTGTGGTGTTTAATTTTAATTGATGATATTGATACCTTTATGGTTTCTAGTTAGCTTAATAGTTTCTGTTGAATTTACTTCTCCTTGTACTACCCTCTTAGTATATCATTGCATCGGGGATATTAATAACTTATAAAATAAGGCTACATCAGGGATATCTATAACTTATAATAAAATAAGGTTTTTTGAAGCTAGAAATCATCATTCTAACACATCAAATGATATGTATCATCATTCTAGCATATCAACAAAATTACTTCTCGCATCTCTCTCATAATAAATACAAAAGTTATAACAACAATCAATTTAACTTTCCTCTATTACTAAATATATTTAACAAATATAAGTATATCTGTGTTTTTGCCTTTCTTATATTAAATGATAATTATTTTAAGTAACTAAATTAAATTATAAAAAATCTAAGATATAAATTATTTTTATTTTAACAATTTATTAATACATACAAAATTATATGATTTCAACTATATTTTATTCTTTAAAGATAGCGTAATAATTTTCAATTTAATTATTTGTTATAATTTTCAAATATTAATTATATTTTTATTTCATCAAAAATTTTATAACATCTAGAAAATAATATATTTATAAAACTAATGATTTTGACATATTTTATTTTTTCCACCCATGTGATACATGAGTTATAACCTAGTTATCTTATATTTCCTTAATTCTTAATAACTAATCTAATATTGTATGTGATGTGATTAATCGGTATTTCCAACACCAAACATGCTGAACATATTCTATGAGTTATGACATATTGACATGTAAAATGACTAAACTGTTCCTCCCCAATATGAATCAAACTGTATGAATATTTTTGTTGTTTATGAGAAAACTGTGAGAATTTAACACAAATGAATGATACATATAAATATATTACTGTGGTAGCTAATTGAACAAGTGTTATAAACCTTTTTAAACAAAGTTGCTAAGCAGACGCCAAACTAGTGATGATTTTATGATACAGGTACAATTTCTACTTCTTGATCTCGTTGAATAAAAAACTGATCAACAATTCGAAGAGTATTAATCGAGTCATGATCAAAAGGATTAGCACTCCATTTACTTGGATATCGTCTCCCGTGGCTCAACCGGTGCTCTTGTTGTTTTGACTCCTTATATGAATCAAAATCGAGCTTCCATTTCTTTGGAACCTACACCTCAAACTCCTGAAACATTATTTAAAAAAATGAAAGAAAAGAGTTCTTAAAAATGCAAAGAATGGAATTAAAAATCCTCACTTTATCAACTACATGAGTGAAAACTTCAAGATTTCCATCCTCCTTTATATGAAATCGTGTGAATGATTTGTATTAGCTATTCGTAGCGATGAAAATGCTTCATCATAATGCAAATGAAGCCAGTTTACGCATATATACAAATAGCTACCGAAAACAAATTACACCATTGGAGTTGAAAACACCCAAAAGTAAAAAAAAAGAGAGACATAGTATACAACTAAAACCCCTCTAGACATTGAAATCATCCCACTTTTGCATATATTAGTCCTTGTTACAGCCATTACCTAATACAATCAAAAGATTTATCAAAATATAACACAAACTTATATAAAACAAAACAAAATACCAAAAATTTAAAATAATTTTAACCTCAGGAACATCAAATGTTGACATAAGATATTTAATACACGCGGGATAAAGACCAAAAGTCCATTGCTCTATACGCGCCCTTAGACCCTTGGGGTCCCGAAAATGTTCACTTTCAATTGAACTATACCATTTGTATAGCGAGTGATAACCTGAATAACAATGTAGAAGAATAAATTATATTATAATTATATTAAATCATTAACAATTATAATAAAGAATGAATCTTGCCTGATGTTGCCAAAAGTTTATGCCTAATGCAGGTTTCAACACCAAGTTCTATTAATATATGAGAACTAAAGCAAAAACTAGGTGGGCTGAGAAATGAATAAATCCAATTATTACTCTCTTTGTCTTGGAAACTTTAGATGGAACAAAAAATATTGCAACCATCAACAGTAACAAAGCACCCATAGAAGACACATATGATTCACCAACCATGTCCATTAAAGCATCCCACACCGCGCTAAAAAAGTTTTGTATACGACCAGAAAATGTATCATCTTGCAGAATATGATCTACCTTGCACTGTAAAAAAAATAATAATCAAAACATTATTCAAAGAGAAATATAGGAAAATTTAGAAGGTACATACCAGTGGAACCATTGAAAAGATTAAGATGAAGTATATGAGCCCACCAATGAAATCAAACTGTCAATTTTTCTTTCTAAACTTCAATATATTACCCATAGCAATCTGCATACCAAAATTATGATCTATTTATTTGTAATGGGCCATTTTGACACCAATATGATACAAATATACACACCCAAACTGTGCATATATAGTTTCATGTTACTATGTACCTTGCTTGAATCTTGTACAGACGGATAAGCGGCAATCATCTCATATTTTGTTTCATGTGCTTCAATAAGATTAGTAAGAACATGTGTCGGATGCAAAAATGCCCCACCACACCCGTTAACAAGTAAATGTTGCACCATTGCAGGTTTTTCTGACTGAATAAACAAATGTCGCGTATAATGATGTAAATTCCCGGCTATTCTAAGTTTACATTTTCCATTTAAATGATCACGAATAAGGTATGACACATTATTTCCGGTGACTTCATTCCCATAGGAATCAAGGATCCAATTTGGTGCATGTGTCATAACTATCACAGAATCATTTTCTTTAACCTTTTCCTGTATGAGCTCCGCGATACATGAATTGATAACTATAAATATCACTATGAAGAGCTAAATCAAGACCAAACACCCACCATCCTTTTGGTAGCTGCAAAGCAAAGTAGCTTTTCTTTTGGGGCATTAACCATCCACCTAACCAACTCTTGTGACAAATGTACCTCGTGAAAGTTTGAAGTCCATCAAACCAATCTAAAACAAGAACAAAAAATGTTAGAATATGAACTTTAAAACCTAAAGCCCAATGGTAAGCGTATGAGGTTCAAATCTAGCTTCTACTGGTTTTCAACCTTTTAACCCCTTTAAAGACTACTTTCCTAACACAAGCTACATTTACCCGATCCTGTTTTTTTACAAAAAAATGCTTAAATTTACAGTCAAAAGAATAGTCACCGTGGTTTCCAGGGATAACAAAACTAGCATGTGTATTGGAGGCGAAAGATTTCTTATAAGTTAATCATCTTTCTTGTCAACGGCATGGATGTTACGATGTTCCGAGGTGATTCTATAATCTGTTCCAAAACATGTATCGATTAAACTTGTCGTTCAATTCTGAAGTTTAGTCAAGATCTCGGGACGCCTTCCAGCCGCAGGAGAAACAAGACCAATATACCAAAGGACAAAGAATCCTAAATGGAAAAATAAGAACAAAAATGGAAGAAATAAATATTGACAAAAATAGTGATAAATTCATCCTCAAATCTACTCCCATCGACTGAAAACTTGGAAGATGGCATAAAGCCGCTGATAATAACCATGCCATACACCTACAAATTAACCACAAAAACTCAAATTATATACTAGACTAAACGTCCAAAAGTTAATAACAAAAAAAACAACTGAAAGATTATTATAGTATAAAATTAAGTAAACATACATTCTACTGAAGTTTGAGTAGCTTGGTTTGATCTTTTCCCCCCAGAAAGGAGACGAAAAGAAACAGAAAAATCCAAACAAACACGCGTAGATCGACCACCATTGAACGTTATCGTCTAGCTTCTGGATGAGTGTATGCATGCCCTCTAATGAAACATAAAACGGGCAACCCACGAAAACCGCGATAATTGTGTGGCGGTTATGTTCGTGTGGGTATGTGTTTGAGGTCACCGTGTTGTTAATTTATCGAAGATCTCTATCGTTAACACACTAGAAGTTGGTTTCAGCGAATCAAGAAACGTAATTAGGATATTATAAGAAAGATGAGGAATTGGGTACGTACCTTGAGGATTCAAGTACTCATAAGTGGAAACGAAAGTATTTGTTTATGTTAGTTTAAAGGTGATCATTAAGGAAACTAAAAGGGGATTTTAAAGTGGATATGATCAATGAATCGATGTCAACCAAGAACGATCGATCTAGACCCCGATCGATTATTCTTTTCTTAACACGCATGAACTGTTGTGACTTGTTCTGCAAGTTTCAACTTAGAGAAGTAATTTTGACCAAAAAATGTGAAGAATGCCGGTGGGAAATATTAATATTAAAAGAAAAGATTACTTGCGATGATGAACTAACGACTAGATATTGGCCGTTAATTAAAACGTGTTTTCACTGAGATTAATCGGAAGTTATGATTTTCAGTTTTTTTAACCCTTGACATTTTAAACAGGTTAATGTGTTTCGACAATTGAATGTTTGTTGAATGATGGCACATGGGTTTGTATTTTTTCTTATGTTATTATTTGTGGGGTTAATGTTGATTAAAGTAAATTATTCAGTTTTGTTAGTTCAAGCAAGACAAAGTTAGCTTAGTTAAGAAAAAGACAAATAGTTGGGATTTACACAATTTTTGTCTAAAATAAGTAGTTGGATATTTATATAAATATATAGTTAACAAACAAGCTAACTTATAAAAATACGTAGTTGTATTTTAGAATATTATTGTATAATTAACAAATTTATTATATTAATATTTTATTTATTCAACTCGTGTGATGCATGAGTTTATGAAAACTAGTAATATATATTTATGTCTCAACAAAGACACCTCTAGTCCTTAACTAACCTCACTAGGTGTAGCATGCACAATTTGTTTACGACATGCTATCATTAATTTTACAAATAAGCACAAGAATCTTTCACACAACAATAAACAGTCATCGGTGATATCAACTTTTTAGTATTTTGTTTTTAAGTTTTGTTTAAAATAAACATTTTTTTTAAAACAAATCGTATCAAAATTTCATTTTCTAAAAATTCTTATTACACTTTCCAATTTTGATTATTTTTTGTTTCCAACAATTAACTTTTAAAAATATCAGCATTTAGAAATAACCTTAATAAATAGTTTTTTTCTTAATTTATTAAATATTAAAAAATATTAAAATAATTTTATTAATAATTAAGATAATTATTTAATAGGAGAGAGATGCGAGAAAAATTTGATGAAGATGATTGTGGTGCTGACATGTGACACCACATTTATCTTTTTATTAAAGTAAGAAGATATATAATAAATGAAAAAGAGGTGGTTAGTTATCAAATTTTAAATATATATTTGTCATGTCAACATTTCATTTATTTTCAAATTTGATTTAAGTTTGTGACTATTATAAATATAACAAAATGATTAACATGGAAACAAATTAATTCAAACACTTAGATTTTCCCTCTATTATGTGGTCGTATAACTTTATATAATGATGCGTCTAACCCTTGTAACAACTCTTAATTTTTTTTCGTAATCAGTGTCAAAATTTACAATGTGGGTCGTACAAAAATTATACAGAATTATATGTGTCGTATAACCCTCTGACGATCCCCTCTGAGTGTTTATTGTTTTCAATGTATTTAACATTTTACACTTCGTATAAAACTATAGAAAAGTCGATTTATAATTGTAGATGAGTTAATACTAGCACCCTTATTTATATTAAAATTTCTCTCTTTTAGAAATGAAAACATATGGTGGTCGGCAAGTTTAAAGGTCACTGAAACCCACGCGTTTGCTGATTGTGCAGCTTTCCTGACCCACTGTTCGGATTCTCCAACCTTAACAATACAAAAATAATCCCATCACAAAATCAAACCAAAACCATTTTTAACAATATATTAACACAACTTGCTTCAAAGGAAAAATAAATATCTGTCTAGACCCCTCCGGTGGCGGACCACAACTAAAACACACAACCCCATGTAAACCAACGGTCTAGATCACCCCACCACCATTCAATCCAACGGCCACACCACCATCACCCTTAGCCCTATCAGATTCGCTATTTCTACACGTAGTTCAAACCGTACAATACATTACATTACATAAAACTTTGCGTCTTGTTTGAGTGAAGATGCAATCGAGCAACAATGGTGTATCTGATTCTGATCAGCCGCAACAACCCCAGAAAACCCAGCCGCCGCCGGCTGTGGGGGTGGGTGTAGGGCACCCCCAATGGGCGGCGATGCCGTATCCGCCGGCGGCGATGTTAATGCAGCACCAAATGATGCCTTCGCGGCACTACATGTCGTATAATCTCCACCATCAGCCGCATCCTCCGGCGCCGCCGGTGGCTCCTCAGGGATCTGGTGGTGGCGATAATAAAGCCATTTGGGTCGGTGACCTTCACAATTGGATGGATGAAGATTACCTCCGTAATTGTTTTGCTTCCACCGGTGAGGTCGGTTAATTAATCCATCTTTTTACTCAGATTATTATAGTTTTGCTGTTAATTAATGTAATTGATTTGGTTCTGATCAATGATTATCTTTCAATTTGGGATTTTGTTAGAGAGATATGCTTTAGATTTGTTATTGATGTTAGATACTTGATAAACTAAAAGAAATGATTGGAGTTTGGTGTGATTAAGTTGGATTTACAGCATTAATGGTAGATGGAGTTATTTAAGATGTGCATTTATGTTTCTTGTGTATATAGGTTGCATCGATTAAGGTTATTCGAAACAAACAGACGGGATTCTCTGAGGGGTATGGTTTGTTGAGTTTTATTCACATGCTGCAGCAGAGAAGGTGTTGCAGACTTATGGTTCGATTGTTATGCCGAATACAGAACAGCCATTTCGTTTGAATTGGGCTACGTTTAGTACTGTAGACAAGCGGTCGAACAATGGTTATGATCTTTCTATATTTGTTGGGGATTTGGCTGCAGATGTAACTGACAGTTTATTGCTTGAAACTTTTGCTGATAAATACTCGTCTGTTAAGCTGCTAAAGTTGTCATAGATGTTACTACGGGTCGGTCTAAAGGTTATGGTTTTGTAAGGTTTGGAGATGAGAATGAGAGGACTCAAGCCATGAATGAAATGAATGGGGCGTATTGTTCAAGCAGACCCATGCGCATTGGTGCTGCGACCCCTAGAAAATCTTCTGCATACCAACAAGGTAGTTGCTTATAGCTTTGGGTCTAGTAAACTTAAGAGGGTGGTTGGTTCCGGGCTTTGAAAGTGATTTTAAGAAATCATAAACGGATAAATAACTGTAATAATAACTAAATTAGTTGTTTGTTATGTTTTGAATAAAAAAGACACGTTTTTAGAAGAAAATTGATATCCCGCATGAAAGTCTTTCAAATAAGCTTAGAAGTAAAAATGTGTGTTTGCATTCCTGCTTTGATCGTGATATTTGCTTTCTATCAGGAGGATATATGTCGAATGGTGGTTCCCAATCTGATGGAGATTCGAATAACACAACAGTCAGTACCTAAATCATTCCATCTGTTGTTTAAATCTATCATTAGAATGTTTTTCAATGTGTTTTTTCTATCGGTTATTGGCTTTAGATTTTCGTCGGGGGACTTGATCCTAGTGTTAGTGATGAAGATCTTAGGCAGCCATTCTCCCAGTATGGTGAGATTCTTTCAGTTAAAATACCTGCTGGTAAAGGCTGTGGATTTTTACAATTTGCTAACAGGTTAGATTTCTTTCTTCATACTACTTAAAATTACTCTCTTGAGTATTTTCATCTGTATTTATTTATTATAAGTTTGTATGATTTTTCATCTGTATTTATTTATTATAAGTTTGTATGATTTATCGTGTGCCTCGTATTGGTAGAGCTAATGCTGAAGAGGCGTTGCAAAAACTGAATGGGACAGCAATAGGGAAGCAAACTGTGCGGCTTTCTTGGGGCCGCAACCCATCAAACAAGCAGGTAAGGTTTCGGTAACAAGCACACATATCAGTTTTAGTTGCATTTAGAGATGAATTATATGATTACAGTTGAAACAGTATAGTTTTTAGTTTGGGTTTTTGAAATTTGCAGCAGAGACATGATTTTGGGAACCAGTGGCCCGCGGCATACTATGGAGGACAGTTTTATAATGGATATGGGTATGCTATGCGACCGCCATATGTTCCAAGCATGTATGGTGCAGCATATGGAGGCTATGGCATGTATGGTGCACACCAGCAACAAGTAAACTGAATGAGTGGTACGAGTTCAAATCAATAAGAGACATTTATGGGCATGAATATGGATTAGTATAAATGGAGCATAAGTTGTGCAATGTAGCATGTGTCAAACTACGATCTCCTCGCTCTTAACATCGAGTGGGGGATCGGACTCCATTTGTTGGATAATATAGAGATTTTGATGAAAAACCAACTCGTTTTGATTTTTCATTTTTTAAAGTGTGGATTCAACTATAACTTTTATTTATCAGAATAATCTATCTTTTTAAACGATGAATGAGTCTATTATGTGATGGTGGATGTTGTTGTGATGGAAGAGGGTCTATGATGCGATGAAAGGCGTGCGTACCTTTGCAGTGATTTGCAAATCATTTATATTGATTCTTACAAAGGCACAAAGTGATCTTTTGTTGAAATGTCACGAATAAGTAATAATGTAATATTAAGCTTTTGAGACGAATAGCATCGTGTTGTATAATCTCCTCATGCCAAGAGATGTTCAACTGCAACAAGTTTGTAGAAGTTAGTGTTACAAAGAATGTTGTTACAACTATGAGTTGGCTATAATTTGTTGAAGGGATTGTAATATTGAATAATTAGATGTGAAAATCGAATTTTCAAAACATTGGGAACTTTATGAAACTGAATTATGTCAAAGAATTAAAATTTGTGATGCATTTTGTTGAATAAAAAAGATTATGTTTACTAAAAAGTTTGTCAAAATGTGAGAACAGTAGACACCCCTCCCCTCTAAGGGTGGTAGTGGTGGAAGCGATGATAGCGGTGGAGGTGGCGAGTAACGTTGACGGGTTGACATCGGTAATGCTGGTGATGAAACCGTATCAGAGATGGTTGAGTGTTGTTGATGGTGGTGAGATGATATGGTGGTAGTTATAGCGACAACCTTGGTGTCAACGATGGTAGCGAGCAAGTAGACGTTTCAATTTCTTTGGTTGAATCTTTTTATTTTTGAGATGAATGTTTACAGTTTGTTGATTTTTTTAGTTTAAATGAGTTGGAATTCGTTTTAATTTCTTTTATTGTTCAACTAATTTAGAATTCCATTTCAACGTATTTATTAGATTTGAGGTAATAAAGAAAATGTATATTTTATCTTATCAAACTAGGCTAGTTAGCGTTCGTTCTTACAAATGCATACCTACTTTATTGATTATATTAATAATACAATATCATTTACATGGAATGCCATGTGTGTATATGTATTCAAAATAAATATAGGTTTATAACATAGTAGTTAAAACCATTTGAAAACTTACAAACATTTTAAAGCTACGAGAACTTCTATCAATATAACAACATGGTTAAAACCATTTAAAAATTACAAACATCTTTAAAACTACAGATTTTTTATCAACACAACAAGTTTGTTCATGTGTTTATATACAAAAATGATTGAAATATATATTTAATCATCTATTTTAAAGTTTAAAAGAAAATAATAAACGGATTTATAATCCCGGGGAGGCAAGGATTTGTTTTTGGAAGGTTAGGATTTGCTATTCAGAAAGGGATGGCGGCGCAACTTGTTGCCCGTCTACCTTCTATTTTGATGTAACTTGACAAAACATTATTAATTGTAATCATAAATCAAAACTAGTTAACATCTGCTAAAAAAAAATTATAATCTACTGTAGCTAAACAAACAAAATATCTAATATCATATGCTAAAATTACTTTTATGAAGTTTTATGTTTTTCTAATGGTTTTTAATGTATATAAACATACATAATTCTATATAAAAAATATGAACTATTGATATTAACTTTTGCAGTTTTTAATATATTATGAGTTTTCAAATGTTCTGAGTGCTATAAAAACATCTACCAATAAAATAAAATAAAATAAATAAAAATAAGATAATTAGTTGTTGCAAAAAGTAAAGTAGAAAAACAAAAACTTGAACCCAAACCTCAATACGCATTCAGCGTTATATTCTTGCCTCTTTGCCATGCCATTTATTAAAATTTTAAAATCATCCATTTGACATGGAGAAAACAAATGCTATGATTAGTTATATAACACTATATATTTTAAAAATACAAGTTGTGAAGAGTAACATATTTAGTAAAAACAAAATTAAAAACTTATAAATGCAACAAAAAAGCTCAAACTTGTTGCATCATGGGGCGCACACATAGTGATCGTTTACATCGCACCTGCATGACCTAGATCATGCGACGTGAAGATCTTGCAATAAAACCGACGGTCAGGATTAAGTAACGTGGCTTTCTTCTTTAATATTTTATCCTAACTTTTTGTTGCTTAATTGCTTTCTTTAAACGGTAAAGAACTACAATAATTGCATTGAGTGTCACGAGGGATGCACACCTTCGGCCTCTGGACTTTGCAATTATTCTTTATTCGGTCCCTGAGCTTTCAAATTATATCATTATATCAGAAAAGTTCACAAGAGCGAACTTTATTGTTTAGTCACTAGATTTTATTTGTAGATTTAAATATTTTTGTTTAGATAACCTTTTTTGAAGCACGCAGGAAAGTTATTCTACTGCACAACACGACTAAATATAAAAAGGATGAATGAAAGTCTAATAGAAAAGTACAAGTTACATGTATGTCAATTCAATCGTCAAGCTAAACATGTTAATCCAAACAACTGTCACTACAGTTTGTTTTTACCACCTTTGTTTCATTGTAATATTCACATTGCTCATCCCCTCAATTCAGTTATTTTATCTTTTGAGCAAAGGATACAAACTCAAGCGAAAGTTGAAGACGATAACACATCAAGCTATCATGTTATCATGCAAAGTTTTCACGTTAATGATTTCGATGCATAGATTCTTCAAGGCACATATTGGTATAGCCGTCCTTATTGGCATTGGTACTTTGTGAACCAAGTTAATGTAATAATTATCGTGTAACATTCAATCAGAACGTACCAACCATACTATGTTGGATAAACATTTGTTTTTATGGTTGTTTTTTACATAAACCGGCATGTGATTAGAGATAATCAAAATTCAAAACTAACTTTTAATCTTGTATAACAATAATATGAAATGAAACGAAGTATCATAATCAAACAAAATACTACCTGTTAAGCAGTGTTACCAACTGGACGAACCATTTATCGATCCAACATCCATTTCTTTAGACGGATCAATCGAAACGGTGTTACCTGTTAAGCGAAAAGACAAAAAGTAAAAGGGAAAAACTTGACAAAAAGACGATAAATGCAGGTGCGAAAAAGGGACAATACGAAAATATTATGTCAGCACAGCTGGCTAACCTATAATCTCTAACCACGCAACACGTTACCCATCTCAACAGCACCCCATACCCCAACACCACAATGCTTTCTCTCTCAACCACCGTGTCTCCACCACCACCACCACCACCACCGTCGCAACTTCTTCACGATCA
Organism: Flaveria trinervia; assembly: GCA_025506515.1. NCBI lineage: Eukaryota > Viridiplantae > Streptophyta > Magnoliopsida > Asterales > Asteraceae > Flaveria > Flaveria trinervia. The sequence goes on from CM046452.1 coordinate 100,726,287, forward strand.
CCGGCGGTTTCAAACATTCAAGCTACGAGCTTCTTCTTCTTCTTCTTCTTCTTCTTCGGCGAATTCGTTTTCGAATCATCGAGTTGTTGTCACGAGAGAACGCGGCAAAAACGACAAACTCGTTACCGCTCTTGTAAATCTCTGTTTCCTTTTTTTATTCTCAAATTGCTCATAGCTTATTGTTATAAGTTCAGTGCTATGTTAGTTTTCTGTATCGTTGTTGTTGTTGTTGTTATCGTTGTAGTTGTTGGTTTCTACGGAGATTATTTGTTGTGATTTTTTTACTTATTGATGCGTATAGTGTTGGGAGATTTGATCAAATGGAATCACATTTTGAATATCAGATTTATTTCATTAATTGCAACTTGAGGAGGCGAATTATTAAGTTTGAAAAATCTACATAAGCAAAATTAAAGAAAAATTGTTACAGCTTTTAGTAATTTAATTTGCCGTCCTTTAGAATCTCGAGGAGTCATTCCTTTATTTTACTGAAGTTTAGACATGTACTGAGTTACCTTTTTTTTTTATTTTTTTCCCGGAAGGCATTTTTTTATTAAACATAGCCCCAAGAAAGTAGGGGACGAATTATGAATACAAGAAGATATTAAAAAAGTTTACATTTTTTTTAACGGAATATGTACGACCTGCTTCGAAGGATAGGTGTTATATTAATCGGGCTCACCTATCCGTTTCACAGCCGAGACTGCACCCCCACCCCTTTAGCATTTTATATCTTCCACTTAATCTTCCAATTAGATCTACATTTTAGCCATAGGAAACCAAGAGATTTATATATGTTTGTCTTGAAAAAAAACTCGTTTCTTACTTTCCAATTACACCAACAAGCATTCATTATAATGTAATTACACTAAGAATGTACTAATTACCTATAAGAGCTTTTTTTGGATCTTTGAGGGGTCATTCTCTTATGGAAGTTGCAACTCATATTATGTTTATAGATTAGGTTGCTTTGTTTCCGTTTATACATGACATTGTCATGTTAGTAAGTCATATTATGTTTATGGATTAGGTTGCTTATTCTGATATGGCCTCATTCTTCTGCTAAATAAGTATATTTGTAAGTTGATTACATGATAGAGCCGATGGACATTATCATTTTGCTACTCATGTATTAACTTTTTTGAACAGAGTTAGTGTTGGTAGATTTTCTTCATCAGCCTTTTTCATTAACTATTAGTACTAACTGATGTAGAACCTACAATCTTTTAACCTACTGAACCGTAGAAGCATGTACAGAATGCACCAAAGGACCGTATGCATTGAACAATTTGGATAAATGCCAATGTAGAACCTTGGGGTTATTGTTTTAGATCATTTAAAGTTTTTGACATTGTATTAGATCACTTGTCTTCAATAGGCAGAACATGGGATTGACAGTTTAGAGCTTCCTCTCATTCAGCATACACAGTTGCCGGATCTGGACAAACTTGTTTCCCTATTGAGTGGTAAGCTTAAGCTACTTAATTTGAGATTGCTGCTAAAGATGCTTTTTTATTTACTGATTAAGATTAATATTTGCTGGACATATTTAGTAGAATATAACCTTTAACTCGTCTTTGAGTTTGTCCTCCACAACCGATAAATCATGATTCATGTAAACTGCATGATGTGACCAAGTCACCATATCTGGCACATGACACCCAATTACGGCCTAGCCTGTAATTTTGCTATTTTGCTGCTTGATGATTATGTCAATGAACCTTCTCTCATATAGTAATTAAAGATTAATAAGACGGAATTAAATTGGGTGCTTTGAAATTGTTTCTCTTATCACCATTGAAAATTTTCATTTTGATAAAACATACGACTATGTATCTCAATTGCGTCCTGTACTTATCTTTGTATGGTTTTTTGGGTAGCAACCACTAGTTTTGATTGGATCATCATAACTTCACCCGAGGCAGCTCTCGTATTTCTTCAAGCTTGGAAGTAAGTACATACATCATATATTTCTAATTTCTAATTGCAATGATCTTGCATTTATTTGTTTTTTTTGGTTTACAAATAAGATTCATGACTTTGAATGAATGTTTTTATATTCTTTTTTCATGGCATTCCATCCTATCCTAGCTTGTATTCATTTGTCAATTGTAAGTGAAGAAAATGTTGCAAGTTCTCTTTAATGCCGATATATGTGTTCATGTTATCTAGTCAAGGTGATTTTGATGAATTAGTTTAGTGTTTTTTGAGGACATGCATTAAGAATGGAGAGGAAGTTAAGAAGAAGAGTGGTAGAAAGTTAGGAAGAAATGTGCTTAAGGTGACAATTCTTGAGACATTATCACAAAGATTAGTAATGATAATTTTTTTGCAAACGTTGAATGTTGAATCTAAATTAAGCACAGTTCATTTGGTCTTTTGTTGGGACATGATGTACACACAACAACCAAACATCAAACGCTTAGTGAAAATGACAACATAAAATTAAAGAACACATAGGCTTTACTTGTTTCAATCGAGTCAAAGATGACATTGGTGTGTTCTTATTGCTCTCGTGTCATAAGATTAAAATTCATGCAAGGGTCGGACCCATAATTCTAGTTATTGTTCCAAAATGAGGCTTCCTTTGACCCTCACTCAATATGGAAACATGCCTTTGGGATTGTTGCTCCATGGCTATGGATAGATCATCTGACAATAATCAATCTCCATACCATCTCCCATTATAGTTTGATCACATCAACTCCATTAACTTTGTTCTAACTAATTAAATCTAATGCCATGGAAATGCTTCGAATTAATAATCTAGAAGACCAATTGGATCTATGCATAACTTCAATCTCTTTGTTTTCATATACATGATTTATTGTACCAAGGATCACAGTGTATCTTTAATAAATTGAGAAGGTTGTGCTAGGACTCACTATGGAGAATGTTGAAGCAAAAGAACTCCGAGATATATAAAACCCTAATACTTACACTACTAACTTACTTATTGAAGATCTTCTCTTTGACCTCGCCTTTTGGGATCTAAACGCCTCAAAGTGCCTCACGCTTTTCAAACCAAGAATATCATATTCTTCTCGAGATTATCAAAATAGCTATTCCCTTCTTTCTTTTCTAACTTTGTAAGAAGCTCTTATCATCTGTTTTCTAGCTTATTCTATAGCCTTGTATTGTGCTTGTGTGGTTGAAGAAGCGACATTGAGTTTACAGTCTTACACATCAATTAACCAATGTTCTTCTCACCACAAATCCATGCCTTTGGTAGTGCTTTTGCTTGAGTTTGAGCAACCACTTGAATTTCCATCGAACTACCTGTCCTAGAAAAAACATGTTCATAATCCATTCATCTGGTGCATATTAAGACGGACGTTCAACTTAGAAGAGCTGAGATAGATCTTATCTGTAACAACCTAGGCATGATTGACATCTATGCTCCAACTTGAGCAGGGGTCAAGGCCCAACTTGTTAGGAATCAAGCGGTGCTGCGGTACCAATACACGAATATGCACAAACGATTATCACGCAGAAAACAGAAAATAAACGACACAACGATTCAACGTGGTTCGGTCGGTGTGACCTACATCCACAGGCTTCAACTAAGGTTTTCTTTATTTGCTCAGTACAAAGATTACAAATACATGACAAATATATATAGAGACTAATTAGGGTTAACAACTTAATGAACAAGAAAACTAAACATGGGCCCAAGCCCAAAGCCGTCACAAACCCAACACAACTTTGGTTATATAGGGTATCCTCATGTAGTGCTGTATATGTAAGGGTTCTCTTTTTATTCTAATTGATGAGATGATTGCAATTACATTTACACAATATAAAATATGTTTGTTTTTTTCAATATGTTTGAACACTTTCAGAAGTGAACATGTTATTCTTAATTCATATGCTGTCTCAGAGCTGCTGGGACCCCAAGTGTCAAGGTAGCTGTAGTTGGAACTGGTACAGCGAGCATTTTTTATGATACTATGCCTTCATCTAAGCAATTAATTGATGTTGCCTTTACTCCATCCAAAGGTGTCTATACACTTCTCTATTATAGTATAGCGTGTTTATTAGTTTACATAAGTAGTATAAGATGTATCTGAATGTCTTTAGAGGAACATGCTTATCCTTTTTACCTTCTTTTGCAGCAACTGGCAAGGTTCTCGCTTTAGAGCTGCCAAAGCATGGGAATGAAAAATCCACAGTTTTATATCCTGCATCTGCAAAAGCTAGTCATGATATAGGTATGTGTTTTGTATCCATAAGCTGCTTCGAACACTTTATTGTGTAGTGGTGCAAGGGATTTTCATCAATCATTCGGTACAAGTAAATATGATTAATATAAGAATATTAAATACAACTGACCTGTTTGTCAATGTAATAATGTGCTTAGTGTGTATTGTTTGTGTCATGGATCTTACCAATACAATATACTTCATATTCCTTTCCCTTCTTTAAGGTGTCTAAAAGAATATCATGTTTGTGTATTTCAGAGGAAGGCCTTTCTAAACGTGGATTTTACATCACAAGATTGAATACATACACAACGGTATATATATCTTGGTTTTGTGATGTTGGTTTAACAAAGTTCTTAGAGTCTGGAGGTCATAGCATTCACATTAACTTCCAAAAAAAAGGTTCTTATAAACTAGTAAACATTATGTATTAGATTCTTTACTAACATTGTGGGGTTTATGCTAGCACTATCTAAGCCTACAAGGAAGATGATATTTTGCTTAATATTAATCGAAATTAGAATATACTCATACAGGTTTAATAAAATATTTTATGGAATGCTTGTAAGTGTAGACATTTGGATATGCAAGGTTTTGAAGTGAGAAATACCTTCGATGATTTCACTTTTCTTATAATAAATCGACTCCTACTATTACAATATTTTCTGTAACCATAATTTGCTATATTATGTCAAGTTCTGTCAAATATTAACAGTCAATTCACTGTCATATATATAGTTGAGATAAGCGACTGCACCTATTTGCATGTGTTCTTTTCACATATGATTGTATATTAGTTTAACTATAATAGTTCTGATTTACCATATATTTTTTAGGAACCTGTCCAACATGTAGATCAAGTGATTCTCCAGCAAGCACTTTCTGCTCCTGTAGTTGCCGTTGCATCGCCTTCTGCAATTCGGTAATGTGTTTGTTTCATTTTCTGATGCTAAATTCGCTTGGTATGTTTCTTTGTGTGTTAAAAGTTGTATCTTAGCTTAGATATAAGGTATCTTCTTAATTCAGCTTAGACAGATTTTGAACTTTGATATTGTTTTGTAAACAGTGCTTGGGTCAATCTTATACCTGAACCAAATAACTGGAGTGGTTCCATTGCATGCATTGGTGAGACAACTGCTTCAGCTGCGAGAAAATTGGGCTTGAGAAATGTATACTACCCATCCAACCCCTCTTTTCAAGGGTAATAATTTCTAATTCCTTTGTCATATAATTTTAGGAAATCTACTTGTACTAAGGTGAAGTTATACATATGTATTTGACAGATGGGTAGACAGTATTCTTGATGCTTTACTTGTCCATAATCAATTTATGAAAGCGTAAAACCAATCTTCAGGGCGTCTTGTTTTTGAGGTACATGTTATTACGAGAGCTTTATAATCATTTCTAAAAACACCATGAATGGTAAACAAGTGGCGGAAAGGTATGATCGCAATTCATATACATTAAAGAACATCTTGAGGAAGCATGCTTTTGTAATTGTTTATAAATTTCCATATGTAAATGAACATTTTATTTTTCGTATTAACTGTAATTTGGTAGCTTTTGATTCTGACTTATAGTCTTGTACTAAACGTTCTTGTAAAGGAAAAATAATAATAAGTGCAAATCAACGTATGTTTCAGTGCATAATGGAAATGGAAATCGAAATTTGTGTTATATTTTATATGTAGTAGCAAGTTACATAAGTGAAGCCCTTGATCTCCATTACAAGAACTTGAGCTGTTAAAATACCGTCTCAGATTAACAGGTTTGAGTATGCATTTCTTCAGTTCAGTTGATACTCTATCTCATAAGGACTTGTATAATTAAATCAAGTTCATTATTAATTTTTTTATTGAAGTTTAACTAGTTTATTGTTTGTGTCCAGATTATTCTGTTGAGGATGGAGGAAGTTTCCCTTGAAGGTAAGGATGAGATCATGACCAGTGCTCTTTCTGGTTGGTAGCTTGGGACTGTATGGCCTGCGCCTCTTACTGTGGTCAGTACCATTGATCCTCTGTAGCGAACCACATATCCTCCAACCTATGAAAATTGTTGCATCAGTTTTGTTACTTTTATATTTTATAGTTTTTGTTGTTAACACTTCGGTTAGTATTCAATGTAGTGAGGGTTGGAATACTGTGTACCTCTTTGTTATAGTACCAGGGTCGCCATCTTACCACTACTGGAATCTTCAACTTGTTTACAGAGTATCTTGAGGATGTTACTGGGACCTGCCCATCGATGTCTCCACTGTAGATTCATTATGGATTGTTTTTATATTACTTTTGCGTGTACAAAGAGTTTATAAATTAGTCAATATAGGATTCACCTGTATATCCAGACAATAATACCGTCTGTAACTAGCTGACTGATAGTTGGAAAAATGGTTGTTGGGCCGTCGGTCCATTCAACACCACTGCGCGCAGTAGGAAATGATTAGTAAGCCTGTGTTTTACGTCTCGTGATCATGTGAAATCCCTGTGCTTATGGTGTTAGTATGATCATCTAGAAAATAGAGTTACCCGCAATTTGACCATGAGGTATTTCGGGCATGAAGAGCTTCTTGCACCTCTGCTCGGTTCAGATAGGTGGATACATATTCTTCAGAACAAGGATCAAAATCCTTGACCTAGTAGAAGTACATGTAAAGTTAATATATTTTCAAGTAATGACATGTTAGATAGCCAATGATTTTATATGTATATTATTTATGTAATGGAGTCAGAGGCTTACAGATCTTGGGGATCCAGGTTTTTGTGCATTGGCATTACATAGTGGGGCATAGATGTTGTATATGTCAATATCATCACACTCACTGTGTCCTTGGCTTTGATACTCCACACATTTATCTGAGAAGTTTCCAGATTCGTAATCACAATACTTATTGATTCCTGCATGTGTCTCATCAGAATTTAGGGCATGTGTCCAGAAATAGTCATACATCCTTCATTTGAGGTACTGTCATCTATCATGCATTCCCCATCTGCACAATCAGATAGTGCTTTACAGTTTGGAGGCTTGAATTGTGTGATATTAATATAGTATGTACTTACTGCAATTCCTTTGAGGTTAATAATTGTTTGGTTGTTTTCTTGTTTTCTGAGAGAATGAGGGAAGCAAGCTGAGGTACTAATGACCTGCATAGCTTTCACCTGCAATAAAGAAATCTCGGGTTTTGTATTGTGGGAATCTATTTAACCAGTTGACGAGGAAAGTGTAGGAGTCTTTAGCTGTCTGTTTGTCGCCTGTTGTGTAGTCAGAAGTTCTGTTTGAATATGAGAATCCCACTCCAGCAGGGGACTCCCAAGAATATCACATTAGCCACTGTTCATGAATCATAGTTTAGCCTTTTGCCTTATATCAATGCAAACAACAGATTTTGAAATAAGTTTGTGTCATTACCATTATTCCATGCATAGTCATTGCGGTAGAGTGTTTTCCCATCCCTGTTAACCCGAAAAGGTCCAAGTTCTAACATGGCTCCATATCCAAAAGATGAGCATCCCGGTCCTGTAGAAGTAGCCTCACGAATTCCATGATTATATATGATTCTTTTTACGTGTTTAGATTGAAACGTAAACGTGTTATTACCTCCATTGAGCCACAGGACTAGAGGTTTGGTTGAAGAATTCTGTGGCGATTCAGCAAAATAATAAAACAATGCTCGTCCAGCCTCTGCATCAACAGTTACATATCCCGCATAATGCTCAAAATCCACTTTCGGTTGGCCTGGCAGCTTATGAATTCTGTCTGCTTCCATTGATCCTTTTTGAGGTACAGCATAAAATGGAGATAAATTTAATGTCTTGTTTTGTCCATGATTCTGTATGCAGTGGATTCCCTAATCTTCTTGATTTGATCAATTTGTTTAGGTTGCTGATCTGGTTATCCTTGCTTGCTCCAGAAAAACAAAGAAGGTAAAGCGAAAAAACTATTAACAAATTTTTTGACATTTGGGTCATTTTAGTTTTCGTTTAACTGGTAATCTGTATCATCTATATATACACAAGCACATATGCATATACATATACATGTATGTGTGTGTATATATGTGTGTATCTATCTATATACACACACACACACACTGTCATAAAGATTCCATTTAGCTGGTGCGCTCTTGTTGCAATATTATTTCCTTGGCTCGTTGTCCTGCTCTTTGAAATCTCAACTTGATTAAGAGCAAGTTTGAATAAAATTCGGCGGCAACATTTGCAATATCTGATTGTAAACTTCTCCCATGAACCCTCCTCATGTTTTCACACTTGTACGTACATCACAAATCCTGTGTAAAACACAGCCGAACAATTCCACATTTCCTTAAATGAGATATAGAACTTAACCTGATGCTGCCCCGACCCGCCTGATTGTTCAAGCTTAGTTAATTTCGGGATTCTGTAATCATTATATGGATGATGTGATTTGTAACTTGTTCAAAACCAACCAACAACATACATGTGTTAACGTAGGTGTGGCATATCGTTAACCTCTTGATTTTGTTCACACACACTTGATATATCAGGGGTTTGATACCAGGGTGACCACCACTAAAGTTCTGCCACACATGAGGCAACAACAACTGGAACTTGTATTTGGGGTTGGGATGATTTCCGACTATCTGTGATGATTTAATGAAGATTTCAAGTTAGAGAGTCGTTGCATGTTTATTTTTTCTGAATCTATGCACAACCAGCGGAGAGATCCGACTCATTTGGGTCTCTCAAGCATAAACATGAAATCTATTGTTTGACCTTCGGCATCTTTGGGTTGTCTTAAGAGTGTTCGTGGTTTGTTTTATTTGGGTTATTGAATTTGATAAATTTTGAGTTTGGTTACTCAAATTCAATAACTGAAATTAGTTTGAATTAGGGTTTATTTGAATAACCCAAAATATAAGATGAAACAAAATGTATATAACAAAAATGAGTGTACACAAACAGACTTTTAAACAATCTCATTTATAACTAAAGCTACTTGTTGGGTATGGAGAGGATTACGATAGTCTCATTTGGATGTTGCTTATAGAAGTACGGTAGTCTATTTAAAGGTCAAACAATTTTACAAGTAATGTAGTTGCAAACTCCAGGCAAAAGTCTAGAAATATGAAATTACGAATAAACAAGTTTCGAGCTTGTCTTTACTAAAATCAGTTCATTTGCCAATTTAAAACAAGGATATGGTTATACTTTATTGTATTGTGCTTAATGGTATTCTATATGCGGTAAGTTGATTAATCAGTTGAACGATTACTCTAGTAATAAGGTTAATTGTATTGTATTATATCGTATTTATAGATAGTTAGTATGGGTGTTATTTAGTTATTGTAATATTCTCCATCCCATATTGGATCACGAGTGATAAGCAAGCCATCTAGGGAAGTGTATTGTTGTATTTCATTAATGTATTGCGTATACTTATGGGTTTTTTCTTATTTTAAATTTTTTTCACTAATATTTATTGTTCTTAATATGTTTACATTACTGATAAAAATTTGGCTGTCTTGCATGTTTTAGATATGTTGTATATCTTTCTAGTTTTAAAGCTCACATCTCATCAAATACTATATTTATAAGTTTTTGGTTGAGGTCATTGAACTTGCTAATAGTTGGTAAAAGACTAACCACATCAAGACTAGCTAATAGTATTTTTTCAGAAAATAAAAGAAACAAATGTTTCTAATTGACGAAAACCTACAAATTTCACATTCTAATAAAAAGGTTTTAAGTACTAATTATCATATACATTTTAAATTATCATAAATTATAATAGTTTTCTTGAAAATACTAGAATATCCATACTTAAGTTGTGAACCATCTAAAAATACTAGAGTATGCATGCTTAAGTTGTGAACCATCTTTTATTATCATAATTAACATACTTAAGTTGTGAACCATCTATTATTATCATGATTACCGTACCTTGTATTAGACAGAAGAAATTGTTGATAGATTACAGTGTTCGTTCGCATAATTGTTAATTATTCCGTTAGTTGTTTCAATTGCAAGATCTTGTCTATATAGTTCTTACATATTAGTGGTTCATTTTATCTTTGGCCTTTAATTTTTTTCACCACTTTCATCCACTCTTTTTTACATTAGGTGTTTCAATTCTATTCCGTATTCCATTTGATTCAGGTGGTTAATACTCCTGCATCTTAAGTTATACTGATTTTAACCCTTTAGTCATTTTAAAAGTGTTTTTAGTGTGTACAGTTAAAATTGTCAATTTACTTATGGTGGTTACCTATTCTAATAATAAAATTTGCAAGATTTTGTATAAGGTCCCTACATACAAGTAGTCCACAACTCACATGGCTAGATCTTTGATCTTTTAACTTTTATTCACCACTGTCATCCACTAGTTTTACATTAATATTCCCTTTGGCTGAGTACCGAGGTGGTTAACGCTGTTGCATCTTAAGTGTGTGGTAAGCGTCTCAAAAGGGTTGTTTGGTTACACAGACTCAGTAAAATTTGACTGAGTCAGTGATCCAGTTAAAAGTTCTGATTGGGTATGCATCTGATTAAAACTTGACTGTTTGATTCAGTATCTGACTAGAATCAAATCGATTCAGTATTTAAGTAACAAAACTCACCTGAGTCACACCACCTGTCAGAACCACTACACCACCACCACAACCATCACTGTCACCGTACACATTCCGACCACACCACAAAACTGACTGAGAGTCGAAGCTGAAGGCGGTGCGGGTCTGCGGGTCGTGAGGGAACCATCACACCACACCGTTCGCCGCTGCGGGTCGCGAGGCCGAAGCCGAAGGCGGTGCCCGGTCAGCTGCGGGCCGCGAGGGGGCGGCAACCTGCGAGTCAACCGGTCAACTTCTTTTGTTTCTATGTTTGGGTCAACAATGGAGACTCGATCAGCTAGCTCTGAAGTCGAAATCAAACAGGCTAACCCGCTGACCGAGTCAGCCGGTCAACCCAAAACAAACAGCCCCTGACCTATTTCAAGTACTTTTGGTTTTAATTGGAGTTTCTAAAATAGTCATAAAATTTTTTTCACTGTTTTATTACTTTTAAAAAATTATTATGCTTTTTTTATATCTTAACTTTTCTTAAGTTCTTTTGCATATTTTACTTAATATCCAAATTGGCCCACAAAATAGACCTTGATCATGTGTTTTTAAGTAACTTTCGTGTTCGCTAACATTTAATTTCACAATCATTTTTAGATTGCGAACATACTATTATGACGTTTAATTTTTATCCAACATGATTTATGTGAAGCACGATTAATGGTGCTAACTTCATCAGTTAATCTTAGTTAACGTATTGTTGTTTCGATCCCACTAAAAAGTTGTTATCTCGTCGCGTCACGCAGGTATAACTTTTAGTTACACAACATATGTAAATCTTAATACTAATAAAAGTTCATTATGGTTTAATCTTTAAAATTTCATCAATTTTGCATTCGAATTCTTTTTATAGTGCTTGGTACGTAGAAATAATAGACAAAATATGTTGTGAGAGTTTGAAGTATTTGGTTAATTCATACTACATGAAGATTCCTATTATCTCCCTCCGCCGTCACCGCCGCTGCCGTCTTTCTTCGTTTTTCCGTGCCTGCCATGTAGCAAACAATGCAAGACAATGATTCATTATATTTTCACAGAATAAACAAACAGGGTAATGTAATGGTAATGATATATTTTATTTTATCATCCATTTCATTATCATATTCCAATAAAAACTAAATTTATTGATTTTATTTATTTGCCTTTTAACAAAATGGTTTTATTTATTCCTGGATTGAAGACTCTAATTACACACCTTTAGTACACTTATTAATAAACCTTACAAGTAATAATTTATTTCACCCTTTATGTTCTTGGCTTGAACCCAAGACTTCTTTGTTGTTGGTTTGTATTGATCTCTTGGTCCTAAAAATTTAATTTTTATATCAGACTTTACACTTCAGTTTATTTATAACTAATTAAGGTATAGTAAGTAGCGCTGGACAACAAAAGCAATTAAATTAGGTGAGACCGTGAGAGTGCAAAAGACTATCCACAAGGTTAACAAACTATTTTTATTACAAACAAGCATGCCACCTGTCACATCAGTTTTTACTAATCATTTTCATAAATTTATTTTGTCCCTCCCTTGGGTTTGGGTTTGGGTCAACCCGGGTCGTGTGAATCATTTCAGATCAATTGATTATTTTATTCAGAAATCAATTTTAAATATGTTGTTGGCAACAGAAGTTCAATTAATAACAAATGAACCGTGTCAAATCTCAAAATCGAATCATTTATTCATTTTTTTAAAGGTAAAAAACTTAATCATTTATTGATTCATAAGATTGTCTTACAAAATTTTGTCTATGATTACAAGCCACAAGATTTCTCAAAACTAGAGAGATGCATCTATCTTTTACTCCATCTTGTGTCTCAACTATTGAGATTAGATACACCCATAGTGTTTACACTATGACATGATCTAAGTTACATTTAATCAATTTTTACTTGTAAAAAGGCTTAAAATTCAATATAATCGATATGCTGATTAATATCATTTATCATACCCAAATTGTTTTCGTAATCCCCCTGATGATCCCTAACTAACCGAGAGTTAACATTGTTAGTTTTTTTTATATTAAATGTGGTCAACTTTGAGCTTATTTCAATTCAATCGCCAACCAGCCTATCAAGTCTATATTTCGGTGTCTAGACTCCTTTATCACTTGAAATTTACATCCAACGAGTCAAGTGGTTGAGATCAAGAGGTGGGGATTGATGGATTTCAAGGTGTAAAAATTTTAGATTGATGAACCTGATGGTAAATTTCAACTTTCTACTCAATGTTTTGGCTACATAAGCAGTCCACGTCATAAAATAACTAACGTGGTTAACTCTTAGATAGTAAGATATCGTTGGAAAAAAATAAACTCAAAGTTAAAAGTGTTTGTAATATTTACTGAGTTTCAATTCCGGCCAATAAATAAAAGTTTAGGATTTTTAAAATCCAACAATCTAATATAATATAAACACGTTCACATTCTTAGTAAAATTCATAAATTAAATTGAATACAATCGCATAACCAAAACCGCCACCCCGTTATGATCACAAAAGTTTCATTAAAATTTAGATAAGTTTCATTTCAAGTTCTCATGGGTTGAAATGATTGGGCCACAAATACTTTTAGGTGGTCTCGACAAAGGCTAATATCCAATCAATAGTTAACTTTTGCAGATCATTGAAATTTGAAATAGAACAACGGATCAGTAAAGGTATCTTATTCGAAAGACACAACAATGATCTTCGCATATTGGTAAGTTAACTCGTCTTTAACTTAAGATATTCGTAATGCACTATTGCATGCTATAATGGTTTCTTCAAAGTCTTTACAAGTGTTCTTGAGATTTTGTAAGCAATTGGTGGTGTTAGGGTGGTTCACTGGAATAAGGATTGTAGAAAAAAGAGGACAATAGCATATCTTCAATATTCACATGTACCCCTTTTAAAATAGTAGTCTTTAACCCTCTGTTTAAAAACTTTTCTTTTAGGTATTTAATCTGAATTAACCATGTTTGGTTTCACTTCAGCAATCTTTTTTTCAGTATATGATAATTTGAACCCATATTCATCAGCAATGGGCACCGAATTCTCTATAAGTCATTCTGTTTTACCATAAAGTTACTTAATTGAGTCACACAGATATGATTGTGAATTATATATACGTCATTTGTTCGATCAAGTTTTTTTCTGCTTCTGTAGTTGCAGTTGTATCACCTTCTGCAATTGAGTAATGTGTTTGTTTCATTTTCCGATGCTAAATTCGCTTCGTATGTTTCTTTATGTGGTAAAAACTTTTATCTTAGCTCAGATATAATGTCTCTTCTTTGATTCAGCTTAGACAGATTTTGAATTTTGATCTTATCTTGTAAACAGTGCTTGGGTCAATCTTCTACCTGAACCAAATAACTGGAGTGGTTCTGCTGCATGCATTGGTGAGACAACTGCTTCAGCTGCAAGAAAATCGGGCTTCAGAAATCTACTAGTGTGAAGTTATCATACATTTGTGTTTGACAAATGGGTTGACAGCATTCTTGATGCTTTACTTGTCCATAATCAATTCATGAAAGTGTAAAACCAATCTTCAGTGTGTCTTGTTTTATTATTTAGCTAGCAAGTTACACAAATGAAAATGAAGGGCTCAATCTCCATTACAAGAACATGAGCTGATAAAATATCAGTGTCTCAGGTAACAGGTTTGAGGACACATTCCTTCTGTTCAGTTGGTCCTCTCTTTATCTCATAAGTCATGGAATTACAATCTAATCAGGTTCATTATTTAATTTTATTGAAGTTTAATTAGTTTATTGTTTGTGTCCAGATTATTCTGTTGAAGATGGAGGAAGCACCCCTTGAAGGAATGATGAGATCATGACTAGTGCTCTTTCTGGTTGGTAGCTTGGGACTGTATGTCCTGCGCCTCTTACTGTCGTCAGTACCATTGATCCTTGGTAGCCAACCACATATCCTCCAACCTATGAAAAGTGTTGCATCAGATTTGTTACTTTTATAAATTATAGTATTTGTTGTTAACACTTTGGTTAGTATTCAATGTGCTGAGGGTTGGAGTAATGTGTACCTCTTTGTTATAGTACCAGGGTCGCCAACCAACCACTACTGGAATCTTCAACTTGTTTACAGAGTATCTTGAGGATGTTACTGGGACCCGTCCATCGATGTCCCCACTGTAGATTCATTATGGATTGTTTTTGTATTTTGTTTGCGTGTACAAAGATTCACTAGAACTAGTCAATATAGGATATACCTGTATATCCAGACAATAATACCGTCTGTAACTAGCTGACTGATAGTTGGCAAAATGGTTGTTGGGCTGTCGGTCCATCCAGCACCACTGCACACAGTAGAAAAGTGATTAGTTAGCCTGTGTATTACATCTAGGGATCATGTGAAATCCCTGTGTTTATGGTGTTAGTATGATCATCTAGAAAATAGAGGTACCCGCAATGTGACCATGAGGTATTTCGGGCATGAAGAGCTTCTTGCACTTCTGCTCGGTTCAGATAGGTGGATACATATTCATCAGAACAAGGATCAAAATCCTTGACCTTGTAGAAGTACATATAAAGTTAATATATTTTCAAGTAATGACATGTTAGATAGCCAATGAGTTTATATGTATATTATTTATGTAATGGAGTCAGAGGGTTACAGATCCTGGGGATCCAGGTTTTTGTGCATTGGCATCACATTGTGGGGCATAGATGTTGTATATGTCAATATCACCATATTCACTGTTTCCCTGGCTTTGATACTCAAAACATTTATCCGAGAAATTTCCAGATTTGTAATCACAATACTTATTGATTCCTGCATTTGTCTCATCAGAATTTAGGGCATGTGTCCAGAAATAGTCATACATCCCTTCAAGTGAGGTACTGTCATCTATCCATGCATTGCCAATCTGTACAATCAGATAGTGCATTAGAGTTTGGAGGCTTGAATTGTGTGATATTAACATAGTTTGTACTTACTGCAATTCCTTTGAGTTTAATAATCGTTTGGTTTGTTTTCTTGTTCTCTGATAGAATGAGGGAAGCAAGCTGAGGTACATAATGACCTGCATAGCTTTCGCCTGTGATGAAGAATCTCGGGTTTTGTATTGAGGGAATCTATTCAGCCAGTTGACGAGGAAAGTGTAGGAGTCTTTAGCTGTCTGTTTGTCGCCTGTTGTGTAGTCAGAAGTTCTGTTGAATATGAAAATCCCACTCCAGCAGGAGACTCCAAGAATATTACATTAGCCACTGTTCATGAATCACAGTTTAGCCTTTTGCCTTATATTAATGCAAACAACAGATTTTGAAATAAATTCCTGTTAATACCATTATTCCATGCATAGTCATTGCGGTAGAGTGTTTTCCCATCACTGTTTACCCGAAAAGGTCCAAGTTCTTCCATGGCTCCATATCCAAAAGATGAGCATCCGGTCCTGTGGTAATAAACTAATAACCTTATGAAATCCATCATCATATATGATTCTTTTTCATGCTTAGATTAAAAAAACATAGAAACGTGTTATTACCTCCATTGAGCCACAGGACTAGAGGTCTGGTTGAAGAATTCTGTGGCGATTCAGCAAAATAATAAAACAATGCTCGTCCAGCCTCTGCATCAACGGTTACATATCCTGCATAATGGTCAAAATCCACTTCTGGTTGCCCTGGCAACTTATGGATCCTGTCTGCTTCCATTGATCCTTCTTGAGGTACTGCGTGTAATGGTGATAAATTAGATATATCTTGTTTTGTCCATGATTCCGTCTGCAGTGGATTCCCTGATGTTCTTGATTGATCAATTTGTTTAGGTTGCTGATCTGGTTATCCTTGCTTGCACCAGAAAAACCGAGAAGGTAAAGTGAAAAAACTATTGACAAAAAATCTGACATTCGGGTCATTTTAGTTTTTGTGTAACTGGTAATCTAATATCATCTATATATGTGTGCGTGCGTGTATGTGTATGTATATGTGTATGTGCATCCATCCGTCTATATATATCTACACACACAAACACACTATCATAGAGATACCATTTAGCTGTCCTGCTCTTGTTGCAATGTCATTTCCTAGGCTGGTTGTCCTGCTCTTTGGGATCTCCACTTGATTTAATAATAAGTTTGTATTAATTTCCAGTGACATTTCACAACACTGATTGTAAACATCTCCCATGAACCTACTCATGTTTCCACACCTGTACTCGACAAAGCCTTATGTTCCACAACTACAAGTGCAGACACTTTTACAATGGGTTAAATGGCAACAGAATTTGACCCAAACTTGACTTGTGACCCCACCCGCCTGATTTGTCAGGCTTAGTTATTTTCAAGACTCTGATATCATTATATGATGAGTTGCTTAGTAACTTGATCAAAATCAAACCAGCAACATACTTGTCTAACCATAGGGGCGATCTCGTCAACCTCTCGGTTTCTCTGCCTTTGTTCATTCTTTCCTTGATATATCATGTGGTTTCGAACCACCTTGACCACCACTAGCAACTTCATAGAATCCTCATACACAAATCCAAAGTTCAGTTATATTAGTTCATTTAACAATGTGAAATATACATTCTGGTTGAATTAACCCAAGTTAGGAATATTTATAGCTTTTGGTGAGTTATGTAATTGGTAGCTTATGTTTAATTTATAAAAATGTTTGTTATACATACAATATAGTTCTATATAGAACATAGTTTTATTTATTTATTTATTATTTATAAAAGCAGTTAACATATAATACATCTTTCATTTTTTGACTCTTAATATTTTCTTTATAATATATGAACATGATTGGTGCAAACTTTAATCTATATGTCTTAAAAATCAAAAGAAAAAAATTGAATGGATTTTGTTTGTTTATTAAACTTACGCATGTGTAAGTCATGTATAGATTATACACATAATTTATACATGTGCAAGTAATGTTCAAACACTAAAAGTATATGAACAATAGTATTTTAATGGTTTTTTATGTACATTCATACTTATTTGTGTATAAAAACTATGAAAAAAGGTATAGATATAATACAATAGGTATTTGTTCTAAAAAGGTAAAAGAAAATTTGAGTAGGACATGTGTTCTTTTTATTGTTTTTAAAGAGAAGAATATTTTGATTATTGTGTCAAATTATTGTGTTAAATATGTTAGGTTATTGTGTCAAATAGTTTTATCATTTGTTATATATGTTTATCATTATGTTTTACATTTTAGTTAAATTCGTGTTATTTTGTCATTACTTTTTTATATATTATATAAATTTATTGTTATTTTATTATTGTGTTTTTTTTACAATTAGAAGTATATAATAATGTAATTTTACCGGTGTGATATTTAGAACTCATTATTTAAAACAAAATAGTGTCTAGAAAAACAAACCAAAAAAATACATCGAGACATTTATTACTAAATTTTATGTGTTATATCATTTGTGTTATTTTGTCTTATGTTGTCATATTGTCGTTAAACTTGCTAACAGATTAGTATGTTATGAAAGGAAAAGAAAAACACATTTTAATCAATAAAAGCCTTCAAATTTCACATTATTGTAACTATAGCAGACGCGTGTAAATAAGTTTTTTCTTTAATAAATATTAAAGTTAGAAAAATAATATGATTATACAAATGCGAGCTTAAGTTTTAAATCATATTTCCTTATCGTGATTATCATACTTTATATTTAAAGACTATTGATTGGTTATAAATTTATACGGGAGAAATTATGTATATCCTCTTACAAACCTAACCAATTACATATATACTCAACCAAAAACTATAATCACGTATATCCCTTACAAATTTAACCAATCTATCTATTATAATAAAACAAGGTTGTAAAATGCCACTTGGCACAATTCTAGACCATCTAATTTTAATTTTCTCGCTTCTCTTTCATATTAAACAACTATCTTAAATACTTATAATATTATTTAATTCCTTTTGAGATTAAAACTTTTTTCAATAAATTAAGAAAGAGATGCTTTTATAAATGATTTTTTTATAAAACTAAAAAACTAAAATTAGGAGTTATAATAAAAATTTTAATAATGATATTTTTTTAAAAAGGTTTGTTTTGCAATAACCGACAGTGCCGAGTGGAAGGGCCGTCGCTCAATGGATAAAAGTTACTCTAAAGATAACATGAATGTTTATTAAAAATGCAATTAAGGTTTAAAAACAAAAGTTTAAAATAATAAAGTCATTGTTTTATTACTTATATTATTACTCATATGTAATTTCAATCATATCCTTTTATAATTATTACATCTTCATTACTAATTACTTAATTTTGTATTTATTCAACACGTGTAATACACGGGGTTATAACCTAGTTACATATATACTCAACCTAAAATTATAATTATCATATATCTCATTTCTTAAATAAAACTTTACATAAGAAAAAGATATATGTAATTAAAAGTCTGGTTGGATATATGTAATTGATAAAGTTTGTATGGGGTATATCTAATTGCCTCTATTTATGTTGCCCCGTGCAGATATTGTTACTAGACTATAAACCCGTGTATTATACAAGTTAAATAAGAAACATATTAAATATTTAATTAATAAAGAGTTAAGAATTATAAAACGTTAAATATAAGTTCTTTGATTGGTTGATAAAATATTTTTATTATTTTTAAAACTTTTGTTTTAAATAGTTATTGTTTTGAAAAGATATCGTTTTTATCAATATCTCATTGTTTAAAAATTTTGGGTTTGTTTTGTATAAGAAGTTTTTATATAAAACTTTTATTTTCAAAAAAGATTAATTTTAAAATATTTCATAGTTTTAAAAATTTTGTTGTTTAGAAAAGAAATCATAGTTCTAAACAGTTTTGATTTTAACAAAATGTATTTTTAATAAAATACTTAGTTTTTATTTAGAGATATTTTTTTTAAAAGTTATCGATTCAAGGACGTGGATTTATAATAGAGAAAGAGAGAGAAATTTAGAAATTAATTATTTGATTTTTTAATATGAAATAAATAGTTTAGATGAGAAAATAAATAAAAAGGTACTATAAAAATGAAATGTGTAAAAAGATATAAAAATTTATTATTGATAGATTTCATTTATCCTTCATTGGCCATTATGCTTATCATGTGTATACTTGATCATAATTTTCTATATTATGAAATTGTCTATGTATAATCGTTTTGAACTAAGACTTTACCTCTACCTTCAGGGGCGGACCTAATATATATTTACTGAAGTCACGGGAAAACATTGAATTTTTACGTGCATATGGACGTAGGTGTGTAAGTTTTTTAAATGACAACAATGTTTTTTTGGAGGTGACTCCATTAACTATAAAAATATAAACTCAAACTTTGAAAACTTCCACAAGTTAATTAATTAAATAACTAAATAAGTGCACTCTCTCTAAATACTAAATGTTCGTAAAGCCAGAGAGTTAATTAAATTAAACAAGGCCACTCCTAATACCCACTAAATACCTAATAATGACCAATGAGTACTAGATCAAGTGGTTTAGAAGGAGACATCTTATGACTTTCTAAAGTAAAGGTCATGGATTGGAGTCTCACTAGTTGCAATATGCTTCAAGTGGACCGAGAGTTTTGTCACAGTTGACCTTTGGGTGATGGGTTCCCTTGGAATGATAGGCGAGCCGGGTCACCAGCGCTGTGTGTGTTCGCGGGCGTGGGTGACATTTCGCCAATGAGTTTACCTGGATGACGGGCTTAAAAATTATTTGTTGGTCGTTTAAAAAAAATACCCAATAGTGATAAAACCTAAAAAAATACTCTCATATCTAATAATTTGAAGTATTGAAAGTAAAATTAAATGCAATTACAATTCACGGTGTGATATTTTGACCAAGAGACGGCAGGTAGCGGTAAAGATTTTTAGCTTCCCGAGAGCCCCTATGGACCTTCCACTTGCAGAGAGTCCTGCCGAAGTAATTCTTGTTCTTCTTCCTTATTGAGGTCTTTCATTTTTTCCGATCAACAATGAAAGTTTCATTCAAGTCGTCACCTTAGTGAAAGTTTTGAACTCAAAATCTCAAAGAAGTATTACGTTCATTTTATATTTTAATGATGGTGTTTTTTCCATAATTTTATTATATTTTTATTATATGACCAACTTGATCCGATCCGAATAAACCTGATTTTTTTTATGTTCAATTCTATAAATTAAAGCTTTTAAAAAATAATAACTTTACATGAGTGAATTTCTGGATCTTTTATTGTTTATTTTAAAACAATGAAGTATTTTGCTAGCGGAGTAGCAGCAAGTAATAAGACCTAAACACGAACATGTCATTGCCTAAGGGGATCCAAAGTTTTCCTATTAACTTATTATCCTTTAAAGTTGTGACTTCAGGCCTTATGTTATAAAAATACAGCAGGTTACATCAAGGACCCACCCATCATTTGTTTATTTAATTAAACTTTGAAATAATGACCATACCAACAACTTGTGGTACAAGTTTATATAATAGTGTATACCCTCGTGCCTAAATAGACAGGATTGTTATAGACTTATAGTTAGACAAATAGTTTTTAATATTTTGACGCTTAATAGTTATAGTTTAATGTTTAATTTTGTTTATTTATTGACACACTTTTAATTCGGTAATGAACTTGAACTCAAAGTCTCTTAGCTGTTGGGTTATTTTAATATTCTAAGGTTTAACTTCTATATCAAACTTTTACTACAAATTATTTACGACTAATTAAGGTCTATGAACTCGCTAGTATAGTATCACAAATGCAATTATAGTGAGGTGGATGTGACTATTTTTATTGTTTAGAATGAGTAACACACATCTTTTAATTATACTATAAAATCTATATATGTTTTTTATTATTATTATTGAAACTAAACCATTTATAACATGTAACTTACATATTTACTACACTATTTGGTATTGCTAGTTCACGTATCAGTTTGTTGTAAGTGTTGGTTATTCATCAATGAAAAGGTTATCAATTGCTTGTTAGGTATGTTTCGACCTTTTTTAATAAATTGTCCTGACTACTATTTCAAAACCCATTTTTCTAGGGTTAGTTAAATGAATAATCTTATGATCCCAGTGTTCCTAACTAATTTTTTTATTAATTACACATGTAGATGTAGTTATTGTCATACGCTCAAACGAACAAATTTTTACATGTAACGCTAATTAACATTTTTTTGTCAAAATAACGTTACAAAATATACATAAATTCTATATATTCGAATAAACATATTTGATAGTGTGATTACCGTGTGTCCATCTTTTCTTCATACAATCCATCATTTAAACCAAATTCATCTTTTTATATCGATCATCCACCAAATAAATATATTATATAAGGTGAGCAATGCTTTTGGATTGAATCTAATACTTTTTAGATATCGGATTATATCTACAGGAAAAATATTAGGGTCACTTGTCGACTTTGCTTTGTATTTTTAATTTTCGTTCCACACTTACACTAAGATGTTATATATAATTGTTGCATAACTTTAACAAGTAGTTAGGGCGGTGTGGTAGTTAGAAGTTGCATTTTACAAAAACAATTGGGGTTCAAATTTCTCAGATGGTGTTTTTGTCATTTTTAAGCAAATTTACGGTGCTGCCTCATTAACTTTAGAAATATTCTTACAATATTACCCTTTAACTTTAATAAAATTATCATTCACACCCTAAATTTTTTCTCATTTTTAATATGTAAAATAATGTTATATATTGTTTTACTCTTTAACTTAGTTTTTCTATTTCTCTTTTGCTTTGTTTTTAACTTTTTTATAAGTTATTTTTACCTAGATTTATGATGTCTTAATGTGTATTTTTGCACGGTGTGACTAGTGAATATCAATGTATAAACGATTGATATTTTGAGGATTAAATTTAAGATTTTAATTTTGAACACATTTTAACCTGATTGAATATATTATGTTTTTATATTAAAAAACATGTAGCATAGAGTTCCAATGCTAATCAAGTATATTTAACTAGTGATCCTTAATGCCAACTAGATAATGGGAAACGTAATTGGTTTATTTCGAAGTAAGACACAAATTTATACATTAAAAAGTTGCAGAATGCATCCTTTTTGAATTTGTAATTTGATTTCCACTATCCACTTAATAATGAATTTGGTATTGTTAAATCTTGACTTCATAAATTGTAATTGGGTTCACATATGCTATGCGTGTATTCTTCAATGTTTTGCAGCTATTAACGACTAGCACGAGTGCTATTCATATCCCACAAAGAATTATCAACATAAGGTTGCCAAAGATATATGACAAAACATTGTTCCAGAAGAAACTCACAGCCGGCAACTTAGACTTATCGAACGACTCAATTTACATATTTTTCTTACAAGGGCTCCTAGTCTATTTTATTACTTCTCATTTAGAGAATTTTAATAACTGATTTACAATACAGGCAAAAGACTCAAAATTTATAGTTTATCTTACTATCTCTCACTCATTTACGGTATTTACTAATCATACTTCTAAGTTTCAATAAACTACTACTTCGTGGTGGGTTTGAACACCGAATTTTCTATTTAAGAGTCAAAACTTCTATCAAGTGGGATTGTGTAAAGGTGTGTTTTTACCTTGAATTGGAACAAAATCAACCAAAACTAGATAAAGGACGAACTCGAGCAACCCAATACGATTATTACATTAAAGCAAATCCGATTTTAATACGTCGATATTAAGGTTGATTTTGTGAGAATAAGGTTAACCAGATTAACTCGAATCTTAATTAATTTTTAGAAAACCCCAAGATTTAAATGTGTGTGAGTGTATTTATATGTGTTTGTTATACTACTGTTTACAAGATTTCAAAACTTAGTTTTTTAATTTTTATACTTTATTGTTGCGGTTTGATTTTATATCGTGAACCATAAGGATAATCAAAATAATATGTCCTTAAACATTTAAATATGTATAATAAAGGAAACATAAATAAACAAAATATTATATTT
Organism: Flaveria trinervia; assembly: GCA_025506515.1. Lineage (NCBI taxonomy): Eukaryota > Viridiplantae > Streptophyta > Magnoliopsida > Asterales > Asteraceae > Flaveria > Flaveria trinervia. The sequence continues at coordinate 100,749,990 of CM046452.1, forward strand.
ATAACATATGCTAAATCTCATATATGTATTTTGATCACATACATACTACTTACACAATCATAAAATTTATTTTAGTCTTCGGTTGATATCATACACCTAAAACTCAAAAAACCCGACCCAAAACATCAAACCTGATTTAGTATACCGGAATGACATGTTGACAATACAATAAATTTTTATATTTATAATCCAATTGGACACACCCCCACCCTACCCCACCCCACCCCACCCCTACCCCTTCCACCCAGCTTCCCCCACCCCCTCCAATTTATAAACCCACACCCCCTCATCACCACCAGTTGAGCAACAACCACCATGGAGGTCGTAATACCCCAAACCCCAACTGATTTCGAGTTCAACGCTTCAGCATACCCCAACGCACCGTCAACCCCAAGGCTCATCGGCGACTACTACAGCGCACCCACCAGCCCCACAAGGCTCTCCGAACCATACATGACCCACTTCGACCAACTCTTCATCTCCGACGACCCCCACCGGACCCACAACAATACTCCGGCCACCGTACCCTTCGCATGGGAACAAAAGCCCGGTGTCCCCAAACCAATCACCACCTTCTACGACATCGATTTCGCCTTCGATGTCAGCGCTGAATTGCGCCGTGATTCCTCCGTCACGGCGGAGGAGCTCTTCCACGGCGGCGTGATCAGACCAACGGAGGCCGCCGGAGAAAGGGGAGAGAGAGGACCGCTTCCGGTTTACCTTCATCACGCAGCAGAAGAACGCGGTCGCTTCCGCCGTTTAGAGGGTCGGAACCGCCGCTAGCTCCGGCGACCACCGCAGCTCCGGCGGCGTCGTCATCTTGTACGACTCTCTCAGCTTCCGGGTCGGGTAAAGGGTCGAAAAAATGGAGCTTTAAGGATCTTTTCTTGTTCAGAAGTGCTTCTGATGGTAGAGCGATGGATAGGGACCCTTTGAAGAAGTATTCGTCCATCTTCAGGAAACATGATGAGGATTTTAGGAACTCGATGTCGCGAGACGGGTCCGGGTCGGGTTCGGGGTCGAAGAGGCGTGGGCGGGTGTCGGCTCACGAGCTGCATTATACCGTGAACCGGGCGGTTTCGATCGATATGAAGAAGAAGACTTTCTTGCCTTACAAGCAAGGTATTTTGGGAAGGCTGGCGTTTAATCCAACAGTTCATGCACTCTCAAATGGATTTGGGCATTCTCATAACAATAATTGAGGATTACAATATGAATGTACGTATACATATATGTTAGTCAGTAAATTTGTTTGTTGTTTTGGTTGTTGTGAAGAGAATCGTACGTTTGTGCATAGATGTCTTTTACATCATGTAATCATGAACCAAATGTTCAATATGCAATTCTACTCAATTTATTATTACTAGTAATAATATTCTTACGATTATATCGTTAGAGTTATTGTTGTGTTATTTAACGTTATTTTTATTGTTAATGTTACTGTTATAATAACTGTTATCGGAGTTATTGTTAGTTGTTAGAGTTACTGATGTGATTAAGTTTTGAACATATATGAAATATCTAAAGTGAACCATGAAGGTACATTTCAATTCCTTGAAGTATTAATACAGATTAGTTTCAATCAATGAATGGAGATGTATAAGTCAAGAAAATAGAGTATCTAGAAGTGTTGATGTATTGATGATGTCACCAAACGTCCTTATAAGAATTTATTTAAAACATGTTGCATCATCGTACTCGTCAGGTTTGCAAAGGGAACAAGAAACCATACACGTACTGATGTACATGATGTATTGATAAGAACGAAATATATATATAAAATAAAAAAAATACAAGTCCAAATTTTTTAGTTGTGTTTTATCTTGATGAATAAGTCAATTGAAATTAAAACAAAAAAATAATTTAGTATTGAATCAATTAAAAGTCTTATAAAAATAGTGTTTTGTTGAATATAATATTTGGATTTGGATAATTGGACCAAATATGCATATTAAAGAAACGAGGAAAATGATATTTTGTGAGCGTTGATAAATACAAATGTGTGGGGCTTATCCTAGCACATAGGACAAACAATTTACCTAATTAAAAATTGTAACAGATAGCAAGTGGTTTAAATATATGACAGTGGCATGGTTTAGTCAAACTAAAGGTGCCATGATCAATTGGAGGGGTCATATGGCGTCGGTTAACAAGCCCACTGTAAACACGAGCCATGATCCAATTGGATATTGTTCAAGCCTTCAAGGGAAAGATAATAATAATTATTATATTATAAAAAACCCTAGTATAAGACCACCCAATGCACTCATCCGTGACCATCCGCGGGGTGATGTGAAAGAAGAAACAGACACCGAAGGATGTGACGACTGACGGGGAGAAAGAACGAGAAAATCATTTCCGATGGAAGGGAATGTAAGAGGGGGTGAGACAGTGAGAGAGCGTTCATTAAGAAAGAGAGAAAGAATGATATAAGAGAAATTATTCTTTGAGCTTTTAATCAAAAATAGTGTAAGCCTATAATGTGCTACTATGAAGCTTATAACTAGTTGTATTTATATATGTATTTGATTATCTGAGTGAAACAACTTTATTAAACGCTCAACTACACATCAAACATGAGAAAAGGAATGTTTGACGAGTTTATGGACTCGCCAATCGGCCTGCGGCACCTCGACTCAGGACGTAGCAAGGGGCAATCGATTCCGGTTCTAAACCAAGCCAAGAGGTGAGGTTGAAACTATTATCTTTATCCCATAACCGTATAACACTCAAACCTTGACGAATTGACTTGACATACCCGATCATTATTGTAAGTTGGCCATCTAAAATGTTTACCCAGGGATGATCAAACCGGGTCTTTCACTAAAAAACTCAAACGCCTTACCTTAGGCCACCTTGGAATGGTTGAGAAAAACAATAAGAATCCACAACAATTGAGCATATGTGTGCATGAAGCATGTACCTTTTGCTTCATACATTATATTAAACACGTTGTTTCGCTATTCATCTAATATTTAAATCTTTCGAGTATTATAAGTAAAGAATTTGGTATACCCAATGGAGCTATTGTTGGGCCGGGCATACTGGGCTTTTTGTTCATTTCTCGAGTAAGCCCAAAAGTTGTAAACCACTAATAAGAGAGATTCAAATTTGAACTTCATTCTTTTGGTCATCAATTGGTGAGGATAATGACTTGTTGAGAGATAACATGTCAACTTTGTTTATAACCGTGTTAAAAATTGTTATTTTTTTTGAACGATCAATATATAAAAATGCTTCGGAGAATAAATATTATATTAAACGGATTCGTCTATTCATTTTTCAATCAGTACCGCACGTCAGTCCACTCAATAGGAATCCTAAAAATTGTTGTATTAAGGTAGGCAACAAACGAAAGGTGACATGGATGTATAATTTGGCAAAACGGCAAAAGCTTAAGGGCTTGAAAGCAAAAGCATCCCCAAATTCAGTCTTCAGATAACCGTTCAAGTTTGATAACCTTCATCTACATCATCATCAATGGCGTCTGCTTCATCACTTCACATATCTGTAACGACACAACTGTCTTCAGCTTCCAATGTCCAACATCTTTTCCCCCTTAGAAACATCTCTTCCATTGGATTTTCCGACAAAAAGAAGGTGTTCATTCTCAATTCGTGTTTCTATTTGCATTATAGTATTACCTCCTTTAGGCAATAAATGAAACTTTGGGGCTTTATGTGAATTGATATTCAAAAAGGACTTTTGGCATGATGTTTGATTGTTTGAATCATCAGTTCACATATACCAGAGGCCTTTGGCCTGGCGGAATCCTTGTGCTTAAAATGATGCCCTTCCTTATCAGGTCTAGGGTTTGAGTCCTGCAGTAGACAATGGTGTGGTATTAAGAGTAATTAGATTGTTGCTAACAAACTAGAATACTTGACTGAAACAACAAACTGATAACTCCAACATGATGGAATCCAATCATCTGAGACGTTTCCGTCCATTATTATGGGGCCGAAACGCTAGACGTAGCCCAAGTTATCACCCTATTAAGTTGGGTCCCTTCGTACCCTCTTTGCCTATGTCCAGCCAGTCCAAGTATGAGTCTGTCATCTCCAGGATCAGCATGGGATCACTTAGGTTGCATATAACCACGTATACGGATGAGTGAAATGCCATTTGGTGTTAATCTACATTTCTCCTAGATAGTAGTGATTATTAACCACTTGGGAATGGATAGGAAGATAGGTTTTAGATCCACCATTGTGTACACATACAGTGCATGAGTGGCGCAGGGGATATGACACAAGATCTAGTCCATGTGTCTTTGCTTCCTTAGGTACTAATCTTAATGTGATTTACTTGATAATGTAAATTATGATTCAAGTCATTTAGGATAATGTTCCTGTTTATTATTGTATAAGTGTATTTGTTTTGATTATGTTTAGATTTGTGACACATCTCAAATGACTGAATAGTGGCGAGACTATTTAGCTCATTTACATGTTTGAGTCATGGGAATAATCTTTTCACTAGATGGTAGCGAATGCTATATACAAAAACCTCCCTTCCCAAACCTTACAGAGCCAAGAACCTTAGTGCAGTTTGGGCTTCCTTCTACCTTAATGTCAGTCGTGTACCCAATTTCTTCCCAGACCTCATTAATCACACAACTTTAGTGTAGGGTTTTGGAAGCATGAATGAAGGTGCATTCTAATAGATCTTTGGGAGTCTAGCAGGAACTTTTTGGTTGTGAACTCCATTTATGTGAATTTTAGATAAACAATATTATTAGTGGAGTATATAAGTAAAGAATAATCATTCTCTTAATACTTCAGAAATGGTTTATCACAATTTTCTTAATCTCGTTTTAAACTTTTTATGCTTTCTTAAATAGTGGTGGGGCATCCGAAGTAATCAGACTCGTGTTTGTAGAATTGTGTCTGAATCAAAAGAGCCACCAGAAGTTTCTAATTTGCTACAAATAGGGTCACCGATTATCATAGTTGAAGCTCCTGAAATGTTGAAGACAGCAGCTTCTGTTCCTTGCCTTAGGGTTAATTCTGGTTTAGTCAAAGCGGGTGATGTTGGCAGGTAAACCTTCTCCCTTTTGTGTACACTCACATGCAAACACATGTTTTAAATAACAAAACCTTTTCATTTATGTTGTAGCTATCTGGTTTTATTTCATCTTTCTTGTTATATAAATGTGCTTAATATATATGGTATTTGTCATCCGGATGACGCCAATCTATAGTTTCGTGGACAGATTGGAAGTATTATAAATATTTGTCACCAGCCCCACTTTGTTTTGAAGCTGTAAACACAATAAAATTGAAACCTGAGGCGTGCAACTTGTAGAACAGAAATCAGGAGTGTAGTGCCTTATATGTCTAGTTTTGAAGTAGAATTACTGAAACAGGTTTGTTATGCAGATCACATCAGCATGATACTTGCATTTACCCCTAGAGTATTTATGTATTATAATCATATAAATTTGTGTCATGTTTTAGCTTATTTGGATTTTAGAAAAGAGATGGTGATTGACGGCATAAGGCCTCATAATTCATATACCTGTTTAAACTTTTAGATTGATTGGTTAATAAAAAATAAATAGCAATGCTATTTTGCAGTTTTTACGTTTTCGTTTGGCAATAAACTGCAAAAGGAAAAAAAAAAGTAAGTAATAAACCTCAACTTTACAACCTTTTACCTATATTGAATTATATTGAATCATTCACTTTTATTTTCTTTAGTTGAGGGTTAAGTTACATGTTAGATAAGGTTTCACCTATTCACCAACAAAAATGTGTTGGCCTGCGTTCACTTGGACAGTAAAAAGGGCAAGAATTTAATTTTCAGTTCAGTAGAAACTACAAGCAATGTGTACAATTTGTAACTTTACAAACAAACAAATGTACCTAGTAAAATTCCACACATAGCAAGCTATAGGTACGGTGTGGGGAGGGCAGGATGATGGAGGCAAAGCTTTCCTCTATCCAGAGGATAAAGAGGTTGCTCCTGTTGAGACTCTCGACTCCACAAACTATCTCTTGACATGTCAAGTTTAGTATCCAGATAGCATGATAACTGATAACATATAACATAAAGTGTGACACTGTAATCAAAACGTGCAAAACAGAAAGTACTAGCAATAATAACACTGATCTACTAAGCAAAACATAAGTTAAGGTCACCAGCAGTGTATCCAGATAGCATGATAACTGAGAACATATAACATAAGTGTGACACCGCAGCACAAATCTAATTAAAAGTACATATACCTAAAAGCTATACGCCAAGGCTGCACTATAGCAAAACATAGGTTAAGGTAACCAGAAGTGTAGAAAAACTAGGTCCCCAAGGAAGAACTAAGGCAACTCTATACACTCTCTTAAATGTTCATAAACTTTATTTGACGTCTCCAAGAAATCTTAACCTTGATCATGTCCACAAAGAGGTGCAAGTCTAACAAATCCTACCTAATGCGCTCATTCAAGTCAATTCAGGTCAACCTTTCCTTCTCCTCTCTTCACATGCCCAGATCATCTCAATCACCTTTTCTATATCTTATCCGAGATACAAGCCACCCCTACTTAAGATTTACATACCTAAACTTATATGTATTTAATATCTAATAATATAACATTAATTTAAAGAATATGTATGTTAGTTTCTGATTGAACCAAAATCCATGTAATAGCAAAAAGGACTTTTTCATAAAAAGATAGCATACAAACTTAGCGAACCTTTTTGAAATTTCCATTTCTAAACAATATGTTAAGAATAACTGTTAATAGAAAATCTTAGGCATATCATAGAAGTTATTGCATATTTTGTATAATGAAAGCCTAAACTAAACCGAATGGTCTATTGAGCAAAATATTTTGCTATTTACAATGTAACAACAATCTTTAATGATGTTATCTTGTTTGATGAACCTTGTATGTAGCAAAATCGAAATTTTTCAACAATATCTTTATTTAAACCAGATTAAACCTCGATGATAAACTTATGACATTTGCAGGATTATGTCAAGGAAGCCCAAGGATGTATGGGCGTTCGTCTGACGATTGGCACCTATCTCATAGATGGAAAATACTTCAAGCCCTTACAATTAGATGCAGATAGCTAATCATTTCTTCTGTAAGTATCTCATTATGTATACATTAATCATACACCACACCGTCACATTAGACTGACAATTTATATATAACATAATTAAATCCAATAGCACCAGACTAGTTTATAAAGTATGTCATGCCTAACTCCTTAAAAGTGAGCACATGGAATTGGACCCATCTTAGATTATCCTGTTCTCTCTAATCTTTTAAGGGAAACAAAATACTTTCTTAGATTCTGCTTCTTTCTCTATTCACATACCAGGGGCACTTAGTATCTGCCAAAATTCGAATCGGGTCACTTTTGTTTCAATACTTCATGTGTAAATTAAATATGCCAAATGACATAAGTTTGATTTCACCATGATGATCTAGAATTCATCATTTCTTGTTGTATACTGTAGAGTAACCGTAATTCAACAAAAGTAGATAAATAAAGTATAGCTAAAGTGCTAAACCGAACTCAATTATTAATCATCATATGGCATCTAGCTTGAAACTATCTTGTAATCGAGTTAAGAGCCCCACATACATAATGATTCATATGATCTGTGTATAAAGTCTTACAAGGGACCATTTTGCTATGCAATCTGATAGTCATATATGCTTTCTATCTTTATTATTGAGGTGGCCCGCTATCTTTCAAAGGTTGTACCGGCTTCATTCCATGTTAATCAATATAATTCCTTTAGAAAGATTAACCCATAGAAACAAGGCCCGAATATTAGAGCTGCCCTTACACGCGTGACACTAATAAAGTGCATTATGTTGGGATGAAAACATGACCGCGACATTTCTTTGCTGTAAATCTGTACAACCAACATATAATTTGTATACTAGTATATGGTTCCGGTTTTTTAGTTAATGGGTCATTTCCAAACAGTTGAACCCGACCCCCTCCCCTCCCTTCGCCCCCCTCATGCTGGGCCAAATGCCCTGGCTAGTGGTTGGACATTGATGCCAGTCTGTTATAGTCATTTTGGTTGTAAAGTGAAACGTTTCTTGATTCAATTAATGTTGATAATAGTGGTATAGTTTTTGTTTGGTTAATATTGGAAAATTTCCTTTTTGGCCATATAATTGTTTTGCATGTATCATTGTATGTCTACTCATGTGTGGTACAACATAGAGACACCAAATTAAGGAAGTTTTATTTCTCTTTCGGTTTGAAGAATTACTAGAGAAGCATTCCCTTGCCTATTTCTTGATAATTTATCGTGTGATACATAAATAACATGTAACTGGTAATCCTTGGTCATTAACGAGTCGTAGCTATTATCTGTTAATCATGTTCATGATCGAGTTTAAGCCATCTATACCTTCTATCTGAGTCCATCATATTACATGATTAGTTATGTTTTATTAAAGATATTTTTATTATAATTGTAATAGTAAATATACACTGGAATAAATAAGGAGATGGGGCTATGGGCAAAAGGAGAAGGAAAACACAAAGATAGCTGATGTTGATAACACACTCCCAAGTTATATGTTCAGAAAAGCTTTCATCATTCTTATACAATAATTGTTCATTTTCATTTATCATACTTTTGCCCTTTCATTTAAAATATATTATCTAGAAAAATCTCTAGTATTAATCACTATATTCAATAAGAAATAATAATGTTTTTACAAGGTATATGTGGAATGTTTGCTCTTTTTTTTTAGTTTGCTTTTTTTCTTTTAGAGATTATATAGATGTTTGATTTACTGTTTGTCTTTTTGTTTGGTTTTTCTATGTTCGTTATTATTGATGAATTTTATATACTGTGAGGGGTTGTTTGGCTTCTTACATGGGGATGCATGATTAAAAGGAGGAATGAGAATGATCATTTGGTAACTCGCCTTTTTTATATTTTATTAGAGCATTCTTAGATTTATGGTTATTTGAACTAAACTCATATCGTTATTCCTACACTTACTAACAAACACCACTTAAGTCAAGGCTGGAAGTCTTTAGGTATGTAAATGCACTGACATATTTTTTTTCTTTCTTTTTTAATGCCAAATAAAACTTGCTCATACTTGTAAATCACTTTAAATAATTTACACTATGCCTAAATTTGTAAATCATTCCGTGGAAAGTTTGTTTACATGACAAACTAAACTTACATAAATTTTATGTCTATTTAGTTAAATGACCAGATATGAAAAAACGTCTCATTTATATACGTGCAACAATTGTTAATGTTTATTTACTTGTGTTTGTTCATAATGAACTGATAGAAACTAAAATAACTAACTTTTTTGTTAAGAAAAATTAACAAACAGAGAGTCCAATTCACATTCATTCTTTTTATTCAATTGAACTTAAATGAACACAAACAAACCCGATTCACATACACATGGTCACTTCACTTCAGAACTCTAAACCTAATAATATCTTAATCTAAGTATCTTACACATCTGGTTGCATTTGAACTCCAACTAAAAAGTCATATGTAACTTAATTAAAAGTGAATTAATATCCACAGAAAATAATTTTATATACCCAACATATTAAATTACTTATATTCTAAAATCACTTTCGTATTCAATAAAGAAACCTTTATATGTAATGATCATCGTCACATGTCCAATTTCTATAAAAACCAGGTCCAGTATCTGTGGTCCAAACAACCCCTTATCTCTTTCTTACGTTTGGTCCTACTTCCTTTCTTTTCCAAAACTTTAAACTTGGTCACATCAATCTTAAAATTAATTTAAAACCTCCCATAATTGTATCATCTAATTAACATTCAAGAATTACTTCACAAACTATTTCATTTGTATATCCAATCATACTTATAATATCACGAAAATATATTATCAACCTGAATAGTGTATAATAGACTGATTTAAGTTTATGTTATTTCAGCTGTATATTCATATCATGTCAAGATTACCTGTGTCGCGTGTTAGATAAATTCGACAGTGCAACCATATGGTTGGCTCACTAATTATGTATAGCACCAAGTCTTTCTTCTTAAAGAAAGATTCTATAGGGCCAACTTATTTTCCTCTATATATGGCTAACCTTACCTCTTGCTCAAAATGTAAACTTTCTAACACAATGCCTACAGTTCACTCTAGCCCATTTCACCAAATGGAAAACCCAGCCCTATTGTCACTACTACAACACACCTCCCGTAGCGAAAAGCGGTCCAAGAACGGCTGCACCGGAGGGGTCTTCCGCATGTTCAAGCTTCTTCCCATGCTAACCTCCGGTTGCAAGATGGTAGCATTGTTAGGGCGCCCACGAAAACCACTGCTAACCGATCGCGCCACCACAGGAACCCTCTTTGGATACCGAAGGGGACGCGTGAGTCTAGCCATCCAAGAGGACCCACACCGCCTCCCGCTGTTTGTGATCGAGCTCCCAATGAGCTCAAGTGTGTTCCAGAAGGAGATGGCGTCGGATATAGTTCGTCTGTCGCTAGAAAGCGAGACGAAAAGTCATAAAAAGAAGGTGTTGGAGGAGTTTGTATGGGCAGTTTATTGTAATGGGAGGAAGTATGGGTATTCTATCAGGAGGAAACATATGACAGATGATGAGCTTCATGTTATGCAGTCGTTACGGGGCGTGTCGATGGGGGCAGGAGTTCTTCCGGCGTTGTCGGAGAAGGATCCGGCGGTTGACGGTGAGTTGACATACATGAGAGCAAGGTTTGAAAGAGTTGCAGGAAGTAAGGATGCTGAAGCTTTTCATATGATCAATCCTGAAGGTGCTGAAAATGGGCAGGAGTTGAGCATTTTCTTTGTAAGAGTGCGCTAAAAGAGTAATATATAGCAACAAAAGAATAATATATAGTAAGAAGTTATAAAATTTTGTGACAACTTATTTATTATGTCGATATGAAAAGTGTTTATAGGTGGTTGTAGTTTGCAACTAGTATCGTTTTTGTTAGGGTTTTATTATCTGAAATGATATAGATTACCTTTTAATAATGACATTGGGATATAGTGTTTCTTGTTAATGTATTAAGGATATTGGTGCGTCTTGTTTGGTATGATTTCGACTCGATGGCTAGAGTTAGGGTATGTTTGGATTGAGGGTTTATGAGGTAGCGAATGTGTATGTGAATGGTTTAGTACAGTGACAGATCTAGAAAATTTATTCAATGGTATTTAAAAAATTGGCAAAATAAACTATATAGAAACGTATACAATAAGCTTCATTAAGAAATACACATTTTACAGTTGTTCTTGATTTGATTTCATTTCTCTTGTAAATGACCTATTATAGCTTGATTTGTAACACGTTGATATGCCTCTTTTTTGAAGCTGCAGACTACACAAGCGGCACTCAAAAAATCTTCGTTGATTCGATTACGCTATTTTGTTTTTATATTCTTCACTGTTCAGAAATATCTCTTAATTGTTGTGGTTGCAACGGGTAAAATTAATGTTAGTTTTAATAAAAGGATATGAAATATCATAGTTGTATATGAGAAGTTACATTGCAAGTGTGTGTTATTTTGGACCGTTCGATTCAAGTTTTTACGAACTAGTCTTAAGTGGCTTGTAAGCGGCTTCACTTGTTACACCCTTGATTAGTGAGAACTTGAGTGTTGTATACCTTCCAACCACGTTCAATATCAACATACTAAAACAAGTAAACTTATACAAATTGACATTTATTTTATACGAAAAAAGGTTCATATAGTTTAGCTTTGGGTTTTCTATGTACCATACATTTTACCGTACGCTCACATCTTCAACAAAAGAATGATAAAATGGAAAATTACGAAATTGACCATGTGACTAAATCGAATTACTAAAATAACCGGTAAGAAATGAAGTTTATTAAATAAAACAGTCAATCTTATCGTTTCACGTGTCCATCCCTCGCCCCAGAAAAACGTGCCAGCGAGGGATTATGGTAATCCCTCGCTCACGTGTACATCCCTTGCTGACGTGGTTTTATCGCTCACTGACTCAGCGAGGGATTATGGGAATCCCTCATCCAAAATTATGAAAATGTCCCCTTTCCATAATTAAAAAAATAAATATATATATGTTTTTTACCAAAAAAATCCGTATTTTTAATTATTTATTGATTTTTAAAAACTTAAAAATTTAGTTTAATTTTATTTTCATCTATATAATACAATGTTTACCCTTAACAAAGTTATCTAATCTTACATTCTTCTCTACCTTGTTACTTTTTTCTTAAAATTCTTTCAAATCAAGAAATGTCAATTAATATCATATTATACAGTGGTAGTGAATGATATTATGTAAACGGTGTTGAACAGTATCTACCAATGTCATTTACCATACATTTACCTTTTAATGGTAGATACTTTTCAACACCATTTACAAAATGACATTTACTACCATTGTATAGTATGATATTAACTGACGTTTTCTGATTTGAGAGAATTTTTAAAAAAATAATAAGAAGGTGAGAAGAATATAAGATTTGATAATTTTGTTAAATTAAACATTGTATTATATAGGTGACAATTAAATTAAATTAATTTTTTATGTATTTAAAAACAATAAATAATTTATAATACGGATCTTTTTGGTTAAAAACACACATATATATATATATATATTTATTTATTATTTATTTATGTTTTAATTATGGGCGAGGGGTGACATTTTCGTAATTTTGGATGAGATATTCCTATAATCCCTCGCTGAGTGAGCGAGTGATAAAGCCACGTCAGCGAGAGATGTACACGTGGGCGAGAGATTCCCATAATCTCTCATCATGTCGGCGAGGGATGGACACATGAAACGATATGATTGACTGTTTTATTTAATAAACTTTATTTTAACCGGTTATTTTAGTAATTCGATTTACTGATTTTCGTAATTTACCCATGATAAAATTATTGTATATCTACACCATTCAAGTCTAAACGTTTGTCATCCTGATGTCTAAAGGACGGTTGTTTCTTGCACTATATGTACAATTCAATAGAATAAAAAAAGTTTCGATAACGGTTACAAGTTAGACTAAAGTAACATTTTTTATTTAAAATGTGCATTTTATTATTAAAGAAACTCAAACGCCCATTGATATAGGAGGTGTTTAAATGTGTTACTGGTTTCGTAAATATCAATCTATCTTAATTTTAATAATCTTTTAAATTTTTGATAAATCTCATTCTTATATTCACTCTCTCATTTATTTTCTTGCCCAAACTATTTATTTCATTTTAGAAAATTAAATCATTAATTTTTTAAATCTTTCTCTTTCTCTCTCTATATTATTAATCTAAGTTATTTTTGAATCAATAATATTAAAAACACTTTTCATCAAATAAAACCTAAGTATTTTGATTAAAAATACACTTTTTAAAAAATAAAACTTTCTAAAACTATGTTTTTTTCTAAAACAACAAAATTTTTAAATAATGAAATTGTTTTAAAATCATTCTTTTTATAAAATAAAAGTTTTATATAAATAAACTTTACAATACAAACCCAGAGTTTTTAAACAACGAAATATTGAAAAAATTAAACTTTTATCAAAGCATTAATTTTTAACACGAAAGTTTTAGAATTAGTATAGATGATTTAATAATTAATCAAGGTACTTACTCATACGTAATTTCAGTTATATTTTATATTGAAATAATGTTTTATAGTTTCTAACTCTTCACTAATTAATATTTAATATATTTCTTATTCAATCCGTGTAATACACATGGTTATATCCTATTTTAATAATAATTTTTTAAATGTTTACACCTAGTTGATTTTGAGTTTTTGATCTTACTTACTCAGGCTAATTAGATTGTAACAATGGATCGGATATACAGATACCATGACAGAGATATCCTGACGTCCTTTGACTTTTTTTCACGGCCCGTGAAAACTATTACGGGGCGTGAGAAGTTTGGGAAAGATAAAAAAAATTGAATTACCAAGTCACGACCGTGAAGACCCTAACAAGCCGTAAAGTGCTTACCGTGAGAGTATTCACGGCACGTGAAGGAATTTGTTCACGGCCTGTGAACCACTTCACGGGTCATGAACGTTCGTTTTATATGTTTTGTCTATTATCAACACATGCGGGTAGGCCCGTCATAAAGTGTGAAATGTTGAATGTATAAAAAAAACCCGTCTACGGTATTTATGACTTCATATATGTGAGTAGTGTAAATATTTTTATTTTGTTGTAGTATAGTATAAAACAACTGCATTGGAGTTTCGCCGATTCTGTTTAAATTTTTTTATTATTTTGCGGACTTTATATACCGTTCTTAAGGCCGACACATTTTTAGGATTTCGGTCCCTCAGTGTGCCTAAAATGTTTCGAGACTTAATATTTTGCTCTGTAAGTTGCTTTACCATAAAAATCTCTTTTTCAGTGAGGCTCTTTGCATATGCATGCCCCTCGAAGTGTTCATCGGCTTCATGATTATGAGAATCATCTACAACAAGTAGGATCCACTTACATTTTTTTATTTGATACTTTCCCTGCAATTCAAACTAACAATTTTTTTTTTGTGTCAATGCTTTTAAGAATGGGTGATCATTTATATACTCCACCGCGATCACATTTTACTCATATTTCAACTACATATCCACTTGTTTTTTTTCGACCTTTTTGTAACAATAACATATCCATTTTCACGACTTATATTACTAACTCAATCAACCAATTATTTACGAGATGAAAAAACCTAATAATTTTAAATAATATAATTAGTTATTATCAAATAACAAAACTTAATAATTATTTAATATCAAATAACTTAAAAAACATAATAATTACGTAATAACCCGATTCGTGTCGTACAACCCTTTTTTCAGAACCATCACCATACTCATCTCCGCTACTATCACCTCCATTGCCGCCGTTATCACCGTCGTTGCAGCCGTAGTTACCGCCCAAACTTCTAACATTATCGTCGTACTGTTCAGCAAAGTTACCACATTTGTCACCGTAATAACTATAACCCTCGACGGGGTAATAGTTAGAATTAGAACTAAATAAATAATTGATATCCTAAATTAACATCGTTAATAAACTATAAAATGTATACAAATATTAAATTTATCGATACGAAATGAATTAAAATCTGACTATTTATAAATATTTAACAAAGAATATCATGTTGACTCAAATAATGTAATAAATAAAAAATTACACCATAATCGAGGAATGTTACATCGAGTCAAATAATGTAATAAATGCAAAATTACACTGTGTTCGAGGAATATTACATCACGTCAGAAAAAAATTAAAACAAAATCGACAAACATTACGGCCCGTGAAACACTTAGCGAGCCGTCATCTTGTATCCTCACGGCCCGTAAAATGTATTACGGGCCGTGAAACATGTGCCCGTGAGAGGCTTCACGGCCCGTTAAGCAATTGAATGACTGATATGATATTTGGCAGGTCTTACGGTTCATAAAGACTCTTACGGACCTTAAGAAAGATGTCTACATAACACATGAGGTGTTGTTATAAGAGACCCCTTGTAACAAACATATAAAAAATTGGTGCAACTATAATATATTTCAAATATCATATTAATTTTGACTTTTTGATCTTACTTACTCAGTCTAATTTGACTTTTTGATCTTGCATTCCCAACTATAATATATTTCAAATATCATATTATGGTTTTTCAAATGTCTTGGTAATCATTTTGACACGCATTTAAACTCCTTAAACATTTACAACCGTGTGAAATTCAAAAATGTCCTTTTTAACATATTTATTGCTGGCCCTGACTTTTTTAGTCTTTTATTTATCGGCCCAAATCGACCCATTTTACGTGAGGATTCATAAAGCCCGTTACATTCATACTTCCTAACTTTTTTATCCTAAATTAGGGGTGAGCAAAAAACCGAAATAACTGAAGCGTAATCAAAATAATCGACGCAACCGAACCGATAAAATTGAAACAGCTAGAAAACCGACGGTTTGGTTTGATGATTTTTTAAAAACTGAATTTTTCGGTTCGGTTTTGGTTTTGCTTGTAACAAAAACCGAAAAAAAACCGAACCGAAACCATATAATCAAACTTGTAAATTTAGAGGTGTAACCATATAGTTATAAAAATTATTAGTCTATTAGTTACTTATTTAACTTGTCTTATCTAAAAGAGATTAAATATTTAGGTTTCAAAAATAATATTTAATTTTTTTATTTGAATTGATAGATGAAAATGTTTTATTAAATATATTGTTCTTATATTTTATGTATTACATTTAATTTAATGTCAACTAAATTATATAAATATATAGACTATATTTAGAGATCAACAAAATAATGTAAGGCAAAAGTTTTCGGCTTAAATTCATTACTTTAAACAATTTTTTTCTAAAACCTGAAGCACAAATGGTAAAACCGAAAAAAAAAAACCAAAAACCGAACCGAAACCGAAGTTAAAACCGAAAACCAAAGGAACCGAAACCGAATGGTTTTAAAAATCTAGAAACCGAAATATCAGTTTTTGGTTTCGGTTTTTGGGCAAAACCGAACCAAACCGACCATGCACACCCCTATCCTAAATATGTTTCTTTTGAAAAGTTGTAGTTCTAACTCGATCAAACTCGGGTCTTATTTTATTTAATTTTTGAAACTTTAAAAGAGAGGATTAAAATTGTATTTCAATATCTTTTTATATACAACAAAAAAAAGTTGTGTTCATTAAATTTTATACAGTTCTTAAGATATTTATGAGTTATCAAATTGTTCTAGATTTTATTTCATCATTACTAATAAAATAAACTGTTTTCTATTTAAATAATACATCTTACAAAACATAATACTTCCAGTGGCGTGGAAGCCAGCTTTCTAATCATGAATATTTACATAAATTCAAAACTTTATATGTACAAAAATAAGAATATGACCATAAAAATCTTTACATGAATTGATAGATTTACACAAATTATATATTAATTTAACTAATTTTTTAACGGCACTTGTACGACCCTGCTTCAGATTATAAACGTTATCTTAAACGAACTCACATATCCGTTTTTCAATCGGGATCACACCTCTAAAACTTTTTAACGTGTGAGAAAATTGCATAATTTTAGAGGGAACGCTCGAGATTTTCATATACATATAACATTATAGAAAATTTTACGGGGGACTACCCCATAACACAAATTGTAGTTCCGCCCCTTAAGATAACCCGTAATTGAGAAACCCTTTGACTTAGCTCGGAGATTTTTGTTTCGAGCGAGACTCAAACCCATTACCTTTTATTCGAGAAGCCACAAGCTACCATTAGACCAAAATACTTTTTATATTACTTAATTTTGTTCTGATACGTTGTTTTTTAACATAGGAAGTTCGCGTACAAAGTAATACAAAAATAGTCATGAATAAGGTGGTTTGTTGGTAGTTTGGAGAAGATAATGCCATACTGGCCAGTTGGAACAATATTAAAAAACAATAAATAATTGATATTGTTGTCAATCTATCCAAAACTTGTAAATGCAACATTAAATTTTTAAATGCATCAATATTCATTCCTCCATGTCCCTTGGATCACGACAATGGCATCATAAAAAACATACCCGTCTAGGTGCATGGTTCTACGATTTTTTTATATAATCTCATAAATATATTCGTCTACAATTCATATAAATATATATCTAATATTTATGAGATATAAGATTTGTATATTTCTGATAATTAAAGTCATGAAAGAGATTACAAATCACCTTAATATCAGGAATCTTTAGAATTGTTTGAAATGTGCAAACTTTACTCTTTTAGAATAATGAAATAATCAAGTTTTAGTTCCACTAAAGTTAATTACATTTGTATTCTAACAAAAAAACACTCAAGTTAGTTTCAATATTACTTTAATCTTATAATATATATTTATAAATTAATAAAAGGTATAAAATAAAAGGCATAAAGTTAAAATGTATAAACAGTGGTCGCTATATGTGTGATTATTTTTATAAATGACATTAATAAAAACATCTGTAATCTTAATTATCATATACTTGAATTTTTTTATTTATAATCTCCTCTTTTCTTGGCTAAAACTATACTAGAACTTAAATTGTTTTTATTGTTAAAAAATTATAAATAATGTTATTAGATAATAAAAAAACATGCTTATTATTAAGTAAAATATTCTCTATAAAAATCTTAGAAGCTCCAAAATTGTATATATACGAGAAAGTAATTAAAAAACTAATAATCGAATCATGTATTATATTTTCAATTGTGGAATGCCTTACTACTAGAAAATAACCCTAATGCAATATTTTAAAAGCAACTTTTTAAAAAAATTCATTTGCCAATACAAAAGTTACGTTTAATAACAAAATGGTTGTTTTAGATTAAATGGAATTTTATTTGATGCAACTTTTAATAAACATGTTACTTTAGGCTAATGCAACTTTTACAAAACCTAATATAATTTTTCAAGGTATAATGCAACTAATTAAAAGCGTTAAATTAGTTTTTTTTGGTTGTAATCTTATATCAATTTTGTTTTTTTGCAATATTTATTTTTACTTCTTGTAAAAACATTTTCATCAATTAACTGGATTTTCCTCACATACCAGGCTTCTCATGATTTGTAATTTAACTCGACCAACTATAAGCATTTTACTTAATAATCATTGGTTCCAATTCAAAAAAAAAAGATAAAAAGAAAAAGGCAGGATTTTTATTTCGTTTTAGGTTTCTAATATGATTGAGTCCTATTTATAAAGATGAGTGCTTGAACTTATGTCATGTTTATAAGATGACTTTTGTCTAATACATATATGAACTTAAAAAAGACATGATTCGGATTAAGGTTTGGTTTTGCTTATATTCCGGTAATAATACTAAAAAAACATTAATTCTATAAAATGACTGCAACATAAAGAATTCGTCATTATACAAAAAATCAATAATACTCTATACAACTAACATGTTACAAAAAACTAACATTATTTTTACAGTTGGTGTAAAATTAATAATTTAGAACCATCAAGTCATGAACCAAGGACAATTAAGTTTTCTACTTTTTATAGTTTTATCGTAAAGTAATGCCGACTAGTGGTCCATTTTATAGAAGAAAAGTCAATAACGGTCCACGCGGAACATGTGGAGGTAACAACAGGGGATCAACTGCGGCCTGATTGATAGATTTGGGCCCCACAGATTTGGACATATCTTGCGTCTATATCCATTTTGTCACTTCACCTGTGGAGTGGGTGGTGTACGGTACTCGTCGTACGTTGAATTTAGCACACTTATGTTTTTGTCTATTTTTGTCGGTGATTACTAGAATTCATCCTTAGGTTTTCAGAGACTGACCCAACAACCCCCTGTGCTTCTTTGCTTTGCTCACAACGGACCCTTAAAGTCGTAACTGGATCTGTTTTCCGATAGCTAGTTTACATCCATCCGGTCATTTTGTTTTGGTATGACAAGTCTTATAAATGTAATTTTGATATATACAGCTATTACAAGATGATCTAGTTGTAGACTTGTAGTACGTCTGAAGGTATATTGGTTTTTGTTTATATGATAATATTAACTCAATTTATATATGAGGGACTATTTATGTTCTTTTACTGAAATATGAGGGTGGTTTGGGGTAGTGGTATTATTGGAAACATTACAGCGGAGCAAGGAGGTTGCCAGGCTAGCAGAAGATTTTATTGAGGATCCTCCGTCACCAAAAAGTCTACAAAATACAAAGCTTTCCAAACAAACACCGTTAACAGTTAGCTAACATTATTAATAATTACATTTTACACCGGTGTTCGACAATGACTTCTAAACAAAAATCCATCATGATATTGTTAATATAAAGAGATGACATGAGATTTTTATATATATTTTTCAACGAAGATGTTATGAGTCTTTTTCATTTAGTAACATCTTCCTTTGATTATTTCTGATCTCACATGTTTTTTTTAGATATTCTTACACCCAAACACTCCTTGTTAGAGTGTTTAAGGATGATGTAAAGTCACTTTCTTAGCGTCTTTACATTTTATTAGGTATTTTTATACGAGGGATTATATAAGAGTTTCTTTAATTGACTTAAATCTTAAATATAATGCAATCTAACAAGGGATCGAAAAAAGCTGATCTATAATCTTTCATGTTTGTTTGAATGAAAAAGAGAAAAAGTAATTCAAATATGTTGTTTATGTATATTCTTATCTTTCCTTTTTGTTATTCTATTTCAATTGTTATTTGGAATGGTTGAAATAAGATTTCAATAGATAAATACCTTTAATGCATTGATTTTTATTGTTATATCAAAAACAGTGGCAAAGCTATATTCTAAAAATAAAGTATCAAAACCTACAACAAGATTGAAAGGCCTCAAATAAAGTGTGTATATAAATTTAGTTAAATTATAAAAACTAAATTTAAAGGTTACACAATATTTAATTAAACTAATTGTGTTAGGATCATTTTTGGTATACTTTTAGAAGGAAATATTAAAATAAAACACATCTCATCCTAGAAACGACAATTATTAAATTATAAAAAGTTACTTTCATTAAAATCATTACATAAGAAAATAATATAAATATGCATAATGTATTGATTAAATCACCTTGGCAGTTTTCACATTACACATTCAATTGCTTATGTAAGAATCCAAATTATAATATCTTATAGCCACGTGACCTTACCTTTTAAAAGTAAACAACTTCAAAAGCTTTGTTCCATTCAATGCAAGGTTCTTTCTTTCAAATATAGGTTTCCTTTACAAGCGAGGACACACTCGTTGTTTTACCTCTATTCTACTGTTAAAACTTATCACATTGTTTATAAGATTTAAACTTGTAATCTTTAATTGATAAATACATCATTTAATCTCCAACACGTTCCCTTGAAACTCTTTTAAACATATGCAAGCAACTTTCATTAATAATCTGTTTAGTTTTTAGTAGGTATGAATTTAATCTTTAATTGTTTACATAAAAAGTTACTGTCACAAGACACTACCAAAAATGAATTCTTTAACCGTATTCACATTTTAAATTTGAATCATTAGTTTACCCTTTTATACTTGTTATCAACTCCTTCTATTCAAAAATTTACTAAACAGATAAGTTATTATGCCTCCTTGCTTTTCTTTTTCTCATTCCAAGTGTAGAGTCATCACTCCACTATATAGTTGTTGCGCACCTTCAAGCAACCCATAATTTTTATCACAATTCAATCAATATTCAATATCAACGACTCTTCAATTAATGAGCCATATTCCTCACCTATTTTACCTTACAAGGTGATAAGCTATCTACACTCTACACTGGGCAAAACATGTGGCTAGGGTCTGGTGGGCTAACAAGGTCATACTTGGTTCCAGTAAAAACACCGTTTTTAACAATATAGTCATTATGGTTCTAGTCGGGTTTTAACCAAAATGAATAGGGTCAAAACGAGTCGTTCTAGTCTTCTAGAAAATGATAAGTTTGGTTCCATGCATAATGAGTTTTAACCATAATGAAACTATTAATATTAACATAATACAATGATAATAAAGATTAAGTAATTATAGCATAAAAGGTTAAGATTATGTAATTCTAATAAGTTTGGTTTGGTTTAAGATTAGCCTTCAATTTAGTTTAGGAGTATTCATTCAGGACTTATTGGTCAATTTGGTTTAAGATTTTTTCATCCATGAAATATAGCTGAAATTTATTTCGTACACCTGTATCATAACGTAAGAATAAATTTTGAAATAATACTTAAATTTTTTTAGTAAAGTAATTCACGCTTTTTAGCATAAAAAGCCTCTATAGTTTCAAACGTGGTTATTCTAATCTTGTTAATATAGTGTTAAGTTTTTTAAAAATTGAATTACATAAATAAATATATTGAACCTAAGTTCACATTTAATGTTTATTTTTTTCATGTTAACAACAACTATCAATCTTGGTTATTGTTTAGTGCGTTTTTTCTTCCCAAATACCCCTTATTTTATGTAAAACTTTGAAACAAAATGGTTAAATAGTTACTTAGTTTCTTATATTTCTCTTTAAATCACTTAAGAATAACTTTTTTTATACATTTATTAAAATACATTTCATTTTTGTTGTTAGATTTTTTTTAAATGAATTAAATAAAACAACACTATAGAAACTTGACTCCAATGATGGGTGTGAAAGTGATAATAAAATAGACTGAGGTGACAAATACAGATAAAGATTTTAGTGACACTCATAATGGGTTGCAACATCTATATGCCGAATTGAGAGGCAACAAATGAGAAGATGCAAGATGGAGACGAAGGCCACTTTTGGGACGAGCTGGACGACATACACCTTACTGTTGAAAGATTCTCTATAAACTATCCTTAAATAAGAGGTTGTTAATTACACTAATGGTCCCTATGTTATATCCATATTAAGTGGATATGACCTCCTGTCCTCATTACTCATGAGTAACAACTTTGGTCGATTTTACTAACTCACATTAGAAATGTTGTGAAATAAATCTAGTAACCCTCCTCAATCCCACTACTTTCTTATTCTTTTTCCTCGCCGAATGGCACCTCACTCGACTCCCTTTTGCGGGCTTCCATGAACTTGTTGGGTTTGTTGGCCTAAAACGAAGACCAACAACCAGTATCAATTCCATCTCCATTGATGACTACAATAAGTAAATCAAGAATTAGATTCATCAAATAAAAAAAAAGGCATCCACCGCTACAACCATCACCTCCTTCTCTATTGAATGTGAGGAAATCCGAATCCTTAAGGCTTACTTAGTGAAGACGAAGAATCCTATAAACCATAATACACTCAAGTCACTTTAAAAATACTAGCATCACCCCTCTCCAATCTAAACAAACCCCAATGCGCTCCACCTCTTTTAATCGATGACAAGAAAGAAATTGATGTGTACTGGACAAGAAGCGACAAAGAAGTAGATGTTATGGTTGGAGGGATTTTTCGGTCATTTCACATAGTAAATACCAAGATTAGTCATATTTTTAATTTAAAAATAAAAAATAAGAATGATCAGACTTCTAACATGTATATACCACATAAATTCTTCATGAAATCAAAAACCAACTTCTACGAATGAAGTATGATTTACAATGAAACCAAACATTCCAAATTCAAAGTAAAGGTTCTAGAACCCGATGAATAAAATAGAAATATCAAATATCCTTAATCACCTAAGTACCAAACTTCAACAAACCAATATTATTTTCCAAGGTGAAAATTACGTGCAATAAAAAACCAAATTTGTCATCAATAAATCCATTATACGCTCACCATAAATATCATAAAAATCCAATAAAAATTCCACTTTACAATAAAGTTCTATATCACATTTTCCCTCAACCTACCCAACTAACTTACACCACCCCCATCTTTCCCCACTTGTCCAAAAACACCCCCCAACTTTATCCAAATTAAAAACACCAACTTCCAAGAACCTACCCCTTGTCCTCCACCCATTTCATACGTACATGCACCAATCCACCTATATATATACATTCAAATATCAATCAACTCCACTATCCACCTTCACCAACAACCTCACATTCAATCAATACAATGGAACCTTTTAATTGGCCTGCATCATCTTCCTCCGATTCATCTTCATCGGAATCTTCTTACTCCGGCCAAAAACCCAAACATTCCGACCAGATAAAAGGCCCGTGGACCGCCGAGGAAGACAGGATCCTAACCCGCTTCGTCGAGCGTTACGGGCCCCGCAACTGGTCGCACATTAGTAAATACATCAAGGGTAGGTCGGGCAAGTCGTGTAGGCTACGCTGGTGTAACCAGCTTAGCCCTGATGTACATCATCGGCCCTTTTCTAAGGCCGAAGATGACATCATTTTATCCGCACATGCCCGGCACGGAAACAAATGGCGACTATCGCCCGTCTGCTCCCGGGCCGGACAGATAACGCGGTTAAAAACCATTGGAACTCTACATTGAAGAAGAGGCGGTTTGAGAATCGTTCTCAAACCGCCTTGCCGGAGCGGGAGGTGGTGGTTGAAGACGGTGGTGATTTCAAGATGTTTTGAACTTTGGTGATGGTGATTGTGGTTTTAATGGTTTTCCGACGTCGGGGTCTCCGGTGAATGTGGGTGTTGTTGCGGTGGATGAGTGTGATCCGATGACTACTTTGTCGTTGGCGCCGCCGGGGAGCGGCGGAGGTGAGTCGCCGGAGATTAGAACGGAGAGTTTTCCGACGGAGTTTTGGGATGTGATGAGGGGGGTGATTGCGAGAGAGGTTAGGGAGTATGTTACGACGTCGTTCCCGGAAACTGGGTTTCATTATTGACTACTGTTGTGTTTTGTTTTGTTTTTATAATGGAAATTAATTGTTGATAATTCGTTACCTTGTAGTTTTGTTAGTATTTTATTTGATTTGATTGATTTATCAGCGGATGAAAAACATAAAAAAACTAGCAAAAAAGTATAAAATTTCTGTTCAACAATTTACAAGTTTAATCCGATCCTTGAGATATGCGTATTTACGATTTAACATCGAAATTCTAATCTATAACTTATAATAAAAGAATAACTATGGGTACACGTGACATCTTTCTAACACATCCACCTAAACATCACATGTGCATTGTCACATGTCCTTACATTTTTTAATTTTCAGTTAATATAAATTTAGAAACTATTAATTAATGTCAATTAGAATAAATACCATATTAATGATCAATTATAACTTTTAATTTGTTTCACATTTTTATAAGAAATTTGTTATTTATTTTAACAAATAATAATTAAGTTATTAATTTTAGTATTACCGTTAACAAATTTCGTTTAATTAAAATAAAAGTTGTTGACATATTTTGTTTTGAAATAATATTTTTCTCTTAATTAATTTTAAAATCCATGATATTATTCATATTTTTTATATTGTTTGTTTTCTAACAATATTTTATTGATGTAACTTTTACTCATCCTTTATAACTTTAAATATTATTACATAAATAAGTATTACATCTTTATAAATGATTAGTTTTTAATTTTAATTGTTCTTTGTCTTAGTTACGTATCATCGTTACATACTTTTATAGATTTTATCAAATTTGTTTATTAGTTAATTTCTTTTATTTTGATGTTGAGTTGTTCTACCTTTATTTATTTCTATTGTGGAACATCGTAATTTTTGATATCATTATATATAAAAAAGATTTTTATTCTAATTTATATTTTCAACAATATATATATATATAATATATATATACATATTACTGTAATTTATTTACTCATGTGTTATTTCAAGTATTGGTCCATTCGTATAACACACGGGTCACTAACCTAGTATATTATATAAGGGTAAAGGCCGTCAATGCATTAAGGGATCGAAAGGGTGAAGTGTCCGTTTAGGCGATGATCGGGTTGCTTTTGTTGGTGTTGTCGTTGTTAATTTAAATGTTTTTCTAGTTGTCCCAAGGACTAGGTTTTATGTATCTTTAAAAAAGTACCACTATAAATATCCAGCAAATTTAATTGTTTTCATACCAATTTCTTACCTATCTTCTTTCTCCAAACAATCCTAAAATGAATCCATTATTGAACGAGCGTAGATGCGACTAAAACATTGGTTCAAGTCTTTGTAAAGAGTCGAGTACACAAGTATATCCATAATTCGATTTATTCGTAACACCAATTAACCAATGTTTCTGTTACGACAGCTTTAGTAGCTATCTCGTTCATAATTCAATCTAATGTTCTCGATTTAACAATCGTACAATGATTTCGGCTACCATCAATCAACCCCGTTCTCCCAAAACATTTTATTTTATTTTTCAAATAAATACAAAAGATCGTCATCTTATTGGTGAATAACTAAACGTATGCAAAGTTGAAAGAAATTCAAAGCATATTTATCATGCTTTATATTAACTGTCATTAACTAACCATTTTATAATTTTGAAAGGGACTCTCATGTCTTATACATTGACTAACATTAACTACCAATTTTTTCTTGTCTTTGTTAGAATTGATATTCAAACATATTTATCATGTTTTATTTTCGTATTTTCCATTCACCTTCAAACAAAAAAGAAAAATCAAACACCAAAACGGAACCCACACGAATTGACGCCTTCGTACATTCTCACAGTCGTCATCACATATAGTCCGGTCCATACAACCTCGTTTCACCAATGTGGCCAAACGTGTTTTTTCCCGGTCTTCGATCTTTCTAGTTTCTCTTTTTACAAATATTTGATTCTCATTATCCATTGGACTTAACATGATCTATTTCACCATATTTTAAAATTCATCTATCATTTAGAAAAAGATGCACTTACAATATTAGTTTTAACAAACATGGATACTTCTTTTTGTCTTGCATTGTGTCTTCAACTAGTTTTATATATATGTCTTTTAAATATAAGGAAAAAGTATAGTTTTAAATTATATTTTAAAAATGGTAAAGAAGAAAAGTATGTAAGACTGTGGAGTATGGACCATAAAGGCCCACACGGTGTGTTCCCACTTGCCGTTTAACGTTTTATGCCTTAATTTTCAACACTTGTTTGAAAGTTGGGAGGGTGTCATCTTTGTGAGTTTGTTCATGCTAAAAACAATAAACGTGCTAATTCACAGTTTTTCACACTTGAAACCTTGTTTATTTATTTATAAGCATGTCATAAAAGTAAAAAATGTCGGTTTCTATTTAGGTAAGGTAACATGAACCTAAATATTTTAATCTTTGTGTTACAACTTTTGAGGGTTCAAGAGAACAATGATAATAGTGGACGGTTATATTCTTAAATTATTCTCATATATAAATGGATATTGTACTTAGGATGTACGCATGGGGATTTTATTAAACACACAGATATGAGAGATGAAAGTCTAGAAGGTTTGATTATTTTTTATGATTCTTGTATAAAATAAAACAAACAAGGTCGTTAGGTGTTATTTGTAATTTTTGATATGTTTTATAACACATTGTTATTCAAAATTTATCGCATATCAAGTATTTATCAGCTAAAAGTTTGATATTCTATGATCCATTTATGTTTGTGAAACGAAATTTGTTTTGGATTGTTTACGTTGTTTATAGGTGCGGAGCGGTTGTGAGAGATAGATATGGTTATTGGGAAGACTTGTAAGGGTTTTCGAAGACAAAAGCATAATTTTTAAGAATTAAGAAATTTTGACAAATATCTTGTAACAATTGGTTCGATGTTACGTAGGAAACGATGAAACAATCATGCTTAGTTTACGATCATGGTGCACGAAATATTTTTAATTTTTAAAAATATTAATCACCTTTCACTTACGAAATATTTTTAATTTTTAAAAATATTAATCACCTTTCACTTAGTTATTGGTTGTAAACTAAGCTCTCCTATAATTTTAGATCTTGGAATATTATCCTCATCATGAGTTCATAACAAATTTTTCATAGTTGTTGATTTTGAATCTTAAGTCTGAGGGATATAAAAACAAAAATTATAAACGATTAACTAGGCTTTAAGATTCAAGTGGGACCTAAACGAAACACTACTGTCTAGAAATTAAAGTCTAGATAAAAATTAAAGTCTTAAACAATTAACTCCTTAGCTTCAACTTCAACAATTTAACAATTATAAGACTATTTAAACGGTGACAAAAATGAATACATTTGGAATAAACAAATAAAGTTAACAATAAACATTCAAATAAACATAATTGAAAGCGATAAACAGTCAAGCATAGCCTTTTAAGTCATAAATTTGTACTTTGATAATAGATCAAAATGAAATAACATTATGTAAGAAACATGTAAAGTGAATATTGATTTGAATCAATCTTCACTTTCAGATTTAATCTTAATGCATTGAATATCCACAAAGGCTACCTAGGGAAATTGCATTTATTTGATGAAAGCTTCATTAGCATGTGTGTTTGTTAGCTTATTAATGATTTTATTAAGATGTTATATCTGAATTGGTGAGAGATAGAATGTGTTTGTTCACTTATAAATCATATGTTATTAGGTAAATCTTTAAAAAAATACTAAAAATTTTAAAACAAAAATGCCAAACAACCCCTTGATTACTTACACTTTTATGATAGTCACACTTTAAGGCTTTGAATTGTTTCTGAACACATTATTGCTTAGAAAAAGAACCAATATACTAGAGTTGCATCTAATGTTAGAACCAATATATATTCAATATACATCATAACATATATCCGAATCTTAATCAACCAAAAAACAATATACGACATCAAATCAATATATGCGCAAAGATATGAACCTAGCTTATTCTAAAAGCTAAAGACAACTCTCTGGTAGTTGAATTTGCCACCACTCCCACCTAATAGTTGCTTGTAATTCTCGATGATTCTTCAACCTCTCTTAATTGCATTGATAATTCAAGCATGTGAGACTGAGACCTGTGATGAGCGATTACTAGGCTGCTCCAGACAAACATAAATAGAAAATGGTAAACCTTAATTTCAACAAAAAATTTGAAGTATCTCTAAACGTGGGTCCAATGCAACTGCATATTTTCTTAATGCATATAAAACCAGTTCTACTTTTACTTATTATATTTGTCACCCAAAAATTACTAAATTACATATTCCTCTTCAAACAAACAAAAGTTTTTAGTGCAAGATTTTTTAAGTATGATTCGAGAAAAACTTAGTTTAAAGAAGAATGTATGAGATTGTACATTTGTACCTTTAATAAACACTCAACAATTATTATCTACTTGCTGACACTAATTTCAGAGATATTCAAATAGTGATTAAGTTTTATGGCTCAAAACTTGCTTAATCGTGAGCCAATATAGGCGATAAGCGTATAATACTTCCTTAACTGTGTTAAATGTTATTCGTGTTTCATCCTACAGGCGATAACCCACGGGAGCAATCGAAATTCGAAGCAGTTCGAACAATCTTTACTGTTTTTGATTATATTCAAACTTCATAATCTAGGGTTTCTGAAGGATCTCTCACCAGCACAAGCAAAAAAGCGAACACAAAATTGTCAGATAAACGAAGTCGATGGGTGGCGATACTCCTCCGAAACAACCTCTGTTTTGTCTAAAATGGCCATGGGGTATCCACTCAAACGATAATCCCAACAAACCCCTCAATTCATGTTCTTCAGGACCTCCATGGATCTTCAAATCTTTACAGACTCTTAGCTCTCTCGCGTTAACACTCGTCGATTCGGTCGCAAAACCCCAGAGCAAAACCCCACTTCAGATTTCATCTGGGGTATCGAAATCAAGGACGATGACGAAGGGTTTGAGTGGGGAAGAACAAGGGGAGTTAGAACAGAGGGCATTGGCTTGTGCTTTGAGTAATGGGAAAGATGCTACGGTGATTGAGTTTTACTCCCCCAAATGCAGTCTTTGCAATTCGATGGTTGATTTTGTTGGGCATGTGGAGAATAAGAATGCGGATTGGTTGAACATTGTTATGGCGGATGCGGAG
Organism: Flaveria trinervia; assembly: GCA_025506515.1. NCBI lineage: Eukaryota > Viridiplantae > Streptophyta > Magnoliopsida > Asterales > Asteraceae > Flaveria > Flaveria trinervia. The sequence continues at coordinate 100,779,386 of CM046452.1, forward strand.
AATGATAAATGGTTGCCTGAGGTACTCTTTAGTTCCTTTGTTTCAGTTTGAAGTATGTAATCGAAATGGGTTGATGTTTCTTCAAGATCGCTTATCTTTCTAGCAATTCCTGTTTAACATGAATGATATGTGGTTAGATTCCCTCTAAAAAGAGTACTTTTTCATACACCCATGATAACGCACTCCACCTGTTCGACGAATTGTCACTGGTTAGGCATTTCGTGGTCTGTAACATAGGCTTTCTGCAAGTTGTATAATTGAGACTCGGGCGTCTGCTGAGTAAAAGGTTATGCTAAGCGGACCTTCACCTCTCTGTTTTAACTAGTTGTATTCTTCATTCAAGTTGTCACGTCAATACAATCGACTTCTCTTCGTATTAAAAGACAAAAAATTCTTCGATTTAACAATTATGGGGGAGATACACTGAAGGTTACGGGGACGGGTGCATTTAGCCTCTCTTGCAAGATTAATGGATCCACTGGTGTCGTATTTCTGGTGCCATGAACAATTATTTGAAGTAATTAGTGTTCTGATTAAAGTATTAAACACTTAATGTTGCATTTTACTTTGCATTATTATGATCAAAACAAGTTTTGTTGTTTTGTTGTTTTGCTATCTGTCTCCTGATATCTCTTTCACTATTTGGTTTGATTGCAGCTTCTCCATTATGACATAAAGTATGTTCCGTGCTTTGTGTTGTTAGACAAACAAGGGAATGCTCTAGCCAAAACAGGTGTTCCAAACAGTCGGCTCCATGTTGTTGCAGGTATTTCTCATCTTCTTAAATTGAAGCGCCCATCTTGAAGATAAACATTGCAATGCTGTGACAAATTATCCGGTTTTCCTCTCCTCTCAGTCCCTTTTGTGTTAAACAGTTTCTTGCCTTCCCATTGCACAATATTTAGCTTAAATTGATTGTATCGACTTGAATTATTGAGAATAATTTGAATTTCCACCATACTGGAACATAAAATTATGTATTATATAGACCCTTTATATAAGCTTGTTAAAGAAATTTTGAAGTGAATACCTGTATCTTTTCCCCTTAATTGTTCTAGAGAAACATATAACCCAAATATAATTGTCTTCATGCTCAAACTATTTTGCTCTTCTTTCGCAACTGATATGTTTCTCTTTTGACTTCACTGAAGTGTTTGTCATTTCTTTGTAGCTTCCCTTTTTTTTCCTAGTATGTTATCATTTATAGTTTATATGATTTTATCGTTTTTTATAGAAAACTAAAATTCGTCTAACGTAACACATTAGTAAGATATTACATGTATCTAAGATATAAAATGATTCATACTCACCAAATATTAGTAAGATATTACGTGTAATAATGAGACAGGTCACTCTAACATAAATTTTACAAATTTAAGCAGGAATCTTTCCAATACATTTATGACTTGTATTTTCCTAATCAGGAAATAGAACCAAGTCTTCAAAATAGAATCAAATGCTCACAATAACCATATGAATGTAGGCTCTTGCTTTCAAAGAATCAAACACTTAATTGACATTATGGGAGTAAGTTTTCATGATCCAATAATCACACGTATACATATATACGTGTATTAACTCTCACACTCACTAGCACACTACTCTCCTCACCCATATATTTGAAGTTTAAAAACCTTTTTGAAAGACTAAAACAACAGTTAAAATTTTCATTTCAAATTTGCGTATTTACAACCATGAAAATCCAATGGAGTCATTCAGATCTCAGAAGTTCTTGAAGGATGCTTCTTCCTTCATTCAGAGTATCCAAATGAGAAACTTCAGAAGCCCATATGTTTGCAACGGGCATCATCATGTCTAGCCTTTGTAGCTGTTCCTCTATCTGATTCACAGCTTCTGAATCCAACACACTAACAACAACATTCTGCAAAATGAAATTAATAAAATCTTTCAGCTTTTATTCATAAAGTTAATAAAGGTTTATCATGTCTCACCCAAGTGTTACTGGAGCAAGCTTGGAGCATTAGAGACTTCAGAAACTGCTCATCTGATTCTTTGAGTACACTGTCCGATTCAACCGAAACTGGAGCATCTAGACATGAAGAGTCAGACTCCGATCCATGGTTCTTGATTACAATCGTACCATGCTGATTTAAAATATCTGTAAGCCGAGACATAGTGTCGCCGCATGTCTCTAATTTATTGTTGTTTAATTTACGTAATCTTCTTTTAGCACGTTTATGTGGCGACCATTTATGAGAACCCAGTAAAGTCACTACAGTCTCATTATCAGTCCAGCAACAGCATGAAGATGACCCGTCATCTATGCAGAAAAACAAGAAAAGAAACATGTGGATTAATGAAACTTCAACCTTTTTGAACAAATCAGACAGTTTCAAACTATTGATTTAGTATACCCATAATGAAACCAGCAAGTGGAAATTGTAGCAACTCACTGTTCTTTTCCACCACCAGAACATAAACCGACACAACCTGCCAATGAAACTGCTCAATTCCATGCCATTTATTGTATAATTAGAGCTGAAAGGCAAAATAAGATACGAATGCATGAGCTACCCTGCAATGGAGCCGCATCTTTTTCTGGTCCGAGAACTGCAACATTTCAGAAATTAAAGCTGTAGGACCAGTAAATAGCGAGGTTGAGGTTGTGGTCCCCACAACTGTTTTAACAGATGTAGTATCCTGCTCATTGCTATGTTGGTTGTCATCAACGATTGAGTTGATTTCAATGAAAGATGCGGGAGTCAACTTAAGTACACCTCCTTCACTAATACGACATGAATTTGCAATTAGTAGTAAGAAATTATGGACGCCTCGTCAATAAATATTCTAAATTCCTAAATGATACAAAAAGCCTCGAAAAAACGTGTGAATGACACATACGCTGTTAAAAGAACACGGTGAAAGCTAGCTTTGACGCCTGGCCCAAATCCAGTGGGATAACTGTGTTCACTTAAGCTGCTGTAAATCTTCACCTGAAATGATCATAACTATGAGAAAAAAAAATATAAGCAATCATAAAAAGGAAAAAAAATAAAGAATGTAGCATTTACAATGTTATGGTCGATTAAAACATGTATGCAGACATTATTGGTCACTCCAGGAACAATATGGTGACGAGCTCCATTATAATTTTGATGCTCTAAGTTTGTAAAAGGTCGGCTCTGATCAGACCTATGAACAGCCACTACCCGGCCTTGCACAGATAACAAATTCCCTGTTGGCAAATTTACACCAAAGGCACTAGTTGGTGCTGATGCACTCGTCACTTTGATTGAGTTAGTTGGCTGGATAAGATCTTGCTTTAGTTCTTTGAGTTTGACCTCTAATAAGCTTAAATGGTCAGGAGACAGATGTATACAAATATCTGGACACATCTCACTCCATCCATCAATTGACGGCAATTTGGTGGGACCAGCCTCATCATCAGAGAACGAGACATTCCAGAGATGTGATTTGGTAATCAAAGATACTTTGTCGGAGTTCTTTGCAGTACACACCAGACCATTGTAATGATGTTTTACCAAGTAATAACCACCAATTCTCAATGACTGCAATAATCATCATATTGTAAGAAACCAAATCAATTGTAACGAAATAGATTGACGAATAATTTATGGCTAACCTCAAACTTCCAGAAGCTATCAGACTTGAACTCTAGGAGCACCTTCTTTGCAGCTGTAGTGCAATTCAACATGTGACCCAAGTTGGCCATTGACTTGTCACTATAAGTTCGATATTCTATGGTACATGGGAATTCATGTAGACGACTTAAATCACACCATTTTTTATCACCAGATGTACATTTTAAATGGTCATGTAGATTACCATCATCCGATGATTCAATCAAATCTATCTCCTTGTTGTGAAGGACTAAATTCCAAGGAAGAATGATGGCCTCAGCATACACGCTTGACTTGTTTGAAACAATATATTCACCTGGAAACTGAAATTATTTTGAACTTATATTAGTCAAGTAAATTACTAGTAATTGATGTTGTCCTACTACAAAACATACCTTTTGTTGTACAGGAAATTTATGTGCTAATAAAAGCAGGTGGAATACTCCACTTTGTAGCTCCTTCAAATTTTCTTCCATATCAACACTAGGACATAGGATATGATTTCTTGCTTCTGTATCTTTCATATAGCAATGTATGTAAATGTTAATCTTTTTCCTCCCTGCTGAATGAAAATGGTTGAAAATATTCCGACATGTAAAGGTTCGTTATTGAGTAATTCCAAACGTTCTAGATGTCGATAAAATCCTTCCATCACAACACTAAAGTTGTTTATCTAATCAATCAAAAAAGAGAGCAAAAGAGAACTGTAAATGAACAGATACAAAACAATTTTGCGTAGATATGAAAGAATGCATTATAAGAATGTAAGTATGTAACTAACCAAACATCTTCCCCAATAAGTTAGGTAAACACTCTCATATGTACATGAGAGGTCCCAAGTTCATATCATATAACCTACAAGAGAACGTATTTACCTCATGTATGTCCTTGATGCTCCAAACAGATGGAAGATCAGGTATAACAACATCTATGCTGCCAGTTGCATCAATTAATTGTAATTTTCCTGATTGCTCGAAAATCTACATACACCGAACAAAACATCTAAGAACTTTTATAAGGTCATATAACAGGAGATGGGAAAACTTACTAACCCTTAAATTTCCAAGCAAAACAATGTTCATATCTTCACTTTTCAAAATTTTCCTAAGTGGTTGATCATGAAACTTCCCTCCGCAAAACAAACGACTATATTGATGGTTCATGTCATATAAACTTTTTACAAACATATCTTCACACTGACTGATGAGATTGGATATGGGCACAACCTAAAAGAATGCCATAATTTCATTACTACAAACCTAATATAAAAGAAGATGCTCAAACAACAAACTTCACTAGAAACCGTAATTGCTCAGACGTACCAGTTTCGGAATATTGCAGTCAATTTCCTTGCCACATCCGCATAAGTCATGCAAACAATACTCTGAGAGAACTCCATGCTGCCAAACCAAACATGTTTTTAAGTCTATGCATGTTAATTACAACCAGTGTGTTCCCTCCCCTTGACAATATTCAAAATAATTATACCCTAAATCGGAATACTGATAAAGGTAAACATGAACTGCAATATTTCTGAGCTAATCCCTCCATCTGCAAAATATCATAAATATATGTCTAAACTTAACACAAAGTTTGTTAAATTATATACAACAATGTGAAATCATAACATGTGAAATCCTTAAAGAGATTATACATTGCCAAGGCTACAAACACATTACATGTTTTGATCCTAAGATCTCCATCTCAGATAAAACACCAGCAAACTTTTTCCTCAAAGATGAAACTACTAGTAACACCCTGAGATAAAAGCTTATTAGCACAATATTAAATGCCAATAATGCAAATAGATACTATATTAAATTCACAGTAACTACCATAGTCTAGCTGAAAATTGAAGTGATTCAATAAACTTCCTAAGGAGGCTTCGTGATTGTAAGACTTGGTAGCATCTGCAGCAAAGAAAATAATATATATAATATGTTAAATACATGAGACTTGTAATTAGCTGTCACAATAAAAAAACATATTAGTTGAAGGAGTTAGCAGCATTAAGTCACTAACCCACTTTCAACTGGAGAAAATACATTAACACGGATGCTAGTCTTGTAACATGATCCAAATATTATTACTTTTGTCCATGCAAATTTGGGATCCTCCATATGGAAGTTTCTTACAGTAACCTGACAGCATCAACAATCCATGTATTTAAAAATTTGGGATCCATATAGTAAAATAAGAAGCCACTTTACAGTTTACGTACAATCGCACCAATTCTTAAACTATGCGGTATCAAGAGTTGATTATCCGTAAGTAAAAGCAACACTTTCTGATCCAATTCAACAACCATCCCCTGCATAAAGCTCCCGGTGATACTTCCAGTATAGACACTGCATACACCCTTCTGTCTGATGGCAGCATTTCTTCCATTACTCACATTATTACACACAGACGTTGGAAGATGGATAATAGCTTTCTCTGTGGACACATACATCATCAAAGACTTCCCTTCTCCAAGAAAAACCATCTTCTTCTTCATACCAGATATCATCACAGTCCCTCCAACCAATCTTGAAATAACAGGATACCAAACCGAAGCAGACCCACAAAAGTAAAGAATTTTGGACTTGGAAAAAGTATGATCTTTAATATGTTCCACTGTCAAATCTTGCAATAACACTAACCGATCTCTAGAACTACACAATTCACACTCACAAACACGAATCTCCGCAAGAACCCATTAAGATTATTCGTACCCGTTTTACTAGCTGTACAGGGGACATCAGTAACAGGGCTAACGGATATTAACAAACCGTAAAGCAAATAACGACGAACAATACTCTCTTGAAACGTAGGAGACACAGAGTTCAAACAAAACGCATTAAACTTCAATGCAGAATTTGTTTCATTTTGATCAAATTGATCGAGACTCCACCTGATGATTTCCAGGTATCCGCCATGGGGTTTCAGCGGAAGAAAATTAAACGCGTGAACTTCGATTGTTTGGCCGATGATTCGAAGATCGAGGTGGAGGAGGTCGCAGCAGACGGTGGCGGAGTGGTCGGAGAATTTGAGGCAAGTGGAGTTGGTGCAAGAGGAGGAAGGGGTGGTGGGGGTTAGGGTTAGGGTTCCGATTAGGAATGTTGGGTGGTGAAGGGGTTTTAGGATGGTGGGAGTGTTGGGGGTTTGTGGGAGGGACGGCGGAGGTTTGTGGTTTTGTGGGTGTAGAGGAGGGGTGGAGTCGCCGGAGGGGAGGGTGGATGCGGCGGCGAGGGGGCGGCGACGGTGGAGGAGGGCGGAGAGTGAAATGGGTTTTAGCGGAAGTTTTTCTTCCATTGGATTGGATGGGCGGGAACACCAGCCCGTCGTCATTTAAATACCGCAAAGTCAGGACTGCTTCTTTCCGAAGCGTAACCCACAAGCAACAGTGAACTCATGTGTGTTAAATATAAGTCACAGGTTAAGTTGACATCTAAATATAAGAAATATTAAAGGTTCTAAGTCCGAACAATATGTTCAGAGTTAAGTCAGTGGGTTTTTCCAGCAATGATTTTCTCTTTAGTTGGTTAGGGTGCGGTCCCGGTTGGAACGTGAATAGATTGGTCCGATTAGTATAACGCATGTTTTTCGAAATCGAGTTGCACATTTGCCGTGCAGGAAAATAAAATATAAAAAATATAATTTTCGGGTTATTTTGTGAAAATTTGAATCTTTTTTATTACGAATAAGAATCATCTCATGTAATAACGACTTAAATCTTAATCCAACAAACAAGATATCAAGGACCTCTTTGAATTCATCCGCATCAAAATCAAAATTTGAGTGATAACATGTGTTGGTTTGATACTGAATGAAATTTAAACGAGTTACCTTAAATTCTTTAAGAGAAAGAATTACATATTCCTTACAAATTATCAAGTAAGCCAACTAAGAGCATAGGAAACCAATTGTTGTAGCCTCCTCGTACGCCACAACCCATCACAGCCACTAGCACCTATAGTGGCACAGTGATCTTACGTATCATTTTTTAAAATATTATTAACATTTTTTTCATCTTATTATAGTCGTCTTTTCATATCATTTTTGTGAAACACAATGTAGATTTCAAGCATCATTATGTTTGATGGTTATGATTTATGAGGTAGGAAACTAAGTGAATTTGTGTGTAGTTCACCGTAACCTTACTTATTTTTCTCACGACTTCACTTTAAAACTGGTTTGCATAGCTTTGAGTGGGGGGGGGGGGGGGGGGGTAGGGGTGGGGTTTAGGAGTCAACCATTTTATCTCGATGGTTGTATCTATAGGCGGGCACAAGTGAACCCCATAGGTACACCCACACCCCATGGAAATTTTATTTTGTTCTTGTATATACGAGCTAATCCCGATTGACCCTCAAGAAAGTTTGATATCAACCCCTATGAAAATTTAAAACCGACATCAAAGAAATTTTCACATCAACAAAACAATAAAAGTTTGACATCTTACCTCAAACACTTTTACAGAGACAAGCTTGTTATAATCTAACATGTTTACAAAAAGTATTCATAAACATATTAACTAGATAAATAATTAAGCTCATTAGTATGTTTATTCTTATAAATCAATTAGTTGCCAAATGTGTAATAATAATTATTTTAAAAAACTAAACTCATTATTCTATTATCTCAACCATTAAATAATTAACCTAATGATTAATATATAATTCAATACAATTTATAATATTATAATATTAGCAGTAATTGAAAAGGTGATTAGTTCAATTACACATTCGATTATATACAGTTTGATTGCCGTCGCCCTAAGCTCTCAACTGATCAGTTTTTACGATAATCTTGCTATTGGATCTACATACCACCACTCGCTCTTCTATCCACGGTTACACCTCTCTCTCAAACCTGATTATAAATAGCTATAAAACTTAAAATTAGTTATTCCTTATTAAAAGATTGACAAATTTATATTACGTGGATTAAATTTAATTTGTTTTTATCTTTTTTATTATGTGACTAGACCAGAAGTAAACCAAACCAGAAAAAAAAACTTAATTTAATATTCAACAGTTTACACGCAGACACAAAAATATCCAACCCCCATTAACAAAATTCCTAGGTCCGCTACTAGTTGTATCAAGTCACATCTAGTTCTTATCGAGCACGAGCAATCAAGTGGACACCGAAAACAACCATTATAAAGGGTCCCGAGGCCGTAGACTCAAAAAACACCTTTCTGTACTCAAGCCAGCCAATATATGGGAATCGGGTGAGAGGAATAGAGAAAATGAGTGTAGTGTGAGGTGTCTTGAGAGATTTCTGGTGGTGTAGAAAAGATGATTTCTGGAAGGAGTTATGTTTCCTTTTATAAAGGAAGTGTGGGCCAACCTAAATTGGGCCTATAGTTATTGGTGTTCAGTTTCCCTTTAAATGAATTATGAACCCTCTCCAGTTGCCGAAACATGTCCAAGTATGCTAATAGTTGCTCATCAATTTAGTTAAGTCGTTGTACTAACAACCCTACAACTTACGGTGTATGATTTACCCAATGGTCCTTATTCTTATTACCACACTATTTATTTATATCAAAAGCCCTCAGATACATACCAAGTTCATAACAAACCAGTAATTTTAGTGTAAACAAATCCCTATTCGGTACATTATTTGATTTTATACACTAAAAGTGCTCTTCAAATACAAGCACACACAAAATCTTCTTGTGCGAGATACCAACCTACTGAGCTACACACACCATTTATGAATCTCTAATTACAACCCCATTGAATATCTACCCAATCCTTAGACTAGATTCTACTTTGTTAATGAATCCGAAAATTAATACCTATTAATTTACATTTCCTATCTTTCCCTACCGGGGGTTGCTGGAAGGGAATATGTTCTCCTACCCTCACCTGTAACAGGAGAACGAGTTGGAACACCAATATGGTGTGTGCTAAAGTTGAACTCACTTGGAACAACTTTGGCAGCTGGAGGTGAATAGTCCGTTTTATTCTCTGAATTCGATCCTTTAGGTGTCCCACTGCGCAAAATTGAAGAACATTGATCGCAGGTGTTTCAGTTGCATGCGTAAAAAGATTATAATGTAGGAGCATATAAGAATGACTTACCAGTGAAACTGCAGTTTACCATGTTTATCCCATTTGCATGGTGAGTGCTGCATCACATCTTTGGGATGTGTAGTTGAGTCCCTTGGATTATACGGTATTTCTGGAGTACAGAAGCATATGGAGTTTGGAACAATAAGAAGATTATAAAAAAAAAGATAATATTTTCTAATACATACAGCCATTGGAACTTACTTTTAGTTTCACACCAGAAAATTCTTGCTTACAAAGTGAAAGATGCTGATCAAACGAAAGGCGCACAAAAGGATGTTCAAGTAGCAAAGCAGCTGATGATCGTTTTTCTGGATTTCTTTGCAAACATCGATTGAGAAAATCCTTCCCTTCTGGTGATAATGTTTCTGGTATAGCTGGGGATCGGTTTAATACATTGAACATTGCTTGCACCTAATGACACATGTAATTGAACAATTATTAACTGGTGCAGAAAAAAAAATTAAAATTTTAAAAATTTAAACAGAAAATTACCCCATTGAGCTCGCCCCAAGGAGGTTTCCCCGTCACCATCTCAATCACTGTACACCCCAAGCTCCATATATCCATGGTAAATGTATGTTCCGGATTGGCATCTTTTCGCATTACAGCTTGTATAACCTGCAACAGAAGAGGTGAATGTTACCGTTATTATGACTCTAAGCATGATGCTTAAATTTGTACTTTGCAAGAAATACCTCTGGAGCCATCCAATGTGGACTGCCCTTTAAAGAAAGATCAATCGCATGAGGAGAAAGCTGCAAAGAAACAATTTTATCAAAATGCAAGAAGAAAATATATGTGTATGTAGTTTATACTAGAGCTGATTTAAGGTGTTATAAATATATATTTATTATTTTCAGCTCACATGTTTTGCCAATCCAAAGTCTGCAAGCTTCACAACACCAAATGCATCAACAAGTAAATTTGCTCCTTTAATATCCCTATGTAACACAGACATAAAAATCATTAAAATTTCAACTGTAATTCCGTTTAGCTTATCTGCTTTCACAAAGAACAATGATACCTGTGCACGGTTTTCTTGCTGTGCAAGTAGGCTAACCCTGAGAGAATATGACGGGTAAAGTTCCGAACCACAGATTCAGTTATAGCTCCACAGTGTTCCCGCACATATTTATTTATGGACCCAGGGTGAACATACTCCAAATATATGCAAAACCGGTTCTCAACCTGCATAGAAGGCAGAATTATGTCAATAAATATCTTTAATGCATTAAAAGGAAACAACATAAAAGAAGCCTGAAGAAACTCACCACTTCAGAACCCAAATACTGTACAATATTTCGATGCTCTAAATTTCGAAGAACTCTTATTTCCTAAAACAGATAAATTGTTGATAAAAAATATTTAATATCTTTTCATACCACCTTCAATAACCCACCATCATGTGATATGAGGTTATGAACAAACAATTATTAATACATAAAGGTTTAGAAGTATAACCTGCTCCAACTGCCTTATACATTCAGATGATTTGGGGTCATCAGGAATGATATCGACTTCTTTCACTGCGCACAAACTCCCTGTTTCACTACAATAAATAACATAAAAATTAAACTCGCAGTAGCAAAAAAAAACTAAAATTTTGGCTCATGGCATACAATATACCGGTTGGTTGCTTCATATACACTGCCATAAGTACCACGCCCCAGAAGTTTCCCTTTTACCCATTGACCTTTTATTGACTGCCCCTCAGATTTATCCAAACTAGAACGTCTAGAAACAGGTTTTGAAGGTGGTAGGGGAAGTGGGTGAACATTGTTAATGTTGCTATCGGCTCTACCATTCACATAAGGGCTTTGTAATGGTGGACTGTGCAGTTGAGTACGTCTTGTTGATGACTCAGAAGGTGGTGACAAATGAAATTCTTGAATGCCAGCAACCGCAGAATCAAATATATCAACTGTACTAAATCTTTTGGGGCTAAGTGTAGGACTAGTGAAGGTGGTAGCCGGGGCACTTCTAGCAGGAACATCCAACCTGATGTCATCACCAACCTTTTCACCATTTAAGTTTTGAGGATAACCTTTCCGGCGATGGTAAGTTGAAGGTTTAGATGCTATCGGGATACCACGACTCTTAGTATACATCCCACTTCGATCCAATCTACAACTGCATACACAGAATATATCAATCCTGCACCAATAATAGACAGACACTCCAGCATTTCTGCAGGCACTAATATCTTAATCTCCCTAGAAATCAAATCACCCTATGTTTTCATCTGCAAAATGCAAAATTCACCTAGATTTTGCCACCAATTTGCCCTAAAATTATTATATCTTTGGGTAACAGATAAACTAATTACATGGTAATATTTCATCCCTCCCCCCCCCCCCAAAAAAAGGTCTACAATCCATACAATTCAAAGCTGAAAAATCAATGATTGAAGTCTAATGCCAAATTGCAGGTATGGTTCGTGTATGAAGGCAGTAGCGGATGTCTAGAACGTCTACGTATCCTTAATTTCATTTGGATCAATACTTGTTCGCTAAACCCTAAGATGTATAAGAACTAGAGATTAAAGAAACTTACCGTTCGTTTCCTCCGATACTCACTTCAGCCGGAAACCGCAATTCATCATTAGGAAGTGGCAACGGTTGCGGCACGGCGGACGACGACCAGTGCTCCGGCAGCCGATGAGGCGACCTTGAGTCGGAATTCGGAGAATTAGGCAACGATTTGGACACATCACCGTCATCCTCCTCCGGCGCACAAATGTACTCCACCGACACACGACGAAACTTATGCTGCCTCGTGAGCCTCTTCTTCGACTGCGGTGAAAAAAACCCTCCGTTCATCAAATTCCCGCACGGTGACGTTGATGATGAACACGGAGACGATTTCGAAGAATTGTTGTTAGAATTAGAGGTAGAAGCAAAAGAAGGCATCAGATTAGCAGGGGAAGAGAGATGAAACCTCCTTTTACTGAAGAACTTACTCATGATCAACCAAATTCGCACACAAATCCACCAAAATAACCTAATTGCTTACAACAACAATGAAGAACGAAATTGAGGGTTTTGAGGGTGAAGAGTCGTCGCGTTTACTCACGATTGTCAACATTTGAATCGGTAATTGAGACATCTGTTTGTTTCTTCAATGTTGTCATGATGGAAGTAAAGAACACGATTATTATTATATCATCATCATCATCCTCAACTGCCTCCTTATTCTTCCAGTGCGTGTAAGATGTAAGAACTAAAAGTCAAAGGTCAATGCTCGTGTGTTGTGTGCATACTCAGTCGTACCTATACGTGTAAGTTTTGTATGTATATATGCAGGAAGAAGAGATCTTCCATTGAATTTTCAAAAATAGACCAACTACAACTATGTACAGATGGAGAGGGAGAAAACAATACGTTGATATTTGGATTGAGAAAGTTGCATTTGATCCTGCTAGCTATTTGTTGTATTTCATCTAAAGATCCTTTGATCCTTAAAAGATCTTATTCACAAGGAAGATCTTATTCACAAGGATGCTCACATTACTTTTTTTTTTATATCTTTCGATTAAATAATATTTTTAATATTTTTATTGTTATATTTTTTTTTTCATTCACAATCATTTTTAAAATATTAAAAAATTTGTGAACGTTGTACCGTGATTGTTCATATTTTCCCAAATATAAATAATCATGGTACATTCCCATAAATATTCCATCGCATTCACTCACAACCACTAACAACAACCATCCCTAATAATATATAACGCACACTCACATCAAAAATAAAAAACTCACTGTGAATGCTCTTAAAAAATATTAATTCATTCAAAGTATATTTCTTATTTTTATTTATATAATTATATTAAAAATTACTATTTAAATATCTTATTTACAACTTTTTAACAGTAAATGTACGACTATGTTTCGGATGATAAGTGTTATATTAATCAGGTTCACCTGTTCGTTTCCCAGTCGAGCCGCACCCTCAACAAACTCATGAGGAAACTCATTGCTAAGAGAACACTCTAACTCAACTCTAAACAATTTGCTTAGAGTGAGACCTGAACCCATGATTTATCTTTTTCAATTAAATAATATTTTTAATATATTTATCATTACTTTTAATCTTTCCTTCACTCACAACCATTTAAAACATGTTACAAAAAATTATAGGGTACTAAACAATGTTTTCCAAAAATACATATTGAACAATAAATTTTTAATATCTTTTAATCACAACCACTAATAACCATATCATATAATATATAAAATACACTCACATAATTTTAGAGGACGGTCTGTGAATACTCTTAGCGAAACAAGCCTCTTCTTTTGTAAATTATCTATGTTTGAGTTGTTAAAAGTTTGAATTAAAAAGAGATTAAATGATTAAAGAAGTTTTGAGCCAGGTATAAATTAAAATTAAATTTCTTTAATAAACGAGTTTAAACTTGATATTTATAATTTGAGTTTGACAAAGCTTACAAACTAAAAAGAACCTGTAATACAATATATGAATAACTTTACATTTTATATATATATATATATATATATATATATATATATATATATATAATATTAGAGAATAAATGAGATCAAGATTGAGCCTGTACCATATTTAAGCTTGTAACATTACTCACAAGTAAAGCTAATGTTTTAAAAATAGCGTTAGAAAACAGACCTGGCTCAAGCCCCATTAAGTTAAAAGTTCTAGAGATAGTCGAGCTCGATCCAATTCATCAAAACCCAATTTCAAAAAGAAATATCATGTTATTTCTAAAAACACATAAGCTTATTATAGTTATCCATAAGTTTATTAACTTAATCTTGTGGTTTTAAATATTTTCTTAAAGTCAAGCTTGTAAGAGCATTTATAGTTCGTTCCCGTACAACCAGTCTAATAAATTACAAAATAAATCACCTATCCTTTTTCAAAACCTCTCACATCAAAAATTGCATATATATTCTTATCTCAATTTTGCAATACTATATATTTTTTATATTATTTATCTATTTTCCACTCAAATCCACTTATAAAATATATTAAAAAATATGAATAATAAACAGTAAGCCTGCTTTTTCTTAAAATTATATGGATATATATAGAAATAAGAAACGTGATAAATGTGTGTTTTGATATTTTTGTTAAAATTTAAGGTTTATAATGTGTGTAAGGGGCGGGTTAGTAATGTTCTAAGTCCATAATCTATTAGAAGTAAGTTTATCATCTTTCTTTAATTGAAGTAATTTCATATGCCTCGGAAAAATTAAATTTATATTCACTGAGATTGAGCGGAATAATTATAAGAAACTTCAAAATACAGATTATTGAATTTTGATAATAACAAGAGTCTCACTCAATAAGATAAAGAAATAATCATTGTGTGACATATTCAAATCTAAAAATTCTTAATTTATTGTATTAAATAACGTATTTAATGAACTTTGATTGCTTTTTGTCCTGTTCGTTGGAATTGAAGTAACAAAAGAATGCTTAAGTATAGTGATTACGAGATTATCAAATTGGAGCAAAGTCAAATTTTATTGTTTGACTTTGAGATGCAATTTGACTTGTAATGTTATATTTATGGTTGTTTGAAATTTTTTTTGTTGTAGTCCATCTTGCTTGCTTGCTGTTGAGAATGAAAAGTCATGTTTGTCCATCTAAATATCAAAATATCTTGTTGAATTGGTTGGTTGCTCATGACTCATGATGAAGTGTAGACCTGTCTTTCTACACTCTTGATCAAAGATTTGTTTGGGGTAAGTTTTACAAGGTTGAAGAAAGTATAAGGGGGTTTAAGTGGGTAATTCAAATTGGGAGGTGAATGATCTGGGAAAAACTAAAAGTATGGGGTTTAAGAGCAACATGTGATGGTGCAGTCGTCACTTTTGTGGTCAATATGCGAAAGGAGTTGGAATTGGTTGTGAGTTGATTAAAAGCAGACTTTTGTCCCGTCTCATAACATGAGGGTAAAAAGTTGTTTGGTAACTTATTAATAATTAAGTGGTGAACTAATAAAAGATCTGAACTATTAAGTGTTAAATCATTAAGAGGTAGTATATCGTTTAACTATTCAAAGACAAATGTCTGACCAATTCAGATAATATGTCTTAACCATTCAGCATTAGACCTCTTAACCATTCAGTATCAGTATAATGTTTAACCATTCAGAGGTAAATGACTTAACCATTCAGACATGTGCTGACGAAACAAACAGTCTGAACCATTAAGTGCTGAACCATTCAGACATCCGAACCATTAAAAGACTGATTAAGAGGCTGTCAAACAGCTCCTAAGTTTGGATGGATTGTTGTGTATACAGTCAAGCACGTCTATAATATTAAGTTACTAGCTTTAGTAAACCCGTGTATTACACGAGTCGACTAAATAAAATATAGATATAATAAATTTATTAATTATAAAATAATATTTTAAGATATAATATGACGGAAATTACGTATCAGAAATGACTATAAATAATAAAACAGTGATATCAAATTTTTAAAAATTTTTAAAAAATAATATTTTATTTTAAAACAAACCGTATAAAAACATTATTTTTAAAAAAATTTCTTATTACAACTCCCAAATTTGATTATTTTTTATTTTTAAAAAAATTGACTTATTAAAAATATCAATTTATTTAGAAATAACTTTAATAAATAAATTTCTTTCTTAACTTATTATATATTAAAATGTATTATAATAATTTTATTAGTAATTAAGGTAATTATTTAATACGAGAGAGAGACGAGAAAAAATTGGTGAGAATGATTGTGGTGCTGACACGTGAGACCTCCATTTACCCTTTTATTAGAGTAGTGAGATATGATTAATATGGTTATTTAATAGGAGAGAGAAGCGGGAAAAATTTGATGATAATGAATATGGTGGTGACAAGTGGCACATTCATTTACTCTTTTATTAGAGTAAGAAGATTATTTCTTTAAAATTGCGACTGATAATCTACGATTGTGTAGGATATGTGTTGGCTATCGGATCGAACAAGAACAAGTTTCCCCTTTCATGTTAGTGGGCACGTCAAAGCTTGTTCATTTTCTTAACTACCATGTCTATTTGAATAGAATATTCACTACGGTGAGATTTAAGGAAAAAATCGACGTGGTTACGGACTTTGGAGAGTGAAGAGACAATGACTGGTTTTTTTCTTATTTTTAGGTGACTTCTATGCGTAAAGATCACACTTAAGGATTGTATTATGCCATTAAACAAGTTTATGGTTTAGATGAAAAAAAAGAGTTTTTTAATTCAAACAAAACTTTATGATAATTTATATTTAATTCATTTGTAAATTCTAATAACCCATGTAAGAAAAAATAAAGATACGGTAATCATAACTTTTAAAACTGGTTACACGTGAAGAAAAACATTAAACTTAATGTTGAAGGATAATTTACCAGTCTAAAGAATAATAGTCCTTTACAAACATACGCTTTAACCCATGAAAACATCTCGGTTGAACTCGATTAAATGAGACCGTCCTTTCTTTTCCATGGAGTACCAATGGTTTATTTATTTACTACGTTATAACTTATGTATTACATGAGTGGAATAAATAAACATATTAAAATCATTAGTTTATGAAAATATTTTATTTTCAAGATATTATTATCCATTAGTGAAATAAACGTATAATGAATATTTAAGTTATAATACATAATGAAATATAAATTATTACTCTATATTTAATATGTATTAATAAATTATTAAAATAACTACATTTATATTTTAGATGTTTAATAGTTTAGTTATTTACAATAATTATTATTTAATATGAGAGACAAGAAACACAAATATACATATATTTATTTTAACATATTTTAGTTAAAAAAGGCAAATTAATTATTGTTTTTATTTTCGTATTTATTATGAGAGAGAGAAACAAGAAAATTATTTTTTTATGTTAGAATTATGACACGTGTCGTTTGATATACTAAAATGATACGTGTCTTAAGAAAGGCTTAATTTATTATAGTTTATATATTAATGTTTCGATCACTTTTAATAAGTTTTTATTATGTTTATTAAAAAGTCTTGCTATCTCTTTCGCTAATTATTTTTATAATCATACAGTATTAATGTGTTTAGATTATTACCATACTCATACGGAGTGAGAGAGAATTCTTTTTAATTTTACGCAAAAAGTGACATGAAGGGGTGGGACCACCGATACCATAAATCTTTTAAAATCTATATATTAATAAATAAAACTAAAGTTGTACTTTTATTATTATTTTAGATTATTTGATAGTTGATTTTCTCGCCTCTAATAAATGTAAGAAAGAAGTATGTTAACTTCAAATGTCAAACAAATATTATTTAGTTAATAATTATTCATAATTAAAATTTCAAATATGTTAACTTTAAATTTCCAAATATGTGTAATACATACGTTTATTCAATACATATAATACGCAATATTTAAGACATAACATTGTATATTATTAAAGATATAACAGTAAATTTATTTAACTCGTGTATTACACGGGATTTTAACATAGTCTGAATATATTATTTGTCATCTATTATGAACATAGCTTTTGAAATGTCACATATCAATATGTTAGGTTTTATCATTTTTATCTTTTTGTCTTTATCTTTTAATATATGATAATTACATATATAGTAATTATATTATTTAAAATATTTTTAAATTTTAAAATATTGATATCGTATAAACGAAAATTATAACATGTATAAGATGCCAAAATTTTCTTGAACAAAAATTTAGATGATTTTTAATGAAATAACTAAAAAACAAAATATTAAAAAAACAAATAAAAAATCATATTATAAAATAAAATTTAAAATGATATTATTGTTGTTTTACCTGAAGTACTTAATTATACATAACTCAATTATGTTATTTAAAAATATCATTTTATAATTTTTTTATTTTTGTTACAAACTATTTAATATTTTATTCACTCCATGCGTGTAATAAACATGTTAATATACTAGTAAAAAAATACATTCAACCCTCTTTAATTTTATCAAGAGACATTTTATCAAGCTTCATTCTCAATTTGCTATCTAACTCAACCCTCACATCTTCACTAATTGAATATGCCAACTCCCTAAAATCTTTAACTCCACCTTCTCTAATCGAATACAAGGTGTTTTACACAAGTATTATATTACACATCAAATATTCCCTGAAAATCATTTTAACAGTCTCCAGTTGTACAATATTCCTCTAGCTTCAGTTTTACACAACGAAACCACAACTTATAAGCCTTCTTTGAGAAAAGCTCCCCACAACCATTATATCATGTATATTCTATGGCTTCTTGATATTTGTTGGTAGGGTGAAGGGTTGGATCCTATAGTAAGTGGGTTGTCTCGAAAGTTAAAAACTTATGAGTTTTAATCTTGCACCTTATAGGTGTGAGGAAATTATCCTAAAAAGATGTGATGGTTGTTAAAGAGTACATATTTCTTGGTTTATTATTATTTATTGTTTTTGTTAGTGTAATGTAAATAATCAAATTGTTCATCTACTTTTATTTCTGATTGTTATTAGCAAGCAAACCAGCTTCCTAAATCCCTAATTGAGCATATTCAGCCAATGAATTAGGTTTAAAAGTATTATAGTACAAACTTGTTATAATGAAATTAAAAATGTTATATTCCTGGATTTCTGTTATTTCAATAGCCACTAGTTAGACTATTGAGATTTCAAAGTTAACTTGTTACATTAGTTCGTTTTTTTACTCCTATCATTATTTGATGTTTATTGACTATTATTAACTTGTCGCATACCAAAATTGCATCTTGAATTTGTTTTCAAGTGTCATATCTATCTAAAGATGAAATTGAAAAAAAAAGTTCTAATCTTCTCGATATAGTTATGTCAACTTTCATCTTCAGGCAACAATAAATTCGTTGTACTTTAGTAGGCAAATTACATATATCTTCTTTTCTACATCTGAAATTACATATTTTTTCAAAACACAAGTTTTCAATGCATAAATACAATGTTTTTTAAGCATGATTTGAAAAAATATATAATTTTATAAGTTTATAGGAAGATATATACAATTACCCCTAATTTATTAGGCCCCACAAACTTATATTCGGTTAAAACATTTATCATAGTGTCATAATATAAAGACACCTCACTTTATAAATCGACATCCACCTATACGTTTTGTATAGCACCATACGTGAAATCGTGAATTATAGGGTCGAAAACATTGAAAACAAAGAAAATTTAAAGCGGGGGGCGTTCTTAGAGGGCTACACACCCTATATAACCATATACGACCCCTTATACGACACATATAGGATTATACGACGCGTATAACAAATTTCGACACTAACCGCGAAGAAAAATTCAGGGGGTCGTCAGATGAGTTGTACGCTATATGGCTATACAACCCACCTATACGACCCCAATACAAAAAAATGATGTGTTGCTTTATAACTAAGAGTGTCCTATAACCAGACCTATCATATGGTTTCTTAATTTAGTGTTATACGACGCGTATAATAAATTTCGGTACTAACTACAAGGAAAAAATTAGGGGCTGTCGGATGAGTTATACGCGTCATATATGACTATACAACCTACCCATACGACGTGTATAATGCTATGCGTCCATATAAAAATCTAATGTGTTAATTTATAATAAAAAAAATATCCTATCATGGTTTGTTAATTTATCAATACTTTTTACTTAAAAAGCCTTGTCAGGATCTTGAAGTTTATTTTTTAATCTTGGTAGTTCATAATAAAAATATACCATGAAGCGTGTTTTGTTATTACACGTATCACATAGTACGTGCATCCGAAAGCCAAAAGTCATGATATTGAATATTATTTGAACCCATCATTTGTTCACACCTGTCGGGCTTTTCTTTTTCAGTCTTTTCGCCATAATTCATATTTACGTTATTTTCATGCTAGTCATATGTCATAACTCCGTCTAAAACGTCCTACACTTGAAATGCAGGATATAATTTATTTCCACTAAAATCGTATCACAAATGGGAAGATAGCGAAAGTTAGGACCAAAAAGTATGTACTTTTGAGATATTAAAGCGCGTAGAACGTGTATCTCCTCTTGAGAGATTAGGCACAAGTCAGATGTCACAACACATATCTATATAAACAGTGACGGAACGAGGATAATAAAATATTTTTTATAATTGTTCAGTAACGATTGTTCATGTTTAAAAACTGGTCCATACATTTTCAATGTAAACTTTTGCAAAAAAGTATTTTTTTTAAATACAGCAAATGCAAACATTGTTTATATACTTATCACTCATTTAGTTAGGTAAATCCATCTTTAAAATATTCACATCCCGTTCCTTATATTGTTATGAGTGTATTTCTTATATTATATGAGATAATTGCGAGTGTAATTTTTTTTTTTTAAATATTACTGTTCATCTGTATATTTGATAAAATAATATTCCCTCCTATAACTTTTAGTACTTTTTGAAATGGTTATAAGTGAATAAGAGAGAATACTTAGTGATAAAAGTATAAAAAAATATCATTTATTTGAAAAAGAAAAAATTAATAATTTTTTATGTAATTATAAAAAAAGTATGAATGCTCTTAAAATGCAAACTATGCATCTTAGGGACTGTTTGATTGTGTTGACCCAGTATGAGCTGACTGAGTCAGAAGCTGACCCAGTCAGAAGATCTGACTGAGTCATACATCTGACTAAAACTTGGGTGTTTGATTATGTATCTGACTGACTCTGCTGACTGAAACTTGCCTTTGTATTTTAACTTGTGTTGTGTAATCAATAAAAATTACCGAACTTTCAAAAGAACATAATAGCTTAAAATTCAAAATGTCATACAAAATACAAGTTAAACATAAATCAACTTAAACATAAATTACACATAATCCGAATAAAACACACCGAATTTCAAATATATTGCAAGAGTTTGCATACAAATCAACTTGAAGCATTTTTCAACTTATGATCATTTTTCAGCTTTTCTTCATGTATACATGCTTTGAGAAAAGTTTTGTCAACATATTATAACTTCCAAATAACTCTAATTTTTTTTTCTAGCATGTCTATATACAAGTAAATAATCAAGAAGTAATATCAAAATCGATTTCAAGAACCCATATAAGCAATACCATATGAAATCAATAAACCATTTAACCAATATTATACCGAACCAAACCAAAATTCTTACCCAATCATGAAGAACTAATACACACATCTAAACATCGCCACAAATATACAAGTAATAACTAGAAATTAAACAAATTAGCAACTAATCATAAGATCAAGAACTATAATCAAACGTAACAACAAAGATGGAGGTTCAATAATGAAGTAGTAGGTACTTTACATCGGGAGGAAACTAGTAGGGGCACGACGGGGGCAGGGGCGCGACGGGGGAAGGGGAAGGCGGCAGGGGACGCGGCGGGGGAAGGGGAAGGGCGGCAGGGGACGCGGCGGGGGAAGGGGAAGGGCGGCAGGGGACGCGGCGGGGGAAGGGGAAGGGGGCAGGGGACGCGACGGGGGCAGGGGGACGCGGCGGGGGAAGGGGAAGGGCGGCAGGGGACGCGGCGGGGGAAGGGGAAGGGCGGCAGGGGACGCGACGGGGGAAGGGGAAGGGGGCAGGGGACGCGACGGGGGAAGGGGGCAGGGGACGCGACGGGGGCAGGGGACGCGACGGGGGAAGGGGAAGGGGAAGGGGGCAGGGGACGCGACGGGGGAAGGGGAACGGGGCAGGGGACGCGAGGGGGAAGGGGAAGGGCGGCAGGGGACGCGAAGGGGGAAGGGGAAGGGGGCAGGGGACGCGACGGGGGAAGGGGAAGGGGGCAGGGGACGCGACGGGGGAAGGGGAAGGGGAAGGGGGCAGGGGACGCGAGGGGGAAGGGGAAGGGCGACAGGGGACGCGACGGGGGAAGGGGAAGGGCGGCAGGGGACGCGAAGGGGGAAGGGGAAGGGCGCAGGGGACGCGACGGGGGAAGGGGAAGGGCGACAGGGGACGCGACGGGGGAAGGGGAAGGGCGGCAGGGGACACAACGAAGGCAGGGGAACGGCGACAGTGGGGGGAGACGGAGGCAGGGGAAGAGCGACAAGGCCGTGACAGAGGCGGCAGCCGGCAGCGGGCGGGTGGGGGGGGGAGGCGGCCGATTGTTTGTGGAGAAGAGGGGGAAGGTTTTTTGTGGAGAAGAGGGGGAATAATTTTAGTCAGATAGGAAGAAAAAAAGGACTTGGTCAGACCTTCTTTCCGGGTCAAAGGTCCTGGTCAGCTACATCAAACGTACTGACTGGCTGACCGGGTCAGCCAGTCAGTGATCAGAAGCTTGGTCAAACGGATCAAACAGGACCTTAGAGTTTTTAATTAATGTATGTTTAATGGAAAATAGGAATTGCCTAGGGTATAGTGTGTTTAATTATAGTATTTTAAAATTTATACGATTAACACAGCATATTTATTTAAATTTCTATATAACTTATTAAAACTTTTTTAACTTACGAAAAGAATAATTTGAATTCTTTTAAACTCAACGAGCAATAGGGGTCATAATTATTTTCTTCGAAAGACAACGGTAACAACCGCAAAATAAATATCGATGTCATTCAAAATTCATATATTATACGTTATACTTGGAAACGAAAAAAAACAATATCGGTTGATCTTATTATCTAAAAATGATTCCATCTCTAACTTCAAGTGGATAGGTGCCGTACAAGTCCCATGTGGCCAAGCGCATGCATAGGTCTTTTGTCTCTCAACTTACGGTGTTTAAAACTTTTAATATATACAAAACTTTCGGGATCGATGACGGTTTGATACTTTTAAAAAAAAATCGACCGTTTAAGAACTAATCATCAACCCGAACCAAACCATTTTGACTCAAACTGTCACCCATACAAACCGGTTCAAGATAATATTCTCTTAAGTTTTACCATTTGATGTCCTCGTCATTTTGAGCTTAGAGATTACTACGTACTTATCTAGCTGTCGTTCAAAAATAGAAAACAAAAGCTCGAAGGTAATTGACGCATAATGAAAAAGATCTACCAAATGAGCATAACGAACCAACAAAACGATTATCATCAAGTTCAATATCCAAAGAGTACGTGACATTAAACCAAAGTTATGTCTAAAGAAAACTTGTAGGAACATACTCGTGAATTCTAAGAGGAAAACTGTAAAACTCTTCGTTTCTACTATCACCTTTCTTGTGCTGAAACGGAGCCCACCATGGTACCCCTCGTTCATCGCGTGCATGATGAGCGTCTAATGTATTGTCCAGTATCATCCCCACTATCAACGCCACCATAGGAGCCGAAGCAAATATGGTGTTCAGTATATTATCAAACTGCCCACACATCCGTTTAAGTTAGATAATTATAAACAATAAACAGAAAGGTTTATAAGATGTTTAAATTTAACTCTTGTGGTTCCTTAATCCTTACCCATCCGCCACCTGAGTGCACGGGTCCACGGCCAGTGTTGCCATCGGTGTTAGCCACAAAGTAATGCGGTATTGATATTCCAAGAAATAGAGATAATCCCATTATGTAGATGTTCCTCATTGAATTATTGTTTGTAAATTGAATAAAAGTAACCCCAACAGCAGCTGTTAGAATAACAAAACCAACTCTTTAAGGATTTCTGTAAGAAAAAGAAAACCGAAAGCGTGAACGTAAATACTCACCTACAAGACCATACAAGACACAGTAAATGGCTGCAAATATCGGGAGGGGAATTGATGCGAAGAAGGCTCCAAACTTTCCTGAAGAAGAAATAACATGATTTTCAAGTGAGACATAAAAATGAAAAAGAAAAAAAGAAAAGAAAAGAAAAAAAAGGTTATTAAAGAATGAAGCGAACCGAATATGGAGAAGAAGAACATGAAAACTGTGGATATTTGAACCACTCTTCGACTACCAACATGGGTCAGTGCAAGAAGTCCAACATTTTCACTGTATATCAAGAATGTACATTCACTTAGTGTCACAATAGAAGCATCTTTAAAGATGTGGTGAAAAAGATGTGAGTTATTACACCGATGCGTTTGTGCCAGCGATTGAACCAAATATTCCATCAAGCAGCTGGCCGACACCCTGCAAGATCAAGTGAAACAAGCTATAATTTTCTTGAAGGTCTACGAGACAAAAAAGAACCACCAAAAGGAATAATAAACGGGTGTGAACCTGTAGACCAATGCTTCGACTGAGAACATGTGCTGGAGGAGGTGTGGCACCCGCGAAACGTGATGCAGCAATAAAAGTTCCAGTTGACTGTATGAAAAGCAATAATAGATCATACACAACATACACACCAAATATGAGACCAACACATTTTATGATGATAAACAAGAAAATATGAGGTGGCAAATTGGGTGGGTGGGTTGAGTAACAGATCAAAACGGGTGTGTTTTTAAATGTATACATTTCATTATGGGGTGAAACAGGTCAAGTTGGATTGACCTGCATATGCAAATAAAATAAAAACCTTTTCCAGCTTTAAAATATTGAACAAATAACTACTACATTAAATATGATCACATATGCTATTATTGCAATAATAATCCAAACTTTCTAGATTAAAAATATTTAGGAGGTTGTATACTTGTGCATTAAAAATAAGACTTTGATTAACTTTCCATCATTTATGGCTAACTTCTTTTATTCAATTCCTTTGACATATTTGATTAACTTTCCATCATTTATGGCTAACTTCTTTTATTCAATTCCTTTGACATATTTGATAAAAGTATAACCCATATTTATCGATTTGTAAATTTACGAGTCAAAATCACCACCTCTGAAGAATATATTTGAACACACCTCTACGGTTGTAACTAGAGCAGCTCCCATCATTCCGAAAACATGGCTTGCTCTGAATATAGGTGTACCCCATTGAAAAGGATACGGGATCTTAATCCTATATATGGTTAACACAAGTTTATTAGAGTTAAAAAAGAACACCAGTTGACTTTTTGAAAAAAACGATGTAAATGGTTCTTGGGACATGTAATGTTTACCATGGAGCAGATGACATAAGGTAAGAACGATCAGTCCTGCAACTGCGTTTTGTTGCCTCTCCGACATTATTATAAGCACCAGCTGCAGTGAGTATGGCTGCAAAAGCCCAAATGAGCCCAATACAAACGAGCAACGCAAATCTCTCAAGAATGGGATGTGCAGCTGGATGTAGGCGTTTCATGTACTACAACGTAACATATGTTAGTGGGTCTATTTGACTTTGGAAAGTCAAACCAAGTTGTATTTGATGCGCAATGGACAAGGCTTGTTTTGTATTAGAGATAAAAGCAATGCTATTGGCTTTGGAAATAAAATCCAACATTACACATGTTTTCCAATATTTTTTTTTGTAAATTTTCTCAAATTTGGAGCAAAAAAGTGGACTTATCAGATCACAAAGTCAAATTTTGTCGTTCCTTTTGGTTCATAGATGAAATACCTGTTGAAGGACAACCAAAAACACAAGCATAGGCAGGCCAATCTCGACACATGTTGCAAGCTGTTAATAGTAAATGAGATCAAATGAGTCCCACTCTATTAAGAAGAGAAACTTATGGATAGTAATGATAAGAAAACAAACATTATACCTGTGGAAAACCCCTCCCAAATAATCCAAGACCAACAACACATACATAAGGAACAACAATAAGCGGGCTAAGTAGCCTGCACAAACATAAAACCAATTATTATTGGTAAAACTTCAACGTTAGAAAAAAAGAAAAGAAAGAAAGATCGACTAATTAGAGATGGTTATATTACTTTGTGAATTCTCCCCATGCCCTGCTAAATCCAAGGAGCATGTTGACAAAAGATGAAATTATAAGGGATCCTTGAATAGCTCTCATAGTGTGCAGAAATCTCTATCATTTGCAAAATAAAATCACCGCTCGTTAAGAAGAATAAAACAATGATCCCAGCGCACCAAATGTACTTAACTATGCGTTTGCCTCATATAAATTATATATACTTATATACCTCATGTTCAGATGAGAAATCTTCGTCTCTAAAATCATTGATGATTGACAACACGGCTAAAATATAAGCAAATGAAGGTCCCATGACTGTAGGAAGCCTACTACCAAGTAACGCTTGCAAAAGAGTATTCAATCCCGACATAAACAGCAATGCTTGAATTACTCGGGCCTTATCACCCTGTAAGGCCCATAAGGTACAAACTTTAGACAAAATATGATGTAATTTAACCTAAAAGTGTGATACTTTATCTTTTTGTATGTGTTCTATAGTTTAAACAAAAAAAATTATAAAAATACTTACAGGGTTACCACCCATTCGAGGAACTAAAATCGAAGCGATCATCACTATGCTGCCAAGCATCACTATGTAGTGTTGGAATGCAAGTATAGCAGTTTGTGCTGCATAATTTCAATCAACCATATAAAAATTTTTATGCGTTGCAAGAAACAAAAGTTACAAAATATTGAATTGATGCGGTTCAACAATTTACATATGATAATTGTTACAATTTTTATATAATACCATCCATTTAGAGCTCTTTGAGTTGCAGGTCATGTATCATCAAACCTTAAGCACTAGATATTCTCCATTCATAAAAAAAAACAGACCATTTTAATTTGCTATGAATCTCCAACTCTTGCAGTCTATAGAACAAATTGCAATATGGAAAGTAGTTATTTAACCTTATTTAACTAAAAAAACAAAAGTTCCCACTAACATGAAGTTAAAAGTTAGTTTGCCTAGATCTAATAGTCATATAAGTCAACATCAAACTGTATCTTTATCTTTTCTTCTTTAAACAGGAGTAAGCACAATCTCTAGAGTTCACTAAAGCTTCTGCAATCACTAACAAAGACCAATCAAGATTACAACTTACATAAATAACTTGAATAAAAGTCATTCTTTTTCAAGTAAAAAAGAGGGTTTATGACAAGATCCAAAAGGGGAAAAAGGAACATACCTCTCAAATCCAAAACAAGACAAAAAAAAAAAATTAAAACTTTAATAAACGTTTGCAAGTTATACACCTTTCTAGAGGCTTCAAACCATCATTCAACAACAAAAACTAAAATTCAAGATTCAAGATTCAGACTAACCCCATGAAGGATTTGAATGGATGCAGTAGTTGAGCTGCAGAAATTGTTCTGCCGGTGGATAAGCCGGACCTCTGGCGGAGCCCAGCGGCTGCTGGACGGCGGGCGGCGGTGGCGCCGGAGCCGGAGCCGGTGGCTGGTGGTGCTCGTTCTCCACCATTATCTACAACTGTTTTCTTCTGATGGGAATCTTGAACAGCAGCTGAAATGAATCTTGAAAAGGGTGAAAGAGTGATTGGAAGTGTAAGAGAGATTCAAAGTGTTCTTGAAAGAAGATATGAGTAAAATACAAGTGATTAAAGAAACGCAAGTTCTGAGAAAAGGGCGGTGAGGAAAATCAGATGATTAAGATGTTGAAACAATAAAAATAATGTGTCTTGATAGAGAAGGGGGATGACTGATGACTTGATAAGTCCCATACTGTCACGGTTTTGGTATTAATGGGTCATGGTCTATTATTAAGGTTTAATGATTGGAACAACGATAAATGGATAATGACAAATGAAAAAGCTTTATTTCACAAAACAGAGAAAAAGTAAATAATGAAAGTTATTACAGGATTAGGATTTGAAATAACTGTTTCTGAAGTTAGTATTTATGAATTGATATCCAATAAATTGGTTTATACATTTGTTAAAGATAGGAGTGTGGTGGCCACCGTGAAGACTGTGATCAAGGTTAAGTGTAACAATTGTGTAATCTTTCTTTTGCTATCAATCTTATTATATATACTAGCGACATATTAGTCCTGCGCTTCATTATTGTTCGATTTAAGAGAATGTTGCAATGATAGTTTTTAGGGGTAATTACATATATCCTTTTTTAAACCTTTTTAACTGTATATTTACCTAACTCAAAATCAAAATTGCATATATCTCCTTATTTAATATATTTTATTGTATATTTACATAACTTAAAACTAAAATTATATATAACCCGTCTTTAATGAAGAAAAATTATCAAATTACTCATTTTGACTTTTATTAAAACCACTGGTCTAATGCAAAGTTAATGACATGGACATCTTAAAAAATTAAATGGTGTGAAATTCATTGTTTGTTGATAACAACTTGGAGTAAACTCAACATGGAAATTATGAGCTAACATATACGAGGAAATCTTAGTTTAAGTTAAAGAGACATGATCTATGACTAGTGTTGAATATCAAATTTTGATGCGACTAAATGGATATAAGGAAACCTAATTATTTTTTTCTTCCTAGCAAAATATTAATTGGTTAGCTGTTCAAACTTCAAGTCAAGAATAAAATATGTGTCAATTGACAAAGCACAATTCAAAAAAGTGCGTTGCTTGAGGAACAAAGTATTGAGAACAATTTTTTTCATTATGATAAATTATAGGGCATTTGATTCATCACCTTCCCTTGACCATGCACCATTGACAGTCAATACAAATAATATTGCACAATTCGAGAGGTATTGTATATATGTGCGGTCATACGAATTGTATTATGTCTCAGAGTGACATGAAGAAGGATGATATGACCCATATAATATAAAGTCAATTAAGGATATGTCATTCATGATAACTACTTTCAAGATTGTTCGGATCAAATAGATGTCATTGTTTGGATTAAGTAAATGTAGGTACTAATGAGTGTAAAGAATGATAGACATTTAGTAAAATATGAAGACTGAATGGATGCAAAATCTTTCTATTGAAGCTCTTTTTGATAAAAATATCAGTTAGTTAATCGAGTGAATCAAGATCACCTTACACAATTGGGTTTGGGATATTCTTTTGCATTTTGTTTGTGTTGCTACAAAGGATGCCGAAAGTGCTTGATGAGTTGATGGTTCGTAGACAACGGAAGAGGTAGTGGGTTGGACCATGTGCATTAGAGTAGTGGGCTGGACCATGTACAATGGGCCAAACCTACTAAGCTAAGGCCCATACCAACATATCTTATGGACTTATGGGTTTCATCATTCATGATCTGTTCCAAGTTCCAACTCATACGCACAAGAGTTTTTAGCCTAAAATTTTTAATGTTGTTTTATCCTTCATGAGTCCATGGCCCCAAATTCAAGCACTAGTGAACTCGGATTGTCATACTTTACGTGAGGCCTCACATGAAATTAGAGTCTCTAATAAACAAATTTTGTTTTCAGGTCAATACGGCCCCTGGGGCTTGGGATTAGATTACATGTAACCATCTATGGCTTCGTTGGATTGCCACGAAACTCGGATTGTCATACTTTACGAAACTTTAAATTACATGTAACCATTTGTGGCTTCATTATGCGTATCTCAACTAATTGTCACGAAACCGTACACACTTAGCAATCGAGACAAAGGTTGATTGGTGTCTACACCCCTTTGTCTTTCAAACCACAGTGGCTAAAGAGGGCGTTTTTAAACTATTGGATGAAAAGCGTTATAACCACCAAACCACAGGGACTAAAAGAGTAATTTACTCTAGATTTTATTATATTAATATTTTATTTAGAGTAAATTACGCTTTCGTCCATGTGGTTTGGTGGTTATAACGTTTTAAAAACGTCCGATTTAACCACAACGGCTTAAAATATGTTACAATCAAGTCCAAGACACTAACTCTCATCTAACTTTTCTGTTAAGTGTATGCAAAAAGACAAAAATACCTTTAGACTTAAATTGTTACTTACACACACTCGCTCTCTCCTTCATCCTCTTCACAACCCTTTATTCCCCCTCCATCACCACCACTGCCATTACCGCCACCATCGCCACCGCTTCCATCACCACGTTCTCCCACGCCAACTGTCGGAGCTTCACCACCGCACACGACCTCGTCGTTAGAGCAATCACCATTGAAATTGAAGTCCCCGGTCCAAACCAAGACCACCGTCACTTCCATACACCACCGCTACCACCCTCGAGCGACCACCTAACTGATACCGAGTGACCACCTAACTGCCACCACCACACAGTCACCGCCACCACACAGGCACACAGCCACCGCCACACAGTGTGACAACCCGTATTTTCAGGCTAACATGGCGGACCTAAAGTGCAAGCTTAGGAGACTTGAGGGGACCATTGTGTAACTTGCACCTAACGGCAAATCTATAATAACCGACTTTTCCCCCCCACTCGGTACTTTTCTCTCTTGGTCATCCTCAACCAAAAGCACTCCCAAAAACCCTAATCGATAGCCTCCACACCTTGCACACCTCCGATCGCCGCTTGCATTCATCTTCACGCACGATGTTTACTCTAGCAACTTCCGGTAGCTTTCCTTTTCATCTCGACAAACCTCTCGACCACTTTAACCGACAACAACTCCGACAGCCCCTTTACACTGTAACATCTCCTTGGTTCTACGACGGCTCGTGTGGTGAATCGCATCCCCTCGTTGATTGGTACGTTCCTTAATCTCGAGTTATCGGTTTCGGTTTTCGGTTATGGTTTCGGTTGCGATCTTGGTGGTTTTACCCCGCGTCTTCGTGCGTATGTGTTATATGTGTGTGTGCCGTGAGTCCACTTTGCAGCCGCCTTTGGCTTTCGGCGTGGGTCTCTTTAGATGTGGGTGTGAGTTTGTGGTGTACGCATGCAGGGTTATGCACATAAGCGATTGTGTGTGAACTGTGATGTTAATCATATTTGTGTATATATACAATCCCGCATATTTATGGTGATGTGGAAGTCGGTTCGAGCATGCGTGTATGTATACACATTTTGTATGGCAGCTGTTGATATGAGGTGTTTGTTATGCCTATGTGTGCTGCCCACATGTTCTATGCATGTCTATATATATATAATTTTTTTTATTGCTTGTGTGTGAGTTATTTGTAACATGTGTGTGCTTATCTTGTGTATGTATGTGTACTCCTGCAGCACATGTGTGTGTTTATTACGTGTAAATTGGTGATGGTGGTGTGTGTACTTCATGAAGGGTAGTGGTGCAAGAAGGAAATAATATGCATTTATATTTTGGGTGTGCATGTGTGTGTTGCAGTATGTATGTTCCAATACATGTGTATGTTGCATTTATATAAAGTAATGTGTGCATGTGTTTTTGGATGTTTTGGCAAGGAAGGCGCATGGGGAGTTATTTGATAGGCGTGTGAAGTATATTATATATGTGAGCATGTTGAATGTGCAAATAAATATATATTGTTGGTGTGCATGAGTTCGTGTTTAAATATATATGGTATGAGTCACAAGTGGTAACTTTATTTACTTTATATAATATGTTTGGTGTGAAATTAGTATATAAATAATATAAATGCTCGAATAAGATATTTATAAATTATAGTGGATTTGGTGTATTGTAAATGATTTGATCTATACTTGTGTTTGTTTGGGGATGGGTAAGTATCAATAACCGACACCGTAACTGAGCTGTGAAACGTGAAACCCTACGATTTCATTATTAAGTATTTAATATTGATTGCATATATTAGATAAAATCCAGGTTGATCGGAGACCCTAACGTTTGTGCTTTCGTTTATTAGTTGCTGTGTATCTAAGGTGAGTTCTCAACCCCACTTATTATACTCTCTTTTGGGGGAGAGAGACATGTTGTTTTTCATAAACTATACGTTACTTAGATTGGTAATACTGCATATATTGGTTTACTATTGTGATGCCACTACGCCTCTTCGGACCGTTAATATGGAATTAGCGAGGTGATTGTAAGTAGATCTACTGGGTTTGGCAAACCCCACCCGGGCTAGTCGCGCTAGCTTGACCGTTAATATGGAATTAGCGAGGTGAATGGTTAGCCTGTTTTACAGTGTTGTGGTCTGGTATCCACAGCCGGGGCATTCATTATATTATTACTGTTAGCTCGGTCGCGAAATTCATACACATAGTGACTTGTTGTAGGCTAGCTACCTACTTATATGCTTTGATTACTTAATCTGGATTTTATTACTGTTACTTACTGTTTTCTGATAAACCTGTGAACTCACCAACCTTGTGTTGACACTTTAGCATGTTTCTTTCAGGTTCTTAAGCTGCGCACGAATAGGAGCATCTCGCATTGCATTTATCATCGTAGAGTCAAATGAACAATCTACATTTTTCTATAAATTATATTTATTTGGTTTGCGCGTGTTTGCGCCGTTTAAATTATGGTTTATGTGCTTCCGCACTTATTTTCATGTTTCGTATTTAATTCTGATTTTAAGAAACCTTAATTAAGTTGAAAAATTATGTTTTGAAATTGTTGCATCGTTTGGTGTAACTAATGGCTAAGATCCTGGTATGTCACGCGCCTAACGGTATTACCCCGTTTTGTGAAATTTGAGGGTGTGACACACAGCCACCGCCACCGCCACCACATGTGCACACAGCCACCGCCACCACCATTACACAGCCACACAACCACCGCCACCGCCACTACACAGACACACAACCACCCACCGCTACTGCCACCACACATGCACATAACCATCGGAACAAAAATTCCACCTCCACCAATGCCACAACGCAAAAACCTAAAAAACCCAAATCAAAAATCTCGAGGCTTTCACGGTGTGATTCGTTAGATATGGCTACAGATTTAGTAATCAAAACTCGTTCTCGAGTTCCTAGGGTTCTGAACCTCCTCCTCGCCCGTCGACGTCATCGTCTTCGTTATCATCATCATCTTCCAGCAGCTCGTTAAGCAACTCATCGGATGTCACACCCCAACCTTGACGACGGAAATGTCGAGGGGTGAGAGTTAAGATCGTTCACAGCCACATAATGCTATTATTAAATCCAACTATATTATTCATAAGTTTCAAAGATACATTACAAACATAAGTCTCAAATGAAGAAAACATAATAAGAAATGTAACAAGCTCATTCATTAAATTAACTAGGTCTATTCCTAGGTGTGAACAAACTTCAAAAGTGGCGATTAAGCTTGAGTATTTCCTGAAACATGTTAAAAATAAAAAAAGGTCAACATAATGTTGGTGAGATTTTCATAGTTTTCAACACATAAGTATATAAAAGATGGAAATTCATGTTGTAAGTTAGAGAACAAAGTAAACTAGGGATGTAAGACAGAATGCACAATCAAACCTTGGCAAAGTTCTACAAGTCTCAAATGTTTACAAGTATATATGATTAGCTAAGTGTACTTGGATTAACCAAGCAGGCTTGTCAGGCCCATAGATCTATGACGTCGCCAGACTAGCAATAGTTAATGATTGTACATATATTCGACATTACATGGTAGCTACAAGGTTCAACTAACCACAACACACAAGTAAATTGTCATAAGTTTACAAGAATCAAACGTTTCAAGTGCAATGTTTATAAGGTAACATGCTTCACCCCAAAGCGTGAAAAATATGAAAAAGAGGTATATAAATACTCACATGATCAATTAAGTATAAATTGAATGATTAATAAGAAATAATAACAAGCATCGATTCAACGTAGCCCTTCACAATGTACCTAAAATATATATATATTTACAAGATTTTAAGTTTAATTATAGGTGTAATGGTTAAACGAGAACTAGGGTTTCGACTTGGCATTTGGGGTTTTATCAAACACCTATATCTAACGAATAGAAATCAATTATATTTTTTTAGAAAAAAATATATATTTATATTTTATTCAAAGTTGTGAAAAGAAGCAATTATAATAATTTAAAAAGTTATATATAAAGTTTAAATAAATTTTTATAACTAAAAGTTTATTGCTAGATAAACAAAATTAATTGAAAAGGGATATTTGAACCAATAATAATTTATTAATTATTATTTCCATTTTATTAAAAAACTATTTAAACAAGCTTTGTTAAAATATTTTATCAACAAAAACATTTTTATTTGATCTTTGAAAAATTTTAAAAAATCTTTGGAACTTTTAAAAATATTTGAAATAATTTATATATATTTTAAGAATTTTTTTCAAAATTAAACTTTAGGCTAAAAGCCTTAAAAAAAAGAAAAATACATAAGGGTCCTCGGGTTCGAACCCGGGACCTTATGTTTAGGACACATACACCTTAACCATTGAACCAAGGCCTCAGTCATGGTTTATATTGGTTTGCAAATTCTTATAAGCGCAAATTAAGAGTTTCCCCCAAACACATAACCCTAGAACGCTTTAGATTCAAATTGAACATTGATTCGTTGTTGTTAATCGAATTAAGCATAGGGCTTTTAATTCCCATGCTTAAACGAATGTTTTTATGTGTTTAATTACCTGGATTGATATAATTTAAATGAAGAACGCGTATAGGAACAGATCGCGACCGAGAGGTGAGAGGACGATGGGTAAATGTTGATGATAATTCAATTAATATTGTATGAAGCTTCGATTTGTGTACTGGACCAAAAGCCCCTTGCCAATTTTGGTCTAAATTGCTTGGATAGTGGCCTCGACTAGGTTGCAGGTTCACAACAAGGATGAAGTTCAAATTCGAAGATTGTGTTTGTTTCAGATACAATTGAGTGTTGTGCTCGATTAATGAATGGTATAGTATCGTTTAGGTTAGTCGAACGGCTTTGGAGTTTAAGACGTTTCGGTTAATCATTCGATCGGGTTCATAACCGACGTTTAAACACAATCAAAGTTCATAATGGTGTTCGAAACGAGTTCAAGAACGGTTTTAGATCAAGAAAACGTCGGGTTTTGATGGTTTTAGGGGTGGCCGACTTCCACCGGAAATACGGGATTAAAGTGGGCGGGGGGTTGGAATGTAATTTTTAAAGTTACACATTTGACCCTTGTAGTTTAATTTTGTTATTATTTATGCCCAAACCTTTATATTAAAGTTTATAAATTGACAATAAACCTCCTTAAACTTTATTTCCATTAAGTTTAAACCATTTTATGTTTAATAAATTATTATTATTGTTATTATTTATAATTACTATAATTTTATTGCTATTATTTCATTTATTATAATCATTATATTCATTATTGTCTATATTAGTATTATTATTATTTATTATATAATAATTATTATTATAATCTTTCAAGTTAAAGGATAAAAAAAACCAACTAAAGCATAAGTAACCCATAAGTTTCGTGTATAGCAATAAAGGCCCTTACAAGACTTAACAAAACTAACTTTTAATTAACTCAAAAATACAAGATGTTACATCGGAGATGGCTTTAACGGAGCAACAAGTTCCTAAAAATCCTAAAAAACCCAAATCCAAAATCCAAAACCCCAAACTGAATGTCAAGAAGAACACGAATCGGATCCAACAAGAAGGAGATGTAGGTTCGTCAGATGGATGTCGGTGATGGTACTGATTCGGATATGGGCGATTGGCAGGTGGTGGTAGCCGGTGACCGACGGGTGGTGGCGGTGAAGGTTGCTAGTGAGTGGCGTGTGAAGGTGGTTCGGATGTGATCAAAGGAAAAGAAAGTGGGTTAAGGTATAGTGGGGTGGAGTGGGACCCACATATTGTTTATTTGTAATATAATAACAATTTTAGTTCAAGTGTATTTTGGTTTTTTCAAAAAAATTAACGGAGAAATTGGATGGAGTTAACGGTTTGGACTTGATTGTGACAGATTTTAAACCACAGTGGTTAAATCGGACGTTTTTAAACTATTGGATGAAAAACGTTATAACTACCAAACCACATGGACTAAAAACGTTAATTTACTCTTTTATTTATTTAACTCGTGTAACACACGAGTTTAGTAAAGCTAGTGTGTATATATATGTGAAGATCATGACCGCCACGTAAAATTTTACAATCTTTCCCCATTATATGATTAAAAAATCCTTAAATAAAATTTTGAACTTTAATAATTACCCTACCCGATCTGGATTGGGGAAAAAATATCATACGAGGATACCCAACTACCAAAAAAATTCAGCGCCCATAAAAAAAGATTTTGGGTTTACCTCTGGTCAAACTTTAATAAACTAGTGAACTATTAATGTAAAGTTTCATTTGTAAGAACCTAACCTATAATAAGAGTAAACTACAAGAATTATTGGTATAATTAATTCTTATAATTATCTTCTTACAAGTGCTTGATTACCACCATCTAAAAACATGAGTTTATGAGCATACCAACCATTTTAAACCATAAATTCATCAATCAAATTTTATCATGTCTAACCACATCACATCGTACCACACACTCAAATTTAATAAAGTGATATTGCACACCTATCATACTACACCGGCCACAACACCACACAAACATATTTTCGAGTTGTGCCACAACAGGTAGATGCCATGAAAGGAAATGGTGTGGCGTGAATGGGGTGGTGGCGGTGGTGCCGGCGACGCCAAGCCTCGCCGTGGTCTCATGGCACTTGGTCCTCCCTGCCCTAAGTACCAACAAATTGACATCGCATGTGAAAGTTAATTGACAAGAAATTTTTAGTAAATTTCCACATATGTGGATTGTTGGTAAGACAAAGAACTTCAAACGAGTACTCAATAATCGATACTTTTACATAATAAAACCATCATTCAATTTTATTTGGCGTACATTCTTATTATATTAATGAAAATATAATATAAGTAGTATATTAGAACTTTTACTTATTGAATTAACAAGAAGAAAAAACGCACACTACGTTTACAAGTGACACTTGAGGCAAAATCAACTTGTGACGTATAAGTTTCTAAATTATAAAATTTCAAATTTCGTATCTTAGAAGGTGGGTTCGTAATCATTTTGCGGTGTATGCACCAGTAGAATACTTATTAAGAGATAAACGCGGGGCCATAAGGACCTCAAGTGGCGTTGCTTTGGTGGTAGTCAGTCCCACGCCTTCGGTCATATCAATCGGTTCATCTGATGTTTTCGTTATCATAAATTGTTGTAACACGCTAGCTAGTGTTAAAGGCAAAGCCTCTAAGGCAAAAAACATGCCAGGGCACATTCTTCTTCCACTACTGAAAGGAATCAGTTCGAAATGATTTCCTCTTAAATCAATATCCTTGTGTCTCGTCAAAAATCTTTCTGGCTGAAATTCATTAGGATCCGACCATACGTTCGGATCACGCTGTAGCTTCCAAAGATTTACAAACAAGCGTGTACCTTTCGGGATGTCGTAGCCGTTCACTACGCAATCTTCTGTGGACTCATGAGGAAGGGAGAGAGGTCCTGGTGGGTGTAAACGCAAAGTTTCTTTGATAACAGCTTGAAGATAGACTAATTTCTTCATGTCTGTTTGCTCCACCAGTCTCTCCCTTCCAACGTGCTCATCGATTTCATCTTGGGCGATTTTCATTTTTTTGAGTCGTTTACCACGAAGATAAAGCCCATGTTAAAGTCACCGCCATGGAGTCTGAGGCAGCAATCAGTATAGCCTGCATGATGAAAATTACACCAAGTATTAGTTGGAGTATATTATATATATATATATATATAATATATATATATATATATATATATATATATATATATATATTATATATATATATATATATGTATGTATGTATATGTTTTAAATACAACTTAACTTTTCTGATTGAAAATCTTATCTAACACCACATCAAATCTAAAAATCACAAGTCCTTAAAGAACTTTCCAAACAATAATTATATGCTCATGGGACCACTAATATTATATTATACTCTGGTCAAAATACTATCTTTTAAACTTTTGAAATGCATACATCAGCAAACAATGATGATCGAATTGAAGTAATAGTGAAGATGATCAAGGTTTGTTAAGTTTAATTACCAGACATGAGGCTTTGATAATCGTATCATGATCATAACCTGGGAAATCCTCTTCAGAAGCATCTTTAAGAATAGAAATCATGACATCAATAAACACTTGATTGCCTTCATTTTGCTTATAAGCTGAGGACTCTTTCTCCCTCTTGTGCTCTTTCAACCAACCTTGTAATATGTCATCCATATCTTTCCCAGCCATCTTCATCTTTCTCTTGTATCCTCCGATGTCGAAAACACTCAAAAAGGGGATGAAATCCGACACCACGAACGTCCCCAACAGCTCGAAGAAGTTCCTAACCGCCCTTTGCGATCGAATGCCATCTTTATGGTTAAGTGGAAACCTCTTACCAGAGAGGATCCTAAGTACAACATTAAGTATTAAGTTCCCCAACCATCCTGACATGTCAACTTTTACCATATTAGAACCTTGGGTTTCTTTGTTCTTTAGCCAGGCCTCATAGATGTCTTTCAAGGATGCTTTAAGTTCCGAAACTCTAACATGCTCAAGCATCTCTACTCTCCGTTGAGAGAGGACCTCGAGCGTGAGCATCTTGCGCACTTTCCGCCAGTAATCACCGTAAGGTGAGAGCCCGACCAACGCGTAGTTATAGCCCATGATCTCCGCTGCGGTTGACTTGGGTCGGCTTGCGAAGATCTTGTCATTTGTGGTGTAGCATTCTTTAGCTATCTCACCGTTACTCACCACTAGAATTTGCTGAACTCCAAGCTTCATGGTGAAAATCGGGCCGTATTTGTCTGCCATATCACTTAAGACATGATGAGGGAGTCGAGATCCACCTAAAATGGGCAGGTGGCCGACGATAGGCCACGCGCCCTTTGCTTTAGGTGGGTCTCGGTTCCCCCTCTTTCTGTTCAAGATATGAAGCAGAAATGCAATTACGGTGACCAAAAAGATGGATGCTAGAGTTGAACAAGTAAAGAGATTGAACTCCATACTTTAATGTTGAGGGAGAACGTACGGAGAAGTATGAAACTGATTGTAATTGCATGTTGAGCGTATGAGTTATATATATATATATATATATATATATATATATATATATAATATATATATATATATATATATTATATATATATATATATATATTATATATATATATATATTATATATATATATATATATATATATATATATATATATATATATTGCAATTTTTAACTTCTTAACTTTTAACAATTACATGTATATATGGAAAATCATCAAAATATCTAGTTTGAAGTTTGAACTATGTTTTTACTAAAATACCCTCCACCTTTTGCAAAGAAAAAAAAGGGTTGAATTTTTGACGTTTTAAAAAAATAGACTAAATATTAGATACCTCTAACAAAAGTATATTAAATATATTTGCCGTTTGAAAAGAGTAGAGCTAAATCTTAGTTTTCTAAACAAAGTAGGCTACTTAGTTGTTGGGGTAAAGCAAAACCGTTTTTTATACATGTCTTTGATTGTTTTCATGGATTTACAATACTTTTAAAGGTTTTTATGTAAATTAAGGTTTAGACTTTTTAGCACATTAGATATGAGTGGACTAAAAGCCAATGTTATTCTTAAAAGGGTAGGTCAATTTGATCATTTTAATGATTTTGTGTTAATTTTATATACACATATAAAAAAAATTCATGATAAAACTATAAGTTATATGAAAACTACAAATACCAAAGAGTTATATATATATATATATATATATATATATATATACATATACATATACATATACGTACGAGTTTCATATGGTAAACTATGGGTCACATAGTATATAAGTGGAAAAGAATCACAATGTCAACTCGTCATAATGGAAATGATTCAAATTAAAAATATATATTTACCTAAAATAATAAGGCTAATTACTCAAATACTCTTTACACAATTAAAAATATAGATTATTATAAATTTTATGATTAGTTAGAGGTAATTTTCATTAATATTCAAAAATTGATGTTTTTCACTTTATCTTATATATAGTAAAAACAAAAGTAAATGTATTCAATTGTAGAGCAAATATGGGTAGAAAGGTATTGTAAAAAAAAAGGCGTTGCCATTCCATTGCTTATTTGCCCTGTGTGTAACAATATTCCGGAATTACATGAGTACATCTTTACTTCTTGTCTCCTTGCTAATCAAGTATGTTCGTCCATTTGCTCTTGGGTTAAATCACTTCCGATCTTCACTTTCTCCTTCAAAGATTTGCTGAGTTGGCACAAATCCCTCTCCGTTAGTAAGGTGGAAAAGAAAGTATTTCACGCCTTTATTCTTACTTCTTGTTGGGTTATTTGGAGATCTAGAAATTCTCGGGTCCATGAAAATAAAGAAATTGCTATCGAAAATATTATTGCCTCTATAAAGTCTTTATTCTTTTTTTGATCAAGAATCATTTCTCAAAGATATCATCAACATTGGTGTTCTTTTCTTTTAGTTAGTTAGTGATACGTTTCATTTGTGCTTGTATTTTTAGGCTAGCTTCTTGCTAGATTTGGAATCAAGTTGGCTTTAAAAAATCACAAAAACAAAGTCAAACAAAGAAATAGTCCAAAATGCGATTTTTTCATAGACAACTTAACTGGACCGATTGCCATGTGATTCTACTTAATTGTTCTACACCAGATGAATATTAAGTTTCTTAAAGAGTGTGCGGATTAGCAGAAATTGTATTAAAGTTTTCATTCAACCACTAAATGTTTACTATCTTCCTTACGACCTTTTGATTTTTAAAATTCTACTTTATATCATTCATGCTTTATTATATTAACTTATTTTGTGAAATAGACAACAAAAGTTCTTTTCAATGCCTATATAATGATGCTAATGTTAATATTTTTGATAAACTAACTTCAATTTTAATTATTTTTGTTTTACCCTTTATAAATGTATATATGTTTTCAAGTAATTATATATATATCATTGCTATACATAATTATAAGCATGCATATTGATGATGATTAAAGTGTTATCAAATCCTTTGAATACAATGAGATTTTATATGCCACATATTGTGTCAGGTGAATAGAGGATTACTCGTTGCTAAAGCTATGTATAGGCTGGTCATGTATAATTTTTAAACTTTAGACCCTCTAGATGTTTGATTTAACTAAATATGCATTATTGATTATTTTTATGCTCTAATTTCAAAAATTACATTACTACTTCTGTTAACTACAATAGATGTTTAAGTAAATCTTACCTGTATGCGTAAAAACAAGACAGATCTAGAGAAAATCCGCGTAATCTACTTTGGATTTTCCAATTTCATATTCATGTAGTAAGTTAAGTTTTGGGTTTTCCATTACTTGATAATTATCGGCTTTTTAATATCCATATAGTTGTATGTTTACTTGATGATACTTACCAACAAGTTA
This sequence comes from Flaveria trinervia, assembly GCA_025506515.1. NCBI lineage: Eukaryota > Viridiplantae > Streptophyta > Magnoliopsida > Asterales > Asteraceae > Flaveria > Flaveria trinervia. The sequence goes on from CM046452.1 coordinate 100,821,102, forward strand.
ACTTCCGCTGATTTACAGAATTGCCGACGAGTGTTAAAATAATATACATAATATCTTTTTATTTACTTTAGCTTTTTATATATTCCATTAACAAAATTTTAATAATAGCCTATTTATTTAATTATAATTACACAAAATAAATATGTAATTTAAATAAAGATTTACGTAGTTTCTTCGATGTTCCAACATAGCTGTTAACCCAGGGTTCCAACGTAGTTTCTTCCATGGATACCCTGTGACGTGTTGCGTGTTACAATTTATATGGCAAACTTCGACCTCGCCATTCACCTTTCAATGCCCCACTCATTTCATAGAAAAACAAAGAAATTAATATTAAAATTTTAAAATCAAAATGTTCACTACTATACATAACTTGTTGCTTATCTCATTCCAATCACAAGATTATAGGTACTTTGGACTATATGATTAGGGTGATGTTGAAGCTAAACTCTAGCAACTTAAATTCGATTCCATCTCTTTTTTCCGGTTTATCTCTTTTGTCGGATTCATAATTTATTGCACAAATCTCTTATCATGTCGTTGTATTGACTACTATTTACTTTGTCTGTCATTTGATTGCATCATATTGGCTAGGATGCCATCGAAAATGCATATGTACACACATACACTGATTAAATTGTCAAATTTAATGATATAAAGTTAAATATGCACGTATAATACATAGAGTTAAATGTATAATTACGCTAAAGCGTTAGAACAAGATCCATCGATGGTGGTCGAGACAATGAGACATCATTCCAATGACACTGGACAGGAGATCAACTGGAAGCTAAGCTTGATCGCAAAATGAAATGGTGGTTCAACTGAAGACTATAATGGGAGTGAAATGAAGAATTTTCACCCATCCTGAAAATCAAATTGGTTCCCTGATTCGTTGAAAATAATTGTAAACTGATATGGCTTAAATTGACTGTGATATTCAAATGGAAGTTCAAAGTTGAATAAATGTTGTTTCTGATTTTGATATGTTAAAAGCTAATCATATAATAACGGATATGAGTTCTTACGGTTTTGAAAATCTTTGAGGTTTCAATACACACACTTCTCTCTCTTTCTCCCTTTCTCTCTCAAACACACGTACTAGAAGGGTGGTCGCGCGACGCAACAGATAACACAACAAGTATTTTTTAGTTAAACAAAACTATAATAATATAATACTCAAATTAAAAAGAAGAAAATGCTCTTATGGTGTATTTTTTTTTAAAATTCATTAACTTATAACCATTTAAAAAAGTAGAAAAAATGGTTCAAAAGTTAACGTTGTTAATCCAAACTATCGACTATTGGCCAATATTAATCTCAACTAACAATTGATCGGTATTAATCTCAACTTTTAATTTTGTTACTAATACCGGTCAGAGTCTAATTGTTCGTGAATTTTGTTACTAGTATCATTTTGAGATTAATATGACTCAAATTGTTTGATAAGATTAATGTTGGTTAATAGTTAATAGTTTGAATTATTAAAATCCAATTTAAAATAAACCAATTGTCTTCTAAAACTCTTAAAAATTAATGTAAAAACATAATTTATCTCACTCATTTCAAATTTCAAATGTATTATTTATATATATAGAGAGAGAAGGGGGAGGCGGAGGGGGAGAGGAGAACAATAAAATAAAACATAAAGTCTTCTATTTTGCGTACAATTGATGGTTAAATTGTAACGCAATAAGAATTAACACTTAAGTGATAATTGTTACATAATTTTGAATTTGTCAGGTAGATGTATAATCATCATGGAGGAGGGATTTATACATGGGATGAAGTTACCACACATAAGTTAATTCTTATTGCATGATAAAGTTAATTTGTACGAAAAATAAACTTTGTAAGATGACCGGTCTAGAAAATCATGAGTCAAGAAGCAACCACGATCGCAACTATATTGCCAATCAGTAAGCACTCGGGGTTAAAAAATTGCAAACCAAAACCTTAAAGAACGATTACAATAAAACAGCTTGTAACAACATGTTAAATTAACCTAATAGAAAACTTCTATCAGACTTCAAAAATTATCACAACACCATAATTATGTTGCATGTTCTGAAACCCACTGCAATCATATGTAAAACTTCCCAAAACTTAACACGCTAGTGTAATTATTTTCTTGTGCTCGTGTTATATATTGTTTTTGAGACACTCATACTCATAATTTTACATATGGAAAGATTACATAATAAGGTATTAATTTAAACAGATATTTAATGGTTTATTTTCCCTATCTTCTCTTGACCATCAGATGTCAATAGTCAAAACCAAACACCTAGAGCTCAATTCTGACAAAAAGTTGTATTAAGAATCTTTTAAGGAAAAATTAGGAAATTGATTAAAGGAAAATTTTTACCTATTGATTTTGTTATAAAATCATTGATTTTTGATTTTGTTATAAAATCATTGATTTTTGATTTTATCAATTTTTTCTATCAATTAAAAAATAAAACGTCATCAAATATCGCTGACTCAACGGTACTTAGCCATGTGGTATCGTCATATCGTCAAGTCAGCGATATCTAACCCATATGGTATCGCCAAGTTTAAGAAAAAAAAGACATGTATCGCTGGTGGCGACACACATTCAGACAGACGTGTTCGATATTGCTATGGGTTTTGTATTGCCGATACCTTATCACATAAAGATACAATTAGGATAATTACACAAGATTAATAAACATAAAACAACCATTGTCATTCAATATATCAATTAAATGGGTACATGTAAATACTCTATAAAAATCATATAGAATTTTAGAACCAAATATTACAATTTTTTTTTAATTTCTGATATGTAATATTGGCTAGTAGATAAATGATTTATTTATTACATCTAACTTTTTTAAAGGTGAATACTCTTTATTTTTATCAGGAAACTATCATTTCACCCCGCTACATATTAATATATTAACAGACCTTTTAGGAAAAAAAAAGTGATAGGAAAGAAGATTTTATTGATAGAAAATATTAAATGTGTATTTATAGTTTTAACATATTAGTATGAGATGGTCATTAAATATAAAAAATTCAACTTTGTCATAAATAAAGTTATTTTTTAGAATTTTTAAAAGTGGACGATACATACAACTATGTGTATCATTACGCTGAGATACAAACAATTAAATAATATTTAATTTTTTAAATAGTTCGCAATACATGAAGGTATGTGTATCACCAGCCAGAGATACAATAAATATTAAATTTATTTATTTTTTTCGAAAAGTAGTGATACCTAGACATGAAATATTGCTGGAGAGCGAGACCATAATATATATATATATATATATATATATATATATATATATATATATATATATATATATATTTTAATTCTGGGTGATACCGTATGGTTATGTATACTTGGCTAGCGATATTTGCGCGGTATCATACGGTCAGGTATCGCTAGCTAGCGATGTTTGTACATTTGTCAAAACCTGATTGGATAAATATTTTGGAGATTTTAAAAGTCAATGGCTATAATTGTAACCAGTGTTTTTAGAATCGGATCGAACATTATATATAGTTATTCATATAATTCAATATAAGTCATTTATGAGTGTATTTATAATTCCATATAAACTTAACAATAATTTTATGTCTAACATATCAATTTATTGTTCAACCCTTTGTTTTTACCCATTAAAATTAAAAAAAAAATCAAAATCCGGTCAAAACAATGGTCCGGGGCGAACCGGCTAGTCCAACCCCTTCCAAAAACTGGTTCGAACCAGTTTGGCTCATACCACGAATCCCAGTCAAAACACGTCAACCAACCGTGTCATCCGCCTCGAAATCATTGATGTAACAGTAAACGCCATGGTTTTGGATACCAGATCGGACCGGTTAGTCCGACCGGTTGGACCGGGAACCGGAATCCAATCCGTTCTGGTTCGGTGCTTAAAACCGTTTTACTGTTGAACCAGTGGTCAGACCGGTGGGACAGGTTGAACCGAGTTTTTTATATAACTTTTTTACTTTTTTGTTATTTTTATATATATTTATAAAAAGTAATTATAGTTTTATTCGGTTCTTATATACGGTACGAACGGTTAAACCATCCAACCATTAAACCGCTAAGGCATCCGATTTAGTATCCGTTCCGTTTTTAAAACCATTTGTGAACGCAATGTGGTTAAATTTCCATTCCCCCTACAGTGAGTCAGTGACCGCATCCACGTGTTTTGACTTCAGTTCAACACTTTGACCAATCACAAATCGGTCAGTTTCTTGTTTATCCTTTTTCAGTTTTTCTATTTTATTGTTTTCTTCAACTAGAATTTACGTATTAAACTTTTTAGTTAATAGAATATGAATTTACTAAATCCTAAAATTTAATGATTATAATCTAACTGTAAATAAATTACCAATATTAGTTAATAAGAAAAAAATTAAAAGTCAAAGAAGTTAAAAAAATCTAAACAATCAATCTTTTTAGTCAATGGTTGAAAAGAAATTATAAAGAATAAGTTTATTAGATGTATATTTTAGTTATATTCTCTTTTTTTAACTTTTTTTCAAGTTTCTTTATTTTTTAAATATTCATAACTTATATAAAATATTATTTTTTATACAAATTACAACATAAAAATAAGTTTTTTAAGACACGTATAGTATCGTTATAAAGAGATAATAATCTTCGTTATGCTTTTCAGCTCATCGAGTTCTACTCGTCATTGTGTCTTTAGTATAATTAATTATATCTTTTTGTTAGTTATTGTATTTCCTAAACATTATTGTGTTTTTTTAATGACAACATTTTCTAAAAAATATAATCTTGAAGTAACATTATTGTGTAATTCTAAGGTGTAAACACAATGATAAATTAATAGCTAATTAATCTTAAATAAAACAAAATGATATATAACATAAAACACAAATAAAATGTTTCATAATGTTTTTTATTCGTCATTTCTACTATTCTGAATACAATAAGTTAAAAAAACACATTGATAAAGTAAAATCAGTATATACCTCTAATTGTAATATACAATGGTAAGATACAAGTTTATATAATATATAAAAACAATAAAAAAAGAACACAAAATGATATAAAACGTAAGTACAATTATAAATACATATAATAAATGATAAAGAATATTTGACGCAATACCGATATTTGACACAATGATTTGGCTTATTAGACACTATAACATGACGTATTTGATACGATAACCAAAACATATATTTTTTTATAACAATCAAAAGAAACATATCAAATAGAAAATCATTCTTCAATTTTTGAAATTAAATATTATTTTTGCTATAACATGATTAATATTAAAGACAAAATCCATAACAACTTAATTATAAACCACATGGACCTTATTATATAATTTACTCATACATTACATAAGCATATAAAAATCACAAGATGCCCTAGAAAGTAAGGCCTTAAAAGGTCTTCAAAGAGACTTGCACATGATCAAACCTTCCCTAATTAAAGATCTTTGATGTTTATCGCCGTTAACAAAATTACGTACATATATTGTGTGAATATTGTTAAAAAGTAAAAAAGACATTGATATATCATATTTTCTTTTCCGATGCTATAAAGTCTGTGTATCAACAATATATAAAAATCAGTGTTTTGGAGACAGGATCAGACCAGCCGGTCCGACCAGGGATCGGTCTGGTGGCCAGCCTGGTCTGATACGGATCATTTTTTAGTGGTCGAACCGGCCAGTTCGTCCCGAACCGCTGGTCGGACCGGGAAACTGGACCGGTTTTGGTATTATTTTTTTTGGATTTTAATGGGTAAAAATGTGATGTTAAACAATAAATTCAAACGTTGGATATACAAATATAGTTAAATTTTATATATAACTATTAAATACATATATAAATTACTTATATTTAATTACATATATAAATATAGTTAAATCCGGTCCAACCGGTCCGACCATCAAACCAGTAAAACATCCGGCTCGACGTTCAATCCGGTTTTGAAAACATCTATAAAAAAAGCTAGTAATTTATCACAAGAGGTCTAGGGGTCCCGTGATCCACCAGCCGACCAACAAGGGTATTTCACATTTTGAATGTCATGAGTATTTTTAGTTTTGACCTTTGTTTTAACAAGGTAGAGAGTAAACGTGAAGAGAGAACATTTGATAAAGTGCTAATTGAGATTATTTTCATTTGATGAAGAATAATGCAAGTCTATGACAATTAGGAATGTTAAAAATATTCGATCGGAAATATTTGAAAATTCGAATATCTAAAATTTTGATGTTTGAATTTTTGAATATATAACTTTAAACATATTTGATAACGTAAAACGAAGAACCAAGGAAGATGACAAGAGTATATAAATATATTCGGGCGCCCCAGCTGTGAACTAATATATTATTATTTATCTATTTAATTTTCTAAATTGACATTTTTATCTTTTTTTATTGTCTTCTCTGATTAGTTGTGGTGAACTTTTTGCTCAAATTATGAAGTATGAAAAGTTTTTATTTACTTTTTCTTTTTATTTTGTTATGTTTCTTGTTTTTAAAGTAAATATCTAGATCTTTAGATTTTATTCGTTTTAGTTATTTGTCAGTTGTTACTGTATTTAATTTTTTTTACATACGTATAGATTTATTGAATTTTAACATTAGACAAAAGTGAGGGATCTACGCTCTTTTTTGTATCAGTAATTTGCCTGACACGATATGGAGCTTATGGATTCAAAGGAATAATACAATGCTTAAAGGAAGGTTGAAATCAGTTGCAGTGCTGGTAGAAGAAATAAAATCTTATATATATATATGGGTGTCCAAATAGATCTATTTATAAGAACTTAGGTCGGGAGTCTTGATAGAAGTTTGATATCCTAATATGTTGATGTAATGTCTTTGGTACTTTTGCCCTTCAGCTACTTGCTATAGGAATTGTGTTTGTAAAGTTTTGTACTTTTGTTTGGTGGAATGAAAGTTGCTCGTGATTTTTTGTTCAAATTTTTTTTAATTAATTTTAATAATTTGTTATTGCTTGCTTTAGTTCTTAATATGAGTCTTAGGATCTCACATCATTCATGGAAGTTAGTACCATTTAGTTTATCTTTCTTAAGGACCTATCACAACAATAGGTGGTTAGCATGTATAGTTGAATTGCGTTTTACAAAATGACAAACGACGTCTGATATTTAAGTATATATAGTTTCAATCATTGATAAATCAATTACCTTCGAATTTGAAATGCTACAAGCGCAAATTAACTACTTTTACAAATGACACATGGGCCATAAGGAGCCGATGTCTTATTTTACTTAACAATTAAAGCATAAGGAGTTGCTTTCTAAATTAGAAATGTATAGATTTCATGCACTGGTGGAATACATATTAAGAGATAAACGAGGGGCTATATGGACCTCAAGTGGCGTTGCTTTGGCGGTAGTCAGCCCTGCGCCTTCAGTCATATCAATCGGTTCATTTGATGGTTTTGTTATCATAAATTGTTGTAACAAACTAGCTAACGTTAAAGGCAAAGCCTCTAGCGCAAAGAAGATACCAGGGCACACCCTTCTTCCACTACTAAAAGGAATCAGTTGGAACTGGTTTCCTCGGAAATCAATATCCTTGTGACTCGTCAAGAATCTTTCTGGATGAAAATCGTGAGGATTTGACCATACGCTCGGATCACGCTGCAATTTCCAAAGATTTACAAACAACTGTGTGCCTTTGGGGATGTGGTAGCCGCTTACAACACAATCCTCCATGGACTCATGAGGAAGGGAGAGAGGTCCCGGTGGGTGTAAACGCAAAGTTTCTTTGATGACAGCTTGAAGGTAGACCAATTTCTTCATGTCTGATTGCACCACCAGTCTCTCCTTTCCAACATGCTCATCAATTTCATCTTGGACGGTCTTTAGTGTTTTTGGGTCGTTGAGCAACATAGATAAAGCCCAAGTTAAAGTTACAGCCGTCGTGTCTGTGGCCGCAACTAGTATTGCCTGATAGAGATTACACCCAAGTGTTAGTTGGATTTTATTGTTATAATATATATGTTGAAAAACACGTTTAATACAATTTACCAGCTTATTGGAGGATTTATGTTACGAGAAATTCCCAAAATATATATATGAGAAATACATCTTTTTTTTTTACTTGACACTCTCACACCATTGCACACTCTGTCATCGCTTTTTTGATTTGAACAAAACTTAGATGTTGTTTGTTTTTTCTGCTATAAAACGTCTGCAGTCTGCGGATCACATCTACAGATATCTGTAGTAGAAGAGATGCACTAAACGTCTGCAGTCTGTAAGAAAAACACTGCTTGTTTTTAACATCTGCAGAATGATTAAAAAATATTCTGTAATTAAATTAAACCTATTTTTTAAACCTATTAAATTAAACCTATTTTTTTTAACACTTGTTTCCTTAGACTTGTACCACACACACATCCATACGTACATACAACATATATACACATCCATACGTACAAGCAACCCACGGGCGAGGTGTGGGGAGGGAGGTCGGCGGGCGAAGGTAGGGGGAGGGGGGAGGCGAGCGTAGGTAGGGGAGGTGGAGGCGGCCGATGGGTGAGGTGGGAGGTGGGGGGGAGCAGGTGGGGGAGGGGGGGGGGAGGGGTAGGCGAGGGCGGCGGTGGTTCGGCCGGTGGGCGGTGGTGGAGCTGCGGTGATCCGACCGGCGGGGGAGGTGGGGCGGCGGTGGTCCGACCGGTGGAGGGAGGTGGGGCGGCTAGTGAGGAAGGTGGATGGTGGTAAGAAGAGGTTAGAAGATCTCAGAAGTCATAGGTCTATATCTTCTCCATGCAGACCTCAAGAAGACATTTTTTAATAAAATGTCTTCCAAAAAACAAACACTTTGCGCACTCAAAACCCATTCCCGTGTCTGCGTGCGCACAGATAAAAATGTGGGAAAGAGGTTTTGATAAAAAACAAACATCACCTTAGACCACCTCAAACCTCTTTTTAGCCCTGCGATGACGTTACACCATGCGCAAGTTACATGCCAGATAAACCCCAAAATTTCTTAGTGTTTTATTAATTTTTTATTATTTTTGTAGATTTAAATCATTTACTATCATGCCCCTAAGTTATCCGCATTGTTCAGGAAGTTGCCCTATGGGTAGGATGTTTCGGCGAATTTAATGTTTATCTTGTATAAGTTAAAAGGTCAATATATAGATCATGGGTTGGAGTCTTACTATATGCAATATGTTTCTAGTGAGTCAAATGTTTTACCACAATGAGCCTTTAAGTGATGGGTTTCCCTTGTAATGGTGGGTGAGCCGGGTCAACAACGTTGTCTGTGTTCGCGGGCGTGGATGACCTTTCGGCATTAGGTTTACCCGGGTGATTAGACTTAAAAATTATTCGTTGACCGTTCAAAAGAAGTCAATGTATAATTTAAGTAAATTGATGTTTCATATGTCCATTTTAAGTTTTCTCTTAATATTATGTTTCGATGAAAATACTATTTGTTTATACATTTATAATGCACAAATTAGCAAATTATGACAAAGTTAAAAGGTACTTTACCATAAAAGTCATGAAGAGAGTATCAAGTAAATAAAAATAACAGGTCTTAAGCTATTTAATTGTTTGTTTTGTGCTAAAACCATCACATGAGACTTGTTCAACATTAATTGCATACGAGAGCCTAATGAGGGTTTTATGGACTAAATGAGTCATTTTATCTATCAAACTAATTTTTTAGGTTAAGTTCTCCTCCCTGGTCCATAACAATGACGTTACAGCCAAACTTGAAGTGATGACCCATAGAGTTATGGCTTCGAGGCAGCTAGTTATGCCAAACGAGGACCTTGGTCTTTAAGAAAGAGCTAGGGTCAAAAGTTGTGGACTGAAGGGTTTATAAACGCATAAGTTATATTACTTTGTAGACTAATCTTTTGAGTTTAGTTCTCTTATATATTTATTAACATTTTTTGGTTGTAAAGCTTATTTATAGGAGCATTTCTAAAAGAGTTGTTGGTAGATTTTTAATGATCGCATTAAGAGACTACTTTTGAATTGGTTCGGAGGTAAAGTGTGTTTGATACACTTAAAGTCACCTCTTAATGGTTAATGAAGTTTTTCTTATGAGTAAGTTTCAGAAACATACGAAATGATTCATATGCTACCTCTCATGCATTCAGTCAACCTTTTTTATCGGCTTAACACAAAATTACCAAACAGTCTCTAAGCTTAATAAAACAAGCAAATTTTTGTTAATCTCCTAATTAACCTCAATAATTTAACAAAAGTAAGTGGAAAAAGGTTAATTGAGCTTACCAAGCATGAGGCTTTGATAATAGTATCATGATCATAACCAGAAAATTCCTCTTCAGGAGCATCTTGGAGAGTGGAAATCATAACATCTATGAACACTTGGTTTCCTTCATGCTGCTTCCCTGAGGACTTTTTCTCCCTCTTGTGCTCTTTCAACCATCCTTCTAATATGTCATCCATCTCTTTCCCAGCCATCTTCATCTTTCTCTTATATCCTCCGATGTCGAAAACACTCAACAACGGGATGAAATCCGACACCACAAACGCGCCCAACAACTCAAAGAAGTTCTTAACCGCCTTTTGCGATCGAATACCATCATTATGGTTAAGTGGAAACCTCTTTCCTGAAAGAATCCTAAGTACAACATTCAGTATCATATTCCCAAACCATCCTGACATCTCCACCTTTACCAAATCAGAACCTTCAGTTTCTTTGTTCTTTAGCCAGCCCTCATAGATATCTTTCAAGGATGCTTTTAGTTCGGAAACTCGAACATGCTCGAGCATCTCTACTCTTCGTTGAGAGAGAACCTCGAGCGTGATCATCTTGCGTACCTTTCGCCAGTAATCCCCATACGGAGAAAGCCCGACCAAGGCGTAGTTATAGCCCATGATCTCTGCTGCCATTGATTTGGGTCTACTTGCAAAGACTTTGTCATTTGTGGTATAGCACTCTTTAGCTATCTCCCCACTACTCACCACTAGAACTTGGTGAACTCCAAGCTTCATGGTGAAAATGGGGCCATATTCGTCTGCCATATCACTTAAAACATGATGAGGAGTCGCGATCCGCCTAGAACGGGCAGATGGCCTACGATAGGCCACGCACCCTTTACTTTAGGGGGATCGCGGTTCACGCTCTTTCTGTTCAAGATATGGAGGTAAAAAGCAGTTACAATAACAAAAAAGATGGCTACTATACTTGAAGAAAATGAGATATTAAACTCCATGGCTTCAATTCTCAAAGAGAATTAGTATGGAATATTGGAATTGATTGTATGATCCATACCATCCCATACGAGTTATATAATATGTTGCGTGTTCTAATTAAGTTCGAATAAACTCATTTCCATTTCAATTTTAACAACAAAGTCAACAGAGAAATCGCGCATGTGATCTGCATATCTGCTTAATTAATTCATATCATATGAACACCAGCTAGCTCGATCGTTAATTTGTTTCGTAAAGAGTGTGCGGACTAACACAAAATGTATAAAAGTCTAATTTACTAGTCTCAACGTTTACCAAGTTCAATAAAAAAATGTTTTAACTGTGGGAAAAAATAAAAAATAAATAACAAGAGTATAAATATAAATGTAGTGGGAATTGGAAAACTTGTTGGAAATGCATGCAAAACCAGTGGCAGAGCTTGAACATTTTCATACGGGGACGTGGGCGAATTTAATTTTTAATGGAGACGAACTCGATATTTATATAAAAATTTAAACTACTGGGCCAAAAATTTACACTAACGGACTAAAATTTAACACTACCGACGAAAAAAAGAAGGGGGACGGCAGCCCCGTTGCAAGTCATCGGACCTTTCCGTTGAAAATGTAGTTTAACGACAACTTTTGATATTAACTTAATTTGTCCGAATTAATCACTCTGTTTACTAGTGACCCTTTTGATTTTTTGGTTTTACTTTACATCAATTATCTTTGTCATATTAACTTATTTCGTTTAATATAAAACAAAAGCTCCTAACTTTTAATACATTTATATATGATTATATGTTTCAAGTAAATCTTGAGGATAAAGTGATTTACTCATTACCAAAAGATAGTAACAGTAAATCCTCCAAACTGCAGCTAGCTATGATAATTTTAGTAGTAGAGAATGTGTTTGTAAAAAATGTGTTATGTTGGTAAAAGGAAATTATCATTACTATATTATTTAAGCTTTGACGAATTAATTCAAAGAGATGAGTAAATTTTATCAAACATTCATTAATGATAAAACCTGGTTTTTATAGATACCTAACATAACTATTAAAACCTAGTTTTAGTAATTGAAATTCTACATAGCTTGAATAACTATTATGATTAACTGTAATATTTTTTATATATTATTTTTAATTCTATTTATTACTAATATTATTATTATTTGTTTTTGAAAAGCATGATTAACTGTAAGATGCATAATTGAACTTGCAAGATAAAATTTTATAGTCTGACGTAGCCGAGAATTGAAATTATAATGCTTGGATAGTATCCATTCTTAAAGTATAGATAAGGTCATAAGGATGTGATGATCGAGTTCCTTGACGAAATAAAATTCTTCAGCATTTAGAGATGAATTTTAAACTCTAAACCTTATTTTAATTAACAAAGAAACAAAATAATAGTTTTGTTGTTTCTTAAAAAATTCAGGTGATATATACCGGCCTTAAAACGATCACCATTTACATATGCGTGCACGAGTTTGTTAGCTAGTTAAAAGAAATCTATTTATGAAGAAGATAATATCATCATGGACTTAATTTAAATCCAAGCTTCGTTCCCGTCTTTTTTTCAACATTTACATAAACGCTTATCAGTTTTATTTTATTTTTTCATCACTCTCTGTAGTTTTTTCTATTTTAGAAGACGGCATCATACTTTTCTTATTTCTCCCACATGCTCACACCAAATTAATTTATTATTAAATTTATATAGCTAAATAACGATCTTCTCTTCTATGTCGTTCTATATATGTCACGTCAATGCTCGCCAATTTTATTTTATTGCGGGTCTAAGGAAATATATTGTAAAAAAACTAAAAACCTTTGATACATCCAAGCAATGGGGCTTGACACGAGTTGGATAATAGGTGAGGCTAGGGAACAATGCGACTTCCAGTATCAAGTTATCAAGGCAATAGATTGAAGAAATTTCCCTTCCTCAAATGATATGATGATAATGTTTTTGGTCAAAATGGGTTTTGATTAAAGTAAACGTTCTTGCTTGAAAGGCATCACTCAACAAAATACCAACAAAATCACTAATTAAAAACATTGTTTATTACGTGAGGCTTCATGTCCTCATTGTAACTATCATGAAGAAAACACGTATCATAAATTTTGATTTGGCAAACTCGATATGGCATCTAGTTTATAAGTGGTGTCAGATTCCAATTTTCGTACTCTATACAAGAATTACTTGACTCGCATAAGACCATCAGAGATTCAAATGACTTCAAGAATCTAAGTGATGTGATTGTCGAGACTTGATATAAAACAAGTTAATCTATTGTTATTCGCTATTTTTATTGTGCAAAGCTAAGTAAGATCATCTACATAAGGAATTGATGAAAAGTGTTTAACAAACAAAACTCGATTAAATTAAAGACACATACTTTGAAAATAAAATTCGAAACTTTTAATGATTTTCTAGAATACTATGCAAAAAGCAACGAACTTTGAAACAAATTTACTAATTAATGAAAAGATAATCACTTCATTAGGATTTGCACAAACAATACTTTAAGATCTTAACTTTTAATTAAAGTGATAATAAAAAAAACAATCTTTAAAATTCATTAATCAACAATATTACCAATTTACCTATATCAAGTTATCTACTAGTATTAGTGAGTTAACGATGTAAGAAAACCGAAAACTAATAATCAAGCATACAATTTATTTATAAGAAAACCTTTTATATCAACCAAAATTAATTGCATTTAATAATTCAATGTTAATCACAAAACCCTAATGAAAACACATTAATAGTCTTTCTTAATAAAAATGATTTACCCAAAAGCCGTTACGAACTAGCCACACATCATCATCATTATGCCTTCGATATTGAATTAGAGAATGTTTGTGGATGATTTGGAAGCCTTGAAACATCAAAAATCACCTAAAGTTCGGCAATTTTCGTTTGGAAGAAGTTATCATTCAAAAACCCTCTTTAGATACTTAAATAGTTAAATATGCTCAAAATTCCTCAGACTGAAATTGCCACCGATGTATCATAGGTCCAACTTTCTGGATTTTTTTATCAAATACGCCTATAAATACGTCGCCAATACACCGCCCGGGGTGTTATATGCCCATACTCGGCGTATAATACGTTAGTTGGCTGATTTTTTCCCTCTTATTTGTATCTTATGTTATTTACACTTCTAGTCCTTAAACTTTATCTTTTTGCTACCTTTGACTCTCAAATATGTTACTTTTAGCTTCGAAAACCTGGAATCAAATAATAAATAACGTTAACTTGTTTCACAATAATCACGATTTAAAATCAATCATTTAGATAATTTTAGTTACTTATTTATTTATAGATTATTGTTTTATAATTGGTAAGCATGTAAGATATATCTTCTGTGTTAAAGAAATGTATCCTATGATTTCTATGTTTTAATCGAAATTTGGTTAAAGGATTGACATGGGTTGCTATAAGATAGTCAAATAACATTTGGCATAAAAGCATGAGGGTGAGTAAATTGTACTTGAATTGCAAGTGAAGATGGGTATTTCTCATAGGAATATTGATTAGCTTTTTTAACTTGTATTTATCTACACAACCATCTACTCTTCCTGTTAGATGTTTTTTTTATATTTATAATTTAAGTATTGCATTGTGTGATACTTGTGATTTCAAATATAAATACATTTGTGATTTTAGATGTGAACTTAATTGCTAAGGGTTTTCCCTCAAACGTGTATATGGCAAAACATATTTTGATAAACTACTCCATCAGGGTGTCGCGCCGGAAACCTTCCTGATATTTGAATATGTTTTGACCTCGCAAAGTGTTCGCATACTTTGTAGTAGGATTGGTGGTTGTATTGGTTGCCGGTTGGAAATGTGGACAATATCTAACAACGTTGAATAAGTTCATTCGGTAAGATGGTGGTTATGTTAATTGTTAGGTTATTTGAAGAGACTTTTATTTTTTGACAAAGTGAGATAAGTAAAACAAAATAGTATTGAGTGTGAAAAATATAAAGTTTAAGGAGTAGAAATATAGTATTAAAAATTCAGTGGTATTTAAAGATTAGAAAATTATAATTATCTTTTTTAAAGCAACAGTCATGAGACTTTGGCAACAATCAAATTTTGTTCATCATCCAAATCTCAAAATCCCCTATAATTAATAGAAAGCATCATCCTTTAATTAGTTTTTTTCTTTTATCTACACTTAATAACTCATAAAAAATATAAAATAATATATATTGGGGATGAACACCAACCCCAAATATAAGATATCGTTATAGTAATAGGGATGGAGATGAGAAGGTGTTAAACTTACATGTTATTGTATGTCTTCTTTATAAATTAAAGATTAATGTAAAAATAAAAAAAACTGATATGCTCTTGAAAGTTGAAATTAACCCGAGATGGGTAGCTCTTGAAAATTAAAACCCAAATTCAAACATGACTGAATCACACCCATAAAATAATTCTTTAAATCGAATCCGTTTTCTCCTTTTTCGTGTGCGATAACTACACTTTTAAAATCCAAAATAACATGCTAAATCAAAATAATTCTATTTTTAACAAACCTTTAGCATAAAGTATAGAATTTTTTTTCATTTTTTATCTATAGAAAATGCATAGTCAAATTAAATTTGTCATCTTTATGGTTTTGGAGTCGGTGTCTTCTTCTTCAGCGGTTATCGCATATCAAATAAGCCACCAATGTTAAAATTTTCTTACAAATTTAACTTCGCCATCTAAGTTGAACTCATGAGACCCTTTTCTTTTTTTCATCTTTTAAATCATTTACTACATTTTATAATAAAAAATAGATAACTTTAGTATGCTTTTAAAATCAAAAGGTTCAAAGTTTAAATCATACAAGTTATAAGTTGTGAACTTGTGATGCATTTATCATATAAAATATACAAATTGATGCGCTTGTAAGAAACAATCAGATAACTTAAATTATGTTTTCAAGTCCTTGCAAATTTAAGGGCTTGTGTCGAGTATCAATAACTTATTAATAATGATTTTTATGACATTCAAATATATGTGTGTACGGTGCGATTAAGATTATTTTTTAAACCAAAACTGCTAGTGTGGTTAATTTTATTTTTAAACCAAAACCACAACCGATATTTCGGTTAATCATATTCCAGTTAAACGTCAGTTGTTGTTAAATTTGGTTAATTATCTAATATATTAACATATGCTTTCAAACTAAAATTTTAATTAATAAATTATTGTTAGGTTAAAATTGAATGAACTTTAAGAGTGTGCACGATATGGTTTTTTTAAGGCCCTGTCAAAGCCGAAACCGAAATTGTAGTGTGCATACAACGATGTGTGCGCGTATCTTGCGTTGTTTCTGCTTGTTTCGGGGTTTTTTTATATACAACTTTTAGGAACCAATATCAGCCACTTATTTTTTATCACATGCAAATCACATGTCATTTTTTTTAAACGTTCGTAACTTTTTTTCACGACATCATTTTTTCAAAAAAAGTTTACCATAAAATTCATTATTTTTTTATCTTTCCAACGCCTACCATATTGATATACTTTTCTAAAAAAATCGTAAATCCATTGTTTACATATGTGTAAATCTAGTTATACACATGTGTAGTACTGGATTTACACATGTGTAAATCCGATATTACACATGTGTAAAACGAATTTCGTTAAAAAAAACGGGAATTTTTTTTATTTTTTATAAAATTTTTTATATTTTTTTGTGAAAGAGGAAAAGTTGGGAAACATTTTTGTGTTTTTATTTTTTTATTTTATATTATTTTTTGATTTAAAATTTTTTTAAATATGTTTTTATTAATTACAATTTTACCATTGAGAACTAGTGGTTGAGATTGGTTCCTAGAGTTCTCACAAAAAAAAACAAGTTCTCATTATAAGGGAAGGATCAAATAAAAACCACATTTATAATTGAAAACAATAAAAACCATTATCAACCAATCAAAATTTTTCTTTTTAAAATTTGTATTTTTTATTTAAAAGGTTAATAAAGTAATTTTAACATTCTTTTAATTTAGTATCTTTTGAAATCATGATTTATCTCCTTATTTAACTTATTTAATACATGAATATCTTATCATCTCCTTCATCTCTTGTCTCTGCTACAAACTGATCACCACCATCCATCATAGAAACCTTTGTTCAACAAATCATGTATAAAAAATAGTTTGAGGTGAGATATCCGATTTATATTTGAAATCGATTTATATGATCAAACTATCATCAAAGAACAATACTATCATCGAAGAACATGGCCATCAGCTCTATTCATAGCCTCAAATCAATTTGCATATGGGTTCACAAATCTAGGTTTGTAAATGGTTCAATTAATATGCTAAATCAATTTTGATTGTTTCATCTTATACATTTAAAAACATGAGGTGGCGGCTAGGGTTCAATCTTATGATCGAATATGAAGAAACGATTAGAATACAAGTGGATAGAAGTGGAAATGTGTTAAGTCAGTTACAATGAATCAATTAAAGTATACATCTTTTTGGTTATGTCAAGATGAAGATGAAGATGATCTGGATGGAAAATTGGTATTCGGGTATGATACATATATGTACCCAAGACATATATGTAACCTTGTTAAGTACATATATGTAACTTTGATAGTTATGAAAATGACGATCGGTATATATACGCAACTGTGATAGCTATGAATATGATAATCAATTGAATGGAAAAAGGGTATCATGGTATGGTACATATATGTACCCAGGTACATACAAGTAAATTAGTATTTTTATTTCAAAGTTTAAACTTATCAAGCTACATACTTACATAGGTGATGGATCAGGTTTAATGACTGGTCAAAAAAGATGATGTATCAAAATGATGAGACGTCGAAAAAGATTATAGATGGTCGAGCAATTATCAAAGCGTATAGTTTAGAACACGAAGAACAAACTATATACGATGAACACTATTGTTACATATACGTAATACTGATATTACAATATACGTAACGCTTTTGTTACATATACATAATAAAACTGTTGTGTATACGTAACACTGTTGTGTGTTTAACAATGTTTGCTTATTTAATATCCTCTTATATTTTTGATGATACTCAACTTGTATTTGCATTGATTATAACAATATTTCACTTGTATTTGGTTATTTATATATAACCACATATATGTATATGTAAAATTTTAAGTTTAATAAAATGTTTTGTACTTGTTATATGTGTTATACCTATATATACATATATGACAATGATTGCATATATATAAAAACATTAATCAATGTGGTTTAGATGGTAAAAAATTATGATTGGATTTGATTGTGAAAATAAAGTTTGACTAGGGTACATATATGTAACACATTGTTTTATATACATAGAACATAGTACATATACGTAACAAAATGTTACATTTTGAATTTACTCTTGTTTAACGTGGTTGCATCTATGGTTTTTGTTCATATTCAATTATATATTCAAAATTAGTATAATTTAATGTTTAAATTTAAATAATGTCAATAAAATAAAATAAGAAAGATAATGAATGATTTTTATATAAATTAAGAGCAAGGAGAGAGAATGAGTGATTTAGAGATTTTATTAATTTGAAAAGATTTTCATATGATTTGTATTTATTTTGCCTAGTATGCCCCTATAACATTTTAACTAAATATTTTAAACATCAGTCAATTACAATCATACCATTAAATAATCTCAACCATTGATCAAAAAAATCAATGGTTATAAAGTGGTTTTTTTAGTTTTTAATTATAAAAAAGTTTTCATTAGTTTTTTTAGTTTTTATATTTTTTTATGAAAGAGGGAAAGTTGGGGAACATTTTTATGTTTTTATTTTTTTTATTTTTATGTTATTTTTTGATTTATAAATTTTTTAAATATGTTTTTATTAATTATAATTTTGCCTTTGAGATCTAATGATTGAGATTAGTTCCTAGAGTTTTCACAAAAAAAACTAGTTCTTATTTGATCCCTCCCCTATATATATATATATACACATACAGTAAATTTACTTTCAATTATAACCACAGAAATAATAATTTTAAGGGCAAATTTATAAAAATCAAAAGAACCATTATACACCATTGATTGTGTAGATCTATGGTTATAAATAAAAGTGGCAAAACAGTAAATTTACTTTCAATTAAGGGCAAAATTAGAACATCAATTTATCTCCATAAGTGCAATTCATATTTTATGTCCACGATTTTTTCTCCACCTATCAAGAACCAAGATAACAATCTTACACCATAGATTGTTTAGATTAAGGGATATAATTAAAAAATGTACAAAAGTAATTCTACATAAAACATTTAATCTATGTTTAAAATAAAAATAACAAAAGACAAAAACCTTTCAAAAACCCAAACTGCATCGCACATTTTACATTAACCACATATGCAGTTATGTACGTATTTAATTGTAGGAGTAAGTAAATAACCGGTTTAATTGAACCATAATCGGATTACCCATATTAACCGAATGGAATTATTAAATGATGGTTCGGATAATGCATAACCGATTAACCGCGCATTGTGGCTTGGTTTCAGTTTTGATATATAAAGTAACTGAATTAACCACATCGAACCAAATGCCATTAGTTTACAACAAATTTAAAATACTACTCATGATTTCAATACACATATTGATGTAAGTTCTTATTAGTTTTTTTTGAAAGGGTAGTATTGTCATGATAATAAATTGGATATATATGCAATTAAAAATTTTTACAATTTTTTGCTTGAGTGTATATGCATTTAATGAATGTTTAAGGATATGTATGCAATTGATCCTTAAAAAATTAATGGGCTCTAGAGTTTGTTAGGATTAAAATAATTAAGATTCTAATGAGTTTAAGTGTTTAACAAAGTATATAAAGGCTTTATTTAAATACATATATACTTGAAATTTTTTATTTAAAGTATTAAAGGCTTTATTTAAAATAATTAAGATTCTAATTTTTTGCTTGAGTTTTTAAAAAAAATTTGGGCCCCAATATAAAGACTTGTGTTGATGGCGGAAGACGGGATCATTAATTGTGTGCCACATTCAGAGTTCAAATTTCAAAGCACGTAAAGTAGTAAATACTTGTATCCATTGTCAATAATGGATGGGAATACTTCAAGAATATAGTTTGCCTTTTTTCACGGAGTAATTTCCAAACTCTCGTGCGGCACTTAGTCAACGTACTAAGTCAGCCTTGATCTTAACTTGATCACCAAGTTGGCAGCGATTCAACGACTCGTAGAGATTGTAAGAAAGATCACAAGAAGGCTTGAAAGAAAGAGCACTTGTATTATTTGAAAGCTTGGATTACAATACTTTTATGAGGTGGTTTGGAATGAAACCATCACCACCTATTTATACTTGTCCTAATATCTAGATTATTCCAAATCTAAAAATATCTAAGTACTAAATATCTAAGATATTTACAAGGAGATTTCTAGGCTTAAATAGATTTTTCTATGGTTAAATCTAGACACTTCTTGAGATATCTTTGGTGTAATCCTTGAATCTTTGAAGTGTTGGGGATTTGCTGGAAAATTCCGGAATCCCGTTCATTATGGCTTTGAATGTAAGCGGTGCGTGACATTCTCCCCCACCTAAGCTTGCGACGTCCTCGTCGTGTGCTCTTCGTGGTATTTCATGATTTCGTCTCTGAACTGCCATAGTGTATCCTCAGGTTCCCAGCTGGTCTCGCTGTCGGGCAAGTTCTTCCACTTGATCAAATACTCTTTGTAGCTTGGCACGCCCCTCTTACGAATAGTGCAGTCTGATAAAATTTCAGCAACTTCTCGATCGAAAGATGTTACTACTGCGGTTGGTGCCCGTTTGGAAACACCCCTTTCTAAGTCTTCCATGTCTTTATGATATGGCTTAAGTAGACTCACGTGGAAGACCAGGTGTATTTTTAACTTGGGTGGTAGTTGGAGGCGGTAAGAAACCTTACCGATTCGTGCAACTATGGGGAAGGGGCCTTCGTACTTCCTTAACAGTCCCTTGTGCACGCTTCGTAAGGACTTAAATTGTTGTGGCAACAGCTTTATCATGACTTGGTCTCCTGCTTGAAACTCAATATGCCTCCTCTTGTTGTCTGCCCATTTCTTCATTTTCTTGGCTGCCTTATTTAGTGAAGCTTGGGCCAATTCTGCCTGCTCATGCCATTCCCTAATTGCTTTGAAAGCAGCAAGACTACTTCCATTATAAGAGGCAGCTAAAGCGTTTGGAGTTAGTGGCTGTCGTCCTGTAACTATCTCAAAAGGACTCTTACCAGTTGCTTCACTTTGTTGCATATTGTAAGAGAATTGTGCCACGTCAAGAAGTTTTGCCCAGTCACGTTGGTTGGCACTCACATAATGTCGAAGGTACAACTCTAATAATGCATTGACCCGCTCAGTTTGTCCATCGGTTTGAGGATGGAAGCTGGTTGAGTAATTTAGACTTGTCCCTGCAATTTTGAACAATTCTGACCAAAATTTCCCTGTGAAGCGTGGATCGCGATCACTTACAATGACTTGTGGAATGCCCCAGTATTTTACCACATGCTTGAAGAATAACCTTGCCGTTTCAGCTGCAGTTACATTGCCTGGTGCGGGAATAAACGTCCCATATTTGGAAAATCGGTCCCGACTACGATTATGCTCCCATTCTCTTCTGACTTCGGTAGGCAAGTGTTAAAATCCATAGAAACACTTTCCCATGGTCCATTGGGCGTTGGTAATGGTTCTAGCAATCCCCCTGGCTGACGTTGCTCATTCTTGTCTTGTTGACATACTAAGCATGTTCTTACGTACGCTTCAACGTCATCCTTTAGTTGGGGCCAGTAGAAAGTACTTTCGATAAGTGCCAACGTCCGTTTTATTCCGGGATGACCGGCCCACCTTGAGTCATGACACTCCTTCATAATTGTTCGTCTTAGATGACCCCATCTAGGAACAAAAAGCCGGTCTCCAGTGGTAAATAACAAGTCTCCCTTTAACCAAAACCTCCTAGTCTTCCCGTCGCGAGCTAAAGAAACTAGGTGTTTGGCAAAGGAATCTTGTTCTAAGCCTTCTTTGATTTTGTCTTGGTTATCAAATGTAGGCCTTGCGATTGCAGCAAACTCGGCCTTACGGCTTAAAGCATCAGCGACAACGTTAGCTTTACCCGGTTTGTATTCCAAGACATAATCAAATTCCGCGAGGAAATCTTGCCACCTAGCTTGTTTTGGGCTTAGCTTCTTTTGTGTTTGAAAATAGCTAGTGGCAACGTTGTCAGTTTTTATAAAGAACCTGGATCCGAGAAGGTAATGTCGCCATGTCCGAAGGCAATGAATGATGGCTGTCATCTCCTTTTCTTGTATTGTATATTTCTTCTCGGTGTCGTTTAGTTTGCGGCTCTCGAATGCGATTGGGTGTCCCTCTTGCATAAGCACTCCGCCAATTGCAAAGTCCGATGCGTCGGTGTGTAGCTCGAACGGCTTGGTTACATCGGGTGGCCACAGGACTGGTTCGGACGTAATGGCCTCCTTCAATTCGTCAAAGGCCCTCTTACACTGCTCATCCCATTGCCAAGCCTTATTTTTCCTTAGTAAATCGGTTAGGGGGGATGCTTTCTTAGAGTAGCCCATGATGAATCGTCGATAGTAGTTGACCAATCCGAGGAATGAACGTAACTCTGGAACCTTGGTTGGTTCTTCCCATTCCTGAATGGCTTTTACTTTTGTGTTGTCCATCATGAGTTGTCCCTCCCTAATTCGATGTCCCAGGAACTCAACTTCCTCTTGGGCAAATGAGCACTTCTCTAGCTTAACGTATAGTTCGTTCTCCCGTAGTACCTTGAATACTTGTCGTAGGTGTGCCACGTGGTCTTCTAACGTGCGACTATACACCACAATATCATCTAGGTACACTATTACGAATTTGTCCAGAAACGGGTGGAAGAGTTTATTCATGAGGGTGCAAAAGGTGGCTGGTGCGTTGGTTAGACCAAACGGCATTACTAGAAACTCGTACGTTCCATACCTCGTGATGCACGTGGTCTTAGCTTCGTCCCCCTCAGCAATTCTAAC
Organism: Flaveria trinervia; assembly: GCA_025506515.1. NCBI lineage: Eukaryota > Viridiplantae > Streptophyta > Magnoliopsida > Asterales > Asteraceae > Flaveria > Flaveria trinervia. The sequence continues at coordinate 100,844,339 of CM046452.1, forward strand.
TTGGTAGTATCCTGATCGAAGATCCAATTTTGAAAAGTACTTTGCGTTACCGAGTTGATCAAATAGATCAGTGATCAGTGGAATTGGATACTTGTTCTTTATTGTAATCTTGTTTAAGGCTCGATAATCAATACACATACGAAGCGAGCCATCCTTCTTTTTTTGAAACAACACTGGGGCACCATAGGGGGCTTTAGAGGGACGAATGTAGCCTGCATCCAGCAATTCCTTGAGTTGCTTACGTAACTCTTCCAACTCTGGTGGTGGCATATGATATGGGGCCTTGGCTGGGGGTTTTGACCCTGGCTCCAGCTCAATTTGATGATCAACCTCTCTTCGAGGGGGTAGTTTCTTTGGTAGTTCTGTTGGCATAACATCCCTGAATTCTTCAAGAACGTCCCGGATTACTTCCGGTACGACTTCTTTAGCAATTATCTTATCGTCCACCTTTGCTATTGCCAAGTAACATGGCTCCTTCTTGGTATATCCTTTCTTAAATTGTATGGCTGAAAGGGTCTTAGGCCCACTCCTTGACCCACGCTCCGTACTTACCATACAAGTCCTTCCCTCATCAAGGATACACAAGGAATTAGCATAGGGCATAGGGAAGGCACGTACCTTGTCAAAGAATTCCATGCCGAGAACTATTTTGAAGTCATCCATATTTACTACAGTGAAGTTGATTGACCCCGACCATTCTCCAATCCTCACCTGAACATCTTTTGCCTCCCCTTGTATTGGTGTGGCATTGGTGTTAACAGTCTTCATTGTACCACTGCCTTTAACAAAACTAACCCCGAGTCGTTGAGCCTCTCCGACGGTCATGAAGTTATGAGAAGCTCCTGTATCCACAAGGGCCTGTACTGGACTGCCCTTGATGTTGGCTTGCACGTATTGTAGTCCTTTACTTGGAGTCGTTCAAGCCTCTACTCTTGCTTTGATTGCACTTAGTACTTGCATTGACCCCATGCAAACGTCTCCTTCTCCTTCATCATGGCAATCTTCCTCCCTTGCAATCATAGCATGTAGGTTTGATTTCTTTGGGCAGTCCCGAGCTTTGTGCGGCCCATCACATATGAAGCACTTATAATCTGTCGTAAGTGGTTTATTTTCTCGAGACTTCCAATGGGGTTGTGGCTTACGTGCAGCATTACCTTTTGTTTGGGTTGATTTATCTCCCCCACCTTTCTCGTGGTTACTCTTTCGATCCTTGAGTCTAGAATCCCTTCGGTTGTAGTCGATCAGTCCTTCGGCTACGGCGATGGCCGAGGAGAGATCTTGAACCCCTCGCCGCTCTAACTCTGTCTTGGCCCATGGTTATAGGCCATCGAGAAAGTAGAACAGGGAGTCCTTATCCAACATATCCGGAATCTCAAGGACAAGAGTGGTAAACTCTTTGATGTAGTCCTTGATAGTGCTGGTTTGTTTCAATTTACGTAATCGACTCCTTGCTTCATTTTCAGCATTTTTCAGATAGAATTGTTTCTTTAATTCCTTAATGAAATCAGCCCAAGTGTTGAGGGTGCACATACCTCTTTCGATCTCCCCATGCTTACGTCGCCACCATAACCCCGCTGTATCCTTCAAGTAAAGTGTGGCTGTCTTGATTTTGGTAGCATCGTCGGTGATGTTCATACCATCGAAGTAACGTTCCATCTCCCATAGAAAGTTGTCTACAGCCCTTGCCTCGTGTTTACCAACAAAGGGTGTCGGTTTAGGGGCTTCGATTCTTGGTGCGAAGTTGATGATGTTGCCCCCTGCTACGGCCATGGTTTTGCTGCATTCATTAACCTTTGCTTCCAAACCGATAAGGCTGCGATGCGTGTCAGCCGAAAGCTCGTCCATGTCTTTTTGGACCTGTTTGAGTGCATCTTTGATAGCCTCTCTGACTGCATCGTTTATCATGATCTTTACTTCTCCGCGAAGTACCTTGATAGCAGCCTTAAGATCTTCCCTAAGTTCAGGGAAGTCGGTCTCCAAGCTCTCTATCCGTTGTAACTGGTCGTCAGCTTGTGTTCCAAGACATGTCATTACTGATTCTAAATCAGCAACTCTTTTCTCTAGGGTTTTGTCTTTGGACATCCCACGACTCTTCTTGCTTCCATGGGAAGTTCCTTCCCGACCACGATTGTCTTCTCCTCCAACAGCGCTTGTGACCACAATTTTCTCTGATTCAGTCGTCATCCCAGTGAATCGACGTGCTCTGATACCAATTGTCACGGAGTAATTTCCAAACTCTCGTGCGGCACTTAGTCAACATACTAAGTCAGCCTTGATCTTAACTTGATCACCAAGTTGGCAGCGATTCAACGACTCGTAGAGATTGTAAGAAAGATCACAAGAAAGCTTGAAAGAAAGAGTACTTGTATTATTTGAAAGCTTGGTTACAAGAAAGCTTGGATTACAATACTTTTATGAGGTGGTTTGGAATGAAACCATCACCACCTATTTATACTTGTCCTAATATCTAGATTATTCCAAATCTAGAAATATCTAAATACTAAATATCTAAGATATTTACAAGGAGATTTCTAGGCTTAAATAGATTTTTCTATGGTTAAATCTAGACACTTCTTGAGATATCTTTGGTGTAATCCTTGAATCTTTAAAGTGTTGGGGATTTGCTGGAAAATTCCGGAATCCCGTTCATTATGGCTTTGAATGTAAGCGGTGCGTGACACTTTGCTTACATCCATTATCAATAATGGATGGTAATACTTCAAGAAATTAGATAGCCTTTGATTTAATGCATGTTGGCTTCTTTCAATACAACGGCTTGAAACAAAATAATCATTTTCAAATTGACCAATGACTTTTTAGAGAAATATCTTTTTGAAAAATGGTTGTGCGTTTCCGCGACATCATACGTAACCTGATAAATTATAGATATAATCGACCTGACTTGTTTTCAAACTAAATTTACGTCAATACATAGAATGACTAGAATTTATACCATTTAACTAAAACATATTATATTTAATCCGACTTTTTTGCAAATAAAATTTAAGTCGAAACATAGACTTACAATTGCTCCGACTCGTTTTCGAATTAAATTTACGCCTAAACGTAAACTAAACGAAAACGTATTAAGATTTTATATTTGACCCGAGTCACTTTTTTTTATTACATCCAACCGTGGACGGAATCAAACTTCTATTGTACATGAGTAAACCCTAAACTTTTAGAACTTGAGGGGGTTAAACTGAAATTTTATAAAGTTTTTAAAAAGTATTACAGGATGAAAATGTAAAATTTAAAAGTAGGAGATGAAGAAATACCGGTAAGAAACCCCTACCAATGTTTCTTTTTAAATATAAATGAATATTTGTTATCTCATACCAACTAAAAGTATTAGAGGAACAACCACGTGACGTGACTTGAAACACGACATATAAAGTGTTTTGAATTAAAAAAAAATAACAATATCATATTCAAGTTAAAGAAAATAAAATTACTTGTGTTTATGATGTGGTTATTAAAAATATGTATATTAACGTATTAAAAAGTTTTATATATATTGTATATATACACATTTACAAAGGTCGGTGGTATATGTCACCGGCCAAAAAACCCCTTGAACTTTTTTTATTTGACACTTTTTACCCTTAAACTTTTTTTAAAACTTTAAGAAATACACTTTCACCCCCCTTAAGTTTTTAAAGTTTAGGATTTACTCCTATAAAATATAAATTCGAGTCCATCATCGTTAGGACCTAATCAGATGTGACTCGACTTAACTATTTTTCGACAAACGCCTACGTTTTGATGTAAATTTTGTTCAAATATTAGTTGAGTTTAAACGTTTTGATGTAAGCTTTGTTGGGAACGCGTCGGATCAAATATAATATACTTTTGCTAACTCTACATTTCGACGTAAACTTAATTCGGACACGAGTCAAATATAAATGTTTCAATGTATGTTTTGTTTGGAAAAAATTCGGGTTTAATATAATACGTTTTCATTCAACGGTATAAATTCGAGTCACTCTATATATTTGCGTAAATATAGTTTAAAAACGAATCGGGTCGATTGTAATATATACATTATCACGCAACGTACGGTGTCGTGGTAACACGCGACGGGTAAAAATGCTAGTTTAAACTTAATAAGTAAAATTGGTTTAAAAGTCAACAATTAAAATCATAAAATTGACATTTATATAAAAGTATTTTAAATTCATAAAAGACAATTTCACCCTTTTAAATATTTAAAATCAAAAGACAGCGGTTCTCATGTATTATAATATAGTATATGTATATTTCCAAATTTTATGTTTCAGTAATTTGTAGTTTTGTTTTAGTTTTTGGATGGAGACTTTATAGAAGGTCATCTTAAATCGTGAATTACTAAAACCAATTAAGTTTGGTTGATTAATATACAAATTGTAGTGGAATAGGCTAAGTGGGTGTTTAAGAGTGTTTATTTTTATCAACTTTTAATATTTTAATTTTTGAAAAGTTAAAAGGTAATTTTATAATGTTTAACAATGTGATTATTGTGAATGAATAAGTTAATAAATCACTTCATATTAACTTATTAACTTATTAAAAAAATCAATAAATCAATAAGTTGTTTTTTAAATGGAATCCCAAAATATGTAGGTTTAGATGTCTCCTTGTTTTGTCTCATGAAATTTGTTTGTGGTCGTTCAGATCTACCTTGGGCTTTGTAGCTCATTTTGTGGTTGGTTGTTTCTCTCTTTGAGAACTAAAATATGTAGGTTTAGATGTCTCCTTGTTTAGATGTCACCTTTCTTTTTTTATTTTTGACTATTCGCATCCGGTTTCAAACTCAAATTTCAGATTCCACCCTGCATTTTTTGCCAAACTTTTCCTTATTCCGTCACTCAAGCGCGAAGGTTATAAGGGGCTGGGAGATCGCGCCCTCTTTTTTCATAAATAGTGTTAAATTTCGGTGCGATTTTATACATTTTTTATATATTGAGTTCGTCCCTCTAAGAAAATTTTATTTCGCCCCCATCTTGTTAGAGGAGTGCTCAAGCTCTACAACTACCGTCACTTGAATAAACCTCCAACCATCGTATGACGATGCGTGCGTGAATATATCATTGTTTTCTCCGCCTAGCGCTCCAACTCCCCCATTGTGCCCGTTTGTGCGAACACGGTCTTGCATCGCATATCGCTCTTTGTCGTCACACTGTTCCCTTGCAGGACTACGATCCTCCAAAATTGTGGTTTGTTTTTTAGATTTACTTACACTGTTTTAATAATCAATTATCATATATTTCACACTATATTTTCTAATATTTATAAACACCAAAATGCGATTGTTGAGTTATAGAATATGATTATCTAACTTCTATTTGACAAATTGACAAGGTGAGAATAACCCACTCAGTAGAGGTTTTTGTTTTTTTAGATGTGAGAGTGATTTCAAATCTAAACATAAAATAAAATAATTTGTAGTAGGTTATATATAAAAGAAGGATAAATTGTTGTTTTACGATTTTTATTACTTATTTTTTACTCATTGTGTATTTACATTTTTTTGATCTTTTACTTATGTTGTTTACGTGAATCACTATGTATTTACTATTATTGTTTTATTCATTATACAATTTTGTTCAAGTCTGATTTAAGTTCATTTGATTTTTATAGTTGTTGACTTTTGTCTATCACTTTTTCCATTTTTTCATTACAGAGTTAGAAATAAAGAAATGCAAAAAACTTTCATTTGACTTTTCGGAACATCCTAAAACTTCGTGCTTCCATAGTGTGGGTGTGTCTATAAATGATGATTATCAATTCAATATTTTCATCTTTTAAATCTAACCCACCTGTGGTTATAAAATAGGTTGGGGCTTGGGAGAATAAACCCTAATAAGATAACAGAAGTACCCTGAGTAACTTCTTATATTTAACAAAATTATGGTTTTAGACTAAAAAAAGGAAAATAAAGATTGAGGATCAGATCTGTAATTTTTAATAGTTAAGTATAGGATCAAAATTTTGATGAAACTATAAGGACCAAACGTAAAAGTTACTCTAAGGTGGTGTTTGTTTTTTAGAAAAAGAGCTTCTAAAGCTCTTTTGTCTGCGCTAAAAAGAGGCGGGCAGATGTTTAAGGTCTGCAAAGTGTTTGTTTTTTTAAAGACGTTTCATTAAAAAAACGTCTGCGTAACCTCTTCTTGGAGAAGAGGTGGACTAATGTCTTCTTACCTCTACAAACCTCTTCTAACCAAAAGAAAAAAAACCCTAGAGCTCTCTTCTCTTCTCTTTCCCGTCCCCATTCTCACCCCCACCAAACACCCCCCACCACCACCACGAAAACTATTCCCGGCGGTTCCCTCCTGCCGCCGCCACCTTCTCCGGCCAGTTCCCTCCTGCCGCCGCCACCTTCTCCGGCCAGTTCCCTCCTGCCGCCGCCACCTTCTCCGGCCAGTTCCCTCCTGCCGCCGCCACCTGCTCCGGCCAGTTCCCTCCTGCCGCCGCCACCTGCTCCGGCCAGTACCCTCCTGCCGCCGCCGCCTCCTCTGCGCGCATCCCTTCTCCAGCCGAGTTCCCCTCTTGTTGTGACCTATCTCCGGCCGAAGGTAAGTTTTTATGAATGTTGGTGTTGATTTTTCTTGTTAATTTCTTTGATGTTGCTACTGATGTTGTTATTTTGAATGTTGTATGTTATTTTTTTGTTAATTTCTTTGATGTTGCTGCTGATGTTGTTATTTTGAATGTTGTTGTTGAGTTTTGTTGTTAATTTCTTTGATGTTGCTGCTGATGTTGTTATTTTGAAGGTTGAATGTTAGAATAGGGATAATAGAAATGGGATAATAGAAATGGTTGAATCTTGTTATTTTGCTGCTGATGTTGTTATTTTGTTGTCATTTGCTTGTTTGAATAGGGATAATAGAAATGGTTGGTTGAATTGATTAATAAAAATGGTTGAATCTTGTCATTTTGATTGAATTTGCTTGTTTGTTGGTTAATAGACATGGGAGATAAACATCAATGGACGACTGAGCAATTAAAATGCTTATTAGAGGTTAGCATTGATGAGGTAAATAGTGTGGGTTAAAAGAGGTTTAAGCTTGTATAAAGACTCATGGAGTAAGGTAGCAAAAGCTCTTAAGGAAAAGTTCGGCATAGATATGACTCAAATACAATTGAAAAACGCATATGACAATCTTAAAGCCAAATACCAAGGATGGATGTATTTGAAAAATAAAACTGGCAACATATACAATGCTCAAACAAATACGTTTACCTTAACGAACGAGGAATGGGAAGATTTTAAGAAGGTATGTTCATATATATATATATATAATAAGTTTTACTTATAATTAAAAACTTATAAAATTCTTTTACATGGGTTTAGGGGCATCCAAAAGCGGCATCGTTGAAAGCTGTTCCATTGCCTTTTCCAGAACTTTGTGCACAGTTGTTTGATGGTAGTACTGCCACTAGGAGTGGCAAGTGGACATCAACCCAAACATCAGTGGTTGGGTCGTCTTCTCGTCAACATGTCCAACGACTTATGATTACGGACACCAATTTACATGACACAGAAGATGACGCAGGCACTTATCATAGGAGCTTTGAGGCTTCTCCTAAGCCTGCTACGGATGCTCCTTTCGAGCCGGCTTGTGAGCCTACCCCTGAGCCTAATTTAAAAAAAAGGCCAAAACCTCAAAATCAACTACCAATGATGATGATTTAGCACAGGATATGAGAAAGGCCCTACAGTTTATGATGAATGGCAAAGAAGGGGCAACGATTCATGATTGTTGTGAGAAATTAAAGTTGCTTGGGTTAGAGCCAGTGGACCCTCTATTCTTAGCTGCTTATAACATTTTCGGGTCCTCAGACACGAGAGAGATATGGATGGCATTGACATCTCTTCCTGAGGCACTAAAGGGGTGGATTGAAATGACGGCTAGAAGTACGAGACTAATAAAGTAGTGAAGAACATGGTTTTAAAACATTATCTGTTTTTGGTTATGCATTATCTGCTTTTGGTTATCTTTTGAAAACTTTGTATGATTTTTTAGTTATGTTGAATACTTTGTATGCTTTTTGGTTATGTTGAATACTTTGTATGCTTTTATGTTTACTGGTTGTACATGTTTAATGATTATTTATGATTTATTAACACAGGATCATTATGGACTATGATAAGAAACTACTTCTCTTAATCCTTATGTACTTGTATATCCGTTTCTTTCGGAATAGAGGTGTGAAACGAATGCGATACAATGATTCGAGTATGACGGGACATAAATACACGTTAGAGTTATTGTATGGAAACCCGAAACAATGCATTGAATTGCTACGTATGTCTCGTGAATCCTTTGTCCTACTATGCGCACATTTTAGAATTAATTATTCGTTAAAGGATAGTAAACATGTATCAGTCGAGGAGAAGATGGCTATGTTTTTTATGTTAATCGGTCATAATCAACGTTATGTGGTTATCAAGCGTAGATTTCAACACTCGAAACAAACAATTAATAAATATTTTTATGAAGTATTGGATAAAATGATGGTTTTCGCCAAAGATATGATAGTCCCAACTACTTTCAATCCAAATCCAAACATTCCGGGACATAACAGAAGGATACGACGGATTTTTAAAGGAGCGGTCGGTGCACTAGATGGAACTTTGGTACATGCTATTGTCCCTACTGGAAAACAAGATTTATATAGAGGTATGGGAAAAGGAGATTGCTATCAAAACGTACTAGCAGTTTGTGACTTTAACATGATTTTTACGTTTATCGTTGCCGGCTGGGAAGGAGTAGCACATGATTCCAGAATTTTATCTTAGGCATTATCGGATCCAGATGCACCATTTTCGTTTCCACCACCAGGTTTGTTTATGATTTATTAAATACTTTCATTTTAGTTTAATATTCTAATTAATTATATTTATACAGATAAATATTATCTTTGTGATGCCGCATACGCAAACATACGAGGGTTTATGGCTCCATATCGTAATGTGAGGTATTGGCTTGGAGATTTTCGTCGAAGAAGAGCATTAACAAATAAAGAAAAATTTAACCATGCACATGCAAAACTTCGGAACGTTATTGAGCGCGCTTATGGTGTGTTGAAAGCACGATTCCCAATATTGAAGAGGATGGCGCCATTTCCTTTGGTTACACAAAGGAATATAACCATTGCATGTTTCGCGCTACATAACTTTATAAGGAAAGAGGGTTTGAGCGATGATTTCTTTACACAATATGATCAACCCGATATGTCGCTAGGAAATAGACATGTGAACGTTGATGCTGATGAAGATGAGGTTGAAGGACTTGGTACTGCATCAGATCGAGAATACATGACTCAGTTACGAGATGAAATTGTTGAGCAGTTAATGAATGTGTCATTCGGAAATAATATGGAATGAATGATCTAAAAAATGTTGTTGTGGTTTAATTTATATTAATTCAGCATTGTATAACTCTTTTAACAATTTATTTTAATTTCAGTTTATTGTGACAGTTTATTTAAATTTCTGTTTATTTTAACTTTTTATTAATTTCAGTTTATTTTAGTACTCTGCAGACGTTACAAAAACAAACAGTCTTCTTAATACAGGCTGCAGAGGTTTGGTCCACCTCTTCTCCTACAGATGTCTGCAGATGTGGTCTGCAGACTGCAGACGTTTTACCTCTTCAGAAACAAACAACACCTAAGTAGAAACTTCATTTTTATAAAGTTGTGCCCGCCGGCTTCAAAAATCAAAATAATAGAATTCAATGTTAGAAGTAGAATGGAAGAAAAACTCAATTGCATATAGTGATTATGGAATGCATGTGCTACAAAGTGCCATCTAGTTAAAATCAATAGTCCTAGAAAAATTTTCATGTCAAAGTGTAATGCGTTTATAAAAATCACGATGATTTTCTCATACTTATCTCTATAATTTAATTGAAATCTATATTTATCTTTATAATTTGATCATTTTCTAAAAAATCCCTATTTACTTTAATAACACTTATTATTTATTTTAATTTTTTTTCTTTCATTCATGATAATATAATTGTGTGTCTTTAAATTTAAGCATTTACTTTAGTTTTCTCTAAAATTTAGAGATGGAGAGCGAGATGTAAGAGTAAAAATAAAGATTTATATATGTTGCGTATTATTTAAGAATCGAGGTAATGGATGAGGATACTATTATGAATGGTTAAAAAAATTAAGGGTCTAAATTTTATAGGGTGTAGGTTATGATCTGTTTATTACTTTATTCTAAAAAAACATAAACATAGAACTTGGTTTAAAAGAGTTAAAATCGTTATATAGTTTTAAAAAGACAAAGTAATAGGTGGTTGGTTAACTTCATAAATTAAGATAACAAGAAGATAAGATGATATTTCAAAAATCTTCAAGGGTGGGAGTGGTGCACCCGCCGCAAGGGCGAGGCGGCCCCTACGTTGCGCGTAACACCATCGCCTCCCCTCACACCGGCATACTCACACTGTGAACTCTTTATGTGTGTGTTTAAATTTGTTATTATAATAATTACCATATGTAATGAATCAACTTTTCACTTTGTATATATATGTGTGATTATGCATTCCCAAACGCACACCTATCATAATTAACAATCCCTGATACCATGGAGTTACATCTCTTATTTCCCACAGCCACACTCTCCATCATCTTTCTACTTTTCCTCTACAAAACCTTTAACCAAAAGAAACCAACAACAAGCACCAACAACAAAACCCACCTCAAGCCAAGGGTGCATGGCCCATAATAGGACACTTACACCTTCTAGGTGGCTCAGCGTTACCTCACAAAGTCTTAGGCACCTTAGCGGACGCCTGTGGCCCCATTTTCACCATCAAACTCGGTATTCACCAAGCGTTGGTGGTGAGCGATTCGGAGATCGCCAAAGAGTGTTTCACCACCAACGATAAGGTCTTTGCGAGTCGACCCAAGTCGTTGGTCTCGGTCATCATGGGCTATAACTATGCCATGTTCCCGTTAAGCCCATATGGAGAGTATTGGCGTCAAGTGCGCAAGATGGTTACTGTCGAGCTTCTGTCCCAACGACGCGTTGAGATGTTAAAACATGTTCGAGTCGCGGAAGTTAGGACGTTCATGAAAGGTATTAGTGATGCTTGTGTGAGAAACAAAGAGGTTGGAGGTGATGGTATTGTGAAGGTGGAGATGAGGGAGTTTTTTGCTGACTTGGTGTTGAATATTATTACTAGAAGTATTTCAGGGAAGCGATTCGCGCCTGGGGATAAAGAAGCGGTTGAGATTCATGAAGTGGTTAGGAAGTTCTTCGAGTATTTAGGGACGTTCGTGGTGTCGGATTTCATCCCGTATGTGAAGTTTTTGGATTTGGGGGGACATGTGAAGGGAATGAAGTTAGCTGCTAAAGAGATGGATGACATTATTGAAGGATGGTTGCAAGAGCACAAGAAAAAGAGAGAGCAAAATGAGGGGAAAAAGGACTTTATGGATATATTGATTTCCATAGTTGAAGGTGCTTCTAAAGATGAGTTTCCTGGCTATGACCATGACACAATCATCAGATCAACGAGTCTGGTACGCGAAATCAATAATCGGATTATTAGTTTAGTAGTTTGGTTTGTAAATCTTATGCCAGAGCGCGCGCTTCATTTTTTTTGTTCTTTTAACTATGTTACAGGTAATGATCACAGCAGGCTTTGACTCGACGGCGGTGACATTAACATGGGCTATAGTTTTGCTGCTCAGCAACCCGGAAACACTAAAACTTGCTCAGGAGGAACTCGATCGCCACGTTGGAAGAGAGAGACTCGTGGATGAATCAGACATCAAAGACTTGGTCTACCTCCAAGCTATTATGAAAGAGACCCTACGTTTGTACCCACCCGCACCAATCTCAATCACTCACGAGTCAACGGATGATTGTGTTGTAGGCGGCTACACGGTCCCAAAGGGCACGCTGTTTATAGCAAATCTTTCGAAATTACATCGTGATCCTAATGTTTGGTCGGATCCGTATGAATTTAAGCCCGAGAGGTTCTTGACGGACCAAAAGGGTATTGATCTCAAGGGTCAACATTATGAATTGCTCCCATTTAGTAGCGGTCGAAGAATGTGCCCTGGTGTTTCATTTGCACTCCAATCTTTGCACTTGACATTAGCTAGTTTGATTCAAGGGTTTGAGCTAGCTAAACCATCCAACGAGCCGATTGATACGAGTGAGGTCTTTCGACTGACTAGTAATAAAGCAACCCCACTCGAAGTCCTATTTAGGCCTCGTTTGTCAAGTAATTTGTACAATGTTGACGCATGAAACACCACTCCTAAAAGTCCTAATTACATCCTAAAGGTTGTTTAAGTCAACTAGTCAATCACTAGTTAATAAAGTAAAATCTGGAGGGTAGTAAATCCAAATAATTTAGTACAATCGTGTATTGACTATATTTCAAAATGTGGTTGTCTTTTGAAACATGGAAGTGTATGTTTTCTTTAATATTTAGTGTTTGTCTGTTTGTGGCATACCCAATGACAACTATGAGTTAATGTGAACTGTGAAGTTAGACCATCGTGAGCTAGTCATTTGAAATTTTGAATAGTCGTTCCACGATAAAAAGACTAGTCATTTGGGCCCCCACCGGCCCAATACATCTTGGTGGGCTGTCATAATGAAGGGTTAATGATGGTCCTTGATAGACTTTTTAGAAAAAGTTTTGAATTTGGATATGTTGATTCTTTGCCCAAAACCTAAAATGTTTAAAAAAATTGGATTAGCAACTCCTCTTATAGTTTATATGTTAAACCCCTAATATGTAGTACATATTAACTTACAAGTACACGAGAACATGTGAACACTAACAACATGTCACGACATACGATGGTTTGATTGAATGCATAGATGTGCCACCTTATGAGCAATGTTTTCAGAACCGGATCAGACATCGAACTGGACGTCTTATTGGTTTGGTGGTCGGACCGGTTGGACCGGATTTAACTATATTTTAATTATATTTATATATGTAATTAAATATAAGTAATTTATATATGATTTAAATATATATTTTATAGATATATATAAAACTTAACTATATTTGTATATATCCGACGTACTAATCTATGGTATAACACTCCATTTTTACCCATTAAAAAAAAAAACAAAACAAAAACCGGTCCGAACCGGTCCGGTTTCCTAGTTCGACCAGTAAAAAACGATTCACACCAGACCGGGTCGAACACGACACCGATTCCCGGTCGGACCGGCCGGTCCGATCCGGTCTAAAAAACAGTGCTTATGAGGAGACAAAGTGTAGTTTTTGATCCAGCATCCTGCTTAGAAGGAACATACTAGTAAATACCCTACGTAATTGTTGATATGTAAATACCAACATCACATACAAAGAGAAAAAAAGGAAGGGAATGATCTCTTTACTAGGTGTGTGTACCAAATTACTTTGACAAGGTATACACTCGTAGAAGAATAATGTTTTCATATAATTTGATCAAGTTCTACTTTATTTTTGCGATAACAGATTACAACCAAGCCCTCATATGTTACGATTGGTGGACGTATTGCTGAGAAAGGACCATAGTAGTCTATTTGTTGTTTACACCCCTAATATGTAGATATTAAGTTATAGCACACGACATCATATGAACATCAACAACATGTTCACAACAATACTAGGAATTGGGGTTGATCCCGAGAGTTTTTAAAAAATTTTAGACCTGGTCAAGCAGAAAAAATGAGTCCCTATAATATAAAGTCAGTAATTATTGTACTAATAAACAAACGTATTATAGCAAAATAATCTAACTTACTTATTTAAACGAATTGTCAGACTCTTCTAACGTTAAAACTTTAAAATGAGTTTAGACCTGGTATATGATGGTGGATTAAACTAATTGAAATGTTAATAGGCCATAAGTTTCAATAGGTCAAAATAACTAACTTGTTATTGGGTTTGTTTAATACTTCTTTAATAACCTATAGTTGTTTTAAAAAAATATACATACATACGTACATATAATATAAAATTTTTATATAATTCCGACCTTTAAGAAGATTGAGTCTTGAACGATCGTTCATTCTGCCCCCTTCAGGGCCGTCCATGCCGGGAATGATAAAAAATGTTTTGAAAGATATGACGTCCCCGATCCACCAGAGAAACCCTAAGGTGAACTCGCACTAAACCACGTCAACCTAAGAAAAAAGTAACACTTTCCTAAATAAAAAAAAAATTTCCAAAATTTTACCTAATTTTAAAATGCTATGGGATTTACTTACAAATTTTCAATCAGCCACAAAGAGTCAATTGAAGGTTCAACCCTCCACCTGTAAAAGTCACTTGTCCTCTTACAAAAACGACACCCACAATAAAAACCACACCCATCAATCCATCATCACAGAGATTCTCCTCTGCACCACCACCACCACCACCCCCACTCGAGATCCGTCACAACCCCCGATCCAACGGCCACAATCCTCTCTCACAAACTCCCACACACACACACACACACACACTCCCTATAAAGTATAAACAACTCCCACATTTATGATATAACCCCCTCTTCAGTCTTCTCGTACCACCACCACAACGTCAGTTGTTGATGGAGGCGGAGCGACCAGAAACGGAGCTGATATCGATACCTGCGACGCCGGAGATACAGACGCCGACAGGGCAACGGTCGCCGAGGGCGGTGTCGTCGAAGGAAGGCGGGAAGTCGTCGAACGCGTGGACGCCGACGTCGCTGATATCGCCGAGGTTTTTGAGTCCGATTGGGACGCCGATGAAGAGGGTGTTGGTGAATATGAAGGGGTATTTGGAGGAAGTGGGGCATCTGACGAAGCTGAATCCGCAAGACGCGTGGCTTCCGATCACGGAGTCACGAAATGGGAATGCTCATTACGCGGCGTTTCATAATCTTAACGCCGGTGTTGGGTTTCAGGCGCTTGTTTTGCCCGTTGCTTTCTCCTTTCTTGGGTGGTAAGTCGTACCTTTTCATATGCTTATTGGTTTGTTTCTTGCTTAATTATTTTATGTTTACAGATGATTTTTAATACAAACTAAGTTATGAGTTTCTTTAGAGTGTTAAGGAGGTTTAGAAACGGATAGGTGGTATTGTTGTTCCAACAATGAAGTAAATTAACTTAGTGTAATTTAGAAATAATCTATAACAAGTGTTTAAATAATTTTGTTTAGAAATAGGTAGTTAATATGGGTGGTTTAAAACCCTTCTAACAGAACTAGTGATTTAGCTAACATAAAATTTTGTTTTTGAACCATCATTTGTTCATTCTAGTAATGTAATTAAAAAGATTTTTTTTTTTGGTTTGACGCATTATAATATGAATGTTATATAGTCTATATTGGGTTCAAAGAATTAAGTTAATGAATTTGTTTAGTAAGTTCTAAAAGTAAGAATAAGGGTAGTTTACTAGTTTTGGAAGGGTTAGGTGTTACTTCTTTAATAAATATTTTATAGTTCTGTTTCATTGAATTTGTAAAATGTAAAAATTATTTTAAAATAGTGTTTTTCCGATAAAATTTAATGTCATTAAAATAGTAGCTTTATGGTCTCCACTCTCCAGTGTTGTTTTATATATTGTTAGTTTTCAATAAAGTCATCGTGATTCTTTTCTGCATCGATAACATCATGATAAAGTGTTTCGTGTCCCTCTTTTTCCCGTATTAGATTTTTTTCTGATCTAAAGTGTAATCTCTTTATTATTTAACTTGAAAGTTAAAGTTATATAGATTCATGTGTCATTATTGTATAAGGGTTAATATTTTGTTGAAGAAATTATTTCTGAATAGTAAAAATATATATCTAAATCATTGAAAGGTAACCTTAGGTCTTATTATATGTATTAACTTTGTATATACCAAATTTGAGTTCATGACTTGTAGTTATAGTTAACATGTGTAGTTGTAGTAACTAATTTCCTTCGTGAGTTGTCTTTGCATTACCTTACTATCTTCTTCTGTAATTTGTCCTTTTACTTATTTTGAAATAAATACACATATATATTTGTCGTATAAGTATTAGCTAAAATGCATGAACAAACATAATTTGTATTTAGTTGTATCTAAAATTTATAGTTTAGCTAGAAGAAAAAATAAATAAATAAGATATAAAATAACTCAAAAAGAAAGTGGTAAAAAATATTGATTTATGCACGGAGAAGGTTACAAAATGTACAAATTTGTCATGTACCATTACATCATTTGTATACTTACTGGACGTCAAGTCATTTAATTTTTACGTTTATTACGGTGAACAAGTATTATTCACTTTGGTATAAAGTGTTGGCTATTGCACGTTCATTTTGAATTACAATCTACAAACTTGGACGATTTATAAGTTTTTTTAATTAATTAATTTATTTCTTATAGTTTGTCTGTTAAATACCATTTCACATATTGTATATTTTGATAAAGAAGTTATTATTTAATAATGTGCTAAGTAAAACACCACGATTGATATAAAATTCATTAAATTTAAGTAATGATTACTTATATTTATTATATATGTGTTTATGCAGGAGTTGGGGCATAGTGTCATTAACCATTGCATACTTCTGGCAATTATACACTTTGTGGATCTTAGTACAACTTCATGAAGCAGTTCCAGGAAAGAGGTACAACAGATATGTGGAACTCGCTCAAGCTGCTTTTGGTAATTCACATTCTTTCCACTAAAATATTGTAGCAGTAATTTTATATGTACAAATGAAATTTTACATAATATCAAATTTACACAATAAAAGATTTAACATAGGTTTATAGTACTCCAATTGCATCTTTGTTTTCATCTTATAGTTCAAACCATTAATCAATCTAATGCAAGTTCTAAGGTAGTCCTATGATTCTATTTTGTTTAGGGGAACGGTTCGGGTTGTGGTTAGCTCTATTCCCGACGGTTTACTTGTCAGCAGGAACTGCAACAGCTTTGATTCTTATCGGAGGCGAGACCATGAAACTCTTCTTTGAGATCGTATGCGGGCCGCTATGTACTTCAAACCCCTTAACCACTGTCGAATGGTATTTGGTTTTCACATCGTTATGCATTGTATTGTCTCAGCTTCCGAACCTAAATTCCATCGCGGGGCTTTCACTCATTGGCGCCATCACTGCCATCTTTTACTCAACCATGGCTTGGGTTCTCTCGGTTAGCCAACAACGGCCTCCCAACATCTCATACGAACCCGTCCCGTTGCCCTCGTTTTCAGCCTCGCTTTTTTCGTTTCTTAATGCACTTGGTATCATTGCATTTGCATTTAGAGGTCACAATCTTGTCCTTGAGATTCAGGTATGTATTATGTTGTCACTTTTGAGTTTCTAATGTCATAATGTGTGACCATGCAAGATAAAACTGGTTAAAAGATGAGTTTATGGTAACTTTTTAGGGGGAAATTACTAAAATATACAACTTTGACAAAAAATTTCAATATTTAATGAATATATAGGCTTAAGCCGATAATTCCACTAGACATACAGACTAAGCCGGCTTATATGTTTGTTTTAGTCTACGATGCCGTCAACGTTCAAGCATCCCGCTCATGTGCCAATGTGGAAAGGAGCCAAGGTTGCATATTTGTTCATTGCAATGTGTCTATTTCCAGTGGCAATTGGAGGTTTTTGGGCATATGGGAACCTCGTAAGTGTATCGAATTTGAGATTATACGATTTGTAACCGAATCACGCAACTAAAGCTTATGGTTTTTGTTTTGTAGATGCCGTCAGGAGGGATTCTTAACGCGTTATTCGTGTTCCATAGTCATGATATTTCAAGAGGGTTGCTAGCAATGACATTCCTACTAGTTGTTTTCAGCTGTTTGAGTAGCTTTCAAATATACTCCATGCCGGTGTTCGACAGTTTTGAAGCTAGCTACACTAGCCGCACGAACCGCCCATGCTCAGTGTGGGTTCGATCAGGTTTCCGAGTGGTCTACGGGTTTATCAATTTCTTTATCGGTGTAGCGCTCCCTTTCCTCTCCAGCCTTGCTGGTTTGTTAGGAGGGTTAACCCTTCCGGTCACATTCGCGTACCCGTGTTTCATGTGGGTTCTTATCAAGAGACCTGCAAGATATAGCTTCAACTGGTACTTTAACTGGACCCTCGGGTGGCTCGGTATTGCCTTCAGTTTAGCCTTTTCGTTAGGTGGTATTTGGAGCATGGTTAATAGTGGACTTAAGCTCAAGTTCTTCAAACCAAACTAACGGTTGGTCATTAGCTGATGATAATTGTTTAGAGAACAATATGTTTGTGAATTGTCACTGTAGGTTGTTCACGTGTTTGAAAGTTTATTCGTATGATTTGGTATATGCTTCTTCAAAATACTATCCACATATGGGGAAAAAAAGTTTCTTAAAGTAAACATTGAAAAGTCAAATTCACTAAATGAACATACTAACTAAACCTTGATTCATGTTTCTGTCTTTGTTTTACTTCATACAGTATTCCCAAACAACCGCATTACCATTAACAATCACTACAAAAGCACACTTTTCCAACGTAAAATAACACATTCACCATATATAAGTAAGTCGCAACCTGACAACTCATAGAATTTCGATGTTATTAGTTTCTAGGCTTAATAACAGCAAGCATTGGATTAAGCTTCTGTGTCGTAAGCCCAAGCGTATTAATATCATCTCCCGCATCATCTTTAAGTCTCCACTCGAACTCATGCACCATTCTCCCTATCGACGCACACGCAATTAACATAGCCTGCATTGCCCCAGCACAAACTCTTCTCCCCCCTCCAAACGCCATCGTCCGTTGCAAGTCAATGGGTCCATTTTCCGAAATAAATCTTTCCGGGTTCCAGTCTTCAGGATCCTCCCAAACTTCACGCTCCATGTTACACCCATAAATGTTTATCGCGAGCTGCAAAACACCATCTTCTTAGCAAAAGATTAACATTGATCAATCATGTTTGTAATAATATTATGAGGGCCTCTGACTAAACAAACCTCGGTCCCAGAGGGAACGTGGTATCCTCCAAGTTCTGTGTTCTCGTGCACATATCTTAGTGGGATTATCGAAACAGGACTGTGTCTTCTCAAAGTTTCGTGAAAAACAGCTGATAAGTAAGGCATTTTACACAGCTTCTCCTCTGTGATCTTTTCTGACCCGCAAACGCTTTGGATTTCTTCGTATAGACGGGCCTGCTTCTTGGGGTTTTTCGCGAGTTCATACATTGCCCATTCTGTGGTCACCATGGTAGTGTCTGATGTTTCGATGATCGGTTCCCAGAGTGACATTAGGAGTTGTTTATCAGTTAATGGTTGTGCCTCAGACAACAGGTAATCTATGTAGCTGCTTAGATTCTGAATTATGGGAAAACATAAACCAGGTTAACATAAAGTTCAATATGCAGTAATGTAATGTTATGTATTGAAACCATTATAAGTTATGATAAACAACTAAAGCGCGGTTTAATGGTTTATATACCAAATGAGTTCGCTCACCCATCAGACTAGTCTTTTTAAATGAGTTTTGTTTGATTCATAATATGTGTTTGTTGTGAAATGGTATGATTTTCTTATTTGGTATTTACCTCTCCAGAGTCTATGCGCTTTTTGTGTTCTTGAATAAGTGTTTTCATCACAGCCTCTCTTCGGATATACATTTGTTCAATTGTCTTCTCGAAGCTGGCGTTTGGGATCCACGATAGATACGGGAAGAAGTCTCTCCAGTCGACTTCTATGGCACCCATCATCGGGTCAAGCACCAAAACCTGAAACACCTCATCTCTTGTCATGGTAGTTCCAAGATCATCCACATAAATGCTTTCGATATCCCTTCCAAATGTCTGCAAATCCATATAAGAAATTATTATGTCATTCATACATGATGCATGGTAAAGATTGCAAATAAGGATCAAAATTAAGAACACACTTGTTTCAATGCTAATGTGAAAAGTTCTGATTGGAAAATCTTCCTGAGGTTTACTGCTTCTTGATGAGAATTTGGGGCTAAATCGTGAAGTTGGTTTGATAGATTCTCTTGTAAAGCGTCTCGATGGAGACGGTGTTTCTTCAGAGCAGCTGGTCCCAGGATACTTGTGAGTATGTTTCGTTTGACGGTCTTGTGATAGTCGTCATAATCGCTCATTGCTACCATGGTTTTATCAGCAGTGAGGATCTTTAACGCCTTTGAAAGCTTTCTTGTTGAAATCGAGTCGAATCTGGTCACAAAAGCCTAAGATATCGCGTGATATGTGTGTCACTATAACAACATTATGGAAAGAAGTATCGAGTTTAACACATCATGATATTAAGAACATGTGTAGTACCTCTTTAGCTAGATCATTGGAGTTAATGACAACCATAGAGGTGGCTCCTGTTTTAATGGAGTAAATAGGGCCATAAGTTTCAGCCCATTTTGTGAAAGTTTTGTATGGCTTCTTCTCCTTCAGTTGAAGCAGATTCCCCAACAATGGCAGCCCTGGAACCTCTGTAATTTCAAATTACATTAATCATCATTTTGGTTTTTTAAAAATATAAATTGTTGTTGTATTAACACTTCCTTTTTAAACTATTGGTTTGTTGGATTATGATTTCTCTGAATAGGCTTTTCAACAACATGATGTTCTTAAGGCTGTTACTATAAGAATTTGTTGGAGGGAAAATCATTAGTATGTTACTTATTTTGATAAACTATTCTGTTTAAATAGTTTTATGACAAAGATTTTGAAATATCACTATCTATTATTGGCTAGAAATGATAAGAAGAAAGCAAACCAAGAATAAATGTCAATGTGGACTTGTATATTACAATGCCGTGTTTTTTCCCTTAAAAATCAAGATAGTACATGTGATTCCGTACGTAACGTTATATTCCCGAGTTCATTTAATAATAAAAAAAGTAAATGGATGGAAAGAAATAACAAGTTGTGTTTCAGGGTTTTTTTAATGAAATGAACTTTAACAATTTATGTTTTCGAGTTTAGTTACGGAGAGAAAAAGAACAAAGCAAATGAAAAGAAAATGAAGGCCACTAATATGATACTAGTTGAAGGAGAAAAATTAATAAAAACCTTTCTGCTTTGAATGACCTTTTTTTATTATTTTTTGGCCCTGTATATAGTACTTTTGGTAGTACTGCATATATGTTAATTTACGGTTTTGATTCGGATTTGAAAAATATTTTCATTTCGGTTTAAAACTTTCCATATATTTGTCATCATTATCAAATCAATACTAATATAATCAATAATACTAGCATTGATGTAATATCCTAAAAGTATAACTTTAGTACGTGGAAGGCAACTGAAGTTAGTGAATTGTATTTTGTGTGTGGAGTAAGTGGGGGAATAGTGGAGGTTCGTGGGACCCCCTTTCTTTGTAGTTTGTATTGTAACCGATGTGTTGCGGTTGTCCGGCCTTTATATAAATGTTTTCAGAACCGGATCAGACATCGAACCTGACGCTTTACTGGTTTGGTGGTCGGATCGGGATTCGTATTTAAACAGGATCTTTTAATCGTCATACAATCTTGTCTTGTAATAAAAACAACTTCATATTTACCTAGATACTTATTGTAGCCTTAAACATCTAATTCCTAACTTAATCGCATTCATCATCTTAAAAATCATTTAAACAGAACAATACAAAATCTTAAACCGATCATTTTGATTTGTTTTAACTTTTACTCATTCGATCAATCATTTTAACAGTTTTGATGAAAACAAACAGATTCATTAATCATCACAAACATTTCTTTAAACCGCAAATCTACTTTACTTCTAAACTGCACCACCGTAAACTATCAAACATGATATTACTGCTGATAAAGAGAGAGAAACATACCAGGAACAGAAGGGAGATGATCGGGTTTACCACCACCAGCACCCTGATGTGAAAGAAAACTTTTGAGGAACAAGAGAGAAACACCACCGACAACCGCCGCTGCCGGACCACCGAATGCTGCCGCCGCTGATGCCGCAGTTTGCACATCCATGTTAATGTATGTTGATGAGTTGATCTCCTGGAGAATCAGAGCAACAAGACAAGTAATTATTGATTTATAATTGTTGGTGTGAAAGTGGGTCCATCATGGATATCTATATTATATCTATATTATATCTATATTATATCTATATTATATCTATATTATATCTATATTATAATTCGGACAAGATCCGCTGGGATGTGGGTACTTGATCCCTTTACAAATATTTTGTCTTCGCTTGCTACCGTTTTTCAAAGAGGTCTATACTTGTGTTAAAGAAATTAGTAAACAAATAGATATGATAGTATTTTTTTATTAATATTATTACATTATCACATACTTCAATCTGTTTATTTAATGGATGCTCGATCTTCCAACGTGATTTGCATTTGTATTTTTTTATTAAGCGTTGAACTTATCATGTGGTTTTGCATATTTTAATGTTAAACTAACTTTTCTTATTCTATATTAATAACTCAAAACAAATAATAGTAATAGAAATAAGAGTTAATTTCTATTTTTCTTGACAAAAGTAATTATTTTTTTTAAATAGTTAAAAGCATCAGTTAATTTACTTTTAAAAGTTTCGTAAATTGTTTCAAGTTCAGTCCAAAAACTATATAATTTTGGATTTTAGTTGAAACAACTAATGAAATTTTTGGATTGAAATTGTAACAAATTATAAAATTTTGAAGGTAAATTGATTTTTATTATCTTATAAATAAAAATGATTATTTTATCAAATCTAATTGAGAAAAACTGAACTTAACTTTATAAATAAAATTAATAATAAAAAAATGATGATAAATTTAATGATTTAATGCCCATCATAGCTACTAAAATTGTTCGACATGCAAATAATTATAATCGTGTGAAATTACGTAAGTGTAGCTTACATATTGACATGTTCGTCTTGGAAAGTTGGAAACTGGAATGATAGTAGTAGTATGAATATGATACTAGTTTACTTCAGACCATGTGCGGCCCAAGCCCAAGGAGATAAATTTATAACTTAGGGCCCCGTTTTAGTAGGGTTCCAAACTTCCATATTCAATTTCATTCGTGTTAAAATTAGTTGGGCTTGGCTAGCTGCTTCAGTTGGGCCTCTAAATATGGATGCCTGATCAATTGTTCATAAATGACTAAAATATGGACTTCTGAGGGAGTGAAAAGATTTTGAGCCTTTTGTTTTATTGAAAATGGATTGAACTGATAAGAGTTTTTTTGGGCTTGATATTTTCAACAAAACGGGTTCACAAATAATACCAACTAAATTTTTAAATAGCCAAGAACATTTGCAACTCATTACTTATATAGTTATATTAACCATACTAATAATACAACTTAAAGGAAAAAACATATGGTTTTCATATAATTTAGCATTTCATTCCATTTATTAAAATATGAACTGATTATATGAACAAACTTCTCATTTCACATATAACAAAGCGCTATTCATGTGTTATATTTATTTCATATAATTATTTTAAGTAGAGAAAAAAGAAACAAAAATAAAAAATAAATAAGGAAATATTATTTAAATTATTAGGAAGAATATAAGAAATGTAATGTGGAAAGCTTTAAAATAATGAACAAATTTTATGGATATATGTGTATCTTATCAATTATAAAGCTCATAACAAGAAATGAGATTTTGAATACTCTAAAAGTTTTTAATAAATCCTTCAGGTACGTGGTCATCAATTTTTTTCATCGGGCTCCACGTTTAAAAAAAATGTTAAAGATGATGATAAAAAACTCGTGAATCCGAGGAAAAAAAAAAGGAGAGCAGACATTACAATAAGTGAAAACTACTGTCGGGATCAGTTCCCCGCACCCTATAAACTCGGGTCTAATTATGTATGAGTAAAATCAACCAAGTGCTATCAAAACGAATCAACTCAACTAAAATCAAACAAGCAAAGTTTATTTCTGTTACAATGTCAAGAAAAACGGATAACGGTTAAAAAGTTAAAAAAAAATATTCACAACATATATAGTAGAATAAAAGCTTTTCTTGTAAGTTTGTGAAAAAAAGAATAATTTATAAAAGAAAATAAAGGGAGGCAATGGTTAAGATCGTGGGTAGGTCACATGAGCCGAAGCGGCGTTGATTCCGGCGATTCCTTCATGTCGTTGTTGTCTTCTCCTTCACAGTTTTTAATCTCACAATAACCATAAAGAAACTAATATTCTTCTGAATATTATACCACACATGCAATACAATAATATATATATTCAACTAATTGCTAAAGACAAAACCTTAGAATATTTCTATTTAATTCTTATATTCATTCATGCACGCGAATGCCCAGATTTCTAAATTTCTTTCTCTCTACTTATTTTGCATGTGAACTTTATTTTTCATTTCTTTATATTTCACTTTTCCTTAGTTTCTGTTTTCTAACGGATTAACTTAGAATCATTCTACGACTTGTTATATATAAATACTTCATGGATCAACCACATGAACTAGAGAGCAAAAGGAAAGAAGCAAAAAATAGTTCATATGATTGATTTATATACCAAGTTCTTTTTGTATTTTTCTTTATTATGACATTTGTTGAGTAACAGAAGCGAATTTAGATAGCTAATATTTAAAACCAAACAACTTGTTCACTTCTAAACAAATGATTTGACTAGTATCAAAAACTATTATATCTTCAAGAATAGTCTCACTAGGGAAACTTAGTCAAAGGTTTGGATCGTTAATCACACTTTTTAAATATTTAAGATTGATACCGCGGTAGATTATTACTAATATGAAGTTGAAGATGATCGAGAATACAAAGAAAAAAATAGTATATTTTGTAAAAACCGTTCATATAAAATAAAACTTTAAACAATTTTTATTAATATACTCAATACAAATGAAAATAAATAAACGATTACAAATTTCTTTTACAATGGTAAAGTTACAGAAATAGATAAACATAAATGTAAAAGCTGAGGATCGTGTTAAACACGGGGCCCTCAAAACAAATTCCGAGCCTCCCAAGAGAACTCGTTTTGTTTCCCAGGTTACAACAGCCGAAGCAGTTTGTACTACCAGGATTGATCTAGAACCCGAACTTGTTTGTAGAAGAGAAACCAGAGAGATTGAGGAAGATTAGAGAACCTGTTTTGCTATAGGTTTCGAGTTGTGTTAGTGTATTTTTCTTCTGAGCTACCCTCGGTATTTATAGTGGAATTCGAACCATAATAGTCACCTAGTTATTACCCAGTCATTAATCTGAAATCGTAACTGCTCATTTAATTCGTCATTAACAGTCGTCGGTTTCAGTTAACGTGTAACGGAAGCTGTTACGAGTCATAGCTCTGACCGCGCCTGTTGCACCTGACCAGACTCTTGAACCAACCTTCAAAAATACTAAGGCGACTCTCAAGCGGCTCACGGTGATGCGAGTGTGCAAAGTGCGCCATCAAAGCGCCACATTGCCCCCACATGACCGCGCGCGCTTGCGCGAGTGTTTATAGTGGAATTCGAACCATAACAACCACCCAGTCAATAATCCGAAATCGTAACTGTTTATTTAATTTGTTATTAACAGTTGTCGGTTTCAGTCAACGTGTAACGAAAGCTGTTACGAGTCACAACTCTGACCCGCGCCCCAAGGTCAGTCGCACCTGACCAGACAGTTAAACCAACCTTTAAAAATACTAAGGCGGCTCTCAAGCGGCTCGCGGTGATGCGAGTGTGCAAAGTGCGCCATCAAAGTGTCACATGCCCGTGCGCGCCTGCGCGAGTGCGGGTTAAGGGTGCTTCGCACCCTTGGTGAATCTACTTAGTGTGACACCTTAGGAAACATATAAACAAGAGATTATAGAATATAAACCATTTTATATCCTTTTTCTTCTCTAATATGGGACAACCTCTCACACTATTAATTCCTGATGTTATTAACCAAAATAATTTTCATTTAACACGTTAATTTATTGACAAAATATTAATAATCATATTAATATTATCAATACATTTCTAACATATTTTACGTTTTGTTTAATTCTAGTTATCAAATGACTTTAATACACTTAAGTACGTATTTTTAATTATATCACAAAATCAAGAAAACTATGTTTTTAAGTCTATCGCTAACCTATAAAATGGTGAGTTTTATCAACTTACGATGTAACGTCTAGTTAACTTTAATAGGTACAAACAAGTTGTTATGCAAATATGAATATAATGTGGTTATAATGATTGTCCCATCCGGTTATTATAATCCGGTTATTATAATGGTCTATCTAAAATCTAAAAAATTAAATAAATGAGTGTGTTAATCATCACGTACGTCATATATAAATGTTGTATCTTAATTAAATGTTGCTCGTATGTTTTGGACGACAAATACCATCTTTTACTATCATTTTAAAATATATACGTGTTTATACGCGTGTGAGTGAGTGAGTGTGAGTCTATATGTATGTATATGTATATTTCATGAAGGAGAAATTACTTCATAACAATGTATATTTACAAGAACACATAGATCAAATGACTTTTATTTTCTTTTGATTTTAAAAATTTAGAACAGAATAAAAGAGCATAAATGTATTGATTACAATAATAATATGTTTAAAACAATTTTAAAATATTTCTCTCACAAAAAGAAACATCAAAATATATTAAAACACAACCCTAGAAATCATAATGTAATAGTAATACACACAATGCAATGTGTAAGGATATCCTAGCAATGTAATGATAAGAAACTAATAGTACCCTCATTGTATTAGTTACTGCCAAGGCATATTCTTTATTATTTATTTGCATTTATACCTCATTTACACATTACGTCTAACTTGACGTATAAATGTATCAAAGAATAATAACTTTGATTGCTATTTACGTTAAGTATTTCTATTATAATATAATAACTGATCAGTCTCAAACTTCTTTGTATGAATACAACAAAAATATGGCCTGTAATTCTTTTTTTTTTTGTATGGTTTAAGAAATATTGCAACCATTTGTGTGCAATTGATTGGATTTGTAAACACGTAAAAATATTTATGTTTGAAAAAAATAAGAATTACTAAAATAAAATTAAATAACATAACTATATATGAAATATTCATTTTAAAAATATGTTCATACTTATAAAAGTTACGGTGGGTAATCTTGATGCACAAACATGAAAACCGTATAAATTTATTTTTAAAAATTCATGATTAAAATGTGGAAGAATCTAAACATTCATGTTATATCCTTAACTACAACGTAGATATAGTGTTGTTTAATAAATAACTCAATAGAAAATCATAAGACCCACATAACACTTGTATATATTGCTATAACTATCATAGATATGATTGTTTTGTAAACATATAAATGTCACTCTTAATCTCCAGAGCTGTTTTTGAGATTTTAATACCTTGTATGAGTCGTAAAATAGGCCCTAAAAATAAACCGTAAGAAATCATATATAAAAAATAATTCATAAACTTGTACTTCTCGTGTCACATAAATCAAATTTCATGATTCTCTTTTGGTTTGAATCATTAACGTAGGTGATATATTTTTATACTAAGTAATTGTAATATAATAGTGAGCATAGTATAGTATTCTTTTTATAAAGTGGTGGTGGTGGAATTAATGTGTGTGTGTTGTTGGACTAGAATTAAGTATGGGTAAGGGATGTATGATACGACAAACGCAGGGAATATATCCCGGAGGCATTTAGAAGTAGCTACAATACATACAATGCAAGCCATAGAGACGCGGTTAATCAGCCGATCACCCCCTAGCTTCAAACATTTTTTTATTCATTATGTCTCTTAATTAATTAAACTATTCTTTTAATAAATTAATATCGTAATATTCAAACGCAATTGAAAAAGAAATTAAAATTAACAAATCAAAATATAAAGATATAATAAAGTATAACTTGTACAGACGATCTGTGGATTGAATAGAAGAAGAAGCCAGATTTGAGTCCATTTCCCGGAGAATCTAGAGCGCATCAGCCGCTGACCATTGCTTTCGTTTAATATTAAACTAATAATAATTTCTGAACATTAAAATATATACGGTTCTTTTACTTTAATTAAATTATACTTGCTATAGCTATTACGGATTCTGTTAATACTTCTTACCGTTTGTTTTAGGCTTTTAGCATTTGGTCTCTCGTACAAATAAAATAACCAATATATATATATATATATATATATATATATAATATATATATATATATTTATTTATTTATTTGACGTATATTTCTTGTTTTATTTAAGTTTTTACATATTTTATATATATATTAATACTCAAAAAAACATATTACAATTTTTAACTCCTCCATACCATAATAATTCTAAAAATATGTATATAATACGAAAAGGCAATTAAAACTATAAAACTATAAGAAAATTAACAGTTTAAAAGTATTTTTAGTATTTACTTAACCATGGACGATGTCTCTATTTTGATCAAGGCACAGAGATAATTTAACTTTACTATGACAATTACTATGTATATATTTGATTGGATCTATTTTTACTTTTATTAAGTTATCCTACCTTAATAAAAAATTTTAGACCCCACTCCAAGATCATAGGGACTTGAGCTTTATTTCAATGTAAACGTGAAAGCATTTTTACTGTTAAAATTCTTGACTAATTTGTTTGCTATTCTATACATTCTAACTTTATACTGCAACTATAGGGTTTGGCACTAATGGATGATCGTGTGGCTTCAGTGCATGGTATACATAATTCATGGTAATTATTCTAAAAATATATGGCCATTAACCTCTTTTTAAAAAACTCACTTTTCAATTTGAAAAAAAAAAATAGTTTCACTTATTTCATATGATTCCAAAAAGAAATGATAAAGTGCAGGTAAAATATTATAAATAAAATGAATATAAAATTTGAACATGAAACTGATAAGACATCTTTATCCTTGCCGGAATCACATTGAATATGCATACTAATAATTTATATAACAAAAACTATGAACACAAAAGACCGTCCCTCCATGTTAGTTATTTAAAGCAAAAAATATAAAATTTTAAAATGCTATAATTGTTTTAGGGATGTAAAGAGTATAAAATAAAAGTCATGAGGAGAGCAAAATAAGAAGAAAACTACAAGAGAAGAGAACAAAAAGAACAACCTATCACCTAGACAAGGTCATACCCACAAGTCACGTGAGTCAACCATGTTATACGGTTGAGGAAAAATAGGGTTAAATAATTTAGTGGTGTGGTTAATAATTTAATAATAATAATAATAATAATAATATAATAATAATATAATATAATAATAATATAATAATAATAATAATAATAATAATAATTATTATTATTATTATTATTATTATTATTATTATTATTATTATTATTATATTATTATTATTTATTATTATTATTATTATTATTATTATTATTATTATTATTATTTTATTATTATTATTATATTATATTATTATTATTATTATTTATTATTATTATTATTATATTATTATTATTATTATTATTATATCGACGAGTGAGGAGGTTGGTTGGGTTGGGGTAGGTTTAAACTTGAATATATAGCATTTAATTTAATGGTAGTACGAATAATAGAAGGTGGGTATAATTAGACACGGAGAGGGAATATTGGTGTTGGGAAAATCAAACCTTCACCTACGGAAATGGGAAATACCTCATGTATTATATATCTACTCTTGCGTTTTACGATGGATATTATAAGCTGTCACAATCCTTATCTTTAGAAGTATTCGTAAACAAAAGATTGTTCATGGTACACGTTAACATATTTTTAATGGCTGTCCTTTCTTTATGTTTATGAGTTTAACATTTCATAAGTCTTGTTGAGTTTAAATGAACTTTAGTTGGTCCATGTAGAACTTGCGAAACATATTGAGCTAGACATGTCGGTTTGACTAACATATTTAGTGTAAACTAACGAGAAATTAAATATTTATCATGAAATGTATACTGACACCATGAGTTATGGCTGGTAGATGTATCGTTTAAAAAAACTTTCAATAAAGTTATAAAAAAATATAACATTTATAACTTCCAACAGAACAATTGATTTCCATGATGCCAATTTCTTCTTCCTTCTTATATTCCTTTATGATTCCGTTAAGCATCTAGAATTTCAAGTTATATTATCTTGTTTATTTTTAAATAGAGAAAGAGAATTGTATAATTTTGTTGCTTGATTTTATTATTGGTTACATTAATGTAATCTACCAATGTACACATAAATACATATGGTTATGTACATATTACATATATGTAATCTACAATGTTACATATATGTTTTATATACGTACACACACATATATGTCAAGATCAAGTTTTTTTTATCTGTGTATAATTTACTAAGTTAGATATGTGTGTGTAATTTACTAAGTT
Organism: Flaveria trinervia; assembly: GCA_025506515.1. Lineage (NCBI taxonomy): Eukaryota > Viridiplantae > Streptophyta > Magnoliopsida > Asterales > Asteraceae > Flaveria > Flaveria trinervia. Next base: position 100,874,610 of record CM046452.1, read on the forward strand.
AGGGGTTGTTTAGTAGCATCTTAATCAACCACTTAATTGTTCAGATGTCTGAAGGGTCTGAACGGTTTAACACTTAATGGTTCATATTGTTTGTTTCATGAGTAAATGTCCGAATGGTTTAGACATTTGCCTTTGAATGGTTAAACATTATACTAATGTTGAATGGTTAAGAGGTTTAATGTTGAATTGTTAAGACCTCTTATCTGAATTGGTCTGATATTTGTCTTTGAATAGTTAAACAATATACAAACTCTTAATGGTTCAGACCTCTTAATGGTTCAAACCTCTTGTTAGTTCAGCACTTAATCGTTCAAAAATTACTAAACAACCCCTTAGATATGTGTATCTCATTAGGTGTTCATTTCTTTATATGAGATATTAGCATTTTGGGATTGTTTTCAAATACTTACTATTAAGATCAAGTTTTTTATGTCGCATACATGCTATATAATCATTGAATCATCAAACATAAAACATGCAATAAAAAATTATAAAAACCCGCAAGAGAGAAATCCTATGACCTTAGAAGAATTTAGTTGAGAGATTGAATTTCAGCAAAATAATGAATCCATTTATCCCTTCATCGTTAAACCGAATTAGTAAGAATTTGAAAAGAAAAGCTTGTAATTGGTATGAATTTGAAAGACAATAAATTGGGCGATGACATAACCTTCCATCTATTTACCAAAATTTTATTGAATATTTTCAACTGTAACGCAAAAAAACGAAAGCTTGGGATTGTTTTCTTGATCTTTTTCATAAAGAGATATTGGTTCTTCATTAATACTCTCTCTCTCACACACACTCACTCATACATACATGTATGCATGGAAGTGTTATCTTAAAAAAAAATTGTAAACATGTTACATAAGTGTAAACACATGTAAAAAAATTCTACTGGGTGTAACAAAAAATCTAAATAATAATTTTAGGTTTCATGAGAACTATAAGAATACTTTTTTCTTCATATGTATGCAATGTAAAATAGTTATCTTTTTCACGTGTTTTGCAAGTGTAAAAAATTTATTCTCTAAGTTCTTACAAAAAATAAAAGTTCCCACGTATGTATGTATGTATGTATGCATATGTATATAGGAGGTGTTTGTGTAGAATACTATACAGACAATCACACTAAGAAGAAAATAAAGTATTTTATTTTTAATTAAGAATATTTTTAGAATATAAGTATTGATTGAAATAAAACATCTCTCTTAAGATTAAAGAAATATGACAATTTTTGTCTGCAAGTCATGAGTAAGTTATACTATATACACATAACATACAAATGTATAGATAAACTAGGAAATAATTTAAAAAAAAGAACCATATAGATAAATTAGCTAGTTTGATGTTTTATGTGTGTATACACTTATAGATGTATGTGTTCCCACACACACAAATATATATATATATATATATATAAAAGTTTATGTGTTAATGATTATATATATATATATATATATATATATATATATAAATAAGTTTATGGGAAATTAACTAGAATGGTACATTATATGAACACTTAAAATATGTTCTCTTGAGTCTATACATAGGTTATAAAAGGGACACATGATTATAAAAAATATAAGACAAAAACCATGATGTTATTGTCATTTACGCGATAGATATTTCGTAAAGTGTCATTAATTCTATACCATAACATATGGTGATGGGCATGCCACACAATTGTGGGGTATGTGTGCAAGGTCATGTTTAAGACACGTTATAAAATGAGTATCATAGATCGATGGATGAGGTACCAAAAGTTGAACATCATTGCACTTTAGGATGTTGTTGGTTGTTATGTTTAATATTCTTTAGTTTCAACAAGTTTAGGGGTGATGGTCGATCATACACATAATTTGGTTGATGTGCGTGAGTCCTAGGAAGCATTAAGGACCTGCTTGTTCAAGTTTTACAAGTAGGAAAATTATAGTATGCATCATGTTCTTTAATGATGTAAATAATATAAAATTTGGTGGGGGTTTGTCAATATGAAGCCATGGGACACATATGTATTCGTGTAGCAAATGATGATAAGAATTGAATGTGGTTAGTGAGCATTTCTTTAGTAGATTTAAAAGCTGACCAGTAAAACAAATACAAATAAAAATATTAAACCCAGTTTTCTTGTGCATAGCGGGAACAACCAATTCAGACACAACCGGAAACAAGATATGATCAAAAGGATCAAGATTTGGGCCGGCTATTATAATGATCAACTTTAACCTGACATGTGTAATAGATACATAAACCTAAACCAAACCTATTTAATAAATCAGTTAATAGGTTAATTTATTTAAAGGTTTTAAATAGTATTTCTGTCATATTTTAGAAGATGTTAATAAAAAACTATTAACATGTCATATTTTAGAAGGTGTTAATTTGTTTAAAGGTTGTTGTGGTGTGTGGTGAGTGGTGTGGTAACTAATGATATTAAATAGATAGAATGAAAAAAAAGGATGGATGGAATGAATTTAATGAAATAAAATCAATTATATAATTGTTTATTTTATTGTATTTACCAATTAAACATGTTTTTTTCATTCACTATCAATAGTTTATTTCTTTCTGTCCCTCGTTCCTGCATACCAGAAGCTACATAAAAGTTTTTATCTTAAAATATTAACATTTAATTTTTAACAAATTTATTTATTAGTTCTAACTACATATTATCCGTTAATACTTTCCGTTCGATTCGTCTTATCTCAAGCATATAGTCTAGTTTTTATTATTAACAATTAAAAGGACACTAATTGCAAAACATTCATTTAAATAAGAGTAATTGATTGTTTACATTGTTATGAAGTCGATAAGAATCATTATTATGAATAATAATAATAATAATAATAATAATAATAATAATAATAATAATAATAATAATAATAATGATAATAATAATAATATTTATCATCATTATTATTATTATTATTACTACTATTATTATTATTATATTATTATTATTATTATTATTATTATTATTATTATTATATTATTATTATTATTATTATTATTATTATTATTATTATTAATATTATTATTATTATTATTATTATTATGAGCATTGTTATTAATTTTAATTCTTGTTATAATCATTATTGTTGCTATTTTTATTTTAACATTATTATTATTATTATTGTTATTATTGTTGTTGTTGTTGTTATTGTTATTATTATTATTATTACTATTATAAGTATTATAATAAAAATTATTACTACTACTACTATTACTAATAAGATTTTATATGTGTGTGTGTGTGTTTTTTATAAAAATAGATATAGTTGATTATAAATACTCAAGACATCAAATTTATGTATAGGAGAAAAAAAGAAAAAAAAATGGAAACCGACAAGATACCCATGTTTTGATAACTCTGAATTTGAACATTTATATGCTAAAGGTTAGCATAGATATTGATAGATGGCTCATACATTCAAACCACAAAAGGGGAAAACAGGCTTTCATGAGGGTAAAAACCACGTTAAACTAACATCCAGATAAATCAAAGTTGTCATGGTGGGGTGTGCTCTCTGATACATCCAATTTGTGTTTCCTGTAAATCTTAAATATATGGTCCCGTACACTAGCCATCTTGTGCCCCTTCATCATTTCGTTTTGAGAACATGACTTTTTGAGGACATCAATTACACTGAAGAAATAAAGAAAGATATTACAGAATATTCTAAAAATGTCATAGAAAACGCATAGTATAATGTACCTTTTTGCTGTTTATATTTCAAAAAGCCTCTCAAACATGTTGAAAATACATAAAAAGAACTAAAAGTGTTCAATAACATAAGTTCAAACTCCATCCGAAATCCGAATAATAGGTACTGTATTTTTAATTGGTAGATGAGAACTAATTAAACCGCATAAAAGATATATATTGCTTTGTACATCACATATTCATTGAAATATTTAATGATTTGAGCGAATTTGAGCTTTGTGGAACTTACTTGTGTAGCAGATATATTATATTATCATAACTAGCTTATATTTTGTAATTTTTATTCAATGTTAACATATTTATTTAAGCTTTTATTTTTAAAAGACATCTAATGAAGAAGCAGACTCTTTATTTCTTAAAATAAAATAGACGATTGAGAAATTATCGGCTATCATATTATAATAAAAAATAATCTTATCGTCTCAAACTTTAGTGATAACTGGTGTAAATTATAATTAAGATTTTTAGTGTGTTAGTTATTTATATAATTTAATAATTACTTCAAGATTTTGTATATATCCCGGAGAAACATCATAATTTCTCTTGCTCAACTATCGCCTTCATTTGTGAAGAAAGTGCAGGCAGAACTATCGCCTTCTTAATGATCTCCTTCTGGCTCTCATGCTCATTTATGATATTCTCAAGCTTTTTACTTTCTATCTACTAACTTTTTCTTGATATCTACAACCTAGCTTTAACCCCCTTCATAAATCTCATTATAATATAATAATCCAAAGCAAAACCTTTCTTTTCTGCAGGTCATCTCTTACAAAAAGCTATCTTTTCTCCATTCCTTCGTCAAACCTCAAACCTAATCTACTGCAACTCTAACCCTATCCACAAACCCTACATCCATGCAAACATTAATCATAAGCCACTCATGATCATATAATCACTACTCAAAAGCTCTACTTTCTTAACCATCCAATCTGTCTTCTTTTGTGATCTTTTGTTAGATATATATATTCTTCTCACGTTTTCAACTTCATGTTTTTGGCCTCAAGAACTACTTCAATGACAAGTGGTATTGCAGCTGCTACAACCAATATGCCTGATCTATCCTTACAGATCAGTCCTCCAGCTGTTGAATGTATGATGATCAAGAGATCAAACTGCAGCTCACCCACCACTGATTCAAACTCAAACTCCAACAGTAGTGGTAGCGATTTAAGCCATGAAAATGGCTTAAATATGTTCAACCCTCAGTATTATCAGCCACCTGTGGTGGATATGCGAGGGTTTGTAACCAATGGGCTCCAGATTGATCAGCCTGGGTTGGGCTTGGGGCTCGAGATGGCGCCTTTCGATCATCATGTCCCACATCATAACATGATCCCTTTGCATCTACAAAGAAATGGTCTACTTCTTCAGCATCAGTATGGTAATCAGCATTATCTTCAGCCTCAACATTTTGGGCATGAGTTTAAGCGGAGTTCGAGGATCGGTAGCCGCGTTAGAAGGGTCGTTCGGGCTCCGCGCATGCGATGGACTTCGACTCTACACGCTCACTTTGTTCACGCTGTTGAGCTCCTCGGTGGGCATGAAAGTATGTAAAGTTTCAAACTCATATTTGTGCAGATAGTTTTCTTTATATTGTTGACTTTATTATAGTTGCTTTAGCGAGTTAATATTGATTTTAGTTAATTAAAAGTAATGTGGTGTTACTTTTTATAAAATGTGGCAGGAGCAACACCTAAATCAGTGCTGGAGTTGATGAATGTGAAGGATCTAACTCTAGCTCATGTTAAGAGTCATCTGCAGGTGTGTGTATAAACTTCTTATCTAATTTATGATCATCAAGAAAGTGTTTATGAAAGAAGTGATATTGTAAAAGAGAACATTATTATTGATCACATGTTTGTGGGATATATTCATGCAGATGTATAGAACTGTGAAGAGCACAGACAAAGGAGCAGGTACATTGATATTTGGATCTTTTCTTTCTTACAATAAGGACCCCCATGCATCATCATATGTTTGTTTCTCTTAATTGGTTATGATCTATTGGATTTAAAATTTCCTAAATAAGACCAAAACATATAATCCCAACTCGAATTATTACATTCTGTCTGTCCGATAATAAGACAGACAGGTCACGGGTTCGAGTGGTGAAAACAACCTCCTACATAAATGCAGGGTAAGGATGCGTACATCTGGTACAAAATGGCTAGACACCCTACGGACCCACGCATGCGAGAGCCTCGTGGGTTTGCCCTTATGTCCGTTTGATAAGCTACAGAAAATTGATTAGTGGCGATTGAATGTGTTTGCAGCTGGACTTGCTGATATGGATACCGTAAATCCGAGGACCCCAGGGACAGTACTTGAAATGGAGGGGGGTATGTCAACATTTGATGACAAAACCGGTAACACCCACAATTCCAACCAACGTCCTTACAATCATTCTGTTCAACCATCACCACCAACTACACTAAAAACATCTCAAAGGTTAGTGTGCATGAGTGCCACTTATGAGTACATCACATATATGCATCTTACTCATCAAGTTTTGTTCTTTTCAGTTACTTGTTGGTTCATCATCATTGTTTATTAGAACTTATATCTGATATGATGCCAAATTGACTTAAAAACAGGCACCTAATAAGTGCACATCAGAAACACACACATAAATGCATAATGTTCGTTGGGTAATGAATATTGTGTAGATCTAGCAAGCATCTTGTCTTTTGTTGACAATGAAAATAAAAAAATATGATAAATATCATGATAACTTCAAGTAGTATTAGTTTCTCTATATTAACATAATCCAATATTGATTATAATTTCTGATTCTTTTCATTACAAAAGAATCATTCTTCCACATTTAAGAACGTTAAAAGATCTCGAGGAAAACTAAAAAGTCAAAGGAAATGGCACAAATTCTGAGACATTAGTAGTGTTATAGCTTGATGAACATACTTTTATAAACTAGAATTAATTAATATATATAGCTAAGCTAAGATAAGCTAGCTAGAGTATATAAGTTAAATTCTCTTTTTGTATGTACCGTACATGTTTTTAAATTAGAGTTGGCTAGAACATTTATTGTAAAAGACATTAGCTGGCCCTTGTTGACTTAATTATTTTTGGACGGCAATTTTTACCACAAACGATATCAACCCGAAATTCCCAAATGCACATGTGCTTTTAAAAGGTGAGGGTGCGGAAGTGGCATGGATACTTGAAGGATGACGTGGCAGCTTCGGTACCGACAGAAACACGATTTCAGAGTTGATATGACGCTTTGTAATATATAACTTACGTTCAAGTTAATACTACTAATTATAATTTCATATGCTATTTAAAGCGTTTTAACACTTAAGTTTTCTAATCTTAAAGTGAAATTTCACCAATCTTGGACAACTAAATAAAAGATATATCCATGATTATTTTCCATGTTCATCTAACTTTCTATGTTCTCCATTCCAATAGACTCAATTCAGTGTTTTACCCCCATTAGTGCATCTTGTCTGACATATAAACAGTTAACCTCTTCATGGGGTAATGAGCAATTTAAAGTACAGATAGATATGAAGAACCATATTAGGGTAAATCTCTTTTGGTATAACTTAATAACCACATGTATATGTTCTAACATGCCGTCTTGGGTAATCTAACTTTTTAAACAGAGGATCGTGGTCATTATCGGTGGAGTCACATGATTCGAGCTTTTCTAGCCAAGAATATGCCCCAAATTGTTCTACACTCGGAGGGATTGACACAAGGGTATGAATACAATCACTAATTTCAGCTTCTGATACATATTTTTACTTTATTTTTGAGATCTCATAATATATTTCTAATGTCCCATTTCTTGTTTTTCTATAGGTAGGAGAACTTGAGACATCCTTACACTTGTCTGAAAAGCATAAAATGTTGAAAAACTGTAATAGGATTAAGTCTCTGGATTCAGATTCAGATATGTTACCGAATCTTGAGTTCACCCTCGGAAGGCCAAGCCAGCAAGCGGATAATTTGATCCTCAATGAATATGAATGATGTTCTCCTGATAATTTGTTTAGTAACATATCTATTGATTATCTAATTAGTGAGGAAGCGTTTAATCTTGCTTATCGTGGCCGTCTATGTTAACTTACGACAATTTTGTATCATGTAGCATGTAGAGGTGAAACTGGAGAGATGAAAGTAGGCAACCTTCTCAGAATAATAACATCTTAACTGTTAACGTTTTTATATTGTTGTGATGAGCCTATGAGCTATGACTTATCCAAAATTTGCATTTCTTGATCTATGATATAACCAACATGATACATGAGTAAACCATATATAGTTGTTTCGAACGATAAGAACTGAAGTAATTGTATTGAAGGATCAAACTCAAAAGATACGAGAAGTATGTGATAATTTTTTTTTTCATTTTGGGGCTTTTGTGATGGCAAATGCACTTCCTTTCGTAGGATGGTTAGGTTTGGGTGGCCACAAAGTCGATGAAAAGAGTTGCAGGAGAAATAATCGATGGCATTGTGGGAAGATGGTTAAAATAACACGACAGTAAGTGAAAATTAAAAGAAACTATTAAGAATAAAGATTTCAAGAATGTTATTATCAACTGTAGAGTTAGAAGCGTAACAGAATATGATTCTAAGATGTTATTAAGTCAACAACCATGGTAAGTTGCATATATTATTCTATTTTGTAAGTTAAAATTTAACTAGTCTTTCTTCTGACGTTACGCGGCGGAAGTTTGATCGTTTTTCCTCTACACTATGTGACATAACTTTGATCGTTATTTACTTGACTTAGCAGGTACCTTAAAATTAAATAGCAATACCAGTTCTGACACACCAATACAAAAGATGATGATGTTCACTCGTAATCGGTTCAATTTGTCATGATATTAGGATACTAAATGAGCACTCGACTTTAAATACAACTTCTTTTCATAAAAAATAATATTGGAACGGTAAATAAAAAAATAAAGATAGTCTCATATTCCTTTTTTTCTAATATGAACGAAAGCAATCCCCCTGTGCTACATGACGACAGCCTGATCAATTTTCCCCGGTGCTACAAGATTTGATTTTGGCCGTGATTATTTCGGCTTGTTGAGAACTATAAATACAAATACCGAAATGATCTTTTTTCACTCACACTTGATTCAATTCATTAACAAAAATATATTAAAATGTATGAATTTTTAAAATATATATATTTGACGTCACCTCGTCTAAATAGATAATCGATGTGCTTCGTTGTTCTTTAAACTAGTAAGATAAGCGAGCCAATGTGGATTCGAGCTTTAACAATTACATCTTATGCTTTAATATGTGTAATTATAAAAGTACCTTTTTTATTCAACTCACATGAGACAGACAATCGTAAGTAAAAAAAATTAAATAACTTTCAAGTGTTTATAAATGTAAGTAGTGCCGGAACTCACTATAACGTTTGGTGAAAGTTTAAGGGCTACTTCTGCCAATAGTTAAACTTCAATTTATAGCGGTCAAACTAGAGATTTGGTCAAAATTGAAGCCCTTTGAGTATCTGTGTGGGCTGTGGGCCTGTGGCGATGTCGACCCAAGAGGAGAAGGGGGGTCGAATTCTTTCAACTGTAAGCAAATCCATCAGTTATGGTGTATACTACTCTCTCAGTTAACACAAATCTATCACAGGTATGTGATTCTCCACCTCTTAAACCCTAGAAATTGGGAGTATTATATCTGTAAGTGATCTATGATAAAATTTGAAGGTTGTAGATATGTTGCGGGCATAGATGATGAGTATTATGATTTTAAAATGTTGTTGAATATGTGAATCTATCAATGTGATATACATGTTGCTGCGTGATTATGTATGTGAATGAATTATGATGAAAACCTCATTATATGCGTATGAATGAGATGGAACCATATGATCAATTAAAGGTTAACCTATTTGCATGACATGATTTGTTGTTTCTAACATGGGTTTCTAATTTAAAATTTGAAATAATTGTTCGTTATGTATCGTAAAGATTACATGTTGATTTTCCATAAGCTAGGTATGTTAAAGATTGGAAATCAACAGATCAACGGTGGAGATAAACTAAAGGATTGTTTGATTATACTTGACTGATTCAGTACGTAACAATATTTCCTTTGACAGAAAAAAAACCGTATATTTCCTTCTTTTCATCCACAACATTCCACCACTGCCAATCACCACCGCAAAACCACCACTCCACCACTCCACCACCACCACCATGGCCTCTCACCGTCACCGCCGCCAAATCCAGCCCCAAAATCACCGGCCGCATCCTCCGCGTCGCCGTGGGGTGGAGGAGAAGGGGGAGCGGCGCAGGCGCAGGCAAGTGGCCGGGTCAGCATTTGGAAATTTCAGGTCCGGGTCAGATGTTTTGACCCGGTCAGCTCATGTTTTACGCACATCAAACAGACAGCCAGTTAGTCGGGTCAGCCGAAATCAAACACCCCTAAGAAGAATCTTACGGGCAAATGTAAGTATGATGCTCCTATGACAAGTTGAAAGATTTGACTTGTTATATATTATATTTCTTTCTATTTTAAATGCCTATAGTCCATAATGATTGTATGTGGTTTGAGTAATATCCTTGACTTCAAATGAGTGAAGGTTGTGTTGATGCAAAGCTCTACTATATGTTAAGATCATATAAACGAAGTGATCTTACCTTAGATTAGCAAGTTAATAACCGAGCATTTACTTTATATATTAAGTGTTTTGTATTGTAGATCCATACTAATGAAGTCATGTGATTCGATTCTATGGGAGTCTTTGATTGACCCATTTCTATTGTTTCTCGTCTAAATCGACTGTAATTAGTGAGAGTATTTTTATCTAATTATTTAAATCACATACTGGTTATTATGACCTTATAAAGTATGTATGGGTCATTTCAACCCATCTAAAAATTTGCTTTTAGTATTGTAACTTTATAAAGTGGTTACGGGCTTTAACCCGTTACATGTGCAAGTGTTTCTAATGGTGTTCATAATATAAGGTTATATATGGTCCAGTATGGTATTTATATGAAAATTATGATCTAGTAAGCTCATGTAAGTTTATCATGAAAAATCTCATTACCCAAAGTCCCAAACTTATTTTGATGTGTGCATTACATTGGACACAAGTGATGTTATATGAGAAATCTTGAATTGGAATGTACATTTCCTTAGATTAACTAAATTTGCTTTGCTGTGTGGATTGGGCGAATCCATTCAATTTATATCATTTTATTAACTCATCCTACTGATGTTAAGAAAGCCTACACAACATGAGGGTTGGAAAGGTATGTAATATTCCACTATCAAGTATATCATATTTATTGAAGAATATTGGTATATACATGTGTGAACTGCAGGTATAAGTGTTTATACAAACTACGGATTTGTTCTTATATATATGGTTAATAATTAAGTATAAATTGTAACCTTTGGAAGCGCCATGTAATGTTTGATGTATGGGATTAAAGGGTAAATCAATTAGTTGTTGTGTTTTTAGATCATCAGGTACCTTGTTTGATGGTTATGGTGCATATTGAAAGCAAGAAAGCAATCAAGCATATGAGTCTGATTAGGTTCGAAGGGAGCAAAGACCAAATCTGGTGCATGGCCAGCGTAAGTTATGCCACTGACGAGATTCTGTCTTACGCCGACAATTATGGGAGGGGCTACGTCGGTTTAATATTTTTATCCAGATTTCACTAAATGTTATATTTTGATACATTTTTCACTTGATGCTATTATACAAGGGAATTTTATGCAATTGTTTGGTTAGGATTGGCATAGACTACGCTGGGCTCGAGTCTATTTTGTGTTTTGACTTGTTTTGTTTGGACTTTGGATTTATGTATGTGTATAATCTTTAGTGATACTAAATGTTCATGACAAATTCTAACATTGGGGTGTTATGTTGCCCTAGGTGAAACTCATTTGTTGACACGAAAAAGTGACGGAAGGTTAGAGATCAAGTCTTGAAAGGAAGTAAAGCTTGCAAAGAAGGTGATGTTCGTGATTAAATACCCATAAAAACTTTTATTGAACTTGTTATTTTTAATTCTATGATGAGTCATGACTATACATTGATTTATGACACCATAAACTTTATTGCTAGGACGATTAGATACTTGTAGATGTGACATGTACATGGTTTTCCATCCAGCTAGAGAAAGATGGTACATGTATCAAATTACAGATCTTATAAAATTTTCGACACTAAAATCTTAAGAGCTGAAAAATTGACGAACATCTAGATCTAGGACCTCATGGCATCATCTTCCTGATGATTAAGAGCTAGAAAATATTGAAGCAAATTTCATGTCTCTGCCAAAATAATTACCAACAGGAGCTTCTAACAATGTTCCGTGTTCCATCGGAAAAGGGAGTAAAGAAAGTGGACGAGATTGCATCGTGTGATGGAGCTGACTACGCGCAAATGGCTTGATTTTAGGGTAAGGTATTAGGGTTTTGAAGGAGACCTTGAACATGTTGATCATGTATGATGAGAATAACAATACTAGTGTGATGGAAAAGGAACCAATTGGTTGAGAGATCCTGTTGTGGTGAGAGATTTAAGATCTAGTTTTAGTTCTTGAAATAAAAATGTACATGTAAGTAAAAACGTAAAATATTAGATATAGAATGGTTTTAATTTAATTAAAAGATTCTCGTACTTATCCCTTAGAAAAGTGTCAACTTATTCAAGCTAAAGAATGGTATCGGAAGACTCTTAGTGATAATTTGTCATTGATTACCTATTATAAAGTAATAGAGCCAAAAGTCCAAAACAGTAAGAAAAGGACTTTAGTGACATACATAAAGTCAATACTCTTATCTTTACTTTTCTACCACCAAAAAAATGAAAAAATCTGGATGAGATAGAACAGGTATGCAGAATCACTCTTATACATAAGCATCAAACTCATTGTTCAGATCACATAATCAATTCCTCATGGATATCTTCTCCTCCTACAAAACTACACACTCATACCTGGAGCTTTGGCCATAATTTTAGCCTTTTACTTCTTATCTTTGATACCGAAATCTGCAAAACACGAGGCTGTGCCTGAAGCGAGTGGTGCATGGCCTATAGTAGGTCACTTCAACCTTTTTAGAGGATCATCAGACCTTCCTCATAGAACCTTGGCTGCCATGGCGGTCAAATACGGACCCATCTTTACCGTTCGGCTCGGTGTACATAGAGTCTTGGTGGTGCATAGTTGGCAGGTTGCTAAGGAGATTTTTACCACCCATGATGTAATTGTTTCTAATCGTCCAAAGTATCTAGCATCTAAGATTTTCGGATATAACTACGAGATGTTTGCTTTTGCACCTTATGGTGCATATTGGCGTGAAATGCGTAGGATCATATCCTTTGAGTTGTTATCTAGTCGTCGTCTTGATCAGCTTAAGCATGTTCGAGTAGCTGAAATCGATAACTCGATCAAAAACTTGTATGAACTTTGGAGGGAAAAAAGAGATGAGCAAGGAAAGGTATTAGTGGACATGAGGAAATGGTTCGGGGAATTCAATATGAACGTGATTCTTCGAATGGTTGCGGGAAAACGATATAGTGGCGCTACGAATAGCGAAGAAGAGGAAGAGATGAAAAGATCTCGTGAAGCTATGAGGCAGTTTTTTCATTTCTTGGGGCTTTTTGTGGTGGGTGATGCAATTCCTTTCTTAGGATGGTTAGATTTGGGTGGCCACGAGAAGGCGATGAAAAGAGTCGCACGCGAAATGATAGTATGGTGGGAAGATGGTTACAAGAACATCGGAGCAAGCGGAAATCGGAAGAAGATGTTGAGGAGAAAGATTTCATGGATGTGCTGATATCTGCTGTTGAAACAGAAGGCCTGAGTGAATATGATTCCGATATGATTATTAAGTCAACAGCCATGGTAAGTTGTCTGTATTTTTTTCTTATTGTTTTGTAAGTTCGATTAATGTCACAACCAGGGCGGAACCAGGGAAGAGTCAAAAGGTGTGAAGCCCTTAAACTGATCCTTGTCGCCGAGATTTGTAGGCCTTTTATACATAAAGCTGAGATTTCTATAAGTAAAACATAAGTTGGACCATTTAGTTCACTAAATAGAGAAGATGATGACAAGACACGTTGCAGGTTCTAATTGCAAGTGCAGCAGATACAACCACAATTATGCTAACATGGATAATCTCCCTATTGTTGAATAATCCACATTCCCTCAAGAAAGCACACGAAGAACTTGACAGGGTCGTCGGAAGGGATCGACAAGTAAACGAATCAGATGTCGCAAATCTAGTCTACCTACAAGCTATAGTAAAGGAAACACTACGACTATACCCCGCTGGACGTTTAGGAGGTACAAGAGAGTTTTCAGAAGATTGCACGGTTGCAGGCTATCATGTCCCAAAAGGCACATGGTTGTTGGTCAACCTTTGGAACCTTCAACAAGACCCCAAGATATGGTCCAATCCATTGGAGTTTCGGCCAGAGAGATTCCTAGAGGAGAATCGTAAGCATGTTGATGTTAAAGGTGGGCATTTTGAGTTGATCCCGTTTGGCGCCGGGAGGAGGTGTTGTCCGGGAATAGCTATGGCTCTTCAACTATTGCATTTGGTTGTAGCCACTTTACTACAACATTTTGATATAAGTACCCTAGGTGGCGCATCGGTGGACATGACCGAAACAATTGGATTAACAAATGCCAAGGCATCTCCGCTTGAAGTTCTAATTTCCCCACGAATGTCATCTACTGCTGTTTGGTGAGCCGATGGCGTATTGAGCTGATTCGAGGGGAACACATTACACATGTAATGTGTCAAGATATTAAGTACCCTTTGATATGAATATGAAATGAAAAAGATAAAATTCAAACTTATTTTAGTATACTCATGTCATAAACATATGGGTTTTGGTGCTAGCTAAAATATTATTACGACCGAAGTACATTGATTTACTTTGTAGACCTACATGAGTTGTTATTCTCTTCGTGGTCCAGTGTGATGGCTGATTAGTTTATATTATCTGTATTTCTGTCATACACACACATAATTCTAAAGATCATTAAATTAATAAACTTAATGTACAAACGTTAATTAAGATAATAATGTAATGAGACTTCTAGTTAATTGAATGTTTAAAATACTAATGATCATTAGCTCAACTGGTTAAAATAAGATACCCATGACATGTAATAAAAGAAAGATTTTGGGTTCAAGTCTCACTCTGAGCAAAAAATACTCAGAGTTGAGCCAGGGGGTTTCCTTAGTAATGGGTTTTCTCCTGAGAGGCATGGGGGTACAATCCCGGCTGGAAAACAGATAGGTGGACCCGATTAAAATAACACCTATCATCCGAATCAGTGTCATACATTTATCGATAAAAAGTGAATTTTTATAATATTTGGACTATGATATCAATCATTGCCGTGGTTGTACGTCGAAACCAATAAAAACTTTGAAGGGACAATAGAAATGATTAGATGTCTTATCTTTATATATATTAGAGATTAGAGATAAGAGATTGATGGTTAAAATCTTACAAGTACCTACCAGATACTCGGGTAGATTTGGTAATTGGTATGTCTTGTTTTCTTTAGATTTGGTCAGCCCAATACTTGTCATTTAAGCCCACGTTAAGCTTCATTGCAATCCATTTGATTTATTTCATCGTTTCATTCGTGAGTTGGAGCCCAAAAAGTGGCACCGGTTATTTTCTACTGTCCTTCCTATTGTATTCTCATGATGCACATGGACTTATTAAAGAATCTACAATACAAAAGCTTATCAAGCTAGTTGATCGTTAACATTTCTTTATCTTCTTTTTAAGCACAATTGCCTCGTTTTAGCTTGTTTTTTTCTAAAATCTACAATACAAAAACTTATCAAACTAGTATATTGCCACTAACGGACATTTGGTCTAATAGTATTATGTATTCGTAGGGTTTAAATACTGCAGTAGGCAAGCTATACTGTTTTAAAAGTTGATCAATAGTAGTTAAAATAAAAATACTAAACCATATTGCCTTGGTACTATCATTTGCCGAAATACTTGGTTATATTTTATCCTATTTCTACAAATTAAATTAGATAAATTTTTATGAGCTGCGGAACTTTTCTATGTTTTGTTTATTTTCTTTCAACGTCTAAATACTAATTTTTTTTAGTTTTAAAGTTAATACTAAAGCATATTGCCTTGGTATTATCATTTTGCCAAAATACTTGGTTATATTTAATCCTATTTCTTCAAATTAAATTAGATAAAATTTTATGAGCTGCAGAATTTTTTTTATGTTTTGTTTATTTTTGTTTCATCGTCTAACTATTAATTTTTATTTAGTTTTTAAAGATAAAATCTAATCATTCGTTGGTGCATGTGACATGTGCTATGAATCTTATCTAGATCCTTAAGATACATTAAGGACATATATGCAACCAATGAATTTGCTAAAACTTTAAATGGTTCGACACCGTGTATAAACATACAAACACACACATATACGTACATCACTCATATGTAGGCTTGAATTTAATTTAGAGAAAATTAAAGCAAATAGATCTTGAAACTAAATTTTATTGACCGAATTTCTCACCGAAAGTAATGCATACGTAAGTACAAAGGAATTGACAAATTTAATTTGCAAGAAAAGAGAAAGGGTAAGTATAGCTTACACACATATATAATAAGTTTTAAAATTTAAAAGTCTAATAATGTGTGCGTTAAATACAATTACACGATTAATTTTGTTAATTTTAAATTTGCAAGAAATGGTGGATGTAGGTATAGCTGACACGTATATATAATTAGTTTTAAGTGTTAAAAGTCCGGTAATGTAAATGTTAATTACCATTACACAATAAATTTTATTAATTTAAAGACCAAGTAATTAAAAATGACGAGAAATTTTAGTAAATTATATAAAAAGACCATTATTGTCCAACATATTACTCAAGTTGGTATCAATCTTGTTAAGTACATTACACGTTGGTAACACAAATTATTTGACGATAGTGACAGCTCAACACTAAAAGCAAAACGTTAAAACCTCATGCACTCATATTTAAAGGGCCACTATTTCTAAGATTTAACTTTGTTTAATTTTCAACAGATAGAATAAATAATTAATATACTTGAAAGGCTTTTTTTTCACCAAAACTAACTCTAACTAATATGATTAATCATGTCTTTTAAAAATCACATACAAAAATATGCTTCATCATATTCTCACTTGTTACTAAAAAAATATTTTTGTTCACGGAAATATTTCCAATTTTCAATTCATATTAAGTCTTCAAAAAGGTTAAGCGGAACATGTTTAAGGGTTTGTCACTCCTTTAATTAGATCAACGAATTTGGGGACCATAAGTATTAGTGTATTACTAAACAGTACAAACGTACAATGGTATTTTCAAACATATAGATATATGATAAAAATCAATTTTATAAAATCTCTTTTAGAGACTAACAAACTTTTGAAATCAAGAGTACTGTTTGTAATTTTACTTAGGTATAAGACAAAAATCGTCATTTCGTATAACTTACATGGACGACTCGTTGTTTTCTTGTATTATTTATTTTTAGCGTTGCATCAGAGTTGAATAGCATGAAAGACTATAATTCGAAAAACATATTTAAGCGACGGCAATTTGAATATATTTTTAAAATTAGTTTTCAAACATCTACTTCTTTCAGAGTGGATTAACAACATACACATTGTTTTTCAAAAAAAAAACACGCAATAATTTAGCTCCTTGCGACGGCCCACACAGAACCAATGCATATGCAACGCAAATCTTCTAAAATTATTATATAACGTTCAATCAAGATGCATGACACTTTTAAATTTATTATTTTTATATTGTGGTATTTTAATTATTGTAGATTTCTAATAAAATAACCTTTAATCAATAAGTATCACACATTCTAAAAAATAGTCTTTAAATATTGTGGTCTTACACCAAATACATTTTAATTATGTAATTTATGATATAACTGAAAATCAATATAATATCTAAATATCATGTAATATCATAATAACTATATTCATATAATAATACACGTTTAGCATTCACACTAACTTCTTTATATTTATACTAAAAACATTAATTTTTACTATCTTTTCAAATAAATAATAATTAATAATATCTTTATTATTATCTTTTTTCTCTTCTACACTCACAATCAATTATATAAAAATATTAAAAAAATTATGGGGGTTGTATCGTGTTTTCTCAAATATAAGAAATTACGATACAATCCCCATAAATATTTCTCATTCTTCACTCGCAACCACTAATAACATCATCCAAAATATAAGGCATACACTCATACTTTGAATGCTCTAAAGATGTAAATGATTAAAAACGGTAAGGCAATATAAAACTCTACAAAGATTACTACGTTTTGAATATTTATATACAAGATGATCATATGCCGATGTAATATAGGAACATCACATTTTTTTAATTCTTTTGGTCCATTTGTATAGCACACTTTTATAATTTAAATCATGAAAGAAGGTAAATCAATACTATTAAATAAATAAATCAATTGTAGTCAATGGTTTGGCAAAAAGATATGCGTGCCACCACAAGAATGTTGACAATAACTACCATTATAGTACCTCTAAATGCGATCACATGCAGAGACTGACCTGTCGTGACAATAACATGCCCCACGATACATTATATCATCTACTTGCCTTGGAGCTAGGGTTGGTTTAATTAAAGAAAAGGAATTGAAATATGATATACATGTTAGTAGTGTTATAATTAAGGTACTTTTAATTATTTAATACTTTTCTATCATTACATTTCTTTTATTAAATTAATTAAAGTTTCATCATCAAACATGTCAATATTACCAAAAGTACAAATGATTTAACCACCTAAATTATTTCTAAGTCCGTGACTGAAAAAAGTTCCTAGACAAGCTACAAGCAACGGGATCAGGGAGATGAAAAAATCAACAGTCAAATGCGAGATACAAGATATATTTATGAGTAAAGCTAAGATTAATAAGCTAAGATTCACTAAATTTAATACATATTTGATTTGATTTTCATTCTTTAACTTGAATTTTAGCGCAAATTTTAGCATGGGGAAATTGACATTCAAAATTTAGGTCGCTTTAAACTTTTTAGAGTTATAAAACTTGTATACAGGATGATATAAGAAACATTATTATACTTATTGACTTTTTATGGTTTTTTTAAGATTTTATCTAAAATTTTAAACTTTTTACTTAATAATGTTTCTTTTAGAATCCTTATCTAACTATCTATAAAAGCATTAAAAATATAAACAATAATTTGATAGAACTAATTTAAACAATCATGGAATTTATGTTTTACTTAATACACCATTAAAGTATGACAAGCTCATTATTTCTTTTGTACACACTATAGCATAAAGATAGAAGACAAAAGTCACAAACATATATTAAATCCCAAATTAATTAATTAAATCAAAAGCAAACAATAGAACAAAAATTCTTAATTACACATATGCCCTTACAGTTAAAAGAAAACGATTCTTGCAACTGTACTATCGAGTAATAAACAACCCACTTAAAAACAACCTTCTTCTACACCCAATTGTCACCAGTGTTCT
This sequence comes from Flaveria trinervia, assembly GCA_025506515.1. Classification (NCBI taxonomy): domain Eukaryota; kingdom Viridiplantae; phylum Streptophyta; class Magnoliopsida; order Asterales; family Asteraceae; genus Flaveria; species Flaveria trinervia. The sequence continues at coordinate 100,893,903 of CM046452.1, forward strand.
TCAATTTGATTTTCCGGCGAAAATTCTTCGATGTTCCCGCCAAAAACTGAACAAAAAGTTCGCCGGAGCTTGCCGGAGAATGTGATCGTCGCAGTGAAGGCGGAGGAGAAGGTTGTATCGAAGGAAGCTTTGGCTTGGGCTCTTACTCACGTCGTTCATCCCGGTGATTGTGTTATGTTGCTTGCACTGTTTTCTAGCTCCAAATCAAGTAATTCGTGATTGTTTTGTGGATCAGTTACTGTTTTATTTGATTTGATTTTGTCATCGTTGACGTGATGTGACGATTTTTGTTTAAGGCGGTGGTGATTTGGTGACGTTTTTGCAGGTGAGAAATGGTGGAGCTGGCGGAGGTTGAATGGAGATTGCCGTAAAAGTGATGATTGTGCTAATCAACCGGATCGGATATGTCAGATCTCGGAATCGTGTTCACGGATGGTTCTCCAATTTCAAAATCAAATCGAGGTAACGAATCATGAATATTTGTAGTTTTACATACTCTGCGATTAGATCTAAAATCTGTCATCTCGAGGTTTTAGCTCGGAAAGTGGTTGGATTTGGGGATCATGAAATTTGTATTTACTCAGTTCAATAAATGCGCAAAAGTGCATTTAGGACAATCACACAGAACACACACGCACACGCACACAGAGGGAATTTCTTTTTGTTGGAATGATTTGCAATTCCACAGGTTTTTGGGATAAACTGTGATTCAGCTAGAGTTTATATAAAATTGATGGATTAGAAATATCCATTTGATACATATATTCAATGGTTAAGTGATGAGTTTAAATATTAAACCTATATTCAGTGGTTAAGTGATGAATTTAAATGGTAAACCTATGTTCAGCGGTTGAATGATGAGTTTATGTTCAAGGTGTTCTCTGTTTTCAACTGTAGGTTATGGTGCAGATCAAGGTGATGTCAGGTAGGCATGGCGGTGCTGTGGCAGCTCACGCGAAGTATAACACGGCCAACTGGGTCATATTGGATAAGTAAATAGAAGTAAAACTATTATCTCATTATGTTACACTCCATCCAGTCCCAAAATTAGAGACAAATTTGACTTATGAGGATCAAATGTGTTTGCTGTTGTTTGAATCAGGAAGTTAAAACAAGAACTTAAACACTGCATGGAGGAACTGCATTGCAACATCGTCGTAATGAAAGGTTCAGAACCCAAAGTCCTTAAGCTCAATCTGGGTCGACCCGACGAGCTCCAAACCCCCTTCTTTTCAGCAGTTTCCTCACCAACTACAGATCCTGAAAAACTTTTAGGTCATGGTGTGAATCATTCAACTCCAGTCAGCAGTCCTGAAGAAACATCTGTATTTAGTCCACAAACTTCTAGTAGAAATCTTTTATCAAACTCTGTCACACCTTCTGTATTCCTTGTTTACAAACAAAACCCGCTTTTTGAAAACCTTATCAAAGGAAAACCATCACAATTCTGTAAACCTGACAACTATGACAAACCACATACTGCAGTGGACTCTTGTGGTGAAAGAATCATAGCTCTCTCACTCATACCGAATTCATCTTCTACAGTTCCTCAAAACAACATTGTAAATGATCATTCCAAGATTAATCACAATTCCCAATTTTCATATCAAAAAGACAAGATTTATAACTCTGGAATTAGGGAAGCAGTCTCTTTGGGTAGAAGATTGTCACTACCACCACCATTGTGTTCTCTTTGTCAATACCAAGCACCTGCACTGGTAAAACCATTGAGACGGTTTTCTTACAGTGAGCTTTTAGAAGCCACTGATGGTTTTTCTGATCCAAGCTTTGTGGCAGAAGGAAGTTTATGGGTTGTTTACAAAGGTGTCCTAAAAGATGGTCTAGTGGTTGCAATTAAACAGTTAAAATTTTCTGGGTCCCATGGAGATGTTGATTTCTGCAAAGAGGTAAAAGTACTAAGTTGTGCACAACATAAAAATGTCGTCTTATTAGTTGGCTTTTGCATCGAGGGAGATCAAAGATTGTTGGTTTATGAGTATGTTTGTAATGGCTCGTTGGACATTCATTTACACGGTAATGATATCCTGTTTTAATTATTCGATATATATACATTTTAAATGTAACTGACACAATGACTTTCAAATGATAGTTAACAAAAGAACATATCTAGACTGGCCATCACGTTTGAAAATAGCAATTGAACAGCAACAGGATTAAGGTATCTTCATGAAGATTGCAGGGTGGGGTGTATAGTTCATAGAGACATGCGGCCTAAAAACATCCTGCTAACTCATGATTACGAGCCTTTGGTAACATAACACTCATTAATGCACACGCACGTTAACTAAAAACAATCACTAAATGCATTTTTGTTCATCCAGGTTGCTGACTTTGGGCTTGTTAGCTTACACAGTGAACATGATACATGTGATGAGGAACGCGTCATAGGAACTTCAGGGTATAACCAATTCTCTACAGCCATGAAAACAAATCATAATCATTCTTTTTTCACATGATTTCACATCTATATTTTAGATATCTTGCACCAGAATACTTCAATGGAGGGATAATAACAGAGAAAGTCGACATATATGCTTTTGGATTAGTACTGTTAGAGCTAATCACCGGTCGAAGAACAAGTGACCTACAATCTTATAAAACACGAAATTTCTGGCATGATGTTTACAAATCACAAGAAATGGAACCTGTACATGTTCTTGCTTATAAGCATAATCTGTTGGACCCACGCTTAGGCTCATATCAACCATATAATTTTCCTCCTGATTTGCATGCTATTGGTCATGCCGCCTCCTTATGTCTTCAAAAAGATCCAGAATCCAGACCACCCATGTCAAAGGTCTATTATCGTGAATATTATTACTATACTTTGTTAAATTCATTATGTTTGAACTTTTGATATCATATGTGTTGTTAATGTTGTTAGGTTCTTAAAGTCTTGGAAGGTGAAACAAGGAATTACTTGGGTTTGGACCTGCATTCCAGTGGTAGCAGAAGCGGCCACATGAGAACTACAATAGTCGATGCCCAAATCAGGAGGACGGCCCTTCTCGCAGACTGTCCTACTAAATGGTTCGACTCGTTTCACTCAATATATTTTAGTTATGAAATGAGGATTTAATCTTAAAAGTTATATAAAAAAGTGTACAATCGATCTTCAGGCAGCTGGTGCCACAAAAACAAGGAAAAAGGAAGAACAGTAGCAGGTTTGATGCTCAAAGTTGCACTCCTACACACCAAGATAATATCACTTAAGAAAAATGGCTGCTCTGAGTTTCAGACATTTTTTATTCATTTTTTAAAATAAAAAACTTGACGAGTTGTTTAGAAGTAACAAAAGTTATATATATAACATAAACTTTCTAAAGTAAATACAAAAAGAAAAGGGTGTGTAACATAAACTATCTATGGAATCTAAATTTCTTTTCAGAGAATATCTAGTTTTATATGATGTGATTAGAGGACTTGGATGCCCTGCTTTTTCTATTGAATAATGATTTATTAACTTTTTTTTTATGGATGGTTTTTTGATAGCTGGATGGGTATTACTAATCTTAGTTTCTTTTCGATTGTAATTGTGTCCCACACCAGTCGTGTATCTATTGCTTAATTACCCGTTGCGTTACTTGCGTATCAAGTATATCCTTTAGTTTTTTTATAAATACTTGCATCGATCTTCAAATTTCAAATACATTTCTTATTATCTTAACTTTATAAAATTTTATCCCCCAAGGAAATTTAAATATAGAAACAAAAAAAATCATAGATTATTAGATTACTCTATTATTCAAGGAGAAAGAAAAATAAAAATAAAATCTTTATAGGTATGATTTAGGTCAATGAATATATATTTTCAGTTAATCAAAATAAGTCTCATCTTATATCATACATGTTCATACTTGTGAAAAATTTCATACCTTAAATTATTAATTGATTATTTCACCTTTTTTCAATATTATATCATACCTTACATAGTTACATGTGCAGCCGAAATAAACATTCAAAATAAAGAATCGAATTAGATTATTACCAAATCATATTTAAATTTGCACGTTACCTTTTCTTTGTTTTTTTCTTAGTTTTCTTAGATCTAGCTTATAGGGGTGCTTTCTAATTTTTGAACGACCGGAGTAAATTTAGTGAACAAAAATTTGAAGAGACAACGACAAGATTGGTGACAAAGCTTCAGATATATATAGGGTTGGGTTATAAAAACACTTAAATTTATTATTAGTACACTTACATCTTTCTATCTCTATCTACGTATCTATATGTAGGTATAGGAAAAGATAGAGATAATGAAAAAATAGTGGGTTTATGTTCTAGTGGATGCTCAAATATTTATTTGATATTTTTTTTTAATAAAACATGTATATGCTAATATAAGGGATTATAGCCGCCACACGTGACATTTTAAACTTGTATAAGGGCTTGTACATGCTCGAAAATGACTTCGTATAAATGTATAATGGATGGTATATGAAGTTGAAATATAGGTGTAAGTATCTTTTAACATAATCTTCTATTATAGCATTTTTATCCATATAAAAGTGGTCACTGATACTTTTGCAATTATCTCATTCCTTTTTACTCGCTCATACCTCAGCCTATTCTTCCTCTCATCCACCTCTCTCTCCTCATAGCATCTAACATAAAGTTTTGACATGTACTAACCTTAACAACGAAGATACTACTTATGTAATGTGTTTAAAATATACATGAGCTTGGTACTACCGAAAATAATTCGGTACTGTTACCTATACCGATTTGGTTTCGGTATTTGATACCATTTGCTCATCCAAGATGAAAGATTTTATCAATTGAAGTGAAAGTTTAGAATAGATCTAAATAATTTATAAATTAACTAGTTGAAAAATGTTACCAATTTGTTGTTTTTATGTTTTTTAAGTATCGTATGTAAATTAAGTCTTAAGAAACTATGAAAGTCTTCAAATATGACAAGATATTAGTAGCTTAACACATTGCCACACTCGGTCTAACCTTAGCCAGATGATGCAGTCCAACCTTGTTACCCGACCTGTCTCAACCTCACCTAGTTTAATGACCGCACCTAGCATGTGAAGATTGTTAAAGTCTTCACTGACGTTCAAGGCGTTGATCCTGGGGTTCGCAACGCAGCTCAATAAAATACTACTATTCAAGTGGGCATAAACATAGGAGAGGCAGCTAAGGAGTGCGCACTTGGGAGATTTTAAGTTTTAAGTTTGAAACGCCGATCAATGGTTTTAAGTGATTTGTAGTCTTTCCCAACAAATTTTAGAGGAGATTTTAAGTTTTGAAATATATATTGAATACCAGAGCTAAATGACATAGAGTAATTTTCAACTTTTGATTCATCATGGCACATTGAGTTCATGCTTGAATACTTATTTCATGATTTTGAAAGACTAATTCACCATTTGTTTAATCGTCCTTAATTATCCAAATCAGATTACTTTGTCATGCACTTACACATAATTCCAGGTATTAAGTTATAGGCATGTTTATATGGTTGTAGAAAAGTGATGAATTCGGTTATACATATTGCTTTCCAATCCAAACCTTGGGGTGATAGGTTTTACATAATTGTATTTGTTAATCAGTCATTTTGTGAAGTCTTTAATCAAATGAATTAAAATAATCTTTTTTATTATGTTTGCAATTATGAATCAACCTAGTTCAAACACATCCACTTACTTCTTGAGACTTAAACACCCTATTTACCCTACCGGATTAAGATAATTAAAACACACTTTTTTCTATACTTGATCGATACATATACGTTGATCAATCAGTTCAACTACAAACTATAGATGCAACAACGAAAAATTATAAGTAGAAAATGTATTAGTAATGTATAAATGAGGAATATGACATCAAGCAACCAATCTCTAAGCATATTAAGTATAAAACTAGAAGTGATATTAATTATTTAAATCTAATAACTTCGACATAAATGCCATCTTTCCTCTACTTTTACGGTTTTACCATCTGCAATTCGCCCCTACCCTTACATAGTTACATGTTATTAATCCACACCGGGTCCCACTTTTGAACACCAATCTCCACCGTCCACTCAATATAATAAAAAGTTAAAAACCACATACAAAAAGCGAAAACCAACGTAGAAGCAACCCTTCACGACAAGGCCCCACAAACCAAAACTACAAACGTCCGTCACCATCATTCATATTACATCAACCCCTAAAGGCTAGAACCCATTCCGGTGTCGCACCACCGTCGTATGCACCATCTCCGGCGACCCCTCCGACACCCTCCACACCTTCACGGACCTATCCAAACTACCGCTATACACCACCAGTCCCCCACCGTCGCCACCGTCCTCCGCCTCCTCCACCGCCACACACTTCACCGGCCCCGTATGCCCCGTTAATACCGACAAACACGTATGGACGCACCCATCCCTCCGCCACACACATATCGTCTTATCCGCCGAACCACTCAACACCAAATTACCCCCAACCGTAACGCACAAAACCGCCAGCTTATGCCCCTTCAACACACCACTATGCGACAACCCCTTCGCTCCATCCCAATAATTCACCACCCCCTCCGACGACCCGCAGTACACCACCGCACCCCCGTCCGTCACCACTAACGCCGTCACTGCGTGTTCTTGATCCAACAGCGTTTTTACGTACCTGTGCTTCATGTTCTTCCCTCGTCCCTCACGCCTCCATACCTTCACGGATCCCTCCGCTGACCCCGTGAACACCAGTCCGTTGACCGTCGACGCGACGGAGTTCACGGCGTCGTCGTGCGCCTTCACCGACTCTAGACATTTCGATGTCGAAATCTTCCATACCTTAAATGTTCTGTCCCATGAACCCGAGTATAACAGACCTTCTTGTTCGTTTATACTTAGGCTTGATATTGCGTCACAGTGGTTGATCCATAACGCCGTTCGATTGCGCTTCACCTTCATAAGTTACAGTAGATGTATACACGTTAATGATCAAATGTTAACATATTTATGAATTTATGATTGTAAATTACAATTCTTACCTCAATGTAATTCTTTGACTTCATGGAGCTCCTAAGGACGTCGAAGAACGTGGGAAAAGTGCCAATGCGTTTGTGAGCTTTGTGGTCTTTGGTGTTTGATTTCCAAACACGTACTTTACCGTCTTGATGGCCGGAGAAGATCTTGTCACCGGAGATGATAATCGCCTTCACGAGGCCACTGGTGGACTTGAAGGTTGTCAAGAGCTTCATGTTCTTCCATACGTGTATGTTCTTGCTGTCGGAGCCGGTGTAGAGGAGGCCTCCGGCTGCGGCTAGCGAGTAAATGTGGCCTTCCTCGCGAACCAGCGAGCCGATGAGGCCGTCCTGATCGGTCGTGCTGGTGGACCATGGTGATGGTTGGTTCCATGGTGACATCATCATGGGTGAACCCTCATCGGTACTCGTGCGGTTCGATTCGTAGCCGTTGTCGCTGGTATTGGCCTGATGAAACTTTGTTTGGTCGGAATGCATGATGCTTTTCAATCACCAAATTTGGTTAATTTGTTAGAATAGTTATATGTGTTTGACTATTTTCGCATTCAACTATGATATTAATCACGTACAATGTAGGTAACGAAATTATACGATTAATAAATAAAGCAGGATATAAGGAAGTTGAAGAATGTTTTTTATGTTGGAAGGTGTACGTTTAGGGTTTGGTGAATGTGATGGATGGTGAAGAAAGTGAGAGGTGAGTGTTAGGAGAAGGGTATATATACAAGACTTGAATAAAGGATGTGTTGACACGTGTGAGTGTACGACGTTATAGGAGGAAAAACGTAATCGCTGCGTGAAGAATGATTTTCCGTTGGTTGCTTTTGTCTGCCGTACGGTGCATCATATTATACAACATATATAAATGGACCTTCATCAACTCTTTCGGTGTGGAAAGTGAGTGCCCTACAAAAATATATTTATATATAACACTCTCAGTTTCTACCGTTAATCATGTATGATCAATTACAACCAAACATTAGTTTCTATTAACAATCATATAGACTTGTTAAATTATTAAGATATTATTTGATAATTTTTTAATGATTAAATGATAAACCATTAAAATATCTGAATCATTAAAAAATAGCATATCGTTTAAAGGTAAAAAGTCACCATTAATGTTTGACGTGACTTTTGAAAACAACTTTTGACTTTTTTGACGGTATGAAAAGACAAAAAATACCCCTTCAAAAATCACTAAAAGTTAAAATTTTTTACGTTTGATGACTTGTAAAGAAATATTTTTGTCTTTTCACTCTCTCAAAAAGTCAAAAGTTGTTTTTGAAAGGAATGTCAAACATGGTCTTAACCATTGAAAAACAAATGTCTTGAATCATTCAGATATTTGCTTGCGAACAAACAATCTGAACCATTAACTGTTGAACCATTCAGATATCTGAAACATTAATAGGTTGATTCAGACGTTGTCAAACACCCCTAACTCAAATTGTTTGATAAAATTAAAAATCATTATTTTTTTCTTGTTTCAATCAAGGAATATTGTTATCAGTACCTTTTATTTTTTTTCCACATAACCACTTTTAAAAAATATTAAAATTTTTATAAAGATGAATAATATTATATCAAATATACAGATAACATTAATATTTTCTTTTTAATTTACTTATAACATACAATAATATAGCAAATTTGATGTGAATACCCTAAACATTAACATGTCATGTTAAGAGTATCTTAATTTCTTAACCACATATGTCCTCTTTTCTTTATTCGCACCTCTTGTTTTTGGTTTTCGCAGCACTTCCGCTTGCTATAACTATATTTGATGGGTTGCATTTGCCAACGTAGTGGGCATATATCTTTGCGGTATTCATATTTATGAGTTTTTCCTCCTTGTTTAATCACGCTTAATTTTAAGTGGTGTTTTTTCATGGCTCGTGCTTCGTAGAGCTGGTGGGTGGAGTGGTGGACCATAGTAGCCCTCTTTGAACACCTTTGTTTGGTCTTTATGACGTTGGTCCTTCATAACGCAAAATCATAATCGTTTGTTAGAGTATTCACAGTGGCTTCCCTGACCCCATTTTTATATTTATATTAAAAACACTATCTTTTTTATTATCTTTTCAATTAAATAATATTTTTTAGTATCTTTATCATTACATTTTCTTTTTTTTCCACTCACAACCATTTTTATAATATTAAAAAATTATGGGAGTTGTACTGTAATTTCTCATATTTTTCCAATATCAGGAATCATGCTAAAATCCTCATAAATATTCTATCTCATTCACTTACAAACACTAACAATCCCCTATAATATAGGACACACACTCACATCAAAAATAAAGAACTCACTGTAAATGCTCTTAAGTTTTTTATCCTTAGGGACTCGTGTGTTGGACATGCACCTCATCAATTAACTAAAATATCAATAATCCTCAGCACAACTCATTAAAATTAGATACTTATGACATGTAAATATGAGAAATACATGAGTTTAAGTCTCACTTTAAACAAAATATTTAGAGTTGAGTCAGAGAGTTTTTTCAACAATGAGTTCCCTTCTGAATGAGTTGGGGTGCGGTCTCGGCTGGGAAACAAATAGGTGGACTTGATTGATATAACACATATCCTACGAACTATCATCGTACATTTGTCGTCCAAAAAAACTAAAAATCATAAGTATATTTCATTTAAAGAAATATGTCACAAAAAATTAATCAAGCTTCAAAAGTGTTTTATTTAAAAGTGTTTTATTTTGGTTACTCATGTATATTTTACTCAAATTAGACGACAAAATTATCAAATCAAATAATATGAATTTTTTATGTCAAGAAAGTAATAGAGGGGAAGATGTGAGTATCGGAATTTTTAATATATAAAATTATATTAAAAACATAAAAACATGTTATATCATATTAGAAAATAAAAAACCTAAATTGCACGCTAACGTTCCACATCAACATAAAATAGAAAAAAATAAGAAACAAAAGGACAAGCACGCTACAAAACTTGTTATAACTTATTATCTAAATAAAACATTAAAGCTGAGTTACATAATTTAAACGTTATTGAAAAAAAAATAAACATATTAAAAAACTTATTAAAACTTATAATTAAAATTTACATAAAAACTGAAATAATTAGAACCTAATTTAAACTTAGGTAAAATAGAACACTGATACTTTCTTTTGTTGTATGACTAAATCATTTACTCGAATTATTTTATGTGTAATTTCTTGAACTTATTTAAGATACCTATGTGTGTGTGAATAAAACAAAGAGACATCATATCATTTAGTAGCACTCTTATTAGTTATTACATACATGGAGGTTATGGAGGTGATTTTTTCATACATGTCACATAGATTATTGTTGGTGTCGCACGATATCTCAGTTCTCATCAATATGTGATTGTTTTATATAAACTTCATCTTATATGAATAAATTAGATTATTTATGTCAATACTTTTAGTCGCTTGACTGGTTGAAGGGGTGATAACTCTTTATTTTATTTTAGTTAATTTATTTTCACAATTACATATGTTTTAAACAACTCCAGTGATGTTAATATATCAAAATTCTATTAATAAACTTTTTATGTAAAATAATGGATATATATATTGATTGTTCTGTTATGAATCAATCTGTAATATTCGGACACGATTGATACCTTGCCAAACTGACTTCAAAGTTCAAACATTAATATCTAGTTATATAGATTATTAAATATTTTCTATTATTTTATCAACGTTCTTTGTAATAAACATTTAGGTACAAAATGATCAATCTTATGTTTAGTAGTTAAAAATAAATTGACTTCTTTTTATAATAGCTAAAGGTGGCGGGGGCGCAGGCACCATGAGGCCACAAAGACCCTCGGCGCCCCCGGGCACCATTGAGCCAACCTCCTTCACACCACAATTTTGTTTCCACACCATTTTCTTGTCGTGCATCTGCGTTTCTTGTTTGTGTGTATGGGATATAATGATGTAATATGACATCACTGCTATCAAATCTATCAAATTTAAATATAAGATATAGTGTGATGTATATGGACCGAGTGACACAACACCCTAAAAGAATAACAAAACATACTATAAGCTATTGATTGATAGGTTCATGTGAACAAGAATATATTATTAAAGCAAGCCTATTAAATCACCCTATGAGGCTATATTGGGGATAAAATATCTTTTGAGATTTAGAAAATTAAACACACCAAAACAATAATAATAATAATATATTCACATGTTAATATGGCATCTTATAGAGACACTTCCACAAAACTTAATATAATGCAAACAAATATTGTGTTTTAAGAAGGTAGGGGAAAAAAAGAGTCCTAGTGAAAATCCTAGGCCTTAAAACTTAAAATCAATAAAAGTTCAAAAAAGGCCTAACAAGTCTCGAACCCTAGATTTGGTGTTAAGAGAAATCTCGTATTAAAAAATCAAATCGTAGATCAATAAGTAGATTTTTGTAATTACTTCTACATTAAAATAATTCATTGTTTCAGTCCGAACTTCACAAGGATAAAATCAAAAAAATGATCAAGTATAATGTTTTTGTTGATAAAATTCAAAAATTAATCAAGTATAATGTTTTTGTTATGATTTCATGAACTATAAGAATATGATCAAAACAAAAAAAAATCCTAGAGGTTGGGACCAGTAATTGTCTTTTGACAATTATCATTTTGAATTCAAACTAAAAAAATAGAGCAATATTTTCATTCAAACTTGCACATGTGAAATATTTCAGAAAATAAATTCTAATATATTTTTTAAATGGCAGTTTTTATCAAAATAAAAATATCTGAATTTGATTAGGTTAGCTTGATCCCAACAAGGGATTGCAACTATTGTGTTCAACAAATTGGATAACAAATTAACAACACAGATATACTTGTTTACATATATACTCGTTTAGTTAATGAATATTATGATTTACATTGATCAACAAATCAATTTAATTAATTAAATTATCTAACATTAGACTACAAGCCTTTTAGGAACCGAAGTAACACTAGATTATGGCATGTTGAGGCTTGAGATGCAAAGCATCAATACATAAAAATTAAAAGATAAAACAAAAAAATCAAAAAAAAATCTTCAAAGCCCGATGATCTTGTTTTTCTCTTCTGGCTCAAATGGACATTTCATATATTTCCCTCTTAAACCTCCTTATCTTATATATCACCAATCAAACTTCAAATTATCACATGTACAAAACTTCTAATGTTTATAACAACTTTACCCTTGTGTTTGCACTCCAGTTTGAAGAGCAATTAAACAATCTCATTGCCTTAGTGAATTATGAACTTAGTGTTGATTAAAAAAGATAGTTTGTGATAAGAACTTTCGGTTACTACTCAAAAGATTGTGATCAAGGGAGATTCATCTTCTTTTCCCCTTCCTCGTATAATGTTCAAATCATTTGATTCTATGCTGTTTGGTAAGTGGAATATGGCTAGCTTTTAATTTTCTAATGTTAAACATTGTACAAATCAATATTGTAATATTGCATTAAGGCATTATGGCCACGTGTAGAAATAAGACCACTTTTATCAAACGCTCTATAGCTTTATAGAGAACAGGAAACAATCGGAGACAAAACTACACAAATATAACCATAATGCTTAATGTTTTTGTAAAATTTAAACGCTAAATGGTCATGTTACGATTTGTTTTTAATGCAAATAAAACTATAAAGGTCTAAAAAGGAGTGTGTGATCAAATTCAACCAACCTTAAAACCTTCTGTTGATCTCCTGCTTCTTCATCCCAAACGTTATGCTTTCTCTCAGTGTCGCTCCGCTGGTTAGATATGAACATCCGATCCTTTTTCCTCTCAAACTGTATCCCCGTCACATCAAAGATCATACGTGAACAAATATTATAATTTCAACAACTGTATGAGGAAAAAGAAGGGTAGGGAAGGCAAACGAACCGTAGGCCAGACCTAAAACAAGTTGTTAAAAATTTTGGGTGAACAATAGTAAGAATGTAATTTTAAAATAACTAGTGGTAACACTTAACAACAATTAAGAATATCAAGTGACACATATGGTATGAGACTGAGTTCAAGATGCAAGTTTACAACTGCATATGATAGTGGAATTATAATTACGCGTCTCGTTGAGATCCTAGCAAAAGAACTATATAAAAGATAAATTGTACATTGGGTATGTTGAGAACCTATGAATAACAATACCACCAACAATAATCTCACAAAGTGAAATCCACAAGTGACGTTTTCCCGTGATGATATCTTAACAACCAAGGACATACAATATGAAACGGATGTCTGGGTTTACATCAATTGTTTTGTAATGTAACTTGTCTGATTTATGCACTGTATGTTAAGATCTGTGATTTACGGTCTCAAACCTACAAAAGCACACAATGACACAAGTAAACGTGTTTAATTTTTTATATCATGTTTATGAGTTATAGAAAATATATTTTCTCTGTTCATTAAAAAACCTAGCGTTTTATTATTATCACATATCAAAAAAAGAAAGAATTGAAGATTTTTAGTTCAAGTGATTAAAGTATGATAGCTTAAGATTTTATTAAAATAGTGAGAAATTTTGGATGTGCATCTCCCACTTGTAACAAGAAAATGATATTACAAGTTAGATCGTGAGATTTTCTCTAATGATGATTTTTCTTTAAATATAGTATAAGGTTATATGTTTGAGTAACCGAAGATAATCAGTAAAAATAATACCCGTTAGTGACCCAATTCATCGTTGTTTTGTAGACAAAAGGACAAAATGTGAAGCTGAGAAGCAATTAAGCAAACCCACTAACCGCACGTTCCACAACTTTTATTCGCGGTTTTGGCCGTTAATATTCCGACACGTAAGAAAGTGCCCGATGATTGCGACGACATCAACTTCCACCACGTGTCCGGTGCATATGCGGTGGTACCCCACCACCAAGATCTTCTTCAACACTTTTGATATTCTTCCTCCAACTACTCATTTTTCGCCACGTTTTACCACTTATTATATGCTTAATTAATTAAATACTCCATTCCTCGAATAATAGAAAACAACTCCACTTTTCCATCTTAAATACACTTATGCCTTAAAATTAAATAATTATCAATTTTAAACAAAGCAATCATGTGGTGTGGTGGTATCTATATGATAGCTAAAGCGCCATTAATCAATCGCTTACGAATAAGTTTTATATGAAAAAAAAACTATGAACTTTTTGAAAACAATTAAATTATTTAGTTTCTTTTAACGATAAATACTTATGTAGTGTTTTTCGTTTTTGACGTCATCAACTCTAGATACATAATCGATGTTGCTATATGGGTTCACATATGCATGACACGTAAAGAGAACACAACAATAGAAAAAAGGTGTTTCGTTGTGTACTAACTTATTCTTATCGTTTTCGGTCAACAACTTCAATCAAATCGCACATTAAAAGTCCTGTTGATTGTAAATGCATCATACATATTTGTTTCTAAGGCATATATAAGGAGCGGTCACTTATTATTAAAATCATGAGACTGAATAATATTACACTATTAAAGTCGTTTTTTAATGAAAAATATTACAATATTTAAAGTTGTTTCAATTCACATGATTAGCGTTGCCGTGTTATTAGATCAGAAATTAAACAATATATCTATAAATGTTACGTAAGATACTTCATTACAATTCATCAAGATCAAATTTCCTTTTCAAAATCCATTCTTTATATTATTCAAATTCTTTAGAAAGTTTGTTGTTTACATGACGAAACCAACTTTAATAACCATACATGTGCCTGTCAAACGGATTTCTATTTATGTTACATGAATGACTAATTAGAAATAAAGACTGTTTCACCAAAAAAGGAACTTATTTTTTTCGGGTGATAGTACATGAATAAAAATCCAAGATCAAAGGTTGACAAATTCAACGCCCATCAACGTGCAAGTTTTTATTATTATTTTTTTCTTCTTTTCTTTTCTATAGTTAAGCACAAAGCCACAAACTGCTATCTCAAAACACAAAAATCATTAGTGTTCATATAGGGACTTTTATATTAAATTAGATAGTGACAAAGTAGTTAAGAAAGTAGAATCAACTTAAGAAAGCCGTATGATATAAAGCTTAGGGCATTTGCCGTATGATATAAAGCTTAAGACATTAGAAAATTAGTCTACTTATCGAAGAGTGTGTTATTAATCAGTGTGTATGATTCTATTCCATGACAAGAGGTAGATTTCATGTTTATTATGGTTTGTGATTACAAGATGTAACAATCTTTTTTAAAATGTTTAAAATTGGATATCCGAAATTTTTAGATGGTAAAAATCACTATTCGTATTCGTATCGTATACGGATAGTGATTCAGAAATTCAAAATTCATTTTTTATTTTTAGTTTTTAAAAATAATAAGATATATGTTATTATAAAAAATAATGTAAAAAACCAATTCATATCACAAAAGTCCCAATATACACTAGAAAAGAAAACCTAAAATAATAAAAGATGTTTGAAATAAAAACTCTACCGGAATCCGAATTTTCGAATATTATTCGACTTTTAGATTTTCAAATAGGATTCTCGGATGAGGATACGTTTTACACCCCTAGCGCTGCTAGTTTCATCCATTAAGTTGTTACAATAGTTATATTTTTTAATTTTAATTTCACATGAATAAAAACAAAACTAATTCTTTTAATTTAATATTTTAAGTGGGTATGCTAATAAAAACGTAAAGCCACTTGTAGTCGTCTTCCCTGGATGCCACATCATTGTTACATTAATAGTTTACCCATTTTCTCATTTTTTACATTTAAGTGGTAACAATTTTTCATTTTTCCCACATAGCCATATGTACAAGTACTAATGCATAAATAATAAGTGGAAACGAATGGGTTGTGACGAGAATTGATAAATACTGCTAAATTTGAGAAAAGAAAAACTATCTGGGTAAAATGGGATACCGATGTTGTTTTATGAGGAATATTTTACCCGATCCAAGATCGCACTTCCCTGTATTTACTAAAATTGTTCAAGATTTTACTTTCCCGGTGACAACCAATTTCTCTAAAATGATACATTTTGACACTTGTTTGGTTCACAAAATCCTTTGAAATTAGAATTGAACTTGAAATATTTTATCTAAAATCTTCTTTGGTGACTCACCCGAGAGAATTGAAATTAATATTTTAACTTTTCTCATACATATTGGAATTCCATTTTCATGCATTTACTCATGAGATGTTTAACAATTCATTCCACTAAAAAATTTACCAACAACACATTTTAATACTTCTATAAGACTACATTTCAGTTTTAATACCATTTTTAGTTCGAATTCATTTTCAATATATTATGAGAACCAAACAATCCTTTATCTTGAGAATTTTTTGTATTCCTGATTCAACTCCTGACGACTGACGTAGATGTTATCATCACTCTATTTCCTATTAATGAATGGTCTAGAATTAAATTTTGTAGAAGCATGATGAATTTCACTCCGTTGCTAAACTAGTGTTTTCAGAAGAGATGTTAAGACATAGAAGATTTTACTTCGTTATATTTAATAAAATCATCGAGTTTTATATAAATTCGATTTCTTTAGAAAACTATCCGAACACTAAAAGCAAATTCCTAATGGGCCTCAATTGGAAACCCAAAGGATAGAGCAATAGATTGTTTTACTAGAGCCCAATATTTCTAAATCTGTAAATCCAGATCTAGGCAAGATTAATATAATATATTTATTAATGACTTCGAGACGGATATGTTATTTAGTGTTATCCGTTTCAAATTAGTATGCGTATTCAAAATATACTAATCTCAATAAACGCTGAATCTGAATTATTCGAAAACTCAAACATTCAAAAATTTTAGGTATCCGAATTTCGAAAATATCCACATTTTCGGATACAGATTTGGATGCTAAAATCAAATATACGAAATTTTCAGATATTAGAATTTGAGCACCTCTACCTATTACCCGCCCAAAAAGAATATAAACCTCATAGTATACTAAAGGTTGTAAATGATACTTATAACTAATGAGTAATCAGTACGACAATGCTTCTGTAATCAAACATGAGTTTAGAGTTACCAAAACTTTTTCAATTCATGTTTGTTTTCGGTATTTTATTAAGTAGTACAATTGTTAATTACAATTGTTCACCTCACTCATACACTCACCCAAAAGATCAAACAGGGGAAGGCTATGAAGTATATGTGAATTTTGGGCATCCCTTGGGTAATTGGGTTGGGTAATTGGGTTTTCCTAAATCCCTGTTTAACTTCCAATTAAAAAACTTTAAACTTAAAAGATAGTAATCTTTCGAATTTAGAGCGTTAACAGTTCTGATACATAAATCATTAAATTGAAGAAGTGAAGACAAGTCTTATTGTCGGTTATGGCTACAACTCTAGTCATATTTTGAAGCCGCTTAATTTGGGGCCTAAAGATTTAATTTTATGAATATAATTTAACCAAAAACTAAATAAAATCGAACCTATTATGAATATTGATTTTATCTTTAGAACCCATATGATACATATTTAATGCATATTATATAAATCATTATGCAAATGATTTATGATAAAAAATATAATTTTCTTAATCATTATGGGTTATTATTGAAAATGTTTAACGGTCACATGGTTCACCATGCAATCTTCTTTTATTAATTTTCTTTCTAGACCCCTAAGTTATCTATATATATGTTATATACCTTCTATTTTGTTGACACATTTATAAATTTTGATATTTTACTTATAAGTTTGAAATTTGATATTATAAAATTTCAAATATGATGTTACAACGTTTCTATTATTCCATAATTTCTGTATTTCCTTTTTTTATAACACATTCATATATTTTGAAACTTTTTGTTTTTCTTTTATAAGTCTTAAAATTTAATATTTTATAAAAATTTGAATATGTCTTGCAACGTGTCTATTATTATATATGCTTCGATGTAAATTTTATTTAAACAATATCGTAAGTCACAATTCAAAACACATTCATACAAGACGTCGCCAAATATTTTATTATTAATTTTTTGTCTTCTTCCTATGGCTTTTAGTTTAATATTTTTTTTATAAAATCTAAATTTGTAAGTGCGTACTTTTATTATAACCTTTTTTATCTTTTGTTTTATACCCCCATCTTGCTGTAACGCGGGGATTTTTAATAGTTATCACTAAAAAATCAATAATTTGTGATAGTGTATAGGACTAAATTTTTTTAAGTAAAATCATGATGAGACAATGACTGACGATGATTTTCTTGATTCAAAACAACCTGCTTGGTTTGGTCCACCCTTACAGCACATATATATGCAATAAGTCATTGTCTTAAACCACAAGCAATTTAGAGATTTGAAAACAATTAATTATTTTTATTTATTAACCCAACTTTAATTTCTAGTAAGAAATTAGACGGATTCGAGTTTGGTATAAGGTCAAATTTTAATAAAGATTACTAAATATGTGCTCTCTAAAAAGAGAGAACTAGGATCACCAAAAATTCAAAATCCTAACCGAATTAAATGAAAATAAGTCTAGATAACTAAACTATATACAGCATTAATGGTTTTAATAATCTGGTTTTAATTTTTCTTATTAATTTAACTAATGAGAGGGTTGGCTTAAGCCTAAAGGAACTTTTGGTTTATAGTTGGCCAAGTTAAAACATTTATACTTGGCGTTTAACCAGCGTATTAAAATTGTTATCATATTGAAAATTTAATTTTATTCAATGTGTTAGTTATATTTTTAGTCATATATTATAGTAATTTTAGGTTGTATTTTCGCATATATTTTGCATTAATTGCATACATATTATATTTTAATTATAAAATAGTAGTTTTTGATAGAATAGAATCTACTTTTGTATATTTTTAGTTTTTTGTAGGATAATTAAATGACTGAAAAAATAAATGATAAAGATTAAACTTAAAAAAAACAAAGTTGATTGAAAGAGAATGAAAACTCAAAAGATAAAAGGAGGGAGACTGAAAAAAAGAAAGCATCGACCAAAAGGAGAAAAGAAAAGAGAATCTTTGTGGAGGTTGAAAGAAGAGATCAAAAAGAAAAAAAATCTTTGTAATTTACTTTTTAGTGGGAATACATATATATATTAGTATTTGATTTGTAAGTTTTTATTTTTTTAGTTGATTGGCCTAGCTGCCATGTGCTAGAGGACTCTTAGTTTTAACATTAAGGTTTACCTTCTTTGATTTTAGTTTGAACTTATGTGAAGCGTTTATGATATCTTTTTATTTTAATGGTTTGTTTGTTTGATTCTTGATCTTAAACCCGGATCCAATCCGGTATATATTAGATTGTTAATAAACCTGGTCAACTTATTAATTTTTCTAATAAAATTCTTCAAGATTTAAAACCATAATCAAGTTTTGATTTTTGATATAAAGAACAAGTAACGGTTTGAGTTTGTCTATGAATTCATTCTCGTTAAAGAATCACACAATCTAGTTAAGCATACCGAACGACGTGTGTGTTTAATTATAATCGATACTTCTATCGTTGCAACCCGCAAGCTAAGATCCGAACGGCGTGAGCTTAGAGTAGCGGATTGGCTCCAATCAACGAACTGCGATTGATTGGACATTAGATAGAGGGGATATCTGAACGGCGTGATGTCTAGTATCGATACAAATCATTAATTGAAAATTGTCATTGCACCGTAATCGTTAATGATCGTAAGCAAAATCAAATCAAGAAATTACCTTAGTGTTGGAATTAGTTTTTATATTTGAATTTATTTCATAATTTAATTGATGTCTTCAACACTCTCTTTTTCATAACTAAAAAAATACAAAAAAATATCAATTTTCGTTTTTCCAGCAGTACCTTAACACGGTCGCGTGGAAATTCTTTTACAGTTTTTGGAACTTTTTTTTGAACTTTTTGCAGTTTACTTTCAATTTTAGTTTTTAATTAAAACCTTCACATTCCTTAGCCTATAATCAATCAAAGTAACTGTGATAAAACATTTTTTGGTATAAAATAATTGACACGTATCACTGAGGACAAGAACTTTACATCCGCTCATACTATTCTTAGTGTGTGTAACGATAGATTCATATTATAATCTTTTATTTGATAGATGCAACACCTAACACAATGATTAGCCTTAATCATGGTTATGCAAAATCACACCTATAGTCCATCCTTGATTGCGCTAGACTATGAGGAGTATTGGAGTAGCTAGGCACGTTAAAATAATCCATTATATCCCGTGTTCCAAGTAATAAAAACATTAATAACATGGTTACAATAAAAACCATGTATTTATGCTTATGATTATAATCATTCGCTTATTTAAGCATAATATCATCGTATTTACACAAACAAATAAACTAAACCTAGTATGGGCTGCACGTGAATTGTGATCGCATAATTTTAGCCGCTCATTGACATGGTTAGAAAAACCTGCTGATGTTGAACTACATGTGAAGTTGATCCAAGATGAAGAAGAAGGTTGCTACAGTTTTGATATTATATT
Source organism: Flaveria trinervia (assembly GCA_025506515.1). Taxonomy (NCBI): domain Eukaryota; kingdom Viridiplantae; phylum Streptophyta; class Magnoliopsida; order Asterales; family Asteraceae; genus Flaveria; species Flaveria trinervia. Next base: position 100,914,382 of record CM046452.1, read on the forward strand.
CCTCTTAAATAACATCTTTTTCAAGCCCACTGCAAAACCATCTTAGACAATTTTTCATGTCGGACACCGAAAACTTTTAACAACCCATCATAAGCTTACATTGAGTACTTGATGCTCTTGCTGTTAGTATGTTCATACACAATGGGATTATGTCGGAACCACTCATCATAACCTATAGTTATTTCGTCCTTAATTAGAGCTAGTAGAATTCTCTTTTCTTATTTTACCTATAGTGATATCGTCCTAAATTAGAGCTAGTAGAATTCTCTTTTCTCGTTTTTTCCTCTTCTTGACATTTCTTAATGTAACTACATTCTTCACTTTTCTCTTAATAATTGTTATGTTTTTCACATCTAACATACATACCATATAGCAAACCAACTCAAAGCTAGTAATACACTTCCACGTAAGTAGGTTATTATCTTTTAAGGACAATCACCACTTTATTTTTGTTACACGTGACATCTTTTGTATAATTAAATTTAATAATATTATAGTAATTATTTTAATCTTATAACATATATAAAGTTACCATTACATGGCGTAGGCTAAATAGCTAGTATGCTATGTGTTCCGTCAATAATACTCGTTCCGTTCATCAATAGTTCATTAATAGTAACAACTGTATATCTCAGTTAAGTTAAATAATAAATAGATATATGTTAATATTCTTAATTATCTCTTTTGATTACAACAATTGTCAAATTTAGAACTATCAAACCATGACAACATCTTGACGTAAATATATAATCAAATTGAAAATAAAACATATAAAATGATGCGTGTTGGTCCAAAATGCTTTAGAAAAAGATTACGTTCTACTCTGTCTACATATATAAAACAAATTAAACCATGCAATTATATTAATAATAATAATAATCATCATTAAGAGACCCATTTCCTGTTTATTCAAGTCTCCCACTTCCCTAATCTTGAATCTTCACAAACCAACAAACCAAATTCAATTCTCACCATTTTCAGTATTCTTTATGATCTAGTAATCAAGTGATGATTAATCTACGGCAATTCGTCATCTTCTTCATCTTCTTCACCGTCGTTACACCGCCGGTGACATCTCAGAACCCCACCGGCTGCAACCAGTCATGCCCCGGCGGTCAATTCACCACCGTCCCCTACCCCTTCGGCTTCACCGCCGGCTGCACCATCCAGCTCAACTGCACCCCAAACGGCGAGGTTTCAATCGGCGAATTCGCCGTTCAACAGTTCAACTCCGACGGCCTCCTCGTCAGCCTTCCGGCGAAGTGCGGCCGCTCCGTCGAAACCCTCAGACACCTCTACGGCCAACACTTCGCCCCGATGTCGAGCAACGCGATTCTTATGGAGAATTGCACGAAACAGATGAAGAATTGCATGATTCCGATGACGACGTTACGGACCCACCTCGAGATCATTAACTGCGGTGGTGCTCAGGGTGGTGACGGTAACGTTAGCTGTTATTCCAGTGATGTTAGTCGTGATTTTCTTGATTACGAAAACGTGACGAGCACGGGGTGTCGGTTTTTGTTCTCCGGCGTTGCGACGGAGATGATTGGGGATAGTCCGGCGATATCGTTGGATATACAGGTCGTGAGATTGGGGTGGTGGGTCACCGGAGATTGTGATTGTGACGATGGTGCCGATTGTAAGACGATCGTGTCGCCGATTGATGGAAGTAAGGGGCACCGGTGTAAGTGTAGAAGTGGGTTCGCCGGAGATGGGTATAAAGCTAGCTCCGGCTGCCGGAGCCTCAAAGGTATGTATGTCTTCGTTCAACTGTGAATCGTCTTGCTGTTAAATAATATTTTTACAACCGTGCTATTTTACTCTTACTATACTCCAATTTAAATCTACGGTTACTTTAGCATATTAAATAAGATTTTTTTCAAAAAAAATCAGGATCCATAATATAATGCATAGGTTTTGATAGTTCATTAATTATTGTTCTTTGTTAGGCAAGTTTAATTTGATATGAGGAAAAGGAAGAATTGGAGACATCAAATATATCTAAGATTGTTGTAGAATTATTATCATTATCGGACAAGATATTGGTTGCGTAGTGGTTGAATAATAAGGAACGCATGAGGGGTATAGTTTACTTAATTATGGTTACGATATAAGTTTAGAACTACTTATGACATGTAAATAAAGGAGATGTTATGGGTTTAAGTCTCACTCTGAGTAAAAAATGTTCAGAGTTGATTAATGTGGTTTTCTCAGCAACGAGTTTCCTCCTAAGGGGGTTGAGGCGTGGTTCCGGCTGGAAAACATATAAGTGGATCCGATTAAGATAACACATATGCTTCGAAGTAGGGTTGTACATTTGTCGCTAAAAAAAGAGCTACAGGTTGTATTTGAGGTGAGAGGCAGATAGGTTAGCATGAAAGATGACAATGATTGAGAGATAGGTTGCATCTAAGTTATCACATCAACGAATAGATGAGTGAGTGATTGAAACACTAAGTTTATAGAAATAGAGCTTGAAGTGGACGTCAATGTCATTTACTCTTTTTTAGCTAGACTCGTCATAGATGGCTGATAAATTGATCTTAATTACGCAAGCAACTAAAAAGACGAGGTTAGAGAAGCAAGGTAGATTGCAAATCCACCATGGAATGATGATCATGCAAGCCCTCGACCTAGTTGAATGCCTTGATAGAGGCATTAATTACTGGTTGAACATCTTATGTCTATAGGTGGTGAAGAGTTTATGATCATGATCATCGGAAAAGAAGAAAACTCTAAGTTAGAGTACCCTGAAGAACATAAAATGACTCACCTTGACTGCAAAAGTAATGTTCAAGGCAAGATACTAACGTGTGCAAAGAATTTTTTGAGAAGATTTGATTAAGCAACAATCTAAGCATCTAGCTATCTAACAATATAAGATATCCCGAATGTATACATCAATTACATGATCCACACGGGTTCATGCAACTTCAATGAGTTGAAAAGGTTAAGGCGCGAAGAATTACTCATTTATATATCAAGAAAGTTTTACATGAATAGATGTACCAAAACTGTCAAAGACCGCAAAAAAGGACCAGAAAGCAATCTTTTTATTAAAAAAAGGAAAAGGAGAAAACATATAAAAATAGCATGATTATATATCGTCAAATGGTCATTGTTGTTCAAAGGCGGCTTTGGCGTTGGTCTTATATAATAGTTTGTTTTCTAGTGTAGTTACATATTGCATATATACGAACAAACTGTGTATTTTAAAATTATATAAATTAATAACAAGAAAACCGGATAAGATCCATAACTACATGTATCTAGGCATATACATTAAAATCTAAAAGAAAAGAGTAAATTAGGCCATTAAAATTAAGGAAAAATATCATAAAAGAGTAATCAAGTTTTAAAATTATTCTAATTTAGTCACTGATGTATATTTTTCTCAAATTGGAGCACCAAACGATCAAATCGAGTCATTATCAAATTTTATTATGACAAGAAAGTAATGATGGAAAAGATGTGGGATTAATAGTTTTTAATATATAAAATTATATTAAAAAATAAAAAAATATGTTAATTATAAAAAAATTAAAAAAAGTGCCTAAAGTTTACGTCAACATTCCATATCAGCATCAAAAGATAGAAAAAAAATATTTTCTAACTGAATCCAAAAGTATAACATGCTAAAATATATGTTATGACTTTTAGTATGTATAAAATATAAAAATTGAGTGGTCTATTTGAAATATTTTTAAAACTTGAATTATTTAATTGAAACACTTTTAAAAGTTGGTTACTATTTTACAAAGTTACATCTAAAATTAAAGATAGTTTTTGTATTAATTAAATAATCATATTTTAATTCCTATGTTTGAATTTCAATTCCATCTGCTAGTCCACCATATTCATAAGATGCTAATTAGCATGCGACATATATACGTAATTTTTGGACGTAATTAATATTAATAATTTTTGGACGTAATTAATATTAATAATCTGTAATTACAAGGTGTGTCCTTTTAATAACTTTAGAGTTTAGACATATTAACTATTGACGTAGGTAGGATGATATTTTTTTATATATTTATATTTGTCTTGGTTTGTTTATATAGAATTTTATATCCATGAATTATTTGATCACGTCTCTCTCTAATATTTGTCGTTTCGGACTCTATTTATTACCAATCAGTGAACTTTATATATTATAATTAACTAATTATATATTCAAAACTTTTGACATTAAAAGTAAGCGAAGGTCAAAAACGGCGTGCTTTCATTTCTATATTGATACAACATTAATTTGTGATATATATATTCACATAAAGATGAATTTATTTAATCTTATTATTTTTATTTCAAGCTTGATCTCACATGCATTGAGGAACTAAATGCCAAAGTTTTGTTAGTTAATTTATAATATTTGTTACATTTTATAAGAGCAATGGATAAATGTATTTTTTCCTTTATCACAAATTTGATTTTCAATTATTACTTTTTTAGAACACTTCAACAGTTTATCATATGTATATCATTAAGTATTTTTTAGAACGAAAGTCACACGCCCATGAAACATATTTTTAATTATTACATTTATGAAACATATTTTAATTATTACATTAAAATTAGGCTAACAAAGCAGATTTTATCGTGTTTAACAACTTAGAAAAGACGCGCATAACTCACGTATCAAATATGCAAAATACTTGTTTAACTACTTATTTATTGTGCATATAACTTTTTTATATGTTTTATGAACGAAATATGTCAAATAATCGAGTCTAGTCTTTTGATTTTAATTATTTTCACAATTTTAAAAAATAAAATATTTTTATTAAACATATTTAATCGTGTTATAAACAGGTCGGGAAATCACCAGCACTAATTAAAATCTCAAAATGAGACTACGAAGGTAGACCTTTTTTTTATTTGTTTATGTTCATTTTCATTTCTTATCTATTCAAGTCAAATTGATCGTTATTTGTGATTCAAGAATATATTGTTTTTTTAATTTATTAATGTACAAGTTTTCAAACCAAATGAAAACTGCTAAAAGGCTACATTACCAAACCGTGGGACACGTCTATTATATAAATGCAACATGGCGTCCTACTTTTTCTTTTTTTATTGACAGTTGCATTATTATTAATTAAATTACAAGTAATATTAATTTTTTATTCCATAATAATGGTGAGGTATACTGATGCACGACTAGTTTTACAAATTAGAAATTTTAGCATATGTATTCTTTGTTAGGTATTTCCCTATAACGGTGACAGTTAAAACCATCACAAATGTTAATTGCGACACAAAAACTCATCTGCAAATGTTAATTGAAATTCTAGCTGTTGTAACTTCTTTTGTCGGCATTTTCATTGTAAATGTTTAACTTCTAGTACGCTAATTACATTTAAGATGGGCCTCTTACGCAAATACTTTGCAATATAACAATGTGCCTTATCTGTTACATTAAAAGGTAGGTGTAATTATCGCAGTGAGTTTCCGTCGTAAATACCCTTTGTATTTACGACTGACACTTTTCATTTAACAAGTCTTACAAATTATATCTAATTTTTCTTAACATAATTGACTAGCAGACTCATCTGGCTGCAATCCTTCAAAGTATTTCTCTGGTGATTGTGGAGGGAGTGGCAGAATTGGTGTTCTAGTCGGAGGTATTCTCTACGTTTTTTATATCTATATTCATTTCATTGTATATTGTATATATATAATATATTATTTTATCACACAATAAATCAACTCCTACAGTAACCAAACGTTATTTATTGTTTTTCTGTCAGCTGTTGTTGTTGGAGCGTCACTGATCGTTTGCGTAGGCTTGATCATATGCTTCATTCGTCGGCGTACCATTTTAAGATCCCGTAGTAGGGTAAATCGACAGTTTTATGAAGCTAAAGGCATCACAATTCCCATTTACAGTTACAAAGAGATCGAAAAGGCGACCAATAGCTTCTCTGATAAACAACGACTAGGAAATGGGGCGTATGGCACCGTTTACTCTGGCAAACTCAACAATGGTGAATGGGTAGCGATCAAAAGGATTAAACACCGATCTGATGGTGACAACATTGATCAAGTCATAAACGAGATCAAACTACTTTCATCGGTAAGCCACCCAAGCCTTGTTCGGTTATTAGGTTGTTCAGTTGATAATGATGAACAAATACTCGTTTATGAGTTCATGCCAAACGGGACCTTGTCTCAGCATTTACAAAAAGAGAGAGGTAACGGGCTTCCTTGGCCCATTCGCCTCACAATCGCAACTGAAACTGCTCAGGCGATTGCTTATCTACACTCTAATCTAGATCCCCCGATCTATCATAGAGATGTAAAATCTAGCAACATATTATTAGATTACAGTTTTAAAACAAAAGTAGCAGACTTCGGCCTTTCTAGACTAGGAATAATGGAGTCGTCACACATTTCAACAGCTCCACAAGGCACACCAGGATACTTAGACCCTGAATATCATCAAAACTTTCATTTATCAGATAAAAGCGATGTATACAGCTTTGGAGTCGTGTTAATTGAAATTATAACAGCTTTTAAGGCCTTAGATTTTTCTCGACGACATAATGAGGTCAATTTAGCATCACTAGCTGTTGATCGGATCAAAAGGGGTTGTCTTGATGAAATAATTGACCCTTCCCTTGAACATAACAAAGACGAGTGGACCTATTCTTCGATCCACAAGGTTGCTGAGCTGGCATTCCGATGTCTTGCATTTCATAGCGAGATGAGACCTTCTATGGCAGAGGTGGCAGCCGAGTTAGAGCGAATTAGAGGTTCTAGAGAAGAAAATACTACTAGTTTATCAATAGAGGGATCTAATTGTTCATTGGTATCAAGTATCAATAAGGATGTTGAGAATAGTGAATCTGATAAGAAAGTTTTGCTTGATAGCATGAACTCAACTGAGGAAAGAAACTTATCATCGAATTATGCAGATGATCAATGGCTAAGTGAATCGAGCTCCCCTTCATCGAACGAATTATGCAGATGATCAATGGCTAAGTGAATCGAGCTCCCCTTCATCGAACGGTAGAGGTGGTTCTAGTTCAAGGGTGTAAACGGTAAAATAATATTCATCGTTCTAGTTTGATTGTGCAACTTGTATGATATGAAAGTACATCTAGCTAGATCGTTTTTGTGACTTTGAATGGTAAATTTTTGATGTTAAGAACTTAAGATTAACTCTTATTTGTATATATATGTTTCAAAAACTACAAGCTGTGATAACTGAAATGTACTCCATCAAAAAATTTTGTTTGGCATATTTAAAATCCAGTTATCAAACTTTGAAATAGTGTATCTTTAAAGCACACACCGATGAGTTGATCATCAAATGGTTCTATGTAAAGGTTTTAGGTTGTCTGAGTAAATCGTGTATGTTCATTTTCAGATTAAAAACTTTTGATATTATTTTCGAAAATTTAATCAGAAAATTCACTTGTGGAAAGCATACTAGAAATAAGTCGACATCTTTCCTATTATAGGTAGGGAACCATCCTTATTTTTAATTAAAATGAACAAAAACTTTGTGAAAGAGTGAGTGAGTTGTCAAATGCTTTAAATGTTTAGTAAAGAATGTGTCAATTGGTTTTGAAAGGGTGAAACACTTCAGTTTATAAATCGACACTCATTTATACGTCTCGTATGGATCCATACGCGGTGTATAGGGTCGAATACACTAAAAATAAAGAAAATTCAGGGGGGATGTCAGAGAGCTATACGCCCCCATATAGCCCTATATGACCCCCTATACGACACATATAGGGCTATACGACACGTATAACAAATTTCGACACTGACTACGAGAAAAAAAACTAGGGGGCAGTCGGAGAGCTATACGACCCCCCTATACGACACATATAGCCCCATACGACACATACAGCCTTATACGACCCCCCTCTATACGACGTGTATGGAGCTATACGACACATATAGGAATTTTTTAGTATTGATTTAAAATATTGGAGTGTCTATTTAAAAAACCATTTTGAAACCGTTTGATAGATGCTTTAAATGTTAGTACGGACTCCTTTGGTAGTTAGTTCTAATAAATGGATTCTCAATAATAACTCAATAATTGATGATCGCACAAGTAGCCACTAGTGATGCAGTAGTAATTAATCTTAATAAGAGAGAGTAATCACATCTTATTTCTTATACTTATTTATATATTTATACTAAAAGTTCTTTTTTTTCAGATAAATAATATGTTTTATACATTTATTATTATTTTATTTCTTTTTTACTTACAATCACTTTCAAAAATATTAACAATTTTATTAGAATTACATAGTATTTATTTAAATATACAAATAAACAATAACATCTTATATTTTATTTTTATAACCACTTACACTCATTTCCTATGTAATAAAAATGTCACTCATTTGATAAATAAATGTGAATGTGAATGCTATTATAATTGCCACTAACGGACCAACTCCACCTCATGATCAATTTCCACTAATTAAGCTCAAATTCGTATTGACGAAACAAGCAACCATATAAGATGAAAAACAATTTCAAAGGCTTTTCAATATGGTTACTTTTCAAACATATTAGAGGAATGAATCATATCGCCGATGCTACCTTTGTTGCTCCTACACGGCTACACCTATTGGGTGTCATCATCTTAAAAGAATTTTAAGAGGCCTAACAATTGATTTTAAGAACGGCAAATGTATGCAATTACTTCAGATGATAGCCGTTATATTAACCAGTGATAGCCGTTATATTAATCAAGCTCACCTATAAATTGTAACATGCTTTTACCCAGCCATGCCAGGTGTTAATGCAGATGCTAGCTTTGTTACCTTGGAATTCTAACAAATATATCAATAGATATTTCGTCGGTAGTTTGAAATAAATTAAAAAACTAAAATGTATTACAATATAAAAACACGTTTTAATATCTACTGGAAAATAAAATATTATAATTTTAAAATACATTATTAAAACTTTTTTAAAGTACCTTTACTTAATTACATTAAAATTTGTATATATTAAGTTATTGCAATTGCAATGTATGACTCACTGAACTTAAATAGTCAAATGATTTGAGACTATTACACATAACATAGCACGTTTCGCTAGAGGCTCATATCTTAAAAAGTTTCTTAAAGTTCATCCAGCTATGGTTTACGTGCAACCTTATTAAATTATTTTTTATGCATCACCTACTTGTACATTTTTCATTTAACGGCAGGCTTTACACAATAAACGAGATCACATCTGTCATACCAAGTTACTTCAGTGCTAATGACGTGTGTGGTAATTAGTACACTAATAAGTCTTAATGAGCCTTGTTATATTTTAGTGCATTTTGTTTTTAACTTACAAAGGTTTAGGGGATGTTTGTTTCATATTTTTAATGGTTCAGATGTCTGGATGGTTTAACAATTAATGATTCAAACTATTTGTTTCGCGAGAAAATGTCTTAATAGTTCAGACATTTGTCTCTAAATAGTTAAATATTATAATAATGTTAAATGGTTAAAAGTTTTTATATGAATTGGTCAGACATTTATTTTTGAATAGTTAAATGATATACTAGTTTTTAATGGTGTAGACCTCTTAATGATTCATCACTTAATGGTTTAGACCTCTTATTGGTTTAATAATTTATTATTCAAAAATTGCTAAACACCCCTTAGTAGTTATGTAATAACAAATCATTTTATTGTTAGCCACATGTGTGTGATATTAGTATACTAGTATTCCTTAATGACATTCTTATTTGTTAGTGAGTTTCACATTGTATCACAACAAGTTCTCATGATGTTAAACTACAATTCCAGGTCTTACAGATAAATATTGGGCATGGAAAGGTACTAAATTAGATTTCTAGATATATAGAAATATTCTTTTGTTCCAAAATTTTATTTGGTTTTTATATAGATATGTCCTACCATGTGCAAGATTGCATTTCATATCCTCATGTTATTAGCCAGCTAGCATTTACCACTAGTTCTCATATCCACCATAAATCCATAATGTCATGAAAAGGACGTAAAATACATGTGACACCGACATATGAAATATTTTCCATGTTTAGTTTCACAAAAGAACGTGTGAACATGAGATTGTTTTAGAGTCATAAAGAAACTTATGCTAACGATTTACACATCTTCTGAAAGACCCCGAATTACAACCCTAATCGACCAATGGTTCTTTTCAATATTATCAAGTAACCTAGATATATACAATATTCTTGTACACTATATGTTTTCATGCGTGATGCTTTTAATTGTATGGGAAACCATGAAAACATTCAGAAGCTCTTTTCCTATGAGGCGCATATATATGTTAAAGTTTGGATCAACACACGGGGTTGGGATTAACACAGATGAGGGTTCCAATATCATATTTGGGAAACCGATATGTGTTCTCAATCTTAATTACGATATGCTTGGTCAATTTTTATTTAGAGACCATCAATTCCAACGAATTAGTGAGCTCCAATCAAAAAAACTTATGTAGTACACGTGAAATACAAGGAGGTTGGGGAGATAAGGAAGACTAAAAGTGTTTATAAGTACTTAGCAAAATATTCATTTGAAACAAAAAAAAGAATGTTTTTAATCTTTCGATTGACAAACGTGTGAAAAGGCTGGGTGAAAATATTATTCTAATATTATCTTAACTATCATTAGAAAAAGTTTCAACCAATAGTGATGAAATTTGGCCTTACCCACTTTGGTAATTTCTCGAAAAGTCTCTTAATTCTTAATTTCATAGTATAAGCAATTAATTGATAATTACCGCAAGCTAGCGCTTTCAATATTTATTTTCTTTGGAGTTCTTTTGGATCCATTGAGAATAACCGATGGATACTAGTTGTGGGTGATATTTTATCATTGAACCTCAGTTTTCAGAAGTTAATATATTGTATTTTTTAATTTTTCTAGCACCTTCGATTAATCTTGTATATCTATGAAATTTCTTAAATGGTTAAATAGCATCATTCATTATTCATTCTTAAATGATCAATTGTATTAGGATATGCTGATTGTGTTATTGTCACGAATTGGTTTCCATTTTAGAATATTCCTTTAAGCTTACGTATATTTTTCATTCATAGATAGTTTATATTTAATTATTACAATTTACACATGAATTCAATAGTTAACATCAACTTAATCCGATAGATCTTTAGATTATCTAAAGTTACAATTCTAGCTTCTAACGTCTTTGATGGAACTTAGCTTGGTTATAATGTAATGATTGATGTAGGAGGTAAATATGGGTTCACACTTGATAGTTTAGAACTTTAGATTTTTGGGTTCGTGTACTAATTTCAATGGTGAACGAGTCGACTTTTCTAGGAACCATGATGTATGAAAACTGAACAACCTATTGTAAAACTTGATGTTAATATAACTTTTTTAAAAACTTTTTATCACTTGTAGAAATACATGACAAATATAGATTATTCAAACGTAGGTGACCTAACACCATGAATACTGCACATAAAGAACCTCATGCTCCAGGTTTATCCTTTTAATAAAAAATACTTAAAAATTTACTTATTTTTCAACATAAATATTTGAAATACTATTTGAATTATTTATTATACATTCTTAAAAAAACAATTCATACAATTAATCATAGAACAAAATAATAAGACAAACACGTTGCTAGTGACCTTTCAACCCATCCCTTTTAATCTCTTTATTTTTTATTTATTCAAACAAACAAACAAACACAACCGGTTAAATTTGTCTTCAATTCTTCACACATTACCTCTCTTCAGGGTTGTAAATGTGATACTCGCACCCAATGCAGATTCGCTTATCTCGGCCTCGAAAGTGTCGTATCGTCGGAAAAATTCAACGACAAACAACCTCGTGACCAGCACAACAAAGCTTTTCCCCGCACATTGCTTATTTCCAACCGTCGGGCCCTCGGTCTCAGGCCCATTAGACCACAAAACGTACTTTAACAACGCCTCGCCATCCCCAACGAACCGATCGGGGACAAACTCCTCGGGTCGGTCAAACACTTTCGGGTCCTTGGTTGCAAAGGGTTGGTACCCGAATAACATCTCACCTTTCTTGATTTCAAAAGTGGCGTCGTGTGACTGGATGGTGAAGTTGCTTTTGGCTTTTCCGTATTGTGGAGGCACGGGTGGATCGATCCGTAGAGATTCGTACACAACAGACTTCATCAAGGGCATCTTCTCCATCGCCTCCATCGTCACCTTCCCGTTGCCGTATGATTCTATAGCGCCTCGTATCTCTTCCGCCAATTGCGTATGTAAATTCTTGCCAGCACGAGCTATCCATTTGAGTGTATTGGGGAAGAGGATCTTGATTCCACCTGTTAAACCGAACAAATTAGCTAATAAAGTTTCTAACGTCGGTAGTCTAGTTGTAAAACTTAAAGACAGTAGAGTTTAAATTTTGATATCGGTTAGTTTAAAATTTAGTAAAGTAAAGTATTTATTATTGTTGCAAATAGGTTCTTAGTTAATTTTCTGTAGTGGCATTATTGCATTTGCTACAAACAAACTAAAATTAAAACAGTTATCTTTCTAATAAGACTGAAGGAAGTTTAATGTCTAAAATATTGTTGAGGTTTATTGTAAGAAGAAACAAAAGTATGATGGTTTCTAATAAATTATGTTGTTGTTTTATGTGTAAAAAATTATCCAAAATCTTTTGTGAGTAAAAAGTAAACTATGTTTGTTTTTTTATGATATTTTGCACTTTCAAAAAAGCTAATAAGTTGTTACGGAAGATAATTATCTCAAATTTAAAACTAGGTTATCATTTAAACTATTTAGGTCGTAAATTTTTTAATGAAATAATAATTCCGGTCCCCACTTTTTAGTTTATTACTTTCATGAAATTTGTATAAAATATTAAATTCATATAAAACTTCATATATACTACTAGAAAAGTCAAAACCCTGTCTTTTAGGAACGCATTTTCAATCACAATTTAAACGTAAAAGACTTTTCACTTTTGCAACTTTTTTCAACCGTTTTGACATAGTGACAAATTTAGTTTCTTATGGCGACGCGTATTTATAATTTAAATTTAATTAATTTTTAGCATTTTGTGACCGTTTGCAAGATATTGTCAAAACGTCTAGCTAGAACTTTTCTAAGAGTGACAAAATGCTCACAAAAAATCTAGCTAGGACTTTTCTAAGAGTAATAACATGCTCACCAAAAGTATTGAAGCACACAGCGAACAAAATATTGTGTATCGCTTCTTCCTTCGAAATCCCTAACGTTTCCGCTTGCTTGATAATCGGGGTCGCGACCGCCTCAAAGTAATCGTAAAGTTTCCCGTAACTACTCTTTATAAGGAAAGACGGTAGTCGAAAAGTATGCAATAGTTCCCCAATGAACCACGGAGTTTCGGCATCAGCCAACGGGCTAAGATTGAACGTGACCCACGTCGTAATTAGCGACGGAGCATCCTTCCCTAACTTCGTTTCCTCCGGGTTCGACTCGAAATAAGCCCGACCCAGGAACCGAAAAGCCGCTTGCTCGCCAAGGTCGTTGAACTTAACTTTACCATTTTTCGCAAACTCGGTGTCAAGACTTTCAAAAAGTTCGGTGTAGCTTGTTTCAAACTGCGGAATGACTCTATTGCTTGAAGATTTGAGCATGAAGAACAAGAGGTTCTTGAGCTGAGCGTGTTTCGGCTCCGATGGATCGAGGTACGAGAGTACGTGATATCCACCGGTTAGATTGGTTGAGGGCATATAGGTTCCGGTGAACAGATCTTTCTTTTCGACTTTAGAAACGTCAAAGAGTACGGGGAAGCTTTTCGCGTCGAGGAGGACGATGACTTTCGGGTCGCTGCTGATGAAGGGGCCTGGGGGCATGTTGGTTCGAAATACCGTCGACTGGTATTTCTGAACACGGGACTGGAAGAACCCATCTGGGCCTCCAGTCCCGTAAAAGTATTCCAACCGATCTTTGATCGGTTGGAAAAAAGGAATCCCGTAGGAACCGGGATGTCGCGGAGAGGGGCATCGGTGGTTTCCGTTGATGGTTCCATATATGTTTTGAGTGTGAGGATTGAAGATGGTTTAGTGTGTTTGTGTGTTTGTGTGTTTGTGTATTTGCATGATTGAAGGGGACTGTATATATAGACGATCCATGACGGACATTATTATGATTTATATTTTTTTTACTTCTCAAATTCGATATTTTATTATTTTTATTGCAGTTATTTAAAACGTGAAAGGTAAAGAGAATAAGAAAATATACAATTTTGCGTGTTTGAACGTACGCGTATTATAAATTATTATTGTAATTTAATTAACATCGTTGTATGAAACTATACAATGATTGATGTCCAAAAAGCACATGTTTAATATGTGACAAAGCATGAGGTGGATATAAATGATAAAATAAAGAAGATGAAAGAAATATAAAAATGCATCAGTATTTATCGATGGACCTAGACGTCATATAGATATAGATATAATATATATAGATCGACAAGCATGTATGTAGTTTCTTTTTGTAATTTTATAATACATATGTATTTTACGTGTAGTTTAGTGGTATTGGTGATAATTAGATCATAAATATTATTGTATGTTTAAATTTTCGTTGATGTATGGTATTTATGAGAATAAAATGTGTTAAAAATATGTGTATATCAATGCTTGAAGTATTAAATCATTTGGACATAAGGTGTTAAAATATATGTACATGAATGCTTGATGTGTTATATCGTTTGTACGTGTGTTATATCCATTTATTTTCTGAATTTTAAAAGCAGTAAACTTCGTTTGTTTATGATGATTTAATTCAAATATTCTTTATCATCCGAAGGAACCAAAATTATGTTTTTATTCGTTATGCTTTGCAATCTATTTTAGTTAACTCTAATGTTATGTTTCTAAGTTTTTAAAAAAATTATAAGAAATAAAATGATGGCGGTGGTTGCTAGCGTGGTGTGGGGTGGTAGTGATAGTGGTCATTAGATTGTGCCATGATGGTGATCTAGAAATGTGAGACAACAACAACAAAAATAATAATAATAAGATAATTAGCTTACATGTAAAAATACTTAGAAATCTTTATATGTAATAAAATTATGTATATATATAGTTTGTAAAGCTTAGCTATAGGAGTGTTTCAAGTTAGTTCATTTTAACCGCATGGCTTTCCTTATTTACATTATGGAACCTGATCTATGCTTTTTTTCATTGTACTATATATTAAAAGTTTATTATATTTTAAATAACGTTAAAATTTAGGACTTCACAAAACGTCACCCTGCCAAAGAGATAATTCTTTTGATGTGCTTTTAGATACATTGATTAACAACTAATAAACAAGATGTAAAACTTATTAGTATTATGTAACACCATTTGCTCCTTTACATGATTGTAAAGCATAAGTCGAACCCGGCATTGTGAGGGTTGAGGAAGGTGAGGTTGTGGTTGGTTGTGTTGAGTGATGGAGACGGTGAGAATGACCGTGATAATGAGTAGTGATGGTGACAGAAAACATCAGTGAGTGGGGGGAATTGAAGGCAATAGAAAAACTATGGTCAATGATGTTGACTGATGAAGAACACCGGGTTGTGGTGTTTAGTGATAGAGAACATTGGTTGTTCGGTTTTTTATACTATAACCCAAGTATCTTTTAAAATTTTCTTTTTTTTGTTCCCGAAATCATAGATATATAATCACATTTTTTAAGCAATTTAAGTAAACATTTATTTTTCTTTCTAAAGTTATTATAAGTATAAAAAGAGAACAGTGGTCGTTTGGTTTTTATACCATAGCCCAAATATCTTTTAATTTTTTTTGTGTTTCCTAAATCATAAAAATATAATCACACTTTTTAAGCAATTAAGTATACATTTATTTTTCTTTCTAAAATTATTATAAGTATAAAAAGAGAACATTGGTCGTTCGGTTTTTTATACCATAGCCCAAATATCTTTTTAATTTTTTTTTTGTGTTCCCTAAATTATAGAAATATAATCACACATTTTTTAAGCAATTTAAGTATACATTTATTTTTCTTTCTAAAATTATTATAAGTATAAAAAGATAACATTGGTCGTTCGGTTTTTTATACCATAGCCCAAATATCTTTTAATTTTTTTTTGTGTTCCCTAAATCATAGAAATATAATCACACATTTTAAGCAATTTAAGTATACATTTATTTTTCTTTCTAAAATTATTATAAGTATAGAAAGAGTTTGAAGCTTTTAATTTTTTTTCTATATCTTTGATTAGTTTAGGGACTACTTTTGTTCTAAATGCTTGATATTCTAGAGTTTTGCATTAGAGTGATAACCGTTGTAATATGTTTTTATATTTCGTCGTAATATTCAAATTCATGATGAAATTCCCTCCGCGACCCACGTGGGGCATATTTCTAGTTATTCAACAAAGTTAGGGTTTGAGTTAATTGCCATAGATTGAAAACCACAATAAATAAAAAAAAGGATTTTTAAACCTTCAAAAGCAAAATAAATTTAGAAGAAACCATATAGAGCAGATAAAAAGTTCACTCTAGATAAACTAAATACCAATACATTAATTTTAGTTACATGTGTATTACCTGGACTGAATAGATAAAAATATTTAATAATTTAAAAATAGTTAATTGGCTTTGATGATAATTTATCTATATATTAAATTTGCAATGTGAATGAATATACCATAATAGTTTGAGTGGTTTACACTTTACACCCTCCCTTACTAGTGTCTTTTATAGAGAAACCAGCTGGAAGGTTTCTTCATTCATCCGTTCGGTTCATTCTAGAGAGAGAAAAGATAACTCCCTCGTCAGCCACCTAATCTGCCTCGTCGTCCACCTAATCTGCCTCGTCGTCGGTGATGGCGCATCCATCGCCACTGTATATACATGGTGGTGGCCGCCACCGTCGCGCCTCCGCTGTCACACCATCACTGCTGCTACGACAAACGATCAGTGCTTGCCACTGCTACCAGTGAAGCCCAAAAAGGTTAGCCATGGCAGCGGTGGTTTTGCACTCCAGTCACCTCTTTGTTTCCTGATCTACGACATGCAACAACCATTGAGCCATGATTCATCTGTTAACGAACTTATCGGGACCATAAAAGTTATGGGTTTCGTTTGGGTTTTGGTGTTACGATCGGTGATGTGGGTGATGACGGTGAGAGGGCCGTCATGTTTTCACGAGGGTGATGACAGTGGTGGGTGTGGTGACGGTGAGGGAGTCGGTGGTGGGGGTGGTGACGGTGTTTGGGTTTTCGATTCATGAATTTATTTTGTCTGTGTGAAACTATATTGTTGATATTTGGGGTTTTTTAAGTTCTTGCTTCTGATTTATATCTTATTTGATTTATTTAGTTCGACTTGAAAATTCTGTGGCTATGATGCATAGCTGAGCTGTTCAGATGAGATGTTCGATAGAAATGTTTGAAGGATACCTTTGGAGCCATGGTTGTTATGTTTGTAAACCTCATTTTTGGAGGGTTTTATTGTTGGCTTTGAATGCTGGTATGTTTGCATCTAATCCCATCTTTGGGTATGAATGTTATTTTTGAAAATGTGAAGGCTATGATATGTTAGTGAGCCTCAATGGCAGTGATTATCGCATGAGTTCTTGTTGGAAATATGTGTTGTCTTAGAAACCTGTACATCAGAAAGTGGCTTTAACACAAACAGTCATGCCTCCTTTAATGTCTAATCTTTATATAACTTTGATGATATTAAAATGTGCCATTTATGTTCGAAAATCTTGCTTGTAAAACATACCCAATGTTATTTGGTGGTTCTATTGTTTGAATTGGTGTCTCGGATGGCTTACATAGGCAACCACGCCTTTTTGATTATAAGTCTGAGCTTTATTATAAATTTACCTATATATGAAAAAACCAAGGTGATTGAACAGTAAAGAGGGTAACTTTGTTGTTTCAACTACATGTGAGGGTGCACATTTTGTATTAGCCCTTGCATACACAAATTGTTGTTTGGGGCATAAACGTGTATTGTTGAATTGTAGTGTTTCACTATAAGGCAATTTCAGATGGTTGTTGCTATGGCGTGGCAAACGTTTTGTTTGCAGCCATAATAACCTGTCTTTTCTTAGCCTCATGTTAAGTTGAATTTAGGTTGCAATGACATGTTACAAAGAGAAAGATAATGTCAAATAAACATATTAGATGTATTTAACGACGTGTTATAAACTTACATATTATGTATTCGATCAACTTTTTTATCAAAACGCAATGGGATGTATGTTAAGGTTTTGATAGGGTATCTTAGACATTGGTTACAACATGTTTTGAATTCCCGTGCAACGCGCGGGGTGTTAAGACCTAGTTCCTATTGTAATTTAACTAATAATGTTTCAAATCATGTTTATCTATGTAACACCCGGCCCCTCGCATCAACAATATTGTCCACTTTGCCCCCGAGAGGGTGCTTGTGACACCCTACACATATTCCACATCGGTCGTGGACAGAAGAGATTCGTGGTTTATAAGGAATGTCTGGCCTCTAAAATCAACAACGTGTTTTGGGCGTATTGGCTGTGGATGAGAGGAGAACTCCACAGTTAAACATGCTTAGGTGGGAGCAATCCAGGGATGGGTGACCTCCCTGGGAAGTTTTCACCCGGGCAACCAAAAGCAAATCCGTGAACTCCTCGGGGGCAAAGCGGACAATATTGTTGATGCGAGGGCCGGGTGTTACAATCTAAACTAGTATTATGACCCCTTGTTGTGTAGTAGCGTAAAATTTTGAAAAAACTTAACATCAAAATGTTACTATGGACTCCTACGTTGATCGAGACATTGATTTTTACATAATTTTATATAAGAAAAACGGATCATGGATGTTGTTGGCAACATTATAAACCTTATATAAGAAAACAAAACATTTTCTGGCACCCTAGGGTAAAATCATAAAAAAAACTAATGTCAAAACGTCATCGTGAATCAAGTCGGTGAAGGGGTGTTGATAATGTACATAACTTTAAATTAGAAAAACAAACCTGTATGTTATTCCTAACATTTAAAATTAAAAATAATAAAATTATCACAAGCTTGTGTTACAACAAGATTCTTGATGATATTCAAAACTTTATGTAGCAACTGCATTCTGAATTAAATTTACAACGAATCCGTCTTAACGTTATACTGGAACAATTTTAAGATACGACATTTTAAAAGTTATAAGAAAAAAAATAAAAATTGGTAAGTGGATAAAGAAAATTAATTAGGTATAAAACAAAAGTGTACCGATAGATAAAGTGGAGATAAAATGTAAGTTTTCAAGGTTTAAAATGAAATTTGTGCTACGTTGATGCAAACTTACCGATAGAGTCGTTCTGTTTTTCCCAATTGATACATAAGCGTCACGTTATTTTTTTTCCATTTGATCGAGGAAGAATATTGGATGTTATCTATAAAGTATTGTGCCACTTATAGATTATGAGTTTTCTTATTATCATCTTTTGCATTTACTTTAAAATCTATTAATAAATATAAATAATATTTTTTTAAATATTAAACATTAATAAACCTTAAATCATACATTTTTTATAAGGAGACCATGTCTTGCACTTTGCATAACGGTAAAGAAACCACCGTGGTCAAAAACTTAAAATTATGCTTGCGCGACTCTGTATTTTTTATCTTTGAACTTGACGAAATGTAAATATGAAAATCTAATGGATTAATATGGTTTTAAATAGTAGAGATTTTTTGCAAATGAGTGTGGTTTTAAAATTCTTTTTTAAAATAATGGGTGATTTGAAAATTATTTACCAAAATAAGTGTTTTTAAAAACTTACTTTTCCTCACTTGTTTTCTTATTGAACAAAAGGAACTTGTTTTCTTATTGAACAAAAAGAATACCTATTTAAAATAGTGTTACCTAATAAAATATAAGGAAACACTTTCTAAAATATAAATAATATTTGTTCAAATTGTCATATTTTTTAAATATTTTTTAGTTTGTGTATTAACGTACACTTTAACTTAGTATTTTTTAAATATAAATGCTCTTAATCTTTTATTAACAATTTCTGTTCTTTAAAAAATATTATAGACTTTATGTGTTATCATATTTATAGATATATATTTTTTATTTTTTTTAAATAACTTATAAAGTTTATAAGAAAAAACATTTTAACACAAAATAAGGGTAATCATCAATTCAGTTTTCAGATTATTAGGTTTAAATTTTAATCGTTTTGCTATTTTATTTGGTCGTAATCAAAAACTGAAAGGAACCAAACCACATTTACTAAATAACCTAACTGAACCTAATAACTAAATAAATCGTTTTTTTAAACCAAATTATCGTGTGATGTTATATAAAGATAAGTTAATTTAGTATAATTATATATTATATGATATATTAAAAAGCAACTCAAAAGCTACAATACATTTTTAACTTTTCACACTTTAAACGCTATCCTTAGGTTTTTAATGATTTAACACAAACCGTTAATTTATGCTTAAACATAAATGATATTTGATCCCCTAAGTTTTTATAATTCTGAATTATCTTAGTACAATTATTATTTACAAAAACTAATTTTTACGTTCGTATTTTAAGTACGTGTTAATACAAGTCGAGTCAAATTGCTTGTTAAATGGTAAGTTACTGTTAACACCACTTGTAAATGTTGTATTATTAATTAATGTATAATGTTTCTTAATTAGATAGCTGCAATATCTCATTTACAACCCAACAATATATAAGACATAAACCTCTTTCCTTTCAAGTTACAACCAAAGGTGAACTTTCTACATGTGTACTAGTTTTCAATCTATAGAATAAAAATAGTTTTTAATAATAGTTTATTTATGATGTTGAAACACCAACTCGACAATTAACTATAGAATGAATAATACAAACAAACTTGATAATCACCTCCCATACCCCCACCCGTGCCTTTTTATCTCTTTATTTTCGTATTATTTATATAAGAGAACAAAAAACAATATATGAAGTTATGGTTGCATTATACCTTTTACGATCAATCCATCTAACATTATTGATGGCTTCTTTTAGGCTGGCTCCTAATACATTTCAATACACGTCATTTACTTGAACATTTAATATATGTGGCAATTCATCTTATCACTTCAATTTCAAACGTCCATTTTAAACTTCCTGATGGCTCTTGGTTTCATTTTATTATCAAAAGCATCAGAATTGGGCATTGGAGGCTCTCAGATGACCATCCCCTCTCTCCTTCGTGTTGGGGTCGTCTAATGTTTTTAGAACCGGACTGTACAGCGAACCGGACGTTTTATCTGTCTACTACTCAGACCGTTTAACCGGACATAAAAATAAGATAAAATTATAATTAATGTAATGACTATATGTAAATAAAATACTGAAAATTTAAAAGATATATATATAAAATATCGGTTCAACCAGTCCACTTCCCGGTTCGACAAGTCCGATTCCTGATTGACTGGTCCGCTTTCTGGTCAGGTTGGTCTGCCCACCGGTTCAACCCGCCATAATAGTTTTAAGCACCGGAACAGATAGGGATTGAAATTCAGTTTACGGTAAGACCGGTTGGTACCGTCCGGTTTTTAAAACAATGGTATTGTATGCCCTTATTCCTACCGTTTTCTAATGAATGGGAAGATCACCTTAATGAATATATCTATGATCATAGGAAAAATCGCTAGTATTTTTCCAAAATAAAAGTATAGATCCTATTTAAAACTGTTCTCTTATTTTGATAGTGATCAAGTCTCACAAATACAACCTAAGTGGTTTGACCAAAAATACAATAAGCATCACAAAACGCTTGATCTCTCTCATATATATATATATATATAAAGGGACTTTCAAATGAGAACTATTTATAGTCACATATTCTTATTTTTATTTTTAAAAAGTTAACCAACTTTTGTGTGTGTATATATATATATAGGGGCTTTCAAATAAGAACCGAAAAATTAGAAAAAACCAAAAGAACCATTTATGGTCATATATTCTTATTTTTATTTTTAAAAAGTTAACCAACTTTTTGTAAAGAACCAAATGAATCATTTCTAGCCACATATTTTATTTTATTTTTTTTAAATTTTACTCAAAGCGTATTTGTTTATAATATTTCTTTACCATAAAATTACTAATTATTTTAAATCAAAAGTCTTATACATCGTTTAGGTTTTGATTCGTATTATGAATTTGTCCATTTATGTTTTCGCTTTCCTATTAAAATTGTTTTGTATTTTAAAAATACATTTCAAAACTTGTTTTTACATTGAATTTTATGTATAGATGCACATACACATATATGCATATTAAAATTAAAAAAAAATGTTTAAAGACCAACGGATTAATCAATGAGATAGAAACATGAAATTTAAACTTGTAATAGGATGGGATAAACATTGTTTGAAAAAATTCTTTCTACGGTTGAATATAACAATAAAGTTTGTCAAACGAACTATGCACTACAAAATAAGTGACCATCAGCGATTATGTCACTAAAAGTGGTTACACATGAGAATTCGTTAGTGATACTTTGTTAGAGTTATGACATGATTAATTTGATTTTGGACTAAATTTTCAAAAAAATAAAATTTTTATTTTTTATTGATGGATTCGTCCCCTAAAACTAAAGCATCCCTTTTTAATTTTTTGAAATCCGTAGGTACCAACGAGTTTTTCCGTATGTCATACTCATAATTCTACTGGCTCTGATGGTGAGTTTTTCATCTTCCTTGTGCCCATAATACTGCCTCTTTGATGTTTTGAACATTAATCATTGATACTTTAGAACATACAATATGAACAAATGACTAAATTATGATTTAGCATTTCTAACAAACACTCAGACTTTTATGCTTAAAATAAAAAATGTGCTTCACAATCTATGATACAACTAGAGTTCACTATGTGAAAATAAAAATGATACAGCTAGAGTTCACCATGTTGAAATAAATATGATTTTGTAGTAACAAAACATCACAACTCACAAAAATAACAGTTAACCTCTGCAGCTTCATTGTTCTCTCTTTGGAAACCTAAGCAAAGTTGATGCTGGCTGATGACACAATTCAACCTGAAAAACTTCACAGAACTCTTTCAATAATGATTCATGAGTAACATCAATGAGTTCACCATCATCACATATTGAGCAAGACTCACTCAGCAACCCCTTGATGCTTCCAACTCCTCGATCTTTTATCCCGCAAGGAACGATTCGACTGAAAGGCGAAAGATCAGTGCAAACGTTTAACGCTAACCCATGATATGTCACCCATCGTGAAACGCGTATCCCAACCGCTGCTAGCTTTTTATCCCCTGAATATGGCAAAAAAACATCAATTAAGTAAACAACAATCAACTGTTAACTTTCAATGGTGACTGAACACACGATCCACTTACCGACCCAAACTCCAGTTAAACCAGTGACCCGCGAGGCTTTTAGATTAAAAACCGATGAAAGAACCCGAATAACCACCTCCTCGAGTGATCTAAGGTACCAATGAAGGTCCATCTTGTGGAACCGAAGGTTCATAATCGGGTACATTACTAACTGTCCCGGCCCATGGTATGTAACTTCACCACCACGTTCCGTTTGATACAATGGCAAAGGTGGATCTTTGATGTCAAAATTCAAGTTGTTGTATGTACTACCGGTGCCCAATGTGTACACAGGATGATGCTGGAGGACGATCAACGTATCTGAACCATCTTCGTTGTGATCAATCAATGTCTTTCGGTCTTCAAGTATTGATTTTTGCCATGACCATGCATCGGCGAAGGGGATCGCATGTTTATACATATCATAACATTCGCATCTGTAAAGATTACAAACACCTAATTCAAGAAAATGTGTTGTGGGGTAATGCATGCAACGTGTTCGATGAAATGTCTCAGAGAGCATGATCGTACCTTCTTGTGGTGCTTTGATGGGGTAATGAATTGGACTCTGCGGTGGTGATTAATGAAGCCTTTAGTCGTCGTGATGTGTCTCTTGCGACTGAATGAGGGCTATGGGTCGTCCATGGTGGAATTAAGGAACTAGAAGAGAAATTCAGTGCTACTGTCATTGAATTAGTATGATGGTATCGTTGTGTGGTGTCTGAATTTGGGGATTATGGTATGTAGATTCAAGCCCGTTGAATCCAACGATTAAATCGGGAAGATTGGTAACGGCGGAGGAACCAAGAAAATATGTGGAATGTTATTTTTATTGACGAAATTGGGGATCATAAATGTTAATGGTGATAGAACTGTGAATTACTCCGGGAAGGAGATCATCTGCCGTCGAGATTCCGGCGTTAACTCCGGTGAAGGTGCGATTCTTGAAGCTTGAAAGGGAAATAGAGGGAGGCCGGAAGGGATGGATTGAAATTAAAGGGAGTAAATGTTAAATCATAAATATAACATTACATATTATGAACTATATTAGTTACATTAGATGTCTAAAATCATTTACAACCCGTTCTTTAAATTTCATTAAAATATTATTTTTATTTCTGACGTTTTATTAAATCTTTTATTTTAATTCAAAATTTTTTTTTATCATTTCAGTTACTGTGATTTACTAAAATTTGTCATTTTCATCCACTACATTAACTTTGTTAAGTTATTCGTTAAATATGAGCGTATTTTATTCTTTTTAACATTCTAATTGTCTAACTAAAACAAAGTCAATCAATAAAATATTCAATTAAAACTAAAAAAAAATATAAAGCAACTAGTGAGACCAGACGCTTCAATTTAAAAGTTTTGATTAATGCTAACTAGTTTATCAAACTCGTCTATTACACATGTTGTATAAAAATATTAAATAATAACTATTTGGTAATATTAAAAATTAAAAAATATTTTTTTGATATAAAATATGCTTAAAGTTACATATAATTAACCATTATGTAATTAAACAATAACACTAATTTTTTTAAAATTTGTCTTTAAAAAAGTTTTGCTTTTAAAAAATATTGATTTTTTAAATCTCCAAAAAATTATTAAAATGTTTGTATTAAAAAACTTTATATTTCATATAATTTGGTTTTTAAAATGTTTTGTTAATAATTTTTTTATTAGGTTTGTGTTGTATTATAAAAACTAAATAAGTTTTTTAGTATAAACATTTTAATATTTTTTGAGGGTTAAAAATTAATATTGTTTAAAAGCAAAACTTTTTAATTACTAAAGAAAGCAACTTTAATTACTTAATGTTATTTTAAAGCAAATTTTTTAAATAAAACTAAAAAAAGTTTAAAAAATTATTGTTATTTTTTAATTACTAATGGCTAATTATATGTACATTTAAGCATATTTTATCTAAAAAATTAGTTTTTAATTTTTAATAGTACTAAATAATTATTATTTAATTTTTTCATACAACACGTGTAGGAGACGCCTAGACGGGTTTCTAAACTAGTTAGCGTTAATCAAAACTTTTAAACTGAAGTATCCGGTCTCACTAGTTGCTTTTTATTTTTCTTTTAGTTTTTAATTGAATATTTTCTTGATTAACTTTGTTTTAATTGGACAATTAGGGTGTTAAAAAAAACTAAAATACACTCGTATTTAACGGAGAACTTAACGGAGTTAGTGGAGTGGATGGAAATGACAACAACTAGTTAGCATTAATCAAAACTTTTGAACTGAAGTATCCGGTCTCACTAATTGTTTTTTATTTTTCTTTTAGTTTTTAATTGAATATTTTCTTGATTAACTTTGTTTTAATTGGACATTTAGAGTGTTAAAAAAAACTAAAATACACTTGTATTTAACGAAGAACTTAACGGAGTTAGTGGAGTGGATGGAAATGACAACATTTGGTAAACCACAATGACTGAAATGACAAAAAAATAATTTTTGGATTGAAATGACAAATTTAACAAAACGTCAGGGATGAAAATGATATTTTACTTTTAAATTTATGTAAGTGTATTTTTTATATTATATGATATGGTTATTTGTGAATGAAAGATATGAGATTTACTATTCAATCTGTATTTTTGAAAAACATTGTTCAAAACCCTATAATGTTATTAATATATTTTAAGTAGTTATGAGTGGAGTAGAGAGAAAAAGTAATAACAAAGTTGAAAAGAAGTGGGAAAAAGTAATGATTTTTAGTGTAATTATATGAATCAAAATATGAATAATTTTGAATACTATTGAGTGATTGTGAATGTATTAAAGAGAAATATTATTGTTTATCTGTAATTTTAAAGATTCACTGTTCAACTCTTATAATTTTTATAATATATTGTGAGTAGAGAAGAAAGAAAAAATAATAATAAAATTATAACAATATATTATTTATTTAAAAAAGAAAGAAATATAATGATTTTAAAATAAAGATAAGAAATGGGTTGCGAATGCTCGGAAAGGATATATGAGTTTAGGCACATACCTTTTATTAGTTTTTTTTTCTATTAATTGGATCACTGATGAATCATTAAATTGTTTGATCATTTTCGTTACTCAAAGAGAAAACTTTCTAATTCACTTATACCTTACTTTTATTTTTGTGACATTTTAGACTTGAACTCAACACTTTCATTTATTTTTACAAGATTTTTTATTTATTTTTATAAGATTTTGGAGTAGTAGATGTTAAAGTAAATTAAAATGTATGTGAGTTTCATATGATGGTATTTTCGTGGTTATTAGGAGTTTTTTAAGATGTTAAATGTATTTTTCATAAGTAATTTTACAGCCCGGCCGTCCTATACAGATATGCTATGGAAGCATGCAAATTAATGTAAATAGCAAATAACATTTCGTTATTTGAAACTCACTTTTTTCATATTTGATTAAAGCAATCTGTGTATTCGTAAAGTATATTTATTTGAAAGTGTTTAGATGACTAAAACTAAAAAGTCTTGCAACATCTAAAAGACAGAAAGTGTAGGGTGGTCAGTGTAGGGTTTAGACTTTTAGGGTTTAGTCTAATAAAAGACTAAAAACCCTCATTGTCAACTATCATTTCAAAATAATACCATTAAAAAAATCATATTTATAACTTATGATGCATTTAAGATTCTTTTTGATAAAAAGTTACACCTAAGGTTCCTTATGGCTAGTATTTAACCGTCTTAAGTCAAATTTGATGTTGTTAGATTAACGTTTTTACAACAAAATAATGTTGTTTGAATGAATGTTTAGGGTGTTATTCTTGTTGTGGAATCATACCTCGCGTATTTTCATTCCCTCTACCGCCATTCGGATGATGGACATATCATCATGGATCTACTTATCAAATCCTTAGACATGTTCTTAGTAGGAACGGCTATGCTTGCATTGGGGATGGGGTTACATGTCATGTTTGTTGGATCACAAGCCTCGAAAGGCCAATCGATTCCATCATCAAACTTTTTCGGCCTCTTCTATCTCAAGGTATATAACACTAAATATTATTAGAGTTTAATTAAGTAGTTAGAACACGCATGTAATAATCATGATGCATTGCAGGAGTTTCCATCACGGGCTGGAATGAAGTCGATGGCGCACGCAAAGTCGAACATCGGGTATGCTCTAATGTTGTTGCTTCAAGTTGGAGTGTTGGAGAAGTTCAAGAGCATACCTTTGGTTACGGGGTTGGATCTGGCTTGTTTTGCTGCAGCTGTGTTTGTTTCTTCTGCTGGTTTATTTATTCTCTCACGACTTTCTGTCGGTACCAAATCGTAGGGTTAAGTTATTGTAGGTGTAACAATGATTCTTTAATTAATTTCGTTGGTCTTGGAATAAATAATTCTTTTACATGTATATAATATTAGAAGATACATATTGCTATATGAATAAAGGGCTTTATGTTTGCATCTGAAAATATACTTTACTATAAAACATTTGTTTTATTATATGGATTATTGGAATTTACTTCCTGTCGTTGGTTCAAGTGTCATGATAATTAAACAAAAAAATTGTGTCGATTTGAAACTAGGATTATAGAGTGTGTATTTGTGAATTAGTTGGTTTGGGGGAAAAGTTAAAAATAACTCAAGTAAAAACAGTAAAATAGTTTAAATTTAAGATTTTTTCCATAAATATTTGAAACTTTTTGATGGTTGAAGTTAGTAAAAAAAGAACTATCTTGTTCACGACAACAATTTATGACAGTAGATATTTGGACAGGAAGTTTCATGTATTAAAATACTTAATTCACTCCTTTTTTTCCTTTCAATCATCGTATCACATTGTGAGCTGTGCATATCAATTTACCAAATATTATGAGCTGTCCATTAATTTTTGCTCATAATTCTAGCTTCTAGAATGTACAGTTTCCATTGTTTTGTATTTTCCTTTTGCCTATTTAGGCATCCTTTGTAACAGTCTTCGATAGAGCAATGAATCATAAACAATTAGACAATTTGTTTATGGTATCAGAACAGTGCTTTACACATTCTAAACATACCCACGAACCCTAAAATCGCCAAGAGCCAAGAAACGTCATGGCAGGCGATGACATAAACAAAAACGATTCCAAACCCGAAGGGAGTTCTTTTGATCACGGGTCTCCCTACTACTTACACCCATCTGACTACCCAAGACAAATGCATGTTAACGATGTATTAACCGATAACAACTATCTTGATTGGGTTCAAGAGATGGAGAACTTCTTGTTTGCTGAAAACAAGATGGGATTCATCGATGGGACCGTCAAGAAGCCGAAAGAAACACATGCTGATCATATGGCCTGGAAGCGATGCGATGCAATGATTAAAGGATGGCTTACCACGGCCATGGACAAAGAGATTCGAGGAAGCGTCAAATATGCCAACTCCGCTGCGGAAATATGGTCGGACCTCCGAGAAAGGTTCGGCAAAGAGAGTGCACCTCGTGCATATGAACTGAAACAATCGATCTCAATACAAGACAAGATGGGATGACGATGTCGGCCTATTACACCAAGCTTCGTGGGTTGTGGGATGAGATGCAGTCTTTTCTTCCTACCCCAAAATGTTCATGCAATGGTTGCACTTGTGGCCTTGGAAAATCACTCAAGGAGATGCGTGAAAAGGAGCAGCTCTACGAGTTTCTCATGGGCTTGGATGGCGAGTTCTCAATAATACGGACTCAAATACTAGCCATGAAACCCATTCCGTCCCTAGGAAACGCATATCACTTGGTTGCCGAGGATGAGCAACAAAGGTCAATAACTGGTGGGAAGAAGATAGTCAACGAGGCGGCGGCTTTTCAAGCTTACGTGAAGCGAAACGCGGGACCGAACAAAGCCGTGCAGAAAAATGAAAAGCCTACCGGTCATTGTGATTTTTGTAACAGGGACGGACATACGCGAGATGGTTGCTTCAAACGGATTGGCTATCCGGAATGGTGGTCGGGTACAAAGAACAAACGGGAAAGAGTGAGACCAAAGGCAGCATGTGCAAAGATAGAAAACTGTTCGGTTACAGGCTTGACAAAGGAGCAATATGAACAGTTTCTAAAGCACTTTGCTCCAGAAGATAAGGCGACACGAGATGACGCACCTCGCACAGCAAACATGGCAGGTAAATCTTATCGTAATGATATATGGATTATTGATTCTGGGTGTACGGAACATATTACACACAGAACCGCTATACTTGAGGAAAGAACCGCGTCAACCAACGAAATACCCGTTACCATCCCAAATGGAGAAAGCATAACTGTTGAAGGAAGAGGCAGTCACTTGTTGTCAAATGGAACAAGGGTGCAAGGAGTTCTACATGTTCCAAAATTTAACTATAATCTCCTGTCTGTTAGTAGACTCTTAAGGAGATTTAAAATGTGCTATAACATTTTTTTCCTGAATTTTTTGTAATGCAGGGACTATATTCGAGGAGATTGATTGGAGCGGGTAAGTGCAAGGACGGTCTATATCAAATGGATATGGTTGAAAGAGGAAGGAAAGCGATGGTGGTGACAAAGGATACATGGCACAAAAGACTTGGGCATGCCAGTTATGAAAAGATATCAAAAATAAATGATCTTAGTAAATTTTCTCTTAGAAATAATGGGGATATTTGTTATTCTTGCACTAAATCAAAATTCACAAGAAAACCTTTCCCTGTTAGCATCACCAAAACAAATTCTTGTTTTGAATTAATACACTACAATCTATGGGGAAAATATCGAACGCCCACTCTTTCAAAGGCAAATTATTTTTTAACTATAGTTGATGATTATAGTAGATCCATTTGGGTTTTTTCTCCTCAAACACAAGTATGAGGCAAGTACATGTTGATTAATTTTCACAAATTAATACAGACTCAATTTGAAAGAAATATTAAAAGAATAAGATGCGACAATGGTGGGGAGTTCGTTTCTAATCAAATGTTGAACTTTTATGCTGAGCAAGGAATCATTTGGGAAACCTCGAGTCCACACACTCCACAACAAAATGGAGTTGTGGAACGCAAGCACCGACATTTACTTGAAACGGCTCGAGCGCTCAAAATTGAAGCTAACCTCCCAATAAAGTTTTGGGGAGAATGCATCTTAACCGCCACTTATATCATTAATAGGCTACCTTCCAAAGTCATAGAAGACAAGACCCCATATGAATTATTGTATGGTGAAAAACCGAATTACGATCACATGAGAATCCTCGGTTGCATGGCGTATTATCGAAGCATTGAGACTAAAGGTGACAAATTGAGATAAGAGGAAAACCGGGAGTTTTTATGGGGTATCCTAGTGGCACGAAGGGATACAAAATCTATGATCCAAACCTTGACAAAATCATTATTTCGAGAGATGTAACGTTTGCAGAAATGGTGTTCCCTTTTGCCACAAAAGTCAAAGACAAAGAAGTTGTTGAAGAAGACATATTTCGATGCCCACAACCTTTTGAGACAATTAACAAGCCCACTGAAACAATAATAAGGAGTCCTCTAAGACAAATAATAAGGAGCCCACTGAAACAAATAATAAGGAACAAGTTGGGGAAGAAAGTTTGAGCCCAAATAGTCATTATTCCCACATTGAAACACTTAGGAAATGGAAACCGAAGAATTGGAATTTGATGGCTCATTTGAGCAACAGACCAATCTTGAAGGCCCACATGTTTTTGAAAATATAAATGAAGGAATTGAGGTCCAGAATGAAGATGGTGCACCAACCGGAGAGCCTCGCAACAAGTCCAGACCGACTCATCTTAACGACTACCATGTCCAACTTCCCCCTTCTATAGACCATGCACCACCCAACTCCCATCAACAATCCTCAACGGTATGTCCCATTACCAATTTTGTCTCTTACGAAAAAATTCTCCAACTCTCATAAAGCTTTTTTGGCGGCCATCACTTCCAATGATGAGCCAAAAGATTACAAACAAGTTGTGCAGGTTCAAGAGTGGAGAGACGCCATGCAAAGAGAGATAAAGGCTCTTGAAGAAAATGGTACTTGGACGATTTTGCCTGACGGGAAACGAACTTTAGACTCAAAATGAGTCTATAAAATAAAGTACAAACCCAATGGCGAAATAGAAAGATACAAGGCAAGGCTCGTTGCAAAGGGGTACACACAAATGGAAGGGGTTGACTACCGCGACACATTCGCGCCCGTCGCCAAGTTGGTCACGGTCAAGAGCCTTCTCGCCATCGCCGTCAAGAAAGAATGGATTATTCACCAACTAGATGTAAATAATGCGTTTTTCCATGGTGACTTAACGGAGGAAGTTTATATGCGAATTCCACCTGGATACGAAAAAGGAGGGGAAACGAAGGTGTGTAGATTGAGAAAGTCGTTATATGGTTTGAAGCAAGCCTCAAGGAATTGGTATCAAAAGTTCACATCGGCCTTACTTGATCTAGATTTCAAACAATCTTACGCGGATCATTCTCTTTTCATTTACAAGTGTGGAAAGGTTTTTGTTGCCGCTCTCATATACGTCGATGACGTAATCATAGTAGGCAACGACCAAAATAAAATACAAGAAACAAAGGGCTATCTTGACGACAAGTTTGGCATAAAAGATCTTGGGCCCCTAAAATACTTCCTTGGAATCGAAGCTGCGCGAACAAAGGATGGCATGGTTCTTAGCCAAAGAAAGTACACCCTTGACATTTTAGAAGATAGTGGGATGTTAGGGTGTAGACCATGTTCTTTTCCTATGGAGCCAAACCTCAAACTTGAGCAAGACAATGGAGACACTCGCGTGGATGCCAACAAATATAGAAGGCTTGTCGGGAGATTGCTATATCTTCAAGCCACCAGACCGGACCTTGCATACTCGGTAAACATCTTAGCCAATTTGTCTCGGACCCAAGGCAAAGACATTGGGATGCTGTCATGAGAGTTCTTCGATATTTAAAGGCTACACCAGGACAAGGTATCTTTTTCCCAAAAGAAGAAGGAACCAACTTGGTCACATATTGTGATGCGGATTGGCTAGGGTGTTCCGCTACTAGAAGGTCACGAACCGGGTACCTTTTGCTCTTGGGGGGAGCTCCAATCTCTTGGAAATCTAAGAAACAGTCAGTTGTTTCTCGGTCCTCTGCCGAGGCAGAATACCGAGCAATGGCCACAACCACAAGCAAAATACTATGGATGCGATGGCTTTTGAAACATCTTGAAGCTGAACAGAGTGGCCCTACGACTCTCTATTGTGATAACCAAGCGGCCCGACATATTGCAAATAATCCCGTCTTCCATGAACGAACAAAACACGTGGAAATGGACTGTTTTTTTGTCAAAGAACGGGTCGAATCACAAGAAATCAAACCATTTCATGTGGACACTAAAATGCAAGTGGCCGACCTTTTTACCAAAGCATTGGGATCAAAACAACTCGAATTCTTACTTGTCAAGCTAGGCATGCGTAACCTACACGTTCCATCTTGAGGGGGAGTATTAAAATTACTTAATTCACTCCTCTTTTTCCTCTCAATCATCGTATCACATTGTGAGCTGTGCATATCAATTTACCAAATATTATCAGCTGTCCATTAATTTTTGCTCATAATTCTAGCTTCTAGAATGTACAGTTTCCATTGTTTTGTATTTTCCTTTTGCCTATTTAGGCATCCTTTGTAAGAGTCTTCGATAGAGCAATGAATCATAAACAATTAGACAATTTGTTTAGCATGCAAATTGCAAAATGTGAACATGTATACTGAATGGAAATCGACCGTCCATATTCATGATGTTACGTGGAATTTTAGGTAAAGGAGAAATTGGTTTTAGCGGAACCATGTGATTGTCGTGTCTAGATTCATTAAGCTAGCACGTTTTTATGAATAAAATAAAATAAATAAACAGTTTTTACTTTTATAAAATTCGAACCATCGATTTTTAAAATAGAAGATGGCATCTTATCATCAAATGATTATTAAACCTACTGAATTTTTTAAACTCATTGTAACGTGATTGTTAACCCTAGATTTAACGAATAGATATTTTTACAAAGATATTTATTGAATTGTCTCAAATATACAAGTGATATTTAAGATATATGA
Source organism: Flaveria trinervia (assembly GCA_025506515.1). Lineage (NCBI taxonomy): Eukaryota > Viridiplantae > Streptophyta > Magnoliopsida > Asterales > Asteraceae > Flaveria > Flaveria trinervia. Next base: position 100,947,735 of record CM046452.1, read on the forward strand.
GTGTTTATACAAAACATATAATATATCTAGTTAAACGGAGAGGATATAGTTGGTCATGGGTGCTTTCATGGTCACTGTCAGCTCTAGACAAATGTTGGGCCAACATTTCTTCTAAGGTGGATCGGAACAGTGATAGAAACTTGAAAATTCGATTAATTAAAATCTGAAAACAGTGAATAGTTGGTTTGATTCGAGATAGACAGATCTCCAAATACAAGAACACAAATACCAAAATACTAGACAAAAAAAAGAGATGACTATAGGCCTATTTATTATAGTGGATTGCTGGAAGTTTCAGTTTTATTTTAGCCTTTGAAATAGATGCTGAAATTGGACATGGAGGTAATTCGGAATAATTACTTAAATTAGGCAATGAGGTAATTGTGCATAATTGAGAGGATCAATTTGTAACCCATTTGAGATTGTAGCTATTCCATTGATCCTTCCATTTTGGTTCCTATCATTACTTCCCGCCTGGTAAAACGACTTGTCCTCAAGTCGATTGAGCAAAAACAAACCTAACCCAATCATCAATTGTTCCTCAAAAGGTTCGATAGCGAGATGGTGGCATGTAGCAGAGTTGTAAACTTCTGGTTCCAGTCCTTGCAGCTTATATTCTTGACCATTGACAGTGAATATCATAAAAATTTTAGCCCAATTTGCTTGAACTGTATTTAGGATAGCCAACCATTGAATGCCTAGTACCATATTAGCACCTCCTAGGGCAAATGGATAGAAATCTTGTGTGATGCAGAGATTCGATAATTTCAACGAGACATCCTTGCATATCCGGTTGCATCGAATGACATTTCCATCTCCTATTTGGACACCGAAGGGTGTGATGAGCTAGGAGATTATCTGTAGGTCGTTTACTAGCTTATCCGAAATAAAATTATTGGTTGACCCACTATCAATCAATACTACCACCTTAGTTGTACCTATAACTCCTTGCAGCTTCATAGTAGTTGGTGTAGACCGACCAAAAAGAGCGTGAAGGCTTATCTCAGCAATTTCACTTGAGTTAGTCTGCTCATTTATTGCTGTTGTTTCATCTCTTACATCAACGATTTCTAAGACTTGAAAGTTCCCTATTTACAGCGATGTCCGGGACCAAATTTCCCCCCACATCGAAAGCACAACCCTTTTGTGAACCGGGACTATTTCTCCTCATGAGAAATGTAAAGAGGGGAAATGTATGAAGGGGTTTCAGTTGGTATATTGCTGGTTGAAAAAGTAACAGCCGACGAAGAGGTTTTGGCGGTGGTAATGGGTTTTAAATTCTGCCCAAATCGGTTGTAACCTGCCTTTGATTCGAATTCTAATGCTAAACTCATAGCACTATAGAGTGAACGGGGTTTGTGGATTCGAACATCCGCCCTTAGTTCTTCCTTCAACCCGTTTAAAAATACTCCCAACAGGCAGTGTTCGGGCCAGTTTGAAACCCAAGATGATCTTTTAACAAACTCTTGCCTATATTCTTGGACTGACCCGCTCTGTTTAATGCTACATAAGTACTCGTCAGGATTTTGGAATTCTGCAAGGCCAAAGTTTTTTGTGACACTAACCAATTCTTCCCAGAAGGTAATCGGTTGATCTACAGAAAGCCATGAATAGAAATCTAGTGCGTCTCCTTCCAAATGCATTGAAGCAACATCAACTTTCTCCTAATCAGAAATATCATGGTATTGAAAGAACTTTTCAGCCTTTAAAATCCAACCGCATGGGTCACCGTTACTAAAGGTGGGAAAACTAATTTTTGTAGAAGGCCTAAACCGGTAATTGCGCCTCCAAGAGCTTTCCCCCTCTTCGTATTGCTCGAACCTTCCATCATTAAAGCGGCTAAATCGGCTAAATCGGCTACGTGGTTTCTGTTTAGGATTAGCTTGTGATTTGAGCGCTGCAACATCATCTTTCAAGCTTTCAAAAGACTCCAATCGTGAGACAATGGTTGCAAGTTGTGCAGCAATCGTATCAGGATTAGAACCTTCTTCAGGTGAATTATTGTTGCTCCGAGTCTGCACCATCGTGTTTCCCGACAATGGAACCAAATGATAGAAACTTGAAAATTCGATTAATTAAAATCTAAAAACAGTGAATAGTTGGCCTGATTCGAGATAGGCAGATCTCCAAATACAAGAACACAAATACCAAAATACTAGACAAAGAAAAAGAGATGACTATAAGCCTATTTATTCTAGTGGATTGCTGGAAGTTTCAGCTTTATTTTAGCCTTTGAATAGATGCTGAAATTGGACATGGAGGTAATTCGGGATAATTACTTAAATTAGGCAAGGAGGTAATTGTGCATAATTGAGAGGATCAATTTGTATAACCCATTTGAGATTGTAGCTATTCCATTGATCCTTTCATTTTGGTTCCTATCAAGCAGGTTCATCAACTTCTATAGCAGCTTCATCTCCACCTCTCGTGCCTTCACCAAGGGACCCAAGAGCACCGCTTCCTACACCCACCACCACCATTGAGGATCGAGGGTGTACGTTGCCATCATGATAGGCTCATGCTTACTATATAGATAAACTAGTACAGACGAATCATCAAGGAATATATATGTCATAACTTGTCACCCGGCTAACAACCTACTGAAAAATCAATACGAAAATACTACCTATAATCTTTAACATCACCAACCATTGCAACTCTCCAGTGACGCTCAATATTTTAGTAGTAATAGACAATCACATGCTTCAACTTATAGCTTCGTAGACTTTACTAGACTTTACTGCGCAATGCGCAATGTCCTTACCAAAAACAAATGAGCACTTTTCTCATAGTCAAATGCTACAATTATGACTCATCAAACATGTATATATTATTGTCATTTTGTCTAATGAACTCAATTTCAGTGCCATATCAAAATGCACCACAATAACAAATTGAGTCAAAGCTTGATAATAATGAAGGAATCAAATTTTGAAAGTGGAAGCTTGAAACTCATGAATGAAATCTTGATGAGAGCCACCCTAAATGCAAAAAATTTTGTGGGCCAACCACTTGGCCTTCTTTAATCTGCAAACCATTAGAATGTTAAGAAATTTTAAACATCTGGATTGTGGTCTACTAATCTCTACTTCTTATTGTGCTTAATCTAAATTGATTAATTAATTACAACTACCATCGCATTTGGCCATCATGGCATGCACATATACATTATATAAGTTTCTGTTTCATATATGCTGAATAGACAGCATTCTATCAACTAGTATTATCGGGTCCAAACGAGACACAATAGTGGCATTGCTTGAGGCAGCACACAGATAAACTGATTGCAGTCAACGAATATACCTTTGACTTACGAAATGGATTATCCGATGAATCCATATAGGCTATAACTCTACGTTGATCCTAAAAGGTCTCGAATTTCTGTTACAGATGGAAAGTTTTCGCCTGGGTAGACCTTGGCAGCAAGTTGAGCAAAACTATCATACTTGTCCAAAAATTCTTTCTGTTAAATGTCAGTCAAGATATATGGTTATTTTATCTGATTAGTATCAAGAAAAATCTTATATCTTTGAAAGCAAATACATTTGTATTGGTGATTTTTATTTCAAAACCACTAGGATGATGCACTCACAAGAAATAAAGCCAAAATACCTTGCATTTATCCCATAGTGTGGGTATCAGTTCCTCGCATGTCATGTTCTTCATCAGTTTCTTATGCATTGCAGTGATGTGTTTGTCAACCTATGTGAAAAACTAGTCTCATTAAAGTATCTCTAAATCTTAGAAGAAGCGATTTGTTTTAAAGTTTTGATAGTGTCACTCACCCCTGATAAATTGGATTTTACCACCTTTCTGAGATCTGACTTTGACAATCCAACTTGGAATTGGATCTGTAATTATCAAAGAAAACATTGGGTACTTACAAAACAGGGTTGTGAAAATTAAACTATTTAAGTGGGAAGAGATAGAAATGAATATCGAAATTGACCTCCTCTGGAGCATTAGTTAACATCACGTCTTCAATTCTTTTAGCAAACTGGAAAAGACGCTCAAATTGCTGCAAATTATGGTAACCAAACTCACCATTAGCATACACTACAAATAACTTAAAACAAAGTTATCAACAAATAATATGACATGTTATAGTGCTATACATGTGTTACTTACGTAATATATAACCACACTGATATGACGTGAGCAGGATTGTTCATATGATTCACTTGCTTGATGATAGAATTTAGCTAAAGTCGGTACACAATTGGCTAAGTCATACAGGCTGCATAAAACTGCTTCTCATCAGCATGTAATGTAATCATGGTTAAGAAAATCGGTACATTGCATTGAAGTTATTAAATTTGAATAAATTATAGTAAAGTAATCCTACTGGATTAAAAACTATTAATACCTGTTCTGGAATGCAGCATAGTTTTCTAAAAGAAAAATATCCGAGTGTTTTGGGTCTGCCTGGGAAATCTTTTCCAGAGTCACAAACATTATACCAATCTGTCAAAAAAAATCATCACCAGATTAGCTTCAATGATGCTACACACAACTACACCAGAGAGAAAACAATCGGGTTTGTTTCATTTTAAATAACTGAACATATTAGTAGGTAGTTGTTATCAGACTAGTAATTAAGTGCTCACAATTTTCATATATGCCTGATCAACTAAATCCCTGGATTGTCCCTGGATATACTGTTCCATGCGGGTGGCAAGCAATGCAAATCTACACAGAAGCAATTCAACCCAATTGGACATTGTATAACAGTAATTGATACCAAGTCTAAATATACTGATGATTACTTAAAACATGAACAATTTACCTAGGCACAAATGACATGACACCAGTTTGTTTGACGTTTTTGTCGTTTTTTTCTATCTGGTGACGAGCTTCGTCTACGAACTGCAATTTAGGTTACAATTTGATTGATGAATATATGCCAATCTGTATATAATTTTAATCTTATGGTGATTAAGATAATAGTTTAAACTTACCCGAGTAAACAGTGTACCAATTTTATCTTCCATAGCATCAAGTAAAAGGCTTACATATCCAACTGTTTCTGCTTTTAGATCTGAAATATATCGCTCTGTTATACCATGCAATGATATGCATAGCAAAGGATCAATCTTGTGGGCCCAATCTACTGTTGCATAAAAGTCTTCCTGAAAGTCCACAAAAATATAACTTATTAAACTCAAAAAACTGAGCATTGTCCCATGTACAGTTACAGTTAAACATTTTATAATTACTTGTATCCCATCTAGCAAATCACGAAGTGACTCATTTAATGCACCAATGTCCATTGTACCTACATAATTTAGATAAACAGCTCAAGCAAGTATATATAGCATGAGTATAAAGAACTGCATGTGACATGTAATATCACTGATAATATTACCCCTGTTGCTGTCATTTTCATCCATCTCCGTCATGCCTAAATCATCGTCATCATGAATACTTGGTGGATCAGGTGAAGATACTTCAAAGCGCATAAAGAGTGATAAAAATGAACTCTGCAGTTTCAGAAGCAGTGATGGTCTAAGCATAGACAATGGGAGAAGAAAAACCTGAACCTTTATCCAAAAACCAAAAATGTGTGTGGGCACGTGTGTATGTTAACGATAATTTTGTTCACACCTCTTCAACAAGGAGTGGAACAAAAGCTGCTAGCATTTTGGAATAAGCTTCAGAAATCATTGAAGTATCTACATTTTGGTTGGGGGCGGTGGGACCTTCAAACCATACACTTTGAACTTTTGGTGGTTTGGTACCAGCCCGTAGCTCATTAGCAAATTCACGAGTCTGTAAATAGATCACAAAAAAAGTCAAAACCAATAATAGCAAATCAATTTGGGTTTTGAAAATTTTGTTGCATGTGCATCCAGATTTCTAGTATCTCATCAAACTTGTTGCAAAAGAAATTTCACAGGTTTATACATTTTACCTCGTGACGTAGAAGTTGATTAAAGGAGCTACAATATGTTTTCCTCAAAGGAGCCAGGCTATTTTTATCCAGAATCTGTAAGTGCATCATATGTTACTTAGTGATAAAAACATAATTTTATAAGTAAACTAAACATTGTTTATATTTTATTATTGAAGTTTCCATGTAATTTACCTTCAGGTGATGCAACAGGAGAGCATATGTCTTGCATTTATTGTGAAGATCAGCATGATCAGGCTTCTTCAGTTGCCCACGCTGCCCATTGTCAAAATACCCATAAAACTCTGGTTGATATGTGTAAAGTGAGTGTAGAAATTATAAAAAAAGGAACACACACACACTTTAAGAAACAAACCTGAGAGAAGTTTCTTTTATCATTCATCATAGAATCTACCAAGTGAACAAAATAGTCTCTTAAAAATGCACAGGCTCTTCGAACAAAAGTCAACTTTGTTATCTCAAGGAATGCCCTCTTTTCCTTTACCTGTGGCAGAATATGCATAAAATATTACCACTTTCCACATCAAGAGAAGCATTACTACATTATAACATGGAAAAGTATAAAAGATTAATGAATATACTGCTCTAGTTGTTGTATAGCTGGGATCCAAAGCATCAAAACCACACAAAGCATTTCTTAGCCATTCACATGCTTCAATATATTTACACAGATGTGTCTCATCAAAGGTGCCTTCAGTTAAACAATCCGAAATCTGTAATGGATACAATCTTAAATTATGATCATATATATGATTGAATTAGTTAAATACAGGATTTGAAAATAATCTACCTCTGAAGGGATGTGCAATCTTTCAAGAAGAGCATCTAGTTCCGCAGCCAAAGCTTTATAATTGAATGATTGCATTTCCAGCTTGTTATTGCGTGTTTCTATCTGTTCACACAATTTGAAAGTCATCACTAAGCTATAAATTATAATACTTGACTGGCATGTTTATCTTAGAAATATGAACTATTATAGCACGATGTCCATACGGCCTCAATGTCCTCTCGCATATGTCTGAGCTTCACATTGAAAAGTGCCAACCATTCATCCATATCTTCAACACAAATTGTGGCTGACTCAAGTCCCTGCAATACCTGCGGAATTATAAAGCATAAGGCATGGAGAACCCCATATGGTGACTGTGCTACATGAACGACTATGAGTTAATAGTTTTAAAAAGCATGAAAGATGATGAAATCCACTTGAAATATATAAATGTAATGGAACATTTATATTGTCTTATATTATGCGTGATTTACCTCGTCTACTAAATGCTCACTTTCCAAAATTGCATGCACATTTGCTGCTTCTAAAGCATGTAGTTCCCGTTTTAACCTTTCAGAAAAGACTTCTGCTTCCCCAATGCCCATGACGTATCTGATCACAATGTCATTGCCAAAATTATTGAGACATAAAAGACATTTGAGTATTTAAACAAAGAAACTTATCTTATAATGTATCATTATTAATATCTGGGTACAGATAGTGCCAGCTATATCTAAATGCAGGCAGGTAGTATAAACAAATACACACATACGTACGTGTCTAGAAGAACTTCCATTTCCTCTTCTTCTGCTTGTGACACAAGATCATTTCCAACTGTAACTGAGGCGTCATCTTCTGAGAGCAGATCTCCAGAATGTCCATCTGTTAAATTCTGTTGCTTAGACACTGCTGATGTATGTTCCTATAGAAGTAAAAGCATTATGGCAAAAAATGATATAAACAAAAAACAGAGTTAGAATAAATTGATCAAAATGTGGAGGTCTCTCAAGGGTAGATGTCTAGGTGAAGACTATATAGTCAAATCAAACTAGACTTATTGCTAGCCAATGTCATGGTTTCCAACCTCTTCTTTCTCAATGATAGATCAAACTACTTACATCCTAAAGTATTATACAAATCGGTCTTCTAGTGACATATATGTTTATACATAAATAATAGTACTAGAAAAATTCGCACGCACCTTAGCCCAAAGAGCTAACTCCACAACATCAATACCGACAACTTTCGGTACTTTGCAGATATGAAGAATACAGACCAACAGACGATTCCTGGAAATCATAAAATGTAAAACAATTATACATGTTTATAATACTAAAGTCTGAAGTATCTAGAACAGGGATTAATTACCTGTCATCAAGATTGCGCATGGTCCATTGAATAGGAGCTACTCTCTGGTTTCTAAGATTATCAAAACCCTATTGGCATATTAGAGCATGAAGCAAGATACAGAGCAACCTTTATAAGAGAATCTAATACTTAGCTTTTTAAAGGCAAGAGAACTTGTAAAAAACTTTGTGGATATGACAAAAGATTCATTACCAGCATGAACGTGCATCCACTGGGGTCACTAGTTAATACCTCCACCTTTCCAAGATTCTTCAGCTTGTATATTTTTGCTTGCTACAGACGTAAGGATTGGCCGAAATAATTTAAATATTATGACTCTCAATTAGCAAAGATTACACGTCTAACAGATGTATTTAAGATGGGGAAAAGCCTCCAGACTCAGAATTTATTGTACAGAATGCAAGTACAACAAAAGTGAAGATAGAGATAGAAACAACGAAAGTTATGGTAAACACCTCAAGAACATTGTCATCCGTATACTTTAAGACGCGGAGAAACGCCTTACTTCGTTCACCTTTATCTTTTGCTGCATAAACCACAGATAGACAGAGATGAGATTTGTAAGGAACATCTTTAATTAAGTGATCATATTGTTAATTTAAAACAGCCATAATGAAAGAGGGAAAGCAAAAGCTACTGAAGCAAGCAGCCAACATAACCAAACATGTAAGATTGGAGTCATAAAGCAATAAGGAACATGTAATACTCCACATTATTTATTTTTTAAAAGTACAAAGAAAGAGCCATCATTGCAACAATGACAGAGGGGCTACTATGAACTCGCTATGTTTCAGTTTCTCTTATAATCATCTTCCATATCACAGAACCTTTTTTTTTCAAATAGTCCATCAATGACCAAAAAGTTCCATCACTCCTACACTAATAATACATCTTCATTAATTCATCTCCAGTTTCAGTGATTGAATACTTCAATTACTAAAACATTAAAAATAAAATCAAGCAGAGCACATCACTGCATCACATGTGAATCTTTCAATCATCATCTCCAACCGAGTTTACCGAACTAGGAAGTTCCCAAAAGCATCAATTGTAACACGTAGTAGCACCAAATAAACAATATTACGACTTACTACACACTCATTACAGCAGTATTACTAACAGTAGATAGATATAGAGTGTTGGAAGTTTGTTATTTGAATGATAGACGTACGATCGAAAGAAAGTGATGGAGAACTTACTGGTGATGGCAAGAACCCTAGGTTTAGCCATCTGGCCTTTGCCAATTTTTCCTTTACCCCAAGCCCCCTTGCTTTTCGCAACACGAATCGCCATTACAACCTTCTGTTTGGTGCCTTCAATTGCAGCTTCACAGGCTCGCCATAGCTCCTTTTCATTGGCGATCGATTTCGCCATTTTCGCCAAGCTCTCTGAAAAGTATAGATTTGTTCAGATATTTCGATATATAGATGAAGAGAGAGCTCGTAAGCAAAATCAATCGAAGAGATGAAGACCAATTCAAAAGCGTCGTCTTCATATGACAAGAATGAAGAATGATTACGCCAGATGTACGGATACAAGTTGTTCTTCATCAACTGTTTGCGACTCCATGCACGTATCGATCGATGGTTTTAGTTTATGTAAATTGCAAAATCGGTCCCTGAACTAATCACATGTTTTCATTTGTGTTCTTTAATGTTAAAAGTATGTTCTAACTTCTAGCTTTTTCTTTTGTTCCAAATCCTAGCAAAGTCGCTCCAGATCAATGAAAAAACACATGAGGGTTCATGTGACTTGCTTGGATTTCGGAATTAGTTTTAAAAAGAGTTGGTGGGACACGGGTCGGCTTGTTGGATTCCGTCTTCAACCAAGTCAGTTGTCGATCCGTAGGTTTACTAGGTGAGACCAAAAGCGAAACTTACACTGGTTCATCTCAATATGATTCAGAGTTCAGCCCATATGCTGTTTGTTGGATAAACTAATTCCAAGCATGGCTAACTGCCTAAGTTGATAATCGTGTGGTATCAATTATAGCTCTAGGTCATGATCAGAACTAGAAAGTATCAAAATGATAAGCCGATAGCTGAGTGGCACAATCATTCATGGTCTGTCACGGGCCGGTAGTCAGTTCTGACCGTCCAGATTAGTTGCTCTCTTCTATTCTTAAATATCTTAAGTTACAAATTTGGTAATGACAGTTTGACTCATTAACACCAATAGAGATTAAAATTGCTTATTACATAACACAAGGTGTCTTTTATTTGAGATCATTTTTAGAACCTTTACGATAACAAAGATCGTTTTTGAATGCTATGATTAAATCAACTCATGCAATTCTTATTTATAACAAGGTCAAAAAATGTAATAAAATACAAATAAAACCATTAAAAAAAGTATCAAGAGCACAGCTAGCTGCAGTAAAAACAATAACATTTTTTCAGCGGTCGGAACCAGTTTGGAAATCGGGTTCTCAAACGGGTAAGTCCAGGTGGTATCTAGAATACTGAATCCGGTATGAAACCTACAAGTGAGTTAAGTTGGAACAGGGTCTTGTTGAAACCAGTTTGGCAATCACGCCAGGCTTGAAACTGATTTTTTTATTTTTTTGCAATGCCTAAAGAGTAAAGGGTCTAATTGAGACTTTGAGAGTTGGCACTCTAGAAAAGCCCATATAATGAAGATATGGACTTTAATAATCCAATAACATATTGTTGAATTTTTAAGCCCAATTAGAAACAAATGGGTGCCATAAGTCACAACTTTATTGTGCATTTATCCTGCTCAAACTCCTCACAAATAGAAACTGCATATAACTGCAACAATCTACCCATTACAAGGGTACCTTTGGCCTTTGCTGACACTTCAAATATTTAAAAGATAATCAATACAAAGTAATTTGACCACTGACTTGTTTAAAAAATAGATCAAATCTTGACGAGATTTTTCAAGGTGCAAACAGGAAACAATTATGTCCCTTAAAACCTTAAATCGTCAAATGGCATACAGAGTAACAGAAAACTGTGTTAATCATGAGAGCTAAACTGAACAATCTCATAGAACCAAAGGCGCATGAATGAGCGCAAACATAGATATGTGCTTTCATAATACTACCATTGTGAAACCATAGGACTGCAGTAAGGTACAGGAAGTTTCAATATAAGACTCAACAAAACCCTAGACCGTCCATGAATATGTACTGCTCCAAGTGAGTGGCAAGCAACAACAATTCTACATAGAAGCAATAAGACCCAATTGAGAATAAATTAAATAATTGGTACCACTGCTGAACATACCTCAGAAATGCAACGTATGTCATGTGTAGACCAATTACGTAACTTAAATAATACGCCTCAAACCTGCAAATGAAACAAATCTTACCAAAAGGAAGATATCCTTAAAATAAACATGTTTAAGTAACTTCATCGACAACCATAACCCTACAAAAGCATAAAAGGAGTAAACAAATCAACAGACCTTAAGTTTTTCTTGGCAGGTAACTGAAAGAGCAATAGCCATACCATCCACCATACAGTTTTACTTGGCAGGTAACCGAAAGAGAAAAGGAGCAATATTCAACTACCTAATATTTACTTTCTAATACATCTCCAGTCCCATTTGCACCTCACCTGATCAGAGGGGCGAACCTACATCATTCTTGGAGAAAGGCCCTCACCTTGCACCTACCTTGCCTCGCTTGAGTGCCTAGGCGTGCACTTTTTGCACTTTTTGCACTTTTGATTACCATGATTAAAAGTATGGATAAAACACCCTTTTTGCTCTCTTAAGTCTTATCAATAGGACTCCTTGTCTTTACAGAATTTGATGATTTCAGTGGTTGTATAGGAAAACTATCCACTTTTGAGTTCCATGTGTTGCTTCAATGTTCCAATGGTACCTGTAAATGAGTATGTATGGTGTTTTCCTCTTCCTAAACTTTAATGAATTTAGATGGTCACCATCTAGAAGCAAATCTCCAAAAGGTAAACAAACAAACAAACATACCCCAGAATACTTCACTCATAGACAGGTTCTAAGGATAAATCTCTAGAAGGTACATCTTGTAATTTTGTCCATATACAAGAAAAAGCACAATGTTGCAAAAAAAAATGTTATAAATAAGGGACGCCATTAGAGACAATATACTTAAAAGGATGAGTAGGACTAAGGACCAACTAATTATTTTACATGGAACAAGATGAATAAGAACACCATGAAAGAATATGAACTCTCAAATCAATTATAAACTTGTTACACAAACACAAAAATGGCGAGACGACAAAAACCTACCTAGATTTGGTAAGGCCTATACCGACTAGGCAGTATAAGTTACGATTTTACAAATAATAAATACTATAAGAAGCTTCTGCAAAGGCATGTTTGACAAAAATACTCCAACACAGACTAACAAGATCAATGAATAACGATAACCAGCTAGTGTAATTTCCATCAACCTAAAGGCTTAGCCTTGCGTATATGACCCATGCTATTCACAAGATCTTTCCGTGTGCAGACTGGAAACATATTAATGTTCTTTGGCGCCTTCAATCGCCATAGAACATATGGAAAACTAAGTTGATCACGAGAGGTAAACCTAACAACCTCATTGAACCAAAGGCACGTGAATAAATTAGTCACCGGAGTATGCTCTCTCACAATCACAGAAGCCTCATTCAAAGCTGCACAAAAATAAAAACAGATGATCATACATTTAAATTGCTACATTATGCTATCATGTTAAACGACTTGATTACTCTATACCTTTCTTGCCATTAAATCTCTTATCTTCAGGGAGGCCATCATGCTGGTATTGAGTGATTTGTACTTCCACTTCTTCTGGGGTGGCTTTGTTCTTCTTAACTACTGCCTTTGCCTCATCATACACACTACTACGGGCCCCATGTTCAGAAATTGCAAGCACAGATTTTGAGCGCCATAAAAGTGCCTCAAATACCCCTAATGGGTCTCTCCTAAATTGGGATTTTGAATCTACCCATATGGAATATCTTGCATTAGGAAAGAGACGATGTGCCAGCATCTGATAACAACAGCATCAATCAATACCCATATATGTTACTTTAAAGCACTGCGGAAAAATAAAAAAATTACCTTTGGGATTTTTCCGTTCAGCCTCTGATCTCTAAAGGGAAGATTTTTAACAATAATAATGCGCCATTTGCCAATAAAACGATCTTTGTTAAATATATGTCCCTGTTCTTCCTGTGTTGCAAGAGTAACTTCATCCCAAAAAGCTACATAGCAGACCTGCATTAACCAATTATGTGAGATTAAAAAAAAAAGGATTTTATATTGATATGAATTTTGCATTAGAATATGCAGACCTTCTGAAGTGATGCATCTGACATCCCAATAGGTTGATAAAGATCATCTCCACCACCAAATGCACAAGTAGAAACTACACTTTTGCATGTTTGCATGTAACTTTTGTCTTCGTCTGATATTATAAAACCTCCATTTTCACTGTAGAAACCACAATGTACAGATGAAGTTTCATTCACCTGCATTATCAGTTATTGATAAATTAAAACTAACGATAATTACATGAATTAAAACTCTTTACTTAAGTCAAAAGAGGCTGTAACCTTAAAACTTTGCTCTCTCTGACTAAGAGTTTGATAACCAGTAAATAGATTAAACCTTGTGGTCCCCGACTCCTGTTGAGAATCTTTATCATAAGGTGTATTACTCTCTGACATATATACTACTTTCTGAATAGAAACAAGTGGATCTTTATTGAGGGGGAAATCAAGATGCTGAAGTTCTTCAGCAGGTAGGAGCTTCAAACAACCTGAAACGATTATACAAATGTTTTTCATAAAGTAGAATGCAGCGGTCACATGATCCTACGTGACTTCATCATAATTTATTCCCAATTAACAGCACATATTGTGCTTTTCGAAAGGATATTAGATCTTCTAGATCTAATTCCTTTCTTAATGAACTTGAGATATCACTGGCATTGATGAGTAAGATAAGTACAAGCACTTCATCAATTACTTTATCACATGTTTTTGGAGACATGGGAAGTTTTGGACCGACCCTATATCTCTTATTATGGCCCGTTTATGTTTTCTTGTTCAACAAGGGTTAAACCCTATTCTGATTCTATTTATATGTCATCATGTACTTGTAATTTCTCATCATGAGAGTTGAGAGCATAGCAAATAATTCCTGGTTGCAGCAGAGTAGATGTAGGTCAGATTAGACATTAGACCATACCACTATAAATCTTTGTCTCGTGTTCGTTTATGTTCTGCAGCTGATTGTGTGATTGTGTGTGTTTGCAATACCAGAATCCCTAACACACAAATTAAATAAGGAATAAATGGGAGGTGATCTATGCTTTATAAAAACAGAGCATTAGAAATGGTGTGGTGAGGTGGATATAATCTGTGACTGAAAGGTAGGAATTTGATGCTATCTAATGCTGCTGCTAATTGATAATGTAATAATTTGATTATGTGGGGTATTAACTCTTATCAGATTCTGGTTTTTCTTTGCACGATTGCTGCGGTTACGAAAGCGAGTTAATTGAAAGACTGGTCGTTATTTGAGCAGCTGATATGGATATACAACAAGTGTTCTTCTTATGAATGCCATGCATCACTGAAGCATGTGTTTATGAACAAAAATTTTATATCAGTATGCTCAAAGGCACTATATGGCTTCCTTTGGACAGCTATCTTACCACCCCCATATAATGCATTCACCCCACACTATTAGGTGGAGTGCTATACAAGGCAGGGGGTTATAAAACATGAAAAAAAGCGCTCAAAGACTCAAAGTGATTAGGGCTGCTTGATCTGGATCATTTCAATCTGCAAACACATGAATTATCAATTACATCACTCAAAGTGATTAGGCATCTTGACTTCTTGACCAGCTACATATTACATCACTCACCAAATTACCAATCACCCTTATAGCAGGTCCCCAAATGTGTATGTGATAAAGTCCATATTCCAACAATTGCCACTGAAATCGTAAGGTTTGGCAGGCATATATATGTAGTTATGTACTCATCCTAATGCTAGTCAGAATAAAGGTATTTGTCATTAGCTTCTGATATATGAATTCAGAAAGACTTCCACAGTTTGATATTTGATATTTTCCATACTTTGCCCTAATAATCTAATAGATAATAACAATCAAAACTTAAGCAAACCACACTGTCTAATCAGCTAAATCAATCAGGTCTCGCTCTAACAACACATAAGACTATGTAAAATCAAAAAAACAATTCAAATGTTTAAACAAATTAAAAATGACTTACGTGGAGCATCAAGGCGATTCAAGTTGCCCTCAGATTTCTTAGTCGGTGAGACTACTACACTAGGTTTTTTTTCACGGATAACAGGTTCCGATTCAATCGTTCTCGATCTCCACCCAATCTTCGAAGCCTCAAAAACGAGAAGTAGTAATGCAGTAAGAAAGAGTAATAGGGGCCACCATCTGGTTAGCTGCTTGCAAGTTCGATTAGCGAGCTCGCTTTTCCCTCTGAACTCCGATTTCCGGCGTTTTCGCCGTGGTCGGGACCGCATCCTGCTGCCGAATTCATCGGGTTGGTCGTCGGTCACCGGAATCGATATGCTGTTGTTGAACATTTGGAGAAGTGAGATCGTCGGAGATCTGTACACCGGTTGTGTGTTGATCTCAGCCCACTCCGGTGAAACTCCGGGTTATAATCTTTTTATTCGATTGGACTTCGGGGAACCGACCTTCGATCCTACATCTTAACAATACTATTTCCCTTGTTAATAAATTAGATAGCTCTTTCACGAGTTAAAATAATAAACATCCTATTTGAAAATACGAAAATAAGAAGTTATGAATATAAGATTGTGATGTAATAAAATATATTTAGATGTGAGAAAATAGAATCATGATTTACATTGAAACAGAAATCTTGTTTTATAATAACTAATCGTTTGTTATGATTGTGTTTATTTTACGAATATTGATATTTTAAAAATATTGTTTAAAAAATACGATGTTTAAAGTATTTTAACTTTAATAACGATTAGCTAGAATATAAGTTTAATTTAACTAAATTAATTCTAAGTAAAATATTTTTGATGTAACATTATATTTATTTTTATAAAAAAGTTACTTTGATTAACATGATAGCAAATAGTAAATTTGTATTTATTAAGGAAACTATATTTATATACTAATTTATAAATTTGATTGTAATAAAGATATAGATAAAAATTCTAGATGGACATTCTAGAAAAATAATACGTGCCTTATAAAAATTTTAATTTATTATTATAGACTTTTATTATTCTTTTTAGTAAACTTACTTGGTATTCCCTATGAGTAAATGTTTAAATTAAAAGTTTCCTTTGACGGGTTTATAATATGTCAGGGGTTCAAGCCTGACTTAAGAATGTTTTGTGATTGTGAGATTTTTTTAAGGTGTTTCTGGTTGAGTTAGGTATGGAGTTCCATCTTGAGGTTTTTTTAAATACCGTTTAAAAAATATTAACTATTTAATAGCAATAAATTTGGAGTGAAATTTTTGTGTAAACTTCTTGTTGTAATCATTGTTTGTTGTTTGTGTGTTATCTATGTTCCTAACTTCTTACACTAGTTTTTTTCCGATGCTATCTGGTGTTTAAAAAATAGAAAAAACAACCAATCACACACATGTAAGCATGTATTATAAGACTAGGTTAGAGTCCATGTATTATATGAGTAGAAAAAATAAAATATATCAAAATTATTAGTTTCATAAATATCTTATTTTTCTAAATGTTATAAGTTTTTGATGAAATAAAAATATAATTAATATTTGAAAATTATTACGTTATCTTTAAAGATAAAATTTAGTTGAAATCATATAATTTTGTATGTATTAATAAATTATTAAAATAAAAATAATTTATATTTAAGATTTTTGATAGTTAATTTAATTGCTTAAAATAATTATCATAATATGAGAAATGCAATAAACACAAATATAAATATATATTTGTTAAACATATTTAGTAATAAAGGAAAGTCAAACTGATTGTTGTTATGATTTTCGCATTTATTATGAGAGAGAGGCGTTAAATAATTTTTTGTTATACTAAAATGAAAACACGTGTCGCATGATGTGCTAGAATGACACGTGGTTTCAAAAAACTTCAAAAAATGGCTTCAAAAAACTTTTTTTTATTATAAGTTATAGATATTGAGTGTTACATTAAGCTAAGTCGTGACCGTGTATTAAAATAAGCTGTCATAATGTGACGTTAGATGTGGTTCCTTATCACATGCATTTAAGTTTTACACTTGCGAGAAATAAATCCTATACGCGTACAAAACTTGATCTACATACGTGTCATAACTAAGAAAAGATTTTTTCGACATAACTACAAATACATGACATACACACAAATAACTACAAAACTTAAAATTTGTGAGTGTCTGAAATAAAACCACCATTTTTCATCCATTTCATAACCACAAGGGATATCTTTCATAAACTTTTTTAGTAACGATTCAAAGAAAATCATACACACATATACCAGGTCATGAACAATCATCAAATACATCAATAGTATTATTTTAATCAACATGTTTTAATCACTACAATTTTCAACCCTTTAATCATGGAAAAAGAAACTTCCACCAATTTTCAGGACTTATACATTACTTTTCCTTATTTTCTTTTGAACTTATAAATACAATTCTAGAACCAAATCCATTATCAGGCTGCTAAGAAGACGAAAACCGTAATCGAAGAACATTCCACAAATGAAGTAAGCTTCAACATCAGCATCTCTTCTCCCATTCATGAATTCATATTCTAAGTCAAAATCCCTTTTCCAAGATTTCCATCACCCAATCAATTCAACACCTCCTGCATCCCTTATATATAATATTATCATTACTGCATCAAACCCCCGTTTCAGATAATCATCTTCCCCAAAATGCAATCTCAACCATCCTCATCATCACCGTCGTCGTCGTCGATACTCTATCGTCTGAAGTACATGCTGTCGGAGCACCCCACCGTCGTCGGATTCCGGTGGAGCCACGCCCAATCATGGGGCGCCACGTGGGCCTTCCTCTTCACCTCCATCTCCTTCTACTTCGCCGTCTCCGTCACCCTCCACCTCCTCCTCCTCCTCCTCCGCCGCCGCTCCCGTCCGGTGCCGCTGGGCCCCATCCCCGCCGTCCACAGCCTCGCCATATCCGCCATCTCTGCCACCATCCTCGCCGGAACCCTAACCTCCGCCGCCGCCGAGATACGCCACACACGGTGGCTCTGGGGCCGTACGAGAACCCCAATCCAATGGCTTCTATGCTTCCCTCTCGGCACGCGCCCCTCAGGGCGCGTGTTCTTCTGGTCATATGTCTTCTACCTATCACGTTACCTCCACGTGTTCCGTACATTCTTCACCATATTACGACGTCGTAGGCTCTCCATATTCCACCTCTTCGTCAATTCCATTCCGATGGTAATGTCATTCCTCTGGCTCGAGTTCTCACAGTCTTCTCAACTGTTGGAAATCGTCTTCACTTCATTCACGTATTCCATTGTTTACGGATACCGATTCTGGACGGAATTGGGGCTACCAACGGCATCATTTCCATTAGTGGCCAACATTCAGATCATCTTGTTGGGGTTGAATTTCATCTGTCATTGTGGGGTGTTGTTTCTGCAAGTGTGGGGTGGTGGGTGCAATGGAATTGGAGCTTGGGTCGTTAACTCCGTCATCAATGGTGGTTTCTTGTTCTTGTTCTTGATTTCGTTTGTTAAAGTTCGTTGGATTCGTAAAAAGGCGATGGAATCAATGGTTAGTAATGGGAAAATTGATTGAGTTATGGACCATAACTTATGGTGATCAGATGATTAATATCGTTAGTTTGAGGAGGATCGTCGTCTCTTAAATTAGGAGTTGACTCCATTTTTATTGACTGGTACAATCTTTAATCTTTGAATTGAAGTTATTCAACATGTATGGTTTATATATGTACAGATTATATAAACACAGCGTTAGATGCGGTCAAAGTTCGATCTTTCCTATAGTTGAGATGTAGGAAACTTGTTTATTTTGTTTGTAATTTTAGATTCAAACAAAGAGCATTATAATGTTGTTTTAATGATATCATTCTTTTTAACAATTATTTTAGCAACGCTATTGTAAATATTAATTAATTAATTTATTACGATAGTCGTTTTAAGTATGCAGTTGTATCATGTGATTACGTAATGAGATAGCCCATTATTATGGACTTTTGATTAAAAATAAAAGTGGCACATGTCACATAGAATACTCATTAATTAGTATAATATGCATAGGTTTTCTTAATTTGTGTTCTTAGATAATTGTAAGAATATATAATGAGGTTGAACTATGTGTTGATTACAATTCTTTTTTGGCGTATATACTGCTTCCAGCAAAATAAAAGTTTTAGAAGTCACAAGACATGGAGGCAAAGGCTAAAATTTCCGGTCTTTGTTTATATATATATATATGTATGTATGTATATATATGTATGTATATATGTACGTGTATATACGTACGTGTATATATATATATATGTATATATGTGTATATATGTACGTGTATATACGTACGTGTATGTACGTACGTGTACGTGTATGTACGTACACGTACGTGTATGTACGTACACGTACGTGTATGTACGTACACGTACGTGTATGTACGTACACGTACGTGTATGTACGTACGTGTATGTACGTACGTGTATGTACGTACGTAGATGTACGTAGATATATATACGTATATATATGTACGTATATATATATACATATATACATATATACATATATACATATATACATATATACGTATATATATATATCAATCAATGTCAAATCTGTAAATCTGTAAATATTTAATAGATAATTAATTTAATTAAATGCTTCAAGGGTATAATAAGTACATTCTAATTATAAATTTAGAAACAACTAACATCTTTTAAATTTATCTTTCTCTCTCTTCATAATTAAACATAATTTATGTTACTTTTAATTAAATGCATTCATTTAATATCAATACTAATATTTGGTATGTTGGTGGAACGATAATATTTTTTACACATTTTTAATAATTAATTAGTTGTTTACGTATACGTAAACATTTGATAATATTCTCTTTGTACAATTAAAGTAATTAGGTACATGCTTACATGTATGTAAACATTTGATAGTATTTTTTCATATTTTCAATAATTAAGTATATTCTTGCGTATACGTATTATAAACAAAAAAAATCCAAAAACCAACTTGTTCTTTTCTTTTTAACCCCACAAAAGTATAGATATAATGCATGTTTACGTATATGTAAGTGGATTTTTTTCTATTAATAAACATTTATAATTGAACAACTCTATATAAGTATCATTTTTGTTTGTTGACCCAAGTTTACATATATGTAGCTAGAGTATAATATATGTCATTTGTGTTATGTATATGTTCTATGATGAATTGTATACACATGAAGAAAAATTGTTAAGAGAAAACACCAAAAAAATGAGAAAAAAATATATAATAAGATACAAATTTGTAGAAACATAAATTTGTGTGCTTTTTCAACCAAATAAATCACAAGTCCTCATTTTTGTATAATTGCAAAAATGTAATAGATGATAACTTTAGAATATAAAGTCTTATAGTTACGTATATGTAAGTACGAGTTACATATGTATAATTATGGGATATGTATACGTAACTCGATGTAACTCGTATGTGCTAAATATAACCTGTAGTTTTACTTCTTTAACTTGTGGTTAAATATATGTAACTAAACAAAGAAGATGAAGACAGTTCTTTCATCATCACCGACTTCTTTAGAATGCATCTTCTTCTTCTATTACGCGATTACGAATACGTAAGTCATATACATAAATCATCATCCTCGTTCTTCAGATGAGGATTTCTTCATCAATTTCTTCAAATTCGATTGTTCATCAGCTTGGTGAGTCTTTTGATCAAGAAATAGTAGTTATCCATCCTAAATGGTATACGAAATAAAAAAAACTGAAAAATAGGGCTTGAATCGATCAATCATTAGAAAAGAATAAAGAAACTATTACCTTCTTGAGTATATGAACGCTGCAATGGATTAGATTTTTCTTGAATTTTGTTGTATAGAAATGATTGAAGCACTAAATTAAGAAAAAACAATGGAAAAAATTGAACTGGTGAAGAGTCCATTGAGAAGATTACATGAATAGAATGGAAAATGAATTAGTATAACAGTGATGTAGAAATTTAGAAATGTTCTGTTAAATTATGAATAAGTTAATGATTATGTAAACAATTCTATATACTAATTTGTTTGATTATAAAAAAAACAAGGGATTTAAGTCAACAATGTTAATTTACTAAAAATAAGTTAATATAAAAATTACTAAAATACCTTTTAGAACTAATAAATAAAAACAAATCATAAAAAATTTTGATTGGCTAAAATTAGTTTTTTTGGTTTTCTTAAAAATAAATGGTTTTCTTAGGATCCCTCCCCTATAATATATATATATATATATATATATATATATATATATATATATATATATATATATATATTATATATGTATATATATATATATGTATATATATATGTAGTATATATATATATATATGTATGTATAATATATGTATGTATATTATATATATGTATATATATATGTATGTATATATATATATATGTATATATATATGTATGTATATATATATATATGTATGTATATATATATTATGTATATATATATATATGTATAGAGGAGGGTTCTAATGAAAACTGAATTATAATTAAAAACTAAGAAAACTAATTTATAGCCCTTGATTTTTTAATCTACGGTTAAGATTGAGTAACGACAAGATTGTAATTAAATAATTTTTAAAGAATTTAATTAAAAGGTTCTAGGGGTATAATAGGTAAAACACATACTATGAAACCTCTTTTTTGATTAATTAAATCCCAAAAATCATTCACTCTTTCTCCTCTCTCTTAATTTACACTAAAACTTTTTATTCTCTTTCTTATAAAATTCTACTAATATGTTTCTAACACATTTAAACTTCAAATCATACTAAAATTTTTATATTAATAAATTGAATTCAATGGAAGTAAGAACGTAAGAAGATGAACACCATCTTAAGTATATGTACATTGTGTTACGTATATGTAATAAAATTCTTTATATATAAGACCTTATGTTACGTATACGTAACCCAATCAAACTTCGATAGAAAATTTTTTATTAGATAACTTCGCAATTTGTTCTCTTAGAAAATGAGTTTTTAAGTACGTATATGTACCAACGAAGTTACAAAAGTTAAATACACGTATCAATAAAGTTGTATATATGTAGCTCATAGATCAAAATACCATAAAGGTGTTAACCCTATTGGTGGTTGTTAAATCATTCGTGTTTTTTTCATTCCATCATTATCATTACAATTCAATGTCATTTCCAATGTAACTTTGTAGTCTAGATCTACAACAAAGAGGTTCAAGTGTATATGGACAAGAAGATCGTAGGATTATAAATATGTAAGTCGTGAAGTATAAGAACAAGATATATTTATTTTTGTAAGTTACATACATGTAACTCGTGGTGTTACATACATGTAACATGTAGGATTATAAATAAACAAAACTAAAAAGACTAACATCATCATGAATAAAGTGTACAATACAAAAGAGCTAAGATAAAGTAAGAAGAAGATATAAAGATATAATGATTGTCATGTGAAGTTTAATTAGCCATCCAAAACTCCAATTTAAATTTGATGAAACAATAAGGATCAAAGCATGAATATTATGACATGTCTTAGTTCATTCCAATAAGCATTCCATTGCCACTAACGACATTTTATGTTCACCAACTAAGAAATTTTAATTTTAATTTTCTTTTAAAACTCAATAGATGCATAAAAGCAAGAAACAAAATTACGATATTTTATTTAAAATAATTACATCTAAATCGTTTTTATGCATTTTTGGTATTAAATTTCACCCACCACTTTTGACTTTTTATTGCCTCTTATGTGTTCACAATAAAAGAATGAGGTGTTTGACAAGCCACTAAATAATGAAGAACATTGCAAAAAGAAGTTCAATTAATAAATGGAGTCCGATCTCAATGGATTACATTACGATTCAATTTTTTCTTGGTGTTTGAGATGGAAATTGGATACAATATTTAAAAATTTATAATAATAAAACGTATTAGGAGAGTAAATAATGAAGTTCCATTAAAGTTATAACTACCTAAAATAGTGGAGTTGATATTTACTAAAATGTTCTTTAAATATAAATAAATAAATAAAGTATTTAAAATATATGATTGGTTGGAGATAGTTTTCATTATTTTCTCTTATAATGTTGGTCTTTATTTGATCCCTCCCCTATATGTATATATATATATATGTATATATATGTGTATATATATATGTATATATATATATACACAGGGTTAAGTTCTATTAAGAACTCATGATTATTATAAAAACCCTTTAACTAAATGTAGACATTTAATGAAACTCTTGTGTCATAAGATGATGTCAAATGTCTCTTCTTTTTTTTTAATAAGAAAAGGCATAAATGTAATTTAACAAATTTATCAAATTCAAATTTAACAAACACATGACAAGTGTCCTCCCCTATGTCCCCCTATATCTTTTTTCTTTATATTTAAAAACTTTACCTTCTTTTTATTTAAGCTCTTATAACTTTTTTATAAATTGTAATTTTTTTATAAAAATTTCACCATTAAACTTATCATATTTTTCTTTTTAATTCTACTATAGTATTGCAAAAGAAAGTTTCATCCGTACGGACCGTACATAGTTATATCAGATTACAATGTTAATTCCAATGCTATCTTGCAAACGACAATTGATCATATAATCTCGCACTACTGTACCAAACTTTTACACCCGATATTACACCACACCAACTGATAATAACATCCTTATTACGACAACCAAACAACCAAACGACATTA
Organism: Flaveria trinervia; assembly: GCA_025506515.1. NCBI lineage: Eukaryota > Viridiplantae > Streptophyta > Magnoliopsida > Asterales > Asteraceae > Flaveria > Flaveria trinervia. Next base: position 100,971,734 of record CM046452.1, read on the forward strand.
CATCATGTTATACTAATGTAATCTTTAGCAAATTTGTAACAAAAAAATCTAGTTACACTTTTAAATACATGATATTACACCACTCCAACTAAAAGTAGCATAATCATTACAACAACCAAATAACATTACATCAACATAAACCAATGTAAACTAATATGAACTAATATAAAATGATCTGTAAACACAATAGAATCATTAACCAATGTAAATCAAATGGTTTTTAAATGTAAACCAGATGACATTACAGCATGTCCTAATGACTTAGCACTACATCTGGAACAAAACAACCTAAAATATAAACCAATGCAAATAAAAAAAAGTATTACTCGTACATAGCTACATCAAGTTACACTGTTATACTACTGTAACATATAGCAAAATTGTCACGAAAACCAGACTGTAAACCAATGTAAACTATTGTAAACCAATGTAAACCAATCTGTAACTTCGATGTAAAATGGTATACTATAGATTTTGTTAAAATTAATGGCACAACTAGTAGTCAAATGCTACACAACTAGCATATGTTAAAAAATATGCTACACCACTTTTTATGAACTGTAATCGAATCTTCGATCACAATCAAAAATATCTTCACAACAACACCCACAAGGAAAACAAAATATCAAATCAACAAATCATACAATGCAGCAAACCACTAAAGTTGATATTTCAAGTGAAAACATCAAAGATTTTGACTGATTAAGCAAGAAAAACACAATACATATAAAATAAATCAGATCTGAAAGAAATGAGTATGAGTATATTTCCATTTTCAAGATCTCTTGAAATAGTTGTGAGCCATCAGACCCGACTTGAGTACCTTGTTGGAGTGGCAAATATTGCCAGTCAGAAGCATGTTAATCGCCGGATATGTAGCGGAGCTCCCACCGGAAAACATCCACATACCCGATTTCGCCCGTCAGTGATTCGATTTAGCCCCACAAGAGACCCACCAACGGAGAATGTCGGTTAGCTATCAACCGACAACTCACTGGAGTGACTGTTGGTAGTCCCACCGGAACCCACTTGAAAACCATTTCTAGTGCGGCTCGAAACCGACCCGGATGAACTAGAGTTACTGCTAACGGTTGGTCCGACCCACAACAGCGAAATGGTCCGACCCTGTATAGCTTCAACATCTATGACGGCGGCTCACGGGCACCGCTTGAATCATACCGAAGAATACCCTCTCCGCTCGTTCACAGGTAAAGATAGTGGGGTGTCGAGGGTTTGGCTGACAATGGGGTGATAGTGGTGAGGATTGTTGGTGTGAATGGGTTGGGTTGGGTTGGGTAGTGGTATTTGATTTCCAAGAAAGAAAAGTCAGATTGCAAAATGACACAAATGCCCTTGATGTCATCCTAACCATTCAATAGGAATCTAGATTTTAATATTAAATCAATAGTTGTGGATGGGTGGTTGGGTTAAAGGGTTTTTACAATTACTTAGAGTTTTTATATGAACCAAATCCTATATATATATATGTATATAATATATATGTATGTATATATATATGTATGTATATATATATGTATGTATATATATATGTATGTATATATATATATAGTATGTATATATATATATATGTATATGTATATATATGTATAGAGGAGGGTTCTAATGAAAACTGAATTATAATTAAAAACTAAGAAAACTAATTTATAGCCCTTGATTTTTTAATCTACGGTTAAGATTGAGTAACGACAAGATTGTAATTAAATAATTTTTAAAGAATTTAATTAAAAGGTTCTAGGGGTATAATAGGTAAAACACATACTATGAAACCTCTTTTTTGATTAATTAAATCCCAAAAATCATTCACTCTTTCTCCTCTCTCTTAATTTACACTAAAACTTTTTATTCTCTTTCTTATAAAATTCTACTAATATGTTTCTAACACATTTAAACTTCAAATCATACTAAAATTTTTATATTAATAAATTGAATTCAATGGAAGTAAGAACGTAAGAAGATGAACACCATCTTAAGTATATGTACATTGTGTTACGTATATGTAATAAAATTCTTTATATATAAGACCTTATGTTACGTATACGTAACCCAATCAAACTTCGATAGAAAATTTTTTATTAGATAACTTCGCAATTTGTTCTCTTAGAAAATGAGTTTTTAAGTACGTATATGTACCAACGAAGTTACAAAAGTTAAATACACGTATCAATAAAGTTGTATATATGTAGCTCATAGATCAAAATACCATAAAGGTGTTAACCCTATTGGTGGTTGTTAAATCATTCGTGTTTTTTTCATTCCATCATTATCATTACAATTCAATGTCATTTCCAATGTAACTTTGTAGTCTAGATCTACAACAAAGAGGTTCAAGTGTATATGGACAAGAAGATCGTAGGATTATAAATATGTAAGTCGTGAAGTATAAGAACAAGATATATTTATTTTTGTAAGTTACATACATGTAACTCGTGGTGTTACATACATGTAACATGTAGGATTATAAATAAACAAAACTAAAAAGACTAACATCATCATGAATAAAGTGTACAATACAAAAGAGCTAAGATAAAGTAAGAAGAAGATATAAAGATATAATGATTGTCATGTGAAGTTTAATTAGCCATCCAAAACTCCAATTTAAATTTGATGAAACAATAAGGATCAAAGCATGAATATTATGACATGTCTTAGTTCATTCCAATAAGCATTCCATTGCCACTAACGACATTTTATGTTCACCAACTAAGAAATTTTAATTTTAATTTTCTTTTAAAACTCAATAGATGCATAAAAGCAAGAAACAAAATTACGATATTTTATTTAAAATAATTACATCTAAATCGTTTTTATGCATTTTTGGTATTAAATTTCACCCACCACTTTTGACTTTTTATTGCCTCTTATGTGTTCACAATAAAAGAATGAGGTGTTTGACAAGCCACTAAATAATGAAGAACATTGCAAAAAGAAGTTCAATTAATAAATGGAGTCCGATCTCAATGGATTACATTACGATTCAATTTTTTCTTGGTGTTTGAGATGGGAAATTGGATACAATATTTAAAAATTTATAATAATAAAACGTATTAGGAGAGTAAATAATGAAGTTCCATTAAAGTTATAACTACCTAAAATAGTGGAGTTGATATTTACTAAAATGTTCTTTAAATATAAATAAATAAATAAAGTATTTAAAATATATGATTGGTTGGAGATAGTTTTCATTATTTTCTCTTATAATGTTGGTCTTTATTTGATCCCTCCCCTATATGTATATATATATATGTATATATATGTGTATATATATATGTATATATATATATACACAGGGTTAAGTTCTATTAAGAACTCATGATTATTATAAAAACCCTTTAACTAAATGTAGACATTTAATGAAACTCTTGTGTCATAAGATGATGTCAAATGTCTCTTCTTTTTTTTTAATAAGAAAAGGCATAAATGTAATTTAACAAATTTATCAAATTCAAATTTAACAAACACATGACAAGTGTCCTCCCCTATGTCCCCCTATATCTTTTTTCTTTATATTTAAAAACTTTACCTTCTTTTTATTTAAGCTCTTATAACTTTTTTATAAATTGTAATTTTTTTATAAAAATTTCACCATTAAACTTATCATATTTTTCTTTTTAATTCTACTATAGTATTGCAAAAGAAAGTTTCATCCGTACGGACCGTACATAGTTATATCAGATTACAATGTTAATTCCAATGCTATCTTGCAAACGACAATTGATCATATAATCTCGCACTACTGTACCAAACTTTTACACCCGATATTACACCACACCAACTGATAATAACATCCTTATTACGACAACCAAACAACCAAACGACATTACATCATGTTATACTAATGTAATCTTTAGCAAATTTGTAACAAAAAAATCTAGTTACACTTTTAAATACATGATATTACACCACTCCAACTAAAAGTAGCATAATCATTACAACAACCAAATAACATTACATCAACATAAACCAATGTAAACTAATATGAACTAATATAAAATGATCTGTAAACACAATAGAATCATTAACCAATGTAAATCAAATGGTTTTTAAATGTAAACCAGATGACATTACAGCATGTCCTAATGACTTAGCACTACATCTGGAACAAAACAACCTAAAATATAAACCAATGCAAATAAAAAAAAGTATTACTCGTACATAGCTACATCAAGTTACACTGTTATACTACTGTAACATATAGCAAAATTGTCACGAAAACCAGACTGTAAACCAATGTAAACTATTGTAAACCAATGTAAACCAATCTGTAACTTCGATGTAAAATGGTATACTATAGATTTTGTTAAAATTAATGGCACAACTAGTAGTCAAATGCTACACAACTAGCATATGTTAAAAAATATGCTACACCACTTTTTATGAACTGTAATCGAATCTTCGATCACAATCAAAAATATCTTCACAACAACACCCACAAGGAAAACAAAATATCAAATCAACAAATCATACAATGCAGCAAACCACTAAAGTTGATATTTCAAGTGAAAACATCAAAGATTTTGACTGATTAAGCAAGAAAAACACAATACATATAAAATAAATCAGATCTGAAAGAAATGAGTATGAGTATATTTCCATTTTCAAGATCTCTTGAAATAGTTGTGAGCCATCAGACCCGACTTGAGTACCTTGTTGGAGTGGCAAATATTGCCAGTCAGAAGCATGTTAATCGCCGGATATGTAGCGGAGCTCCCACCGGAAAACATCCACATACCCGATTTCGCCCGTCAGTGATTCGATTTAGCCCCACAAGAGACCCACCAACGGAGAATGTCGGTTAGCTATCAACCGACAACTCACTGGAGTGACTGTTGGTAGTCCCACCGGAACCCACTTGAAAACCATTCTAGTGCGGCTCGAAACCGACCCGGATGAACTAGAGTTACTGCTAACGGTTGGTCCGACCCACAACAGCGAAATGGTCCGACCCTGTATAGCTTCAACATCTATGACGGCGGCTCACGGGCACCGCTTGAATCATACCGAAGAATACCCTCTCCGCTCGTTCACAGGTAAAGATAGTGGGGTGTCGAGGGTTTGGCTGACAATGGGGTGATAGTGGTGAGGATTGTTGGTGTGAATGGGTTGGGTTGGGTTGGGTAGTGGTATTTGATTTCCAAGAAAGAAAAGTCAGATTGCAAAATGACACAAATGCCCTTGATGTCATCCTAACCATTCAATAGGAATCTAGATTTTAATATTAAATCAATAGTTGTGGATGGGTGGTTGGGTTAAAGGGTTTTTACAATTACTTAGAGTTTTTATATGAACCAAATCCTATATATATATATATGTATATATATATATATGTATGTATATATATGTATGTATATATATGTATGTATATATATATGTATGTATATATATATGTATGTATATATATATGTATGTATATATATATATACATATGTATGTATACATATATATATACATATATATATATATACACATATACATATATACCTATACATATATATATATATATATATATAATATATATATATATTATATATATATATATATATAATATATATATATATAAACTTTTTGTGTTAAGTTTGTGCATATTTATTGTTAATTATGCAAGCAGAATACTGAGTTTTTTTAATGATGAGTCATCCTAATTTACCTACCCTGTCATATTGAAACCCGAACTGTTAGTCATGCAGGAGTCCATTTCATTGTTAAGAACATGGCTGAAGCAAAAAAGTAGAGCGGAAAACATGAGAGGGGCTTACATTAACCATTTTGGGTATGATTTGTGTTCCAACATGTATATCATAATGTGGATTATTATATGAGCCACTGACTATAGATAAAGAAACAAATAAAAAAAGATTAAGGTAATGCGTTCATTCTAATTTTATTATAATACTAGTTAAAAGGAGAGAATGTGAGAATGACAATTGACGGACAAGTGGTATAACAAATGCTTTGGATGTACCTGTTTATCTTGGATTATCATGATATAAAAAGAAAACACAAGTTTGAGTTACAAAATTAAATACACTTTTTGCACCATGAAATCATACCCATAGGCCATAGCACCACAAAGAATAATTATGTACAATATGGTTCAAAACAACTTAATGTTATCATGAAGTAACCCGATGATTTCATAGGTATTCACTAGAAACTCTCGTGAGATTTGGTATGGTGTGATGTTATTCTGGTTCATATTTGATTTGCTTAGCAATATGTAATTACATATTTGTATTCAAAATCAAATGCAACATTTAGTTTGTTGATTATTGACCTAATCTATAAGCAAAGTTAAATTCTTGTTTCTTATCTTATGACCACTTAAGTTTATCTTGCGATTACGTTTTCTTATTTATAATTGTAGTTAGTTTTACTTTCTCAACCAAACCCATATATAGTGCAAAGGCGTTCTACTTTATGATCAAACAAAGTTTGATTAAGCACATGATACTTGACTGTTTTTGAATACGATAGCTACTTACTTTGTCTATCATAAATTAGTTAGGTTGCGTTGATTAATGACTTAACAATTGCCATCATTGTGCAAGTTAATAGTATCGTTATTAATTAAACTAAACCTCTCGTGTAATTGAATGTAACATTTGTAATCCAAACACAAACTTATAAACCATTAAACCACGAGAAAAGCCCAACAAAACATTACGAACATCATGTTTATACAATGTAAATATTAGAATGCTATTATTATTTTGCTAAGAAACTACTAGAAAATCACAAAAATGCCTCATTTTCAAAAACCATCCTTGAAGCATGTTTGTTATCAACAATGTTCTATACACTTTAGACACTTTCAAACTATGTCATGTACAATTAGAGGTGCACATTCGATCTGGTTCGTAAATCTGAAACTAGTTTCCGGGTAGGATTTGAACCACTTTTCAGACTTAGACTTTTGGGCGAACCCGATTTGTAACGTACCTATCTACCAACATGAAATTGGTTTGAGGCTCTATATGTTGAAACCGGTCAAAACCGATCCAATCTTGTTTCAAACCGAAATGGTCTTGCTCCGTTCCGGTCTTTTCTCCGTAGAATCTGGTTTCAATCCAAATCGGTTTCTGAAGCGATTTGGTTGGGCACAAAAATTGGCTTCGTGCACTCTAAGACATAACAAAGTTATTATTTGATTTACATAAAATACCGTCAAGTATACTTATTCAAAGTAGAAAATATTGTTAAATTAATCTTTACGTGCACTTACTAATAAGAGTGACCAAATAGCATTTAGTCTAATTGTATTAAGATATTGTATTATTCGTTTTAAATGGTCACAATTTAAATTTTGTGATATTTAATGCAGTTTAGGAGTGGATTAGTGAGTATTTTGCCGCTTATAGTAAAACACTAAAAATGAAAGAAAAAAAAGGATTGTTAATAGTATTTTTCAAGATATGAAAAATAAAAGGATATTTTTTATTAAAAGAATAAAGTGCGGAATAAATATATTTACAAGGAGAGTAGTTCTCATATAAAAGATATTATAATAAATAAAACTCAAATTTCTCTATCTTACTCCACTTCACACATTAACAACCTAGTATAGTCTATAGATATACTAATAATAATTAGAATGTAATGCAATGAATAAATAAGATGCACGCAGAGGTTTAAGTTGCCTGATTCAAATACGAATTATAGTTTAAACCATCTAATACCTTTTGCCTCACTATTTATTTATTTATTTTAACGCTCACGTGATTATTATTTATAATAACGACTCAAACCTAACCGATTAAACTAGAGAGTTATTATTAAAAATATATAGTTGAGTTTTTGGTGAATGCAGCGGTTACAATTTGACCAATGCAAGTTGCCTTTATCTTTGCCTACTTATATGGTTAAATGTACCCTTCAGCTCTCGGATTTGACCTTAGGAGACTATGCAATTGAGACGAGTATTTATTGAACTGGGTCGAGTTTTCATCAAACACCACACATTTAAACTTGAATTTGGCTAGAATCAGTTACATTTTGTCTCGTCCAAGTTCAAATACGAAAAATGGATCAGTAACATATATTATATGATTGTGACGGCAAACATATTTTTACAGCTAATGCTAATCTTTAAGGATATTCAATGAAACAATGTCACATTAATTTCGAGCACGCATATAACACATAGAAAACGAGCATAAAATGTTATATAACATATAAATAAAATGGTTTTTAAATAAGCCCATGAGCATAAAAGTAAGAGTTTTGAGTATATATTTCAACTCAAGTTCTTATCTAATTTTTAGATTTCTACATGTATGCTAATAATATTTGGCCAAATTTGAATTGTTGAACTTTGCATAATATATAGACCTGTTCTCGGCTTTGTTTTTATGATTTATCGAGTACAATTTTTTATAGATATTTAACTCGAGTCTTTATTCTAGTTTAAATCTTCCTTGAGCCAAGGTCGAGTTAACATTAGAAAACTTGTCGATGTATCAAATTGAGTTACAGCTTAACATAACACTATCAAGTCGGTCAAGATTGACCATAACCATTCTTTTGACTAAACACACGTTTGAATTAACAAAAGCAGCATACAAATATTATTTTCAAACGATAATATGTCCTTGTAAAGAAAATAACAATAAATTGCTGTCATGTTTTGAAAAAAAAAACATTTCTTTGAATAATTTAAGAATGACGGGATAAGTATAAGGTTGAGAGCAGTTGTTTCTTAGAATTATGTGGAGATCATTGTTTATAAATCAAACCAAACACACAACGTGTCACCACTAATAAACAAATTTCCAACCCTAAACAATTATTTAACTAATATTTAACATTTAGATGAGGCGAGACCTTTATTAAGCAGAACAATCGTCAATTATCCATTTAAAGTAATTTAAGCTAAAGTTATTCGGATAGACAAAACCCTTTGAATCTCTAATTACTTTTAGATTCATGTGGTAATGGTAGTTGTGTGGTGATTCATGGTCGTGGGTAATGAGTTATTGATGGTTGAGCTGCAATGATGCGCTTAACGTGGCGGGAAAATAAGAGATGTGAGACTATTTGAGTTGGTAGTATAGTAATAAGTGTTAGTGATGTACTCTTTAAAAACTATACAGATTAAACACGATTATAAGTAGTTTAGTGTGTCTTATATTATGATATGGTTATTAGAAAACACATGAGATATGATGTTTAAATACATAAATAACCATAAAGATCACTAATAAAACATCTATTAAAATGTATTAATTTATTATTATGTTAATGTCAGCGCGCATGATTCATGAAGGCAAAAATTCGTAGTATGAAAACAGTCATTTGACCCCACAACTTTTTATATATGTAAACATATTATTAAAAATGATTCATTCATAAGTTTTCCGATGAAAATATTTTTATAGAATACACTATGTAATGATAAAAAGAAGTTTTACAAACTAACACCTATCACAACTAGTAAAAATAATTTTGTTGCTCACTTCTCTATGACAAATGCGTAGAAAAATAAATCCATATAATTTATGACAAATTTGCTGTGCAATTTACTTCTTTAGACAAAATTTGCGTCAGAGTTGGCTGCACGTTTCCTAAGCATACTCATAATTGTTATTATTATGTTAACAGTGTATTAATATTTAATAGAACTATTAACTTAGTATTGTTTCAAATTAAATACTATGTTTTCGATGCATTTACAACAAACATTTTTCTTATATAATACTGTTTTGATATTGCGATAAAGATTTTGTATCAGTCACACGTTTGCGATATACACTTCTTTATTTTGAAACCGATTTAGAATTTGAGACGCATATAAATACAAAATATTTTATTTAAACACTGGCATACTTCAATTAATTAAATTGATTGAACTTGTGTCGCAATTGTGTCTCAAATTTGCTATGGATTTGCAACAAAAGGTAGGATTTTTTTGTTGCTTCTAGTTGAATATATACTTGTAAACGCAGGTTTCTATCTTCGTTCTTAATAATTCGCAAATATGTAGAAATAATTTTATATATTAAACGATACTAATTTCTAGTAGGGTGCAAGTTAAGTCACTCACAAACATCCAGAATCACTAAATATTCACGTATGACGTATGACAACAATCACAACACTATACGAACTTTTGATCTCATGACACGTGACTTTAATTGCAAGAATGTCTAATTACAATATTAAAGCAAATAAATTTATTAAAGAAAAGAGGAAAACATCAATTTTAAACGTATATATAACAATTACCAAATACCAAATATCATATCATAAGTTATATATTACTATATGTCTGTGAATGGGATACGTAGTTTGGAGTATGAGACGATTCATGGTCATGGATGGGATCTGATTCGGAGTCTTTCTCAATCAAATCACTTAGGAATCTAATTGAGGCAAACAAGACCCCGATCGATCTAGACCCTATTGAATGGTTGACTTGAATCCCTCTTAGTGTCAACTGTTTCATTTGGACAGCCAGACTAAATAGCATTCCAACTAAAGAGGCGTTAAATCACAGAGGAATTCATATTGCTGGCAATGAATGTTCATTATGCTTTGGTAAAAATGAATCCATCCAACATCTATTTTTCGAGTGCCCGTTCGTGGTTCACGTTTGGGCAAGCATTAATCACTGGTGCCGATGTACATGGGGGCAGGAGCTAATTCGGTGAGAAATATCTTAATGCAGGTGCTCAATATGAAGGTTGCGAAATTGATTAAGCAAGCCATATATTCAATTGCAGTTGTTACATTATGGTTTATATGGAGAGCGCGAAACAACATTGCCTTCAATCCTAATTCCATTTCTACTGCCAGAGTGGTTGAACAAGTAATCCATAACTCGTTTTTATGGGTAAAAAATAGAGGTGGTTCTAAGAATTTAGATTGACAAAAATAATATACTTTTGTTGTAATTTGTGTTTGCTATTGTAATTTCTAATGTGCCTCTTGCCGTTGCTAATGGCTTTCAGTTGATAAAAAAAAAGTCTGTGACTCTGTTCATATTTACCCCAATTAACAGAGAGTAATAACAAAAGCTCTTTGGTTATTGGTTGAAAGACGAAATTATTGCGGTCTAGCAAAGAAACGTCCAACAACTTGCAAGTCTTATCGTGCACGACAAGTACACAGGATTATACCTCGATGCATATCAGATTTTTCCCTTTTTTTATTTTCCTTTTTAGAACAAAAATATAGATTTATAATTGGTTGTGGTTTGTTTGTTCTCTCCTCCTTGGAACGCCGATAGAGTAATTTACAAAAATGTTCCCTATAATATTTCCCAACATGCACTTTTAATCCTTTACTCGTATAAATTTCAGTTTTGGTCTTTTACAAAGGGAGAAGGGACCACACCTTTTATTTTGGGTTAGTGAAACTTTATTTAAAGTTAAAGTTTTGTTTGGCATCGATGGATACAATAAAGGCAGTTGCAACTAAAAAACTAAATTTTATGAAAGATAACACAAATGTAACATGAACGTTAGGTTTACAAAGGTGACAAACAACAACGAAACCCAAACGTTTTAATAGGAGGGTCATCATAAAGTTATTTTCGTTACCGAAAACAATTAAGGGCTCCGACTAATCATTTTTAAAAGAACATAGTTTGCATAAAAGCATTTTGACAAATTCATGACTAGGGGTTCAAGAGACCCTTTTGACCCTTACTTGACTTGGCCTCTGATGACAAAGCATGTATATATTAACAAGTCATATAATCCTAAGATATAAATAAACAACAATTTATAACCAAGTAAGTTTTTATACTAATAAACTTTATTAGCATTATGCTTGTATCAAGCATTGATAAAATTTAATAACATAAATATGATAATGTTATAAATAAGCAGCAATCTTTTTATCCACCGTACTTTATTAACGTTATACTTGTATCAAGAAACAAAAGCACAAAATAAAAGGCCAAGGGACGAGAAGTGTACATTTAGCAATAATCAAGGGAAACTTCTACGATTCAGGCTTCAATGGAACTGTTGTATTGTCTCCCTCACACAAAACAGAGAAAGATTTGGCTCTCGATTCAACTAATTCCTCATCATCTGCCATTGCCAAATCATCTATAGGTACTCACCAAATTCCCGTATTTTATTATCATCATCGTCATCACCGTCTATTCGATTCGGTAAGCATGACATCTGTTCCTAAAATTCCCTATCTATGCGTAATTGTTTCATTCGAGGTTGAACGAATTGTTTACTTTACGATTGTAGATCTAATTTACACTTTCATGTTCAATTACGTGGATTTGTTTACGATCATCGTTTGCGCTCCTGTTATTATTTCCAATTTCTAGCTATAACAGTTTAGGGTTGATCTATACTCAGCTTTGGATGATGCGTAACTGTTTCATACAACAAGTTTGTAGATCTAGTCTTAAGGATGTGTTTTCATCTGCTAGTAGGTGTAGTGGATGACTGATGTGTGTACTGGATTACGGTATTCTTTGTAGCCGTTGGACTGGAATTTCAACTGTGAGATAGGTTTGATGAAAGTCAACCTCATCTATCATTGATTGTAATTGTATGTGTAGAGACTACCTGTATATTTTCTTTTCAAAATTTAGCATATTTATGTTTGTCCGTATAGACAGATTTGAGCATCCAAGGACATTCTTGTGGTAAAGTGACGTAATCCTCAACCAAAAGGTTTTGGGTATGAATCTTGCAGAGTGCATGTGTTTACTTGGGAAAATAAAAAGATAGATTTGAGCATAGAGGGACCATGGTGTGAAATTTGTAAGCTTCTCAGTGTTCTAAGAAGTTAAGAAATCTATTACTCCAATTGACAATCAAACAAGTAAGCTTTTTGGTGGTCTAGTTTTTGGGTGCTATAAAGGAAGGTACATTAGTACTAAGTAGTTGAATAGCACTGTCATATGTCTTGAATTGATTTGGCTTAGTACATGTTCATAGTAATTAGCCTCAACCAATTTATGGTTGAAGTTAATGATTGATGGGCATCTTTAAAATCAGGGCTATGCACAAATTGAGGACCCCACAATTTGAGTGTAACTGACTTGTGGCTCAGTTTATGCTGGGAGAAAGATAAACATATAGTCGGTCGTCTTAGGAAGCATGATATGTTTGGAATTGTATTGTTTGGAAGTATGTAATTTTCATAGATGTTATTGTTCAGCTCAAATTGTTGTTTGTATTATACCACTTTTGCATGTGAAGTTTTTCTTTATGTTTTATTTCTATCATCAAGACAATTCTGATTGATTTTTAATAGATCAAAACTAATCCTGTTGATTCCTGAAGTAACATATGAAATCTGAAATTCTGGAGAAAGTATTTCTTAGTATAGTAGATTTCTTCCAACTTCTATATGGTACAAATAAGTTAAGGATAGGTGCTTGCTTTGGTATCGACTCTTGCTGGTTTTGTTTCCTTTTCCTTTTCTTTAAAAAGCTTTCATTTACTACTATTTGCTAGATATAACTGCTATCAGGACATCTATGATCCAGAGGCTTGGTCATCATGACTTTTAATGTAGCCTTTACCAGTTTTCTTAATCATTGTGTATGACTGAGATTGTTATATCTTTTGTTAACAGCAGAAATGAGCTCCATTCTCCAGTCAATTCCTATGCTCCGTGAAAGTTATGTCACTATGTCGTGTTCTGACTTCTGAACGTATAAATTTAACTATACTTTAAGATCATTATATAATCAAGAGCTGCTGGTGCATTAAGTGGGAGACCTTAAACCTGATTATATCAGTAAAGATGGAAGCTTGCCAGACCCTAAACTCAGACACAAACAGTGGATTGAAGCACTACCCTCTGACTCCGTTAAGGCTTTTAAGGGGTCTGGCATGTTTAGTGGTTTACCTTTCAACCGCCTTCATGTTTTTAGTTTATTTCAGTCCAGTGGCTGCAGTTTTTCTTCGGTTTTTTAGCGTACATTATAGCAGAAAAGCATCATCTTTTCTTTTTGGTCTATGGTTAGCTTTATGGCCGTTTTTGTTCGAAAAGATTAACAAAACTAAAGTTATCTTCTCTGGGGAAACTGTTCCAGAAAAGGAACGTGTTCTAGTTATTGCTAATCACAGAACAGAAGTTGATGGATGTATCTTTGGGATCTTGCATTGCGAAAAGGTTGTTTAGGATGCATCAATATGTCCTTAAAAGCAGCTTGATGAAATTACCCATATTCGGTTGGGGATTTCATATTTTTGAGTTCATTTCTGTGGAGAGAAAATGGGAAGTTGATGAAAGTATCATGCGAAAAATGCTCTCAACTTTTACCAATCCATTGGACCCGCTATGGCTTGCTGTATTTCCTGAAGGAACTGATTTTACGTAATTCTCGATTACCCTATATTTCTTTTATAAGTTTATGCATAAAAAATTCTGGAAAATAATAGTTAAACTCTTGTCTTCCATTTTGTGATACTTTTTTGTCCATTTGTTTTAATTGGTTGTATCTTGAAAATAACTGTTCTACTCTACTACCACTTACCCTTTTTGGTAATTTGTCTGATTTTTATATTCAGAGAGCAAAAGTGCATAAAAAGCCAACAATATGCTGCGGAAAATGGATTACCTATACTCAAGAATGTGCTGCTTCCCAAAACAAGAGGTTTTCATGCTTGTGTGGAAATCCTAAGGGGTTCTCTTGATGCAGGTTACCTATCTTCATTAAGTACATGAAATTTACACCAATTACTATAAAGGATATATTGTGTATATAAAATAAAAAATGTAAATGTTCTATGCATATAATAAAAAATCGTAATCTTTGCCTGTTCCAGTTTATGATGTGACAATAGCATACAAGAACCGATGCCCAACGTTTATGGACAACGTTTTTGGTGTGGAACCTTCAGAAGTTCATATTCATGTCAGACGAATATCTCTAGAAGAAATACCGGTTTCAGAAAACGAGTGCAACACTTGGTTGCTGAAATCATTTCATCAGAAAGATCAATTGCTTTCAGATTTCATAGCTCAAGGCCATTTTCCTAATGAAGGGACAGAAGGCGATCTTTCAACGATCAAATGCTTGGTAAATTGCACAATAGTCTTAGCCATTACTTCTATATTTGCATATCTCGCATTCTTCTCAACGGTTTGGTTCAAGGTGTACATCGTACTGTCTTGTGCATATCTTGCTTGTGCTACAGCTTATAATTTTCGTCCGTCTCCGATTCACGACTATGTGAAGGGACTGTTATCTGGAAAGAAATCTTGTTAGGAATAGGGAAGCAGCTGGAGTTTTATCAGCTGCTAAAAAACTGTTTTAAGATGATTTTGGTTTGTTAAAGAATAAATTCTTGTATAAGTGGTAAGTGTACATTTTATTTTTTGTAAACTGGGATGATTTGAGTAAAACTTACGACTCAATAGTTTCCTCCAATTCAGTTTGGTTTTCGATTTAATCAGTTTCAAGCTGTATATTGAACACCCCTTGAAACTAGCGATTTTTTTTATGACAGTCAGTTTTAAACTTTGTTCGTCATGACAATATGGTATTAACTAATTCTGAACCTTCAATTAAGTTTAAATGATCAAATATTATACTCACACTAGCCTAAAGAATCACTGACTTAAGAAATATATGATTATTAGTAATGTGACAATATGACATGTATCTTCACTTTGCACAAGTTTGTTTATTAAATGAGCTTCAATTTAACTTAGTTTCATCCGATAATTGGAATTCCAAGTAGCTAATGTTTCTTTACATCATATTAGTAATCAATTACATTACTCTATTAGTCAATATCAATGGAAACGAACACTGATATACCATTGTTTTTGCATTATGTGCAATCATGCTTGTTAATATTAACTGGCAGATAAGCTTAAGAATTTAAAATTATATAGGGGTTGTTTAGAAAGATCTGAACTTAAAAGGTGTCATGAAAGTTGGGTTGACACATAAACTGGTCAACAAGAAATCGTATTTGTTTTCTAAAACTGAAAGAAACTAATTTTTAATATGATTTAAATATAAAAACCTCTAATAAGCATATTTTTAAAACATACACCCAAATAGAGAAGGAAATCCCCTGAAGGCTACCGCACTATAAAGTATAAACTGTCACGAACCTAACTACAACTCTCGCTAAAATACACAATCTTTGCGTGCTACATCGACGACGCCGTCGCCGGTCACCGTCACCACCGCCGCCGCCGCCGCCGCCGCCGCCGTCGTCGTCTCCGATGGAGATTATTATGCGTGCCTGTTTCTCACTTCTTCTTTTCGCTATCTCCTTTTCAGGTGTGATTAATATCCCCAAAGCAATTTTGATCACTCTGTTTCAATTTATGTTCTTCATTAGAATGCAATGCAACTGTTTTGTTTGATCATAACTATTAATTTGTTACTTGTAGGGATGTAATGCAACTGTTTGTTTGAGCATAACTAATATAAATCGATTCAACTTCGTATTCCTGCTAGTTCACGCGTTATGATCACTAATCATATTGTATATACTGCAGAAATTGCTTCAAATTGTGATTTTAACTGGTTCTCGTTATAGTTAGGTCTTTTAACTTCATCGCAGTTATTCATTCATAGATTCCTTAGTCATGTGTGTGATTAACGATTCTACTCTAGAATTTTTTATATGTTTCTGGTTATGATTATAATCGAATTCAAATTTGTCTTTGTGATATGACTCCAAGGAATCAAGAGGCATCTGTGATGTATGTATTTATGAAATAACTGGTGATCTGCAGGAGATGAGGTATCAGCTACGGTGTTTACGCTACAAAACAACTGTAGCTATACAGTTTGGCCGGGGACGCTCAGCGGCAATGCCGGTACCGTCTTAGGTGAGGGCGGCTTCGCGTTGTCACCTGGTGCCTCTGTTCAGTTCCTTGCTATGCCAGGCTGGTCGGGCCGGTTTTGGGCCCGAACCGGTTGCACCTTCGACGAATTTGGAAACGGGAAGTGCATAACAGGAGATTGCGGTAGTACTCTCAAGTGCAACGGTGGCGGGGACCCACCTGTTTCGCTAGCGGAGTTCACAATCGCTGGCGGCATCAGCGATAAGGACTTTTATGACGTCAGCCTTGTCGATGGGTACAATGTGGGCATTGGCATAAAGCCTACAGGTGGTGCTGGAGCCTGCCAGTATGCAGGGTGCATTGCAGACCTGAACATCAACTGTCCGGCAGAGCTGAGAATTGTTGACAGCAGTGGCGCAGTGGTAGCTTGTAAGAGCGCGTGTGATGCGTTCAACGGGCCGGAGTTCTGCTGCACGGGGATCACGCAACACCGGCTACATGTGCGCCGACCCAGTTCTCGGTGATGTTCAAGGCAGCGTGCCCAAGTGCCTACAGCTATGCGTATGATGATGCATCGAGTACATTTACTTGTTCTGGGTCGGATTACTTGATTACATTCTGTCCACAACTGGGTTTTGAGAATTTATTCAGCAAATTTTGAATTCAAAAGCAATGAGATTGATAATGAGTTAGATTGGAGATTGAGTGTTTATTGTTAGATATAATTTATAAGCAAGTTTTTGAAACAAGCATCAGATATAAGATGGATACCTTCATATTAGTTAATGTAGATTCCAATCTGCAGTAGGTACTTAACTACTTGATGTCTTCCAATAATAATTTAATAGTCTGACTATTGTTTCAGTTATCCCATAATATTCACGAGCTCGAGTTTTAGACACATAGTTAAAAACAAACTGAACTCAAGCTAAGCTAAAGCTTAATCAGATTCCCTTTGATAGTAAAACAAACCGAGCTTCAGTTTTAGGTACAAACCCGAATTGAAAAATTCATCTTTAGCTTTACCATCAATATATAGCGAATCGTGCTATTCCTGTACTATATTAATCAAAGCCGAAACTTACAGACTAGAAACCAAATCTTCAGGTCGTTCTTAGTTTGCAAACAAACCCATGTATTTCTTTCTTTTTTTTGGGTTATATGCTTGAATCATGAAAATTCTTCGGTTGGGGATAACAAACCTTGAAGCCAGAGCACTTTGTGCGGCTTATCCTTTACAGGAAAACTAGAAGATTACAGCCATGAAAAATTGAACTCGAGGGGGGGGGGGGGGGGGGGTGGTGTTTGTGTTATAATTTACAGTTGTTGAAGCTTCAAAACCATGACTCCATCTCACCTGAACCTGTGCATAGACCCTTGTCACTGAAAAGTGTTTGGTCTGAGCAATCAAGTGATGCACCGCAAGCCAAATTATACGCCTGGCATGCTGAATGACACACTCTTAGTCTGTTGTTACCGTCTTTCTCACACTTTTGTATTGATATCTGTTTCATTCCACGATATTAACACGAGTTATATGCAGGTTTACAAGCATAAAAACAGTGAAAGATGATAACTTAACTAAACATACCCAAACATGACCATCTTAACCTCTGTATTCACATCCATATCATGTTTGGTTATCTTTAGTGCTGATACTTGTAAGAGGGTAAGATGGTCATTCTTACTTTTCCCTATGAAACCCGTACGGAAATAAAGAATCTTACCCAACACGCAAGTCGTCTGGCTGCTTTATCACAGTTTCTGCCTATAAACATATTAAGAATCTTTCTAGCACCATTCGGGTACAAGCGGTGATAATTAGGCGTCACCACAACATCCTCAACCTGTCTCAAGATACTTGATTCACTTGGTGCACAATGTTGCCCGCCACCATCATTAATTAAAACATCTTTGCAAATTGAAAGATTATTAAGAACCAATGAAC
Organism: Flaveria trinervia; assembly: GCA_025506515.1. Taxonomy (NCBI): domain Eukaryota; kingdom Viridiplantae; phylum Streptophyta; class Magnoliopsida; order Asterales; family Asteraceae; genus Flaveria; species Flaveria trinervia. Next base: position 100,990,434 of record CM046452.1, read on the forward strand.
TGTTTCGACAGGTGTAGCCTGCATAATCAGAGCAGCGAAATTCACACACCCCGTTATCACACACCCCACCATGAAGGCTGCATTGTTCATCACACACCGCTGCAACAAACGCCCAAAAGAATCCAATCAACCAAGTAATTGTTGAATCGAGTGTTATGAAACGATAAAAATGCAACCTTAAACTCACCTGTTGAGCAGTCGATCCCAGTGAAACCATCTTTACATTCACAAATACCGTTCTTTAGGCACCTTCCATTTCCATTACAATTGCTAGGGCAAGACCCTGAAAACAATGCATCCTTCAAGAAACTTTTAAGGATAATATACTGAATATGTTAGCGTACAAAAATGCAAAAATATCTTACGCATGCTACAATCATGGCCATCATATCCAAGAAAGCAAACACACTTCCCATCAACACAATCGCCATTTAAATTGCATGAGTTGGGGCACTGATTGGATAGGAGAACAGGGTTCACGCCACAAAGTTCATGATACGGTGGGCAAATCAGCTCACCTGTGTTGCAAACCATTTACACGAAAGCAAAAGCCTGAGAATGGGCGAAAGAAAATTGTGAAAGTTCATTGTCGATAATCCAACAATATTACCATTAAATCCAGGAAATTGAATGGGGCCACCAACTTCCGGGCAAGCTTTCCAAATGCCATCAACAGCAACCTGTAGAAACAACATTCGTTCTGTCAGAAAATAGACATTTCAAGTGTACTAAATCATTAATAATATGTTTAGATCAGAGCATGTGGCATGAAAATCAAGAATACCAAAAATACAATTTTTTGTACGTTTTGATGTTATTTTTAGAAAACTGATGTACCATTTTACGAATGAAAACAAAGATGGTTACTAAAACAAGATTCAGAACAAAGTCCATTACCATCTTTTATGCAATTCGCCCTATGGATCTACTAGCAAGTATATAAACAATTTCATATGAACTTTTAAACCGCACCTCCAAAGTCATGTTGATGCACCTATGTTGGTAACAACCATTTCCTTGGGTCATTGAACCCCTAACGAACCCGTTACGTACTAACGAAGATGTCATACACCTATAAAAATTAAATATAAAAGTGATCAACATGAAAAGACTATAAAACTTATTGTATTGTACCCTTAAAAGAACTAAATTTCAGTTTTCACCTTGAACTACTTCCACGGACTTCCCCTAACATTCTGTCAGGCAACCGTGCACTATTGGTGTCTACACACGAACCATCAGAATAAGCAACAAAATAGGTGCAATAATCAGCCAAGGTCGATTGCCCGCCTGCATTGACCAAGAATCAGCAAGTCAACTTTTAGGATCAAACCATAGCATTCATTTAATGACATCTTGATCTTAAGTCCAAAGATCATACCTTTGTTAGCCTGCGGAAAATAACGGGCCCACTGAGGAAGATCCCCACTATAATTTACAATTGGACAATAACCCTCGGCCTCCCGGTTATATGTACACCCCGCAAGTTGTGTTGTATTGCAGTGATATGCACCTTTCCATAAGTTGCAACGGTTGGTGACAAATTCGGTCCCTTGATTTAGGCCCCAATCAAGACGGTCTGCCATGCTATAGTTAGCCTCGTACCAACCACTATCTTCTAATAAAGCTAGTGTCATTTTTGAAATCACAGATCTTGTATCGACCGAACCCGTCATTATTTCATTCATCAGAAGTCTTTTCTCCCAGTGAGATCCTGATGTATATTTATGCATTTAGTTATCAAAGACAGACAATTTTGGAATTATCTCATGAGTCATGAGACCAAATTTCTTTTGGTTTATACATTACTTTTAATAAATTTAATATGGTTGAAAGTTTATAAAGTTGGCCCATGGATGAAATGTTAACGAACCTGATGTTCCACGGCCTCCACCGTCTTCTAATTCTAGACCAGTGAAATTCTCAGAAAATGCCTACAGAAGGAAGTTTTTAATTGTTATGTTGTTTAATATTACTTTCACTTGTAGACTTTTGTTAAATTAAAATGAAGTAAGATGTACCCCGTAATGATTGCGTGAATGCATTATAACACGTGGAAGAACTACTCGAGTTACCATCCTCCCTAGCTTTTCATCCATGGTTTCTGTGGTGACCTAAATAAACAAAAAATAAAATCATGATAAAAACTTTAAACATTCTAGGACACTAAAGTTTCTTTTTTTACACCGTTGCATCCATAAAGATATGATCTACCTGACTTCGTCGTCTTTTTCTCTCATCTCTAAAATGTGTGAAGGCATGAGGGTCAAATCCAAGAACATGAATCACCTAGGAACTCCAAACTCGTCATAAACCGTTTTAAAATGCTCAAATATTTCCAATTTGTTTATATGTTAAAAAAGTAGTGACGATACTCACTTCATGTATAAGGGTAGCGGAAAGTAATGTTTCTGCTTCCGCTGTCAAGTGACGAGGCGCAACATTTACATGTCCTTTAAACAGATAAACAATTGGTCAAGGATACTTTCATCCATACTTAAAACACCTAAAAATATGCATTATGGGTTAGAAAGTAGAATAATTACCAGCGATTGCACGACCCCATTGATCACGTTCACATGCTACAGCCCACGCCAAGGTGTTGCCTGTTGTGGGCCTCGTTGTCACCAAAAGAACCAAATCAGCATCAGCAACACCCTCTAGAAAGATACAAAGAAAAAAAAAGTCAATGATTAGATTGAAAAAAGTCAATGAATTGAGTAACAAGTTACCTTCAACGTATTTACGTGGAAGCTGAACACCACCATCTTGTCCGCAAGCAGAGTAACCACTTAACCTGAGGTTTCCTCTTACACGTTCAACAGCCAAAGCTCTTTTAAACCACTCAGCTGTCTGCCCCAAAGCCTATCCCACCACATATATGAAGAAAAAAAATTTAATTTCCACATTTTAAAACTAATACATGTTAAATCCTATTAGATATATCTTCCAAACCACAATTCTCATAAACTTTGAAACAAAAATTTAGGAAAAACCTTGTGAAGCCGATGCCTTTTGTCATCCCCAGTGATATCATCCAAAGTGCAGTTATACCAACAGTCACCAAAAATTGGAGGATCATTTTGAGGATTACACGTGAGCCTGCCCAAATCAGAACCAGCTGGAGGCTCACCTAGCTAAAAAAGAATATATCTTGATAAGAATTCGAATTAAACCCGCTAATGTAAGCAAGCAAAAAAGAATCATATTATTATTGAAAACTAACCTTAACTATATCTCCAACATTTCTACAATCCCTATCAGGTGAGTGACCCACAGCATCATAGTTCAAATAAATTCTTATGGGTAACTTTGCATTCTTCAAGAAACCTGAAGATTTTGAAGTGTCTAGTAATTCTCTTCCCCTACGATGAAGATGATCAGAACCATGATAAACCTGTGGTGTAACTGAAAACACCTTGTTTCCAGGTCTTTTCTTTCTCTGTTCAATTATTTGATCATGAATGCATGAATGTGATTGAATAATTTCACCACTGTTTTCCAGTCTTCGTGATCGTAACTGTTTATCCCCAAATTTCGCTTGACTGATGTCAAAGAATACTAATACTAAAAGCACCTGCAGTCCAAGAGCTAATGATTACTATATAATTACTGTAAACCAATTATGATTTGGATATCAAAATATTAAATTTGACTCCACTGAAATTGAATCACATACCAGTAATATCAAATGTGTTATGTCCCATTTCTTAAAAGTTTAGAAATCTTTACTAAGTTTAACCCTAAGTGTTCATATGCACAGTTGCAGATTGCCCAAAAAGGGTATCTATCTAGCTCTGTCCCTGACATCCAAACCCTAAATCTTTTTCTACACAGATTCCTGATGACTGATGCTGATATCATGTCAAATTAAGTGAAACATTAGAACCCCAGATGAACAAACAATAATGTAATTCAAGACTAATAATTGAGAACCAAAGAAGCCTATGAAGAGTTACACTAAAATCTTGATCCTTTTTGTTAAGAAATGTGAAACTTTACTAAAAGCCTGTTATTTTAACAATCTCTCACAACAAATGAATTGAAGAATTTTATGTAACCTGAAGAATTAGCAGGTCACTGCACCATCTCCTTCTGGGGGGAAAGATGCATCTTGTATCGGTAACACTAAAATTGGTAGAACAAATCTTGAACTCCATGAAACCAATTGTACGGACACCGGCAAAGTCATCGGATCATCAAATCGCCGACGACAACCACTCCGAGATCGACGAAATAGTGATGACAAAACCCAATATTTGTGGCATTATTTAGGAAAATGAAGAATTGGGCTTGTGGTATGAGCTTTTATGAATTTTGATCAATAGAGATTTCAAACAGGACAATAATAATATATATATAAACGGTGAATGCCGTTGTTGTAAAGAGTGGACTTGTTCTTGTTCTTGAAAAAAATGTCAAATTTCCGACAAAATTGAATGAAAGTTTTGTTGGTATTCTCAGAAGATTTAATGTTGGTTCTGATAGTGTCTGGTTCGCAGATAGTGGGTGATTTGGGGAAGAAGGATTACAGGAAAATGAGAGAGACGCTTAACACGATCATCACTATTAAATATTCTAACCCGACGATCATATCTTTTTCTAATCTTTATTTTGATGCATATTAATTACCATGTTGGTTACATTTATATGTAATAATTTAATGTAAACAGAAGGTTTGATTACTAGTGGTAACACTTACATGTAATAATGTTTTTTTATCAATTCGTGTATTATATTATTTTAAAAAATTAAATATAAATACGTTATACATTATTGATTCTAAAATAAACATAATAAAGAAAAAACTGAAAAGAATAAGAGATAAGAATATGTTATTTAAAAGAATAATGATTTAGCTTTGTCATTAATTCTTTTGCTAAAATGAAAAAAAAAAACGATTAAAAGGAAATTTTTTTAAAGAATTTATGCTTTTTGTGTTTAAAATCTAAATTTAAAACTAAAATCGTTATAAACATTTCTTATTTAATTTTAAAAACTTAAATTTATAACTCCAAACAAGCACACCCTTAGTTAAAGTAAATTAAAGATAGTGATTCTTTTTTATAGTTTTATTTATATTTTTCTATGAACAGAAAAATATATTATAAATTTCATCAACACAAAAGTTTAGGTGTTTCGTTTAATTAAAGATACTGATTCTTTTTTATAGTTTTTTTTTTATTTTTCTGTCACACAAAAGTATATTATAAATTTCATCAATCGAAAAGCTAAGGTGTTTCGTTTAACAGTTAACATGAGATGTTAAAAGCATGATGAATTTTAAAATTTCATATATTTAGGTTTTTCTTTACGTGATTATTAATTTACTGTTTATTATACCCTCCATTCATAGACATTAATGTTGAAAAGGAATATGTTTTAGTTCAATAGAAATACAACTTTCTTTTTAAAGGAACAAAAAACATTGTAAATTCACATCTTTTAAAGTATCAATGTTATAAAAATAAATAAGACGAAGTCAATTAAGCAAATGATACAAGAATAAAACATGACGTAAATTAAAACATCTTAACTCTAATAAAACCTTATAACTTACAACATAAATCTCTCTTTGTTTACCATAAATCATTATTATACTATTATAGACCAAATGAAATGATATTCCATCTAGCAATATCTATCACTCGATTGAGTGTAAGATTTAAGATGTGTATGAGTCTCATGTTAAAGGAAATTATTATACTATGAATAATGTGGTATCTTCATAATTATTATAGTTGATTCATCTTCGATCATTGCTTATGCACTAATAAATATAATATTGTTCGTTGTTGCTTGTTACATTAATCACTATTTTTAGGTGCAATGATGCTGAATAGCTAATTATTAATGGAACTTCATTAAATCATATCTTTTAATTATGGCAAAGATAACTTAATAAGAAAATAACATTTATTACATGATATGTTCACATTAATGATATGGTATCTAACATTTCTAGCTGGTAAAGTGTAGAAGGTCATTGCTCGCTCAAGCTGAACAACAAAATAATGTGTATGTTTGCATAATGGCAGGCAATGTTGATAGCAGAAAGGAAACGAGTCTATGAAGACAAAAGAAAGTGTGTGACCCAGGAATAGAAGTAGGATAAATTAGATTGCTAAAATGTTGAAGCGTTAAACATAAATCATACATTAATTAACATGTATTGTTCAAATATGTAATTCTACGATTTTCAAACTTAATATTACAAAACTTTAGGTGCAAATGAAGTTTAATTTGTCCTGTAACATGAAATACAGAAAGAAAGAATTAATGATAGAAGATCCAGTTTGTTTTTCAAGTATAAGATAATTAATTATTATTAATACATTCGTATATATAATCATAACAAACATATTTATGCACGCCGTTATATTATTTTATAGATCTTTGGGATAATGCAAGGGTGGCAAATGATTTACAAATGCCACTTGCATATTTTGGAATAACTAATCTACGATATAATCAATTTGATTATTTTATTCATCTAGTTAATTATCTTCAAACATGGTTTATAATTTATAAATTTTTATTACTAATTATTTATTATTTTATTTATTCAACCCGTGTAATACACATCAATTTGATTATTTTATTCATCTAGTTAATTATCTTCAAACATGGTTTATAATTTATAAATTTTTATTACTAATTATTTATTATTTTATTTATTCAACCCGTGTAATACACGGAATACTAACCTAGTTAATAATAAAATAAAAAAATAAAAAGAAACATAATGTGGGGACGTGGGGTGCAAATTTTTTAAACTGAAGTCCACATTTAGGTGGCCTTTCAAAATCCACTAAGAAAAGAACCAAACATGGAACTGCAATGTTGCAACCAGTAACGGTTTTATATCAAATTAAATGTTGATGTGACATTATTAAGGGCCCATTCTTAATTGTCTATTTTAGAGTAACATTCAATAAATGAAATATGTAAGTATAATATATTTCTTGAAAAACCAATAGTTTATGAATTTTTATGTCTCTATATCAGTAGAGGCAAGAAAATGGGATGCCTAGTTTCATAACTCCAACTTTAATTTGAAGTCATCACATGTGACCCCGACTTCATGTAAAAGTTGCATCCAACTCTAACTTTAGAGGAAAACGGACATTGTAACTAACCTTGACTTTAATGAAAACAACATATTAACAAACCTAAAGTTGAGGTTAACTATCACGATTTCTATCTGGACATTGTATAGATTACTACGACTTGGTGAAGAAGACAACCATAAATTATGGATTTTCATTGAGGTCGGGTTAGCTATCACAATTTCTAACCACCTTGAAATCAGGGGTCAAGTACCTTGTGTCCTAACCTCCATCACCAATCACTGGATTCTATCAATTTTGAAAACAATGAAGTCGGATCAGTGACCTTGTTTATACTAGAAGCAAGAAAGAAAAAAATTGTCAAAATTTCAAACTATTGCCCAAAAGATACTAGTTTTCTAAACAATTTTAAATGTGACATGAAACTTTTGGCTAAGTTGGACGGTAAGCATTATGTTTTGGCTTAAGCTTTGTATATTGATTAAAATCTTTAATTTATACAAGTCTATGTTGTACACCATTTCATATTTTCTTGAACTCTTCTTAAAAACATTTCTTTTGAACATTGAAAATAAAAAATAAATAAAACAGTAATCAAGTTTTAATTGTGTTTTAATTAATTCAATACGTTAATTTGTTCACTCAGACTACATGTTCTAATCCTATATTTTTGCATATATAACAAGTTACAAGGCTTATGTGTTGTTTTTTTTTAATACGTTGAGGTGGAATCTGTCATTTATTTAAAAATTTTATAATTAAACCTACTTGTATAATAATTAAAAAAAAGTATGATTTTATTACTGAAATAAAATTATACTGTGATATTTAATAAAGAAAAACTACCCTACACAAAATTATTGTGAAGTCTCTTGCAGGTCTATCATGTTCATGGAAGGCATATTATCTGGTGATTGCTTCAACTAACTATATTCAAAATTATTGTTTCTACCAATACAAGGTTTGTATTAAGATATTCAAGGGCGTCTGTTTTTTTTAACTTATATTTTCATAAACAACTAGTAAAAAATGAGTTTAGAGTAATAAAATTTTTTGAAGGTTACATGTTCAAGTTTTGTCTGTTACGAAATGATGTAAATTAATTGCGTAGAATTAAAAGTACGTTACACGTGTATAAATTGTCATTCTAACTTTTTTTATGAGTTTCTAACATTTTGTATGTATACCTTTTTTTTTAAAGCAATGTCATTAACGGGGCTAGCAAGAATCTACAACCCCAAAGAGTACAATACAAAGAAAAAAAGGAAACACAACAATACAAAACAATACTATAAGCAAGGTAGGTAGCGAAAGAAAACATAGAAAGAAAAAAACCCCTAATTGCTTCTTATTCTCTCCCGAGTACCCGACCTTTGGATCTATTTTTTACCCATAAATAAACGAGCACCTCTATTTTCATTATAACTTTCCTAGGGGAGACTTCGAGCCCTTCGAAAATAATTTCATTGCGATGTTTCCATATGCACCAGCTAGTTGTGAACATGATCGTTTGCATCCATTTCTTCCTGTATTTATCCTTTAGACGTCCGTTTGTGTGACTCCACTAGGTCTCTGTACCTAACTTCTTATGTTTATATGTTGGTGATGCTGTTCACTAGCACATAGTGGAATGTGGGGTACTTTTTTCCCTTTAAAAACATGATTACATCAGGATTTTAAATGACACTTCGTAAAGGAGTATTAATTTGTTTGTTATGTCGCACTTTTCAACAAATGTGTTCCTAAAAGTTATAAAATTTAGGTTTTAGTCACTTTTTTTTTCCGTCTTGAATCTTTCCCCACGCTTTTTTACATCTAAGCAATATATTTAACGTCATGAGATCTTTTTAGTTTATATATTCTAATTGAAGCTTGTTTTGTTTTGTCATACAACTATACTTATGTTATCGTCAACGAATGCACCTGAGGCCGTCATTCGCTTACATGTCCATGTTTGTGAGAAGGGCTGCAATGGGGGCTGGTGTGCCCGTGAAGATCACATGTATACAATCATATTTTCGGTTTTAATTCTTCAACGGTTAATATGTAACAAAAAGTTTGTATTTTTATCTTCCAACACTAGCATGATAAAAAAGTTTTGTTTATATTAGACATTTTGTTAATTAACTGTGACGTAAATCCTAAAAAAGGCCTAAACGTGTCGAGTGGAGTATCATGAACATGCTACATAGGATCCAATTGAGTGTATTTAAACTGTTAACATTTAAATTGATTAGATGGATTGGATTTTTCTTATGTTCTATGAAATCTCATTACTGCTTCAAACTTTATTTTGTTTATTTAAGGATTCAGATTTAATTAATTACAAATTCAAACCAAAAGAGAGATTACTTTTGTATTTTATTTTAATAGCTTCATATTTATTTATAAACTAGTAAAAAGGCCTACGCGTTGCGACGGGGGCGTAAACCGTTTCAAGTAACACTAATGTCAAATCACAAACACACAAAAAATGTCATATTAAAAAAATAAAAACCAAAAAAATAATACCCAAAGAGGGTTGACGTAAAAATATTAAACTACGCATGTGAAACATAAAACATCAAAAACATTACAAAGTCGATCTAGGATTCGCACATTGCGGACGCGACCGTTAAACAGAAAAAACAAGCCTAACAACGTCGAATTACACGCACATGTTACGACGTATTAATTTAAAATTAAAAACCAAAATGTAAAATGAAAATTTTATGAAAGATGAAAGTATAAGCGATTAAAGTTGAAAATAAAATGTTATAGAGGTTAAATTGTAAAAGATGTAAATATATTAGGATTAAAATAAAAATTTTAAAGAATGAAAAGAAAAACAAAAACATATGCAATCCTTAATGTTTATTATATAACCATTAATGCATCTTGAAGCTGAAAATTAGTAATATTTAAATTATCTTCATATTAAAATTTTCAACTACATATGACGAGATTCAGGTTTTGAAGCTAGTCCAACCAGTCGGACTAGCAGAACGATGAAGTGACAATTATGGATGCAAAGAATATTTATGACTATAATCAAGCATGCTGTTGACATCTAGAGTTGTATAAAAAATTAGTTTTAGTGAACTCGTGTATTACACGGGTTGAATAAATAAAATATTAAATAAATAAAATTATTACTTATTAATAATATGTTATTAAATTATATATGAGTAAGTATTAAAAGTAATAAAACAATGATATCAACTTTTTAAAAATTTGTTTTGTACTTTCTTTGTTTTTACTAAAAAATAAATCAACATTTCGTTTAAAAACAAAACACATTTAACAAAATGTCATTTTTAAAATATTTCATGTTTTAAGAAAATTATGATGTACGTTCTAGAAAAAAAATTTATAAAAATTTGTTTCTCTAGAAATAAACATTAATAAAAAGATCTATTTGTTAATCTTTTTAAAAATAGATTATAATAAAAAAATAGAATTAAATAATATATTACTAATTAATTGAGTTATTTAATAGGAGAAAGAAACGAGAAAATTTTGTTAAAAGTGAATTTAGTGTTATCATATGGCATCTCTAATTATCATTTTATGTCATGTAACATATTTAATTACCCTTTTATTATAATAAGAAAATTGGTCCCGATCGAAACATAAAAATTAACCTGAGGGAACTGGTTTGGCAAGAACTGGTTAGGATGTTACCAAAATCATCTGACTGTCATGCCAGAATTGGTTTAAAACCCGAAAAACAACCGGTTTAACACCCAAACAAACCAAACTCTTCACTCCCCTCTATAAAAGCCGGGTCCGACAATAACCAGTTTTGACTATCATTGACCCGAACAGGAATCAAAAATCAAATTGGAAAAAATCGGTTTGTAAACCTTAAGTTGGTAACATAATTCGCTTTGTTCAAAACTGGGCTTGACGAAAAGGACTACTAATTATGGGCCCAAAAGTTGCTTCGATCAAGCCTCAAGGCACTTCCCCAGTGGACCTGATACTGATGGGCCAAAAGAGTAAACAATTGACCAATTGGGCCAGTGTTCACAAGGCAATGCTCATTTAGTCATTGCTCCCGATTGGAATGTTTTCGAATTTGGTATAAGAAAATGCTCAAAATTTATCAATACAATTACAAAATACTCGTTTCGTCGTCTGATATTTTCAGTTTCGATTTTTTTTTAAATATTTTATATTGTTATACATGTTTTTGAAGTTTTATGAATCTAGTTTTTATTGTGATAAAATAAGTGTATAGTAGAGAACTAGAGATTGTGTTTATCGTAAAAAAAGATCTAATAAATTCTTTGAATATTTATTTGAATTCCAATATCATACAAAAACATGTGTTTAAATTTTATATTATAATTTTCCGAAATATAATTTTATGATAAAATAGGAGAGTTGTAAACTTGAGCAATTAAAACATAAAAATACATGCTTATTTAGCATACCAATAGCTTTTTGCTATTTATTTAACATTCTTTTATTTAGCAATTAATACATAGAAATAATGGAATAGCCGAATAGGTATATTATAGCAAAGAATCAGCCAACAAAAATAGTCAAAAAACATAAAATTACATAATCCATATTTGGATCATCGATTATAAATTTACAATGCGTAGGTTACAAAATAGCCATAAACATCATTTTAGATTATTTCAGATATTACTTGTTATTATCTTATGTGAAATGAAATCAGGGATCAATAAACTATTTAAAAACTTCGACAATTACACGAATTAAGTATTGATTAGTTTATACTAAATTCTTGTAGATTACTCTATTAGGAACTATTTAATTTTCATTCACTTAAACATTGTTATTATCTGTTTTTATTTATTCAACCTGGTGTTATTTGAGAACCATTATTTAGTAAACAATAAAAAGGGTATTAAAATTGAAAATAATAATAATAATAATAACAATAATAATAATAATAAATGGCAGAAAAACAATGGCAATACATGTCTTGCATTCAAAAGCCTAAAATTGGCAATGTTGTTGCAGGTTTTGAGACGGGCTCTACATATATCTACAAAGAAAGCTACAAATCCCATGAAAACAAAGAGACGGAACGATTAAACAACTTTTTTACAAGGACAGAGGACTAAGTATCTGTTAGTCGAGTCAAAGTCAAAGTCAACAACAAAATATATCCATCCCCTTTTGTTACTGCACTCGAGAGATCGACAAGTCATTTGCATACCATCTTCAGCTTCTTTGCAGCCTGTGCGAACCCCACAATCACCTGCAACTCGTCCAGTGTCTTCAATCCGCAACAACACAAGTCATGTTAGCTTTTACTTTACAAGACTAATAAGATTAATATGGAACCAAAAGTAAGTGAAAAATATCTATAAACCACTGGTAATACTACCTGTGACATAAAATGTCTTTGAACCATGTCAACAAGCTGCTCCTTTGACGGGTTGGGAATCGCACCCGCCTAGTAATCACACAAAGATTAATACATACATATATGCATATACTATAAGGGGATCATTCAATGCACAGTCAAAATAAAAATAGAGAACTGCTACAACCACAAAAACACTTGTACATATTGCTTTAATTATAATACATGAGGCGAATATGCCTCTAGCTATATCTAGTCAGCACTAGTGGTTAGCTAGCTCCCACAGTTCTCTACTTAAAATTGGCTTTGTATTGCACACATCCTTATACTATAGTTTTGAAATATATAATACTACTCACGAGATTAAAGTGTCGCCAATATCTTCGCAAGGCCGCCATCTCTAGTTTGCTCAGATCAACCTTCTATAAAAAAAACACATTAGATGTAAACAACAAATCAGAAAGGCTAAGATGCATCTATATTTTTTGGAATGAATGAATAAAGTTTGCATACCACGGACCCACGAGAAGTGGTGAAAGAGGACTTAGTTTGTGAGTCACAAGATAGGGACCGGCTAACGGTCCTATTTTGAGACGACCCGTTTGTTGATTTATGGGGACGGTGCCTTGATCGATGCGACTTTTGGGTGTCATCAGATGCTGAAAACATGGACAGGAGGATGCACAACACAATTATTTTCTGGAGGTGGTGGGTCCATATGGACAACTTTAATGGAATGCATAATAGAGTTTCTATCAGTAGTAAAAAAGATCAAGTACTACCATGTGGCTAAGGTATCCAATGTAAAAAAAGTGCAAAGAGATTCATCAATATCAAACTTATGATACAAAAAGACACTTTTGCCACGGAAAAATTATGATATTTACAATTTTGCCTGCCTCGACTTTTCAAGATTGGTTACTCCATACTTCTCCAAACGAGTACATATTTACTTTGTTATAATTTTATACCTCTCATATATTATTACAAAAACGAATTTCTTAATTTAAATAATAATTAGAGTAGATTTGGACAACGTTACTAACCCAGATCAGAGCCGTTCCACTGACCATTTTCGAACTCAAGATCATCATCATCTTCATTCCCAGTAGGAGCTTCAATCACACTTAGCGCATTCCTTTGCAACTTCACCTCTATTCCATTAGTGAGCACCTGAAGATTGATAAATGGACAATTAGATCAACCAAAATCCCAAAAAAAAGATGTTTAATAAACAACAAAACTACAAGATTTTGGGGTTGTCACCGTCTAGTATTGTGAAAAGAATTTTAACACTATCTGAAAGTCACGGATACACCCACAGAAAATGCTAAAATAACATGCTTCGTATAAACTCGCCATCTAAGTACAAAATAAAACCTTTCTTTAATACTCAACCAAAAAGAGAGTAAATTTACGAGAATAAAGTAGAAATATAGCCAAAGTGTGTGTCTAAAGGCACAAAAGGTCCAAAAATGCATGTCTTGAAGCACAATTGGTGTGACTATTGATCAAATATTGTGCAATTACAGCTAATAGTTACAATATTTAAATTTATATAAAATTATTTAAAAAAAGAAGCTTAGAGATCATTTTGAAAATGATGAACAGGCTACCATGTGATCAATAAGAGATGAAGATTATGAAAGCTAAGTACAAAGGAAACAAAACCATAATTCAACCTTATCTTAATAATCCTTAAACAACCAAAAAGAAAGATTAATTGCAGACCAGTAAACATGTTATTAAGTTACAAAACAAGAATGAACACAACTAATTAAAATAATATCGCCATATATACTTTTGGATTGAAAGTTTGCTTATCCAATTTAAAATTTAAAAAAAATAAAAAAAAGGATGTTCATAGAACATAATCATGAAGAACAAGAACCCTAATTTTTAAAATTAAATATTCATATGAATCCACAAAAAGAAAAAGCCCACTATTTGGATCACATGCAAGATAGTAAGATACTCAAATTAACACAAGAAGTCAATAACAGAATTATTTAATCAACAACAATCTTAAAAAATAATCAAAACCCATACTAAATCTTGGTTAAAATCCGTAGATCCATTGACTCAAAACCCTCTTTCAATTTACTAGAACTGCTAAATCCCCAAAACATACAAAATCAACGATCCCCCAGCTTCAAGAATCAATCATATCCAAAACCACAAATCCCCAATTCAATCGCATTACCAAAATCGATTTCAAAACCCCACAATTCAACCCAAATAAACAAAATCAAACCCAGTTATACAACCAATTAGATTAAAAATCAGTTAATTACCAGCCAATGCCACCCTCCTAGTCCGACAGCCTTCTTGACAACCCCTTGTAACCCAACAAGCACCGACTTCGTACGGTTGTTTCCGGTGACAACCACCTTCGTATGTCGGGGCAGTACGGACAACTCCTCCTCACTACTATCACCACCACCGCCACCGCCACCGACACCACCGCAGCTCTGAAATTGGACTGAAGAAAACCCACAAGCAGTAGCACCACCATTATTCACATAACTCTCCTCCATTACTCCCTACAGCATTATCCGTACAACGATCGGAACAGAAATCAGAAACCAACAGTCGACGAATTAGCGATGGTGATGATGTTCAACGGAGAGAGCAACAACTGGGGAATTGTAAAGGGATGACATTAGCAAGAAAAAAATGACAACATTTGGGGGTTTTCGCTTTCAGAGAGTGAGAAAACACATGAGAGAGAGGGTGTGAGAGTGACACTGTGGGTGTTGATTGTGGAATTCTCGTTTTCTTGTTTTTTGATGGTGCTTCTGAATCCCGACGAGGGGGCTGGACGAATAGAGAGTGACACGTGGAGGAGAGATGGGTGGTTTTACGGTGGCGTGGGCAATAATGCAATACCACTTAGCGGTTTTATGGGTTGTGTGTAGTATTAACTTTTGACTCTTTGACTACTGTTGGTGTAAAGAATAGATAGTGGGGCCCGTGGCTAATTACCACACTACCCTTGAAAAGAAAATTGTAATTTATTTATATATATATCACCTAATAAAACAAAGTTATTTTATCATTTCTCACTATCTTAATTTATGATTTTTATAATTTTTTTTTAAATATTCACATATTAATTTTCTTTTTTAAAAAATATTATAGTAATTTAAATACCTGTATAAATTTCTTTCTTTTTGAACTATTACATATATATAGAGTTTTAATTATATTTTATATTAAAATATTATCCTGTAACTATTAATTTTACTTTACATATATGTTTTAAGGGTATGTTATAGAAAAACATATATATTTCATTCTTTCTATTTCTCTTTATACATACATATAACTATATAAAAAAAGAGATGGAGACATTAGGGTGTCTAAATAACAAAAAAATATGTTTGTATAAACAAAATATATTTTATATTAAAATTTGATATTATTATTTAAGTGTATGTTATAAATACATCCTATTTAATTTCATATCTCTATCTTTCTCTATACATATATATATATATATACAAAGAGAGATAGAAACAATAAGTTGTTTAAATAACAAAAGATAGTGTTTGTATAACACAACCTTATGAAATAAGTATTTAGCATATATATTTGTCTATAAAAAACTAAAATAAACATAAAACAATTATGAATCTCATTATACTTAATTTCTTATTTCTCTGTATGATTAATAATAATATTAAATACTAATAGTATTACTCATACCATTTTTAAATAACAAGTATATAATTTGATAATTAAAATCCTATTTTTATTATAAACACACTTTTTAAAAACAAAAATTTCATAAAATACAGAACACTATGATTTTTTTTTTAAATCATTTTTCTTAAAAGAATATATTTCAAAATCACAATTTTTTATAAAATAAAATTTTAAGAAAAATACATTGTAGTTATCTACTTAAAGTAGTTATTAATACGTACTTATAATCAGATATTTTTATTCAAACATGATTTCATAATGCATAAATTTTTATAAATAATTATTTAATATTTTATTTTTCTAATATGTATATTACACGGGGACTAACCAAGTTTTGTATATATATAAAAAAGGTTTATGGTACAAATTGATAATTTCATACGAAGTGTACGCATTGGTAACAATAATTGATTTAATAGATTAATAGTTGAAATTTAATGTGAAATTATCACGAAAAAAATATAACTAGGGGTAAATTTGAAACTATAATTGTTGATGTGAATTTATTTTATGCATTATTATCATTGAACAACTTAGCTAAATTAAATCTGTCGCCGCCTGATAGAGACAGAAGCGGGGGCAGAATTCGGCCAACGCGTCGACCTGGTACAAAAGGGCCATACAACCTTTTCTGATCCCGCTGGAGGGGGACCCGAAGTGGATTCTAGTGAAAGGACCCTGAAAAAACAGGGTCACCTTACGTCCTTGAACCGATAACCATCTTTCGGCTAACCTAGCCTCCTCCGTCCCTCGGGACCGACAAGGGGTAGTACATGTACGCATATTTCCAGATAAACCAGTTACAGTAAGGTCCGCAGAAACACATATGGGTTCAGGTAAAGGTTCTCCCGAATATTGGGTAGATGTTGTTAAACCAGGTCGAATCCTTCATATTGAATATTTGACGATACATTCCGTAGCCCAGATCACCAGCTAAGGCCCCTAAATGTTTTTTTCATAACGAGCCTGCTGAATGTCTTTCTGTAAAGTGAGTAACAATTCATTGTACGTAAAGTTCTCTTTCATATACTCATTATACTATTTTCACGAGCTCATTTGGACTCAGACCAACAGAGTTGGTTTAAGCGGATGCAACTCTCGAAGGGGCCACCAACCACCCGAATCACTGTAGCAAACCCTCCCTTATATTTATTCCAAGAACAGGGCCTATGACAAGAATATTTTTTTGATTGGGGCCTCGCTTTCTAGATGATCCCTCTAGAAGAAGGTTCGATCTAAGATATTCGGAATCAAGATCCGGCGCGACGAAGTACTGATTCTTATTCTTCTTCTCTAAGGGCTACTAGGACTTGGGTCTCTCTCTTGGGCGGGGCATCAAGTACATGTAGGTTAGAGAAAAAAAAGAAGAGGATCGAACCATCTCTTCTGACTCTTTTTCAAATTCGATAAATGTTGGTTGATCGTATATTTCATTAATCCCGAGCTTCCGTCGTCGGCCTTGTCATATTGAAGAATCTTTTTTAGAATCGTCGAAAAACTAAAAATATTCGATTTTTTTAACTCCCTCCATTTTGTTGATTTTTTTTAATTCCCTCTATTTTTTAAAACGCATATAATTTTTTTGGGCAATTGCATATATCCCCTTATAAACTTGTGAAATTACATACATCCGCAAAACATACATAAAATGCATTGTACTTATGCATTGAAAACTTGTGTTTTGAGAAAATATGTAATTTCAAATGTGAAAGAGGGATATATGTAATTCTTCCTATTTTTTTATACGAGATTATATTTTTTTAAAAATTAAACCATAAAATCAAGCATTTTATTATTTTATAGAGTAAATTACCATTTGCATCCCTAATGTTTTCTTATTTTAACCGTTTGCATCCCTGTTGTTTCAAAATTGCCATCTAGCCTCTAACGTTTTATTTTATCTCCATTTGAGTCTCTGTCGTTTCATTTTTATCTCCATTTGAGTTCAAATGATTAATAATGTTAGTTTTTCTGTTAAATTTATAATAAAAAGACTAAACTACCCCTAAAATAAAATATAAAAAAACTTTTTGAACCAATCCTACATCATCGTCTTCATTCACCAAAACACACACACACGCACACTCCCTAGTCCCTCCCTCCCTCCTTCTCTCTCTCTCTCTCCCTCTCCACCACATCTGCACATCAGCATTTACCACCACCACAACCCCATCACCACCACAATAATCATCCATCACCACCAAACCAATTCAAAACTTAATACTGCAGGCATCTCTACTTAACTAAATTTTATTATTTTCAAAGGCATTTAAGTTTGAAAACTACCTTTACTGCATATACACACTTGAACATAGTAATTAATATGCAAGAAACATACACATACATAACAAGAAAAATATACATACATACATGGACATTATAAATTAAGGAAGGAATGAAGATGAAGAAACATAACAATAAACTTTCCTCGATACACGTACATAGTTGAACATCATAAATTAGACATTAATATGCAAGAAACAAACACATACAAGGTCGAATTGAACAACGATTTTAGATTATAGTAAGAAATTTGCCTCCATCTTCAGTTTTGGGATAGGGTTCGGGTTACCCAATTTCACTCGAGAAAACCGACCTGAACACTACTCCATAGCCCGATCCCTATCCCCACCATCACAGCCGCCAATCACCACCACAACAACCCCATCCCGATCTGCTTCACCCTTTCACGGTTAGATATTCAAAGACACTAAAATCACACCACATTTAACCACTGCCCCGTTAGACACTGAAATCGCACTGCCATCGTCATTGTCGCCGCACGCAGCGATTTATGTTGCTGGAATCGTGCCGTCACCGTTAGAACCTTTGTCGGGAGGATGTGTCGCCGCACACAACGGTTTATGTTGCTGGAATCACGCCGTCACCGTTAGAACCTTTGTCGGAAGGATGTGTCGCCGCACGAAACGGTTTATGTTGCTGGAATCGCCGTCACCGTTAGAACCTTTGTCGGGAGGATTTCGATCAATGTTGTTTGGGTGTGTGTGTGGAGGGGGTGGGGGTGATGTTGCTGATGAGATAAGAAAGGACTTCCAGGTTGGGGTGGGGGTGGGTTTTAATGAAGTACCGAGCAAGGGCATTTTTGTCACTTTACAAAAAACTAACGGTTAAATTTAACGACGTTAGTGTTAAGGGCTCAAACAGTGACAAAAATAAAACGTTAGGGGATAGATGGCAATTTTGAAACAACAGGGATACAAACGGTTAAAATGAGAAAACGTTAAGTATGCAAATTGTAATTTACTCTTTTTTATATTAGTATAGGATTGTTATACTTTAGAAAAATAATATATTTTTAAAACGTTTATGTGTTATACATATAATTTGTGTGATTATTAACTGCGTAATTATAATATGACTTGTGTAATTATAAATATTACTTATGTAATTATTTTTTATAACGTGGATAATTTTCATCTGCTGAATAATAACTATAACTTACGTAATTATGTAACTTTTATGCTTAATTACGTGGATAAGAAACTACACTTCCGCGAAAATACACGTGTCACACCCTCATAACTTTGTACGATTCCAACGAAATTTGTACTTTGTATAGTAAACTACCCTGTAACCATATACTTTTTTTTCTTTATGAATATATTTCTTAAAATGAAATATGTTGGGAAATGGAACTTTGTGTCCAGTCGTATTCAAAAGACTATGTTGTTAAAAGGGTGAAAAAGAAATTGGTTTATAATTCGATAAATTATTTTTTAAAACTAAAGCTCTTCGGACACCTGAAATGAAGTGGACAAGTGGTTGGGGTGGTGTCCAATAAAATTAAAGTGATAAAATTGTTTCTGAACTTAAAAATTTGAGTTTCGCTTATAACAAGTTGATATAACAAGTTAATGTAGATCATGTACGATATACAATTACAAGTTACAAATTAGTTGTTTTGGTTACTTTTTAATTATGAGAAAGTAAAATGCATATGATTTGTGGTACGTAATTACTTCATTGGCTTCAAATTTACTTTTTCTTCCCTCAAAATATTTACAAGTTAAATTGGCAAACATGACATCAAATTTTTAGAAAAAATAAATTCATAACACATTCAATGAGTCGTACCTGTATTTTTTTATTATCATTACTATCATTATTTTTATTATTATCATTATTGTTATTTTTATTGTTATAATAATAATAATAATAATTATTATTATTATTATTATTATTAGGATTATAATTATTATTATGGTTATTATTATTATTATTAGGATTATTATTGTTATTATTATATTATTATCATCATCATCATCATTATTATCATCAACATTATTATTATTATTATTATTATTATTATTATTAATTTTATTTTTATTACTATTTTTTTTATTATCATTATTATCATCATCATTATTATTATTATTATTATTGAGGTTACTTAAGAATTTAAAAACGATATTTAGTGGGTTGAGATCACTTTTTAAATTTATAGTATTAAATTTGATGGAAAACAAATCGGTTAGCCGGACTAAAATTTCGATTCATACGTCTTTGAGTATTTGAATTAAGTATGATTCAGTTTTTTAGTCGCTAGTTTATATCAATGTCAATTGGGAAAATAAAATAAACATAGATATAATATAACTTTTAAAATTCATACTATAAGTGTATAAACAAATCAACTTTACTAAATCATCTAGTTTTTTTAGAAATATATCTAAAGAACCCAAGATGCTAAAGCTTCAAAGATGTGAAACTATGATGATTAGCTTTAAAGATAAAAAACAAAAGCTTGAACCAGCATCTCTCATAACCAAAAATATACGTTTTACTAGTAATGAATTTGATAATCTTAAATTCGTTTAATTTGTGTGGTACGAAAATTTAAATATTATTCTATACCGATTTACAAACAAATTAATAGTATTAATTAATCTTTCTCTTGACATATATTAAACTAAATTAGCAGTACTAGATATGATATGAATAAGATGTTTTACTTATAATACGGAGATCATGTGTAGTCTCACTACGTGTGTTCAATATGTCGTGGTCCCCTATGTTTTGAGTATTGCTTGTCTTTTCCTTATCATATTAAACTAGTCTAAAAGTGTTTGACGCAACAATAAACCCCTTTTATTTGGTAATGTAAAAGAATTGTTCACAAATTTAAAATGGTTTCATATAAAGATAAATAAATGAAAGTCCATGGGTTTAAAAAATCAAACTCATTTTTATACAACAGAATAATAAATGATAGGTTCTTCAACCACCTAAATGTGTAACTAGCTAGAATAGGTGGATTTATGATATATTATTCTTGATATACATATATATGTACATCTGTATTTTTTTACGTTAATTAAAAGGTAACGTCGTTTAATCTTGTAAGGACTATTGTTGCCTATTATGAAACTTATGGATGCCTTATGTGTTTGCAATTAACTTTTAATTTGTAAATCTATAGTTTCATTAAATTAAACTTAATGTTTAATAATGAAAAGATACAACTAATGAAAAGAAGATTAATAAAATTAGTAACGATGATAATAATAATAATAATAATTATAATAATAATACTAGTTACAATAATAATAGGTCTTAGTAATAATAATACTAATGTTTAAAATCTTAAAATAATTAACTTAAGAGGGGGTTAGTTGTCATTTTTAAAACTTTAAATGAAAGTTTTTGCATAAAATAATAAAGGTTGAAAGTTGAGGGACTATTTGTGTAAACTTTTGAAACCCAAACCCCTCCCCCTATTTCAATCCCGATTTTCTGGCCGCAACTCCGGCGACCGTCCGGCCGGAGTCCGGCGACTCTAAAATCGTCAAAATAATCGATTTCGAAGCCCGAAACCGATCCAGAACTTTTCGTATGCAAGTTTCGAACTTGAATGTACGATTTAATTGTGTTTTTAATTTCCGGTTACCACTTGAATAATTGTTTAACCGATACCATTAATCGAATGACCGTTCGAACAGTAAAGCACATTAATAATTCAATTAAACGATACTTAATCGATGGTTTAATCAGCACTACACTCCTACCAAACAAAAATCTATCTGAAACATGTCTAAACACCTCAAATCGAACATCACACTCATCGTGTCTGCAAGTCGACCGAACTACTTCTTCTTCAACCTCTCTAGATTAATTGGTTGAGGGATTTCGAGGGTCACAACCTACTAAAACTACACACGAAGTTAATTTGGTTTTCAACGTCAACTGGGCATCATTCGAGTCGAATTTAGTCGCGGATTGTTCTTCTACTTGTTCATCATCGAATCTACCACCAACCGGGTACCTTGTGAAGAACTACGTTGGAACGTCGCCTATTATTTTTCTTATTAATCGTCAATTATATATTTATTTACCAAATGAGTATTTCTATACCCCTTTTATATTTTTACACTTTTTGGGTGAAACATGTTACATTTTAAACTTTGCACTTGTAAACACGTTTGATTCTTGTAAACTTATGACAATTTACTTGTATGTTGTGGTTAGTTGAACTTTGTGGCTACCATGTAATGTCGAATATATGTACAATCATTAACTATTGCTAGCCTAACTACGTCATAGATCTATGGGCTAGACAAGACTGCTTGGTTGATCCAAGTACACTTAGCTAATCGTATATACTTTTAAACGTTTGAGATTTGTAAAACTGTGTCGAGGTTTGATTGTGCATTCTGTCTTACATCCCTAGTTTATTTTGTTCTCTAACTTACAACATGAATTGTCATCTTTTATATACTTATGTATTAAAAACTATGGAAATCTCACAAACATTATTGTTGACCTTTTATTTTTAACATGTTTCAGAAAATACTCAAGCTTGATTGTCTTTTTCAAAGTTGTTCACACCTAGAAATAGACACATTTAATTAAATGAATGAGCTTGTTATATTTCTTATATTGTGTTTTTATTTGAGACTTATGCTTGTAATCTACCTTTCAAACTTATGAATAATATATTTGGATTTAATAATAGCGTTATGTGGCTGTGAACGATCTTAACATTATATATATATTAATGTTATGTGTTAGGTTAATTACTTTTCATCGTCTCACTATAATAAAAAAATTTATATTTTCTTTTAAGTTGTAAATTTAATCAAATACATATTTACAATTATCACAAAAGGTTTTAATTACGATGACTTCAGATTTATCTTCTATTATTTTTTTGTAAATGGTAACAACAAAATATATAATAAAAAAATCTATCTTTCTAGTATAGTTGTATTGTTCTAAAGTTTTATAAAGTTACAAACTATGTGTCATCAACTACGTATTATATAACCATCAGGTCACCCTTAATAAATAAAAGGTCTCAATCCCGATTAATTAACACCCTCCTCTGTGTTGCCGTTGAGCCGGTCTGATTTACCACTCAAGTGTTGGGCCTAAGGCTTTCGACATGAACCTATTTACATGTCCAACACAAACATTCTTGCAGCTTAACTACATAGAATATAAAATTTAAAGGGAGACCACACTAAAAAAGTAAAGGTAAACCACCTCCTAGGGCATGACCGTTCTTAGTGTGACCATTGTTCTTAACTCCTATTCGATTCGGTAAACACCTTGTATTTATTTTTCCTCTAAGTAAAACTCTCTCACTCGTCCTTTCACATTTACTAACCCATTAGAAAGTGTAACTTTAACCACACTCAATGAATTAAATACGTTGCCATAGTTTTTGGTGACACTCACAAACGCGTAATGTGTTCATTTAATGCATCATCACCAACACTGTACAATAATGAATGACGTACGACCATAGTATTAAATGAATTTTGTTATTTAAATTTTTAGTTTTTTTTATGTTTTTTATAACGACAAATGTATGACTCTGGTTCGTAGGATACGTATTATCTTAATTGGGTCCACCTATCCATTTCCCAGCTGGGATCGCACCTGCAACCCCCACAAGAGGAAACTCATTACTGAGAAAACCCTCTGACTCAACTCTGAACATTTTGCTCGAGTGAAACTTAAACCCATAACCTCCCTTTTATTAAATGTTATGGGTACTTTACCTTAACTAATTAGGCTAAAAATCATTGTTAGTTTACATTATTTATAGTTTTTTGAGAAGTATAGTTGTGGTGTAATTGGCCCCCTTTAAGGATGGTATATATAAAGCTGGTGGAGATGTAATATCGGGAGAATTGATAATATTCAAGACTTATTACAAATTCTCTCTTGTATGAACACGACAATGGTGTTTAAGAACATTATTCTGACTATTCTTCATGCAACTTTGTGGCATATTTGGTTATGGCGGAATGAATAGGTTTTTAACGAGGACAGGCGTAAAGTGGATTCTATATTTGAAGATATGTTAGTGTTTTAGTTTATTTGGGTCAAACATAAGGGGAAGTTAAAAGGTTTATTGAAACTATTGGTGTGATTTTGATATTTCTTTTTTTCTGCTGTCATGTTTTATGTTTGCTAGAAAACTTTAAATTAAGGTATTTTAGGTCCGATTAAAGTTGTATTTATACATGATTATGTAGATCGAGTCTCATACTGGTGTTATAGTGATTCCATGTTGAATTTTAAACCGAAGTTGTCCCTCAAGTCGGTGGTACATACAATTAATGCTTTTGGGAATTTGTAAGGGGAGTAATTTTAATTTCATCCAAACGGACAACACGAATTGATCTATAACAAGAAACTAAATTGTTGTGATTTGTTTTCTATTATTTTAGCAAATCGATGAAGTATAAAAGTGTCAACGTGTTTAACACGATTAACTATAATAAAGTGGATTGTATATGCTTTTATTATTTAATCATATTTATTTGTTCAATAGATTGTGGTGATTTACACTTATATATGTCCATAATAATTTAGTAACTCGTGTATTACTCGGGCATACACTACTTGAATAAATAAAATATTAAATAAAACAAAATTTTATTAATTATAAATAGTATCTTAGGATAAGATATTATTAAAATTACATATGAGTAAGGACTATATATAATAAAAGATTGATATCGATTTTTATATATTAAAAAAAAACTAAATATTTTGTTTCAAAATTAACAAACTATTTAAAAATAATTTCGTTATTAAACCTTCCAATTTTAATTACTGTTGGTTTAAAAAAGTATTACTTTTTAAAAACAACAATTTTTATTTTTATAAAAGTTTGATGTATTAGAAATATTTCTTATTCTATAAAATTATATTTTTTTAGAAATAACGTTAATAAAAGGGACTATATCTTAATTTATTAAAAAAGCTTGTTAGTGTAAAAAAGATTAAAAAATATTATTAGTAATTGATATAATTATTAAATATAAAAGGTAAGCCGGAAAGTTTTGACGAAAAAAATATAATGTTATTACGTGTTCTAATAATTACTCTATTCTTTTTATTAAATTAGAAAAATTCTGAAGAGTATTATAACATTTTTATAAGATTGGCGGGGAGTTGTTGGCAACTAATCTTCTATCAATGTGACCATGTTGGATATGTGCAGCGGTTATAAACTTTATAATAGTTATATTATATGACAAATACTTCGTCAGAACAAAAGTATAAAAATTTCTAATTGTTTTGCTTTTCATCTTTAATCAACTGTTTTATTATATTACGTAAATTTATAGCAAGTCAACTATTGTATAATATTATATTGAGAATAAAAGATTTGTGTATGCAGAAGGACAATCGTGTAGGGTCATAAAATTAAAAATTATCCTGACAAGATGAACATGTTGATCGTCTGGTAGGACCAAAATGATGTATAAGACTGATATTGATAATATAAATTGAGGAAATAAATACAAGTGTATACCGTGTGTGGCTTCTATATAGATATTGATTTCCATTTACCATGCCATTTGTATAACACTTTTTTTTCACTTTTGAGAATTGATATGTGAATATATGATATGAGTTAATACTTTAAGTAAATGTTTTTTTTGTTGTTAAATATCACAATTTTTTTTTTAATTTTTGAGAATTGATATATGAATATATGATATGAGTTAATACTTTAAGCAAATGTTTTTTTAAATATCACACTTTTAGTTGCCTTATGTTTTGAAAAAGGGAAATTTGAGTTTTTGTACCCCCGTCATTGATCATTCTCTAAAATTTTAAATTAGTTTATAATAATCTTTTGTGTTTTAAAATTATATCGAACGGGAAAAATTAAATAGGATTTAGTATTACACATCTTGAACTAGCACGGTATAATTAATAATGTTTAACCATTCAGATAAGATGTCTTAACCATTCAACATTAGACCTCTTAACCATTTAACACTAGTATAATGTTTAACCATTCAGAGACAAATATATGAATCATTTAGACATTTGCTCGCGAAACAAACAGTCTGAACCAGTAAGTGCTGAATCGTTCAGACATATGAACCATTAAAAGACTGCTAAACAGCCTCTTAGTGAGTTAGTCCGGAACTGATTGGCATTTTATTTATGAGATAATTTGAATAGAATATAGAATCTTTTTTTTATATTCTTATCTCTGCTTCTGCTTCATGACTGGTTGTCGGTTATCCTTCCACATCTTCCTCCTTTTGTGACAATCTTTTTTTTATCTGATCATTATCATCTTGCATGGAGGACGAATTGTACATGAATATAGATTAAGTTTTATTTACTTGTATCTTGTCATGATGCTGGAGTTGTACCTCATACCCCGAGATACATATTCGTAATTCCTATTACAATAGTTAGAATTTTGTGCCTCTTGTCACCGTCACTATGGACTTAGACATGTCACGATCGTTTTTCATCATAGAGTTTTCCGATTATCTAACTATATTTGGGTTTTTACTAAGAGATTATATGTTTTTATTATGCCAAATTCCGGTCATGGTAACAATTAACATGGTAATCATTACAGTCCCTCTAATCATACACATTTGTAACCTTATATTAAGTATTTTGTTTTAATATTCAACAACAACATTAATGCATTATATTACTGTAACGTCATAATCAAGAACAAAGGCAGCATGAATGATCTGTTATCACAACATAACCTCAACTTAGTAAGAAGATAAAAGTGATCCTAATTAGTAAGATTCCATTTAAGACAATATAAGACATTATGCAATATGCATCACGCTTCACGGCATCAAAGAGTAAAGACTCAAAGCCATCGTTTTAATGGGCCATTTTTGTGATGGGCCAATGCTTATAACACTATTAATTTTTATTGCAATAAGGAATTAAGGATTATCAAATATCAATATTAGATGATATAAGGATTATCAGATATCAATATTAGATTATATTAGTATTAAGCCCCCGCGGGTGGGATCGTAAAACCGTGATAAGTAACACCAATGTCACACTACTATTAACGACCACTTAACACCTGAAAAACTAGCATTGAAAAAGAAAATAAAAACGAAAATAAAATATAAAATCAAACGAAAAGTAAACGTAAAAACGTTGAACTACGTGCGCGAAATGTAAAACATAGAAAACATTAACTAAGTCGATTTAGGACCCATGTGTTGCGTTGAAGCGGTTACAAAGTAAAAAGTAAGCGTGAAAACGTTGAACCGCACATGTACGTTTCAACGTGTAACTCGTAAACGTCAGACAGTAACGTAAAAAGTAAAATATGTAAAAAATGAAAAGTATAAGAGACAAAAGTTGATAGTTAAAAAGTATTAGTGTTAAATTGTGAAATATATGAAAGTATTATAGTTAAAAGTAAAAAGTTTTAAAAAAGAAGATGGAAACCAAAAATACAACTCATAAAACACAACGTATAACCCACTAAACATATAAAAGTTAATAGTTAGTATATAGTTAATATCAGGTATAAAATTGCCATATAATAGGTTCGTTTGTTGGATGACAATAAAATTGTTGAAACACTAAGTTGTTCCAAGGATAAATTTGTAAAAGCAAAAACAAAACTAGAAAATGGAAGAAAGTAAGAAAAGTAGTATCATCGACTATAACTATCTATACTATTATATAAAGCATTTGATGATAATATATTTGTAATTTTTTTTAAGATATTAATATAATTTTTTAAACATAAGGTACAAGAGCTATATACAATAGTTTCTAATTTGTCAATATTTAATAAATTTCCCCTAAATAATATATTTAAATACATTTATTATTTATATTTTTATAACTGAATCTATTTGATTTAAGTACTATTTTATTTAAATACTTCAGTATATAATCACTAAATATTTATAAATAAGTTAATAATAATAATAATAATACCCAAATATATCAACACTTAAGACGTGTGGGAAAATAGGCTCGATAACACCCAATGTATCATTATATATAATAAATAGAAAAAATTATAAGCATCGAAGGTGTAGGGTTTTTCATTGTTACTACAATAATTTTCTTTTCCTCCAAACTACAAAACACCCACTTTGTTTATTTACAATTTTATATTTCACACGTAATCTTTTTTTCGTATGCTTAGTTAGTACTAACATATAGTCATCAAAAATAAAATCTTCGATTTTTATAATCCCATTGCATAACACGAGTTACATTCACTTAAAAATTGAACATAAATAAATAATGTTGGATTACAAACAAAATTTGATCCATTTTTGTGTTTGAAAGAGCAACAAAAGGTTGGTGTTTGAAGAAAGGACATGACTTTCTAAAAACAACCCAACTTATAAAAGATAATAGCCTTGACTTTTGTGTATAGAAATAATCATAAAGGAGCGTGAAGTGGGTGTGGGAAGTCGCAACATAAGATTAAATTACACTCATTAATCATTAATCATTATATAATAATTGAAGAAGTACGTGAAGAATGGGAAGACTACCAACAAAACTAGACAAAATGACCAAAATTTGCAATCGACAATAATAGCTGCAGAACTAGCTACAGAAATTAATAGGCCTAAATTTGTACTATGCAGACAAAATCAATGCTTACTATTATCTCACAATGGGCAGATGAATTGAATATGAAGTCACATTCAATGGGTATATTAAAATGATCGAATCCATCATACTAACGCACTCCATCATATTCGGTTAACTTCATGTTATTTTATGTCCATTTATATATCATTGTATTATATTTATATCCTACAAATGTCTAAATGGTACCCTATTATAAGAAAGTGCCTATGAAAAATCTACTTTTTCAACCGTAGAAATGAGTATTTTTCTGGAAAAAATATATTATAGTAAATATGTTTTGGTTTGTGACAAAAACGAATATGAAAAGGGATGGTCTGTTCAAATTTATATAAGACTATATATCATGTCCTTAAGTTCCCATGTTCCATCATTGTAAGCAAACATGATCTATGGTAGACACAACTTATTGAGTATAGAATCTGAAGTCTAAATAGTTTGTAATATGCAGTTGAGAACCTAAAACTTTTTTTGATGGGAAGCAAAAGTGAAACGACTGCATAATTTAAAGGAAACACTATAGATTTTCACATACATACAACATTAAATAAAAATAAAATCATAAGACACCCTATAACCCAGGTCCGCCCCGAGTAATATGTGTTTCGTGTCACAAATGGCCACTTCATTTAGAGGTATCCAAGGTGTAAATACCATCAAGTTCAACCATTAAAACAAGTTACATGTCAAGTTTTTAGATAGAAGTTGCTAACATTAAAATGAAATTGAAACTCGACTGATCAATCATCTACAACAAATTAAATGACCTAGATATTAACAATGATAAAGAATACTTCGAAACTATCAAGTGACGTGTGCATTGTGCTCATAATTAAATGCCACTAAGTTACAAACTAGCATGCAAACCACAATGGACCAAAAATGCAAACCATAATATTCATCCATTTAATTTTATATATAAATAGATACATATATATGATGATAAGATCCGTCTATATATACACAACAATATGTAAATCTCTATACAAGACTTACATTACATTCCATCCATGAAGGAGCTTATTAAGTAGCTGCCCCCTTCATACACAACTTCTCCAATAATCTATAATTTATCTATGCCTCAAATTGATTAGCTTCCAAACAATAAACAACTTACTTGTGGATTTAGACTGCCAAGAAACAAAGAAACTTCATCATCTTGCGCTTCTTGGTTCGTCTAGGGCGATCTTTCTTTTCCTCTTGGAGGAACCTCCAGAACCATTTGATGATGATGCTGCTGATGATGATGGTGGTGGTGATGATGGTGGTGGTGATGATGGTGGTGGTGATGATGGTGGTGATGATGCTGATTGTGGTGGTTGTACTGATTGTGGTGGTGGTGGTGCTGCTGTGTTGACCTCATTTAAAGTGCTCTTGCTTTCAGGAATGGGATTTCTTTCCGAGGTTTGTTCGGTAGAAGGTTTTGGCTCGTTGACATTTTCAGGAGATCCTGTGAATAAAATCACAGAAGAACATGAGGCATGGAACCAATATATCAAACAAACCAAATACACAAGTTATTGAGCATGAATTCCACAAGTCTAGTGTGTATGGTTAGATTAAAGTAAAAATTGAAAATAAAGATGCATATATAAAGAAATCTTCTCATTAGATAAGGGTTCTTTAACAGTGTAACCTCTTAGGGCATTACTTACAGATGACTTGTATAGGTTTTTCCCCTAACAAATTGTTAAGAGGTGACCACCTCAACCAATTCACAACTTCATATGTACATGGGTCAATTCCAGTTGTATCTATTGAAAACATATCAAAATATAATATATAAACTTAACTATAAAGGACATGGCTTGAAAGTCGCTTAATGTGTATCAAATGCTTAATAAATATCCTTAATCATTATATTTAGGAAATGTACATTATCGATTTAGTATAATATAACAAGGCTTAGTATTCATACTAAACACATTACTTATTAATGAACAAGGTGGGCCAAAAAAGTGTTGTTGTGCCAAATCCACCGATTTTGATATTTAAGCAGAACCCAGTACCCACCATTTTGCCAGATCTACAGGTTTCTAATACAGTTATGTAGTCACTTAACCAAAGAAAGATACCGCTATTTCATATTTGCAACAGAAGGAATAGAAAAGGATGAAATGGCATACCTATAGTGGTAATGGTTTGTTGCATGACCACGTGTTCTAACTTTGCAGGAGTAGAGAGATTTAACTTGACTCTTGAATCTTGAACATCTTGATCAACAATGTCATCACCTAGTTCGCGCATTAGGGCATCTGAATCAAAATATTCTTCTGAATTCATACTCTGTGTCATACAGCTTGAATTAAAACTGGTAGTACATGATAGGGGGTTATCCAGATCATTTAACTCCAAGATATCATCCCTTGAAACATAATCATCATGAAGCCGATCGAAAGATTGATTAGCCACATCCGACGGTCCTGCCACATCATCATCATTCTTTACTTTAAGTTCACTTTTAAAAGGGTGTCCACCTCCACTGCTAGTGTCATCTACCATAAACACCCTGTATAATGCTCTAGGATCCTGCATGTTATCCAACCAATTTTGCAATTGAATAGCTGGTCGGATTAAAGATATAAACAACAAAGAAACTGCAATTAGATTAAGTACGTGTGGATGTGGCCTAAAAGATAATGTGCATACCAGTTTGCTAGCAAACTTGTCAGTTGTAGAGTATTCTTGCATTATCCAGTTAGTCTTTTGCCCATCATGGGCTTGACCTTCATAGTATTGAAGAGTTTTCCTCATACCACTAATCGAAGAAGTTTTGTATATCTCACAAGCCTCCCCTGTTGACTTCCAGGACCCGTTTTCAGTATCCCTTTTTGACGTGGACGAGAAGAACCACATGCCAGCTGCAAGACATAAAGCAATTATTATACAAACACTTGATGATACATGTAGATAATATATATGAAGATAAGCATGATACTAACCAGGGAGATTTGAGGGTAGAACTTGGTAAGGATCCACCTCAGAAAGTATGTTTGAAGGCAGGGTGTGTCCATTTTTCAGTTGAATCAAAAACTTGATGACAGTTTCGTCTGTTGAGAATTCATCAAGTTCAACCGCAGGAGGAATGGGTGCTTTAGGACACATGGCAAAATAAACTTGTGCGGAAGGAGGTCAAAGTTTGACTTTGAAAGGTGATGATTTCTGCATACAAATTATAAAAGGAGGTGTTAGATACTTAGATCCCACATCAATTGGACCAGAAGAGCTTAATCACTATGATTTGTATCACACCTCATAGACACCAATTGCAGCACTTTTGTTTAATTATACTATGAACATGATAACAAAATGGGAATTTCATCATCAATCACCCAAATTATCACTTCCACCACAAACTAAAATCAGAAATTCAAACAGCAAGAACACACACATCATAGATCTGTTCATCAAACTTAAGCCGAAAAAGGAAAGACAAATGACCTCATCAATTGAAAGTTGATAGATTATGTACTTTCACACTAGCAGCTGTATCCATCCAATTTTCCTTTTATATCAGTCAACACATCAAAACTACTGACACAAAAGCCCGAAAATGGCAATTCAATCACATAATCATCCAATACAACACGTATAACATCAAATCCACCAATAATTAAACAAGCATTAGACTATTCTTAACATAAAACCCGCAAATAACAACAAAATAACACCTAAACAGATATCAAACACCAAATCACCACCAATAGGTCCTATACCAACACATCAACACACGAACACTCAAGAAACACCCTTTATTCGCATAACGCTACTCAAAAAACGCATAAACGGTAACAAAGATTACAAATTGGAGATGATAGGGGGTGTATGAGTGTATCTACACAAGATTACAAGAACACACAGAAAACCAATCAGAGCGTTGACCAAGTCAAAACAACCCACATAAACGCCCGAAAATGGCAATTCAATCACATAACCATTCAATTCAACACGTAAAACATCAAATCCACCAATAATTAAACAAACATTAGACTATTCTTAACATACAACCCGCAAATAACAACAAAACAACACATAGACAGAAATCAAACAGTAAATCACCACCAATAGGTCCAATACCAACACATCAACACACGAACACTCAACAAACACCCGTAATTCGCATAACGCTACTCAAAAAACGGATAAACGGCGACGACGATTGTAAATTGGAGATGATCGGGGTGTATCTACACACGAACACACAGAAAACTAATCAGAACGTTGACCAAGTGAAAACTCAGGTTTATTGTGAATTTGGATGTAGATACACCGTGATCGGAGGATCTCCGGCGATCGGATTACCTTCGGAGAAGACGACTCCGTCGTCTGCTCCTTTGGCTCCGGTTGTGTGTTGCTTAATGAAGTGAAGAAGAAAGAGTGATTTGGAGAAGATAGAGGGCGTTGGGGTATGTATATATAGGGAGCGAGGGGAATCTTTATCTAGGGTTTGGGAGTTGTTATTAGTGGTGGAGTAATCCTCATTCAACACGACTCTTCCCTCCTTTTATCCCTTTTGTTTTGAAAATAAAAATGCAGTCGATTATACATGTTTAATTGGTCTTTATAAGGTTAAAACTGAAAGAAATTTAGGTGGTTAGTAGAATAAAAATGATAAATAAAAATACTAATAAACAATGAATAGTACCTTTGTACCATTTTTGCAGTTTCCACGTTAAATCAATACGTATAATTATTTATATGGTTTTTACAATTATTATTAACTTAAAAATGATGTCTTGTTATTTTAGGAGTATTGTTTATTAATACCAAAGAGGAAAACGAAAACCCTCGACTTTAACCGAGGATTGAAAATTAAGGTTTAACGTTAATCCTCCTAAATTGTATTTTCTTTTTCTCCAAAGGATAGAATAGTGCAACAACATACATGTCTTGTTTTTGTTTTTTTATTGTACACAAAACGAGTAAGGGTCCCGAATCTGAAGTTATATTTGTATTGTAAGGTGGTAGAATATTAAACGAATAATTATGAATTCATAATTGTATATATTATTTTAAATTCATTATATAGAATACAAGGAAATAAATAAGAAAGATACGTAGTGATGGAATCTTGAAAGTATACACAATTGAAAAGGGAAATTGTTGCATGTCCCAGGTGGCTAGGGGGCTGCTTGTTTCAAATAATAGAAAGAAAAAAAGTGATATTATTAAGCATACGATCTAATGAAAGTCCGCATGGTCCTATACATATCAAGAAAAATAACGCGCTCTTCTATTTAATTTCCGTCTTTACATAATAATGGGTTTTGATGATAAGAAGTTATTTTTCATGATTTTCTCTTATCAATTTCACAGTGATGTTACGATCTAAATATGTTTTCAACATTTAGCTAGCTATCTTATTAGTATAATAAGTTGGTAAGTGGTAAATTGAGCTCGAATCTACAAGTGGAAAATAGGTTTGGGATTAATAATTCCTAAGCGGAATGATTTGGGGTTTAATAACCAAAGTGGTAAAGTTGGTTTGGAAATGCCGAATTTTCTAAGTGGTGGTGGTTTAGGAATGATATTTCCCTAAATGGAGATAATCGGAATCAAATTATGTGCAAAATTTTGTGATTTAGTGTAAAATTGTATGATAAAATATATTAACGGTGTCTAGAGCAGTGAATGTGTGAAAATCTTGGTTTCGAATAGTGGAAAATAAGTAGTATGTGTTGGCATAATCAACTTATACAAATTCAAATAAATGGGAATTTAAAAGTGGTAATATTGATGAATTTGGATCTGTGCGGCTTAACGAGGGGTTGTGAATAGCTTATACATGACTATATACAATCATTTTCTTACATATGATTATCATAGTATGAAAAAATGAAACAAAAAATCAAAATATAGACAGGTTTAACTGGTCTTTATAAAGTTAAAATTAAAAGAAATTTATGTGGTTAGTATAAATAAAAAATAATTAAAAATAGTAATAAACAATAAATAATACATTTGTATTGACTTTTATGACGACATTTGACATGTAACTAGTTTAATGTGAAAACTATAAAAATTGTATAATCATTTGTATCGTAATGTTGATAAGTGTTGTAAGATAGAAAACAAGCGCAATTAACACATTAAATCAATACACACAATTGTTTATATGATTTTTATAGTTATTAACTTAAAAATAATGGTCTTAATATTTTAAGAGTGTTGTTTATTAATATGGAGAAAAACTCAAACTAAATCGAGAATTGAAAATTAAAGTTTACCGCTAATCCTCTATTTTTAAATGCAACAACATATAACATGTCTTGTTTTTGTTTTTTATTGTACACAAAACGAGTAAGGGTCCCGAATCTGAAGTTATATTTGTATTGTAAGGTGGTAGAATATTAAACGAATAATTATGAATTCATAATTGTATATATTATTTTAAATTCATTATATAGAATACAAGGAAATAAATAAGAAAGATACGTAGTGATGGAATCTTGAAAGTATACACAATTGAAAAGGGAAATTGTTGCATGTCCCAGGTGGCTAGGGGGCTGCTTGTTTCAAATAATAGAAAGAAAAAAAGTGATATTATTAAGCATACGATCTAATGAAAGTCCGCATGGTCCTATACATATCAAGAAAAATAACGCGCTCTTCTATTTAATTTCCGTCTTTACATAATAATGGGTTTTGATGATAAGAAGTTATTTTTCATGATTTTCTCTTATCAATTTCACAGTGATGTTACGATCTAAATATGTTTTCAACATTTAGCTAGCTATCTTATTAGTATAATAAGTTGGTAAGTGGTAAATTGAGCTCGAATCTACAAGTGGAAAATAGGTTTGGGATTAATAATTCCTAAGCGGAATGATTTGGGGTTTAATAACCAAAGTGGTAAAGTTGGTTTGGAAATGCCGAATTTTCTAAGTGGTGGTGGTTTAGGAATGATATTTCCCTAAATGGAGATAATCGGAATCAAATTATGTGCAAAATTTTGTGATTTAGTGTAAAATTGTATGATAAAATATATTAACGGTGTCTAGAGCAGTGAATGTGTGAAAATCTTGGTTTCGAATAGTGGAAAATAAGTAGTATGTGTTGGCATAATCAACTTATACAAATTCAAATAAATGGGAATTTAAAAGTGGTAATATTGATGAATTTGGATCTGTGCGGCTTAACGAGGGGTTGTGAATAGCTTATACATGACTATATACAATCATTTTCTTACATATGATTATCATAGTATGAAAAAATGAAACAAAAAATCAAAATATAGACAGGTTTAACTGGTCTTTATAAAGTTAAAATTAAAAGAAATTTATGTGGTTAGTATAAATAAAAAATAATTAAAAATAGTAATAAACAATAAATAATACATTTGTATTGACTTTTATGACGACATTTGACATGTAACTAGTTTAATGTGAAAACTATAAAAATTGTATAATCATTTGTATCGTAATGTTGATAAGTGTTGTAAGATAGAAAACAAGCGCAATTAACACATTAAATCAATACACACAATTGTTTATATGATTTTTATAGTTATTAACTTAAAAATAATGGTCTTAATATTTTAAGAGTGTTGTTTATTAATATGGAGAAAAACTCAAACTAAATCGAGAATTGAAAATTAAAGTTTACCGCTAATCCTCTATTTTTAAATGCAACAACATATAACATGTCTTGTTTTTGTTTTTATTGTACACAAAACTAGTAAGGGTCCCGAAATCTAAAGTTATAATTTTATTGCAAGGTGATAGAATATTAAAACGTATAATCATGAATTCATAATTTTATATGATATTTTTCAAATTAATTATATACAATGACAATGACTTAAATAAGCAAGACAAGGAATGAATACTGAAAATAGACACAACTGAAAAGGGAAATTGTTGCATGTCCCAGGTGGCTAGGGGGCTGCTTGTTTCAAATAATAGAAAGAAAAAAAGTGATATTATTAAGCATACGATCTAATGAAAGTCCGCATGGTCCTATACATATCAAGAAAAATAACGCGCTCTTCTATTTAATTTCCGTCTTTACATAATAATGGGTTTTGATGATAAGAAGTTATTTTTCATGATTTTCTCTTATCAATTTCACAGTGATGTTACGATCTAAATATGTTTTCAACATTTAGCTAGCTATCTTATTAGTATAATAAGTTGGTAAGTGGTAAATTGAGCTCGAATCTACAAGTGGAAAATAGGTTTGGGATTAATAATTCCTAAGCGGAATGATTTGGGGTTTAATAACCAAAGTGGTAAAGTTGGTTTGGAAATGCCGAATTTTCTAAGTGGTGGTGGTTTAGGAATGATATTTCCCTAAATGGAGATAATCGGAATCAAATTATGTGCAAAATTTTGTGATTTAGTGTAAAATTGTATGATAAAATATATTAACGGTGTCTAGAGCAGTGAATGTGTGAAAATCTTGGTTTCGAATAGTGGAAAATAAGTAGTATGTGTTGGCATAATCAACTTATACAAATTCAAATAAATGGGAATTTAAAAGTGGTAATATTGATGAATTTGGATCTGTGCGGCTTAACGAGGGGTTGTGAATAGCTTATACATGACTATATACAATCATTTTCTTACATATGATTATCATAGTATGAAAAAATGAAACAAAAAATCAAAATATAGACAGGTTTAACTGGTCTTTATAAAGTTAAAATTAAAAGAAATTTATGTGGTTAGTATAAATAAAAAATAATTAAAAATAGTAATAAACAATAAATAATACATTTGTATTGACTTTTATGACGACATTTGACATGTAACTAGTTTAATGTGAAAACTATAAAAATTGTATAATCATTTGTATCGTAATGTTGATAAGTGTTGTAAGATAGAAAACAAGCGCAATTAACACATTAAATCAATACACACAATTGTTTATATGATTTTTATAGTTATTAACTTAAAAATAATGGTCTTAATATTTTAAGAGTGTTGTTTATTAATATGGAGAAAAACTCAAACTAAATCGAGAATTGAAAATTAAAGTTTACCGCTAATCCTCTATTTTTAAATGCAACAACATATAACATGTCTTGTTTTTGTTTTTATTGTACACAAAACTAGTAAGGGTCCCGAAATCTAAAGTTATAATTTTATTGCAAGGTGATAGAATATTAAAACGTATAATCATGAATTCATAATTTTATATGATATTTTTCAAATTAATTATATACAATGACAATGACTTAAATAAGCAAGACAAGGAATGAATACTGAAAATAGACACAACTGAAAAGGGAAATTGTTGGTGTGTGGCATGTGTCAAGTGGCTAAATCTTTAACTACTTTGTCATGGTCGTATTTTCAAAGAATATAAAGATAAAAGTGATTTTTTAAGGATACGATCGACGGAAAATCCTCATGTGACCCCCTTTTGGGTGGAATCAAGGGTGGAGGAGAGTTCCAAACATTTATTGAGATTGATTATGTCGCACATGTGGTCGTATACATATCAAGAAAAGTATTGCACTCTACTATTTGTCTTCACATAATTATGGGTTTTGATGATGATAAGAAGTAATTATTCATGCTCTTTTTAAATCATTTTCTTAATTTATAAAGGCCAATTAAACATTTCTACATTTTTATATGATTATATAACAATGATTATATGTTTTCGTAGCTTTATGATAGTCATGTACAAACTACTCACAACCCCTTGTTAAGCCGTACAAATCCAAGTTCGTCAATATTATGCATCTTAAATTCACATTCATTTGAATTTGTATAAGTTGATTATACCAAGACATACTACTCATGTTCCACTATTCGGAACCATGCATGTTTTCACATATTGATCGTCACTCTAAACTATAAGTTAATGTTACACAAAATAATACATTTTTTAACATAGTTTGACAATGAAATGATAATTAGAAATAGTAATAAACAATAAATAATATCTTTATATTAATTTTTAAGACGTCATTTGACACGTAATTACTTTAATGTGAACACTGTAAGAATTATATAATCATTTGTACGCAATGCTAACAAGTGTTGTAGAAGAGAAAAACAAGAATTAGCACATTAAATCAATATGTAGAATTGTTTATATGATTTTTACAGTTATTAACTTAAAAATGATAATCTTGATGTTTTAAGAGTATTGTTTATTAATACTGTGGAGAAAAAAACTCAAAGTAAACCGAGAATTGAAAATTAAGGTTTACCGTTAATATTTTATTTTTTCTCAAATGATAATATGAATGCAGCAAACGTATATGTCACGATTTTTTTTTGTACACAAAACTAGTAAGGGTACCGATATCTAAAGTTATAATTTTATTGTAAGGTGATAGAATATATTACAACGAATAATCATGAATTCATAATTTTATATAATATTTTTTTTAAATTGATTATGTAAAATGACAATGAATTAAATAAGCAAGATAATGGATGAAGAAAGTTTGAAAAGATACACAATTGAAAAGGAATTTGTTGGTATTCACATGTGTCAAGTGGCTTAATCTTTAACTACTTTGTCATGGTCTTATTTTCAAAGAATAGAAAGAAAGTGATTTTATCAAGCATACGATCGAAGGAAATCCCCATGTGACCCGCTTTTTTGGTGGAATTAATTGTGGAGAGTTCAAATGTGTCATCTATTGAGATTGATATCTCATGTGTCCTATACATATCAAGAAAAGTAACACTCTCTCATTTCTTTCTTTACATACTTTTGGCTTTTGATGATAAGAAGTGACATTTTATGATTTTTTTTTTCATTTTCATAGTGATGTTATTAAGCATATGATCTGAACATATTTTCACCATTTAGCTATCTATTTGTATAGTAATTTGGTAAGTGGTAATTTGAGCTCCTAAGTCTCCAAGTGGAAAATAGTTTTGGGATGAATAATTCCATAAGCGGAATGATTTGGTGTTTAGTAACCAAGTGGGGGTAGTTTAGGAATGATATTTCCCTAAGTGGAAATAATGGGAATCAAATTGTGTGCAAAAAAAATTGTGATTTAGTGTAACCTATTATGGTATGACAAAGCCACGAAATAGTTGCGAGTGAATAATGAGTTTAGAGCGGTGAATATGTGAACATCATAGTTTCAAATTGTGGAACATGAGTAGTATGTTCTAGCATAATCAAATTACACAAATTCAAGTGAATGTGAATTTAAAATTGGTAATATTGATGAATTTGGATTTGTGTGGCTTAACAAGAGGTGGTGCATAGTTTAAACATGTCTATCTTAAAGCTATGAAAACATACAATCATTTTGTTTCCTACGCATAGTATGAAAATAATTAAATAAAAAAAGTACATAAGCCGGATACCTATAGTGGTTTGGACATACAGATGAATTATGATATCAAATTTTGTTTTTAAAATAATTCAAGTATTGTTTTGGTGACTACTTGTGTAAAACCCTTGTGCTTACTATAGTATTAAATAGTTGTTGGTAATTCATAGATGAACTTAAACAATAAAACTAACTTTTGATTACAAATTGTTCAACAACTTTAAAGTCATACATCGACATTTATATACTAATAAAACAGAATCGACGTGTTCGCTCTGAAGTGTCGCATCCCTTTTAGCTAACCCTAATCTAATTGACACTATTATTTTTCTATTTCAAAGTTCACATAATTGACACTATTACTTTTCTAAACCTATTACAATACATGACTTCAAACTATACTATGTTATATTTGCAATCTTGACCCCAACGAAAACAAGTTTGGTTTAACTTTAACTAGTATTGTGACCCCCGCGTTGCGGCATGGGCGTAAAATAACATAAAAACTAATAGGAAAACGTAGTCGCAAACCCGCATGCTAAAGGGTCGTAGAATCATAAATAAATAAAAAATTGAACACCAAAATGTTGTTGTGAATTTGCACGTTGAACACCCGCATGTTGAAGGGTCATAATAAATGAATATTCTCGAGAATGTGCTCGTTGATAAGGACGTTGATGCCGTTTATAACATACGTTTATTTATCAAAAACGAAACTCAGACATCGATAATAGTTGTATATAAATGTTTTGTTTAAAAGCAATACATTATGTTATATTATTTATTAGAAATAGAAATAGAAA
Organism: Flaveria trinervia; assembly: GCA_025506515.1. Lineage (NCBI taxonomy): Eukaryota > Viridiplantae > Streptophyta > Magnoliopsida > Asterales > Asteraceae > Flaveria > Flaveria trinervia. The sequence continues at coordinate 101,031,486 of CM046452.1, forward strand.
CATATACCTAAAAAAACAAAAAACACTATGTAATATCATAAAGTGTATACAAAAATTACAATTTCACCACATGAAAAGTATGCATTACTAACTTGTACATTGAGCTTTAAGAGCTTCCACTATGCTATTTAAAGTGCATTAGATTAGTCAGGTGGAACTTTATAATAAGTCAAATAACTATTACCTTTTTGTTTGATACGAGGCATGCATCTAGAACTCCAAGTCAACAACTTCAATCTGGTGAATTAATCTGTAAGGAAACTAACCATTAATCTGAACAGATATGACCCAAATGATCCTAAAACATTTGAAAGTTCACTAAGCTGCAAGCAACAATAAGCCATATGTATTTCTACCAACACAAAATCAATCACCTTCAACAAAATTAATCACCTTCAATAATAAGCCATATTATGTAGATTCCTGTACTTAAGAATTAATAATTATCACTTAATATTACTGATACACCTTTAAAGCATCAAACATGGATAAACCAATCTAATTTAAATGACCATGATAAAAATAAATCACTATGATTATCCAATTATTATAACAATGTGGTTGCAAGAAAGTTTCTTGATATAGGGTTAAAAAGAAAGAATACTTAGAGCAACATTTGGAGTAGTATTCAATCAAGCCAAATGCGCTAATCTTCTTATATCCTTGTAATTTATAAATCTATATAATAAAAGTGTCATCATTTATAAATATTTGCTTTATCTCTAATCAAATTTTGCTCATTTGACCCGTTAAAGTTAAAACAAAACCCAATGAAAGTGTTCACATTGGCGAAAATGACACCTACTTCTTATTATTCTTCCATAATGGGGTCGTATAAAACATCATGCACATGATGTTCTCAATACCACCAATATACGTACGTTTTGCCGCTCCCATAAGCTTCAAAAGAGATTTGTACATCATCAAAGACGAAATAACATATTGTAATGTATGCAGTATATACTACACTTGATGGTCTGTATAGTATTATTGAATCATCTTCCTCACAAAAACATTAAAAGGATGTTTAATAAACAAAGAAAGAAATTATCATACCATGTCAAAACTTACGTGTTCATGCCACACACATTACATTTTTTGGCAAGAAGGATGCTGCAAGCAAGTTTGTTAACCAAAATACTATTCTGCAGATTCATAAACATAGTAGATAGTAAAAGAATTATAAATGGGTTAACAACTTAACATTATTACCTTTAGGCTATTGGACTTTGGGTCTCACTATTGCCTTTGGGTGTTAGGAACTGAAATGAAAACCATCAAGAAAAAGCTTTGATTGCATAAAAAATGAGGAAATATAACCAAAGATCGATAGACAGGTGTCCAATGTGAGTTGCGAAGGTACAATTCCTATATATATATATATATATATATATATAATAATTGCTAATGCAAGTATTATGTAAGTTAAGGTGAAGGTGCCTTTCAAAGTCAAAAGTGAAGGCCTATTTGCCAGCTGAAGTATAAAACATTACAATTATATAAACCATCAGAGAAGCTTCAAGTACAACTAGTTTGTATGATATAGTATCGTCATACAATCATTGGATTGAGTTTTGTATATTGACTTCGTATAACCTTTGTGGTAACTATTAGTTGTAAACAACATTGGGACCTAACATTAGGATCTGCATTGAATATTATATGCTCAATAAGATAACCATAAAAATAGGTATTTTGTTTGAATAAAATTGATGCTTTGTTTCATCAATTGCAAGGTTCTAGTTGGTTTCGAACATTGACTTGAGGTTGGACTATATTAATTATGGGTGAAAGAGAATGATACTCATAGTATGACGTTTTCTTCATGAATCCTGTGTAAAACATAAGCTAATAAGCACAAACAAACGTGAACCATACATACAACCTAAACAATTCAGGATATGTATTTAGGTATGAGATAATACATAAAAGTTTCATGGGTATGACAAGAATATTGTATTAGGTGATATGCAACGTGACTATTGAAACATGCATACATGTTTACTTGACCATAATCATTTTTAGTTTTTTTTTTATTTTACTGGTAATAAAATATTATACTAACTTTTAGTTTTATATTTATAATTTTACCAGATAATAAAATTATATAAAAATAGTAATAAAAGTATGTGAAAATCGCTAACGTTATCTTTTTAATCAAACTAATGTGCATATCTGATACTTTTTGCGTAATTCTTGAAAGGTATTGAATTGAGTATGAGACATGATTTTGTAAAAAGATATGAAACTAAAATTATAAATGGCTGCCCTGTTATCTTTTATCGTCCAAATGTGAATCTTGATTTTGTTTTAATTTGTCATAATTTATCTTTCTTTCCTAATGTAATTCTTGGCCTGCTTATTGTCCTACTTCGAGCCCATTGGGCTTTCTTATAAACCGGCCATTTACCTGTGACCTGTATATGTACTAATACGTTTAACATATATCCGTACGTTACACAAGTTGAGTACATAAAATATTTAATAGTTTGTAATAATAATATTTTCAGATTATATAAAATTAAGTTACGTATAAGTAAGTAATTCAAATAAAATAAAAATAATATCACTTTAAATTTTCATTTTATAAAAAAATTTTATTGATTATTTAGAACATTTTGTTTTTGTAAATAGTTTCGGTTTTTTAAAATCATTCTTGTAAAACTAAAAAATAGTTTTAAAATAGTTCATATTTTTCAAAAAGTTTTTGTTTAAGAGCATTTTCATATCTTTTTATTTTTTTAGAGTGTGTTTCTAATAAAAATATGGTTTATAATTTTTACAAGATTTACTTTTAATATGAAAATGCTTTAAAAAATATAATTACTATATATTTTTTTTATTTATTAGGAGAGATAGCTGACAAGTTATAATGAGAAGTTTAATATCATGGGGATTGTATTGAATCTAACCCTCTAACATAGGCTAGGAAAAAAATTATGGGTCCCGTAACCTTCGAACCCTCGCCACTCGCTCTGTAACACCACAACTCGAGTAGGGTTGACGTGTCACATAAACAGTAATCAGAGTTTCATGAGTAATAAAATTGAGACACTAAGAAACATTCAAATCTTTACATAGAACCAAATAATTGAAATAAAAACTTAAAATTAAAATACTATTAAGTCTTATTAATCCAAATGTTCTCATCCTAACTCTTGAATTAACTCTCCTCACTCGTTCCCTTGAACCCCTTAAGCACCTGTTATCAACATAAAAGAAAACAACAAAAGAAAACACGGCTGAGCCAAAGAATGCTCAGTAACAGAAGTAAACAATAGCAATACTATGATCAATAACGATAACAATAAGATGATCAAGTAGAAAATCAAATAATAATGATCACCTAACAGGAATACCCATATGAGCCGATAACAATAAACAATTAATGATATGTACATTAGTTGCAGTTCTAATGTACCAATATGTGAGATGGAATGTGGGCACACACACCTAACCATCTCACCGATAAACAATAACAATAATATCCTAGGATCGATCCATACGCCTTCTTTAACACTAATCAATAAGTGCAAAAACTTAGCACATAACTATAATGTAGAGACGTTGTGGTCTAATCAGTCTGCCACAGGTAGAGCACGTCACTCGTGCCACAATGACGCCCTATGTCCCCATAGGTGGATGTGCTCGGGTATAGAGGTCAATAATACATTACAAACAAGTCAAAAGTATACAATAAGTTACTCTGATCAATGTTACTTTCCATACCAATAATCAATAATTTAGGGAGCATGCGACAATGAATGTCACACCCCAACCTTGACGGCGGAAACGTCGAGGAGTGAGAGTTAAGATCGTTCACAGCCACATAACGCTATTATTAAATCCAAATACATTATTCATAAGTTCAAAGGTAATATTACAAACATAAGTCTCAAATAAATAAAGTATAACAAGCTCAATCATTTATTTAACTAGGTCCATTCGTAGGTGTGAACAAACTTCGAAAGTGGCGATCAAGCTTGAGTATTTCCTGAAACATGTTAAAAATAAAAGGTCAACATAATGTTGGTGAGATTTTCATAATTTTCGATACATAAGTATATAAAAGATGGCAATTCATGTTGTAAGTTACAGAACAAAATAAACTAGGGATGTAAGACAGAATGCACAATCAAACCTTGACAAAGTTTTACAAGTCTCAAACGTTTACAAGTATATACGATTAGTTAAGTGTACTTGGATCAACCAAGCAGGCTTGTCAGGCCCATAGATCTATGACGTCGTCATGCTAGCAATAATTAATGATTGTACATATGTTCGACATTACATGGTAGCTACAAGGTTCAACTAACCACAACACACAAGTAAATTGCCATAAGTTTATAAGAATCAAACGTTTACAAGTGCAATGATTATAAAGTAACATTTTTCACCTCAAAGTGCGAAAATATGTAAAAGGAGTATAGAAATACTCACTTGATCAAATAAGTATAGAATGACGATTAATAAGATTGATAATAAACATTGTTCCAAGATGAACCTTCACAAGACACCTAATATATATATATATATATATATATATATATATATATATATATTATATATATATATATATATATTATATATATATATAAGATTTAGGTTAATAATAAGGTTTTGATGATTAAACGCGAACTAGGGTTTCAATAAGGATTTGGGTTTTTTTTATAAATATGGTTATTTGTTGAATTCATGAATATATATATATTATTACAATGAAAGAACTTAACTAATCTTTTTATAATGATTTAATTAAAAAAATAGAACATAATTGATCCAAAATTAAAGATAACGTAATGACTAATAACAATTTAGTGATTTCAACTATTTAAAACTGTTTTATGAAAATAAACTAATTATAACATTTTAACAATATTTTATATAAAAAATGCTTAAGAGTTTAAAGAATTAATTTAACAGAAAATATCCGGTTAACTTCTAAAATAAAAAAATTTTATAAAATTGATTTTTATAATATTTAGAAATTTTATAAAAAATTTTAAAGGCTAGAAAGCCCTAATAAAATATAGGTAAGGTTGCCCGGGTTCGAACCCGGGACCTCTAGTTTGATGGGCGCGCATGTAACCAGTAAGATGAGGGTCGTGGCCGTGTTCTAAGCTTGGTTCTAAACTTTAAATTCTCATTTAGAAAGAAACCCCAAAACCATATGAACCCTAGAACGATTTGATCCCAATTGAACCCCGATTCGATTCAATTACATGTTAGATTCATGGGGCTTTATTCCCCAATTGAAAACGAGTATGTGGCTGGGTCTAACTTACTTGATTATTGGTCGCATCGTTGTAATTGAGCTTGGAACACTTCGGTCCACATGCGACGAACACAGGAAACTCAAATCAAGGTTGCGACGAAATGTTAAGGAATTGAGAGTAGATAGAGTTAAAAAGGAACTAATGGAATAATTCCCCTATGTTATATGGCTTTGATTTGGTTGCTTCCACTCCGAATGGGTTCCGGATTTAATTCGACCATTTCGGTTAAGGTGAAGTGATTAATTGATCGATTAAAATGAATTGAACTACACAGTTAGATTCGAAATGATTGCACATACGTTTCAGATTAATGAATAGACTTAATTTGTAACATTGCTCATATTGAAGTGATTAGGATGATCCATATACCTTCGGTTTCGATTACCACCTTAAATATGAACCTTAAATGAATTAATTGAAGTACCTGGTTCGAAACACACCATCGAATAGGTTAGCGCGAGTTAATTCCACTGTAAAAACAAGTTTTCGAGTGCCGGTGTGTCGCCGGCGTCGGCCGGAAGTTTGGTCGGACTTTGCGGTGGTAGGGGTTGGTTGGGTGTGTTTAAATGAATTTACATCTTGGTCCTTGAAGTTTGATTGTTATTATTTTATGCTTTAAACTTTCTTTTAAAGTTTATAAATTGACAAAGCTAACCCTATAACTTTAAGTTTCAAACCTTTTTAAGTTTTATAATTTTTATCAAATTGTTATTATTAATAATAATAGTAGTATTATTATCATTATTATTATTCTTAGTTATTATTATTATTTTTATAATTTTGCTATTATTAATATTATCATTATTATTATTATTATTACTATTATTAAGTTCATTAATATTATTTGTAATATTATTAGTATTATTGCTATTATTATTATTATCCATCATCTTTATTATGCACCTTGAAAAAGAATTAAAACAACAAATAAATATACATAACAAACCACAAGTTTCATAAATGACATAATTAGTCCATTCAAGAACTTAACAAGGTTAACTTTAATTTAATCTAAAATTACAAGATGTTACAATTAATACAAAGCAAATAGATCCTATCGCATGCAAACGTTGTGAACTATATGATTCATTACTTGTAACAACAATATAGATTTCAATAACTACATATCAAGTCACAAATTTAAAGATAGATACCACGAACGGGAGGTATTCATGCTACGAGAGAGGAAGGGTCGGAATCCGTACCTTAGATAACGGCTACAATAACCATTCCAAATTCAAATTGTTCCCGAGCTATTGCTTAAACCTATATAAAGATTTCTTCCAACTTAGTTTATTTACAAATTATATATCATTCTAGTATATAATCTTAAAATATATATATATATATATATATATATATATATATATATATATATATATATTGTCCTTAAGTGTATTTATTTGTTTCCTTTAATTACTTAAATACTTATATTGTATTTTGTCTAACAACATATTTTGAAGCTATCGATTTATTATATAAAAGAAAGTTCTAGATTGCTTGCACTTATTGAATATATATTTAAACAAATATTAAATTTAAAATTATTCCCTTTATTTTTAAATGTATTATGGATGTCCTTTGTTTTCACTTTAGGTGCCTTTTTTAGTTCTGTGAATTTGCAATGAAACAGAGTACCAAAAGATATATTAGTGTTTACAAGTATTAATCTTGTTCTATTTATATATTTCCATTTTAACACTTTTTAAAAATCTCAAGGAATACAAAGAAAACGCAACAGAGGGACAATGATGTTACCCGGATCTAGAATAATGGAATTGATCAATGCGAAGGTTTGACCGGTTGACTCGTTGCTTAAAATGATTTGATTATTTTCTGCCCACACAATTGTCAGGAGTATCAAATGTCTAGAATAATCGACAATTGTTCGAGATATAATTAACAGTCGGAAAGCATGGTTCGGTGGTTACCTTATAAGTATCAAATGTCAAGAGTACCAAAAGAATCCAATTATATAACCTATATTAGTGTTTACAAGTATCAATCAAGTCCATGAACCTAGTTGCTAACAATTGAGGAGGTTACACATCCCGTATCATTAAGCGAACAAGGAAGGCATGGTTTGGTGGTTACCTTATAAGTGTATTAAGGATCGGTTGAAACAAAGTCAGTCGGTGATGATTGCGTTTGTGCGATGGGCTCGGGTGATAGTACAGCGTGACTGAATGAAGATATTGGTGTATGACGATGGGGGGGGGGGGGCATCGTAACAATTTTTGATAAAGAGGGAGAGTTATGAGCATGAGTAGTTTCCACAAAGTGCAAATTGTATATTTAATGGGGGTTTAAGCAACATGAGGGTGGGGTACGAATCAGCTCCTTGAATTCTTAAATATCGGGTTGTTTGTTATTTTGATTAGAACAGTTACATACATACATATATATACATATGTATGTGTAATATATATATATATATATATATATATATATATATATATATATATATATATATATATGAATGAGTTCATATGAGAACTCTCAATAATTATAAGAACCTAATAACTCTATCACAATCATTGATTTAATATAAATTAATCAAATTTAAGATGAATGGTTGAGATGAACTAAAAGGGTATAATAGTCTTTTTCTGTTTTGCTACTTTTTGTTCTTTTCTTTTCTCTAACCGGTCAACATCAGAGATATATCAACTATAATCCTCAAAAGCATAAACCCATATCATCTCTCTCTCTCTCTAATAATGAACATCTTCAACTTTTATCCCCAAATGAAGATTAAATAACAAATTAAAGATGATGAACAACGAATCAACTATAATCCTCAAAAGCATAAACCCATATCATCTCTCTCTCTCTCTAATAATGAACATCTTCAACTTTTATCCCCAAATGAAGATTAAATAACAAATTAAAGATGATGAACAACGAATCAACTGTGGATCAAAAATGAAGAATATTTGATAACAATCTTCAACTTCAATCACCACCATCGTTAGATCTGTTTGACTTTGTTTAGTTATGTCGAATGCTTCGATCTTGGTTGTTTAACCCATTCGCAAGTGAGATCTGTTTATGGATCTCATAGTATGAAGGTTCCATCTAAAAGTGACAATAAGAGTGTTCAACACCAATCGATCACTACCAGCACCCCGCGAGTCGATCAACAACACCACTACCACCACCAGTTGACCACCTCCTGACACCCCATGACCCGACGCGGGTTCCATGATTTCAGCTTACAAATGCATATGTTTACTGTTCGAAAGCATATATATGATAAAAGATTTGTTTTCCAAAGGTGGACTTAGGTGTTTATGTATGTCTTTTTAGATTATGTTTAATTTGCTAATCATTGAGTCTAGTCAAGAAGACTAATTGCATATCAGATCAAAAAATAATAATTTTATAAATTTTGCTACAATATTTATCATATCATTAGGTCATGTTTTATAGGTTTTTATATATGTTTATTTGATGTAATCTACTGTAAGTATCCCAAATATGTTGCAGTTAAGTGTAAACATTAGATTTTACATTCAAATAAACATAATGTAATTCATTTGTAAGTTAGAGTTTTCATGACATGATATTTATTGTACCAAGTTGTTGTGTTTATGACGTTTATAAATTTATGTGTATTTTCAAATAATTTATTTTCTGTTGGTTTTTATATATGTTTCTTCGATTTAATTTACTGTAAATAATTATAAATACGACGTAATTCACTGTAGTATTATGATTTTACATTTGTGTTGGGTATTATATATATATAGTTCTCGATGTAATTCACTGCAAGGAATTATAATATGATGTAATCTACTCTAAGTAGCAAGATTTGTACTCAAATAAACATGATGTAAGGCATTATAACTAAGCATTGCATTATGTTACATCATTATAACCCTGATAAATCGACATCCTATTTCAATGGTTGGATTGTTATGTGTTAATGCATATGCTTTTAGTTTACAATAGTTTTAGGTTTTGTTAGTCCATATGTTCTTAGTTTACATATGTTTAAACATTGATTTACATTGATTTACACTGAAAAACATTAGTATTATAGTGGTGTAGTTTTGTTACAGTGGTGTAACATTTAGTTTTAAACGTTTGAAATATTTTTTAAGTGTTACATATGCTAGTTATAGTGATGTAGTTTCGTTATGGTTCTAATAGATTTGAACCCATTTTATTAAGTATTATATTTGTTGGTTTTTATATATGTATTTCAATATGATGCACTATAAGTAATTACATTATGATGTAATTCACTGTAATTATTTTTGTTCGTAAAAAATTCTAAAAAATTTGCAAGACTCTATGGGTATTAAAGAGAAAAATATTTCGAGTTTAATGGCGTAATTTATTTGAAAATACAACTTAATATTAAAAATTTGTTAATGTATAAAAATCTAAGGGGTAAACAAAAAAAATTCAAGTAGATTGAAAAAAAGTAGGCGATGATGACACTTGTCGCCATGTTATTAAATCTGATTTTTTGTGGGTCTTACAAAAGGTCGAAAATACCCTTTTGGTAATAAAGAAAATACAAGATGATCTTGATCATATAATTTTTGATCAATGGTTGAGATGGGGTTAACAACTTCTCATAAAAAGAAAGGGTTCTCATTAAAACCATATCCTCTCTCTCTCTCTCTATATATATATATATATATATGATTTCAAGATAACAATCGAGGAATGAATCTGCATGCTTTTTTTTCTTGTTATTATCATTGGTTATAATAATTTTATACTTATTATAATTATTATTATTATATATTAATTTTTTTTATCGGATATTTCACGCTCTTAAAAAAAGTTTCTCTCACGTTATCTTAAATCATCTGATAAAACAAATTGAGTTATTATGTCAATTGTTACTTGTATAAAAACACAAATTTTCTATTATTTTTTTAAACGATAACTTAGAAACTTATTCATTTATCATTTACTTATTTAACTGCCTAATTCTTTTTAGAATAAAATTCCCATAAGTTTACCTATTTTATTCATCAAATAATAATATTTAGATGACAAAATGACGATGAAGATTAAATAGGGGTGAGGTTGAAGCCAATCAGGCCACATTTCCCAGAAGTGGACTTCATTTCCACCAGATCCTCTCACCATTAACAACCCTCTTTCCTCCTACGCCACTTTCATCCAACAGGTTATCAATATTATCCCCCTTCATACACATGAATCAACTTGCATATGCATATGATTATTCAATCATGTTTCTTGATTTTATTAATGTTCTTCAATCAGATCGAGATTCCTGTAGCTTCTAATCAACGTCTCTTTAGCTAATACGCTCTGATTTTGACTAATTGTCACTTGATTTCTCTTTGTTCTGGTTTGATCTAAGTCATTTCGTGGACTTTAGGTGTTTTGATTTTACTTGTGCAGGGTTTAGTTTGCTAGTTATAGTTTTCTTGACTCGATTGCTATTTGCTTTTGGGTATTTCGTTTTCATCTTCGGGTTTTGTGTTTATGTTAGGTTTTGTTAAGCATCTGATTGTGTTCACTGGTTATTCACCTGTGTTTTTCTGAAAGATGAAGTATTTGGGCACATGGGTTTCTGATGGTTAATGAATAGTGTTGAAATTTTGAGATTGGTAGTGATTAAATTTAGTGTTGTTCACTTATTTATTCTAGATTTATCTTCAGGATGGTTTATGATTGTTTAGGTTTTAGGGTCATCTTGCATCAATTGTATGTTTTAGCTTCAATTGTTTGTCACCTACCTCTTTTACATGAGCCCCAACATTGCACATGGCAAGAGGCCCTAATGTCACCAACTTGCCTTTAGACCTATTCTTTAGTTCTTTATTCACTATCACTTTGTTTAAGTTATTTTCTTTAAGGTGATTGTGTATACATGCTGATATATCTTGAATGTGGATTAATTTCAATTTCTTACTTTACTGTAGGCATAATGATTAAACTGTTCAAAGTCAAGGAGAAACAACGGGAACTTGCAGAAAACTCTAACGGGAAGCCTCCTGTTAAGAAGCAAAGTGCAGGCGAATTGCGTCTTCACAAAGGTAGATTTCATTATTATTTAGCCAGTCATGTTAAACCGTTGGAACCAGAAATCATGACTAGAGTTTGCAAAAATTACTGCCTGTTCTAAAGAATTATAGTATTATCAATCTGTCACATTTATCGTTCTTGCAAATTCAATAATGTAAAGCTTGTGTCGGAGTTCCAGAGGGCTTGAGTCTGTTTGTCACTGGGACAGTATTGCAGTTTCTTATATTCGTTCAGTTCTATGCTGATCATACTCAATCAATTACATGTTGTCTAGTTTTCAAAGACTAATTATGTTTAGTGGTTGTTTGGATGTGCACTGGGAAGGTGATTATGTGATAATGATTAGAGTTAGATAATCAAGTGTTATCAAATGGATTGTAGTAGATAGTGTATGGCTATGCTTATGGTGTAATAATCAGATAATGAGTTGTTTAAGGGTTTAAGAATCTGATTATTTATATTAAGTATAGAATGACCTAAAGTGCCCTTCTAGGTAAAAAGTTAGATTTTTATTTACCCTTAGACGAACTGGTTCTGGATTCTTATATTGTTAGATAATCAACCAGAATATCTTCATCCAGTTATTAATAGTTGCTTATTACAAACAAGGTGCATTAATCAATACCGTATGTGAAATAAAACACATGTTTCTTTAACTTTCTATGTTATAAAGCGATTTCTTTTACTTTGTTCCTTGGTGTTTTTATTTGTAGATATAAGTGAGCTAAATCTACCCAAGACGTGTAGCATATCTTTCCCAAATGGGAAAGATGATCTCATGAACTTCGAAGTTACTATCCGCCCTGATGATGGATACTATTTGTAAGTATATCTTTTCAATTTTCTCTGTTAGAAAACTGCAACTGCTCTTTTTTCCATCCATTTATTTTTTCAAATATAAGTTTCTCGTTCTCTTTTGACCTATTGTGGACTCTTTTATGCCAGATTATGTTTAGTTTTTGGTTTTCATACTTTTGGACGCAGGTTTTAGCATTTTAAGATAATTGATACTATCTACTCTACCTTTCTGATAAGAAAATACAAAATTTTGAAAATCTAATTAATTTTGAAAAGAAAAAATGCGATTTATTTCTAATTCATAAAGCTTTTAACTTTATTATTCTATCTATTTGCAGAGGTGGCACCTTTACGTTCACTTTCCAGATATCATCAATCTATCCCCACGAAGCACCAAAGGTCAAATGCAAAACAAAGGTAAACAACACTTTTTAACCATCAATTTTCTTTAACTTTTCAGTAATCATAGTTCCACTTATAAGTAATCAATTCTGCTATATTTAGGTATATCATCCCAACATCGACTTAGATGGAAATGTGTGCCTTAACATTCTTCGTGAAGACTGGAAACCAGTCCTAAACATAAACACCATAATTTACGGCCTGTATCATCTATTCACAGTAAGTTCTACGTAATCTAAAAAACTATCTCTTTGCATTTCTGTATGAATTTGTGATGATTTTCTTTTGCAGGAGCCGAACCATGAGGATCCACTCAACCGAGAAGCAGCTGCAGTGTTGAGAGACAACCCAAAAATGTTTGAATCAAATGTTCGGAGAGCAATGGCAGGTGGGTATGTGGGCCAGACATTCTTCACCCGGTGCATATAAAGGTAGCATGTCCATAGCTACATGAACAATAAGGTGGGATGAGGTGGCATAGATGTATTGGTCCGAAACTGTCTCCAAGGGTCTTTTAGCAATTGGGGATAAAATGCTGTGTTTGTATGCTCTTAACTGTAACTTTGTTGGATGCCCTTCTTTTGGGTCACTTGTCACGTAAAACTATGTGTTTCTTCAAAGATAAAAAGTCTGCTATTGTACTCATTCAAGTAGGGCCAAAACCCATGTTTGTAAACACTAAGGGGTTGTTTGATTTGTTTCTGATCCGGTCAAGACGTCTAACCCACTGACATGGTCAGACATTTTGGCCGGTCAGTATGTTTGATTCTCACTCTTTCGCGTTTGACCCGGATCAACACCGTTGACCTAGGCATATATATTTCTCCTTACCTTGTCAGTTTTGAAACAACATTTTACCCGGTCACCACCTTCTGACTGAGTAAAGGATTTCAAACAGCTCTTAAAGGTGTTTGTTTTTACAGAAAAAGCTCTTTCTAATATATTTTGTCTATGTCGCGCAGACTACGCGCAGACGTTGAAGTCTGCAAAGTGTTTGTTTTTGGACGACTTTTCATTAAAAGAGGTCTGCATGATGCAGACTTGGTATAACCACTTCTAAAGTCTTTTAAACTCTGTTAAGGATTAAACACCATCACCCATGTCCACCACCACCGTTCGCCATCACCACCCATTGTCCCGTACCGTCATATATCACCATCAGTTGATTTTAGCAGTATGCAGATGTTAAAAAATAAACACGTTTCTTATTGAAGAGTGCAAATGTTTGGTTCACCTCTTCTCCTGCAGATGTGGTTCGCACATCGAAGATATTTTGCTGCACAAAAAACAAACACCTAAATCTTTTGTAAAAACCTAATTGGGTCGGGCTTTTCAGGCTCATAGGGCTAGAAAACCGGATCTAGATTTAAATATGGTTTGAATTCGAATCCTATTGCTTAGAATTATAAGATTATCTGAGCCAAATGGTCTTGTATCTACCTTGTTATTAAGGGGCAACGTTTGTAAAAATTGTTGTTTTAACCTCTATGGAGCGTCATTACCCACGTGGCCACGTACTTTTATCTAGTCAAATAATGAAAAAGAATTTTTGAATGGCTGGTTAGCTATTAAAAAACTTCCTTATCCACTTAAACCACTGGATCAAAAAGAAGATGAATGAACTTCACATGTTAGAATTTAGGACTTAGGTTCCTTTACTTTTTCCTTGAACAAAAAACTATGATGATAAACAGAGTACGTTTTTCATGATGAAAAGAGTAAGTTTGTACGGAAAACTATGAAGATAAAAATAGCAAGTTTGTATGACAATGTCATGAATTCTATATAACTTGTTGCATATTATGAATTTTAAATTTATAAGCTTACAACCATATGCGGTCTTATTAATTAAATGATGTAAACAACTGAAAAATCATAATTTAAAACTATATCTTAGCTTTTTAGATGAAAGACTGTAAATTCCATATGAGCATATATGTGACTCTTTTATGATACATAAGCATACAACAATGATTTTATTGTTTCGATACTAGGTCGACTCACCAGTGATTAGGCCCATGGCTTTGGTGCTATAAAGGAAATAGCATAAGGATTATATTATATTTATAGTAATAGTCTACTTGTATAGCACGATCATGACTCAACTTAATCGAATCAATTTTAAATAGATTTTATATGTTTGAAATTACTTATGAGTTAATTTTATATAAATACGACCCAAGTAACAATGTACATTATGTGCATTGAAAACTCATGTGAATTAATATTTGGCACACAATAAAACCGAATTGGAAAACAATAGTGTTTTTACAAAAGAAGCCTAGAAGGCTAGAATTGTCATATTACTGCATTCAATAGACCACATTAATTTCTCTTACTCTGCTAGTTTCTCACCACATGTTTCTTTGCATAGACATTCAAACATGCACTTTTTCACCTGAACTTAAAAGTTCTATTCTCTTGTCATGCAAAAGAAAAACCAACTTCCTCACAATGCATCCTATGTGACCATGTTTCACGCATGTCTTATTGGTCAAATCAAATGAAGCACATACTTTGAATTGTATAAAAAAATACATCCGTGACACATTTTTCCCAATTTGCACAATCAAAAGTCTAGAGAAATTGATTGAATTTTTATACATATTTACTATACACCATTTCTACACTTATTTTTCTATATAAAGTGAACCCCGCAAGAACCTAGACATAAACTGTTTATATATGATGTAGTCTAAATGACGAGAACCGGTTGATCATTCTGTTAGACAACTATGCTTCGTTTTCTAGCAGTAGAATAAAAATGTTGTAGTTTATATATGATGTAGTCTAAACGACGGGAACTTATAAAATAAATATAATACCAATGTCGCAAAAATTATACATATGTTATAAACGTTATAGTCTATCGACAAAAGTTACCCACGATTAACCGACCCTTTGAACACATAAAGGTAGTCGCCATTTTCCACACCATGCCAACGAAGGCTACAACTCTCACGCATGATCCTTTGCTTATGAATGAATATATACTCGTCGAGTGGTAACAACTTCCTATCCAAAAGTAACTCCCTTAACTCGGTCACAGTGCTCAAATCCTTCATCTCTATCGGGAGACAAGTCGAGTCAAGCAGAGCCGAGGACGTTTGCACCACAAAACCAAGCTTACGCGAAGGCGGCTCAGCCACTAACCGACTCATGGTCTTCAAAAAAACAATTATTTCCGAGAACTCACCAACACCATACTCACTCAACTTGCGAAAATCATCATTCATCTCTAGTCCAGTGAAGAAAAGCATCATTTGCTTAATGGGCGTACCGTCGATGATATGTATTTTTTCTTTCAAACTTCCTACGGTTTCTGTTCGGTCTACTTCAATATTATGCTTTCGTGACGAAAACTTAACAGTGATTTGTATTTGTTTGCATATTTCTAAACATGGGATGTGATTGATTGTGAGATCAACTTTTGTACCTTCGGTCACAATTGGATAGTCGTCGAGGTCTAGCCCGTCGAGTAGTTCCCAATCGCATACACTAAGGGTTTGTGACGATATAGGAACACCAAGACAATGCTCGATTTTCCGCTTGATTTCTAGTATGGTTTCTTGGGTACCAACTTCGATAGTTAGTGTGTACGCTGTTGATAGTATGTGAATCTTCATAATTTTGTTAGATAACAATGATCATTGTTTTTTCTCGTGTTTAATTCTTGCAATAGGTTGTTTTGAAGCCAATGTTCATGTTAAACAAATGAAATGTTCATGTTTCTTCGTATGATCTCATGCAATTTTCATTTGGGGTCTCCCTCTCTTTCTCCACAGTTATCTATAACTTTTTCTTGATGATTCTTTATAATTTATTATAAATAACACTTCACTTTATAACGACAGTTATTTTCTACTTCGTTTTTAATAAAGTGTATACCGATACCTATGTAGAAATTAGCATGTTGCAACGGTATTTTCGAATTTAAACAAACGTTACATTGTGAAAAAAAATTACAAACACATTATATTTATCATATCCCGGGTCAGTTTATATAATATTTACATCAAAACATGTAAAAATAAACGCATGACAACAATAGGATACAAAATTTTTTTAAACAACGTATTTTGAAAATTATAAGAACTAGTAATATGGGTACACGTGTTGTCGCGCCTTAAACGTACGTGAAAAGATATCCTCGAAAGTTTATTAATATTTAATTTTGACACTAACGCAGTTATGGTATATTCGAAATTTTGTAAACCATTAATATTAACTACAAATATAAAACTAATTTAAGAAATAAAATAATTAATCTATAGATATATAGAATACTAAAAAAATAAAGTTTTTTATCACTTGTCATCTTTTTAAACTTTTTTCTTTACATTTGTTATTCTTCTAAAAATTCTTACTTTATTTTCTCTCCAAAAGGGTATTAAAGTAATTTAAACACTTAAATAATTTCTTTCTTTTCATAAAAATTAATTTGGTCAATTGATATATTTTTTTCTCTCATCTATATTTTTTTTAAATCAAATCATTTTTTAAAATAAATTTTACTAAAACAATCAAAATTCATATCTTTTCTAAATTAAACCTTTTAAAACAAAATATTTTAATTCAGACTTTTTTAAAATAATTATAAAAATTATTGAGTTTTCTAAAAGTAATTTTATTAAAACAACCAGAATAATTAGAAACTTGAGTTTTTAATAAACAAGATTTTTATAAGAAAATCTTAATACAAATATTTTAAAATGAAACTATTTAGATGAGAGAGTTAAAAATATTATAATTGTTTTATCTTTTAAACAAGTACGTATATATAATTTTATACATATCTTATATTAAAAATATCGTACTGTAACTTTTCATGTTTATTACTAAATATAATCCGTTTAATAAACGAGTTTCTAGACTATCTATCTATCTATAACCTATCTATTGTTTATTTACTTGAAATAGTTATTCATATGCAATTATAATCATATTTTATCTTCAAACATGGTTTTATGATTCATAAATTTTTATTACTAATTATTTATTATTTTATTTATTCAACATGTGTAATGCATGGGATACTAACCTAGTTAGTTATATAAGCTACATGTAAATTAATTTTAATAGATGTAGCTAATCTGTAATTTATAATGTATGGAAGATATGATTTTATATAAATAGACTAATTCATATATGCGGTTGCAACATGGTAAATTCACCCATCTTAATATAACAAAACGAGCCTAAACAAATATGTAAGAAAAATGAAAATATATCATAACAGAAGTATAGTTTGCATGGAAAACACCAATTTAATAAAGTTAGGTGATACAAACACTCATTTATGTTTTTGAGACATTCTTTTATTATATCACTCTCCATGTATCTATTTGTATGAATAAAAAATATAAAAAAATAAAGTAATTAGGTGTATCAATAACACATTCAGTTGAGTATCTACCGATGAAAATCAATAACTCATATAATCATATATAATACAAATGATAAACAAACTACATGCATAGTTAAATTGTACGACATGTGGTCATATATGCATTGTAGATGTGCTAATAAAAAAGCTATAATATAAAATAAACAAATCTTGATGGCTACAATATGAAATCCTTACACTATCACGGAGCTAAAATTTTCTTTTATATAGAGTATAATAATATGAAATACGTTAAAAAGATAACTATGATATTAACATAATACTAACTTTGAGGAGTTTATAACTATTTGCTTCAAAGACTTATGGTTAATGTTAATAATGAGTTTATAAATGTAGATCCATTCTTACGATATGCGTCAATGTAACTTTTAATTTTAAACACAAACGTATTTCTGGTCAAAACTATTGCACTTTTATCTATATATAAGTGATATTGTTTATCTTTTTATGTTATTCATTGTATTTTTTTAGATTATGCCTTGATATAAATTTTATTTTATACCAAGCTTTACAATATTTCTTATCACATTAACACTCAGTTGCAATGCATTGGCTTATGTCTACTAGTTTATATAGATTATTTGTAGATATTTGAACAAATTTATATCAATTCATAGATAGAAATAAGCATATCGCCACGATATATTAAAAATAAAAATATTATATTTGATCAAAATCGATTTTAAATAAACTTTATATCAAAACATAGATAAAAATATACATGATAATAGTGTATTCTGAACTTTATAAATCATAATGTTTTAAACTTAGAAAAGAAAAATAAAATATGTTAAAATATAATTGTGATATCACAATAATAGTACTTATAAATGGTTGTATTTTATATATATGAACTTGTTGTCGTATGTTGAATTTATAAATATGTTTATATAAGTAATTTATCTTAATTTTTTGAAGGTCAATAATATGTTAAAAAATTTTCTATCAGCAGAAAGTATTCAATTAAAAAGGTGGTGGTTAGTTTTAATGATAAAACATTTGCACTTAGGACGGTGAAGCCCTCTTACGCTATGTTCTCGAGTTAAACTAAGGTAAATAAAAGAAGAGAAAAAAGTTAAAAGTTAAAACTAAAAAATAAAAATAATTTCATTTCATGTTTTAAAGTTCACATAAAGCAAAAATAAAAAGAAAGATTTATGAGTTTGGAAGTTGAGAGAAAAAAAAACAATAATTTTATTATTAATAATATAACTTTTAATCCACACATTAAACTAGAGTGTAAAGATAAAACTTTAAAATGATGTAGGTGTTTAGGAGTGTGTTTTTAGTTAATTTTTAAGTTATTAACTTTTAAAAAGTTAAAAATTCTTTTTATATTGTTTGACAATATGATGGTTGTGAGGATAATAAGTTAATAAGTAAGGGACTCTTTGACAACTTTTGAATGATGAAGTGCTGAACCATTAAGAAGTCTGAATTATTAAGTGCTAAACTATTAAGATGTCTGAACCATTAAAAGCTAGTATATCATTTAATTATTGAAAGACAAATATCTGACCAATTCAGATAATATGTCTTAATCATTCAACATTAGACATTTTAACCATTCATCATCAGTATAATGTTAACCATTCAGAGATAAATGTCTTAAGCATTCAGACATGTGCTAGTAAAACAAACAGTCTGAACCATTAAGTGCTGAATCATTCAAACATATAAACCATTAAGAGGATGATTAAGAGGCTGTTAAACAATTTCTAAATTCATAATAACTTATTAACTTATTGAAAAAGTAAATAAGTCAATAAGTTGTTTTGAGAAACAATTCTCAACACTTCTGATTTTAAGATGAAAATAAAAAGAGAATATTATTTAAAATTTTGATTCTAATTCCTGTAACTACTTTTTACTTCCATTCATCAAAAAAGACTCGGGAAGACAACAGTAAGATCAAGCGTTCACGTCTAACTTGTGATGAGTTAACAAAATTAATTATTATGTAGAATTAAAGATAAGTAAAATGTACTTAAGTTATGGTTTGAGAAATTAAAATGGAATAAAAAATACTAAGTACAGCATTATTGAAATAGAGGAAAGAATCCATTTGCAGTTTAACCACACAACACACACAGAGTGTCAGAGAAGGAGGCATTATTGCTTCATCACTTTTGACAATTTCGTGTCCCCACATCCACTGCACCTACCGCTTAATAATCACAATAATTTTTTTGTTTATTTTGCTTACTCTTGATATATAGGATAAGATAAGAATTTGGAAAAAAAAGCGTTAATAATAAAGATATTAATACCAATGTTGTTAAGACCGGATTGGACCGGTCGGGATTCGGTGCCTGGTCCAGTCCGGGGTGAGTCGTTTTTGGTAGGTTGAATCGGCCGGTTCTTCCCGAGTCGTTGGTCGGACCGGTTTTTTTAGTTCCGGTTTATTTCGAACGGTATTCGTGTCCACATGTCGTGCGTGGGTGACTCAAATTTTCCATCCAGAAACCCGTTTTTGCACCCCCTGCGTGTGGGTAGGTCATGGTGTAAAAGGTATCATAAAAACATTCAATACATTTTACCTTGTTATCATATGTAAACATATAATGTTTCATTTGTTACACCAATGTGGGACAAGGGTGTTAGAGAGACTCTCTTTCACACCTTTATTTCCAACAAATATTTAATTACATATATAAATATAATTAAAATATAGTTAAATCTGGTTCAACCGGTCCGACCACCAAACCAGTAAGGCGTCCGGTTCGACGTCCGATCCGGTTCTGAAAACATTGATTAATACAGTACTATCGTACATGAATAGTTTACTCTTTTATAGAAAAAGTATAAATGAATCTTAATAAATTTAAAAATAGATTAATTATATGACATATTTTACTGATGTATAACTTTTACTTGTTACATGCCATAACAACTAAATTCATCAATACAATACAAATTATGTTTTCGTGTGTATGTATGTGAATAGTTTTATTGTTATGTAATGTTGGTCTTGAATTTTATCAAGACTTCAAAATAGTAATTAATAAGAGTTATAAATGGGGGGATCATGAAAATATTAAGAAAAGTTAAGCAAGAATGAACAAAGGGGCGATATAATATTTCTAAAGTTTGATATTATATATTGAAAGTCGTAAAAATTAACTTTTTCAATGGTGGGAGATCTTTTTAATGCAGAGCCTCATTCCTAATATTTACCAACATAAAGTATATCTTCAAGATTATGTTGTTTGATAAGAATTACAATGTTATTAATAGAATCAGAATTCTTAGTTGTTATTTAAATCTTTCAAATATTTTATGTTACATATATCAATTACGCAAATGTACGAGTTCAACACTTGGCTAGTAATCTTCATGTTGCCAAGTATGCAACGGCATTATTCTATCACTTAGCCTTGATTAGTGATCTAAATTCTAAACTAAAGTGCTCGTGTAAAGTATGCACAAAGCAAATAGATCGCCACATTTTGTTCTAAGAAATTAAATTGACTTGTGGCTCTTTTTTTGAATATCTTATATTATACTAGTTACTAGTTAGTAGATATAACATCTGAC
This sequence comes from Flaveria trinervia, assembly GCA_025506515.1. Lineage (NCBI taxonomy): Eukaryota > Viridiplantae > Streptophyta > Magnoliopsida > Asterales > Asteraceae > Flaveria > Flaveria trinervia. Next base: position 101,052,924 of record CM046452.1, read on the forward strand.
ATAGTATATGCATGCGTAATTAATAGATGATTTTAAAAAGACTAACTCATAGATCCTTTAATCTTATTTATAAATCTACATATTTGTCTACCTTCAGACTTGAGTTCTCAACCCTTTGATAGTAACATATTTTCATCACACCTTGATACCACTGAAGTCTTTTGATGCAAGGTTAGTAGATAGTTTTACTTATTCACAAATGTAACATATGACTTTGTGACCAACTTAATATGATTAATGTCGTTCACTCATACATCATTACATTACGTATGGAATGTAAACATTTTTCTTACACAAATCTATTACAAAAAATGGTACCAACCATGTATGTATGTATGACAACTCCTTTTCGTCATTACTTGAGAAGGTGTGTGAAGGCTTGTAAGTTGTAACCTTCGATGTTCTTACTTCTCACAACAGAAGATGTGTGTATACATGGGGAGAGATATATGAAGGATCATATGTAGAGCATCAAATTATAAGATATAAATTATTATATAGATCATTCATGTAGGATCAATGGTTGTAAAACATGATGGTCTTTTTGTAAGCATTGCAAATTTGATGGCATGTTTAAAAGTTTAGTTAGTTGAATCCTTCGTATGTTTCACAAGAGCATATCATAACTCAAGCACAACTAGAGTTCGCTCACCCATGTGCCCAATGCTATATGTGAGGAACAAACTTGAATAACGCCATTTTATAAAGCTATAATTTATTTCAAAATTTAAATAGAACACATGATTGTGTTAAGTCTATAATGTCCTTATTATAATTAATTAAATCAAACAATCATATAAGGAGAATCAGCATTTGTTTTTATTTCCAATAATTCTATATTTACTATCATATAATTTTAGTTTAATTTTATAAGATGGCTATGTACATTCCATGTACAAGTATATAATGACATCTATAATTTAAGACCTTTGATGTACTATTGTGTTGATTTAGGAAAAAAAGGATTATTAATAAAGTAAATAAAATTCTGAATTTAATAACATAAGGGGCAATCAGTTATTAAAATTAGTTAAAGTTACAAAAGTGTAGAACTGAAGAACTCAAAATAACTTGATTTACTGGAGGCGTCTACAAGAGCGTTACTATAAGTTTTATGTTTATGTGGTTGTAACACAAACTAGAGGTGTGAATCGAACTCAAAAAACTAAAATACAAACATTTGTAATCAATTTTAAGATTCTCATATTTTTTGACGTATATTTAATAAGTTAACACGTTAATATATTTTTTTGTTGGAAGTGTAAGTTATGATGTTTATTCGACAAAAGCCAGGTGGGTTTAATTTCTTCCATTTATTGACGTAAATTTGAAGTAAAATCAGGGTTTTTTTCTAATGGGAAATGTGTAGCAATTTACGACAAGTATTGTTGGGATAGAAATTTCCCTAGGAAACCATCATTTTTTCTGATAGTGTACTTTAGCTGTTTTAGAATTTTCGAAGAGGGTTAGGGGCTGTTTGATTACACTGACTCAGTAAGATCTAACTGAGTCAGAAGCTGACTCAGTAAGATGTTCTGACTGGGTATGCGTCTGACTGAAACTTGGTTGTTTGATTCGGTATCTGACTGACTCCAAAACCGTCTTTGCAAATCACCTTTAACCAAATCACCACTAAACATCTCATCTTCATCCATCTTCTTCACCGCCTCTTCCACCTCCAGCATCACCGCCACCACCTCCAGCATCACCGCCACCACCTCCAGCATCACCTTGGTCTTGGTCAGACGAAAAGGACCCGGTCAGCATGTTTAAAATTCAGGTCCGGGTCAGACCAAAAGAACCCGATTAGCTCTGATTTCAAACGTATCAAACGGGCTAACCGGCTGACCGAGTTAGCCGGGTCAGCCGGATCAGACCAAACAAACAGCCTCTTAGCCTCTGAAATGATATCCAAATTTGATGTAAGATTGAATATGTGATTTTTAAGTTGAATTGACCTGGATACTCAAATTCTAAATTTATTCAAATCAACCCGAAGTTAAAATAGTTTATTAGACTCTGATTTAATTTTGAAATTATTTATAAAATCAACAAACCTTGAATCATTTAATAATAATTAATCAAAATCGATTTGATAATCACCACAAATACCAACTTGGTTGGTATATCAGAAGAAGTTTGTTAATGGTAGAAAATCCAAAAATACTTTTTCTATAGCTTTTTTTACATAAATGGATTGTTATCACATGATATATACGTGTGTTTTACAAATTTATGAAGAAGTTGGTATGTATTACATTAAGCATAAAAAATATGCATCTTGTTTCAACGTCTATACGCCACATATAATTGGATATTTGTTTAACATAAAGAAAATAAAAAGAAAATAAATTTGTAAACTTAAATTAATCATTGATCTTCTACTAGAAACTGGCGTAACTTTTATTTTTATTTTTTATAACCTAACATTATATTTTATCATGGCAACAAGAAAACTATGTTTGTCAATATACAGCTTAATTTATTTTTTATTAAAAGTAAATATTAAACATGCATGCGGTGACGATGACAAAAATCTAAAATATGAACAAGATCAAAATATATGATATTACCATAACATTATTGTAGCGTATTTTTGTAATACTAAAAAAGTTGTAGACAATGTGAACATATTTTTAAAACATATAATTAATATTAGATTACTAGCAAGAATAATAATAATAATAATTAACAACAGTACATAAGTATTAAAATAAAAAATATATAATGGTATATCCTTTGTATTATAAAAATTCTCACACAAATTTAATTAAACTTGTGCTGTAACTGTTATAAACTAGGAAATTGATTAAAGCTGTTCATGTGTATGGTTAATTTGATTAACAAATGACCACTTAATCAACTTAACTATATTAAAACTTTTTTGAATTTAAACCCAGACCCAAAAACAGGTTAATTATGCTTTTTATTTAGCTAACTACATTCACATCCTATTTCACATCTTTACTTTTATAATTATATTAAAATTTATTTATTTTTCTTATGTTCAGTTACTTTTATATATTTGTCATTGTCTATTATCTTTTTTTCACTTGCAATCACTTAAAAAAACAGTAAAAACTTTATATAAGTGAATAGTATCTTATCAAATATACACATAATATTAATATTTTTACCTATAATCACTTACAAACATTCCATATAACATAGAGAACATTCATAAAAATATACGAAACACACTTTGAATGCTCTAGTTATGTTTTCTACTTATTAGAAATACGTTTAAATTAACAAAATTATAATTTTACTACAGTTATTTTAACAATCTCCGAATAAAGAAGTTGGAGGTATTTTCTTTTTATAAAAATTAATTAAGCTTGTATTTCTTTAAAGTTAATATAAAAACAGCAGATAAATTAAGAAACGACTTGCACTTTACGTGTCAATTTTTTACAAGCCTATTTAACTAATTTAAACAAAAAAGTTTGAAGCCATGAGAATATCCTTAAAGTATTGTTATAAAAATTTGAAATAACAAATCGGTTTTATTAACTTTAAGCCAGTTTCTCACTTTGAGAATATCCTTGAAACATTTTCTTTATTAAACGTATTAACAGTTACTTATATGAAATTGGACATTTATCGCGCTAACATTTTAAAATGTAAATATGTTTAATAAAGACAAAGTTATTGTTAGGTCTAGGTTTTTTACCAATGAATGTGATACAATACTATTATAGCTGTTTTATAATATTCAATACTTAATAACCTTAACAAATAAAGTTGATTATTTAATTTTTCAAGATCCATGTTTTGGGGTTAGAAAACATTTATTACCCGATTGTCGATAAAACTATACAAATCATTATTAAAGTACTTGTCGATATCTCGTTGATAAATTAATGTATTGTTTAATAAATGACAAGTTTTATAATTTTAATATCAGAAAAAGTTTGAAGTAGAGGATGTGTACTCATCATTAAAACGCATTAAACATACTTGATACTAATTTTACATAAAACTAGAATAATTAAACAACGATTATTAGCAGTAGAGCATATCCCTCGTGTATTTGGAAAACATGAAAAAACACAAACCATAAAATAATCAAACGCAACACTTCACACCTTCTAACACAACATGCCCTCAAACACACTGATCCAAGGGCCACCCTACTTCGAAATCATTGCAGACACATGGTAGTCGTCGTGTTCCCTACACACATGATTCCTGCCCCCTTTCACCATTAGAGTACTTTTACGTCTTCAACACACACCCACACACCCACACACACACACACATACATACATACAGAGCGAAAACACAGAGATTTTTCGAGATAGAGGTTGGAAAGAAGCAAATTTCATGTGACTACTGTGTGAAATGCACACACTCACCAACGTAATTCTCGCATTCATCCCCACAATCACATATATATAACCATCGGAGGGATATACAGATTACAGAGACGATTGGAGTGATGGAGATGATGCGTGACGGTGGATCGTCGCCGGCGACGGCGACGGCGGCGGGGGACGGCGGAGGGCGGAGGAAGCCGTCGTGGAGAGAGAAGGAGAATAATCGGAGGAGAGAGAGGCGACGGAGGGCGATTGCAGCGAATATTTATAATGGGTTGAGAGCTCAGGGGAATTATGATTTGCCTAAACATTGTGATAACAATGAAGTGTTGAAAGCTTTATGTAAAGAAGCTGGTTGGGTTGTTCTTCCTGATGGCACCACATTCCGTAAGGTATGTTGTTTATTGATTGCTTATAGTGATTCTACATTTCTGCTAGTTGTTGTTTGGAATCTGTTCAATTGGTGATTGGTGTTTGTGGTTCGTCGTATGTTGATTGTCGTTAGATCTAGGGTTATGAAGTGTGATGTTACCGATCAAACAGTTGAGATTGAATCGCTGAAATTGTGTTCTGATTTGGGGGATTTGTTGGATTAGGGTTTTTAAGCTGTAGATCTGCTCATGTGATTTCAAGTGTAAAGAGCTTGAATTGTGTTTTCTTTGATCAATTTACACTGATGAGTGTGAAGTGTTGACTTTGATTGTGCAGCTTAATCTGTAAATCTGATGAAAACATTTCAGGAATTCATGATTGAATCTGTAATCAAGTTTGTAACTTGAGTGTTTGTTTGAATCACAGGGTTCAAGGCCACCACTGCCTTCCATTGAAACTGGTGTGACTTCAACCACCACAACACCATGTTCTTCTCAAAAACCGAGTCCACCATCTTCATCGTTCCATAGCCCGATCCCATCGTATCAATGCAGCCCATCATCCTCTTCGTTCCCTAGCCCGTCCAACCTGGACATGAACAAAAACCCGTTTGCGTATCTTCATAACGCCATTCCATCATCACTCCCTCCTTTGCGTATCTCAAACAGTGCCCCGGTGACACCACCACTCTCATCCCCAATTTCAAAGATCCCCAAACCCAACAATTTCAATTGGGACTCATTCACCCAACAATCAATCTCCTCATTCAATTTGCCATTTTTTGCGTCTTCTGCCCCTACAAGCCCTGCAAAGTACCAGCGGTTCACGCCAGCAACCATTCCCGAGTGTGATGAGTCTGATTGCTCCACCATTGACTCGTGCCAGTGGGTGAGGTTCAAGAACTATGAGCCTATGATGACGAACCCCAACTCACCGACTTTTAACCTGGTGAAACCCATGGGTCCGGTGGCTGCAGCCAAAGATGCTGGTTCTGATAAGGGGAAAGGGATGGAATTTGAGTTTGAGAATGGTGGAGTGAAGGCATGGGAAGGAGAAAGGATTCATGATGTTGGGTTGGATGATCTTGAGCTTACTCTTGGAAGTGGGAACTCTAAAATGTAATGTGTGTTTTGGTTTCTAAGTTATGGTCATTCTTAAGCTTTTAAAAAGATTTAGAAGTTAGTATACCGGTGAATTATCTTGAAGATGCACATTCAGCTAGTGGAAATTATGATATTTCATTTGAAATTTGATCCAGTGATTGCAGACCCATTTTGCATTTGTGAGAAAGACTGGATTTTTTCAACAGTTTGATCAAAAAGTATCAATATGTTGTGTTCTTGCTTTTTTTTGCCATAGTTTATTCTTTTATATATGCAAGCTTTGGATAGTTGAGTATTTGAATGTCTGCTTTCTGCAAATTGCAAATTGATGTAAGGGTGCTCACAATGCGGTTAAGTCGGTTTTGATACAAGGAAAAAAGATAAACCCAGCCGGTCAGATTGGTCGTGTTTGCTGGTTTTGAGTGTGTGACTTTTTAACTATTCCGCTTTCGTGGTTTGATGATTTCAATCTTTTTTTTTAAGTTTTATTTCAAAATCATAATTTATATTAATTTATAAATATGATAAAGGATGGTTTATGCATACAATATATATACATAACATCATATTCTTAAAATAATAAAAATACATAAACAGTAAAGATCAAACGGTTGGTTTGGTTTAATGGCTGGTTTCAAGTTTTGAAGTTTAAACCGTAAAACATCAATTCCTTAAATAAAAGCAAAGTGTGAATCAACATATATATTTCAAACAAGGCAACTTGCTCCGGTTTAATTGGTTTCAAAAGTTATGAACATCACTAGTTTGAGGCGATTCATGGCGGCTCAGCCTTAGAGCATGGCTCTTATATTTGGTTCATAGTTCATACTGGCAAATAGATAAATCAAATTTGTAACTTAACAAATCACATAAATCTAATTTTCGGGTTTCTTGTCGTCGGTAAAATCCTTTTCATTGTTGGTTCACCTAAAGAAGCACTAACGCAAATGAACCTTTAACCACTTGAGCCTGCCATTAAGTGTATTAAAGCTTGAGATTTTATAGCATTTTAGTGTTTTTAAGAGGTCGAGAAGTATCAATACTAGTAACAATTATTAATGCTAACATATGGGATTAATGGCAAAAACAACGGCTATATATAGTCCTTTGAAAAAGTCTTATCTTTGTAAACTACGGATATAACTAGTTATAAAAGCAACTGTAAAAAAACCAATTCCTAACCGATCCGCATAAATGGAAGACAAAACTATGCAGATGTCGATTATTAGAACTAGATAAGAACTACTCAACATATAGAGTCGGCCTGGGGGAGGGGCGAGCTGGACCTTTGTCCAGAGCTTGCTCGCTCAAGGGGGCCCAATCAAAAAAATAGATACGATCTATTTAACCCAATAAAAAATTTAACACAATTGCCTTTTAATTCAAATGCAATTATTTGAGTTCATTTTCATCAACACAAACTTATTAATTATAGATATTCATTAACCCAATCAAAGCCACTTCCTAAGAGAAGGTTCAATATTTTTATTCATATAATTATACTATAAATCATTATATTTTATCTCACATTTTTAATTAAATAATGCTTTTTATACTCTAATCATTACTTATTTATCTCTTCCTCACTCACAAACACTTTAAAAATATTAAAAAATTTATACGGATTGAACAGTGATTCTTTAAATATACCAATCCATAATAATATTTTCTTTCTTCTTTACTTACAACCACTCAAAAACATTTCATATAATATACAAAATACACTTACATAATTTTAAAGACTCCATTATGAATGCTCTAAGAAATTAAAAAAAAGACAACCAACAAGGGTTTACCAAGAAAAAAAAGTAATAAACCAATTTGCTATAAAAAATGTTAGGAGAACTTAATTAGTTATCGGTTAGCTATTACAGTATATCATTATAATACTACGGGTTTGTTATGTTATTGCTAAAACAATTTTTTTAATTAGTTTATATAATTTAATTTGTTAACGCCTAGGGGCCTCTTTTCCTGGCTCGTCCAGGACACAAATCCTCAGTAGCGGTCATGTCAACATACAATCAGACAGGAAATGGTTAGAAAACCGATTCGGTATTTGAACCAAATATTTATCACCACATATATAAATTAAGCATTATTTGTTTATCTACACCCTAGAGAAAGAAGTAACATAATCTCATTGTGATATGTCCAGGTTTCTGATGTGACATGGATAGTCCAATAATAGATGATAAACGCGTATGATCATAACTCTTGTTGCTATACGACGCTAACTACATCTTTCATATTTTATCCATAAAAAACATTATAGCATGGCCATCCTATATGCATTTACCAAAAGTAACATGGCATGTTTTGGGGACCAAAACATTCCCCTCAAATTTATGCCCCAACTAACATTACACACATGTCGCAACAGGATGCCATTATAATTAAGCGATGTATTTTTCAATCAAATGGTTCTAAGTTTCAGTCATGTTAAGTGCATCTTTAATGTCTTTAAGGGTAAAGCAAGTGTAATTAGAGCGTGGGCGTGTTCGATGGTCTAAAAAGCCTAACATCACAAACACACTTTCCATGTTCACTGTAGTACTCTATCATCTTAGGAAATTCATGCATCTTTTTATGTAAATGTAAAAGCATTTTGAAAATGAAAATGAAGAAAATTGAAACAAAAGTTGGCTTTCTCTTGTTATTTCTTCGTAAGATTAGTCATCTTGAATTGGTTGGTTTTATAATAGTGGTGCTTTCAGTAAGAGTTCTGGTGCCTCCAATGTAATAAGTCAAAACTGATGTACATCCATTCAGAGTAGGAGTAACAAGTACGAGTAGAAAATCAAATGAAAATTAAAGAAGCAGAACATATATAAGGCTTGTTGTGATACAAATACATCATACAAACAAACAATAGGGTGATGATATCTAAATGCAAACACAAATGCACCACGAGGTAAATCAATGATTACACTAAACTCCTTGTTTTCCTTTTGTCTTTAAGGATGTAGGATCAGAGTCAAAGAACATGAAAATCATGGGTGGTTATCTCATGATTTGAGGAACATGATAATTAGCCCTAGAGAGGTTAAAGCTCGATTAACAGGTTTTTAACCTAGTTTCATAACCTGATTCTGAATAATTGGTCCCTAACTGGTTCAATTTGAAAACTCTAAACCAATACCTAACCATCGCTTATTTTAGTTATTGTAACCCAGTTTCAACTATATTGGTTTTTAACTAGTTGAGCTACAGTTTAACTTCTCGGGTCGGGTGACCCTTTTTTCCCCACCTGGGTCCTGAGAGACGGTTTGATACTTGATGAGATCTATAACATATTAACGTAGGCCTATGAGACAAAAAGGTTGAAAAGGAAGCAGCCCATCCATGATCCATGTAGAATCATGGCCCAATCCATTTACGACTAAAGTAAACTGGGTCGGTTGTAAACCAACCTAATCCGGCTGGGCCGATTTAAAACAACTAGTAGTCTAGCGTAAGACGATATTTTGTTAATTATATAAAGAGTAAATTATCATTTGCGTCCCTGACATTTATTCATTTTAACTACTTGCATCCCTGTGGTTTTAAAATTGACATCTGACCCCTAACATTTCATTTTTATATCCATTTGTATCCAAAAGCCTAACACCGTTAGTTTTTCCGTTAATTCTTTTATAAAAATACTAAAATGCCCCTAAGAACCACACAATCAAACCAATATATGAAACATACCGATAGCCGCAAGAAAGAATCACACAAATTCATCGCAATTTTATGTGCTCTCATCTCAAATCTCCCAAAACCTAAATTCATAATCACTTTCTCCTTTATTAATCCCTAAATCAATCAATCAACAAACAATCACTCTCATGATTTTAGTTTTTGCTTTTTTCCTTTTGAATTTCGATTAGATAAGGTGGATGAAGAGGTTGTTAAACTTAAGGATCTGAGCGCCGATCGATTCGTATTTAGGTTTTCGTTCGTTGAACCTGTTGATAGCTAAAGCATTTGTCACCAATCGTCTTGATTTTGCAGTTCCCGAGGTACGATCTATCTGTGTTGTGGTTTTGTTTCTGGAAATGGTTGGGGGATGATTGTTGTTAGTAATCGGAAAATGTTTTATTGGTTTGAGTCTAGATGTTGTTTGATGATCGGATGAAGAATACTGTTGTAGTAAGAGTCGTCGGAAACTCTGCTGGTGCTCACCGATCTAAACATTTTTGTTTTGAGATTTGTGAATGTTGGTGATTTGTGTTATGAAAAGTGAGAATGGAGATGAACCGAAAATGGTTACCGTATTGGCCCCCTTGGATGTGCAAGATCTCTCTCATGGTCGATGAATTGTTAGGATTCAGTTGTAACATCCTGTATTTTCAGGTCAACGTCGTGAACCTGATCCTTGTTACCTCAATGTTCTCATATAAATTATTTAATTATCTAGCCTTATTAATGACATAACTTGGTTTATAAATTAAATGGAGACAAATTCATTAAACTAATATTTGTGGGGCTAATGTGGTAATTAACTAATTTAGTTTATATTATATAGTCTTCCAACCTAACCCACCCACATTTCCATTAGTTCAAATATACTGTTACCATTCGAAACCCTAAGCAATCCCATCATCGACTTCCGACGGCAGCCTGATCCACAGTCTACATCTCCGGCGAAGTGTTCCTCTCCAACCGTGAGCCCTTGTTCACTGACGCGGCCGACAACCCTTCACCCGTAGCAGTCCATCCCCTGTGATTTTTCTTGTCGTTAACTGTGGTCCCTCGACGACCGACACCCCCCTCCCCAGCGATCGTGAGATCCAACCGAAGCAATCCACTCCGGTACGACCCTCCTCATCCATTACTCATGTTCATTACCTATGCTTTCGGGTATTTTGGTTACGGTTATCGTGCATGACCGGGTACAGATAAAAGGGTTGTTGAAATAGAGTGGTGGGTGTGCGAGTGTACGTATGGTTGTATGTGTATGAGGTTCGGCCGATCGATCTATAGTGGTTGTTTATTCATGCGTACGCTAATATATATATACAAGTTTTTAACGAGTGCTTTCTATTCATGTGGTGTATACTCGTTGCATGTGGGTTATGCTATGCATGTATGCGTTCATGTTAGGTGGTCAGGTAGCTTATGACGATATGTATCCATGTGATGCTTGTTATGTGTACATATATACATGGTGTTCTATTCTGCGAATTTTATATGTGTGTGTGTGTTCCTTTAATTTTGGATGTATGTGGTGTAATTATGAATGTATGTGTTTCTGAAATTGTGTGTGTTGCTTATGTTCTTTTTGGCCGTGGAAGTGCACAAATTGCATGTATATATATATGTGGGTTAATTAAAATGTGATGGGTGTGTGTAAGTGTAATAATATATATATTTGTATGAGGAGGTATGTGGTATGTATATGTATATTATATAAAGAGTACCTTTTTATATAATTCGGACTACGTGAATATTGGATTTTTTTATGCTTGTGTGAATTGCATGCTTGCATGTGAATGGGATATCGATAACTGGCACCGTAACCGAGTCATGAACACGAAACTGTACGACCAAAATTATTAGTATTTGATATTAATTATATATTAAATAAATTCAGATTAATCGCAGACCCAAATCTTTTGTGCTACATTTTTGTTGCTGTGCATTCAATGTGAGTTCTCAGCCCCACTTTACTTACTTTCTTTGGGGTGAAAGAAACGTGTGTTCTAAACGTATTTTCACCTGATCAGTATTACTTTATATCACTTGTTTACTAGTGTGACACCATACTTAAGTCCTCACTTTCAAACCGTTAATATATGTACTTAGCGAGGTAATTATGAGTAGATCTACTGGGTTTGACAAACCCCACCCGGGCTAGTCACGCTAACACAACGTTCGTCAAACGGGTGTTTAATTGACCTAATTTCTGTTGCTGTGACCGGTGTTCATAGCCGAGGCATTTCTTTACGTTGTCAGCATCGGTTGCGAACTTCATACACTTAGTAACTTGTTGAGTAGACTAGCTATCTACTGATATTATTTTTGATTACTGCATCAGTTACTGTTATGTTCTATTTCTCAAAACCTGTAAACTCACCAACCTTGTGTTGACACTTTAGCATGTTTCTTTCAGGTTCTTAAGCGGGCACGTCTAGGATCATCACGCATTGCATTCATCGTCATAGAGTCTAATGAACAATCTATCTTTTTCTATAAATTATATTTACTTGGTTTGTGCATGTTTGCGCCGTTTAAATTATGGTTTATACACTTCCGCATTTACTTTCATGTTTCGTATTTAATTCTGATTTTAAGAAACTTTATTTAATTTGAAGATTATGTTATGTAATTGTTGCGTCGTTTGGTGTAGCTAATGGCTAAGATCCTGGTATGTCACGCGCCTAACGGTATTACCCCATTTGTGGAATTTGAGGGTGTGACATCAATGGAAGATGAGAGGATTTGCAAGGGGATTTGCAGGGGGATTTGAGGGTTTGAGGGTGGGTGGAGATGGTGGGAGTGATGTGTGTATATATATATGGCTTGTAGAGTGTAGTGTGTGTTTTACGGTTGGAGACCGCCCTTCATCACCACAAAATCAGGTTGTGGCGGTGGTGACGGGGCTGTTGTGGTCACGACCGGGTAGTTATGGCGGTGGTGATGGGGCTGTTGTGGTGGTGGTGATGGGTGGTGATTTGAAGAAGATGATTTTGATGGAGGGACCCATAAGGGTAGTTTCGTCATTTTAATAATAATTTTAACCGAAACATTAACAGTATTACTCATTTGAACTCAAATGGAGATAAAACTGAAAAGTATAGACTCAAATGGAGATAACATTAAACGTCAGGGGCCGGATGACAATTTTGAAACCGCAGAGATACAAGTGGTTAAAATGAACAAACGTCAGGAATGCAAATGATAATTTATTCTTATATAAAACTAAAATATATAAAACCTGTTTGTGATAATTTCTTAGATTAACTATAAATAATCGTCAATCCAAAAATAGATCTTGAAAAATACCGACACCAATGTTAGTTATAATTGTAGAGTAGCAATATTAAAAGAAACTAAACAACAGCTCCAAGTTCCAAAGTCCAAACTATAGTGTTGGCCCAAAATCTATAATTAACATAGTATGATTTTTAGTAGGGGCGTTTAATTTTATGTATATTTCATCGTTTACTAGAAAAAAGTTATGGGTTAGAACCCCAAACTATAAATATAAAAAACGACAAATCAAAACAAGGATGGTTGGGTCAGCCATACTAAGATGGTTCAGCCAATCTAAAGAGATTTTTAATTGAAAATTTTTATGTTATACTTCTAAAATCAATAACGTAAAGTTATGTTAAATAGAATTACATAAACAAAGTTATACACACTTAAGTTCCAAACAATAAACAAACCTATAGCGACTAAACCTAGTTTTTCAAATGAAAACCATGAATCGAATCACATAATATTTTAAACAAACCAAATTGATTGATTTTCTTCGGTTAATTAGGTCGATTCCAATTGCTCACTAACATTTTGGGTTTTTAAGGAATATACTGTTTTCACACGGTCCTTTACATGTAACATTTTGTGATCTTTTAAGAGCACTTATAGTGGATTCTTTAAAAGTATGTGAGTGTATTTGGTATATTATATGGAATGGTTTTGAGTGGTTGTGAGTGAAAAAGAAAGAAAATGTTATTGTGGATTGGTATATTTGAAGAATCACTATTTAATCCTTATAAATTTTTTAATATTTTTTTAAGTGGTTATGAGTGGAGGAGAGAAAAAAAAGTAATGATAAGGGTATAAAAATATTATTTAATTGAAAATAAGAGAGAAAATATAATGATTTTTAATGTAATTATATGAATAAAAATAAAAAAACTAGTATGAATACTCTAAGCTGATACATCTAGTGTTATTATTGTTAAATTGATGAGTTCAAATCATACAAAACATAACAATAAATAAATTTTATAAATAAAGCTGAGAGGGTGTGTGCACTATGTTTAAAGGAAAAAGATAAAATAAATATCAACAATCACATTCAAGTATTCAACTAAAACAAATGAAAAAAAAAAGTTTGACCATTATAAAAGACTCCACATTTAAAAAAAAAGTAATTATTAATCACCCAATACTTCAACCAAAGAAAACCAATATCCGGCACGCAACTCAAGTCCCAATATACAATCTCTGAATCTCATACCGTTTACCCCTAAACCAATCTTTCTACCAAAGAAACCACCATCCAATCACCACCGCAGCACCACCACCACCACCACCGCCACCACCATGGATTCCGATCAATCCCACCTCTCATCTCCCCCAACCAAACCCAAATCAACCCCCACCAACCACAATCGCGACTTCCTCCTCCACCTCGAATCATACCTCTCCAAACGCGACGGCGTCGATAAACTCCTCAAGATCTCTCGTTACGCCACCAAGATCATCCTCTCCGCCGACGCCATCGCCACCACCCACCCCCTCCACCACCGCCTCAAGACCTTCGAATCCAACGTCGGAATCAGCCGCAAAGCCTTCCGCCTCGGCAAATTCATCCAAGACGTCAACTCACTCCGATCAGCAAAAATCAACTCCAAACAAGACGTTATTCTCTCAATCGCCGCGTACGGCGGCGAGGGGCTGTATTACTTCGTCGAACAGTTTGTTTGGTTGGCGAAATCAGGGCTGATTGAAAGCAAACACTCGCGAATTTTGCAGCGAATTAGCGCGTGGGCTGAGTTAATCGGCTATATGGGAGTATTAGTTTGAAGATTGGGGATTTGAAGGGGCTTTTGAAGGATGAAGCTTGTGTGCTATCGAGTATTGAAGTTGGAGTTACGAGAGGGGATTGTGTTGAAATTGAAGAGGTGAAGTTGAAGAAATTGAGGGAGAAGATGATGATGAAGAAGCTGTCGTTGGTGCAAGATGTGGCTGATGGGTTGATGGCGGTGGCGGATATTCGCGACGGAAAGGGGCGGCTGTCGGAGCCGTTGCTATTGGCGTCTGCCGGAATGTTGTCGGCGATTATCAGTACGCATAAGAATTGGGTCTCTTGTTGATGATGATGATGCTGGTGGTGGTGATTAATTGATTATTGATGGGGGTTATGAAGTTTTGGAATTTGATTGATTGTTGAGTCCTTTGTCTGAGTGTATATCAGTCCCTATAACTATGGGGGATCTTTTTCTTGTTACAAAGTGGCCACATTATACTAAGAGAATAATGAATATGAATGAATCTTTGGTGGTTGATGATTGATTAATGTATCATGTCATCTTTGATCCTGTTGTGTCTTTTGTCTGGCCCCTAAGGTTGTCTTTGAAGAGAACACGAAAACTTGTAATGATATTGTTCACACCCCAACCCGTTAACCACCACGGTTAAATATTGTCCAATTTAGCGTTGTACATTAGATCATGACACTTAAGGTATTGTCTTTGGTGACCGCACAAGAACTTCCCATGACATCACTTGTGTTGGTGTTGCTCACACTTTCAACAAGCTTACTACGGCGACCTGAAGGGTTTCTCTCTAATGTGTCGTGTCTAGTAAAGTTGATGTTTGATTGTGTGCATAGTAATATAGTATATCTCTCATGTATCATGTATGCATCGTGGATGCTTGGTAAGGCCAAGGTCTCTTGATAGGGTGTTAGTCTATGATGGGATCACCATGAGTATATTGTAGAACTGATTTCTAAATATGATACAAGACTTAAATAAATCATGAAGGATTCCAATAAAAGTTACTTGAATGAGATGATTCAATCTTCTAAAGCTATGACAAGCGATCTGATTGAATAGTTCCAATAGGGCTCCTCTCTTTCCCCTAATGAATAATACTTAGAGAGAGAACATTTAAGAAGAAAACATGAATCATTAATTAGCAAAAGAAAATGTTTTGCAGTATAGAAAAATAAACATGTTTTAGCAAATTTATTAACCGCTTACCAGCTTATAACACTCTCATCTCCGCATGGCGTTAGAATGAACTGACTCAAATAAACCATCCCAAAAATTCAATTAAATATTAAATAAAGCAAGAATTTTGAGAAACAAGGTGGTGAAGGAATGTTATCCACACTATAACGGTATGTAAAAATCACTAACCCGTCCATCTAAGTAGTTAACTGCAGTTATTGCGGGAGCAAAAAGAAAGTAAAGTTGGTTGGAAATAAAAAAAATAGAAATTCAAGTGTTTTGTGGGGAGTAAATTGAAAATATTGAAGCACCACAATACCAACAATCCAACATAACGCTACCCGATCCATGAACGATGAATCATCATCATTCATCATCCGATGCATACCACTTACGAACACAAACACAAACACAAACACAAACACAAACACAAACACAATCTCCAGTCTTCTCTGATCTCTCACACACAACCATAATCAACCACCATCAATCTTCCATCACACATGGATTCAGAGCTCGATGGCATGTCATCAGAGCCCTATCCCCACGCATTGAATCCATCTCCAACATCATCCCACAAACGATGATCGCCCCACCACCTCCCACCGCAAATCCGCCGCCTCCACGTCACAACCAGACATCCAAGAACTCGAAACCAAATACGCTGCGTTTGTGCGACATGATCTGTATGGCACCATGGACGAGGTGAGTTACATTGGACCCACAAGCTACTGTTGGCCATTGCACTAATGACGTTGTTTCCATTGCGTGTGGTGTTGGCGACGGTGGTGTGTTGCTGTATTACTTGGTTTGTCGTGGGTGTACGCTGTTTTCGGTGCCGAATCGGGATGATGAGCAGGAGGATTACGCACACATTGGCAGGTGGAGGAGAAAGATTATCTTTTGGTTTGGTAGACTTCTTTCGAGGACGTTGCTTTTTGTTTTCGGCTTTTATTGGATTAAGGAGACTTACAGGAATCCGGATATCGACAGAAAGTTCAACAACGAGGTAGTTTTTCGTCAAGCCATTGGCGTATAAGATGAAAGCTAAGGTGTTGTTGGTCAAATTACAGATATGGATTATTATCTGTCTGGCTTATTAAAATTCAATTTGGTCAAGTTGCATTTGTGAATTATGATATTTTGAACTAAAGTTGCTAAAAGATGACATGATCTTGCTTTGTATTGAAAGATCATATCTTGTCATCTCTAACATAAACTTATTATTTGTGTGACATTATGTTATTTGATTGTACTGATAAGTTCAAGCTTTCAATAGTTGTGAAATATTAAGTATTTGACTACCTTAGTTCCTATTAATGGTCAGTTGGATGCCATTGAGAAATCTGAGGAAATTGAAAGGCCTGGAGCAATTATATCAAATCATGTTTCACATCTGGATATATTATACCACATGTCTTCTTCATTCCCAAGCTTTGTTGCCAAGGTTTGTCTATTGTTTGTACCATAAAAGTTAATATTATGTTTGTATGTTGGGTCTTATGACTGACATGATGAAGTTTATGTTATGATGTCATTGTTGTTGAAGAGATCAGTGAGCAAACTTCCTCTTATTGGCCTTATCAGGTTGGTTGAAGTTTCCAAATACTCTTTATGTTTTATATATAACTTTAGACAGTCTTTTATGAGGATTTCTATATTCATATGAGAGTACACTTTTTCCGGTTAATGGTTCGTGTATTAATCCACCTGAAGTCATCTTTTTTTCTTTAGTTTTCAATTGTTTATTTGGATATTGCACTGCATTTGCATATTTTGTTTTCCAGCAAGTGCCTCGGGTGTATATATGTTCAGCGGGAGTCAAAATCATCAGATTTCAAGGGTGTTTCAGGTACTATTTGTGCACTATGTGAGAATTATGGTTGATTGTATTTATATCTAAGTGAAATTTTGAATGTTGTTTTGATGCATTCATATATTATCAGCAGTAGCCATCAAATCTCGTTTTGATTATTTGACTAGACTTAATTGTAGTTTGACTTCTTCTCTTTGGTAATTTTGTGAGCAAAAAAAATATCCTCTCTTTCTCATGGCATAATAATAAGCCTTTGTATATACATGACTTAACAAAATGCATGTATCTTTAACATTCATAGCATTTGAATTTGTTGCTTGCAGGTGTTGTGAATGACAGAATTAATGAATCTCTTCAGGATAAGTCAGCACCCATGGTGATGCTTTTTCCAGGTATTTATCTTGCTTTTGCCCTTGCCCTTGAAATTTTTATATTGTTTACTAACTTTCATGTTTTTAATTTTCTTTTAAACATCTTTATACAGAAGGGACAACTACAAATGGGGATTATATTCTTCCATTTAAAACTGGTGCATTTTTGTCAAAAGCTCCTGTTCTTCCTGTTATCTTGAAATATCCATTTCAGAGATTCAGCCCAGCATGGGATACCATATCCGGGGTGAGTGTCATTAAAAACAATCAATAATATTATTCTTGTTTTGATAAATCAATCCTACAGAAGATAAAATCTAAAAAGAACTAAAAGATTTGTATGTATGCGTGTAACACGTGCCTTAGTTTAATCTATATGCCACTTGCAGAGACGTCATGTGATTTTGTTGCTGTGTCAATTTGTAAATAATATAACAGTAACGAGGTTACCACTTTATTACCCTTCACAAGAAGAAAAGGAAGATCCAAAACTTTATGCAGAAAACGTTCGGAGATTGATGGCTCGTGAGGTATGCGCATATCTTCATCTCAGTCAATTCTTGCTAAATATTAAGATTTGCCCATTTGTTATTTAGTTAACTTCTATACTCATATGTACATATCAGTTGTACATACCAACATGTTATATGTTTTAGCACTTGGTAAACCTTTTGTAGTTACCTAATTGTCTGAAAATTATGAAAAATCCATAATTTACCCCTTCTTACCATGAAATATGGCAATAATTCTTAAAGTTGTAATATCTTTCATTTAGGCATGTCCAGTGTAAACGAGTTTCGTTTTTGGGACAAATTTTTAGATGAAGATGAACGATCCATCCTTGTCATCATTAGAATATTGTTGCTATTATATTCGGGCGCATAATATTCCCTTGTTTTTGTCATCATTGAAGGTTATTCTAGAAAAATTCTAATGGGTATTTTTGTTTTATAATTATGTGTCTAGCTAAATGAAACCAAAGGTCCTTTCACCTTCATAGGCAATACCTCTTTGTTTTGGAAGAGGATCAATTCATCTCATTAGGGATGTGGACAGTTCTGTTTGGCAGGTTTAGGTCACAAAACGTCAACCGGATCCTGGTTTGACAATTTAGCAAACCAAATTGGCCAAATCTTTTGATTTGGTCAGAGTAGCCAAATCAACAAAAAGTGGTTTGATACGATTGGTTTGTGATCGATTAAGATATTATTTGTTATTATTATATATTTACTTTCAAATTTCAATATAAAAACATCTAGCCATTCATGTCCAAGAACACATCATAGTCATTCATGTTCAGACTTCATATATGATCCTACTAGGACTGATAAAAGAATACATTAACCACGGGTGTCTGAAATTCCTTAATCTCTACTCACCGTAAACGAGAACACATTAAGAAAATATGATTGTACAGTATGACGACTTAAGTGTCTGGTCTTATAGCTTTAGTTTTGGGTCATGGTTTTGAACAAAAGAACTAAAGAAGAACAAAGGAATATGAAAATAAACGATAAACGACCAAACATTGTCTTTAATACAATCAAGTATATTTAACCAATTACAATACTGTTTTTAAAGAAAGTTGATAGTTTTATTTGGTGATGTGCAGGGGGACTTAAAAATGTCTGATATTGGATTGCCTGAAAAACGAATATATCATGCAGCCATCCACGGTACGCCAACTATTTTGCATCAGTAAGCCGATTGATAGGTTTTTTGATGGCCAGCCTCTCATAAGGATATGTAGTTGTCAAACTAAATATCAGATTTTTTAAAAAGTTTTTGTCATAAAATGGTATCAGGACCATCATCATTGTTGTCGTCTGAAGCATTCTCTTTTCTGTTTATGCAGGTTTGTTTTCTCAAAGATAAAATCAGAAACGTTGTGTTACATGTATACCCATTCATTATTCTTTTGGCCTGAAGAAATTGAGAAAAAGGGAAATTAATATGGTTTTATATTCTTTGAAAATGAGTGTTCAATGGAAGCAGAGTCATGAGATTTGAGGAAATGGTGCATTGTTAAACATCAACAATATTTTCGGTAGATAACTTGCTTATGTTTAGAATTTTGTTCTGTAGCCTCTAATGACAATGAGATATTGTAACAAGTTTTGTTAGTGTTTCTGTCTTCTTTCTTGGTCTTTTACTTATGCTTTCTAAGAGGATTCCAAGTATTGAAAGGAAATTGTTATCAATGGTAAGCTATCGTCGATTAATAGTGGTAAGGAAGATGAGCAACAATTTGGTT
Organism: Flaveria trinervia; assembly: GCA_025506515.1. Classification (NCBI taxonomy): domain Eukaryota; kingdom Viridiplantae; phylum Streptophyta; class Magnoliopsida; order Asterales; family Asteraceae; genus Flaveria; species Flaveria trinervia. The sequence goes on from CM046452.1 coordinate 101,073,055, forward strand.
CATCAACAAAAAGTTAAATCGGCAGTTGTCGAGTAGTATTAACGGATTGAGAGATCATTTAGGGATTCTGTCCAGATTTCTGCCTTTTGATGACAGCTATAAGTTATAATCACCAATTGTTGTACTCTTTTACAAAGAGTTATAATGTTTCATCTCTTAACCATTGTGATGATTCAACCCTTACGAAAAAGGATTCATTTAGTTCCAAATATAAATGTTAGTATTTCATGTAACATAGTATTTATTCTCGTATTTGCATAACTTTCTGAGATGTTGTAAGCAGTTGTATATTGTCCTAGGCGGCCATATGTAATAGGCGACAGGTGACACTACATGTAGGCATCGATACGCACTGGGGAGAGTATGTGGTATACAATATATGCACTAGGATGCCGTAGCGTAGGTGGTGTATAATGACATAGACGGCCTAGTAATTAGATTATATAATGGTCAGTTTCAAAGGTCTTAGAGATGTACCAGTAACTTTGATTTGATGGTGCACAAATCACTTTATGTGCATAATTATCCAACAAACAAGATTCAATCAACGAAAACTTACATTAGTTTACACTTTTAGCTGTGTAGCACTGTGGTTCTGGATCGCCTCAACTCCCAAGGCCGTAAGCACCCCTTCAATGGAGATTGTAGAAGCAAAGACGAAACTGACAATTGCCTCTGCCTTGAAGACAAGAAACTAAAACTATTACTTCTAAGCTTTTGCTTCTCGTTTTCATACTGTATGAAATTAGGATCATGTCGCACAGCTGAAACTCTAAGTGCTTCCGGTAAAACACAGCTAAATATCGAACCTATAAAATACAAAACATCCATCAGTTGTCAACTTATCTCTCATTGCAGTTGTTATAACTTATAATAACTAGCATCAATATGCAAGAATGTTACCAAGCTTAGCAAGCCGGTTAACCCATCCTGGGATTCGCTTCCCTGTTAAATGGTAACAAATGTCGTTGCAGAAATGGTTGCAGTTTTTGACAATGAGGTGATATGTGTCACCGTGGTAGTTGGCAGCGTGATGCTCCATGAACTCGTGGACCTGGACCGGGTCCAGACATGTAGTCCCGATTAGTATAGACCTCCTAAACTTGAACCCGGGGCATTGGCGAGGCTCAACCTCAAAGACACCGCTACTCGGGTAGTCATGAGCTCCAAATGCATATTCTACACCATGAACTGTCAATGAAAAGTATAGATATTCATTAATTTGAGTTGTTACATATGTGTAAATAAATTAATACAAAGATTTAAGGAGAAATGTTACCTTCGACACCAGAATGAAAGATGCCCACACCGGCCCAATAAGCATAGCCGTTCATGGGTGTTAAGTCATAGACGTTGAGATAAACCGGTGAATTTCCTGGTCCATATCCGGATTTAACTTTTGGAAATAAACAAAAACAACCCGATGACGATTTTCCTTTTAAATTTAAGAGCGTTACAGGTGTTAATCCCTTCTTTGTTGAGAATTTCATGATGCTCCAATGTTAGTCAGTCGGCACAAGTCATCCTACAAAACCATAAAGGTATAAAATTTCGATATTATAACCCACTGAAAAAATCACAATGCCTATAACGGAAATAGATCATGTCATATCCCTTGACTTAAGACATTCTTTTTCGATACTTTATTTAAACCAAAACCATAAAAAAGTGGTGCTTGTGTTGATTTGTATATGTTTTAACCCGAATCAAATTAATAATTTTTAAATTGTCTCTGGATTTTTTTTCTTTTTCAGAACTTGCTCAACATGATGTCCTTTGACAAGACCTTTTTTGCCGACTTAATCATATAGTTCACATGCAGTGTCTACACATGTCCACAACTATAGACTATCATGATGATGATGATTATTATTATTATTATTATTATTATTATTATTATTATTATTATTATTATTATTATTAATTATATAATATATAATATCTAACCATAGGAATTCCTAACTTTCGTGGAAAATACATTAGAACACGTATCCTGTCACGGATTTAAACTGTCAATCACATCACTTAACCATCATTACGCCCTTTTAAAATCAAATATAGACAAATAAGTTAACATTATAGAATTTCTGGTGTACAATAAGGTCAGGTTTTCCATACAATAAGCAAAAATAGTGGATGTTTAGCAAAAGGATAAAAACACCCTAAAAACAAATCAACCCAACATTACTCAACTACTTGTCAAATATATTAGAAAAACCACATCGAAAGTAAGGCTAACGAACACATAAATGACTATCAGCAATTCTAACTCGCAACTCAAAACTACATCTTCCCTCACAGTGCTTGCGAATGCCAGAAAGAAGAAGAAATATAATCACATACATACATACATACATACATACAGTAACAGATAATCATCAAACCAGAGCCAAATTAGCTACATCTCGAAAACCGTTTCGACGAACAATTTTAACTCCGAAATTCAGAGTTTTAGGTTTAAAATTGTTACGATTGAGACGAATTCACCGTAAGATAACCTAAATTTGTTGAGATCTACAAAATACGGTTGAATTGAAGTAGGTCTGAAGATGAAAACAACAAAGAAAATTGCTAGATCAAGCACGCACTCGACGTAACAAACAGATCAAGCAAATCAATCAAACTAAAAGAGAAAATCCTGCAACTGACAAACAAACTACGTAACCGTATTTGTAACAGAAGTTCAGCAACTAAAAATCAAAAAAACAAGCTTCGAGAAGAATCAAAACAGGAAGAAGTGAAACTTACAGAGCAGAGCAAATTAGATGAACAAACAGGCAAGAGCGAAGATGAAGTGAAACTATTAATGAAGAAACAGCATGGAATTGGTTGTTAATTAGGATGTGAGGAAATTTGCAGAAAGCAAGAAGCATTGAGGTTTGAGGCAACTTGCAAACAAGTGGGCGTGTGAGAGAGAAAGAGAAAGAGAAGAGAAAGAGAGACCAAGGACAGCGTAAGCTCTCATCAACCATGAAAAACGGACGCATGTAAGTTGGTCCACTTATAAACCTTGTTTTCAATCTTGTTCAATTATGTTTTAGTTGTTCACACCACTTATCTTGATAATGCCACAATGATGTAAACTCTCTCTTCCACATATATTATATATTATATATTATATATTATATATTATATATTATATATTATATATATATTATATATTATATATTATATATTATATATTATATATTATATATTATATATTATATATTATATATTATATATTATATATTATATTATATATAATAATATTTAAGTAGTTTATACTTTAAACTCTCTCTTCGTATAATAAAAGCCATTTTATGTGGCTGTATGTAACATGATTTCTAATTTCGCATTCAAAGTCTGTTTATTAAATTTATATTAGTGTATTTTTAATATTATATGATATGTTTATAAGTAGTTGTTTGTCTAAAATATGATAAATTTATTATTCAATCTGTATATTTTAAAAACATTATTTAAAACCCTATAATGTTTTTATTATATTTTAAGTGGTGGTGATTGAATTAAAGAGAAAAAGTAATTATAAAAATTATTATTTAATTAAAAATTAGAGATAAAAAATAGTGATTTTTAATGTAATTATATTAATAAGAAGATGAATGTGTTATGAATGCTCTTAAATGGCGATAGTTTAAGAGATTGGTTGATATCCTTTTAATGGTTATTAAAATGTTATATTTAAGGCAATTGAATTTTACTAATTCAAACTATTACTTATTGGCCAATAATAATCCGTACTATCAATTTGGTTGTTAGGTAACACTCCTAATTTCACTTTTATTATTAATAACAGTCTCAATGACATAATTTTTTATTTTTTACGTTTGATTTGCACTCAATTCGGTTTGCAACAATAATTTTGAACGAAATGAAGAAATTTACAAGTTAAATTGAGACTAAAAACAAATCGAGCATAAAAATTCAAAATTTATGTCATTGGAACTATCGTTTGTTAAAAAGTAAAAGTTAGGAGTCTTACCGGACAAATTAATAGTATGAATTATTATCAGCCAATAAGTAATAGTTTGGATTATTCAGTTTCAATTTATTGTTTTTTAATGATTCATATTTAGCTTTCTTTTACTAACAAACACACGTTTTATGAGCATGATTTGGATCTATTACTTTAAGATTAAACTCTTGAAATCATCACACTTAAAAATTTTCCTCTTAAATATCACAATATTTTGTACTTGTAAAAATTTTGAACACGCAACATTTTTGAAGTGTAATCACCAATGTTAGTCATTAAATAGTAACTAGATTTCATATATCTTATGTTAGCTTTGATACTCAAAACTTTTTTTATAAAATTAAAGGTTAGTACCATTGCTTATTACTTTTCTTGTTTAGTACACAAAGATGTTATTTGTATTTAAACCAATAGACCATATGTGTAATTAACATTTAGGTGTTATTGATTAACTATGTATACAAATAGAATGAGATGTAAAATTAAAAAGAAATCTAACTTAGTCATATTTTATAACAATATTACATGTTATTATTATAATAAACTCTAGTTAATATCTCTAATACAATAAATCCATATAAACAAACGTTTTGTTTGAATCAGAATACAAAATTATAATATTTATGTACTAGTTGCCCTTGTTAAAAAAAGTTGATGAACTAATTACTATTAATAAGGTTTCTGATATGTTAAAGGATAGCAAATCATGTGTCGAATTTGACGAGAATAGTAACTATCATGCTGCATTCATTGTCTTTTAAGAAATAGACGGTGGAAACAAACAACTTAGATATTAAATCATAATGACTACAACAGAAATTCTATAATTATTAACTTGACCATTTGACTTGAATAATGAGTATCCGGATTTTAAACGTTTGAATAGATTAATAGAGAGACAGCTAAGAAAAGTTAAAAGCAAAAGTTGAAGTGGAAGTGTGTGTGAAGAATTAAAAATTTGAGAGTTGAGACACGAGGTATATATTTGCGAGGTATATATTTGTCCTGTTCACTTTTGACCCTTCTTCATGTTCACTTTTTCCGGAAACAAGACAAATATAATGATATTCAGTTTTTTAAATAGACCTGAAGAAAAATATTAGCAATATTCAATTAAGTTGGAGTTTGAACCACAATTTTTTAAATTAAATTATGAACTTCGGTTGGATTCAACACATTCTTTTATGGTTAAATGATTTCAAAATGCACGGACATGATTTTTATAAAATTCCATGCTGTTGCCGTCGTTACTTGCTATGAAGGAGGTGTTATATTCACCCAAAAATTTTAGGTCGAAAAATTGATAATATTAGATACCTCACATTCACAGTAACAAAGCTGAAATATTATAAAAAACATATTTTAAAGGTCGTGAGAGAAGAAAAAACCTTAAAAAACGAAATCTTTTAGCAGCTTCAATAACTTGTACATTATCACACGTAATTCATCTTTAAATAAAAATAACATTGATATGTAGTAAAATAAAGAACTAAAAAACACAAATATTTACAAATTTCTTTCCGCTTGTTTTCACTTTTCTCTTTAGAAATGACTAGGAAACACATATCAGTAAGTCATGTAAAAAGGTGTAAAAAAACCGGTTCGAAAAAAAGAAAAGCTGGAAAAAAAACCAAATTAGTTTTGAAAAAAAGCTTTGCTAGCCTGACTCGAACCGACGGAATGCATACCGTTTTTGTAGGCCTACAACCAAATCCAGTTTGTAAACCAATTTTAATTTAATAAAAACCGGTTAAACCAGAGTAAAAATCGGTTTTTTAAAACCGGCTTACAACCCTGTCTAAACTGATTTGAAGATTTTTGATGGAAAACCGGTTTGTACGTATGAAAAAAAAAACAAGCCCGGTTTAAAAACCGAACCAGTTAGACAAAAAAAACACTTTGTACACCTCTATGTAAACGAGGCATAACAAGTCATTTTTATTTTCTTGAACTTGTTAAATTTAATCATGTTAAAATTTTAATCATGTCAAATAATTATTTACGGAACGTGTTTTGGTTCGACTTAGAAATTACCACCTCTAATAATAACAAAAGTAACAAACAAATTAAAATAACATTACCAATTATAGGAAAGTTAATACAATTATTACTACACAATTATTGTTACTATCAATTATTGTTACATAAATGAAATTGTGGATGTTCAAATGATCACATCTAATATGTACAAAAAGATATTTTACAATCATGGCCCTATAACTGTTAAGACTGCTCAATAATAGCCCATAGGATATCTCTATTCCAAAAACTTTTATATATATTTGCATAAAGTATACTTTAAAAAATAAAAATTAATCCATGTACAAATATTAATACAGAATATACAACTTATAATACGTAAATCTATAAATTTCTACAAAAGGAAAAAGAAAAAAATAAAGAGTGTGGACTGTGGTATATAAATTAAATAACTAGTTTTGTGCTTGAAAGCTAAGTCCTTTATGCAGGCAGAGTGATGCTTACAATTCAAAGATGGTCTTGTGTGGTGGTGGGGGCAAATGGGCAATCATTTTGTGTCGCGGAATGGTCACAGAAGAGTAGCAAGTGTATTAAAGTGATCCCAGGCCTCCTGTACCACATCACAAATCATCAAAATAATTTTGATCAAGTACTAAAACTATAGTAGAGAAATGTATACAAACATATTACAAAAATATATAATCATATATCTATCCAGAAAGATAAAACTATACAACTTTTTATTTAAACAAGAAATGTATATGTTCACGTATTATAAAAATATCATGAATTTACAAACATAACAACATTTGGTTTATTTATGTTTCACTATCTACTTATTTTCATGTATCTAGTCATTTTCACGTATTTTATTTAAAATAATAAAGTTGATGGGATTACATTTATTTATTTATTTATGGCTATGGGATGGCTAATAACCAATAGGGAATTAGGGAGCCATTGAAATGGAAACCAAGCAAGAAAATTTTATTTTAAACTTACGAGTATTCTTCATGGGAACAATTTCACCCCTACACTATTCACTACATGTAGGTAGTCCTTTCAGAATCTTTTTATTACTTTATTTTACCAAACTCAACAATTGAATGATTGATGTCTTCAGTTCACATTGTTGGCAAAATGTAGCATTTTTTTACTTTATTTTTGAAATATGACTTTCAAAAGTAATCACTGAGTTATAATTGTCAATTGTGTGTGATTATCAAGGGATTTTTTTTTCTTAACGAAAAAACTATCATACTACTAAATTACTCTATATTATACCATTATATGTACTAAATTACTTTATATTACACCATTGTATGGGTTTAAATCCAAGGTCTTCCCTCTAAAACGGAAAGCCTCTACCAAATAAGCTAATCCCAAGAATAGCCGCAAGGGCGAAAGGCGTACGAAAAAGAGGCCTCAAATTCCGCAAGGTACGACTTGTGATTATGGCTCTAAAACAGAAATCAGGATTAACATCAACACTTCACCTTAGAATTTTAACCTAATCAGCCAAATAAGCGCGTGGTGGTCAACCCTGATCAAATCGAACCTAGGTAAATTAACCAAAAATTAAAGTTTCCAACAAGATTTAAAAGTTTCAACGAAATCTCGAAATTTCCAGCCTAAGCATAATAAATCCGGCCAAATATGTGTGAATATATGTAAATCTAAACATTTTTATGAAAATTATATGTAAAAATAATTGTTTCAACATATAAACCTAAAATTCCGATCAATCCTGATTTATAGCTAATCAATACCTTGCTGCTCGACTAGCGCCTACCGATTTTTACAATATCGCTCTAAAATGAATCTTAATATGCTCTTTGGATCATTAGGATGAGGATTTCAGTCATTTGATCACTAAGGTGTTTAAAATTGATTCACACCCAATCCACTTTTGACCCGTTATGAACAATCTTAAAATCATCCTAAAATCGCTACTTATATTGAACCCAGAAAAGGTTAATTTAGGTGAAACGTACACAAAACATAATCAATCAAAGCAAAAGTACCTGAAGTATATCAAAGACCTTCTTGGCTATGTATTTTTTATATGTATCGGCACCCTTTTGTTGTAACTTATCAGGGTGCAAACATAGCATTGCTCGATTATAAGCTTTTTTCACCGCATTTGCTTCAATTATATCAACAAGTGCAACCGGCTTCCATCCACTCTCAGCCCAAAGCACCTGTGCCAACACATTATATGATGTTTTAACCATGTAATCATAAGTATTTAAACTAGATGTACATAGTTAAGCTGCGTAAAATACTAAGTCTGACACGAAATATCATGCGTTTGGGCTTACAAGTTGTAAAGTGGAGAGCAGTGAACGAATGTTTCCTTTTCTTCCAGTTGACCACATATGGATCTTTGAATCCAAAGCCTGGGTTTTTATGTGATTTGAGTAAATATAACATGGATAAAGATGACAGTAAATGACCATACATTTACCATTATGGCCTCAGATTCTTCTTGTGTTTTTGAAGTTTTGTCATCCACAATTGTCAATTCTTGTACCTATTGAAGTGCCCATTTAATAAAACGCCTGATACGAATTACCATATTATGAACATTTTAATACCTGGAAGTTATCCAAAGCAGGATCATCTGTGTCTTCAACACTAGTGTTAGGACCACGAGGAACTGATTCTGAGAGACAAAAACCACATAAATATCATAAGCCAATATTAAGCTAAAAACAGCTTATTCTTGACAGTCAATCAACTAACCAGAAGATGGCGAGGTATCCTGCTGAAAGTTATATCCTCAAGTTTTCTAATAGGACGATTCTGTGTGAATTTCTCGTTGGGAGACCTCCTGGTTTCTTCCTTCGCCTTTTAAACAAATATAAAATGTAAAAACTTAAAACCCATATGTGTAAAGACATGAAGTTATAATAAGTGAACTATTACCATGAATGAAGCATCTGGCATCTTATTAACATTTTCTGCAGGCATTTTACCATCCATTTGTATTGTGTTTGAAGTATCTGGAGCCATTTTTGCATTTTTTGCAGGCATTTTACCATCCAATGGTATTGTGCTTGAAGCATCTGGGGACATTTTCATGTTTTCTGCAGGCAATTCACTTGCCATTTTTTTTGGTTTTAAAGCATCTGCCTTAATTTTTACATCAGTATCTGGATTTGAATTGATATTGTTGACTTCTTCCGGTTTTCGGTGTTTACCACTAGGCTTCCATCTAGAGCTCACATTTGTTTTGGTCTTTGTAGGACTTTCTTGGTTATAAATCTTGAAGAAATCTTTGACCATACCTTTGACTCGGTTTTTAGGTGATCCAATACCAGGCTTATTTGCTTTAGCTTTTTTACTGGAAATCTTCTTTTTCACCTCTGCTTCTTTCTTAGCACTTGTTGTCTCCACTTTTTCTTCAGTTTCAGCCTCATTGCCAGCCTCTTCATAGCCTGAACCCACATGAATATAAAAATCAGCTATCAGATGTTATAACCTTCATCATAATATGATATCCCCTACTGTACAACATCAATTTACCTTTTTTTTCGATTTCATCATGTAATAATGAACTTGGAGCTATGACCTCCTCCACATTCCCTTCTTGTTTCACTGCTAAAGTTTCTTTCTCAATAACTTCCACTAAACTATTTCCAGAAACAGGTTTCATATCTTCTTCCTTTGCAGACAAATCTCCATTTGGAAATCCAGAATCTTGCATATTATCCACCGATAGCGCGCTAACTTTACTACTTCCTTTCATAGCAGTATACTTACCCCCACGAAGAGACACAAGTAATGGTACTCCCACATTGGGCCATTTGTGTATTGAAAAGTGAAACTCATTGCTTGGAGATCTTGCTCCTGTTGTTTTAGGCTTTGACATGTGGTCAGTCCCATTTTCACTGGATCGTGTTGAGTGAACCGACTCCTTAACACTAGACGATTCACGCGATAACAATGTCCTACCAGGAGATTGACCTAATTATTTCTGAAAATCTGTGTTGCTGGGCTTGAAAATCTAGAGAGAGGAGTATTCGGTGTATGCACATTCAAACCAAATACAGGAATGCCTCCATCTTCAGTCATCTTAGGAGGCAGGCTAAAAGTATGCAAAACAATACGACACCATTACATCATATATTCATATGCAAAAACCCTAAAACTTCATATCTACCAAATCAATCTATCAAAGCTTCAGTTGATGAAGAAAAAATTAGGTCAAATACCAGCCTAATCACTTCTGTTGATGAAGAAGAAAATCAACCCTAATTTCAACTACATGTTAACCTAACGACCATTAAACCTATCAATTTACACAACGAATTCACAAATCATGATAAACAGAAGTGATCAAAACCTGAAATCCGACGCAACCGAAGAAGATAACTGGTCAATTTTAGCAGGACTCAACGTTCTCGAACCAGGAGTGGGAGAACACCACCGCGGCGATCGAACCGACTCATCACTCCGCCTGAAAATATCATCATAGAAACCATCACTCGTACGTCTTCTCGGAGAACCATACGCCTCACCGAACACCGGCCTCTCACCAATCCCGACGGCGAACTAGACGACTCCTCCGACGACTTGATCCTCCCGCCGCTGCTAAAACTGTACCTCGTCCTCGTCGGAGGTCCGCCGAACACGTCATCAAAATCCACCTCGTCGTCGGAGTTTCTCACCGCAGAAGAACCACCTTCGCTGTCAAACGACCTATGAGAAACACTGTACCGCAGTGATAGATTCGCCGTACGACCAACTTTCTCCATTTCCTATGAACCACAACATGAAATCGTTCGTTGAGATTGTTTGTATTGAGATTATGAGTGAGCGATTGAGATTTCAGGTGGTGGAAAGTGACAAAAAACAGAGGAATGTGGGGTAAAGGATAAGCAGCAATGGAAGCCACAAGATGGATGAAGGGGACCAGGGGGGTAATAAGGGGTCGGAAGTTTGGTGTTTGATTTTGTTGTATACCATAATTCTCTTGCCGCCAATTGCTTTAAACACAAATTTGATGTTGGATTAAGGTGAGTGATTAAGTTGTAGGATGATTATGAGGTGGAGGTTATTACACATTTTGGTTAAATCAGCCAAACATAACTTTGGTTGGTTTTGAGTTTAATTGTCACCTTGAAATGGTTTATAGAGGTCGTTGTCCTATTGATTTTTATGGTAACAATTCTTGTTGTTAAATGTAAATTTTGATTTCAATCTCTTGAGTCTTGAAGTATGTAATAATTCTTGTTGTTAAATGTAAATTTTTGTGGTAACATCAAGTATACCTTTTGTTTTAAATAGATAATTATTAATATATTAAAAAACACGACTTGCTATGGTTTCATTCCTAATCATAAACTTAATTTATTAAGCGACGATAAAACTAAACAATGAAAGAAATTAATTCTAGTTTCAATTTAAATGACTATATCACTCTCGTTAAAGATGCATCTTGTGCCATACGTTAATCTTTTACATATCCCTTTATTCCTCTAATTTTCTTAGAGTAACATCTTTGTTTATTCTCTCACAACAAATCTGCCTTCAACCCTTTTTTTACCTGGATCATAAGTTCAAATAATTATAAATTAACTGTTTTAGAGACCTAACAAGAACAAGGATTGACAAAGTGAAAGTTGAAACTTGACTAAGATCAAGTTTGACTTGTTTCAATTTAGCAGAGCTCGATTTAGAGTCCTTTCTAACTCTATGTTTAAACTTTAAGTTCTGCTCATGTAAAATTTTATAAGTTTGAGATCAACTAGTTTATAAGTTGTAATCAAACTCGGTTTATGATGCCACTGACATCATATGGGAATTAGGAAATGAGCTTCATCTTACGCTCAGTCTCGTCTAAAGTTGGCTCAAGCATTGAACGAGCTGATCTAGACTAGGGTAGATCATGACTCCACTCGTTTACACTCCTAAAAAGAACGACATGTCAAATGATTGTTCATATAGTATTAAGATCAAACACACATGTCATCAGAAAAAAAAGATTTAGCAAGAAGATAAAGTATATCAGTTAAACAGATGACAGAAAACAAAGAAAATTAGATATAGATCATAATACAAGATCAAGTACACCCTAAGTGTTACCAAGTAGAACCATCAGGAAACGGTTCCAATGCATCTTGCCTCCCATTTACATAAAACTCCATGACTGCGTGCATTCTGGGTAATTTATCTGGATGGTAATTCAAATGAACAATCACAGGCTTTAACTTCTTTAATTTACCATCTTTTCTCACTTCTTTGAAAAGAGTCTTACTGTTCATAAACATATAACGATCCATTGTTCTCTTTGAAGCATGAAGTCCAATATAACCAGGATGAGAAGGATAGAAGAGCTCTTCATTGAAAACCGCTTGATCCCAAGCAGGGGGCGGATGGGATAGCCTGTCAGCTACGCGATCTAAAAGCTCAATCGCAGGTAAAGTAGGCCGTAGGTAAAAGAACCCAGAATTATAAACCCATATGCGTATCGTATGAGCATATCTAGCCCACCCCATAGACGGATCATCATATACATCATTATATCCATAAGCAGTCATGTTATCATGCCCATCAGACATAGATTCCACATCTGAATCGCGATATATGTGATCAAAAGGGTTTTGTACGTATACAATATCAACATCTGACAACAGAACACTGTAACCCAACTGTAGAAACTCCCTCAAGATTCTGAATTTTAAACCTGAAACCGCATGATTACCTCCTGTTTTGGCAATCGAATCAATACCCTCATCTGGATCTCTAGTGTAAAAGGGTACATCATTTTCTTTGCAAAGATCAGCAATCTCATTGTCTAATGCCACAACTAGATAATTGGGTATGCCTACTTTCTTGATGCTGGTGAACCACACCTCTAACATGGCTTTAACATTAGAATTCGCAAGGGCAACTATAAGCTCGTTTTGAACAGCGACCTTTTTTAATAATTTTGAGAGTCTTGGGTTTACAGTTTCATCCGGAAGGACTACAGGGTTGGTTCTTATACCTTTTACAGTACCAAAAGGCCCAGCTTTTTGTGGTTCGCCTGCCACAATAACTTGCTTCTCAGCCTTACCGTTTTTCTGTTCAGCTGCCATTAACTTTTTGGTTAGATCTCTAACTTGTTTCTTTAACTCATCATTTTTAGTTGATAACTCCGCAAGGTCTGTTTTCAGCATGTTAACTCGCTCTGAGGATTCGCATGTAGTTGATCCAATCTGTAAAAACAAAATTTTTTACATTAGGCCTCATGAAGTTGCTTAAAATAACAAGTAAATCTACTAAAGGATCTAGAATTCTTAGATTTTAAGTTCAAGTAAATCATGCTGATCGACATTTGACAACCGATCAACACCCTTTTGCTAAAATGGTTTCTAAAAGGTTCAAAATAAAATAAGTATATTTGATTTCCAATGGCCTTTCAAATTAAACAACCAACATAAGTAAGAAAGAAGCAAATTATGATCATCATCATCAACGTACAATTAGCATCTCTTAGGGATCAAACTAAATTCTAAACACTTGATTCAAGAAAGAAAACGTCGTACACATGAGTTGTATAGAACTTAAACCCTAACATACCAATAAAGCAAGTGTAATAAACACTGTACATTGAGTCAGTTTGAAGAGTGTATAATAAACCTGTAGAATCGATTTGGCGAGACGACGACCTTGAAACTGTGAAGCATTTGAAGAGAGGAAACCATGGGGGTATAGAAAAGCAAAGATGCCTCCGAACAGAAATCCGATGACAATTGCAACGGCGATTCGTGACCCTCGTATCGATTGACCTGTGTTCTTGTCTCTGCGACCCACAGGAATCGCCATTGTGATCTGTAGAGAAGGAGATGATCGTTATTGACTTTGTCTCTGTGATTATCTGGCTCTCTTCACCATTTGAACCCGACCGAGGTTTGTAGTTGGTGGTGTGTTTGTTGACTTTTGAGGTTGTTGACTCTTTGATTTTTATTACAACTAAATAAGGGGCCATGTATTCAAGTATTCATAAATGAATATAAGAAAAAATAAGAAAATATACATTTATAGAAGGATGATTGTAAATACACTTTGATGACTATTAATACCGTTAAATACCGTTAGGTGGAAAGTCTTTTTGGTGCTTTAATATCATTAGACTTTATATTTCATTATTTTGTTTGGTTTAATCAAGTTTCATTCCAAAAAAGTTAACGTGAGGTTATTAACGTGTCTAAATGTTGTTTAAAAAAATCAATGTTTTTAGATTGTACTTCTTTAAAATAGTGACATAGTGATAGTTGAAGTCTTGAAAAAAAAGTGATACGGTTTCGAGGTAGATGTAGTTAGTGTGTAAATTTGTTTTTCAAAAAGAAATAAATAGTAACACTAATGAATCAGCCTCTGTTTCAAAATTGAAGCTTATTCAATAGCCAAAATTGGCAAACCGTCTCAAACCGGTTTCATTGAAGCTATTCAAGAACCAAAACAATTAAAACCCAGATTTGAACCAAACCAGTTACTTCCAACTGCAAAGACCAAAATCAGTTTCTAGCTTGAACTGGTCGCACCAAGAACCAATTTTGACGTTCATTGATCAAAACCAAAACCGGTACCAGTTTAGAAAGATAACTAGTTTTTGCATGTTCAAACCAACGGCTAATGGACCCAACATCATCTTTAAAGAAGATTGAACATATAATTGACCGTTGGTTGTGGCTTCAACCTCAAGATAACATTTCAAAGGCTTCATTTATTTACCTTCTCACAGGTTCACATATACACGGCTCATATCTGTACCAAGAAAATTGTGATGCTAGACAAACTATTGACCCATGACTACACCGGGGTTAGTCTCAGATGGGTCAACTAGTGCTTTGGAAGCATTGTACTTGTACCAAGCTCTTATAGTCGGCCATCTCTAATCCTACTTTAATCAGTTCAATGAGTCAATCCCACATGCTAATTTGGTAAGGAGCATGGAAATTAAAGGAAAGTTCAACAACAAAAAGAACTCCCATTTTGCTGTTCCTTCTTCATGAACACAGCATGTCACATACAAAATACAGTAGATTACTAATGTCCTGCTATGTACAAATGTCACTATCCTGCTGTATGCATAAGCATTCCTAATACTTTTCAAAACACTAGACCACGCAAACATCAAACAACAGACTGCCACCACCGGTGACTGGACTGATTAATTGCTTCAATGGAATCACCTATGAAGAGCTTGATGATGAAGAATCATCCTGCACAACAAGTGCATACAATGTGTCAGAAAACCCATCCAATTTACAACACAAGATTTATTTGTGTGATGTGTGTGGGTGTGTATGTAGACATATTATAGAGAGAGAGAAGGGCTTACGTCTTTTGAAGCGGTGATGTAGGAGACAACAACCGTAATATCATCAGTTTCCCACCATAGTAGCGAAACCCGGCTTCTTGAGCTGCAGCGGAAAAAGGTGTCTGTCTGTCCTTTTCCTGTGCCCTTTGTCGAGCCAAAGCCGCTATCTTTTGAGCTGTCACCTGTGGTTCTAAGCCAGCTCTCACCGCATGAACCACGATTGCAGTGATATCATTGTTGTACAAATTATCAAACAGTCCATCTGTGCCTGCTATTATCACATCTCCTGGTGCAACAGGGATTGAGAAGACCTGCATCGTCAATATATTCGCATACATATTTAAATCATCATCATCATCTTCCTCTAATCAAATAATTATATATTATCGTTGTAAAGCTTGTAATATAAAAAAAGATTTAAACAAACCTGACCGGAGCTTGGCAAATCACTATTGCTTCCATTCTCCAATTGATACGTGAAATTAAAGTCATGTTGTTGTGCAGGAGATCTGAAAACAGTACATCCATCTCTAACTACCATGAAGCCACTATCACCCAAGTTAATAGCATTAAGACCCTGCAAAAAGGGCACGCGTTACTAAAAAAAATCTGAAAACAAAAGATAACTCTATGTGGCAATAGTGCAATACAACCCCCAGTATTACTACCTGATTTGTGAGTGCAATAATGCAAGCAGTTGAGGAACCTTTGGCTTTTGTGTTTGTGTAAGCTTTCTCCAAAACCCTAGCAGGATCAACAGAACCCTTGGGCTCATCTTGTACTGCGCTTACCGAATTAAACATAAGTTCACGTGCATATTTCCCAGCATCAATACCAAGATCAGCCCAACCACCTACACCATCTGCTACACCAATTGCTTGTTCATCAGAACAAATAAAATGAGCATCCTCACCACCTGTTTCCTCCTTGTCAGGATGGGGTAGATAACATGATCCTGAAAGCAGCTTCAATGGTCTGTCTGATAAGGTCTTCCTGTAGTCAACAGCAAGTGGAATAGATAAGTTATAAATTCTTTGATAATAGTTTCCAAAAAAATAAATTATTGTTACTATTACCTGTCAGATGAGTCTGCGGAATTTGTAAGCTGATCATCATGCACACGATTGTCTGAGAACATGCCAGAGGCTGTTTCAGCAGTTAAATATGCTGGAACAGAGATGTGAAAGCTCTTCCACTGGAACCCTAAAAACGGGTTGAAACTACCGTTCGTCTTTGCAACGTGAAAGATAAAGTATCCGTAAATAGAGAAACTATCTGATTGTTCCTTGTTACTTGAGTTCATGCTAATCTTCCTGCAGCTGTGGAAACTTCTACTGGTGTCAGATATACTAAAATTGTCAATAAAACCCATAAGATTCTCACGAGTAGAAATTATGTTATTTAAATACCTTCCTCCCAGTAGAGCTCTAGAACGGCTGAGAGCCACAGGCATCTTAAGATTACTAATACCAGGAGAAAATTTACTGGCCCCAGATTGCAGATTATCAACATGATACCCACAAACTTGAAATGATGGTCCTGAGACAGATGGAGTTGAAAATGTACGTGAAACAGCTCCCATAACTGAAATATTCTTTTTTGGCTAGCTGGTTGTAAGTTTAATTGAGCAGCACATGGGGAATACTGCTGAAGTAGAATATTTAGGTCACTGGGTTTTACAAACGGTCCAGAGTTGAACCTAGGTTTACCAAACAAAAGTTTTCCATGAGCAAGTAGAACTTCCAACGAATCCTGAAAGGCAGCCTCTGGAACAATATTGGTTCTCTGAATCCCCTGTTTGAATATACCTCTCAGTTTTGAGAAATACATGTATGGCATCTTGCCCTTGCAGTATCACAGCATGCAAGGTATGATCTCATAACTCAGTAACTCCCATGCACATTTACCTGTGAAACTCAATCCAATTAATCCCATCTACAAAAGCATAAAAACCTGGCTAGGAAAAAGATTTTACACTCACTGCAGAAGTAATAACACTGGTTTGTCGTTGTGTAGAAAAAAGAAGGAAATAAGCATGCAGAGTTGCAGACTACTGAAGTCACTGGAAACAAATTTGAAAATTTGAGATTGCAATTCAAATCCCGTTCGTTTGCTCTAAACTTTGTTAAAATTTATCTGCAATTGGTTCATGATAATGATAACAATAATAAACGAGGAGAAAATAAAAGAAATTGCAATACCATACAATATGATGGTTGTTGGCATTTTTTTTTTTTTGAACATGGCTCTCAAGTCTCAACAAATATTTTCCTCTTTAGGCTTAATTTGGCTAAATAAAACAAAAGTACTTACGCCTTACACAAAAGGTTGTGTGTAGCTTGAGAAAAATAAGTTCATAAGGACTAATATACATCAAGCCATGAGAAAAATGTTAAACTAAGAAGACGTGTATGTTAAAACCAAAGAACACCAACCATGTAAATCTTCCATTTATAGAAATTATGGGCACAAGTCGTTTACGAAGTCATTTGTATGTATTAAATAAGTGGTACACAGGAACGTGTATAGTCACAATTTCCTTTTCTTGATAACTTGATCACCAATTAGCTAGTGCAACACCTAAAACACAATCTAGTTTCACTTTCCCAATTGTTCCATTCTTTCATCTGTTTCAAAACTAAAAGTATCATAAAATCCTACGTACACTGATGTAACTCCTCTTCACAACCATATTCAACAGTTAGTAATTTAATTGTGCTTACGCCCTTGACTCTAAAGGCCAACCCCATCTGCGATGATAGGTTCTATCTCACAGATCTCGTCATCTCGTTAATTCTCTTCTAACCTAATTTACTACAATTAGTAAATCAACGAGTTTCAATAAGATCAAGAAGAACACCGTCCTACTTATCAATTCCAAATAATATAAAATGACTAAAACCCTAAGAATCAAAAACGATACCAACTGTAGAACACGAGTTCCCTACTCAACAATAATAATCTAATCATCCGTAAACCACGGAAACAACTAATAAATGATCAAAGTATCAAACCAACTAACCGATTCAAGTTCGTTTCAATTGACGACAGACACAATAATCCAGAGACACAGAACAACAATTGATCAAAAAAACATCATAAAAATAACAGATTACCTTATGAGCGTGTTTAGTAGTGATGTGTAGAACTGATCAGCCACCAGTCGACGGCTGTGAGCGAAAATGAAGCCGATAACGACGGTGAAGCCGGCGGCTCCGGTTTTTGGGGTGTGATTAAAGCCCTAACCCTCTGATTGAATATGAAATAGACCGGACATCGGGAGTCATGTACGTTATAACTTAAGGGCCGAGGGTGTTTTGGTAAATTATGACATTCTCCGGTCTGGAAAGGTCGAGGGAATATGTCCGGTTTTCTTTACCATTTAGGTCCCTTAAGTTAAGCAATGTGACTAGATTAGGGGTGTTGAGAAAACAAAAGGGAATTAACTTGTAATCCGAAAGAAAAAAAAACTGATTCGAATTCTTGTTCAGATATTAAAATGGATCCCGTCTAAATTTGAATTTCTTATTCGGCTTTTCGACCAGCTTTTTGGATTTATTATTTAAATTTTGATTATTTTGATATTTGTTTTAACTGAATAATATTTTAACTAAATAATATGTAAACTGAGTTTTTCATTGGAAGTATAGTTGTACCCACTTTTATCCGATCCATATTAAAAGAACAACAATTTACCTGGTTGATCATTTGTGATAAATAAAAATAGTATTCAATGATATATTTCTTTGATTCAGTTATCTTCGTCTTTTTGTAAACCTATTCAAATTATCAAAGAAAGTAGACGGATGAGAATCAACGTTTCAAAAAGTTGCAATCAAGTTAGAAACCAAGAACTATGAAATAAAAATAGATACTAACAAAAACTTAGGAAAAGATTATTATTTGTTTTAATTCGAATTTGTCAGATTTACCTGAATGTGATCCAAATTGAAATCAAATAAGTTTGGATTGGATATGAATATGCCCAATTTGGAACGGATTTCTGTTATGGTAGAAAACTTTTAAAATTCTAAAAAGTTGATTCATATAAGTTGAATAAACCGTTTATCCGATACTATAAACACTCGTATACCCCTTTCAAAACTAATTACATGTAACATGCTTGTTAATCTTTTAATGGTGAGAGGTTCGAAAATTGTACTTCATTTGGCTGAATTTTTTGTAACTTAGACCACGAGTAATGGTTAATGTTCATTAAGGAGCATTTTCTATCACATCAGTGCCAAGTTACTATTACATTTTTTTGTTAAAAACATAAGTAATGGTTGATAAGCATATAACGCTCCTTCATAATTATGGATTTAGTGATTTGTGTCGTCATAATAATAACGCCCCTTTAAACATAACGCCCAACCGTAATGGTGATGAGGGCATTATGTGACGTTATGTATGGGTTTAACGCCCTATTACACATGGTCTTATAAACAACTTAAAAAATTTAAGTTAATTCTTTATATCAGTCATTCTTTAATTAAATATATTCTACATTAAATTCATATACAGATTTCAAACCATATCTTGAAGCCAAACAGCCCATCAGGCCATGAATGAAATTAAGTTTATTAAAATTCAGCGAACCAAAACCCTTTAAATGTTTGGAATTTGCTTTACAGACTCAAAACATAAGGATGGTGAAAAGAACAAAGAAGAAAGAAAATAGGTTGATAATATAAAGAAATTACAAAAAGTGAAAATAAGACAGGAAGAAGAAGAGTCGCTTTATCAAGTATGAAATAAAACCATAGATTACAACGGAAACCGCATTGAAGCACTAGATCATTCTCAAAGCTTGTTTACTCAAGAATAAAACAATTTATATTTTCTTATTAGTTATGGCCTCTATAGCTCAGTCTTGGAAACTACAAAATCATATCCTTCGAAACAGTGGGGTCTTCGGGCTTGACCCGGACTATCAGCAGGCGCTTGAACGCTTATATGTCCTTCTTCCAGACTTGGATATTGGCGGTTTCTCTAATAAGGACACCGCTCCCTCGAAGCCACAAACAACTTTGGCGAATGCTCTGTTTAGCAAAATCGCTCAAAGCCTGGAAGAAGTTTTTTCTTTGTCATTAGAAACCAACGAAGAAGATCATTAGGGTTAGGGAAGAAAATGAGTCATGTGTTCTATTCAATAACTTGACACGCATAATGTATTGGCAAGAAGACGATTGAATACAATGAATCACCCCCAAATTTAATTTGGAGATTAAGTTAGAACAGAGTGAGGTTGGCGAGCACCAGGACGTAAGGAGGGGTAAGATTTTCTGGTTTAGATTCTCCGTCGAAAACTTTAAAGGATTATATAAAAATCGATGGAAGAGCAAGAGGATGGCCAAGTTCACTAAGAGTTAGGGGTTTGATGGCGGGTCACCGTGGGCAGGAGGTGGGTGATGGGGGCTCAACTTGTGTCCCTAGGATCATTAGCATTGGTGTTGACCGGTGGTTGAAATAAATATATGACATTGTTTTTCTGGTTGCGCGGGTAAAATTACTAATTTGTCCTTTTTATATACAATGGTAGTTTGATTATTTTAAAAATTAATAGAAAATATAATGTCAGCTAGGTAGACAGGAGCAACCCAAGAGAGGAGCGAGAGTGAATGTCCAATCTCTTGAGGGGCCCAAAGTTTTTATAAATATATATTTATTATTATTATGTATATATTAAAAAAATCATTTTTAAAATTAACTCGTTACATATTTTCAATGAACCCATTACACACTTCAAATTAATCCATTCTATCCGAATATAATTTGTGTTACATTTAACCCATTTAATTAGTTAATCACACACAAACTATATAAAGTTCATTAAATAAAAACAAAAGGCACTAACAAGTAGTAGACCGGCGGATTGTTTTGGCAAAGGATGACCCATTTTCTTAGTTGACATCGGGCCCTAAATCACCAACACCGGCGTTATAGATAAAGGACATGATGTTTTATAAATTCATTACATACAAGATGTTTAGTGTAACTTATAAAGATTAAAATTCAAACGTATAAATTGATAAATACTTAAAGAATCTTTTCTGTAATTTATCTTTTAGAGTTGCATCAAACTCTGAAAGGAAGAAGAAGAAATACAAGGCTCTCGCCTCTCGGGCTTTAATGAACCTTGTGGGCTTCGGTCAAATCCACATGTATATTGGGCTCTAACGTAACGCCTATATTTGGGCCAAAAATAATTCATTACAGTAAATTACTAATTTGAAATTTGAATACTCTAATATTATTAATTATCATTCTTAGTGCATATTAGGTTGAATATTACGCATATCTGGTTGCACTTATTTTTTGAGGTGGTTTTTGTTATGTTTTGGGGCGGTATTTCAGATATTTAAGGCGGTCTTGTTATGGAGGGTTATTTTTTGGGATTATAATGTTATGAAAAATAAAGCTTTTTTTCATTTTGAGCGGTTCCCCGTTGAAAAAAAAGTTTTTAAAATCGTATTTTTGTTTAGCAGCAAAAAGGTTCAATATATTAAAAAAATATGTTCTAAAATTGTTAAAATTAATGATTTTTTTCCTTGGTTCAACGCTACCACCAGGATTTAAAGATTTCGGTATTCCATTTTACAGTTTTCAATTAGCCACAACAATAAGGAACACACTAACGCCATGTAGTAAGAAGAAAAACAACGAAACTCCCGTCGCGTTGCGTGGGGAAAACTAGTTTAATATATCAGCAAAATTGAAACTCTAATTAACTATATATGAAAAGTTATATAAAAAAATTAGTATTAAAAAGTTTTGAACAAGTTCAAAACACTTATACATATGAAGTCGCTAATAGGCAATTGTTATTATCACAATCATCATATGGTATCTATGTGACTATTGTGGACTCTTAAGCTGAAAATGTAACTTTAATATTAAACCATTTTAGATTAGAGTAAAATGTATATTATATTAAATGATAAAGATATCGATGACAACATTTTTATTCGGTGAAACGTTACCTTATAAAAAATTAACTGGTTTAAGGGCCATTAGCTAACTCTCAGTTAATAAATATTATTGATATAAATAAAATCAAAATTGATAGTACGCGTAAACATTTTTTAAGTTAATATTAAAACTGACTGATAAATGAAAATTAGAATTAGGGTTTTTCCCTCTGTTGTAAGTTTTGGAGGTAGTAAAATGTCATATAAGAAGAAAAACTTCATTTAGCCTTTCCTTTATTGGCTTATATGTGTGTGAACGTGAGATGGTCCAATTATTTTTTTCTACAATAAGTGAAGTTTCCTCTCCTAAAACTTCTATAGCAAGCTTTTATATAACGAGTTTCCAACTTTCCTCCTCTTTCTTCATAATGAGGATTGTGGGATATGAAAATTTTGATGTAAGTTCCTTTGAGTCAACTTTTAGTAGATATGGGTTATTGTCAAAAAAACATGTGTCCCGTATGAGTTTCGATATTAGAAATCACATATAAAAAAGTATTAGATCACTTTATTTAAAACAATCATTTTGTATACCAAATCACCGTAAACACAAGAACAAATACTTGATTGTTTTTCACATATATTTTAAATTAAAAATAAATAAATACAGAATTGATATATGCATGTATGATGTATATGATGTGATTATTAAGAGAAATGATGATTGTTGACTTGACTATCATTTACTGGAGACATGGCCTATTATATCTGGCTTGTGTCCCTACCCGCATCCTCCGTCGAGCTGTCTTTCCAGCTTTTAAGATGTGATATAAGATACTCCCATTCTCACCTCCTGATTAGTATTTATCATTCATTTACCATTTATAGCTTCATTAATTCACCGTTTTTAAGTTTTCATGATCTTGTGTGTTGTGGGACGCTATTCATGTGTTTGTCATTCTGGTTGTGAACAACGCAACCGGGGGCGCGACTGGCGGCGATGGGTGGGGAGTGGGGTGTCGTCACGAGTAATGTGAACGTTGGATTTTATTGGTTTTAAGAAAAGAGCCGTTATAGGCTCGTTAAAATTATTAAAAAACAAAATATTTTGATCCGACTATGGAATAGAGTTTCTCCACATCCGATTAAGAAGAAGACCCGCTAATTTTTTAAACGGGTAAGAAGATGGTCGAGTATTTGATCTAGCAGTCTCAACGTAAACGATCACTAGTGAGATCTTCACCTTTAAATCGTGATTGAGTGGATGCTAATTAACAACACTTTGGTAAGACATTATTTTTCCCCGATTGCATTTACGACCAAGCGAGTTTTAGAATGTTTTCCGTTTGAGTAGACAATTATTTATGCGCATATCAAATGATTTGTCATAGCAATATTCGTGTTTTCAATAAAGAGAAAATGCTAGAGGTATAGTTTGATTCACCACTATTCAAAAAGTAATGACGCCTCTTCGACAACTAATGTCCAGTGTTACTTCGGACGCTTTGACCTTTTTTTTTCTTTATGCAATGTCCAGTTAACATTCCGTCAATATCACATGAAGCAATATTAGATGATAACATGAGCATAGGTTCTATCCAATGACACGTAGCCTAAGGATGGAGGGGGCATGGATACACTGTCGTAACATTTGACGGGTAGGGTAGGTGGGTGGCTTTCGATTCGTAAAACCTTGATGGAAGCCGAGGTTTGGGATATTAGCAGGGTCAGCCTAAGGGTGGGCGCGGGAAGACAATCGTTCAGGGTTCAATTTCTTAATAGACCCTAATATTAAAACGTATTATATATAATTTATATATACGCATTTATTGGACAAATTTACTAAAATATAATTCATGTTAAACCATTTCACTCACTTAAGTAGTTCATCACATACAAACAATAAATATCGTTATAAATTTTTTTTTAGTTTAAGGCCTTATTTTCTAACTCGTCACTAGCCCTTAAATCCTCAATCACTGCCCTGAATATTAGGCAACCTTGGCGTGTATGGTGGTGGTAATGTGGTCCGCCCCTCACTCCTCTCACATGGGTTTGAGCCTCAATGTTTTTATTTCCGGTTTTTCTTTAATTTTTTTCTTTTGCTTTTTTCTATTTTCTTTTTTGTTTTCCAATATTAGTTTATTTTCTCTATTGCTTTAACGGGTTTGCCGTTTTAATATCAAGTGATGCTTACATGTCAATGTATGAGTTAAATCTATGTTTCGATCTTTAAAATCAAGTCATCACAATTTTATACATTTTTTTCGTTTAATCATGTTAACATCATCATTCAACCGCTCGTAGCCAATTCCGTAAAACACAAACTATCAACCAGACTAATTCCTACTTTGAATAAAAGCCATGTTAAGTTGACCTCTAGTTGTACGGGTTCTTGCACAAGTACGTGAAAAGAAAAGGATGTTTCTTAATAAATTATTAAATGATGTTGTCTAAATATTTATTATACTTTGTCTTTTTTTACGTACGATTTTATTTGTCTAATAGCTTGTTCGTAACATATCGACAAATCAACATACTCAATAAACAAAAACAGATTCATTTTTATAATGTCGGATTTGTATATCAGCAATCATCCTATTTGTAGAAATATAAAAATAAACAAAAAATCTGATATGTGATTAATATAATTATCAAACTACCCAAATGTCAATTCACTTCATTATTAGTAAGATAATTTGGCTTTATATTAATAATGATTTAAATTCTTCTCATTTCCTAGTTTTATTGGATGGATTAGTTCTGAATGACTATGTTTTCTAAATTTTATATGAATAAATAAGAGTTGAAAGTAGACCAAAACATGTGACCTTGATCTCATCATGCCAACTGGTGAACATTAGCCTTCATCTTTATCAGTATACCTAACATCCACATATTTATTCAAATTTAATATAAACTTTGATTGATAAGTCGAGTAAAACGACGGGGTGATTTTTTATATATATATTAAAAAATATACTGGACTAGAAAGCAATAAAAAAACTTTGAAAACAAATCGGGACTAAAACCCCAACACTCATAAATCAAACCCGGGTGGGTTGAGATTACCCGGGTTTGAGATTCAATAGCTACATACATGTGTTTACCGCTAGGACGATCGTTTTTTACTTTTGGGTTAAACGCTGCAACAAAATCTGTTAAACACACGTTAATTTCTGAAAAATAAAAATAAAACAAAATCCAACCGTAGCTTGTCACGTGGCAAACCAACAAATCACGATAAGTATTGTTCATCAATCATTAATGTTTGTAATTCGTATTATATATAAATAATTTGACATCACATGTTATGTTTTGTAATGGTCATTCCCTTTAGATCTCGTAAACTACACTTAAATAGGTTTAAAGCTAATGGTATTTGATAGATGAATTTAACTATTACCATCGATCAATAAACTCAAGTAACATTACTTATATTACCGATACCAAAGGGATCATATGTGTATTAAAAGTTACTATTCATAACGGTTAGACCGACGATAAAATGTCATATGTCAACTTCCATCTATTTGTCATAACATCGATCTAATATGCATCTTTAGTTGTCGTATCCTTGTGTTGACATATGAGGTATTTCCTAGGCCCGTTTCACTCAAGAAACTTATCAAGAAATGACCATTTGCGGAGCTAGAAGGAAAAATGTCAACGATGTGCTCCATTGGCTTCCCAGCTAACACGTTCTCAAGATGTAAGTGTAATCAATTTCGGGGCACTCAAAGATCCAAATCTTTCGTGACCATGCATCCCACATCATTAATCGATCATTAGTCCAAGTTTCAAGTAATGTGGAAGGCGCCTTACATTTGTAACAGTCCAAATACAGTATCAAATATTGTCCGATTTAACAATGATGTGTCCGTCTCCCATGGTTTTAAAACGATGTAGAATGTAATATCCTCCCCTACAGGGAGCCAAACGTCCTATCGCATCCAACCCTCATTCTAATACTATTTATAACAGGACCAACTACCGTACTACATATTGTTCACGTTGACAGCCAACACACCCTCATGCGTCACGCCCTCACAATTTTAAAACACATATGATCGGAAATATATCCAGTCCCATAAAATGAAGCTTATTTCCCTTCCCAACCGTCGTAGGTTGGTATACGTGGCAAACCCATTCTACAATACGTGAGTGTAAGTATAGAAGTTTACACAAACACGTAAAAGAGGTAGGGGTAATGTATTTATTTCAGATATACTTTTTATAACAGCTAAAACGGAAATATAGTAAATGGATCAGTTGTTATCCAGTTACCTAACATAGATTTTTATAAGAATAGCTAATTACTATGGATACGTCCAATACGTGACAGATAATTATCTTATAGATAACCAAGAGGTTTTAGGTCAGGTCCAAGACAAACTTTTTTAAACAGATATCACGCTGAGATTACCAAAACTCTTCTCAAACTCGTT
This sequence comes from Flaveria trinervia, assembly GCA_025506515.1. Lineage (NCBI taxonomy): Eukaryota > Viridiplantae > Streptophyta > Magnoliopsida > Asterales > Asteraceae > Flaveria > Flaveria trinervia. Next base: position 101,099,686 of record CM046452.1, read on the forward strand.
CCATTATCATGTCTACACCAATATAAGATTCTAGTTGATACAATTTAAAAGTTTTTTATATATATAAAATATTAATCATAAAACTAGCTAATAACTGAAAATCATAAAACACACGAGTATATTTTAATCGATCCATGTGCTTACTATAAAAGATACAAAGCCACTGACACTCATTACCTGACCTGACCTGACCTCTCTCTTTCACCATTAAAAACTGAGAGAGAAACCTACAGAAGCGTCGGCTTCTTGTCACCGGAGTCATCCCAATCCTTATGTTGTTGGACCGACCCAAACGAAACTCCGGCAGCTGCAGCTGCATTAACCCTGCTTCCTCCAATCGAACTCAAAAACGCTGAGTACCCACCGGAGGACCCAGGCCCCAGCCCAAAAAGATCCAGGGTGGTCGGCGCCGGTGGTCGCATCAGTAACTGATCTCTTCCGGTGGCCGGAGCCCCGAGCCCCAGCCCTGAGCTGTCGTTCATCTCTTGTTTTGTTTGAGTTTGAATAATATTATTCCATTGAGTACCAATGCTAGCTTCTTGGTAGTGATCGGTGGCGGAAGACGACGACGGTAGTGGTGGTGGTGGTGGTGCTAACCCGAGTGCATGGAGGAATGAGGTGTTCGACGACGTTGCACCCATTTGAGCTGCTTTCTGCAGCAAAGCGGTGGCGGAGAGAGCTGGTTGTGGAGACTGTACGTACCGACGGTGGTGTTGGTGTTGGTGGAGGGGGGTTGGATGATCAGATGGTGGGAATAAGGACGAGGTGGAGGTGGTGGAGTGATACAACGAGGAAGATAAAGAAAGCGACATTGGTTCGACGATGGTGGTCCGATCAGCTCCGGTGACACCACAGATCAGATTGGAGTAAGATGATGGGGATGATCGAGACGATGGTACGACGGAGGATGATGCGAAGATACTTGCGAAAACGCCGGTGGTGGTGGTGGTGGTGGTCGCATTAGTGTTACCGCTGGTGGTGGAGCCACCGCTGACGGTGGTTGGTGTGGTGGCGGTTGTTGCAGCCTCCGTCTCCACCACCGCACCTGCTTTCTGGTGCTGTAACACCCCCATTACTTTCTCCGGCAAGTCTGTAGCAAAAAAACAAGATTATTATTTAATAATTTAAAAAAGTTGATGGTAATTAACTAATAATTTATAATTATGAAGCAGTTAATGAATGTGAAAAAGTATAGATTTTGAACTTTGCTATTACAAGCAAAAGGAAGAGCAGGAGCAATCATGGCGTCCTTTTTCATACAAAATCTATCTTTTTAATTCACTAGCTTTTACTTCGATCTTTGAGCTCTTAATTAATGGAGTTCTACGCTTAAAATACCAGTAGATGACAAACGCTTTGCTAACAAACTAACTAACTAACTAAACGATGCCAGTGGATCCACGAGGATAAGCATATTGAAAGTAAAATTAGTGCGATGAAGACGACATATTGTGATCGATAAACTGATAAAGTTCACCTGAGCTGAGAACGGATTGGACCGGAGAGAGTACGCCGGTGGACGGAGTAAGCGGCGGTGGCGGTGGACTACGCGACGGAGATACGACAGCTGCATCCACTTTGTCGGCATCTTGAGGATGAGTTTGCTGATGATGATCAGAGTTGTTATTCGGAAGGTTTTGAGTTTGAGATCTCGCGCTCTCTTGTGCTAACGCATCACAGAAAGCCCTATGCGTGATGAAGCTGTCTCTCCTTCATAATCAAAATTCAAAACACAATCAGAAACATCTCAGATGTATGAATTTGACACGATTGATATGAGATTGATGAAGAAATTGAACCTTGAGAATAAGGTGCCACAATCACATCTATACTCTTTGGTACCACAAGTTTTCATATGCGCTTTCCAATCCGATTGCACGGCGTACTTCTTCGAGCACCGTTCGCACTTCCACTTCTTCTCGCCGTGCTTCCGAGAGAAGTGTTTTTTGATTCCGGTGAGATCGCCGAGAGCTCTCGAAGGATCGTGATGAACGCAGGTTTTCTCCGGACAAACGTAAACGCGTTTTCGTATCTCCTTACCGTCTCGTTGTTTCAGCTTCCACGGTAAGTTATGCCCTCGCCGATGAAGCTGAAGGTTCTGATCTCGTTGAAATCCTTTGTTGCAGATCTCGCATACGAATCGATTCGTAGCGAGTAGCGTCGTCGGTGACAGTGCGATCACCTCCGCATCTGGATCTGCAACGAACGAATTGAACATATGATCAATATCAACATCAAATCAAAATCACTTTACAAGTTTACAGCAAAAGCTTTACGATAACAAGTTAACAACACGATATCAAAGTTTACCAGGCATTCCAGGTAGACTCCTCTTCTTCTTCACCGGTTGCATCTCAGAACGAGCTCCAGTTACGTTACCACCCGATGAACATTCAGTTCCTTCAGCGGAAACCGCCATTGCAGAAGAATTCTCAAAATCAACCATAACTTCAACTACTTTCCAACCTACACTTAATCAAAACTCAATTCCTTAGGTTTCTGATCTTATGTTGTTATTCACCAGACAAATTCACAGTTCATCGTCACTTATCATTTCACACCGCCTCAACTGAAGCATCATCATCATCATCTTCTTACTGTAACTAACTAAAACCAAAACGTATGCAACATTCCACTACTATAGATTACATCCACTAGCAAACCATCATAATCTTCAATAAACTCCGACCGGAGCACGACGGAGACGACGGTCTAACATGGCGGCCATAGTTGTGGGTAAAAGAGATGATAAATGGTGTTGATATTGATATATGGTATGATGATATGATGGAGTTATTGAAGACTAAAAAACGTTGAAGGGAAAAAAACTCCAAAAGGAGGGTTAAAAGAGGGGGTGGTTAACCATGGTTAAGGGGAGGTACTTCGGGCACAAGTTAAGAGTGGGTTGAAATCTTGGACGTACACGTGGCGGGATCAGCGAGAGGGTGGCATGTGTCGGAGAAGACGTAGTACTGGTACTCCAACCACGACGCGTTGGCTTGTCGTGTAGCATGAGACTTTGAAAATGAGTTCACATATGAATGAGTAACACGTCACGACAAAATATGCCATGGGGGCACTTTTGTCATTTTGTTATACGTGTATAGTGTACTGACTATTTTTGACCATCCTATCAGATATTCCAATGCCTAATCGGATAGGCATATAGCTAAGGACTTGTTTAAGAATAGATTATTTTATACAGAAAATTAAGACAAATTTGTTCTAATAGGAAATATACAATCTCGTTTCGAATGAAACATGTTATTTTAATCGTGTTTACTTATTTATGTTTCAGCTTGAACCACACTCTCAAACTTCGCAGGAGAAAAATATCGTTAAGAAAACTTTCTGATTCAAGTTTAAACATTTTGCTCATGGTAAGAGTTGAACCCATGATCTTCAGATATATGCATGTCATGAGTAACTAATCTTAATCAGATAAAATTAAAACAAATGTATCAAGTTTTTTAATAAGCACCATGTTATTACGGATGTGTAACCTCATGAGAAAAATTGCATGCATTGCACTGTTAGTATTAGCGTAATTAATTACATTATAATATAATAAAGTGTGTGAAGTTATTATAAGACAGTTATGTAGATGAAATTTGAAACATTGATGGAAAATATTATTATGACAGGCATGTTGCGGCCTAACTATTTTAAAAATTAATTTAAATTAAATTTATAAGAAAGGTAAAGAAAAAAAATAGCTGTAGGCCGCAAGGTTTCAAACCAACTCAAATGTCATGCATCTAAGTATATTACTAGCTACTCCAACACTAATATTTTTAGTCAACTTCCAAAATTACATATTAGATAAGCAATAGTGCTTGATAAGTAAAAAATTCCAAAAAAAGAGAACAATTATAAAAAGAAAAACTTTTGATGGACTAATTAGAATGTGCACGTGGCATGGCTGTGTGAAACCATCGAGCATGTTAACCGTGTTATGGTATAATATTGTATATGTATGTTATGTAGTATATTTTTAGAGTTTAATTTTATATATTTTCTTAAAACGATTATAAATAACGAAAAAAGAACAAGGTGCATCACCGATATTGATAGTTATAGAGATTTTGTTTTAACTTAGAGCATTCACAACCTGCTTTTTACGAAGAACTTATAGCGTTGTATCTTATTTAATCGTACATGGAGAAACACGATACAACCCTTATATTTTTTTCATATTTTTTAAAGTGGTTATCAGTGTAATTACATATTTATATACCAGCGATGAGTCTAACTGTTAGTAAAATTGATCTTGACTGTTCAAATTGGCCAAAACTAAATCATAACCCTTTAAACTAAGTGGTTATGACGGTTCCAGGTTGGTTACCAGTAGTTTCTTGATGGTGATTTTGTGAAAGTGGTTTCGAGTGGTTTTTAGGAGCCTCAAAACCGTCTGATGGTTTCAACTTCCTAAAAGATCGTGTGTTGGTTTAAACACCCAAAAAATTGGGGTTGGTTGAGTGCCTCTAACCGCCACAAAAGCCCTATAAAAGCAGCCTAACCTGATGTTCTATATTGTGCATAATCTCTTGTAATCATAAAATCTTTTGAAATCATTGTATGGTTACTCTCAACTCCAATCAGTGATGAAGAATTTATGAGCAACACCATCATAGAGCATATTCCAGGTTTGTCTTTGTTAACCTACTTATGGTTCCTCCTCCTTATTTGAAGTTGCTATGTCAAAATCGTCGCTTGACTCTTCGAATCGGCGTCATTAAGAATGTCATGGTCAAGAATATCAAGGTATCTCTGCTACTGTACTTGTAATTGCTAATACGTTTCATTATCATTTTCATTATCCTCTCCACTCATCTTCATCGCCATTTTGATTTGGATTGCTTCATATAAACCTAATCTTATTAACTGCGGTGCAAATAGATACGAAAAATATGAACACTTATACTATGATCATCTACTGTGGTTAAACTCTTCATTCTTCGACTCATCTATGATACATTCAATTGATCTCAGATTGTTTTATCATTGATTTTTCTTTACCAGTCATGTGTAGCTCGATTCAGATAAACTATTGTTTGGTTCTAAACTTTCAATGCTTTTGATTAGATACGACTTCTGCTCCATTTATGTCAGGCAACTATATGTTTGTTCCTACTCTTTTTACTTTTTTATTTAATTTCAAATTTTGATTTCATTTTGCTTAATTATCTTATTATGTGGAGTTTTGCAGGGAGATATGCAAGCCAGGGCTGACTTCTATCCGGTCGTCCATCCATTGACCACTTCTGAGTTCCGTATAAAACCCGGTTGTTTCTTCACTATTGTTTATTAATTGGAAGGTTCGTAAACATAAGCTAAGCACATTACGAGCTGCTGCTTGTGTAAGCAAGTTGCCATTTTAGATCCATGTAATATATAATAATAATAATAATAAAGTACAATTGGCTCATGTATATGCATGTTAAATGATTTGAAAAGTCATTATATTATTAAAGAGGATGTCTTTATGTTGTGTGAGAATATTGGATCAAATCTAGAGAAATTAAAGTGGATGTCTTTATTGTAGGAAGTTGATGAAGGATTTTGCTGGAAAATTAGAGAAATTAAAGAGGGTGTCGTGTGAGAATATTGGATCAAATTTTAGAACCAAGGTTAACAACTACCCGCCATGCCTGACATCAAATTTAACAAGGTTTTCAAGCACATACCGATGTCAGTGGCATCATTTTGCTCTTTCAAGATGAAGTGTTTGATTAGGCCCTTGAAGGTGAACGAGCAAAAATGATCCGGTTACGGTTACCTAAAACTTTAAGTATGTTTATCTTTTTAAAAAATTTCTAACATGGCACCTGAGAATTATTTTTTCTCTTTCCTGACATGACACCTAAAACTTTTTTTTCTTTTTCAAACAGGTTAAATTTAATAAAAGTAATTTTGACCTCTAACTATCATAAATTTTACTTCAAAATTCTTGATGATGCATGGCATAATGAAGTCTGTGTCTGTAAGAACTTGACCCTGCTGATTTTGCTAGCCAAATAGGTTAGTCTTGGAATTTAATTTCTATTCAATTGATCGACACAAGACAAATGTCCTCAGTGTCAATTATGATTGCTAAAGTTAATATTATCTCACAATAATATGTCTTTTATATATAAATTAAGATGATTAAAAGGGTTTTTTGACCCATTTCTTTATTTGGATGATGTTTATTTGTTTGCTTTACCGTTTGCATTTTTCTATCATAAAATATTACCTGAAGCTACCTTCTTTTATAATTATATTATAGGGTGTTTTACGTTCTCAACTAATATAATCATCTTCACATTGCTACTTTAAACAATGAGTATGACTAGTGGCATGGAATGCGAGCCAAGCTTCTCAAGCATAGGGTAACTCATTATTTGTACAATTGTCTCCCGGAATAACTTTGATTTTGCCAATAATTATCTTATTATTTGGTCAAGTATGCGTTAAAGAAAAAGTGACAATATCCCGAGAAGCAAACTAATGTCCAAATAGATTCACCTAAGGACAATGATAACCAACAATCAAGTGACCATAATATTAGTTATATTTTTAGACATAAATTATAGTAATTTTAAATTGCATTTCTGTATATATTTTACATTAATTACATATATTTTTTATTTTAATTATAAAGTAGTTGTTTTTGGTTGGATGAAATCTACTTTTGTATATTTCTTATTTTTGTAGGATAATTAAATGGCTGGAAAAATAAGTGATAAAGATTAAAACTTGAAAGCCAAGAAAATAAAAGAGTTTGTTGAAATAGAAGAAGAACTCAAAAGATAAAAAGGGGAGAGGCTGCAGAAGAGGAGGATCTTTGGAGCACCTTGAAAGGATTTTGAAGACATTATTTTAAATAATCAAGTTCAAGGAGCAAGAAGGGGCAATAGCAATTTAGATTTCTTTATTGGTTTTCGATTCGTATGTTTTATTTTATTTTTAGTTTTGATTGACAATTTGTTGGGTGTCAAATCCAACAAATAAATAATAAAAATGTGAACCTACCGTACACACACTAATGATAGTATGAGCGGAAGTAGAGTTCGTGTCTTCAGGGATACGTGTTAATTATTTTATACCAAAATCGTTTTAGCACGATTACTTTGATTGATTATGAACTAAGGAAGGTAGGGGTTTTAATCAAAAACTAAAAGTAAAAGTAAACTACAAAAAGTAGAAAAATTCCAGTGACCCGACACGGCCGTGTCAAAACTGTTAAGGAAATTCCACGCGGTCGTGTTAAGGTTCTGCTGGAAAAACAAAAATTGACATTTTTTGTATTTTTTAATTATGAAATAGAGATTATTGAAGACGTTAATTAAATGGTGAAGTAAATTGAAATATAAAAACTAATTCCAACACTAAAGTAATTTCTTGACTCGATTTGGCTTACGATCATTAACGATTACGGTACAATGATAATTTTCAATTAATGATTTGTATCGATACTTGACATCATGCCATTCGGATATCCCCTCTATCTAATGTCCAATCAATCGTAGTTCATTGATTGGAGCCAACCCGCTACTCTAAGCTCACGCCGTTCGGATCTTAGCATGCGGGTTGCAATGATAAAAGTATCGATTATAATTAAACACACACGCCATTCAGTATGCTTAACTAGATTGTGTGATTCTATAACGAGAATGAATTCATAGACAAAATCAAACCGTTAATTGTTCCTTATATCAAAAATCAAAACTTGATTAGGGTTTTAAATCTTAAAGAACTTTATTAGAGAAATTAATAAAGTGGCCAATTTTATTAACAATCTAATATATACGAATTAGATCCGGGTTTAAGATCAAAAATCAAACAAACAAACCATCAAAATAAAAACATCTCATAATCGTTTCACATAAGTTCAAACCAAAATCATAAAAATTAAACCTTAATGTTGAAATAAGATTGTTCTAGCCGGACATGACGACTAGATCAATCAAAACTAAAAATAAAATAAAACGTACGAATCGAAAACCAATAAAGAAACCTAAATTGCTATTGCTTCTTCTTGCTCCTTGAACTTGATTCTTCAAAATAATGTCTTCAAAATCCTTCCAAGGTGCTCCAAAGATCCTCATCTTCTGCAGCCTCCCCCTTTTGAGCATTTCTGTTTAGAGACAGGTTTGAGCATTTTTTTTAACTCAGAAGGTTTACGCGGCCGTGTCTATTTTATAAAGCAATCGTTACACGGCCGTTTCAACCTCCTGTTTAACACTTTTTTTTGCAAAGGATGAAAATAAATAACAAAAAAAAATAGAACAAGATAGAAATAGAAAAACAAACAAAATACGGGTTGTCTCCCGCGTAGCGCCTCTCTTTAACGTCTTTGGCTAGACTTTTGGAAGTCTCATTCAGTCTGGTTCCTGTGGAATAAATAAAAAAACTTTTTCATTAGTAATTGGTAATTCTATTTTTTGTTTTTCATACCTTGTTTTCTTTTGTGTACTCATGAATATCAAGACTTTCATCAACACCTCCCCAAGCTTGAACTTTTCAGTAAGCTCATTTGTTATTAATTTATCAATGCTTCTATTTAACACCAATGCTAGAACACCATGGTTAGATAACTCAAAACAATCATTAGTTAAAGGTTCAATAATATCTAAGCAATTCAAAGAAGAAATATCACTGGGATATCGCATTGCATCATTTATGTTGAAATTAATTACCTCCCCATCAAACTCTATAGAAAGTGTACCATTATAAACATCAATCTTAGTTTTAGCAGTTTTTAAAAGTGGTCTTCCCAACAAAATAGAACTTGAATTTTTAGAGTCATCATCTTTTATATTTAACACATAAAAGTCAGCTGGGAACACAAGTTCATTCACTTGAACCAACAAATCCTCTAATACACCTTCTGGGTATACTATAGACTTATCTGCTAATTGAGTGACTGTCACACCTTCAAAATCCACTTGCGGAGTTTTACCATGAGGCGTGTGAACAAACTAGGATCACAGTCAATAGTTACTCAGAACGACTCTATATGCCATAATTGAAATGAAATCAATCCAAAGTAAATAAATTAAACAGTGCGGAAGCGTTTTAGAAACAACCCAAAGAAATAAAAGTATAATTGTGGCAAAACACGTGCCAATCCCAAAAAAGAAATCAATAATTATTAAAATGATAAAATTGTCTTGAAGACCGTGTCATAGAATACAGTGGACCATGCAGTGCTCCTATGGCAAGCAAGCTAATGACCTGAGAATAGCATATTAAAAATGTCAACACGATGGTTGGCGAGTTCAAGAGATATTCAAATATAAACAGTTTAATAATAGAGATGTACAAGTAGCGTATTGTAACAGATAGCTAGTCCATTAACAATAAATATTATTTCATAGTGATTTCGCAATTGAAGCTGATTGTGTTACGTTGTTGCCTCCTGCCACGACTTAACAGGTCGTGACAATGTTCATTAGGACAACTTGCACCCGGTTGACCTCGAGTCACACAGGTGGGGCTCGTCAGACCCAGTAGTACTACCCAAATTTTCCCGCTAATCAATATTAACAATTCGAAAATGTGAGGACTTTTCCATGATATCAACACTATATAATATTGTACACAACTTAAATACATAAAGCGTTTGTGATTTACCAGTATGCTATATCCCCCAAAGAGAGTAAATAAAAAGTGGGGCATGAACTCACCTGGTATGCGTTTAGATACACAGAGTTTGACTTGTCAAACAGAATAGACAGACAACCTTCAGAGGTTACCTAGATCATATAAGTGCATGAGTACGTGTAATCAAAGAACATGTGAAACCCTAAGTACACTACAACCAAGGACTCAAGATTTCAAACAAAACAGACATGTTTGACCTAGTTGACCCGTTTGACCCGTTGGTGACTTTATGTGTTGTAAACCATTCAAGTAATCATACACGTATATCATACATAGTTAACATTCAAACAAATCATATGTATGCTATATCATCCAGGTGTAACATTTAGATCATCATACAACCAAGTATCATACAAGTCATGCGAATCTAGAACATTAACATATTCACTAGTTATAACACAACTAACATGTCACACAAAGATCAAACCACTCACTACATGCCATGTGAAGCCACTCACGACTTCACATCCTAAACCCTGCCAATCCTACTAAGTAGGGGCCTCAGATTCGCACGCGTGTATGATGATCATAACCATATTCATTAACCATATGCATTGCATTCAACAATCAATCACTAATCCCAAACATGATGTCCTACTACTAATCAACATCCAAATCATACATGATCATAAATGTCCAAATATCATTCATGATTACCCAAAACATCCCATACAACTAATTCAACATGTTTCATCACCTTAGAATTCATCCATCATCATACTAACATGCTCCTAACATCCCAAACATGTTCAAGCTATCATTTTTCAGACGTTATGCAAATAAAGTTTCCCTTTTGGGAAAGTACATCCCAACATCCATCAACCATCCAATGTATTTATGAATTCAACATATTTATACTATCTCAAGCTCCATACAATATCTAGACATGATCAACATCACCTAATCACCATAATCTAACAATCTTCATAAAACAAAAGTTTCTACTTTTGGCAAGCTATGAATCAATAACCTCTATTCAAAGATTTCAATCATTCATAACAACAATCTAGCATCCAATCATCATCATGAACACATCCATAACATCAATTCATCACTAGATCATCATTACATGCAAAATAAAGTTACTATTATTAGTAACCTATGAACACCAACTTCAATTCTCCAGTTTCTTGCAAAATCAATGTATCCTAACATTCATACAACCTACTAATCATCATACATTCATCAAAAAATCATCCATCATGCATAATCATAGCATTTTCGAACTAGCGTTTGTTTCATACACAAGGTTCATGATCAATCCACTAAAAACATAGAATTCATGCATAATTGATGTTAACTAACATGTATACAATCTAAATAACATACTAACATCATCAACCAACATCAATTTCAACTCCATGAAAGCCAATTCACGAATTAGGGTTCGGCCCTAAACAACAACTCACAAAAACAAGAAAAATCTAATCTTTAAAAGTGTTATAACTTGCAATTGATGATTCCAACAAGTTGTGCACCTTGTAATCGAACGAAATCGAGGTTTAGATGCTTGTTCTAGGCTGATTTTCGCAAAGGGAGAGTGTGGGGAAGGAAGTCGCGGCCGAAAGGGGTGGGTGTGGGGCTAGGGTTTTGTTTTGTTAAATTTTAATTTACATAATTACCCTTTTAACCCTTGTAATTTGTATTTTATAAAAACTAAGCTTTAAACTCTTTGTAAAGTGTTTTTAACTTCATAATATAAAGATATAAACTTATGAAAATCATTATATATCTTATCTTTATAAAAACACAAGACATACGAATAAATAGGCACGTTTCCGCGTTACGCGATTAATTTTCTAATTAACCTTTTAAAAACGTGTAAACACATAAACATAACACAATAATCACATAATCAATTAGATTCACATTAATTTAACATTATCCATTATTATTAGGTCACCAACGTTAAACGACAACTAGTGTGTGTTCACGACACGTGTATGCAAGACTTAACGGAACTAACGGAGTTTGGTAACGGAAATTTACCGGATGTCACAGTGACCACCCCGGTCCTCTTTAACGGTCCTACATTAAGTGTTTTAAAAATTGAGTATGGTAGAACGTTAATAGAGGCTCCAAGGTCAAGCATTGCTTTAGGAACACTAACATTCCCCAAATTACAAGGAACGGTGAAGATACCTGAATCCTTGCACTTTGGGGGTAATATCTTTTGTAAAACAACAAAAACATTTTCACTTACCTTCACCGTTTCATTACCTTTCAGCTTCTTCTTTGACGTGCAGAGTTCCTTAAAAAATTTAGCATACCTTGGAACTTGTTTAGTAGCATCAAGAAGTGGAATATTTACCTTTACCTTCCGAAAAGTTTCCATGATTTCTTGTTCTTCCCTTTCTTTTTGTGTACCTCTTAGTCTTAATGGGAATGGAGGCAAAGGAGTAAATCTCACATCATTTTTAATTGGATTTGATGCTTTATTCTTTTTATTCTTCTTATTTGCATCAAATGTCTCTTCCTTCTTGTCTACTTCATGTATTCCAGGGCCTTTACAACTCTCCTCACTTCTCAAGTTAATAGCACAAACATTATTCTTAGGATTTGTCTCGGTTTGAGCGAGTAGTTTACCTTGAGATTCCAACTTACTTACGGAATTGGCAAGTTGAGCCACTTGCTGCACTAAGTTCTTAATGCTAGCTCTTGTCTCTTATTGGAATGTGTGTGTGCTGGTTGCTAAATTCTTAACAATGTCTTCTAAAGGCATCCCTAAGTTTCCTACTTGTTGTTGTTGTCGAGGTTGGTAGTTTTGTTGATCGTTTTGCATCTGAAATGTAGGTCTTTGATGGAATTGTGGGGGTCTTTGTGGGTAACCAAGATTGGGTGGTTGTCCCCAATTTTGGTTATTTCTTTGTTGTTCATAAGATCTTGAATTCTGTCCTGGATAACCTTCTATTGCTTGTACTTCTTTAACATCTTCTTGAAGTGTGGGACACATGTCAATGGGGTGTCCAAATTGTAAACATATTCCACACACTCGAGGTTTTTGCTCAACTTCCTTTCCTTTTGTGAGTTGCATTACAGCTTTAGTCAACTCAGCAAGTTGGTTTTCAATGTGAGGAGTGCTTACTTCTTTAACCGCCGTGGTACATCATCATACCAGCCATCTTCTTGTGAAGAATGTTTGGTATCTTCGGCTATAGAGGATATCAAGGCTCTGATTGGGTTGGTGTTTTATCAAGTAAAGCTCCCCCACTAGAATCATTTATCAAACGCCTCTCTAGTGGTGCTAACCCTTCACAAAATTATTGAAGTAATTGGTGTTCCGAGATGCCATGTTGTGGGCATCGAGCACATAGCTTCTCGAATCTTTCCCAATAAGTATGCAAAGCTTCTCTTTTTCCTTGTTTAATCCCAATGATCTCCTTGCGTAGAATAGAGGCTTTGACTTCTGGGAAGTACTTTTCTAAAAACAATTTTGCAAGATCATTCCATGTGTTTACCGACCCCGGTGGTAAGTATGTAACCATTCTTTAGCCGAATCTTGCATAGCAAAAGGGAATGCCCTAGCTTGATTTGATCTTCAGTAACGTTGTGTGGCTTCATTCCGGAACACACAACATGAAATTCCTTGAGAAATTTACGAGGGTCTTCATTCTCAAGGCCTCTAAAGAGTGGTAACAAGTGGATAAGGCCGGATTTCAACTCAAAGTTCACCATAGCGGGATAGTTTATGCAGAGGGGTTGTTGGGTAACATCGTGAGTTACCCACTATCTAAGGGTTTGTTTGGCTGGAGCTACCATGGCTGGTTCGGGTAAAGGTGGCTCTTGATTGATAAGTGATTGTGGTGGAGTGGTGGTTGTTTGTGAGGGTTGTGGTGATTCGATGTCGAATTCGGATTCACTTGACCAAGGTATATCTTGACAAATGTCGGTGTCTAGAAATGTAGTAATTGGTGTTGAGGACCTTGCTGCCTTCTTTCGGAGCTTTGCTTGTTTCCTTAACCTCTTTGTGGTATTCTCAATATTTAAGTCAATCTCGAGTGTTGTAACTGTACGAAAAGATCTTGGCATAAAATGATTAGAATCGCCGTATCCCCGGCAACGGCGCCAATTTGTTGGGTGTCGAATCCAGCAAATAAATTATAAAAATGTGAACCTACCGTACACACACTAATGATAGTATTAGCGGAAGTAGAGTTCGTGTCCTCGGGGATACGTGTCAATTATTTTATAACAAAAACGTTTTAATACAGTTACTTTCATTGATTATGGACTAAGGAAGGTGGGGGTTTTAATAACTAAAACTAAAAGTAAACTACAAAAAGTAGAAAAATTCCAGTGACCCGACACGGCCGTGTCAAAACTATTAAGGAAATTCCACGCGGTCGTGTTAAGATTCTGCTGGAAAAACGAAAATTGTCATTTTTTGTATTTTTTAATTATGAAATAGAGATTATTGAAGACGTTAATTAAATGGTGAAGTAAATTCAAATATAAAAACTAATTCCAACACTAAAGTAATTTCTTGATTCGATTTGGCTTACGATCATTAACGATTACGGTGCAATGACAATTTTCAATCAATGATTGTATCGATACTAGACATCACGCCGTTCGGATATCCCCTCTATCTAATGTCCAATCAATGGCAGTTTGTTGATTGGCGCCAACCCGCTACTCTAAGCTCACGCCGTTCGGATCTTAACGTGCGGGTTGCAATGATAGAAGTATCGATTATAATTAAACACACACGTTGTTCGGTATGCTTAACTAGATTGTGTGATTTTATAACGAGAATGAATTCATAGACAAACTCAAACCGTTAATTGTTCCTTATATCAAAAATCAAAACTTGATTAGGGTTTTAAATCTTGAAGAACTTTATTAGATAAATTAATAAAGTGACCAATTTTATTAACAATCTAATATATACGGATTAGATCCGGGTTTAAGATCAAGAATCAAACAAACAAACCATCAAAATAAAAACATCTCATAATCGTTTCACATAAGTTCAAATCAAAATCATAGAAGTTAAACCTTAATGTAGCATAATAACGATACACTCGACAAGATCCCGATAAGGAATCTAAAATTATGAGTCGTTGACATACTGTTGTTTAGAATGAAAAGAAAAATAGTTGTTAATATGACATTAAGATACCCGGCCACCGGACGAGTATAAAACTAGTTATAAGAATGGAGATGGGGGATGGATTGTGAATGCTCTTAGGGGGCGTTTGGTTGGAATTTAAAATGAAATTGAGAAACTAGTATAATTTTAAGTAAAGTATGTTTGAGTGGGTAATGAAATATAAAACCCAAATAAATGTTATATCTTAAATTTGTTTGGTTGTGGGATTTCAAAATCCTTCCACCAAGAGATGGAATTTGAAATCTTACAACCAAGAGAATTTGAGGTGAAAATTTTCCTTAGGTTTTACATTTTATTATCCACACAACATAATTTTACTTAAAAATTATACTAGTTTCTCATTTTATTCTATTTCATTCTATTACATTCATTTCTTTCAAACCAAACACCTCCTTAAAGTTTGCCAACCCAATAACATAGAGTCACGTAAAATACTTTGGTCCAAAGTACACAATATCTATCTTTCTATAAATAAAGAAAGAATAATACAATATTAGAGTCAACATCTTAAAATGTCACACCCTCAAAACCACTTGCGGAGTTTTACCGCGAGGCGTGTGAACAAACCAGGATCACAGTCAACAGTTACTCAGAACGACTCTATATGCCATAATTTAAATAAAATCAACCAAAGTACAAACTTTAAACTATGCGGAAGCGTTTTGAAAACAACCCAAAGAAATAAAAGTATAACTATGACAAAACATGTGCCAACCCAAAAGAGTAAACAATAATCATTAAAAATGCTAAAAATGTCTTGAAGACCTAGTCTTAGAATGCAAATGTACCATGCAGTGCTCCTATGGCAAGCAAGCTAATGACCTGAGAATAACATACTAAAATGTCAACACAATGGTTGGTGAGTTCAAGAGATATTCAAACATAAACAATTTAATAATAGAGATATAAAAGTAGTGCATTGTAACAGATGGCTAGTCCATTAACAATAAATATTATTTCATAGTGATTTCGCAATTGAAGTTGATTGTGTTACGTTGTTGCCTCCTGTCACGACTGAACAGGTCGTGACAATGTTCATTAGGACAAATTGCACCCGGTTGACCTCGAGTCACACAGGTGGGGCTCGTCAGACCCAGTAGTACTACCCAAATTTCCCCGCTATTCAATATTAACAATTCGAAAGTGTGAGGACTTTTCCATGATATCAACATTATATAATATTATACACAACTTGAATATATAAAGCGTTTGTGATTTACCAGTATGCTATCTCCCCCAAAAGAGATTAAATAAAGAGTGGGGCATGAACTCACCTGATATGCGTACATATACTTAGAGTTTGACTTAACAAACAGAATAGACAGACAACCTTCAGAGGTTACCTAGATCATATAAGTACATGAGTACGTGTAAACAAAGAACATGTGAAACCCTAAGTACACTACAACCAAGGACTCAAGATTTCAAACAAAACAGACATGTTTGACCTAGTTGACCCGTTTGACCCGTTGGTGACTTTATGTGTTGTAAGCCATTCAAGTAATCATACACACATATCATACATAGTTAACATTTAAAATAGATCATATGTACGCTATATCATGCAGGTGTATCACTTAGATCATCATACAACCAAGTATCATACAAGTCATGCGAATCTAGAACATTAATATATCCACTAGTTATAACACAACTAACATGTCACACAAAGATCAAACCACTCACCACATGCCATGTGAAGCCACTCACGACTTCACATCCTAAACCCTGCCAATCCTACTAAGTAGGGGCCTCAGATCCGCACGCATGTGTGATGATCATAATCATATTAATTAGCCATGTACATTGCATTCAACAACATCACAACAATCAATTTCCAGTCCCAAACATGATGACCTAACCACTCATCAACATCAACATCACACATGATCATCAAAGTCCAAACATCACCCATGATTATCCAAAACATCCCATACAACTAATTTAACATGTTTCATCACCTTAGAATTCATCAATGATCATACTAACATGCTCCTAACATCCCAAACATGTTAAAACTATCATCTTTCACATTTTGCATAAATAAAGTTTCCCTTTTGGGAAAGCACATCCCAAAATCCATCAACCACCCAATGTATTCATGAATTCATCATAATTATACCATCTCAAGCTCATAACAATATCTAGACATGATCAACAATACCTAATCACCATAATCTAACAATCTTCATGAACAAAAGTTTCTACTTTTGGCAAGCTATGAACAACAACATCCATTCAAAGATTTCTAGCATTCATAACACCAATCTAGTATCTAATCATCATCATGAACACATCAATAACATCAATCTATCACTAGATCATCATGTCATGAAAATAAAGTTACTATTATTAGTAAGCTATGAACATCCACATCAATTCATCTATTTCTTGCAAAATCAATGTAACCTAGCATTCATACAACCTATTAATCATCAAACATTCATCAAAAAATCATCATTCATCCATAATCCTACCAATTTCGAATTAAGGTTTGCTTATAATCAAAGTTCATGATCAATCCACTAAAAACATACAATTCATGCATAATCAATGTTAAACAACATGTAATCAATCCAACTAACATACTAACACCAACAACTAACATCAATTTTGACTCCATGAAGACCCAAAGTCGCATTAGGGTTCGGCTCTCAACAAGAATCCACAAAAACATGAAAAATCTAACCTTTAAACTTGTTATAGCTTGCAATTGATGATTCCAACAAGTTGTGCGCCTTGTAATCAAACAAAACCGAGGTTTAGGGACTTGATCTTGGTCGAATTCGAAATGGGAAGGGGTGTGTGTGGTGGTTCGCGGCCGATGGGGGGTGGGGATTAGGGTTAATGTGTTTTGTTTAAGTTAATTTATATATTTACCCTTTTTAACCCTTGTAATTTGTATTTTATAAAAACTAGGCTTTAAACTCATTGTAAAGTGTTTTTAACTTAATAATATAAAGATATGAACTAATGAAAATCATTATATATCTTATCTTTATAAAAACACAAGACATACGAATAAATAGGCACGTTTCCGTGTTACGCGATTAATTTTCTAATTAGCATTTTAAAATCATGCAAACACATAAACATAACACAATAATCACATAATCAATTAGATTCTCATTAATTTAACATTATTCATTATTATTAGGTCACCAACGTTAAACGACAACTAGTGTGTGTTTACAACACGTGTATGCAAGACTTAACGGAACTAACGGAGTTTGGTAATGGAAATTTACCGGATGTCACATTATTCCCATGTTGAAAGAATTTTCGTCCCGAAAATTGCGTTACATGGTGAGAGTGTTCCATCACTGGTCCACTGCATTGGCACACAGAAATCGAAATCGAGTGAGTTTTGAATGAGTTGTCACATAAAAATACCAAATTGTTATGTGGAAACCGAAACTTAAAGAAAATCAGTAAAACTGAACATGTAATATGTAGACTTTTTTTATCACTACCCTTTATATAGACGCGTGTGTATATAGATAGTAGTATGGATCAAATGAAAACATAACATAATTTTACATACTCGTCACACATAGATTGCATGCACGTAATAATTCTTCATTTGACATAATGTTACGTATATGTAAGACTTTTCATATTTGTATTTATGTTTAATAATTAATATACACATAACAAATATTTAATTGACCTTTTATCAATATATTAAGCACTTTACGTTAACTGGTCTAAAAAATAATTGATACAAAACTTTAAATTTAATGTACATTTAATATACACAATTATAATTTGTTTTTAAATTAAGTATTAGTTTCCCTAAATAGTTCTCTCAAATCTAGAGATAATGTGTAAACGAACATGCTAATGTGAATGTTCTTATCAGACCCCATTCATAGCTTTGACTTTTGAATATTCAAAAATATATTTATTTGCGCCCATCGATAATCGTTCAAATACAAGTACTTTCAAGAGTTTTTTACTAAAAAAGTGTTGGTGGTAAAATTATTTATCAAAATGAATGATTACAAAAATATTTATTTTTAATTAATTTTTTATCAAAATTATTTTAATTAGAAAAATATTTATCAAAATAGGTTATAATTAATTTTTTTTTTTAATTTTTGGTTTTTAAATTTTTGTATATTAAAAAAGGAAACAACGTAATTCAAAAAAGTCAACTTTCATTTATTATAATTTCAAAACAATCACAGGTATATAATTTTATTTAACTATCATTTGTCATTAAAAAATCAAAATTTAATAATATTCGTATCACTATAAAAATGTTAGACTCGACGAATAGAACGAAACAATAAACATTTAAGAGAAGACCTAAACTAGCGGTAAACTTTCATAATATTCATATCAAATAAAAACTAAATTTAAATCAAACAAGAGAACTAGCTAGCGGTCTCAACATTAAATACAAACTAAAAAGAAACAAAAAAGACAACTCAATCCGCTTAAGCATCCATTTTTTTAGGCTTGGAAGGACATGTAGCTCGATTGTGACCACGTTCTTTACAAATTCCGCATGAGAGAGTCCTTTTCCCTTCTTTAATGTCCATTCCATTTCGTACCTTGTTGAGCGAGGACGACCCTTTTTATCTCGTTTTAGATCCGAGTTAAAAAGTAATACTCTAAGAGATGATGAGTTTGACCAATATTCTTCATGTGGAAGTGGGAAAAACTCGAATGACCAAGTAGGACAATAATTCCTAATTGAGTAGCATTTATCAACATATTGCCAAGTGTTTAGAGAAAGTTTGGCACATGCACTCAAAACATGAGAACACGGATACTTAAATATTTTTCATTTACCACAAGTGTAAGTTTTTTGTTCCAAATTAACTACTTGAATGTTTTTCCCCTTTTGAGTTATCACCTCAAATATTCCTTTTTGTCGGTTAAAAGATCTCAAAGAATGTGCACCGGCTTTGGACATTAAAGCTACTTGTTTCACCACAACATGCGGAGTATAAGCATCACCGTTAGCTTGAGCACTAGATCCCATAGGACGTCTCACATCAAATAGTGAACCAATCTATAAAATGTAAGTTGAACACAAGCTGTGATTGGTAAGAAACGAGCACCTTTAAGTACACTATTAAATATCTCTAACAAATTTGTAGTTAGCAACCCATATCGTTTTCCACCATCATATGCAAGTGTCCTTTTATCAAGTACATTTCCCTCGAGCCACTGACGAGCTTGTGGATTTATCATGCCAATTCTTTATTATAGAGTTAAATTTTCGAACTTGATTCTGATTCCCGGCACGATAAGCTAAAACTTTCAATTGTGAACTACGAAATTTATCATTAAAGTTATTGATGAAATGTCTTAAGCAGTACCTATAACAAAATAAACACGATGAATGCTTTGATATGGAAAAATAATTAAAAACAATATAATATAAATAAATATTACCTATAAAAACCACGTGGCTCTAACCAAGGAGATGCTAGCGGAAGTATCTGGTTGTTACCATCAACTCCTATTGCAATCATCATCTTACCTTTATACTTACCATACAAATGTGTGGCATCAATGCTAATCACAAATCGACAATGCTTAAATCCATAAATAGAAGGATCAAAT
Organism: Flaveria trinervia; assembly: GCA_025506515.1. NCBI lineage: Eukaryota > Viridiplantae > Streptophyta > Magnoliopsida > Asterales > Asteraceae > Flaveria > Flaveria trinervia. Next base: position 101,120,027 of record CM046452.1, read on the forward strand.
GCCCAAAACACACGCCTGAATTCCTCATGATCTACACCAGATTGTCTTAAAATACACCATTTAACGATAGTCCTGGGATTAAACATTTGCATTGCCTCTAGAAACTTAGGTAACATAATATATGATTCTTCCCAATTCCCAAAGACATGTTCAATCGCCTTTTGTTTTCCTACCCAAACCTTCTTGTATGAAGGAGTATAGCCTAACCTATCAATTATTTCAGCTTTTAAAGCGCTAATGCTAATAGAAGGTTGCTCTTTTATTAGGTGTTGACTTTCTTGAGCAATCAAAGTTGCATCTAGGTTTGGATGGTCTTGAGTAATGTTATAATGCAAACAAGTATGTGGACCAATATACTTTGTGATTTCAAAAGTTCCGTTATGCTTACGTTTACTTGCACGAAGTTGCCATTTGCAACCTTGTTCATGTAACTTGCATTTATACACCAAGTGGTTGGCCATGATTCAACAACCTCGAAATGTTTATGTGCTTTGATAGTATAGAGTTTAACAGCTCTAGTAAATTCTTCTTTGTTCTTGAACGGATTTTTTCCCAACTCACGATTGAAGTCATTGTTACTCTCACAATAAGACATCACCCATTTCTCGTCAATATTCAAATTAGTTTCCTCAAAATTTGTATAAGTTGAAGGAACTTGAACATTACCATATGATGCTCCATCTTTTTTAGCTCGGGTTTCATCTCCAACTTCATCTTCTTCTAATACATCATCCATATCAGTATCAATTTCATCTCCAATACTATCTTCTAACACATCATCCACATCATCATTGTTTACAACAGCAAATTGAGAAAGTGTGTTAAAATCCCCATTTAAAATCATGTTTGATATTGCATTAACCCTATTCATTCTGATCACAAAAGATATTGATATTAAAATAAAGAAAAATTACATCTCATAAAAAGGAATCGAACAAATATATAAAAGAGATATTAACATGTATTATATTAAAATGAATTTTAATTGAATATCAAAACAAGGAATGAACAATAATTATATTGATCATACACAATTACTATGCATTTTATAATTAAAAAAGATATTAAAATTAACATCATAAAACGATTAACACATCATCAACATCATCCTGAAACAACTATGCAGTGTATAAAAAACCCAAGCTTACAAAAACCTCCATTATAGATATAGAATTTTTACAAAAACCTTACAAATATCTTTATGAAAAAACATATGGATCGAACCTGTTCAGATTATGAACCGTTGAGCAAAATCTTTTTCAATAAAAACTGAATGAACTCGTTGATGGCAAAATTGACCCGATCAAAATCGTTGACGTTGTGCTTAAAGAACAAAGAAGACCTAACGTTTTCTATATCCATGTATACTTGAGTGAAATTTTCTTAAAGGAGTTGATAATAAAAGATATGTTTAGAATATTATAGAAGGAAACTAAATCGTTCTTTTGAGCAGGAAGTGATTATTCTTTCTTTTTGATTTTTGATATAATAAATAAATTAGTTATAACCCATTTGGTAAATATTTTTACAATCACCCATTTTGGTAAATATTTTTACCATTCACACCTTATTGGAAAAAAAACTCGTACTTTTAAACTATATATCTATACATTTTAATAAAACAAAGTTTTTAAAAACACGTGTCAATCTCTTAAACCATCAATTTGATACGTGACACACTTTTAAACCATCTTTATTTTTAGGTTTTTAATATATTAAATACTTACCATACAAATAAATATTTTATTTAAATAAATTACCATACTTACATACTGATTTAAGTTACAATTTATGGTTTTCATTTAACCTTTTATATTATGTAATAAAAATTCCATCTAACCATATATTAATTCAATTTCTACAATATTGTTCCTCAAATTTTATTTAACATTTAGTATTATGACTTAATAATCTATAAATTTTCCTTTGTTTCTGTATTGTTTTCTAAAATAAACTCATTTAATTTAGTGGATTTTTATTTTATGAAAATTTTTATTCACCAATTTCGATTTCTTACTATATAATTAATTGATCAAGTTATAATATATTTATCAGATTATCAAAATATCAAATATTTAAGGATTATATACTTTCTAATATTAGTATATAAGTTATCTATCATAAATTAAATTACATTTAAACTTATTTTTGTCAACTTGCATTCACTACTATCTATTTATTCTCTAGAATTACAATGCATTCTAATTAAAACTCCTTTGATTAAGTGGATTTTTATTTTATGAAAATTTTTTACTCACTAAAATCGATTTTCAAACGTACAATTAATTGATCTAATTATCTATCAATCTATCAATGCTAATAAAAAATTTTTTTATGCCACTTGTCATAATTATAGAGCTACTATGTTTTATTTTTTCATTTCTCTCTTCTAATAAACATTACATTAACTACAAATTATATTAATTAATTATTTTCATATTACCAATATATTTTTTTATAATATATCTTTCTACATATTCAATTTGTAAAGAAATAATTTTTTTATAAAATAAGAATTTTTTTCAAAAAAATATCAGAATTTTAAAATATAATATATTTTAAAACCTGTGTCTTTTAAAAATAAAAATCTTATGAAACAAAAGTAATTAAATTTCAAAGTTATAATAAATAAATTATTACAAATAACACTTAAAAAACAATTTGTTTTGAAGTAATTTATTTAAAACTATTTTATATTTTATTTATTCAACCTGTGTACTACACGGAGTACTAACCTAATATGTATATATATATCTATATATATATATAACAAGTAATTTTAACTATCAATCACTTTAATCGTTATAATTCATTGTAGATAAAAGTTTGTTATCTGAGTACTTTAAAAATAATTATTTTTGTTAACTTTTTACAAGTTTTTTTTTTATTTTCTTAGATGTTCATAACATTTGTACAATATTATTTTTGTTATTTGACTACTTTAAAAACAAGCATTTTATTATCTTTAAATTTAGTACAATGTTGTTATTTAAAAAGTTAAAAAAATTACGTTTTGAAGCTCATATTTCAACATTGTGTATTTAATACAACTCATTGTGTAATTTTGTTAGTTATCATGTTTTTTTAATGCTATTGTGTTTTTTAAGGGTAAATTTTATAAAAAGTATAATGGTGGAATAACATTGTTATTTATCTCTAATATGTAAAACACAATATTAATTTAACAACTAATTAATCTAGTATATTCAAAACAATGATAAAATAACATTATGTCGCATTGTGTTTTTTTATACTCGTTATGTTATCTTGAACACTACAAGTTTTGAAAAATACATTGGTAAAATAATATCATTACGTACTTTTAATTATAAAACGCAATACTAGATAACATCAAGTATATATAAGCTATTAAAAACAATGAAAAAAACACATTGTGTTATCTTCAATATTATGAATTTTGAGAAATAAATTGATGAAAATATATTATAATATACTTCTAATTGTACAATATAATGATAGATAACAATTTTACATGATCTATGAAAATAATGATAAATAAATAATACAAAATGATCTAAAGCATAACACAATGATAAATACATTTAACAAATAACGTAAAATATAAGACACAATTAACTAATATTTGACACAATGAACATATAATACACAATAAGTTAACGTATTTGATAAAATGACTAAAATAACATCCTTTTTAAAATAATAAAAAAACACGTATTAAGATTAAAATCTTTCTTAAGCTTTTTAGATTTATCATATTTTTTTATTATAACCTTACCAACTATTTTCATTACAAAGTATGTGAAGCATTTAGCTACCAGTTTAAATAGTTTAACATTTTAAGTCCCTATAAATTAAATACTTACTTCAGTAAGACAATGTGCCAACTTTTATATATGAGTGGTTCTATCAAAGCATTATACAAAGATACTTTGCCATGTGTTTCAAGATATGATAATTCAAATAATTGCCTCCACTACATCTTTTTGGTGACATGACAAATAGATACAAAGAGATTAGATGTTGTAAAAAAGAATGTAATAATTTAAATTTTTTTCCTAAAAAGTAAAAAAAAGTATAATAATACGATGATTAATTTTCTTACTTACCTCTCTGAAAGTTAAAAGTTAATAACTTAATTTTAATTGTCTATTCATGCGTACAAGTTATAAATATATAAACGGTACAAGGTTAAAACATATAGAAATAAACTAGTTTAATATTTTTTATGTATATATTCTACATAATTGTATATAAAGTTTGAAATTCCAGAATTGCTACTTGCTAGAACAAAATAATCATGACCTTACAAGAGACCCAAAACTTCTAAGGCCCAAAAATAAAAACAAAAAACTAAGATCTGAAAATAAAAACTCAAAAGTTTTTGAATAATTTTCAAGAAAAAAGAAAAAAATAAGCCTAACAAGAGACAACCAAGGCCACCATCGATTTTAAGACGAAATTAAATATTTCGACGCCACTGACAATATTGAAAATATATATTATGGGGCGGTGAGGAGTTTGTAGATACCTCTTCGTTATTCATGATTTAAACCAATATATCCAACAAGCATTGGTTTTTCCTTAAAAACCCGTGATCCAATCACTCAATTCAAGTTAAACATTTCAATTTTATCGTAAACGTTCATCATACCAAACAACCCCGTAGAGTTATATATTGCATTATCAGCTGACAAATAGTTTACCTTTTCATCTTACATAGGTTGAATCAATGCATCTAACAAATATTAATTATTTTTCGAAAAAGATATGATCCAACAACTCAATTCTATTTAGTATTGGGTCGATAACCCTCCTTTCTTATTAAGTGTATCCTTTATCGGTTCTATATCTTTCATTATTTTATCTATGTGTCTGATGGAATGACATGTCTTTAGGTGTAGGTCATTCACCTCATCAACGAACCACTCGTTTTACATACTTTTATCGGTAACTTCACTTGTTTATGTGGCACATGAATTTAGCCTTGACTTTGTTTACACTTCGCTTATATCAGATTCTCACTAACATGATATCAGGTCGTTCACTCTACCAATCATATAAGTGTACCGGACCCCACTTGCTTGACCACATCCTATCCTGTAAACTTTCATTTCATGTACCATATACTATAAACATGTCGTACTTTTTCTATTATGTTTCAATTGGTTCTTATCTTATATGATTTATAGACCCCATTAGATGTAGAGGATCCTTTGATTATTCTATACTTGCTACACGATTAATTTTAGCAACTTCGTTTTTCATTTCATCAAGTATACAACTGACAATCGTAAGGAACAATCTATATTTTAATTGGGCCCAAGACGGTTGTACTCACTACTCACCATTTGTTACAAACTGAAACCAGCTTTCAGAAAAGCCCATAATAATATTATGGGCTTTACACCTTTCATTCTCTCGTAGGCCCATTATTGCATATAACGAGCCGACTCATATATGTAAACCCTAGATACCGTAAACCCTATTTAATCTCTTACCCTTCGTTCTCCATATGCATCGCAACGAGTTCATCTTCGATTGATTGTTTCAGGGGATTAATATACTGAAGATCTTCGTTGTTTTGTTTGGATCTATGTCGATCCATACTAATCACGGTAATTAGGTTTTCTATTGTACATCTGGAACGTTTATTTATAATCATTGCAATTGTATGGATCGATCTGTTTATATGCTTTTGTCGATCCATTTTTGCATCTGTTTTACCCTCTCCTTGTGATGAATTGTATGTTATTCGAGGAGATATAACTGATGCATATAGCTAATTACAGGATGGCTTACCAACGCATTGCATTTCTACCGATTGCTTTAGTGTCAAATGGTCCTTCCTATATTCTTTCACGAAACATTGATTTTTGATTGAGTTTGTGTTTGTATAAATTTAGGTTTTTGTTGCATTTGAAATGGCAGATGACGATAAGTCAGTTTTATGCTTAACACTCCGATTTAACCGTGGTGATTATAAACTCCGCTTATTATCTGATGCCAAATCATTCATTAATTTAACTTTTAAGTTAGTTTGATTTTGTGAATTGTGTTTTGTACTTTTGTTTAATACGGAAAGCAAATGATGCAATACAAACATCTTATACTACACACTGAAGATTTTGATGTAGAAAACTATCTCTCAATTTTATTTTCTGATGCTTTCTGTTCATCTAACGTTTTTTTATTTAATTTTGTAGTAATTTTTTTGGTATATTTTGATAGATCAAATCAGTTGTTTTGTTAATACACTGTTTAAGTTAGTTGTATTTATTTATTGAATTTTATTTTTTAGAATTTATTTTTCAGAATTTATTGTTTTATTCAATGAAGAGAATCAGCAGACGGGCGGTCTGAAATGATGCCATGTTGATTGTCTGCGTATTATCCATTGTCATGGATTAAGCTCTGAGATTTTTTATAATCATTTCTTTTATTATGACATTTAATTTAAGTTTTGGGTTATTTAAGTTTATTTTTCATGTGATGATGAGTATGCAAATATTTATGTCTGGACTTATGAGACTTTGTCCGTGAAATTATGCGCATATGTCTGAACAAACATAATTTAACATTACAAAACGAAACCACCGTTAAGAACAAGTTTATAGATTTAATATATTAACAATCATAGTTAATTTTTGTTTTTAATTATAACTCACACATTAAATGATTTATGTTTACACAGTAAATTGTTTTTTGACATTATTCCACATGTAAAAATTTAGTCCGTGTTTCAAGACTTTTTTCAGTTAGCATTATGCATAGTGTAGACTCAATCAACAAACTTAAATCATAAACAATCTTTACGTAAAACAAAATCTTCTCTAATTGCATGGTCTTCATCTGAAGATTGTATGATTGTTTACTTGAACAATTTTTCTAAAGTGAACCTAAACAAATTTAACTAGAATTTGATTATAAATAAGCTTCATTATATTGAACTAAATATCCCGAAAATCGATTACACGTGTACATTTAATTAGATTAAAACATGATTACAAGACTTGAACTATGTATGAACACTAAGCCCAGCACAGCAGTATTGGTTGAATCATATCTTTATGAACATATCGCATATTAAGGCTTCAAAAAGTTACTAAACCAAAACCTTCGATTACATATTTGATTAGAATTGGATCATAATATAGGAGTGCTCCTCGCATATTATAAGAGGTTCGATGATGAAATGATAAATGGTCAAACATATGTTTTGTGAATAGAAAAATAATACGAGTTAAATTTAACCATAATACATAAACGTAAATTAGAAATTAGAATTTGTTTAAATATGCAAAATATATAGTTACCTGTTTAGGAAAAGCTTTATGATTTGATTCAATTTCAATACAAAAGTCTAATTTGATTATTTTTTCATGAATTGAAAAAATTAAAACCTTTAGATTATATTTAAAAAATGATAAAATATTTGAATTGAAATTAATGTTTTTAAAATTTTGAAGGATAATAGTTAATTTATTAAACAAAATTAAATATAATGCTTTAAACTAATAGAGTTTATGTTTTTAGATGAAAATGATAAGTTTTGTTTTTAGATGACAACAACGAATGTAATCAAGTCATCTGAGAATAACAAATATTCGCTATTTGCTTTTAGAAAAATTAAGTACCAAAATCACAATTATATTAGAAAACTATTTACGATATTGGAATGTGTTACATTTATATAAGTTATTTTTACTTAAAACAGCGCAAATTCATTTAGCATATACGAACATGACTTTCGGACAGCCTAAAAATGTATATTTGACTATCTAAAGACCATCACATGTCCACTCTGCATTTGACCTTTTATTCTTAATACGTAATAGTTTCTGTTGAACTATTTATTACTCAATAACGATATTACTCAATAACGAGGTTGATTCTAATTTAAATTTATTTACTTAAAATGCAATTATAATTTGTTAAGTTATGTGTATAATACTCTATTAATTCTTTTTCATAAATAACCACCAACGATTTCATAATAAACAATAGCTTTCTTTTAATAAATCTACTATGAGAGTGGATTAAAACTTCAACATAAATGGGATTTATGCATGCCGTTAAAAACTTAACAAGATATGAAATAAAGGTTGACGTTCCATGGCTAGGGCATAGTCGCCAAGTTAACGTGTCATGGTCTTAGCTTTTAAATATAGACATCTGACTTGTAGCCTTCTCAACGAAACGCTCCTAGCTATCAACCCGCACGTGACATGGTATGAGTAGCTTACGTGCAATTTGATTTTGATAAATCTTTGATCAAATTTTTTTTATGATTTTCTTGAAGAAATAACCGAAAATTTTTCACACAATGTACAATAAAATAACAATTTCACCAACAATATGGATGGTAAAATTTGTAATTCCATATCATTTAGTCAAGAAAAACTAAACAAAATTCAAGAATTCCACTATTTTCAAAACAAGGAAAAGAAGATATATCCATATAGAAGAATCTTAAACAACATGAATCAAATGATCAAAAGCTGTCCTGCAAATTGGACAAGTTCTTCTATGAACCAACCAAAGGTCAATGCAATGGCTATGAAACACATGCTCACAACTTGGAAATCTTTTACATACCTCAAAATCTTTAAAATCATCCAAACATATTGCACAACTCAATGATTCTTCGTGTCCTTCACCGATCCTGTGATTAAAACATTGTAACAATTGTAACTCCTCACGTGACAGCCCAGAGGGTTGATGATCAGCTTCATGCGTGTCGACTCTAAAAATCTCTGATTTGGCAATGAACCCGATAACCGCATAACATATCATCAAGTAAAGGGTGACAATGGAGATTATGCAAAGGAGAGAGAGAGGTGGAGGAGGAAGCACCATTCTTGACAACCAGAAAGAAGAAATGGAAGTTGGTGTATTTTGGAAAACAAATAAGAAAGAAGGTGCAGAGTTGTTAAAGCAATTAAAATTTTGTTTGACCCAGAAAAAAGTTTAAATATTTGTGGTTGAGTTGGAAGGCATCTGTTGACTTTGTTGAAGATTAGCTTCAACTGCAAATAATGGATGAACCTGCACAGGACTATGCCAATCATTAAGCACCAATGATCATTAATTATAATATAATCTTAAATGATTTTATAGTAATGTATAGACTTGTATAAAATGTTTAAAATAATAATAAAATTTATAGAAAATTGTTGGTAAGTGCAAAGGGCCCCGGTTTGGATGATATATTCCAACCAATCTGATGTCAAGTCTAAACTGAACCCTTTAAGTTGTTGTGGTTAATGAAACATTTCATCAAACATTTGGTGGCCAAAAAATCTAATAGTAGTCCCACAAAGGCACAAACTCAAGATCCGCTTTTTTTCCTTAAATTTTCAGCAATATCAATATCAAATCAAGATCTATAAAACTGGCTTGATTTCACAATCTTATTCAGCAAATTAGAACAACATTTCCATCATTTGGGATCACATCAAAATGGCAAGAATTACTATGCTCGTGCAACACGAGTCATGCAGTTACAAAAAAAGAAGAAGCAAGGGTTGATGAGTGTTGGTGTCAAGAAATACATTATAGGCTATGCTATCATCTGGTTTAGTATCTGTTTCAGACAACTTTATGAGCATCAAGTAGTAGTTATATCTTAGGAAGTAGAGTTGTGGGTTCTGAAGGCACATCAGCACTTGCCTACAAAATAAAAATAAAAACAAATTTTGGTTAATATATTATTAATCTTATATTTTGATAAAAGATATTTTTTTGTACCTCAAGATATCTTGTTAGCAACTTGGTGGTACTATAATTGAACCCCTCAACTGATTCTCCTTTCTTACGAGATGCATGAAGTTGCTTTCGGACTTGGGATGCTAGTGACTGCAAATTTAACAAGCCAATTGAATTCACTTACTCTTCTGAAGTTATGGTTAATCATCCTATCTATTTAATGTAAAAAAGACACACACAAATGCCTAAATGTATCTATTTATTTATGCATACCTTTCCTAGTTCAACTCCCCATTGATCAAAAGAATTGATACCCCAAATGAAACCTTCCACAGCAATTCTGTGCTCATAGATAGCTAGTAACTGTGAGCAGACAAAAGGGAAAGATACAGTAAGATGATGTCAGCACCTAACACATAAATTTGATTATAGTATATACTGGTCAAACCTGGCCAATTCTATAAGCATCCAATGATGGAAGTAGAAGGCTAAGTGATGGCCTATTCCCGTGAAGGTCTGTTAATGAATGTAGACTTACTTATCACTAATCAAGCATTCATTTGATAGAAGAAATAATGTAAACGTATGAAGGAAATTAATCACCTTGTGAGGAATAAGATGAGATGCAACATTCTCACTTTGCAATTGTTCAGGGGTCTGGAAAGAAAACAAAATCATGCCGGTGTATAAAAAATAATCTCTCCTTTTTTTCCTTATGAGTGAAGTTTAACTTGATACTTAGGGGTTATGCAAAAGAATTACCTTCCCATAAGCAAGGGCATCAGGTTGTGCAAAAAAGTTGGACATGAGTTCATCATGGTTATTTACCACTTCATCTGTGAACCAAATTGTACATAAGAAGCAAATATGGGACTTGAATAAAAGGAAAAAAGGAAGAAAATAAAACAAAACCTTTAAGGTAGACAGGTTGTTGGCTTTTGACAACACCGATAAAATCACAAGGAATAACACGCCCCTGAACACACCAAAATCAAGGAAAAAGAAACAGAGCTTTCAGGAGATAAAGAAGTTATATGTCCAATGTTGACACAAGCTTAAATTATATATGAATCAAATTGCTACCACAATACACACTTACCTGATGAATTAATTGGTAAAAACTATGTTGACCATTTGTTCCTGGTTCACCAAAATCGATTTCACCGGCTTCAAAAGGAAGGCGAACACCATCTATGGATACTCCTTTCCCATTACTCTCCATGCTAACCTATACATTAAGTTTAAAATGCAGATATATAATAATGATTTTAAAAATATGAGACAAACACGATGTGAATAGTAATTCACCTGTTGAATAACCTATACATTAAGTTTAAAATGCAGATATATAAAATGATTTTAAAAATATGAGACAAACACGATGTGAATAGTAATTTACCTGTTGAATGTGTGGAGCAAGCTTTTCAAGAGCTTGAGTGTAAGGTAAGATAGCCTGGAAAATAAGAAAAATCATGTTAATGAATTCAATCAAATATGGATTAACTGAGTTGGGTTTTATGTGGATAATTAAACTTACTCTTGCAGGATATCCAAGAAAAGATACATTCCATATGCTCAATAAACCCAAAAGAACCTGAAAAAACAGTACATAATGTCAACAAACAAAACATTTAGAAAGTTAAAACATACACAAGGACAATACAAAACATAGAGGTATAAGCAATATATGCATACAGGTATATTATTCTCAAAAGGAGCTGATTGGAAATGCTGATCAATACTTCTAGCACCTTTTAGGAATCTATATATTAGTGAATTTATGTTAGTAAAAATAAAGAAATGAAAGTAGAGTTATGCAGTCGAATGAGAGAATATGAAGTTCATATGTCACTGTACTTTTCAACAACCGAGAAACCGTATTGGAGAGACAGAGGCAATACTCCAACAGCACTGCAAACTGAAATGGATCAAAATGACCAATCAAATGAGTATCTTTTTAAGAAAAGAGGTTTCTTTTTTACTTATTATCTAAGTTATAACAGACCATCTTACCACTGTAACGGCCTCCTACCCAATCCCAGAATGCAAAAGCATTATTAGGATCAATTCCAAACTTCTCCACAAGCTGCATCAAATGTATATTGGAAAAGGTAAAAGCTATGATGAATCCAGATAATTTTTAATCCCAGACAATTCATCTTAAAATATTTTGATACGAACCCAACCAAACAGTGGGTTCGACCCATTTGCTGCTGGATAACACGAAATAGAGCGGAGGGAAATTAGGAGGGAAACATTCAAAGATTCAGCAATTTAGGGGAGTGGGTTAACCGTTCCCGCCAATGTTTAGTTTAAATAGTATTGTTATGTGTTATTTGTTTTTTTGTCTTTGTTTATGTTCATCAAAAGTAAGGTTTATATACCTTGTCATCGGAGATCAACCCATCTCGAACCCGGACTATTTGTATTTCTTTCTAGTTTGTTCAAGCTTACTGTTTTGGGTTCTATCATATTTTCTAATAATTATTTACTTTTTATTCCAGCATTACTTACAAATTGCAATCCTCACACATCTATATAAATTATAATCATGTGTAGATGAAAGATCTCGGACTAATAAAATAACAGAAACCTAGATAGGATATGTCAAGTGAACAAACCAAACCAAAAAAATGTATAGGATCAAGTCGGTTTGGATGAGTTAAACCTTAAGATTTGTGCTAACAGCAACCATGTGCTTTGAAACAGCTTGTGGCCTGAAAACAGCACATCGAATGACCGTGTTATATGAGAGAATATAAAAAGGTATGGATATTCTAAATTCTCTAGTACGAACAAAATAAAAGATTTGATTAAACATTGGCAAATTGCTACTGTATCCAGATATATTAATAAAAATATAGGCCGGTGCACTAACCCTAAAGCAGATGAGATCCACTCCCTCAATGTCCGAGCATTCAGCATGGTCTCAGCTGTAGTAAAAGTCTTGGAAACTACAACAACTGCATTGAATACAAGAATAATCATTAATATTAATCAAACTACAGTGTTCTGAAAGAAAAAAAACCATATGCAAAACATAATAAAGTAAAGCAATATCACCTAAAGTAGTTTCAGGATCCAAGCCTGAAATATTTCTGGCAACATCTACTGGATCAACATTAGCTAGACTGCAGAAATACCCAAATATTAGGAAGATATATTGACATTGAATCATTGATATAAAGTTCGGGTGTTTAATATTGCGAGTTGGAGCCCTGTTCCGTTCATGCGGTCTCGATATGTGAGTTTAAAATGGATGCCCTCCAAGAAACTAATTGTTTCTAAAATGCCTTTCGGTATGAAAAATAAATTGAGTTTTATGGGAATGCTTAACCAGGCCAGCCCATGCAGCCCGGTCCCTTACCAAAATACAAGACCTGATTGGTTCCAACCGTTCTAACCAGGCCAGCCCATGCTTTTTGTTGGCTTTAATTTTCTAGATAATATTATGTACAATTGATTTACAATACAAATGATAACTTATAATAAAAATTAAAAAGAATTTTAGTAAAACTACTAACATAATTAATTAACAATACACAAGTTCTATCTTCTACTAATAAAAATAATTCAAATTCATTTTATAAATAATACCTAAAAATTTGCAAAAGACAAAGAAAATTGATGTTTAGACTTCAGGCTTAACCATGCCAGGGACGGGCTTATGCTAGACTCAGCCCTGAGGAATACATTTCATATAAAATTGCACTTTCAGGCTAAAAAGGGCCTAAAACTGGATTTGGCTCTCCTTGAGAAAACAAAGGTCATACCTACTTCAACTTTACTCTCTTACCCGAGTATACACTAAACATTTATTGCCGATCATTTGCAACATTTCTCTCCTCAAATCGTTCTTTTTTAGTGGATCTACAGCTTTAACACAAAGATGTATTGGAATGATAGCATCTTTTAGAAATTAAACTACATGTCCCTCCCTAGAACTTCAGTGCCGGTTAAGACACTAATAACAAGGATTTTTAACTGTGTGTAATGTATCAAAGTTTAAATATGCTAATATTGATATCAAGAGATAGTAGTCTATATAGATTCTAAGTTCTTTCTTGATTATTCATTAGTATGATGTTTTTCTTTCATCTTTTACATCCCCGATGATGGAAAGACTGCTTTATCATAGTGGGTTGTACACATCTCTCTAAAAAGGATCACATTCCTCAATCCTAGCTTGCAGGGTCCATTTTGGTATGTTCTGTCTCAATACGGTCAAGTAATAGAGCCCTTGTTATGTGAGGTCCTTGGTTTCCTATTCTTAGAAAACAATAAACAAAGAGGACATGAGCCATCATGGTATTTAAATCATTTGATACATCATGTTGACTCTACATGTTCATTCAGTAACACTACAGATAGACTTTAAATGGTGATGAGATACAAGTTCACAAAAATAGACAGATTCCATGTTGGTATAAGACTAACATGCTTTGAAGTTGTAATTGAGATACAAAACCACCCAAAAAAAAACAATTAAAGCTTAGAGAAAATTTATTTCATCACAAAGCCATGCAATATGTATACTATTACTTACAAGCGAAGCTGCCGTCCTCCTGCTAATTTACTAGCCTCTGGATCTGCAAGTTCCTCATTCTTTTAAAATTGGCTTTTTTTATTCTATAATAACATTGGCTAATATCTGATTGCAACTTGGAATTTGGAAAGAAAACCTGTTTGAAGAGCAGTGTGCACAAACAAAGGGCCAAGAAAGCTTCCACCAATACCAATGGCAATCACATTTGTCAATGCTTTCCCTGTGGCCCCAACCTAACAGAGCTTCAATGTTACACATATAGTACAGTATTATAAAGATAATATTTGTAAAAAATCAGCTCCGAAAATGGATAGCTACCCAGGAACCATTGCGAACTTTATCCGAGAACTCTTTTATTTTATCAAGAACTTGCCAAACATCTGGTACCACATTCTTCCCATCGCTAGTTATTGTTGCATCCTTTGAAGCACGAAGAGCTACATGAAGCACAGACCTGTTCTCTGTGCTATTTATCTGAAGTACAGACCAGATAATTAAGACCAAATCAGTTATTATTCTATAGTTCTATAAACAATCAGTCACTCCGTGAGAGTTACATCAGAATAACTTAAAGTTTATAGCTTTAAGTTATTATTCTATAGTTCTATAAACAATCAGTCACTCCGTGAGAGTTACATCAGAATAACTTAAAGTTTATAGCTTTACTTACATGCTCCCCTTTGAACATACTATCAATCTTTTGTTTGAGACGTGCTTCCTGCATTAGAAAATAAAATGATCAGAAAATATTATACTTCTTTCTGTCATGGCACATTACATGAAAAATATTAATGAAAATGTTGTATTGTTGTTATATCATCCTCAATCAAAGAGAAACAAGGCCAATTACCTCAGCAAGTTTAAAGAGCTTAGAAACAGTATCGACAGTGGCTCTCTGTCTTGAATAGTCCAAGAATATTCCATCAAACTCACTGCATAAAACCAAAACGAAAAGAAGAACCACTCGTCACTCTCTTATAGCCTAACCACAAAGTTTCTCCAAAATTTGAAAGAAAAACATCTGGTAAAAGCTCGTAAGAGGTTTAAAACAATCATACAGCATCATAGACTTGCATCGGTCAGTGTCAGCCATCAAATCACGCAAATGCGTTTTATCAATTTCCCCAACATGAGCCTACAAGGCACAACCACCTCATATCATCAATCAACAACCAGAATTCAAAACGAAGACATGCAATTACTCAAACAGAACCAGAAAGCAAAAGACACCAAGGTATAAAGCCAAATGACAATCACCTTCATGTCCTTCCACGATGCAGTGTCAGAGATTAAAGTAGCCATCTGCAACGACTATCAATCAAACAAAAATCAAATCAATTCCGCAAAACAACTGATAATGAGGTCAATCAACCGAAGCAGTTACATGTTCCGATTTACGCAACAGATTGACGACAAATTGAAGAACGATTCGAATTAATCGGTAACAACTCAAAGGAAAAGGCACGCGAAGATCTAATAACTGAAATATGTAAGTGAAAGGATCTGAGAGAATATGGATTACCTGTAGATGATGAAGATCGATGATGAAGAAGAGTGATAAGAAAGAAAGGGGAAATATGTATCGATGAAAGGAGTGTGTGAGTCGAGAGAATGATAAAACAGGTGGCGGTGTAGAGAATAGAAAATGGCGTGGATCAGGCCATCGTGTTTCTATGGACGGTGTCTAAAATCAAAATAATACAACCAAATCAGCATTGTTATTTTATTATTTTTTCTTTTTTAGTTTTTTTAACGACTAGTTAATTGTTAGTATCATCAAATTAGTAAAATTCATTTATTTTAAGGTTTGAACTTTAGACCTTCAAAAGAGGCAAAAGTCTCCCACCTCCTTCTTTAATTACTAGGCTAAAAGATTATTAACTGGTTTATTTTATTTATACAGATGGTTTTGTGATATTTACTTATGAAATTGGTGACAAAAAAATTGGTTCAATTCATTGCTAATAGGGTCGTCACAAGCGGGCTCGAGTTGAGTCAGGTTAGCTCATTGAGCTAGGACATATATGAGCTGAGCATGCTCGAGATGTTTTTTTGACTTTAAATCTTTAGCTCAAACTTAGTTTGTTATAACTCGCTTGATGTCATCAAGCAGACAAAAGAAGAAAAAAAAGGTGGTCAATGGGTGGTTGATGTAGATCAAGAAGTTGACTGGTTATAGATTATTGGTAGGATGTTGTAAATCGAAGAAGTGGATCTGATTGTTGATTGAATGTCGATTATTGTAGATTGAAGAAGTGGATTTTGTTGTAGATCAACGACGGACAAGTGAAGATTTGACTCGGCAGTGGAGATGAGTAGATTTAGCTCGATTTAGCGGTGATTTATGATCAGTAATTGAGAAAGCGTATAAAGAGGATGGATTGCATTTTCAAGACAAAGATGGGGGTTGCAGTGGGTACGAGGGAGATAAGGGTGATGACTAATGTTGGTTGCAAGATCGAGCAATCAGTGTAGAAATTAGAGGAAATATCACCTATGTACTGTAGTATTTTCAAAACCGGATTAGATTCGCTGGTCGAACCAATCTGGCTGCGTAATTTACAAAAACGTACTGTAGTATTTTCATAACCAGCATGGCTGTGTAATTTACACTCTTTTCTATTGAATTGGCTGGTTACAAGTCGGTTTGTTGAACTGGCCAATGGTCTGACTGAAGCCTTCTATTTTTTTTCCTTCTAAAATCTCATTTTTTTGAGTAAATTTGTAAGTTAAGGTTCATTTTTAGTTAAGTCAATGTTAATGTGTTAACACTATAATCAAATCTTGAAAGATATAGTTAACTTTTTTATATGACATCATCCGGTTCAACCAATCCAACCATAAACCTCTAAGACGACTAGTTTGTTACCCGATATGGTTTTGAAAACATTGATGTACTAAGCACATGTGTAAGCTAAGGAAGAGTGAATGAACACTAAAGGAAGCTTGAGAATAAAATGAATGGTGCTGTTAGCGAACATATAATATATTATCCATCGACATAGAGCATTGTAGTTAGAAAGAAAGTCGTCGTTGTCACATGACTCAGACGGAAAGAAATCGAAGGAAATGAATTTGATGCGCTAAGACCAGGTATTAGGCTTTAGATACAAAATTAAAATTATTTTACTTAAGCGAGCCAATCGAGTTCAAATTTACTCTAATATCAAACGAAGTTTTGACAACTTTAACATTTCACACCTCATAAATCACAAAACTAGCTCTCTTGATGAACAAACTTACAAAAATAATCATTGGCTTTAGGTTTTCTAATAATTCAATTCAATGAGACAATGAAAACAAGTCATATGGCATTCTTTATGTCTCGTGACACAATAAAAATCTATGCTCTTAGGCCTTTTGGGGATAGTGATTTGTGTAAAGCATAAAAAGAGCCACACTCTTGCGTTTAATGCTTAATCAATGAATAAAAAGTTTTTTGATAGTCTCTTAATAATCATTAAAAAACTATCTTTTAATGATTCATAGCTTTTTAAAAGTTAAAAGATAACATTAATGATTAAAAGATACTATTAAAGTTTGGTAGTCTTTTAATGATTATTAAAACGCTACCAAACTCTCCAAGTGACATATAAATAAGAGGTAGAACCCAAAACATTCGATGTCAAAGCTAGAACCCAAGATATTTAAAAGAGACAAAACATTTCACTTTCCCTTTAAACCGTTAAATCAAAAAATCATCGATACTCGCTCCTACTAATAAAATAATTAATAAACACACATTAATAAACTCTAGTTATCTCTACTAATTAAATCAAACGAAGCTTTATTTATTTTTTCTTTCATAATTATCAATCCACCTAACGTATATCCAAACCAATACTTGATTTATCATCGAATGATCAGAACTAAACCATTGTAGGCTGAGCTATAATAGATGGAATGAGGTCACTGAAATTGAGGCCAGATCGCAAAAAATAAAAATAAAAATTATAGAGTTTCACATATACTCGTCGTACAAATGCTAACATGATCGTACCAACAACTACAATATCATAGCCTATTAATCTTCTACATTTGTAGATCTATATCATACACACAAAAACAATTGCACACTCAAACAACCTTAAATCGCGGTTTGCGAAATACCATCATACCAATCTACAACATCAAACCTACCACTAGACAAACAACAATAACAAAACTAGCACCGATTTTATCCAAGCTAGCACCATTTTTAGATGCATTGACACGCGCAGTAGGAGAGTCACGAGGGGTGGTGGAATTGGGAGGAGTCGTCGTGGTTGATGAGTTGGTCGGAAGTGTGGTCGTACCACCAGTAGCAGGAGCATCCGCCGGTGGGCTCATGGTGGGAGCTGGTGCATTAGCAAGACCACCCTAAACATAATTATTATAGTACATGTTACACATGTGTTCAAGTCAATATACAACTTGCAACCAAAAATAATAATCATGTAAATCATATGTACCTGATTGCTCTTGGAGAGCCCTGCATCGTATATGGGTGTCAAGTCGACGTTATAGATCCCAAAAGCCCGTTCTGAGGGTTTTCCGGGCTTCAAATCCTCGTCGTATAAGGCAAACAGATATGTGTCAATGGATTTCCCGGCATCAGTGGGGTTCCAACCATAGACTGAGGTGAGCTACTAAGTTGCCATTGTAGGCCTTGGCATTTTCTACGGTTGCACCGGCCTCAGCAACATCGCCTTTGTAGGGCCAGCCTGTTTCAGCGACCACAATCTCGACATCGTTGAACGCCATGGCGTTTAATGCTGCTCTCACTGCATCAACCTTTATGTAATCCACCCATGTTGTTTGTTAGATTAACAGTTTAGATAGGTGTGAATTGTCACATTTGGGTATAGAAAACGTAACTTAAGGGACGTGTTAAATTATTTATGCCGGCACTTTCTTGTAAGTGAAGTTGTTGGAGCATCAATAATTGACAACATTGCATACGTGTATTTATGTAGTTTTAATATTCCACATAAATGACAATCATATGTTAGATATAAAATCAAGTTTTAAGTAAGAAACTATTACAATTATATAAGCAATTGTATATATTCCTACTTGGTGTAAGAGAAACTAAATGGCATATAATTATAGCATAGCTCGATGTTGATTACCTGACCCTTTTAAATAAACAAAAAACTATCATATTAATGGGACTTTTAGCAATAATTCAAATGATAACCACTTGTTTATCGATCATCAATATTATACTTTAGGTGCATTTTAGCAATATGACAGAGAAAAACAATACCCTACATATTTTAATCGCATTAAATATAAAACCGTTATACACTTGTACTATTATATACAAGTACATAAATTTGAAAAAGGAAAACAGATCCGTTGCGTTCGTTTGTGGCCAGCGGTCACGCTAAAATAAGTATTTTAATACAAAAAGAATAATCGCACACGTATCATGTACTTGTACCGTACATGCGACAATGCATGTTATGGTTTTAAATTACGTGACACAAATTCCGGCGAAAATATTGCCGATTTAAAAATTATTAATAGCAATAAAGATGCTAAACGTGCTTTGAACCATTTGAAGTGTAAGGGTAAACGGTATCGTAAACTGACCTGAGCATCGAACATGTTCATGTACTTATATTATTTCCGGAGTCCGGGCGGCCGGCGTTGGGCTGAAACAAGCAAAACGCCAGCGTCTCGGGCCTCGGGTCCGTCTGATAAGCGAAAAACGGGTAAGGATTGATCATAAACGGCGAGCCCGTGGCCTTATTAAACTCCAACAGCCCCTTCAACAGATCCACCACCGTCGGGTCAAACCTCCCGCGGACGGCGGCTCCGACTGCCCCAACACCGACATCGAATGCACCGTCGACACCTTAATCTTACCCCCCAACGACGCCTCATCAAGGGCCGTTTGGAGGTTCTTCATCGCCGGCAGCAGCTGCGTCTTCAGCTCCGGCGTACCGTACTGCAGCACCTCGTTGCCGACGTTGATGAGGATGATCTTGCTCGCCGGATAGTACGGGAGCACGTTGGATCCGATCCAGCTTTTGGCGAAGCTGACGTCGGCCGCCATCGCCGGAATGTCGCCGTTGGCGGCGCCGATGGTGATTCCGATGCCGGTGTTGGCTAGGGCTTTGATGATTGATGGGTCGGAGCCGTACAGTCTCACTTTTCCGATTGAGGTGGATTGCAGTAGCTTTGCGGTGGCGGATGGTGGTGGGAGGTTATCGGCCACCATGCCGTAGTTTACTCCGATGTATGATTGAGATCCTGAGTTATACATACAATTAAGTTGATTAATCGTAAATTATTAAAACCAATTAATAATATTATTTGTGTTGTTGAAACTTACTGGTGACGACGGCGGAGTGGAGGAGGAGGAGGAGGAGGACCACCGTGGACGGAGGAGACGACATGATTGGGAGTTACGTGGCAGTTTGGTCACGTGTGTGTGTGTGTTTTTGAGGACAAAATATTGGATTTTGAAATGGGGGTTACTTAAGGGCTACGGTAAAGGGGGATGTTTGGTTTTGTGTAATGAAGATGTTTGTTTGATATTTGTTTTGTTTGAAAAGGATGGTGTGGTTGTTAAAGGTAAGGATTTGGGTTAATTTTTTCTATCTACGGGCCTATGCAATATGAATGAATAGTTCTTGGAAAGTTGTGAATGTTTAAACTAAAGAATTTAGGTGATTCTAGCTATGTTAGTTTTTCAAGTTAGCTTTGTGTTTGGGTTATGTTGTATGAGTTTTTTTTACATGTTTATCATCATGTGATAATCATAGGATATAACTTGATGATGCAAATTAATGGTTGTTATATTACAGGATTAAATACGAAATAAAACATATCCATAAAGGTTGACTGGTATAATTGATAAATATAATAATAATTATTTAATAAATATAAATGTGAAAGTGAGATTGGTTACAAAAATTAAATTTCTTTTCTGTAATTTACTTAATTTTATATTATTTCAAAAGGAAAGTTGGTTGTTAAAGGTAAAGATATGGGTCAATTTTTTCTAAGGGTATATGCTATATGATTGAATAACTTTCTAAAATATTTAGAATGAATAATTTAGGTGATTCTAGCACTATTAGTCTTTCAAGTTGATTTTTTGTTTCAAAAGGAATTGGTTTGAAAACATATCTGATTTTGAATAAGAGCGTGTGAATTAATATCGAATTGATTCAACCGATATGATTTTAATGGAGTTTTATATTTTTGTGATAATACAGTAGAAAGCTAACCATGTTTTATGGAAATTACTATATTACGTTTATATACTATTCATCAGTGGATCAAAGTTCAAACACAATTTATCACGTGACATCTTTCTTTTGTTTTTCCGGCCAGTTTCTTATTTAACGACTATAATTTTTAATTCTATTAATATTGATAAAATAATATTTTAATGTTTACAAGATTGCTATTATTATAACTTTTTTATCATTCCAAATTTCTTCTAATTTTAAGTTCTTTTTCCATTTGTTATTGTTTTCAACCTGCTCTTTTATTTACGGTTTTCTTTTCCTTTGTAATGTTTTTAAATATCTAAATCTTTATGTTTTATTTCACACTTATTATTATTATTATTACACCCTACGTTTATTAAATACGTAGTTAGGATCTATTTTTTAATTTGTTTTTGTTTTCTGTTCGTTTTATTTTTCAAAGCGTAATGTTTCATGCTTGTGATTGTTCACGTTTTGAGTTAATCTTTACGATTTGTTTGTTTTTATTTATCATTTCTCATAAATTTAATGAAAGTTTTAGTTTATATTATATTGAAATCGATCAATAGTAAGATAAGAAAGTTCAAGCAAAAATAAGCCTCGTGACATATGAAGTGTCTTAAATAAGTTGTTTAACATTTTATTACTGAGCTTAGATACGTCAACTAGATTTGTATGCTTTATTTTTGTTTCACATAATATACTTAAAGAATGTTGTATGGCTAACACTACAATACCAATATAATAATCATAATGATATAAATCTATTAGCATATCAAGATGTGTACAGTTAGGTATTCCCTAAATTATTAGGGAAAAATACAAAGTAGCGGGGGAATACAACCTTAACAAGTAATCTTTTAGTAATAGAATAATAAAAAAATGTAATTTACTTTTTGGAGTTCATACAAAACCTTTTGACTTCTATTATTGAGTCTTAAAGTTTTTGTTTCTTTCTTGGGAACTTCACTTTCCTTTCCTTTTAATTGTTGGCTTTAGTGGACTTCTGTTGTAACCAAATGTTGGTTTTTCTTTAAGTTTTTTTATTTTAAGGTTATAAATAAATTATAGCTTTAAACAGACTCATTATCTATATTTTGAAAATCATGACGGGAATCCCTTAAGCTTATATTACAATCTTTGGATCCATGGTTTTTCATGGTAAATAAGTAATTTTGTTAAACTATAGGACTATTTATTTATTAATTTTTTTTCCTTTTCTAATGTTTAGTATTTTAATATTTTATTATTTTAATATTATAATTAATTTTAAACATATTTTTTTATAACTGTTAAATCATAATGTTTTATAAAATCATAAATACATAATTACGACATGCTTATTTTTACTTACATTTTGGTATAGATTATGAAAGAAACCAACCTCAGTTAAATTATACTTTTTATTACGACATGCTTATTTATACTTTACGACATGCTTATTTCGTTTTTTAGAAAATATTAATTTAAACTTCCATCTACTTTTACTTTTAAACAACACCAACACCGGTTATAAATCTAAGTATTAGGTTTTAAAGTAATTTAACGATTATATTTTCCACGAGGATCAAGAGTCTGTTTCTAATTAAAACAATAAAAACTAAAGTAACCCATTCAATTTTTTTCTTTCTAGTTAGCAGATTAATTATGTAACTTTAGCCTCCTTTATTTTTAAAAGTTATTCATATGATGAGTACATGTCAGCCAATATCTCAAACATGAGAGAGCTTTCCCCCCATGATTTACCATAAGTGAGCTTATAGTTTTATTGTTTTTTCTCTCATGAACGATAGACGTTTTCATTTCATGTTTTTTTTGCTTTTGTTATAACTGTTTCTTGAAGGCGTAACTCAAAACTGGGTTTTCTGATATCAAGTTTTGAGGATTCAATTGGTTAAAAGATGATGATGGGTTGAGAATAATAATACAATAAGAAAACAAAACAAAACAAAAAACCAGACAAACACTACTGTTATCAATCAACTAAAGATGATGCATCGAAGATTACAATGGGTCAACAGTTATCAAAACATCTAGTTTTAAACATTAAAACACGACAAATACAAAGCATTTCATTTACATCAAGTGGCATTTCATTTATATTTACGTTATTCGTAACCCATATCACATCGCGTTCTAATAAAAAAAATGTATTCACATTATTATGTGTTTATTTTATTCTACACATGTATTTATATATTTGCAACATAACTTTTTAAAAAATTTTGATTAGGAGAGATAAGTGGATTAGAAGAGAGGTCGAAGAAATTAAATTAAAAGAAGATAATAGTGGATTAAAAAGGAGAAGAGAAAAATTACATAAAGGATTTTTTCTTTCCCCTAAAATGTCCCTAAAATGTCCTTTGTAGAAAGAATTTGTCTTGTAAATCTCACAGTAATTATAATCATGTTACTGTTAATATTAATCATTAATTAAATATGATCAATTATTGATTTGTTGGAGTTTTCTTATATGGTTTTCAAATATAGTGTGGTTTTCAATAACTCCAATTAATCATACAAATTATATGTTTTATAAAGAAAATGACAATAATATAATGTTTATTTGCTTCTCAAGAAAATTAAAGAAGAATGACTAATAAATTTTATTTTTGTATACATAATTACATACACATGTGTACGTCATGTTGTGCAGGTAGAATCATAAAAAATATTTTGACGTTAATTTGTTTCTCATGAAAGTTAAAGAAGATTATTTTTTTTTTTGAGCTATCAAATTTATTAGAGGGGCTAGCAAGATACTAAAAACCCCGAGAAGTACAAAACATAGAAAAGAGAACAATAATTACAGGGAATAACATAACAAAACATAAGAGTTTCTACCCAAAAGAAAAGTTACATAAAACTATAGAAAACTTCCTTTTGCTACTTGCGATTACCCCCACGTTGACCGACGCCTTTGATAAATAATCCTGTTTACCGAAGGTTGAACATGCTCAAATGCCACTTCGTTTATGTGATTCCATAAGCTCCACATTTTGAAAGCTTCATCTCCCCTTAACGAGTAAGGATTGTCCATGAGATCTCTATACGAGAAAGCAACCACCGGCCTTATATTGCACCACGAACTTATGTTTTCCCACACGTGCTCCGCTATACCACACGAGATAAAGAGGTGATTAACACATTCTTCCGTCAACCCGCAGAAGAAACATGATTTGGAGGAAAGCGGTATCTTCCTTTTAACCAGAGAGTCTAAAGTAGGAATTTGGTTTTGCTCAGCCAACCAATTGACCATCTGCTCTCTTATGTTTCTTGAAGAGAATTCATTTCCAGCCTTTCCCGCCCATCTCCATGAATCATTTTGATCCATCACGTGAACCATAGCTAATCTTAGTGATAGTTGCTCAAAATCATCCTTTTCTACCAACGTCAGAATTTCTTTTTTCCATCTCCACTTCCATATTAACTGATCATTCCTTGTTTCCAAGCAATCCTTTACTAGTATGTTTTTAGAAATTCCCAACATGAATAAATTTGGAAAAAGTTCCATCAATGGAGCTTCCGCCACCCAAGTATCGACCCAGAATCTTATTCCATCACCTTTTCGTAACTCCCCAACTATTAGATGGTTCATGTTCACACCAAACCTTTTTAGATCTTCCTCGTTTGCGTATTATATATTCCGCCATACTCCTGATTGTGATACGTTAGCCGGAATGGGATTCCAACCTCTAGATGTGTGGTGAATAGACCAAATAACATTCCATCATAACGAATGCTTCTTATTCTTGAATCTCCACCACCATTTTGCAAGCATAGACATATTTATGTGCTTTAATGACGTAATCCTAAGTCCCCCATTTTCTTTCGGTTTTGTTACCCTTTCCCAAGCCACCCAGTGAATTTTCCTCATTTCTTCATTGTCACCCCATAAGAAATTCCTTCTAAGTCTTTCTAGTTCATCAATTACCTTGTTCAGAGCCCGGTATAAGGAAAATAAATAAATAGGCAATGCCTCCAATACAGATTTTAGTAAGGTTGTTCTACCGCCCATGGATAGCGTCTTTTCCTTCCATGCCGATAGTCTTGATCTAAAAATGTCTATAACCGGGGTCCAATTTTTCACCAAGTTCATATTAGCACCAACGTATAGACCAAGATAGAAGAATGGGAGTTTTCCAGGTTTACAATGCATAGTCGCGACCATTTTGAAAATCTCCTCCTTGGCCACACTAATACCGTATATGGAGCTCTTTATCATATTCACCTTGAGGTCGGAGATGAGGAAGAATCCCCCAAGCAGCCTGGCAATATTCATTTTGTATACGACATACACATGTGTAAGGGGCTGTTTGACAACTTCTGAATGATTAAGCGCTTAACCAATAAAATATCTGAATCATTAAGTGCTGAACCATTAAGAGCTAGTATATCGCTTAACTATTCAAATGCAAATGTTCGACTATTTTAGATAAGAGGTCTTAACCATTCAGCATCGGTATAATGCTTAACCATTCAGCATCAGTATAATGCTTAACCATTCAGCATCAGTATAATGCTTAACCATTCAGCATCAGTATAATGCTTAACCATTCAAAAACAAATGTTTGAACCATTCAGACATTTGTTCGCGAAACAAACAGTCTGAATCATTAAATGCTGAACCATTCAGACATCCAAACTATTAATAGACTGATTAAAAGGCTATCAAACATCCCCTAAGTCATATGTGTAGGTGAAATCATAAAAAATAGTTTGATGATTTTTCATATACATACACAACTATATATCAATTTATAAAATATAAAAAGCATGAATTATATTAATAAAAGTCTTACTATTTGAAATTATCTTTAAGTTCTTGAATGATTGAAACTCTATATATTCATGTTTTTTGAAACTAGCAACAATAATTTAACAAGGCGGGCCATGATCATGTTAATGATCCAAGTCACGAAGCATAGTTCGATGACATTGCGAAGTAAAGCATCTTTTCCTTCAATTTAATTGCAACAAAAAGGAAAAGAGAAAGGAAAAGAGAAAGCAAATTTCCTCCATTTCCTTAGTTTGGTTGTTCATCTTTTATTTGAATAATTCCACAATGGCTCGATGTAGAAAGTGGGGTAATATGGTAAACTACAAAATAAAAAAGTGGAAATTTATGTTTTAAATGAAAGAAAATAATGGGTGTCAATGGATTATGTGATGGTTGTTTAATCTTTCATATTTCTAAGTTTGGACACAATAAGAAAAATCCTTACTATCATTGTTATTATTCATACATGGTATAAGGATTGGAATTTGACAGTCGTGCGTTTTAAATACACGATCTGCGTGTCATGACAATATGTATCCAACAAGTCACCCAAATAAATATCGATAAAAACTCATAAAAGTACGAATGAATATATAATCTTTTGTGTTTATAAGTTGTGTTCAAATAATAGAAATGCTAATCTATATTTTTTAAAACCAATAAAAATTTTATTCATAAACGACTAACAAATAGTTAACCAATTATATAGTAACACACACTATAAAATTATAGATATCAATCGAATTCCAAACTAAATACATCAAATAAACTCCATTGATCCCATATACTTGAATATTAGATCGTTGAATTAATTAATAAGTTGGTATGACAAGTTAAGCTCGTTGAATTAATTAATAAGTTGTGTTATAACAATAATGCATTTTAGTACAGTAAATGATTTTCTTTATTAGTTTTTTGTATAAACTTAAATTTAAATACAAATTCGGTTGAAATTGTGTTATCTTAATGAGTGAAATGTAAAAAATTAAAATCGCCATCCGTGGGACTCGAACCCACGACCACGTGGTTAAAAGCCACGCGCTCTACCAACTGAGCTAGAACGGCTTTCAGTAACATGATAGTAAAAGCTTTATATGTTTTAACTCTTAAATGAATATTTTTGTTTTGTTTTTATAGTCAAGCTGCTACTCATTTGAGCAAAATTTAGGTATTACAATTTATCTAACAATGTCGGTGTGTAGCAAGGGAAAATATGTTATTTTATGTATTCAATTCATCCATATTTGTCAATTACTTTGTTTATTACGGTCTTTGTTAATGTTTGACTTAAATTTGTAAACGGTTGAAGTGTTTAGCTTAGGAACAGACCTCAAAGATAAGAAAAGTATGCTGAAAGATTTTCTTACTTTTTTCTACACAGTTACAGAACAATTATTTAGTTTATTTTTATTTATATTTACGCTTCTTTGTTATGTTGTTTATTTTGATTATCGGTTCTTCTATATTTCTTAAACAATAATACCATGTTAAATGAATCGATTTCATTCTAATCCAAAAGAAAATAGAATTGAGGCGGAGGTCCCAATATAGTATGAAGTTCTAATGGGTTAACATGATTGTAATTTACACAAGATCTAGATAAACATAAACTGAAATATAAAATATCATGGCAGTAACAGATTTTTGGTGTTTGTAAATGTTACTATATGATGGCGAAGGTGCCCTCTTTTTTTCGTCGGCAGTGTAAACCTTTGGTCCGATAATGTAAATTTTTATATGTATATCAAGTTCGCCACCTAAAATATTTAGTTACGCTCTCACCCTTTCTATAAGAGTGTTTAAGCTCCGCCACCGTTACTATTATGTTAGTACAAGACCGAAGACCACGTGACTATGTGAGAATTGGAATGCAAATTTAGTAAATTAGAATGAAGTTTTAGTGGGCTAAAGGCCCACAAAACTGTTACGTGTTTATGGGCTACATGGAGGTGAAAGAAGGCAAGAAGCCACGAGTTGTTTTGGTTATTGAATCTCTAATTGTAGCCCACGAAAGGAATGAGTGGCAACTTACGGAACAGGAGATTGCATGGGAATTAAAATTACAAACTCATTTTTTTGGAAGCGAACTTGTGACGAAAAAAAAAATAGTAGTTGAGGGGTGATTTGGAGTAGAGAAAAAAGAAAAGATATATTAAAAATTATCAGTTGAGAGTAAACATCTATCGTTCGGTTAACGTGTATTTATGTTAGTCACTTCTGTTTGCTGTCTGTTTTTAGTTTTCTCTTGATTTTTAAACTATGCATTCAACTAGTTTGTTTTGTTTTTAATTATGTTTGACTGGTTTATTTTTATCATCTAGGTAAGATGATTCTTGACTTATTTTGAAATTTTATTTGGCTTTCACTTATTAGCATGAGCTGATCTTAGTAAAGTTTGATCTTTATCTCTTAAGACGTGTTTGTATGCTTTTTTGCATTGATTATTCGTATGGTTTTCAAAAATATTAGTAGATCGAATGCTCCTTGTTGATTTAGCTATTTCTAAGTTGTTAACTTTTAGTCACCAGGGTTGAGACTTTACTACATTATAGTTGAATTCAGTGGTATAGTTGATTAATTAAGTTAGTGTATAACGGGTAGTCAAATATTATTTATTATAAAAATTTATAGGTGTTCTAGTGACATTTTAAATGAGAAAAGTAACACTAATTAGTAATTATTATATCATTTTATGATATTTTAATTGTATTTTGCAGATCTTGGTCCCTACATTTTCATATGCTAAAACTATAAATCGGGTTTAAATGACTCATAAAGTGGCTTTGAATAAGCGACTCAAACGTGTTTGTAATGCGTTTGACTATTTACACATGTAAATTAATAAGCCATTACAACAGACTAAAGTTGTATAATCTAATGTACATTCATATCGTTATTTACTCGTGCAGCCAAAAGTCACTACAAACATTTAATCAAACTTAAAAAACTCATTATGTAACACTACTATGTCATATTTTATAATCATGTTATGTTATATAAAACAATACAAGTATATATGACTTATTTATTTATTTATTTGGATGTCATACCCTTAACGGTAGATGAAATATACCTTAAAGAGCTTTAAGGATACTAAAAGTCCCTTGCACACTTTTCCTTGCCGCTTTCTGTGCGGCCTTGCGTCATATTGGTTTGGCACCAATTGGAAAATTTTGATTATACAAATTTTGTCCGATGATACACACTTATATTGATTATCATTAACCATAAAATGAATCTTTGATGTTGTTCCATTTACAACATTGCTGAATAATAATGAGTGGTTCAATACGTTGATGTCATTGTTCAACTGACAACATCAAAAAATGTATGTGAAAACCACGTATCTTGTGATTCTCTTGCCTAATATATGATTTTTTATTAAAACATTTATGTTTTTGTTTTTTGGCATATGCTTTCATTGGCTAACCATAATAACCTATGTTTTTTCTATTATACTTACTCGTAATGGATCCAATCAATATATATCTATGTGATAACATTAACTTGAAAATTATATATATATATATATATATATATATATATATATATATATATTATATATATATATATATATAATATATATATATATATATATATATATACACACACACGCATAATGTGTGTAGGGTTTCATTTTCTTTACTGTACACAACCCTAACTGAGTAACAAATGATAAAAGATACAACTAAATTTAAACTTTTTAATATCGACATGCCAAAGAATATTTGTTTCAAACCTTAGATTATATAATAACTTTTAATTTAAAAAAATATTTTCAATAACATTTGATTGCTCGGCAAACAATACAAGCGTGGTTGAAAATAAGAGATTACTAAGACGATGAATAAATAAAAACAAAAACATAATGCTTCATAAAATAGTGTTTTTAGTGAATGTATTTTATTTTGTCCGTCAAATATAAAAAATAAATAAAAATTAGTTTTTTGTTATTTAACATTTGTTTATTATATTTATTAAAATAATATCCTCTTTGGACTCGATCTAACCCGACCCCACTTTGTTTCATATAGATACGATTCTATGCTTACCCTACCTGACCCGGTCCCATCCAATTCCTAAAAAACCAGGTTTAGAAAAACACCCATGAGTTCTAGATTCATGTAGTCATTTCGTTATCATTTGATGTTGTTTACTTGTATAGTCTTTCTTTTAACGTTTTACATGACCATACAAGGATCCAATGGTCCATATTACTTGTGGGCACATGGCTTCTCCACTTTCCTACCACTTTGGCACCTCCTGTCCACATGACAATATATGGTATTCTTACTATATTAAATATAGTAGCTTCCTACACCTCTTGTAGTTGTGTTAGGTATAATCCTTTTGTTTCTTTGCACTATAACCTTTCTGGTTAAATCTCTCTTAAAACTAACAAGAAGCTAGACAACATTATTGTGTTTTTATCGGTAATTCGTTTGTGTGCAACAGCACTGTTCATCGAGTCCATTCATCATGTCCATGTTTCGGGGTCGTAGGTCTCGACAACAACAGCAAGATCACGAGCATCATGAGCAGAATCCTGAATCTAAGGTAATAACCAACTTCACTACCAAATATTTGAAACAAAAACTTATGATTGCATCACTGTTTCTTGAAAGTGGTTGCATGGATCAATGGGATCGGTTAACATATCGAATATATGGATGCAGATCAATGAGCTTAGATCAGCTCTTGGTCCCCTTTCTGGACGCGGCTTAAAGTACTGCACGGATGCATGCTTAAAAAGATATCTGGAAGCTAGAAACTGGAACTCAGAGAAAGCTAAAAAGATGTTGGAAGAGACATTAGCATGGAGATCGACCTACAAGCCGGAAGAAATCCGTTGGGTCAGTTATTCTTAACACTATAGACAAATCTCACCTCGACCCAAAAGAGAGATTGGGTTAAAAGGAACGTCTGATCTCAAATACCACCAACATTTCTTTAAACTATAAAGGCATTGACTATGGATCAAAGTAAAACTCCACTGTCAAGTGTGTCTAGGTGGCGTACTTCTAGGATGATTAACCTCCTGAGAAGTCGCCACCAGGATAACCAAAACCAAATCTATAAATTGACAATTTTAGTTGGTATAAGGGTCAAATGTTACATGCTCCGTCAATTCATTTGGTTAGCTTGAATTTGATTCTAAAAAGCTGAATTTTTTTATTTTGTTAGCATGAGATTGCGGCCGAAGGTGAAACAGGGAAAGTTTTCAGATCAAATTTCCATGACCGTTTTGGTAGAACGGTTTTGATAATGAGACCAGGGCTGCAGGTTATTCGATGGCCCGATCTTCTAATTTAAAGCTTCTTTCTTTTTCCTTGCTATTAAAGAAAAAAACTAAATGATTGCAGAACACAACAGGAATGGAGAACCAGATGAGACAGCTGGTGTACCTGATCGAAAACGCGATCCTTAATCTCCCAGAAGGCCAGGAGGAAATAGTATGGCTGATAGATTTCACAGGCTGGTCTCTCAGCGCCAATGTTCCAGTTAAAACTGCACGTGAAACAATAAACATACTGCAAAATCACTATCCACAGAGGTTGGCTTGGCTTTTCTCTACAACCCCCCGCGCATTTTTGAAGCGTTCTGGAAGGTTCACATTGTTTGCATCAAATATATAACTTATAGAAGCTAAATACCATCAAGAATGTTATTGGCATATCTAATTAGCAATCTAATTTGCAGATTGTTAAATACTTCTTGGATCCAAAAACATTCCAGAAGGTTAAATTTGTGTACCCAAAGAATAAAGAGAGTGTGGAGATCATGCAATCATGCTTTGATGTAGATAATCTCCCAACTGAGTTTGGTGGGAAAGCTACTTTGAAGTATGACCATGAAGAATTTTCAAAATTAATGGTCCAGGATGATGTCAAAACCGCTAAATACTGGGGTCTGGACCAAATGGTTAATGGGAGCGATGCGAAAGAGTCTTGAGTGTCTTGCTTAGCTTAACAGGCAAAATGGTCTAACCAAGGCTAGACTAGAAGTTGAATTCTGATTTTCTTTCTGAACTTTGTTTATTCCCTATATATATGGTTAAGTCGTTATACTT
This sequence comes from Flaveria trinervia, assembly GCA_025506515.1. Classification (NCBI taxonomy): domain Eukaryota; kingdom Viridiplantae; phylum Streptophyta; class Magnoliopsida; order Asterales; family Asteraceae; genus Flaveria; species Flaveria trinervia. The sequence continues at coordinate 101,152,318 of CM046452.1, forward strand.
TCACTATTCCTAATCAATAATCAAACTTTGTACTCGTTTTGAAGTAGCTAGCTATTGTGGTAAGAAGTACGAGTTGGGCAACAGGTGATTATAAATTCTGGTTGTAACCGGTCTTTTTTCAGCATGGGTTGGGTCAACCTAGAAACAGTTTCCCATTTTTAATGGTTATACCTACACAATGATAAAGTTACAATGGTAAAATCAATATGAATAGTTGAATCAAATGATTTGGTAGTGTATATATTCGAGATAAACTTTGGGTGACATTACCCGTCAAACCCATTTGACCCGTTCCCCTTTCCCTGAAGCTTTTGTATTTCACATGCTTATGATAAAACACAACCTAAATTGACCAGTCATTTTCTTTCAAAAAACAATTGAACTCGAGTCAGATTGTTACCTCTACCAATAACGAATATGCTACAGTCAGCCATCTTCCCTAAGGATGCTCAATTTCATCATACCATGTATCAAATCAAGCATGATAACACCTAAAACATCTCATACTCTTTATTTATAGAGTTCCTTATTTGTAGAAATATTAAATTTACCACGGATATACATAAACTATTGACCCCAGGGTAATTCCCACACATGCCAAACATTCAGGTGAACATCACATCAAGATTGTTGATTTGCTATTATAAAACATATGACAAAATAAGTTACTGTCTACATCCTTTACAACATATGATCAAAAAGCAAAACTATAAAAAAGGAAAAGAGGAATTACTAAAACCACCTTCTAACGTTTCGGGTGGTTGATTGGTATGTCTGAACAAGAAGACCAATTCCAACTCCAACCCCGAGACAAACACCGAGCCCTATCCCAACACCCACCCTAACACCTGCATTGAACCATGATAGTGCACCATCTTCACCTTCCACTAATTCTCCCTGGCTCCAGCTCAAGCTGTTATCATAAGTATCATCAATTCCGCATTTATAATCTCTATATCCTGACATCTGCATACCAACAAGAGAGTGATAATTAGATTTTCAATACTGAAAAACGACATTTAAACATCAAAATATGATAGAAATACCTGAAGATCAACCTGAGCTGCAATGTCTTTTTCACATTCTGTGGTTTCATACTCTGGGATTGAATCTAACATCCCTTTTCTGTTCTGTTTCTTCTTGAAACCAATCTGCAATGTTTTTGTCAAAATAACTGGTGTCCCAGAAAACGATCCTGCAACATAAACTTCAATCATTGGCGGCACGGAATCACGTCCTACCGTTTGCTTATGCTTAAAAAATCCATTACTACAACAGACCATCGACTCGCAACTCATAGTCCACTTCCCAAAATCATTTCCTTTTTCATTATACATCTCCAAAGCCCCAGAGAGAATAAGATCACCACCATCAAAAACCTCAAATTTCACACTGCCAGACAACCTTATACTGTCTGTACTCACGAAAGTAGCTTCCTTGAATTTCTTTACTCTGTTTCTTCTTAGACGACACGAACTGCCCTCTGATTGTAGGGTACATCTTTTACCATTTACTTCAAGTACAGTATCAGGGTCCAAAGGTATATGGTTTAGGGTGAGATATTCAGGGGTGTAGCCATCAACCATGAATTTGTTTACTCTAACGTAAAACACACGTATATCAAACCATGATAATAATTCTTTACCACCAGGTTGATATGAAGGGTGCTTGATAATCTGAAGCCCATGAACCTTGTTGTCTTTCTTCCTCACAGATCCATTCAAATCTTTCTCCATATTTACAAACTAAACTATCATGGAAAGCACACATCAAACATGTGTAGAACCGGGAAGACCCCTGATTAAAGAATTCAAAATTTGAACTTATGACTAATCAATAAAACCAAAAAACTGAGGCAGTTGAGTTTTCAAATTATACTGAAGTTTCAGATTAAAAAGCAGAAAGTTGAACAAATCTATATGTGAAAAAATCAAAATATGAACTTTCTTTGAAGTTGAATTTATACAAGCAGGTGGTGTGCAAAACACAGCAAGACACCCATTTGGGCAATTTCTTTCAAATTTCAGCTTTGTATTTGTAATCAAACAATACACAAAGAATCAATACACAACATGCAAACAAGAAACACACAAAACAGTCTGAATATTCAAGAAATATTTATGGTAGAAAGGGGAAGATACCCACCAGAAACAAATGACTGACATAACAACTCTTGTCTCTGTTCAATTCCTACCTTATTGGATGATTATGTATGGTGTGTGAGAGAGAAAGAGATATACACACACACATATTTATACACACAGAGTCAAATGTAAACAGCAGGTAGCCAGCAACAATGAATACGTAGCACAAACAGTCGAAAACAGTATGAAATTCAGAATAAATGATATTAAAAATCTTGAATGTTTTCCTATGTTTACAGTCCACATAATTAAAACAAGTGTCTCTCAACTCCACTAATCAGGCATAAAGATTGAATGGATGCCCATGGTGATTCCTCAAATCGCTTTCAGATACCCCACCAAATAGGTTTGAATCTCTTCAACCCACATAAAAATTCAAGATTTCTCACAGCCACACAAATATTAATGTATATCTAAAACACCTAGGTTCCTAAATTTCTCGAATTCATCAAATAAGTCTCCTATTTTGGTACCTTATCTGAATTGAAGATGAGCAATACACGTTGAGGCGGAGGGAGGAACCACGGTCGCCATGTAAGGAAAAACACCAGCGGTTATTACTGAAAAAGTTTATCAATACAAGCTTTTAACATTAAATTTTTAAATTTAAAGATAAACGGTAATATTTTTACTTTTTTAGCTATGAATGCTCTTAAGCGTCAAATCATGTGTGATGTATTAACATATCCGGACTTTGAAAATGCATATCACTAAGCCCAAGTTATCATTCACATTAAAAGAAAACTACATTGTAATGATAGAGTTGCATCTCTTTCAATACATGATCGATGATAGGAGTTCATAATCACATATGATTAAAGTTAAAGAATTCTAGTGCCCCTTTGTCCACTTACATGTATTACCATACGTAATACTTAAGTATAGAGACCCTACAAATAATTTACTACGATGAGATATATTATGTATATGTTTTATTTGTCTCTTACCACTAGAATACTTGTATCGAAATGTAAGTAGAGTTGCGCGAATTCTGATTTTTTTGCAACGTGACTTAGCTTTAATCGAATTTGTATCTAAACATACAACATTCTAAAAATAAGTACGTCGGAATGAATTTTAAAATGAGAGTTCGTCTAAAATATCTTATTATCTCATGCATTTCACATGTTATTCTAAAGCACCAAACATAAGAGACATGCATACACGCAATGATTAGTTTGGTGTGTTGTTTGTTTAAATAACTTCATCTAATATCATCTTTTACTGATGGTCGTTAATCTAAATTGTTGAGGTGAGGTATTCAATATAACTAAATATAAATAGTTTTTGGGTTTGAGTCTTACTTGATAATATGGTTTTGGTTGGAAACAGATTGGTAAACTCAATTAATATGACAATTATTATTCGAATAAGTGTTGTATATTTTTCGTTCAAAAAAATCTAACATCATCGTTTAACTCCTTTGACATGCGTACACATAATGTTTATTTTAGGGTGTTTTGTTCATTCAAATGTCTTCATCTCATCAAATCTCATCTAATAACTTATACCCCATTTTTATTATTGCTTATAAAATTAAACAACATAATAAATTTGAATTTATAGATGTATTGGTTTTCTATTTAAAAGTCTCTTAGCGAATATACTTGTTTCTTTCTTGTTACTTGTTTTGACGCTTTTACTAAATTTGCCACCCGATTTTGACTAATTTTATGTGGATAAATTGGAATTGATTGTCTAGTTACGGGTGTAGAGAAAACTTGAATAAACGTCTCTTATAATTAACTTAAATCAAGCAATTTAATAATAAAAAGGCAGAAGATAATTAATATTATTTAATTCTTTTTTAGATCACAAATATTTTTTTTATAATTAGAAAAGGAATTATTTATTAATATTATTTCTACAAATTTAAACTTGTATAAAATAAGAAATTTTCTAAAATATTAAACTTCTTTTTTAAAATACAAAATATTTAAAATTGATGTTCTTAAAAAGTAAAATTTGTATAAACCAAAAATAAATAAAATTGAAAGTTATAATAAACACATTTTTAAAATTTTCATTTTTTAAGAAGTTTGTTTTTAAACAAAATGTTTATCTTTTTTGAAAAAAACAAAATAAATTTAAAAAATAAAAGTTTAAAAAGTTGATATTTTTGTTTTATTACTTATAGTCTTTATTCGTACGTAAATTCAATAATATTTTATCTTAAAAATCGTTTTACAATTAATAATTTTTTTATTTTTATATAATATTTTATTTATTCAACTTGTGTAATACACGAATTCCTACAACTAATAATGTATAGAAAAAAAGGCAAACCCTACTCCCAGTTAGTATCAATTTCTTTTTTTTGACCTAGTGTTGTTTTGTAACAGGTGATGGATTTGGTTGTAAATTTGGTTTTGCTATATGGGTGTTCCGCTAGTGGAAACGAATAATGCATGGTATAACAACACTTATTGAAACGAATAATGCATGATAATTGTAATAATCATCATTGTATGATCACTAGTATTTGCAACCGGTAACGTAAATTGACGAAGGTTTAATGGAAGTAGAGAGATTTGGGATGAAGATGGGAGAGGAGAAAAGTTTGTGTGCATTCCAAAGGCTTGGAGGATCGGAGGAGACACCCAACTCATGGGCTATGGCCTTTGAGGGAGTATTTACGAGACTTGAACCTTAGTAGTGTGCTAGTAGACGGTCGTCCGGTCTGATTTGGTTTCGTCGAAAACGATTCATGATTTACCACCATATATCATCAACTCGATCTTCAATTGAATCAAAGAAGGGTCTTGATGCCAAAGTTTCATAAATCACTCTCCTACAATCAAGTCAGTGTCTTTGTATGGATCTAGATGTATATGGATCACAAGTATATACATGTATAAGTATGTATGAAGAAGAGAGTATGTATGAAGGAGAGCCGGTGAGGGTGGGTGATGACAATTGAGGAGGGGAGAAGAACCTTTGGTGTAGTCTACTAGTCTAGTTTTTTATTACTATTATTATTTATTTATTTATTTAATGAACGTCAAGTTAGTGGTTGATACTTAGTAATTATTCGTCAATTACAGGGCTAGAACCTAGAACCTTCAAGAGAGTCAAAGCCTCCCAACTTCCCTTAGACCATTGGTGTGTACTAGTCTAGTATGACTCAATCTCAGCTGCATTTCTTTAGATTCATCATTTGTTTTCTTTCACGGTTGATCCAAGTTATAAGGGTCGTTCGATCAGGCCTTGGTCTTGACTCTTGAGAACTATTATGCAAGTATCTCCAACACTTTAGGCTTATTCAGTTATTTTTAAGAGCTATTTTATAAGGATTGTCCCAACACTAATGGACGTCAGACACTCAGACTCACCCTTGAAAGCTATTATAAGGATGACCCAACTCTTTCTTACATAGAAATCTCTCATTAATCATGCAACCCAATGTCTGTCTTCCAATATAATTATTTTTATAGACGTAAAGTTAAATGGCATAAAAATGACCAGTGTATACTAATTAATTTATAGCCAGTCAATCTTTTAATGTCTTGTCGTATTTTTTATGGGTCTTTCATCAAACTTTCTCATTTAACATCCGTGAATGAGCTAAAGAAAGAAGCAAATTTATAAATAGATAGGATTAGAAAAAGGATATGAAATAAATGGTTTAGGGTCGTATTTGAAATAAGTAAATAACTTTTTTCTGGATCATTCACGAAGCATGTAACATCAAATAAGAAGAAACGGCAATGTGAATCATAATGAAAGATGCTAGTTGATCAATGCAACAAAGATTCGGCACAAGATTGCGGGGTAAGAAATTAAGAATATAATGAAATTCTATCTAGTCAATATCTATTTGAGATGCACATCAAACACAATATTTCTTCATTTCTAAATATGCAAGTGTTTGACGTTTGTCAATAATAGTATTCTTTAAGTATTGCTTTTGATATTTTCAACTTGGTTTTCAATAATAGACATTTACACTAATACAATAGGCATTCACTAGTATATTTGGAAATCATATTAAAGAAGCATAAGCATTGCACAATTTTACTGCACGAAGTACAAATTACTAGATTATGTAGAAAGATGTACCTAAAAGAAACCCATTGAGCTAATGGCATTGTATCTTGAAAGTAATCTCTGGAGAAGATGTATTGTTATTTAGCTGTAGCACCATCTGAACCAGACAGTTGTGGGATGGGAGAAGGCTGGGGATTAAGAAGGTCCTCCTGAGATGCATTCATGTTGATCCTTATTCTACAATTAAAACAATATTTTTCATTAAATAAAATAATGTCATTAAACAAGTCTTAATTTTATTTTCTATATACGAAATTCGTTTATCTAACCTATTGTGGATGTTCACATATTCATCAGTTTCATCCAATATCTCCTCCTGAAAAGCAAGCATGTTAGTATTATTTTATCATAAATATGCATGGATGGTGAACTTTGACTAAATTGACATGCTTGCAAGTTGCAAAGTTAAAATTGATAACATTATTTATTTTTAAGTGTACCTGAAGAAGCTCTTCAATGACATCTTCCATGGTAATCACACCAACGACAATCTCGTTTGATGGATATACGGGAACCGGATTGTTGTCCAAATCCAGTATGCAAAATGAGCAGCCTCTATGACTTTTTTTGAAAGCAGGAGTTGAAGGTGGGCTTCTCTTTGCCTGTTGATCTCCATCACTCTTCGTTGAAGTACCATCAGCATCATGAAAATGTGATTTGTTTGCTGCATTTGGAGTTTGTGAAAATCAAATAGAAAACAAATAAATCAATAAGAAGTGGAACCAACTTCATTTGATTCGGGGGTCTCAATGGGAAAAGCTTCTTTATCTCTAGGGATCAAGGTAAGTTTTGCCTAATCTCACCCACCCCAGACACTACTTTATGAGTCGAATACTACTGGATACGTTTGTTTGTTGTTTATATATACATGTATATGTGTGTGTGAGTTAATATATGGTCTCTCACTCTCTGTATCCTTGGTTTTTTTGAGCATGTTTGACTTCTTGTTCAGATCTTTGTACACAACAGCTATATGACTATGCCCTTTTTGGAATTCATTTAAGATATCATAAAGAGGCATGCTGTCTTCAACCCTGAAAATTGTACACATCCTTAATAACATCAACACAATCTGTTTTCGCATGATAACATATATGATCATTTAGATTCCGTACCTTGGAACTTTCCTTAATAACATCTTTCTAAGAGGAACTGCATCATCCGGGTCTACCGCCAAGAGGTTCTTAACCTGCATATAGTAATACCATTATGCAAGTTAATCACCCTTACTAATATTCCAATTTTAAGTGTGTATATTAAATATCTCTAATCAACACTTGTTTTTATAATACTTTGTAGCAAAACTGGGCTGATTTCCGTCACTAGATTGTAGTATATAGAACATGGGTAGCATGTAGTAACTTAATATCTATATGCATATATATATACACGTGTGTGTGTGTGTAAAATGAGTACCAGGATGATTCCAATAATATTTGTTCGGTCCCCGGAATAAACAGGAACTCTGCTGTGGCCCATGGTCATAATTGAATTTAAGGTATCCCTATGCAGACACCAGAAAGCAAGTTAATTCACAAAGAAAATATGTGAAGTTTTTATTTAATATGAAAATCAGGATATAAACCCACAAAGTAAGAGTTCCATCCAGATCAAGAGAAAATGCCTTCGATATGGGGGTCATTGCATCTTTTGCAGTCTTTTCAGTCAACTCAAGTGCTCCAGCTATTATAGTAGTCTCATCATGGGTCAAATCTCCTCCTTTCCCAGCCTATCAGCACATAATGTTGTCATTAGTAATTTATATTTTAACGGTTTAAATCTTACTGTCAGTAGTTGTTTAAACTTTATACTACCTCATTGCCATGAAAATCCACAAAAGTTTTTAACTCTGCTCTGCGAAGAAGGGCGGCATGCCCCTTTCCCAACATCCAATCTAGAACCTGAACTTACAGAATTAACTACACACAATTACTTAATAGATTAAAGAACTAGAAGATTACCTTGCTGATAGGATAAGCAATAGGAAAGAAGAACCATAGCAGGAGACGGACGAAAGGTGCTACTGTTGCTCCAACTGTCAAGCCATAGCGTGTACAAACTGCTTGTGGTAATATCTATCAATGACCAAAAATGCATACAAGCATAGTCAATTAGATAAATAACAAGATTAGGTGGATCAAGCTTATCTAGAAACTATCTTCTAAAATATTAATGATTACCAACCTCTCCAAACATCAGAATTAGCGTTACAGATATAAGGACTGCAGCCCATGGTGGAACGAGTTTATCCAGGAATATCGGAAGAGACTACAGATGAGAAAAATAAACTAACAAGATTATCACTAGACGCAATTGACAAATGTTATCAAGAAACTGCAACCACAAGCACAGACCTCCATAGCTAAAGAGTTGCCAATTAAGAGTGTACAAAGCAGTAGATGCTGATTCTTCACAACTGGGAATATTTTAGCTGCCACCAACATATTTCACCAGATATTAGTGTAACAAAGACGATAAAGATATGCATATACTAATTTAGTCTATGACTCCACTTTAATCCTCTTCTTCCCAAAAACTTCCTTTCATGATTATTAAACTGCCCTAGGGCTTCTTCAGAAAACAATTATAGAAATCAAATTTGACACACGCTAGCCTTAATTCCTACCAAATATTATACTCGAATAATATCCTTCACATGTTTGGTGACCGTTCTAATATTATTTTCTAATAACACATCAATCACGACTTGATTTCCATCTCAAAACAATAATTATTTAAGCCTCAGAAGATTTTCAAGTACTTCGCAACCGTCCAAAGTGTCTAAACCTGCATTCAATCACATCTTCATCATCACGTTACCATTCTAAATCAACTGATCACCAAAAACACAAAAAAAAACTTCAATTCCTAAAATCAAAACCACTATCTACCTGATCCGATCCGATTAAACCTCAAAAACACAATCAAATCAATCACACCAAACACATAAGTCAGAAATCTCACGAAATTCATTATTCACACCGTGTGATGAGAATGAAACAGTAAACTTACAAGCATGGATTCGATCCTTCGGCCGGCCGGATTGGATGAGGACTTCGAGGTCTACGAGCCCCAACGACATGAGTCCGAGGGTTAGACCTGCCATAAGACCTGCAAACACTACTAGACCGAAGATTATCAACAAATACAGGAAGAAATTCGTCTCACAGCACGTCACGTCCACCATTTGTTGTTTGATCTGTGTGTCGATTAACTGAAGGGGATTGAACACTGTTGGTTCCTTCAAGTCGATGATTTGCAGAAAATCCGTCAATTTGACGGGAATAAATGGGAGTTTAAACCCTTTGCAGAGGCAACTTCAACGAGGATATTTGAGGGTACACGTTATATTCGATAACAGGTTTTATGATTGCTCCGACCGATGAATAAAATAAAAACGTTGCAACTCCCAAAACAATTACAGATATTCTCAAAACGTTGTAAACGGCATACCGGTTAATCGAGATAGGTTTGTTAAAAATTTAAATCGAGTTAAGCTTAAACGAGTTTAAGTTTATATTTCACTTATCGAGCTAGACTAGGTTGGTGAGTTTAAATGAACTCCTCATACAGTTTTTATTCAATTCATTAAATATATTTTTACTTAATAATTAGAGTTAAGTACGATTTACTCCCCGCGGTTTGTTGAAAATAACTATTTCCTTTCAAAAGAATAAAAATCATCAATTTACCTCCAAAGTTTCATGAGTTATTTCAATTCAAGTCCAAAAGTTTTATTAATTATTTTAACTTATTCAAAAAAAACTTTTGGAGTGAAATTAAAATATCATATGAAAACTTTGAATGTAAATTAATGTTTTTTTATTTTTTAGAGGAAAAATGGTTAGTTTAGTCAAACATTAGGGAGCAAAATTAAAATTAACTTTAATAATTATTAGTATATAAAATATGACAAACATAAAAATAAATTGTTAAATAATAATTAACTAAAACGAGCCAAATTGAAGTTTGAAAAACTATATAGGAACCGAGCTCCATGTTTAGAATAACACTCAAAACAGATAGAGTTCAAGTTCAAGTTTAAACAAGCTCAGGTTTTACTTGGTTACAACTTTATGATATAACTATAGTTGTAAAGATACTACAATTTAAAAGTGTTTTTTTCTAGACTATATTATATAAGACTATGGGCGGTGATTGTTAAATTAAAATGACACTTAAATGTCATGTAGATAAAAATCGTTTCATTAAAGCTTTTTAAATCTAGTGTCGTGATTAACTAATTTTGGAGTCCTATTGATGTAATAATTTTGAAAAAATTTGTGTTTGATGTTGGTTAAGGGCTTGAAACCCTATGGATATAACCCCCTCTACTAATTAGTTTGTAATGATGTTTAAAGCTCGCATAATACCCACTACGTATAGTGTAATTATTATGGCTCTTATACAAATATCGTTTTCCTGTCTCCTTAAAAGATGTGATATAAACCGTCACTACTTGCTATTCACCGTTTGGACGCAGAGAGAAATTGAGAAGTTCGGTATCTGCTTAATATTAGTTTTTTAATCGTGTTAGTTCTTTTGATAATTTTGGTTTTTGTATGTTCATTTTCTCGTCAAATAATGTTGGTTCTTTTGATATATGTGTTCAACAAACATCAAGCCTTGTAATAGTGTGGTTATAGTTAAAGAACAAAATTGATAATAATACAAATATTGTTCAATATATGTATTTAGAATTAATGTACTAGCTTCTTAAATCCTACCAAATGTGGTAAACATGAAACAAGCCATAAAAAACATCAACCAATCAAATTGGACGGAAGATATGAGGTTGAAGCATGGTTGACTGTATATCATTAGTCCCAAGAGCTAAACGAATTATAAAGAATCGAAAAATAAAAGGATTATATCTAGTAACGATTTTTAATTAAATTGGTTGATGTGAGGTACGTAAAACTTCATTACAATATGAAAAAGTATTGTATTCTAGTCCAGCCTGTAACAAAAAAAATTAGGTTAAATTAAAGAGTTTTCTCTCACCCATGTTAAGTTTTTTTTTTTATGATGATCTCGTGTTGCACACTCAAGTTTGAAGATGACCATGTAGGCTAGTGACCCGTCAGTGATCCAATTAAACGTTAAAAAAGAATTATATCTTTTTTACTACAACAACTTTGAGAAACTATATCAAATCAAACTTTGAATTTTCAATTGAGCAATTTATCTACACATTATTGGATATACAAGACATAAATTAAAACATTTAGTGTGTGTTAAATTAATCTTGGATCAGTAATTGAAAGTTTATAAACATATTTGTTGCTTTTATTGAATGCCGGCATGAAAATATTTGTGGTTATAAGGAACTAGAATAAAGCCACCATGTTGCGGTTGGGGAGCAAAATCGAGAAAAATGCTAACGTTAAAATGCTTTCGAAACCTTGAAACAACTTTAACGACTCGTACATTTGTACTTTGATGACTTGTACATTATTACGCATAAATCCATTTCGAACGAAATTTATATAAACATGTAGATTAAAATAACACGTCACAACGGTATATTTATGTTCTATAAAATATCATATTTTAAAAGTTATATTGAGAATATAAAATAACTTTAAAACTACTTTCAATAATAAAATATTAAGTACAAAAGACAAAAGTATTAAAATAATTTAAAAAAAGAAAAAAGAAGTAGTATGCATTAGCTATTTGTACATTGAGCTTCAATTTTAAAAATAAAATATTAAGTATAAAAAACACAAGTATTAAAATAATTAAAAAAGAAAACGAAGTAGTATGCATTAGCCATTTGTACATTGAGCTTTAAGACTTTCCATTTTAGTTTTTAAAGTATACTTAATTAATTAATCAATTAATTAATTGGAACAGTTTTTCATAGGGGAAAGTCTTTCTAACACATGTTGAGCATTGTATTGTACTTACAAACATACACATCCATTAAAGGACACAACTTTCATATTTAAAAAGAGGCAACTTTATAAAATAGTAATCAACTTTCAAAAGTGTTTCAATTAAATAACTCAAGTTCTAAAAGTGTTCCAATTAGATCACTTTTTTTTTATTTTATACAAATTAAAAGTTATAACATATTTTTTAGCATGTTATACTTTTGGATTCAGTTATAAAATATTTTTTTCTGTCTTTTGATGTGATATAGAACGTTGACGTAAATTTTAGGCACTTTATTATTTTTTTCATAATTAACATGTTTTTTTTATTTTTTAATATAATTTTATATATTGAAAATTCTTAACTCCAATGTCTTTTCCATCATTACTTTCTTGTCATAATAAAATTTGGTAATGACTCGATTTGAACGTTTGGAGGTCCAATTTGAGAAAAATATGCATGAGTGACTAAATTAGAACACTTTTGAAGCTTGATTACTATTATGTGATATTTTCCCTTTAAAAAAACCAAAATGTTAAAATTTGCTTTCTAAGATGTTAGTTCTCATTCATATAGTTTATGAATCATTGAATGATTTGAAAAAAAAAATCAAAGGATGTTTTAATTTAACGTGGGCACGCTCACACAAAAAAAATGCTACATTGGTTGCATAATTGATCCTTGGGTCTATCGGTGGTTGTTTTGTCCTACATTTAAACCGACTTGTAGCATAATAACACTATATAAACTTGTAAATTGATCATATGTATTTAAACAACTTCTATATTGAAAAAGAAATCATACATATTTTACATTGAAATATAGATGAAACAAATGATCACAACTTCATATTTGATTTTTTATAAACATTACATATTAAAACTTATAAACGAAACAAAAATATATATTAACTAAAACTAGAAAAATACCGAAAAAGAAAACAATCATGTTAGTATGTCACTCGTTTCAAAGAGCATCCACAATGCTAAACCATTCAAAAATCACAAACACGTCATGTCAGTTGAGACATAAGATTTACTCATCCCTTAAAATTTTCTTTTTTATATGCGTTTGTGTGAGAGCCCCCAACCCCACCCCACCACCACCATCCGTTTGCCTTTATTTAAAGTTCTGAATGAGCGCAAACGAATGCCAAACGAAAAGGTTCTTCAAAAGGACACTGGGAAGTTTGTTTCTATTGGAGATGTTATAACTAGTAGCAACCATAATTTATATGCAACCGGTAACACCATAATTCTACAAAGTTAGCAACATGTCCACAACTACAATCCACTTTAAGGGAGCTAGAAAAGCAGCCCCTCATATATATTGGGTATAGTTTGTTGTTATAGTCTTTATTCTAAAATATTTCACACCAGCCACTTACTAGCTTTGTCAAATGGGTCATACCACCTCACATGCCACTAAATGAAGGGCATTAAATGAGAATACCATTATTCATATCAACTTACAAAATAACTTATTTGACAACTAAAATCACAATAGTTTGAATGAAAAAATTATTAATAAAACAGAGTAGAAGATCACCACTGTTTGATATATATACTCTTCATGGAATTATGACTCAAAAGAGATTACTAGTGACTGGACTACCATTCTACCAATAACCCATATTTATTTATTTTACATATTTGGTGATGTGCGAAAACAACTTAGGATCCCACTCAACTACCAATAACCCATATTTATTAATTATCATAGAGAATGTTTGTTAACTTCATCACAAAATTATCCATTTTATTTAAAAGAGTATTGCCCACAAATGGTTCGAGCCATGCGATTACACCACCACCAACAACAAGCCAAAAACAAAAACAGTAGTGAGTAGTTGGTGGTCATGATGACCAACCCAACCCAAGTACAACAGTTCACCGTTCTTGAAAACCACTCATAATAATATCATCTCTATACACACATTATCCATATATTGCATTATCTATGTGGGGGCGTGTAAAGATCTTTGTGCATGGCTTGTTGCTTTCACCAGTTGTACATCGTACATCAACACTTGTACCCGTATGTCTTCATCACAACGAACAAACTCATTTATGAGACTTGGAATGGTAACCGTACAATTTATTTTTCACCACTGTCATACAAGTACATTTTAAGTTAATATATATGTGAAATTCAAAAAGAATGGGCTCCACACTTCAAAAAACCTGCGTAAGTAGACTTGAACCGTAAAACTTTCTATAAAGTTATCTGTCTGGTGTAAATAGTTTTTATTGGTTAGCAGGATACTGACAAGTGTTGTACGTGTTTTGGTAACGGGTTTTTCAAGAAAAGAAAAGGAAAAGGTAGCAGAACATTTGAAAGAAAATTGGGTGGTCATCGTGGACTCCTTAACAACCCTATGCAAAGAACATGGATACGATTGAGCATTTCTATCAAACGTTTTTTCTGTGTGTGGCTCTCTTTTCCCTTATCCATTAAACCTTTAATTTCATCAAATAAACTCCGGCCCACTTATTTCTTTTTAAATGTGTTACCTTCTTCCTTCATATCCTTCTATTTACTCTTTCAAAAATTAAACCCAAAATAACCATGAATGGCAACCTCCCGGATCACCATAACTGGCCGCAACCCGGGTGGTTGTATAGTGAAGCGGTTCGGGCGCTCCATGCGACCATTGAGAACGAGTGGGACTCGGTTAAACAGTCGGCTTGCCAGACTGCAGCCGGGAGGGCGCTATGGAAGCATGTTGTGCATGATCCATTAGCCGAGTTGTTTGCTGGTGAAACACATCTGAGAAATCTTTATGAGAAGATCAAAAAAGACCGAATGAACAATGCACGAGAGGTCTCTGGGGTGATTCTTGCGGTTAGGACTCTATGGTTTGAGTCAAAGCTTGAGGCTGCGGTTAAGTCATTTGGTGGTGGAGCTCAGGTGGTTCTTCTTGGTGCAGGTTGGTGATCATTTTTCTTGCATTGGAACATGTTTTGTTTTTTTTCCATGTGTACAAACGTACCGGTAAAATCTCACTCAAAACAGAGTTATTAGCAAAACATACATGGTTATGAACTTTTACACTTTTTGTAATTTAACCCCTCAACTTTGATTGATTTATATGATTTAGAAACAATGTTTAAAAATGGATGGTTGGTTACCTGCAGGGATGGATACACGAGCATATCGGCTCGAGTGCTTGAAAGAAAGTGATGTTTATGAGATGGACTTTCCAGAGGTGATGCAAATGAAAGACACCTTACTTCAAGCAGCAATGGAGTCCATAAACGACCCGAGTGAACTGACATTGACCGCAAAATCACTTACAAGAATAGCAGCGGATATGAGAAACGAGGACTGGTTCAAGAAGCTTCGCGAGTCAGGGTTCATACCCGAGAAGAACACTGTATGGATTCTTGAAGGAATCATCTACTACCTCCCTCATTCACAAGCCATGGGAGTATTGAAAACAATTGCTGACAACTGCAGGATCACGCAGACAGTTTTGTTAGCAGATTTCATGAACAAACAATCGACCACGCTTTCGGCTTCCAACTTTCATTTCTACAGTGATTGGCCTGATCATCTGCTTCCTTCTCTCGGGTTTTCTGATGTCAAACTTTCACAGATTGGTGATCCAGATGCTGATTATGGTCTGTTTCATGACCCACATAATCTGTTTAACAAGCTGCGTGGTTTGCCAAGGTCGATTCAGAACCACCCGGATGATGGAACTCCATGTCGTCGGTTGTATTTGGTGCAGGCTTCTGGTTCACCAGACCAAACTGTTTCAAGAACAGATTCTTCTTGAGCAGAGAACACTCTTTTATGTTCTGTTATACAATCAGTTATATGTAGTGTTATTGCCATTAATGTGATTCTTTGAAGAAGCAATAAGGAGATAGTAAGTGATGACATGAATGTTGATATTTATTTAGTAGAATGAAACAATCAAAATTCATGCGAGTTAAAAATTTCGATTTCTCCTCAACCCTCTTGCAAAACTAGTTTAACACACTACTTGAAAGATTGTTGGATGGGTAATCATATTTAACATAACAACCATCTATGAAAACAAACAATAAGTGGTTCGCTGGTTAACTACTAACCACATCTGTTTAACACATTATCCAACCCGTTTGACCTAATACCCAATCTGTTTATTAAAAACACAAGATACGGAATATCCACAAACAAGGTTATGATTATGAAGATAGAAAGCAAGTTTCATTTAGTTTATAAATGTATCTAAACACACAAAAAGAACTTCAGATTTATCAAGTAACTGTCTGACACATTCAAATGTTGCTTACATGCAACTCACAAGTGATATCCTGGTAGCGGATTTGTAATCACTTTCTGCATTGTGGTTCGCTGGTTAACTACTAACCACTTTCTGCATTGTGAAGTTTATTGTCCATGTGGCAGGTGATCACGAACAAAAACTTCATCTACAGATGTTTCCAGTGAATTTAGATCAGTGATGGGTAGCAGCATGCTTAATCTTTTCGATCTTCTAAGCTTTACTGAAAAAAATATTGACATACAATAGAATATTTGATCGGTTCACCAAAAACATTTAGAACATAACCTAACTTCAAGCTATACACCACGCCTATTTTCAAGTTGTTTTGTGTTTTCCATCAACACCTGCAATTCATTATCAAAACATCAATAATCATGTACACTAAAACTAACATGGTTTTTTAGCGGGCATGAAAACCCATGAGAGAAAACCCACAGGGCCACAAATATCATGCGAACCCATGGGATCATGAGCAAAAGGTTGGGAGTTCAATTACTACAAGGTACGGGTTGTGGTTTATTTATCCAAGAAAACCCAGAAAATATTGTTCAGAAAAAACCAGCGGGACCAAGTAAAGTGAAGGGGTTAAAATTGTAAACTATTGATAGTTGGATTCAACTAAGTTTCTTACTTCTCGGATATAGTTTGCCACAGCTTTGCAGCCTTCTGTTGCAAGTTGCATGACGTTTTCAAAGATATCCATCGGCAACTTGGCATCCATCTAGCAAAAACAAACTGCTTTATAATGCTGTGCTACATACTAAACAATATAAAATCCAATATAACAAATCTCTAATTTTGTTCACTTCCAAAACATATATATAGAAGTAGAGATGATATTATAATTTATACAGTTAAAAACTTGCATAATATCATATTTACCCAACCAGAAAAACTAACATCCATTTCATATTTATCCAATTCAATAAGTGCAATTTCTTACATGACCATTATACAATTCTCTTTTTTCCTTACACTCCAAACTCTCATATCTTAAGGCAGGTTTATGGAAGGCTACAATGTCATAAATATAAAATTGGGTGAATTGCATAAGTCATATCATAATTTTTTGTCGGGTTAATATGATGTTAAACCAAATTTTAAAAGGAGATATAAGAAACTAGCCCTACAAAGTATGAGTCGACAACCGGTGGCAAAATGAATGGTCAGACAGATTCAGTAATAGTTTGTTCTATTACGAGCCAGGTCTTTACAAATACCATCTGGTAAGAGTGTATTAAAACATAAAGTTGCAAGCTGTGTCCATGGACACATGTGACTTAATGGTGGGATCACTCGAGCGACTCAAGAGAAGCTATACCTGAAGAAGAGTCACTTTATCTAACTTAGGTAGAATTCCTACAGTTACATCAGGTCCACCAGCACTATCTTCCACGTAATTTAGATCTGTTGATTTAAATTTGTTAACAATCGACATGGCAAGAAAGGACATACGATGTTAATTGACAAATTTGCCCTTACCAAGCAGAGGAGTGCTGTTAAGATATCCAGCACTACAGGAAGTAACAAGATCACACATTGGAATGCCAGCATCTGCAAGGGCTAAAGTTGCAGCATTTATGCAAGCAGACCTCGTTCCTAACAATTCAAAAATGCAAAAAAAAAAGATAAAATAAATTACAGATTCTGTTTGTTAATTGTTAAAGAGTGACGTGTGTTTCCTCTTACCCCCATCTGCTTGAAGAACTTGAACAAAAATGTCTATTTGGGAACGAGGCATTAAATGAGTCATTATGCATGCTTCCATTGTTTGGCGAATAACCAAAGAAATTTCTGTGGATCTCCTGCACATTACACAATATGATGCGATTCATACATGTAACAATATACCATAAACAAAAACAAACGCTTAAATAACTCAAATAACTCAACATAGTTTAACAAACAAAGATACAGACCGGTCACCCTTTGGTTTTCTCATGCGGTCTCCCGTACTAAAATTAGCCATTGTATACTCGCACCTAATCTGCCAAGTGCCAAAAGTGCTTTATGACATAAGAAGATTCACTGGAATATGAATTTGAGTATATAAAAGTCAGGAAAACAACTGGCAGTAGCTATTTACCAGTGCCTTATCATTAATCTGTTGGTTCCTATGTTGGACCTGGAAAAAAAAGATATGAGACTATATAAACCTTATGTGCTTTTATAAAGCATGAAGGACTTAGGGTCCTGCAAGCCGAGGAATGCAATGTAAATAGAAGGATATGTGTTCTCTTAGCTAACAAACCTAGTTACTGAGGAAATTGTGAGTTTAATGTTGATTAAATTGTGAAAGCTTTTAGGGCGCATGATGAAAACTTCAAACTGATTAAATTTGGTTTACATAAATGCATATAACTAAACTTTAAAGTAACAGTTTTCTCATCTAATTGAAACTAAGTCAGAAAATTCAGCCACTTCTAACTACGGGTGGCAATGTTTTTAGGTGCTTTTAGCGTTCGTTATTGGGGTGGTTTTAAAGATTGAGTGTTTTAGGGTCCTTACTGGTGATGCTCTTACAACATTATTACATTCTGTTTACAACTCACAAACTGTTTCACTGGTTTAGATACATACATGGTTTGTTCAGTCCGGTTAGGGTTTCTTTGACACGAATAAACTAACAATTCTATCACCATTGACTTCCATTATCAGTTTGAAATCATAATGCTTCCAATTGTTGTTCAATCAACACAAAATTAACAATTAAATATACCTCTCGAGGACCGTAAACCGCAGCAATGACTTTAGTGTTACCCATCTCAAAAACCGCCGACCTACCATCATCAAAACGAAGAAACATCAGCCACAATTAACCAACACACCTTCGGGATTCAATAAAATGGTTTAGATACAGAACCCTACCCATCAGCTTTCGAAACAACACCAACTTCTGCTCGAAGTTGCCTCATCTGATACGAAATCAAAACCAAAAGATCATGTTCAAATTACGAATCAAATCAAACGTTAAAGTTGTGAGATTGAGAAGATTCAGCACCTCCATCGGACGGCGTCCGTCTAAACGAAGTCCTTCAGGGCTCACAAACTCCATTTCGGTAGTCAGAAAGCTCTGTACGTTCGTGTGTGTGTGACAGAAGAGAAAACAATATTTAGGGCTTGGGTCATATATGGAGCCCTAATATAGTTTTCTGAAATGGTGGGCTTAGTGTTTGGGTCAGCGTATTCATAAAAGCCCATTAGACCCATGTAGATTTTTGTTTTTTTAGGGGAAACACATAATAATCCAATCTTCAAGAGGAGGTTATAATTATTTGTAGAGGCAACGAAGTGGGATTGAATGGATGTTCGAAGTTGAATATCTAAAGGTAGGAGATTAGATGACCGAACTACAATAACGATTTAGTAACGCGTCTAGGAAATACGTCAAAGCTTTTAGTTATCCGTCTCAAACCTATCATAAAAATAAGAAAAATTAACCAACACATTTTCAATATTCATTAAACTAGTTTAGAACCATGCGCGCGTTGCGCGCGTGTTAGACCAGTTAAAACGAAGCTCAAATAAATGCACATTGTCTGATCATCACGTCAATGCCATCACAACTTTTATTTGTTAACAAAGCTGCTATGTGTTCTATAAATCTATGCCAAATTGAACAACCCAACCGAATTTAACTCCCATCAAGAACAAATCAAGTTTTGACAACAAGACCAATTTCTATTCATATAAAGTCTATTTAGATTCATCTCGAATAACATATTAACAACCTTCTTGACATTCAGTGAACCTATTACCCTTTAGAAAGTTGTTTGAAATGGCCAACAATGAAAAACCATTGTCATTTCAAACCATTTCTGAAACCTCAAAATAAATTAACATAATAAAACAATTCTAAAGAACATTTAAGCTTATCAGATACACCATCATTTATAAACACATTAAACAAACAATTCAAAGCCAAACACATTAAACAAACAATTTCTGCCACGCCAAATTGAGTATTCAGATTTTAATCATCATAGCCTCTTCAACATATTCAAAGAACCAATTACCTTATGCAATTGTTTGAAATCACAGGCGAAAAAAACCAGTAGTCTCCTTACAACCTCATTCAAGAGAAATAGTTGCATCAGGGTAAGGCATCGAACCAAAAAATAACATCCATATCACCAGACAGAGGGGCATCACAGACACCTGCATCAACTATGGCATATATGTCATTGCATTGAGAAAAACATGGTTCAAATGATCATAACAATCCTACTATATCATCAGCATAATAACACCTTTAAGCTCTTGAGATAATAGAAAGCCTTTACTACAACTTCTTAGACCACAACCTCTTATTCTCTTTTGATTCAACCTACTATAATCACCTAATCAAGTGAATTCAAACCATGGGAGATACACCTGCAATATTGATCCATTGCTAACTCTTGATCCAAAACCACCATTCGAGAACTTAGAAGGTGAATTGGACATTAATCTTACCAAATCTAGCGGACACATAGACACAAAACTCCATCAACGACCATTTAACCATCGTTGTTGCAACCAGAGACATGGCGACCTCAAGTAATAGGGGCTGTGAAGCCTGCGACCAAACGATCCCTCTCTCCGGAGCACTGAATAAAGGGTTCGGCAGCCCGTAGGATGCGACCCACCGACCTACACCCGAAAATCGGCATCAGACAGAGGAATGGCATAAAACATTTACACGTAGCATTGATAGTCTAGCATTGATGGGGGAGAATGGTGGGTAACACGTATCAACAATACCTTAAGTGGTAAAATGATAACCATTGATCATAAATGGATGGACCAGATTTCAAATATTACTATTCATTCCGTTTCATTATTAATAGAGTAGAATTATTAAGTCATAAGTACTTTGATATTTATCGGTACTAGGAGATCTACCCGGCGCTTCACTACGGGTGCGAAACGGGTTTTACAACCATTTAAGTTTAATGAAAATGTACAAAATAGCTACCGACTAACGTATCATAACGTGGGCAAGTATAACGAAATTGAGACCCAAAGCATTAACACATGTAGCAAACAACCATGAGGTTTACATGAGAACAACAACTTAAGCATGAGGTTTACATGAGAACGACAACTTCATTAAGGACTTCCCCATCTATCTGAAGGTTTGTTTATAAGGCTGCATGGAGTAAGGAACACACAAAAAAAATCAATTAATGATATAATAAAGTACAAATAAAACAATGATAAGAGTAACACCTTTCATATTCTTAAAAGGAAATAAATTTAACGCAGTTACAAAACCAAACAAAAGCCATGCAGTTACAATGAATTTAATAATACCGGTTAGCAAAACATTTTAATATACACGATTCAGGTTAAAAGAATTAAAATTTTCACAAAAATTACTATAAACTCCTATGATATGATCTCATGTAATTAAAAAAATACATTCTAAATGAAGCAAAAGTTGCATCATTTGCAAGACAAAGTTCCACATTCTCATTTTTTTAACAAAAGAGATGGTGACAATTTTTATGTCATATACATATACCACCAGGATAACAAAACAAAAACTAAATAATAGAATAAAACACTGAAGCTTTTACCTTTAATCAATGATTGGGAAAGAAAAGTGCATACCTTGATGCAACATCTTTCATTCAAAGGCATCCGAATCATGTTTTCTTTAGCGTGTCTAACCTTGAACGTTAATTGAATTGTTTTCCCTTCTAACACCATAATCCACCATTGCTTCTTTAAACTACATCATCAAAAAATTATCATTCAATAGCATAATCAACCAACGGATTATCCAGATTTCTTATTCTTAAAACTCCCCAATTTAATCACATCAACTAAAGAGCCGATCGAAAGAAGAACGCGCACCCAACTTCATCTTCTTGAGAAGAATTTATTCAGGTTCATAAACTTCAATTTTGTAACTTCTTACGCGTGATTGATCAAAGTTTAAATTGAGTTGAATCTGGAATATATATAAAAAAAAGAATCATTAACCTTCAATTTAATGAAGGTTCAATCAAACCCACACAAACAAATCAATTAATGAGTAAACCCTACTTATACGTTTAAGTTGGGTAGAACCTCAAATTGTTTATATCCGTAACAGCTACATGTGCATAATTTACTAAACAATTAATAATCAAGTATTCATCAAACCTAGATCGATATTTTGAAAAAAACTTACAGAAGAGTAACAATATTCAAATAGAGAAAATCACCAACTTCGTCGTTGCAATCTTCACCATCACAATAGCTTGGAAGTTCTGAAGATTGCTTTTAGATAACTCCTACAACAACGCGAGCGGGGTCTTTCGTGAACCTATGATTTTCATCACAAAAGCGAAGAGGCAGTTGGGGTGAGGCCGTCGGAATCGTGGATGGCAACGATGGCATATGCATAGGCATCACTGCCATTGAAGAGGGTATTCAAGGAGATACTTTGATTTATCTGAGATATATGGAAAAGCTTTGTGGCAAATATGGGGAACATTATGTAAAATAAACTAAAGTTTTGTGGCTAAATAGCAAGACTCGGAAGTTTGCTGTAGCTAACAGCTTTCTTTTATATAGATAAGTAATTTAATACAAATATTGTACTCGTCGGCTCTCGATACAAATTCAAATTTCGCTCGATGTTATCTTATATTGGATGTAATCAAAACCAAAAAAAACATACTCAAATTACGAATCAAATAAAAAGCTGAATGAAAGATGCTATATCGAGAAGATTCACCACTTCCATCACTCGTCGTGTTAAAGTGGTACACCTCATATTCTCACAACCAAAATGTTAGGATTTAGTATGTGCATGTTTGATAACAACTTTTGATAAACTTTTCTACTTATTAACTTTTGAGAAGTCATAAGTAAAAAATTGTTTGTCAAACCTAAAAATACTTTTCAAACTGATTTTTGATATAAGATAAAAAATAGGTTTTGGAAATTAAAGAAATGGTTTTT
Source organism: Flaveria trinervia (assembly GCA_025506515.1). Classification (NCBI taxonomy): domain Eukaryota; kingdom Viridiplantae; phylum Streptophyta; class Magnoliopsida; order Asterales; family Asteraceae; genus Flaveria; species Flaveria trinervia. Next base: position 101,175,601 of record CM046452.1, read on the forward strand.
TATTAACATTTGAAACTACTTTTAGTTTAGTTTCCTATTATAGCTTTTTATTATCTTCTATTAACTCTCTTAATTTTAAAATTATGTTTTTTGGTTATTTTTAATGTTTTAGTTTGTAAACAAACATTTTTTTTAAAACTTCATTTTAAAATTCATAAATTAATAAATCATTTTTGTGAAGAATTATCTTCAACTAAAATAAGCAATCTCAAACATATCCTATGTAGATGTAGAATATGATTTATCTATCTAATAAAATACAAGCAATAATGTTCAAAATAACTACCCAATATAAGCGGGTGAATAAAAAATAAAAGTTAATATAAAAATTATATTTTGATTATTTAAACTTAGAATTTACTAATAACATCAAAATAATTATGACTCCGTTTGTGATTAACAACTAGATTCCGTTACTCGTTTTTAAATTTCAAAAAAAACTCATACGACGCCCTTTCTGCCATTTGAAAACCACTCTCAACGTAAACATTTTCATCCCAAAACACCAAAGTCATCCATCATCACACACACACACACGCACACACACGCACACACACAAAGTCATCTGATCTCAAGAACACAACAATGGAGGATGATAACAAAGACATTCAAATTCCAGCATTCACCGTACTGAAGAACGGTTCCATCCTCAAGAACATCTTTCTCATACGCAAACAATCATCACAATTTCAAGAATCCCGTGAAGAAATCTTGCTTGTTGGACGCCACCCACATTGCCACATTACTCTCGAACACCCTAGTATCAGCAGATACCATCTTCGAATTCACTCGAATCCCTCATCCCACATCATCTCCGTAGTCGATCTATCATCTGGTAAAACACACTCCATTATTAGTTATCAATACAATTGTTATTCATTTGGGGCGATAAGTGGTTAATCTGTTTTCTTGATTTTGTTATCGATATAGTTCATGGGACATGGGTCTCGGGGAGGAGGATTGAACCAGGGGTTCACGTGATGCTGAAAGAAGGGGATACGGTGAAGATGGGTGGTTCAAGTAGGGTTTACGAGCTGCATTGGGTGCCATTGAGTCAAGCTTATAATGTTGATCAACAGTTTGTGCCTACTGTCAATACGATCGAAGAAGGAGAAGGAGAAGAAGAAGAAGAAGAAGAAGAAGAAGAAGAAAAAGAAACACATCAGGTGGCTTTAATGAGTATTCTTACGGTTTTTGTTTGTGCATTCGTCTATAATTCAAATTATGATGCGTTTTTTATTATGCCTGCAAGTTGTTCGATGAAATGCCTCTTTATGTTTGTTCTTTTGCTTATCTTTTTCTTGATTGATATAGGATGAGAAACATGAAGAGTATTCATCTGATGATGATCTGGAGTGTTTGGATTTGTCTTTATCCAACAAGATTCAGGATTCGCCCTTGAAGTCATTGGATCCATTGATATCTTCAGTGCCTGGCGACTCTAGTTCCGATATCAAGGTAGAAATCTCGCATCTACCGATAACAAGCAATGAAAATGATGACAGTATTTCAATTCGGGCTTCACTTGCGTCAGAAACCACATCTGCAACAGAGGTTTCTGACAGCCGAAACAATTCAGAGGAACCGTTAAATTTGTTGAGGGATAATATGAGCAATGAATTAGAGCTTCTTTATCATAAAAATATTAAAGAAGATTTGTTTTCTGCACCCATCTTAAATTCTTCTTGTGATGATACTGAGGTAGAACATTCAAGTTCATTGAAAACAGGCAATGGAAATGGTGAACTCCTCACCGCTGTTCAAGCCCCACTTGTTGACTCAGAAGCTATATCCAAAACAGAGATTTTGGACTGCTTAAACAAATCAGAAGATCAGTTGAGTTGGATAAGGGACAATCTGAGCAATGATTTTGATCAAATCAGTCATGTGACAATAAAGGATGATATTGTTTCTGTTAATCTTTCTAATGCTATGAAAACACATGAAAATGATGCTTTAGATCAAGACAATGAAAATGAATATGAAAATCAGCAGAAAACCAACAATGGTTCAGTTCCTGTGGTCCTTTTTGATGGTGTAAATAGAGATGTGGGTTGTGAATTTGAGCAATTGGTGAATCAGAGGGACATGACGGATGAACCAGCTTCTATGGTTCTTTCTGATGATGCGGGTATGACTGTCAAATTTGAATCGGTTGATGAGGAGATAATGAATAAAGAATCAGTTTTTGAGCTTCTCTCTGATGTAACAAACTTAGATCAAGAAAAAACTTTAACTCCAGACATATCAATGAATCCTTGGTCAAAGCAGAATGTGTCGGCCTCAATGTATCTTTCTGATAGCTTAGATGGAAAAGAATTGGAGTTTTATACTCCAGATAAAGAGAACAAGAATCCGAATGCTTGTTCTGGGAAATCTTTGTCAAAGAGAGCTGTTAATTCTACCATCTTTGGGGAAAAAAACATTTTTGGTTTTTCACAAAAATTATTTGCTACAGATGAAGGGATGAATAGAGAACACGAGGTTGATCCATTTGTGAGTTGTGAAGAAGATTTGGCTGCTTCTTCGGAGAAAGAACATAAATCAAGACGAGTGATTATGAAAGGAAGCTGCAACTCCTTCAACTGCCCTCAAAATGTTCCAAAGGCCATTAATTCATCTCAAGTAAGTTTGGTTATTTATCGTTTAAAAAATTCAACGTTCCTGCAAAATGCAAAAAGAACACTAGATTGTTAAAAATATAGCAATTTTGGGCAAAAATGCCTATTATAATGGTATATTCTTGTGTTTATAATTCATAGCATGTCCAACTAATCTGATATACTATTATAATTTATTTTGGCATTTTTGCAAGGAAGATGGTTAGTTTTCTCTCTTCACTTAAAATTATAAAAACAAACTGTGGAATGTTCATGATATTCTTGTTTAGACCTTGGCAAAGAAAAGATGGACAATGGTAGTGGACAGTAACAGTCTTCTTGGCCAGAAGTCTTTGAAGCATTTGAAACTTCTGGAGGGCATTAAAGGGACTAGGCTTTTTGTACCCAAAATTGGTAATAGCTAATAAGTCCTGCTTTCTGTTAATTAAGTTAAAAATAAACAACTTTATGTTGTAGTTATAGCTGACAATTTTCTTTTATCTTTTATAATACCCTCATCAGTTGTGAATGAACTAATGGATATCAAGAGCCAAGATAGTTTCTTCAGCAGAAGCTCAAAAAAGGCTTCTTTAGCATTGAGATGGATTGATGAGTGTGTGATGAATACAAGATGGTGGATTAATGTGGATGATGAAATTGTTCATTCACAAACAGCAGCATCTGAAGTACTTGAAATTGCCCTCCGCTTACACAAAGAAATCACAGATCAAAAGATCATCATCCTCAGTAATAACCTCACATTGAAGATCAAAGCCATGGCAGAAGTACATCCCACCACAAATTTTAGTTGGTTTATTGTTACTGTTATTATTACTAATCTCTTCTAAAATTTTACAACCATGTTCTTATTTTTACAGGGGATTATGTGTGAAGCAGCGGACGAATTTCATGAGAGCCTGGTGAATCCATTTTCAGAGAGGTTTATGTGGGTGGGAAGCTCGGCTAGAGGACCTACTTGGTCCTGTGTAGACGATGATGATGATATTGTGAGACACAAATACCACAGGATTGGTTACAAGTCACACATGTTTAAGGGTTTGAAGCTATTAGCGCGTGTTACTACTAGCCAACGATGTTGACGATGATATGAACTATTATAATTGACTCAACAGCAGCTTTTCTTGTTTAAGTGTGTATTGATGGATTTGTTTTCAACTCAGTGCAAGTGCCTCATATATAAAAGTATCTTTGTCCCTCAACTTAAACCTGCTCCAGCCTTCTCTTGTTCAAATAATGATCTAGAAGTTTCAAATGTGAGAAAAAATATGTCATTGATTATACTATATCATTTGAAATTTCTTCATACAATAATTTTTATCAATTGTTTCTTTCTTAAAACTATTACCTTTATTTAATTTTTAATATGTAATTACACATTCATCCTAATATATTCATTATTTGTTAATTCAATGCAATGCATTGATGTTTCAAGGGATACCTTCAATGCAGAACCAACCATGTGTTCACTTATGTGTAGTGCGGACCATATATAGTAGGACAAAGAAAGAGAGACGATTATGTTGTCATGCAAACATACTTTTCAATGTGTGTTTGTTAGTCAAAACTTTGAGTCAAACCAAACACAGTAAGAGGCTGATGACTTAAACACAATTCACTCTCAGATCTTGATACATTACAACAATGGCACATGTCACAAAGCTTCACTCTTTGCAATTACACTCAACTTCAAATGGATCTGGATCTATAACAAGCACAACAACAAGAAATCACAAAATCTCAGACCCATAAAAGAATTTGGCCTCAAACCAGTTTTGTATATAATCTTAACCCACCCCACCCCGCTGACCCGATCCCCTCAAACCTGAGAACAAGATCAATTTTCTTGACGTTTCAACAACATTTTAATGGTGTCACATCATCTGGTTTCATCGTGTCTCTCCACGTCATTAATATCTACAGGTTCTGGGAAAATCTCACTTGATGATCTTTTATCATTTGCACCACTTCCCTGAGAGTTCTCTCTCCCAGTTTGTTTTGGACCACTATTACCATCTTTATTTGTTTGACTTTGACTTTGACTATTTGTACTCCCTGAAAAACTCTGCCTCCAACTACCAAAAAAGCAGCACTCCATGACCTTCTTGATGAGTTGTTTCTTGATCTTCCTGAACTGAAGTATTCTTCCCTTACAACCCTGAAAGGGGTTTCTAATGCTTTCAAAATCTGAGCCATTTCTGGGCGTTTGGCTGGCTTTGGGTTCATGCAAGACTTAGCCACTATGGCTACAGCCCACACCTCATCAAGTAAGTCTTCGTCTATAACTAGAGATTGGTCAACAATCTTGGATACCAATTCTTTGTCATAGTTGTTAATGCAAGTCAAAGTTTGGTCAACCCATTCTTTTGTGGATGGATCTTCTGAACTGCTGATTCCAAGTTTACCCGTTACCAGCTCAAGTAAAACTTTTCCAAAACAGTATACGTCATAAGCACAAATAGGAGGTGTCGATCCTGTTTATTCCACAATATAATTAAAGATGTAAGTCTTGACTTGATATGATTTCACTATTACCCGAAATAGACTTATATATACAATATTTGGGTTTATAAAAGTTACAAGTAATTGATGTAAAAAGATGTTACATACCAGAAGGAGTAGATTCAGGATTCCTGCGCATTCGTAAAGAAGAAAACGGTATAAGTATGCTGAGTTAAATTGATAATGGTGCTGATAATAATCACAAGAAAAAAAGTGTAAGAAGAAGATATACTACAATATAGGTAGACAGGAGGAAATTTAAAAATAAAGGTAATTATAATCACAAAAACACAACTTATCTGAGTCAAAAACACTCTTGCACCAATTTTCTTTTTTTCTCTTTTCTTTTTTTTTTTACATTTTAGATTAAACACAGCCCAAATTAACCCAGTCAAAAGTAAATCGGTCAAAATTGCCACCTAAAACCTTATGTACTGGAAAACTAATTACAGAATATCGAATTTGATCTGGTTTAAACATTTCAAATGAACAGAAGTGAAGAAATAATACTTACGATGAAATTCGCAGCAGCCTTGTAATAACATTCTGGTTGTTATCGACTGCTTGAGCGCAAACTTCACTCAAGCTTCCAAGGCGTACATCATACTTATCATCAAGTAAGATACTGCTTGCTTGAATATCTCTGTAAATCAAGATGATTATAAGATAAATAAACTTCCCAAAGTCCCCAAAACCAGCAACTAGCATTAGTAGCTGAAAACTAAGTTGTTAGTTACCTATGAACAAGGGGAGGATTGCATTCATGATGCAAGTATGCTAACCCTTCAGCAGCTCCTGTAGCAATTTTTAATCTTGTGATCCAGTCCAATGACTGTAAACCACCATCTTCCAAACTAGTAGTCCTATATAATGAATTTGAAAGATCTCCATTTGGCATGTACTTGTACACCAGGAGCTTTTCAGTTTCATGTTCTAAACAATGGCCCAAGAGGGGCACCAATCTTGTGTGCATACCCTTACTATACAACTCCAATTCCGTCATGTAACAATCTTTTCTTGAAGAACGCATATCAATTCTTTTGATAACTACAGCAGATCCGTCTTCTAAGCTCCCTGAAAAGATGTCTCCACTGTGACCGTGCTTAATTAGATTTGTAACACTGAAATCACTAGTGGCTTGTAGCATTTGCTCATATCTATACGAGTTTGTTAAGCTTAAGATATCAACCGATGTATTTTGATCCTTAGTGTTTCCTTCCTCTTGAACAGGTTCCACATTTGCACTTCTTTGGCTTGCACTTCCCTTATTACAAGTTTTTAGCATCAAAACCAATATTATAACTACAATTATAATGACACCAAGTCCACCAAAAACTCCCGCCAAAATATATTTCAAACGGTTGCTGCTCTTTTTTGGGACTGGAGGTTGCACTGGAGATATGGGATTCCCATCAAAAGGCAGACCAATCTGAGCATAAAAAGTCCTGCAATCATTCAAGCTCCTTTGATCTGGGAGTCGAAGAAAACAGTTTCTTGATAAGAAAGTTCTATTTCCAGCATGGACATCTAAACCTTGAAGATAGTTATTGGATAGATCAATCAAATCAAAAGTTGGGACAATGGAAATAAGGCGTCCATAAAACCGATTATTTGAGAAGTTTAATGTGACACCAGAAGCATTGGAGAACGCCGAGAGGTCTGGAAGATTGCCAGTTAAGTTGTTGCTAGATACATCAAGAACAATGATATCTGTCAGGTTTATTATCAAATCACCAGGAAAACTACCACCCAAATCATTATTTCTGATCAACAATCTTCTTAATCTTTTTAAAAGGCCCAATTCACTTGGTAACGATCCAAGCAACGAATTCAACCCAAGATCAAGATCAACCAGCTGAGAAAGATCTCCAAGCTGTATAGGCACAGAAGAAGCAAGACTATTATTGGAAAGATTCAAGTAACTCAAACGCGAAAGTGACCCAAACTCAGGAGGAATCGACCCAGACAAGGAATTCGAAGACAAATCAAGAACTGTAAGATTGCTAAGAGCTGAAAACGAAGGCGAAATCGACCCCGTCAACATATTATGTGAAAGATTCAAAACTGATAAAGAAGAAAGCTGCCTCAAAGAATCAGGGATAATCCCTGTAAGAGAATTATCTGAAAGAAGTAAACTATTAAGCTGGCTCAAAGAACCAATAGACGGAGGAATTGGACCTATAATTGAGCTAGACCTTAGGTCGAGCACCTGGAGTGCACTAAGGTTTTGCCCTAACCACTCAGGTATCGACCCTGGTAATGAAAATCCTGAAGAATTAAATGAAGATAATCGAGTACAATTCACCAAAGCATCAATGGCGAACCTAGGGTTATGACGCCCAACACGAGTTCGTCGTAAACCTGACAAATTAACTCCGGTGACTCTGCCATTACGGCACTCCACCCCGGTCCAATTGGTACATGGGTCAACTTTCTTAGGCCAATAGCTAGCTCTGATCCCTAAAGAAGCTCGGAGATCGAACAACGCCGTTCGTTCTACCCTTGAACTCAGTGGCTCCACCTGAGTCAACACCGAGTTAACCAGCAACAACAAGAAGATACAAAAATGGAACAATACCTTGATCAAAGCCCCCATGATTAACCGATTAACGAAGACCTCTTATTCCAGTTCAATTGTCATACCACTTGAAGTACTGTAAGCTTCCTGTAGAGCTGACATTATTCACTGTACGCAATGACCCTCGTACAGATGAACAAATTGAAAACAAGGGTCGTCGATCACACAACCATAATCTGTGCATATCATAAATGGGTAATACCACGAATTACTCCTCTTTGTGCAAATTCTTTACAATTCAGGTGCAAAAAAACCCTCTTTTGGATGAATTGAAAGCAACCCAAAAGAGCATTTACTGTAGATGTGTATAAATAGATATAATACAGGTATACAAGGGATATATTTCTTCAAGGGTGAGGGTGATACGGGAGCTTTAATGGTTGTGCATTAATGGAAGCACCATGTTGTCAACAAGAAAGGTGAAGAACAATAAATGGGGATGTGGGAGAGCCTCAAGTCTCTGGGAACACACAGTTTACTGCGTGTGTGTGTGTGAGAGAGAATGAGTTCGTTGACTGAGGGATGAAGAAGAAAGTGAAACCTCTTGTCCGTTGTATATCGTGCCTATTTGATTGTATATATGTTGTTGTATTGTTATCGAATAATAAAGCATGAAATTTGAGGGGGGATAAAATTATTTGTAGCTCGAGTGTTAGAAGCTTTTTTTATTTTTTATTTATTGAGCATCTGAGTTTTACTTGTAACGGGTTGATGTAAAGTAATGATCTTGTAGAATTAAAAACTGGTTATATGATGTGTATGAGCTGGCATTTTGAAAAAATAATAATTAGAATAGTCATTTCATTTGATAGTAGCTAATGACATTTTGATTTAGTGATTAAAGTTTTTTTAAAAGTCATTAATGAATAAAAGCTAACATACTAATCATTAACATACAGTAAAAAGAATTAGATTGTTTGATGGTAAGAACCAAATATTCTTGAAGGCCATTAAGGTTCAAATATGATTACGAGTACTACTTTAGGGGGTTCCGTGTTACTTTTTAAAATAAGAAGAATGACCAATAACTAAGCATTATATGATTAAATAATAATGCATTATCTACCTTCTAACCCTATTATATTATTAATTGATTAACTGGATCAAACTCAGTTTATTATTTTTTTTGTGGCAATAGATAAAGGGAAGCTAAAATATTTAGTATATAAAAACAAGACATGTTTAATCAGAATTACTTTTTGTGGGTAGTAAACAATAAGTATTATTTAGTTGTGCTTTTTTGTTTTATTGGTTACAAACGATCAATTTACATCACAAGGATATAATCTAATATTTACATGTAGCATTTAGATATTATTTTTGTTGGTAGAAAGATACTAGAGGTTCGTGGGTTACGGGTTTGACGGGTAAGCAAGTTGATGGTTAACTTGATCACGTGTCTGACATACATACGTACGTACGTACATAAATAGGATATATACATATATATATATACACACATATATATACATATATATATACATATATATATATATACATATATATAATTGAAAACCATGTTTATAATTGAAAACAATGAAAATCATCACCATCCAATCAAATAATTTATAATTGATTTAATTTTTTAACTGTTTAATATATATATATATATATAACAAACAAACATACCCAGTAAATCACACTTAAGAGCAGGGTCTGGGAGGGGTAGTTGGTGGCGAGTCTTTCCTCTATCTTGGGTGATAGAGAGACGGCTTCCGAGGAGACCCCCGGCTCAATAAGGAAAACAATAACCGTAGCAATCATAATATACGGCATACAACACACAGGTATAGATCACATAAAAGCTCAAAGAGTGTGTACAACAAATAAGCAACAAGAAACGCAAGAAAGGGCAGATTGAAGAAAATAAGGGTCCCGCAACTAAGTCTACGTCTACTCTTCCTACCCACAGATCCCGCTAAAAGTCCTTAACTTTAATTCTACGCCTCCACGCACTCCTATCCTCGATCATGTGTTCAGAGAGGTGCAAGTCTACCATATCTCGCCTAATTATCTCATCCCAAGTCAACCTAGGTCTACATCTACTCCTCCTACCCTGTTGATGTTCTCTACTGCTCTAACGGGTGCTACCATCGGCCTCCGCTTTACGTGCCCAAACCATCTTAATCTTCCCTCTCGGATTTTATCTGTGATACTAGCCACCTCTAGCCGCCGTCAAAATACGTCGTTTCTATTCGATCCAATCTTGTGTGGCCACACATCCACCTCAACATTCGCATTTCCGCGACCTCGATTTCTCTCTGGTGCGATTTCTTTATGGCCCAACAGTCTGTTCCGTATAACATAGCTAGACGTACTACCACTCTGTATAGTTTTCCCTTTAGTTTTGCTAGGAACCTCTTATCACACAGTATCCCTGATGCTGATCTCCGTTTGCACCATCCTGACTGCACACGATGAGCTACATCGTTGTGTATCTCTATGTCCTCCTATACGTACAAACCTAGGTATTTGAACATAGACGTCTGTGGTACCGTCATACCCTGGATACAGATTTGGGTGTCCTCTTCATCCTCACCACTAAAGTTACAAAATATGTATTCCGTCTTAGAGCGACTTATCCTTAAGCCTCTGCGCTCTAGTGTGGCTCTCCACTATTCTAGCCACTCGTTAAGCACCATTTTAGATTATGATATTAAGACAATATCATCCGCAAACAGCATGCACCAAGGGACTGGCTCTTGTATAAACTTAGGTGTTGTTTGTTTTTTTTGTAGAAAAACGTCTGCAGTCTGCAGACCACATCTGCAACAGAAGAGGTGGACCAAATGTATGTAGTGTGCAAGAAAAAGACTGTTTGTTTTTTTAACGTCTGCAGAATGCTGAAATATTTTGTAGTTAAACTAAACCTATTTTTAAACTTTAAAAATAACTTTAACATTAATATATAAATAAAAGTCATACAAATATATTAAAATATAAATCGCTAATCACTAATCATACAAATTGAAATAACAAATCATACTATACAAATCACAAATCAAACCAAATACTATATCAAATCACAAACCAATAAATTTGTTATAACTATACCGTACATTAGTTAATGGCCCCAATTAACAGGTATAATGACCCCAAGTCATTACACAAAAAAATACCAAACAAAGTGACAGTACAAATAAATCAATAATAACTATGCTTTAACTATACAATGTGATTATTATTTGTAGGGTGGTGGTGGTGGAGGAACATAAAATTCAACAGGATTATGTGATCTTTTTTTCTTTTTTTTACAGCAAATGAACAAAATACTTATAATTGCGATTATCAAAACACTGCCGACGGCAATCCCGACGACGGCGCCGGCGGAAATTCCCGATGAACTATCAGACGACGGAGCTGCCGGAGAATTGGAAGAATCGCCCCTGGGCGGCGGCGGAGATGGTGTAGTTCATCCCGGAGGAGACGGTGGAGTGTTGGTCGTAGTAGGTGGCGCTGGAGGAGACGGTGGAGTGTTGGCCGGAGACGGTGGGGGTGGTGGGTTAGATGGCGTAGACCCTGACAGTGGAGAAGGTGAGGATGATGATGGAAGGGTGGTGGCTGTGTGTAACACCCGGCCCCTCGCATCAACAATATTGTCCGCTTTGCCCACGAGGAGCTCACAGATTTTATTTTGGTTGCCCGGGTGAAAACTTTCCAGGGAGGTCACCCATCCCTAGATTGCTTCCACCTGAGCACGCTTAACTGTGGAGTTCTCCTCTCATCCATAGCCAATACGCCCAAAACGCGTTGTTAATATTAGAGACCAGACATTCCTTATGAACCAAGAATCTCTCCTGTCCACGGCCGATGTAGGATATGTGTAGGGTGTCACAAGCACCTCCTGTTTGGACTTATCGTCCTCGATGAGCCCGAGAAGTCACCATCCTTGGTGAGGTAGTCCCACACCCCGAACGGCACAAGAGTGGCTCTGATACCATTCTGTTACACCCGGCCCCTCGCATCAACAATATTGTCCGCTTTGCCCACGAGGAGCTCACGGATTTTCTGTTGGTGGCCCGGTGAAAACTTCCCAGGGAGGTCACCCATCCCTAGATTGCTCCCACCTGAGCACGCTTAATTGTGGAGTTCTCCTCTCATCCACAACCAATACGCCCAAAACGCGTTGTTAATATTAGATACCAGACATTCCTTATGAACCAAGAATCTCTCCTGTCCACGACCGATGTGGGATATGTGTAGGGTGTCACACTGTAAGTGGTGCCGGTGGAGACGGTGAGGATGGGGTCGGAGGACGGTGGTGTGGAAACGGACGTTGGCAGTTGGAAGGCGATAGCGTGGAGGCGGGATCGGAGGCCGTGACCAGAGATGAGTGGTGTGGTGGGGTTTGGATGGTTCAAATGAAAGAAAACAATGTCTGGAAGAAGAGAAGAAAATGGGGTAAATCAGAAGAGGTTGTGAAGACATTAGAAGTGGTAGCACCACATCTTCTCCGTGCAGACGTCACGAAGACGTTTTTTAATGAAACGTTTTCCAAAAAACAAACAGTCTGCGAACTTAAAAGCTCTTCCTGCGTCTGCGTGCGCGTGGATGAAGAGGTGGGAAAGAGCTTTTTTCAAAAAACAAACACCACCTTAGTCATCTCATCCAACACTCTTGTATAGACTTATCATGCACCAAGGGACTGGCTCTTGTATAGACTTAGTCATCTCATCCAACACTATATATATATGAAATTGAAAACCATGTTTATAGTTGAAAACAATGAAAATCATCACCATCCAATCAAATAATTTATAATTGATTTAATTTTTTAATTATTTAAAATATATTTTAGTAAACTTCGACCTTCGTTTTTAGGTCATTATATATTATTTAGTTTAAACTTCAAGGAAATGTCGATGATGACGCAATGACTTATGTATACATCACTTATATGAGTTATATGTACGTAACTATTAGTTGTACAATTTGGTAACACATACGTACATATACATAACATTACATATACGTAACCCTCAGTTGTATACTTTGTAACATGAACTTACATATATGTAACTATTGGTTTTCATCGTTTTTATTTATAACATGACTTTTAATGGATTCCTCTTTTATATATATATATATATATATATATATATATATGTGTGTGTGGTGTGTGTGTGTGTGTGTGTGTGTGTGTGTGTGTATGTATGTGTGTGTATAGGTGTGTATAGGTGTGTATAGGCAGATCGGTTAAGCAGTTGGTCCAGTCATATACCCATGATCACCCTAATGGTCGGAAATGTCAAAAACTATAATGTGATGGTTATTTATAAGATAATCACAAGTGATTGTGGTGCAATAATAAACATATTAAATCAGCAACTAAGCTTAACAAGAAATAAAAGATATATAAGATATATTTTAATTATTATACTTGTAGTGTAGACTTAAAATAAATAATAAAAGTGATGATAACATCAAAACTATCAAGTATCGGCAATGTACTTAGTTAAACTGAAAGGACATATGTTATTAACTCTAAAACCTATTAACAATTTAAAATATAAAAGAAAACGCTGGAAGTTTAAATGTAGCTTTCTAATTCTTCTTTTCGAGGAACAATAATAAGGTCGTCAAGAGTTGATGTATTGGTTGGTTGTAGTTTTGATTTTGAATATTATTTTTTGATGGCCAAAACCATAGGCATATGAAATGGTTACAAAGGATAAATGAATGGCTTCATTTGAGTTATTTCTACATCTAATATGCTTTTTGGTGGGGGCGAAAGAATTATTATGATTGCCATAACAAAATTAAAAAGGCAGTAAAAGATATTTCTAAGGGTAGTTTAGTAAAACTAGTACTCTGGTGTGTTATTTATCATCTTATATTGTGTGAATAAAATATAAAGAAGAAAAGTCACAAATAGGCAGGTCAATAAGTTTTTGGTCTTCAAGAAGGGTCAATGATTTAAATTGTCCGCTAGTATTTTACTCCACATGTTTCAACCATAACACAAATGACATGTGTTTTTATCTATTTAAAATTTTAAGAAAGTAATTATAGTTTAACAATTATTTTAAAACAAGTTTTTTGCCCCTTTGCGGTCTAATGGTTCGATTAAAAGGACGTAAAGTTGAGGTTTAAGAAAAAATTTAAAAGTCAATAAGTTTTAAATCAACTGGTTTAGAAGGAGGTATCCTATAACTTTCCAAAATGAATGTCATGGGTTGAAGTTTCATTAGATGTGATATGCTTCTAGTGGGCGAAGGGTTTTACTACAGTAGACCTTTAGGTGGTGGGTTTCCCTTGGAATGGTGGACGAGCCGGGTCACCAGCGTTGTCTGTGTTCATGGGCGTGGGTGGCCTTTCGCCATTGGGTTTACCCGGGTGACCGGGTTTTAAAATTATTCGTTGGCCATTAAAAAAAATTAAAAATATTTAATAGAAAATTAATATTTGACGAAGGAAAAAAAGCAAAAAATAAAAATAAAAAATAATGTAAGAAAGATCACTTGATAAAAACATCGTTTGTTTGTTAAGAACACGAGAAGTAAACACTTCAATAAAAGTTTGTACTAGCATATTTAAGTAGACAAAAACCTTTAAAATTGATCATTTTCGTTTTTTAACATGACGTGTGGGTAAGAGTCATTCAAAGGCTTGCGAACCTTACTTAAACTGCATAATACGAAAAATAAATACGTGATCATTTAAAGTGACAAGAAGAATTTGAATTTGATACCTCCTCATAAGGGCTATCTGTGTTACGTGATAAACATAAATTTATAAGTGTTCAAGAAATAGTGGAAGTTAAGTGTCATTTGATAAAAGAACTATTTATATGTTGAAATATCATCTTATGAAATTTGGTTGCCGACAATATTCTGTGTAGAAAAATGTATAACATATATTATGAATTTCATGCAAGAGAATTTCGATTAAATAATTAAAAGCATTGAGAGGCTTTCAAATTTGAAAAATTGGTTCAAACTTAAAGTGAGAAAGCAAGACATCCGTGATATACGATTATGACATGATGTATGACAATTAAAAAAACAAAAAATTGCAAGTAAACGACATTTTTTAGGAAAGAATTTTAGTTTGGCAACTGAACATCGAGTCATTGACTTGGTCTCGATCATATAATTTAATAGTTTAATAGATATGTCCTCCTTGACGAAGAAAAGGGGTAACCTCATTATCGGCATTCGAAATCACCTCAAAATTTATTTTTGATAAAATATATTTAATAATTGGGTTATTAACCATTAAAGTATCTATAAAATTACTTAACTAATAATAAATGAATTTAATATAAAATAAAAACAGATTTTTAATTGACTAGTTAAATCCAACCACAAGTTGCTTGTGACAGACGTCATAGCACGGATAATCCATCATAGCCATATGTTCATCAACAGGGGTGAGCAATATAGGTAACCGAGACCCACTTGATAATACCCGAGCCAACCTGATACCCAATATGTGGGAAAGATAATACCAAATCCGGGAAATGGTGATTATCAAGGTCGGTCCTTCTGGATTAGAATAGTTCCCGATGGCGATTTTGAAACTTGAAGAAGATTTATTCTAAATGACTTTAGTTTCAGCTTCAATTTTGATTGTTTATTAATACCATAATAATATAGTGATTTCAGCTCTGTAACAACAATCTATGAAGGTGAAACTCCATTTAATTTTTCATTTCAATACATTAAGCTATGTTATCTATGTCTTTGTTGTTAAAGTATAATCTTGGTGTATTTTTTTGGGTTAAAGATAAATTTAAGAATCAACCCTTGATTGGTCTAGCAGCTAGCTTTATGGTATGTATTTGTTTTTTTCATTTTATGAGCGAGTTGTTATTTTGGTGTTTTTATTTCTGACTCTAGTTATTTGCTAGATGGTTCTTAGTAAGAATAAAGTTGTGTTTATTGTTCACAAAAAGTAAAATTATATACTTGAAAGTTATTTATGTATTAAAATCCCTATAAATTACATTACTTGACCACATACTAAAAAAATAACAAAAAAGCAACTCAAGGGAGCGAGCCTAGGAAGTACCACGTGGTAAAATAAAAAACTGGAGCACATAGCTTATATTTGTAACATGCGGATTGGCCAATATCATGCCTATATTGTGACAAAAGTGATTCTGAATTCGATACACTTAAGATAAGTCGTATACGAAAGGGATATTGACAAACAAAACATTGAGAGTTGACCAAATAACAATCTACTAATAATTGATGAAATACATGATGCCCTTGTAAATTAGGTATAGCAATGAACTCAATTTTAATTTTAATATCATATAATACAAAACATAAAAATCTTAGTTTTGATTCTCAGCGCATGGGCGATGTGCATATATTTCTTTTACACCTGTATTCGTAATTCATTGTTGTATGTTTTAAAATGTTGATACAAAAAGAGTATTAAACTTTGTAACGTGAAAATTAAAACCATCCAGTACCAATAACAATTAACTATTGTCCACCCTTTTTGAAATTGTATTATTATCAATAGAGAGGAACAAATTTTAAGAAAACTTTATTCAGTTTAGCTTTCAAGTATCAATAGTTGCTAAAAGTCATATGCTCGTTTATGCGACTTATCGTTCAAAAGTTATAAAAAAACATATGAAAAGTTATCTAATGACTTTTATGTATATATCACACAAATTTATGTTTAGAAATTATTTTTTTAAAGATATTTACCGCTTATAAAGTAAATTAAAATATTTAAGTTTATTTTTGTTTTTCTCATGATAATATAGTGTTCTAAAATGAACCTCCAAGGGGCATCTAACTACCTAATATATAAATAAGGTCATGACAATAGTGGAAAAGTTGTATCATCTAGGACATCATGTTATAATCAGTACAACTACAATAATTCCTGTTACATTATTAAGTCTTAAGGTATATTTTATTAATAATTTCATGAAACAAAATATCACATATGACTTTAAAACGTATTGAATGTACAAAGAACAAAAACAACATACAAAAAAAATAAAAAAAAGTTTTAGCATCCGCACCTCGATAAGTGGATCCCTATTACAAATTTAACCCAACTCCACTCAAACGAGACATAAACCTATAATATTTTAATGTTTCTAGGATAGATATAAAATCAAGTTTTGTTAAGTTATCATTGTTGGTTTCTAATGCTAACTACACCTAGAGTTATGGAGCTTTTAGAATCTATACATACTGACAAACAATTATTTCTCGACAACTATTTTTTCATAAACTAAAAGGGTTTGGTAAAAATAATATATTTTTAGAACGAAACAATTGAGCCTTTTCCATGATATTTCATCATTTTGGTTTGTTATATATATTTTTTTATCATTTGGTTTTAAACTTCTTTTTTTAAGATACGTTTTTTCTAACGGCTAGTTACTTAATAGTTGTTAGTATCATCTAGTTGTTAGTATCATCAAGTTAGTAATATTCACTCATGTTACAAATTTGAACATTAGACCTAAAAAAACAGAGCCTCTCACCTCCCTCTTTATATTTTAAGATAGGTTCACAATAAGAGTTAGTTTCCTTATACTTGTTATCAATGGTGTAGCATTATAGGGGCCGGGGGAGGGGGTTGGGGGGCTCCCTTGTTCAAAAAGTAATATTTCTTTCACAAAATGGATGTTTTCATTACATAGTGAAGATACAATTAGTGACTCCCGAGATAAATATTGTAGAGACCAAAAAAATTTGTTTAAGTAATGATTAATAATAACAAAAAACAATTCATTATTTTGTAGATGCCATGACACGTCTATAACCTTTACATAAAATATAATAGGGTCTTGTCACCTTTCTTTTGTTTCGTTTAATTGAAAATATTCACATCACTATGTACTTCAAAGGTGAAATGGAGTTGTGTGGCTTATATGTTATGGGTAGACAAGTTAAACGTATTATGTTTGGTTTTGTGGTAATACAAATAACATATTACACTTTTTGCTATTTTATGTTTATACTACATTTCAAGTTTTATTTTTAAGAAATGGTTCAAATAAAAAAAGGTAATAAATATAAAAAATGTATGAAAAATCTCAATAATTAATCTTTTTAGTTAATGACTGATATTAAATAGAAAAAAATATTTATAATGGTATTTTAAAACATAATCACTTTTGTTAAAACACAATAATAAAATGTATCATGGTGTTATCTTGGACGTAATGAGTTTTGAAAAACACATGGTAGAAATAACATCATTATATACCACTAATTTCAATACACAACGATAAGATAACAACAAGATTTATATATATATAAAAAATAGACAAATTCAATTTAAATAATCCAAACTATTATTCATTGTGTGATAATAATCTATACAATTAATTTGTCCGGTAATAATCCCAACTTTACTTTATTACTAATGGTAATCCTAGTATTATAATACATTTATACTTAATTTGTATTTACTTTAGGCTCGATTTAGCTTGTATATTTTTCATTTCATTCATAATCATTATTGCAAATGAAGTTGAATGCAATTCAATCGTACAAATTTAACAATTTTGTTAACGACACTATTGTTGGTAACAAAAGTAAATGCTGAGATTATTACTAGTCAAATTAATAGTATGGATTATTATCGATCAACGAGTGTAGTTTGAATTATTCGAATTTATTTTGCATAAAAATTAACATGAAACATAAATATCAATGATGAATACATTAATAAATGATGAGAAATTTTGACACAATAACTTCACGTATTTAACATCATGACTAAAATATATATTGTTTAAAATAATGAAAGAAAACATATCAAACCTATAATATTTCTTAAGATTTATTTATTAATTATCATTTTTAGTATAATCATATATTTATTTTAAGCTAAAGACATAACAGAACTTGTCTTTTATATTAAAAAAAGCTTGCAAGTTTTGGACTTCTCAATAAAATCATCTGCTTTGACGTTAAATGAATGCATGTGTCATTTTTGTGAGACCAAATATTCATTTTATACCCAAATGACCATTTAAGTAATTTCTTTCACTTTTATATTGTCTCTTTTTATTTTTTGTATAACGATAATAATATTATATTAAATAATATCTATTATCAAATTTTGTTTAGTCTAAATAACTATAAAGGTGTTAGATAAAGTAGTTTGAACTTTAGTAAACGAGCTGCTCGGTCAGCGGTCAACGTGTTTGATATGATTGTGTTATGTTCTAACTGGATTCGTGGGTTTTGACCCAGACCTTAAATTAAAACATATTGACCAAGAGGAGCTACCCCTCCCTTCACCGACGTCCACTCCGGCGACGACGACTCCGATTACGAAGAAGCTAACTTCAAATCGAGAAGTTCTACGACGACGATGACGCGACGGAGGACTTGCTGGCGACGGAGCAAGGACGAGGAGACATGTACAAATATGAGAGAGGGGTGGAGATGGAGACGTTGATGAACGAGGTTGAGAGAAAAGTTTCGAAGGAAGGTGTTGAGTGGCGGTGGCGGTGGCGGAGGGGCGGAAGCGGTTGGTGGTAGGACAGTGGCTGGAGTAAAGCTGCGGGAGGTGGTGGCGCCATACGAGGCGGCGATGGAGAAGATGAAGGCGGAGATGAAGAACAAGGAGGTGGTGATTGAGAACTCGAAGGAAACTCGACTTTTCTTTGCTTATAATCGTGCAAAAGGGACACTCTATGATGCGAAAACTCGGCTTATTCTTCATGACAATGGTAATTGTGTTTTTACTCCACACATCCCATTTTTTATTATATTTAAATAAAGTGTAAATAAGTATAGTGTATATGTTATATGTTATTTGGTGGTTGGATGTGCTTGTTTAGTATAAAATTGTATAATAAGATATTGGTTGTTTAAGTGTTTGGTAAATTTAGATGATTTGTGAAACTGATAAGTTAAAGCCTAAAGGTGTATGATTTGTGATTTTGAGATTTTATCATTCAGCAAAGTCAGTTAAATACTATCAAACAATTAAGTTTTAATTAAATACAGACCCAATCAGAACTTTTAACTAGATTAGTTTTTAATTCAATTAGATATTAATGAATCAGTTGTATCAACCAACTCCTAACTTAATTGTGTGGACACTCGGTGCCTTCTTTTAAATTTTCACATGCAAACTACATTTTAGTTTAACTCTCATTATTTAATTTGGGTTTCACTTTCATTGTTTTAGATATCATTTTAACTTTTTCTAAGTATCACTCCTTTTTTGTTTCTCTCATTTTTCTAAAGATATTTAATTTAATTTTAACTTTCATTATATTTAATTAATTTTTAGCAACCCTTTTCTCTTTTAAAAATATAACATTTTAAATGATTTAATATGTTATTGTTGTAATATTTAATAAAGTAAAATTTTAAACGCAAGATTTGATCTTTTGCCGTAAATGATTTTTCAATTTGGCTTTTGTGTTGGTTAAAGCATTTTATGATGTACTTTTTTTAATTATTATTGACTTTCAAATATGTTGTTGAGACTTGCTTTTTTATTTGGGTTTTGATGTTTAACTAAGCATTCCTCTTTTATTTTGAATTATCTTTTATAAAGCTACAAATATTTTATTTTGAACTGCTATTTTTTCAACATTTTAATGTAATTTGGCGGGCTAAATACTAATACACAAGTTGTTAAAACGAGTCCTATAAATTTCTAACAATTCATCAAAATGCCTAAGTATACCCACTAGTTACTATTATTGTAGAATAAGCCAACCCATCGACACATTCTATGTGTTTTATAATGGAAGGTCGCTATCTACCATTATTTGCAACCACCACGAATTGCCAGAAACTACAAGCAACGTTCGTCATCTGAAAACCACCAACCATAAACATAGCCAATCATTGCCACAACACCTCTAGTACTTGAAACCCAGGTCAAGATTGTTGGGATGCACTACCAATCGATGTACATATAAGGATACACTCACCCCACACCATTTTTGGTCACCATCATTTTCACAAACACTAGATTTTGAAGAACCCTTGGCTGATGAACGCCCTTGGTTTCACAAACCCAAGATCTTATAGAGGGGACATTAAATCGGCAAAGAAGTGTCGTGAAGGATCTTGCCAAATGGAACAACACTAGATGCAAGTGATGATGGTGGTTTAGGGTGATGGAGGGTGACAACGGTGGTGGTCAGCCTGTCATATAAACTTAGCAAAAACGTATAAGCCAAAATTCAAATACTATTAGATAATTACATAATCAAGCCCAATACAAGCTTAGAAAATGAGCATGAATGTATATAGATGAACAAATATGAAAATGATAACTCATTATCTAAACAAATATAAATAAGCGAAAACTAAAGAACTTAAATGAAATTTCATGAACGTATATGAATGAACATGACATGGCTTCTTGTTTTAAAAATTAGCGAATTTTACATTTTTTGAGTTAACCGTTACACATACTAAGATTACAATTAATAATGTTTTGTCAAGTTACATCAAAATAGAAGATAGACGGGCAACAAGCTGCGCCGCCACCCCTTTCTGAATAGCAAATCCTAACCTTCCAAAAACAAATCCTTGCCTCCCCGGGTTGAGCAATGGTTGTCTATGACCCGTTGGACCCTAGTCAAAAAGTTGATAGCTTCTGGCGTTAGGGAACCAAATGTATCAAAGGCAAGGGAACAAAAGCGTGCTGGTTCTCTGCGCAAGCTTTAGCATGTTTATCCACTTTCTTTGATTCTGACTTTCTTGCTGCTTGACCAGCTACAAAACCGTTTTCCCGTAAACCAACCAAAGGGGAACCCCTGTGAGGTCCACACAAGCATGTTTGCCCCCAACCCAGCCAAAGACGAGTAGATCCGCTGGTCGCAAGTAGACATCCCCTCCATAGGGTCCGTGAGGAAATTCACAGGGGCTTCTTTCTTAGCAGAAATCCCAGCCCTTCTTAGGATGTCCCCCAAAACATCTCGTACCCAGTCATGCCGATATTTGAACCCAGGTAGCTCTTTACAGTGAAGGGCGTGCTCCCCATATTTATCCATACAAGCTTTACGACATATCGGACATGTTTCATCTTCCGGGTACATAGGGATCATCAACCGGTATTTGAGAATTGCTCTATATTCTACTGGAGACATGCACTGTCCCAACCCTTCAATCGGGATAACGGTCAAAAAGTCCTGAGCATGGGGGCCCTTCAGGCACTCAAACACCGCCTTTTGGCGGGATGACAAAGAAAAAACTTCTCCCAGACTTTGAGCGATTTTGCTAAACAGAGCATTCGCCAAAGTTGTTTGTGGCTTCGAGGGGACGGTGTCCTTATTAGAGAAACCGCCAATATCCAAGTCTGGGAGAAGGACATATAAGCGTTCGAGCGCCTTCTGATAGTCCGGGTCAAGCCCGAAGACCCCACTGTTTCGAAGGATATGATCTTGTAGTTCCCAAGACTGAGCTCTAGAGGCCACAAAAGCATAAGCCCCAACATCTCGAGCTGAAAGGAGTCCCAAACCACGAGACACATTGGCAAAGATGCCAAACGCCATTGGAGATCACCAAAAAAAGGGCCACCACCCACGACTATGTCTTCTATAGCCTCCCTGAGGCCATCATCGAACCGAGATACCGCATCCTACATCAAATGAGGTTGACAAGTGCTCAACCCAAAAAGTAACTTAGCTTCTTGTTTATTTGTTTAATTAAATGAAAAAAACTTGTTCATGTTCTTTTGTTTATTAAAAAACAATATTTCACCACATAATTTCACAAAATGTTGGGATCGTCTACATATCTATTCATAACTTATCGACACCAACAAAAAAAATTAATAAATTAAATCGAGTTTTTAAATTAATGTTAGGATGAATGTTATGAATTTGGTTCTGAAGGGTTCTTTCACATACAACCAGCAACAAAATGTCATATGATTTACTATTATTAATATCGTTGCGAAGGGTTTTTATTTATATATTCAAATCGTAGTAAAGTGGGGACAGCTACACATGAACATACGGTATTAGATTCATTGGGCCCTTAAATTAGAAATGAAAAAAAATGTATCCAAAATAGTCGGTATTATGATTTCTAACTAGAATAATCGCCACAAGGAATAATTGAATTCAAATAAAAATAATCAATTTTTTATGTGTAGAACTCATGTTTAAGATATATAAGTTAATTAACACGAAAATATTCATATTCAAAGTTTTTAAAAGCTATAAAGTGTAAGAAATATTAGAATATTAATAAGTGTCTTTTTGATCAACATTAGATTGAAGGTAAAATTGACAAGGCTCATCTTCTTAAGTTTAATCTTTTTCTTCCAAAGGCAGTAACTTTTAGGTTTCAATTACATCATTTAATTTTAATAAATTTAAACACACGAACCAAATCCATAACAATAAAGCAATATTTAAAGTTAAGTGGTTTTTATACTAAGAAAAAAAGTGTGAATTACTATCATAGAACACTGAATAAACTTAAACTATCAGCTAGAATTTATATCTACATATTTATATTATATTAATAAAATACTAACTTGGTTGTCACATGACTTTTTCTTAAAGTGTTCGTCTAAGATTTATTCACGTGTTATCATCATAATGAACTATTATTTTAAACAAAAATCAATTATGTCAAACATTCCAAACTTAATCTCAAATTTTAGTTTTTTATTTTAAATAATAAAAATAAAAAATCAATCAAATCAAACTTTACAAATTTATTAATATAACTAAATAAATACTTTTTCATTTAATATGATAATAATATCCTAATAGTCGAAAAATATTTTTTTTAATTATCACAACCCAATTCTTAAAGTTTTCATATCATATGATTTTTAGATATTACTAATATTAAATATAGTTACATTATATTATAAACATATTTTTGTTTTGACATTGGATCGTTTATTCTATCCGTTAATTAGATCACATTATTAACATCTTTTTACTTTAACCTAACACTTCATAATTTATTTAACTCGTGTAATACACATGTCACCAACATAGTATTTTAAATATTTTATTTAGTTTCCAAAATAAAAGGATAAAAATATGATTACTATTAGCTTAAATATCCCTATTATTTTATTTATGAAACGAGAAGGAAAGAAATATATATTTTTTTGGGCGATAAATGTACGAGTCTAGTTCGAATGATAATTGGGTTAACTTATTTGTTTTCTAGCTAAAACCATAAATTGCTGAGAAAACCTACCTACTTAACTCAAAACATATTTACTCAAAACAAAACTTGAACCTATAACCTCTCAGTACGTTAGTTAAATAAACCTAACATCACCCTAACTTTTTAATCGGTTGCATAGAAGAAAGAGGATAACAATTCTTATACCGACCCGAGTGTCCCAAACACTATAAGATGAGATAAGGTATGTCGACCAAACTATTAGAAAATTATGAATTCATTTTTGAGAAAAGGAAAGGACTAATTATTGATTTACGTATTTTTAGTTTTTAAATAACAACAAATTTGGATTAACAAGTTGGTTATTGGTGGAACCATGTTGACCCGTTCTCGTTGACGAAAACCACGTTGTATTTTGGAGGCTTTGGATAATTTAGGCCCACCGCCGTTTACGCTGCAAGATTTCATTGGTCCGACGTTACATCACGCAAAAATCACAAACTTTATCATACTTTTATTTTAATCAAAGAATTAGTATCCGATCAAAAACTGCCAACATCAAATTTCTAGTGGCAAGACACAGAATCTTTCTAAAATATGTACATATTCATACCTGATATAAAATAATGTGTAAATCACATTATTGTTTATAAAATCACATTATTGTTTTTTTCTGCTTTCTCTTTGTTTTCCTTACATCAATAATTTTTTACCTTTTTTTTTTCACATGTTTAACGAGGAAAAACGATGAAAATTCTCCGGTCCTGGGTTTTTTTGGTCACCGGATCGTAAGGCTGGTATTCCTGCTCGAAAAAAAAACCCACCGGATGTCACCTCATCTCCCGGGTGGCTTCTCCCGGTACCACACCGTATGCCTTTAATTTAACAAGATTTACACGGAAGTTTAAGGATAGACTAACGGAATTAATATTACACCCATTCTAATAATTTTAAGCTTGTTTCGACCCAAAAAACCCAAATTTGAATGGTTTGTTATTTCTTGATCATGTTCTCAACTGGTTTGGCAAGTCCATGATCTCCGCAACCGATTGACATTTTAGGATGTTAGTTGTATCGTTTATTCGACAAATCCCAACTCCAATTCCATTACGGAAATTCACCTTTAATCCTAACGTCCCATGAACACACCTAAGAATCCAAGCTACTTGTGGAAATTTGAGGTCACCCGATCCCCATAAAATAAGCGTGAAAGAACAAGCCCACTTTGGTGTGTTTATAAGGTAAAAAAATGCCCGTTGAACACGTTTTACTAATCACCACATTCAAAGCTTCCATGTCAATGACGAACATGTAAGGAGAAAGGAGATCACTTTGTCGAACACCTCTTTGAGTTTGGAATTCTTTTGTAGGGGAGCCGTTATCTATAAAAGAAATTTTAGTGTTTTAAAAATTAATTAAAAAAAAAATAACTACAAACAATTTATCATCCAAATAAAAATATTTATCGAGTCATGTAATATTTTAGCAAACAAAAACGCGGACTCCTTAAATATGGGCTCCATATTGGGTTTCACATATAGGTAAACCCATACATTTTTTGTTTGTTTTAGTGGGCTAGTACCCTTGTAATTTTCGTTAGTATTATAACAAACTTTTTTTTCGGGCCCAACTCTTTATCTTTTCCCAACACTCCCATGGTCCAACACTCCAACTAGGGCTGCAAACGAACCGAACGAACACGAACAAGGCCTTGTTCGTGTTCGTTTGTTAAGAAATAAACGTGTTCATGAACTGTTCACAAACACTTATCGAACGAGATTTCTTGTTCGTGTTCGTTCATTAAGAAAATGAACATGTTCATGAACTGTTCACGAACACTTACTGAACGCAAACGAACACAAACAAAAGCAAACGAAGACAAACAACTGTTCATGAACATGATGAACACAAAAAAATTCATAAACATAAACGAATACAAATTATTATAGATTTATTTTAGAATAAAATTTATATATTTTTATTACAAAGATTACACAAAATTAATAAAAAATAATAAGTAGTTAACATATATATATATATATAAATACTTAATATAATAGTCATAAAAATAACTGACACAATAATTAAGAATATAAACGAACATAAACAAACACTTATCGAACGTTTACGAACGAACACTAACGAACACATTATCGAACGTTCGCGAACATAAATGAACGAACGCGGGTTGTGTTCATGTTCGTTCGTTTAACTAAACGAACGGAATTTTGTGTTTGTGTTCGTTCATTTACTAAACGAACGAACATAACGAACTTCCCGCCGAACGGTTCACGAACTGTTCGCTGAATGTTCAATTCGTTTTCAGCCCTAAAACATTTAATATATTTTACAATAACTTTTCACATTTACTATACAACAATTAGACAACTAGTTACTAGTGGGTGTTTGGATTTTTGAAATAATTATTATTTAAGTGAAATTTTCGAATACATAGTTTTCTAAAACTAAAAAAAATTAAGAAGTATTTCAAACTATCAATCTACTTAATCAATGGTTATATTTAAATAATTTTTTATTTTATTTTTAAATATATTATTGTAATTTGCTATGGTTTCTTAAAATAAATTTAAATTATTTTTTGACTTCGTTTACATAATTTGCTACCACTTTTTTCAGTAACGTGTAACCTTTCTCTAAAACTTTATTTTGTAACAGGATTTGATATGAAGATAGTTTATGAAAAAAATAAATAGCTAGATCGATGTAACTTTTACGTTAATATTATGACCAAAGTCATTTGCTATAGATCTATATATTGCAAATCTTATAACGGAAATCTATTATGGTAAAATTCCTTCGTAAACACTTGTTTTGTAGTAGGGAGCGGGGTCGGAATTATATTTTTAGGGGGACGAACTCCTCATATGTTAAAAAATTTACGTTAGTAGATAAAAAATTTACACTACCAAGCAAAAAATTAACATCATTGAAAAAGAGGGGGGGGGGGGGGGGGGCTCCCCACCCCGGCCCCTATAATACTTCGCCAATGGTGGTGATGGTATGTCACACCATGTTAGGTTTTCTCAATCTTCTTGGGTCAAAGAGACGATTAAATGACTCGGATGACGCATAACTATGACGTGTTTCTTCACGAGAAGCTTGCTATATGACACAAACGATTGATCTTGATGCTTCATTTGAGGAAACTAGCGTCAGTTTTAAATTACAAAAAGTATACATATAGAAGTTATGATAACGGTATTTTCTGCACGCGCGCGTTTGCGCACGCCCACACACAAGTATATCCCCTAAGCTAGGGATAAGCGTTGATCGAATTGTATATGACAGATGGAGAAATAATGATTCTTACAAATCTTTAACGAAAAATACTCATAGGCGAAGCTTTTGTGGGGCCAGGAGAGGCCCAAACCTCCCTTTTTTTTAATAGTGTTAATTTTCGGCTTGATAGTATAAAATTCTAGTCTAGTAGTGGAATTTTTTAATAAATATAAAGTTCACTCTTTTAAAATAGTTTACTTTCACCCCATCCATATTAAATTATGATTCAAGCTCAACCACTAAAAATACTTTTACATTCATATATACTATATTGGGCAATACATATAGAAGTTACGATAACGGTATTTTTTGCACACTCGCGCTTGCGCACACCCACACACAAGTATATCCCCTAAGCTAGGGATAAGCGTTGATGGAGTTGTATGTGACAGATGAAGAAATAATGATTCTTTACAAATCTTTAACGAAAAATACTCATAGGCGAAGCTTTTGTGGGGCTAGGAGAGGCCCCAACCTCTCTCTTTTTTTCAATAGTGTTATTTTCGGTTCGATAGTATAAATTTCTAGTCGGGTAGTGGAATTTTTTAATAAATATAAAGTTCGTCCTTTTAAAATAGTTTACTTTCGACCCTATTCATATTAAATTATAATTCAAGCTCAGCCACTAAAAATACTTTTACATTCATATATACTATATTGGGCAATACATATAGAAGTTACGATAACGGTATTTTTTGCACGCGCGCGCTTGCGCACGCTCACACACAAGTATACCCCTTAGGCTAGGGATAAGCGTTTATGGAGTTGTATGTGACACATGGAGAAATGATGATTCTTTACAAACCGTTAACGAAAAATACTCATAGGCGAAGCTTTTGTGGGGCCAGGGGAGGCCCCAACCTTCCTTTTTTTGAATAGTGTTAATCTTCGGCTCGATAATATAAATTTCTGGTCTGATAGTGAAATTTTTTAATAAATATAAAGTTCACTATTTTAAAGTAATTTACTTTCGCTCATATCCATATTAAATTATGATTCAAGCTTAACCGTTAAAAATACTTTTACATTTATATATACTATATTATATATACTATATTAGGCAATGCCATATCCTCCTAAAAGGAGAGGTAGTCATTGCGGCACCATTATTCATTTTTTTAACTTTTTTACACATAACAATCAATCATACATCTTAAATAAGTGCTCCATTTACATTTATTTAGATGATTAATTGTTATGGCACTCGTATCCCCAAAGCAACAACATAATTTATTCTCTCATAGTTTCATTGCTGTCACTTGCACCATAACTAGACATAACATGGTACTAAGAGTCTAAGACATCCTATTTGGAAATTAAATATATCAATTTAATCTTATTATAACCATCATAATCTAACACCAACAACATACAATAATATTATCCTTATAAAACCACCTTTCAACAACACACGATGACACTACATACACAACCATCATTTCCATTTATGCAGAAAATACTAGACAAATTTTATTAAACTGCCATCAATCACCATAATCCGAACTCATTTCTTTTTGTCGCGCTGATCGCTTCCTTTGCCGTCGGTTTTGTACTTTGGCAGCGGCACGCTGCCTTCCTCTATAGCCTTGACATCATCCACAAGTTTTTGGTAGTGAAGCTTGACCTCATCCACAGTCTTACCCATTAATTTTGCTATCTTTTGAAATCGATCAGGGTCGTTATTGTAGGTGACTAACGAGTTCTCAAACATCTTGTTTTGCTCCCACGTCCAGCTAGAACTTGAAGCCATTAGTACAATGCAGAGAAGGAAATATGGTACAACTGATGTGTGAATTGAATACGCGCATTTGCCTCTATTTATACACAAATTGGGCGCGTAGGGGGCACGAGAAGCGCGAGGGCTTGGTTTCGTATGGATCAATGGTGGATGGTGCTCATTGTGATACCAACAAACTGATTTGTAACGTTTTGAGAAAGTGTTGGATTTTTGTGAAAAAGCAGTGAAAAGGTCATTGTGAGTCGCTAAGTTTGCGGGAAAAGAAAGAGGTTGAGTGGGTGAGTGAAGGTTGAATGTAACGTAAAAACAGGTAGAATATTATATTATATTATATTAAATATTAATTGTTTTGTTTAACTGTGGGCTATGAATTCTTATTTGGCAAAAATGAGGTTGAATCAGTCTAGCAGAGGCTCTAATTTGGCACAAGAGTCACGGGCATACAATTTAACTTATTAAAACATTATATAAAATATAAATTTCTTGTAGGTTGATACTTAACTATGAGTACACTAGCTATTTTTGACAATATCTAGCATGTTTTTACATGGTTACGAAAAACAAATTTTCTTAAAAGAACTAACCACTGCCAATGGTCAAAATATGGCCGTATGATATCGGTGAGAGATGGGGAATATTCTCTGGTTTGAGAGAAAAATCAAACTCAGAGATAGTTTGGTTGAATGAAATGAAATGGAATTGAGAAACTAGTATAATTTCAAATAATTATGTTTGAGTGAGTAATGAAATGTAAAATCGAAGAGAATGTTTCACCTCAAATTCTATTTATTGTTAGATTTCAAAATCCTTCCACTTAGAGAGGGAATTTGAAATCCCTCAACTAAAGAAATCTAAAGTGAAATATTTTTTTGAATTTTACATTCTATTATCCACTTAAATATAATTTATTTGAAAATTATACTAGTTTTTCAATTTCATTTTATTCTATTCCATTCCTTCCAACCAAATGTCCCCTTAAGTCTAGCGGCGGTGTTTCCACATGAGGAACTTTTTATCGCTTCGAGATTCACGTTCCCCGTACACGTCGTCAAGTGAATATTCTAGTGTTACAATTAAGCACATTCCCGGAGTGTGGCACGATGATGAGGGGGATGTTGCGGAGAATAAATAAAAAGTTATAAAAATATAATAGTTTTTCCATTTATATTATAGAAACTTATATCTGTAATTACAAATGCATATGTATACTATATGATAAAAAAACTAAATTAAATGACATCATTATAGCACAAAAAAATTATTTTTTCGCTCATCTCTCTTAAAAACTACAAAAATCATAAATACAATCAATTTAACTTTACTTTTATACTAAAAAAATTCCAAAAAAAGTTATGTTGAATATATATTTTTCTTTACTTTTATCTATTTATAGCTTTAGTTCTTTTAAAATTCTATTATTATACATATTTATGTTTTAAAATATATTTTTAGTAGTTGTCTAGTGTTTAAATATTAGTAAAAGGTATAATTACCAACCATCTTATTTTGATAATTTTTAACACTAAATTTATTTGTATTTTTTACTAAAAGAGACCGGACACAATCCTTACCAGATGTTTGAAATAGAAATGGCTAAATAAACTAAAGAATATGCCGGTAAAATTCGCATTAACTTATGCATAAAACTTCATTGTAACACATGAATGTCCATCATTAATCTAATAAAACCTGACATGTATGTTTTGACAAGTTATAAACAAAATCTAACTCAAAAGCTACATATATATACCTTGATCGGTAAACGTTCGCATTTATATAATTTTAGTAGGATATCTATATTTACCTAATACATGTTGTTATTGCAACTAAAAAGATATATTCAAGTTTTAATAATAAACTTGAGTGAAATCATTCATTAAAACATCTGTTTTAAATTATTGATAATTTAATATAATGAAGTCTTATTCATGTAACAAAATAATATGATAGTAAATATAGTTTTCTTTAATAGTATTTAAAAATAAGTTTATTATATACATGAATATTTATAATAGACTAAATATCAACTTTTCTATGCATAAGGTGTTGTATCTTATGCATAGAGTGTTGCATCTTATGTTTAGAGTGTTTTATAAAAGATAATGATTTTTTGCTTTTAGCCTAAAACTTTTTTACTTTCAAATTTAATCCCTTATACTTTTAGTTTTTCGTAAATTCCGTTTTATATTTCGTTCTAAAATTTACAAGTAAATTAAATACAACACAATTTGCATTGTGTGGTTCAACGTTCTTACATCTATTTTTCACATTTGACATGTTTGGTGCAACTTGAGGGTCCCAAATCAACTTGGTTAACCTTTTATATATTTTACATTTTGGTGTAATTTATCCGCATTAACACACCGCAACTTCAATATTGATGGTCGATAGCGGTGGTGTGACATTTTAATGATATTTGACATGTTTTTATTCCACCGCTGTAACACCGGGGGCTTAATTCTAGTTTAAGTTTATTTTTCAAGAGTAATGATTATGTGATATTTTCAAATCTTTAGTTTCAATAAGTCATATTACTAAATAAATTTATTTTAATATTTTGTTATTTATTCTTTAGTGAGACTTATTATTTTGGTTTCACTTAGTTAAAGTTATCTCTTTAAATTTTCAATATTAATGTTAATTATTTAAGATACTTACTAATACATACTTTTAACTACATATTATCTTACATAATCGTTTAACGATTGTAGTTCTTAATTAATAACTATTTAATTTAATATTTTATTTATTATATTCGTGTAGTATACAGGTTTCGAACCTAGTAAAATATAAGATTTAAACTTGTTTTATACTCAAAAGTGTATATATTAAGTTGTTACACCCAATTTTCTCGTGCTTCTTCTTGCAGAAACGTTTAGAAGTAAAATACCTTTAAAACTTTTTCAAACTAAATAAGTACGTAATACAAAAAGGATTTTTGTTAAATTGTTATCGGCTCTCCGCTACAATTAGAAATGTTAACGATTTTTCTTTCAGCTTTTATTAAGAATATATTTTTACTTTCCTAATATGATATTTAATATTTGATATGAAATTTAATTTACAATATCATTATGTTATTATATATATATTCAATATAAGATTTATTGAAAATTGATTTATATTCAAAATAAAGTAATTTTTTAGTAATATAATACTTAAAAACTTTATGCAGGTAACACTAATACTAAAAATATGAAAATTAGAAAAACTGTTAAAATTATTTCCGAAAGTTTGTCAAATAAGTTACTTTACAGACAGATTTCTAGTAAAAATGTTATTAATACCATATGAGTGTCACTTCTCGGAAAATAATAGCGTGATCATGCTAGGAGCCAATACAATGACAAGTGTTACAAACTCTTTTTTACAAAATATTTTCTTTTGACTAATTCTCAAAAAGTATGATATTTTTTTTAGGGAAACCCAATTTTTAAGCCCGGTCACCCGGGTAAACCTATTGGCGAAAGACCATCCACACCCGCAAACACATACATCGTTGGTGACTCGGCTCGCCCACCATTCCAAGGGAAACCCACCGTCAAAATGCACATTGTGTTAAAACTTTTGACCCACTAAAAACATATTGCATCTAATGAGTCTCTAACCCATTACTTTCACTTTGGAAAGTCATAAGATGACTACTACTAAACCAGTTGATCTGAAACTCATCGACAAGTTTGATAGATGAAGAGAGAGACGAGGTGTGATCTTGTACATGCTAGGCATAGTGGTTAATATGCCACCACCTTTTTCTCGATAACGACAAGGGAGAGGTCCCGGTGATCTTGGTCAAAGTGTTGTAGGCAGCTACCCTACCGTTGAGTGTAACAATCATAAAATATTATTATTTTAATTTCCTAACTGTAACTATACAATCCTTTTTATACATTTTAACCACGCAATCTCTTTCTTCACTTACTGTTAAGCTATATACACTCACAGATATATTTTAGTATTTTTTTTGTCATAGATTCATCATCTTCAATTTCTGATTTTCTGATGAGTCTTTCAATGGTTCATTTGAAGAAAGTAATTAACAATCTTATTTTATCTATTTCTAAATCGCGGTTATCATGTTTGATGAACCGGAAACTTCAAGATGCAAATTCAAGATTATGCAAATTCTAAATCAGGTTAACGCTCATGATTATTTTTTATTTACTTTAATTTAATCTATTATTGTTTTTTGCTTAAAAATATTTTAATATTTAATGAAGAATAAGCGGAGTCCCTTGAATGGGAATCATTCCCACCTTTGAATGAGAGTTGAGTGAATATCAAATACGAGCATTTACAATAAAATCTTCATCTTCATTTTTGTAATTTAGTTAATTATCATCTTTCTTTAAATTTATTTTTACATTTTGTTTATTCTCTTACATCTCAGTTTAAATCTTTATTTTTATCTCACACAAACACTTATTTTTTATTTTTCTCTCTCTAAAATACTCATAGAATTTATAAAATTTGATTAATAGTGAATTTTTATATTTAGAGACATACTATTTATAAAACTCCAACATTTAGAGGTGGATATGAAGATAGAGATCATGATGGAGATGTAAAACACCAAAACATAATAAATCTCTAAATAATGAAGATGAAGACAGAGATAAGGATTTTACTACAAATGCTTTAAGAGTTATGTAACGTCTACATGAAAGAAAGATAATAATTAGTTATGAAATAATCACTCTCTCCTCTTATAAGAAAAATAGGGCACATCGGCCATTAGTACATTATAAAAAATCACTTCAAGTATGATACCTTTTATATAAATAGCTAGGTCACATCAATTAGTATTTATACAGAATCACTTCATAAAAGATCAAATGGGAGTTTTCGTTCGGAAATAAATGGAAGAAGATCCTTAAAGAGTATGCAAAGATCAAGGAAGACAAGCTCCGAGTGTCTATCCAATGTAACAAAAATTTACCACATAATATTTGATCTACTTCACATTAATGTATAGGCGTTTATGGAATATATGAACATGTGTATGCTTTAACTAAGATAAAAAAACATATACATTTAGTAGCAGCAGGGCTGCCCTTTTGTTAGAGGTTGGTTTTAGAGTCGATCCAACAAGTTTAAGTAAAAGCATATGTACGTACTTTAGTTACAACAACAAATATACTTATTGTTAGATTGTTGAAAGATATATATGCTCATTCAAAAGTTTATAATTATTCTGAACAGTTAAGGAAAAAAAGCATGCAATGCCTTGCATGATAAAAATATACCCATGCATCTAATTTTGCAAGAATCCAAATGCGTCATCATCTTCATCCATAAGAGCGATAACAGTTATTGTCACTTTCTCAAATTCCTCTCAACTTTTTATTCTTAGTGGCCTTGGAGATCGATAACATTTTTATGCTCCTTTTGCCTAGAATAATAATATCCATACACTATGATAGTGGCTGATGATGATAATATATATGATAGTATATGCTACATGATATGTGCACTAACAGTAAGTATTAACCTATCATAAAGAGATTTACAAAGTTAATATGCATTTGATACCAAATTCTTTATATTATTTTTCTACTAGTGTTGTCTGGTTAATCATCTTGAATTGGGCATTTGTTCTTCCCAGTCATACAAATAGTACGGTTTGTGATATAATTGTCCACTATCATATAGATATGTAAGAATTGTTTATATCTATAAGTGTGGACAATTATATATAATAAACTAGTAAAACTTCATTTGTAATGCTTCTTTCTTTCATTACCACCTTCAATTAGGCTAAATGCAAAATTGATAATAGCCATGTACTACCTGACTTTTCGTACCAACCAATATTATCTGTTTTGTTCACAATAAGTTTATGAATTGGTTTTGGGTTGCTATAGTGGAAACTTCATATGAGGTCGCGTATGTTAAGATTGCTGCCATCCTAACATGCTTACTGTGTATTAACTTCTCCACTTATTTACAACCATTACGCTCAAACCATGTTGTGGTGTTTGACATCGAATATTTTTATAGCTCAACATCTTTTATGTCCAAGATCTATGTGGATTTACCTTGGGTGCTATTTTATTTGAAATTAAATCATCTGAGACCAAATTTCTAATGGTCCGTCACAGGTATGATTTCCAATAGAATCATCCGACGGTTCACCTCATAGTAGTGTTATCGATCTATGCTCTCGCATTTCCACGCTACATAGTGCCAGTTAAAGCATTCCACAATTACCAGTCTCCATACTTGATGTTTGGGGTTTCACAAGAGTGGAATATATATCCGTAAATGAGATTTACAGATATTGCTTATGTCGCAAACAGTACTAACACATCTGTAAATGTTGAACCAAAAGAGAAAGAACATAAAGAGATTGCTATATAAAATGCGAGAAGTAATATCGTAAATGTTTTTTAATTGCCAAATCCATATTTTTCAACAAAATTTGGAACCTTTATATACTTTGTTAAAGGAACCTTTTAATGACGGAGTATACAGCTCCATTGTGCCATTTTGATGCGAGTCTGAAAACTAATGTTCTCTTTGTATGGAATCTGTCGGATTCATGATCTCAAATGGCCTTCATGCAAGTACAGTAAAATTTTGATATCATCCCCAAGCAACACTAATCATATTTTGCTTTAATTAACAGTGAATTACTTTTTGTTTTGCAATTCTTTTGTACATATCTTATCCATTAAATGATTTCATTATTTTGGTTCATATTCATTTACCTTTCTTCGGGTGCTCTCAGAACAACCTATCTACTAGGATAGAACAAAAGGTTTACTGTTATTTCACCCTTAATTAACAATCCCAACCTATAGCATTTCTATATACGTTTATTTGCTATCGTATCTAATTACCTGCAAATACGTGCGAGTGGTAGTTATCAATATTTTACAAACCGGACCAGAGAGCGAACTGGTCGTCCAATTAAGAGGTTTATTGATCGGACTGGTCGGATTGATCGAACCAGATTATATAAATTATTTATGTATATTGAGTTTTACAGAAATTTGTGAAAATATTATGTTTTTAGAGTGAAGTTACACTTTTAACACAATATTAACACTTAATAAACTTAAATATATATAATAGTTTATTAAGTTTAATCAGAAAATGAGTTTTTAAAAAGAGAAAAAATTAAATTTCAATCCGACCGATTCAACTATGAAATGGTTCAAATACATACAACCGCACCGGTTCCCAGTCCTACCTGTCCGACCGGCTAATCGGGTCCTAAAAACATTGATAGTTATCGACCAGAGAATTTTAGTATCGCTTTAAATTTTATTGGGATCAAGTAATTACAAAACTAGTCACTCAGACCGGAAACAAGTCATATAACCGGTCCAAATGTATGTATTTTAGAATGTTTTTAATTGAACCGGTTGGCTATCGGTTGGACCGGTAAACCGGACGTGTAGTCAGACTAGGTATTAAAACATTTATATCTTTAGTTACCAATTTATGATACATATTAAGTCTTAAAAGTGTAAATCTACTCTAAAACATATAGTATCTTCATATTTTGTTTCTGAACTTATATAGATAAATTATATATATATATATATATATATATATATTATATATATATATATATATATATATTGATATATGACGTCATCCAGTTTTTAAGTTCGATTCGACTGATCCAACCAATGAACCTCTTAGACAATCGTTTCATTGTCTGGTCTGGTTTTAAAAACTTGGTAAATCCATAACAGACACACCTTTCATCTTAATGGAGCTTAATACAATATATAACT
This sequence comes from Flaveria trinervia, assembly GCA_025506515.1. Classification (NCBI taxonomy): domain Eukaryota; kingdom Viridiplantae; phylum Streptophyta; class Magnoliopsida; order Asterales; family Asteraceae; genus Flaveria; species Flaveria trinervia. The sequence goes on from CM046452.1 coordinate 101,212,149, forward strand.
AGTGTTGTTTGCATGCATGTTTTCTTAAATGGACGTAGATGACATTTTCAAGGTTCTTTTCCAACTAGATCAATGCTAATGTACAACATAATATACAAACATCATTACGAAACTCCGTTTAGGAGCCTTCTTGATTTCAGTTATTTGATTGAACATGACAAAACTAGATATTACAGGAAGGGGGAAGAAGCTTTATTCATCAGCATTCTTTGTAGTTGTTACTTTTATTGCATCTTCAAGTAGCTCAATGAACCTGCTTCAAACAAGGCCTTGCATAAGATATATTGTTACATATAAACTTTTATAGATATCCTACACTTGAAATTAATGCACCCCTGATGCATTGGTAGCATATAACAAACTTAATTCTGAAGGAAACAAATGTAATTAATTAACATCTTAATACCTTTGCTAGAGCTGGTAGAATGTTTTAGCTCCACTTGTTTTATACTTTGGTAGAGGAACCTTGCCGGACTCTATTTGTTCTACATCTTCAACCAACAACCGATACAATCTCTTCACTTCATCCACCGTCATCCCCGTGGCCTTTGCAATATTCTGCCACCGGTCAGGGGTGTCCTTGTCATAGATAGCCAATGCGTTCTCAAACACCTTGTTTTGCCTATGGTTCCATGAAGAATTTGAACCCATATATATATATATATATATCTTAAACCTTGAAAACTTCCTTACAGAAGTAGAGCTAGGAAGGATATATATATATATATATATTATTAGTATATATTGGAACTGATGTATGTCACAAGTGTCATTGCCACCTCTATTTATAGTACTTAGAGATTATGTGTTGAGGATCTTTTACAAGAACTTCATAGTGGACACCATCAAAAACTTTATGTTATATATTCCTTGTGTTTTATTTATAAAATCAGATAAATTGACGGTCTGGTAAATTTAAAAAGGTGCTGACCTCTTAAATGGAAAATTTATGAGTAAAAGACGGTGTAACTTGGATAAACTTTAACGCTACGCTGTCATATATAAACCTACATGGACCTTTTATGCTAGAAAAGTTTTTTTCCCTTGTATGCCATAATCCACCAGTAGCTATATTATCTAACTAAAGCATGCACAAGATGTTTGAACAAATTAATTTACATCTAGACGTGAACTAAGAAAACTCACATCCTATACTCTATAAATACTTTTTCGTTATATTTTTTTGGAAAATGTATAGAAATGCTAAAAATCTCATCTTCATCCCATTCTTTATTTTATAGATGTGTAATATAGAATGTACTTATAACTTTTTAGGGAATTGATTCAATACAAACCTTAATTTGTTTATTTAAAACCATAATAACCAATCTTAAACCTTAATTAATAAGAGTAATGGATGAAATTTATGACACCTTATCAATTGAGAACTATTGTATTCATTAATCAGATTTAGAGCATTTTTTGTTATTTATGCTGTTTGAATTAAAAAAATTTTATAATTTTTTTTTAAACGGCCAACGAATAATTTTTAAATCCGGTCACCTGGGTAAACCCAATGGCGAAAAAAACTTTCATAATTAATGAAAAAAAGTGCAATGGCGAAAAAAACTTTCATAATTAATGAAAGAAAGTTGTTTTTTTTCTCACTATTATCACTAAGTAAAAATTTCATCTATTTTTCAATACCAAAATAATTTTGTATATACATTAGCATATATATATACACACACATATATATATATATATATATAAACGTATATATATATACATATATATATACATATATAGGGAAGGGTTCCTAAAAAAACCTCCACTTATGAGAAAACCAAAAAAACTATTTTTAAACTATTGATCAAGATTAATCAATGGTTTATATTCATCAATGGCAAATTTGTAAATATTTAATAGATAATTAATTTGCTTAAATGATTCAGGGGTATATTAGGTAGATTATAGTTTTTTTTTATTTTAGTAACAACCTAAATCCTTTAATCTCTCTCTCTCTCCAAAATCAAACACAATAACAAATTTATTTACAATCATATGCATTAATTTAAAACACAAACTCAATGTATATTAAAAGAACGAAAATTTTATTTGCAGTCCTTTTTGTATTGCATACATGCTTACGTATACGTAAACAAGTTCACATATATGTTTGTGTATATATAAACGTGTTTACGTATATGTAAACATGTTCACATATGTTCCTACATATATTTAAGCGCATCTACATGTATGATTACGTATATGTAAGCATGTTATGTAATCATTTTAACACGTATGCTTGCGTGTAAGTAAACTTGTTTGCGTATATGTAGGTGATCACTATTAAGAAGAAGAATAAGCAGTCAAAAACAAATATATCTAACTGGTATCTACTGTAATACAATGTAAGACCCAAAAACAAAATTAAAACACATAAACATGGACCAAACTAAAGTTTCATACATGCAAACCTAGGTTTAAACAAGTGATTATGTATTTGTAAATAGTGTTTTCATATATGTAAACATTAAGAAATACACATAAAAATCTTAAGCGAAACCTGTTTATCATCTTCTTGGATTTCATCTTCACACCAAGTAACCGAGTACAATACCATCTTTGGAGGTCGACTAATTTTTTTTGAATATTAAGCTTATACTTCATATTGTTTATCGGGTTCAGCATAGTACATCATCATTACTCAACTATTGCATATAGTCATCGAGTTTGTCATCAATACTCAATTGTTACGTATACGTATCTGTGATGTTCTATCATCATCTTCATCATTGTTTATCTTTGTTTGACATTATCTTTAATTAGTTCTTCGCTTTAATGAGTACATCATCACTACTCACCTTTTGGATATAGTCATTAAGTTCATCAATAATACTTAATTGATACGTATACGTAACCTTGGCATTCTACCATAATCTCATCACCGGTATCAATATTTAACTGATACGTATACGTAACCCTAGCATTCTGTCATCATCTTCATCATTGGCTCTCTTAATTCTGACATCATCTTCCTTGAGTTCTTCGCTTTCTTATGTTATTATCTTCGTTTCATCTTCTTTCTTTCGCTACCCTCTAACTTGATTTTGGTTATTTCATCTTCCTTCTTTCGCGAGTCTCTAACTTGATTTCATCTACATTACTAAGTTTTGACCTTGATTTCATGATAATCTCTTCCTTGTTGAACTTTTTTATCAGTTTCTTCTATTAGAATCGATCTATTCAATTGAAAAGAAACAATAAACAACTACCTTCTTGATCAAATGTACATAAGAATGTTGTAATCAGTTGAATCTTTTTCAAGTAGGTTATGTAGAAACAACTAAATACTCGAATGTGTTAAAAATCTATTTGATTGATGAATTAGTTTTTCAAAAACTATGTAATTGATTTACCTTGTTCAATCAAGGAGAAAAAGATGAGAGTTTAGTCAACAATAAATATTTACTATAAATATATTGTACACCAAATTACTAAAACACTCCTTGAAAATAATAAATAAAAACAAGTAATGAAAAATTATGATTGGCTAGATTTTGGTTTTCTTGGTTTTCTCAAAACTATATAGTTTTCTTAGGATCCTTCCCCTACATATATATATATACATACATACATATATATATATATATATATATACATACATACATACATACATACATACATACATACATACTACATACATACATACATACATACATACATACATATATATATATATATATATATATGGTAGGATTTAAATGAGAATCATATTTTTTGTGAGAACTTAGGAACTAATCTTAGCCACTCATTTTTCATCACATGCAAATCACATGTCATTTTCTCCATTTTTTTAAAACGTTCATAACTCTTTTTCACGACATTATTTTTTCAAAAAAACTTTACCATAAAATTCAGTATTTTTTATCTTTCCAACGCTTACCATATTGATATACTTTTCTAAAAAATCGTCAACCCATTATTTACATATATGTAAATTTAGTTATACACATTTGTAGTACTGTATTTACATATGTGTAAATCCGATATTACACATGTGTAAAACGAATTTCGTTAAAAATGAGACTTTTTTATTTTTTATAATTATTTATTTATTTATTTATTTTCTGTAAGAGGAAAGTAGGGGAACATTTTTGTGTTTTTATTTTATTTATTTTTATCTTATTTTTCAATTTATAAATTTTTAAATATGTTTTTGTTAATTACAATTTTACCATTGAGAACTAGTGGCTGAGATTGGTTCCTAGAGTTTTAAAAAAAAACTAGTTATCATTTTATCCCTCCTATATATATATCATAGAATAAGCATCTTTTATTTTTAATATGTGTATAAAATTACTATATTTATATTTAAGTTACCTATTTTTTTAAAGTTTACAATAACATGTGATATAATCGCGCTATTTTAAAATTATAAAGTTTTATTATCATGTTTTATGAAAAGTAACAGGCCAGTAAATTGTATAATAGCATTGTCATTAAAAAACACTTTAATAACACAATGTAGTTTGTATAATAACACAATCACTTAAAATAAAACATAATAATAGCAAAATACTTGTTTTAAAATACATTTTTGTGGAAATACCGATACTATTATACAACAAATAAAATTAATTCAAACATTTGGCCTTGTGCTATTATAACATCATTGTGTAACTTATATAATAGTATAGTCCCTCTCATTAAAACATGATAATACCACATGTAATTTGTGTAGTAGCACAATAAATTTGATAAACTAGGTAGCGCAATGTAAGTTACATTAATAGAATACTATATCGCACATTGTTGTATATATTTTTTTAATTTTATTTTTCTAGAAGAATATTAATATTATATAATATTAACGATAAAAAATCTTCTTATTAGAGTAACTAAGATTGCCACATGGCAACACCACATTAATTTTTAATAAATTTTTTTCGCTTCTTTTTCCTATCAAATAACCTCATTAATTACTAATTATATTATTTAATTATTTAATTTTACTAAAATATATTTTTAAAAAGATTAAGAAATAGATCTTTTTATTAATGTTTATTTCTAGAGAAACAATTTTTTATAAAAAATAATTTTTTCTAAAACATCATATTTTATTAAAAACACAAAATATTTAAGAAATACATTCTTTAAAAATGTTTTATTTTGAAACAAAATGCTTAATTTACTTTTTAGATAAAAAAAATTAAAAATTTAATATCAATTTTTATTAGTTATAGTTTTTAATCATACATAGTTTAAATCATATATTATATTATAATTAATAAAAATTTATTCTATTTAATATTTTATTTAATCAATCCGTGTAATATATGGGTTCACTAAGTTAGTTATTTATATTATGGTATAGTATTTTTAAAAATTATAAAGTGTATAAAGGTTATTTTAGTTTATATAAACGATAAAACTAATATTTAATAAAAGTATTAAGAAAAGATTTATAGGTTTGATAATAATACTTTTTTGTCTAATTATTACTTGATCTAAATGATGAAAATTGCTCTCACGGTTTAAGACAAACAATAGTTTGTAAATGATACTACAACTAACTCTTTGTATTTATAAAACAATTATTCTTCTTCTATATAATTATTATACACTTATAGAAAAATAAAAATTAAAAAATTAAAAGTTTGTTAGTGAGATAAAGATAGAGATGGAGTATGTCAAGAGTGAAGTTTTTAAATAAAAGAAACAATGTGTAAAGAAAATTTTATTTTTAGTTAAATTATATAGATAGAGAATAGAAATGAATATGAATGCTCTAATAAAAATAATTTTGGCTTATTTGAATTTAATTTTTTAAATATTATACATAAATGTATGTATATGTTAAATTTGTATATTAATTTAAAGTATTATAATTGTATGCACATTACAAATTGTAATATTAACAAAAACCGTATATTTGCGTTTTTCAGATTCAAAATAGTAGCTTTTCCATTCAAAATTTGCCACATGCGTATCTTAAAATTCACATATATGTTTTTTAGATTCAGCAACAAAACAAAATGCATCATAGATGGTTTAGCACTTGAAATTGCACTAGTTGAACTTTGTACTATATTCAACGGCTTATTATGTCGGTGATCATCGATGAATGGACTCACCAACGAGCATCCATAAGTGAGAATATAAGTCATAGGGAAGGGTCATGAGTAATATGTTTTTTGGCAGAATTTTCTCAACCTTTCTATCGACTGTTGCAATTTGAGTGTTTATTACGACTGTAAATTAGATCTTTTGTTTATATAATTAGGTTTAAATTGTTATTTGGGTTAAATAGGTTTTAGATGAAATAGTTTAGATAAACTAAAAATATAGAGTTTATTGGATTTAATTGGATCATAATTTTAATTGGCAAGTTAGTTTATTTATAGGTTTTCTTATTAAATATATTAATGTAAAATAAAAATAGGTTTTTTTAAAACTTTGGGCCTATCGAAAAAAAGGGCCCTATACGATCACACTCTTGAAACACTTAGGGCCTCCCCCGTCTTAGTACGAGGTTACTATGATTTCAAATTGTATTTGCAAATATAATACTTTCAAATATAATCCGACTCTATTTACGGGCATATATAGTGGCATATCATATCTATATTATATTTATATTAAATAATAAAAAGAAGTTTTTTAAAACACGTAGTAACTTCAGGTGAAATTTAAATATTTTTTCTCATCTCTTTCTATCTCCTATTAAATGAAAATGATTTTAAAAATGTAAACTAAATAATTAAATATAAAAATATAAATCTTCTTATTTTAATAAATTATTAAAACATATTAAATTACAAGATTTCAATTATATATTATCTTAAAAGATAATTTTATAATTTTATATTTTTATTATTTGTTATTTATAATTTTTAAATTTTCTTTATTTATTGCTGCATTAATAGCTAATGATATGTAACATACAAAATATCAATAAAGTCTAATGTTTTTAATATGTTAGAATTCTTCCAATCATATAATACATATTTTTAACCGTTTATAAGCATGTGCATACGCTTAGGATGATTTAATGAGAACAACTAAACTTTTAGTACAATTTTTTTTCCCTCCTAATCATGTACATATATACATATAGGCATGAGCGGACCTAGGTTAAGGAAAGGGGGTCCCCCCGGGTAAATTTTTTGTGTTATATGTATGTGAAAATTCCGAGCACCTCCTACAAAAAAATTTCTGGGGTTTACCACTGCATATAGGAGCATTACATATACTGGAATCTGAAAGCTACGCATATAGAATCAATACTTTTACCATTAAAGTTAAAGAAAACATAGATGCCAATATATAGCAGAATCTGTCATCTTTGTAAAAAGTTTAGCTCCTTTAGAAAAATTTATTTGAATATTGAGAAGATAAATTTTAGTGGATCGTGATGTTTGGCATCTTATCACGAAATATGTATATTAGATTACCTCTCGTTTCTTATATTTATGGGTATCTGTATAGCCTTATGTTAATGTAATTGATTTGAAGGGTAACGCATAACACTGAGAATTTGATAAGGATTTTTAGAAAATTTGTCAAAAGCAATAAAACATGTACAAAGTAAATAACCCTTGGTGTATATTAAATAAGTCTCAGATATGTTCTGTTTCCATTTCGACAAGATTTAGCTCGACTTGTTATTTTAAATAACTGATCTTCCAAGATCTTTTGCTCATATGGAATCTTTTTGAACGAAAAAAATACTATTAATTTTATCAATTTTGCTTAAGATTTCTTACGGATTTGCTACGAACATAGCTTGTTACGATTTATCTGTAGCTAAATCGTAGCAAAATATGTTCGTAGCAAATCCGTAAACGGATATTTTTCGTATCAAAAAATCCATAGGAAATACTTGTTTTTTTAGTAGTGATCCCAATGTATTTACCTTGCAACAAATTTCAAGTACAAGATTTTGATAAGGTGACGTGCATTGGTGGAGGCATGGCGTGTCGCATGGCTCGATCAGCATCAACACTTGTCCCCGCACAAGCGTGCAAAGGGCGATGCACACAAATTCATTTGCCATTTTTCCTTGATCTCTTGAGACACATTTTGATCCTTGATATTCCTCAATACTATAAACCATTTTACTACTCTATTAGAAAAAGAATTTAGTGAAAGAGAAAAATAGTCATCGACTCATTTCATGACTTTTTTTTACATGTTAATGATAATAATTAAACGTGTTAAAGTTTTAAAACTGTAAATACAATTTATAGTCTCCCAAAACGCAATTTTCTGTTGTTATTATTCAATTATAGTCAATTGTATCTGTATTTCAATAGGTTTTCTAATCATTATACAAATTTAGGCATGTTGGGATGTTTTGGCTTTTGTTGAACAATTCCGTAAAATGCAATTGAAGCATCGAATATGTTAGAACACAAATTGTTGATATCAATTATGTAAAACGACAAGTGACTCAATGATTACTGTCAAGCCAACTATATGAACCATAATATATAGAACTTATCATACAAAGGTGTGAGTGTATTGTAGTCGTCCTCTTGGGAAATATACGGAATATACCTTTAATTTGTCTCTGGGTAAAACTAGGAACTTGCAATCAAACAATAGCAGCAATGAAATAGTTCTATATATGAGCCAAAGATTAAAACCGAATGAGAACTGAATTTTTGCATGAGACACAAAAACCGAGCGAATGAGAGATCTTTATGATCGAAAAACGAATTATGTAACAAAAGGAAGAAGAATATGTGAGATGTTTTTGGGAAGGAATCGAATAAATAGTATAGAATTTATGTGTGGAAATTTATACGACAGAAAATAGAAAATTAATAATCCACTGGTGAACCCACCAAGAGAAATCAATGCATCTTTGTTTTAGTGCCCAAAAATGAAGAGACAAATAAAATAGATGGGTGGTTATCATAGAAACGATCTTGGATGCTCAAGGCCTTTTGGAGGCCATCGATCCAATGACTAGATGAGCACTGGACGAGAAGAAGAGTAGGCTGCTAGAGCCATTCTCTACCAATTAGCCTTGCCTACAAACATTCTATCAAAAAATTTAAAAGTATCCAACTATTTTTGTTAAAATGTTATTAACAGAATAATATTTATAATAAGCAGCAGTAATAGTAATAATAAAAAATAACAATAGACACAATGATGTTAATAATAATAATAATATAATAATAATAATAATAATAATAATAATAATAATAATAGTATAGTACAAATAAATAAAAAATGTCCATCTATTTTTGTTAAGTTGATAGTTCTTTTTAGTAAGTTATTTTAGTTGCAAGTAATATGATAGGAAAAAGAAAATGAAGAGAAGTCAGTTTGATTACAAATAAATTTGAAAAGAAAAGAATGAATAAAGGTTTGTGGCAAGGTCTAACCCTTAGACTTTTATGATGAAGATAAAAGGGTATGTTATTCTTACATCTATTTATTTTATTTTTTTTATTTTTTTATATATACATATAGATACATGAAAAATGATAAAGATAATAGAATGTTTTGATAATATAAATGAGTATTTGTATAATCCAACTTAAGATTTAAAAAAAAGTTTTAATTTGTTTTGATTCTTTCTGATTATTTATCCTTAACCAAGGAAATATATCATGTAGTATACGGATCATAATTTCATTGCTGTTAAATTAATCACTGCTTATTTTCATTACTGAAATATATCATGAGTTATCATTCTATCTATTCTCTTATGTTAGTATCGTAAAAGTTAATCATTAATTCACTGCTGTAAACCTTGAAATTTACAGACAAAACTTACGACTATTGACACCACATTTGAGATCGCATTTTTAATCACAAAACAACCGCAAACGGTCTTTAGCGACAGTTTTATGACTGAAAATACCATTTTAATTTGTAAATTGTCATTTCTCTAGGTTGAATTAGAAGGATACTACTTTAAGGTTTAGCGTTAATAATTCTTTCTTCTTTTCTCTAAATTGATCAAAATAATTCAATAACAATTTTAGTTAAAAAATATGTATTTTAAATCTATATATAATAATAATAATAAACAAATAAATAAGGGTGCCATGTATCATAATTTTGTGAGCGCTCATTACTATTCTCGCTTTTTCTTTTCATTTAATTATAAATTATGTTTTACCACTTCTCTTTTTTAAATTTCTAAATGAATATTACTATCATTTAGATTTTTTTATTCTCTTTCTTCATCTGATAAAAAAGTTTAATCTCCAGTTTCTTTTTTATTTTCTAAATTTTTATCAGAAAATATTCATTATTTTTAATTATTACACGAGTCTAGCACATATATGAATAGTGTAACCATACATGTGTTTCTACGATTAATTAACCTAAAAGAAATATGTGTCAGCGGATTTTAATTATAATTTTGAGTTAGTTTTATTTTTTCTTCGTAAGTTTTGACAAAAGTAACAATTTTTCTTCAAAATATTGAAAAATTAATTTATCATTAAAAGTTTTATAAATTGTTTCAATTTCAATCCAAAAGTTTTACTGTTTTGGATTTAAATTGAAACATTGATGAAACTTTTGGATTAAATTGAAACAATTTATGAAACTTGGAGAGGTAAATTGATGTTTTAATATTTTGAAAAAAATAATTATTTTTATCAAATTTAAGAGTTAGAAAATTGAACTTAAGTCTAGAATTTTTGGGTGTATTCTTGGAACATCATAGCGTTTTTCTTTTAGTTTTTTTTGGGTTAGTGGATGTTTTGTGATTGCGGTTGAAAGAAGCCCTTTACGTGGCAAGTTTACATTCGCCTGTTGTATACGTACGGTTCACGAAAATGATCAACTCTCCATAGTTAGTTTTGTTAGTGTGTCGTGATTGTGGATCCGTGAATGGTTTATAGTTATGAAAACTAACTTGGTTTATTGCTATAGAGTTTTATTTTTTTAACACATGTTCAAAACTTTTTTGCACTCATCTACTTTTTGTGCTTCGATCTCCTTTTTTTCATCTAATAATTATTTTTTCTACTTCGTCTGTTTCTTAATTATTCCTAAATCTTTAGTTAGTATTTACTTTTCTAACATCTCTTCCTTCATCTAATAATTAGGTTCCTTTTCACACTTATTTTTTTCACCTAATAAAAAGTTAGTTCACCGTTTTTTATTTAATATTATATATTATAAATAACTATTTAATATTTTTTTATTTAAAAAACTCTCTAGCCTGGTATAAAATGCATACAAACGCATACATGAATATGTGTAACCTGACATGTGTTTGTATGGTTAACCTAAAAGAAATACATCTAACCATATTTTGAACACATGCAATCGATTCGAAACCAACTATAAAGGGTTACCTTTTAACAAATGGTTTATAACATTTTAATGATTAAGAGGTAACCTTAATGTTAAATGGTTAAAAGATAACATAACAGACTATCTTTTAACCATTCAATATTAAAGTTACCTCTTAACATTCAGATACTATAAATTGTAGGCTCGTAGCCTCTTTCCCTCTTAGTTGTCATTAAAAAGCTACCAAACAGCCACTAAGAATCATGTCTGAAACATATTTAAACAAATATATATATATATATCAACCTTAATCTCATATCTACCGTTATCCATGGAGTATAATTAACTTGTTCATAAGTTTTGCCGCCAAGAGCATGCGACGTTAACATCCCGACGAGAATTCAGAGTCATATGGGGATATTCGTGGTGGATATTATTCAATAATGCATTAAAAATATAAAAGTTCGAGTATATTCCAGTGTCAAGGTCGGACGTCTTTTTCTTAATATTTCTTTTTGTTGTTGCGCATGTCGTCTGGTTTCTATCCATGAAGCCGCACTTAATCTTGATACTCTATAGTTACTGTTTGGCCCTTTTACTCTTGCCTAATTGCGTTTAGAACCCTCGGACATCAAATCAAATATATATACATACATGCATACGTGTGTGTATATATATACATTTATGTGTGTATGTAATAACGCATGTACTGTATTCGCGCGTTCTTGAGATTTTAGGTATCTTGTATGAATAGTTAAAATAGACTACAAAAAATAAACTTATATATATGAAATTTAAAGATTAAATTATAATGATAATAATTGTTATAAAAATAAACAATACAAAATTATAGAATCAAAATATATAGTCTACATGTCCGTCAGAGAAGTCCTCAGGGCCACCTTTTATATGTATATATACATGTTGAAGTGTTTTAAATATAGAGTTACAAAATATTGAAAGTTACATGGTGCTTTTGAAAATTAAAACCATGTAAAACTAATGCAAAGTCACTTATATAGATAACTTTAAGACAATTATTCAGCAACTTTTTATCTTCCATGAAATAACTATATATGTGATAGTACAAATAAAGCATTATATCGTGTTAGAGAGATGGAGTAGTAACAAGTCATAATGGTTTGACTACCAAGGTTAATTTCTTTTTCTTTATGTTTTTCTAGCTGATAAAAATAGTCCCCAAAGCGGATAGATTGATGGTAAAATAGTTACTCTTTAATCAATAGATTGATGGTAACGATGTATTCTTCAATTGTATGTTCAAATTCTAAAATATATAACTTTAGTGATTAATTTCTTTATAGTAGGAATTACTATTAAAAAAGTTAATAAAAACAAGAATTAAGCTCCTGTGTTGTGGGAGGCTTAAAACCATACAAAATAACACTATTGTTACACCATCACTAATGACCATTAACGCTGAAATTGCGGTCTTTTAATACGAAAAAATAAGACTAAAGCATAAAACATATAAAAATACAACTTATGACTCACACGTTGCGACGAACCTGTTAAAAAAGGAAAATAGATATAAAAATGATAAACAACAAACGTATGTTGTGTTGTGTTAACTCTTAGAATTTAGAACGAAACGTAAAGCGAAATGTAAAATTGATGAATCGCACATGCATGCTTGTGTCGTGTTAGTTTACAAAACGTAAGTGAAAATTTGCATAACATAAAAATTATAAGGAACCAAAGTTGAAAGTATAATATTTTATAAGATTAATGCAATAGATAAGAAGTTTTGGGTTTAAAGTAAAAATAATCAAATTTCAAAAAATTACTTTGCAAAATATGAAACCTTTGGGTTAAAATTGAAAAGTTAATATTTTTTTAAAAAACCTCTATATACATAAACATTAGATACAACATATAAAAGTTGGTAATTAATATAATATAAATAACATTATATATTATTGTAACAACAGATATATATCAATCTAATTATCTATTATTATAACAACAAATATATATCAATCTAATTATCTAAAATTAAATAACTAGTGTAGAAGGTGATAGATTATGACTTTAATCCATTATATATGACTGGTTTACTTTAGTTCATTTATATTCATCAGCGAAACTAGGTTAGAGAGTCACTCGACATCATCTTTTTTTGTGTTTCATATGAACATACAATACAAAATTCTAACGATGCAATATTTTTTTTACGACTGAGACTTTTTTTTTGAAAAAAATTCCCATCATTGATGAAATTAGAAAAAACATATTTAAGTAAAGTTTCATGTCAATTAAGAAGCCATAATTTTTCACAACTATTGATTAGTGGAAATGTAAGGTTTCTTTATTTAGAATTGGTTAGAGTATAGTGAAAAAACAATTAAAGCCTATTAATTAGCTTGTTAACTATTTGCATTTGTGATTAGCTTTAAAAATTAAAACAAAACTGTAAGATAAAAATGGTTTTCATAACAAAACACTTAGAACCTGTAAATATTTTTGATAGGCAAGAGCGATCTATACATGTGACTTTTGCAGAATAAGTGATTCTTATATATTAATGACATTGTATATTTATTTTTTTAACGATAATTTCTTTTATTTTATGACCTGACCCACCTTTAATCGATGAAAAATTATAACGTATGAGTTAAAATTCAATAACTAAAAGATACTAACACACACCAAATTTTTTTAATGGTTTTTGGCACTGTTTAAATTGTAACTTCCATAACAATTTGACACAATTAAATAACATATTATTCTATACCCAACACAAACTGTATTACAATTCAATCCCTCAATGTTATGAATGTTTGTAAACCCTTTAAGATTGATCATGAGACGGTGGTTGAGAAAGTATAAAAAAATAAAATTCTTAATATGTTTATTTCTCTAATTTTCCTACACAATGTCTCATCAAAAATGTTTTTTAAATGTTCTTTAAAAATGCCCCTTCCAGACAAGACGCTTGCGCCTCTAAAAACAAACGTGGATATCCGGCCAATCAAAATCGTACACATGACTTATTTAGTATTTAGAGTTCATTTTGTTGTGATTTTCTTAAAGAAAAAATTTAACAATAGTCTAGTTCCTCTATGATAAAGGTTGGTGTCCACGTTGTGGAGACGGACGTCCGCATCGTTGAGACCAGGGTTGTGGAGGCAGATGCCTACATTGTGATTTAAAAAAAACAATTAACGGAAAGTAGCCCATTACACAAGCGCTCGCACATGTCGTTAGAGGCGTCGCCGTTTTGGCTAAAGGGAATATTTTGTGAAGAAGTTTTTTGATGGGACAATTTAAAGGAAATATAAGGAAAAATGGACATTTGTAGAATTTTCCTATAAATAATAGAACTCCATGAGTTATAAAATGAAATTAGACCATAGTAAGAGGTCCTAAAGTGAAAAATTAAGCTTTCAGTTTCCATATAAAAGCGGCAAAACAAACCTTAGTTTCATGCACTATAACTAACAAGAAAAACAATGAGCTTCGAAAATTATGACCCTTGTTTCCCGGACCAACCGGTAGTTGATCAATACCTCCCAGTCTGGGCTAACCTTCCTACCTTCAGGTTCAAGCCAGCTTTCATTTGGGCCGAAGATAGCCCATCCGGTTCGCTAAAATGCTCGAGTCTCACCTACGAGGGACTAAACAACTCGGCTCACACAATTTCATCCCAACTTCTACAATCATTTCAAAGGGGCGATAACCTCCTCATTTTATGCTCCCCTGGGCTAGAGCTCGTTGAGATCCTATTTGGATGTCAACGAGCTGGGCTCATGGGAGTGCCCATCATCCCTCCAAACCCAACTTTTTCAAACGATGATCACCATCATCTAATTCGTGTTTTGTCTCAAACACGACCAAAAGCTGCTGTCGCCGATCAGTGTTACATTGAAACGGTCCAACAATATATTAAACACTCTTGTCCAGAAAATCCTCTCTCTAATATATTACGCGGTCTCGCATGGATACCTATGGAAAATCTTGTTGAGATGAATGTAAGCTCGAACAGAAGCTTACATTCATCTTATCAAGGTTGCAAGCCAGAGGATGTGTACTTGGTCCAGTACACCTCAGGTGCAACCGGGATCCCCAAGCCTGTCTTGGTGACCGCTGGAGCAGCCGCTCATAACGTCAGACTGGCTAGAAAATGCTATGATCTTCACCCGAACAGCATCATCACATCGTGGCTACCTCAGTACCACGACTGCGGGCTTATGTTTCTCTTACTGACGATCGTTTCAGGCGCGACTTGCGTGTTAACCTCGCCCAACGCCTTCATCAACCGCCCTAGGATCTGGCTCGAGTTGATAACCAAATTTAAGGCAACGTGCACTCCGGTACCCTCGTTCACATTACCCTTGGTCGTCAAACGGGGTTATGTTCATGAAGAAAAACGCGTTTCGATCAATCTAGCCACCATGAAAAACCTGATCATCATCAATGAACCAATATACCATGAAGCAATTAAACAATTTGTAGATGTGTTTAGCCCATTTGGCTTGAATCCTTCATCGATCGCCCCGTCCTACGGGCTAGCCGAAAACTGCACCTTTGTCTCCACAGCATGGAGATCACAAGTACAAAATAGTGAGTTTTCCATTCACAACAAGCTACTACCAAGTGCACGACTCAATTACGATGATATGGACCATGAGGAAGATCAAATTAACATCGCGATCGTAAACGAGGACACACATGAGCTTATGCAAGACGGATTCGAGGGCGAGATTTGGATCGCTTCTTCTCCAAGCAACGCCTCGGGTTACTTGAGCCACCCGTCATTAACCCAAGAAATATTTCAAAGCAGATTAAGAGGAAACTTCAGCCATGAACGCTTCATTCGAACGGGTGATCGAGGTGTGATCAAAGGCGTCGAAAGGTTCCTCTTTGTAACGGGCCGATGCTCTGATGTTATAAAGGTTGAAAACCGGGTCCAAACTCATGCTCATTACCTTGAAACCGCAGCGTATGAATCGTGTAAGAGGTTTCTACGAGGCGGGTGTATTGCGGCATTTGAGATTGATGGGAGTATGATAGCTATTGTTGCAGAGATGCAGAAGAGTAATGAGAATGATGAAAGTGTGTTGAAGAGCATATGTGAAAGAATAAGAGAGTTTGTGATTAAGGATTATGGTATTCATGTGGAGATGATTGCCTTAGTGAAGAGTGGAAGTATACCCAAAACGACGTCGGGGAAGATACAACGATGGCTTGCTAAAGATAGATTCTTGAGGGGTAATATGGATGTGGTGAAAGAGATGAAGTTTCATAAAGAAGTTGATGATGGTTTGAAGAAATCTTTTGGGAAAAATATGGTGATAAATCGAAGTGAAAACAGAAAGGCGTTGTTATACAGTAATTTATGAATATTTGAAAATTACATGATTTCTTCACGATAATCAAAAGAAAATGTTGATGTCTAAATTTGTACACCGATGTATTGTCATGATACATCGATAAAAATAACGGTAACTTAATTTCAGATATTTATATATAATATTCGATGTTTGTAAATGAGATACTCGTTGGCGCCAGAGGTTATTGGGTTCATAGAAATTGTTGTTAAAGAAGACAAAGGTGAACAAGTATGAATCTTTCAAACACGTACATATGATATCTGGACTCATTGAAATTGCTAGAGATTATTGGTTTCTCAGAAGTTGATGTTACAAAAAGAAGAAGTTAAGTTATACAATTAACTTGATCGACTTGAATAAATGATTGTTTAACATGCAATATATTATTTGAAATTTAATTAGAGAAGAAAACTAAAGAAACATAAGGATAATCGGAGGAAATAGAGAGATTTGGGGATTAATTCATCATGCTTTAACTGAAAGACCCACTTGGCTATTTATTTTTTATAGCCTTAGAAGAAAATTAACTAGACACACTAATAAGTTATAAGCCCACTAGATGAATTACTTGACCCACTACCAAAGTAAGTTGCTAGATTAATTGTAAGAACATGGGTAAACTCCCCACGAATCCACGATCATTTTCACATGTGGTGGAGAAGGAAGTGAGTTTTGACTATATATGGTCGGCCATAATAGAGATGGAAGAGTAGTGGTACATTACTAGCATCGACGGAGCTTGAATCGTAGTATAGGTGGACAGGTGGGCGCGGTGAAACTAAACTATTTTAATAGAGATTGAACTCTATATATATTAAAAAAATACACTACCGGGCCGAAATTTTACACTATCAAACTGAAAATTAACACTACTGACGAAAGAAAGAGAGGAGGGGCCCGCTATCAAAAAGCTTCGCCCATGACTACTAAAAAACTGACTGGCTAATATGCTAGCAATGAGTAGGAAATAAAGATTTTCGACTCATCTGCGACCCAAAAGACGAGTTGAAAAAACCCCGTTGGAAATTATTTGCAACGCTTTTGTGATGGACCGAAGAACTCGAACCTCTATTAGTATGGCATGTAAGGTGAGTTCACAAGGTTCTATAGTTGAGTTGGACTAAATATAGGCTGAGATACTAGTTACTTGACGAACCGGGATAAAAGATTAAGGCATAATTAAAAGATATCTTAGACTAAATCTATAACTCATGCCTCATGTTAAAATACTTGACTATTTATAGTCTTACTTTTAAAATATAAGTATATATATAACTAACCATTATAAATAAAATAACCATTTGTGTTTTTTAAGGGACCTATGTCCGATCAGGTGATACTGAATATTGATTTGGCCTCAAAGAAACATCATTGTTCTTAAAATGATATCAAATCATTTTTCAATGACACATTACGGCCGGTGAAAACCATATTATAAAAAGGATCATGGGAG
The DNA here is from genome assembly GCA_025506515.1 of Flaveria trinervia. Taxonomy (NCBI): domain Eukaryota; kingdom Viridiplantae; phylum Streptophyta; class Magnoliopsida; order Asterales; family Asteraceae; genus Flaveria; species Flaveria trinervia. Next base: position 101,230,173 of record CM046452.1, read on the forward strand.
GCTGTTATGCTATATTTCGTTGGGAAGAATGTTATCACGGATAAAAGAAATAGCCTCTTACTCAATTTTCAGCGGAAAAAATAATATTAACTTAATAAATGACAATATGGGAATGCGATTTATTCCATAGTTTGATCATATCTAACGCAATTCTCAAAACAAACACAAGACCGAATCACAGCATATTAAATCCAAAATATAAACATTCTTCTTAATAATGTTTCAATATATAGTTTAACTCCATCCGACTTGTATGAATATTTAACTAGTTATTTTACCTATAAAAAACTAATACAAACAATAACTGATATTTTTAAAATAAAATATTAAATATGAAAAATCTACGTTACACAATATGATTTTTTTATAAAAATCACAAAGGATATTGTTTATAACAAAAATGAATTGGGTTAACACGATAAAAAAACATACACATATCCACTTTTGTATATTATATATTCTCAAATTAATTATCTGAAATATACATGTGTTAGAAGTGAATAATAATCGTCAATATCTAAAACACTATAATTTCATAATATTTTTACGTGCATATCATTGGAATCTTTTTCTGAACTGAAATACAATGTTATCATAACCATTTAAATAAAATTTATACTATCTTCATTACATGCTTAAAAATATACTTGTCATTATTTTTAAAACAATATTTTACCGTCTGAGAGATAAAAGTTTATTCTTTTCACAAGTTTAAAAATTTAATACATAGATGAAGTATTTTCTTTTCAATGCAAAACCATAAAATATGTTTGTTTAATTATAAATATGGAAATTTTGCACTACACTAAATATGGGGAGAACACAAAGAATATAAATTATACATTTTTTAGTCATAACTATATTTAAAATAAAAGAAATTATAGAAATGGAATTATATTCGTCTCTAAAAAAATAAATTTCATTTATGTATATAAACTACAAATACTTGAGTCATGTGTAGGTTATGTTTCCCACATTTAATGTATACGTAAACAAAAAAAAATCAAAATACGTATGAAAGAGTTAGTTTAATGAGTTTATGTACATAAAATAAGAAGTTGAACATTTCTATATTTGAATTATGCATACATGCATTCATTTTATGTATGCAATTACACATTATATGTATGTATGTATGTACATTAAATCAAAAGAATTAGTGCAGTAATATTCATATTTTAAAAGTTAATGATTGGTGGGTGCTGTGGAGCATCTCTATGACACAAGCAGGGCGATTAATCAGCAATTACTGTATATGTGTTGCAGGTGATTGTTCACAGAATCACAGTCTACAGGTTACTGAGTGTATTTTGTCGCTTTATGTGAGCCCAACCCCTCATTAGATTCGAATAACTCTTATGTTAAATTTCCCTTTTTCTTTTCTTAACGACAATATTACAAGGGATAACTAACAAAATCGACACTTTGAATACCTACTTTTAAGCCAGAATAAATATCAACTTAAATGCAACATATGTGTGTTATATAATATCTCAGCCAGTCACACTGATGGAAACCGACCCGGTTCTTAGTAACGGGGCGTGAGTAACTTCACCGAATGTACCATAACCATAGCGTGGAGTACAACTCCTTAATCCGCACTACAACCAATAAAAAGAGAAAATTAAACAAATGAAATGTGGGAGCTAATAAGATACATACATATGTCAATTTCTAATTTTATTTAGATTTACTTTATTACTAGGTTAGATAGTTGTGTGTTATATGAGTTAAAATAATAAATATAAATTGTGAATATGTGATTGTAAGGTAGTAAAATATACCTAGATTTGAGAAAATTGAATCATGTTTTGCATTGAACCAGAGATGTTGTTTTATACTGAGTAATCGTTAACTGTAATTATGTTTGACTTCGTGAATCTTGATATTTTATAATTGTTTTCTTAAAAAATATGATGCTTAAAGTATTTTAATTAATTATTACCTAGGAATTAGATTTAATTTTAACAAATCAACTCTTATTAAATATTTTTATTAAAACATTATATTTATTTTTAGAAAAAAGTTAATTTGATTAACATAATAATAAATGAGAATTTATTAGTAAATGAGAATATATTAAACAGACTATATACTAATTTATAACTTTTATTGTAGTAAGTATATGTGTTTAAATCTTAATTGGACAATCTAGAAAAACATCACGTGCTTTTTAAAGAATTTAGTTTATTTATATAGATATGGGTTTAGTGAAGTATTGATATTAAAATATTTACTGCCTAGTGGCATCGCTTTAACTAACCCATAACGCAAGTCTTAGTCTATTTTAAAATAAACACTCACAAAACCTACTACCTAGAAAATGTCATATGATGTGAAGAGGGCGAGAAGGGTAGATCATAGTTGAGTGATGGAATGTATACTTTGGTCAATCAAAACAACCATTTAACGAAAAACACATGTCATGCTAGATAAATTATAGTCGGTGTTTTTCATTAACGGATTAAGATTTAACCAACTAAAATATTAACTAATAAGATCAAGACACGTGGTGTTATTTTATCGATGAATATAGTAGCCGGTTAAAATTTTAGCCGGCTCAAGCACGTGTGCGTACTTGGTGATTGGCTATATTTTAGCCCGTTTATGAAAATGTCTATTAAATTTTATTCAGTTTTATGTCATCATATTTTGACAATATATAAGCTCCGACTAAAATGATTATTTACCATTTTAGCCCTCAACATCTCTCTTTACCATGAAATATTGCATTACAAACTAGCAATTTTTGCCGCCAATGATGCATCTATATTAGTAATATTAGTGGATAAGTTAATAAAATCAAAACAACTTCTAGGTGCTATTAACCTAGGAAAAATAGAGAATATATGAACCTTAACAACATGGTTCAACCTAAAATGTTAAAAATAAACAAACCGTAAAAATATATAATGTGTGGGTTGGAGTGGTGTCAATTTACATCATAGTATTGAAGTGCAATTTGAAAATAACATATGGTCGGGAGCCTTGTCATCTATTATCTATCCATATGATAGTAGTTATTTTGGCATTAAGAATATACGAAAATAAGGGCAAGGATTCGTAAACGATCACCGTTTTGTTGGAAATTTATTGATAATATTAATATGGTTATTAATATTTAGTCAATAAATTAATATGTTAAATAAAAATTAATATGATTAATGACATTAGGAATAATAGTGTGATTGGAGGAAAGATTGTATATATTGTTTCCTAAGGTGTCAAACTAAGTGGATTCGTGAAGGGTGCGATGCACCCTTAACATGCACGCGCACAACGTGGGCATGTGGGCGCAATGCGGCGCTTTGATGGCACACTTTGACTCATAACAGTTTTCGTTACACGTTGACTAAAACCGACGACTCTTAATGAAGAATTAAATGAGCAGTTACAATTTCGGATTAAGGTGTCAAACTAAGTGGATTTGTGTTGAACACGATCCTCAGCTTTTACATTTTTGTTTCTTCTATTTCTGTAAATTTACCATTGTAAAAGAGATTGATAATCATTTATTTATGTTAATTTGTATTAAGTATATTAATAAAATTGTTCGAAATTTTTATTTTATATGAACGGTTCTTACACATTTTAAGGATAACCTAACCCTTTGATGCACGTGTTATCAATATGTGATTGCGTTGATTCCTTTCGATAAAGTTGATGGTGATACATAACACCAAGCGAATGATTAATCTTACTAAACTCATGAAAAAGGATTGATATTCTAATTCTAAACACCTTGAATATTTCTGTATTATCATTATTGATAAAATATTCCTATACATAACGGCCATAATCTTTCTCTCTATGTATGATTTAAGTGTGCTATAACTTTGTGAAACTCATGTCTTAAATCCATGCGTTGTCAGTTTATCCTACTAAAAAATCATATTCTACGTAGGTTCATATTGCCTATCTATTTAATTTTGTCAGCTAAATTCCTAAATGTATATTTTCAGCTGATACGTGAGTGAGATACCCAGGAATTATTTCATGTATGAATTCGACAACCAGTTCACATATTTTATGACTATTAATATGTTGTTCTTTAATATGATTACAAATATATAAAAATAATAATAATTTTTGATATTCTATTTACAAAAGAATATAATTGTGGCAAGAACTAAAGAAATATAATTCATATAAAGACTGTTTTTACACTAATGTCAACAATATCCATGGAGAGATCCATGGGTTATAGGTTTATAATGATGAGCTTGAAAAAAGCCTGCATCCACCAACTCGTAAGAAGATAAAATGTCGTTTTGGAAATTTTGAAAATTAAAAGCTCTTTGTAACAAAAGGTAGATCATATAAAGTTAAAAGGGATAATTATATTCTGGATTGTGTGATTGGAGATAATGTAAAGGAATGGTGGGGTCACATCAAAAATGTAAGAGATATCAAATAATGAACTATATATTTATCATTTTATTGGTTCAAATAATCAAAGATCTATTTGGCTCAAAATCAAAAGAGACCGTAGGAAAAATGGTTTAGGGTAAAAACTAAAAATTGGAGTCAAGGAGTTGAGAAAGCAGAATCAAAAGAGACTACTAATGAAGATTTTTTGTGAAATGAGACCAGTTTTACAAATCAATGTGGAAGAAACTCTAGCCTTAAAGTGACTTTGTCACTTCATTAAAGCAAGGTAACATATTGGGTTAAATTTATATTCCATTTACTAAATAGATATATCCCTTCATCGGCAACCCACAACACCACCGTCATCACCTTAACACCGTTAAGTTAGTTACCGTTAAGTCACTTTTAGTTAATTAAATAACTGTCATTTGTAAGGGTATAAATACCCCACTTGAATATGTCATTTGTGTACGTACGTATGATTATACAATAGAAAGTTTCTCTCAAATCTTCTTCAATTTTCAGCAAGTTTATCAATCTAAACCTGTGTTTACAAGTCGAATCTCCCAAAATAACATACATACATACATACATACATACATACATACATACATACATACATACATACATACATACATACATACATGCATGCATGCATACACGCATACATACATACATACATACATACATACATACATACATACATACATACATACATACATACATACATGCATGCATGCATGCATGCATGCATGCATGCATACATACATGCATACATACATACATACATACATACATACATGCATACATACATGCATACATACATGCATACATACATGCATACATACATGCATACATGCATGCATACATGCATACATACATACATACATACAAACATACATACATACATACATACATACATACATACATACATACATACATACATACATACATACATACATACATATACATACATACATACATACTACATACATACATACATACATACATACATACATACATACATACATACATACATACATACATACATACATACATACATACATACATACATACATACATACATACATACATACATACATACATACATACATACATACATACATACATACATACATACATACATACATACATACATACATACATACATACACACACACACATACATACATACATACGTGTGTGTGTATATACACACACATGTAATCGTAAATCAACTTGTGAACGGCCATATTAATCCTATATAATTACATTTGAATGCATTGATGGTGGATTTGCATTGTTGATGGTCGGCAATACTTGATATTGGGTTGGGTGTCGTTTGTATTTGTATCAGTGTTTGTTTTATCACTTTCTTTGGCATATATATCTCTCTTTCGTAAATCCAATCAATAAAGTTCAATTGAAGGAGTTACTAGATCCACCATTTGTGTTTAATTACTGAACATGGGATTCGTTATCCCCATTAATTTATGGAATTAGGGTCCCTTTCTATCACTCAATAATGAGTTTTCGTAAATCAAGTTAGCGGATCACCCAAAAATACATCCATTTCAAATAAAATCTACAAATGGTCGTATTTTGACACTAATTGTATTGTATTTTTTGATTTGTTAAAAGCTGAATTATATAATCAATGAAACTCTTACATGACAATTATGACATTGCTATTTTTTCAATTCTACCAAATCAAAAGTAACAAAAAAAAGTTATGTATGTCAGTTGAGTATTTATATATTCTATTAATAATCTAAGCTCCTAGTAAGTTTTATTTACTATATCTTATACTTAAGTGTTTCTTTTGTACGTTTATCTCAATGTTTAGTTCATTTAACTTAGACACTAGAGAGGATTAAAATGCTAGTTTTGAAAAGTGATATTAATTTACACAGAATATAGGAAGAATTAGTACTAATTTATCATTAACTTTACCCTTAAATTGGGCCATTGCCCCATAAAAATATGAATTAGGTGTTGCTCATATACGATGACGTGAAATAGGTGTTCAAGTAGGTCTTTTGGTGTTCATGTTATCATGTAAACCTCAGATCAGATCATCATTATTTGAAATGATGTCGGTACGTGGTCCAAAATCTATGTAACCATTTGGTACTTTGAAATTATAGTATCTTAATTGGTTTAGATTTTAATATACAGACACCTCACTTTTTAAATCAACACCCCCTATACGTTTTAATTGTATGACGCCATACACGACGTATAGAGTCGAATACACTGTAAATAAAAGAAATTATGGGGTTTTCATAGATCTATACGTCTCATATATCACTATCCAACCCTCTATATGACACATATAAAATTGTAAAACGCGTATAATAATTTTCGATACTGATTACGAGAAAAAATTCAGGGGATAATTGTCAGAGGAGTTATACACCTGTATATAAGGCTATATTACCCATCTATATGACGTATATGGTATTATACGATCCGTATAAGCATTTGAGATGTTGATTTAAAATTTTAAAATGTCTAAATATCCCAAGTTAATTAACTTGTTTCCTATCACATCTCAATACCTCATCTATGAACAGAACACTTAATCATCCTGATCAATCAAATCCACATAACACACATATATAACAACTCATGTACTTCAACTTGGAAATTTTGTAGAAATTCTACTTAATTACCATGATAAAGCTTTCATATTGTCAATTTCTAGGTATAGACAAGAGTACCATTTTCATAATTTACTTATTTTATTAAACATTAAAACAGTAATAACTAAATAATATCATTATTTAATATATGTGTTAATAAATTAAGATGCACCCATGAACCCTAGAGAATGAGGTAAATTTCACCCATACATGTACAATATTTTGGAAAAACAAAACAACAAAAAATCATATTCAAGTGTCATGTTATGTCATCTCTTGGTCTTTGGGCTGTTTCCCACTCTCTTTCTCTATCCACTCCCTTTCTTTAACTTTTTAGCTTCATTTCCGGCAACCAAGCTGTCTCTTGTTGGAACCTCTGAAACACACACACAAACACACATCCTACGTAAACCCTAATTCTTCCATGATTAATGCTTCTCTTCCACTATGCTACTCCTAAGGTATATCCATCTTCATCTTTCTCTTTAATTGTTGAACAAATCCAACTTAAACAAGCTAAATTTCATAAGTTTCTTGTAAATTTATGCTCCATCCGAAACTTCTTTACATCAAATAGAAGGCAAACAGACAACCGTTAATTAATCTTTCTTGAATTCCAAAACTAAGTCTTTTAAATAAAGATGGACTAAATCTTTTGAAGTGTTCATTTCAAATGAGTTGTTCTTTGATAACTAGATTTACTAGTGGATGGATGACCTAATTAAAGTTCATTTTTTGGTTAAAATCACTTGAGTCTTATATATGCTTTCATTTTTAATATTATTAATTTATGAATTCATGTTTTCTAGGGTCTAATCAAGAAACATTAATGGAGAATCTGAGTGGCACAGACAAAGAGATAACAACTCAAACTTCTTCACTCCCATACAGCAACCACCACTTGATTCGTGAGTCCCCTTCAGAACCCATGGAGCATGGATCCGACCCAGATCGGTTTGGGGGATCCGGAGCTTCGGTTACACCCATTTCAGTCGGATCTAGGCTCTTAAAGTCACCGGTGGTGATTAGGTACCGAGAGTGTTTGAAGAATCATGCTGCTAACATCGGCGGTAATATCACCGATGGGTGCTGTGAGTTCATGCCTTCAGGCAACGACGGAACCCTAGAAGCATTTAAGTGTGCAGCTTGTAATTGTCACCGGAATTTCCACCGAAAAGAAACCGCCACCGCCATCGCCGCCACCGGACACTTTCTTCAGCTCCCTTCACCGTCGTTCAGCCACCACCACCACCACCAGCATAACTGGGCAACCTCCGCTCCTGCAGGCGGATCTACATGTAATGTATAGTTTGCTTGAAAAATAAATATATACAGTTTTACAAAAATATGTGCATACAAAAAACATTGTTAGACTCTAGCTAATTGATCTTTTTTTATTAAAATGTATCAAAAAACTCATACAAATAAATCGTTGTGTTGATAAAATTTGGTTTCATTTTTATCATGACAACAAATCTTACATATAATTAACATGTTACAACTTACACATCTCCTCATAACACATATTTTAGTGTGTAATTTGGTTTTTGTATGAGTATATCTTGATGTTATGTAAGTAGCTGGTAAGTTTTGCCTACATCTCATTAATAGCTTAACTATAGATGTGATTAATATACTGGATTTGGTTAATCGTTATGGTTTGAGTTATCTTGATATAAAAAGTTTCATACTTTGTGGAATTTGGATACCTGTATATTTACATTTTTATCATATGGTACAATAATAATATATATATATATATGCTGTCATGAAATTTTACAGATCCGCCACTGAACGCTTCCCCATTGAAAATGGCAGTTGGGGGGAGCGGTGGTGCAACCGAATCTTCTAGCGAGGAGCTGCATTTCGCGGTGGGTGCACCATCTGGTGCAACGAAAAAGCGGTTTAGATCAAAATTTACGCAGGATCAGAAGGAGAAAATGCTTGAATTTGCAGAGAAAGTAGGGTGGAGGATACCAAGAGAAGATGATCCTGAGGTTCAAAGATTTTGTGAAGTGGTAGGTGTTAAACGAAAGGTTCTCAAGGTGTGGATGCATAATAATAAAGCCATTTCTGGGAAGAAGCATGTTCAAGATTCCAATGAAAACATTGAATGAGTGCAGTGTACAATCCAGTTATTCAGTACCGTAGAATGTTGTAATGTTGTGGTTTTCTTTGTGTTCTTATTTTTATTTTTGAGCTTTTGTTATTTCATTGTTTGGGGAGTTTAATTTGAATTCTAGGAATATTTTGTTTATTTAAGTGATTTAAGAGCGTGATTTGGTTCCTTATTTGAGAGTGTATGCTACAAATATATATATTCAAGTACTTTATCAAATGTGCATGTGTTAAGAATATTCAATTTTAGCATACTTAATTATTAGTTATTGCAGATGAATCAAAGCTTGTATTAAATCATATTGCATAAAATCACAAGGTGTTTTTCTTTTTATCAAATTAGTCATTATTAAATATATAGGAAATATATCACATGGGTCATCTTTTTGTATGTTATTCGATAACCTGCAGATTTGTTCCGAAATTGACGTTCGGCACCTAGCTAGATGATTTACGAAATTAATTTTGAATATTTTTTTGTGCGACTTTAATCTTAAAATATAAGTTTTTATTTAACTTTAGTTTCAGTAATCAACACAAATCTAACTTCAATGATCAAGTGAAATAAAAATATATCTTTAGTGACATATATTGTATTTTCATCATTTCATGTGTACATCGGACAAATGAAAAGATACTTTTCCATATTATGTAATCTTTTTTTTATCTTTTTCTTCGGTAAGTAGCTAGTGATTTAACAGGTGAGGAGCTTTTCAATGATACATTAACTGTTACACACAATGATCTTGGGTACTTTTTTGGAGATTAATGGAATACAGCAAAAGATATAACAAAATAATGTGTACGTTATACATTGAGTTTTTACAGAATGATTATAGCTAAAAACACGAGATGTTGAGTATAATCTCTCTGATCCATAGTATCTACTAAGCATAGTGACAACCAATAAATTTATGACTCGACGGGAGGGTCCCTTTCGGTGTCACTCGTTATAATGCTCACCTAAATTTGTGATCCAATGGTATTATCTCAAAACAAACTAGCTTGAAGAATCTAATGTTCCTTGTTTGATCTTGTCTTTTGTTTTACTAAGAAGCAAATCCTAGTGTTTTTCCTATAAATGTCAATATCATCATGTTAAATATATGCATGTTGAAAGTCTCCCCCTAAATCTGACCATTTGTAGTTAACACTTCTCTAACTACTTAATTAGTTATGTGTAAATCAATTAAGGAGAGATCGTGAAGTTCACAAACGCATTATTGTATATAGGACACCGGCTTGATGTATTAATTAATTAGTTTGATAAGCTTAAATATATATGATATCCATGATTCCACTAATCGTAGCGACAACCAAATCCATAACTTGACGGTTTGGTCCATTACGGTGTCAATTGTTTAATAGAATCTCTAATGTCCATTGACGTTTTCTCAACTTATGTAAAGTTGAAGAATCTTACATTTCTAGTTTCACATTCTCTCATGTTTTACTCTGAAAAAGATTGCTTCAAAGATCGTGAAATTCCACCTCTAATGGTTTCTATGTTGAAGGATTTGATTAATACATGCATGAATCCTCTTAGATTTTGTGGCAATGGACGTTAATAAACAAAAAGTACCGTCTGCTAAGTTAATAGAGAGCAATGAAGAAAGATTATTATCTGATATCAAGCTAACATCATGTAGTTTGTCAGATAAAACACCTTGTAAATGCTTCCACAAGGTCATGTTGAACACACAGATACATATTAATGTAGATCAAATATGCATTGTAATTTTCTCAAATTAGACCCATTAATCCCATGGATCCACCTTTCTTAAAGATCCTTTCGAATCGATTTGCGTGATGTCATATGTCCAAAATATTAGTACTAATCGTCTAATTTATCAGTGTATTTGCATTTCTGTTGTTCTTTTGTTATGACTTTTTTTCTGATTAAGTGATAAGGAACGAGTCTCTTGGTAGTAATAAATTAGACAGAGGAAACACTTTGTTTCATAGTTTTATATCCACTTTGTAGTTGGGATTATGTTCATCTTAAACTAAACTGCTATTTGAGGTTTTGCGATATTGATAGATTAAACCACACAATATTATACCTTGTGGAACTTGAGATTACAACATAATACATTGATCACTCATTTTTTGCAATTTTGAACTCCACTTTGAGTTAATTGCAATGAAAAGATGATTAAATCAGGAACATAGTTGTGATAATGCACCCGAACATATGTAATCCACCTCTTAGTTTCTTCCTATAATCTTTTGATATTCCTTCATGAACCTTGTTATTGTTGTAATAGCTGCACATATAGCTTCATTCTACCTTTAGATTCTTAGAAGCCTGTTGACAATTTAAGAATTAAGTGAGAGAAGGCAACACTACTAAAAAAATAAACTTATTTTTGAAATTTTCATGTTGATGTCACATATATAAAGTTGCCTATAGACTGGTTCAAATTATCCAAACATTTGACTTTGCTTATAGATGGTTAATTTCCAAGCTTTAATGGGCACATGCTCAATCGAAACTCAATCAAATGTTCGCTTTGTGCACGAGGGGTGTGACCTATGTTAGTTTATAACTCAGAAGGTAGCACAGATTTTGGTTTAAACAAAAATCTCTTATCCTGGATCTAATGTTTCTTGAATGTCTAAGGATGTATTTGTCCGTTATTAACTTGAAAATCAAAGCTTGCTTTGATTAACCCATACTTGATGATAAGAATGTACTTTATGATATGTAACTATGTGTTATTTTATACCATCATGGCAACCTTCTTTATATAGAAGAACAAGTTGTGTAATGAATAACAGATAAGTGGGGACTGGGGCCTAAATTTATGGTCTGATCCAAGGAGAACTGTCATGATTTCAAGCTTAAAGTAATAAAAAAATATTGAGGAATGTGATAATATTATTAACTATTTTATTCATCATGTGTCCACCCTTATCAAGACAAGAATCACTAGCTTATATCTTATATCATGCAGTTAAAGTTTAAGTTTGGAGCATCTGCATGTGACCAAAACAAGTAGGCTTAGATTTCATGTGGTTTTATTTTAAAATTCAATTCCTATACAAAAGGCCTCTATCAGTAACAAAAAGTGCACACACAGAGATGCACATAACTGTAAAACATTTATGGTAAACGATTGGTGATCGTCATATCATCTGCCTTCTGTGTACAGAAAGCGAATTTCCAGCATGCAGCACACTGTACTTTGATAACTTGCGCTCTAAATGAAGTTTTATTAATAAGTTGCGAATCGATGTGCGAAACTCTACTGCGGACACATCAAAATGTTCTTAACGCGTATGATCATGATTCTGCTAACTTGTGTTCTATATTTAACACCTTCATAGTTATATATTGACATTAAAATGGAAAGACAGTTAAACTACCTCGGTTCATTTGCAAATCCACCGCGGTTACTACCAATATCCCTATAGTTTGGTAAAGGCACTTGATCTGCTTCAATTTGCATGATATCCCTCACAAGAATATCATAATGCCTCTTCACCTCCTCTGCAGATTTTCCACCTACAGCTCTAGCAATGTTATGCCACCTGTCAGGACTGTCCTTGTTGTAGTAAGCTAAAGCGTCTTCAAATTGCTTGTTCTGTCTCGGCGTCCATGAGGATCCCGAGCTACGTGATGATGTCATTGAGCTTGTTGCCATGATAGAAAACTAAAGTGAAAATATTTGAAACCAAATAAAAGGTTAAAAGGTAGAAATTTCTCAGTCAAACTAGAAGACTGAAGTGAAGGGGATGGTATGCATTAGATTGCCATGCTTCATCCCTATAAATAAGAAGAAAAAGATGATAGGTGGACCAAGTTGGAGAATAATAATTCTTTTTTATCTTGAAGAAATATACATTGGCAACCACAACATATAAGCAAGTCAGACTAGTTAAATTAATTCTATAGGGTGGTAATTAACAAACCCTGTATATTCTTGAAAATCTTATAAAAATTTGTCCATTATAATATCGTTGATCGATCATCAAGCAGTTTTTTAAGGCTTTATTATCTTAGCTTACGGTATTCGATCCCCAATTCAAAGTCTAGACATTAAGAATGAAGATAGATGCATTTACAGCATGGATGTTTTACACTGTAAGATATTACGTTATCTTCAATTTGTTGGAATAATACTATTGATATATAGACAAAGTCAGTAATATGTCATAGAGGCTTAAACAATCATTTAATACACCTTTGAAGTGACAACTGAGCTTAATGAAATATGTACTACCTTTATAAGGTAAATTTTTCTTAACATTTGTACTTTGCATTTTCCTTTAAATGGTTTTCTGTCATTTTCTTAAACCCAAGCATCATATTATCCATATGGTGTAGGACATTTTCTAATTGATGCCATTTTAAGAGAGGTTAACATTATATATGCTCTTATGATAATGATACATGAGGACAAAATTTCTACCTTCTCACAAACAAAAGAATCTAGTTTGACTAGCTAAAAAGAGAATAGAAGTGAGGCTTTTTCAGAGGTTAAAAAAGCTTGTATTAAAGTATTATTCTTGACACAAATAAGGAAAAACAGAAAATGATGGAGGCCTTATTGGACAACTTGATGAGAGGTCATATGCTTTAACATCCTCCCCATTATGCAAATGGAGGGACCTGCAGCTTATGGGTGATATGATTATATGAAGGTTAAGAATCTGAATAATTTAAGATACTCTTCTTTTGATATTATAGAATCCTTATCATTTCAAGGGATTTTAGGTATAAAGCTTCCCTAGAAGATGGAGTTATTTTGTGGAAAAATCACTAAATTGATCAAGTTACCTTCGTTTCTACCAAAATGGCCATTGACTTTGATGTTTTCAAAATAAACATTTACTTTTAACTCACCCCCGTATTTAAAATTGACCAATCATTACAAAAACAATCAATCAAATCAAAACATATGAAAAAAAAAGCTACACTTAGCCAGGCGGTTAAGATTTTCACCTACTTTTTATTAACAACTTAATTTAGACTAATTTTTAGCAAGTGGATTTAGCCTACTTTTATTGGACAGCTAAGATTTATTCTAATTATTTGCAAACGGCAGCCTGCACTTTTTTTCTGAGTAGAAGGTGAATGTTCATTTAGTAAAAATATTGATAGAAATGTTTATTTTGATGATTTTCGGTTATTTTATACTGCAAATCAGTGGTCCATGCAACCATGGATTTATCAATTTGTTTGTGTCCATATAAAAAATGTTCCTGAAGCTCTTGGTTTTGTAAGATAAGGAACCTGTAAATAGCGACTTGTCATGGACTGAAGGATTCCCTCGCCACTCACTCGGTGATTGTATTTGAAAGCCAATATTACATCTTCTGAACCACACTAAAAAGGAATTTAAGAAAAAAGGGTCTCTAAAGATTGAAGTGACATGGGTAAAAAGGGTATTTTACACAAAGATAAGGAATAAGACCGATAAGGCGTGGACACAGACCGATGAGAATTCGAGTACTGTGATTGAGAGTTGCTAAATGTAAGTCCATCATCAGTAAATATTCAGCATATAGTTTCTGTCAAGAGTGTTAAGTTGAGGTCTTCATTAGAAAGACCAATTTGTCATTATTTATTCTCTGTGACATATTTATCTAATTTGCAGCTTGAGTACAAGATTAAAAAAATGTTGAATTCTCAGAGTACAAAAGAATCAAGAGATATGTTTAGGTGTAGGCTCCAACCAAAGGGAATTTTAATAATATCTTGCCATTGCATGTTGCTAGCACACTTTTTGAGAATTTAACACGATCCCGTTTGAGGCATTCTTATTATATATGGAACTGAATATTTTAGTCGTAATACCGTCTTAAAACTTAGAACCCACAACTAACAAAATTGAACGAGCTTTATTTCATTTGAACATAACTAGTTGAAAATCATTATGAGAACAAGTACCTAGTAAGCATAGAGCTAGTGAAGAATACCATTGCAACAATGTTGTTTTGGTCCTAACCTCTTTAGAAGCTAAACTAAAACCCATGTTTGGCTTATTGGACAGAAAT
Organism: Flaveria trinervia; assembly: GCA_025506515.1. Taxonomy (NCBI): domain Eukaryota; kingdom Viridiplantae; phylum Streptophyta; class Magnoliopsida; order Asterales; family Asteraceae; genus Flaveria; species Flaveria trinervia. Next base: position 101,245,310 of record CM046452.1, read on the forward strand.
AAGGACCAAGTTCGCATGATTACAAACAATCAGCACGATGGAGCACCGAGATTTGAGGCAAGCCGTAACAGGTCACTAAAAACACCACCAGCTGTTACTTCTGCTCCAGCTCCCGGGCCACGAACAATTAGAGGTTGTTTATTGTACCTTTCTGTTGTAAAAGCAATGATATTGTCAGAGCCTGACAGCTGGGCAAATGGGTGCTCCTTTTTGTATCTTTGCAACTCCACAACTCCCTTTTGGCTTTTAACATCCACAACCCCAACGTATCTTAGAACCTGGAGGAAAAAGCAGATATTAAATCACAAAAAAGGCAGGGCTTGTATGCACTTTATATATATATAAACAAGACATATAAGTCAGTCAATATGCACAATTAAAAAACAAGAAAGTAGAGGTGTCAAGATTGGTGGGTCAAGCAATTAGAAAAGATCTCTAGTAAAAGTGGCTCACTTCTCCAGCATCCTCTGCAGCTTGCCGCTTGATAGCTATATCTGAGTCAAATGATGGTAGCTGCAGCATAAAATCATCCGCTGATGCAGTTTCCTGAAATTGAACAAAAAAATGTATCAGCTCACATCATTTTATAGTTATGAAATTGAACAAATATATCCGCTGATGCATAAAATCATCCGCTGATGCAGTTTCCTGAAATCACATCATTTTATGAATAATGAAATGAATTCACCAGACTAGATAGTTATCAGCTCACAAAAGATAGAAGGTTTTACAAAATTAGCTATAACATATAAAGGGAGGATCATAGTTCTCACCTTTAATGGATCTGGCACAAGGCTTTGGACAGGGATATCTGAAAGTTCAAGGTGTAAACCACATTCTCTAGCAAGAATTATCACCTGCAATATTGTTCGACAATATAGCACCACATGTGGAGGGTAAAAACAATAACAGGTTTTGCATATTTATAGCTGGCTTTGTAAAAAAATGTAAATTCAAACTTTTAATACAAGTAAAAAGAACAGTGCAGTAAGCACAAGTTACTGCCTGTGGAATATATTTCTAGGTCCAAGACCTTCAACTAGTATGTAAGTTTATTTATATCTTAGTATATTTCCATTCATAAATACCTTTCTGGCTACATCTGTTCCAGCAAGATCATCCCTCGGGTCCGGTTCAGTGTAACCTGCTGCTTTTGCCTCCATCACTACTTCACTGAATGATCGTGAGTCAACAAAACTGTTGAATATATAACTCAACGTCCCACTACAAAGACACAAAAGTAATGTTATGAGAACAAATATATCCATTTCATCAACTTCAAAATTTCTACTGTTGAAAGGTAGCAAGTGCAATACATGACTAACATACAAAGTTGAAATAAAAACAACCAGAGTTAAACTATATTTTAATCCACAAACAAAAACAACTATATCATATTTCACATTATAAACCAACTACATTATCAGCTAGCAATTATGTAGTAAGTGTTTCAAAATAAAATCAAAGAACACACATCAACACCCAGGTAAGATATATTGGATACGCTGTACACATGTCCCCATGATTATTGTGTAGTCAAAATTGATACCATGATATTTTGGCTAGTCCATCCTTCTTTACATAATCAGTCAATGAACATTATGTATCTTCATAATCACACTTCAGAAACCTTAAAAAATAGTGAACATAGCTATTATTTTGGTGTTTGCCTTAGATTTACTCTCGATTGGTGGATTTCTTATCAAGTACTAGATTTGAATTTAAAAAAAAAATGAGTAACATGCTTGCTTGATTAACCTGAAAATTCCTTCAATTCTTATAATCTTATCCCCTGTCTGAAGAAGATCTCTTAAAGTATGCATAATTGGTAGACCAGCTCCAACAGTAGCTTCATAAAAGTAATGAGTGAATGATTGCCTTTGAAGAGCTCTCAGCTTCAAATACTACATCAAATATTAGGCTCCATCAAGAACTAGAAACAATTTGAATAATTTGTTTTTCCATTGCAGATTTTATCAAATGTGCTACCTTATCAAGTGGTCCAGAATTTGCTTTCTTATTTGGGGTAATCACATGAATTCCTGTGTGTAACCAGTCATGGTAGTGGTCTGCAACATCAGTGCTTGATGTACAGTCTACTAGTACAGTGTTAGGAATAAAATGATTTCCATGGACATGATGAACAAACTTTTCCAGATCAGCCTTTTCTCCTTTCTCCTTCTGAAGTTCTTTCCATTTAGAAAGATCAATACCCCTAAAACAGGTAAAAGAACATTATCAAAAGGTATATTGAACTATAAAGCAAAATGTATTTCTAAGTGTCTTCTTTTAAACCCCCAGAACCTACTAACAGCTCTGCTATGAGTGGGATTATACTAGATATGTTTTTATGTTTTAGTGTCTTCATTCAACCCAAGTAGCATAAATGATGTGTTCATTGTAAACAGCTACATGAGCTTAAGGGTGAAAAAGGATTATTACAAAATCTGAATGGAGCTATTCAATAAACATACGGAGAGCAACTATGTGACCGCTTTTTGGTGTTCTTAATATGACTAGATGCACTTTATTAGTTATAAAACATGAAACCTCCAGAACCAAACGCTACTTGATGGGATTTCTACACATACTGATCTGGAAACAAGTAAAGATATAATGGCATACAGATATGAAACTTACATGTCACTGAGCAGCATTTTCTTTGATCCAATGATACCCATAACTCGTAAATCAATATTAGACTTTTCCTTCAGGACTGCTGCCTATAACAGAAACATGTTAATATATTCAGAAAAAAATAAACTGCAACAGATAGCCTTGCATCAGAAAAAGATAGAGCTTTGTTTGGATGGAAGCAAGGTAATTCAGTAGCAAAAAAATTAAAAGGATGAAATGTAAATTACCTGATCCCTAAGCTGATCAAGTAAAGTGGCACCAATTAGCCCAGGCCCAATTATGCCCACTGCTATTGATGTTTTAGAAAGATAGAATCTTGAATGGACTGCTCTTAGGGCTCTTACACAATCTTCCCTTTTGACAACAACTGTGATGTTGTACTCTGAACATCCTTGTGCTATAGCTCGGACATTAATATTAGCCTGCATTGCAAGAAAGTTACATAAATCGTAACAAACAAACAAAAAACAAGTTGTTAAAATTTTCCATACAGGAATGTAGAAGATGTAGCAGCCAGGTGTTAATAGAATAATACTTTAGCATGCAGACCATATTATATATATGACAAATCAAGCTGGCATAACCAACCTTTGCAAGTGCATTAAATAGTGTAGCACTAACACCTGGAGTGCTGGCCATTTTCTGGCCAACTGCTGCAAGAATGCTGCAGTTTGGGATTACTGCAACCTGGAAGAACACAAAAACAAAAGAAAGCGTTACATAAGGATGTATTAGTTCATGTGGACCCCCACAGTGTTAATAGATTAACAATATTCAGATTGATGGAGACCGATAGAAGTCCTTAATCTGCACATTTAGAAAATATATACGATAATACTATATGGTGGATACACAATTACACATCCAGCTTACAATACTACACATGAACCATGTACATACAAAAAATTTACCAATAAAGTACACTTGGTACATTTTGCAATATCGTACGAGCTACGAAGCGCAAGTTTTATTTATACCACCAAGAAGTTTTTTACCATACAAGCCAAAGAGCAAGATATGGGTGTGTATGTATGTTTTTTCAGGACAGCTAACTCACACAACCTCTAAACCTACTTCTAAATCTACACATTTGTCCACAATGAGACTTGAACCCTCAACCACTTGGAAAGGGACACATTTTCTACTCATCAAGTCACCACGGTACCACTAGGCTACACGCCCTTTGGTGGGTGTGTATGTATGTATTGAAGTTTTTTAGAATAAGTCAAAGCCCATTACCTGAGAAAGACGTCCAGCACTTAGAGCTTGACGAAATCTAGCCTCTAATGCCTTTGCAACAGCTTTCACTTCCTTCTCAGGCACAGCAAAGCACACAGAATGTTCACTGCTAGCCTGTAATTACACCACGCTTAACATAAGAACTCCACTATTACGTTATTAATAAGGAGGTAGAGAGACATACCTGAGAAATCATGATGACATTAGCTCCAACATCTTTAACAGCACCAAAAATGGCACTTGCTGTACCCGGGACACCAGCCATTCCAGTTCTGTGAAAGCATTAATATATGCAATTTACAAAAAAAATATAATAATAATAATAATTATATAATATGCATGATGATAAAGTGTCCTGAAGATGGCACAAAACGCAATAAGAACTCACCCCTCAACATTTACAAGGGCCAAGTTGTCTATGGTTGCAAAGCCTTTTACATAAGTTACCAAATTCTGTTTTTCTTCAACTTCAATGACAGGTGCCCTGCAAATTTTTGTTCCTGGTGCAGAGATGTTGAAGATATTTCTTATAACAATGGGAATGTCATACTGCATCACTGGAATGATAGTTCGAGGATGTAAAACATTTGCCCCAAAATATGACTGCATTAAAAAGTAAGCACTATAAATTAGTTGCAACAAAACTGACAAAGCTTGATGGTACAAGCATAAGAAGATGAATGAGTTTACCATTTCCCATGCCTCTTGATAAGATAAAGAATTCAGTATAACTGCCTCACTAACTGCAAAACATTTCGTTCTTTAGAATAAGTAGTGATGCTTAAAAAAAAATTCCAAACATACAAAATTATGAAAAGATTTATGTTATATATTCTAGATGACAAAACTAACCTTTTCTGGGATCTGCACTATACACACCATCAACATCTGTCCAAATTGTCACTTGGCGAGCCCTGAACAAAGCACCCATGATGGCAGCAGAGAAATCGCTCCCATCCCTTTTTAAAGTTGTAGGTATATTTTGAGGGGTGCTAGCTATAAAACCAGTAGCAACAACTACCTTTGAAGGGTTTTTCAAGAGCCAATTGTCAAGTCTTTTCTCTGATTCCTCGTAATCAGGATCAACTTGATTAGAACCAGCAGGTGTCACAATCAAGACATCCCTTGTGTCCATCCAGGTACAATCAATCCCACCCTGATAATTGAAGAAACAATTTAGAAAACTAAAAAGAACCTATAACCGCTCGTATTTAAAGTATATTCGTTATCAAAGTAAACACCTTTCTGAGGACAGCTGACAATATCTGAGCTGACCATAACTCTCCATGTCCCGCAACAAATGCTGAAAAAGATTCTGTACCATGTCCAGCTGAACATGAAGACGTCAATAGTATTATTCAAATTTTTAAAAGCTGTGTACGATAAACAGTAGGAAGAAAAACAGAAGAGACATAAACCTATATATATTGCACGTAGCATTGCTTTTAGATTATTGGTATCAAGACTGAGAGCAGACAAGAATCCATCAAGTTCATCCCCGTCAAGTAGTTCAACTGCAGCCGACTTGTGTTTTTCATACACAGCATCAAGCGCCAATTCATATGAATCATCTCGTGACTGTGCTTTTTCAATAAGATCATACATCATATCTGTTACTTTTGACATGGCAGAAACAACAACCAGCTTTCTTTCAGAACTGTCTTCCATAACAATATTGGCAACATTTTGAATCCTCTGGGCAGTTCCTACACACGTGCCACCAAATTTATGGATTGACCAGGTGTCACCCTTGACTACTGGAGACTTCACAGGCGCTTCAGGTGTTGAGACATCTGAGAATTTAATAAGGCAAACAGAATAGGTATAAAAAAAACAAGACGACTTGACCCATGTAAAGTGTAATCAATGAGAAAATAATTAAACTTAGACCTGTAGTAACTGAAGCAGAAACTTTGAAGTTGCAGGACTCTCTTTTTTCCAAGTGAGAAGGAAAACCTGCTCTGTATTGCAAGTCATGTGCATAACTTTAGAACTTTCAACAATTACACAGAAGTTATAGGCACACAAATTAGCTAGACATCCAAAATGAGTAACGCCTGCATCGTTGGTTATTTGCTTACACTTAATCAGATTTATTTGTCTTTAAGTTTATGGCATCAAACAACAGTCATAAGTAAAATCTTACTTGTAAGTCACATTCCGTTGAAGAAGAGAGGATGAACTTGATAAGCAAACCCTAGATTTTGTCTCTGCGGCTGCATCATGCAACGCCAATTGGGAGTACAATCTCGGCAGATATGACGATGATATAGGAGTCGACAAAACCATTATTTCTTAACAACTACAACAAAAACAAAAAGAACAGAGCGCACAAATCAATCATTAATCTGTCAATCAGCAATCACTACGATTCCAAATCGAGAAAAACCTTAAGTCTAAATGATTTCCGTTTAGCACCAGCCCATATACATCAGACAAACGGTACTCAAATCTCAACAAACAACCAACCAGATAGAAATCATAAGTTCATAACCGCATTCAACACTTGACGCTATCATTCACGTTAATCAAACACAACAAAAACGAAAGTAACATATCCTAATCCATTACGAATGCGATTGTTAGATTACGATTTATAAATAATGCTGATTTAGAGATAACTACGCAGGAGATTGATGGATTAACGTTTATAAAACACTAAGAAGCTGTAAAGAGATTAGTCGAAATGCACTTACAGTCGCCGGAAAATGAGTACAGCGATAGAGAAGGTGGAGGATGTAGTGTTAATGTTAAAGTTAAACCCTACTAATGGTGAATGATGGTCGTACCAACCACCATTAATATGAATATGGTTGGAATGGAATGAAATGAATTAGAATAAATTAAAAAATTCATATAAGTAAAATGTAAAATCAAAAGAATATTTTATTTTGAATTTTTTTGGTCGTAAGATTTTATATTTACTCTTTAGATGAAAGAAATTTGAAATCTCACAATCAAATGAATTTAAAGTAAAACATTATTTTGGATTTATTTTTCATTACTCATTTAATATAATTTTATTTTAAAATTATATTATTTTTCTTAGTTTTATTACATTTTTTCTAACCAAACATCTCTTCAAAATAAAAGTACTGTGTGTTTCTGGCAATAAATATAAGAGGGGTCAGAAGTGAAAAATGTCCCATAAGGGTGAGATTGTGTTTTAGTGAAGTTGAATCAAACACCACAAGTTGTTCTCGCATATAGACAACGGAACGAGTATGAAAATAATAATAGAAAGATTGAGGTGGGGTTGTTCAATGGACGGGTCGGTTTAATCCGTGTTGGATTTGCCAATTATTTATTTTGTCTTTCTCGTTGACGAACACACATTAAATCACTGTCGGAAGTGGCGATCGAGACGAAGGCTGCCAGAAATGGGCGTCAAAGGTGACATTGTTCAAGTGTAGAATATGAAGTGGGGATGGGGTGTTATTTTTAAATTTTTATTTTCTTTTTTATATTTGAAGGGTAAAATTATACTTCTACACCCACTTAATGGAATTTATTAATGGACGTTTAATGAAAGGACCTAATTACGCTACATTTTTTTCAACCTTATGACTAAATCAGTAATTTTTTAATCCCAGAAATGAATAATGAAATTTTAGCAAATCTCAAGGACCATTCAAGTAATTTACTATTGAATAGATTAAGTAATTCGTTAAAGTTAGTGATTATCTAATTCATAACAAGGTCAGACTGCTCAGTCAAAGACTTTATCTGGTGTCAAGTTAGCATCACATGTCGTAATATTACAAAATAATCTCGCTCAGTGCTCTATCCCACAACACATAGCCGTAAGAGTCAAAAAGTGTGAGCAAATTAGATATTGACGAGTGTGACTATTATATAATAAGATTGATTCATAGAATAACTCAGGTTCCTCTATTTGTCTTCTTTTTAGTTTTCTTAACTCTTATTATGGTTTTTAAATTTGGGTTGTTAGATTTTAATAATCTCAACTTTCATTTATTGGCCGGGATTAATCCTAATACAAGAAATGTTTACAGACACTTTTAACTTTGTACTTATTTTCCGCCAATAACCCTTTAAAATTTAACAGGTGTCACTTATTTTCGATTTAAGTTCTCTTTTATTTTAGGTTTTATTTTACATTTTATTTTCGATTTGAGTTCTCTTTTATTTTAGGTTTATTTTATATTTTATAATTAGGAAAAAGTTCAAATAAAAACACCCTTAAAGTTAAAAAGTGTGATTACTAATCTCACCCCTCAATCTCCTAAATCAATGGCTAAGAATAAATTGTAGTATAAAGTTTGTTAAATGGGTATTTTAGAAATAGTCATTTTTGTTAACTTTTTGCAAGTTCCTTTAATTTTTTTAATGTTCATAAAGTTTATGTACAACATTATTTTCTTTATAAAAATTACATCTTAAAATTAAGCATTTTTTTAATCTTAAAAAAACAAGTACAGTGTTGTTATATAAAAAATAATTAATCTTTCTACACTTTTAAGCTCATATTTCGTTATTGTGTATTTAGTGCATTCATTGTGTCTTTTTCTTAGTTATTATATTTTTTAGAATATTATTGTGTTTTTTTAAATGATGAATTTGATAAAAATATAATGGTAGAAAAATATTGTTGTGTATCTCTAATATGTAAAATACAATAATAAATTAAAACTAATTAATCAAATACATTAAAAACAACAACAAAATAGCACAATGTACTCATTGTGTTTTTTGATCGTATTTGTGTTATCTTAAACATTATAAGTTTAAAAAATATATTATTAAAATAAATCATTGTGTACTTTTAATTGTAAAATATATTTACAGATAATGAGTTTATATAATTTACAAAATAACAAAAACAACACATTGTGTTATCTTGAACACTATGTGTTTTGAAAAATACATCGGTAAAAGTATATGATTGTGTATTTCTAATAGTAAATCATAGTAATAAATAACAAATTTTTATATAAATAATGATAAAAATATTATAAATAATAACTCTGTATGTATCAGTGGACCCTTCATGGAAAGGAACGTTTGTGGAGTTCACACTTTTATATCCACTGGAGAAAGAGATAACGAAGAAAATGATTTCTCAATCTCCATAACTTATTGGCCAGAAGGATTGGAGAAACTTTAACTCTTTTTGATACATAAAACTATGAAAGTAAATATGAGTGCAGTTTTCACTAAACATGTAACGTATTATGCTTTTTCAAACGTAAGTATTTGCTAATGCATGATGTAAAACTAGTTTCTTCTCCCGCCGCACGTTGTGACGGTATCGTACGCGTTGTGATAATATGCACACTACAATCGACCCGACTTGTTTCTGAACTAAATTTATTTCAATACCCACGTTGTTTCCAATTACATCCTAACATAGATTGAAAAGTAAGACATATATAAAAATAGACATATAGACGTTTTATATTTGACCAAGTCAATTCGACTTTGAATATAAAAAATATAAAGAACTAAAATATTTAAAAAAGTGGTTGCATAAATAACTAATAAATCATTAGTGAGTTGGTATTAATTATCAATGTAAACTTCGATCAATAGGACCTTTGTTCTGTTGTAGTAAAACTTAAGCGTCAATATACTACTAGGAACATCGGTAATGACTTAAAGCATCAATAGTAACTAATGAATTAATAGCAACTAAGCTATTGCTAATTGTTACATTTTGTTGCCTAACTTGCGCCGACTTCGGCCAACTTTCACATTTTTATTTAAAAAGACATATGTCGACTCCCTAATACGTCATTTCGCTCAAAAAGACACATGTCGACTCTTTAATTCGTCATTTTCGCTCAAAAAGACACATGTTGACTCCCTAATACGTCATTTTCGCTCAAAAAGACACATGTCCACCGTTCATATATCTTGCACACTAAGGACGTTACCTGTTTAGCTTTTCCACATTAAATGTACACATTCATTCCCGAAATTCAACTTTTCAAAGTTTATTGTACATAACTTGATCTTTTATATGTTTATTCAGTGAATTTCCCCTTTTCAAAACCAGTCTAACCAATAAACCAATTTCTTCGCTCTTCAATAATCAAAACATTGGGACATATCCACTTCCATGTGACAAGAGTATAAAGAAATCTGTCTATGGGTCTAACACAAACACATATATACAAAAAACAAGCGAACCAGTCAAACCTCTATTGATAGTTGACTTGGTCGGTCAACCATTTGACATTCCATGATAAACCATATTTCCTTATAAACACAACAACCACTGATATTTGCCACTAACTCTATCTTCCCATTATGTGTTAAGAGTTTTACATCACATTCACATTTTGTATTTCAGCCTTGCAGGTGCTGTAAGAGAGACTTGTGTTGGAAAAATGCAGTGTTGGTCTTGTACTCTTGTTGAACATTCATTTACATGGAAAGTAAGCATTTAGCATTTGATTGTCTGCTGCAGTTTTGACTTTTTGTGTTGAATGAGATTGAAACTTTGGTTGGAACAGGTGAATGGTGTAGCATGCTTAGAAGTTAAAGAAATTATGGAGAAAATCACTAGAATATTTACGGCACTCGAGTCTGCTCGACCACGATGCAAATCGGGATTACAAATGTTGTGCTCGTTACACAAGTCCGTGGACAAGTGCAAACTGTTTCTTCGCCATTGTTCTGAATCAAGCAAACTTTACTTGGTATGTTGTTTAGTTCTGGTTCTTGAGACGTGTTAGAGGCAATGTTGTAAAAATCGCTAAACACTAGTTGGGCAGTGGGGTAAGATTTTTATATATAATTTTTAATTTTACATATATATACACACGTATTTTTATATGTAATTTTTATAAAAAAAATTTAGTTTTATATACATATAAACAAATCTTGACGGAATTTACAAAATTTTCGCCGGAATTTCAAGAGTTATCGGAATCTGACGGAAAACTCGCCGAAAAGTCCGATTTTCGGCTGATTAGGACCGCCTAGGTCCGCCTAGGTCCGCCTAGGGCTGAATTTGATCACCTTTTACTGCCTAGAGATTAATTGGCTGATTAGATAAAAACTCCTAGGTGGCCGACTGACTAGCGACTAATCGCCTATTAGTCGGCCGCCTAGACTGATTTTTGCAATACTGGTTAGAGGTAAAGCGAAAGCATGAATAATGAAGAATATAATCTTAAGAGGAAAATTGACATGTTATCCAATTAATGGTTAGACATCAAGCGGTTTTTATAGGGTAAATCTGAATATGACAGGTCGAGCCGACTTATAAAAAAGAAATTACTCAATTAGGAAATTGAAAAAGAAAATAAATTTGAACTTTTAAAATTCTGAAAAGGCATTGACTTTGAAATTGGAATTCAATGAGACAAATTGTCTTTGACAGTTTGCCACATGATTATCCATCAAGATGCTTAAGTCTATTAGTTATGAGCCCATAACTTCAAACATAGCCTAGGTTATGCACTTTAAAGTTGACAAATTTACTTATTTTTTGATTAATTTGATCATTTCCCAGGCAATTAGTGGAGAGAATATCATTGTGAGGTGTGAAAGGATTTGTTATTCGTTGGTACTATGTTTAAGCCAGCTTCAGAACATGGTCGAACCGACATTGGCCGCTCAGGTTTGTTGTTCATCGTGCCTTCTAGTTAACAAGCTTTCTTAATCATGTTGTTATCTGTATTACTTATTAATTGTCTTTTTAACTGTTACAGATATCCCAAATTGTTGTTTACATCAAAAGTGTTTTTACTTTGGATTCCTCAGAAGATGAAGCAGGGAGAGTGTTACTAGCCTTACTCCATCAAGACATAAAAGCATCAAAATTTGCTCAAATTGAGGAACTCAAAGCTTTCAGATTTGCAGCTTTCAGGCTGCACATGACATCCACATTAGCTTTCAGGCTGCACGTGATTGAGAAACGCTCTATAAGAAAGCTACTTAGCAATATATGTGATACCAACCAGGTTAAAAAGAAAATCTTGAACTATTTGTTATATCTTGTGAAAAAGTATGGGCAATCAACCAAGCCACAAGAAACAGAAAGCTTTGAAGTTGATGATGATGATGGTGATGTTTTCGAGTCACTTGAAATACCAGCTAAGTTCAAAAACCATCACTTGAGTGCTTTTTCATCTTCTAGTTTGGTACCTAGTTTCAACAGTTCTTTAGGTGATCTAAATCTCCAAGTAGACAATGTTTCAATTATATCTTATGATGCTGACACCAAGGACAGGTTTTATGAGATTCAAGAAAAATCTATAGAATTTAAGTGTGATCCTGTTCTGCATAACGGGTCAAATCTGTTTATACTTGGAAACCTTACTGTTCTTCCATGGGCATCCAGGCGTAAGGCGGTTGAAAATGTTAAAGCTCAGTTAGAAGATGATCAAGAATCTCAGCACCGGTTTTCAAGTTCTTGAAAGATGCTGATCGATTAGGTGATTTAGTAGCCAAAGAAATGGAGCAGAGTTATTGCTAATGTTCTTGAAAGAATCCAGGTAATTGTTATACCTTTATTATCATGTTGAAACAATGCTACACATGCATATAACCATGAGATATGTGAATCCTTGGCCTCCTTTATCCTTGTTCTCGCCTAAACACTAGATATTTTTACTCCATACATGAATAATAACACACAAGAATCTATACGGGAATAATATTACATGTATGAATCTATAGCGTTGCGTATCACATTACTGAATGGATTTTGTCGTGATATCATACAGATCTGACTGACCACCTCTACCAAAAGATGTAATGAGCCACCTCTTTTTGTTTCTGAATTCAGATATTACTGAAGAAGCATTACAAATACTAGAACTGTTATCAGTCCATCGTCATTACACCTCTGAAATCATGACATGTAGCATTCTGTTGGTCGTTATACAACTAATAAAGAACCCAAAGAGCAAACACCACAATGTGATTGTGGCCCTGAAAGTGCTTTGTAATATTTCTGCTCACATGGATCTAGGGCACCACATGATCTACCTAGGGTTCATTCAAGATTTTGTGCCATATTTGGATGATCTTTTGCTGTCTGGTTACTGTATCAAAGTTTTTAAAATTCTATGCGCGATTGAAGAAGCCACAGCTCAGTTTAATGACAACAGTATGGAGAGCTGATTGAATTAGGTAAAGATGATGAACAAGAAGATGCAGTTGAGATTCTGCTGTCGTTATATTGCCAACGAGAAGAGCTGCATGGAATTTTGACCCAAGATGGCATTGTTGCATCATTGGTTAACATATCTGGAAAGGGGATTTCGAAGGGTAGGTTATTGTCGGTCGAGTTACTCCAGTTGTTAAATAACAACCCTGATGATTGTTCTCAGGGATACAACCTTTCGGATACCTCACAAAGCACAAATGGTAATCTTTAAAAACATTCCAAGCCATCAGGATTTTTTGCTAGGATCAAGGCAAAATTTAGGAAATCTGTAAAGTAGAAGAGATAGGCTCTTTCATTCGTTATAGTTAAACACTGAACATATGAAAAATTGCTTTCAATGTAATGTGTAAGTGTGTAGTCTACCACTCTATTTTAGTACATTATCTGTTCTAAGTAAGGATTGTGTAAATCCAACCAATGTCACATTTCATGAGATTAGGGTGCAACACGTATAAAGCATTTGGCTTAATGATATCAAACGAGACCTGACAATCTTTACTTTTGAGCCCAAGTCTCTTTAGAAGCATATTACTTGTATAAGTGTATGTTAAAGAAAATGTACAACAGTATGTTGGTTTTATTTGGAGAAACTAATAATAATCGCCTTTGATGAAGTCATTTAACTTATTCATTTCACCTCTTTGTTGATCCACAACTGCCCGTACAACATCAACCATAGAAATCATCCCTACAATCCTTCCGTCTATAACCGGTACATGTCGTATCTGGTTTTCTGTGATCGAATAACTTGGTTTAATTAGTAAATAAAGGTTGAAAACTAGAGTAGTTATAGTATACCTGACATTAGTCGCATTGCTTGATAAACATTTGTGTCAGATCTCACCGTTACCAGTTTGTTCTGTTGAAGTTAACAAATGGATTAGAATTCAATATCGAAAGCTGCGTGCTTGATGATTACAACATCGTACAAACATGCTGACCTGGTTTGTCATGATTTCTCCGACTTTGATGTATTTAAATGGTTTATCCTTGGCGATTACCTTCTGCAAGCAATCTGGACATTATGGTCAAATGCAAATATCTTTATGACTAAACTCATTATATCATATCATGTCTGAAAATAAATGAAATAACCTCTTTCAGTGACGATTCCTGCAACCATCTGCTCATCTCCAGGCTTTAGAACAACTAAAGATCCAATATTGTTCCGAGCCATCTGCAAAATTAGCATAAATTTAAGTAAATTTTTTTGAATTGAATAATTAAGAAAGCTGAGCTGGAGAAAAATAATATGGTGACATACTTGCTTTGCAGCATCATAGACTGTGTCATCACTCTTGCACCATAGCCATGATCCAACTTTGTCATCTTCATTTTTCATTAAAACTTCGGCAACTGTTGTATTTTCCAAACCCTTTTGATGCATTAGTGGTGATTCTATGATTGATGCATTTTCTGTATACTTCTGCAGTTGTTGCAAGAATGGTACACGTAATGTCTCCCGACAAGATTTTATAACTCTTGCAATAACTTGCATCTTGACTAAAAACCGACAACTTTTGTGCCTTAGGATTTAGGAGTCTAAAAAGGGAAATGTCTAAATGATCATACACAAACAGGGTTTACCTATGATGATATATGGATGGGAGCTATCTTCCACTTCGATCAATTGCTTGTATTAAACTTAAGCAATCTTATTCTTGGATTACCTTCTCATGAAGTAAAATGTGTTGCAAGCCATCAAGATCCAAGAGCATCTTCAACCTATTTAAAGCTGGACGATAATTTACAAGGTTAACAGTGACCAAAAGAAGGGTAATGTACAAGCATGAACGAATGGCGTACAAGTCATTGCAGCATGGACAAAGAGTTCCCTCTCAAAAGGTGATGCTAGACTTGCCAGACAAGGTAAATCAGCATCATAAAGTTGCCTACAAGAGGGGTAAACTTTGTAAAACACATATTTTCAGAATTTCAGCAACCTTCATGGCCTTATTCTAAAGAATCAAACTTGTATTTATACCAATTCTCTCCTCTTCATGTTACACAACTGATAATTTGAATTCGCCACCATCTTTTTTTAATCTTTCATTATTGACGAGAAACAATGGCTGAAAAAAAGCCTTCAGGTTTCCGCTTTCGCCTACCTTGGTTACTACAGCCTGCACAATCTCCTGCCCGTGAACCACCTACCCAACCACCACGAGCCACCACACAAACCTCTGCTGCATCAACTCCTGCTCCTGCTCAAAGGCCACCATTTCGGCCTCCAGGGAAAGCTCCGGCACCACCAACGCCAGCACCAGCAGCAGCACCACCAACGCCGGCACCAGCAGCAGCACCACCAACCGTAGCTACACCAATACCTTTTTCAACAAGACGATCTCCACCACAGTCAGCGACATCACCACCACCACCGTCTATTTCACCTAAGTCATCAGTAACCAAATCTCCAACTGATAAAACTATTGAACCTGTTGCGACACAGCCCACAAAAGAAACTCAAGCCACCGCTGAAACTCCCGTCCCAACAACCCCGCCTCAAACACCGCCATTCAGTCCACCTAGGCAAGCTCAGTCCCAGCCTAATCCTCCCCAAACACCACCACCATCATCTGTTTCATCTAAGAAATCAGTACCCAAATCTCCAATTGCTAAAACTACTAAACCAGTTGCACCTCAGCCCGCCAAAGAAACTCAAACCATCACTGAAACCATACCAACCAAAGATACTGCAGGTCCAGCAACCCCACCTCTATCACCAACTCTCAGTCCGCATACAAAAGCTCAACCCCAGCCGAGTCCTCCCCAAATTACACCCCTACCATCACCCTCTGTTTCACCTAAGTCACCAGTACCCAAATCTCCAATTGCTAAAAATACTGAACCTATTGCAGCTCAGCCCGACAAAGAAACTCAAACCGCCACTAACACCACACCGATCATTGAAACTACAGGTCCAGCAACGCCGCTCACGCAGGCTCAATCCCAGCCTAGTCCTCCCCAAACTCCACCACCAGCAAAACAATCTCAAACCCGCACCCCACCCAGATCCCCATCTCCATTAACCTCTGAACCTGCGGATAAAACACCATCACATGCCATTAAAACCACAACTGAAGGTTCTGAGATCAAAAGGTCAACTGCTATAACAGGAGAAAAACTTCCAGTGGAGTCAAACTTGATTCCACAGGGTAATCATCTTGCCCTAGATGAAAAACCAAGAGAGATAACAGAAGTGAGAGGAACACAAACCACATCCATGGATTCAAATTCACCAGAGTTAAAACCACAAAAACCTAAACTAACAACCGCAACACGAGTTCCCCTACACAGAGAGATCAAAGACAACATCTCAAGGCTCATTCATAAGACAGCAACAAGCTCGATGAAACAACCTATGGATGAAAAACCTGCAAGCGTCATTACAATCGCTGGTGATAACACAGGCGCATCGATGCATTTGAGTTCAGACGAAATCAAAAGAGGCCATAACTCCCATAAGCTTACTACCGATACGCGTGCTAATGATTCCGCCATTAATGGAGACAAGAGCGAAAACAAGGAAGCAACAGCAATTGTTAACAGCAATGTTCAAGGAATCAACAACTCAATGATGTTCAACAGTTCTGTTAGTGAAAGGAATCCAGGTGTTCATCTAGGTTTTTACCATAATCTAGCAAACGATTCAATGATGAAGAAAACAGAGTTGATTGAAATGCAGAGGGCTGAAGTGAACATTACCCCACCGCAGAAGGTTGTTTATGAACCTACAATTGGAATACCTCCTGAAGGGGCTTACATGGAACCGAGTGAATGGGAAATTGATGAAGATGAACCAGAGACCTCAGGAACAGGTTATGAGGTTGAGGTTCTGTAAATAATTTCAGCACGTGTAACAAGTGAAAAATAAGTAAATAAGGATGATACTTCATCATTCTATCGTAATTATACACATCTTTCTATAACAAGTAATGGCTTTTTAAACGATTTTTTTTACATCACTTGTTGCTATAAACATGAATCTATGAATCCTGAAGAAACGTCTTGTTAGCCACTATGTGGTGTGACATCAAAGACGTGTTGCACTCTTTATGAGCCAAGCACGCATTCTTATTGCTTAGAAAAAATATTTTTTTATACTTTTAATTGTAAAATGTTTTTAGTCTTTTATAAATCAGGTACGAAAAGACTTGTTAATATCTTTCCCTTTTAATTTTTTTTATTTAAACTATATTTTAAAATATTTGTCAATGCTGCTTGAACTAATGATAATACCCATCGTTTCGAAAAATCAAAAGAATTCTTTCAAGAAGCATTGTTATCAATTAACCATTCGTTAAACATATTACATCCTAGATTATGCTATTAAATTCCATGTTGGAATTGTTTGAAGATAAAATCAAAATCAATAAAGCTATTTATATGTCTCCATTAGCCCTAGGTGTACGTTTTGTTATCATTTTATGACAAAGAAAAAATAGAACATGAAAAAAAAACTCTACTTATAAGGGTGCTTGGGGCCCCCTTGAGCACCCCACCCGAAACCTTCAAGTGGAACAGAAACATCATTGCCTGGACTCAGGTTGGTGGTTTTGGATGGAAGATTCGGTTTGTACAAGCCAAAGGAGTTGAATAAATTGTGGAGAGTGGTTGTGAGATTTTAAGGTAATGGGTACTAATATAAACAGTTTAGGTAGATTTAGGTAAAAAAGAGATGACATAAAATGTTCGTTTAGGTAATTCTAGTAGTTTGGTCGTGTACCCTAAGGTTAAGTTGGATTTCTTTTCTAGCAAACATTTATAGAAGTCCAGCAAAGTATGTCAACAGATATTATCAGATCATGAATGACCATTCAATGAAGTTAAATGCACTTGTGCTTTAAGATTACTTTGACAACCAATTTTGCAAGTTCAATACTACGAAAATGACTTAGCAGCATTGAACTCAAGGAGGGCTACTATGGTATAGCACCACCATGGCAGGTTAACTACTATCAAAACCTCCTCGTTTCCTATGGGTTATGGTCGGTTATAATTATTAGATTTGTCATACTCACTGCTTCATACTCGCCACTGGTGTAACCATGATCTAGAAGACTTCTGATATTCATCATGTGTAATTGTATCCCTATGGCCAGTTATAGTTATTAGATTTTACATTATTATTAAGGAATCATTTGTGCTAAATAAGCTATCAGAGTTGTTTCTACGTGTAATAAAAGCAAAATAGTAGAACTCAGAGTTACTTCTCCGCTATCTTCTATCTTCAACTCTACGCATCTGCTCTCTCAACTGCGGTGACTTGGTGAACCACCGGTTGAATGTGGCTTCTTTCCACCATATTTCTGTTCAATTTTGAAAAACATTTAATATATGATATTATGGTTGGGATTGAATTTATTAAAGAAACTTAGAGGTCTTACCTGCTTGCCAAAATTAAATGGGACATATTTGTATTTAATCATGTGCATGATTTGACGCTTCATAGTGAGAGCAAATAGGACGATCCAATAGCAGAGCAATATTGGCCAGAAAACAGGGACATCAAATAGAGAAAAGAATGTCATCAAGAAAGCTACAATGAAAGCCTTTGTAATGGCATACCTGAAATTACAACATAATTGAATGAGTTTAGTCATTTTAGTTACTAATCATAGAAGATTCAGAAAACATAAAGTGATCCTTAATATGCTTATAGCAGAAACATCAAGGTTCAAAGTTCAAACATATATCAAGTCACCAAAAAATAAGTCAGCACGTAGTGTGGTGACGCAGAAAATCAGATGTAAGAAGCATAGTTCTGCCCATAAATCTCTGAAATTATAACCAGCCAAAATAGTAATAAAAACCACCATAACATCAAGTAATTGTGTCAGAATAATGTCATTTAAATTGTTTGAGTCTCATTATAATCCCATTTAAATGTCTAAAGGGGATTAAGCACAGCTGCTTAGCTCAACTTGATGCTGTTTAGAATACCATGTCAGAACATAAGCCAAACAATGAGAAACCCTAATAAAGAACAAAGCTAATTACATTGAATTGTTGCAATTGTCTAGCATACATATAAAAAGAAGTGAATAAAGTGTATGTATAGATGTAACACTTCTCATGTTGGGGTATGTATATCGACCATGTCAATCTTACATACAGGAAGGTATTTTGAATGCGACACGTTGAGGTTAATGTGTACCAAATGAGTTGTTCATGTCATGCTTAAATATTTTCTTCATTTCCGGTGTATTATTTTACAACAACAAAGAAGATAATACAAGAACTAAGTACACCTGAAGACAAGCAACCTACTCCCATTAAGCATTAGGGACAAATGTATAGAAGAACAACTAATTAATAAAGCATAACTCAATAGAAGTAAACCCACTGCAAGTCTTATTCAACAAAACTATCATTTCAAATAGTAACCACAATTATATAGACATTATTCTAGACCAAGTAGTATGGAAATATATCATTTCATGCACATTACTCCAACAATTGTGAACTAATTTAATGTTACTTTATCCATATAAACTTGGAGGAATAGTTGTCAGTAAGTTTAGTCTATTGTCAGTAGGACGAATTTCTAAATTTTAATAGGCAAGTAGGTATAAGTAGGTATAACAAGAGCCATGTAGATACAAGAATCCATCATTCAAGATTTCAAGGTATTTGTAGCTTCTAACGTCATGAACTCATGAAATGACAATATAAACATACTAAACAAAAATGAGATGGGTGCTATACTCACCAAAACTTGAACTCTGGAAGGCGGCGGATAAAAGGCTTAAACTCATCAGAATCTTTTGTAGGCAGTGAAGCCCCATCCAAAGCTTCAAGCTCAGGATCAACCTTTGGGGATAGAAATCCAATCAACAGATTCAAGATATAAATTCCAAGACCATACGAGATAATATAAAACCTTCAAGATAATAACCCGCAACACATAAACTGCAGCAACACCAAGTGTCCCAAGCCACCTCTGAACAGAAAGAGGTGTTGATTTATCCAGATAAAACTGAAACACCCTTGAGAATTCAGCTTTCCACTTGGCAAACGGTGCCATCGGGGAGGCAGCATCACCCCCTGCTCCTTCCATGTGAACCAACCTTCAAACTTCAAATCTTTCTGTACAAAGTAATACATAACTCAGAACCCAAAACCATGGCTTAATCACCTAATAACACAACTGAAGAACAAATTAAAACCAGTAACCACAACATCAGTTCAGTTTTGTAGCATAATCAAAAGCAAAAACTTAAACTATTTAACCTCAAAACTCGATAAATCTGTCAAATAAAGCAGTTCAGATGATCAATTACGATATCTATTAAGGGCATCAGATATCCTTATACCCCTGATGTGTATTGTTACTGGAAAACATATACTGCATCAATGATACAACTAGATTCTAATTGGGCGTACTCAGAACTATTACAACCGCCATCAACGAATCAGTATATCAAAGGAAATGATTGTGTGAAAACGATTATATATGGAAAGTGCACTAAACAAATAACACTTTACTCGATTAACATATGGATTCTATGAAGATACTGAAGAGTCAACATTCGTGATCATTGAAAGATAAGGAAGTGAATGGATCAAATAAAATAGTAGCAGTAGTAGTGAGGGTTCAAGAGCTTACGCAAAGGAAATTGTTGTTTAGGGTTTTTTGCGGTTTACTTGAGACGACGATAATTTTGATTCGCACGGAGTTTGCTTTTATTTGGTTTGTATGTGTTGCAATATAATTCGTTTCATCTTTTTAGGCGCACCACCAAATTTATATATTCTTTCATCTATATTTTTCTAGGGTTAGGTTAGTTTGGCGTCAAATGCTTTTTAGGTAATATCTCTGTCATCTCAGGGTGGTGGGGTGTAAACACGCAACCACGCGGCGGGGCCCGGTGTCGCACGATGACACCGCTCGCCGGTCCCTTACGCCGCTGAATAAACTCATCATGCCATCACTTTGGTGCGGTGTGGTGGGGTGTTGTGTGATGCGGTGTGGTGTCGTGTGGTTTGGTGTGACATAGTGAGGTGTAGTGTGATTGGGTGACGTGATGTGATGTGGTAAGAGTGACATGAGCGCCCCACCACCACCACCCTCAACTAACGAACGTTGCTGGTGTAACTAAATTTTGCAGGAGCTTTGGATGAGGTGGCAACAAATACATGATGCTTTGTTATTTTTAATTAACAAAGGTTAAAGAAAAATACATATACTATTCTAACAAACAAAGGTTGACCAATAAATTGGTCACCACTATCTCAACTAGCGGAGTTTCTTGTTGCAAGGCTAATATGACAAAGACATAAACAATGGTAATATGACAAAGACATAAACAATGGTAATATGACAAAGATAGAAAGTCTAAAATGATGGTAAGTAGCAGGCTTCATCCACTCTTCTAGATTGTACATTGCATTCATTATTCGTATATGTCGGTCAAATATGATACAGAACTTGCCCATGGCATCGATCACAACGTGCTCTTAAATTTTTTAAAGAACCCAACTGCAACTCTCATTTGTTTCGTCATCAACCATTGCATAGCCCCCGGCAACATGTTAGAAAATGTAATCTCACCTACAAACTTTTGTTATCTAAACTTTTGACCAAGATGTGAAAGAAAGTGAAAGAAAAGGGACGTTTCTGTCATTTCCACTTTCTCAGGGGTTGGTTGGTATTTCCGTTCATTTTTCAGCTGAAGAAAACACACACACACAGAGACACGCAGTGAGAGTGGTGTGAAGAGGGTGATCGAGCATGGGAACCCTAGGAAGAGCAGCTTATACCGTCGGATTCTGGATCCGGGAAACGGGTCAAGCTATGGATCGTCTCGGGTCGCGCCTCCAGGGCAACAACCTCTTCAAACAACAGCGTATGCCTTCATTCATTCATCCCTTCAAATCCCTAATTCCCATTTCATAATTCCTTCATTTTTCGTTATTGGGTTTTTGGTGAAATGTGATTTTAGTAATACATGAAACACATAGCAACAACAACAGTTATTTACAAAACATATCAGAAGTTGATTTGTTGGCTGTAAATATTCTTTAATTTTCTTTGAGTTTTAGATGCTCGCTTGATTCCCTCACTCTCTCCATTTGTTTGTTTACCCAATATGTCATTTTTAATACTATTATGTTCTTATGCTTTCTGAAACAATCTTTAACAAATTTTCTTTTTTTTTTTTCAGTCTCCAGGCACCGGACTCTTATGAATGTATTTGATAAAGCCCCTGTGGTAGCTAAGGATGCATTTGTGGCCCCAAGTGCTTCTATAATTGGGGATGTCCGAGTAGGGGCTGGATCGTCTATTTGGTATGGATGTGTTATGAGAGGTAACACTTAAGAATTCTGGCCTTTAATTTCTTCAATAGTCTTGTAAAGTCCTTTGGCTGCAATAGGTTTTCTTATTTGCTTCTGCAACAAAAGTGGATTGTGTTAAAGCGTGATCATAGTCTTGTATGCTCCTTTAGCTAACAATAAGAATGAATTAGAATTGATACTGCAAACTAGAATAAGTACAAAGAAGATGATAGAAGTAGATAAATTAACAGGTGACAAAGTGAAAACAAAAACAATATCATAAATTTGGAGTTGTTCCTTTTATGTGCACTTGTACGTTGTAATACGTTTCCTTGTCACTTAGTATCAGGTCGTGAAACTGTAGGCAGTTCTACATGGGAGCCTAAACTTATGCTTAAGTTTATCAACTTTTTTAGTTCGTGCATTGAGGTCTTTGCCTGTCTTTTGAATCAGGCTTGCACAGAGATAAATAATCTAGAATGCAAGATTCATCAAATTGTATAAGCATGCAAAATGTTATATTTGAGAGTATTAGTTGAGACACTGTATAGGATGCACATTATATATGTGAGTGTATGTTACTTGTGCATTTTCATAAAAAAACGGTTTTGCTGAGCCGAGGGTCTCTCTAAGAGCAACCTTTCTGTCTCTTTGGATAGAGATAAGGGTTGCCCTCATTTTACTCTCCCTAGACAGTAGACGCTACTATTTAAGTAGGACTTGCTGGGTATGTTTATTTGTTTTCTTGCTTGTATCTCAACTTATGTTAAGTTATTGCCTTCGCTTAAGTAGGAGACTATTCTGTACAAGTAATGCATTATTAAAACAATGAAAACTAGCCATTTAAAAAGTTAAACTGCACCTAAAACATAGCATTGTTTTGTTAGTTTTTCTATGTATACATTAGTAAAATAATATTTCTTATGGTCGCATGTGTTGCTTAAATGTTCATTTAATCCCCACGTTCATGATTGCTAATCTAGCAAAATTGTTACTTGATTACATAAAATATTTAAGCATTTGCTTTTCTTCACATTTTTTTGCATTATATAAACTTTGATCAGAATTTCCATATTGCTGGTAGTAGCTTTTAGGTTTCTTAAGGAGTTGCTCAATGTTTCACTTAATTCACTATATACAAGTTAGTAATCATTGTTTCACTGATGAATAATGGTTATCTTTATATAGGTGATGTGAACAGCATTAGTATTGGATCTGGCACTAACATACAGGATCACTCCCTTGTACATGTTGCCAAATCCAATCTACCTGGAAAGGTGCATCCAACTGTCATTGGTAACAATGTGACTGTAGGTGAGCAATGTGTATAGAAGCTTTTACAAGTTTTTTTTTTTCTTTTCAAATAAGTGATTTTGATTAAACAAATACAATTCAGGTCACAGTGCTATTCTACATGGATGCACTGTTGAGGATGAAGCATTTGTTGGCATGAAAGCGACACTTCTTGATGGGGTAGTTGTAGAGAAACATGCCATGGTTGCTGCCGGAGCCCTTGTGAGACAGGATACTAGAATCCCCAGCGGCGAGGTTCATATTATCCAGACATGTACATTTATTTACTAAAAAACACATTTGTTATTGATGTTAGATGGGAATGTGGTAATACAGGTATGGGGAGGTAATCCTGCTAAGTTCTTGAGAAAGCTTACAGACAAAGAGATAACCTTCATTGCAGAGTCAGCTACTAATTACAAGAGCCTTGCCGAGGTCCATGCTGCTAAGAATGCGGAGCCCCTTGACCAGACTGAGTTTTTAAAAGTGATACAAAAGAAGGCAAAGAAGACAAAGCTCTGATTCAATAACTGTTGGGCTTTCCTGGTGAATAAACTCGTCATGAAAGTACTTGTTTTTGGTTTCTACTCACGAGTTTGATGTTGACGAACAATGCTTAGTTTAAGTTGTTTTTTAAGGATATTGGATCAGCTGTCTATCTCTTTTTAAATAAATGGTTAAACTTGTTAGAGATAGATTGTTGCAATTAGACCCTGTTGTATTGTTTGATTTACCATTCGTACATCAGAAACTTCAAACGGGTCTGATATTTTCTGTTCTTGTTGATGTGGATTTGAGTTTGAATTTGAAGTAATTTGAATCATAAACAGGTCTTCAGTCTTTTCAGCGCTCATCATATTGCACTATCAAGCAAGCTTTTAACATTGGACCGGCATAATGAACTATGATGGAAAAAAGAGTGTGTTGTCATGTTAGAAAATTTCATATGTATAGCCATAAAAATCCATGTATCTGCTTTTACTTGAGTAGTTAGTAGCTACCTTACTTGTCTAAGCCCTAACAATACGTGTGTGATATATACGTAATATGGTGTCAAGTGTTACTTCAATTTAAGTCATTATCAATGAGAAGAAATATGATTTACGAGTAAGCACTTTCTGGACTTCAATCTTGTAAGCAAGAGTAGATACGTGACGGATTAAATCAGCATTTTGCTTTTGACATGACTGTAGACGTATAAACAACTAGCAAAGTAATTATTTTCATGATTTTTACATAACACAATCCAAAGTTTTTGAAATCTAAAATGTTCAATAAAAGCAACATTTCATATGTTCCAAAATAGATCACAGTAATCCAAAAGGTAATGCTGATCCAAAGAAGACATGCCAACAGTAAAGTGATATACCCTAACCAAATGGTTATAAATCCAAATCCTATAACGTGCAGAATAGTTGAATAAGCATAGAGTATAGAGTTTGTGTTTGCTGATTAAAAAAAATGTCTTAACTCCCTTAATAACTACAAATGAAGCTATAAGTTCTAATTCAGAGTTCAAAAGGCTCCCACGATTGAAATATAAACTCAAAAAACTGCAATAAAAAGACTCCAATAAAAGGTAACAACATGGTGTCCATTTTAAACTCTAGATCAAACAGTAGGATCAGCGAAACACCTTCAGTCCTCATATATCCATTGGAGCCGCCTCTTCCTCTGCAGCAGCTCCTCTATGGTCAGGGGCGGCACCACCAGCATCACCGCCAGATTGTTCTGCAGCACTCTCATTTGTAGGTGCTTCTTCACCAGAAATCTCAAACTCATTAATCAATGCTTGTACAGTTTCTTTGTCCAATATATTAAACGCCTCTCCTACACCAACGACAGCAATAGTGCATACCGTACTGGTGAGTTTTTCACCTTGCAAAGTCTCTCTTATGGCAAATAATGCATCCTTGACGAGGTCATCTCGAGAAGATTCTGTAAATTTCTCAAACTTGCGTTCCAAGTAAGTTTTTGCAGCTTGTGAGCGTGACCCAATGGCAAAAGCTTGATATTCAAAGTAATTGCCACTAGGGCAGTTGTAGTAGAGATGGGCACCAGATTCATCCAATCCAGCAACCAGCAGTCCCACACCATAAGGTCGTTTCCATGATCGCTGGGTGCAGACCTGTCAACAACCAACCAATTTAAGAAACAATATTCTCATCTATATGCTTAACAATAAATGAAATGCTGGCAGCTGGAGAAATGAGTATGCTAAAATAACAATGTGGTAAGAAAGTAGGAAAACTAACATGCCATATGGAGCTTATACAAAATAAAAGATGAAATAGAACATACAAGATAAATGACATAAATAGTACATCTAATATAACCAACTAATGTGATGCTGGAGAAGTGAGGAATACAAGGTATATTTCTACTCTGAAGTGCTTAGTTAATGAAAATATATTTATTTGAAGCGGATGTTTTTTATCAGACCATACAAGAGGGAAAACATATACATGGAGAGGGACATTGTGCATATTTCCATCTAGCGCTTTTATACCTCCAAACCTCAAAATAATCAAAACTATGGAGACTCATCATAAACAATCTGGACAAGGTGTTAAGTTCTTAAAAAACACAACATATGCCAACACAAACAACAAACACATGGATTGCATAGAATTGTAGCCTCAAACATGAGGGTGTATACGTTCTTTATAAAGAATCAAACAAAACAGTTCATACATAGCCATAATTAGAAGTTAAAAACGCACCAGCTGCAGTGAACAATTCCTAAACCATAATCGAAATCCTAACATAGAATCATTGTAAATGTCCATTGTAGACCTCTCTAAACAGTAACCTTCAGCAGAACATTCACATTACCACAATCACACTCCAAAGTTCATCTTTCATGGTATCAAACAACCAATGATCGAGTAAACCAACACTTAACAAAACTGTATTAAATCAATAAATCACCATTACCACATAACACATTGCCAACAAATCAGACCATCTATCTTCATCTCAAATGCACCTTCCCATAGAAAGTAGAAAGTTATTCAACACTTAAAAAAACCAAAATCACTTCTCCAAATTCAAAATAATGAGCATTGCTACATGCAAATGACCCATTGAAGTATAATTAATCTCCCAAACTTTCAAAGTCAATTATTTCCATGAGCATTATACTTGAAGAACAATTCGCTATCTACTATCCCCATTCCAGATTTCCATAAAGCATGAAAGCATCATAACTTAATTCCCATAACCAATTTCAGCACTAATTGGACGAACAGAAGACAAATGTTCAGCAATTTCCCCAATCAACCCTAAAGAATCAAAGCCTACATACAAAGAGACAGATATAAGTGTACCTGCGCTTTATCAGCCAATTGAACAACTAAACGGCCAACAGGAAGAGGAGACTCATACGTATACCCATAATTAATACACTCAGACCTCATATACCGCGATAGAACACGACCATCAGCGGTGAGACCAGCGATTGCGACGCCGATATGCTCATCGACCTTGAAAATCTTCCTTTGGTGCGATGAAAGTTCCGAATTGGATTTATTGACGCACGCGAGAACAGCGTGAGTTTTGGATCGGAGACCAATGGCAGCGGATCCTTGCTTGACTGCCTCCATAGCGTATTCTACCTGAAACAACCGCCCCGCCGGCGACCATGTGGTGACGTCGGTGTCGTATTGGTTTCTGAACATGTTTTGATCGGATAATGTTAATCTCTTCGCCGGAGAACTGTTGATCGTCGGTGAGTGTGGGGAGTTTGCCGGTGATGATGAAATTGGGGGAGGGTTAAAGACGGTCTTTTCTTTTTCGTCAAGCCAAATGTTTTGTTTTTAATAAAATTGAATAATGAGTTTCTTTATTTTCTTTTTCATTAAGGTTTTTTTTAATAAAAACTTATTTTTCTCTCGCACTATGTTTCCGAGTTCATTTAATAAAAGAAATAGAATGAAAGAAATAAGAAGTTGTGTTTTAGAGTTGTTTTTTAGTGAAAGAAAATAAATGAAAAGTTAAAAAGTTGTGTTTCCGAGTTCACTTTCGGATACAAAAAAAAATAAAAGAAAATAAAAGCTAAAATCAGTCATTTCAAATCAAAAGAAAATAAAGAGAAAAGAAATTAAAAAAATAAAGAAAAGAATATAAATTGAAAGAAAGAAAAATAAAAAAATTCCTTTATTTTTTTTCCTCTTGTTAAGTAAACTCGAAGGCATAGAATTATATCTATAATCTATAAATTATAACAAAACAAAATAGTAGTGGAGGCGAATGTGAATGCAGGTGAATGACATAAAGAAAAATGTGATAAAATGAAATTAAGAAAAAAAAATCATAAACATGTCAAAATAGTATTTTTCAGATTTTATGGATGACGATAAGGTTTTTGATGCTAGGTTATAAGTATACTATACATGGCAAAATATCAAAATTAGATAAGAGCCATGAGATATCAAATAAGGTCTTTTGTTGAACTTGTAGAAAATAAGATTGCCTGCAATTTTAAAGAAGTTGATTTTAAAAGAAGTTGTCAACGAAACAAAATCCGAATCAAATGAAGATTAAATGTGAAGGTTCAAAAAAGGGTGTTGAGAAACCCCTTGCGGTTTACAATAGTCAGCAACGAGTGTTTACCGATAGAGATCATAACTATTAGTGTAAGGTTACAAAATATGACTTTCTTTATGCATTCTGGCAATCAGCGATAAAAGGGTGCAAGCATTCAACAGAAGTAAACATGTTAAAAGGTTTTTGATCTTTTGAAAACATGTAATATATCTTATTTATTTATCTTTATCTTTTTCTAATTTGAGTATTTTTTGTAATTATAATTTTCATTATATATCATGTCAGATGAACATGCGGCTTGGAACAAATTTAACTCGGAGGAAAAACAACAGTAGCTATTGGAGCTCGATAACTGATGTTGTATGATTGGTCGATTTCTTGTTTAATGGTTCAAGTTCTTGAATGAACATAACAAACAAACAATATATTATAAAACCCGCTTCATCACATTATAGAAAATAACTTAAAACCACTGTAACATTATTTTAAATACATTAACCCTAGACTTTGCTATGTATATATAGGAGAACCTGATTTGATAAGCAAGCTCTCTAATTAATCCCATCACAATTACAGAATTACACATTTACACTCCAATTGTGACACTTGGGCCGCCCTATTCCAGTCCGCTCGCACAAAAGTTTGAGCCGATTAGGCCCATATGAAAATTACCAAACAATAATAAAAACTTGTTTACAAACAAAAACATACAGCAATATCTCGTAGTTATTGTAACTTGTTTGATATAATTTTTTTAGAGAAAACACACTTGCTATAGTCAAATTATATTTAAATAATCAAAATTATTACTTATCGAACGATAATAATTCATATTATTGATTTGACCGGTAATAATACCAACTTTTATTTTTATTACTAACAATAATTATAATTATTAAAATCATACGCTTGATTTCACCTCGATTTCATTCACAATAATGATTATTAACGAAATGAAAAAAACACAAGTTTAATCGAGCCTAAAATGAGTACACATCGAGTGTGAATATATGATGCTACTGTGACTGTGTTGATAATAAAAATGACAGTTAGGATTATCATCGGCCAAATCAACAACATGATTTATTATCGGTCAACGAGTAATAGTTTAAATTATTAAAATCCAATTTGCGATTGTTATAAATTGGGTGTTTGGATTTTGATGATCCCAAGTTTCATTTATTGATCAAAATTAATCTCAACTCAGTAAATGTTTGCAGATACTTCTAACTTTAAGTTTATTTTCCTCCAACGATCCTTAGTAACTGAGAGTTAACCACGTTGGTTTCTTTGATAATGTGGACTGTTTTTGTGACTAAAACACTAAACAAAATTTTGAAATCTATCATCAGGACCATTAATTTTAAACTTCCGCACCAAAGACACATCAATTTCCACCTCCTGATTTGAACCACCAAACTCGTTGATGGTAGATTTTAGGTGATAATGAAGGTTAAACAATGGAAAACAGTCCTAATTAAGACTATACGGTGTTGGAGTTGAAAAATAACTCAAAGTTGATCCCATTGATGATGAAACTAACGATCGTTAACTCTCAGTTAGTAAATGATCATTGGAGGAAAAAAATTCAAAGTTAGAAGTGTCTGTAAATATTTCATAAGTTGTGCTTAATCTCACCCAATAAATAAAAATTAAAATTATTAAAATCCAATAATCTTTTTGATAAATAGGCGTAAAAATATAAAAAAGTAGAAGTGAAACTAAAAAGTGAAAAACCATTAATAATAATTGGGAGGGCAAAAGTGTCTTTCTCTTTCTCCGTTGGAGCTCTTTGTAACCCCCTCCATCTCATTATCTTCTTCATTCATCCTCTCAAGTCTCACCCACAGACAGAAAATGGCGTTAACCCTATCCAACCCCTTCCTCCATAGAAACTCACCTCCTCCACCACTATCCCTCAAAATGGTATTCACTTCACACCCACAACCCCTACAACCTTCAATTCACCCAATTTCAAACTAACCCTTTTTCAAATTTTGCTCTCATTTCAGGTATCCACCAACGCATCATCCCCAAATCAATCCCGATGGACCTGCAGAAAGAAGGACATCCACCCCGAATTCTACGAGGACGCAAAGGTCTACTGCAGCGGTGAGCACGTACTCACCACCGGCGGCACGAAGAAAGAGTACGTCGTCGATGTTTGGTCCGGCAACCACCCGTTTTACCTCGGCAGTCGGTCGGCAAACCTCATCGATGCCGATCAGGTCGAGAAGTTCCGTAAGAAGTTCGGTGGTGTCGGTGGTTTGGATCAGTTTATGCAGATTCCGACGCTTAAAGGTGAGATTGTGATTCCGCCTAAACGGAAGGCTAGCACTGGTAAAGGCAAGAAGAAGTAAGTTGAATTCAATGTTGATTTTGTGTAGTGGTCTTTGATTTGATGAATCACTCTTTGATTATGTGTTTTGTTATGCCTGTTTTGGGGATTCTTCATTCGTATAAGTTATACCAGTTTACTTTTGGAAACCCTAGATGGAATTAGGTATGTGATTTCTGCCTGCAAGTGCAATTTGGGGGTTTTGGATTAAGGACATTGGCTAATCTTCATTTTTGAAACTCTAATTAGAATTAGTAGGTGCTATACTATAAGATGGTAACATTGTATCATGAGATAACTAGAATGTTCTTATGCTAATGAAAGTTTTGACTTTTGAGAGGTATTATGGAGCCACTTAAGTTCGACATCCGGATCTTCTCTATACACGTACATAACTATATTTGATGATCAAGTGGTTAATTGTGTTACGAATTGGTTACCAATTACCATGTCGTAAATGAGTTGTATGGTGTTTGTTCAATTGTCGTGACGTGGGTGGTTTAAATTCTTACAAGTGTAATGTTTAGGAGTAGGGGGCACTCCTCTTAACTGCCCAATAATCCATCAATCCTGCACTTCCATCTTATTTTTACCATCAACTACCCAAAACCCATCATCCTTATCCCAATTTATTCAAGTCTTACTCTGAACAAAATGCTCAGGAAGCATTTGGTTGGAAGAATGGAATGGAATTGAGAAACTAGTATAATTTCAAGTAAAATTATGTTTGAGTGAGTAATGAAATGTAAAACTCAAGTGAATTCTTAACCTCAATTCCTTTGGTTGTGGGATTTCAAAATTCTTCTACCTAAAGAGGGAATTTGAAGTCCCACAATCAAGGGAATTGAAGTGAAACATTCCTTTGGGTTTTATATTTTATTACCCACTCAAACATAATTTTACTTGAAAATTATACTTGTTTTTCAATTCCATTCTATTTCATTCCATTCTTCCAACCAAACGCTCCCTTAGAGTTTAGTCAGAGGGTTTTTTCAGCAATGGATTTCCTCCTGAGGGGGTTGGGGGTGCGGTCCTGGCTGGGAAGCGGATAAGTGGACCCAATTAAGATAGCACCTACCATCCGAAGCAGGGTCGCACATTTACCATTAAAAAAACTACCCAAAACCCATTTAAACACTGCTAGCATTCCAATCAAATTCTCAAATTCCTTATTTTTAAAGTCCCTCAACGATCATATTCGTTCAACAGTTTAAAAGTGGTGGCGGTGTTATTGATTAGAACAATGAACCCGAATGGTGGTACCCAAACACTCCCCTCTCCACCCTTAGGTAGAATTTTGATGGTGTAAAAAACATGCTAAAAGAATTGTGTTGTAATAAATATGTTAAATGAGTTGACAAGGTGTGGTCTCAGTTGGGAAACGGATATGTAAACCCGATTAAGATAATACATGTCATACGAAACAGTGTCGCATATTTGTCGTTAAAAAAATAAGTTAACAACGTGTTAGGCGTCTTTGTAAAACATATATTTTGTTAGTGTTTAGGATTTTGCTTATTTTGAACCAACTTTTGAATGTTTGGAAAACATAAAGTTTCTTTTGAAACTAATTTTCACAAAGGGTTGAAAAGTAGAAATTAAAAAGTTAGGAGTAATTTTGAGAAATTAAAAACTACTTTTATAATTACTGATATATCCTTGCCCACATCATCTAATACCCTATCCCTCTATCACCAAAAAATCAATGGATATTCATTTTGTTCATTTTATATCAATAAGTTAAATCATACGTTTTTTAGAAAATAACTTATTGACTTTTTTTAATTTATAAGTTAATCAAAAACATTTTTTAACTCCTTTTAAAATAATAAGCTCATAAGTTCCTTTAATCAAAAGAATTTTTTTATCAAAAATATTTTTTTATCAAAAACCATTTTTAACAAAATAAGCAATTCCAAAATGGCATTTGTTCTTGTTGTAATCACGTAAATTGGTTGATCTTTTTAGTTATTCATATTTGATTGGGCAACCCAATCGTCATTTAATTAATGGGTTAAACATGTTAGTGCATGCATTGAAAATTATTATAGATGTATTATTTTTGATTATAAAAATAAAAATATGTGAGGAAATGTTACTCGACAAATGACCATATCTTGACGTGATAATACTCAAATGATTAAAAGATTAGCAGCATTGACAAGCCACAAGAACATTATGCCTGATGCTAGGGTCAAACCGCAAAACGTTAATGCCAAGATCAATCTCTAGTTAACTGAAGTAACAGAAGCACCATGGTTACCGTGAGTGATGTTATGGTTCAATCGTGAATCAGAATGGTTCTAGGCAAATTAATCTATACTAATAAACAAGAATGTCCAGAAAGCACATGATATTTTTTATTGTTCACATAGGATTCATTTAGGATTTGAAAACGTGTTGTTATTACAATTAAAGTTAACCATTTAAATGTTAATGGTTATTTATATATTTTGTAATTTATAAAATAGTTTTTTAAAACAAAAATGTATGAAATATATATATTTTTATAATAGAAAGAACTTTTAAGAAATATCATGGTTTAAAAAAAGTATTTAAAAGAAATTACAGTGTTTGAGAAAAACAATATTTTAAAGCAAAAGTTTTTTAAAGACTAATGTTTCGAAAAATGTTATCGTATTATTATCTAAAATAGTTAATTATACGTAATTTTATTTTAAGAGTAAGTTGCAATTTTCACACCTGTGTTTTGGTGGTGTTAACAGGTTCAACCCCAGCTTAACAGTTTGTATACTTGAATTTACGCATGCTAACACTTTACGCACCTTTGTCTTATTTCCGTTAAACAACCATTAAATCTCCCCCTACGTGCTCCTCACGTGAGGGGCAAAACTGTCAATTCGCCCAATTTATTAATCTTTTAAAAGTAAATTGCAAATTCCATACCTGTGTTTTAAGGGTGTTAACAAGATCAGCCTCAGCTTAACAGTTTGTATACCTGAGTTTACGAATGCTAACACTTTACGTATCTCCGTCAAATTTTCGTTAAACAACCGTTAAATCTCCCCCACGTGCTCCTCACGTTAAACAAATTTTCTATAACAACCACCACCTCTACGCCGCCTCTGGCGACCGCATCCATGTATTCGACACGACATCGTTCTCCCTCATCGACATTTTCACCGTCAACGATTCCTCATCAGGTTTTATCAAATCCCTCATCTTTCATAACGGAAAAATGTTCATATCTCATCAGGACAGTAAGATCAGAATATGGAAACTAACGGACATAAACGACATAAACACATCGGAACTCTACCGACGGGGGAAGATTATAATTTGGTGAATTGACAGTTTTGCCCCTCACGTGAGGAGCACGTGGGGGAGATTTAACGGTTGTTTAACGAAAATTGGACGGAAGTACGTAAAGTGTTAGCATTTGTAAACTCAAGTATCCAAACT
Source organism: Flaveria trinervia (assembly GCA_025506515.1). Taxonomy (NCBI): domain Eukaryota; kingdom Viridiplantae; phylum Streptophyta; class Magnoliopsida; order Asterales; family Asteraceae; genus Flaveria; species Flaveria trinervia. Next base: position 101,279,212 of record CM046452.1, read on the forward strand.
GGTAAGTTGGGGCTGATCCTGTTAACACCCCTAAAACACAGGTATGAAAATTGCAATTTATTCTTAAAAGATTAATAAATTGGGTGAATTGACAGTTTTGCCCCTCACGTGAGGAGCACGTGTGGGAGATTTAACGGTTGTTTAACGGAATTGAACGAAGGTACGTAAAGTGTTAGAATTCGTAAACTCAGATATGCCAACTGTTAAGCTGGGGCTGATCATGTTAACACCCCTAAAACATAGGTATGAAAATTGCAATTTACTCTAATTTTAATCATATTTTATTTTAAATTTTTTTTATAGTTTTTAAATATTAATAAATACCTATTATTCTTAATATTTTCATTTAGTATGTGTAATACATGGAATTTATATTAGTTTTCAACGAGTCAAATTCAAGAATGATGAAATATGAAGTGCCAAACGTATATGTTGTAACACATGAGAAATAATAAATAATATATGATGAATATATCATTTAAAAATCCAATAATTTAAACAAGCTTTAGAAAATACATGGTTATAAAAAAGGGTGAGGTCATTATAAAAATAGTATAAAAACTAAAACGAGTAAGAAAATTATTATTCATGAGTTCTAATATCCAAGGTGTAACGCCCGACCCATCACACCAACAATATTGTCCGTTTTGCCCACGAGGAGCTCACGGATTTGATTTTGGTTGCCCGATTGAAAACTTCCCAAGAAGGTCATCCATCACTGGATTGTTCCCACCTGAGCACGCTTAACTGTAAAGTTCTCATCTCATCCACAACCCTTACGCCCCAAACGCGTTATTGATGTTAGAGGCAGGACATTCCTTATAAACCAGAAATCTCTCTTGTCCACGTCCAATATGTGATAAATGTAGGGTGTCACAATCACCCCTCGTTTGGACTCATCGTCCTCGATGAGTCCGAGAAGTCACCATCCTCGATGAGATATGTCCCGCATCCCGAATGACACAAAAGTGATTCTGATACCAAGGTGTAACCCCCGACCCCTCATACCAATAATATTGTCCGCTTTGTCCACGAGGAGCTCACGGATTTGCTTTTGGTTGCCCGAGTGAAAACTTTCCAGGGAGGTCACCTATCACTGGATTGCTTCTACCTGAGCACGCTTAACTGTGGAGTTCTCATCTCATCCACAACAATTACGTCCAAAACGCGTTGTTGATGTTAGAGACAGAACATTTCTTATGAACCAGGAATCTTTCATGTCCACGGTCGATGTGTGATAAATGTAGCTTAAAAATTCCAATTGTATAATGGTAATTAATTTAAATTTAAATTATAGAATAAGGGTATTTTGCTCTTAACCAAATTTTCAAGCTCTACCGTTTTTTAAACGCTCGTAACTTTTACATACATTATTATTATTAAATCACACCATAAAAATAAGTTTTTAAACCTTCAGGATACCTATAATTTTGATACATAAAAAATGAGAAAAATCACGTTATTTCATTATGTAATATTCATTAGTTCATTGTGTAATATCAGATCATGTCTAATATCAAATCGTTGTGCCTAATGTTGATCATTTTGTTATGTGTTATTTTTTTAAAAATGTTGATTTTCATATAGTACAATGATAAAAATATAATTTTGTTATGTTTTCTAGTTTATTGTATAATCCTGAGTGAGCCATTATGTAATCTTCATTGTGTCTAATGAATATTTTCAAATAACACAATGTTGAAAATATAATTTATTAAATTTTATTTCTAGTTTATTATGTAATCATGATCAGATCATTTTATAATTCTTATTAAACAACTTATTGTGTCTATTGCTAATTTTTGAGTCTAGTGTTGATCATTATGTTACTTATTATGTCTAATGTTGGCTATTATGTTATACATTATGTTTTTTAAAATTATAATTTTCAAATAACACAATGTTGAAAATGTAAACTTTTTACGTTTTTTTTCAATTAATTGTGTAATCCTAATTATGTCATTTTGTAATCATCATCAAACAACTCATTATGTTTATTGCTAATCATCGAGTCTAGTGTTGGTTATTATGTTGCCTATTGTGTTTAATGATGACTATTGTGTTTTTTAAAATGATGATTTTCAAATAACAAAATGCTGAAAATGTAATTTTTTATGTTTTTTGTCAGTTTATTGTGTAATTTTGATTAGGTCATTTTGTAATCATCATCTAGTAGCTCATTATGTAGTTTCTCATCAGATAATTATATAATCCTCAGCAATTCAGAAGGTTACACAATTTATGTTTCAAGTTAATTATGTATTTCCTCATCTGATAATTGTGTAATCCCTATCAATTTAAAAGATTACACGAATGACCTGACACAATTACACAATGAGTTAAAAAATATAAAAAACTTTGTTTTTCTTATATCAATACTATACACCTTTTAAAGATTGAAAATTCGTGTCTTTACAATATAATTTTTTTTTAAAATAATATCGTATGAAAAGTTATAAATATTTAAAATAAAGATGGAACTTGAGAAGAGGGAATTACCAATTTTGTCCATAAGCTAATTTTTATCAAAAGTACACGTGTTAACATCTTAATTTTTCTTATCTTTTAGTTTTATAAAACTTTGTATTTAAAGATTTCACTATAAAGAAAGTCTTATAAACGTCAATATCATTTCACGATTATAGTTTACAACATATCTTAGAGACTTAGAACGAAGGTTGTGAAACAAAGTCAAAATTTTGAATATTTCTAAAACAAATCAATTTTTTGATGCAATTAGTAAATAAAAAATGCTAATGATTTTGATAAGAGAAAATGTCACAGAATAGTAACAAAGTTTTAAAAATGTTTTAATTTAGTCACTCATGCATATTTTTCTCAAATTGGACCTCTAAACAATCAAATCGAGTCATTACCAAATTTTATTATGACAAGAAAGTAATAACGGAAAAGACATTGGAGTTAGAATTTCGAATATATAAAATTATATTAAAAAATAAAAAAAAAACATGTTAATGATGAAAAAAATAAAAAAAATGCCTAAAATTTACGTCAACGTTATATATCAGCATCAAAAGATAGAAAAAAAATATTTTCTAACTGAATCCATAAGTATAGCATGCTAAAAAATAGGTTATAACTTTTAATTTGTATAAAATATAAAAATGAATGATCTAATTTGAACACTTTTAAAGCTTGAGTTACTTAATTAAAACACTTTTAAAAGTTGGTTACTATTTTATAAAGTTACCATTTTTGATAATGGTAGAGAAAACTTTATTCGAACACAACTTAATGTCCTAGATACATTAATAACCTTTTTTGAATTAAAATTGTTACTGTTGCTAAATAGCACAATTCTTTAGGCGTCTTACATAATCTCTTAAGATGATGTAATAGTAATTAAGATGTCTAAAAAGATCTAAAAAATCAGGGTTGAAACATTTTCTGGATGAACATATTGAATAGATTATTACCATTAGAAAAAAAACTCATGTCTACCTACCTTTGCATAGTTAAAAGTTTTTCCCAATAAAGAAGGTGAAAACCATGGTTACTAAAATGCCTTACAGGTTACAACCAGGCTTTTGAAGTAACTTTTATAATCAAAAGTCTTGATCATATATACATAAGGAATAAAATTTTAAAATGATGGTCGATGGTTATTACTTATTTGTGTGCTTTCTCGCCAGCACTAGAATAAGGGTGGATATTTTTCTTGATATGATCATTTATTCAAAATCTAAATATTATCTAGGAAATAAAAAAATAAAGATTAAAAGGATGAATTGGTAGACCTTCGTTGATCCTTTCACTACCAATTGCATATATACGTTTTGAGAGTTTATATTGTCACAATCCGAAATGGACTCGCCCACCCGGATTTACATCAACAAACACATTATTACAAATTTATAAAATTAAAATTTAAACTTATATATCATTTTTGTTAGTTATTTGGCTATACTTTAAACCTAAGAAAAAATGATCGACTCTTGTCACGAATATAGAACTAACATAAAAGTATAAAATAATCAAATGATGCCAACAAAGCAACATTGTGTTGTAGGTTTGTAACTTTTATCGTTCTTGTTGTAAAATGATTATTGTTAGAAAAATATTTTTAATGATTATTATATTAATAAAACATAAAGAGGACGAAGTGGGATAAGTGACAAGTGCTATATTCCAAAGGTTGGTGCCCGCCGTACTACCCACACGCCCTTTAAATATTACATTCTTCTGTCTAAGGAACAAGGTAATAATTGTTAGATTTTTTTAATTTCAATCATCTTAAAAATGGTCTAATATTTCAAAACATACGAGATCACTATTGTTGTATAAAAGATATATTTTAAAGGTTAAATCATGTAATCAACTACAACATACTCCCTTACAGCATGTAAGCACGAGATATCTTAAGGGGGTATACTATGCTAATATGTTGCTAAAGAAATGTTGTGACTCGTCTAGTCATCTACAATTACGATGCCAATAACATACTCTAAATTCATCTTTGTTAGTTGATTGCCAAAAGGATTAGTGTAAGAATTTTAGATTTTGTAATTCCCTAAATAGCTTTCAAATTAGTTTGGCGGTTAAAATTATATAATATGTTAAATTTGAATAAGTTAAGAACAAAATGTTTTACTCGTACATAAAACTTAGAGTTAAAGTTTTTAATAGGGGTGAGTATGAAATATAACAATCAAACCATAATTGCAATAATACTTATCAAGGATAATTCGATCATGATTTTATTAAAATTAATTTATTATTTGGAAATTGTTATATGTGTATAAATAATCAAATTAAATATATCAGACTGTTATTTAAATCAAGTTCACAATTTTTCACAAAAGTATGTTGTATGTTTGATGATTTTCGTTGTAAATTTTATAAATAACATACTACTAGTTGCCACAAACAATTGAAATTATCTTGGATGCAATCATGTTATAATAAGGGTGTTAATCAAGTTAACTGAACTATATTTATAATAACTGAATTAACTAAATTATTTATAACTGAAAATGATCAATTTTAAAAATCTAAAAATCAAGAGATCAATTAGAGGTTCAATTCAAATCCATAATTAAACGAAACCAAACCGTATAATAAATACACACTCTACTTTACATTAACCATATCAGTTATATTATTTGAATGTTTTCGTATCTTTAGTTTTTATAGACAGACACCCATCGTTTCGAATTCACCCAGCCTATTTACTTTTGGCATTATGAATCTGTTTAAATCGATACCAAATTTTACTTTTAACAATTTAGAAAGAAGATTTAACAATATATTTTACCTTTATAGAGTGTGAAGTAGGTCCTTAACTATTTTAAATAAACATCCATACTTTTAAAATTCAAATACAAGATATATATTAAAAAAGGAAATTATACTGTGTCTTTTAATAATTCTATATGCCCTATAAATTGGTACCTTCCATTCATAGTCATTCCATCGTCCCCCACCCCCTCTGTTACAAACAACTGATCATAAACACACTTTACGGTCACTCTAAGCCTCCAATTTTGACGATATTCCACGTGATCGTACTCGATCGCTGCAACATATTGACTCAATTTCATGTTGTTTCACTCTGTTTCTACAACGATCAACACTCGTAAATCACTCAATCTTCAAACACTTCATCAATTTTCGATTCAATCGTAGTTTTCAACACTCGAATCTGAGAAACGATGGATTCCTACGGTTTTATTGACAGTGTTCAAGTGGAGAAGGCCAATGCGCTTGCTAGATACAGGCGGTTTAACAACATTGCAAAAGTTTTGAGGCTGATTGAAGTTTTGATCGTTGTAGCGTTGATTTCATGGTCGTCGTCTCGCCTTCCTACAGTTTTTAAAGTATTCGGTGAGTATCTGTACGCCTGTTCGTGTTACGTGTTGAAGCAACACGTTGTGTTTCTCGTCGGGAATTTGATCGTTGTTGTTTGCTACGTTCTCTCCGGTCACTCCGACGTCGGTAACGAATCTGCCGGATCGGAAATTGTTGAAGATAACACGTTTAGATCTACCGATCATCGTAAAACAAGTGCAATTGCTTCGGTTATTGAATCTGTTACTCCGCCGGTGGAGGAATCGCCGGAGATGAAGGTGAAAATTGAATCGCTGGTAATGGAGAAAGTTCATCATGAAACTGTAGATCTAGATGAGAAGATGAAGGTGAAATTTGAATCGGATGTTGCGACGGAGACGGCGATTAAACGGGCGTCGAAGCAGATTGAGAGGTTTCAGAGAACGCAATCGGTGAAGTTGAGGCGAGAGTTGTCAGTGAAGCCTCACGGAGAACTGCGGAGGTCGGTGACGGAGAGGCGGAGGAGTTCGGTGGCCGCCGGTGACGGTGGTGCAACGCCGTCGTCGACGGTGGAGAGTCTGAGTAATGAAGAATTCCGGTTGGCTGTGGAGGCTTTTATTTTGAAGCAGCAGAGACTTCTTAGCAGCAGACAATGGTTGAAGAATCATGATGATAATAATAAAATTACTATTGTTAATTATCAATTCTTAATGATAATGAGTATTATAAATTATTATATGGTTATATCGTATAGTAGTGATGAAGGCTTCTTGATGGAAAAATTACTATGTATAGTATCCCTGTTTATGTTCTTCAGGGATATACTATACGCACCATGTAGGGTACTAATCAAACATTATTGAGTGGATGTCACGAGTACATGACTCTATAAATCTGTTGGTACACGTCGCGTTGTATACGTTAGTTTATACGCCTATATGGGACATGTATATAATCTTATATCCCTGTATAAGCTATTGTTTGGCACGTTATACGTCTATATAAGATAGTTAAAGTGATGATATACGCTTGCGAGATACATGGTAGTGTGGTCTGAATATTAATATTTTGTTTACGAGCATGTCTGTCTAATTTACGAGTTACTTGTTTAGTTAATTAGAAATACGATTTAGAGTCATTTTAAAAAAGACTAAGATTTAAATTTTAATATGAGAAATAATAAGATATATTAAAAGTTGGTGTAGTTTAGTAAACATTCGTTTTTTTCCTCATAAAAAAGGTAACGTTGATTAAAAAAAAGCTAAATGAATAATATTAAAGTAGAAGCTTCATATATGATCATTGTTAAGGGAAAAAAACACTCTAATTGTATATATACCAAACTAGTAAGCATTCTAAATAAAACGTTAAAGTGTTACATGGATATCACCGAATAGTTGTTCTTCATCATTCTTCATTTCTTCTTCATATATTAATATTTTCTCTAATAAACCAGAGACAACTAGAGGTATACAAACCGGTTTGGGGTTCAAACTGGTTCGGGTCCCAAACCGAAACCGGTTTGGTCAAAACCGGTTTGGCCTCAAACCGGTTCGGGTTCAAATCGGGTTCAAACCGGTTTCAAACCATAAAAACCCAAACCTATCAAACCGATTTGGGTCGGTTCGGCCCAAACCGGTTTTTTTTAATATAAATTTGGATTTTTGTTATATTCAAACAAAATTTTAAACTTTTAATTAAAACATAAATATTTATAACATTTATATAATTTAAACAATTTATAACAAAACATTTTATATAATTTATATAATTTAAACAATTTATATAATTTAAACAATTTATAACATTTTATAACATATATAAAACAATTTATATTATTTAAACAGTTTATAACATTTATAAATATTTAAAACATTTAAACAATTTAACATTTAAACGATTTAAACCTTTAAACAATTTATAACATTTATAAACATAAATATATATACTATTTATTAACATCTATAAACAATTTAAGCATTTTAACAATTTATAACATTTATAAACAATTTAAACAATTTATATCATTTAGAAACAATTTAAACATTTTAACAATTTATAACATTTAAAACATTTAAATAATTTACACATTTAAAACTAAACATTTAACATAGTCGTTTCTTCGTTCGTATTATACTTGTACGTTTATTCCTCGCCACCAAAACCGGAACTGTTACGAAGGTAGTCATCATATGCTGCTTCATCATCAGTCATTTCTGGTGTCAATCCGCTCTCTACCTCGTCCTCGTATAATTCTGCTTCGTATTCCAGTTCTCCTTCAAGCGATCATTTGTCTTGTACTCTTTCCGCGGCATCCAAATAATGTTTCAAGCAAATTGACATTTCAACTGCTTGTGGAGTGAGTCGAGTTTGTCTTATTGATATAACCCTACCACTAACAAAAAAACAGATTCCAAAACTACCGTAGAAGCTTGGACGGTTAGTAAATCTCGGGCCATGGTGGATAGGATGGGAAATTGATCTTCCTTACCTTTCCACCAAGCCAACAAGTCAAAATTTTTAAATTCATGTGGAGTCATGATCGATAAAAAATTTGTAAGACCATAACTCCCGAGTTCACTACTCGGAGTGTTACCATGTTGACGTTTATTACATTCATCCCTTAAAGTATTATATAAATCAAACATTGGATCATTCGAACATTCGGCGTTTTCCGCATGCCTTAAAGCATCATGGATTTGTGATGTTTTCTCGTATTTTAATAAATAAACATCATACATTTGTTGTAATTGTTTGTTGAATGTAGTTTTTAAAGTTTTACTATACATTAGTTTACCAACTTCTAAATCCAAATTAAAAGTAATTTTATCAAGTAAAGTTTCAACCCCCGACAAATTTAAACATGGGTTTAAAGCAGCGGCACATGTAATAACGGGATGCATTTCTTCAAAATACTTTTTAAGTTTTTCTTTCATTGGGGGTATCATATCGGAATAAGGTCTACCCCTACACGACAATTCATTTAATTTTGAAGTCATTAAATAAATTGGTGTAGTACCAACGAACTCGTTGGGTAATAAACTCCAAAAAAACATGTAGTTGCATTTTTAAAAACTTGAAGCATTTTTGTTACTTCTTCGATGATGGCCCAACCCGATGGATGGTAAGAATTTGTCTTTCACTGACTTACCAAACTATTATGAAAGGCTACTAAACTTTCTTTTTGTTCAATAGCCTTTTCAAACATGTTACATGTGGAATTCCATCGTGTTGGTACGTCCCAATTCGGACCTAAACATTTAATATTTGCGTCTTTGCAAAACTTGCGATGTTTAGTATATCTTTGGTTGTTACTAAAAATATCACGTTACATTCTTTTAAAACAATCATTAACTGTTTCAATCGTTTTTAAACCGTCTTGAACGGCTAAGTTTATGATGTGCGTAACACATCGACTATGAAAAAACACACCCTCACATATTGGTTTATATTTTAATTTCAAATGATCTATCGCAAGAGTGTTGTTTGACGCATTATCAAGAGATATAGAAAATATTTTGTTTTCTAATTTATACGTTTGAATAACTTTATCAATAAGATAAAAAATGTTTTGGCCGGTGTGAGGATAATCAAACAATTCAAACGCAATCGTGCGTATCATCATTTGCCACGAATCGGGTTCAACCCAATGGGCGGTGACACAAATGTACGAGTCCGGTGAACCGTGAGGTGTCGACCAAATATCACTAGTTAAGTTAACACCGGTTTGTAAATTTTCAAAATAAGATATTAATTCATTTTTAGCTTTTTTTTCACATTTTTAAACAATCTTTTCGAAGAGTAGCACGGCTTACATTGGTGTAACGTGGTTGGAGAGTTCGTTGAATGAGTCGAGTCAAACGTTCATTGTCAAAATATTTGAATGGCAAGCTTTCTTGAATTACAAATTGCGCCATTTGCTCCCGAACCGCATCAACGTTATAAGCCCAAATATTTCCTTCGTTTGTCATCGAAGCTTGACCTTGAGAAGGTTCACCTTTTAACGCTTTACAATATTTATTTGCAATATGGTTTTTCAACTTTGTGTTTGCATATTTTTTTATGACAAAACTTGCAACGAGTCTTGTTTGGACCGCTAGCCATTTGACATAAATCGTAATTGCACCATATTTTGGGGTTCCTATTCGTAGGAAGGATTGCTATCACCACGTTGCTTGAAGACGCTTCACAACCAACGGATGATTGAGCACTTGTTGAAGCCATTTCAGAGATTTTTGTGAGAGTATTTTTTTGGGCGTTTAAAACGAAAGTATTTGTGGAGAGCGTTTTTTAGATTTTTGAGAGTAGAGAGTGTTATAAGTTGTTGTGATTCAACCAAAACATCACATACATATATACACTAACCTAGTGGGGGTATAATGGTAAAAAAACTTCAAAAAAACGAGTTTAAACGGCTATATAACCGTTAAGCAACGGTCGCCGGTTTAAAACCGGGTTTTAAACCGGTTTGAAAACCGGGTTGAAGAACCGGTTTGGAAACCGGTTCGGGTTGAAACCGGGTTGTTGTTTTGAATGAGAAAACCGCTTAAGAACCGGCGGTTCGGGGCCGGTTTGAAACCGGTTTGGGCCAAACTGGTTTGGCCTCAAACCGGTTCTGGTTTTTTTAGCCGAACCGGTTCCCGAACTGGTTTTTTTGTACAAGTCTAGAGACAACCACTTCCTTCTATCAATGTGAAAGAAATCACCATAATCTTTTCACTTTCAAATAACTAGCCACCGTTTATCTTCTCACTAAGGCACGTGTTCGTCACATTTACACTTCTCGTTAAGTTTGATAACGATCACCACTTAAGTACAAAGATATGCCAATAATGAATATTACAATGATAGTACCATTAGCAGGGTGACAATTGTAATTTACTCTCCATTATAAGACGCATGTTATTCATTTTTGATGTGTAAAGTACAAGTGCTTATCACACTACTTCTTAATTTGTCTCCGCTACTTCTAGGATGTCACTTAATTATAAACTTCTTGTATTTAATAATAGGGACATTTATATATTTCTTTTTCTAAACTTTTTAATTACATATCTACCCAAGTGAAAAAATTAATCACATATTTCTTCTTTCTAAAACATATAATTTAAATATTTACTCATTTTATTAAAATTAGTTATTGAATGGTTATTGTATCCATAATTTTACTACGTTATTTTTACACATTTTTCTTTTTAATACATCAAACACCTATTTCCTCACGTTTGAGTTTTAATAATAATATATATAATATAATCAATAATTAGTGGGGATAATCGGTCGCAAATCCTCGAATCAAGGTTAGAAATTGTAAATTGTTCTTAATCACCCGATTCACATTTCTTCCTGGAATCACAAATCTAGTCTTGAAGTCACTCTCACAGTTTGCCCCGCTAGTACCAATATTTGCAGTTTAAACACCGGGTCGTCACTCACACATAGAAAATCATCCTCGCCTTTTGGCTCGATTAGGTCAACACCAAACACCGATGACTGGGCTGTAGTTCTGTTTGTCAGCAATACTTTGCCGTGACACCATAGCATCATTGTAAACAACCACGATTATGCTACGTTGGTTGCTCAAACTAAATAAAAACAATTTTTAATCGTAACGGCTTCACATTCAGGTACTATACCAACCGTCGGTAAGTTTGTTTGCAAGGTGTCTAGCCGCTTTTCAGGATCGATTAATTGTCTTTGCACGAATTTATGCCAACAGGTCAACGTTTGTTTTTTGCACGGGTTTATGTCTTCGTTACAACACACTAATAATTTTCATAATATTGGTTTCTTCTGGTTTTTATATAAATATGTATTTTTCCCTTTCACCATATATTTATTATATATATGAAAAAATATATATAAGATTTAAAAAAAAAGCATATAATAGATTAAAGTGTAAAATGCACCCGACTTGCCAACCCATTGTTCCGGTAGTTTGGGGATTGGTGGACAAGTTAGCGGCTTGCTCTTATCCAATTGGGTGGTATTTCTCCAACACATAAACCCACATTTAATTAATTAATTAATTAATGTTTTACTCTTTAAGAATAGATATATCATTCTCGTTTTTGTTTCTGTACTCTTTTTGCCTACCAAATTATTTCATCAACAGCTTTAATTTTATAAAAAAATAACTTTTACTTTTTAACTCAAAGATTTGCAGATTAGACAAAAAAAGAAATAGTTAACATGTTTGTATTTTAAATGTCATATAACTGTTGTCAATCTCGTTTAATTTGATGCACAGACATATATATTATTATTTTGCAAAAGGAAAAAGGTTGCTACAGTTCTCACATTTTGAATTTTCGGATTTTTTTATTCACAACCACACACTTTATTGACTCTATATCCTTTGTTAATTACTAATAATTGATGTTTAGATATTTCAGTAGGTTTGCAATCACTCATTTAAGAATCGTGTAGTTTTTGTTTATTATAAACATGCATGCAATAATTTTTTTTAACAACAACATGCATACAATACTTAATAACCCATAAAATAAAGAAGCATTATATGCTCTGATAATTGATTTATTAATGAATATAAAAGAACAAAAAAGAATTATCCACTTTGACCAAATATACGATATTTGTTTTCAATTCTTTTAGATTTTTTTATAAGGGATGAATATAGTTAGATGGTTACCCATTCTTACTTTTTGTTCATTTACCTTTTGAGTTCTCAACAATCAGTGAGTTTATATTCTTTTTGACAAAGTCATGTATATAAGTTAGAATAGTTAGATGGATTTTTTATCGATGGACGTATAATTTCAGTTTAAAATTCCCCATGTTACTCATCTTATAAGACTTAGAACCCATATCATTTTGATAGAATAAACAACAGATATCATTAAATCACCTGTTTATCAACAAATAATTAAATAGATGGTTTTTTATTTTGAAATTTTAAAACGTTGATTATGAAAATGTTTGATTTATAGTATTTATACTGTCGAAATTTCTATAAACGAGCTACATTTTTATAAGACCGTAGGATTGGAACTCATTTTGAAGGTTGCGTCACATGCTAAAACAAGTATAATTCATAACAAGTTCGTCAGCAGAATTTACCGTTTAGCTTTAGTAGTTTATAATTGAAAATTAATTTCTTTAATGATTTATAATATGCTATTAATTTCTAAGAATCATATTTTGTTTATAAATTTCCGAATCTAGGTGTACCTTGTAGGGGTGTCATTCGGGGTTTTTAATCGGTTTTCGGGTTGTTCAGGTCGGGTTCTTAGGATATTTAGGTGTAGGAAATCAACCCGAATACCAAACCAAATTAATAAACAACATTTAATTGGTTTTCGGGTTTCGATATATGTGTTTATTCGGATCCTTTTAATCAGTGATCGGGTTAGACTAAACCATTAAGCTTTAAATTATTTGTTATCTCATATGTTTGTGTAAACAATATATATATATATATATATATATATATATATATATAATATATATATATATATATATATATATATATATATATATATATATATATATATATATATGATCACAATGCATGTATGAGATTTAACATGTGTTATTAATATAGAATTTTGTTTATTATCTTAACTTGAAAGTTTTGATGTATTTACATTCACTTTATTATACATATTTAAATATTAAATGATATTATATATTAATTATGCTCAAAGTTTATATAATTAATTTGAACCACACAATATAATATAAAGTTTAGAAAATCATGTTTTCAAATCTTGTAAATGGTAGCATAATACACACACATACATATATATATATATATATTATATATATATATATATATATATATATATATATATATATATATATATCTTGGAATTTGTTATAAACTAATATTTCGGTTGACCTGAATCTTACAAACTCAACCCAAAGAGCAAACCATTTATAAAATCGGGTTCGGGTTTGTGTAATAATTGGGGTGGGTTGCTCGGTTTAGTTTTTCATTGGGTTCGGGTTGATTTTGTTCAGGTTCGGGTGAAAAACACACCTTGGGTGTACGGATAATTTAATCATATTTTATACATCAAAATCTTTTTCCGATGGTTTACCGACTGGTAGTGTTGTCAGTAACATTTCAAAGGTCAAGCTGGTTGTCTGTTAGCAATCATTCGTTGCTAATCAGTCATCAATAGCGTCAAAGTGCGACATTTTGTAGTCGTTGGTAACATGCCGCGTACTTGTCTACGGTGATACCATATGGTGTTCTGTCAAAATTCCTTAAATAAATAGATTTGTAAATTGCTAGTTTATAAATCAGTTGATAATAAGTTACAATTTCTCAAATGGTTAAACCTCACAAACCTTAACATTGAAGTTTTCGCAACCTAAAGGAAATGGAACACGAGACTAAACATACCTTAATTAATAGTTATACCAATTCTTTTCCTAATATAATAAAATAATTAAGAGCACTAGATTTTTAAAAACTATAAAGAATAAACTAAACGACACCGTCAACTACTAGATTATCACTTTATTTAATTGAATTTAGTACCCCTCTTCCCTAAAGTTATTTGCTACTTTTATTCTACTCCTTATTGTCTTTAATATTTATTTGTTTTTTATTGAAAACAAGACCAGAATATGTTCCTTCGAGCATTACCACAACCACATATCTATACTTTTAAGAAATAATAATTGTAAAATAAGTATATCTAACTAATCAAAAGTTGTATCAACAAAAACAATATATATCTACTTAAGCGCAAAGATTATCCATTCTAAATTAAAACTGGTACAATGATTGCCGAAAAAGGCTAATAATCGACTATGTTGACGCTGCAAATTTATAATCTTACATAATTTGTATGGCATAATGTATGAGTTGCTTGCACCTTTTTTTTGGATAACAGGTAACATACACTCAACTTTTAGTATGCATTGAAACATATTGAGTAGAATCGGACTACATACATTATAATTAAACAAGTTATTAGTGTTTATTAAAATATATATGAACGAACTTTATACAAATTTTTTTATATAATTTACAAAATGACGTTCAATGTCGCAAAAACTATTTTGGCAGTTCAATCCTCAATATTTAGACAACTTTTAGGCGCGAGTCATGCCTAAAGTCATTTTCGATATCTCATTATTTTGTATAATGTTGCGAATCTCAATCTCCATTATTTGAACATTTCTGGCTTGAGTCGCACCTTGCGATTTTCTAAAATTTTACGAAATACATTTACATTATTTTTTATTTTATATAATGACTTTTGCTATATGCTTAATTTTTTAATATCAGGCAGTGACGTAGTTGTAAAGATGAATGTTTTTTTTTTTTTTGCAAATGTTGTTGGATTCAATCCTTACTTAAGATGTGAAGTAGATTTAGGTCGTAGTATAATACAATTGGATCAGGACGGTTGAGAACAATATAAAATCAAGTAGTTTGTGAAATCATAAAATCTATTTTTATATATAGAATTTGTTAGTGTTATATCATATAATAATTGTAACAATAACGAGAAAACAAAAATAATGAAAAGAAATAAAAAATATAATAAAAATTTTAAACATAAAAATAAAAACTTTTTTTAAATATACAAATTAAAATCTCATCTAATAGAGAGGGAAAAATAGGGTGTTTTTGTTTTTGTTAAGTCGAGTAATTATATAAACTAATTATAACGATCCACGTGTGACGGCGGGAAAATTACATGGAAAAAATGATGCCGAAACATTGCTTATGATAAGTTTATTGAATATGTAACGTCATGCGAGGATGTGTGCATGATTGGCTTTTAAATAAAATTTAATCATCAAAATGTAAAACCATTACATCTAAATGTAGTATAACTCGGACAAATAGACATTTTTAAATAGGCAATTTAACGCAAGCCTAATAATTCTTTTTATTACATAGTGACATTTTAAACATATAAATAGTTTAATAATCTCAAACATCCCTTGAAAATAATAAATAAATTAGCTTTGTGAAACTAATGCTGACATCATCGACAGAGAACAACCTTTTGTTGTTGCCCTTTTCAGTTTTCAATAACTCGTGGGGTGAAAGAAATATTACACACAAACCTGTGTAGAATCAGTTGTACTTAACACAAAATTAACGTTTTGTTAAATGAAAGGAAATGAAAGAAAAGTGAAAAATAGTTGTGTTTCTGAGTTTTTTAAGGAGAAAAATGGAAGGAAATAAAAAAACTTTATGTTTTCGAGTTTTTTAAAGGAAGGAATAGAAAGAAACGAAAGAAAAATTTTCAATAATTTTTCATTCTAACTTTTCTTCCAAAACGGAAGGAAATGAAAAGAAAAGAAATTAAACACATAAATTTCTTAATTTCTTTTCATTTCCTTCAAACTTTGGATTACGAAAATTTAAGACGTCTTTTTTTTTCTTTCCATTTCTTTTCCCTTCTTAATATTTTTCTCTCGTTAATCCTTTCACTTTTTTTCTTTTCTTTTCTTTCGTTTATTAATCTCGGGAACACAGCGTAAGCGGCCAAATTCAAAGAGGAAAGTTAACTTTCAAGTTCATATTTAATATATATATATAAAAAAATGCAAAATTTAACCTCAGGCTATTTATTAAAAAAATTTCTTTTAGATAAAATGTTTAAGCTTGATTAAACCACAAGAGTCAAAACAGTAACTTACTTTAGACATGACCATAAAAACGGGTACGGACCCGACCCGGAACCGGGTCCGGGTACAACCCGATACTGGGTGTACCCGGTTCGTACCCGGTGAAAACCGCCGGTTCCAAACCGGTTTGGGGTGTTTGGAAATGATAGGAACCGGACCCGACCCGGACCCGGACCCGAACCGGTTGAACCCGGGGTCGGACCCGGTTTCGACCGTTTTTTTTTCTAGCCGTTTTTTAACGGCTATATAGCCGTTGGGGACGAATTGTGACCGTTTTTTTGTTGTTTTTGCCTCTAAAACAAGTATAAATAGGTGTGGGTTGATATGGTAAGGTACCCAAGCTTCAAACACAAAAAACATACGCAAAAAACGCAAACAATACTCTCGTTTACTCTCGTTTAGTCTCGTTACTCTCGTTTATTCTCAAATCTCAATATGGCTCATTCTCAATCTTCCGTTGGTCAAGGTTCATCGAATTCTCCAACCGTCGTTCGTGTTCTTCCACACAATCGTAACATGGATGTTTGGTGCAATTGGGATATGGTTGAGTTGAGTGACGGATCTGTAAATGCTCGTTGCAAGTTTTGTGGAGCTTTACTTGCTAAAGATTCTAACACGACTTTAAACAAACACATTACCAGGAAGTTTTGTAAGTCGTTGAAAAGTAATCCGGATTCGCAACAAACACAATTAAGTGGAGACGGTGGAATCTTTAATTACAACGTTAATGAGGTTCGAGATCGAATGGCAAAGTTCGTGATTCAAGAAGTTTTGCCTTTCAATCACTTCGACAACCCTCGGTTAACCAACTTAATTCGAGAGACGCTTCAACCTCGTTACACTCACGTAAGTCGTACTACACTTAAACGTTATTGTTTAAAATTGTGGAAGCAAGCAAAAAATGATTTAATTGTATTATTTGAAAATTTAAATACCGGTGTAAACTTAACTAGTGACGTTTGGTCGGCGCCACACGGTTTGCCCGAATCGTACCTTTGCGTCACCGCTCATTGGGTAGATCCCAGTTCATGGCAAATGATGAAACGTACGATTGCATTTGATCTATTTCCGTATCCACACACCGGAGAGTATTTATTTTACTTTTTGGATAATGTAATAACTACTTTTAATTTACAAAATAAAATATTTTCAATGGCATTTGATAACGCTTCCAACAACACAACCGCGGTTGAAAAATTAAAATTAAAATATCTTCCGATTGCAAACGGTGATTTTTTTCATACTCGTTGTGTTGCACATATTATTATTTAGTAGTACAAGATGGTCTATCCGTACCATTTGTTGATAGCTTTATAAAAGCTTTTCGATTTATGTTACACGACGTTTTTAAAAAAAGTAGAAAAAGATATCAAGATTATAAACAACTTTGTAAAGATACATAATCTAGATTTTTAGGGCCTAATTGGGATGTACCTACTAGGTGGAATTCGACTTGTCATGTTTGATTGTGCTTTAAAACAAAAAGGCACTTTAAAAGCTTTTCATAATAGTCTTTCAGATAATTGCGAAGCCGACCTGTTTTCGGATTTGGGTTGGAAAAATATTGAACATTTATCCGAATTTTTTGAGGTGTTTAAAAACTCAACTACAAAATTATCGGGAGTTTATTATCCACTAGTTATTCGGTGCTTCAAGAATTATATTTCATGGCTTTCAATTTTAAAAATTTTCAAAATAAAAATAGTATGTTTAGAGAAATGATAGAACCAATGAAAGACAAGTTTAAAAAATATTTTCTTGAGTTACCACCCGTTTTTACTTGTGCCGCTGCTTTAAATCCTTTTTTAAATGTTGCGGGGGTAGAATGTTTAATAGACGAGATAAATGACAATTTGGATATACATGACGAAAACCCCAATTTTTCAACCGAGGCAAAAGAAGTTTTTAATACAAGTTTGAAAATTATTTATAATTTTTATTTAAATAAATATGGACCTAACGTAAATATAACTACGCAAAGAGAATCAACCTCAAGTGCTAGTACCTCGTTTAAAGACCCCGTTATGACTATGTTGAATGTTGTTCGGGATGTGACGGCTAAACGTCAAAGGGGTAACGCCCCAACAAGCGAACTTGGTATATATAGTACGAGGAATTTTATTTCAACTATGAGTACTCAAGATTATCATGCATTTGATATTTTGGCTTGGTGAAAAGGAAAGGAATCACAATTTACAATTCTTTCTGCTATGGCCCGTGATTTACTAAGCGTCCAAGCTTCTACGGTAGCTTCGGAGTCTGCGTTTTCTCTTAGTGGCAGGGTATTATCATTACGAAGAACAAGATTAACTCCGGAAGCGGTGGAGATGTGCATTTGTCTAAAAGACCACTTAGACGCGATGGATCGTATACAAGACAAAAGAAATCTTGAAGACGAAATTGCAATCGAATGTAAAGTACACAATGAAGAGGTAGAAGAAGGAGTATCTTCTGGTATATCCGACGAAGAATTAGCATTTGATGAAGCCTCTCGAAGAAAATAATCGATTAGTTATTGATTTGTTAATGTATTTTTTAAGTTATTTTAATAAATAAATAATAAATTAATGAGTTATAAATGTCTTTTTAATGTTGTTATAAATTTATAATAATAATAATAATAATGAATTAATGATAATAATAAAATAATAATAATAATAAAAATAATAATGAATAATAATAATAATAATAATAATAAAAATAAATTAATGATAATAATAATAATAATAATAATAATAATGAATAATGATAATAATAATAATAATAATAATGAATTAATGATAATAATATAATAATAATAATAATAATATAATAATAATAATAATAAAAATAAATTAATGATAATAATAATAATAATAATAATACTAATAATATTAATATTAATAGCAATTATAATAGTAAAAAAAAAAAAAACCCGGTTGTACCCGGTTCTGGACCCGACCCGAACCGGGTAGGCCGGGTAGGGTTTTTAGTATGCCCAACCCGACCCGAACCCGAACCCGGGTACACCCCAACCCGGTTCCAGAAAAACTCGTCCGGACCGAACCCGGTTTGAACCCGGTTCCGGGTCCGGCCCAAAACCCGGTTTGCCCACCTCTAACTTACTTAAAAAGAAATAATGAGATACAAAAATAAGAAGTTCCGTTAAATTTTAAGCCCAGATCGACAAATTGCCCTATCAAATAACAAGCCCAATTGTCCAAAGTTAAAATAAGCCCATCTAACCCATATTCTAATCAAATGGGCCGAATACCCGATCACCCATACCCTTTACTACTTGATCATCTCCTACCAAAATCCAGTGGAGACGATTCATTCATTAGATCGGAAGGCCTCTCATTACATTTCCAACTATTTATTCGTTTTCATTGTATATTACATAAGGTAAGAACTTCATTAGAAATTCTTGAATCACTTAAATGCTATTAGATACCTATTTTTCAGTAAAGTAGACATCACTACTATACTAAAACAA
Source organism: Flaveria trinervia (assembly GCA_025506515.1). NCBI lineage: Eukaryota > Viridiplantae > Streptophyta > Magnoliopsida > Asterales > Asteraceae > Flaveria > Flaveria trinervia. The sequence continues at coordinate 101,299,097 of CM046452.1, forward strand.
CAATTATATTTTATGTACATCCTTTGATGCGTATGGTATACCTCTATGCTCCATTTTGTTTATTGTGTGTGCTCTTTATACTGGTTTTGTGGAGAGATAAAGGGCCATGGGTGGTTTAGAGAAAGACTTAAATTAGGTTATCGGTGTCGTGCCGCTCTTGCCGGTGGCGTTAGGGCTGGCCGGCGGAGGATGTTGCGTTGGTTGGCCTTCTTTCTCCGTTGTTTCCGTTTTATTGTTAACGTGTGTGTGGACTGCTTGACTCTATTGTTACGAGGTGTTGACGATGATTTTGCTATCATCCGAACCTAATTTAATCGATAGTTGAACTCCACTTGGTAGGTAATGATGATGCTAAAAATAACTGTTTGCAGCCACGATGGACAACATGAGCCTTATTTGTTTATCAGAGTCAATGCGCTCAACACGCACGCTCAGGACCTTTCTAGTTAACTTGGTACGAGTTAATGTCTAGTGATATAAATAACTAAAATCGTCATTAAACCTCATGTCAGATATAAAATTGCTTTTACAAATAAAATACTAAAACTTAAAACCAAATTAATAACCAAAAATATTTCTCTGATTTGGATGATTCGGTCTGGTAAAAAATGTTGTTTGACCGTTGACCTGATAAAAAAATTTCTCTTTCATAGACATACGAAAAATGTGCCCCTATGTAAATGCTTGTGGCTGCCACTGATTTTGCCAAAAAAAGTGTGTCAACATGATATTTTTTTTCTTCCTTTTCGAGATAAAACTAATTCGCCAATCCTTTATGCCAGCATCACTTGGAGTCAAGAGATATTACAATCTCTAATTAACAGCATAGCGATTGAATTCATAGAATTGAAATGAATGTTACCAATTGAATTAATCATATCATATTAAGTTGTATATGTAACGCATTATCGTTTCTTTGCCTATGATCACATGCCTCTTAGCTCCGTCAACAATCTGAACTCGAGTTCTTATTAATGGTGCACTTATGGAGCTTTTGGCGGTATTAACTGGCCGTGGATGTGACAACATGCATATGATATTGGTTGATAGTACTTAAATGTCATCCAACCAATACATGGGCATAAATGTTTTTGCTATAACTATCGGAGCATATTCATATCATATATTAAATGTGTACGATTGATAGGTGAACAATTTAATACTCTCTAACTGGCATAACTATATCCATACATTCTATCCTCCCTCTATATTAAGAACATAAATTTAGACACAAAATAACAAATATATATCACATACATGTGTGCATTGTAGGCAGCCAATTTGTTCATATCATTATTGGAATTGAATCAGGAGATGCAAAGAATATAGCAATATATATATTTTACTGTCATCAACATGTCCTTTCTGGAAAAGGTACAATCATCAGAGTAGTCGAAGGCGTCAGACACACTCAAAGCACAAAGAACGAGCCTTGAACCTATGCGATTTTTTTAAATAGTTTTTTAAGCAAGACGCACAATATAAACATGTCAATTTTTTGACATGTTTTAAGCTGGTTTAAGCTGCGTCAATTTTTGAGCCTTTGCTATTATGCAATTATCTAGTCAAATACAACATATTTTGCATCTACATCATTGTTATACTTTAAACATATCTTGTATGTTATTATATGGTGGGTCATTGAAAGTGGTGTCTAAACATGAAGTTTACCATTTGTTTTCGCAGAAAACAGTTTTGTCAGTAGATATATCTTGCTTAAAGTGCAAGAAGAAAGTAATGCTGTTGATATCATCCATTGAAGGAATAGACTCAATAGTTCTCGACATGTCGAAAAACACGGCAACAGTAACTGGTGAAGCGGATCCTGTGACCATCATGAGGAAGGTGAGAAAGTTTAGAAAATCTGCAGACATATTAAGCGTTGGGCCTGCGAAAGAAGAGAAGAAAAACGATAAGAAAGACCAAAAGACAAATGATAAGAAGGATGGTTCAACACAAAATGTTGTTTGTTTGACCCCAAGAACATGTCACAGGTGTGATACTTGGCATGTTGTTCATTTTCAAGATTACGTTAATAACCTTGTCACATTTTATAAGCATATGGGTTCTATCTTTATTATGATTGTAATTTGTTCTATTTTGATAATTAAATTGTCATTTATGGATAAGGAATCGGATATATATGTTTTAGTTACCCAAAAGTAATTATTTACAGTGTAACTATATATTTTAATGTTTTTGAAACTTGATTGTTAAAATTTATACGAAATTCATTGCTTTTCTGCTAAACGTTTGAATTCATGGGTTAATATCTTTGACCAACACACTTAGAATTGTAACACGTTAAGGTCGAATCGTTTAATATTTATTTTTGTATATAAATAATACCTTATGATCTAGTAGCAATCTAACATCAAACACTTGATCCGGCTAAAATGAAACCTTTTTTTTTTTTTCTAATTGTTGTCGGTTTAACTTTTTTCGTGATCATGATTAACAAAATTTGTTTCATATAGTTGGCGAATAGTTGGCTAATGAAAGTGATTGAAGTTCGAATAAGATTAAAAGATGGATAGTTACAATTAATAAATAATGTTTTAATTGAGTAGTAATCGAACTTTATCAAAACACTTTTTAAATTACCTCCTATAAAATCTAAGTTGTAGCTTTCAAAAAATTTCTGATAGGATTAGGATTAATCTATTTGCTAGACACGTTGTGTTCGAGTTAACATAAAACCTGTCAGCATCTGATAACAGATTAATAAAACAAATTATAATATTCAACTCAAAACCTGTTAGTTTTCACGTCGTGTAGAAACTAATGCCCCTAATCCTACGTGTAAGATAACATGGAATAGAATGAAGTAATGCAAGGGTAGTATTTAATATTCCAGATGTTGTTATGAGCTGTAACCCCATGACTAGACATGTTGCACTTACACATCATCGTCAATTGTTGGGGCTTTTGGCATGGTAGAAATAAAACTTTGTGGTTGTACAAGCTAAAACTATAATTTTGAAAGATGTTATTTTATTTCAAAAGCCTCAAAATCTATAATATATACTAGCTAGTAGATAGATTGATCATACAAATAAAACTCCTTTCAACAACGTATGTCTAATCTATGTATCTAAAATAGACCTCAAACTCCTCTTATTAAGTAGGAAATTGTCGCAAGAGTACAATTGAAACGTTACTTACAACTTCTTGTGAAAGAGTGTGTCAATTGGCGGTAATAATTGTTCGCGGTTATTCGGTTAAGTCAATAGTAAACCTTTTAACAAGAGCTTATTAGCGGTAACTAAGTTACCGATGATGATTGGCTGGCAGTAGTAACATAGTTACTATTGATCTCATAGGCTACTACTTTTCATAGTTAGAACTGATTAGTCGTAACTAGTTAGTTATTATCATTTACCATTGATAACTAAGTTGCCACTAATGCAAATGATTTGATGATCAACTTGCTACTGAAGGCAGTTACCGCAAACAAAATGGGTAATGATAAATAGGTGCAACAATAATTACAAAAACAAGAGATAATTTTGAAGTCAAAATCTCATAGTAAAAAATGAAATTTTAAAATGGAGTAGAGTATGAGCAGAGGGATGTAATTCAATGAAATGAGAAATTACATACAACCTTATACGAACGTGTGTCAAATATAGCTTTATTTATATAGATAGAAACCCTAATCTATTAGCAGATTAATTGAATACCACTAATTCCTTATTGCGACTAAAAGATGATCGTAAATGACCATTTTCTTAATAGTATACACTACACCATAAAATAATTTAATACTAATCTAAAACAATAAAAAGCAAAAAACTCAAGTCTAACACAACTGAGTATTAATAAGACCATGATATAACTACGTGAAACTCACGGAAAATGATAAACATTAACCCCAATTAATAACATAAATATGAACCTTAAATTCAATCAAAATTAGTGATATCACACATGTGACAGAGTATTCCTACAAACACTATATTTTTTCCTCTATTTTCCTCGCAGTTGTTGGTTTCTTTAGTGTTGTTAACGTTGGTGGTTTTTTAGTGTTGTTAACGTTGTCTTCACGCTCTTGGGTTCCGCCATCTTTGCTGACGTTATAGCAATCACTGATGAGTCCTTTCGCAACGTCGACTTTTTTGTTACCTTAAACGATTTTCTAGGGGGAGTAGGTTTCTTTCTTTGCGTTGATATCCTATAGCTCCTTTAGTGGGCTTAGTTGGTGGCTTAGTTGTAACTTTAGCGACTAACTTTGCTACGGCCTTAGGGGCCACTGTCTTTTCTTTTACGACGGGGATCGCCTTTGGCTTTGCTACAACATCAACTTTAGAAGCAGACTTAGGCTTGATGGATGGCTTCTTAACTGGTGCTTTCTTCATAGGCGACTTAGCAAAGGCATTAGGTTTTGGTAACTTATACGAAGCCTGAACCTTATCAAGCTTCCCTGTGGCAACTAGCCTTTTAAGTTGAATCAACAAAACCTTTTTAAATATCCGAGGAAGATTCTTTTGTTTTTCTTCAATCTAGTTCACCATCAATTAACATCAAAACTTAATTGTCACATCCATAATATCATATGTTACTATTAAAGGACAAAGAATTAACATAACAAAACCACCAAAACATAGTCAATGGTTCAAAATGATTGATTTTTTTTTTTGGTTTCTAGGTGGTTTATGAAACTCATTTATATTTCCAGCTAAACTTTTAAAATTAATTTGGTTTCCAGGCAAGCCGCTACTAGCGGTAACTATCTCAAAACTAAAAGAAGGAATTTGTTTTTTTTTCTATTCAAATAATTCATTTAACATATAGTTAATTTTTATCTATTAATTTGTAATATTTAAGTTATTTTTATCTATTAATATGTAATTTTTATCATTTAGATGGATTACTGCTAAGGGAATTCGGATTGATGGAAACTAGTGTGTGATTCGGATGAATTTACGGGGATTTAAATGAATAAAGGTATGAAAGAATAATATTGCCTTGAGATTATTTTGTGGTGGGCTGCGGGTGGCTGATGGACTACGTTTAAGTGTTTAACCATGAACTGTGTTTTATGGGCTAGACATTACAAATTTATGGTGGGCTTCATTAGACATTCAATGGTGGGCTACCAGCCTACCATAGATGAAAAGATTGGGAGATATTTAGTGGAGTGGACTTCAAATTGCGATAGTAACATGCAATTTTAAAACAATAGTCATAATCAACACCTAAAATTTATTTTAAAGCAGTAGTACCGTTTAATAAACATGGCCGGCTTGGAGGGTGGACGGGGTGTACAATCATCAGGACCCGATCTTTTCAGGGGCCTGATTTTTGTATGTGTATATATTTTTAAAGAAGAAACTATAGGTCATTAGTAAACTCATCAACAAACTCAATAATAGTTTAACTCCCCTCTTATTATTTTAGCCTATTAAATCTTACGGGTCCATTAGCTTGTTAATTAGTTTACTTCACTATCATTTATTCCATCTAAACTCATTTGAAAACGTTAGGAGAGTCTCACGATTCACATAAGTAAGTAAATTGGATTAATTTTGCTACAAATACTTTTTCTATTAGTTTAACAATTATTTTCGTATTATATACTTTAACATACGGGTTATTGATTTTATCTTATAAGGGGGGCCTATTTTTTCCACTCGCCCATGCCCCAAAGTTTTTTCTAGTTTCTCGGGGTTGGCCAATAAGTATCATTTGAATTTGTATCAAGAAACACGATCAATAGCATTCAACCAAAAATAAAATCATTATAATTTAAAAAGAGATCATTACTACGTTCATCAACCAACAGAAGGCACTTTAAAGTTTCTATCAACTAATAAAAACTAAAAGTCTTTATACATGACACACATCCATAATCGCAAATGTTTCTAGTGAACCTATGTAACGTCCCGTTTTCAGTGATAAGCCTCAGTTAAAAGATAACGAGACAAAGATATGTTTACAGAAGTTAAGGGACCAAAGTTGCTGTGTGTGCAAACTAAGAAAGGCAAGGGGGTTATGTGTAAAATGGATCAAACGCTCAAATCGATGAGCATACGTATTAAGGTTGATCTTATTATGTTGCTGTTGTCACATGAAGATGTAGTTCGCATGAAGCTCACTAGGTTAAATGACTATTCAGTTGAAACAATTGGATCTCAGTTTCACCTTGTTTTTAGTGTTTGAACTCAATTAACCATAACCGATTTGATGAGTTTGAATAAGTTTATCAAAAAGTCAAGGCGGCTCGGTTTTTACAAAATCTTGTTTTTCAATTAACTATAACCGAACTGTTTTTATTGGTTTAATTACAAAACGAAAAACAAAACCATCGTTTTCTGATAAAGAGATCATTTATGAGAGATCTTGTATTTCCATTTACAGAACCAAATACGGAAAATAAATTGCTGGACAAAATATACAACTATAATGACATACAATGGTTAATATAACCATCAAGAGCTTATTTATATCTCGATTGTATATATTTACAGTTTTTAATACCTACATTCAACTGGAGCAAGGTGATCAGCTACCAAAGCAGTTGATTTGGATGAATGATTTCTGTGTACAAATGCATCTTCCTGCAGAGAATAAACATCAGTAAAACTATATATAAACCACATTTCTCATTTATGAAAGTGGTCTTATTTGTTTCAACTTTTCAACATTTCTTTTATGACTCGGTTTTAGGAGCATAAATTGATGTGACATAAGGCCAAAGGTAGTACCGATGAGGAACACCGTCCACTATCATGTATTACTCCTTCCCTAGCTGGCTCCAATATTGAATTGCAACCTTTTGTTTTGCCACTTGAAATGACCTGAATTCAAGACCATATGAGTTTTGCAGACATAATAAAGGTTACGAATTTCCGTTTAAGAATGAGTATTTGTTCTGTTGTTTACCTTCATTACACGAGGATCTTTCCAAGGTCCTTTATCTGATCGCATACAACCTCCTTCTCCAGCACAATTGCAACAACCACCTAGAAATTCTGGCAATTCGCTGACACATTAAAACAACTTATCAAGATCATGTTAATACAAAACTTTATAACCACCCAATCAAAATTATCTTACAAGGGGTTTACCTGGCATCAATTACTTCAAGCAATGTGCTTTTAAATTTGGTTCCCAGGACCTGAGGATGTAAAATATCATCAGAGATAATCATGGTGACATCAGCTTGATAATTTATACAAGCACTAATCATAAACTTACATGAATCTTGGATTTTGCTTTGGGTTCAAGAAACGACTGGATCATGTTCCAGATCATCTTAAACCCCTGACCAGCATTTATAATGTACATCTGGCAAAGTGTCTGCAGAATTCATATACCAAATTAGAGTATGTAACAACATACTTTATGTTCAATAAATGAAAAAAATTGACTTATGTAAACAATATACATCAGGATAGTTGGTGTTGATTTGTTGCAGCTTCTTAATGAGTTCAATCACTGGTTTTGTTAAGTTCCATAAACCCTAAAGATACAAACATATCAGAGTTATAAACAGTTTTGGCTGAAAAAATTTTGCTTGCATTACTTAGATAATTCATATCATACCACGCCTTGAACATCTATAATTGTTGTATTTGAATCAACACGTCTTCCTGTTGCAATTGAGCAGGCTGGAAACCGAATAGATAAAGTTCTCTCATATTGTTGCACATAGTATTTCACATACCGTTCGATAGTTGTTACTCTCAAAAGCTTCTTTGGGTCTACTTGTCCTAATATTTCAATGTAAACAGGCCTTCCTTCTTTGTCAATACCATGATAACCCTGGGGGACATACCGTAGTACTTCATTCAATTCGTTGAAGTTGTAATCCTGCCAAAAAGAAAGTTTAGTTTTCAAGATTCAAGTATGAGGCGTTAGTGATTTGGCGAAGTTGATTAACAATATACCTCCAAAATAGTGTCTGCTCCAAAGTCTTTCCTCCACTTAAGCATGTTGATCCACATATTCTTGGTGTCTTCAATATTAAAGTTCATGGCTTTCAAGTATCTGCAAGGATGCAGTTTGAAAATTATCAACCAGGCTATGAAGAATAACATTCTGTTGCAAAAATTTGGACAAGATTATAATTATTACTTTAACATCATATGATAGTCATCTAGTATTGTGGGTAGCAAGTTGTCTGCAATTAGTGTTTGTCGAAGAACATTAACTGCTTCAGCCTCTTCAGAATCTTGAGCTTCCCCTAATGTAGGAGAATCTGGATAAATGGTTTTCTTTCTGATTTTCTTTTCTCGAGAATGGCTGATTTTGGAATAAGTATTCTCCACATTCCTTGTACAAGTTCCACGCGTGCATTCTTCAACGGAGACTTCAAGATCTTTGATACATACAAAGGTGAAAGAACAAGGTTTATATATCAGAAGTGTTTTCATCCTGAATATAACTGTTGAAGGACATCTTTAAAAAGTTCTTATGATATTAGATATAAAGCATGTATACAAAAACGTACTGTCCAAGTTATTTAGATGCAAGAGACAAAATTTGATAGTGTTATGTCTGTTTATTCTCAAATTTTATTTTGTGGGTCACGCGACCCGCAACATAATGAAAATTCATATTTCTGTATTTCTATTAATTTTATATCTTTTGGTTCTCATTTCTTTTCACGTCAGTCCAAATAACTGGGGACCAATAATGACATATCCATTTCATTTACCCCATATAAATAAGACCCATTAGATAAAAATATGGAACAAAACTAGAATAAACCGGATAAGCACTTTGGCAGCAAACCAGAAGAGTTTACCGTACCAAATACCGAAATTACAAAGTCATACAACAAGTTGCAGCAACTGTTACACATTTATCATAGATTCACTTAAAAGAGAGATCTCATGTGCTACTTACATTTACCTACATGACATACTTTGAACCTGATGCATACTTCTAGGTCTTTTTTCCATACTTCTAACCAAAATCAAACTCCAAAACGCACAAGATGCAAATTGTGAACATAATTTCGCCCCAAAAGCTATTACATCACTCAAAGTGAAAAAAGTGAAAATCAAGAGCACCTTATCTCCTTCAACCAACAAACAAATATATTCATCCAAACTACTAACACCGATTGAATATCTGAACCAAAATCCAGTTTCGTAACCACTAACACACGAGATCAACAAACGAACAACACCGCCACAATTCACAAACTCCTTAATCACATCAACCCAACACAAACGAATAAACAACTAATCAACGATACCAGTAACGAAACTCTCAAACCTAAACATACGAACTTACCAGACAGCGAGCTGCGTTGAATCGCTCCAAACATGGCGTAATCTAACCTGTTGAAATGCAAAACTTAATTAAAAAACTGAATGAGGTTACCGAATTAACAACAGATTATTATTGAAATCGAAGACTTACAAATCCTAATTGATCGATCGTTAAGCTTATGAATGTAAGATGAAGAGATAGTTGACGTTACGACAACGGAAGGCGGGAAGAGTTGCGTTATGGTAATGGTGTGTGTGTTGCAGTTGCAGTTGCAGGTGTTTTGTTTGGTTACTTGTTTATTTTACGTTTCGTGAGAGAATAAGAATATGCGCATTTCCGAGAGTAACATCTTTTTTATGCTCAATTACGGTATTGCCCTTCGAAAAGTGGACTATTTTGTTGTTATTATTGTTATTTGAGGCTCTAAATTGAGCAGCTGTTACAGTCCATTAGTTTATTATAAGTTCTTTTTGGAGTAAGGGATGTTTTGGTCCATGTGTTTTCTACCGAATTTGGGATTTGGTCTGCGAGTTGTGATGCTTATTGATTTGGTTTTTTGGATGTTGTTTGGTTTGAAAAAGTTCATTGAATTAATGGTGTTGATTTAATCAGTTATTTTTATGGACGGTTTAGTTATTTATATTTTAATAAGTTTAGAAAATAGAAATTCCCGAAAATCTTGTTCACTTCGATGACTCTCTCTCCTCTGACCCAAATCACGGTTAGCCCTTGGTGCTTGCGTGTGATGCGTCAACTGTCGAGTATCAGGAAAATACGAGAGATGATCGATTTACGACACTAGGAGATTGAGAAAATGGTTGAATTTGATCCTCATGCAAGAACTTGGTTTTATATCTTTATGGTTGTGGGCTCGTGTCGTGGATGTCTTATGATTTATTGATTACAGTAGAGAAAGGGGCGAGCCCATATATCAAGTTTATCCACAGCCCACAGGAACCACACGCATTATGATTTATGAGTCATGACACATATCTTCTTTTTCTTCGTTAGGATAAATTCTTCCAACTTTTTTATACTATGGATTCTTAGTTTTTTTCTAATGTTAAAGCGCTTTATCCTGTGCGCTTGATGTGTGAAACCTTTTTAGGAATGAGAATTTGAAGAATCTTATTAAATGGATTTTCAAATTTATAAAAATTGAAATTGAAATTTTAATGTACGATTTTAATGTACGTATATAGATGATATAAAAAAATCACAAAAGGAATTGTAACCTATCAATGTCACCGTGGTCACCAACTACTACTGATCCACCCCCACCCCCACCCAAATGCTATCCCTCTATCCTCATGTTCGGCATCACTAGCACGACTCCTTGACACATTTTTCATCAACATCCCAGCCTACTAGCACGAGGGTGGCAATAGCGATGGCGACAATGGAGGCAATGGGGCGGGGGCAAAGAGGTTTGTGAGGTGGAGGGGCGACTGCGACAAAGGAAACAACGGGGAAGGGGTGGTCGATGGTGGTGGCAGGGGTGTCGGCTTGCGGCAGATGTGGTGAGAGTTGTGTATGTAATAACAATAAGTGATCAGAGATTAGAGTTTTGTTGTTGATTTCCTTTACAATTTGAAAGAAACATTAAAGTTTTTTTTGAAAGGATTTCAGAGAATTAATAAGAATTATTATCTATTTATAAATCAAAGACAATTCAAATTTTAATAAAATAATTTGTGTGAACCAAACATATTGAAAAATGAAATTTCTGTTCTAGTTTAATTAAATTCTATGAAATAAACGCCTCCAAACTTATCATTTTCAGTATTAATATAATATTAACTTTCGCATTAGCTTTTACATACAACAATTGAGACAAATATGCTTCAAACTATAAGTGCTAATTACATACATGCACTACAATAAAATAAAACTTATGCAATTCTGTTATATATTATGTCACATTAGGTTTTGAAAAAAACATATTAGACCTTAAAATTATTACATTATCCGAAATCAATATTTTCATTGGAAGTTGCATCAGATTAAGTTGCACTAAATCAAAAGCAATATTTTCATTAGCAAATGTAATTTTTTTGTTGGATAACATAGCTGTTTTTAAAGATGGTTATTAAAATGTTGCATCATATTTATTTTTCTAGTAGTGACGTGGATTTTAGAGTTAGTATACACAACTTTGAAATCTCAAAATTAATTTTATTTTTTATTTAGTGTAAGAAGAGAAGCAGCTTATAAAAATCATGAGATCATCACGTCATCGTAGTGAAGACAAAATAGATAGATAATCAACTCTAGTTAGTTGACTAATTCAATTCCAACCATCGTTATAATAACATAACATCAAATCACTAATGGATCAAACATGGTCCATACTTGATAACATCACTACAAGATGACCATATTTGCTCCACGTTCTCAATGTAAAGACTAATTAAACTTTTGAGAAGACGAGAAGGAAAACGCGATACGACCCTATGATCTAAGAAGCGTTGTTCTCCACACGAAATAACATCAAATACCGTCAAGCTAAATAATCGTTCAAAAGACTGAATGGACTTCATCATGAAAGCTTCTTGTAGGATGTAGCCTTGTCCTTCAAGACTTGACTATGACCTATCTTCTTACAGTGAAATATACATCAAACCACTCGGCATTCAAGTTCTCTAGAGTCGTCATGCATGTTAGCGTACTTGATTAAGGTCCCGGCCAAATGCCTTCACATGATCCATCTGCGACGTATGACAAACATGACACTGGCACCAAACACAATCCTCGGCTTCGTAGATCTCTTTTCACCACTGTATTTCCATCCTCCATTTTCCCCTTCACACACAATCAAACACGTTCAAACACACATACATACATATACACGTATAAGTATAAGTATAACGATTGTTATTAACCGAGATTAAAAACTTGAAATGTTCTTACCCCTAGTGATGATATCACACTGTTGGTTGACTTCATGTATGGCACGCTTAAAGTCTACAAAATCAAAAGTGTTTTCAAGTCAAATCAATGTACAACGTATACTTTCTTCCCGTGTAATATGGGGAAAGCTACGAATATTGGAGGGCATACACATGTAGATGCTTATGTTACATTGTTACATCATTATCTTGTTTCCCTAAATATGGTTGTTTGTCCTAGGTTAGGACTTATAGTATCCTATACTTTTGGAAAATGATTTTAGCAACACGCATGTCATTACTTGTCACCTCTTGTTGATGCAATCATGTTCCAATAATTTATACCCTTTTTGCCTATTTTTTTTTAAATGTGAACGTACCAATACAGTTGATAGAAATAATGCAATAAAACCTTAAATTTCGAACAAAACGAGCGAAGGATTTTCAATATCACCACCATATATACTTTTTTTGATTGTTATTGTATTTTCTTAAATTAAATAAATAATGATATGCAATAAATAAAAAACAACTTCACACAATATGTATAGTAGTTGTTTAGTTAAAATAACTTCAAGGTGCCATGTAAATAAAAATCATTTCACAAAAAGTCGTTTAAACTAAGTGTTAATTGATGGTTGAAACCCTATTGATACAATGAGCAAAGTTGCATTTGGAGCTCGTTAGTGGTGTTTGAAATATCATTTATATTCATGTAATCATTATTGGCTCTTCCTCCTTGATCATTACGTATTGTCTAATAATCAATTTCTTTATGTTCTAGCACCCATGCACTTTGACTTTTTTTAAATTTTAAATTTTTTTATAAGTCAAACTTTTTTACAACTTATTGACCTAAACAGACCATATGAGTCTCAATTACTATTTCGTGACAATTATTTAACTACCTTGAGTGAGACGTGAGTGAAGAAAAAAAGTTAACTAAATAATAATTAAAATTTATAATTCTCAAATTACATTAATTTTAAAGAAAAAATAATCACAAATTGTAATTATGAATTCATATATGTTAAATTCATATCATTAAAATGTGAAATTTATAATAAGAATTTCACAAAGATTGAAACTTAAAAAACTTTAAATGACTTTAATAAAATATATAAAACTTCATTAGTGCGTGAAAAAGGTATTTTAGTGTCAAAACCATAACAAAAGGTCCTTTACTTCAAATTATGTTCTTTTTAATTTTTAGACGGGTTACAAATGTCTCTCATATGTAAATATGTTAGACCATCTTTTTTGCCAGAAGAACACGTAAATCGTAACGTATGGGGCTCTATAATTTATATTCTATTTTTTCCTCTAAAAGTCGCTTTTAATCAAAAGAAGCCCAATAAAAAATAAAATATTATATAATTATTCAATAGTCATGGGGAAAAGTAAAAACGAACGAAACCCAAGAAGAATGTTTTGAGAGATGAACATATACCTCGACTTGTGTTTGTAGAAATTTGATATATCCTATAGCCTCCATTAGCACCGAAGCTGTATCAGTCTGCAACCATTCTCCAATAATCCAAGAATTAAAAGTATTTTTTTTCGTTCACATCAAAATAAAAGTAAATTTTCAAATCACTGTATATATTATGCTACTAATTTCATTTCATTAAAAAATATATCACAACTAATTTACATTAATTTATTATAGTCGAGTCTCAAACTTACGACTTTAATTTAGTGAACTTCATCACTTTAGCTACTACGATTTGACACAATCCCACCCCTTTTAACGTAATTTATTGATAATTTATAAAAAAAATATTCTTTTTATATCTTACCATATATTAATGTCCTGTTGGGTCATATATACACATGATATATGTCTGATGATCGATGCTAGAAACAAATAAAAACGTAGAATAAACAACCTTGCTATCATTCTTGAAGATTAGATGAAGCTCATGTGTTCAATGGACAAAGGTCTAGATTGTTTGAGAATATAAAAATTCTATATACCTTGTGTAATAAAAAGTTATAATATAAAAATCAAACTGAAGGGAAAGCTTGCTACTTTTAAAAGATGAGAATCATGTCTTTGATGTATTGATTCTTTAATTTATTATTAATTTTTTTCAATATAAATATATTATTAAGAATATGAAAAAAGATTATATAAAATATAATAAATCTTGATTATTGAGAAAAGCTTTACACAATAATACTTAATTTTTTTAAGAGTTCAGTAAAATACGCAAAGTTTATTTTATTAATTTAATTTTTAACTTTCTTTCAAACCACTCTGCTCATGTATCTTTTATTTAAGTCATTTAATTAAAAAATAACATAATAAAAAGTTTTCACAATATATAAAAAATCTAACGAAAGTTGAGTAATTGTAGAGATGACTTGAAGTAAAAAAAAATTCACAATAAAAAAAATTGAAAACCTTTTTGCTAGGTTACCTTTATTTAAATTTTCTTTATGGGCAAAAATGTGAGGAAAGAAAACATATCAATTACCTTGCCAAAAGGTGCCACCAACTGCTGAATAGCTGCAATTCTGTCCCCCAATTTCTCCTTCCGGACCTGATTCAAAATAAGAAAATCCCACAAATTAAAAATAATAATAATAACAAAAAAGATGATTAAAAATGCTTAATTAATTAGTTAATTATACCTGAAATGGTGCAGAAGAAGAGCGTGTTTCCGACTTTGGTTTCTTTGTTGCTACAGATTTAGTCTCCTTTGCATCCACATATTTGCTAGCTGGCCTCTTTGCTGATTGATCTGTACTTCCGGTGGTGGTGACCGATGATATCTTTAAGAAGTTGAAAACAGATATAAAGTTCAGTTTTTCAACTTGAATTGTATTATCTGATCATCATCATGATCATCAACCTTATCAAAAGGTCATAATTAAAGATCTGTGAATTATAATGCATTGTATAAAGCTGCAAGTCCCATTTTTAATGGGCTTTCTGGATCTCTAAACTAGTGATTATACACTTAACATCACCGACACTGTATATTATGCAGTTTACAAGTAATGTAAACTATAACAAAATAAAACTAACGTAACCTTGATACTATGTTATATTACATTTTATAAAAGTTACATTAGGATTTAGAAATGGTGCATTACCATAAAGTAATTTTTTTTATTTTAATCAAAAACTATTTCAGTGAAGTTGTAATAGATCTAAAACAATCTTTTTGTTAGTAAATGTAAACTTTTTCTTAGCAAATGCAATTTTCTTGTTTGAAAAAAAAGAAAACCAAGAAGTAATTCATTTTTGAGAGAGAGAGACTGAACGGAAATATCACCTTGCTAGGGTAAACTATTGACCTATGATTCGGTTGATGCATACGATCAAAACCGCAAGATATATCACGAAGATTATGAGCGCTGAGTGACGAATGATGGCTAAATTTGTTGTCGAATCTTGGAGAGCCAAAGGGATCCAAAGCTGGTAAGCAGTTCATATCAAAAGAATTTTGTGAAATTGCTGAAGATCCTGTTGATGATGAAGATGATGAACTAGTGGTGGTGGATTGATTCAAACTTGAAATACTTATACTTGGGAAAATCTGGCTAAATGTCCCATATTTAGAACAGTTCTGATCATTTATAAGCTGTTCACCTTTGATTTGACATCCAGTAGAATAACTTGTAACCAAGAAATCTTGATTAATATTATTACTTGAGTAGCCAATTGGTTGATGATCATCATTCTTCAAGTAGCTTGAGTAAGTTTGTAAGTCTAGATCTTCTATGCTCGATATCGGGTTGCAATTCAAAAGCTCTAGGAACTTTGGATATGATTCCACATCTGAAAACTCATCTTTGATTCGCGCAAGGCGTTGCAAGTCATGAGTCATGAAGTTCTCTACTGAATACCCCATAGTGTTGTAGGGAAATCGAAAGTCTTGAACGATGGAATCAGTGCTAGTTTGATCAAGATTTTTTGAATTTATATTGTTATTTGTTGCGTTCCTGCACATGTATATAAAAAAACATTCACGAGTTAGGTTATACTATTTTCACTAAAGCAAAACCCTAGTTAGAAACCATTAAGGATATACATCAAGAAACATAATCATAAGTTAATGATAAAATAAAGAAATACTTTAGTGTATACATTACGTGTATTGATGTATGTGATGGTTTTAGTACATAATGATGAATCTCAAGAAAAAGCATCACATCAAAACCTAAGGTGCAAAAAGTATGAAAAAGCAAATAGAGCGAGAGAGAGAAAGCTCTTACAAGATGGGATTTTGGGACAAGAAAAAGAAGAAGAATCCACAAGAAGATGATGATGATGATCTTGTTGTTGATGATGATGAAAATCTGCAGACTCCATATATTATTTATTTATGAATCACGTACATATACTGCTTGCTTGTGTTCTTGCTATTGCTATATGCACTTTACTTTTTTCTTATTTGTGGAAAGAAATTGAAAAGGAAAGGGTTAAAGGAACAATCAAGAAGATTAGCAAATTAGATTCTTCATCTCTTTCATTTCAGGTGACACCCTCAGCTAGCTCATACATGGGCATGAAAATGGATATTGACTCATCGTGTGGGTGCGCGCAGAGGAGCTTTTTAGTGATGCTTTTTCATGGTTTCTCTTTCAAACTCTACTCTTAAAGTAAACCATTGAAAAGAAAGAAAGCATGATATAAAGAAAGAGGTACCAACAATAATTTAAACATTAGTTATATATATATATATGTGTGTGTGTGTGTTTTATACATGTGTATTGAACTATCTAAATAACAAAAAGTAACCATGGTTATTCACATCTTTTTACTGCTTCATCAACGAAGTCCAATAATTCAAAATCGCACATAAATCTTTTTTTTTTTCATATTATTTGGTTTTAAAAGAAAACTATTTACATATAATAAAGGCATTGAGCAAAGAAATGGAATAATTATCAACTTCTTGTTATAATCATGAGAACTTGTTATTCTGCTAGGTTAAAATTGACCGTTTACAACAACACGTCTCTTACTACGGTTTAACAAAGATCTAACTTTTATCAAACAAAAAACAATAAACAGTTAGGATGTATTTGATAGCTATGTATATTGTATGGTTAATAATGAAAAATACAGGTTCAATTATTCCACTTAACATAGTTGCCTATTGATTACAAGAAACCAAGGTTTTTTATTAAAGATTTTAAAAAAATAATGGTTGGTTGAATAATTAGAAATCATTCTTTATCATGATTAATAGTTTCTAATTAAAATAATTAATCAAAAAAGCATATAATATTATATTATCTTTTATTAGCAATCAGGTTTTTCTTTCCATTGAATCTTTAAAGAGAGCGTGGGCTGAATGAGTTCTTAAAAAGCAACGACTAAGATCAAGGCAAATTTTAAGGATCGACTTCAATTTATTGCCAAACCAAACATGTGAGAGTTTTTGTACCAAAAGTGATCGACATAGATGATTATGACAAGTCAAGTTTAACCAGAAAAGAGAATAATTTCAACAAAATTACTCACAGGTTTTGCTTTAACATATGCGTGAATTTTTATCAATATTAAATCACGTATGTGTATATGGCCATATATGTATATGCCTAGACGTGTTAACGCTTAGATTAAAGTCATTCAGGTTTATACATTCTCCAAATTACCTTTACTATATAAAATTTATAGTTTATAGCTCTAAATTCCCTCTAAAATTGCTTTAGTTTGAACTTGATCTCATACGATTAAAAAGATGAATTTGAATTCTCTAAAATATAAAACTTATAGTGCAATTATAACTTTAGTTGTACTTTTTACGGAACAAACACATGTATTACTAAAACAATTTTATATAAAACATGCTAGAAATTCAATTCTCGATGTAACATATCAAAATGCGTTTTATAAACCCTTTAGTGTAAAATTTTCCCCCAAATTCTATTTTATCTTTATCTTTTAACCATGCTGAGGTAATCTCCTACTCTCCTAGCCTTGCGTGGTGGTCTCTCATAAAATCAACAATACAAGTTTCTACTTACATTTTTCGGTTTTTCCTCACAATGGTCTTTGATATAATGACCTTGCAATTTGCATGGTATATATGGAATGGATTTCATAATTTGTTTCTTAAATCTTACATTATAAAACCATCAAATATTCATCATATCAAACTTTATTCACTAAGATTGCAACACAAAAGTTCTCAAAAAATATTTTGTTTATGCAGCAATATGATTAAAGTGAACTCGAACATTTTAATGTTTATCATTGGTGCGTATATAATGAACACACCATACATAGCACAAGTCTTTAAAATTAGCTAGTATATACGAACTAAACACCCTGACTAAAAGTCATCTTTATATATAAGCTCGGTGTTACAATCTTTAATAAATTCGCCTCTATGAAGATACACCCATTACAAAAATCATATACAAGTCACCTATAACTCTATAAGGACAAAATGGAAGTACCATACACTAAACGATATACACATACAATTCTCATATAATGCTTGAACTAATTTCCAAACTGTTCCTTTAACCGTTTTCGGAAATCCTTAAAAATTTAATGGAACTCTCAGAATACCACCAAGAAAGAATGAAAGATATCCGTACAACCTTGGCTTCTTATAGAGTGTTGGCTCCTAGCGATCCCCTATGCCAATTGCCAAACATGTCCAATACTCTTTTGGAATTAATTTAGTTACTAATATTTAAAATAAATAATTTTTTAGCAATGTTACGTTCTAATTTCACTAATTTTTCTTTCTTTAACCATTAAATTTAATAAAGAAAACATTGTATTTTATAAATAGTGGAATGCAATAAAAAAAATTAGGCTTGCAATGCAAGTTTAGTTTTATTGATTTGATGAGAGTTTACAAAATTTGTTTGTAGTTCATGCTTATTTAAGGACCGCTTTGGAAATTTAACTGCACGTAAACAATTTTTTTAACAGCAAAGACCCAAATATCCGGGATCACTCTGGGACATGGATTACATACCCTTTCACCTGAATAACAGAAGCGTGGTGAGCCGACCCACCCATCTAGAAGGAAGGTGAACATTTTTGTTAAACTATGTTTCTCGAGACTAAAAAGTGAAATCTAAAGAAATTTGATTGTAAAGAATATATCTACAAAAATTATGTGATAAAGTGGCTACAACGTATGTAAATGATTGATTTTAACTTAAACAAATGTACCCTAGAATTTATTTTTTTTCACTTATCGTAATAAATAATTTCAGCTAAATCCTTAATCATCTTTAGAGCTAAGAAATTGAGTTAATTGAGTTAATTTATATATTCAAAATAGCAATTTCAAGTTCACGATAAATAGGTGAGATACTCTATTTGAATTGTGTTCTTAGCTTTTAATCATACTCCATAGCACTATTTTTATCAAATTTGTTTTTGTTTGTCTTGTTTATTTAGAATAACTCAAAAATATAATATTTTATATTTCTAATTAAAGATAGTGTTTTTTCAAATAATGAAAGAGTTTATTCACTTTATTGTATTTCTTAATTATAATAAAACTATATGAGTAGACAAGTGGGTTGTTAAAAGTTAAAAATGACAAAACATACACAGGCCCACGCTACAAAACGACACCTTCTTGAATTGCATATTCCCATTATGATGTCAGTGACCTTCGCATGACGCAATAACTGCGTCACAAATTTCCATTTTCAGAACAATATTTAAAAACCGAATTTATTTCATATTTTTTATGGACAACATATAAATAATATTGAATTAATTGCCTAACTCCAAAATTTTCCTAATTTATTAGTAACATGCGGGATAATATTTTCTCACAACCTACGTAAGTACTTTCTTAAAATTTTAGAGCATGAGTTGATGTCTTATTAGTATATTTTTTATTTGAAACATGACCCTTAAACTACTCAAGTTCACATCTTTTCTCATAAATTGTCAATTGATAATAATATGTTTATGTGGGTATCGATAATGTGTTGACACTAACAATGATTTGGTAACGAATATAAAAAAATATATCAGTCCATGTGTTATTCATGTTTGAAGTATGTGCTACCTAATGAGTTACATATGTTGTATATACATTTTTATTTTAGTGTATGCATTGAGGACTATACTACATGTCATTATTGTTGTATACACCACATATATATTTTACTATACATAATTTAGTTTATGTACGTAGTGCTTTACTAAATGTACTACAGTGTATGCATTGTTGCATACGCTTCATATGCATTAATAGTATAATGTATGGATTACTTATAATAGATTGTATGTTAACATGTGCATTGTTACACAAACCATATATTCTAATGTCTATTGATGATACTTTAATATATAAAGTTTAAACTATAAGATACACTACACATATATTAATGTAAGTATTTATGATTGCATTACATACACATTTAATGCACACATTGAGGTGGGGAATTCGTCAAATCAGGTTTTAAGATTATTTAAATTTTGTCAAATAACCGATTAAAATTTGAAAATTCAAATTTGAGTTGATTGGAATAAATCAGATTATGAAAAACTATAAATAAAAAGTAAATAAAACAACATATTTTAAAAGAAAAATGTATCTATTTTTTATTAAAAAAAAGAAAATACGTGATTTGAACTCAAATATTCATTTAAATCGGATTAGAAAGCATACATTTAAATAAAACTCGAAAAGGGATATCGAAATTCCATTAATGCCAACCCAACTTAAATACTCGGTGACAATTTCTTTCACGTTGTATATGTATGTGTCATGTAAGCTACAATATGTATAAACACTTTGATGAAAGGGTTACTATTTATTTTTGTAGGTTTATAATTATAATTGAGTTAATTGTGTTTGATTTTTTTATTGTTTTCATTTAAAAACTTTATTTTTCATTGAGTTAATTGATATTTTACAAACTTGTTATTTTTGTCTACTTCTGTTAACGTTGTTTATTTTACTCGTTAAATGGACACCAATTTTGAATATTTAAAACAATAGAATAATGATTAAATGTTTAAGGCAATTAAACAATGCTTATTTAGGGGTTTCTTTTGGTAAGGTGTAAAAGTATTTAAATATCCATTACATGAGGGGCACGTGAAAACTACTTAACAGTTAAATAAATAAGGTTAAAAAAACTGAATGAAAATTCCATGTTGTTTACATGCCTGAAATGCACAAAAAAATGTTTTTAAAATAAAAATAATAAAATGCATCAAAGATCAAGGATGAAAATTACAATTTACTCTTTAAAATTTGTAGTTGTAAGGGTTGAGACTCTTTTCATAGGTGTAGATTGATTCATATGCATATTCAAAATCCAACTAAATTCGTAGTGCATGTATTTCACATTGAGCATTTGAGCTGATGCACATTGGAAAAAATATTCAAAGTAACACTATTTCACAATGTAAATCACATGTAAATAGCAAACCAACGTAAGCGAAACAATATTTGAATTAATGTGTATTCATAATCACTTGTTTCATTTTTAGAGATACAGTAGAAATCAACAAAAATATAAAAAGTGATGCGTTTATTTAAAAATAAAAATGTTCGTTTTTATGGTTAATCGTTTAGAATATATTAAGTATTACTTTTGTATAATATATAATATATTGTAGTTTTAAAATTAACTAGAATATTTAAGCTCCCGCATTGGGATGGAGGCGTAAAACCATACAAAATAATAGTAATGTCACATCACCGCTAACGAGCACCAACACTAAAATTGCGATGAGTTAATACAAAGACATTAGACCAAAACGTAAAACATATGAATATATAACTAAGTCAATTTAAGACTCACGCTTTGCAACGGACCTGTTAAAGGATAACATAGATGCAAAAACAATGAATCACACAAGCACGTTGTGATGTTTTTAACTTATAAAAATTAAAACGATTGTAAAAATAGTGAATCGCACATTCATATTTGCGTCGTGTTAATTTGTAAACTTAGAATAAACGTAAGACGGAAATTTAAAAAGATAGAAAAACATAAAGCACTAAAATGTAAACATATCAATGATAGTCCTTTAACATTAATCATTGAATTATTGATAAAGTTGACATATTGCCGAGATCTTGTAAATAAAAGGTTGTGGCCTTGACATATACGATGGACTACCCAACTTGCTATAAGCCATTCGTCGACATGTAATATGATACATCTTTTATTCTAATTTAAATAATTATTCATTATTATTTAATTATCTAAATAATTTAATGATAGGTGGAGGTTTTTTGGTCTAATGGCTCCACCACCGGCTATCCCGACCTACCACATCAAACGGAATTTGCAACCATTATTTTTTTATTATTTAAACGTCCATTAGACCTACTTCGAGTTAATTATACAACAGTTTAGCTAACTAATCATTTGGTCTAACCCTCCATTTTCTTTATCCAGTACTAAATTCTTTTTTATAGGTATTATAAGTATTTATAAGATTTCTAATACAAATATAAACAATCGAAAAAGAAAACTAGAAGAATATACTATATTCTGTTTTAATTCTTTTGAAGGTCTTTGTCATCGATATTAAACTTCACTATTGATTGTGCGGATAAGAGCTCTCTGACCTTAAGCTCACAGGTTTCAATCTCACTTCAGCTCAAAATTTTACAACAACTAATAGAGGTTGCCAATGATCTCTTTAAATATATGCAAATCAGGGAGTTTTATGAGCTAGTTGGTTTACTCTTGGAACGGGTTGGCTCCATCCTCAAGTATCAAACTAATAATTGACGGTTGAAATCATGTTTAAGATACATCACTGGCTCGAATTGTCAACACCGTTAAAAAAATCTTTCCGTATAATATATCGAAATTTCAATAGTGAGTTATGAAATTGTATTGAAAATTCTACCATAATATTGAAGCTAGAACTGTACATAGTCATATATAATTAGAGCATAAATGATATACGAGGTTCAAGAAAAAGTTTTAAGAAGTTGAAAGTTATATATTTTATCAATTATAATGGACTTGGGTTTCATGATTGGGTGTAATAAATATGTGTAAAATTTCTAAAGTGGTCCATAACTTTTGTTAATGCCTTTTAGTTTCAAAATTAAATGATTTGAGAGCTTAATTTGATTATGGGAATATGCCTATTTATATACCCTTGAAAACGTTTGTCTTTAAAAATAGGTTATATACAATAAACAAAGTTATAGGTCAGTTAAATGATATTTCATATAGCCTGAAAAAGGCTTTTTAATAGTGGGTGCATTGTTAACATATTTAAATCGTTTTTGGATACTAAATAATTAAATGAATAACTTAAAATAAAAAATATTTATATTACATACATATGTTATCTTTTATTTTTATATGACACAAGAAGATCAAGTTCTCCACCACTTCTCATTGTCGCTAAATGTTACGATTTTTAACATCATTAATTCATGTCAAAATAAGCTTTGTTACGAGGTAGAATGTGGGAAATCCACATTCATTATTTGAGACTAATCGACTTCAACGAATAACAAGAGCAAAGGATGTAACACCCCTTTGGCAAGGGGTTTGAGATATAGGGGTGGGAGAGATAATGGCCTAAGTGGGGGTGCCTCCAAATCGTCCTACACGTAGATTTCTGTCAATCCTTTTACTAGTCAAACCGATCCATTGATTCGTGAAGTGTTGTGTCATTTTATCAAAACGTTGTGATGGTTCGTTGCTAATAAAAACATACTTTTGATTTTTTGGGGGTGATATATTTTTTTACCAACGAACACATTTTCTACTCTATATCTACTTTTCTTTTAAAGTCATCACAATACACTATCTAAAATATAACTAGAAAATAAACAAATTTACTATTTAAACGCCACTTGTGTACCGAGTGATACACCCCAGTCTTGATTTGTTTAAAATCTTATTTAGTTTTCAAATTGCCGGGAAAATACTTCAATGCAAAAGCACTTGCATGATTCAAAAAGATTGTAAAGAAGATACCTAACATTTAACCTTTTTGCAACATTTTTCATCGTGTACGGTTTCTCGATATTAAATAAAACAGTATTGTTTTAATATAAGTTAATAAATGAAAATTACAACTGAAATAGAAAATATATTGTTGTAATTACAATATTTGAATTGTGGTAGTTGATGCTACTTGTAAGTTTTGTGGTTGAAATGAGAAAAGCAATTCCAATTATTTTTAAAATAAAGATTAAAACCAGATTGATGTTATTGTTTTAGTTCGGCTATATTTTTTATTTTATTTTTTTGTAAAGGTGTACTATAGAGGACAAAGGGCGAGTGATGGCTCATATCCCACTTAACATTATATAATAAATATTATTTATTATACATATCATAAATTTTATGTATCCATTTTTTATATTATGTGGCTTGCACTTGAAAAATCCTTTTGTACCCTGCTTTAATTTGTGTTTAAATTATCATAAGATCATCTATAATGGGTGGTTGATAGTGATTATAAAATCATATGTGCATCACGTACGCAAGATGTGTGTAATAGATGACGGATGTTGATATGGTTTTGTAATAATTATTTAATCAATATTTATTTATATTACAATTCTTTAAATTTAAACAAATATTTTTAAATTCAGTTAATATTTAAAAAATAAAAAATAAAACATTTATGCTAATATTAAAAAACATTACAAAATAATAACTAAACATAACGAAATTAAGACATTTCATATTTCTTTCTATTCATTTGCTTCGTTTTTACGATTTGATCTGTCAACTGATCGGTATTCCCCCAAAGTAGCTTCAAGTTGGTGGCTTTTTGTTTTTCTTTCCTCAACTTGATCTTCTTCTTTTTAGGTTGTTAATTGAAGCAATGCATCATTTTTATGTAGTTTCCAAACTTTGCTTGTAGTTGGACCCTTTAAAAAGAAGAAGCTATCTGTTTACCTTTGTTGTCTCTTCCGTCTAGTGATCCGGGTGAGTCATTAATTCATCTAGAATTTAGCCCACATGTTCTTCAAGCTCATTGTCGGTGTCGTTGAGGTTTATTTGACAACCGCCACTAGAAGGAGATTGATTAGCTTATTCATTAGAGCTTGAGGTGTTTTGTACGCTTAATTGATGATAATGATTTTCCCATCATGAGGAAGGGTTGCCACTTTACACTATGCTTCATAACATATCCAGCAACAATGTAAATAAATACCTGCGCGTGTATGTTTTTAAATTCCTCCATCACGTCATTAAAATCAATCGCTTCATTGTTATCACTGTGATGAGTCGATGAACATGTAATCTTTTCGCATGTACATCCAAACTTCCCCACGTTGAGACGTACGTTCATCCATTTTGATGATAACAAGTCCTTGGAACAGGACTAGGGGTTTGTCGCATAAAAATGTTGTCTAACTCGTATCCAAAAATTGTGCCTTAAATGATTGTTATTTAACAAAAAGTCTATAACGATGTTATAATTAAAGTTAAATAATAAATGAAATAAAATAAAAAGTGAAAAAGATACAATAAACTAAAATATGTCCTTGGTACGATGCTAGGGGTGGTTTGAACCACAATCGAACCTTGTCTTGCTTCCATCGTAGTCAAAGTCACGGTATCCTTTGCTTTTGTTTAGAGTCTCGATAGAGCGGCTTCATACCCAATCGAACATCATCCCTTCAAGAATGCTATTTATTGGTCCAACCATTTGATCTGATTACAATAACATTATTTTTTAGACACGTGCCAAATCTTTAAAAAATCTCAAATAACATTCCGCTTCATATATTAACACTGCATTTAACGTGGTGAATATAATCAAAAGAAAAACTTTTATTTTGATTGGCATTAAATAGCACATGTTATTGTATTGGCAGAATAAAGCATTTATTTTAGATTATCATCGAAGCAATAATTATAATCTTCCAAATGAAGATTACATATTTCAGCACCTCAGTATTTTTAATTTTTATCTACGTATTTAAAGTTACACATGATTGTTGGCTTGATATTTTAGCCATTGGAAAAGAAAGAAAGAGCAACCGATGTTTATCTATTCTTTCTTTAATAATAATAATAACAATAATAATAATAATAATAATAATAATAATAATATAATATTATTATTATTATTATTATATTATTATTTCATCTCTCACCCTTCTTCTCTCTCCCCCACCCTCTTCTTCTTCACTGGTCCATCAACACACTGCCCATGCGCCTTCTGATCACAACCAGATAACGAATCAAACTCTGTTCTACGTGTTTTCATAGATCCAATAGATCTCTTTCTTCTGTTTTCACTTCAATTTCTGTTATAAACCTCTGTTTTCGTCGTTGTTGATGGTTGAATTGCAAGATCAGACCTTCCGATTATGTGCAATTAGTAAGTTAAGGTGAAATTTGGGTGCCATAATGCTCGAATCGAATTGGGTTTTCGATTTACCGCTGTGGAAGTGATCAATTTTGAGAATCTCGCTACGCAAGTTCTTGATTTGGGTTCAAGTCGAATTGGGTATGAAGTTAACGAGAATTGTTCAAATTTCATTGTTTTGATGATGATTGAATTGAAGATAGTTAACTATAACAAAACTCTTTAGACTTTTTCTGTAAAGGAGGTATTTTTTTCAGGTTTTTTTATTTCAATTTCGCTGATTTATCTGTCCTTACCTTTCTTGCTATTTAGGGTAATTTCTTGCATTATTCAATATAAGTTTTGATTTTCTCTATACCAAAATTAGCAAATGTGTGCATCTGCTCTAGTACTTTTTCAGGCTAATTGTTGTTATACTTCATGTGATTCATTTATTGTGTGTGTGTGTTGATTAAAAAACTCAAGTGTTCTTTGTAGAATCTATCTGTTCAGGGGTTAGATTGAGAATCTTGTTGAAAATTGTTTAACTTTACTAAAAGACTTTGATTCTGTATGGAACCATGAATAATTTTGTGCATTTTTGTGAATTTATCATTCATATACCGTGAGAATTTTGGAGTTGATGCTGATTCTTGTTCTTGATAGATGCTAAAAGGATCTGATGTAGTGTAAGTCACTTGATATTTACTTTTTGTTCATCATCTTTATGTAGAAAAATGGCAACTCCAGTTGAACCACCAAATGGGGTTAAATCAGAAGGGAAACATTACTTTTCAATGTGGAAGGCATTGTTTGAAATTGATACAAAGTATGTTCCCATCAAGCCCATTGGTCGAGGTGCATATGGGATTGTTTGTTCTTCTGTTAACCGTGAAACAAATGAAAAAGTAGCAATAAAGAAAATACACAATGCCTTTGATAACCGTATTGATGCCTTGAGAACCTTGCGTGAGCTTAAGCTTCTTCGCTATCTTAGACATGAAAATGTTATTCGTTTGAAAGATGTCATGGTCCCGATCCAAAGAAGAAGTTTTAAAGATGTTTATTTGGTTTACGAGCTTATGGATACTGATTTGCATCAGATTATTAAGTCGTCTCAAGCTCTTACTAATGATCATTGCCAATATTTCCTCTTCCAGGTATGTGGATTGAATCATACTGAAATTATATAATGAAGTGCAGATGTTTGGATGTGTGTTTAAAAAACGATTATGTGATGTTGAATAATTAGCTATAGTAAAATATATTATAGAACTTAAGATTTAAATATGCTTCTGCTGTTTGAAATTCACAGCATGTAATTAATCAGGTGGTCGATTGTTTGGCAATTCTGGTTTATCTGTGGAGTAAATGGTTATAACGAGCAAAAAGATATATTTTGTGTGAAAAAGAGAAGATCTAAACACCCACTTAGCCCTTACACTACTTGTTTATGCATGTTACTTGATCTTTTATTCATGATGCCATTTTGTTCTTAGCTATTACGAGGCTTGAAGTATTTACACTCGGTAAACATCCTGCATCGCGACTTGAAACCTGGGAATCTTCTCATCAATGCAAATTGTGACCTGAAAATATGTGATTTCGGGCTAGCGCGTACAAACAACGGTAAAGACCAATTTATGACCGAGTATGTGGTGACCCGTTGGTACCGGGCCCCAGAACTCCTCCTATGTTGTGACAACTATGACACCTCAATCGACGTGTGGTCTGTCGGGTGCATCTTTGCTGAACTTTTAGGCAGAAAACCGCTGTTTCCAGGGACCGAATGTCTCAACCACTGAAACTGATAGTCAACATACTCGGCAGTCAAAGAGAAGAAAACATCGAGTTTATTGATAACCCAAAAGCAAGAAACTTCATAAAGTCACTTCCTTTTTCACCGGGGACTTCATTTTCTCGTCTTTACCCTCATGCTCATCCCTTAGCCATTGATCTGCTCCAGAAGATGCTGGTTTTTGACCCTTCAAAGAGGATCAGTGTGTTTGAAGCGCTTCGACATCCCTACATGTCTCAACTTTATGACCCGAATACAGACCCTCCGGTTCAAGTACCCGTGGATCTTGATATAGATGAAGATTGGGGGGAGGAGATGATAAGAGAGATGATGTGGAAGGAGATGGTTTATTATCATCCTGAAGCTGTTGCTGCTGCTAATGCAGAAGTTATGTTGTAACTTGTTATGAGTCTAATAAGCATGGATGTAATGCATTATTAGTTTGTGCTGTTAAATGCATTATGATGCAAAAACAATTTGAACTACTTTTTATGTACATAAGTGTGTATCTTTCTTTTCACCAAAATTTCTTGATGCTACTCTTGGGTTAGAACTTGGAAAAAAAAATAAGGTCCAATTGTTAGCATTTAGCCATTTACCATTACACCACACTAGCCCAGTAACAGGTCCCAACATGCAGCCCAATAGCTCAAAGCCCAATGTGGCCTAAGTTAGAATTTAATAGCCCAACACATATCAAGTCTACTAAAACTCTAGAGGTGCAGAACCCTGAAAACATGTGCCTGTGCCCTATGATGCTAGGAATACAATTTAGGGGTGCACAAAAGGGTTTGGGCTCGATCTGGTTTGGTTCTAAAACAGGTTCGGTCCGTAGTCAACGTGGTTAAAAATAGTTTGAGTTTCGATAGGGAAGATTGTATACCCGTTCCGAACCTAAGATTTACAACTGTGATTATACCGGTTTCTAGTATACTAGTATCAAAGCGGTTCAATATTAGTTCTGTTTGTTGGTTTTGCTTCCCAAACCCTTTTTTTCAACTCTATTATATATCTTTAATTATCTTCTTTTGGTGTTATATTCATTTGCATACATGGTAGGATGTATTTAGGGAGGGGGTGGTTATCTTTAACATGTTGAATGAATAAAGGAAATATGAATATTATGTAAAATTGAGCGCAAGTGCATAAATAATACTAATAGTGTTAACTTCTGTTGAATCAAGAATCCGACTGGTAGGAATCCAGATTAATGATCGACGTGAATGAAGATGAGAGCACTTCGGACAAGTGTGTAAAACGGAACTCCATTTGCCTTGTGATAGTAAGAAGGGATTTAATTCTGTCACAACCCCTAACGTGAGAATAAGTATTTATTCGTTGGTTTGTTGCTTGAACATATACTAACTAAGATCAATGTAAAAACATTGAAATTTGTATAAATTTTGTAAAAACTTTTTATAAATGATATAAGTGCAAAATGTAAAATTGATATAAACTGTTAATTAAAAACAAACTAATAAAAATGTATACATATTAAAGTTGATATAAACGTAGAAATATTTCTTTTGAAAAGTTGCTTTTTGAAAATAGTAATGTTAACATTAGTAGAAATATGATGTTTGTTACCAAGATAATAAAAACTACCAGACGTCAAATGTATCCCTATACAATATTATTAACATGTGAATAATTGAATCATATAAATCAAAATTGTTACAAACAATAGATATTAAAATACTACAATGATATATTTAATAAAATAAAATAACATAAAAAACACTTACATTGTCGAAATAAATTATTACTATAACATAAGAGAGAGGAAAGATGCAGGGAAAGAAACCACCGACTTTCGATATTTTATTATTTTTGGAAAAAGACTATAAGATTCCTTGTTATTATTTTATAATGAATAATTCTTTTCATTTTAGCCTTTTTTAAAATAGGCTAAAATTATCCTAACACTATAGGAGGAAACACACCATGTTAATTTGATTACATATCAAAGAAAAAGGCTTTGCTACTTGCACTGAACAGTGGTAGCAAAATATATTCATCTAATATTTTCATGTAAATTCATCCATATTCATCTAAATATTTTCATGTAAATTCATCCATAATATTTTCCGGTAACAAAAGAGAATCAAATGTCGATGATGTTAGTGTTAATAATGTAATTTTATTATAATTAGATTTTCTTAATTCCAAAAGAGATATTAGGATAAACATATTTAACTTAGAAGGTGTAAAATGAAATAAAATCAAAACTACAAATATTCTTGGCCACTAACATGTCTCTAAGGTAATGATGAATGAAACCGCTAGACCATGTGAGGTTTCAAAGGGGCACAACTCCTTTGATGTGGTTTAAGAGGCAACACCCTTGGTTGTTTTCAAATTCATGAAAAGTTATTTAAAAATAATTATTAGAAGGACGTGATGATTGGTAGTAACTGATTGTTAGTGACTAAGTTTTTCCACTAAAAAGTTCATTGTGATTCCAAACACCAAATTAGCTCATCTAAACACCTTTAGATCACAAATAACTAATTTCCTTTGATTGAGCGATCTATCTCATCATATTACCTCCCTCCCCGGTTAGAGCATATGCAAGATTCAATCCAACCACGAACTTAAGTTATTACCTCAACCATCAATTAAAAAAAACTCTTAAAAAACTTAAAATTAATAGAAAAAATTTCATATAATTTTCTTTTATTATTTATTATGATTAAGCTACTTTATCTCTTTTATCTAATTTGGAGTTTAAGTTATTTCTTTTATGTTTCTAGGTGTACATGGTTATATATAGACACATAGTTTCTTTTATTATTTTATATGAACTGGTTCCCCTCTTACTTTATATTACTGTGAATGCTTTGAGCGCCCTAATATTGGACTTTGAATACTTACATTCATACATTGACCTCATGAGTCATGTTATACATGGAAATTGGTGGCTGGAACTTACTCAAGCATGTTATACATATATGAAAAGCGGTTAAAATTTGTCGAATTGTTTGGATTAAAAGGGTAAAAAATTAGATACGGTAAATGATTTTACAAATTAAAGGATAACTTAACAAGTTTTGTACAAAAATTAATGAAACAATTAGACAACATGTAACTTTTTTCTAAGTTTAAATATATAATAACTAATAGTTTCATGAAGCTACCAGGATGATTATTTGAAATTACTTCAACAACATGCAAGATCGCACCTCATATATGAACAACTTCCCACTTCAATATAATTGGATAGTTATTTATATATATATATATATATATATGTTAATGAACATATAATAAAAGTTTGTCGGCCAACTTTGACATTGTTATGTGGTATGATAAAAGCTAGAAAATCATAGAAGGATATCTTCTTTAGTAATATTAGATCTTGAATTTGCATGGTCCCTAATTCTTATGTGCTTGCATGCATGCATGATCCATCTTTAATAAAGCTATTTTCGTTGCCCCTCTTTATACATAGATTGATTTATCTTTAAATCCAGTCGTACATGCATGTTACCATGTGAAGTTTATGGTTTTGTATTTACCCATAAACAAACACAATGTATTGATTACATATATGGAACATTGGAACAACAAGAGCAATAAGAGAATTAAACAAGGATATATATGATATATCGCACATGAGTAGGAAAGAATGTAGTTAAGCCGTGTTATTTTCTTTAGCTTTTCTTGGATCCTCAAAATTTATCAACATATTTCTAGTATATCATTAACAACATGTTAGTAGGAAAAAATGCAAATGTTGAAGTAATTTACAACATATATGTGAGTTATAGCAACAAATGTCACTACGACAAAATGGCATGTGCCGACTACATGTAAAAGTTTGATTACGTATAAAGTTTTTAATTTAGAATAGCTCATAATTATTAATTATTACTTTTAATGTCGTTGTGTGTTCTACTTAAACTTAAATAAGTTATATATACTTTATATTTTTATATAAAAAACTATGTCATAAAATCAAACATTTTATTTATTTTAATTTGAATACCACACTGCAATACAATTTTTTAAAAAGAATCTATTTTATTTAATAAAAACGTTTGCGATTTTACGATGTGATTGCATTCCCAAGCTAGTCACATATCGATTTTACGACGCGATTTCATTCCCAAGCAAGTAATTAACTTTATGTTTGGAAGTGGGGGTGTGTGCATGCAAAGCTTTGCAGCGAAGGAAGTCATGTAGAATGGATATGAACAAACATTGGATGGTTTTCCTTTACACGCGATTATTATGTTGGCAATGGGGGACATGATCCCCAAAGTTCTTATGAATATATAAGTCGTCTCCATAAAGATAATTCAATTTGCACATGTCAAATTGAATGACAACATGCCACTAACTCTTAAGTTTTAATATTACATTTGTTTTTTTAAACAACAAACCTATCACACTGTTAATGAAAAATATGAAATGATATATTAAAAAGACAAGGTCAAACCAAAACAAAAGTTGTCTTATTTTCCAAATTTAAAATTTTGATGGTTCTTTTATCACATTCAAAACCAATATGTGTATAACTACCTTTATTAAACACCTGCATTACACAATTAAATAAATAAAATATTAAATATAATAAAATTTTATTTAGTCATAAAATGATATTATAAAATTAGATATAATTAAAATTGTATATGAGTAATAATTATAAGTAGTATAACAATGATATAAAAAATTAACTTTTGGTTTTAAACTTTTTTTCAAAAAGAAATTTAAGTATTTTGTTTCGAAACAAACCGTATTAAAAATGTCAATTTTAAAAATTACCTTATTATAACTTTTATTTTAATTATTTTTGATTTATCAAAAATTTAGCTTTTATAAAACACCAATTTTAAAATACTTTATATTCTTAAAAAGGTTTGATGTTTTAAAATATTTATTAGTTAATAAAAAGATCATATCTTTAGTTTATTAAAAATATTTATTTTTAATTTAAAAAGAAGTTAAACAATATTATTAGTAGTTAAGGTAAACATTTAATAAAAAAAGAACCTGAAAAATTTTGATAAAGAAGATTTGATTCTACGAGTTGTCGTATATTGTTACTCTTTTATTAGAGTAATAGAAGTTTTTCTTAAATATTTGATAATTAATTATATTTTCCATGTCAAAAATTACATATGATTTACTTATTGAACACTCATTACGCATTCAATAAAAGAACTAAAGTAAAAGAATTACTTCGTGCGGTTGGCCATTTGGTTCAACGGCATGAGCAACAAAGAGTAGGGCCCAAGGCCTTGTCCTGGGTTTGAACATGATTTTAGAGGATTTTGTTATATTTGTAGATTTTTTTAGAACAAAACAAAACATGATTATGTCTAGTATAATAGTTTTTTTCAAATGTTTCTCAAACAATCGACTATAGACATTAATGGAGTATAGTAAAATGACTACTTAATGCTATCAATACCAATCTCATTAAAAGTTTGATAAGACATATACCAACACATAAGTATTTTTTAAAGTAGATTTTTTTAATACGAGTATTATAAAAAAATATTTATAAAAATGAGTGATTTGAAAATTTTCAAAATCCATGTCCTTTCATTTTTTAAAGAGACTAATTAAATAAAATTTTACATATGAATTATAAACGGTTATAATATTAGTTATATCTTTACATATTTATAAACAAACTTTTTCTTGAGGTTTCCACCTAGTTTTCCACACGACAATACAAAATAAAACCTATCTTTATTATAATAAAGCAAAGATTTTATCCGTCACATATTAACTTCTCGTAAAGTCAGCTAGCTTATGATTTTTTAGTCTCTCTCTTCTAACATGATAAAATAATTATGTTTATAAATAATAAAACTACTTACTTTTTTAACATTGTATTCTTCAAAATAAATAACGTTTTAACATTGTATTCTTCAAAATAAATAACGTACGCTAATTTATTTTGCTATTGAAAAAAAATATGTGATTCTTCTAAGTTATTTTGTTTCAAAAGTTATAAAACAAATTAATAATAACAAACATTTTTTCAAATTCTAGACTTAATATTTCTAAGCAGTCAACATAAATTAAATATAATAGTGACATGATAACATAATCTTTCTGTGTTTCCTTAAGATCAACTAATTTTTATAATTTCTTAAGATTTTTAATTTTAAAATTGAAAAAAATGATACATATAAAAATAAGTTAAAGTTAAAATATACAAATAGAAAGACAATGATGAAAATTAATAAACATAAAAGATCATAACAATAAAACACTTTAAATATTAAACAAAAATTCTAACAATCAAATACATGTGTTTCATTTGATAGAGAAGAAAAACTAATGATTTTAAAAAGTAAATTCATTTAACCTTGTAATACATAAGTTTATAATACGTTAAAAAAATATTTATGGGTTTTTCTTAGCTTGTAAAAAGCAACATTTTACATAGCGGCATAAATCCTATCAAGATTCAAACATTACGTAAAATTAGTTGATTGTTACTTTAAGCTTTTTCGTCGTAATAATATTAAATATTTGTTACAATCTGTGAGTTCATTTACCAACGATGAAACCGTTTGACTAGTTTAGTAATGTTTTCATTGATTTCATAAACTTTGCCTCTTATAATTATTAGTTTTCTCCACCACCAGCTGTCCCCTTGTATCCTTGTGGAATTTTCTCACCACCCTACGTCCTCAATCACTCTTCCCTTTTTCATCTACTTAATCACCTCTCATCTTCACTCTAAAATCTCTTACATTCCTTTCGATCTCTTCTATAAACCTTTCATTCATTCAATCATTATTCATCATCATCATCATCATCAATCATTCTAGTTATTTTCTAGTTTTCACACACAGATTAATTAGCTTCCTAAATAGCTTTATTTCATACTCGAAATCGAACACATAGATGTTCATCGATTGATGTCTCCTGTCCTCAGCGAAATCCTCCGGTCCGGCTTTACCATCAACTCCTCACTCCGTCGCCGGACCCATCTCGTTCAATCCCTATCCGTCGTCTTCCTCTACTGGTTCTACGTTTTTTCATGAACAACATCCCTTCCATCCACTCGTCCTATATCATATCATATTATATCATATCATATTATATCTGCTTCTGCAAACAATAAACCTACTCACTAGTTACATCTCTAAGAGTTAAATACTAATTCAATTGTTTAAGTTATTTTTTGTTTTTTATGGCTTCTTCAAGTGGTAATTCGCCTCGGATCCATACTTCAGGATCCGAGGAGGATTTGATGGATCAGAGGAAGAGGAAGAGGATGCAATCGAACCGCGAATCGGCACGCAAATCAAGGATGAGGAAACAGAAGCAGCTGGTTGATCTGACGGATCAGATCAACCAGATGAAGAAAGATAACGAACAAATTCTCACCGCCATTAACAACACCACACCGCAGCTTGTTAATGTGGAAGCAGAGAATTCTGTTTTGAGGGCTCAGATGGGTGAGCTTACACAGAGGCTAAATTACCTCAATGAAATCATCAGTCTCATGAATAATAATAATGATTGTACAACCACTCATTGCATTAGTGGTGCAAGTGGGCTGTATGAGTTTGATGATCACCATGATTTTATTAACAATAGTTGGAACTTGATGTACTTCAACCAACAACCAATCATGGCTGCTGCTGAGATGTTGCAATATTAGTGGTTAAAGTTAGTTAGGTTTGGTGATGCTTTATTGGGTTGTACTTTTGGGTTTGAGTGGTGGTGATGGTGGTTGAGTTGGATCTTTGTATTGATCAAATAATAAGTTGGATGTTTATATGTTAAAATCAAGGTTGGTATCCATTGGAGAAGGAAGAAAGTGGTTATTATCATGCCTTTTTTTATTTTCTTATTACTTATTATGTTTTCTTTTTCTTAATTTATAACATCAGTTATTGCTTGTTAATAGGTTGTTAGTAGTGAGATGTGATATGATGACACATCAGGTTCTATTCTTTTTTTTTTTTTTTTTTTGAAAAAACATCAGGTTCTATTAAGTTAGAACATCGTGCATGAGGGCGTGACTGATAGGCCCTACCGCAACCATTACTGACCAATACAACGTGAGTGATCCAAGGCTTTTGCTATTTTATTTTTTTAACCACTAGCGATAATACATAATTATCTCTTCTTTAATCAAACTTTACATTCATACAAATATCATTACGTCTGTTAGTTAATGTGAGTGTGATAGTAGTCACTGTGTACGTAACGCTTGCGTGACAATATTTTTTTATCACTATCATTGAAACTGTAAATGACAGTCTAGCTTAGAACTTCTATCAAAACCGATGAAACCATTAGACACCTTGTAGATGAAATAATTCAAAACAAGTACTCATCTAATTTACTCCTGAATTAAACCAAATGGAATTGTATGAACTAAATTTACGTGTTTATGCTTATTCAAATTGAAATCTATAATCTTTATGGTCTGTCCTTTTTTTTTGTTGAGTTTTTGTCACTTACATAGTCTCTATAGAAATTAGAAAATGAATTAACTATTAATGAGATAGTAAAATTTAAAGACTTAAGATTAAGCATCCATTTCTTTTATTAGATACAGTCACTTCAAAGATGAGTTATAAACTCAATCCATAAAATGATAAAATGTGTGTTTATTCAAAACTAACCCTTAAAACTGTATTGCCACAAATGTTATTATCATACATTTTCTAGATAGAAAAACCCGAGTGGGTTGCGTTATTGAAGTGCACAAGTGGTGCTTTCATTAAAATGTCACCAACATAATCATGTATCGATACAAAAATTTAAAGTTAGAGTCCTCGTAACCACATGTGGATCAAAGACACAAAGAGTTAAGTACGTCAATAGAAAAAATATTTATGAAGAGATCAAAAGAAGACATTTCAATGCCCTCGATTTGGTGGTTATCTTTAGAACGATGCATGGACTCACAAACCTTATTTAGTAAGGGGAAGGTCTGGTCTAGTGATGATTAGATGCCGAACAACACTTGCAAATTCAACGATATATATCTTGTCGCACTTAGATTTCACATGGACTCTGAATCGCCTATCATAAAGATTTTAAATCAAAAAATAGACTTTAAGCTTAAGATTTGACGTATACATGATTATATAATCATTCACATGTGAAGAAAGAGATTGGATGTTTATAGTTTGAAATTTTCAACCGAATCATTGCAACTTTAACTAAAAGCATTTTGAAGGAACATTTTCACGTAGCCAGCCTATACATCACATGGAAACCTCTCCAATCTAGGCAAAACAGGCTTTAAATCAACTCAAATGTATGACAAAAACATTTTCCTTATGTCTGTCAATTAACTTAAGGAAAAAAAACATTTCAAATTTTGAGTTTATATGATAACCACACTCGTAGACTCAATTTAATCACTTTATTTGTAACCTTTTTTTTTTAATTGCGATCTTTAATCTATAAAATTTCAAATTTTATTCACACATCCATGTAATTTACATAATTCATAATTTACTTTCTAAGGATTTTGTGTACTTACATTCATCTTTGGAAATTACTACCTCGTGTCTCCATGACTTTAAATGTTGAACTTTCTAAAATTAATTTTCTATTATTAGTACTTTAATTAACAAATTAACTTAATTTACTATGAACAGCAACTTAAATTTAACTTAATTTAAATTTACTATCAACGTAACTTTATATGACACATATTAAATTTGGGGTTAAATTACCATATTGGTCATTTGACCAATATAGTTTTGAGTAATAACCATTAACTTTAAAATTTGTAAAAATAGCCAATATGTCGCCACGTGGCGATACCAATGCATGTGTTATCGCCCACGTGGCAATTAAAAAATTATTATTTTTTGTCTGGAGATACGGCAGCGATACGAAACCATTTGCGTATCGCCAAATGAAAAAAAAATAAATTTCATTTGGTCGGAGATACTCCAGAGATACGAAACCAGGTGTATCGCCGTCGGTTTTTTATTTAAAAAAATTACTTTTCTCAATTTATAAAAATAATATATATATTATTTGTTGAATTTCTTAATATGTAATAAAAATATAAACTGCCTTATCATGTAAAAACACAATTTGATAATTAGTCATAAGATTTATAAAAATTATACAAACATTATCATTCAATATAATAATTAGATAAGTACATGTAGATATACTATAACAAAATCATATAAATTTTTTAAAACAAAAGATGACGAAGATTTTTTTTTAATTCCTGATGTGTAATTGGCTAGTAAATATATGCAGTTTTATTGTAATATACGCATTTTTGTTATAAGAAGAAAAGTTGTAATGATTTTTAAAACAAGATCATATAGAAAAGTTTTTATACTTGTATTAATATATGTATTATTATTCAACATGTTGTAATGATTTTATTGTAATATTATGTATGACGTTTTTTTCTTCATATTATTGTTTTGGTAATCTAATATTCTATGGAGTATTATTTAATGAAGTTCACGTAAATAGTCAGAAGAAAATCAAAAAATATGTGTTATTTTTATAATTAAGTGAAATAATAACTGAAATGAATTACAAGGCGATATGCCGGCGATACGTATCGTCGGCCTTATTTTAAAATTTAAATTTATTGTTTTGGCGATACGCCAGAGATACCTAACCGTGATGTATCGCTAGTAGGCAATATTAAATTTTTTTTATTTTTGGGCGATACGCCGGCGATACTTCATGTGTACGTATCGCCGGTTGGCTCTTTTTGGCGATATATCATGCTTTTGTATCGCCGGTTGGAGATATTGTGACACTTGACCACTCGTAATTGGTCCGCTATTTTGGTAATTGTATTAGTTAAAGGCTATTACTGAAAATCAGATTGGTCAAATGACCAATCTAGTAATTTTCCCTGAATTTGGTCACATGAATCACATGGTTTTAATCGATTCAAATGATAGCCTTGTATGACCCAGCTCGTATAATTTTCTGGCCGTAAGATTGCAACACAATACCCTTCTTTCTTTAATAACCCAAGTTTTTGTATCAAACCAATGATATTTATACATCAGTATTCTCTCTCTAACTCTCTCTTTCTCTCGTTATTAGAAATTCTAAAATGAGCCTTCAATACCTTTTTTGTAGTTGGGTTTCACATATATATACGAGTCATAGGACTCAATACGGATCGTATAGAAGATGCATGTCAAAGGTGGTTCTGTGTTTAACTCGTGTTGCAAGGTTACAGTACACGTGGTAGCTATAAAACATGCTCGGTGACATTCTTATATGCGCCATATGATTCTATTGGTTGTATTCCTGCATATAGCTTGTTGTAAAAATGCGTATCAAACTAATTATAACCTCTTTTCTAGTAGTGTATGCCCATTTGGATAAATGATAGTTTTTAACCCCTCCATATAGAAAAATAAAGTAAAATATAAACACTTGCCGTCTGGTTCGGTTTTATAAAGTATAAAATTGCCGGGCCAAATAGTACTGTTATATTGATAAAAAAATTTCTTCGGGGTTGGTTTTCTTTTAGTTTTCGAATAGACGTGCATATTCCAACTCAATGTTGAATTTTTGGTTTGGGTCAGGTCAGGCATACAAAATACATTACAATTATATTATAAGACATTTGATAAAAATACGATTTCATTAGAAAAAAAACATATTACACTTTATACTTGTTTACGTGGCTTCATCTTTTAAAAATATTCAATATATTATCAATCGAAACCTTCTTAAAAATGTCTTTCTCTTAAAAATGTAGCAAATGCAAACATTGTTTAAGGTATTCTTCTAAAAAAAATTTAAAAATAACTAAAGAATGTAATAGATTAATGAAATATGTGTTAAGTGTTTAGTTAAATAAATGAGCTTAGAAATTTTATACAACATAGACCTATTGGTGATTATTCTGATATTGTTTTTCTTAACTAAGTGAACTATTATTTAATTTTTAGTGGGTTAAACATTCCAATAAAAATAGGGTTTAGGGGTCGTAAAATGTTTTATAGTGACCAATATTAAAAAATACACAGGGTCAATAAAAAATTGTCAATACACATTATACATAAGGGGGAAAATCTGCGGGGTCAGTTGACCCCTCCCCTCCCTTCTTAGGTCTGCCCATGCTTCTATAACAGATCCACTTCACCAAGTACGATTTAACCTAATTTAACTTTTGTTAACTTTACCATAGAATATACTAATATAGTATATAAATATATATAATTCGAACTATATAGAAAAATAAAATAAAATATAAACACTTACCGTCTGGTCCGGTTTTATACGGCCGGCTTTTTGTATAAAACGTAAACTAAATCAGTGAGTATGGTTTGAAATCTTTGAAACCGACCGACGATATGTTAAACAAAAAAAACGATCACTTAACCAACTCCATAATTGGTTTGGAGGGTTTTAAACCAAACCATGAACGCCGTAAAAGTATTTAAACACATACACCTACGGATAAGTATTATACATAGATTTTGTTCAAAAATTTGCCCTTGCTTAATCTTATTTCACATTTACTTGCATTATCCACTGCCAACACCGGTGAAGGCCAAGGTGCTTGTTTCTCTATATAGAAGAACTTAGACGTTAGATTAGGGCCTAAGCAAAAACAAAATGCCTAAAAGTTCAAGTTTGTTTGATGTCGATCCGTTATTTTGTGAGTGTTTTGTGATTGTTTTATAATAACTTATTTTTAGAGACCGTTTGGTTGGAAGAAATGAAATGTAATGAAATTTAGAAACTAATATAATTTTCAAGTAAAA
This sequence comes from Flaveria trinervia, assembly GCA_025506515.1. NCBI lineage: Eukaryota > Viridiplantae > Streptophyta > Magnoliopsida > Asterales > Asteraceae > Flaveria > Flaveria trinervia. The sequence continues at coordinate 101,339,969 of CM046452.1, forward strand.
TTATGTTTGAGTGAGCAATTAAAAGTAAACCTAAGCGAATGTTTCATCTCAAATTCCTTTGGTTGTGAGATTTCAAAATCCTTCAACCTAAAGAGTGAATTTAAAATCCCATAACCAAGGAATTTGAAATGAAACGTTCTCTTTGGTTTATATTTTATTAGTCACTCAAATATAATTTTACCTGAAAATTATACAAATTTCTTAATTTCATTCCATTTCTTCCAACTAAACGCTTCCTTAACTTATTAACTTTTGAAAACTTAATAAGTGAAAAAAAAATATTTGGCAATCTCAAAAGTACTTTTAAATTGATTTTCATATAAGATAAAAAAAGTTTTTAAAATGTAAGAAGGGTGTTAATTATTAAATTTTAGAAAACTTATTTTAGTCAAATTTCTTATTATACTTATTTGATGTCTCCTATTAACTCTTCATTTTTTAAGGTATGACATTTTTTTATCATTTATATTATACTAATTAGCAATTTTAGGTTGCATTGATAGTTGTATTATATGCATTAGAGGTTGTATATATTTTTTGTTTAATTTTCTATTACTTTTGTTTTTTATTTAAATCCAATATTTTTATGTTTTTTATAATTAATTTTTTAGTTTTAACTTTGGTGGTCTATACAATATTTAAATCCAATATTTATTTTTTATTTAAATCCAATATTTTTATGACTTTTATATACATTTCACTCTAGATTTTGAGAGATAATACGTTATAACGTTTATGTGTAGTTCAACATTATTACGCCTATTTTTTCTACTTAACAGCCCGGTTGCAACGTTTGGATCCTAGATCGACTTAGCTATTGTTTTTAAAGGTTTACGTGTCACAAGCGTGGTTCAGTGATTTAACATCTACTTTCCGTTCGATTTTATTTTTTTTTTCATTTATTTTTTTAATACGGGTTTAACGGTGTTAGCGGTCGCTGATGGTGGTGTGACATTGATGTTATTTGATATGATTTTACGCCCCCACAGCAAACCGGGGGGCTTAATGCTAGTTTTACAACTAATTTATACGGTAACTCAAACTTTTATTTTAAACTTTTTTTAAAAAATCATAATTAATAAGTTGTTTTTATTAAAAAATCATTTTCAGTGAAAATAAACAATGCCACACATTACCTTTGTTTACTTGAACTAAAATAACTTGTTGGGTTAGTTGGTCATGGATCAGTACCACAAGATTCATCTCGTTGTAGCCGGAGTTATCTCATGGACAACTGCATTCTTGTTAACAAGAATAATTTTCCCCAAATGGTCTTTTGATCTGTGTAAACGTATGGTTTCCACAATTCATGCTGTCTTTGCAGTCGTCTTGTGTTCTTTATCCATTCAAGATTGGAGTTGCCCTTTCTGTCCCTTGGCTTCAAACTCAACCCCTCTTCAGGTTCGACATAAAGTTCAAATCTTGTTCGAATTTAACTTACTTTTGTCAAAATCTTGAATTTACACTCTTGTTTTCTTGATTCTGAAACATACGAATAGATGAGAGCTTCAGCACTCAGTCTTGCTTATTTCATCTATGATTTAGCATGTTGTTGGCTCGATAATAATATAAAGATCGATAATTTGAGTCATCATTTGGTTAGCATTGTTGGAATTGGAGCAGGTCTTGTTTATGAAATGGTACCATACCCTTTTAGTTTCTCTTGCTAAATTTGACTTTTGTAAGATGAATTTGGATTCTTTTTTTGAAAGTTAACATGATTTGTTTGTAGTATGGATCAGAAACTGTGGTTACATTGTTGTTCACAGAGATATCGAGTCCGTGTCTCCATTTAAGAGTGTTTCTCAAAGAACTTGGTTATAAGAACACTGGCCTCAATGTAGCAGCTGATGTTAGTTCCTTTTACATATGACCTTTGTCATTGTTATAAACAGACATGTTTTCTCTTAATTTTGGTACAACTTATTGAACATACAGGTTTCATTCGCAGTGATTTTCACACTTGCAAGAATGTGTTTTTGACCATATCTCTGTTATGTTACATTATCTGCCAAGAATCCTCTTCTCTTCAAGGTCTCATTTTATACATTTTCTCAAGAGTTCTAAGATTGTATGCATAATGATTTGTTCAATACGTCGTGTGTAAAAGAGTCTTTTAGACCTAGTGTATAACCCAACATTTGAACTTTTTTCGATGTTCTAAACGATTGAATATCAATTATGTGCAGGCAGTGGGCTTGGGACTTCAGTTAGTGAGTGCTTTCTGGTTCTACAAGATTGTAGAAATAGTGAAGCACAAATTGAGTACGAGATCCACATCTAAAACCTGTTAAATCAAGTCCATTAATGCTTATTAGTAACCAATTCATTCAAGGATACTGTACTTAATTTTTTGAATATGCTACATGACTTTCTACTTTTGGGAGGTAATTAAAGTTCAATTTTCCACTCATCACACATGATTTATTAGAGGTTTCGACCCGTTTTGAGCAGCCTATATGAATGTAGCAACTAGCAACTTAGTAGAAGTAACCATATTTTCCTTCATTAGAAACTACAGAGGTTCCAACAATACAATAAACTAGAGAGCTTATCGAGCTATACTTAGTTAACCATTCGACAGTTCTTCCTCACCTCACCATCATAACCAGTGAGGGGATTAATGTTTCCCATTTTAACCATTGATCTAGCAAACTGATCATAAAAGAGAGCATCATCCTCCGCGAATGCTTTCACCAGATACATAGTTTCTTCAACATTTCCAGACAGAAGCACTTGATCAGAAGTTAGTAATCCTTTTCCCAGCATTATGAGCTGGAAATATGTGTTATCAAACCTTGCAGGAGATGCAAAATCTAGAGAGAAATGTTGTTATCGCCACCGCTTTGTGGGCAAATTGTTTTTAACCCGTTGTAGTAGGTAACCTCTAGAGTTGAATCTGGTTGATTGTTTCCATCTTGATTGTATAGCCTTTGCTTAAACGAAGTGCATCTTGCCATTCCTATGGTATGAGCTCCTAAAAGATGAGACAAAAAATCTTTATTTTTATTTGTTAGATTCACATATTCATTGATTGTCATCCCACAACATAGACCCTACTCTATGAGTGATGTTATTACTGGGTATGTTTGTTTGTCTATTTTGTATTGATGTCGGTTTTTTACTAACCAGAAAGTGAGACCAGATCAGCTTCATCAAGACCTTGTTGCCGAAAAAGTGTTATAAGGTTTTGAATGGTGGAGTTTGGCGGTGGAAGATTGTTGTTCGAGCCGCTGAGACTAGCTTGTGTTGCATCCCTCCTTCCTAATGGCAGCTCCCAGTTTGGTCCACCACTCTATGGCATTATCACAAGCAAATTTTCGTTAACTAATTGCGAATTCTTGAAACTAAGTGGTCATTTTTAACATTTTGGTATTTATCAGAACACCTAGAATAGAAAGATATGAAGTTTGAATGCATACTAGTACAGTGGACCCTCGAGCAGCAAGTGCAAGAATGTCTGCACAAGAAACAGTCTCTGGACATGCTTCTTCTAGCTTAGATTTGATTGCGTCGATCACTTCAAATCCTCTAATTGAATTACTGTTAGGCCCTGAGTTCTTTTCACTAGCAAATACTTCACTGTCATCCAACAAGACAGATGCATCACATCCCTAAGACAAAACCAACATAATATCACATTTCAAATGTAACATAATGCATGTGAATTGTGATCATGCATGAAAATGTAACATGATTACCTGAACAAAACAGTCATGAAAATGAAGCCTTAGTAAAGAAGCAGCCATTCTTGGCTCTTCAGCAATGACACTCTCAAGTACAGACATGACAATGTCATTAGCTTGAGGACATGTAAAACTATAAAATTCTGGGAAAAGACCAAAATACCCTTGGCCGCCACCGAAAGATCCATCTCCGCCTCCTCCACCACCACCAAAAGACCCATCTCCGCCTCCTTGGCCGCCACCCCATCCAAAGCTGAACCCCGGAAAAGCAAAGCATATACCATAGGATGAGAGCAAAACCATTAGCATGAAAGTAGTGTAGAGAATAGAAGCCATAATTGATGAACTATAGTTGGGTTTACTTTATGAAGAAAGATTGCATGATGAAGAGCATATCACTGATGCTTATAAAGAGTAAGCTCAAGTTCTTTTTTAGAAATGTCCAGTGAGTAGTAGGTTGCTATGACCATTTCAAGATGCATACTTGCATGATACCCTTTTAGATATGTCCAATGATTAGGTGTTTTTGGTGAGTTTTCGGGGCCATAATACACGATACATGATCTTACGGAAGCTTAAAGTGAAATCGTATAGGACGGGTTAGGTTTGATGACACAAATTGAGAAGAAAATTGTTGAACAAAACACGTTAAAATATGTTAATTATACCAAGAGAAGAAGTTGACATAGGAAGAAAAGAATACCTTAAGATTTTTAAATATTTGAAACGAAGTTTTGCTATACTTTTTGAAGAGTGGTTGTGATTTCACCTCACCTGCTCCAAGATAAAAGATGTTATTAATATGTCATACTTGTGCTTTAGAATTGATCAAATTAGGTCATTGAATAGTAAGTGTGGTCACGGCGTCATCATTTGATTGAAACCATCACCATTGAGCATGTGATACGTGGGCTTACTCCATGCTTAAGCCGTGAAGTATTACACATACTCTTACAAACTAGGATCGTTTATATGGTTTACTTATATTACGGTTGTCGTCCTTAGCTTTGAGAATTTACAAGTATAGTCTAATAGTTTGCGGAAAAATAACAACTTCGGTTCTTAAAATAGATGGCCGTTAAGTTTGAAGCTTCACAGACATTCACAACGTAGTTTTTGTTGATTTGGAATAGTTTCACTCAGAGATGTCAATATCGTTTTAGTTATTGATAATTGATAATTGCAGTGATAGTAATTAAAGACGTTTAATTTAGTCTAGCTCGTACTTTTAATGGAGTTAAAAAAAATCGAATTTTCTTTTGGTTTGAGCATAAAACAATGGTGCTCCCCTTTTGAACAATATAATTTTATGGAAGACTTTGTATGCTCACCGAACACCTACAAAAGAAATTTACTCATTAAAGTTATTCAGAGCAGTTAAGTTTATATCTTTTTGTATTATTATGATTTTTTAACAAGATTTCTCATGTTTACAAGAAAATCGTAAAAAGAGCATCACACTTTCATCTTAGAAATAAAAGTTAACGTAAAAGATACTTTCAAATATGGAAATATTTAAAAGCTTCGAAGAAAATACATATTAAATAATGAATACTATACGATGGTATTAAATTGAGAAACTAATTGGTTCCCATTTTTAGATGCTCAAAATTAATTGTTATACATGGGGTCGGAGTGGGGTGAGATTGACGTCTGTAGAAAGATTTAGGTGGATTTATTAGCGTCTAATATTTCGAGTATTAATGTTTAAGAGATCATAACGTTGTCATTTGAGTTATCTAGTGAGAGTAAAAAACTTTTTGAAATAAATTAGGGTTAAAATCCAGATATTAAGTAAATTAAGAGTTGCTATAATTTTGTGGCATGATAGGAATATATAAGTGTACGAGTAATCGTATTATTCAAATCTAACAATAAAAAACATTTCACATTATTGTTGTTCTATCAACCTATGTATAATAGTTCGATAAATCAAAAGTAATATAAATCGAGTCACATCCATAGAATTTCTATGATATATGGACGGTTAAAGAGTAAGAAATAAACATAAGATATGATGAAAGGTCTGATGCTTTGACAAATAGTATTGAGTTTTAGTTTCTTTAAAAAGTGTTCCTTAATTTTTACTTTTTTAATTTGATTTCACTTTTAACCGTAAAGCGTGAATTGTATAGGTCTTTATTGATTCATGCGTTTCTTTATCTCTCTAATCTGATCTCAGTTATGTAAAAAGTTTTAAATTATACGATTGTAGTTATGTACTTCAATTTTATGTGTTTTCTAAGTTCAAAAAATATATTCTTCTTATTGATAATTAGAGAGTTTCTCAATCTAACTGTTTCTACTTTCTACGGTAGTTTTCAAGGTATAGTTTAGTGATAAATGATGTAGTCTTCGGTTGAAGATTCAAATCTTATAATATGTAAGTTTACTGAAAATTTTTAAACTAATAGAAATTGTTGTTAAGAAAAAAATAGTTCTCTAAGGAGAAACATTTATTTATCAAGAGAAATAGAATGCTTCACACTTTCACTCGGATAGTCGGATCCGCAATCAATTTGCACTACTCGTTTTTCAACATTCATAACCTGCATTTTTTATTTTAGAAAGTTTAATAGTTTAAGTTTGCCCCTTTTATTTTAAGACTTGTGCTCTTGCCTTGGATAAGATTATCAATCCTCTGAATTCAATAAATATTGCAGCAAGATTCAATTTTCAATGCATGATTTATGATTAATGATTTAGCTGTGGTTAGCATTAGCATTGCAATTTAGCATGTTTTGAGTTGGTGTGCTCTTATGTTTAAGTCCAGACTTGGTAGACATGGTCCATTGGGCCTGATTCATACCATAAATCCCTCGACCATTTGATATTGAGAGTAGTTTAATAGTCAAAGTTAAACCGGTTATTTCAAAAAATAGTTCATTGATTAGAGCATTCACAACCGGTTCCTTATATTTATGTGAGTGTATTTCCTATATTATATGGTATGATTATAAGTGATTGTGAGTGAAGAATATGATAAATTTATTGTTCAATCTGTATTTTAAAAATCACTGTTCAAAACCATATAATGGTTTTAATATATTTTAAGTGGTTGTGAGTGAAAGAGAAAGAAAAAGTAATGATAAAGTTAAAAAGGAGAAAAAAAAATAATATTTTTAATGTAATTATATAGATAAAGATGGTGAATAAATTATGAATGCTCTTAACCAGTTTGAGAGTATAAAAATCAATTATTTCATACTCACTCAACCTCTTTAAACTTCTCTTCCATTCTAATCTGAATACACACTATTTTGTAGGCTTGGTTGCTTATACTATCCTATTTTTGTGATACAAGATTGACAAATTGTCTCCTAAATCTACTCTCAGTATAATTTTTGTTCATGTGATCCTTCACTGTATTATACATCACATCAAAAAGAAGGAATTTGGTCTCATGTGAGTCTGTTACAAACTCCACATGCAGATCTATTCATTGTTATAATATCCTGTAAATCACGGTATAAAGATGGTATTCCTTCCTTGTATATTATAATATGTTAGTTTTGATTTCCAAAACTAAAGTTTTATGATCTTACGAAATATATATAAACATAAAGGGACTACAAGATTACTAAACCAATATATCATATAATAATTAAATTTTACCAAAAGTTCTTTTATAGAGAAGGCCCCTCTAGTCCTAGGAAAAGGTTTGAATCGCACTGTTAAGAAAATAGAATCTTGAAGTTATGCCTCAAGAGCTTCACAAGGGATTTGAAGAAGAGTTTGATCAACATGATATGAAGTCAAAAGGATAGTCAATGAAGTTTTTTTTAAACAGTTCAAATTTCAAGAAAAGGGATGATCTTGTTAGGGAAAATAAAGAACCATCTTTCCAAGATGATGAAAGACTGAGGGTGTTGAAACAAGGAAAAAGGTACACAAAAACGAGTAGAGGTCATAAATGTCATTTACTTTTCCATTTCTTAGGCATTACCATATGCTTCCAAACTGAATAAATGTCTACAAGATTTATATGTATAACCAATCATGCTAAGAAACAGCTAAAACTGGTAATCTCACATGCAGATACCAATCTCTACAATGCAACAACCTATATGACTCACCTATGTCCAAGTGAAATTACTAAAAAGGACATAAAGACTCAATAGATAGACTAGTCCACAACCCCCCCACCCCACCCCCAACCTACCCTCCCTTAGTAGTCTGCTAAGCCTACTACAAAATTACAAATATAATTGGTAGTTTGGTACACTACACTGAATTCTGCACAAGAAAGAAGTAAACAAATTCTTGATTTATAGGCCCACAACATTGGTAGTTTACCAACTGAGGGTTTAAATCTTGTAGCTTGTAGATTGTGGTGTATCTATCCTGAAAATTTTAGAAATTACTGTTCAAAGAAAACATAAGAAATGGTATTTTAATGCGACACATGTTCTTAACAAGTAACAAGTTTTATTTATCCAAAGACTGATCTTTGATGAAAATTATATAGTATGAAGTTCTAAACAATACACCACCTATATTCACATTCCTATTTACACAAATTCAAACCAAGATCAGCATGGGTGTGTTGTGTACACTTCTTTACTATTGTTTTGCAACACTAATTTGCATCTTTTTAATAATTATACCACAAAATCAGATAATAACTGGGGTTCACCAACCTGCTAACTTCCATCTGGTTGAAGAAATCAGGATTTGAGTCGCTAGATTGGCCCATATGTCCAGCCATTGGAGCCAATTCTTGCTCTTTCTCTTCAGAAGATGATGAGTTGTTTAATGATTTCAATGCATGATCTTGTGATAATATGCAATTGCCTTCTGCATCACCGAATTCTTCTTTATACATGTCTTCAATCATGGGTTTCCATAGTCGCACCCTTGCATTGATGAACCAATTTGCAATCTGATAAACAAATGTATAAAATTGAATTATAAATCAGTGTATAATATGTAGATCAAGAACTCAAGATCATCCCAAATAATACACTCAATGATTGAAAATTGTGATTTACCTGACCACGTGTGAGACCGGTTTGTTTCGCTAGCATGATTTTCTCTGAATCTTTCGGGTAACTGCATAATATTGACAATTTAACATCAAGGTACATAGACACACACCAAAAAACACAACAGATTTGACAACTAAAAGAACATACGGGTTAAGAAAATGTTCAAAAAGCCAAGCACGAAGGATAGAAACCGAGCCTTCTGGCAACCCTCTTTGTGGCCTCCATGAATGGCGGGTCCCCCCAAAATGATGAAGATTTCTTTGTTGTCTGAGCTGTTTTTCCACGTTCCTTAAACGTGGTAACACTCGGTCCGATGAATCATCTTGTTCTCCTAAACTTTGACGGACTACCTGAACTTGACCATTAATTGCATCCCTTAAGGACCGAAAATGGCGGGAGATTGTTTGATGTGCAAGTGCTGTGTATGGCCTAGCAGCCCCACATCCAGAAACCACATCTAATGCTGCTTCAACAATTTGCAACTGTTGGCAATATTCTCTGTATTTTCTGTCTACCTATATGTCATATTTCCTTATTAGCATTTAGTAGTCATAGTGTAATATTCAAGAAATACAATAGCTGTAAATAAAGCATTTACCTCATCTAATAACGTATACAACTTCGTAACCTTGTTCTGCAGTTCTTGTTTCTCAGAAGCTGAAAGTTCACCAGATGAACTAGTAGTAGATTCATGAGGGGTAAATTTTGAATCTTTTTCATCAACATGAAGCTTAGGTAGATTGTTCTGCCTTTTCATCTTCAGCTGACTAACTGCTTCACGAAGATTAGCTACTTCATGGAGTAATTCTTGTGACGGTTTAAGATATTTGGATTCCGAAATTCCACCAATAACCCCGTATGAACCATCATACATATCTGAAATCGAGCATTGACCATTGTTCATAGGTCCATTTTTTGGAGTACCAACCAAATTGAATGATATATACTGGGTGTTCTCTACTTTGTTGGATTGAGGGCTATGATCACTTGAATTCGGAAGATGGGAATTCAAGTAATTGTATTGAAAGGCAGGCAAATCCATGGTAGAAGAAGGTATTTGCATTCCTAAACTGAGTGACAATTCTTGATAATTCAACTTTTGTTCATCATCTAAATTGTTGCGGTCCTCAACTCGTGAAAGAATTTGAGGGTTTGGTTGCATATTACCAGATAAAAGCTCCAAGAATGAGGTGTCGGTCGATGATTGGTTTTGATACATCACATCAACAGTAGGACAAGGCGATTCTTGATACGAATCACTTGAAATATAAGAACTTGGAAATACATCTCTTTGATGATTGCTTGAAGTAGAATAATAAGTGGCCATCTTACCTCCTAATAGATGATAACAATCAGTTTATTAAATGAATTTATAACAGCCAGCTTATGATCCTCTTACAAGCAGATATGATACCTAATTCAACAAGAAACAGACAAATTAGTGAAGGGAAAACACACCAAACGAAAATCTTTTTTAAGAAAAAACATACAGAACACAATTTCTTGATTTAGGTTTTAACTGTTCTAAACAAATAATTGATCAGACATAACTAGAGGGTATAACTAAAAACACATGGCATGATTGATGATCTGTTATGTAAATCCTGTCAGTAAAAGGAAACACATACAAACTAATAATGATCTGTTACTTTCCATACATATAAATCTTGTAAACTACAAATGGGCATAACATCAACACTTAGTGTGCATCAAGAAACAGATAAATTGTATAAAATTCAAACCTCAGAGCTTTAAGCCCACTGTGTGTCTGTGTGTGTGTGTGAGAGAGAGGGGGGGGGTATGAAATAATGGTAAGACCTAGAGGGAAGAAAGATGAAGACAGAAACAAAGAAGGTGAAATGAAATCTTCCTAAAAGGGGGACAAAATTTGGATATGAACAAGAAGAAAATATGATGAGTGTATACAATAAACAATTGGATTAAAGTAATAAAGACAACAATTCACACAACCAAACCTCTTATTATTGAACAAAGACCAACTCCCACAATTAAACAAAGATTAAACATCGCAATTATTGGATGACAAGCAAACAAAAAGATGATTATACATAGAATATAATTAAATCAAAAGTTGCGCAAACACCCACCCAATTCATTAAAGTAATCAAATAAACAACAAATATGAAAACCAAATTAAACAACCAACCCCTTGATTCTCACGTGTGGACAAAAGTCAAGATTTTGAATGATTCGGATAAGAAATGAAACCCCCCGCACTGGAAATTGGAAATTGAAATGGGGTTTGGTTGAATTGGGTGTTTGTTTAGTAAGTAGCTGTTGAAGATTGCTTGAAAAATGGAGATTGTGAGGCTAACCACCAGTTGGTAGACCTAAACTGATGAACACATCTTCTTCTTCTTCATCTTCTTCTTGAATTAAATTAAATAAAGTATGTGTGTGATTATTGATGGAGAAAATGAAATTAGTAGTAAAGAAGTCAAATGATAAACACACGTCTCCAACGTGTATTACGTTTCTTTTTATTCATATGGCCGGCAACCAACGCCACTTCTCCTTCCCATCGTTTCTCCACCGTCCGATTTATTTCTTTATTACTTATTACTTATATTATATTATCGTATTATATTTCAGGATTAAAATCATACGAGAACTATAAATATATTCAAAATATGAAATTTTTTGTCAACCCATAATCTTTTTATGTTTTGATGTAAACATGTGGTATTAGTGTTATCATACATTCGCACCTGTATATGATTATAATATTATTGTATTTATATTTATACACTCTATAATCTTAGTATTTTTCGGCCTCCTATGATCTCCATCCACTTCATCGTTCTTCTCTACTTTTCGTGTGAATTGTATCATTGTTGATATACCTGAAATGCATATTTTAGAACCAGATGTATTAATTTTTAATAATGTTAGTTTGAGGGTTTTAAATGAAAAGGAAATATTTCCAAAACAAATTGCATACATGGTATGGTTAAATATGAAACATGTCTTTTATTTATAAAATTAAAAGGTATTTCCTATTAGGAAGAAAGCAAAATTGTGTCTTGAATATGTGGACGAACAAAAAATTGTTTTCAAAACATGTATTCAAAGTATTTTATGTAAAATTATGTTAAAGAATTAGCTATATAAAGTCAAATACAAAGTTCTTTTGAAAGAGAGTGTGATTATTAAAGAGGTGGATATTTAATGATGTAGGTGTAGGCTTAGTTGGATCCGTATATGTTGTTAAATACTTTTATTTCTCTTTTTATGCGTCATTCCCTTTTAAAATAAGCTAGATGATGTATATGCTTGATATTAAATTAATCAAAATAAAAAATGAATATAGTTTTCTTTATTATTTCAGAAAGTTTCTCAATCGAATTTTCAAAATATCAAAATTTTAAAATCTTGTTAAATTTATACAAACTTTCTGAAACCGATAGAAAATATTAGTTGCTTGCAAAGTGAACAAATGTTTACATATCACATAAGATATTTTTACTGTCATGAAATCATACCCTTTTACAGTTTTACTCGAAAAATATTTATATGAAAGGCTAAGAAACATTACCTTGTTATAGTCTGAAAATTGTGGCTAAACAAGTTAACATTAGTAAAATTATTCTTACATGGCAACCATGTGCATGTTTGATAATAAGTTATGACATGAAACTATTAATTATGACATGAAACCATTAAGGTTTACGACTTTTATCAATATCATTATAACTTAAAAATATATTTTAAAATTTGAAAGAAGGGTATTTGTGTTTGTAATATTTACGGTTTACGTAAACAACTTATAAATATTGTTCAGACTTTTGACGGTTCAATGTTTTAATTTGTTCAAAATACTACAACTAATGTCCCGTTTGTAATGTTAGGATTAAATGGCTAACATAACCAACACACAAAACACATACTTATAAACAATATAGAAAGTAGAAACAATAAATAAAAAACATAAGAATTTAACTTGGTTCACGTCTACACACTCCAACCAAGGGTTTTTATATCATACAAAAATAAACTTACGCTTAAAACCTTTCTGATTCTAACTTGTAACTCAACTTAAATACGTAGAATCCATCTATCTATGCAATATATAATGGGAATATTTAAAAGTATAATAGTATTATATTATATGTTTGTAAACATATCGTAAAATACACTACATAATAATTTAGGTAATTGACATATGTTTCTTAATGGGATCTATTTTTGTTATATTTATTTGTGTCAAATCTACAACAGATAAAAGTGAATAATAATATATAAACGAATTATTGAAAACAGATGTCGTGCACCCGTGGGTCGACATATAGTGTAACATAACTTTGCAATTATTTGCATTATTTTTATTTTAAAGGGAAGGTTAAATAGTTATACTTACTTTTTGGGTATTTAGAAGTATGATGTTCGGCGTTTTATGAAAATTGTTTTTATTCTATTGGCTAAATATAACTTTACTAAAACTAACCGCTTCGTGGTCATGGTTGTAATTATAAAATTACATAAATTAAAATCAAACATAGCGTAATTTGAATTTATATTATCTAATAAAAACATATTATATTTGACTCCACGTACACTAATTTTTACTTCAAAACATAATTTAACTTAAAACGTACATACAAATAAGCTAGCATATATTACGCGTCGTAATTCATAAGTGGCATAACAAAGTATAGACTCGCCTGCAAATTAAATTTATGTTGAAACACAAAGTTACTGAAATTTATACATTCAAATGAAAACATATTATTTGACTCGACTAGTCTCTAAATAAAATTTACATCAAAACGTAAACCGATTCAAATGAATTTAATTATAAGCATGAAAACATTTTATAGTTGACTCGGCTTGTTTCCGAATAAATTTTACATAGACAAACTCAAATTTATATCCTTGCGTACAAAACAATAAGAACGTAAAATATTAGTTTTTAAGTACAAATATATAGAGGGTAAATCTAAAGTTTTAGAAACTTAAGAACGTCAAGTAATATTTTTTTAAGTTTTTAAAAAATGGAGTGAGTTAAAAGATCAAAACTGAAAGTTGAGTTTGAGAAAATAATTTTTTTTGCCATCAATATATAATGCTTTGATGAGTTATACTTGATGTATATATGGTTTGTACAAGCTGCATATACAAGAATAAGGATTAATTATATATATATATATATATATTATATATATATATATATAATATATATATATATATATTTGTTACCATTAAAATAACATACATTGATTAGTTGTAGTCAATACATAATTTTCATTTGCCCTTTGAGATTATAATAAGATCTCAGAAAACAAACAAATTATATAAGAATATTAATGTAGTTTGATTAATTTTGTTAAAAACAAACATCTATTTGATTAAGAACTTACTTTTTTCAAAGTAGAAACTTAAGGTCCTACAAACTTCTAGAGGCTTCTCCCTTGTATTTTGAACAGAAGGTATGTCCACCAACAAATGAAGAAAGAGAAAAGATAATATTAACATGTGATCATATAGAATTTGCATCTAGAATGTTATAAATTGTTTGTAAGTTATAAGTTATAACACTGAAAATTTATATTGCATATAGAATACATGGACGGCATGAGTCGTGCTTAAAGTACTTTTTAAATATTAAGTTAAGGTAGACATATATAGACTATAGTTAATGTGATAAAAGATAACAGAACCTAAGAAATGTGGTAAGTTCTCACAACTATTCTCAAGAGTTCTAAAGTAAGAGAAGACACTTGGCCACCATTTAAATATTGTATTTTTTATTTTATTTTTCAATATTAATTTTTTATATTATACACATATGATTTTCAAATTGATAGACTAATTTGTTTGTGAATGAACGGTGTAACCTGACAAGTCATGATGGTACCAAAATACTTTTCCCTTTTGGTTTTCTAAAATAAGCATTTATAATATTTGATTACATATGTTTAACACAAAATAAGTTGGTTGTTCTAGCAATAAAGAGTATGCTATTAATCCCAATACAACGTTATAACTTGATTATTTTTATCTATGTCCCTATAAATTTTGTTCTAAATCGTCCTGGTCAAATTTTGTAATTTTTTCTTTTTTGATGTTTTTGACAATAGTGTACTAATTTTACAAATTATGAATGCACCGTCACAACATGTTTATTTTACATAGGATTCGATACAAATTTTAGTAAAACAAATGCGATACAACGTGTAACCAAAGCTTACGAATCAAATATACTATATTTCAACTTCTATTTCACAACAATAAACGTTTTTTTTAATTCCAAGTGTAGTATTGTGACTTATTTATTTCTATTTACACCGTTATAAGCTTTAATCAAAACCGAGTTACACTAACTGGTTCATGTCAAAATAAAATTTCTTGACTATAAATAAGAATATTATTGACATGGTCTTATTGAAGCATTATATGGCTGAAGGAAAATTGTTGAACATGTTAAAGATGGGAAGACAGCGAATAATAGATATTGATATGTAGTAAACGATCAAAGTTGTAGAAGGCTTATAAGTTGCTGAAAGTTGTGGATGTGGACTGATGTTGTAGGGCTTAATGCTGTTGGGCTGATAAGTTGTGAAGCCATGTGGATCTAATGGGCCACAGGGTAAATCTGCAATGATAAAAAAAAGGGCTTACATGGAGAAGTGAATGTTGCTTTCAGGTAGACATGGGCAAACCAGGTTTTGGGCCGGACTTGGAACCGGGTTCGGTCCAGCCGGTTTTTTTTGAACCGGGTATTGGTGAACCCGGGTTCGGGTACGGGTCGGGTTGGGCAAACTTAAAACCCTACCCGGTTAGGGTCGGGTCCAGAACCGGATACAATCGGGTTTTTTTTTTTTACTATTATAATTGCTATTAATATTAATATTATTAGTAGTATTATTATTATTATGATTGCTATTACTACTATTATTATTATTATAACAACATTAAAAACATCTATAATTCATTAATTTATTATTTATTTATTAAAATAACTTAAAAAATACATTACGAATCAATAACTAATCGACATTTTCTTCGAGAGGCTTCATCAAATGCTAATTTTTCGTCGGATATACCAGAAGATACTCCTTCTTATACCTCTTTATCGTGTACTTTACATTCGATTGCAATTTCGTCTTCAAGATTTGTTTTGTCTTGTATACGATCCATCGCGTCTAAGTGGTCTTTTAAACAATGCACATCTCCACCGCTTCCGGAGTTAATCTTGTTCTCCGTAATGATAATACCCTGCCACTAAGAGAAAACGCAGACTCCAAAGCTACCGTAGAAGCTTGGACGCTTAGTAAATCACGGGCCATAGCGGAAAGAATTGGAAATTGGGATTCCTTTCCTTTCCACCAAGCCAAAATATCAAATGCATGATAATCTTGAGTACTCATAGTTGAAATAAAATTCGTCGTACTATATATACCAAGTTCGTTGTTGGGGCGTTACCCCTTTGACGTTTAGCCGTCACATCCCGAACAACATTCAACATAGTCATAACGGGGTCTTTAAACGAGGTACTAGCACTTGAGGTTGATTCTCTTTGCGTAGTTATATTTACGTTAGGTCCATATTTATTTAAATAAAAGTTATAAATAATTTTCAAACTTTTATTAAAAACTTCTTTTGCCTCGGTTGAAAAATTGGGGTTTTCGTTATGTATATCCAAATTGTCATTTATCTCGTCTATTAAACATTCTACCCCCGCAACATTTAAAAAAGGATTTAAAGCAGCGGCACAAGTAAAAACGGGTGGTAACTCAAGAAAATATTTTTTAAACTTGTCTTTCATTGGTTCTATCATTTCTCTAAACATACTATTTTTATTTTGAAAATTTTTAAAATTTAAAGCCATGAAATATAATTCTTGAAGCACCGAATAACTAGTGGGATAATAAACTCCCGATAATTTTGTAGTTGAGTTTTTAAACACCTCAAGAAATTCGGATAAATGTTCAATATTTTTCCAACCCAAATCCGGAAAAATGCCGGCTTCGCAATTATCCGAAAGACTATTATGAAAAGCTTTTAAAGTGCCTTTTTGTTTTAAAACACAATCAAACATATGACAAGTCGAATTTCACCTAGTAGGTACATCCCAATTAGGCCCTAAAAATCTAGATTTTGTATCTTTACAAAGTTGTTTATAATCTTGATATCTTTTTTTACTTTTTTTAAAAACGTTGTGTAACATAAATCGAAAAGCTTTTATAAAACTATCAACAAATGGCACGGATAGACCATCTTGTACTACTAAATTAATAATATGTGCAACACAACGAGTATGAAAAAAATCACCTTTGCAATCGGAAGATATTTTAATTTTAATTTTTCAACCGCGGTTGTATTGTTGGAAGCGTTATCAAATGCCATTGAAAATATTTTATTTTGTAAATTAAAAGTAGTTATTACAATATCCAAAAAGTAAAATAAATACTCTCCGGTGTGTGGATACGGAAATAGATCAAATGCAATCGTACGTTTCATCATTTGCCATGAATTGGGATCTACCCAATGAGCGGTGACGCAAAGGTACGATTCGGGCAAACCGTATGGCGCCGACCAAACGTCACTAGTTAAGTTTACACCGGTATTTAAATTTTCAAATAATACAATTAAATCATTTTTTGCTTGCTTCCACAATTTTAAACAATAACGTCTAAGTGTAGTACGACTTACATGAGTGTAACGAGGTTGAAGCGTCTCTCGAATTAAGTTGGTTAACCGAGGGTTGTCGAAGTGATTGAAAGGCAAAGCTTCTTGAATCACAAACTTTGCCATTCGATCTCGAACCTCATTAACGTTGTAATTAAAGATTCCACCGTCTCCACTCAATTGTGTTTGTTGCGAATCCGGATTACTTTTCAACGACTTACAAAACTTCTTGGTAATGTGTTTGTTTAAAGTCGTGTTAGAATCTTTAGCAAGTAAAGCTTCACAAAACTTGCAATGAGCCTTTACAGATCCGTCACTCAACTCAACCATATCCCAATTGCACCAAACATCCATGTTACGATTGTGTGGAAGAACACGAACGACGGTTGGAGAGTTCGATGAACCTTGACCAACGGAAGATTGAGAGTGAGCCATATTGAGATTTGAGAATAAACGAGAGTAAACGAGAGTATTGTTTGCGTTTTTTGCGTATGTTTTTTTGTGTTTGAAGCTTGGGTACCTTACCATATCAACCCACACCTATTTATACTTATTTTAGAGACAAAAACAACAAAAAAAGGGTCAAATTTCGTCCCCAACGGCTATATAGCCGTTAAAAACGGCTAGAAAAAAAAAACGGTCGAAACCGGGTCCAACCCGGGTTCAATCGGTTCGGGTCCGGTTCCGGGTTGGGTCCGGTTCCTATGATTTCCAAACACCCCAAACCGGGTTGAAACCGCCGGTTTTTTTCGGGTACGAACCGGGTACACCCGGTATCGGGTTGTACCCGGACCCGGTCCGGTTAAGGTACACCGGGTCCGGACCGTACCCGGTTTTTATGTGCAAGTCTACTTTCAGGTACTGGCAGGTATGTCCGTACCAGTAACGACCGAATACTTTCGAAGTAAAATATTTAGAACATGTGATGGAATGTTGTGCATGTGTTTTAATCGAAAATCCTGGTGTCCTAAGCATAAAGTCATACTAAAAGGGTAAATAATTTGATAAAAGTACAAACAGAATAAGCACAGCCTCATTCTTTGGCTTTAGATAACCCCAAGAGCTGCATTTGCTTATAGGTGGTCATGGGTGTCATAGTTGGTTTTGTGATAATATATTTTTTTTGAGTAAAATACACTTTTAGTCCCTGTAGTTTTGCGGAAATAACAATTTCAGTCTAATAGTTTATTTATTACTATCACCATCTTTGATTCTTTCTAACTTGTGGTTGTTGATTCTTAGATACTAGTGGGTTTCACCCGCGCTACGTGCCGGGTACAAGCTGATTTTTAACAATATTTGAATGGAAGCATGGTTAGAAGAATAAAAATATATTATATTTGACTTGGTCGATATTAATAAAATTTATAATAAAATATAGACAAAAACAAAGGAATGTTACTATACAAAGTGCGTTTTTGGTGCGAAATGTATGAAGTTGTTGCGTGATTTTATCAATTTTGTGTGTTATTATCCTTATTGCGTGATAATTCCACCGCTGATTCCATCATTCTTGCGTGATAATTACCATGCAAGTGTAAATAATTTTTGCGTGATAATTCTAACCGCCACTTCTTACGAACATAACAGTGTATGCTGAACTTTTCAGATATAAATAAGCCTTTGTAATGTTGTATTCAAAAGTATTTAAAAAACATGTCAATATATAAATAACAATAAACATTCTACAATGTTATATTTGAAATGTAGATAAAAATGAAATATTTTAAAAATTATAAGAATAACAAAAAATATATCCAAAACTAATTACAATAAAAAATTATAGGATCAATAAAAATATTTAAAGTTGATTATTTCAATCACAAAACATATAAGAAAATAACATGAAAGAGTTAGATTGCGTATAAGGGTTTTTGAAGGTGGAGCAAATAAGTAAATAACTTAAGTTTTATGGTCAAAGTAAAATTTTATTAAACTATAACGTAGCTAACTTTCATCTTTTATACAGATAAATAATATAGTAACAGATCTAATTTAGATTGAAATGGAGTGGGGAGACGGTGGTTTAGGGGGTTGAGGTCAGAAAGGGAGGTTAAAGGTGATGGCTAGAGGTAGTAGCTAGAGGTGGCGGCCAAAGTGGGTGATGACAATAACCAAATCGTCGATGACGAGTCAATACCCAATCCATGATGAAATCGTCACCATCGACCTACTCCTCCCCCTTTGAATCAAATTCTTCCTCAACTTGGTTTTTTTGTGTATTCAACCATCACAAGATAAACAAAGAGAAATCAAAGAGTAGAGAGATCTAAAGGAGGACTTAGGGTTTCCAAAACAAGTTTAGGTTAGTGTATGGTGAACACTACGGTGGTCTTGGATTGTTGCAATGTAGGTGTGAAATTAAAACAACGTTAAAACTATTTAAATGTTTGTATAATAAATAAACTGTTAAACTGAATTCATAAATTTCCCTTAAACTATAAGGACTAAAAGTGTAAAAGCATAATAATAATTATATATATATATATATATATATTTATTTATCTACAAAAGCAGTAGATGAATTTAAGTTTAGCGGTTCGCGAGTAGATCCGCTGGTTTACAAATTACAACCGCTATCCAATACTCGATAAGAAGAAAGGTTCAAACACATTTTTGCATACAAGCTCTCAAGAAAAGTCCACCACTCCACCTCCTTATACCCTCCCTCACTGGATCCAACAATAATTTCTCATATAATTCTAAGGTACTACTGATTTACTTACTTTTAATCCCTATCCTAGACTCTAATTCATCTGTTAGCTTGTAACAGATACCAATTAACTGATTCCTCTTATGGGTTTTAAGAATTATTGGTGTTCTGCGTCTTGTTGTTTAGTTTGAATCGTTGTGTTGATTTTTCCAACTTCAAGATTGGATTTTTCGATCATGGTGTTCTTCTTTGCAGATTTAGGTACTGATTATTGTTGTTTTGATGATCTGTTATCTTTATATGAATTGGGGAAGAACACAATTATCAGAATTTTTTGACTTTAGCTAATGAGTTTCAAAGAAGTGGTTTGTTGAATTTTGGGGAGATTTGTTGGTCAAGTTTCCTGATTTTGATTTTGTGGTTTTTTTAATAGCTGTCCCTGTTTGACTTTCTTGCTATTGAAATGATATGAGAAGCATGCTGATATACTATTCTTTTAATGTATTTTGAACACTTAAGTTGGAAATTTGAGTATCACATTGATATTTGCAGCTGATCATACGAACATATTATATGTTGCTCAAGTTTCTTGATTTTGACTTTGTGGCTAGTCAATTTTGCACATCATAGGGCCTTTATATACTTGTTTTCACTTTGTGAGCCCATCCCGATTGTCCTAAACTCAAGAAAAGTATATATATGCTAACATCTTCCCTCTAACCACCATTCAGTAACATCAAAGAAAATGGAGTCCAACGTGGGAATAGCTGAAGACGTTACCGAAGTAGGTCCATTCCTTAAGAATCTTGAACATGTTAATTTTCCTTTGTATCGAATTTCTTACATCTTCTTTTCTGTTATCCCTCATAATGTGCAGTTGATTGGAAATACACCTATGGTTTATCTCAATAAGATTGTAGATGGTTGTGGTGCGCGTATTGCTGCCAAGTTAGAAAGTATGGAACCCTGCTCCAGTGTAAAAGACAGGTAAATTTCACTGCTTTATTTTGATTCCAACTTTTAGTGTGTTCTTTCTGATAAGTTTGAACGAATAGGATTGCATTAAGTATGATTAAAGATGCAGAAGATAAGGGACTTATTACTCCTGGGAAGGTTAGATAATTTGCTTTTTAAACTTATGTTTCATATATATATATAACATAATACTGATGCAAAAATCTTAAATGTAATTCTTCTTAACGAAAGACGGTGCTTGTTGAGGCTACAAGTGGGAATACTGGAATTGGGTTAGCCTTCATTGCAGCAACTAGAGGTTACAAACTCATAATAGTTATGCCATCTTCATTTAGCATGGAAAGAAGGATTGTTATGCGATCTTTTGGGGCAGAATTGCGTATAACAGATGTAGCCAAGGGCTTTGAAGGCCTTGTGCAAAGAGTCGAAGAAATTGTAGAACAAACACCCAATAGTTATTTCCTTAAGCAATTTGACAATCCTGCTAACCCAAAGGTATTATTTATTATGTTATTGCTACACCAAAGGATTATAAGAATTATGAGTGTTAATGTCTATAGTTGTAACGTTGTAGATTCATTATGAAACAACTGGACCCGAGATATGGAATGGGTCTAAAGGGAAAGTTGATGCTTTCGTTTCTGGGATCGGGACTGGTGGCACCGTGACTGGCGTGGGGAGGTTTCTTAAAGAGAAAAATGCAAATATTAAGGTATTTTGTTCTTCATTCCTAAACATTATACTTTACCAGTAGATTCGGTGAGCTAACTTATTTTGGTTATTGTTTGGCATGATTTGAGTTTAGATATACGGTGTTGAGCCGACTGAAAGTGCTATTCTAAATGGAGGAAACCCAGGTATTTAACTTAATTACACTTTTATAATCTTGATTATATATAGTTTGCTTATTTTGCATTGGATGATAAAGGACCTCATAAGATTCAAGGAATCGGTGCTGGTCTTATTCCTGATGTTTTGGATGTCAGTATTCTTGATGAAGTTATAACGGTGAGCATCAAGCTGCAATCTTTTTGTATAACAGATAACAAATTAATTGTAGTTACGCCCCCACGATGCTTCTTGCTTAATGTGTTATGTTTTGCAAACCCTCTTCAGGTAAGTAGCGAAGAAGCCATTGAAACTGCTAAGCTTCTTGCACTGAAAGAAGGTTTGCTGGTATGATCATATTTCCTAAAGAATGTTACTAATCCATTTTCCTCCTGATTTCTTGCATCTGTTGATCACATATATTATTCACGGGACGTGTGTAGGTGGGGATATCATCTGGGGCAGCAGCAGCTGCCGCCATCAAAATTGCAAAACGACCGGAATATGCAGGAAAGCTTATTGTTGTAAGATGATCTTCGTCTCCCTCAGCTTATAAGTTTAAATTTATCAATTTCATTGTAGCTAGTTGGATTCATTTATCAGGTTTGATCTGATTAGCATATTCGTAACTATGTTTTATCAAAATCCTGTACTAGGTTGTTTTTCCAAGCTTTGGGGAGCGTTATTTGTCAACGGCGCTGTTTGATTCTGTGAGGAACGAAGTAGAAAACTTGCCAATCGAATGAGTCATTATTTGGCGAAGGAAAAAACATCTTTTGTTCTGTTTTAAAGAAATTGTTACCCTTTGTTATTTGTTGAATCCTTGATGAACAGTTTAAAAGTATTTGATTATTAATAAAAAAACATAAATTAAGGTGGCGAAATAACACGAATGCAAAAGAGGCCTATCATTGGGTTTAACTGAAATTCGTTTTAAGATCCACTTTGTATGTTTTCGCTTAATCTTGTAATCATGTTAAGAAAAACATAATAATTTGTAAAACATGTAATTAAACCCTTTTACGATCAATTAATCAAGAAACTTTCCGGAAGATCACATTTTTGTATTACGAGCCAACCAAGAAATACACGACAAATTAAATAATAATCTTCGAAACCAATTTTGAAGAAACTCTAGGAAGATGTAATTGTTCTGCATACGACAACTATTAAAAAACATATGATGCATCAAATACTACTTAGAAATTGTTTGACTCAAATGTTTGTGTGGATGAAGACACCAACAAAGTTTTTCTCGAACGATGTCCTCACATAAACAACATACGAGACAATCAAATGCATTCAAATGACATGTGGCCGACCACATAGTAGAAAAGAAAAACAGAAAATGATGGGCAAAGAAAACAAAAATATTGGTGGTTTTGATTAGCCGGCTGGAACAAATTTAAAACGTTTTATAGGGACCGACTACCGGAGTTGGGGCTAATCGTTTTCATTTGTCCAACATGGAATAGTAAAAGACGCTAGCACCTTATTTTGGATGTGTGCTCAACTACTCTAGTTAGTCTACACCATCGTCGATCGGTGCATCTTCCTTCATCAACATTTGAAGGTACAACTGATATCTGTTGATTGATTCTTCTGATAATTGTGGGTTTTGTTTAAAAAAGTTGTTTTGATGATCTTTCATATATGTCTGTTTGAATTGAGTGTGTTGAACTTTTGGGGAAGATTTGTTGCTCAGGTTTCGATTTGGCGGCCTTCTTATGTTTCTTGATTTTGACTTTGTGGTTTCTTAGTACCTTTATATGTTTGACTTTCTTGTTCTTGAAGTGAATATGAGAAGCCTACTGATACACTATTATTCTAATGCATTTTGAACACAAATTAGAAATATGAGGATTACATTGATATTTGCAGCTCATCGTAGGAGCATATTATTGTTTTATGTTTAAGGAAACCATGATCCTTTTATATGAAAATACAGTTCGGCTGTTGTTATGGCCAAACATAATTGCTAGTTTTGATGATTTTTACATGGGAGAAAATTCCTAAAATGAACATATGAAAAATCAACATTCTCCAAGTAAACATTGAAAAGTTAGATTCTCAAAATGACCATGTCCTCTTTGGCGAAATAGTTAACTATTGGGGCGATATCGCACACCACGCGGCACATTTTTTATGAGTCCGCATGTTTTATCTTGATGTTAATGCCTTTCAAAATTGCACCAAAGGGCGTGAATACACCTTTCCCTGCCATTCCATCTTTTTCTGCCTTCTTTCGCCGACTTCTGCCTTTTTGCTCAAAGGGACACTTGTGGACTCCTTAATGGTCCATATGGAGTGCCTTCTTTAACTAAGACTTGACTTTTTTCGCACTAAAAGAGTACATGTTTATTTCTGGTTTGACTTTTCAATGTATATTTTGATGAAGTTGACTTTTCATATGTTCATTTTGGAAAACTCCCTTTAAATTATCACAGGGAAAGTGAACACTGCATTACTTAAAAAATGCAACAAATCAGGAATGTTGCTATAGGATATGCATTAAAATGCAATATGAAAGCGCTAGTTTTTTTACTTTAAAAGTAATGGAACACCACAAGTAGCATTGATGAGATTAATGATAATAAGCTAACATTTTCCCTCTAATCAGCATCCAGTAACATCAAAGGAACATGGAGTCCAAAGTTGGAATAGCAGAAGATGTTACCGAAGTAAATCCGTTCCTTAAGAATCTTGAACATGTTAATTTCCCATTATATTGGATTTCTTAAACCTTCTTTTCATAATATGCAGTTGATAGGAAATACACCTATGGTTTATCTTAAGAAGATCGTAGATGGTTGTGGTGCGCGTATTGCTGCTAAGTTAGAAAGTATGGAACCCTGCTCTAGTGTAAAAGACAGGTAAATTTTGCTACCTATATCCTTATTCCAACTGTTAGTCTTGTTTATGTATTTTTTTTTATAATTTTGAACAAATAGGATTGCATTAAGTATGATTGAAGATGCAGAAGAAAAGGGTCTTATTACTCCTGGGAAGGTTAGCTAATTTGCTTTATAAACTTGTGTTTCATTTTTTAATATAAGATAGTTATGATGCAAAATCATTGATGAGATTGTTTGAATGAAGACGGTGCTTGTTGAGGCTACAAGTGGCAATACTGGAATTGGGTTGGCCTTCATTGCAGCAACTAGAGGTTACAGACTTATAATAGTTATGCCATCTACATATAGCATGGAAAGAAGGATTGTTATGCGATCTTTCGGGGCAGAATTGTGTATAACAGATATATCCAAGGGTATTGAAGGTGTTTTTAAAAAGGTCGAAGAAATAGTAGAAAAAACACCAAATAGTTATTTCCTTAAGCAATTTGATAATCCTGCTAACCCAAAGGTAAGTTGTTGTTATGTTACCTACGGTGAAAGGATTCTAACTTATAACTTATAAGAGCTACGAGTATTAATGTCTATGACTATTGACTATAACTTTGTAGATTCATTATGAAACAACTGGACCAGAGATATGGAATGGGTCTAAAGGGAAAGTTGATGCTTTCGTTTCTGGATCGGGACAGGTGGCACCGTGACTGGCGTGGGGAAGTTTCTTAAGGAAAAAAATGCCAATATTAAGGTGATGTTCTTGATTTCAAAGTATTAAACGTTTCTAAGGATAATTTGGTGAGCTAATTTTGTTTGTTTATTGTTTGGCATTATTTGAGTTCAGGTATATGGTGTTGAGCCGAGTGAAAGTGCTGTTCTAAATGGAGGAAACCCTGGTATTCTACTTAATTACACTTTCATAACCTTGAATATACGTCATGCATGAACTTTATATGCTTAATTTCATTTAGTTTTTTCGTTTGTGTAAATTTCCAATGATTGTTTACTTAATTTGCATTGGTTGATGAAGGTTGTCATAAGATTCAAGGAATTGGTGCTGGTGTTGTTCCTGATGTTTTGGATGTCAGCATTCTTGATGAAGTTATAATGGTGAACATCAAGCTGCAATTTTTTGTACTGAAGATACCAAATGAATCATAGTTACGCCCTCAAGGTATTTTTGTGCTAAATGTGTTGTTTTTTTAAACCCTCTTCAGATAACTAGTGAAGAAGCCATTGAAACTGCTAAGCTTCTTGCACTGAAAGAAGGTTTGCTGGTATGATCATATTTCAAAATGAATGTCACAAATCCATTTTCCTCTTAATTTCTTAATATTTTGTTTACATACTGTTCACGGGACGTCATGTGTGTAGGTGGGGATATCATCAGGGGCAGCAGCTGCTGCCGCCATTAAAATTGCAAAACAACCTGAATATGCAGGAAAGCTCATTGTTGTAAGATGATCTTAGATTCTTAGCCTCCCTCAACTTACCTTTTTAGTTTTTTAATTCTTCTAATTGTAAGTTC
Source organism: Flaveria trinervia (assembly GCA_025506515.1). Classification (NCBI taxonomy): domain Eukaryota; kingdom Viridiplantae; phylum Streptophyta; class Magnoliopsida; order Asterales; family Asteraceae; genus Flaveria; species Flaveria trinervia. Next base: position 101,366,125 of record CM046452.1, read on the forward strand.
ATTGCAGCTAATTTGTATCACGTATAACTTTGTTCTCAAAAATTGTATCAGGTTGTTTTTCCAAGCTTTGGGGAGCGTTACTTGTCAACGGTGCTATTTGATTCTGTGAGGAATGAAGTGGAAAACTTGCCAATCGAGTGAACCGTTGAACGTTTTGGCTTGAGAAGAACCTGTTTCCTTTCGATTAAGCAAATTATACTTGTTTATTAACTGCATCTTTGATGAACAGTTAAAATATTTAATTATTGGTCAAGAATTTGTTCCTGATGTTACGTATTTGTAACTTTTCTTTTACTAATCAGAAATACATATGTTTTTTAGTATCCCTCAACTTACAATTCCATAATTCATCAAAATATACCATCTTATGTTCAATCTGATTAATATATCCTAAATAGGTTTGTTTCACGTGTTACTTGATGGATTTGTATCGCACGTAACTTTGTTTTGTGAAATTGTGCAAGGTTGTTTTTCCCGCTTTAGGTGCATTATTGTCAACAATGTTGTTTAATTAGTGAGAAATGAAGCAGAAAACTTGTCAATCAATCTAGTCATTGACCGTGCACAGATTCAAAACCAGAACTTCTAACAGATACGCTTTTGGTTGTTGGCTGGAAAAAGACGTATTTCGCTTTGTTTTAAAAAAAATGAACTTGGAATCATTAACTTTGATGAACAGCTTAAAATATTTAATTACTGGTCAAGAATTGGTATAGATATTATGTGATCACCCGCAGATGTTTTACCCTCCTGAACAGACAATAAAAAACTTGCCACATGTATCTTTAAATCCATAACCCTCAACTCAAAATATATATTTAGACAGAAATAATTTCCAACATACATGTATATACAAACACATAATGATGGCAATGATGTTATAAACTATATAGTTAAAGATGTTCACACAACACACTTCCTCCCAGACCTTAACTATTAAGCCTTGTAAATTGTAATCAGCAGAAAAGAGTTGTTAACCTGAAACCTTAAACTAGTTCATGAGGATTAAACTAGAATGAAATGATTGTGTAAATAATAATAGTGTAACTTTGTCGTTCATGGGGACCACTTTACAAGTACATCATGGCATAGGACATACGACATAGGACATTCATTCATTCATAACTCGGCAGACATACCAGTTTTTACTGGAGTCATAACTTAAGTTAAAAAGACTGTTTGAAATGCAAACCTTAATCTGAAGATTTCTTTTCTTCCAGATATGGAATTGGAGGATATGAAAGGAAATCAGATCAAAGATTGGATTTTCTTTTACACATCTTTCTATAATATTATACTTTATCATCATGGAACCACCATCTCGTCTCCTTTGGAGATCTACCGTTCCTACAGTTCTTCACGTAGCGTTCATCATCAGCTGGGCGTTGCTGTAACACCAATACATCCCAAATAAATGTGTTAAAAGATAGATTCAAAGTCCAAATTGACAAGAATTGTTGTCTTTGTAGAATTTGAATTCTGAAAGTCTGTGGTTTGAAATTTAAGTATCTGAAATCAGATATGAGAAGCGGAATGATGATAAGAATTTTAAGAACAAACCTTAGAAGTAGAGCTTGATAACATGGAGAGGATGCTGATGCACACAGAGCTCACAGTCATGGCAGGGGACCATGAATCATACAATATATCTGCACCAGTAGCCAAACACCCTCATCAATCAAGAAATAATATATATTACATAAATTGATTGTAGTTGACTAGTAGCTCAAATGTTCATTGCTCAAAATACATTTGATCTTGTGCTACACTGCTACATCTTTCATTCCATAACTTTTGTTTTAACGACAAACTATTACATGAGTTTTGCTTACAATAGAATCTGAACCCTCATCACTTGGGAGGAACACCACCACTTAAACACCTTGATAGTGTTGGGCTACAAGCCCTTTGGTCTTTCATGACGTAACTAGACCCCGATTCCCAAAACTTGTAAAGATTATGGATGGATTGTAAAGATTATGGATGGAAACTTAACTGAGAGGTATTATTTTAATTAAACATTTACTTTTTGGATAGTTCGGCAATATTCATCTCTTTAATTCTTGGTCCATTATAGGTAAGGTGTAATTCGACTTTTTGAACCCCCAACATTCAATTTATTAACACCTGACGGCAGCCAAACACCACCAAGATGTATGCTTCATGGCCTGTAATTTATTTTCATTTCCTATTTTTCTGTCAAAAGTGATGTCTAGACTATAGAAGGCTAGGTAGCACCCATGTGGTATTTGACTGTTGGTTTCAGGCCAAGATGATACTCATAAACTCATGCTCTTCATTAATTCTCAAATGTACGTTAAATAGACAAAAGAAAATTAACTTATCCACTAACCCATTACTCCATTATCTAGACTCACTAATCTTGCTAACTATGACCCACTAATAATTAAAAACATGTGACACAATAAACTTTCTAATAACCCATGACCTGTTCACCATAACTTGGCCCGATCAAGATTAACCCAACATTGACTATATCCCCAAATTGATAGAGTTCATAGATAAAGATCAGAACATGCATGACAATTTTTGGAAATTTCTTTAGAAAATAGGGATGAGAATTGAAAATTTACAGAATTAGAAACAAAGGCCAAGATGAAAAAAAAGAAGACAAACCTGAGTTTATAATTGCAAAGAAGAAATAGGACACGAGAAGTTATTTTTCTGATACTGCGGACTAATATGGACACACTGAAGTACAGCATGATAAGACAGAAATAGGACATGAGAAGTTATTTTTCTGATACACTGAAGTACAGCATGATAAGACGACGGTTTTACCATATAAGTGCGCATTCATCTTATGTATTCATTTATAGATCATGACATACCTTCTTTCTTAAATAATTTAAGTTTATATCACTGGTGCTAATTATCTAGTCAATCTCCCACTTCTATATATTGATACATGACTATGTACATATTTGAAATTCCAACATGTACTAATGTACTAGCTAAGCCATGTATGAAAATGGTGCATTTACAGTTTGACCGTTTTCTATTAGATGTGAGATAATAGAGTAGCTGGTAGTCACCTCTGCTAAAGGATCGAGTAACCCGGGGCACACGTAAAAAAGCTCCATTTTCTTTCACATCTTTAAGGTAAACAGAACCTACTAACTACAGCTTTGAGAATATATTATGTTAAATTTAGAAAATCAAGACTACAGGTTTAAGGTCCCATCTACTTGACACAATGAGAAATGAGGATTGTTGGCACTACAAAATGGTACCTAAGCATGTGTTAACCTTTTAGTTAAATCATTTAGCTGCAATTTGGATTGATCAGTGGTCACCACTCACCAACAAATCCCCAGAGTGGTAGGTTGTTCCGATTATAAGCACAAAATTAGACTAGTTTGTTGTTATGATTAACCACACACAAACAGAACAGGAAAACAATAAACAACACAACATTTAAAGTGGCTTGATCGGTGTAACCTACCTCCATTGTGCTGCAACTAGGTTTATTTCTATATAAGGTGCTACAGAAGTTACAAAGGCCTACCCATCCACTTATAATACATAAATTAGGGTTGAACAAATTAGGGAACGAGAAACGTTAGATTAGAAAACTGCCTAAAATATACCGCGAAGCAAACTAGGGTGGCTGCCTTTACGCCTCCACACCTAACAAGTTTGGTGAACTGTTAACTGCTAGGCTAAAGATTTTGAAACTCATATGAAGAAAGTAAAAACATAATCAGCTGGTCATAGAAATGATACATACCTAAACAAATATGCCCATTGCTATAAATGTGTGGATGAAGTGGCGCAGGAGGAATAAAAATAACCTGTCAATCCAACAGAAAAACAAACAAAGATCAAGATTATAGTTTATCAAAACCCCCAAAGGCTGCACCAAATCCAAACTTTACAAGTATTCAACAAGGAACCCATTTCATAAACTCAAAATCAATCAATCAATCAGTCTGTCAATCAATTAATGATTATGAATTTATGATTGTGACCTGTGGGGCTTCCATGGGGTAATGCTCAGGAAAATCAACTTGCAGCTGGAAAGTCTCGTTATCATACAAAGTCCCGGTGCACCGTTGACCTCAATCACCCATCTACACTCCGAAAATAACACAGAATTGAAGTACAAACCGTTAATTCAAAACAAAATTAAGCTAAAACAGTTGAGATCACATCGCACCTTTGAAGATTATCGGTGACTTTGTGTTTGAATCCAGCAGGCGGATTCACCTGCCATTCCATTAGCTCTTTCTGGAGACGATTTGTTGCGATCTTGCTTAGCACCTACAATTCACCCAAATTGATCGATCATCACCACATATAATCATCCATCGATCAGAGAATAAATCTCGAATTGCGTCGAGTGATTCGATTAGGGATACAAAATTAAACACAAACATACAATTACTGACATATATATGAGTAATTAAGTGTAGACATGAGAAGATAAGAAGATGTGCATAAAAGGGATAATAATAATATAATAATAATAATAATAATAATAATAATAATAGTAATAAAAAGACATTAAACCTTGCGAGAAGAAGCAGAGGGGCTCGTCATGGGTTCTAGAGAGAGAGAAAGTGAAGACACAAAGAGAGATGAACGAGTGAGTGTTTCTGTGTCGAGAGGGCTTAAGTGCTTCTGAAAATACAAATAACACTTTCTACCCACAAATTATCATCAGATTGTAAATAAATCTATAACTCTGGTGTCGTACAAGAATAACCCCAAAGTTTATGGTGATTCAACTTTCATGACTTACGAAAAAATGGTTTTTTTCCGGTTTCGTTTATGAAAAATCTTACAATGTAATACTCTTTTTTATAAAAAATATATATATAATAAATATGAGTAGATATGTTAAGATTGCAAGCTCGTTTTTGAACCCAAGTTTGAAGTTTTAGGTTCACCCTCAAGCATCTCATGTTCTTACCTATGAACTAGGGGCAAAGTTTTCACTCACTTCTCAATGTAGTTTCATTTCAACCGCAATCATTTAAGTATTGGTGTTTCATTTGTGTTCATTTCATTTGAGTATTTTTTGGCTTCTTGTGCAGCCTTCTTCAAGGAAATTAAAAGCCTGTTACTTAATAATTGTATTACTGATAGTTATACACAACTAGTTATATTCAAATACAGTAAAAAGAAAAATAAAGTTGCCTTTCTAGTCAAATGACATAAGTTGATGAGTTGAAAATAAATTATTTAAGGCCTCAAGTCTAGAGCGTTAAAATCAATATAAAATGTAAAGAGTTGGCATCCGTCTCATGAAGGCTTACTCAGGATTTGGGTGGATTTGGGTGAGTTCCAAACATTGTTAAAAAAATAGTAAAAACACGCACATGCGCACACCATATTCTCATTAACTTTCCCAACATTTAGTTTCAAATTGAAAGTGCAATACGAGATTAGTTTTGGGCATCCTGTGTGAAGTAAGAGAAGTTCATGGGCCATGATACAAACATGTGTTTTGTTAAAAGTGGAAGTGGTGATTGAGTGTGCAGTCAAAAAGATGGTGTTTGATCGGACGGCTGGAAGGGATCAGATGCGAAGAGACTGCGTGCATTCTACGGTGTTACCAAAAGATTGTTTGTCAAGTGTCGCTGTCATGATCATGGACTACGTTTGTGTTTGCCCCTTTTATTCCAGAAGAATCTAGTTCTTACAACCATTATCTCCTAACCTTCCATATATTGATTGATTAATTAATGTTCAAACTCAATACTAACAAATGTGACATGTAAGATGTTACAAAGCATGTCGAGGCCGAGTGAACGTGTAACCACGTTAAATGGGTTGGTTATGAAAGGCTAGGAGTTGTATGGTTCCGTTTATGATTTACGATTTGATAAATGGATTTCATGATTTTTTTCTTTTTCAAATTGAAACCGGACAGGTAAAAAAATGGCAGAGATATTAATCAACAGTAAAAAAATATATATTTTACATAATATATATATGATTCAAACAAGTCAAAATAATAATTTTTGTTATAAGATATATAAATCTAAAAATCATAATATGGATAAGTATTTTAGTTACGATGTGTGTAGAATATTGATTTAATCGGTTTCATAATCATGATTATAAGTTTTTCTTTTCGCTATTTTGAGCTTTTTTTCCCTTTTGGTTAGTATCTCGATTTAATGAAATTTCGGAGCCGACATGTTGATAAAAACACCACACCATCAAACCAAGCCGTTTTGGTTGGTTTGGCCGGACTAACTGATAAAAAAATACCCGGCTGTGTTATTTAACATATCAAAAATTTGTAGTTATAGGTTTGATCTAAAATCTCGTCAAACTAGTATGGGGTATTCTGGTTAAAACTAAACAAATAGCGTAAGTTGGAGTAGTTCTAATGAACGAAATAAATACCATGGTACCTTTTAGGAAGGATTAGTAAAATATGAAACTAAAATAACAAAATCTAGTTAGATGTATCTATTATTAGTCAAACTAAGTTACAAGTATGTTTATTAGGTTTGAATATATAAAATATTAAATAATTAGCCTATATATTTATAAACAAGTTAGAATGAACAGTAACTCTTCTGCTTAACACGTGGGTTTTGGTTAACACATATCAAACGTCAATGGAGACCACGTTTCATGTTCTAGCTATGTGTGTACCTTGAGAAAGAAAGAAGTGGCAATAGAAAAGGAAACCAGAGATCTAGAAATTGCAAAAGAGAGAAACACGGATGAGTCTTCCCTTCTTCTCCAGAGACCTTCTCGTTTCACAACAGCCAGTGTCGCTCAACGGCTTTTCTTTCACGAATATAGTTTCGGCTTACCCTCCATTTCAGGTATTGCTCTATTACCATTTGAGTACCTATTGATCTGCTTCAACTCAACCTACATGTACATCAAGATTTGAGGGCAAAACCAAGTATCAATGTCATCAGCACATTTAAAATTTCACTTATCTTTTCAGATCTTAAGTTGTGTGCAGTTGGAACTGATTCAGTCCATCGCTTCTTGAAGGTATTGATGGTGGTACAAGTGCCTTATGCACGCTACCTATACTTGGATGTCTACACCGGTGTTTTACTATTGTTTTGCTGAGAGAGAGAGTTGAGGGTTGTAAAAACTCTTGGATTCGATTGTGTCGTCGTCATCGGCGATGGCTAAGCGATAGAGGCGCCTATTCTAACCAACCAAAATCAATGTGTTGTTAGAGAACTATGAAAATGGCGATGGGGAACTAGATCTCTTCTACCTACGGTTTCATGGTGGTCCTTCACGATCCCAAAGTGCCATTTCGCCTCAGCCCACAATAAATGACGTAAGTAGTAGTGCGGGCAGAAAAGGTTTTTTTTTTTGCTCCTATGAAAATGATAGCTCTGTTAGGGTTAGTTGAAAGTTCATACAAGCAGCAACGAGGAAGGTGATGCTTGCTTTGAGGCTTTAACAATTTCTGAAAAGTTTGGGTCCTTGCTACTGACAACACATAAAATACATATGGTAGTCTCTCAAAAATTGAAATAGAGCTTAGCATTTGAGGTACTTTTATGGATCAAGGAATAAGTTTGTTGAAGCTGAATGGTGATCGAATGCAGTTAACAGTTAAAATCGACTTGAAATTTGCAAGATATTTTGTTTGTTTTTAACCTTAGATTTCATTGCCTTAGCAATCATCTCTATTTTATTGTTCATACTTTACTTTTAGTATTAGAGCTTATTGATTTTGATTTTGGAAATGAATAGTTAGTGTAATTCTAGCAGTAAAAGGAATTGAGGTTGGATTTGTTCTCTGATTATTGTATTTGATGTTAAAGTAGAAAAAATTTGCCATAAATTTGTTGTTGTTCGGCGGCTGGCAACAAATACACACATAATTTGATGAACACGATGGCTAAAAAGGTAAGTTGCAATACTTGATCATTCGCAACTATTTTCTATTCACAATCTTTGACAATCCTTCGCGGTCACTGCCATTGGCCACATGCCCAATCTAAGAAAAGCAGCCTTTTCAATTGCATTTTTTATGATTTGTTATTTGAGTGTTATATGTTAGGATATGTGTTTAAGTTTATGTATTAAGATAGAATCTAAAGTTGTTCATGTTACTTGCGTTTATGTGTTAGTTAGGTTCTAAGGCAGCTGCAATTTCAAATCATATTTTTAAAGCGATTGTAGCACAATATAAAACCAAAATTATGCTTTATGATAATGATCTGTAAATCTAAAAGAAGCGGCAATCATAAAGTAGTAGGGCTAGAAGATGGTCGACGTTTACCCTACTAATCACCTGACACAACATGTTGTTCGTGAGGTTAATGTTGATTTGTCGATTAGTATGATGTCTTTGACTATTTACGTATGTTATGATGATATTAATCAATTTGGAGATTTTTTTGTTCGTGTTGATGACATACATTATGATTGTGTATTTTTTTTTTGGAATGTTGGCGGCTATAATGATGAAAATGTGTTTGAGTGCAAATTTTTCTGAGTGTCGGTTAAACCTGTCTATCCAATGCGTAACGCGCATGATGGATTAATCCTAGTTAGTTATAAAAACTAGTAGATTAAGAAAGAGAACTAGAAAACAAACACGTTTATTTGATGAACAAAGATCAACGAAAATAGTAAGTGATAAAAATAAATATTTATAAATTAAGAAATAGAAGCAAAAAATACAAATTTATTATCTGATAAGAGAAGAAATAAATGTAAATGTTGGCTTACAAAATTCTGACGAGTGGGACTCTTATTTACTTATATGTTATAAATAGATATGTATAAAGTCATATCTAGTGATATTTTGATAGTAAGACATATTTTCTCTAGACTAACGGAAGGTTTAAAGTTGCAAAATGTAGGTATAGGTGGTAAACAAGAGTAGATTAAACGTCGTTCTAAAAGAACATATAATATCACACTAAAAGGCTAAGGGTGTTTAAATAACTCGTAGTTTTAACCTCACTCAAAAGAAGCTCGAAAAACTTGCTCGTGAGCCATCTCAGCTCGGGTCGTTTATAAACCAAGCCATGCTTTGCTTGACTTGTATATAAAGTTATAAACCAATCTTGTTCAGTTTGGCTCGTTTACAAACTAAACCGGACAAACACTAGCTAAGCTCAGCTCGGTGCGATTCGTGAACGGCCCTACTAATTATAGGATCATTAAACAACGGAGTCGAGGCTTGAGGATTCTAAAATATAACCTTGACATTTATCCGGTTGGCTTTGATTAGTTGTCATCTTGCTTGTTATTGGATAAAAGCAACTCTTATGCGTTCTCATATCTATGTATTCTAATAAACCAATGTTATTTTGGACACATGATGTGATTCTGTACATTTTAATATTGGTTTTCCCGCCTAAACTCATATGCATATAGTAATTAATGATTTTGAAGACTTATTGAAATCACACTCTACTTTCCTTATAGATTAATAATTCTCTATATAGTAATTAATTTTTTATATAGTAATTAATTATAAACAATCAAACACGTATAGTAATTAATTATAAACCAACTTCTCATTTACTTTTTTAAATTTCTCTCTTTTATTATAGATTAATAATTTTTCTTATTTCTCTATACAATCAAATGACCTAAAAATTTCTAATATTAATTTTGAATCACTTTTTGATTTTGTTTGAGTATTTAATTATTGGTAAATAGTGATCTTAGTTATTGGTAAGTTTTTATAAAATATTAAAAGATATGCGTTTTAAGTAATAAACTAAATAATTATATATTTAAAATGTAAATCTTCTTATGCTAATAATTATTAAGGTATACTAAATTATAAGATTTCAATTATATAATATATTAAAATATTATTTTTAATCTTCATTCTTTTGTCATTTACAATTTCCTAAATATTTATTACTCTTATTTTACTAATGATTAATAATATATTATACAAATTTAAAACTCTAGATTTTAAAATTTTATATTTAATCCACCCATGTAATACATGGGTTCTAACCTAGTATCTCAATACTATAGATCAACTTCATAAAATTGGATATGTTATTGCTTTTGTTATTTAGTAGCTTCATTAGCTTGGGTTTTCGAGTTATGAGTTGTTTTTACAATTATACCCATATTTTTATCAAGTTATGTACATTTTAATCTCCAAATTAATTGTTTTTAACTTATAATGAGTCGAACTTTTAAAGATGTGTTGGAGTTTAATATATTCGGCTAACCGAATTTAAAATTAACTTTCACTAATGAACTATGGGCTACCCCCATAACACCTCTTCATCTAACAATACATATAATATAATATAAACTGTAAACATGTCAGTTTGAATTTGTGATATAACATTGTTATCATATCAAACGTTTCAAATTTCATTTTTCATGTTTGCTTAAACTTAATAGAACAAAACAAATTGTAAAGCAAGCCAAAAACATAAAGATTTCTTCAAGAGAGGGACAGAGGTCCGTAAGGTTTAATTTGTTATTTGTATGACTGGCAAACAGTAGTTAATTTAATTTTTATATTAGGTTATGGGCATAATATAAGTTACTTTTTCTGTCCTTTTTCATCGGTCTAAGGTCTATTTTCTCACTTTCAAACTTGAAAAATATAAGATCAAGTCTCTATGCACTTAAAGAGGACAAGTTGGTAAAATTCTTCCAATCGATGGACCAGTTTTCCTTTCCCGAATATATTCCATTCGATGCCAAATAATTCAAAAGAAATTGTGATACAAATGATTGGGGTTTGCACTATTCTGATCTTGTGAACAGGAACTCTTACGTTATTTTGGATAAAATTACCGGAGTAAAACTTGAACTTAAAACCTTTTGTTAAGAACCAGGTCACTTACCACAAGAGTGTTAAGGTACGGATGAACACCATTCACCGTAGAAACCATAATATGAAAAGAAAGAAAACATCATTTACACAATAATATGCAGAAGCTAAACAACATCAATCTCCACACCACAGCAAGTCAGCAACTTACATTTATGCATATATCAAAGCACAAGTAATAAACCAGGGTTACACAGACAATATTCAGAACCTAAAGTACATCATCACAAAACAAAAGATTCAAATAAGTTGCTGATACTGATGATATATCATATATCCAGTAGCTTAAGCAGATGCGGTCACTGTAGCTCCAGCATGCTTAACAATGCAAGCATGGAGATCATCTTTCTTAGCACCCACAACCTTGTCAATCACTTCACCATTCTTGAAGAACAGGAACGTTGGCATTGCTTCCACTGAGTACTCTTGAGCAACACTCTGCAACAAAAGAGAAATCGATTCATCATCATTTAACGTCGAAAGATCAGATTCTGAAACAATATGAATATCAACATCATTCAATTCTGTTATATGGGTGTTAATAGTACCTCAACTTCATCCACGTCAACCTTAAGGAAGCTGACATGAGGCATCCTTTTGGCAAAATCAGCCAAGATCGGTGCAATCACACGGCATGGACCGCACCATGAAGCAGTGAAATCCACAACCACCTGTAAAATTAAAACATAAACAAATCCAATTGATCAATAAATCAAGAAAATTGGTACGTCTCAATTCTAAGAAGACCCTAGAAAGCCTTAAAATTGACAAAATTGCTGAAAAATCATACGACCAATTAACCAATTTCACACAGTTCTCAACAGAATTCAAAAAGGGTATGACACATAATAAAAGAAACGATATGAAAACATTAATAAAGAAAGATCACCGTATTGATATCAAGAAACAAACCCTAGAATCTAATCAACACATCGTAAAACCAACAACAAAACTGACAATCTTCATCCAATCGGTCTGCCCAAGAGCATCAAAAAGAAAAGCCACGGAAGTGAATGCAGGGCAGAGCATCAAAAAGAAAAGCCACGGAAGTGAATGCAGATTACACAAATCCATATCAAAAGTCAATCATAACTTATACAAAATGAAATCTAAAGAGGGATTTTACCAATTTCTGAGAACCCTTGTGCTTCTCAAGCTGCTCTTTCCACTGATCAACGTTGTGGCACCCGATCACAACTCCTTCTTCTGCCATTTTCCCCAAATTTTTCTTTCAAAAAAACCCTAATTTGAATTTCTTTAGCTTTCAAATGAAATTTCTTAACCTTAGAGTATAAAGATTGTGCAACACCCCACCCCTCAATATATAGGGCCACGCAGATTCATCGGTGGTCGAAATTACATTAATGCCCCTCAACATTTTTGTTTTCGCTTTATTACGGAAAGCCCTTGAAAATGTGAAAACGCGTATTTATTTATTATTTTATGAACGGCATATATATCTTTATTTTATAATTTATAAATTGTAATGGCAAAAAATGACACGATATCTGTGTTTATCCCAGAATATTACTTTTTCTAGAAGACAACGATGTTGGGTTTTTTGGTTTATAAATAAATAATAAAGTCAACATTTTGTTCGTATACTTGTATTATTTTAATTGCTTCCTCACAATGATATTTGTCAATAAACTAATCATTTTTTAAAAAGATTGCTTTTGTTTATTTATGGTGGTCATAATGTTTAATTCGGTGTAAATTCACATTTTTTGAGATAAAATAGTGTTTAAATCTATGGTTAGGAGTTTATAAAAGCCTTTCTTTAGTTTAACTATTCTAAAACAATTGATAGAAGGGTTTGTAAAAGATTTTATTAATTTTTGAGTAAAGTTTTCTCTTTGTCATAACAAACTCGTGCTCTTATATTAAGATATAAATTATTTTAATAATGAATAGAAGTGTTTGGTTTATTATAGGGGTAACTTTGTAAAATACTAACCAACTTTCAAAAGTATTTCAATTAAATAACTCAAGTTTTAAAAGTGTTCCAATTAGATCACTCATTTTTATATTTTATAAAAATTAAAAGTCATAATATATTTTTTAGCATGTTATACTTTTGGATTCAGTTAGAAATATTTTTTTCTATCTTTTGATGCTGATATAGAACGTTGACGTAAATTTTAGGCACTTTTTTTATTTTTTTATAATTAACATGGTTTTTTATTTTTAATATAATTTTATATATTGAAAATTCTAACTCCAATGTCTTTCCCATTATTACTTTCTTGTCATAATAAAATTTGGTAATGGCTCGATTTGATCGTTTGGAGGTCCAATTTGAGAAAAATATGCATGAGTGACTAAATTAAAACACTTTTGAAACTTGGTTACTATTCTGTGACATTTTCCCTTTATTATATGTATTAACAGGTTATCATTTTATGAAGGTGTTAAAAAATGTTGAACACTGATATCATGACAAATTGGATCAAATAGAAAGCGTGACTTACTTTTTAAGTACTTTTATGATAATTTTGGCATGTATTACTCAGAATGTTATGTTTCATTTGTTTAACGTTGATACATCAAGCTATTACACACACACACACACACACACACACACCACACACACACACACACACACACACACACATATATATATATATAATATATATATATATATATTATATATATATATATATATATATATATATTATATATATATATATATATATATATATATATATTTGACTCATATAAAATATACGAAATTTATATAGATGCTATATATCATGAAAACTAGTGTGGCAAGCTATGCCAACTAGTACAAGTGTCATGACATAAATGTGTTAAAGCATTTATTATACTAACCATAAACGTCATGTAACTTGGCGAGTTGTGTCACCTAGTAATTTAAGGAGACAATACAAGTACGAACTCAAATTAGTACCTTTTTTATATAGTGTGAACGCGTCAAAGTTATATTGATGTATAGCACTATGTCTTGTCGTCTACCGCTCGAATCGAACCCTATCCATACACAGTTATCCAGATGATAAGCACCGGTTTTCATGAAATATATGGAATATGTTATAGATACCGTAAATCACGAAAACTTACATAAGTGTGGCGAGTTGTGTTAACTAGTAATTTAAGTAAAGTATCATGACACAAACATGTTAGAGCATTTATGATAAGTATTATCCTAATCACAAAAGGCTTGTAACCTTGCAAGTTATGTCAGATAGTAATTTAAGAAGATATTGTAATGAATACAAATTCAAATTAGTACGTTTTTAACAAAGTGTGAATATATATATAATCAAAGTTATATTTAATGCATGGCACAATGCCTTGTCACCTCCCATACGATTCAACCCCTATCTTACAAACATTTATTATGAGTATAAGCATGCTATTACATGAACTTTGTTGGGAAGTTAACATAACTATCTAAGTTTCAAATGAACTAGAGTAGAGTTTAGATCAATTAGGTATCTCAATAAACTTATGATATATATTTGTTTCAAATAATTACACTATTGGTTTTTCTTATGTATGAAAGAGATGATTTTTATTTTAAGATTAGCTTAAGCACATATACTTTTAATCTGTGTGATGTGACTTGAATTGGACCAGGATTCGGGGGGCTAACTAGTCCGATCCACCATTATTTGTTTTGTAGCTACGTAACCGGTTGGTTCGGTGGTATGATCGAGATCTCGAATCCAGGTCGGACCGGAATTTTAATGTTTTTATTTTTTATTTATTTGGATTCAATTGGGTTTAACGAGTGAACCGAACGATAAACTAAAGTATTGACTTCAATTATTGTTGAGCTTTAATAAAAATATAAAATATTTATTACATTATATAATATAACTATAAATATAATATCATATATATAAGAAAGAGTTTAAATGCAAACCAAGATAAGTTTAGAAAACTCTTAAATTAATCTAAGCCACTTGTTTGTATCTATGGTTTTTAATAATGTTATAAAGGGTCTCACGTAAAAACTAATCTTTACTTTTTTATTAAAAAAATCTAGAATTGTGGATCTTAACCAATCAATGGATTAAATTTTATTAAGAGTTTTCTCAATTTTTCTTAATTAATTTTGTCATCATTCGATTTTTAAATCCGGTCCTACTAGTCTGGCCATTAAGATATGATCTGTTCGTCATCTCATCCGAATCTGAAAATCTTACTTTTAATAGTTTATTCATTAAATTTTACGTTTGTTGAACAAATGTTTGAATATTTTGAGGAATAAAAAATAAAATCGTAAATAGTTGGACTTGTATACGTGTGAACTCAATTTTAGCATCCAACCGTCACAAGTTACACGTTTGGTCCTAGAGAATCTCGAACAAGTCCATAAAAACGTACCAAGTTCAAAGTCATCAAAGAACAATTTATAAGTCGATTTCTACATAACTAGAAATAAAAGTATTTCTAACAATTTATGACCATTTTTATTGTATTTGTTAAACCAACTATCATTTTCAGACCCTGCTCTTGAATAAGATTTACTGGGTTTGTGTGTTTGTTTGTTTTTATTATATTTGTTAAACCATTTTGAAAATTCATCTGTCGTCTTCAAATATTCATCACTACACAAGTTGATGGTTTGTGAACATTTATTTTTATAAAACGCTAAACCCTCATCTACCTATTTCTTTGTTTTTGTTGAAAAATATTCAAACTCGTTCCAAATTTTGAACTACGCTTATACATGGTTGTCGTCTTCTATGAAAACGGCAATAAATTGTATTCTCATCATACATTGGGTCTTTGGATATATAATCTTTTTCAAGATATGCGTTAGCCGTCTCACAATCCCGCTTGATTTGAGCACGTTCGTACGTGGACGGTGTTCAATGTCCTCATGGGTTGAGGTTCCGCACCTCCCTCATACGCCATTATAACACATACCCTACAAATACATGGATTATAAATCCAAATTTAAACCAAATGAAAAGCAATCCAAATCAAACGATGTCTTACGGATACAAATACAACTTCTCTACAAATTTATTTTTCATTTATAAATTTTGTTAAGAAAACATGTAGAGAAAATTGGACATTGCAAATTGCTATAAACCAAGTGGTCCGTAGTTGATGGGCCTTAACTGGGCTGAAAAAGCCCGACAATAAAATATATTGGGCCACTGGGGCTCCGCCGTGATATGTAACCCAGAATAGAAAAACCAAACTGTTAAGTATTAATTAAGTGAATCCAGGGACCGACAATATGTAACCAATATTATCATGGATTGATCCTACAGATTTGTATTATCTTGCGGGAAAAAATACACGTTGAAACATTGTTAAAAGTCAAGTTACAACGACAAATATAACATTTTATTAAAGTCATTATATTAAAGATGTTAAAAGAAAGGCAAAGAAAGAAAAACTACAAAGTAGAACATACGTAATAATGCAAACTTGAAGTAGTTTTAACGACTTGTACGTGTGTTATTCGATAACTTATGCATTGTCATGCACAACTTTGTTTCAAATAAAATTTACACAAGAACTTAGCTAAAATTATGCACATTATAATAATATATCAAAATTTTATGAAATACAATTTTCTAAAAGTTATAAGAAAAAAACAATAAAAGGAAAAAGTTATGAATGATCTTTAAAACTTATAAAAAAAACTCTAATAGTAAAGGATCAAAATATAAATCCTAAGCTATCACTACAAAACGGTCTTAATACAATCGCACATGCACTGGTCCTAATATAGCCGCACATGATTTCTGTTATGTGACAAGTTATGGCAGTCGCATAAACCCTGTGGCATGCCTTTTTGCCGTCGCGAAAAATAGCGATAGAACCATTTTGCTACTGATTTTGTGATGAAGATTTTATCGACTAACGACCCACTTTTTTTTGCAAAATAATCCTATGTATATATGATGTAAGTGTTAGAGTTGACGTTATGCTTTAAATACAATAAACAAGCTTAACTAAAAATCAAATCAATAAAAAATACAACTTAAAAAGCAAAATACACATGATACATTGATATATAAATAACATTTTCTTGGCTGATCGATCATGGAATAATAATAATAATCATCACATTCTACCTCTCTTTTTTTTAAGTGAAACCGAAGGCCATCATCATGAAAAAACAGACAAAATCTCGACCAGCTATAATGACACTTACTTTTCATAAAACACACCACGCTTTAATTCCCCTTTTCACCAAACATAGCAGACATACATAGTAACTTCCATTTTCAAAAAGGTTACTTAATCAGGCTCGTCATAATAATAATCTTCAAACATTTTCGTTCGATTGCGACAACAAAGGTTGCACAATCGACGATCTGCTTGCCCTTGACGCACCATTCTCCTGGATCGACGGTGGCTGCTTTTGTAGCATAAACTTCCTCTCTTCGTTTTTCCCCCACAACACGAGATACAACCCCGCTATAATCAACACTGCTCCTATGATCCTGCACCATCAATTTAATATTTCCGGTGATTAAATACAGATATATATTAATTAGCAAAATGTAGTTAGATTATGATAATGATGTAGCATAATTACATACCCTCCCAAATAGAACTCTTCACCTAGAGCAACAGAAGCCATGAGTGCAACAACAAGGGTCTGAACCGGTTGATACAATGCTACGAAAACCGGACCGCCTTTTTGTATGCACCATATTTGTACAGCAAATGCTATCCCCGATGCTACCACACCCTGTAAAATAACAAAAAAATGTATTACTGATCAACTATTTATATCTATACAATAACATAATTACAAAGGTAACCTAATTTAAATGTAAGTTTGTAACTGTTATTTAAAATAAAGATAACAACAATACATCTTATCAAACAAACACTTACCGCGTAAAACACGCTAAAGAGCTCTGATCCCGTGTGAATGAGCCAAGCGTTGAGGTCTCGTTCCATGAACGCGGCCAACACGATGAACTGCAGTATCCCGAAGAAACACTGGTACGACGTGAAAGAAAGCCGAGCGGGATACTTCTTCAACACGGGGGCTTGCAACACGAGCCACCCGGACCACGACAAACAATGCCCAATTAAATACAAGCAGCCCAATGTCCAGCTCTTCCCGTTGGCATCCCCCAACGACTGCAACAGCGGCGACGCCTCCCTCACCTTGTTTAGCGAGGGGGACGGGCTGTATATCGTCGGGCCCTTGTATAGAGTGATCACGGATGCTCCCGCGATGCACAAAACGGTCCCGAGGACTTTGGACAGCCCGTCTTTCCTGTTTAGTCTCACTTTCTCTATCCTGAAATGACATGATTGTAATGTTAGTGCCATTGTTTTGAAAACTGGACCGGATCGACCAGTTTGACCTGTTGGATAGGGAACCGGACTTTAATCCGGTCTAGCGGTTTGATGCTTAAGTCTGTTTTGCCGTTGAACTAGTGGCCGGACCGGTTGAATCGGTTTTTTAATATACATTTTAATTTTTTAGTATCTTTTTGCATATAATTATTAAAATAGTTATATTTTTTTCCTGTTAGAACTGCAGATTTGTAAAAACGTTCGATTCACTGACTGGTCCAAGTCTGTAAACATTGGTTACAGACTTACAGTTAAATTTCGGAAATATATGTGTGTGTGTGTGTTATGCATGAGATGAGATTTGGGGGCTTGCCGGAGAATGGCTGCCATGAGGAATGTTATCGCCGGAACGGAGTTTTGAATGGCGGAGGCGAACGTCGGAGATGTGTTGTCCAAACCCAACAAGTAAAAACCTTGGTTTGCAGTAATCCTGGTACATGCACAAACAGTTTATCTTTGCATATGTTTATTACAAGCAGCATAAATTTGGATTTTAACAAGTGTTATACGTTACATACACCGCTGCTCTAAACTACAGTTTATAAAAAAAATAAACTGTCGTTTGTCATTGAACCCAATTACTCAATAAAAAAACATTTTCAAAGTTTTTTATTTCATTTTTATTACTTTTTTTATAACTGTATCATCAAAATATCTTATAAAATGGAATCATAACCTTTTAGTCAATAGAGTTTCTTTTTTATTAGTTAGAGCCTTGAGTCTAGACGATTTAATTCGAATTTGAATCATACCCGACGACAGCTAGGAGGAAGAACTGAACCAGAAAATTGAGGTTAATCGGTGGTCTCTCCTTCCTGATTAAAACAACAAAACTCAAAATCAGAACTTCAACACCATATATACAAGCTAGTCAAATTGCGATCAAACAATCTTTAGATAAACAAAATCAATAAAAAACACCAACTTTTCAAGAAAATAAGCGAATGGGAGGAGGAGGATGAAGGCGAGTATGTTGCGATAAACGGGAAAGACGATCTTAGAGATGCCCATATTAAGGGCGGCTCTAGAGACGACATGAAAACCGGCATAACCGAACTGTAACGCTAACATGGCTAGGTGAAGTTGCACCCTCTCCGGGAACCACCCCAGTATTCTTTGAGTGGTGGTGGCACCACCGCTACCACCGCCGACCTCCGCCATTGAATGTGGGTTGTGTGGAACACTCCGGTACGGGGGGCTACAAGGGGTTGAAACTTGAAAGGGGGCAAGTGATGATAAACTGATAGTGTGGAGAGTAAGGTGTTAAGGGGGGATATTTATAGTATAGACCACTAGCTACATCTTTAGTATAACACTCTAACCCTATATCCTTGTTGGAACAACACATGTGGGCCTACAAGCTAAGCATGCATCCTCAGGTTTTCAAATGTTGCTACTAACGTTACTATATTTCATCATATGGCTTGTGTTATTTGAAAACTTATAACTAAGCTAACGAGGCGTAGATCAATTAGCTTGATAGAAGGGAATCTTATTAATTTTTAATGTACATATCATAAGTTTAAGTCTTGTTTGTAGCAATATGTTTTAGGTGAGCTAGGGTTTTATTATAAGTGTGTATTTGGACGGTGTGTTTCCTCTGGAATGGTGTGCAAGCCAGGTCATTAGTGCTGGTTGTATTCACATTGCGTGAGTAACCTTTTTACCAATGGATTTTCTTGAGTGGTTGGGTTTATATATAGTATTCATTGACCGTTCAAGAAAACGTATCTTTAGGATCACGAGAACTTCTATTAACATAAAACCACTTTTATGTTTTATATAAAGATGATTAGAATATAATATTTAATTGTTTATAAACATGTGTAAGTCATAATTAGCTTATAATTTCTAGTTTCTACACATGCATGTGTAACTGAATACATAAAATTTTTAAAAACGTTTGTAAACACTAGTTAGATGTATTTTTAGGTTGTTTTAATAGTTTTTTATATATAAACATATACAACTATATGTAAAAATATAAAAGTATAGAAGTTTATAAGTTCTTAAATTATCAATCGAGACCATACATCAACCCTTTCATAGGGAAACTCACAATTGAAAAAAACTTTTCGATTCAACCGTATGTATTTTTACTCGAAATGAGATTTGAAACAAAAACCACCATTTCTTCGGTCTTCCACATGAAAATATTAAAAATTACAAAAATCACTTTTACAAAAGATGTCTTCCACTTCACCTTGAAAAAATATTCTTTGATTATTTAACATAATTCATTTCTCCTTCTACGAGTACAAGTAGGACATCTTCCCTTAACTCATCATTCATAACATGCATATATATATATATATATTTAGTGCTATTTAATTATCTTACAAGTTTTAAAATTTTATTTTTTAACGATTTTGTTTATTTCGTCTTTAGTGTTGGACAACCGACAATGTTAGATCCCAAATTTTTTGGTTGTGAAATTCTCATTTTACCACATTTGTTTTAAATATTTAATAAAAAGAAATTGACAAATAAGCTAATTATATATTGTTATAACAAGCTAGGAGTTTGCATTTTTTAAATGATCAACACTAATAATAAGTAATAAATATTATATGATTACAATATTAAATAATTCCTGTATTTTTTATTATTATTTTTATTGTCATGTTATAGATACATGGAAAAGTTTTTTTACTCGTTTTCTAATGCTATTAACACAGAAAGGGGTTTAGATATTGAATTGATGTTGGCCTTATATAGTCTTCCATAAAGCTAGCCAGCCGGTTTGAGATTGTGCAAACTCTTAACTGGTTGCACATATTTTGGTTTGAGATTTCCTAACTCTTAAGTGATTGCATTCATTAACCCAGACATGATGTAACTTTGTGTAATTTAGAAACATGATAGATTGGTCGTTAAAAAACCCCATTTACTACACGTGTGTAATAAAATATTAAATAAAATAAAATTTTATTAATTATAAATAAATTTTGAGATAAAATATAATTAAAATTGTATATAACTAAAGACCATGAGTGATAAAATAATAATATCAACTTTTTAAATTTTTATCTAGTAACTTCTTTTTGTTTAAAAGAATATTTTGTTTCAAAACAAACCGATATAAAAATGTTATATTTAAAAATTTTCTTATTATAACTCTTAATTTTAATTACTTTTTATTTATAAAAATTTTACTTTTTAAAAACATCAATTTTATAATATTTTGTATTTATAAAATGTTTGATGTTTTATAAAATTTATTATTTCATATAAATTAATTTCTTTAGGAATAGTATTAATAAATAGATCTCTTTATTTATTAATTATAAAACTACTAATAATTTAAAAAAAGAGTTAAATATTTTTTAGTAATTAACGTAACTATTTAGTTAGAAAAAGAACCAAAAAATTTTGATGCGGAGAAATATAATGTTGCCACGTGTTCCTTAAGTTATTTAAGTTTTTTATTGGAACAAGAAGAGAACATTTTTACACTCCTATATAGTTTTGTCAACACGTACATACACTTACAAAATACATATACATTACTATAAAAACCAAAAAAGAAGTTATTTTAGTCTAGTTTTATCAGAAAGCAGTCTCTTAATTTCATATATAAGACAAACGTACGAGTGATTTTATTTCATCCGTAAGAAACGTTACTACTAAAATAAGATTTTGCTAGATAGTTTGTTTGTACAACATACTTATACATGCATGAATAAAGACTTAGAAGATACGGAGAGTGCCCCTAATAACTATAAAAAATGTATGCAATGAGGTAAGGATCTTGAAGCGCAAGGGAACAACACCATTGTTGGGGTGGTAGATAACTAAAAGATCAAGTGTTTAAATCCGACGACAATATATAGAGATACAATGTATCCAGTGTAGAAAATCTGAAGAATTGATATTAAGAAAAAGTAATGAGGTTTAAAGGAAGGCATGCCTAGTAATGATGAAAGCAAAGCGCACGAGGGGGTGGAGCCAATCCAACGGGAGGCAGTGTCACTGTGGGTGCTCCCATGCGCCTTTGCCCTTTCACCACCACCATCACTCCTTCATATCTGGTCAAACCAAGACCCACACAATTCCATCAACAACATTATTTTATTATTCCTTGTTTAACATTTATTAAT
Source organism: Flaveria trinervia (assembly GCA_025506515.1). Taxonomy (NCBI): domain Eukaryota; kingdom Viridiplantae; phylum Streptophyta; class Magnoliopsida; order Asterales; family Asteraceae; genus Flaveria; species Flaveria trinervia. The sequence goes on from CM046452.1 coordinate 101,388,325, forward strand.
TACCAGTTATTACTTTTTTTATTATCTAAATAAGAAAATAAAGTTGTTTTAAGGATCACAGCTCATGACTCATGATACTCTCATTATGTAAACGGGCCGAGTAATATTAAAATGTTCTTTTTTTTTTTAATATATAAAGAAAGTCACAACAACAATAAGTTATATGATGATTTTATTTGCTTTTCTTACCATAAAAGAAGTTACGCCGTTTAAAGTCCAGACTAGTTAGATTTAGAGTCGAAAAGGCTAGCAATTAGGTTTGGGCGGCTAAGCTTCTTGTTAACAAAACATGACGGCCATCCATTAGGTTTGGGAGGAATAGCAGTATATTTTAGGTTTTATTTACTTTTTATTTTACTTTGATCACAAGATTATTTATAATCACGTTTTACTTAGACAAGTTTTGTCCATAATATCTTAGTATTAAACAGTTTGACCGTTAAAGTTTACTTTATGGACTTTTACCGTTAAAGTTAGGATCTTAGAGTTCGGCCACCAACTATATATATAGTGAAGTTTATTTTTCAGACTTTGGCCGCTAGTATCTTTAAAGTTTTGCAACAAAATTCCGGTTTAGGATTTTTGACAAGCCGGAACGATAACAACAAAATAACTCAGTGTTGCATGTGGGAAAATGGCTTGCCTCCTATCAGTGTTTTTTTAAGTTTGATCACTAAAGCTTACTATTATAGAGTTTCGACACAAGACTTTGCTTGAACGAGTTCTTACGAGCTGGCCGATAACAACTAAAGTGACATAATGACCGGACTCTTGTGTGTAACATGAAGGGAGAAAGTATATATGAAATTTAGTTGGTGATTTTGATTTTTGGAACTTTTTATGCGTTTAGTCTCCATAAAGGTAAAATAGAATAAAAAAGGCATGCTTTGTCCCCCAAATCATGACAAGTACTAGATTCTAATTTATTCAATATGCTTTTTGTTAAACCATAGGAATAAAATTGTAAATGATTGTGGTTAAAAAGTTATACGAGTATACGACTTTAAACTACTGATGTATATTGGGTAAAAACGTTCTTATAAAAATACATTTTACTTTTGTAGTGGCCTAGAGAATTGTGGACTCCAATGACCTAAGTTTGATTACAAAATGATATTCAAATTTCATATCCCATCTTTAATAACGAAAATTAACTAGTAAACAAAGTTGCCATTTATGAACATTTGAGGGTTATACACACAAGTAGGCAATTGATCTACTTTAACATGCAGCTCACGCTCGAAACTTTGAATCATGTTTTGACAACTTTCTTACTATAACATCTTAAAGATTATTTGTTTAATGAGAATTATGATTTATTTGATATTATCGATTAGCAGGGTGTTAATAAGTTCTGTAGTTTTTTATGTAGTTTTTTAATGACAAATTCTCATGATAATATATACATTAACATTGTTTAATGATAAGTTTTAATGATAAAATGATAATATATTTTTAAATCTCTTTTTCTCTCTGTATATATAAAATTAATTTAAACCTTAAAAAATTAAGAAAATATGAACTTAGTGACCTGAACATATTATTAATAGTGTTTTCCATGTGGGTTGGATCAAATTAAAATTTTCATTTATGGGTCAAGAATTTCATGGTTTCAATTCCTTGGGGCATTTTGACTATTTCAGATTTTAACAATTAAAAAGAATAATACATGTAGTTTCAAGACTCGAGGAAACTAAAATCCAATAGAGGGATTAAATTTGTAAAAACTGGGATCTAGTAAGCAAATATGTAATTAGACCCGAAGCACATAGAAGAAAATGTAATTTACTCAATTATAAATAAAAACAGTTTCATGTTTTTGTAAATACTCGATGCATGAGTTATATAATTTTATGTTTTTATTATAAGTAATTTATTTAACGTGGTAAAGTTTCAGTCAGGTAATATTTTTAAAAAACTTAAAAGAATAATATTAAAAATAAATTGGTGCAATGTAAACTTTATTATTTAACAAATTATCTCTTAAAGCTTGCTTAAGAGTTAATAAATAACACGAGCCTACTCTTTTTGATGTATATATTATACGTTATATTTTTCTAATACACAAGTGTTGTATTGGTTAAAGTTTTATGATAATTTTGATGCGGTAAGATTTCAAAGATATCGAAAATATTATGTTACTCGTTTTATAATTGGTGCACTATATAGCGATATTATTATAAAGAGGATCTAAAAGCATAAAGAATCCTCCTTTTCCTGAAGTCTACTTTATTTATGGTAATTAAATATAGATTGTACATTTAATTCTGATTTCATAATTAAAATTTTAATAAGAGAAGAAAATTTAAAATGCTCATACTAAATAACTTATTATTTTTGTCTTACAAAATTCTCACTCTTTTATGCTTTTCATTAGGGCTGCAAACGAACCGAACGAACACGAACAAGGTCTTGTTCGTGTTCGTTCGTTAAGAAATAAACTTGTTTATGAACTGTTCACGAACACTTATCGAACGAGATTTCTTGTTCGTGTTCGTTCATTAAGAAAATGAACATGTTCATGAACTGTTCACGAACACTTACCGAACGCAAACGAACACAAACAAAACAACGAACACAAACAACCGTTCATGAACATGATGAACATAAAAAAAATCATAAACACAAACGAACACAAATTATTATAGATTTATTTTAGAATAAAATTTATATTTTTTAATTATAAAAATTACACAAAACTAATAAATAATAATAAGTAGTTAACATATATATCAAAAAATACTTGATATAATAGTTATAAAATTAACTAACACAATAATTAAGAATATAAACGAACAATTTATCAAACGTTCACGAACGAACGCGAACGAACACTAACGAACATAAACGAACACATTATCGAACGTTCGCGAACATAAATGATCGAATGCGGGTTGTGTTCATGTTCGTTCGTTTAACTAAACGAACGAAATTTTCGTGTTCGTGTTCGTTCATTTACTAAACGAACGAACATAAACAAACTTCCCGCCGAATGGTTCACGAACTGTTCGCTGAACGTTCAGTTCGTTTGCAGCCCTACTTTATTAAACATCCCTCTCATCATAAACTCTAATTAAACTTTTGAAATCAAGTTAAATGTGTATCTCTAAAACCAGGCTGTCATAAACCGTAATCGAATCTTTTATATGCGCATGGTTAGAATGCATGTTTTATAAACCTTTAAAAAATCATATGAATTTGATCTATAAATTATCATTTTGTAGGATCAAACGTAAACTAATACAAATTAAGAATACTTTGTCCCATTAATTTTATGCTTTTTCGGGATGTTTGTTAAGGAACCAAATGAAGGTGTTTCCATTAATATCTTTTGATAAATTTTCCACTCAAATCAAGTTTTTAAGTGATCACACTTTGCTTTAAGAGACATGTTGTCCCACGCCCATTCACACCAACATCATTCTTCATTGTCACAAATACTACTCTTTACTACTCTTTTAGTTTAAATAACTATATTAATACAACTTAGATCATAGAAATTTATATATGGTATTAATATAAAAACACCCACCTAGATAAATCGACGCCCCCTTATACGCCGCGCATGGGTCCATAATACGCGGCGTATAGGGTCAAATACACTGAAAACGAGGAAAATTCACGGGGGCTATCAGAGAGCTATACGTCATGTATAGCCCTATACGATCACCCTCCCTCCATATACGACACATATAGGGCTATACGACACGTATAACGAATTTCGACATTAGCTACGAGGAAAAATTCAGAAAACTATCAGAGGGGTTATATGGTATCTGAAAGCTTTGTTAGGGGATTCGGATTCAAACATCTATTGAGTAAACATTTTGGATAATTAAGAAATATTAAAGCGTTCATGACTAAGATTTACTCAAAATTGTTTTTTGTTTTAATCGAGATCAATATATTATATATCCTGTATAATAAAAACAAATCTCGTTCATCAGTGCCATCATATATAACATTATAACAAGAGTTAGTCATATAATAATATGTTGATATTTTCTTAAGCTTTTGGATCATGATTGTGATTTTAGTAAGTTTGGGTCACAAACAAACATCATGATTGTGATTTTATAATAAGTTTGGGTTACATCATGTTTAATTTGTGATTTGGTTCTTTCTTACGTCGTTAGACCTAACCCCGCCCACCAGTGTTTTTAGTAAAGTGAGTTGCTAATTAATTTAATTAAAGCAACGAAAATCGAATGACTAACTTTTTCTTCGCATTTTCATAAAGGTGTTTAGTTTTCAAAATCTGACAACTCTTTTTTATGGGATGATTTTAAAAATAAAAGTGTTTAGAAAAGTGATAGTGTGAAATTATGAGCATCGCTTAGGTCCGTATGTGTTTGTAATTTGCTTGTTTTCAATAAATCAATTAATTGTCTATTGATTTTCTATTTACATATATTTTTATGGGTTTTAATAGTCATATTCTATGATATAGCTAAGACTTAAAGAGTATAACTTGCAACTACATAATTACTATAAGTCACCATTTGATTTTTAGAATGTTTTGAAAGGAATTGAAATTTGAAATGGAATTAGAATATTATTAAAATTGATAATGTATTTAGTTGATCAATTTTGAGTGGAAATGGAATTTTAATTTTAAACATTTTATTATTCAAAATTAAAATTTCATGAATTAGTAGAAAGAATGTGAATTCCAATGAATATAAGAATTTTTTTAATTCTAATTTCATACGTTGGCCAACAAAACATGATTTTAAATGAAAACTTTTAAGTAAAAAATCAAAAGTTTTTCAGAAGTGAGAATTTTGTCATAATCTAAGCACACTTAAAATCATGTGATATGAAGACAACATGTGTAACCATTTATCTAAGCGAGTCAAACGAGTTGTTGAGTTGTAATCAAATTTTAAACGAGTTAAAAAAACATAAATAGATAGAAAAAATTATAAATGAGTGGCATTAAATGGTGGAATTAGCCATAAATGGGTTGATGGCTTAGTCTTATAAAAAAATATATTTATGGTAACTCTAGAAAGGATAACATATTGACGTTTTAGTTTTAAGGGGTAACACGAACATGACTTCTTTCGTTATACGGATTAAAGATAAGAATCTAACATTTCATTATATTATGCCTACAAAGAATTGCCACCTGTATTTAGTATTCCCTAATCATAATCACCTCATATGTTTAACAAAACACTTTCATTAATATCTGTTTAATTTTTTTAGTTATTTGACTAAATTTAAACGCTAGTTTGTTTTTTGATATTTGCTACATGCTATTAAGTTCTTCCCTATTTACTACTATATAAAAATTTATTACATGTATCAAATAATACGTGATTATACATCAATAATAGTACAAATAATGTTATTGGTAGCATTTTTTGTCACATCTTGGTAATCTATTATCTTTGTTCATTCTTCGTTTGTTTACCTTTTTCTCCTTCCAAAATGATTATGGTTTACTTGTGTAAAACATTCAAAAAATTTAAACTTCACTAAGGCACAATTTGTTACTAGTAGGTCTAAAGTAAAACCTAAATCATATAATTAATAAACTATAATTTTGTCCACAGGTAAAGTGTTAACCTTAATGCCAAATATTTAGAATGATTATAAAAATTTCCCTAGCTAAAAATAAAAATATATTTTTCCCCCATTGAATAATTATAAAGCAAATTAGGACATCAAATTTTTTTATAAATTCAAACACCAAGACGAAAGCTTTGGTAATAGGCATGCCGGTGTGAGTTATATGGGTGCGATTGAACTGGTTTATTAGACTGGTTATGTTGTTACATTTTACGAAGCTTTATAAGTTATACTTTTTTAAGAAATTTTGACATATCTTAAAAAATATTGTAAGAGACTTGTTAGCCTCTTAATGATCATATATAAAACATATATTTGAATCAATCAGATGTAGAGTTTGTTTGATTTATTTAAAAGTAATATCTATTAATAACTAAGTTGATAGACATGCATGATGATTCAAAAATTATATTTTATTTAGTAAGACATCTTAATGGTTCAACATAATTTACCAAACAACCATAACTTTACATTCCATCAAGATCGTAGCAATAATACTAGTTTTCTTATTCTCCTAACAAAAAGATGTTATGTCCGATAAGATCTAATGCAAGATACGACAAGGGAAATGTCTAGCAAGATATGACGAGAGATATGTGTGGATGTTGTTAAGCGTCATTAATCTTATTACTTGGACTTTAAATGTGAAAACGAGTTAAAAGATTAATTCACGAGTTGAGGTGATTATCATAGTGTTGGCTGGCTTGCAACGAACGAAAGATCCAAGATTTATGTGAAAGATGTGTCTTAAAAAGAACAAAAGAAAAAAAAAACTTATTATTAAAACTTTTAAGATTATGTAGGAAGAAAATAGAAGACAAAGAGTTCGGTTTTGCCCGAGGGATCCTTATTCACTCCTTGGTCTCCCTCCAACTTAACAACCATTAATCGTTCACACTCATTACAAAATGAGCCCTACATATTTACTCTATGTTTCTTTTTTCTTTTTTTAACAACAAATCTATACTCCCGCTCCTAAACTGCATCACTAAGTTTGGGTTTAAACTCAGGACCTCCTCTCTAAAAAAACAAAACCTCTAACAAGTAAGACTTACATTGGTTATGTGTTATCTACTAATAATTTATAGCTTTTACTGTAGTGTCTTTAAGCACTGAAGTCATGGATTCTTAAATATCTACTCCTAAAGTTCTACTACTTGGGTGGGGATAAATATCTGATGCTAATATTTTGGTGAGGATGTAGATCGTCAATAATCAACCACTACACTAATCCTTCGGTGTAACACTAGGATGTTCTTTAATCTTTAAGTTCTAAGACACACCTGTCCCACTTAGCAAGGAAAAATCTTATACAGATATTGGAGGATTCATAGTTGGTCACTTTCAAGATCCATATGCAGGGAGCAAGGTAACTTGCATGCGCGTGACAAGTTTAATCAGTCGACTGTAGACGACAAACAGGACAATACTTGTCAACCAACATTAATTTATGTCGGCTTTGACTAAGAAAAATGTTAGTTGTCAACAGCCACAATCTGTTTTTCTTAACAGCAATATTTTATTTTTGTGGCATTCTAAATTACTTCTAACATATTTATGTACTGCAAATCATGGTAGGAGGGAATAAACAAACTATCCTACACAATCCTACTTAAATCATGGTATCAGGAAAAACAAACTAGAAAGGAAATGTAAAGAACATGAATTGCGTCAGTCATTGGAATTTAACCATACATATGTTTTAAGAAAGATGTATCAGCAGAATCTTAATTTCTACTTCTGTGATTGAAGACCAAAAAAACATTTTGCTCTGCACAGCTGCACGGGTGTTCACGGCTATGTTTCTACTTCACAAGAGATTATCCATCCTAGGATTTCTCCTATCTAAGCACATTTACCTATCAATTTCTCTTATCAACCAAAACGCCAAAAGGGCCACACAGTTTTGTAACTCCCATAGATGAACAGTGTGGGATTTGAATAAGGTGATCACATACGCTACTACTTAATTTATCGAAAGGCTATACAAATCAAAAGCTAAAAGGCATTAGTATCCTCTACGCTCTCTATTTCTTAAGCAGTGAAGTCATACCGATTTAAAGAAAAACTGTAGCTATGAAGATGGGAATCAGAAGAGTTTCGGATCTGGACCATCTGGTCATATATGACAACTAGTGATCATATAAGATGTAGCAACTTTAACCTAATTACTTATAAATGGGTTAATTTGTTGTGTTTTATGTCTAACCGATCAAACAAGTAAAAAATAGCTTTAAAGGAAACAAGTCTAAAAAGTCAAAGGTTACTCAATCCTTATTAACCACACAAGTTTTTTTAGAATGGTTTAACCATACAAATCTATTAGTTTTTGACCCGAGCATATTTTATCCTGCTACCCAAATCCACTTGAAGGTCCCATCTTAAACATATCTATTGAATATGCAAAGGAAAACAAAAGCAAAACCAAACCAAGTTCAACGATACACTAAAGCTCATGTAATATTATAAGAAAGGGAACGTTTCGAGGGTGATTACTCAAATGCTATACTGCTATTGCCACTAGTTAAATGGCAGCCAGCACCAGCAAGTAATATAAAAGCCATGTAAAATCATATTTGTAATGACTAGCAGTATACGGGTCTTTATTATTTCACAAAATTATATTAAAATGTTATCATTTTACAATGGCAAAAGATGTGTCTTACAGCAGAACAAGAAAAAACTTATTCAGCTCCTGTCTCCTCTACAGACTTCTTATACTCTGGCTTCAGCTCATATGTTCCTTGATTTGTTCCACGTTTATTGTACACACACAGCTCATTCAATATCTCTTTCAAGAATTGCTGTAAGGGAGATAACAGAAAAAAATCATTAACGATAAACGATTGAAAATTGATAATTCAAGAAAACCAAACACTCAAAAGGTACACACCGCTGGTTGATCTGTTTCTATGACCAACTGCTTTAAAGCCCAATTAGGTTGTCTCTCAAAAAGCTTGAACATGATATCCTCCAATTCGCCACGATCCCTTCTAGTTCTTTTAACCTCTGGTCCCTTAACTGGAGTTGCTTTTTTCTTTTCCTGGATATATAAACACAATTAAAAAATAAAGAAAAAGGGAATGTGATTCTTGGAGCTATAAAGCATTGAGATTCATACCTTAGAGTTTGAAGGAATTAAACCAACCATTCCAGGCATAGGCCTCATATGCAGTCCTCTGTCGTTATCAATCACCTGTACAACCAAACAAGGAAGAAAATCAATGTGTCGTAAAATCATCAAACAAAGCCTAAAATTTTTTTTAAAAAAAGAAAGGAAATGCTCTACCTGTATTTGTCTATTTTTGATCATTGACTTATTGGTTCTTTCACGGCACATTCTACGATATTCCTCCATGTTCTTATTATTGGGTTGCATATCGAACTTGTGTTCAACTCTCCCTTCAGTAGCAACCCTTCCTAAGAAACAAAGAAAAGAACTAATGAGCTAATTCACTCAAAATCAAAGTGCATAGAAACAGATACATGCAATTACAACAGGAGTAAAGGTGGTAAAAGGTACTTCTTTTTAAAAGGTAAACAAAGGCCCAACAATTTTTTTTCCAGTTGGTGACTTTATGACTTGACTTACAGGCAACAATTGTTCAAATTGGACACTTTACTTTGCTTACTTAGCACAACATATCTTCAACAAGTTTCAAGTCTAAGGGCATCAAATTTAGAGAGCATGCAAAATTCATAACAATGTCATTGTTATCAGAACTCAAAAGAAAAAGTAAATTCTCTAAAGCGGCCAATCTGCAGAAGAAGATATTATGCACTCACCTTGGTTTGCTTCAGAGAAAACACACATAGGTACAAAATCTTTAAACATATTGAGCGCATAACTTTTTGGCACATTCACAGCCTCATTGCTAGCCATCTCCATGGAGAACTGATAACCAGAACAAAAAATAGAATAGTAAAGAACATCTTCAACAATCCATAAAGAACTACATATTCAGAAACACAAATAAAGAAAAGTTAGAATTACAAAATCTCATCAAACAGAATAAGCCATCAATCTTCCTAAGCCTCCATTGACCACTCATGATCATGTACTTATTATGCATTACTAACTCATTCACTTGCTCATGGCAGAACTTGCTGAACCTACTTTCAGCACCGACCTCTCAACTAGCAAGATCATACAACTATAAACACTTCACGCTATATCAAGCTACAACAACATAATTACTTATTACCCCAATCATGATTTAGCAGCCAAAATCACGTATCAACAGCACAAACAAGAACTCAATTCAAGCAACTACTTATCCCAATTTCATCCCCAATCAACAGCATAACACTAGGCCTAAAGACTCACCCTTTTCATTCGTAAACAATAACCAACCCATCAGAATTCTACATACAACGAGCTAAATATCAAATCCCTAATCACCTACAGTCTACAGCATACACAAAACTAGGGTTTCACAAGTTCGAACGCAACCGACTCCAAAGTACCAAAAGTGCAACCCTTTTCCCCCAAATTGATAAGTATATCCTCTGATCGCATACTCAAAACAAAACTCAAAAGCAGTAGCACCATGGAAACCACAAAAAAACTACAACATGAACAAACAATCTTTACATATATGGTGATTGTGAACTTACCTGAAGTGAAGAGGGATCTTCGGGGCGTAGAGGATCGAGTGAAACGACAACCTTGGCGAGGTTTTGTTGGGATTCAGGGGGGATAGAGTTCCAAGATTTGGCTACGACGACGGGGCACTTCATAAGCCACACCGATCTATCGGCTCTTGCGGTTTCAAGATCCGTGTTGTTTTGATACTTTTGGTCGTCGTCCATTGACTTCAAGAGTTTTCTCCGGTGATTCTTCTTCTTCTTCAACCGGTGGTGGTACTGCTGTCGGTTTCTATATGGAATTCGATTTATCGCCTGTATTTTCGCTCTTTTGATATAGTCTCCGATTCCGGCGATGAAGCGAGCTTGTGGATTTACTAACGTGTGTTATATATACATTTCAGCAAAAATTATAAAAATAACCATTTAATCATTTGATTTTACAATAATAACAACCGATTTTTTTATTTTACCAAAATTTTAAACCAATTAAAAAATAACACGTTATCAAATATTACTAGTAATCATGTGGTATCGTCGTATCGTCAAGTCAGCGATACGTAATATCGTCAAAATTTAGAAAAGAAAAAACAGCTAGCGATACAAATTCAATTTGGTATGGCGGACATCAATTGGTATCGCCGGTTGGTTTGATATCTCCGGATGGAATCTTCGTTCGTTGGAATGTGTGTCCTTTGAATTAATTGAAATAATAATATAATAGACTTCAATCGAAAATCAACAATCAAATAACTTCAAGCGAATTTTAAAAACCATTTTTAATTACTGATCAAAATAAAAAACCGATAAACAATTTCGCTTTTTATGGTGCAAGAGTTTAAACCAACCAATTATTATTTAGTTTAATAATAAAATTAATCTGAAGTTTTGGATTCAATTTTTTACTTAAATAATAAAACTAATTTGAAACAATTTTTTAGTATCCGTTTATGACGTGATAAGATTCGTTACATAGACCTTACGAGATAGTTTGTATACGAATTTACTAAAACTTTACTAGTTATTACAGTTAAATATGACATTTTTTTGTTCACACATGAGTTTAGCATTTGTTTCAGATGCGGTTTGATTCGTTACAAAGAGCTTACGAAGTAGAGCGTACACGAGTTTGTTAAAAATAACATTAAAATTTTTTTATTGAGATATAAAATCTACTAAATTTTTAGTATTTAACATACATATTAACTACATAAATTTAAAATGTGAACTTTTAGATGAATAATATTTTATATCAATAATATTAGTAACTTTAAAATTATTTTTTTAAAAGGACTATTGCCGGCGATACAAAAATATCAAGGTATCTCCGGCGTATCTCTAACATTAATTTTTGCCACGTGGGTGATACCTTTATGCTTTGGTATCGTCACCTGAAGATACACACTAGTCAAATGGCTAAAATTAAAAACCCAAAAATCAAAGGTTACTTGGGTAAAATCAAATAGTCAAATGGCTATTTGGGTAATTTACCCTTTTTCTAAACTATTTTTGGGTATTATGCCTCTTTCCGTAGTTAATTTTTGTAGTTACGTTTTTTTTCGTAAAATTAGATTTAATAATTAAAAGTATTGATTCTAAACTATTGTGAATATTAATCTTAACTAATAATTTAACTAGTATTAGTTCTAGCACAATCTCAGACTAAGGTGCTGTTTGTTTTTTACTAAAACATCTTCTCCACCTCTTCATCTGCGTGTACGCAGACGCGGAAAGAGGTTTTGATTGTGCAGACTGTTTGTTTTTTGGAAGACGTTTCATTAAAAAACGTCTGCAGGAGGTCTGCATGGAGAAGATGTGGACCTATGTCTTTTGAGACCTTCTAACCTCTTCTCACCTCCATCGGCCGCTCCACTTCCCCCTATCGGCCGCTCCACCTCCCCCTATCGGCCGCTCCACCTCCCCCCACCAGCTGGACCACCGTCGCCCCACCACCCCCACCGGTCGGACCATCGCTGCCCCACCTCCCCCACCGGCCGGACCATCGATGCCCCTCCTCCCTCCACCTGCCCTCGCCTCCCCCTCCCCCCACCTGCTCCCCCCCCTCCAACTCGTCCGTCGACCGCCTCCACCTCCCATACCTACGCCCCACCTCCCCCATCGGCCAGACTATGGATGTGTATATATGTTGTATGTACGTACAGATGTGTTTGTGTGGTACAAGTTCAAGAAAACAAGTGTTAAAAAATATGTTTAATCTAATTACAGAATATTTTTTATCATTCTGTAGATGTTAAAAACAAACAGTTTTTTTCTTGCAGACTGCAGACATTTGGTCCACCTTTTCTGCTGCAGATGTCTGCAGATGTGGTCCGCAGACTGCAGATGTTTTCCTGCAGAAAAAACAAACAGCACCTAACTGTTTATTTACTCTTTTAGTTTTTTATGCCTGTGATGTGACGTGTGATGTGACGTTGTTTATAATGTGGTATGTGGCATGACGTATTGCATAGCTAAAATAAATAATATAAATATATCATTCAAATTTTATGTTTTTTTGTCTCCAAACTACTATATCAATTACAAAAGCCTTATGTTAAATAACTTCAAGAAATAATCTTTTATAAAAAATCGTGTGATATATTTATATTTCTAATTACTTCTATGTATTACAACACGTCACGAGTCACACTACATAATACATCATAAAAAACTAACGGAGTTAACAAAAAATTAAACTGTAATTGTTATTAGTGACAAAATCAAAAGTTGGTATTAGTATTGGTCAATTGTTAATTAAGATTAATACTGACCAATAGTTAATAGTTTTAAAATTAAAATTCAATTTTTATTTTTTATTTACCATATCACCCCTTACTATGTTAAATTAAAAAATTTAAAGTTTTACAAACTTATCATTACTTTTAGTCTTTATACTTTTTGTCTATTATTGTTTTATTTGTAGTGTTTATGAGTCTTCTCAAAATAGACGAAAACAAAAAATAATCGAAAACCGAATCGTATCCGTAGCCGTAAAAATCGAATCCAATCGTAAATTCGGTTTTCACTTTGGTTATGGTTACATAAAATCTTGCTTATTTGGTTTGGTTATCCGTATAAACTAAATAATAAACGGTTAACAGTTTTAATAGGATAACCTAACCGAATAAATCGGTTTAAATTGTTTAATTGGTCGAATTAGGTTTGTTTAAATCTATTTTAAGTTCTAAAAAATAGTTTTAAAAGTTATTTTTAACTTCAAAAATTGTTATATTAAATTTGTATAGAACTTTTTTTATATTTAAATATATTTTTATATCGTTATATAAAGTATTCTTTTTTTAAATTAAAATATTTTTTTTCTAATGTAATATATGACAAGTTTTGAAATTGTTTTTTGAACGGAGAATATGACATGTAATAAAGTGAAGTATCTAAAACCTAACCATTGTTTATATTAGGGAAAATCAATTAAATAAACCTTTGATTAAAGTGAAAAGCTATATAAACCTTTGAGTTTTATTAACTTTGTATATATTTTTATCGATAAGAGTGTTTGATAACATCCTTCCTGTTAAACCGGTTGATTCTTGGCCGACCTAATTATTGTCCGGACTCATGTATCTATTTTTATCAATAAGAGTGTTTGATAACATCCTTCCTGTTAAACCGGTTGATTCTTGGCGGACCTAATTATTGTCCGGACTCACACTAGGAGAGTAGAGATAACATGAGTATTTAGTTGCACCAGGGCCGGCTTATGGGTCTCCCAACTAGCCTTTAGTCATCCTAACCCAGTTGTACGCTAGTCGAAAAAAGATCTCAACATCAGGTCGACTAAGAGTTTCTAATCAAAAAAGTAATATGAATTTTACTTACAAAGTAACTGAGTGAACACCATCGTTGTTGGTATAAGTATTATTGGAACTAGTATCAATATTCATTTTTTTTGGTGATTTCCGATTAGCTGAGTCGACAACAAACAAAATAACGACCGTAAGACATGGGAAAGCAACCAAACTCCTGTACGTGTGGCGCAAGAGATAACACTAGTTTATCTAATATATAATGTATCATATACATTTTACCTTAATTCTTCCTTAATATTTTTTCTAAATAATTCACACATTGAATTTAATAATTTAAACTTTAATCCATTGTTCAATAATTGTCCATACTGATAATAATAACTACGAGCAAAACACGGAAAAACATACATTTCTTAGATTTCTCGATTATGTTATAAAGTTTTCTTGAAATAGATAACATGTCAAGTTGAACACCATTTTGATTGGGAACACTAATTAAAGAAAACTCTCGGTTCCAATGAATGGTTTGTTTCTTTGCATGAAGCAAAATCGCCTTATGTAAGGTGAGGGGTGCAATGATGATTATTATATTCCAAACAAGCTCAATTTCATGTCAAATGCAGAGAAGAATAACAAGTGAAAACATAAGCAAAAACAACTTATAAATCGAAAACAAGTTAATAAGGGGCAGGAGCGATGAAGTTGTTTGTGTCATTCTTCATCATCACCAATTAAAGCAAATGAAAAAGGGCAGAATATGTAGCCATTTCCCTCATAGAACTTGTTTTGAAATTCTACCCAGTGAAGTCTGAGTGCATGCAGGAAAGCACTTAAGGTTTCCATCACCAGCAACACACCCACCGTTGCGAAAATGAATACGATAATACCGATCACAAGTATCACCACACTGTCATATCTGCATCAGAACATATTACTTTAGTGGAGACCAAACTCGGTCCAAATCGAAAGGATGAGCGCATATGATGACTCATTCATTACTCACCCCCAAGCAAGCATCAGAACCTTTTCGAAGAATACACTTGAAAGCTCTGAATGGGCTAGACTGCACATGCATAAATTTGAAGTTATTATTAAGTTATAGGAAGACGATACAGATTGTTTGTTATTTCGTCGGTGACTTACCTTAGAGCCCATAGACGTAGGTAGGAAGCGGTGTTTGATACTGAACCAAGAACAAACTCAATAGTATGTATTAGTTGATGCACCACAACTTCACTAAACTGAAATTCCTCATGTCCACCATGTGACCCGTTAGTCAACTCTGGTCCAAGATTGTCATCGAGAGCGCCAAGCGGTTCATAGGCCCCCCCTTGGTGTCTCTAGTAATAACAAATGGAGTAATTATTAAGGAATTGATAGAAATAACAAATCTAGAGAAAGTTAAGTTTGTGCGTACTTCCTCATGTTGTTTTCTCAAAAGGAATGGCTTTGGAAACAACATCCATGGCACAGCAATCACGGCTAGAAATAACAGCAGTAACTGATATGAGAGTAAACAAAAAGAATTATGATCATGTTTAAGGTATTGATAATGACTTTGTAGATGTAAATTAAAACAACCTGGAGATATTTTTGGCCGATAAATAGCTGATTATCATCTAAATCATCCATGGGACTAAGGAACATGTATATCATTACATGGTATAGATCAGCTTGAGAACCAGTGCACCATTTTACAATGATGAGCAGTGAAAGGTAGCCAAACAAACAGTTCAGAAATATTATCTGTGGGACGAATTGATACCTGAAGTAATGTAGAAAAAAAATCCTCGATTAGGTTTTCCCTCAAGGACGAAGAACGAAAGAATTAACATGTAGCTTACCAAATGTCTATGTCATTTTGGAAAAACTTGGCATTAAAATAGCTCAAAATGATTCCAAGATTCATCTGAACTACTCCTAATAAGATCGACATTTTCATCTTCAATGAGTTGAGAAATGGTAATTCACTGCGAGTCCCATGCCATATAGGATCCACACCAAATGGATAAGTGTTTCGCACCTTGATCAATCCAATAGTAGTGGCATCCCTGCAGCAAACGTTTGGACTTTAGGCGGTGGGCAATCAATAGAAGATGATTTATACACATTACATGTAAAATGATAAGAGTGTTGTGCTAGTTGGATTACGGGTCAAAATGGGTATTTTTAGTATAAGTAGGGTCAAACCTTAAAATGTTTTTGTCCAAAACTTTTCCACACATTTTTTGAAGTTGATTAGAAAGATTATATGAATTATAAATGAATTTTAGGGACTTCAGACCAGCCCCTTTTTCAAATATATGTATTTGATAGAGATTAACAATAACCTAAGTCAATCCACCAATAAGTAAATGGGTTGAAATTTTCATACAGATTAATGTATCAAGTCCTTACTTGCAGGAGGAATCCCGGCAGGCATAGGCAGAGGGCCCGAAAAATTCAAACGGAACTGAAAAGAACTCGTTATAAATTACTCCCGTGTATATTGAGAAAATTGACATCATTATGATAACATATCGACCACCAATGCCATTTCCATAATATCTCCTAGTTTCTGTCACCCACAAAGAAAATCATCAGCATATAAAAAGTTAAAACCATAATATAATGCAAAGCAAAATTACATGATCATGTGTATAGAATATACCTGACTGGAGTATGTTTTTTCCCTCAGAATAAGAATTAGTGTTGCAAGAAACAAGCATATTCCATGTCCCCAATCCCCAAACATGACAGCAAAAAGGAATGGAAAAGTAACAATTGTGTATACACCAGGATTTGCTTCTTGATATTTTGCCACCCTAAAAATATGTAGAAGTTAACTTTCCTTCTATTATATGTTTATCTGATATCAACAATTGTATTTCACAAATACTTACCCATAAGCATTTACAATTTCTTGAAATGCAGAAGTAAATTTGTTTGTGCAGAAATAAGTAGGTGCTGGTTCCTTAGCTTGCAAAATCTCAAATATGGCCCCTATTTGGGAGTTACTGTCGGTCGTCGCTTGCAACAATGTCTTCTGAATCTGAAAAATGCATGTAAAATTTTTTATCATCCTTTAATCATCAATCTGTCAAAAGTTAACAAAACTTCATAAGAGATATTATAAAATATACCTGGTTTGTAGCAAGAACAGGACACCAGCCTTCTGCCACAAGACACTTTTTTGTAACATCAAAACTAAGCATATTTAAAGTGTGGTAAATAGATTTCTCTTTCTTGACCTATTTGTCAATTGAAAACACAAGCTTAGAAAATATATTAGTGATCGAACAAAGTTAATGGCACTTGTTTAGTATGTAATATGATTTAGATTAGTGAATTTACCATATTTTTCCACTGTTCAAAATGGTGACTAATAGTTTGAACGACACTATGCCAATGATGTTGTCCAACATCAATAGTGATTTTCAGCTCTGAAAGTTTTCCGGTCACCTGTCAATTGAATTTAAAAAATTAAAATGTGAGCATGGATTTATATCATCAATTTATCATGTGGAATTGAGGTATTATCATTTTTTAAAATAACTAACATTATTTAGAAAAGAATAATTAATTTACTTGTTTGTTTCCTCTAATAATAGCAAGTTAGCAACATATATATAAGTGAAGCTAAGTAAGTACATCAAGAACCACATAAATCATAACAAAAATTCATTAGAAGACACAATATTATATATTTGCAATTAGCAAACCTCTGTGATCATTTGATGTTGTTTTCCTATATCATCGTTAAAAGGATAACGATTTGCTCCAAACGCATCACATATTTTTAAGACCTTACTCTTCGCCCTTTCTCCGGAGTGAAATACTATGAAAACATTTTTCTCCACCTGTAAATTAGTAAACATTAACTTATCGTAAAGACAAGAATCAAAATCATAGATGCTTGATAAAACATCTATCTGAGAAATTTAATGAGTGTGGTAAATGAATTTGCAGTAACCTTTTGTCCCGACACAGGATCAATTACAGGTTCTTCAATGGAATCTTGCTTTAAGAACACATTGCCCCTAGTCGCACGAAACAAAATCCTTTCAAAAGCTATCGATTTATCTCTTGCGACAAGGCCACTGACATATCCCAGCTTAACTTGTTTTGATGAATCAGCTGACATTTCCTTTAAAACCATTAAAAGAACAGAAATGACATATATGTTATCACAAGGTGCAATAGAAAATTCTAGAGTAACATACAAACATAGAGCATCTAATAAAAAGCTAGTTACTTGTTCTAATAGTAGAGGACTATCAATTGATCCTTCAACACGCAGATGTTCTTGTTCTCTCTGCTGAGCTGCAGCATTCTTTTGAGCAGAATTAAATACCTCACCTATCTAAAGAAGCATAAAAAGAACATTGTTTATAATCTTGAAAACTAACTACAGGTGATTAGCATTACACCAACTCTTACCTTCTTTAATACAAGCTTATATTCCAAAAGTTCATTATAAGCATGTTGTAGCTTTTCAGAGTTTGCATTCATTTCTATAAGCTCAGCTTCAAGTTCTCCAAGTTTGGCCTAATAGTTTACCAAAAAGATATTAAAAATTATAACATGACATATTACTTTGATAATCTGTAAATGCTGTTAATCTGTTTATTTACCTCCAGTTCATCTAGAGTAATGACCGAACCATATGACAACTTTGACGAGGAAACACCAGCCTTATACATTTGATCCCTGAAAAACCGTAGCTTGCGTGCCATCTCACCACACCTTTTAATCTACAACAAGTTTTTTTGAGTGTAACAGATTAAAATCCTAATAGAATACATCATAAATGGAAGTTTATATCGGTATACAGATTGTAGTAACCGATGAACATACCTGAGTAGCATATGTTCTTTGGAATGGGCTCTTGTCCGCATTGAGCTATTCAGATAGAATAAAAATAACTCTAAGTAAACAATAGTATCAAGAATAAAAACATACAGATCAATAATCAATATTATGCATATATAGATCAATCATCAAACTAATCTTGTAAACAATGTCCTGTGATGGTGAAGGTTTGTGAACATACATACATCTCTAAACTGAAAGAGGCCGAGTTCACCAAGGTACGAAATGGCTCGATGAGCAGATTCCACGGGGATGATGAGTCGAGCTAATTGCATGGGCTCTGATCGCATCAGATCCATCGTCGGAAGTCCTTCTCTATTCGCCATTCTGATCGAACAATTGTGACTCTCAACTAATCAAAAGAATGGTGATTCTAAGAATGTAAAAGGATAATGTGATTTGGTGTTAATCATTTTAAATCTTCGTTGGACTGCAGAGGGTGTGATTTGATCGGAGAGATTTCATCGGTTGATTATAGGATTCCGGAAGCAGTAAGCTAGGTAGTTATGGAGGACCGTTGGTATGTGGTTATTATGCTTTTATGAATTACAGTAATTCGTTCCTCATGGCATGGGTCATGGGATGTAAGATGGTTTGTCATATGAAATAATGCCATTTGGCATGATTTCTTCTTCAACACACGCAAAATAAGCATCTGTAATTATATTTCAAGGTTTGTGTGTATTTTTAAACCAAGTATAAATAATTTTAAAGAGTAAATTACGCTTTAGGTTCATGTGTTTTTAAGGTTTCAATCCAATAATTTATTTATTACGTTTACAGTCCAATAGTTACAAGAATACAAAATGTTAAATAACTATATTTAAATACAAAGTTACCAAAAAAAAACATACAACACAATAGGCATACCTCAAGATCCCACTCTAAGCAGTTTATTTCCTTCATGGGAGCTTCTTTAAGTGGCGGTGGTGATTTAATTTTAACCTTGGACTAACTGGGGTAATTGGTGAGGAGATTGGATGAAAAGGTTAGATGAAAACGAACTATATTTCAAACAAGTGTCAGTTTTTACTTTTCTTTTCTTTTAGTTTTATGGGCGACTCAAAACTAAAATGTAATAGTCATATCCTTCATATCTTCATTACACTTCCTTTTATGCTCATTTAACTCAAGTTGTTTTAAAACCTACAAAATAAAATAATAAATCGAAACCGTAACACATTATGTAATAGTCAGACACGGTTATGTCATATGTGGACATGCCCATGTCAACTAGGAGGCCATGGTATTATCGTAAACCAAACAAGCTGTTTCATCACTAATTTGGTCAACAAGATGCTACTGCATCGGGTTGGGACACAACATGTTTTGTTTGCAACTTGAATATGGACAAAAGAGACCTATTTGAGTTTGGGCATGATTTTTTGGGTCTAACCTATCCATTATGACCGAAATCGCATACGAAAGCCAAGAGAAGGGTTGATGATCTCTCTAGTTAAAATATCTCTCTCAAGAACTCTCTCTCTCTAACAAGGAAGCTTGATTTGTTGTTGTATGGAAGGTTTTAGAGTTCCAGAGGTTAGAACAACATCAAAGGATCGTAGTGGTAGCGGTTGATCATCAATAAAGTACGTTGGGAAGTTTCTTGAAATCTAGCCACATCAAATTTGAGTTAAAATGGGTAAGCCTCTAATATATTGGAATTAAGTTCAAGTTAGTTTATACATTGATTGGAATATTAGGTTTTTAGATCAAACCCAACAATTTAGAGATGATAATTGATAACCAACATGCAATGCGTTGCACTTGGTCAATTGAGATTTACAAGTTTACAACAAATGAAACAAGACACAACTAACTGGATCCGGATCATTGCGTGTTAAATTGGAAAGTTGGTTTTTGGGCTTGACACTCTCACACTCATATGATCGTGTCAGCCCAGACACAACCGTGTTAGGATATATGATGATAAAAATTGATTCCAATTTGATTTGAAGCCATCTGGCGTTAATTAGATAACCCTAGTCTAGGTTCACATAGTTCGCTTAGACAATACTTTGTTGTTGGTTGATTTAATTAGGGTTACACACTTGTTGATTGCATTAAACCTGGATTGATTGGATTGATTGAGTCTGTGACCCATTTTTTTGTTAAATTGTTTTGACGCTGTAATTGAGCTTTAAACTAGTTTGGATTGATAGAATTCTTCTAAGTGTGTTGCTAGCTAAATTGAATACTTGTGTAGCATTGCATACGATTTCACTCGGTGGTATTAGTCGCCAGACAAAACATTAAGGTAAGAACTTGATTAGCTCGGAACAATATTTGTAGACGTATTTTAACTTGTGTTACAGAAAACTAATTGTAGGGGTGGAACCTAGGTAGTGCTTGAATAGGAAAGGCTTAGGGGGGTTGTTAATAGTTTTAGCAAGTTTTGAAATGATGAAATTTAACATTGCACGTCCTAATCATGAATACTGCTCTTATTCTGTTAACTTAGTTAAAAAAATATTCAACAATGATTTATTTTGTAAATAAATTAGGAAGAAATTAATAATCGTTTTTGGATACATATGCAACTATGTAAGAAGTAACTGTGATTCAATTTCAGAGTTTTTCCCAATAAAGTCACATATTGAATTTCACATTAAGCTCGTACGGCCGGCCTTTTTCTATTGTTAGGGTTTTTAATTAATAATCGGCTCTAAGTTATAAAAGATTGGTCAAAAGTTTACCTACATTTGCGATATGTTAGTTACTTTCTCTTGTTGGTGTTTTTTTAACTTTAATATCGTAAAGTTTTTAATAACGACGACTTAAAAGAAACTTTAAAATAGTTTAGTCGATTTAAATGTGATTTAAGGGGGAAAAAACTGTTCACCGGGAAAAAGCAACCTCGAGCTCGCAACCCGGTCACAAATTCAAATTAAACCGTGGACCAGAAACTATATTCGACACCCCCATGCACAAATCTGTGGATCAATTATACATAAACACACATAATTATATTATGTCCGTATAATATAATATGATGTATACTAGAGCAATTTGTTCTTAGAGTTGCCTTTAAGAAATTAACTTTACATCTACAAATTTCATACCATTAAATCCCTAAAATAATTGCCCATTAATTGTTAAATTAATAGCTTTATCGTAATTTTCGTCTATATTTTTTAAGCATATGCGGTATCGTATGATTTCATAAGCAGTTCTTTTATGATCAAACCAACAAAAACTGGACATAAATTTAGTCATTAAAAGATCAAAGCATGAAAGTATATGCACCTCTAATGCATTTTCCTTCCATTTTTAAGTTACAAACTGATGATATAAAGAGTTAAATAACAATAAGAATAATAATAATTAAAAATAATGATGATGATAAAAATAATAATAATAATAATAATTAGCATTTAGATGATCTTTGTTTTTGTCTTCAAGATCTTGGTGGCGGGAAAACTTGTGTACCGTCAAAGAATGCACAAAGAGGAGTTGGGTATATGGAAGAAGGGTCAACAATGGTGACAGCTTGATAACTGCTGCTGCTGCTGGTACCCGACGTAATGAGGTTAACGTCCTGATGTTGATTACCAGTGGCGGTAGAACTTTCTCCGACCGCATGGTTGTATTGACCCTGATCGGGACCATGATCATAAAGTACTCCGTTGAAAACATGTCCTCCGACACTAATCGCAGTCTGATACGCATACTGCTCGTTCGTTTCGTCCATTCCGCTCACTCTAACGCGTCGAAACAACGTCGGAGAACTCATTTCCGCCGGAAAATGTAACCCTAGTTCTAAGGAAAGAAGTATACACAAGTTTTTTATGAGTTTTTAGAATTTGTAGTGTTTATTTAAAATTGAACTTGTTTATTTATGATAGGAATAGTAAATTTTAGTGGTTTATGATGACTTAAAGTTCGTAAATCAAACATACAAACTCTAGGTTTTACATGCATGTTGTACTTGTTAACTCTATTTAAATCACTCATAAACCACAAAAATTTAATTTTTACCACTATTTACCCAACTTCATTTTTAAAATCAACACTATACATTCCAAAAACAGTTTTTCAACATAATGAATTGAAGAGATCATACACTTGCACATAATAAAAAAAGTCACTAATTGTTTACCTGAAGAAGTATTACGATGGTTTGTTATAGGATCTCCGACACCACCACCACCATCACCATCACCACCGCGGCTTGAAATCGTCAGACTGAGTTGCTGATTACTGGAGTTGTGACGTTGTTGTTGTCGTTCGCGGCGTTTGGCTGCCGGAACCCAGGTGCTTTTGACGTGGGTTTCGCAGGGGAATCCACGGTTCCGGCAGCAAGTTCTACATCTCATGTGTTGGCAGTCTTTCTTCGCTTTGTTGCCGCAATCTTGACAACTGATTCCACCCTCATCTCCACCGTAATCTCCGCCCATTGTGTAACCCCATTCCCCCATCATCACTTACAATATCTCGGAGATCGATTTTGATCGATATGATTGTACGTTAAGATGTATCATTTACACAGCACTCATCGCCACAGGTATCACTAGTACGTAACTCTTCATCATGTTTGCTATAGCTCAAGATCAAATGCATGGCGATTGGAATGATCAGAACACATTTTAACACTCCGACTTTAATTAGAGGTTAATTGTTCTTCAAATCCATGGAGGATATGAATTAATTAAAGTGGTTTGCTTTGTTGAAGGAGGGAGGGAGATCATGCATCTACTTAAAGGTCTAGCTAGGGTACGTGGTCATTTCAATTGATGGAATATTCCCCAACTTTTTTTTTACTTTTACAAGCACAAACGAGCCAAGCTAGAGCTGGCAACTTGTGTTTGGGTTCGGATTTGTTTGTAAACAAGCAGACTGTAGTTGGTTAGTTTGTAAATGAGTTGAGACGTGCTTGATTTGGTTTATAAATGATTTGAGTTGAGCTAACTGTGTTTGTAAGGAGACAATTTTTTAGCTAGAAATTTTTAAAAGAGCTTCGAGCTGCATTTTTAAGAGAAATACATTTTTAAGAAAACAAACAGACTTTAGCTCTAATGAAATCGTATTTTTGTTTATAAACAAGCAGACTTTAGCTCTAAGCTTATTTATTTAACTAAACACCTAACATATATTTCATTAATCTATTAACATTTCTTAATTATCTCTAAATTTTTTTTAAAAGAATACCAAAAACAATACTTGCATTTGCTACATTTTTAAGAGAAATACATTTTTAAAAAGGTTTCGATTGATAATGTATTGAATATTTTTCAAAAGATAAAGCCACGTAAACATCAAGTATAAAGTGTAATTTATC
The DNA here is from genome assembly GCA_025506515.1 of Flaveria trinervia. Lineage (NCBI taxonomy): Eukaryota > Viridiplantae > Streptophyta > Magnoliopsida > Asterales > Asteraceae > Flaveria > Flaveria trinervia. The sequence continues at coordinate 101,412,385 of CM046452.1, forward strand.
TCTTTTTCTAATGAAATAGTATTTTTGTCAAATGTCTTATAATATAATTGTAATTTATTTTGTGTGTCTGACCTGACCCCAAACAAAAATTCAACATTGAGTTGAGATATAAACGTTTATTCGAAAATTGAAAAAAAACTAACCCCGGAGAAAAAAAAATTTGTGTCCATCCCTGCTAAGAGCTATTTGAAAAAACTATAAACAATACAAGCAAGTTACGTGAATAATTTGTTTTGACACTATCGCTAAATTCCACAAATTTGTTTTGACAAATACTTCCATTGAGCTAATGAACCTATGAGAATTTAGGTAAGGATCTCTTGATGTAGACGGGACTCAGGAAAGCTAAATAATTAATTTAAGACATTGATTGTGTGACAACAAACCCAAAGTAGTTAGTGTTGATACTAGACATAACCTTGACAATATAAAAGAGGGAGGGTGAAAGAGGGCCCAAACTAACATCCGGTTAGCTCAGCCAACTCCTCAACAAATCACCTGATGAATATCTCAACCACATATCTTGTGACGTGTCGTAAACAATATGGCTAACTAACTATAAAAATCAGTATTAACCTAGAGAGTTAAGCATAATATAACACGCCAAGTTATTCGATGATATACCAAATACTTCAAAAATGTTTAAATACAATAACACAATACTCGTTAAAACGTATGTACACTCAAATTCTTACATGCGTTAGCGCAATAAATGTTAGATTGGACTTAACACCAATATGGTTCAATTATTAGGAAAAATTAACTAAGTTTGTTAAAGTTACTTAGTTCCACACAATAGATTGTTATGTGATGAAAACCTTATCAAACTCTTCTTCTAACCACAATAATGTTAGTGTTGGTTCTCATCCACATGCACGTTATATAGTCTAGAGGAATGAAATAGAGGCTTTGGTGGATTGGTCCATTCTATAGAAGGATGAGGACCAATATGAGATAACTAATCATTATAAAGATCTAACAAATTAAGCCTTTAGAAGGGTAACATATCTTACGATTATGTTGGACGCATTTGGCTTCTTTCACATGTGATCTTCTTTTACTCACAAGCTAGGTCATCACGCGCACCTTTATAACATTGACTAATATGATGACCCGACAAGGGAGGGTAACCCACCTTCTAGGGTATCCATCAACCGGTCCCACAATCATCATGGAGAATATGAATCGTAAACATAGATAATGCACTAGGTTTGGCTTTAAACCCTAAGACCTCCACCTTACAGCCCATGTAGATAGGTGATATGTCTTTATTGAGAATGCAACTTGTATGATAAAGCACTTAATTAGTTTTCTCTAATATGATGTTAATAGGAAATAAAATTATCCAAATCTGATATGAACGTCTATTTAACCAGTCTTTTGACGTTTAACGATTTTCTTTCCACTAGTTGCATAGGTATGTACCCAAGGTTGGGACTTGGGAGCACAATCTTGTTATAACAACTATATTACAGTTGGAAATATCATTTATCATTTATTGCAGAAAATTTCATCTCATCAATTAAGTTTTTTATAATATTTGATTATTTTATTAGTATCACTCAAAACTTTTTTTTCTTTTAAAGAAGTTACTTAACTTTCATATATTAAATGCTTAGTCTTGTGAATTTTTCTATAACTACTAATTTATATATTACAATTGGGTGATATAATTAAAAGCTATATCAATTGTGGTCATAGACATGTCTTTTTATATAAAGTATTGGGTTTTCAAAGTTTGTTACTATATATAAAAACAAACAAAATTTACTGTTCAGTATTTTTTTCTTCTCGATATGATCGGTTATTATGCATTCTCGGATTCTTTGTATTTAGTAAATAACAGTCTAACACTCAATATTGTTCAATATATGGTACCTAGTAAAAGATAACCTAATCTATGACGTCAATTATTGTTTCCATAGCCAATTAGCCATAGATGTACTCATAAAAGTGTTTGTTAGGGTATATAATATCTCACATTCTCACATAACTTTGAAAAGAATAAAACATATGAACGGCAATTAAGGAGAATGAATCACCAACAGAATATATTTTGTGTTTTGAAATATTTTCTTCTAATATGTAATATGGGTATTATAAAACACCATTAGCTAGGATAGATGTTAAATGCCAATAAATCACATTTCATATATGAACTATTAATACGTCTCATCGTTAAAAATTTCTTGACATTTTAATGATATATCTAAGCTGGTACGATTAGATTGCCGTGTGTCTTTTTGACATACATATTATAAGCCAGTTTTTGGTTGGTATATACTTTTCCCTTTGTATTGGCAAGATTTAGTAGCCGAAGCCCATTTAGCACTTTGTCCTTCTTGATCCGCAATACTAGCAGCGCCTTTGTTGCCGCCACATGACGTTGAGTCGCCGCAACCACCACAACAGTTGCCACAGCATGCTCGGCACATTTAACAAGATGCAAGGTTGCTTGCATGTGTGGAGACATTGTTGCAAGAGTTTGTCGAGAACTTGTGTGCTTAGAGCCAGTGGCTCGATTGACGTACTAGAGGATCTTATGGAGTGACACGTTCAACTCAAAAATTCAAAAATTGTATGAGCGCGTGTCACTGATATGGATCGTGCCAAAATCAATATTAATTTGTAACTTTTATTACAATAAGAACATGTATATAAATCTTAGGTAGAGCGTAAGTGGATATCCTAGAAAAATGTCATGTGTATTTTAAAGATTTTTGATTTATTAATATAGATTATTATATATGACAAACTTTGTTTTTATATTTTTATACATGCATACATACATACATACATACATACATACATACATACATACATAACATACATACATACATACATATACATACATACATACATACATAACATACATACATACATACATACATACATACACACACATATATATATACACACACACATACATACATATATATAGGAGGGATCCTTAAAAAATCAACATATTTTGAGAAAAATCAAAGTTTTTCTCTAATTATTTATATTTATTATATTCAAAGGGTATTTGAGTAATTTTATACATATTTTATATTTAATTAATGTTAAATCCCTAAGTTTACTCCTCATGATCAACTAATCTGGACAATTCTTGGGAACGACTCATTCAATTCAATTATTCCGTTATTATTGTTTTCTTGATTCGTGTTGTTCTATTGTGGTTTCAAGCTCAAATGTTAGCAAGGAAGATGATGTCATGAAATCAAGGTCAAGGGTTAGCAAATGTTATGGAATCAAGTTGCAGGCTAATGAAGGAGGAAGATGAAACCCACAAAATCCATGAAATCAATTATTTAATTGGTTCACAATGAAATCGATCATGGATTAGTTTATGAGGACATCATCGTTGATGAAGAAACCGACAAAATCGATTGATGCTCTTGCCACCATGGATGGTTACAAAAGGAAGAAGATAAATACATGTTTAACTTGGGTTATATTCGTAACTATGGTTTCGTATATGTAACTTTAGATTAAGGCAAAGCAAGAACAAGAATAATGGAGTGTCAGGTTACATATATGTAACTTTTTTATATTAGGCTTTGGTTTTTTTGTTCATCTTCATCTTCGTTGAGTTACATACGTAAGCATTTTAACATATGGGTGCATATCTATTCATTGTAATTTATAGTGATTTTAATGTCCTTTTTAGTGTTACGTATATGTAAATTATCAAGTTACATATAACTCAGGATATGTATAAATCAAGTTACATATATGTAACCACGTCTATATATGTGCAAATTTCCAAGTTTAATAAAATGTTTTGCACTTGTTTATGTGTTATAACTACATATACGCTAACAAATACGATTGTATATACATAGCAAAATATATCAACGTGAATTACTTAACTGGGTTACATATTGAAACATATTATGCCATAAGTGTGTGATACAATGTTACATATACGTAATACAATTTTACATACTGAAATAAATTGTTATATAACGTGATTACGTATACGTAACTCAACTGGTGTTCAATTGTTTATTTTCTTTTTTCATATATATTCAGTTACTCCAATATAAAAAATAGTAAGATCTAGTATTTAATTTATTATTAAAATGCTGGTAAATAAGAGAGAGATTATATTTTTTTTAATTTGAGAGAGGAGAAAAAGTGATTAATTATAGGGATTGAATTAATTAAATTAGATTTTCCATATAATTTATACATGTGTATTGCCCATATACCCTTATTAAGTTATAATTAAATCATTTAAACCTTATTTAATTACAATCTTGTCATTGTATGATCTCAACCTTATTTAATTACATTTTTGTTTTTTACATTTGAAAAAGTTTTATGTCGATGTTTGTATTGTTCGTTGGATTGCTTACTTAAATTACAAATATTTGTATTATCCGGTTCGTCTGTTACTTAAATTACAAATAGAGTTAACAACTAATGGGATATGTTTATATAATCTTAATGAAAATTAACATACTAGGGGTGGAGTGGACACTAATGCTAGTGCCACAGCTATTACATCACACCAGAAACCCATCAATTAAATATTGTTATGTCAGAGTACACCAAATATCAACACACACAATTCTGGTTGTGACGGTGTTGTTGTGGTGAAGTTAGCCGTTAATCGAGTCAAGTGTTGAAGATATGTCTAAGCGTGTGAAACGGAAAAATATCACGGTATGGACAACCGGAGGTGTGTTGACGCACAGCGCTGGGCCCTGTCTCGGCCCTACTCCTATTCTACGGTATTCAAAAAATAGGCATGTCTTAATGCCTTTGACCTTCCCGTAAGGAATTATATATATATATACACATATATATATACATATGTATATATGAGTGTTCAAATGAAAACCATATATATATATATATATATATATATATATATATATATATATATATATATATATATATATATATATATATATATATATATATATATATATAGGAGTGTTCAAATGAGAACCACCTATTTTGTGAGAACTCTAGAAACCAATCTCAGCCACTCATTTTATCACATACAATTCACATGTCATTTTCCCCTTTTTTGAAAACGTTCATAACTTTTTTTCACGACATCAATTATTCAAAAAAAATTCACCATAAAATTCAGTATTTTTTATTTTCCAACGCCTATCATATTGATATACTTTAAAAAAAATCGTACATCTATTGTTTACTTATATGTAAATCTAGTTATACACATGTGTAGTACTGGATTTACACATGTGTAAATCCGATATTACACCTGTGTACAACGAATTTCATTAAAAAACAAGAATTTTTTTTTATTTTTTATAAAAAAATTTTATGAAAGAGGGAAAGTATAGGAACATTTTTGTGTTTTTATTTTTTTATTTTTTATGTTATTTTTTTATTTATAAATTTTTTAAATATGTTTTTGTTAATTACAATTTTGCCATTGAGAACTAGTGGTTGAGATTGGTTTCTAGAGTTCTCACAAAAAAAGATGGTTCTCATTTGAACCCTCCCCTATATATATATATATATATATAGTTTTGAGAAAACTAAGAAAAACAAACCCAACCAATCATAATTTTTCATTACTTATTTATATTTATTATTTTTAAAGGGTGTTTTAGTAATTTGATATACAATATATTTACAGTAAATATCCATAAGTGATTAAAATTCCATCTTTTTTTCTCTAATTAAACAAAGTAAAGCAATTTTAGTTTTTAAAAAACTAACTCATCGATCACATAGATTCTTAACATATTCGAGTATTAGTTGTTTCTACATAACCTATTTGAATAAATCGATTTTAATAGAAGAAACTGATAATGAAATTTAGCAAGGGAAGAGATTGTCATGAAATCAAGTTCAAAACTTAGTAATGACGATGAAATCAAGTTGAAGGCTAGCAAAAGAAAGAAGAGGAAATCACCAAAATCAAGTTAGAGGGTAGCGAAAGAAAAAAGATGAAACAAAGATGAAACAAAGATGAAAAAATAAAGCGAAGAACTCAAAGAAGATGATATCAAAATAAAGATACCCAGTGATGAAAATAATGACAAAATGCTAGGGTTACGTATACGTATCAGTAAGTATAGATACCACAGCCGAAGATGATGGAAGAATGTCAAGGTTACGTATACGTATCAGTTGAGTATTATTAATGAACTCAATGACTATATCTAAGAGTTGAGTAGTGATGATGGACTCAATAAAGCGAAAAAGGAAATAAAGATAATGTCAAACAAAGATAAATAATGATGAAGAAGATGATAGAACGCCACAGATACGTATACATAACTATTAAGTATTGATAATGAACTCAATGACTATATCCAATAATAGAGTAATGATGATGTACTATGCTGAACTCAATACAAAATATGAAGTATAAGCTTAATATAGTCTATACCCAAAGATGATATTGTACTCGGTTACTTGGTGTGAAGATGATGAATTTCAAGAAGATGATGATAAACAGGTTTCACTTAAGGTTTTTGTGTGTATTTCTTGTTATTTACATATATGAGAACACTATTTAAAAATACATAATCACTTGTTTACATATGTATAAACCTAGGTTTGCATGTATTAAAATTTAGTTTGGTCTATGGTTATGTGTTATGATTTTGATTCTGGGTCTTACATCATATTACATATTTGTAATAGATATCAGTTAGATATATTTGTTTTTGGCTTCTTATTATTCTTTTTTATAGTGTATCACTTACATATATATAAACAAGTTTACTTACACTCAAACATACATATGAAAATGATTACATAACAAGAGCACATACGTCAGCATGCCTACATATACGTAATCATATATGTAGATGTGCTTAAATCTATGTAGGAATATATGTGGAACATGTTTACATATACGTAAACACGTTTGTATATACACAAACATATATATGTAAACTTGGTTACGTATACGTAAGCATGTATATAGTTACAAAAAAGAATGAAAAAAATATTTTCATTCTTTTAATTTAATTTGAGTTTGTGTTAAAGTTAATTTATTTGATTTTAAATATGTTTGTTTTTGTGTTTAACTTTGTAGAGAGAGAGAGTAAAAGAGATTTAAGGGATTTAAGTTGTTTCTAAAATAAATAAAAAACTATAATATACCCAATCTATCCTTTCATCATTTAAGTAAATTAATTATCTATTAGATATTTATAAATTTGTCATTGATAGATTGATCAATGGTTTAAAACTAGTATATTATATATATATATATATATATATATATATATATATATATATATATATATATTTGAACGGCAATTATTAACTATATTTATTTTAATTGTAATAGTTTTTCATAGGGTGGTTTTATTTGGACACCCACCAATTTTAAATCAACACCCCTTCACCCTATACGCCGCGTATGGGTCCATACGCGGCGTATAGGGTCGCGAAAATATTCCCTATACGATGCGTATGGGTCCATACGCGGCGTATAAGGTATATTTTGACAAGACCCTGACAAGACCCGTGTCACACGTGTGTCGATGAGGCTATACGCCGCGTATGGACCCATACGCGGCGTATAATTTTCCCAAATTTTCCTGCAATATTTCTATGTATTGTGAAGGGAGTATACGCCGCTTATGGGTTAGTACGTATAAAAATTTATGTCGGCTTTATTTTGTACCTTAAGGTTGACACTTTGCGTATAAGTTATATTTTGTAACATATTAATCGATAATTTTAAATCTTAGTTAACAAATAAAACATATAAAACAAAACAAACATTAAATGATAATATAAATAAATAATGAAGTTTTTAAATACATAACAAAATAAAAGTACAATTAACAAAATAAAACTACGGTGAATCTAGGTAATATCGAGGCGGTGGCAAGTCTGGAGGATCAAGACCAGCAGCACGGGCTCGTGCAATCTCAAGCTGAACGTGCCAATCCATAAGATCCTCAACTCGATTGAGGCGACGACACTGATCCCGTAATCTCGTATTAATCTCCTGCATAAATGTCTCAATACGTGCAGGCACCCTTACATCTCTATAAATATGCCGAGGGAACTGTGGCTGAGGAGGCGGCTGGTCGTGTGGCGGCTGAACATGCGGAATATGCTCCTGCTGCTGGTGTGGATGGTCATCGCCGACCTGCTGAACAGGTGTAGGATGCTAGATCTCACCGGGTCGAAGAGAGAACCGTATGCCACCCAGAAACTGGCGTATAATACGCATGCCGTATAACATACGACAATCTAATCTCACCGGCTCGATTGGAGGAGATACGTTAGCAGCATGGCGAGGAAGATAACCAAGACAACACGCAATCATCGTAATGTATGCGCCGCCATACACCGCTCCTCGCTCCTGGCGATGATAATATGAAGCGTAATACTCAGCTAAACATCTCGCCGGGTTGCACCTGGTCCCCGTAAGCAAACAATATAGGTAAAATAAGTCGGGAATGGTACACCACTCCCGACTCTTACCAGTCATCGTTCGTAAAACTTGCTTTACAGTATTTCGCGATATTCTCATTAATATACCACCTGCATAAATACTTTGAAGCATTCGGAAATACTTTAACACATGCGTTTATTAAAGCAAGATCTCTGTCTGTTATTATGACTTGCGACTCCATACACCTGTTTAACGTATCATTCAATCTATTTAGCACCCACTCAAAATTATCTTCTCGTTCTTTACTAATAAATGCATGAGCAACACAAAATATCTTGTGTGTCGAAGTCACACCAACAATCTGAACAAACGGAAGTTTGTACATATTTGTTTTATACGTCGCGTCTATCATCAGCACGTGCGGGAATGCACGACAAGTGTCATATGATTTTGGATGAAAAAAAATATATCTTCTACGGTATTTGTATCGGGATCTTCTCGGATGTAATAAACATACCTTTTAGAAGATAAAAGGTTTTCTAAAACTTGCATTGGTGTTTCACCGACTTTCTTTTCACTTCTTATCTTATATTGAGCGTTGTATACGTCTCTGGTTATGGATGCATTCTTTGGATTTTGCTTTTTCAAAGCTGATAAGATGTTACGAGGCTCCATGTTCTGATCGGTGAGTTGTTCCACCAAATTGAATTCGTTTTAAGAAAACCTTCTTACAAATAGGTGCCCCTCCATATGTTGAGCGGGATCATGGTTATGTTCGTCATTTCTCACCTCTAATTTCCACGAACGACGTTTGTTGTCGTATATCCCCACTAATTTAAAAGGACATCCGATTTTTTTGCTACCAGATCGTCTAATTATTGCTTTACTTTTGTGTTCACTACCACGATCACAAATAAGCCACACCTTTACAACCTGGCCTTCCTTTTTCTTCGATCTTCATGTAATAATAACATAACCATTATCACGTCCCCTATTAACAACTCAACAGACTAGCTCATCGAGTGATAAAAATTCTTGATATGTTTCAAACGATATTTTCGTGTTTTGATTTTCAGCACTCGAGAGAAAGTTTATATTCTGTTGCGGATCATAACTTGATTCTCGGCCAAACTCGAACTCATCATCGGGAACATAAGGTTGGTTTAAATCTGGCAATTCATAAGCAGATTGAACGTACGAATCATCTTGATTACTATCTGCCACGTACGAAACGCTTGAATATTCACCAAACAAATACTTATCATCCCAAAACGACATAACGAACGAAGAATGTTAGATCACTTCAAATTCAACCGTGCTATACGTTCTGTGGCAGCCCTATAAGACAAATGAGATTTTTTAAGAAAATAGAGTTTTGTGGTTTAACTATTTCTTCAAAATAATATTTTTTCTCTAAAACTATAACTCTTATTTCTTTTATATACATACTTACGTACACATAAATGTATTGATTACTTAATAATCATTTCAACTAACTCGGGTTCCACGATACTAGTCGGTTATGATAAAAAAACTTAAAATTTATTTAAGTTTACCGTAACCGACTAGCACCGATGGAACCCGAGTTAGTTGAAATGATTTTTTAAGTATGCAATTCAAATATATGTATATATGTATGCAAATACTTAATGAAATAAGAATCAAATGTTTACCGAGTAATTATGTGACAGAAGAAAATGTTGAACCACGTAACGCTAATTTTCTTCAATTAAGATCAAACGTTTCCTTTGTAACAAACGAAATATGAACGCATTCGTTTCATATTCGATGCCTTTATATATCATCGAAAGAATCTTAAGTCGCGTCAGTATAATTCGAAATAAAGCCTATAGGCCGCGTATGGGCCCATACGCGGCGTATAGGCTTCAGTCAAATCAGTCATTCAGCGGGTCTATACGCCGCGTATGGGCCCGTACGCGGCGTATAGACATAGGTCGTATGGGTGTGGGACGCATCTCCACCGACACCTATACGCCGCGTATGGATCCATACGCAGCGGATAGGAGTGGGTGGAGATGCGTCCCACACCCATACGACCCATGTCTATACGCCGCGTATGGGTCCATACGCGGCGTATAGACCCGCTGAATGACTGATTTGACTTCGCCAGTTTTGTCTTCTCAAAAGCCTATACGTCGCGTATGGGTCCATATGCGGCGTATAGACTCACTGATGTGACGTGAAATTCTTGACATTTATGATTGGGACCTATACGCCGCATATGGACCCATACCCAACGTATAAATGAGTGTTGATTTAAATTTGAGTGTGTCTCTTTATTGGAACCCTTTTTCATATCACATCCAAACACTCATTTAATGAAACTTTGATTGGTGGTGCACATGGAAATGTCCTACGTGCAATGATGCGTGGTTTTCAAAACGTGACATATGCATGCCACCATGCAATATAATAAATAATAATCCTATATTCAACACAATAATTTTTTTATCAGTAACAGTTTACAGTTTTCATACATAGCTAAATCTGTTGTAAGATCTATAAATTAAGTATTGTTGGGAATTGAACTTCGATGATAGATAATTAAGCAGATTAAGCAATTATTAACTGATAGTTTTTAAAACTAGATGACATGTTACATAACATGTTTCACATTAGTACCGACCTAACTAAACGATTTCACGTGTATGCATAATTAAATAAATTTAAATAACTAGAACATATCAAACTATATTGATTTTCTACTATGTAGAAAGTAATTTTAATATTTTTTAATACTAATTGATGAGTGTCCAATCAGTATTATACCCTGTTGTTTACAAGATAATCGATTTTATTTGAGAAGATGGCGACACTTGTACTATATATTGAACAGACGTATGGTTTGGGACTACGATGAGATGACAATTCTTGCAACCTAGTAATCTCATAATTCCTACCTTTTACTTTTACACACCATTGTCCAAGCCCTCGGACAAATTACTTGTCCCTCTAAATTATATATTTTTTGTCATTAAAACAAATAAGAAGTCAGATAATTATCATTCTATCGGTATAAATTAAATAATAAAACTTATATAGTTGACTAGGTTAGAACTGCGTATATTATAGGATTTTAATAAGTAAATTATTAAATATTTATTAACGAAGAGTTACAAACTATAAACCATTATATATAAGATATGAGATATATATTGATTAGCTTGATAAAACATTTTTTATTTTTAAAATTTTCATTTTAATAAATAATTGCTTGAAAAATATTTGTTTTTTTTATCAATATCTCGTTGTTTAAAATTGCAGGTTTGTCTTGAAAATAATGTTTTGACATAAAACTTTTACTTTTTAAAAAGATTAATTTTAAATTATTTTATAATTTCAAAAAGTTTTGTTGTTTTGAAAAAAAATCATAAGTTTAGACAATTTTGATTTTGAAAATATGTATTTTTAATCAAAATACTTTAATAAAAAATATCCTTTAAAAATTATTGATTAAAAAGTACTTGTATATATAATATAGAGCGAGAAAGCTACTTTGACTTTTTAAATGGAGTAATTAATTTAGACAGAAAAATAAATGAAAAAATAACCGTAAAATATCATGTGTCAAAAAATATAAATAATTATTAGGATTGATTGTGAACTTGTTGGGAGTCGTTTTCTTCTCTCCCTTAATCTGTAAACCATAAACAACTAAATATCATTATGATTACTTTAAATAACGTATTACAACCAACCACCACTAAGAACATTTGTGACACGAGTATCCACATGCCTTTGGTTTTAACATGGATGATGGGTAGGGGTGAGAGAGGTGAGAGGAAGAGAGACGTTCATCTAAAAAAAGACACTAGCAAAGTATGAAAAATAGAGTGAAAAGATAGGAGAGAGAAATGGAAAGTGGATGTCAAAGAGAATGAATGGTTGATGCAACGATATCCAACCCGTTCTAATGAAGTTTTAAGAGTAATTCACCTCTCAGTTCTCATAGTTCATAACCCTATTTTGCTCAATAATTAACTAAAGAGTCTACCATAAAAATTTTCTTAAATCATTTATGTTTAAGGTTATGTTAAACATATCCCTCTTATTGTTTCTTAAAATTGTCAAATCAATAAATTTCTTTACCTTCACCTTTAATGATGAAATTAATTTTTTAGGGGGTAGAGCGAGAAATCAAACACATTTCAGTTATCCGTTATACTCTCGTGTGCAAGTGCGCGTGAGTGATATGTCAAGGACATGAGACATGGAACACCGCCCGCTTAGGCGTGAGAGGGATGCGTGTGACCCTTCCCGAGCATAATTACCCCATTGTCTCAGTTAAAACCACTATGATTATGCCACATGATCTTCATTAATGTTTTAAACATAAACCATAACACAACAACCTTAGTATCCTTAATTTTTCAACTTTATACGTTCAAATTTAAACGACGTAGGTAAAAAGATAAACTAATTTAATCTAAAACTTCGTAACACCCTTAGATACGACATTCTTTATCAACATTTTATTACCTTATTAACTCAAAAACAATTATATTATTGGTCAACGAATCACAATAATGTTTGAAACAAAAGAGTAACACTATTCATAAATAGCCTTTCACCCCCTCTTACTCTTTTCACGTTTACGGTAACACGTACTTCCCTTTTCTGGAAACAATTCCTCATAACTTTCTTCTTGTTTCCCTTTATTCTTCTTACACAAATTCAAACACACAACATTTGATCATCTTCATTTCATATACACCACAAACTCTATCTTCCATTACTGATTGTCATCATCATCTTCTTCATCAGATCGAAGCTACCACCAACACACTGATCAACAAACCCTAAGCATTTGGTGTGAAAATGGCACGGGGAAAGATCCAGATCAAGAAGATCGAGAACTCCACCAACAGGCAGGTGACGTATTCGAAGAGAAGAAACGGATTGTTCAAGAAGGCGAATGAACTCACGGTGCTGTGCGATGCTAAAGTCTCCATTATCATGGTGTCTTGCACTGAGAAGCTTCATGAGTACATAAGCCCTTCCGTTACGTACGTGTTAGAAACCCTAGGTTGATTTGGGTTTACGTAATTTGCTTGTACGATTCGTTGTGATTTTGATGGTGTTTGTTGACAGGACGAAGCAGTTCTTCGATCAGTATCAGAAAGCATCTGGAATTGATCTTTGGAGCTCCCATTACGAGGTTAATTATTAGTTTGTTGTTATTATTTACTCCTGCTGCTAGGGTTACAGATTGTTTCTACTGGATAACACACACAAACACACATGAACGGAGCGAATTGCTTTCAGTACAACCATCTATCCATCGTAGTTATTGTTAAGTTATTACTATTTTTGCAACTAAATGTTAAAGCATTTACACATAAAACTCGTGAATATGCTTCTATCCTCTTAGTAAATGAACTTATTCATGTCTCTGCAATTTGTTTATCTTTTCCTGAAGAATGTCAAGTCTTAATATAGATGATCTACACACGTAAGAGAAAGTTTCTATAGTGAAGTGACTAAATACCATAGGGTATGTGGCCTAGAGGTGTGTAAGAAGGTGTCTCTATACTTGATGGTTCAATCGTAATGATAGATGATAGAAAATAGATGCAGATTTAGGAGTATGATTAGAGAGTGTATGAGTTAGATGTTCTAAAAAATTAAAATTTAAATGACTGAATAACATAGAAGTAGATATATCATCTAGAATTTGAAGATCCAAATACCACTTCTTAACTAAGACTGAAAATATAGATTATAAGACAATTAGTTTAGCATATTCCCTAATTACTTGCTATTGTTTAATTGATACAGAAAATGCAAGAGGAACTGAGGCAGCTGAAAGAAGTGAACACAAATCTTAGAAGGCAAATCAGGTAGGATGAAATGGGGTGTTCATGAACCATTGAAATCTATAGAAGCAAGTTGGTTGGTTTAGCCTATTTGAAATATATAAGTTTTGGTTTGCGCGTGGTTTAAACTTTAACCGTCTGTTTTATGGTCTAGTCTGAAATTTTGAACATGAAACCACACATTTTACATTTATTATTTTTTATTTTTATTACAAAATTATGCTTTTAAAAGTGAAAGAAGTTTGTTTAAACCACCAAATGTTAAATCAAACAGTCAAATCATCAAACCAATTATCCAGTTTGGTTTATCCAAATCGTAGTTATTGGTTTGGACTAGAATTTCACTAACACCGATGGGAGGAAATATCTGTATACACACACGCATACTAATTAAGCATTTCCTTTTTGTAACACTTTTTACAGTTATTTTTTTTCATTAATTGACTAATTTATGGTGATTGGACTGGGAATAGGCAAAGGTTTGGTGATTGCTTGGAAAATTTAGGGTTTGAAGAATTGCTTGATCTTGAGAAGGAGTCACAGGAGGCTGTATACATCATTCGTGAACGCAAGGTCACTAATTTCTTTATTTTATTTTAGTCATTGCCTTTTTGTGTATATATTTTTTATCATATGATTTGTTTCAGTGTTCAAGATTGATTTTTTATAGGCCTCCCAATAATTTCTTAGTAACAAGTTTATAAAGACTCAATTTTAAGAAACGTTCTTATTTGCAAAGTGACCTCAAATATATGATTTACTTTTTCGTTTACACCAACTAAATGTTCACGTGTAGAATTTGTGACATAAGGACTCGTAATAAAGGAATTAGCATTGTAACTATTAGTGGCCGTAAAATAGCTTTTTATAGCAGTGTGAAGGTGATATTGTAGTTTTTTGAACAAACATGCAGCTCAAAGTGATCGGAAATAAGCTGGAGACATGCAAGAAGAAGGTAACTTTGTACACAATATCATGAATACTTTTGATTCACAGTTGTTAAAAAAACCGTTTTAAAATCATGCATTTTTATTCTTTCTTTCAGGTGAGGAGTGCTCAAGATGTATACAAAAAGCTTATGCACGAATTTGTAAGCCCTCATAATTAACTTCAACTCTTTCAAGTGTAGGAACAATATTTGCTCTCTAAAATCACCAGAAACAAAAAGTTCACATCTGTTGTAAGTTGTAACATTATATTTCACAGACTTCAGTTATACAATGAACCGATAAATTTTGTAGGATATAAGAGGAGAGGATCCACAATACGGGATGATAGAAGATGCAGGAGAGTATGACGCCTTGTATGGATACCCACCGCATGTTGCTGCTGCACCGCGCATCCTCACTCTACGGTTGCAGCCTAATCATTCAAATGATCTTCATGCTGCTGCATCAGACCTAACCACCTATGCCTTGCTTGGCTAGCTAGCTAATATGTACCAGACATATCCTACAAATGGTTTGAAAGACCTTATTTAGTTGTATCCCAACACTCCTGCACTTTAATTTTCTGTATGGTGACTGATAATGTGTGTAGTTAATACTCAAGTAATTGCTGGTGTTTGCTATTTTACTTTTGAGTAATCATCAACTCGATTTGACTTGACTAAGTAGGCTTAAAAATACCTTCAACATTTGGACTAGCGAGAGACATGGTATGAACTCAAAAACGGATAGTGATCAATTACTATCCGGCGTTCACAATCCAATTTGACTAGTTTTAATAAAAGTTCCGGGTTGAACCATCAACAACGTTTAGAATAATAAATAGCTATTATTATATATAAATATATGATAAACAATAATTAAATAATATTATAATGATATATATAAAATATACAATAAAAATTTTGTGACAATCAAGCTCGAGCTTTATAAATAAAAATTAAAATGAGCTTAACTCGAATTCTCTTAAGTCAAAACAAACAGAGCTCGAACCTATACAAACTCGAGTTCATCTCGTTTCATCCCTGTTATTATCATCATAAAAAGGGTATTGGGAATTTGGGCACCCAAGTACGGAACCGCCCAAAGAGTCTTGACATGGGCTTGAAACCAAGATTGTTTTTGATAAAAGGTGTGAGGCCCAATATTGGAGTGCGAGGCCCAATTCATTACCCTAAAACCCTAAATATACAGGCAAAAATCTTGTTCCAATCTTCTGCAAATTCCATCTCAAACAATGGGGAAGAAGAAGAAATTCATCGACAAGAAGAAAGCAGCAACTTTCCAATTAATCTCTCGTGATTCCTCCGACCCCAATTACTCCGAAGGTCCCTCCGGTGACCGAGTATTCGTTAGGGTTGACGGCAACTCAGAGAAAGCCTTTTTCGACGAGCATGCCGGTGACCTGAATGATGACGATAACCCTAACGGAATATTCGATGATGCTCCTGAGGATTACAGTGGTGACGAATTCGGCGGTCGTGATGAGAGCTTTGAGAGGCAGACGACGGCGGGACGGTTGGCCGGAGGATCTTCGTTGCCTGATCATGTGAGGAGAGAGATATTGGAGTTAGGGTTTCCTGATGATGGATATAATTATTTGACTCATTTGAGGGAAATTAGGAACACTGGAGGTGGTTCGTCGTTTTATCAGAACCCTAAAGCGAGATTAGATCAGCTGCCTCGTGATGTAAAGGTTAGTTTCATTATTTCATCTTCTGTACTTGATTGTTAATTACTACTCTTTGATTTTAAAATACAAGTAGTTTATATATGAAGTGATACATAGCTGAAACATGATCATAAGCACAAGAGTCTCTATAACTTAGAAGATAAGTAATAGTCTAGAACCATAATTCCGAAAGTAATACAAGTTCGAGTTCATAAGCAATTTTGTGCTTTTGATGATAGACTATGTAAGATGTTCGAAAGTAAAACAGTTACTATTTCTTGTAAACAAAACTAATTGTCACTCGTAATGGGCTGATTTTGGTTACCCCGGTATAGTAAACTAGGGTTGTGTAGAATTTGATCAGGACATGAACCAAGTGTTCGTTCTGGTTTGAAACCTGATCGAACCAGTTGAAACTGAACCACTCAATTATTATTTATTTTAAACTACTTCTTGATTATGAAAACAACTGCAAGACAAAACGATAGCAGCAGTTAGAAAACAAGACACATGACTACACTGTACCGCGGTTATCTCGACTGCAATTGCTCACCATTCTTTGGCTGCTTATGTTCGTACTTCTTCCATGGTTGAATGTTCCTCGGCTATATTCTGCAAAACTGATTTTGCACCGCCCTATCCAAGGGACCATGATTCTGCACAGCTGTAAAAATGATCCTGCACACTATCCAAGCATTCATTGCCAAGTTGCTGTAACCTTGACGTTTTTCCATTTGTACATGCCAAAAACTAGTTTGGATTCTTGAGATCACTTAATATTCCATCTTCAAGTTTACTGTGCTATCAACTTAAATTGATTTCTTGACTATGAATTTTACTTGCACAAGTCAATATATATTCTTGACCATTCTGTAGTTTTGGATGGCCTTTGTTTTATTGATGAAGCATGTCTTTTTCTGATATTTTGGTATATAGAATTAATGTAACTTCACCTTGATTTTTGTTATATTTAGGCATATGATGCATCTAGAATCGAAGTTTCTATGGCGAATGATGAGGACTCTTACAAGAATTCAATCTATGGTGTTGCGGTTAAAACTGTTCCTGTGAGAATTCAGAAAGCAATTGATCCTGAAGTGGCTGCATTGCTAGATGATAGTGATCAATCTCGTTTTGGTTCAGATGTTGAAGACTTGGAAGAAGATTTTGTCATAAATGCAAATCTTCCAGATGAATCAGAAGTTGTTGAACTCGATAAAAAGTTAACTTTAACAGAAGAATCAAATGCAAACATCAAAGATGATGACTATAATACAAAGCACTCACAACATAACATTGTTCACAATATTGTTAGTTCTGAAACTTTGGTTGGTGCAAAGCCTAGAGAGCGTCGTCCTTTGGATGAACAGTTTGATCTGGTTAGATTTTCTTGCTGTAATGTCTTATTTTATCACTTTATGTATGGTATCTAAAATTGTTGACTAAAATTAGTTTTTCACAGCTTGAACTTCAGGAATATGGTACAGATAGTGAATCTGATTATGATGATGTTGCATCTGAAGATTACGAGTGTCATGACTCTCTTGCAGAAAAGCTAAATCACGTTCCTACAGAAATAGACGGAAATTATAAAATTCTTTCAAATGACAAAAATATAGAAGAAGAGCCCATTTCACTAGAAACTGCTGCTGATCTGAGACCTCGATGTATGCAATATGCAGAACAGTATGAAAATGAACCTGACGATGACAAAGAAGACGTGTTTCTAGAAGAAAGCAGTGATGAATCTGAAGGCTGGGATTGTGAGACTATTATAACCACTTACTCAAATCTTGATAACCACCCTGGGAAGATCGAAGCTCCAGGGGGAAGAAGAAAAAAGAAGTTGACAGAAACTGTCAATAAGGCCTTCAATAACCCAACTCATGTAATTGCTCTTAAAGGAAAAGAAAAGCTCCCAATTGACTTTTTGCCTCACAGTAGGACATCTACTACAGATGTTGTGAAGGATAAGAGTAAACCAAAGAATGTGCCACATCCAAGGAAGAAACTTGGTCAAGAATCGAAGGAAGAAAAGAAAGAGCGAAAGGTATATGTTTTTATTACAATCTTTATTTGTTACCTCTATGTATTGCTCATGATAGATTTTTTAATTCATGTGAGATTGTTTGATTATTAAAAATTGGTCAACAACTTGGTGCAGGCTGCTGTGAAGGAGGAGAAACGAGAGGCAAGGCGTGCTAAAAAGGAGTTAAAGGGGTTATACAAGGGTGAAGCTCAACAAGCTCAGAAAGTTGCTGCTTTTACTGGTCCTTCTTCCATTCATCTTATGTAAGATGTATGCCATTTTTCACATTTGTCATCTGTAATTTTAATTTTGTACTAGTTATTAGAACATGACTGTGATAAGAATATGAACAGTGAACAGGACGTGTGTTGCAAGCAAAGTCTAAATATTTATCTGGAAACAAATGCATTAATAGAGTATACATTTTTTTTATTACCTATATATGATTGATTTGTTTTTTAAGATCCGGCCCCCTTACCCATTTTCTCCAAGCAGAGGCTTCTTACGAGTCTACTTTCATCTAAGGATGTTTAACCGTAGAGTTCTCTCATAATACGTGGTCAATATATTCAAAATACATTAGTCGTACTTAAGGTTAGACGTTTCTTATGAGTCCATTTCTTCTGATCTGAGAGTTGCCAAAGATGTGTGTATGTACGTTACTTCAAGATTAAGCTAGCAGATCAATATCATCCATGGGTTCATCTTGATGAAAACTGCTAATAAGGTGTGCTAAAGGGTGGAACGCAGTCTATTTTTTACTGGACCTGTGAGAACTCTGCCTCAGAAATTGGTACTGGTTCGCAGTCTATTTTTGTAAGGTAACAATGATTATGACGAGTAAAGTGATCTATAGAATTGAACCTACAAAGTCTTGTTTGTCGGTATCCCTAATTAACGATAAAACCATTCCAAAATTATGTAACAAGAAATTTTCCTCTTGATTCGATTCTTATTCCAGCAAACATTGACCCGCTACCCATAAACAATCACTAATGATATGTTAAACAATGGTGCTTACCAATTAAATAGTGAGTATCAATCATACAATGATGTGTGACAAGCCCATTATTTTAAATGACCAACCAAGTAGATGATCATGCCAACCACCATGTTTGATTTCTTTACAACTTTGTGGTAAATCATGCAATGAAAGCTGTACAATCCCCACCAAGAAGTCAACAAGACTAATTTTAAATGCCACAAACCAAACCAAACCCACCAAACAGATCCTTATTATAATATAATATGCTTTATATGTTTAATTAATAATCTCTCTTTTTCTTGGCCATATTGAAATTCTCATACTTTTACAACTTGCATTAAAAATTGAACTTCATCTAGACTACACTTTCATCTGCAATATGTCCTTTATTCATTTGGACCAACGAAACATTTACAATATACAAATTTACCATGTCACCAAATGTCCTATTTTTAGAAGGAATTGACACCACATAAAGACAAACCCTTACCCATCTTAACCCAGCCTGTTATAGAAACTTTTATTGGGTCTACAAGGAGAAATAATAAATATTAAGGATTGCTTAACAAAGAATTCAGGATTTATTATACAAGTGACATTAGAGCATTATGGACACATTCCAGAGTAATATCACACACCAAACAACTAAAAGAATAATATATAGGGGCTTTTACAAATTAGTCTGTATTGGTACCTGATGAGCTTTTACTAAACCACAAACACTTATCTTTCACTGCATCACTCTCTTTTGCATACTCTTTGAACCGATACTCTTCGTTTTTGAAACTTGGGGGCACTTTTCCTTCACTGTAACACTGACTACAGAGACTAAAGTGTGATTTCATTTCTTTAAACCGGGATCCGATGATCGGGTACCGACAGACGCTACACGATTGTTTACCATGACGATTCCTATCGCAGGTTTCAAGCTTTAAAAGGGTTGACATTATGCCGAAACCCCAATCAGGATCATCAAACATAGCAACAAACTCGGTATATGACACCATTGAAGTGTCGATTTCTCCATGCATCTCCAGCAGTTCACTTGCACCTTGTGTAGGAATGTAGATCGCACGCAATAACTCTATATAACGTAAAGCATCGATCTTTTTTATCTGCCCACTAACCCCTTGTTCTTGAACGACTCGCCATAGAAGAGAATCAAATGCTACCCGTTTTCGTTTATCTGGTGTACCACCACATATAGGAGCTAGAATCGCAAAAAACATACCCAAATCAACCCGACCCGATTCTGATTCATCTAACACCGTGAGGATTTTGAGATTAATTGCCTTCACGGCTCCTACAAAGGTTTCGGGCTTTAAGAAACTAAGCAACCGTCGAAGAACAACCTCTAAAGATGCCTTACGTATAGATTTTTCTGGCAGCCCATTGCCTGAATATGACAATGGAGTATCGTTTTCGTTCATTTCCTTCTTTAACAGGTCAACGTCGCAACGGGTCAACCTTGTGGTTCTTTGAAAACCTCTGATGTTAAGAGCCGTAGCAAGTTCTTGCCTCAATGTTGTCTTTTCACCAACGGTTTTAAACCTCGAAGGTTCCACAACAACAAACGCAACATCCCCGTTCCCGTTGCCCTTTCCTTGCATTTTCTTCTTATGAAGCTGCTTCAAGTGAGAAATGGCATCATACAGTTCAATCCTGTTTGTCATTTTCAGTGCTTCTTTCAAAGCCTTCTTAGCCTCTTCCGTTTCACCAGCACCCAACAACGACACCCCCTTATTAAGCTGAGCCCGCCAATGGTTAGGCCAGACACCTAACACCCTCGTGTACACTTCTGAAGCCCGTTGGTACCGGCCCATATCCATATAAAGACCACCAAGATTATACAAAGCGTCAACATGACCAGGTTTCAAATCAATAGCCTTTTGAAACTCCTTAATAGCATTCTCATCATCACCAATCGCGTGTAAAGCAGAAGCTAAATCACAATGCGCGTCTGCATAATCGTTTTTCATGTAAATCGCTTCTTCTAAGGCTTTCACCGCCGCCTTATACTCTCCTACACCAAGTAAAGCACTGCCTAAAAGCTTTAAAGCTCTAAAATGAGTTGGGCAAAGAATTGCAGCCTCTCTGTAATGTTCACAAGCACTTATAACCATACCTTCAAACTCAAGAGCTATACCAAGATTCACATGAATTTGAGGAAGTAAATAAGCCCATTGATTACCTCCAGCTTCGGCTGCATCCAAAGCTGCAATGAACTCGCTTTTCGCCTCTGTATCATTACCAAGAACATGGTAACAGTTCCCTGCTCGAAAATGTGGCCTAACATCCGTTGGCTGCAACTCAGAGGCTCGTTTGAAACAGACTAATGACTCTTTAAACAACTGCTGATCGTATAGAACTCGACCCATAGCCATATGGCCATCGAAAGCCTCTTCTCTTGATCTTGACCCATCTGCTCTTGATCTCAACGCGCTCAATTCCTTCACGAATATCGCGTAATCATGACCGCTTTCTTCCCAAACGATTCTTTTATCAATCTCCGACGATGGCCCGAGCTCTCGAGACCAACCAGGGTCAGAATAAACATCAAAGTTTTCACCTTTTGTTTTCCCATCTTTCGCTTGCTTTGATTTCAACCTCTTGATCAAAATCTCCAAATCATCAACGAGCTTCCACGTGTCATCGAAGATGATCCCGTGGTTTGGGGACGCCGCCCAGGCCGCCGTCCGGTGCTTCTTCTGCGTTCCGGCGCCGGCGCCGGCGGACGACACACGGTCCATCGCCGAGGAAGTGGAAGCTTCTTCCAATGCTAAAGAAGAAGCACCTTCAATGTCATCTTCAGGCTTCAATTCGATCCCTAGGGCTTCAAAATCACGGTCGACGTCACCGGCTCCGTCGTCGTACGTACGCAACAATCCGTCGTAAGTAAGCCCCTTTTCGCCGTCGATGAAATTACCGTACGTACGGAAAACCTCATCGAGTATAGCTTTAATCTGTTCATCACTGAATTTCACCCTAGGGTTTACAGCAACCACAAGGGCAGACATTTCGTCTCTATTGAGACCCCCATCTCTGTTGAAATCAAATTGCTGGAAAATTCTCCTCACCTTCTCCGATCTGCTCCCTCTCGTCGCCATTTTCGTGGGTTATCGAGCAAATTAAATTGGGTTTAAGACAATTCAAGAAAAACAGAACCCTAACCCACGAATTGAACCAACAATTGGGCTCCAAAAACAGGCAATTCGTGCTATAATTCTTACAAATTACGCAACGAAACGTATTGGGTATAGATATGGGATATTTTCGGTTGAAAATTCAAGGAAATTTCACAGGGAACATGTTTGAGAAAGATGAAAAGTGTGAAATTGTACAGGGGGAGAAGGTATCTTTATCTCTTTGTTGTGATAATAATAATAACAACGATAATGATAATAATAATATGGGTGGCCTCCCTGTGTGCTGGGATGATGGGGATGGTGGGGTTAAGCAGCCGCACGAGAGAGAAGGGTATATTGCTTTGGTGAGGCTCGTTGTTACCACCATCTTCTTCCTTAATTTCCCTCGCTAACGGTAAACCTAAACAACCTTTGTATGTTAATGATTAATGCTCCTTACTGTTTGGTTCGATGTTTTGTTTTAATTAAGTTTCTAAATTTTTATATGATACCATTACAAATTTTATAATATTTGTTACTTTTTAATGACACAAAGTTAGAGGCTGTTTGATAATTTTTTAACGATTAAGTACTGAACCAATAAGATGTCTGAATCATTAAAAGTTAGTGTATTTCTTAACTACTCAAAAACAAATGTTTGACCAATTCAGATAAGAGGTCTTAATAATTTATCATTAGACATCTTAACCAATCAGTATTAATATAATCCTTAATCTTTCAGTATTGGTATAATGTTTAACCATTCAAAGTCAAATGTCTGAACCATTCAGACATTTGCTCGTGAAATATACAGTCTGAACTATTAAGTGTTGAACTATTTATACATCTAAACCATTAAGAGATTGATTAAGAGGCTACCAAACAGTCCCTTAGTAATTATACGTCAATGTCAAGGTTTAAAACGTGAACTTTCAAAAAAGACAAAATATTATGAACCAAATGTCGATGGTACCCAAATGTATTGTATGGAGTTTTCTCAAGAGGTTTAGGGTTCAAGACTTAAAGTGTCGTTGTGAACAAATGTTGTAGATTTATAAGTGTATTTAGATGGGGTGTAAGTTTGTTGTTCAAAGAAAAAAAAGTTAAATATCACAAACTCCTAGCCAGCAGGGTGTCGAGGAAGTATAAACACTTCTAGCTTGCAACTAAACTTGAGGCTGGTTGTCAATCTTGTGTTGAGAAATTAAGAAATCTAACTGAATAAAACATAAGCCTCTAAATCAGTTAGTATATTTCTAAAACTTACCCGTTAATAGACTCCAAGAACTATTAAAATGTATTTTTTAAGTGAATCATACACACTTTATCATTAACCGGTTTAAAGGTAGCCATATAATGAAAACATCAAGTGGCTTTTAAACACTCGCTTATTCATGAGGTGCTCTCAAAAGATATGCAATGTGATTAGGGGCCAGACATAGGTTCAAGCTCACCTTTGAGTGAAAGTGATCCATGGATATCCATTGTCCGTCAAATAAAGCTTTTGTGTATGATACGAACAATTTTGTAAGGTTCATGGGACCTTTGTGCGGTCTTTGATGCTGGTATATCATTGTGGGAGATGCAAGTTGAAGCTAAACAGAACCACACTTACAAAACATCACTATTATGTTATGAAAACATGTTCACTACAAGAGCTCTTGAAGGTAGCAAGTCTGTGATTTGATATTTTGAATATGTAACAAATGTTTTGCAAACATTTACTATGACTATTCTTGATTTCCTTTTCAATACCTTTGTAACAATACTTTACATTTGATAATTAAACTCTATTTAGCCGTCCATGGCCTTCTTTTTTTCTTTACAAATATTGTCAATTTTACAAACGAATATCCTACGAAATTGGTTTTCTTCTCACTCTAACAATTAGAAGGTCACGCATTATGAACTACAAACATGCTTAGGTGTTGAGTTCTTCTGCCGTCACAAACAATACGCTTAAATGGGTTGATGGTATTTAACCAGACATTTTTTATGTCCCACAATCAGTCATGTCAATTTGTGATATGAAGTTCTTCTAAGGTGTCACAAACACTCGTCTTGGTACTCATTGTCCTTGATAAGCATCGTCTTGCCATTTAAAAATAACAGAAGTGACTTTAATATCATTTGAAATACTCATAGCCTATATTAAATGCTTTGTCTATAAAGTGCTTATGAATTTGTTTTTTTATCCAAATGAATTTTCTTAAAAGGTCACTCACTTGAATTGCTTTCACACATCATCAACAATGGATCGAAACATGTTGTTTGCATTTGAGACCAAACACTTCATCTGTCTAAACATCTTTTTAATGTAGTATTTGTTAGGGATCCGGGTTTAGACCAACACACAAACACAATCGAATTGCGAGAGAAAATAATAACAAAGATGAACACGTGAGATTTAACGTGGTTCGGTCGATGTGACCTACCTCCACGGGCTACAACCAGGATAATACTTTTATTGCTTTCTGCCTCACTCATGAGGAATTACAAGTAGAGTGATACAATATAAATAGAAAAAATTAGGGTTTACAACTTAATCCTCAAGAAAACCCTAATGGGCCAAAATGAAATAAAAAACGGGCCAGGCCTTTAGTTTAATTAATCCGCCATTAAGTTGTCTTTTAACCCAAGCCCAAATCAAGACTCCATAAACCCAACAATCTCCCATTTGGAGGCTTGATCATCTTCAAACTGCCTTCCGCAGTGAACACTTGTACCTCTAGTAATCTTCCTCGTTTTCCTGGTTGCAACGACCTTCTCATCAGTTACCCTAAAGGCCCGTTGAAGCTCCCCCGAGTTTGAACATATCAACCATGGTTGTATCTGCCCCTGACCCGTTCTCCATCCTTACCGGCTCCCACTGAAACAAACTACCAGATCCTGGAAAACCCTGAGAACAAACACTTTTTATATTTAGCAAGTAATCATTTGGAGAGATTTTATTAGATGGAATATTAGTTCTTTTAACCTACTGTCGTCTATGAACTGTAACTGAAGCACAACCTGTGCTCCCACTGTCACGAAATCCTTTAACTGGTTTCCCTGAACTCTTCTATGCACATTCACTTTGAATCTTTCCTGTGACTCTAGGTTTCTTACTTGCAAAACAAACCTTCTTCTGTCCACGATATTCTGTGAACTGGATTTTAGTCTTCTTCTGAACTGTAACGTCACTTCCTTCAGATGGTAAACTGACCATATACAGTGAACCCATTTTCTTTTCACGAGCAATGACAAGATTCCCTTTAACAACTTTCCACTACTTATTCCCGAACTTAACCTCATGTCTCTGTTCATCCAACTGACCGACAGAAATCAATAGTTTTTTCAAGTCAGGAATCACTCTAACATCTTTCAAAGTCCATGAACCAGCTGAAGTAACTAAATTTATGTCACCCATGCTCGTAACATCAAAAACATCATTGTTCGCCAGTCTTACCTTACCAAAATCACCCTTTTTTAGATTCTGCAATGCTTTATTACTGTGGGTAGCATGTAGAGGTGTACAAACCGGTTTGGGGGCCCAAACCGGTTCGGGTCCTAAACCGAAACCGGTTTGGTCAAACTCGGTCAAAACCGGTTTGGCCCCAAACCGGTTCGGGTTCAAACCGGTTTCAAACGCTAAAAACTAAAACCTATCAAACCGGTTTGGGTCGGTTTGGGTCGGTTTGGAACCGGTTTGGGTCGGTTTGGGTCGGTTTGGGTCGGTTTGGAACCGGTTCGGGCCCAAACCGGTTTTTTTTTTGTTATATTCAAACGAAATTTTAAACTTTTAATTAAAACATTATAATTTTTAACATTTTTATATAATTTATATAATTTAAAAGAATTTATATAATTTAAACAATTTATAACATTTATAAACATTTAAAACATTTAAAACATTTAAAACATTTAAACGATTTAAACAATTTAAACATTTAAACGATTTAAACAATTAAACAATTTATAACATTTATAAACATATATATATATATACTATTTATTAACATTTATAAACAATTTAAGCATTTTAACAATTAATAACATTTATAAACAATTTATATCATTTATAAACAATTTAAACATTTTAACAATTCGTAACATTTAAATAATTTAAACATTTAAAACTAAACATTTAACATAGTCGTTTCTTCGTTCGTATTATACTTGTACGTTTATTCCTCGCCACCAGAACCGGAACTGTTACGAAGGTAGTCATCATATGCCGCTTCATCATCAGTCATTCCTGGTGTCAATCCGCTCTCTACCTCGTCCTCGTATAATTCTGCTTCGTATTCCAGTTCTCCTTCAAGCGATCATTTGTCTTGTACTCTTTCCGCGGCATCCAAATAATCTTTCAAGCAAATTGACATTTCAACTGCTTGTGGAGTGAGTCGAGTTCGTCTTATTGATATAATCCTGCCACTAACAGAAAAAGCAGACTCCGAAGCTACCGTAGAAGCTTGGACGGTTAGTAAATCTCGGGCCATGGTGGATAGGATGGGATATTGATCTTTCTTACCTTTCCACCAAGCCAACAAGTCAAAATTTTTAAATTCATGTGGAGTCATGGTCGATAAAAAGTTTGTAAGACCATACCTCCCGAGTTCACTACTCGGAGTGTTACCACGTTGACGTTTATTACATTCATCCCTTAAAGTATTATATAAATCAAACATTGGATCATTCGAACATTCGGCATTTGCCGCATGCCTTAAAGAATCATGGATTTGTGATGTTTCCCCGTATTTTAATAAATAAACATCATACATTTGTTGTAATTGTTTGTTGAAAGTCGCTTTTAAAGTTTTACTATACATTGGTTTACCAACTTCTAAATCCAAATTAAAAGTAATTTTATCAAGTAAAGTTTCAACCCCCGACAAATTTAAACAAGAGTTTAAAGCAGCGGCACATGTAATAACAGGAGGCATTTCTTCAAAATATTTTTTAAGTTTTTCTTTCATTGGGGGTATCATATCGGAATAAGGTCTACCCCTACACGACAATTCATTTAATTTTGAAGTCATTAAATAAATTTGGTGTAGTACCAACGGACTCGTTGGGTAATAAACTCCAGAAAGACATGTAGTTGCATTTTTAAAAACTTGAAACATTTTTGTTACTTCTTCGATGATGGCCCAACCCGATGGATGGTAAGATTTGTCTTTCCCCGACTTACCAAACTATTATGAAAGGCTATTAAACTTTCTTTTTGTTCAATAGCCTTTTCAAACATGTTACATGTGGAATTCCATCGTGTTGGTACGTCCCAATTCGGACCTAAACATTTAGTATTTGCGTCTTTACAAAACTTGCGATATTTAGTATATCTTTGGTTGTTACTAAAAATATCACGTAACATTCTTTTAAAACAATCTTTAATTGTTTCAATCGTTTTTAAACCGTCTTGCACGGCTAAGTTTATGATGTGCGCAACACATCGACTATGAAAAAACACACCCTCACATATTGGTTTATATTTTAATTTCAAATGATCTATCGTAAGAGTGTTGTTTGAAGCATTATCAAAAGATATAGAAAATATTTTGTTTTCTAATTTATACGTTGAATAACTTTATCAATAAGATAAAAAATGTTTTGGCCGGTGTGAGGATAATCAAACAATTCAAACGCAATCGTACGTTTCATCATTTGCCACGAATCGGGTTCAACCCAATGGGCGGTGACACAAATGTACGAGTCCGGTGAACCGTGAGGTGTCGATCAAACATCACTAGTTAAGTTAACACCGGTTTGTAAATTTTCAAAATAAGATATTAATTCATTTTTAGCTTTTTTCCACATTTTTAAACAATCTCTTCGAAGAGTAGCACGACTTACATTAGTGTAACGAGGTTGGAGAGTTCGTTGAATGAGTCGAGTCAAACGTTCGTTGTCGAAATGTTTGAATGGCAAGCTTTCTTGAATTACAAATTGCGCCATTTGCTCCCGAACCGCATCAACGTTATAAGCCCAAATATTTCCTTCGTTTGTCATCGAAGCTTGACCTTGAGAAGGTTCACCTTTTAACGCTCTACAATATTTATTTGCAATATGGTTTTTCAACGTTGTGTTTGCATCTTTTTTGAAAAACTTATGACAAAACTTGCAACGAGCCTTGTTTGGACCGCTAGCCATTTGACATAAATCGTAATTGCACCATACTTCGGGGTTCCTATTCGTAGGAAGGATTGCTATCACCACGTTGCTTGAAGACGCTTCACAACCAACGGATGATTGAGCACTTGTTGAAGCCATTTCAGAGATTTTTGTGAGAGCGTTTTTGAGAGCGTTTTAAATGAAAGTATTTGTGGAGAGCGTTTTTGAGAGCGTTTTTGAGAGCATTTTTGAGATTTTTGAGAGTAGAGAGTGTTATAAGTTGTTGTGATTCAACCAAAACATCAAATACATATATATAGTAACCTAGTGGGGGTATAATGGTAAAAAAACATCAAAAAAACGGTCAAAAATTGCAAAAAACGGCTATATAGCCGTTGGGTAACGGTAACCGGTTTGAAAACCGGTTTGGGTGACCGATTTGAAAACCGTTTGGGTGACCGGTTTGAAAACCGGTTTGGGTGACCGGTTTGAAAACCGGTTTGGGTTACCGGTTTAGGAAACCGGTTTGGGAACCGGTTTGGGACCGGTTTGGAACCGGTTTGAAAACCGGTTCGGTTTGAAAACCGGTTTGGAACGTCGAAGTGATAAACCGGTCAAGAACCGGCGGTTCGGGCCCGGTTTGAAAACCGGTTTGGGCCTCAAACCGGTTCCGGTTTTTTTTGGCCGAACCGGTTCCCGAACCGGTTTTTTTGGCCACCTCTAGTAGCATGAAAAGAAGCTCCATAATCCATGACCCAGGAATCCACACTAGGCTCCATGCTACAGATTAAAGCATCATCATTAGAGTAGTCTGTTGAGTGTTAACTTCTATTTGATCATTCGAACACTGATTCCTGAGGTGTCCCACCTGTTTATAATTCCAACATGTCACATCATTCCGAGCCCTAAACTGACTTCTTTTTCTGTTCTTGCTCCCACTACCTCTGTTATTCTTTCTTCCTCTGCCAACATTCGGTAATTCATTTGATGATTCACCTGAATTTCTTCACCTGACATCTTCGCCCATAATGATATCCCGAATCTATTTTAAAGTGAACGCGCTGGTGAAACTAGTAATCGCTGTAACAATACCAGCCCAGCTATCAGGCAATGATGATAATAATAGTAGAGCATAAACCTCATCCTTGAATTTGATGCCAACTGAACCAAGTCTTGATAAAATAGAGTTCAAGTTGTTGATGTGCATTAAAACTGAACTTCCCTCTTTCATCTTTGTATTAACCAGCTCTCGAATAAGAAAACTTTATTTGCTGCCGAAGGCTTCTCGTACATATTAGATAACGCATCTATGATACCTTTCGTTGTAGTTCCTTCAGAATGTTAAACGCAACATCCTTTGTCAGCGACAACATAATAACTGCCTTGGCCTTTTTATCTAAAGTTTCCCACTCAGTTGCTTCCATCTTTTCTGGTTTATCACCCAAAACAGCATCCAAGTCTTTCTGAACAAGCAAATCCTCCATTTTCATTTTCCACCAACCAAAGTCGTTTCCATTAAACTTCTCAATCTGAAGTTTTCTGCTCTCATCCATTATCTCAAACTACAATCTGTTTACTAATCAAGTCAAAACTGAAAGCAGTGTCAAACACAACTGTGGCCGGCTGCCTGAACTTGAGTGTTGTTCTATTGAACACTATCCTTTTTCCAAACACAACTGTGGCCGGCTGTCTGAACTTGAGTGTTGTTCTATTGAACACTATCCTTTTTCCTCAGTCTAAAAAAAGTAAACAAACTAGTTAAACAATACACCTGGGAGTTGTCGACTTTAAATATCGGTAATTATATTAAGATACTTGGATAAACAAAAAATACCCGACAATCACAACAAAAGAGTATCCGGCTAAACTGCCCGATAACCGCTCCCGCACCAAACAAACTGAACAAACGAACAAAAGCAACCCAAATAGCCAAAAGAATACCCGATATTCAACTAATAGCAAACCCTAATAAAACTAAAACAATCAGAATCTTATAACCTGTTGTTTCTTTATGACTGAATGCCAATGGTTCATTATCGCGAGGTTACAAAAAGACACCAACGTGCTGTCCTTATTCTATTCTTTTGTTTGGTGAAATAATATAAATAAAAAACAAGCTAATAGTCTGCCTTTTTTTCTTTGTTGTAATGGATGAAAGATGGCAAGCACCTAAGACAAAAAAAAGTCTTCTGCTTCTTTCGATGAATACAACACAACCCTAGGCAAACAACTTCCTTTTTCTTTCTTTTATATTTCAACCGACATTCACATGAAAAAAAGATGGATTGTGGCGGCTAGGCTGCCGACCGAAAATTCTAGATCACGTTTCCTCTCCTGTTGTGTTTCTCGAGTGACTAATTAGCCGTAGCTCTGATACCACTTGTTAGGGATCCGGGTTTAGACCGACATACAAACACAATCGAACTGCGAGAGAAAATAATAACAAAAATGAACACGCGAAATTTAACGTGGTTCGGTCGATGTGACCTACATCTACGGGTTGCAACCAAGATTATACTTATATTGCTTTCTGCCTCACTTGTGAGGAATTACAAGTACAATGATACAATATA
This sequence comes from Flaveria trinervia, assembly GCA_025506515.1. Taxonomy (NCBI): domain Eukaryota; kingdom Viridiplantae; phylum Streptophyta; class Magnoliopsida; order Asterales; family Asteraceae; genus Flaveria; species Flaveria trinervia. The sequence continues at coordinate 101,444,002 of CM046452.1, forward strand.
AATAGAGAAAAATAGGGTTTTAACTTAATCCACAAGAAAACCCTAATGTGCCAAAATTAAATAAAAAACGAGATACCTTTAATTTAATTAATCCGTCATTAAATTGCCTTTTAGTCTGAGCCCAAATCAAAACTCTACAAACCCAACAGTATTTGCCTAAAGTGTCAAAATATCCCTTAACGTGACTATTGTATATATGATTATTGCACTAGAACTAGGCAAGAGTATATGATTGTGATAGTTCAACAACACAAGTCTTTGATGAGACTATAAAAATGCTCTTTATGTTTAAGTGACATTAACTCTAAGTACCTTTCTCATCTAATTCTATGATTTATATCATGATATTAACTTTATAAAAAAGTAACTATTACTTAAGCAAGCAGTGAGAAAATATATACAATGTCATAAATGACTAAATAACAACTGAAGATATATCATATATGCTTCTGCGTCTACGGCTACGGCTATGATAGCAAGGTACTTGATAGAGGTTTAGTATTGAAATTTCTACTATAGAAATCTACAACTGATGCCAAATCTTTTGCGTAGAAAAAACTTTCAGTGACTTATACTTTTAAAATTAAGAGACAAGGAACTTATATATATGTGTGAAGGTAACATCATATTATCATTCACATATGATTACATTTCTAATTGATCATTTAGTTTATTATGGACAAAAAAAGTACATTGATTAAATCTGTTTGTGTCAAAATGATTTTGTAGAATGAAAGAAATGGCAATGATCTAACATTAATGACTATAAAGTTTCTATTAGTTTTTATGGCCCAAAAAAACGACATTGATCAAAGGTATACTTGAATTGATTTTGATTTGTAGATGGGACACAACTTTCATCCCTAACGTTATAAAGTTGTAAAGAAAAATAATTGACTGTTGATTTTAGTTATGTTCCCTACTTTAACCAAAGCAAACACATGCCATCCATAAAGTTGATGTTGATTTTCAACCCAAAAAGTCAAAAACTATAAAACTAACTAATCTTTTTTCCTTGCAACATTTCACATAATTTTACAAACAAAAATAAATAAATATATCATTTTTAGATCGGTTAATGAGTTTTGCTAACCATAGTTTAAGAAAGTAACTTTCACTACAAAATACCACTAGACATAAAGAAAACACCAACCACTTCAGGATGTTATACTTTAATATTCATGTCTAAACTCTTTTATGCATATATCCAAGATTTTCATGACAATAGTGAAATAATCCAAATCTTACTACTATATTAAAAAGGTAAATGAAGGTGTCACGTGTCAGCATCACAATTATTCTCACTAATTTTTTCCCGCATCTCTCTCGTATTAAATAATTACCTTAATTACTAATAAAATTATTTTAATATATAATATATTAAAAAAAGAAATTTATTTATTAAGGTTATTTCTAAATAAATTGATATTTTTAATAAGTCAATTTAAAAAAAATAATCAAATTTGGGAGTTGTAATAAGAAATTTTTTAAAAAACAACATTTTTATACGGTTTGTTTTAAAATTAAAATATTTATTTTAAAAAAAATTAAAAAGTTGATATCATTGTTTTATTATTTATAGTCATTTCTGATACGTAATTTCAGTCATATCATATCTTAAAATATCATTTTATAATTAATAAATTTATTATATCAATATTTTATTTATTCAACCCGTGTATTACACGGGTTTACTAAAGCTAGTTATATATAAATAATGATTAATCAAACATAAACAATACTAATAATAATAATAAAGATATATTAGAAATAATAATACACAAAGGAAAATTAGGGAAAACGTGACTCTATTTTGTGACCTAATCTACATTATCTGTTCTTCACCTTCTCCCTTATCTACAGCAACAAAAAACACCGAGGATCTTGAAATTCAAGCCTTATCCTCTCGCAAATATGGCTATATTAAATGGATCATCAACCCCAAATCATCTACACGAAAACCCTAAGATCAGAACCTCTCACCTCTTTTGTTCGATGTCTCCGAGCGTGACAAAATCGTCGCCAAATCACCGCCACAATGAAGCACGATTGGGTCTGCTAATGCCATGAGGAAGCCAACACCCAGATTCGAAATTGCCCAGGTCCAAACCCTCATTGATTTCCCACTTTGAGGTATATTTTCTGTCATATTCTCATCCTAATTGCTTCTCAATTGATCTGGAATTGTCAACGGTGATAAAGGGTAAAGCATAGTTTTAGATTTACAAAAAGTTAACGTAGCGTTAGCAATTATTTTAAATATTTGGTTCTTTGCATCTTCTGTAGTTCAAATATGAAGAGCAAGAAAAACAAATATATATCATACTCAAGTTACAACTCCTATTTTGTAGTAATTTAAAGGACTCAAAATAATTAAAACATGAAACTAAAATCCAGCATGGATTAATATTTATCAAAGTTGTAACACCCCGCCCCGGATAGGGCATATGTGTCACACAGTACAGTAATCAGATATACTAATAAATGGGGAAATTAAATAAGTCAAATCAATACCGTTACATTAGTTTAAAACCAAAATATTAAAGTCTTAAAATACATACTAAAAGACTTATTTAGTTATTGTCTCTTCACTTTCTAGCTTGTTCTTTAACGCTCTTCACACATTCCCTTGAATGCCCTCCATACCTACCGCAAAGAAACAATGTGGCTGAGCGAGAGCCCAATGAATAGATAAAAAGAAAGTTGACACCAATACCGTAACGAATACAACTATCATGATATAAACACACATACATATAACTATAAATCAGATTAGCATAATCATAAAGTACGTATATCATATTTCATTTGAACATGCCACGTTAACAAAGTACAGATTTCAGTTTTCAATATCACAGATGTACACTCACACCCACCAGATGCAGATATATCTTAGAACCAGTTCATACGCCTCTGAAACAAATATAGCTAAGTACTTCTCCGAGCACATAGATATACAAATAATATAGAGACGTCGTGGCCTAGTCACACCTTCACGGATGGTGCCAAGTCATTGATCCCGCAATGACGAGTCTATGGAACCCCTATAGAAAGGGTTGCTCGGTATCAGAGTTCGGATTAACATATCAAATAATCAAGTTTAGATCTATTAAATATAAATGAGTTATATACTAATTAAAGCAGCAAATTCAATTAAAATGAATGAATAATGATAACAGAAAACAAGCATTAAACTAAGTCCTAGGATGAGCCAACTAATAATTTACTAGCGGAACAAATGAATCAAACGTGAGGCATAATTTTTATAGTTTACACATAATAGACGGATCAAATCAAAACTAGTAGGGACGGAATATGAATAAAATATAATGGAAAGTAAGGTGCAATCCACTACATACAGTTCACTATAACGCTGCTAACTCGCTTCCAATAAATTACAAAATACCTACATATGGGTTAATCTTAAGTTAGATTTATTTTCAAGCTAACATGTTAGTTTCGTACATTAACCTACATCTTATAGTTTTAACATTTTAAGTAAAACAGAGTATGTTTATGTATTTATTTTACTACAAATGCTAATAGTTAAATACATTTATATAACGATTCACATGAAATCGGATTTGAATTTGAAGTTCCACGTGAGCTTTCATGCGGTGACTTTTGAAAAAAGAAAATAAATAACAACTATATAAACAATTGGGAGAAAGAAAACAGAAACAACTGAATCTCAAAAGTGTGAAATTTCATATTTTCATGAACCACCATTGCCCATAAACCATTGCCCATAAACCATTGCCCATAAACCATTGCCATCATCGTTATTTATTGTTGTTTTCCTTTCAATGGTTGGTGATATTACTATGTTATAAAATAAAACAGAGCGTGCCGTTTAAAGTCGAAGCGAGGTTTAATCGGTTACCTTCTTCCGCAGAACAAGAATGGATGGAGTTTGAGAAGGTTATAGGAGCAAGTCAGAGCGCTGACGGCTCTGACGGTGCGAAACCAAGCTCTACGAAGTGAATGTATAATGTTACTTCAGGACCTAATAGCGAAACCGACAATGCACTTCGTTAAAAGCCGAATGGAACAAAAGCACGTCATTACCTTGTATACTTATTAGTTTGCTTTCGAGCGTTCGATTTGTTTGGATTTATTTCTTTTTGAGTCACGAAACAAGAACAAGAACATCAAAAGGAAATAAAGATGCTTACCGCTACCTTAAGTTAGATTTATCCCGGTAAAATTGTCGATTATTGTGGAAGATTTGGAAACAAAACCACATAAATATTCTCAACGCATGTTGCCCCTTGTCATTTTCGACCTCGAGTCGTCCTCTTCTCCAGCGACCCCTACCGTTTTTTTAATAAGATCTAACGACCCCTTCCTGATAATAGTTACTTGATAAGAACGAGTTGGATTCGGTTCATTGTTAAATAACATCATGTATACGGTTCTCAAACTTTTGCATGTGTATATTTATATAAAAACCCTATTGAAACAATTATATTTTTAAAATGATGATTTTTTGATGCTTGAAGCAGTTTTATTAATAAAATTGCTGATATTCGATTTGTTTGAAGCAGTAATACTAATCGCTAAAACGATTGCCAAACTCTTTAATACCGACGATGTTCAACATGTTTGAGAATAATATCGGTCATTAAATATAAATTTGTTTTCTCAAATCTTGACATCAATATAATTTTTGTTTCTTTTATCGTCAAGACATTTATCGCGATATAAAATTTTCTTGTTTTCTTTTTATTTACAACTTGATTATTTGAGGGTGGAACTATTATAAAAATTACTTGGTTACAAACCCAATTAGTGAGAAAATATGATTTACCAGAAATGTTACCAAACCCCCCATTGTAGTTCCATTACTGACAATATTGCCTTTAGTTTTTGATGTTCCGATATTATTTTCTTGAAAAACGAATTTGTATTTAAATTCAAATAGTTTTTGGTATTGTATTATAGCGAATACAGTTATCAATGTGATACTGTGACGAACCTAACCAGTTATAAGTGAAATCTCAATATTGGTATTATTAGAATCGATTTCAGTATGGTTTTTTTACAAGCTGAAGCGATAACGACAAAACTTATGCTGCATAACGCGAGGAAAAATACAACCAAACTATGTCGGCGTAGCCCAAGATTAACTTTCATTCATCATTTTCAAAGAATGGAATGCATGATTGTCTTTATTTTATTGTCAACATTACGATATAAATTTTTTAACAAATATTTTTAGATATCAAAGGCTAGCCCGAGTGGTAACTACTATTATGAAACCAATTATAAACATACATCATCATTATCGGTATTGATATATTAGGCTTTACGGTTTCCGATAAGCCAAACTGATAACAACCAAAAGTATGTAACATAACACGTGCGAGGGACCATACACATGTTTAAAATAAAATTTATTAACCTTGTTTTACTTTAATCAAATTTGTTATGTTATATTTCTTAAAATTGTTTAAAATACTCGTAAAATCAACAATACACGTACACCACGTCTACTAGCCAGCAAACTGGTCACATTTGTGATGGCAACGTAGATAATTTTTTTATGTATTTACATTGATGGCATATTTATTTATTTATTTACATTGGTGGCATATAAACCTTTTGCTAATGTACAAGGCCATCTCATCAATTATTGAACGCTTTAATATGTCACCATACAAGATAAAAAGCAATCCATGTTAATATTTACACGTTAGGAATGAAATTTGACCCGTTTATGTGGTAATAAACTATTACTTTCTAACTTTAGAGATTTTAGAGATATTAAGTCCTATGTATAAAGTACGAGTGATAATATAAAGTTTCAATTGTGAGATAGTTATATTTAAAATCCCTTATGAATTGTTATAATATTGTTGTATCTTAATGTGTAGTTAGGAATGATAATAGATCGGATTTGGATTGATAAAACCACTTCCATGTTCATGTCTATATTCATGTATCATGTCTAATCGTTGCAATTCATGTATTCATATCCATATACATTCTATGAAATCATTAAATGAATATTTATAAATATAAAGTAAATAAATAAAAGACTTGGTGAGAAACATCTCACTTCAAAATGAAATAAAAACATAAAGATTTGAAAATACAACCCAAAACCAACGATAAATTAAATGATACCCAGATATATTCTTCATGTTTATTGTTGTGTAGTTCTTCATATAAGATTTTATTTTAACGTTGACATAAAATCTCCTTTTTTTTCTTTTACAATTCATATTTAAGTAGAATAATCTTCAAATATTATAAGATTTAAACCTTCAAACTTAAGTGGAATGTCTTGCCTCTAATATTACCAGCATGTTTTGAGAGCATTAGCTGCAGATAAAAAGAGAAATTCATAGTTATGCGTGTTCAGTTGACAACAATCCAGTGATAAGTGACATCCCTGTGAAGTTTTCATGAACAACCAAAAACAAAGTCATGAGTACCTCGAGAGTAAAGCGGACAACATTGGTGGTGTGAGGGATCGGATGTTACAATGTACCACCAAACTTATATGGAGAGCCGGAAATAAAAAAGTCTTTCCAGAAAAGCAAATCAAGGTTGAGAAAATTATGGTTGAGATCAAGTGATTAAGTTACTTATGGATTAGGAACCGAACAAGGAAGGATTGCATTGATTTTATAATATGACGGAATTTCGAGTTGTAATTTAGTCCTCATGTTAAACCTTTAAACATTTGTCCCAATTGTTTAGTTTTTTATCTAATAATCACACGCACACGTACATTAATGTCATCCACAGATGACATATATATTGTTCCTCACATTCGATCCATTAACCGCTAATATCAGTTATTTTCATATTTAGTTCGTCCATATTTAATTAATAATCGAGTGAAAAATGATAGCCAACCGCACCACTAGTACTCTTGACTGACAACCTTTTGGTAACGAAATAAATAGTATTTATTGTGAAGCAGGCACTGTATTTCACAATTTCACCCACGATTAATGAACACATAGTAATTGTATGCAGTGCAATAATAAATGTTGTACTTTGATATGCAAAAATAATGGTCATAATGAGCAGTCAGGCTATGCGAGTGATACATCCTCTCCCATCCTCCTCAAATATCACACGAGACCCCGTACATGACGTTTACTTCCCCCATTAACATTTTCTCCGTATATAACATGATTTCCATTTCTATTTCCTTATTACACTCTCTATGTCACTCACATAGTCACATTTATCTATCAAGCTAATTATGTATTCATGCGGTGCTTTGCTTAACATTAAAAATCTGTACACGCCCCCATGTGTATAATCACATATGTGAATAATGATAACAATATGAAAACTTTTTTGATTTCATATTGGCTAAACAAACTGATGATTTCATAAGAGCCTTTTTTTAAACAACTCTTTATGCTTCTTTTTAACAACTAAGTTTCTACTTATTCCAAATAATGAACATAACTCTTAACCAACACATATGAAAAATATCTTATACGTTCATACTAAGATTCGTTTTTGTATCAAAATAACCAGAGCATGGAATTCTTAATTTGTCAATATAATATGAGAAATAGTTTAAGCAAAAAAACAAATAGATATCATTTGTATAGTATTGCACTTCGACCAAACATACAAGATAATATAGCAAAGACGCTAGTATTTATATGTGATATACTATCAAGCAAGTAATGGTTTTGTATTTGTTCAAAGGCACGTAGAGCTAATACGTGAAGGTAACATAGTCACATTAGATAAATGTACGCAAGAAAGATTAATCTAATGTTTAGTTTTTAGCTTATTTGTTATTTTATTAATATAACTGATCTGGTTGTCGAGACTCGATCAAAATTGAGTTAATTTATCGGTTTTAGCTACTTTTATTGTGTAAAGATAAGTAAGGTCGTCTTCACAGGGAATATGTGAAAAATGTTTAACAAATACGATGATTAGCTAAAAGACTCAAACTTTATAATAAAAAATTAAAACTTTAACTGGATTAAGAAACAAAATGTGCATAAGCAATGAACTTTAAAACAAATTTGATTAAATAATAAGAAACAATCACTTCCGGGTTTTAAATTATGCAAGATCAACAATTGATACTTTTAAATTAGGGTTTGTAAGAAACAATATTTCAAGATCTTAGCTTTTAATTAAACTGACAATAAAGGAACAATCTTTTAAAACTCGTTCATTCATAATATTACCAATTCACTTATATCACGTTGTCTATCTTTGTTAATGAGTTCACGACGCAAGAAAACCGAAAAACTAATAATCAAGCAAATAAATTTATTTATAAGTAACTTGTTTAAATTAATCAAAACATAATATTGCATCAATAGATCAATGTTTAATACAAAACCTAATCAATCATACCAATCGTCTCACTTTACAAGAATCGTACTCCCAAAAGCAATCAAAATAATCTAGTCACGCATTATTTTCGTTCAATCTTCAATCTTGACTTTGAGAATGTTTGTGGATGATTTGAAAAGCCTTGAAACACCAAAAATCACCTCAAGTTCGTCAGTTTTCGTCTCCAAAAAGTTCTAGATCGAATTAGGGTTGTTTTGGCTTAAATAAACATGAATTCAAAATCTAGGTGTTAGTTCAGCCACAGGCGTATGATACGCCCAAGGTGTACGCCCCTAAGCTTTTTGAAATTTTGGTCAATACACCGCCAATACGTCGACTGGCGTATGATACGCCCAGGGCGGCGTATCATATGTCGGGCCCCTATAAAATTTTAATTTTCACATGTAGTTTTTTACGAGCTTTCCGTTGACAAGTCGTGGACCCCGTAACTCTTTTCCTAGCTCAAGTTATACCCATTTTAAGTTACCATGGTCTTGAACCTTCGGATTTTGCATTTCTTCACTTCTCGGGCTCCGATTTTCATCCTGCTTCTTTCATACTCTTCATGCTTCACCAAACTTAGTTCCGGTTTCCCGTTTTGCATCTTTTGATAATTGCGCATTTGGTACTCGTGATTTTATCATATGCTTATTTACCTTAGAATAAGCTTCATTTAAGCCATATAATTAGATCAATTAAAACTTAAATTATTATCACTTGATCAATAACCTTGAATTGTTAGTTCATTTAAACCTTTAAATATTATCACTCGATCAATAACCTTTCACATCTTTAAATCAGTTATACAAACAAGATATACTAACATAGTTCTTCAATAGTTAATATCTTTTTTTAGACCAAATAGACATAGATATAATATTCATCGTAGTTACTCATACTCATTTTACATGATTTTTTATTTTTATAATTTAGAGATGTGGTAGAAACATATTCATAAAGAAATCAATTTATATTATTAAATACCATAATGCTTATAGAATATTTTAATGTTTAAAATACGGTTATCCAATGAGCTTAGCACTGTTTTTAGCTTTCCATTACTAATTAATTTTATAGAAGTAATAACATTATGTTAGAAAGTAGAATAGTATTATATCAAAATAAAACTAACTTTCCTAAAAAACACACCCTCTGCCTGCATCTGTTTATATATTGTCACGACATATATGATATATGGCGATTCTTTCATTTTTCTCCCTTGTTTCTTCTGGCCATGCCTGCTAACATACGCTCCCCACCATCGATATCTCAATCCCCATGCCAACGGCTAATTTCCTCTTCCTCCTCCTCACACTCATCGGCGCCGTGCTATTCTGCGCCACCACCTCCGTCACGGCGGCAACGGCGGAGATACAAGCTCTGATATCCTTCAAACAAAACCTACTCGATCCCCTCGGCGCTTTCGACACGTGGAACACCTCCACTCCAGCTGCGCCGTGTGATTGGCGCGGCGTCTTCTGCGCCGACGGCAGAATTCATGAACTCCGGTTACCTCGGCTCGCTTTGTCCGGTCGGCTCACCGCCCGGATATCGGAGCTCAGCCGGTTGCGGACGCTGAGCCTGCATAGTAATAACCTCAGCGGCTCGATTCCGGCCGCTCTGGCGCAATGCTCGTTGTTACGAGTTGTTTATTTGCAGCGGAACTACTTCACGGCGTTTTACCACCGGCGATCGGAAACCTAACGAACTTGTTGGTACTTAACGTCGCGAATAACCTCATCTCCGGCGAAATCGCCGGAAATATACCTCCTAGAGTTCGATACCTCGATGTTTCTTCCAATGCATTGTCGGGAAACATCCCGGGGAATCTCACAACAGCGTCTCAGATCCAGTTGCTTAATTTATCGTTCAACTCGTTCTCCGGCGAGGTTCCGCCGGTGATCGGAAGCTTCCAGAACCTGCAATACTTGCTTCTCGACTCGAATCGGTTGTCCGGTACGCTACCGTCGGCGATTGGTAATTGTTCGTCGTTGGTTCACTTCAGTGCCGATTATAACGAACTCCAGGGGCTGATTCCGGCGAGTATCGGCGATCTTTTGAATCTTCAAGAGATATCTCTCGTCGGTAACGCGTTTTCAGGTTCAATCCCTGCATCTCTGCTGTCGAATCCTGTTAATTCGTTAAGAATCGTCAATTTAGGGTTTAATGCGTTCACGGGTTTAACAAAACCCCCAAATTCAACATCATTCTCAAGGTTTATTAAAGTGTTAGACCTTCACGAGAATCACATTGATGAAATCTTTCCTCTTTGGTTAACGAATTTGCACACGCTTACACGAATGGATCTATCTGCAAACTCATTTTATGGGAGTTTACCTGCTGAAATTGGAAATCTGGTAGGTTTAATAGAACTTAAAGTTGCTAACAATTCGATAACTGGTGTTCTTCCAAGTGAAATCGTGAAATGCAGCTTGCTCAATGTTCTTGATCTTGAAGGAAATAGGTTATCAGGTCCAATTCCTGATGTTTTTGACGGATTACAAAGCTTAAAGTTCCTCTCACTTGGAAGAAATCATTTCGAAGGGACGATACCTTCGAGTATCACAGGCCTTTCAGAGCTCGAATCGTTAAATTTGAGCAACAATAAGTTAACAGGAACTTTTCCAAGAGAATTATCACAGCTCAACAACTTAACTTCTTTGAAATTGAGCAACAACAACTTCTCCGGGAACTTTCCGATCACCATTGGTGGTTTACCTCGTTTAACTGAGTTAAACATGAGTGGTTGCAGGTTTTCCGGCGAGTTTCCGGCAGCAGTAGCAAATTTACGAAGTCTCACTATCCTTGATCTAAGTAAGCAGAGTTTCTCCGGTGAACTTCCGGTTGAACTCTTTGGCTTACCAAATCTGAAAGTTGTTGCTTTGGAAGAAAATGAATTCTCCGGTGATGTCCCTGTAGGATTCAGCAGTTTGTCGAGTTTACAACATCTGAATTTGTCATCCAACTCATTCTCCGGCGACATTCCGCCGGAGTACGGTTTCCTTTCGTCCCTCATTGTGCTTTCCCTTTCAGACAACAAAATTACTAACTCCATCCCCTTTGCATTGGGGAACCTTTCGAACCTTGAAGTTCTTGATCTTGATCGGAATCTTTTATCCGGTTCGATTCCGGTGAGTCTCTCACAACTATCGCATCTGCAAAAGCTTTCTCTAAGTCATAACAGATTAACCGGTGACATCCCAGAAAACATTTCAGATTGTTCGTCTCTTAACGCATTGTTACTGAATTCAAATCATATCTCCGGCCACATACCGGAATCTTTAGGGAAACTATTAAACTTAACAGATTTGGATCTCTCTTCAAATAACTTAACCGGTGAAATTCCAGTGAGTCTTTCAGTTATTCCTAACCTGAGATATTTAAACCTTTCAAGGAATGATCTTGAAGGTGAGATACCGAAGATGTTAGGATTGCGGTTTACTGATCCTTCGGTGTTTGAAATGAACAGTCGGTTATGTGGGAAGCCATCTGATAGGAACTGCAAGAAGAAAATGTCTTCAAAGAAGAAGAAACTGATTTTACTGATCTGTTTGGCAGCTGGTGGTGGTTTGCTTCTGTTAGTTTTGTGTTGTGGGTATGTTATTCTGCTTTTCCGGTGGCGGAGAAGGTTGTCAGCGATGGGAAAGTCTGGTGAGGTGAAGAAACCAAGCCCGACCCGTGGAAGCTCCGGGAGAGACACTAGCAGTGGAGGGGAAAATGGGGCTCCGAAGCTAGTTATTTTCAAGAATAAGATCACTTACGCGGATGCCCTCGAGGCCACAAGACAGTTTGATGAAGAAAATGTGTTGAGTCGCGGGACGTTTGGGCTTCTTTTCAAAGCCTCGTTTGCGGATGGAACTGTTCTTTCCATCCGCCGGCTTCCAGATACTTCTGTTCCGGAAGCAACGTTTCAAAGAGAAGCTGAATCACTGGGGAAGGTCAAACACCGAAACTTGACCGTTCTTCGTGGGTATTTTGCAAGCCGGTCTGATAACGTGCGGTTACTTGTTTATGACTACATGCCGAATGGAAACTTAGCCACTTTACTTCAAGAAGCATCACATCAAGACGGGCACGTATTGAACTGGCCAATGAGGCATTTGATCGCGTTAGGCATCGCTCGTGGGCTTGCTTTTGTTCATTCGATCCCGATGGTCCATGGGGATATCAAACCACAAAACATCCTATTCGATGCCGACTTCGAAGCACACATAACGGATTTCGGTCTTAACAAGCTAACCGCGCCCACACAAGCCGAACCATCAACATCCACAACTGCAAGCCCGATCGGGACACTAGGGTACGTAGCCCCTGAAGCAACATTAACGGGCGAAATGACAAAAGAAGCTGACGTGTACAGTTACGGTGTGGTTTTGCTAGAAATTTTAACGGGCAAAAACCCGGTAATGTTTAATCAAGATGAGGACATAGTGAAGTGGGTCAAGAGACAGTTACAACGTGGCCAAGTTTCCGAACTTTTGGAACCGGGTCTATTGGAGCTAGACCCAGAGTCTTCCGAGTGGGAAGAGTTCTTATTAGGCTTAAAGGTCGGACTATTATGCACCACATCTGACCCGACTGATCGACCTTCAATGTCGGATGTGGTGTTCATGCTTGAAGGATGTCGGGTCGGGCCGGACATGCCATCGTCCGCCGACCCCACATCTCTTCCTTCACCTATTTGAAGAGTTAATTTCTTTTTCTTGTTTTTTTTTTTTGTGTAATTGGAATTGAATTATTGTTCTTTTTTTGTTATTGGTGGAATTAAATTAAAATTGCGTTTGTTGTTTGTAACGAGGACTTTCTTCCTGGTTTTTATGCTGATTTGGCGGAGTCAAACAAACAGAAAAAGAAAGAAAGGGCTCTGTTGGTGTGGAATTGGCGCCAAATTAGTATATAAAAATGATTATTTATATAACTTTATAAAAAAAAAAAAGAAAAAAAGAAAAAAAGAAATGAAGATTGATGATGAAAGTAGCCGTTAATGTGCATGAGGATTGAGGAGGAAGGTGTTAATATTATTTCTAGGGAAACGGCGAAAGGGCGCTTAGTTTTGTGGATTTGTCGGGGCTTCATTATCTTTTTGTTTTTTTGTGGGTCCACGTGGCGGGCTTCCACGTAGGATATTGGAGAGGGAATCTTGTTGAGGCACGGTGGATCCCACGTAATGATATTAAATGTTGATTTTTTTAATATGCTTACCACACCAATGGACAATGGTAGCCTACCTATCATGAAACTAGTCAGTTTTAATTAACAAACTAATAACATAAAGTTGGTTATTAAACAGTTGACATTTTTTATTATCTACATAAAACCAATCGTCTATACGAGCCTTTCGAATGCACTAACATGAAAAAATTACGAAAGTATTATCGATTGGACCATTTTCCTTGTTACACACTTGTTTGCATGTTCCCATGGAGTTCCTAAGAATCCCTCACCGAAAATGCATATATGGGAGGGAACTTGCACCATATATATACTAACCTTATTTTTATATGCAATTTACGACCATCCTAATAATAAAAGAATATGATTTTCTTTTAATTATTTAATGTTAAAAAATAATAAATAGTTGATGACTGAAACGTTGAAAAGCCATACCCGTGACCGTGAAGAGGGAATTCTGCCATCTCGCCAGTGCTGACTACCCGCTATCTCATCTGCTAACACATCGTGACGGGAATCTTTTTACTTCACACATAAAAACAAGTCAATATAATGCAAATTTTTATTATTTTTATTTCCATATAAAATTTAAAGAAACCCCATTCTTAAAATAAGTAATACAGCTAAATTCGAGTTTGCTACCCAGGTTTAACAAAAAATAATCAATATTCTTTTAAGAAAATAAAACGACAATTATTTTCAAAAATTTCATAATTTGTTTTAATTTCAATGCAAAAATATCATCGTTGTTTCGACTTTAATCCAAAGTAATAAAACTTTTGATTTGAAATTGAAACAAATTTAAGAAATTTTGGAGGTGAATTGATGTTTTTTTATAAAAAGAAATAATCATTTTTGTCGACCTTTAAGGAATAATAAAATTGCAATTAATTTTAAATAATATGATATTCAACGATTTGCTTTTGTTCGTCAAGAAAATATATGAGTGCCACTAGTGTTATCAAAATGGACTCTGTAATCTGTTGATGGATTTTATCTATTTAAACAATAATCTGAAATGAGATTTCACTAGGGTTGGTGGACTAGCTACATAACCGAAACAACTTAAAACGTCTTAAGCGGAGGTTATGTGTTGAAATCACATTATAACTAAAAAAGAAATTCACCATTAAGAGAAAGGCTGAGTTGGAATCTAGAGAGAATCCATGGAAACTGGAATCATCATTGGAATGTATGTTCTCAGGGAGTAGTAATGATGATTAAATTAGTGGATGATAAAGATGGGGTACTCAAAACTGGAATCTCCATTATAGTAAAAATGTTTTAGGTTATATGTGCGCAAGATTAAGATAATATATTTCCTTCAAAACATAATCATATATTTGCAGTTTTTAAAAGAGTTATGAGCTTATGATGGACAATGTAAGTTAACATGTAAGCGATATAGTCTCTATAAAATGGTACCATAACATTTAAAAGTAGATTGTTTGACGTTGGCTAAACATAAACCTACTTTAAATTTTCTAATAAACTTCCAAAGTTAAAAATCGATGGAATTCTTTGTGAGGCTAGTTACTGCAAATATCTATCAATATAGACATGTAGCCCAATAAACTGAGCAAACTAACATAAATATTAATGCTGCATGAAATGGTTGCGTATATATATTAACACTGACTAAAGTCCCGTGTAACATATGGGTTCAATCAAAAAATATTATTGTTGTTTAAAAAGATGTGTAAGTTATATTGTATTGATAATATTTTGTATATTGACTTTTATGTATAATTTTTAACGTTAGCTATATCTAACATTACTAGGTTTTCTCTATTAATATTTATACATCTAATAGTGTATAATATGAAATGAAATAAATTTGTAAATAAGAACTTTAACTAATAAACAAATTAAATTGAATATGAAAAACAATATATTAAATTCATAAACATCCAAAAATTATTTGTATACAATATTTGGTGTTTTGTTGGTTATTTTTCCATCATTATCTAATATTAATAATTTTAACATCTATCCATTTTTAACTCGAGATAATGCACATAGAGCTGTTCATTATCCATGTTTAAAAACAAACTAACTTTGGATATCGATTATTATTGGCTATTGTTTTATTGTTATTGCATAACAAACTGATAACAACAATTGTCTTATTTGAAATTTAAAAGAAATTCTTTTGTCTAAAGGTGTCAAAGTCAACCGTGGAATAAAAATATGATTTTCAATATTACTTTCAGATAAATCAAAATAATTTGTACATATCAAATGAACTCCTATCAAACATAATAATAATAATAATAACAATAATAATAATAATATAATAATAATAATAATAATAATAATAATAATAATAATAATAATAATATAATAATATAATAATAATAATAATAATATGTTAGTACACATAAAAGAAAATAAAAAGTTTAAAAGTAAAACATATAAATCTCTTTATAGATTGACTTGTGAAGTAGATCATCTTAAAAAAAATAAAGTAAAATAATTCTAAAATCACAATTATAGACGATGATAGATAAAATCATAATCATAGAGAATAAAAGTTCAAAAATATAACAAAAAATAAATACATTTTGGTGAAGAAAACTTGATAAAACTAAAGCCAAAATGAGAACATAAATGAAGTCTCTCGAATACGATATTATCAGACTTTATAAAGACAAATCGCGAGAGTCGTAAACCTGGGATGATTTAGAAATATTTTAATATCAAGTATGACTTTATTTAAAAAAAGATGCCTATGAATTTCTTCAAACTGAAAAAGAGTCGATTAAAAAACTTTTGTCAAAATTTGAATATAAATCGAGTATTTAATGGAAAAACACAATCAAAAAACCAATTTAATAGAAGAAAAAAATAATAAATGATTTATATAGTTTTTATTGATGAACTATTTGAAAAAAGAAAAAAAATAAGGTATGATTTAATTTTCAAATAAAAGACGTGCTTTAATTTAGGGTTAAATTTCCATATTTTCTTTAAATATCTCTTGTATATAAGTTAACTTTTAGTCAAATGAACCTAGACTAACACTAAACACAAATATATATATTTAGACAGGAATTGAAAAAAAATATAGTTTTAAGAGAACGTCATATGATACTAAAGTTATTGTTTTATTAATAAGTATAGATTATATGTTTTTCTTAAAATATAACAAGATTCTCAAATTAAAAGGAAAAATATGCTCAATTTTATGATGTAACTTTTTTATAAATAATAATGTGTATGAAAAGATTACAAACTTCTAAAAATAACGAAAAAATAAAATATCAACAAAGTAATCATTCCAAAATACCCTTCCAAGCATTTTTATTTTATGTTTTTGATTTCAACCACTGATTAACAAAATGAAGAGTAAGATTACTTTCAAATCTCTCTATTTACGGAAATTAGTATAGTATAAGAGTGTGTGAGGGGTCTCACGGATGGCGCCAAATGTTGCTCCAAATTTCTCACCTAGAGGTGAGTTGAAGAAGAAGCAGTGCAAGAGAGTGACTCTAGTTCAAGTTCGTCCTATGGATGATATAGCTTCATTTTCCTTAATCTTGAGTCCTATAGGCTGCAGTAAAAAATAACTCGTTAGAGGGCCCCAGAGCTCAGGCTCCGAGGGCACTCCCACGCTCAAGTCAGTATGCATACAAGATGTATTAAACATAAGCACATATGTGTGAGAATGAGAATGAAGGTGGTGAGTATGATATGTTAAAGTTGAAAAAGATAAATAGATATTATCCTTTTATAGAGTAGAGAGTTATGAATGATTTTCTTATGAAAAATCAGAGAGAGTGTCCCTACGGCCCTACCTGATGTGGGGTAGTTGTATTTATACTGATTGTGGTGTTGAGTTTATTCTATTCTAAGTAACCTTTAGTCAATGATCTAAACCGAGCTTCCTTGATTAAAGAGTTCCATGTCTAATTGGTGCAAAGGGTTTTCTTGTGATTTAAAGGCTTTTTGTCTTCTAAAATTGACCTTTCATCTGAAAACTTTTGGACTATTGTTGCTGTCGTTTTTTGTTCTGACTACATTCCTTGGTAACCAATGAATGTTCCCACTTTGTGCTTTATGTTTTTATATTGTTGGTCTTCTAAACATTCTAAGTGTTAGAGTTCCGGTATTTGTTTCTGACAATTGCACCCCAATCGCAGTTGGGGTTATTTGTTTGTGTGTTGCAGCCTTATTATTGGTCGTGGCTAGGGGCAAGTGTCTTGGCCGCGCTTATGGACATGAACCCTGGTCGCGACTGAAGGCCCTTTCTGTCGACGATTTGGGCTGAAGCTGTGGTGTTTCTTTGGATATAAGCCGCGGCTGTGGGCATGTAGTTTAGCTACGGCTGAGGGTCCTTTCTTTCGGGTGCCATCATCCTTGGAGACTGCTTATGTGGTGATATCCTTTCAATCTTAACCGATATTTGGGGTGATGCCCTTTCAGTGTTGTAGTTGGGGTGGTATCCCTTTATTGGGAGAGAGAGAGAGAGAGGGGTGGGGGAGTGAATATGATATCACACACGTAAGTTTAGATAGATAAGCACTCAAGTTGTTTTGTTTTAACACTATCTTATAAGTCAAAGGGTTACTGTGTTTTTTTTCCTGAGTCAAAACAGCTGACCATGTATTATAGAAACTACAACCTATTTAGTTAAAACGGTTGAAACACGAGCCAGATTCTCACCATTGCATATCAATCTGATTCCGATCAGAAGCAGCCGACTTATAAGTTATACATAAATTTAAATGAATCATAAGACCGATGAACTATCAGTGTTTCTATACATATTAATTTGACTATAGCACAATAAATGTTACTAAATGGAAACAACACCTTCCGCAAGAGTATAACTATCAGGATCTGATGAGAGAAACCTGTGACAAGCGTGCAATACAGCTGAGTGAAATCCGTTTGCATTGTCTAGAAACACAAAATGACCAGCCTGCAACCATATTAGTCAACCTAAGTCAATATGCTTGGATTATATGACCATAATAGTCAAATCCTAAAAGTCAACCATCCATGGAAATGATGTTAGGGAGATACCTTCGGGACCCTTATGATTTCACACGGAACAGACATGTTTTTTCGTGCATCTACCGCCCCTTGATAATTCATCCAATCTTGAACTCCATATATGAAGGTTGTTGGCACTTTCAATTCTGAAGCTCTGCAAATGTTTTTTTTCATTTGTAAGAATAGAAGTAGACACTTTTCTTAACAAGGATTTTTATAAGAGAATAATTAAACCTTTGTAATAGAGGACTTCGGGTAAATGCACCAAACGTAAAGATGTATTTCAAGCAGAGCTCTCCGCTTGCCTTGGCAGCCAAAGTGTGGTATATGTAATCTTCACATGAACCATTAATAATTAGAAAAAATATATTCGTGAAGATTAAATCTTGATAAGGTTTGACTTTAACTACCTGTTAGTAATATGGACTCTTCCTCATTCAGCATGTCACCTTCACCAAATCTTGCCCTTGTATATTTGCGGACCAAATTCGGGCCCCACGGGCCTAAGCCCCTACATCATAAAATTCCATGTAACATTTAATCAAAGTCTATACAAGTAAAAGGCTATATCATTATAAAGGTACATAATTGATGTTTCTTAATGCTCATGAACAAAAGTAAAACCACATTTGGGAGGAAAGCCAGTGAAGCAAATGAGTAACAATAAGTGGTTGATGAAGATCATTTACCTAATCACTTTCATAGGAGTAAAATTAGACTCCCATAAATGGCTCATGACGGCTCCTTTCCACGTTGCTCTAAATTTGGTAAACCATTCTGGTTTATGGTCAGTTTCTGATGTGAATCCAGCAGCTCCACCAAAATTAGATGTTGTACATGCTCCGGATGCTTCATGATTGATTAACGATAGTGGGAAATCAATAGAAGAATCGGAAGTTAGTTGTACTGAAAATCACTATGAAGAAACTTACTTTCAAGGCGTATTTAGCTGCAATGTATCCTCCAAAAGAATGCCCAAGTAAAACAAACTTTTCAAGGTTTTTGGCTTTGCGCCATTCCTCAAGGGAATCAATGAACCAAGCCTCAGTTTCTGCACTAGAAGATATACAAGCATTAGATATGTAACCAAAGCACTACATTACATTTCATATCACTCAGGTTGCAAGATAACAAACGACATTACAAGAAGACAATCAAAAGAACACATAAAGATAACCCTCTACGCAATATACTTGATAGACAGCTAACCTTCAGTGCTTTTGCAAGTGAAGTCAGGCCTGCTTGATCCACCCCAACTGCGCATCAACATAAAAACATAGATAGTATAAGAAATAAGCCAGAAGGGATTGACACGTTTTACGTGGTAGAAAATGGCTTATTAAGTTTCAATGTGTATGCACATTGAAGGGAGCCACAACACAGATAATCATTCCATATCTCAACTGAACAAAACAGTACATATCAATATATCATTATATCATCCCAACACCAAATGAATGAACAGATATTGAAACATATGATACTGATAACACAAAAGATAAGAAAAGGCATATAATACAATGCACTCACCCAAGCTGGTCGATTGCAATCACCCTGAAATGTTTCGCGAGAGCATCAAAATTCCTAAAGAAAAACCCCTGAGCAGCCGCATATCCATGCACCATTACAAGAGTGGGTGCTTCCTTGTTGCTCTCGAATGTAACCGTGTTGATAAACCTTGGTTCATTGCTCGCAGACCGAAACCACCTGACCTTAGACCCCGGCGGGCCCGTCCCAATATTAACATGTTCTTGGGTGTATGGAGTCCTATCATTTGAATCACACATATCCAATTAACAAGTCTATACCAATAACTAACATACTATTCAATCCAAAACATCAAACTACCACAATCCACCCAAACAAGCAGATTCTAATTCCAATTATACACTACAGTTTAATCCAAACATCAAACCGTATTCACAAATTGAAGTGAAAGAGGCATAAAAATATAAAACAAGGAAGAATTAGGAAGAAAAGCGGTTACTTGACGATAGAAAGAAGGCGTTTTTCAGCGTCAATTATGTGATCAGTGGAGCTTGGGATCCAACGAAGAACAGAAGGCCATAACGACTTCTTCGACCTTGATGTCGCCGTCGCCGTCGCCGTCGCCGTCGCCGCTGGGGAGTTGAATTCCTCTGCCATAGTGGTTGCAGTGGGAGTCGAAACTGAGCGACTAAGGCGACGTGTATATCGCATACACTGAATTGGATGAATTGTTTTTGGTTACGAGAAGAAGAGGCAAAGAATGATTAGAAATGGAGGAATTGGTGGTTAGGGTTTATGTATGGGTGGTTGTGGTGGCTCGCCGACAGACGACGTCAACGATGGATGGCGGTAAACAAAATACCTTTATACGGTGACGTACGCCGTGACCTTAACACGGTCACCATCCTACGTTGGTGTACGCGTCCCAAAGATTGATTGCATCTTGCGTTTTATGTTCTGTTCCTCCTGTTTTTAATTTCGTTTTTTAATCTAAGACGTGAAATTATGTTCTATAAATTTTTTTCTTTGCTTTTAAACTAATTTTATTTTTTTATCTTTAATTAATTAAGGGCGAGGAGACATCGTTTTGTTTTTTTTAATCTATAGTGATAAATTAAGTATCTTTTAAGTTCGAGAATACAACATTTATTTTTTATTTTATATTTTATTCATGGTGATAAATTAAGCTTCTTGATAGATTGTATGTTATAAGTCCATGTCATTGATTTATTAGGATACTAGAGACATAACCCAAAACACCTAACTACTCAAATCAATTTATCTAGTAATTGTCTGACATCTCTTTTCTATTGATATGTATCTAAAACTCCCAAATTGATAGGGGCTCTACGCAAACTAAATATATATATATTCAAATTCAAAACAATCAAAATTGAAAAAAGTTTAGGATTGTAGAAGCCGATTTGGCAAACCAAAGGGGCGGCGGCAATGTTGTCGAAGCAATGCTAACCGAAGGGGGCACTCGAGGGTGCCCTAAGTACCCTTACAAGATTACATAAAATGAAACCACTTTCATGCATGGTGTTTCAATTAAAATAGATTTAAAAAGTAAAGGCAAAAAAAGTTACACGCATAGCTAAGGCAGAAAATGATCCAAAATAGAGCTTTTTGGATTGGTTTCTTGCAAGTATGACATTAGACTATCCACAAGCACCGCCCTTAGCCCGTCATATGCTGCCTTTTGGGAGGGCTGCGTTATGCAGGCCCATCCGTCCTTCACCCGCCTTTTGTCAAGGGCTCTCCATGCATTTTGTGAGATCCACGTCACAAAATATGTGTTGCTTTATTTTTTTATGGAATTTATAATAGTTGTTTGTGGGAAAAGATGATGTTGAAGGTAAAAGTTAATTATGAGAAGTATTGATGAAGATTAATAAAAATTAATGTGACACGCTGAGTGAGACTATTTGCGAGAATGACGACTTTTAACGTTGTACAAAAAGTAATCCTATATAGTTATATGCTGTTTTTTAAACAGCTCGAACTTTTGGTTTTAAAAAACAAACTTTTTACTACAGAAAGTTTAGCTAACTTCTTACTTATAAAAAAAAACTTTGCTTGACGGGCAGCCCAAACTTTGGTTGACGATTCTTTTCAAGGAATTAAAATCCAGAAAATTGAAGAAAAATGGAATGATGAATGGTGGCTATGGTTGTGAGAACATAAAGTTTCCGGTTGTAGAAGCCGATTTCAATTCCTTTGGTTAAATTCTTTAAATCTCATATTCCAAATTTAGAGATTTCATTACAGTTCCAATTGGTTTAAATCTCCAACCAAACAAGCCGTCCCTTGAACTGATATTACAACCTAAATGAATTATGAACAACTCATGAATGGAATTCAAATTCCGATTTCATGGAATCTCAACGTACCCTACTACTTTGTCAAATATATCATTTAATATACACTATAATAAAAATGAGTTATTGACTATAAAGATAAAACGAGATACCAATCGTTAGACAATTGTGCAAATTAAACCATATAACATGTTCAAAGAGGTTCTTCACATTGCATAAACATAGCAAAAAGTTGAAAAATACGAGTTTTATTATGGAAAAGGGCTAAGGTTTGGTCTAAAACCTACCATAAGAGCTGGCGCACAGCCACAGGCCGTTGGTCCAGACCAAGGTATCATCACCACCAAAGAATTGATCATGTCTGCAACTAGCACAACCAACAAGAATACATCCACAAATCGACAATAACAATATGACAATAGCATATGTTTAAACAATACCATTAACACACACCACCTCATACACGAACCCATTCTAGTCAGCTCTGGACTGACCAGCACGCGAAGAAAGAATAATGCCCACGATCAGACCATACAGAGCCAGAGCTTCAGCAAAAATGAGAATCAAGATCATCCCAACAAACAGTTTTGGTTGTTGTGCATTGGCCCTGCAACACAAATTAGAATCATCAATTCACAAGAGATATTTGTTTATAATGGAACTCGTGTATGAAACAAAGAACCCTTTCACAATCACATAACAACAGATCTCCACACATAAAGATCAAACAAACTTACCTAACACCAGCATCACCAACGATTCCGATAGCCATACCGGCGGACAGACCAGCAAGGCCACAAGCAAGACCAGAAGAGAGGTGAGCATATCCATCAAACAGATAATAAGACTTAGCCTTAGGGTTAATCCCTGTACTGATGATAACTGCAATAATCAACCCATAGATACCCAAAACTCCAGCCATAACCACAGGCACAATCGACTTCATCACCAGTTCCGGCCTCATCACTCCCATCGACGCCACTCCAACACCGCTCTTGGCCGTTCCGTACGCCGCCCCCATGCCTACATCACATAATCATTCATTAACGATTACAATTTGTTGAATCTAGTGTTACAGATCGTGTTTCTGTGCTAGGGTTTTCAGATCCGATTCTAACCTAATATAGAGGAATCAACAAACTATATGATTTCAATCGCCTAAAAGTAAAACCTACGCTAAAGGATCGATGTAATACATAGATTATCGAATCGGTGGAGATTATAAAATTATCAACTTAGGAATTGAAGGAATTAAACATGATTGATTACTTACAGGAGAAAACTAGGGCTGCAGCGGCACCGAGAAATCCGAAAAACGGAGCCGTTTCATCACCGGAGAATGTTGAAGACATGATGATTATAGATCTGCAGAAAAATTGATCGGATCTGATGATTTATTGTTGTAGATAATATATCCAAACTCCTCAGCAGAGATGGAACGATATATGGATTTTGGTTTATGATGATTATTATCAGGTTAATAATATGATTGAGTAGCCCCTGGATTGATCTTTAGTTAACACTTTAGTCCCTCACTTGTAGTTTTTTATGGTAATGTTAGTTAACGCTTTAGTCCCTCAACTAGTAGCTTTTCATTTAAAAGTACAATCAGCACATATTTGAAACTAGAGTTAAATTCATTTTACTTCTTGAGATTTATTAAAAATAATAATTTTTTTTTAAAAGATTAACAACATCAATATATCTTTAAAAATTTTATAATTTGTTTCAAATTTGATCAAAAGTTTCATTCATTGTTTCAACTTTATCCATAATAATGAAAATTTTAAAGTAAAATTAAAACAATATATCAAATTTTTAGAAGTAATTCATGTTTCTAATCTTATAAAGAAAAACAATTATTTTTATCAAATCTTAGAGAGCAAAATTGAAATTATCTCTTGAAATAATACACGTTATTCACTTTAGTCCCTTAAATTGTAGTTTTTCATTGTAGTCTTCAACGGTTAATTTAAGGAAAAAACAGTTGGTGCACCTAGTCATGCACAAACCGGTTTTGGGCCAAACCCAGAACCGGGTTCACACCGGGTTCAGTCCAGTCGGGTTTTTTTGTACCCGGGTATCGGTGAACCCGGGTACGAACCTGGGTCGGGTTCACTTGCTGAAAACCCTACCCCCCATACTCAAGTAGGGTCGGGTTCGGGTCGGGTCCGGAACCGGATCCAATACCGGGTTTAGTTTATTTTTTCTAATTTTATTTTCTTTTTTTTATGTCCAATACCAAGGGTCCAATATCGGGTCCAATACCAAGGGTCCAATATCGGGTCCAATACCGGGTTCACTTCGGGTTTAGACCGGGTCGGGTTCGGGTCGGGTCGGGTTTTAGAAATTAAAAAACCAAACCGAGTTGAAACCGCCGGTTTATTCCGGGTGCGAACCGGGTTGTACCCGGACCCGGGTCCGGATTGGATACAGCGGGTCGGGTCCGTTCCCAGTTTTTTTTGTGCAAGTCTAGGTGCCCAGCAGACAGCAGTCCAGCAACCCAAGCTTTTGATTAGCTCATTCGACATAACATATGAATCCATCTAATTACTTTTGCTAACCCAATTAAATTTGGCCCAAACTTTCATTTACTTACCATATACAACATAATCTGATCTGTTGACCCAAAACAATAAAAAGCATAACCCAATTTAACTCTATTGAATAAATATTATTTTTGAGTCGTTCCGCTTATTTTCCTTGTTTGAGGTCGTTTTCCCTTCCAACATACATAAAAAACAAACAAAAGCAATATATGTTATAACAAATTGGTGTCAATATTAAATAATTAGAAAGAAATAAGAATAGTATAAAACACATCAATCATAGGCATACTATTAGGTTGCGTCAAACGTTAGACTTGCAAAGAGCCCAAAATTGTTGGAGCAAAGTGCTAGACGGAAGTAGCACCACCTCTGCGGTTTTGGGATTAGATCCCTAATGGTGATTAGACAGTTGCAACATCCAGAGAGATCTATATGGTCCTTCTACGAGGGTACGCATATTATTTTAGGTCTTTTTAGTTTGATTGTCAACTAAGTACTAATCATTCGTATAATAAAAGACGTTTGGGTGATTACTTAGAAGAGAAAACTTGGGCAAGCATCCAAATGGTAAACGAATGAGTGTAACATACTCTGGGCGCAATAGGATGCGCTTTCTCTTCTAGCTAGATGGTTCGTTATCGTATGGACCGTTTGTATATTGTTACAATTTTGGTTGACAAAAAATTATAAGTGATATTATAAAACCATTTTTATTAACAATATTTTTGATACATTAATCGTAAATATTTTTATGCATTTATGTCAAGAAATTATGACTTTACTGAATTATATATATATTACCAGCGGTGAGTGTAACCACTGGTAATATCAATCTGGACCGTTGGATCAGGCTGAAAGTAAATCCTGACCCTTTAAACTCGACGGTTTTGACGGTTACAGGTTGGTTTTCAGGAGTTATGGCGGTTCACAGAGGTTATAGGCAGTTTTTGCAGCAGTGGTTATATTACCTTCTAGAAGCTACCACTGTGTCAGTTTCCACTGCAGTTACTGGTGGTTTTTGCAGCCATTCTCAGATTAGCATTGAAACGTGGATTGCGGTTATCCTTATAACTGAAGTTGTCCTCTATAAAAGCAATCCATACCTGCATATTGGCTCTTTCATTTTTTGTACCTGGATCAATCGCAATATATAAAAGCAGACTAACCTGTTGTCTTTTTCTTGCATTTTTGTAACCAGATCAAATGGCAGACGAGGTTTCAATGGAAAGATTCTTCTCAGCTTCTTCTCGCGTCCAAAGTCCTGCGATAAGAAGTCTAATTAGCATAAAACAATTCCAGTTTTGTACATCATCTTGCTGTGATATGTTGTTCTATTGTGGTATACAAAATCAATATGAAATCATTATAGTGTATATTGTTAATGGTATTTTTCTGCCTCATTGAATTCTTTACAGGTGAAAAGTAAATTGACCAAAGAAATTACATCAATTGCAGATGCAATGCAGTTTCTACAGATGCTGGATAATTATGATATTGTCATGGCACACCCAGATTCTTATAGATTTGTATTTTATGAGGTTGTTTATTGGATGCTCTTTTCCTTTTTTAAGACTGGTCTTGAATGGCCAGTTCCAACAGGACTACAGCCTGAAGGAAGTATCAATCTGTTTAAGCTATTCATGGAAGTACATAAAAGGGGTGGGTATGAAAAGGTTTCGAGAAACAACTTATGGTCTGATATTGTACAGGCCATGGCATGTAATTTCCGCGGATCCATCAATGTTCGGATTATATACCATCGCTACCTTGGTATGATCGAGTGGTACTACAATGCAAACAAGAGGAAGTGTAATGTATTTGCGGATAAGTGTGTGTCTTTCTTTGATGTTTAGTTTCTTAGCACTTCATTTTCCGTATGGTTAGATCATAGGTTTTATGTATCACATATGAAGCTTTTTAAATATAAGTTTGTGTTATTTGTTTTGATTATGTTTTATTGATTTAAATGTTTGTTGTTTTACTTAAAGTAATCAATTGTAGGTGCTGTTACAAAAAAAATCATTTGTAGGAGTCAAATAAATTCATGTCAGTGTGATACATTAATTGCAATATAATAGTTATTATTTTCTCATTTAAGAATTCTCAGTTTAAAAGAAAAAAAATTCGGCATATATTAATTTATTAAATTACTTTTAAATTGTATAAGTTAAACAATTTAAACACAATAAGACTACCAATAAGATTGTCTCCAATGACGAAAATATGATCGTCCTTCAACGAGTATAAACATATATAACTTTAACTAGCATATACCGACGGATGTCAAAGATCCGATAACATAAACTTATTTCACTATATAGATATATGTTAAATTCAACACTGATTTTTAATATTCATCTTTTGGCCAATTAAGTGATATCTAAGATATTCTATATCATATCATTCAACCATCATGTTGTGAACGTGTGGTACAACAATGGAGTCTAGACGATTATATAAGTTAAACAAAAAATTATATAAGTTAAACAATTTAAAAATAGATAAAACAAGAATATTTATGGTTATAAAAAAATACAAGTGCACCTTAATATTTTATAAAGTACAAATAGTTAACACAATATATGAAAATTCATAATGTTTTTGAAATTTGATATATATATATACGTAATAGACTCGTGTCAGTCGATGCATGATGGCCTGACATTTTTATAACATAAACTTTTAAGAACAAATTATATAAAAGTAATATATATAAAGCTTACCTTAAAATGGTTTTTAAAAATAATGAAACAACTATATAATTTATAGATAAACGTTTACAAACTACAATTAATAAAAACGTTTTTGAAAGATAAGTTTATTAGATAATGTCTAATTTAGCAAAAAAAAAAAACGTATATATAAAAAACACAATTAATGAATAATTAAAGAGGTTTTTATGTTTAATTAATTTACATGGCATCTGTTTTTATATAAATTCAATAATACATAATTTTCATCACCTTTCCAATGACTTAAATCAGCCTTATTTTATGTATTCAGCCCACTAACGCATTAACTGTGGCAGTTTAAACAGACAGTTCGAACACAAGCTGATTGGTCAATACACCTCTCATTTTGGCAAAAAATAGTTAGTGGGGTGAGTAGTTGCATTTTATTCTGCCTATATAAGGACAGAATAGTGTATCTGGGAAAAATGATTCAACCATTTTCTGATATTCCAAAATGGATAACAAATCCAGCAAAAGCCCCGTTCGAGAGGAAAATGTGAGTTATTATCAAAAAATCCAAAAATTGCTAATTATTTTGTAGAGCTTTCGTAATTTCTTTATGTTTTCTGTTTTTGGGCCTTCTAATGGAAGCATTTGTTTAATGACAGCATGATATAATGAGAGTTTTGATGTTCTTAGCTACACACAATATCTTAGAGACTACGTGTCACAGCTTTCTCGTGAATTTGGTGTTGAGGTGAGTTGTTTTAGTTTATGTATATATAATAGTTCATGTTTTCTTTTGTTTTTGGCTTATATTCTAATGGGCTAACTCTTTGTTCCTCTTGTGTGTTGACTTTAATATTTTTTTTCAGGATTCCCAGGCAAGAAAAAAACAAAAAGAGCTGAAAATCTATCAAATTGGAAGTGGGATGAGGTTGTAGAGATTAACAGTTCAGATCACACACCTGATGCAACCCCTACAAGGCCTGATAGCGACAAAGAAAGCTGTGATGTTAACAGCTATGAGTTTGACCCTTCCGATGATGACTCAGGTGATTAAGCAAACTCTCTTCAAACTTTCAACAAAAACCTAAAGGTTCCAAAGGTGTTGATTTTCAGCCGCAACCACCCTAGGTCTGTCTAGGGGTTATATTTTGTTTGCTTTATGTTGTGTTTGTGCAAGGATTTTATCATGTTTTAGGTTATATTACTTCTACCTTTTTTGATAGAATTTGGTCAGTCATGTTTTTTCGGGATGTTTCACTATTATGTCGTGTATGTTTTATGTTTACTAATCGTGTTGTGTTGTTTCTCTATTTTGTGTTCTTCTATTAAAGTTTAAATATTTGTCCTATAGAAATAAAAAGAGTGATATAATAATTATATTATGGTATTTTGAAATATGATATAATTGAAATTACATATAAATAATGACTATAAGTAATAAAACAATGATATTACTTTCTTTGACCTTTTTTTAAATTATTTTTATCAAAAAATAAATTTAAGAATTTGTTCTAAATCAAAACGTTTTTTAAAAGTCATTTTCTAAATAAATATCTATATCTATTAAACTTTGAATTTCAATTTTAATGGTGCAAAAAAAATTTAATTTCTAAAAACACTGATTTTAAATATTTTGTGTTTTAAAAAAGATTGATGTTTTTAAAAATTACTTGTGTTATAGAAAATATTGTTTCTTAGTAATTATATTTATATAAGGAACTCTTTCTTAATTAATTAAAAACTATTTTAATATAAAAAAGATTTGTTCTTCTATTAAAGTTTAAATATTTGTCCTATAGAAAGAAAAGAGTGATATATTATTATAATAT
This sequence comes from Flaveria trinervia, assembly GCA_025506515.1. Classification (NCBI taxonomy): domain Eukaryota; kingdom Viridiplantae; phylum Streptophyta; class Magnoliopsida; order Asterales; family Asteraceae; genus Flaveria; species Flaveria trinervia. The sequence continues at coordinate 101,473,371 of CM046452.1, forward strand.
GATATTTTAAAATATGATATAATTGAAATTAAATATAACAAGGACTATAGTAATATAACAATGATATTATTTTCTTTGAACTTTTTTTAAATTATTTTTATCAAAAAATAAAAATAAAAATTCCTTGTAAGTCAAAACGTTTTTTAAAAAAGAATGTCATTTTCTAAAATATCTTATTATACTTTGAATTTCAAATTTTTATAATTCATAAAAAAATTTAATTTCTAAAAACACTGATTTTAAATATTTCATATTTTTAACAAAGTTTGATGTTTTAAAAAATTACTTGTGTTATACAAAATATTGTTTCTTTAGAAATTATATTTATAAAAGGAACTCTTTCTTAATTAATTAAAAACTATTTTAATATAAAAAGGAATTAAATAATATAATTAGTAAATAATGTAAATATTTAGTACGAGAGATAAGCGGGAAAATTAGACTTAGGATTTCTAATATTGTGACACGTGTCAACTAAAAACTTTATTTTATTAGAGTAGTTAGAACGCTCTTACACAAAGTACATCTTTGTGAAGTTTAAAGCTTATCTATGTTACAAATTCATTGAAGATACAGAAAATCCTTTGAGAAAGAACACAAGAAAATAAATTATATAAGTTAAACAATTTAAAATACATAAAACAAGAATATTTATGGTTAAAAATATATTTCAGTGCATGTCTAGAATCCTAAAACTTGTCCCTAACCTTAATAGATAAAACACGTTCATTATCATCTCTAAGTCTCTAATCTTAATAAAAGTTATCAAAAAATGTTTTTCTAGGAAAATTAATGAGATTAAGAGATAATTTCTATTAGTTTTTGAACATGTAAATGTATACAAAATATGAGTTACTCTAAAATGTGATTCAACTCCATTAGTTATGGTGATTTAATAATCTAAAAAGAGTATTGAGAGTGTCTACCTCAACATATCAAGTTATGACTTATATTTATAAGTTTTGTGAAATAGTAAATAGTGTCGCATAGTTATGTGTGTTTAACATTTAATATCGTCTTAAACAATTGTGTTTGTTTCAAATTGATTTTATAAATGCATATTATTGCAATAATTTTTTATATACAGTTGTAACCATTTTTTATATTATAAAAACTATATGAATATACACGTACGAATAAGTTAGAAACATGATACATGGCCCTTTAAATCAGCCTTATTTTAGTTGAATTCACCCCACTAACTTAGAAAATGTGTCATTTTAAACAAGCAGTTTAAACAAGCAGTTCAAACAGATTGGTCCATACTCTCCTCCTATTTTGGAGGAAAAAAGTTAATGGGGTAAACAGTTGCATTCTATTCTGCCTATATAAGGACAGAGTAGTGTATCTGGGAAAAAAGTTTCAACCATTCTTCTCCAAGATGGAAAACAAATCCAGCAAAAGCCCCGTTCGAGAAGAAAATGTGAGTTATTATAATAAAAATCCAAAGTTTGCTCATTATTTTGTAGAGCTTTCGTAAATTCTTTATGGTTTCTGTTTTTTGGCCTTCTAATGGACGCATTCGTTGAATGATAGCACATGGATGATGAGAGTTTGGAGGTTCTTAACTACACACAATATCTTAGGGCCTATATGTCATAGCTTTCTCGTGAATTTGGTGTTGAGGTGATTTGTTTTAGTTTATGTATATACAATAGTTCATGTTTTTTTTGTTTTTTGCTTATATTTCTAATGGGCTAACTCTTTGTTTTGATTATGTGTTGACTTTAATTTTTTTTCAGGATTCCCAGCAAGAAAGAAACAAAAAAGGGCTGAAAATCTATCAATTGGAAGTGGGATGAGTTATAGAGATTGACTGTTCAGATGACGCACCTGATGCAACCCCTACAAGGCCTGACAACGACGAACAAAGCTGTGATGTTAACAGCTATGAGTTTGACCCTTCTAATGATGACTGAGGTGATTGAGCAGACTCTCTTCAAACTTTCAACAAAAACCTAAGGGTTCCAAAGGTGTTGGTTTTTAGTCGCAACCGCCCTAGGTCTGTCTAGGGGTTATATTCTGTTTGCTTTATGTTGTGTTTGTGCAAGGATTTTATCAGGTTTTAGGTTATATTAGAATTATCCTTTTTCGTAGAATTTGGTCGGTCATGTTTTATTGGGATGTTTCACTATTATGTTGTGTTGTGTGTTTTATGTTTAGTAATCGTGTTGTGTTGTTTCTCTATTTTGTGTTCTTGTATTAAAGTTAAATATTTGTCCTATATAATGTTGCATAACAAATACATATCTGATATGCAATCAATTGTAATATGGGAAGGAATACTTATTCAAATAAATATAGTAATAGTTACATACTTCATTATTTGTGAATTCGTGCCACTAATGTTCATTACATCATGTGTAATGAAAATTATTAAATATATGTGGAACTACATGGTACCTTTAAAGTTTTGACTTTCATAAGATTATTCAAAGACACGGTAGTCACACACATTAGGGTGAAGAAAGTTATATTTGTTAATGGCAGACGAATGTTTCTTTAGGTTGTAAAAAATTATTAATAAGATAAAAGGTATAATTATTTCTATAGCATTGCTTCTAACGTAATGCGATTATTCAAAATAATTGAGACTCATGTTGGATATATTTCATTTAATGCAAATATTAAATATTTATGGAATCCATATGATGGAATTTGATTATTTTATATAAATAAACTAATGTTCAATATATTTCAGTGGTGCCATTATACAAAGCGTGTGAGCCAATGAGGAATCAAGTCGAGTGTGAGGTACGTAATTCTTAATATTACTCCAATTTATATTAAGTGTTTGGTAATAAAATGAGATAGTGCACAAATGCATGGAACGACAAGTCCTTGGTTTTAAATAGCGTGATGCGCATCGATGCGTTCGGTCGAAAATCGTGATGCGTGATGCGCAAGCATCACGTATGCGATGCGTTTGTTAATAAAAAAATAGTAAAAGTTATATGTACATAAAAACATTATATTTTACTGGAATTTTTAGAAACATTAGAAAATATACATTGGCAGCATGATAGTAGACTTAAAAAAAGATTTAGAAAGGTCAAAAATAGTCTTTTAGATGCTTGAAAAGTCTCTTGAAATGCTTAGAGAAGTTAAAACACAGACTTAAAATGCCTAAAATTAAAAAAAACATAGATTGTTCAAGAGAAAAGTCAAATCCAGTTTAAAATTTAATGTTGGAAGCATTTGGCACATCTTGCATTGCAGCGCATTTTGCGAAATGCAGCTCCGGACAGAAGTTAAAACACATGTGGTGTTCCACTCCGGACACCGCATCACCGCATTATGCGCGCAAGATGAGCGCATTATGCGCGCATTTTAAAACCAAAGGCAAGTCATAGTCAGGACAAGGCATGTAGCATTGTATTGCCATTATAATTCAACGATCAGTTGTAGATTATTAAATTTTAAAGATTTACCTTTGTCTTTCTAAGCATCTCTCTTCACCTACCGTCAAGGCAAGCACATTCATCTTGCGTGTAATATGCATGGACTGTAGAAAATAAGTAAATATGTTAGATATTCAACATAGATCAATCCCACTAACATTCAAATGCCACAACTTAATAACACTTTAACAAGGTCAGACCCTAATAATAAATCAAAACATCTGAGTGCATTCATGCTAATTAAACCCATGTGTGATTATTTTTTTTGTAGTTTTATTGACTAATTTACGTGCTTTAATTCTAGATGGGGCTTTGTAGGCCTCCCAGCGGTCACCCTTCATCAATGGTTCGCCTGTTTGATTCGAACATTATCTCGGAAATACTAGCAAGAACATCGTTGAAATCTCTGAGTTCAATTAGATGTACTTGCAAGGAAGTTGAGTTACTATCTTATGATGCTTATGTCTTGGAGCGACAGAAAATAGAAAATCACGTGCTCGTGGGTTTCATTGTTCAGTGCCCAAACTCCTTAAGTCGTCGCCAGATACATTTTGTGGCTTCATCAGGCTCAAGATCGCTTGATATTGGTTATATGGCACCGTGGACCATAATTCATGCAGCATCAGAACAAGGTGTTTTAGTGGTCGAGGTTGCCCATCTATGGGTCCGAACACTGTCTGTTTATGCATTGTTTAAGCCGACAAGTCACAATATGCGGGCTATTCCAAATCCAAAATTGAAATATCCTACCGCAAAAGTCGCGTTTGTAACGTTGGGATCACTTCCGTTACATTACAAGATCTTTCGTTTGTCTATTCCTAAAAGAATGTATGTTTGTTTTCATTTATCAACCCTCCAAACGTGTGTTGTACCATATGAAATTTATACTTGGGTATTTGTACGTTTTATATGTCATAGGGTTGGTATGCATAGTCTTTGTCGTATGTTTAATTGTCGCTAAATGTAACATTTTAGTTTTATTTTCTTGCAGTAATGTTAAAAGGGGTGCTGTCGCATGTATGACATATCGTTTTGAGATATTTGACTCGGGTGCTTGGGCTTGGAGACTACAAGATCCTATACAATTGGTCCACGATGGTGATGTAACCAATGACGAGGCCGTTGTAGCAAGAGGGCGTATCTACATTGGTCTAGAAAATAATCAAATACTCATAATTGATTCTTCTACTCATAAATATCAAACTATTCCAATCCCATCAATGGATACTTATTGTTCGTACTCTTCGTGGAAGCTTATTAAACACAAAGGAAGAGTGGCCATTGTTTGTGTTCATGTGAATGATACACGAGATGTTTGGGTGCTTTCAGCCCGCGATACATTGGTGAAGGCAGATACACAAACGGTCAAATGTGTGTTCTTTGAGTCATGGGAATACAAGGACAGTAGCCTAACCTTCTACAAATCAGGCGAGACTCGGTCGGTCATTGCTGTGCAGCGTTTATATAACATCTTTTCATTCCAATCCGACTATGAATCTGTAAATTTGTCATGTCGGTAGTTTCATGACTGAATTTTCGTTTTATTTATTTAGATTTGGTATGTTTTCGACATAGGGTTGTAGTTTGTATTCTCCGGTAGTTTGCTTTCAAGGTACGGTTGTCATGTTTTTTGAAATTTTTTAATTTACTCAGTAATGATCTAATATTATTTGTTTATGTATATGTAGGGTTTCAGTTTTAGACCTGAGGAGTGTCTCTTTTAAAACTTGGATGGGTTTAACTATAAAATTGGTGCTGCAAATAACACATATGCTATCATATACAGAACATAAATGATCTACAGAACATTAAATTAGTCATACATTACGTTGCATCAAAATATAATATATTTTCATACATTACACGATTATTTTGTATGTTTGTGGAAGTACACATTAACATAAATGATCGTACAGAACATATAATTAGTCATACATTACATTTACTATTAGTCATATAACTATAACTCATGAAAACTCTATATAATAATCACTTGAAAATATACAAATCAAGCAAATTGTAAAAATTAAAGGAATAAAACGTGAGAAGAGTCATAAAAATCAAGCAAATCTATAAAAAAATCACATTTAGTGGCAACATGGGAAGCAGCATTAAAACCATCTTGGAAGCAGGGTATGACTTTAGGTCATCTCCGGTCACAAAAAAGTCATATAAAATAATAAGCATCAATGGCAAAAATAACAGTAACTCATTTGCACACCGACAAGCCTTGAAGAATTCATACAATATCAATATTATGGTATAATAATATGCATATCTTTGATATTGTAAACAAAATAAAATGTATGTAGACATATATAATAACCCAATAATAGTATAGTTGCAAGCACATACATCATACAATATTGCCTAAAATCTAATAGATTATTCAAATGGTTTGTACTAATGTTTGCATACTCATGTAGGTGGTTTAATTAACTTTCCATTGGCAAGTTTATGATGAAATATAATGCTTTGTACCCTTGTCTACTACATACTAATGAATTCGGTCCAGTATCTTAGTAAGATTCATTAAAACTCTAAATATCACTGATTTCAAAATAGTTATTTCACCATCCTTTTATTTAGGGGTCCACTTGAGTTAGTGGTATAGTGGAGTTGGTTAAGCAAAAACCGTTTTTGCTGGGCTATATATAGGCTGCTAACTAAAAACAAGTTTCATTTCAAAATGTTTCTATCTTTTTGAGAGTTCCATTATAAGGTATGTATGTTGTAGCGTCTCTTCCTGTAACATCTAACAATATATGCTCATGTCAATATATGTTTTTTTTGTTATTTAGTCTATTTATTAGGCACACCTAGAGTCCTGCTTACGATTTGGATTTTGGTTGTTTAGTAAGCAATTTGAATGTTTTACTATAGTATTTTTTGGCTTACATTCTTAATATTCAATAAACAACCATATCATAGCTTCTAATCCTCTAACACATTCATGTTTTTATAAAGATCAATCATAGTCAAGGTTAATAGAGCCTTAATATAGGCCATATATTGTACCCTATGTAATGGTGGCCTGGCACACGTAGGGAATCACTGATTGTTTACAACACTAAGAGTTCATTCGTTAACAAACTTTTGGCAGTAAGTTCATGTTAGGTTGAGGAGCAGTGGTAACCAAATAAACAACCACTTATACATCATCAAGTACCAAAATGAAGTTTCTGGATAAATTCTAGAGGAACTATACATCTCACAAGGACCTATATTAAGTTATTATCAAAGAAATTAGTGATTAAGCTTCCAAAGTAAACATGTTCTTCACTAGAGGAAGCAACCATATAGACATATCATTTCATTCTTGAGTGGTCATACAAAGAAAGAGACTACAGAATTTATTGCTGAAATAAATATCAAGTTGCAAATATATTTATCAAACCCCTCAAACTATCAACGTTTATGAAGCTGCACGCATTTGTTGTTTTGTTCTTTGAGGGAGGACTTGCATATTTGAAGATCTTTTGAATGGAAGTTCTACACAAATAACTAATTTACATACCATCCAATCATAAGTTTCAGAAAGTCATGGAACTATAAGTAGTTTTCTTCTTCGCTTGGTTTAATTGGGCAGTCTAATAGTGTTTTCAATTGCCAACCTAAGTTGCTTAATTGATTATTTGTTAGTGAAATAAGCACTAAGCACTCTGAAGTTGCTTAGTGGGTACTTGATATTGTTTATTAATATTGCTAACTTATTGAAAAAAACAGGGTGGAATAAGGGGGAATTTGGGATTGCTTATTTACTACAGCAATAAGGCATCTACCAATAAAAAGAAACTTTAAGGGTCTTTGCCTGTTTGGGATTACTTATCTAAATAGTTTCTCTAATTATTTATGACAGAAATAAGTCACTTATAATTAACCATTTGAAATTGCCTGCTCAAACCACCTTATTTCAATAACCAAGAAGCAATATGAATTTTAAACAAAGTAATCCCGACAAAATAATCAGATTTGAAAACAGAATTACAGAAAACAACCTATCGATTTAAATGTAAATCAACCTCCCTAAATATAATCGTCCTACTTCACTTATTTAATTCCAATTTTTCATGTCTTCAACAATCACTTAAAAATCATCATCCTCCTTTGCATATACATGATCCCGTCAATCACATATCAGAATCACAATAACATTAGCAACTAAAGCTCAATCTTAACTCCTAGTGTAAGTTTACGCTACAAACACAAATATCAAGATTAAGCCCTTAGCTATCAAAATCAATGCTGGACAGGCAATGTGGACATGGAAATACTAAAAAATAACCAACTATACAAAATGGCAAGCATCACAAGGAATTTACAAGGCCCGGCCTGGATCTATTAGTTATTGTGAAATTATACTTTCTTAGCACAAATAAGAGAGAAATCACTTATCTGTGATCTCGAAGACGAACCCTAAAATCAGGGGATAATCCTAACATGATGCAGTCTCGAATATGTCGACTGTGGAAACAAAATTAGGTTAAGAAACATCACAAATCGACAAATCAACCATGTTCAGCCTTAGATCTTTGAAGATACGATGAACCATTACCTTCTGTTGTAAAATTACCCCGGATCTGTTGTTTCGGACTATAGGCTTCTTAGGATGCAAGCCCGCAGATCCTTTGTTTAGCGGTTGTTGTGAAATACACCATTGTTGTAGGATGTCGAGACCACCGACGAGAGAGGGTTGGTGGAGGTACACGAGCGATGTCAATTGAAGCACCGGTTATCTCGTATGGGTTTGCGCCTTTGCGGCCGAAAACCCTAGAAATAGGTCGATTTACAGAGAAGTCATTTGGGGTTTTGTGGTTAGGTGATTGGGGGGGGGGGTGGTTTTTGCGTAGGTGAGAACACAAGGATTTGTAGATAGATATCTGGTTGTGATTTTTCTTACATTTAATATAATATATTAGGTTTTTCATATTTTCAGAACATTATATATGTATATTTATTTCTATATTATCTTTAATGTGTGTGCATCATGAAACATTAAGTTATTATTTTATATTAGGTGTTTATATGCATTTATTGTAATAACTATATGTACGATTTTTTGTGTTGTAATGTCATTGAAGATAATAAACAAAATATGATAATGGTTTAATGTTTTTGTCATTCTATGTCATGTTTCATATATTTAGATCGATGTTTTTGTCTTTTCTAACTTTGTTTTGTGGTCTTCTTGACTGTTGTTCAGGCTTCACGTGTTATACTTACATAAAAGACGACCGTATTTCAAAAGTGTCTATTTTGCAAAGGTGTGTATCCATTTTTCAATCATTATACTTGATTAACATGTTGTCTGTTTGTTTTATTTGATGCTTATATGGCTATTCTTTTCGTTTACTTTAATTGTCACGTAATTGGAATTTTGTAGTGCTATATGCTTTTTAAAACCATATTTTATATGTCCTTCCTGTTAGCATCATGTGCATTACTACGTGGTTATCTTTTACTTGCTTTTTGTTTCTAATTATTGTAATATTATATTAGTCAGTGTATATTTTCCTGCCATGTCTTTTTTTATAAAACTATTTATTCTTCTATGTTATTATTTATGTGCATTTATTATTATATTTCATCCCACGTGTTTTTTTAATGTTCGTATTTACGTTCGTACTTTGATATTATTATGTTTTTGTTCCATGAATTTAAATTTTTTGTCTTTCTTCAACTTACGCAATGTAGCTAGAACGATCATGGCGGACCTTTCGTTTCTTGTAATATTGTTTGAGATACTTCCAAGACTTCCTGCAAGGGTTGTTACGCAATGCAAAGTCGTATGCAAAGAGTGGTGTTTGGTTCTGGCAACAGATTTATTTGCAAAGCTTCATCGTCAGTATATGAGGATTTCATCGGATCAAAAAATTCTTTTTCTTAATCGTCGTTGTTGTTCGATTCATTCGTTGTGTTACGAATCCCCTAGGTTTTCCCTCTTGACTATTTTAAAATCCCGTTCACGGCTCATCCTTATCGTATGTTGGTTTTAGCAAGCTTGGATGGTATGTTGTGTGTTGTTCTCAAAGACACAACTGAGCTCATTGTTTGGAATCCACTGACCAAAGTGTACAAGAATTTGTCAACCTCTAAATCTCAAGGTTTTTACAAAATGGAATGTGATGCTGTTGGTTTTTGTGTTGATTCTTCGAACGATTACAACATTATTCATATCAAGCGTAGGCATGGTACAATGACTATATATATATACTCAATGAGTTCTGGATCGTGGGGAACAATACGTTTCTTAAAAAAACGACCATATCATGGAGCGACCTATGATTGGTTTGGAGGTACATTTTGTGGCACTGGACTGTATTTCATGGTGACCCAACTTTGGATGAGCGGTGAGAAGATAATAATTCACTTTAATGTTGATTTGAAAGAATTTTTGAAATACGCTTTCCCGTTGTTTCAAGTGAAGGGAGTTCTGCTGATTTGGTTAGTGTGCGCAATGACCTACATGCTTGTGTCATTGATGCATTCGTTGACCGCTCGGTTGCGTTGTGGAAGCTAGAAGGTAAGACGTGGATGAAAATATTTTGTCTTTCTAATGTCATGCGCATACCACTGGGACCGTCATCCCTTGTCATACATGTCAATGAAGATGATTCATGTCTTTTGATAACAACATTGGGTGAAATGTATCGAATTGATGTTCATGCGAATAGCCTTGATGGATTTTGTCGTCTTACGTATTTTCAAGACATCCCATCGGTCTATCGAGACTATAGTTTCACCCAAGTGATTAGTTATTGCTTAATGTTTGTTATTGTTGAATTACCTTAGTCATGTGTCTTCCTTCTGTTCAATGACATTTAGTTTTGATGGTTGTTTGCTTTTGTGTTGCAATGAACATTGTGCTTTTCTTTTTACTATATTTGATAATTTCTACCATTGTTTTTTTGGTTATCAATTTCTATACAAATATATATGTTATAATTCTACGATGATATTGATAATATTAATATTATGCCATGAAACCCCGTATGATGTTCAACTATGGTATAATATCGAATTATGCACACTTTATGGATACGCTTTTATATTTACGCCAAAGTAAACCTAATTATCATCATATTCATAAATTTTAATATTTTTTCTAATACTTTAATTTCATGAGATTAGACTTATATCTTTTTCACATTAAACTTTCAAGGGTCTGGTTTAGCATGGATGTCAATCATAGCGTTGATGTTTTTTCATCACTAACACATTGTGGCGTTTGGTACACCGTTCCCTTTGCTTGGGTGGAGTTTATATCGGTTGCCGTTAGTCAAACTGATCTATTGATTATTTTTATTGATCAAGATGTAAGAGATTCTCTTTCTTCCTTCTATCTAAAATCTATGTTCAACTGAAATGATTATACTAATTTTTTGAATTTTTAGAGACAAAAAAATGCTGCATTTGTACCAAGACATTTAATGCATATTTACAATGACTTGAAATTGGTGGGCTATGTTTTTATATTGCATCGGTTCAAGATTGAAAGTTTCAAACATCACGACTTTCCAAAACATCAAAACTACAAGTTGGTGTGCGGTGATTTCAAGATTGTTATCGATGAAGAAACACGACTTATTCCTTTAATAAGTGAAATTCCAAAAGGCTTTTATTTATATCCGTTAGTTCCCTCTATTAAAACTCTTATCCACGATCGGCGATCTCAAAAGTTGTTTGTTGGTACGTTCATGTTGTTTAATACATATCTACATATATACGTATATATATGATTTTTTATAAATAGACTAGAGTACATGCTTTCAACACACAATATACATATTGTGTCTGTTTGGTGTAGATGTTGTTGGAAGAATTGTCACGGGCGAGAGAATATTGGGTCAGTATCATTTTGTTATGTATATGCAAGATGCCACGTGAGTCAGCCGTCATCTCACTCTTATGTGCTCTTTACGTTTCTCCAAATTAAAATTTTCCACATATGTTTTACGTTTTCTAATGCTAATCGTTAGTGCCAGCGGTGACACTATAAAGGTGTTTTTGTACGATACGAGACATACCGATATGTTCAAGACTTATCTAGCGATGTCAAAAAAATCTATTATATACATATCTCGAGTCAAGTTGGTTCATTTAGCGGAAAGTATGATATTCTTTGCTTATATATATATATATATATATATATATATATATATTATATTCATACCCTGTTGGTCATTTAATTTGGTTTGACTTATACTTGACGATATGTTACAGCTAATATATTGAGGTCTACCGATTTTTCCGCTATTATGTACGAACCGGACATGCCTGAGGCGCACACTATTAGGGCTATGGGTTGTTTTTAAAGTTCATGTGCATTTTGAAAATTAGGTTATTTGTTTTCATATCAGTATTTGTGTTTTATTATTTTTATTATTATTGGTATGTTATACATTTAACCTTTCGTGGTTGTGCTAATCTTAACGTATTATATTTTTTTGTTGTGATTGAATTATTTTATGTGACCCAATGATGTTATGATGGTTCTTTTGCTATACAATTTTAGGTCTTATTATAGAAACGTATAAACCTCATATAGTGAGAATACAAGTTCAACGGTACATATAGCTTTAGGGTTTCAGTCTATTGTCTTTCTTAGTGGTAAGATATTACCAGATGTATTAATAATAAATAGGTGTATTATTAATAAATATACATCATTATATACACGATACAAACAAAAACCATTTAGCATTTATATAATAAGAAGGTTAAGGACATATGTGCAATGGATATATCATGACCACTAACTATGTATTTAATGTGTTTATCAAATTACCTTAGCAGTAGAATGTGTTTATATTTTTTATTTAACATATGTCATGCCTTATAAGCCATGACATTTGTCTTTTTTATTCTCAAGGCATCATACGTTGTCTTTTAAAGCATACGTAACGTATGTGTCATGTTTTTCCACACAACAGAAGCATATAATGGAGGTTCTCCGTAACATTCAGTCTGAATCATGTGACTCTGATGTACTCTCTCCCACGCCTTCTCAAGGAACAAATGTTTCTTCCCGTAGTGATCTCCATGAAAGTAGGAGGTGTCCTGGCCGTCCTCGTCTACGTGCAAGACCTCCCGCTTCTACCCCTATGCTTGGTAGCAGACAACGTCGATGTTATGGTTAGCTTTAGTTCGTTCATACATATTTACGACTTCTTATGGACCTTTGTCTCTTTGTCATATGTCATGCTTTCATTCTACATAATGAACGTATTCAGCTTGCAAGCCAGTTAGACCGTTAGATTGATGTAGTCTCTTATGCAGATGGCGGAAGAGACAATAATAGAGTTCATTACGATACAAACATTGTTATGCCATCTCCGTTAAATTCATCACTTTCACATGCATGTATGCAAGGATCTTCTTCTCAACAACACATTCCATCTCGTGGCCATGTGTATGCGGATGAAAACAGACGACGTACATCTCATACATTTATCTGTTTAGTTATTAAAGAAATAACATGACATTCATTTTGTATGCTCATTATTGCCATTTGTAGGTCATACATCATCGTATTGGGATTGCGGTGATGCAGATCGTGTTTGTGTGCATTGTGAGGCATTTGTATGGTATGCCGAACGGTCTATTAAAGCGTTCTCGCCAAGGCATCCAAAGTTTTCCTTGTGTTGTGGCCAAGGAAAGGTCATTCTACCATTCCTCCAACATCCTCCACAACTATTGCTTCAGCTTCTTGGCAACCCCGGTGACCACCGGTCCAAGGTCTTTCGTGAAAATATCAAACTTTTAAACGCGATGTTTGCATTCACTTCAACCGGTGGGAGAATAAGTACTGAATTACATGATGGTCGTGGTCCATACACGTTTCGTTTAAATGGACATAACCATCATAGAATTGGGTCTTTGTTACCTACGCATCCTGATGGTCGCCCGAGTTTTGCCCAATTATATATCTACAACACTCAAAATGAGATCGACAATCGTTTTTCGGCTTTACGAAGCTGCATTTCTCCCTCATCTGATGAACGCGTGCTTCGATCTTTAGTGGCTGACTTAACGGTCATGCTTGATCATTATAACGTGTTAGTGCAAGCATTTAGAATGGCCAAGGAACGGTTTGACAACACGTTAATGCATCCTGTTAGACTTCGCTTGATTGGAACACGGAATATAGAACATAGACAATACTCTTTACCTACCGCTTCTGAAGTGGCGGCATTGATCCTTGGTGATGGTAATCCTACAGATTCACGGGATGTCCTTATTGAAGAGCGTGGCACTGGTATTGTAAAGCGTATATATGAGATTCACCCCAGTTTTATGGCGTCACAATATCCTCTATTGTTTCCATATGGTGAAGATGGTTTTCATGTAAACATTCCTCTACATGATTCTACAGAAACAAGTACTCGAAAAAATGTATCTATGAGGGAATACTATTCTTATCGTTTACATGTGAGGAGAGATGAAGGAAGGACATTACATAGGTCAGGTCGTCTGTTTCAAACTTATGTGGTCGATGCTTATTCAGCTGTTCTTGAGCATGAACTGGACTGGTATAAGAGAAATCAAAATACGATTCGTTCAGATCTCTATAATGGTCTGCATGATCGTATTGCAGAGGGAGAAACATTTGGTGGATCAATTGGTCGGCGTGTCATCTTACCTGCATCTTTTACTGGGCCCCAGATACATGATTCAGCAATATCAAGATGCAATGGCAATTTGTCGTTGGGCTGGGAGTCCAGATTTGTTCATCACCATGACTTGCAACCCTAAATGGCCAGAAATTGAGCGCCATATTAATACGACAACACCTGGCCTAACTGCATCTGACCGACCTGATATTATTGCTCGTGTGTTTAAGATAAAACTCAACGAGCTTATGAATGATGTACGGAAAAAGAACCTGTTCGGTCGACCAAAAGCAGGTCCGTTTGTTGTTATTTTAGTTTTGTAATCAATACATTTTTTCAAATGTTTGTACATTAGCTAAAGTGTTGTCCTATGTTTAGTTATCTACACGATCAAGTTTCAGAAACGAGGTCTTCCGCATTGTCATGCTTTGGTTTTTCTACAGCCAGATGATAAGATTGGGACCACAGAATGTATTGATAGATATGTATCTGCTGAGCTTCCATCTGAATTAGATGACCCTGAAGGTTTTGCTGTTGTTCGTATGCATATGATGCACGGACCATGTGGCGTTTTAAATCCTTCAAGTCCTTGTATGCATAACGGTCGTTGTGTTAAAGGATACCCTAAGAATTACTGTGATGAAACGTTCATCAGGCATGATGGGTGGCCATGTTATAAAAGACCTAACAATTCAAGAGTTGTTAAAGTTGGTTCTCAACATGTTAAGCTTGATAACAGATTTGTTGTTCCTTATAATCGTGATTTGCTGGTAAAATACGCCTGCCATATTAATGTGGAATGGTGTAACCAAGGTATGCTGGTGAAGTACCTATTTAGTTACCTAAACAAGGGTCCAGATCGTGCTACTGCCATTTTAGAGAATGGTCAAAATCGAACGACTTTTGCATCCTTATTGCATAATGAAAATGAGATCGAAGAATATATAAACTGTAGGTATATTTCTTCATCAGAATCATGTTGGAAGTTATTTGGATTTGACATGCAGTATCGTTCTGTTTCTATTGAAAGGCTACCCTTCCACGAAGAAGGGTGTAACAGGGTCTATTTTCATGATAACGACCAGCTTGCTAATGTTGCTGCACGGACTACGGCCGCCATGTCAAAATTTACCGAATGGATGCATGCTAATGAATTGTATCCGGAAGGTCGTCTTTTAACGTATGCCGAGTATCCAACAAAATTTACATGGCATGAAAAGGATAGAGCATGGCGGCCACGCAAAAATGGGTTTGCTATTGGACGAATTTATTACGTGAGTCCTTCTATGGGTGAGACATATTATCTTCGTATGTTATTGAATGTTGTACGTGGCCCCTTATGCTTTAATGATATTCGTACAGTTGACGGGGTTGAGCATCAATCATATATGTCAGCATGCAAGGCGTTAGGATTACTAGGAGATGATGTTGAGTGGGTTGAGTGTATACGTGAAGCTTCTCATTGGCGGTTAGGGAACCAGCTCCGTGAACTTTTTGTGTCGATTCTGTTGTTTTGTACTGTTAGTGATCAAGCACGATTATTTTTGATTGCCTACCTTTCTTATCAGAAGATGTTGCTTACAATCAACGATGAGTTCTACAGAATGAAGACATAGTTTTCACAGATGTTGAACTTCTTAATTATACGTTGATTGAGATAGAAAAGATTGTAGTAGGTAACAATAGATCTTTGGTGGACTTTCCTAATCTTCCTCAAATTGATAGTTGCTTGGTGAATGTTACACGTAATCGATTGATAGTAGCTAAGCGTACTTACATCGTTCAAGAGGAAAGGATAATTTTTACTAACCTACATGGTGGGTTAAATATCCAGCAGAAGGAAGTTTATGATTACATTGTTGGTTGTGTTGATAATGGGACGGGTGGTGTTGTGTTTGTGTTTGGTAGTGGGGGACGGGGAAAACGTACTTGTGGAAGACGCTTATTGCTTGTATTCGTGCGCGTGGGCAGATTGTCTTGTCCGTTGCCTCATCTGGGATTGCTTCTTTATTACTCCCCGGTGGACGAACCGCACATTCTAGGTTTAGGATACCATTTGATCTTGATAAGGATTCGTGTTGTACAATCGATGTGGGGTCTGATCTAGCAGAGTTAGTTGTTGCTTCTTCACTCATCATATGGGATGAGGCGCCACTGCAACACCGACATGCTTTTGAAGCTGTTGATCGCACGTTCAGAGATATATGCAAGCATAATATTCGTGGGGCTGAAAATCGAGTTTTTGGAGGAAAAGTGGTTGTTCTTGGAGGAGATTTTCGTCAAATTCTTCCGGTGATCCCCCATGCTCCTCGTAGTGAGATCGTTGCCTCAGCTGTCAACAGATCATACATAATTTGGGGTGCATGCAAGGTGTTTTGTCTAACTTGTAATATGCGCTTGCATCGCCCGGGTATTAGTGGCGCTGATCTTATTGAACAACAAGAGTTTAATAAGTGGATTTTAGACATGGGGGCCGGGCGATTGCCCACGATCTCATTAGCAGGCGAAGATGAGGCCACATGATCAGCATACTGCGTGATCTTTTGACCCCTATTGCGGATGATCCTATTGAGGCCGTCGTGTCTAATACTTTTCCTAACATTGCAGAGAGATTGAACAATATTGCTTTTTTAAAGGAGCGTTGTATTTTGTCATCCACTAATGATGAGGTTGATAAGATCAATCTGCACGTTCTTAATAAGTTGCCCAGTGAAATTAACGAGCTGTTAAGTGCTGATTCCATATGTCCAAGTACAAACAACTTTGAGGAAATACAAACTATGTACCCTACTGAGTTCCTCAATACTTTACATTTTTCTAGGGTTCCCAATCATGTGTTACAGTTGAAGGTTGGTGCACCAATTATTTTGCTACGTAACTTGAATTTAAGAAAAAGGATTATGCAATGGGACTCGGCTAGTGGTCACTCAAATCAGTCGGCGTGTCATTGAGGCAATAATTATTACAGGCACACATATTGGAGAAAAAGCTTTTATTGGAAGAATTGATATGACTCCAACCACCACATGCTGGCCATTTCACTTCAAAAGGAGACAATTTCCTATTAAAGTTTGCTTTGCCATGACAATCAACAAAAGTCAAGGGCAGACGTTTAATCATGTTTGTGCTTACTTGGTTAAGCCTGTTTTTACTCATGGCCAGCTCTATGTTGTTGCGTCTCGTGTTACATCTCGTGATGGCCTGCGGTTTTACGTTGATAATAATGGCAAGTGTGATAACCATCTAACAAGGAACGTCGTTTACAAAGAAGTATTTTACAACTTACCTCTCATGTCAACAAATGTATTCGTGGGGTTGGGTGTTTAACACATTCATGTATTCAGATACTTTATATTATTATTCCTTTAAAGGTAGCATTTTATATTTGATTTTTTTTAAAACACATAGGCATCATTTTTTCTTGTGTCCTAATTTAATGCTTTTATATATGTTTATTGTGACATGTAATACCATGTATATAATTTATCGTGCATGTAACTATGTGTATATATATTCATTATTTCTTTCACATTTGCAGGTTCGCTTTTTGTGCGATGGCTTACCGTTACATCTCTGATTTGAGGCCTAATGTTACCGACAAGTGGCAAGTCACTGTAAGGGTCTCACGTTCTTGGACGACATACAATCCAACTATGAACCGCAAGTTGTCGTTTGATTTGATATTTGCTGATGAACGTGTAAGCGATCGTTGTCTGTTATTTTGCTAATCCTTAAAAACAATATCTAATTTTTAATATTTCTATGTTATGTTTTAGGACTGTTCAATTCATGCAAAAATTCCTTACCAACTGATGCATCTTTTCAATAAGCGTTTGGAGGATGGATGCGTATATAGGATACATCGATTTGTTGTTCTTCCATACGATTCATCATATCGACCCTTACGACGGGAGAGCTTTATTCAGTTTACCCATGTTACATCAATCATACCCTCAACAGTTCATCCATCTTTGTTTCGACGCTACATTTTCGACTTTGCCCCGTTTAGCATTCTTCGAACCCGTGCTAACGATTTTACATACCTAACAGGTTTAGTATTTTTATTGTTTCTTTCAGTTTACGCGTTCGTCTCTAATTGTTTGATAAATGTAGATGTTATCGGTGTTCTTCGACATTGGGGCTCAGTGGATAATGAATTTAGGTCTTTTCAGTCATGTAATCGGGAACTGCGTCAAATTGTCTTGGCTAATGATTCGTGAGCTTTTTTTACTTTTTTCCTTTACTAATGATCTATCTTTATCCGGTTACTTTTTTAAGATCTTAATCAACTATGTCTAGCGGTGATGAACTCAAAGTTTCTTTATTGGGACAAGTTGCGCTTAAGTATAGTGATGATGACATTCGTGGATATGGCAATAATTCAATTGTTGTCATTTTAACCTCTTGCAAGGTTGGATTGTTTGGAGGTATGTTATTCAAATTATAAAAAAAACGTTTCCACTCATGTTTCTTAGTATACCTCTTTTTATAAATTTATTTGATTATTTTATTAGGTGCTCCATGTTTGACATCGACGGTGGCAACCCATTTTTATATTAACCTGCCGCTCGATGTTTGTGAAGCCTACAAGAACATGTAAAGTTGTCTTTACATTCAAATTCATTTATGACATATAACATTTATTATGTTTTTTTACCCAACTCATGTATTTTTTTTCTAGTATGTCATCCGCTGTTACAATCGGTGAAAATGCACCCAAAAAAAGGTAGACTCCCATGTTAGTTGTGTTGCAGATGTCTATAGTTGTCTTCAAAAAGGAGTGGCGGAGGTATTTTTATTTTTATTTTGTTTGTAAACAATTGTTGTTTAATCATTGTTTGTGACTCACTTGTAGCATTTTATTATTGTGTTTTATTGCAGGGACCAATGTATAATATTGCGGTGACTATAATCGACGTTGACTTCTTTAATGATTGGAAGTATGTTCAATGTTCTACTTGTCGTAAAAAGGCCGAGAAAGTTGATTCTGGGTATCATTGTTCCCCTTGCGATAAAAAAGTCGTTAACCCACGTCATGCGTAAGT
Organism: Flaveria trinervia; assembly: GCA_025506515.1. Classification (NCBI taxonomy): domain Eukaryota; kingdom Viridiplantae; phylum Streptophyta; class Magnoliopsida; order Asterales; family Asteraceae; genus Flaveria; species Flaveria trinervia. The sequence goes on from CM046452.1 coordinate 101,492,430, forward strand.
TTTATATTGCTTTTTATTTTTGACCCCCCTTTGTGAGCCTAACATTGGCACAGTTACAAGGTGGCTGCACGCGTTGTTGATAAGGATGAGGAGATGACGTGTGTTCTTTTTGATGATGCCGCTATTGCTCTTCTTCACATAACTGCAGATGATTTAGTTGTTAAGTGTTTATCTGAGGTATTTTTTTAATATAACTTAATTATGTTAATATCATATGTATATTGCCTAGGCAGATTTAGAAACTCATGTTCTCTTAAAGAGTTTTTTTGTGGGGTTTTTTTCAAGTGTTATTGTGTGTGTGATTTTTAGTACTGTTTTTTCCTTTGATGCAGGGTGCTGATGATCCGTTTTGGATACAGAATTATTTCTTTGACGCTTTATGTGCTAGAAGTGTCGTTCTTAGGATCAAAATTGATAAATACAATTTGGAACCTCATTATATTCGCCGTTTTACGGTGTCAAAATACATCGGTGAAAAATTAGAATTGGTTGGTAGAGAGAAAATCACATCTGCCGGTGGTCCGGGTATCAATATCAAACAAGATGATTCTGAAAGTGACGAGGTTGATGAGGGCAGCGAATTCTTAGTCGGATCACATCTGATGAATGGGAGATGGCAGACGAGGCTTTATGGGGCCCACGGATTTCACAGTTGTCATCGACTATAACCAAGACATCATCGGTAGTTTTTTCTTAAAATTGTCTTTGATATAATAATTTGTTGTGCATTTTATGTATGAAGTGTGTCAAATCTTCAGACAAGTGCTGATCATGAAGAAGATGTGGTTTCGGCTAGACCTACACTACACATTACTTGTGATGAAGCAATAGTTACTGGCTCGACATGCATTGAGGACAACTCAACTCCACCGCATGAAAATACAAGGCCTAAGCGGAATATTAAGAAGCCAAAACGATTTATTGCATAGCCAAAAAATGATTATCGTTTTCTCGGGCAATATAATATATATAATTTTCTTTTCTTAGTTTATTTCTTTTTCCATCTATAGTTATACCCACTTTCTAACAACGTCAATTTTCAATAATAAATTCATATGAAAGATGGCAGACACAAATTAAAGGTTACGTTTAGTTCTAATTAATTAACTTATTTATATAAATTCAAATGCAATACACTATAAAATTATACAAGGATAAGACTTAAATAGTTAAAATGACGGATCTTTACGTATTACATAGAAATTAATCCTGTAAACTAATGTATACAATAGAAGATGACAACAACAAAGCAAATAGTGGAAATGCCTTAGAAAACTTTCACTCCATTTTAACCAAATACCTGGACTTGGGATATCTTTGTGAACCACAAACAGAAGATAATTTCCTGCAGGAGCAAAGTTACCTGATGGTGGAGCTTTTACAACCACCTGGTATCTTGACCTTCCAATAATCTTGGAAGCGGCGCCACCATCGAGTACTATCAATCGTTGATTCATCGAAAAAGAATGCGTGTTAAATGCAGGAGACACCATTGTCACTGACACTGAGCTTAGATCCACAACGCCCGAAACAGTAAACACAACTACCAGTTGTTTGCCATATCGAATTCTACTGTTTGTTACGGGCAAGACTATTTTCGGGCGTAGTGCAGATGAGTCTGAATCCAAGTAGGAAGGAGAAAACGCCTCCAGACTGAGTTCAGTTGGGTAAAGGACGTTTGTGAATTCATATTTGTCATGTGGGTTACTTCCACCAACAAGCACACGCCCGTCTCGTAGTAGCACCGCTGTGGAATGGTACACTCTTGGTATGGTGCTTGGATTTTCCACCTCGAATCGAGACCCTACTTCGTTATCGGTCTATAAGTCACCGGGCTAAGAACCGGGTTCCTCCCAAGTTCCCACCCTGCAGCCCCGTTGGATGCTCCGTTGATGATCAAAACATGACCGTTGGGAAGCAACAACATGTCACCCATGACGCGAGCCATAGGCATGGTCTCCATGACCCATTGGGGGTTAGGGTCGGATATTTTAATCCGTCCGCAATTATCCAAGGCCCCGTCAAATATCCCTCTATTTGCATTAGCGAATGCTCCTTTGGGTGCACCCCCACAAACCAATACTTCAAAGGCAGCTACGGTCTGTCCTTTTATCCGCAAAGGGAGTAGTACCGCAGATCCTGTACTTGGGTAACTCCTCGGTTGGCCACCGGGCATTGTCGGGTATGTCTTGAGAACTTGATTCTTGGAGTAGTCGAACAATATAGCACGATTGTTAGCGAAAATGAAGAGACTCCCATCGGGATAGAGGAATACAAATGGGTATAAATTATTCTCAACTTGAGGGTCATTCGTTTGAACCAAAAAGGGCAAACTAGGAGCGGCCTCAGTTGCCGACAATTTCGGATAGAATTCATAGTTAAACGCATTGCGGCCGCCAATGATGATTTGCCTACCATCAGGCAGCAAATGATTGGTGGCGTACCATCTCGTTTACTCAAGCCATTTGGCGTTTCTTGCCAATCGCATGACTCGCATGATTTGTAAGTTCGAACAACACGATAACCATCATCAAAGCCACCTGTTTGGACTAACGTTCCATCGGGCATTAAAGTTCCCGAGGAACACCAGACGTTGGTGAGCACCATGAGTGGGCGGACAGAATTGGATGCGACATCATACTCGACGGAATGAGCAGAGCAGTCATTTGAGTTGGGACGACATTTGCCATCCGGAAGAGAGATATTTGATGTTCCAAAATCAGTGCGGTCATACATGACCACACGATCGTTGGGAAGTAGTTGCATGTGCATGGCGGAGATGCCTATGCTTTTCTGGAGGAGAGACCACGATCCGCCTGCGGCCGTAGACCGTTGGGCGTGAAGAAAAAGAGAAAGAAGAAGAGGAGGTGATGAAAATGAAAGGAAGTACAAAGAGCCATCATATCCGTTTGTATTTGTGTGTTTTTCTTGGTGTTTGATGATCGGTTTTGATGTGGTTTTGATGGTGCTGATGGTGGCTTTAAATAGATGTCCAAGTGGTGAAAAACGTTTGTCTTTGATTGTTATTCATTCAATCATTGTCTTCTTCAGTTAAAGAATGCATTAGTCAACCTCAATATTATATAAATTCCACTCAAATCACATAACAACCATTACTGGCTTAATATTCTAACAAAATAGAATAGAAAATCGGAACGTAATTATATGTTCTCAAGTCTTAAAGTTTATATCGAACTTGAGAATTTGCAATTACGTATGAGGAGACATGTACATTTATGGACCGAATTAAGGCAACTAGATTGCTCTTCAAGGTTGATAATTAATTAGGCGACTTCTAACCCCAAGAAAGGATCTAAACATGTTGCAACAAATTAAGGTTTATCTTCTTAATGGGACTCTAACTTTACAATAGTAACCTCACTCTGTCGTATGCTGGATTGTACAACGGAACTATAATTTTAAGGTGTTGGAATTTTGGACACAAAATAATTATATTTATATATTTGTTATATAAATAGTTATTTATTATTGGTTTAAGTTCTCGTTTTGTAACGAACTAACCGTGTCCAAACTAAAGTTAAGACGAATTAGATATCGATGCTCGAAGTTGAGTGGTCGAAATGAAGAAAATAAAACTTGGGTGATTATTGTAAGAAATTTTATAATTTTTTGCATAATGTTAATAAAGCCATGTTTTGATTAACATAGATGTTTTATGTTGACCAAGTCTTTTAATAAATATTATAAATGTCTATTATGTATCATAATTTTTATTAAAATTGATATTAAACTTGTCATGAATAAAATGAGAGCTTTAATTTGATCTCATAAAACATGTCATAAATCAAATGGGAGTTTTAGTTGTGAATCATAAAACCCACATTAATATGAACTTATTAGCATGAGTATATAAACAAACTCATGATGATAAAAGTGAAAAGAAGAAATTTATTCTCTTTAGTATTCAAGTTATATAGAATTTTAGAGAGAAACACTCTCTAAATTGTTCTTCCTATACCATCATTTTAATTTTGTTCCATATAACTTCATAACACATATACTTTACCCGGTGATCTCTTGGGCCGAGACATTTTCCGACAGTACATACTGTTTTGGCTGTTGTACCCTGGGAAACAGACGCGTTGTCTTGAGTAGAGACGCGAAATCTGTTTTAAGGGACCCGTGTCTAATACGATCCTCAGTCACAACCGTTAATTTTTTGTTTGTTATTTGTTGTAGTCAAGGGGTATACTTGAAGACTCGAATGTGATGAAGACTCGTGTCAAGAATACTTTATGAAGACTAGTTGGAGTATATACTAAAGACGAATGTTCGAATCAAGTTTGGTACATAAATATTGCTTGTATTAATTTTTCTAGCCGTATTTGTAAATGGTATTGTACTATAATATTTCACATGACTGACGAGAGTATCGTTAGAATTAATATGTTTAATATAAAAGTGAACCTATTTTCTACATAAGGCCTATAGCTAGATTATCTTGAATCAACCAAATGACTACACCTAGTAGTTTGACACCAGAAATGTCCCTCGCTACAAGAATTGAACATATGACGACCTCATTAGCGACAAATGTGAGGCATATCACAACATACTGTCGTCACGATAGGGGTATCCAAAAATAGATTAATTAAACCTTATGGTGACGACAAAACACGCTATAAGAGTACCGAGAAATTTTGACAAGAATTTATTAATTTTTTTATTTACCTGTTAGCTACATCAAATATTCCAAAATTTAGTTGAAAATTTGTGTTATATATGCTTATGGCGATAACATGTCGTCATTATAAGTTAGAAAATAATTTAATTAAACTTTTTTTATTAATCAAAATTACATATGCGGCCGCAACTCAATAGTGATAATGTATTGTCTCTGTAAGCTGGTCTACAGCTACAATCCCTATTGCAATGATATAGAAGACCTATAGCTACGACTTTGTAGCCATGAGAATTAATGATGGAATGTCATGTCTATAAGTGTACAAACCTTATAGTAACGAAATGTCGTCGGATCGACCTGAATTTTTACATTGTTCCTAGACTTCTTTCTGATAGTGTTTCAAGGACCTAAGTTTAAACCTTGTAAACATTTTGGATAGCAACTGTAGTTGAAAGATGGAATTAAGAAAAAAAAAGAAAAGAAAGAAAACACGTACGTGGAGCATAATTATCATAAGAATTGTTATGATGTTTGGTAGTGTTTGACATTCCTTCAATCAACTGGTCCTCTTATCTACCATTTTATTATTATTTAGTTCTTTAGTTTAAAGTACTTATTTGCTCTAAATGCAAAGAACTAACCCCTAGAAGAGGAAGTACATACCATATTATTAAATTTTTAGTTTTGACTATCTAAATAATTAGTGATTGGTGTAATTAATAACTGGAACAAATCGAGCAATATCTAAATAAAAAAGTTGGAATCCACAATTGAATTAAGAAGAATTGAATGTTATCAAATTATTATATTTTTCATTCTCATGTATTATACCTTGTACGCGAACAACCAAGACAAAGAATATCAATCCAGTTAAGAAATTTCCTAAGATAAAGGAGTAGTGTCTGAGGATATTTGGTTGAGTTGAATTTAATTTCCTTCAAGGATTTCACTTTAATATCTAAAAACATACGCATATCAAACCCAAGGGGTTTAAATTTTATAAGGAGTAGGGTGTAGTGTATTTATTTTAGAAATCTAAGAATCGTTATTTATGAAAAGACAAATGCATCCTGCAGACACATTTTTAAGCGGCAAAGACAAATCTTGTTATAAAAATCAAAATTTGTTAATGTGCTAGACACACTATTATAATCGAGTTACGTATCTGGTTAGAGTTAAAAAAAATACAAAGTATTTTTTAAGGAGGTTTTGTATATGAAAAGAGATCACGCCGATTATGAAATATAGAAAATTTATATAATATTATATTAATTACCAACTTAGTTTTATTGTACCATATCCTATATAGGTTGAATTTTATTTTGTTTTTCTTTAAATTTTTTACTTTTAACCCTATAGTTTTTAACATTTAGACTTAACACTAATACATTTTTTCACTTCCAACTTTGTCTCATTTACTTTATTCTTTTATAATTTTTTTATTTTACGTTTCGGTCTAAATTTTTTGAGTTAACATATTGCAAATTGCGTATGTGGTTCAACATTTTTACATCTATTTTTTATGTTTAACGGTCGCATTGCGTTTACCTTAATTTCGGTCTAATTTATACACATTAACAAGTCGTAACCGCACATGCATAGTTTTACGTTTTTATATCTATATTTCGTTCGGTTTTATTTCTTTTGTTTTATGATTTAATCTGGTGTTGGTTATTGCTAACAACGGTGCGACATTGATGCTACTTAAAACGGTTTTACGTTCCATCGCAACCCATGAAGCTTGAATACTAGTTAGCTTTAAATATAATCTTCAATCTCTTTTACAATATTTCCAGACGCTTTGTAGCCCGAGTTTAGTTTTCAGTTTTAATTTTAAATTCTATTTTATAACGACTGAACATAATTTTAAACTTAATTTCTATTTTCAGTTCTGGGACAGTTTTTAGTCGGATATTAATTTTGAGTTTTTAACCGTTTTTTTCTCATCTTTTGGTACTGTTTTAGATTTCGTAAAAGTACAGATTAATTTGAAGCATACTGAATGAGGGTGGTTTTGGTCATTTTTTCTGAATTTGTCCTTTCATAAAAACATTAACAAAAAATAAAAGAAATTAGAAAGAAATTCTTCTTATCTTTTTGTTCTAATAAAAAAGTAAATGAGTGTGCCACTTATCACCACCACATTCATTCTCATCAAACTTTTTCGCTTTCCCTCCTATTAAATAATCATATTAATTACTAATAATATTATTTATTTATTTTTACATTATAATTATAATTAGCTTTTAATAAAAATAAGAAAGTGAATTTTTTTATTAATGCTATTTCTATAGAAATAGTTTTTTATAAAATGTTTTTTTCTCAAAAAAAAAACTGTTTTTATGTAATATTTCAAAATTAGTTTTTAAAGTAATTTTATTAAACAAAAATAATTAAAATAAGGAGTTATAGTAAGAAATTTTTTTAAAAATGAACTTTTTTTTTTAAAATGAAATTTTTTAAAACGTTATTTTAAAACAAAATGGTTAATTTATCTTTGAAAAAAACAAAATAAAAATTTCATATTATTGTTTTATTACTTATAGTTTTTACTCATACATAATTTCAATCATATAATGTCTTAGTCAATTATTCTATAATTAATATATTTTATTTTATTTTATTTAACCCGTGTAATACACGAGGTTACTAAAACTAGTAAAGCATAATAAGACTAGGCGTTCATACAATGCGGGGAATGTATGGAAATATTGTAATTTAACGAGGATGTTTCTTACAATCAGATTTGATTAATAGAAGTTAAAACCACATCTAATCATTGGCTTGAGGAAGCAACGCAAAATTTTAAATTAAAACAATAATAGTACACGTTGTGTTGCTGCTTCATATAAAATTGCTTTGTTAGTGTTGTTCTATAGACCTACTATATATACCTATCATCTCATTTTTTTAATAATATTATAAGCAAAGGATTGGATGTTTAATAAACTGTTTCGAATGTCAAACGTCACCAAATTACCAACATCTACCTAATAAACATGCTTATATATTTGATTCCCATGCATCTGGTTGGATATTAGTTCTTAGGTAATATGTCAAAGTATATGCCCCAAAATTACCAAAATACAAAAACTCTACTCATATTTGAAACAAATAATGACTAGCTTCTTGGCCCCCAATACATTTAACTATATGCGTTCAATATAAATGTTTTATACATATTGATACGGATGAGAACTCATGATCTAAACTTTTTATTGGATGAGATTCAATGGGATCAGGGTTGAAAATTATTAGCGATTTGAAAATTATTTAATTTCATTATTATCTACTATTATATTTATAGTTATCATATCTTTTATTTATTTGCTTTATTTATGTTTATCTTTACGTTTGTTAGGGTTTAGTATAAATATTAGGGATTGGTGAATATTTATTATTAGTTTTGATTGATATTTAAATATAAGAACATTTCTTTTGGAAACTTTCGTTCAATCTACCGTCTTTGTTTATCAATTGTTTATTGAGACATTTGATTGCTTCTGTTCCTACATCACATATTAGTTAATTAAATTAACTTTTTTAATAAATGTATTACTTTTGCATAAAAAGTAACTAGCCATACATATGAGCTGAGTTTTCATTATTCGAATTGAACTTGAATAAGAAAATTAGGACCGATTTCATTCGAATAACGAATTTGAATTCAAATTATGGTGTATTCGAATCAAATCCTCATCCGAATAGAATTTATGTATACTAAGATGAATTGACTTGAATAATCCAAACGTGTGTGTATATATTATACAAAAAAACCTATTGCTATATATATTTTTTTGTAAATCAATTTATTCATATAGATCACCATTCGAGTAAATATTTTTTGTGAATTCTATTCGAATTTGATTGTACTTTAAATGTTAAAAAATAAGTATATTTTCTTGTATTAGATTATGTAATTATTTTACAACTATTCTCACTACTCACCTCTTTATCTTAGGACATCTCCTCCCACCCTAACTTCAATATTATATATACAATACAATATCCATTCAGTCAGTTAACAACCTTATATGAAACTTTAAATTCTTGTCACCAAAAGAAAACACGTACATGCTAGTATACTTTCACAAGAATGGTTATGATGTTTGGTAGTGATTGACATTTCTTCAATTAATTAACTGGTTCTTTTAACGACCATATTTAATATTTTATTATTTACTTCAAAATATTTATAAGTCCCAGATGCAAAGAACTAACCGTCTAACCCTAGAAGAGGATGTTCATACTACCATATTATAACATCTTTTAGTTGTGATTAATTATCGGCCAGTCAATGATTAATGGTTAGCTTGATATTAAACGGGAACAAATCAAAGGATATCTAAATAATTATTTAAATAGGTTAATTAAAAAAATTGGTTATTAAATTATTATATTTTTCATTCTCATGTCTTATACCTTGTACGTCAACAACCAACATTTTTTTTCCATCTCCATTTGCCTTCTCCCCCGCTCAAGGTGGCATGGATCAACAATATTTTTCATGTGATCCACACAATATGCAATAGTAAAGCATGTAATATGCATCTTGTATTAGCTAGGTAGCTAGATGATGAAGTAACACTTAAACTAAACAATTGTTAAGTGTACAACTAGCAAAAATAAACTCACTAGGACTCCTACACAACTTCATTTTAGGCAAATCATTCGGCCGCGTTGAGACTCTTATCACGAAGAACACAAATCTATAACATGTGATTTATGTACGGGGTATGATTATACTGAAAACGATGTTTAATTTAAAAAGCTTAAAAAGAATTGTGGGTTTGATACGTATATATCCTTCTATCGTTTTAAAGAACAGTGTATTTTGGTCATTGTGTTAAATATATTAGCTTATTTTATCTTATACATTCATTGTGTCAACTATTAGTTTATTGTATAATATATTTTATATTATATGTTATATGTATTCATTATTATGTTTTTTTTACATTTTAAATCGTTTTATATTATTTTTGTTATACATTATATAATCTTGCTATCTACATTGTGTTTTACAATTAGAGTACACAATTAATGATATACTTTCCCTTAAAATTCATGGTATTGAATATATAACAAAATATATTATTTTTATCATTGTTCTTTATAATAATATAAACTTGTTATCTATTATTGTGTTTTATAATTAAAAATACATAATGATATTATTTTATCAATATATTTTTTAAAATTTATAGTATTCAAGATAACACAATGATAATAAAAAAACATAATGAGACATTGTGTTATTTTTATTATAATGTATTAGATTAATTACGTGTTACCTTATTATTGTATTTTACATCTTAAAGATATGCAACAATATTATTTTACCGTCATATTTTTTTTGAAATTTATCATTATTAAAAAAATACAATATAGTATTCATAAAACCAAAATAACTAATAAAAAGACACAATCAGCTACAGTAAAGACACAATGACGAGCTGAGACATAGGCTTAAAAACATAAAAAAATAATTATCTTTTTATATAACGATATTGTACTATAATGTAATTTTTATAAGATGAATGATTTCATGCATACAAGTTATGAACGTTTAAAAAAATCAAAAGATTTACAAAAAATCAACAAAAGTGGTATACTTAATATAACCATCTAAAAGAATTTTTTTATAAATTAATCTCAAACATTAATTAATAAGATTGATGGTTGAGATTATTTATTATAACTTTTAATTTTAAAATTTTTTTATTTGAACATTTCTCATATTATTAAAGTTTTCTTAGCCTCTATCTATTGATGTACACGTCATTTTGCCTTGAAACTTTCAAGTTCAAATTTCTTTTATTTTTAAAAATTTCTTTGAAGATTTGACTTAACCTTTTCATCTTGGCTTGACAATTCTCTAAGATAGTTACAATTGATATGATGTTTAATAAAATATTGATGTTTAATAAAGTACATCTTATCTTGATGATGGATCAAGAATATCTACATGCATAATTAGTTGGGAAAATAAACTGTAATTAGTCGTCTTTTGTGATTGTTTTCTACTTTTCTTAGCCTCTATCTCCTTGCTAGTCATTTTTGTAATCCAATCTTGTGGTTAAAAAAGTGCTAACAAATCTGTTAAGGAAAACTAAACGGTTTTGATCTTATTCTACTAGAATAAGTAGCGGAGGATATTAACCATATAAACAAATGATATTGATATTGACTTTACATCTATGTCAATGATTAAGTTGGTGAAGCCCACAAACTATTTTAATACTACACACCTAAAATACATAGAATTAAAATGTTGAAAGATACATAGAATATATGTAAACGTCCTTTAATAACCTTTTATGTATTGAGCTCATTGACTTTAGAGCGCATGAACAAGTAGTATTTAAAGCAATCTCCATCACATCCAGCATACACAACAAACCTCACTAATAATCCCAAAATAGAAAGTAAAAGAAACACTAGCTGAAATATCAAATATGAGCTTCTTCACCACCCTCCTTTATCATCATCATCATCATCATCATCATCATCTTGTCATTATAGTAATTGTGCTCCTTCTTCATGCCCCACAGTGTCCCGCTGCTGGTGGATCATGGTCTCTCCTCCAGAAGAGCATAGGCATCTCAGCCATGCACATGCAACTACTTCCCAACGATCGTGTGGTGATGTATGATCGCACAGACTTTGGAAGATCAAATATCTCTCTTCCAGATGGCAAGTGCCGGCCTAACTCCACCGATTGCTCCGCCCACTCAGTCGAGTATGATGTGGCTTCGAATAGCGTACGGCCGCTCATGGTGCTCACCAACGTCTGGTGCTCTTCGGGAACATTAATGCCTGATGGCAGCTTAGTCCAGACGGAGGATGGGCTGATGGTTACCGAAGGGTCAGAACGTATAAATCATGTGGCACTTGTGACTGGAAAGAGATACCCTACGGCTTGACCCAACAGAGATGGTACGCGACGAACCACCTTTTGCCCGACGGAAGACAAATCATCATCGGTGGTCGTCAGGCTTTTAACTATGAGTTCTACCCTAAGCTAATGTCAGCCACCGAGAACTCACCTAGCTTTCCATTTTGGTTCAGACGAATGACCCTCGAGTTGAGAATAACTTATACCCGTTTGTGTTCCTCTATCCTGATGGAAATCTGTTTGTGTTTGCCAATAATCGTGCCATTTTATTCAACTACGCTAAGAACCAAGTTGTCAAGACCTACCCCACAATGCCCGGTGGAGAACCAAGGAACTACCCGAGCACGGGCTCTGCGGTACTACTCCCTCTGCGCATTAACAAGGGAATCGTAGATGCTGTTGAAGTACTGGTTTGTGGTGGCGCACCGAAAGGATCATTTGCTAATGCAAATAGAGGAAGATTTGACAGAGCTTTGGATAACTGTGGTCGGATTAAAATATCCGACCCTAATCCTCAGTGGGTCATGGAGACCATGCCTATGGCTCGGGTCATGGGTGACATGTTGTTGCTTCCCAACGCTCATGTTTTGATCATCAACGGTGCATCCGCTGGGGCTGCCGGGTGGGAGCTTGGGAGGAACCCGGTTCTTAGCCCCGTAACTTACAAACCTGACAACAAGATTGGGTCTCGGTTCGAGGTGGAAAATCCAAGCACGATACCAAGAGTGTACCATTCGACTGCGGTTTTACTACGAGACGGTCGGGTTCTGGTTGGTGGAAGCAACCCGCACGACAAGTATGAGTTCTCGAACGTGCTTTATCCAACGGAACTAAGCTTGGAGGCATTTTCTCCTTCTTATTTGGATTCGAGCTCTTCTTCTTCACGCCCTGGGATTACATCCCCCAAAACTAAAACTAAGATACGCTACGGAAGACGCGTGACTGTTACGTTTACGGTATCAGGACGTGTGGATCCGAATTCGGTGATGGTGACAATGGTGTCTCCTTCATTTAACACACACTCGTTTTCTATGAATCAGCGGTTGTTGGTGCTGGATGGCGGTAACTCCACCAAAGCGATCGGAAAGTCAAGATACAGAGTAAGTGTGACAGCACCTCCATCCGGTAACATTGCACCAGCGGGCAACTATTTACTCTATGTCGTTCATAAAGAGATTCCAAGCCCAGGAATTTGGGTCCGAATGCAGCGTTGAAAAACCAAACCATTATAATTATTTGGTTTTTTTCGTTTCTGGTTTCTTTCTTTTATTTTCAATTCTCTTCCTGCATTATTTATTGTCTATATATTTCATTTGTAAATGTCACTTCATAAGTTTGGAATGTGAAAATTGTTTATTTGTTTTGTTTATGTTTTTTTATATTTTGTCATTTTAATGAATTTGATACCTAAAGGAACAAGTTAACACAACACAAACCACAAAAAAATAAATATATATATATATAATATATATATATATATATATATATATATAATATATATATATATATGTATATATGTATATATATGTATATATATGTATATATCTGTATATATGTATATATGTATATATGTATATATGTATATATGTATATATGTATATATGTATATATATTGCATTATAAATAGCATGGTAATTTGATTGTGGGTTCGATTCAATCTATATGTTGAATGCATTATCGTGTATGACAGCTAGTAATCATTTGTTAGTAGAAAATAAATAGTAAGCTATTTGTTCTTTCTGGATTGTTTTGATATGTATTTCCTGCGAGAGGATAAAGGCGGTCTTTTAGGGTCTGGTGGTGTTCGACCGTTCATATCTCTCCACTTGCTTCGGCTGACGAGTTCATATCGTTCAGGGTCTTGGTTTTCGCCGTCCTCCCCTCCTGCTCGAACTCGCAGGCCTCTCCTTCAGCTCAAACTCGGCCGCCTACACAAGTACGTCTTCTTCACATCGTTGCACCCCCACTGCAGGTTCGGGCTTTCGGGGACCCTCGATTGTTTGGTGTTTTGGGGACCTTCGATTGGTTGTTTTGTGGACCTTCGCACTATATGATTCATGGTGTTAGAAAGCATGGTTTTGTTGAACCTATTTGGATATTTGGTTGATGCTTCAGTTAATTTTATCCAAAATGGAAAATATCCATATGAATTGGTTGGGTTTTTACTAAAGTTACATGTATATGCTTTAGTTACTTTCACAATTTGTATCTATGAATGACAACATGTATGATGCTAGAGTTTGAAACAATTGTGGATTCTAGATGCTTGTGAAGATGTATGAATGTATTTTAAATATGAGAATATGTTGCTTCAATTTTTATGCAAATGAGGTTTCTACTATGTTTCTTTATGATTTTCATCATTTAGCTTGTTTTAGTATTAGATGTGCAATATATCCTGAAGATTACAAATGAGTCAAATAATCATTCTATACATTCATTTAAATATCTAACCAAACAGACTTAATCTAATTAAGCATTTATTGGTTCACATTTCTTACTGATTAATACCTCTTTTTTGTTTAGCACTTACCAATTCATAAGTTACCAAACAACACCTAAGGCATTTGTTAATAAATAAATAATGTAACTATAAATAAAGAAATAATACATCTATACTAATAAAAAAATTGTATGCCGGTTGTTACTACTCTCTTAATAAATATCGTATTAACTAAAAATGATATAATTTAATTCTTTTCATATTAAAATGAATTTTTATTAAGTTAAAAAATCACTACAAGAAAAAGAGTTTATAGCGACTACGCCTATGAAAAATTATAACCTGGAAAAATATAAAAAAATCAAGTTAATAAAAAAATTAAATATTAAAAACAAAAGGAGTTGGTCTATGGCGACTCGCCATAGTGTTGGTCAAATTTATTTTATCTTAAAGTTTTATTTAAATAATTATAAATAATAAATGACGTGTGGCGACGACATATCGTCGCCATAACCCAGAAAAAAATTGTTTATAACTAAAATATAATGCGAGAAATTCTTTGCCGACAACTCTATGGCGAGGACATGTCATCGGGATAGACCTTTGTGTCGACTACACCTTTGGCGACGACAATAAAATGGGCTATAGCAACAGAGCTGTGGCGACTGGGACTATGGCGACGACATGTCGTCGCGATAGGCTATGGCGACGACAAACACACCCTATCGCGAGACAAATGATGTCACCATAGCCCAGTTTTCTTGTAGTGGATCTTTCTACAAATGCAATTTGTAAAAAAATATCTCTAATAAAATCTTTCTTCAAATTCTTTTCGTATTAAAAATATATTTTAAAACCTATGGGTTTTAAAAAATAAAAATTTTATGAAACATAATTAATTAAATTTCAAAGCTATCTTAAAGATATTATTAAAAATAAAGCTTTTGTACGTAAAACGATTTGTTTTGAAATAATTTGTTTTAAAACCAACTATTTTTTGATAAAAAAATAAACAAAAGTTTAAAAACTGATATCGTTTTTTTATCAATCGTACGTAATGTTTGTTATATCTTATTTCAAAGAATTGTTTTGTAATTTATTAATTTTTATTAATAATTATTTAATATTGTGTTTATTTAACCCGTGTAATACACAGGTTACTAAACTAGTAGTTATATATATATCCATCACATTATCAAATTGATATTAATAAATAAATAAGATAACTATAATATTCTTAGTTTCCTGCACGTAATATGACTTATAGAGATAAAGCACCTAGTAGCGATCCGAGTACGAAAAAGAAAACAAATTAATGGTGTTCAGTGATCGGTGGTCACAACGAAATGTATATATTTTAAATATTTTTTATTGGTAGTCCATTAATAATTAAGTTTTGTTACTTTTTTTTGCCTTTCATGAAATAGTTTCACTAAATAAGATGTGGGCTTTCATTAAGCCCTATGACCAAAATATTAAACTCAATTAAAGTAACCTACACGTCCGCTAACTATGACTTTGATAGTAAACTCGGTTAAATAATCAACACATTAAGTAGAGCATAATATTACATTTGATCAAAATATATAATATTCTAGGCTTAAGCAAGACAAATGATATAAAATACCAAGCTAAGGATGTAACAAAGTCGTCCCCAAACATTAGAAATATCTTCTACGTATAGGTGGATAAGAGTTATCCAAGTACTAGGCCATGTGTATACATTTCTTAAACCATCTACCATTTTGTGCCACTATCATCATCATCACAACATTACATTCTTTCATATTTCATATCTTTTACTCAATAGAAAATACCAGTCCTTAAACTTTTCAATCTACTTTTTGTTTTTTAGATATAAATTATATTTACTAATAAATAAAAGTTAAAAAAATATAAAATAACATCACTAATAAAATACAAAAAAACACATCACTTTAAATTAAAAATGGACATTAAAAAAAGAGTTAATCTCGGTTTTCGTCCCTGATTTTGTAAATTGTCTCCACTTGAGTACCAACGTTTATTTTGTCTTCATTATTGGCATGAGTTTTGCAAATCGTTTCTGTTTTCGTCCTTTTAACTAACGGTGTTAACATTTTTTATTAAGTAGGTGTTCAAAAGACCAAAATACCCCACAACCTCCTTCATCTCCAAAACCAGCTGGACCCCACCACCTTCACCAAATCACCATCATTCCCCTCATTGGCGACGACGGAGGCAGCAAAATTCAAAAACTCCGACCTAATTCCGATCCCACAACCACCGGACTACCACCCAACAACTATCGTGTCGCCGTCACACGACGGCCTCCACTTCTGGCAGTTCATGATTGCTGGCTCCATCGTCGGCATGGTAGAACACATGGCGATGTTCAAAATTGACACGATCAAGACTTGTATGCAAGTATTAGGCTCATACCCCATCAAATCAGTGAGTCTCCGGCAAACGGTTCACTCGATTCTCAAGTCCGATGGTCTGACCGGGTTCTACCGCGGGATCGGAGCCATGGGGCTCGACGCCGGTCCGGCGCACGTGGCGTATTTCACTGTTTACGAGATGTGTAAGGAGAAGTTTTTGCGGCGGAACCCTAATACCCCCGCCGCCCACGCGGTGGCGGGGGTGGTGGCGACGGTGGCGTGTGACGCGGTGTTTACGCCGATGGATACGGTGAAGCAGAGGCTGTAGTTGGGGAGTGGGAGTCCGTACAAAGGTGTGGTGGATTGTGTTAGGGTTCTGTTGAGGGAGGAGGGGTTGGTAGAGGAGGCGGCGGCGGTGGAGACGGAGAGGAGAGAAGGAGGTGATGGGGTCCGCTGGTTTTGGAAGTGAAGGAAGTGGAGGGGTATTTTGGTCTTTTTAACACATACTTAACAGAAAATGTTAACACCGTTAGTCAAAATGACGAATAGAAACGATTCGTAAAACTCAGGCCAATAATAAAGACAAAATAAACGTTGGTAATCAAGTGGAAACAAATTGTAAAACCCGGTAACGAAAACCGAGATTAACTCAAAAAAGAACTTTCCTTGAAACATAAATATCCAATCTACAATTGGTAGTCAAGTTATGTAAATATGTTCCATCAAATGCAAACACACGCCGAAGCCTTTTGTGATATTAGTTTATTTTGAAAGGCTCAGTTTTCAGTAAACTTATATAAGAATGTCAACAATATATGTGGTAAATTAGTTGTGAGTTCAACCTAAATTATTGTTCTTTATATAATATTAATTTGCAAGTTTTGTTTACATCATTGATGATACATGCTTAAATGGATTGTATTCAAATTTTTTCTTTCTTTTAATTAGTCTTTAACTTTTCTATTTTAATCTACTACTTTTATATATTGACAATTTAGTCCTAACAAATTTTACTTTCAAATTTGATCATCTATATTTTTTATATTTACAAATTTTGTATTTTATGTTTCAGTCTAAATGTTGCGAGTTGACAAGCCGCAGCGTATGTGTGTGGTTCGACATTTGAACGCTTGTATTTTCCTCGTTTAACAGCCCTGTCACAACGCGCTGGTTCAATTTATTTTTTTGTCTTTTATTTCTTTTTCGATACGAGTTTTTCGGTATTAATGGTCACTAACGGTAGTGTTATATAGTGTTAGAAAGTAATTACTACATATAACAGGGGTGTAATGTGTAATATTGGTTAACTGCGGTTAACCTTCGAAAGTTTGTTTGTGAGTAAAACAATATATAGGTGAGTGAATGAATTATAGAAGATGATCTGAATCATCTTTCTTTATTCTTTGAGTTAATTTTGAGTGTCACTTTGACAATTGGTATCAAAGCCACTACAACTCGATCTAAAAAGAACAAAACATGAAGCAAATTAAGAGGTTGAAGGTTGGTGATGGGCGCAAAGTTTGACAGAGAAAAGTTGATGGTCGGAATGACTTTAGCCTATGGAGATTGAAGATGAAGGCCCTTCTTGTTCATCAAGGTGTCGTAGATGCTCTGAAAGGCGAAGACAAGTTGCCTTTAGGGTTGTTAGAAGGAGAGAAGGAGGTGATGGAGAAAGCTCATAGGGCATAATTCTCAATGTTGGTGATCATGTACTCAAAGAAGTATCGAATGAGACCACAACGACTAGTGTGTGGGCAAAATTAGAAGGGCTCTACATGACCAAATCACTAGCAAATAGGTTGTACCTAAAGATATGATTATATACATTCCAAATGTCCTCAGGCAAGTCCTTAGAAGATCACATTGATGAATTCAACAAAATCATACCCGATTTAGAAAATATTGAAGTTGAAGTTGATGATGAAGATAAAGCCGTCATTTTCTTGGCCTCTCTTCCCCACTTGTATGAAAATTTTGTTAACACCTTAATGTTTGGAAGAGAGAGCTTATCCATGCAAGAAGTGATTTCTGTTATGAACACTAAGGAGTTGCAGAAGATAGGCGAAGTGAAAGATGAAAAAACCAAATCAAAATTTGGTAGTGCACGATCCAAATCAAGAAGCAAACAGAGGTGTTACATGTGCAATTAGGATAAACATTTAAAAAGGGATTGTCTTGAATGGAAGAAGAAGAAAGAGTACTATAATTCAAAGCACCAAGCATCAAATCCCTTAGATGGATCTGGGAGTAACTATGACAATGCAGAGGTGTTATTGGTATCCTCTCTGGGGACTAAAAAAGATGGGTGCTAGAATTTGCATGCTCATGTCATATGACCTTAACTAAGCAATTCTTTTTAGTTCTTGAACTAAAAGACCTAGGATAAGAGCAACTTGGAGATGATAGACCATGCAAGATATTTGGCATTGGAAAGGTTACACTCAAGCTGCATAATGAGACGATCATTGAGCTCACTAATATCAGGTATATTCTTGAGTTAAAAAGGAACTTAATCTCCTTAGGCACACTTGAAAAGGGAGGGTATCATTTTAGCCTTAGGGATTGAAAAAATAAGATGCTTAAAGGTTCTATGGTTATATTGACCGGAACACGAAGAAACAATAACACATATGTTATTGATAATGTGCAAGGGGTACCTGTCTATTGGCTACAGACAGTCATATGGCAAGTAATGCCATATTATGGCATAAATAGCTTGGTCATATAAGTGATCAAGGTCTAAAGGAACTAAAAACAAGAACCAATAAGTGACTTTATTCAGTGTGACTATAGGGACTGTGATAACTGTCTTATAGGAAAGGCCAAAAGGGTGAAGTTTGCAAAGGGTGTTCACAACACTAAGGGAATTCTTGATTATGTTCATGCTGACCTATGGGGTCCAACTAAGAATGTGTCATTAGGAGGTGCCTCATATTTTTTATCTTTGATAGATGATTACTCCATGAGAGTGTGGGTTAAGAAGCTTAGAACTGATAATGGGCTTGAATTCTGTAGCAACGAATTCAATCAGTTTTGTAGTAATCATGGTATAGCTAGACACCGAACCAAACCAGGGACACCTTAATAAAATGGTCTTGTTGAGCATATGAATAAGACTCTATAAGAAAGATTTATATGTATGTTGTTGATTCAGGACTTCAAAAGAGTTTTTGGGCAGAGGCTTTAAAGACTACAACCTATCTCATAAATATATCACCCTCTTCATCTATAGGAAAGATTGTTCCTATGGAGAAATGGTCAGGTACTAAGACTTGTTATGATCATTTGAGGGTGCTTATGTTGTTTAGCTTATTCTCATGTAAGTAATGATAAGCTAGAACCAAGAGCTCAAAGGTGTATTCTAGTAGGATATCCTGATGGAGTCAAAGGGTATAGGTTATGAAGACTCGATGATGGAAGTACCCGAGTGATTATAAGTAGAAATGTGGTGTTCAAGGAAGAAATAGTATACAAGGATGTTATGGGCAACTATGTTGTAAAGGATGGTGTTCAAATTAAGGTGGAGTTACCCTTAACTTTGGAAGAATCAAAGGCCAATACTAGTGGAGCTTTTGAGACCAAAGGTAGTGTACCAAAGGAGACTACCTCACATAGCATAGCTACTAACAGACCTAGAAGGGAGATAAAACCCTCTCGAAGGTATAGAAATGATATTTCAGCTATTGTCTTTCATATTGCTGAAGAAGAAAGATCTAGTGAACCTTTTTCATACGAAGAATCAATTAAATTAGTTAAAAGTGATAAATGGTTGTCAGCTATGTAGGATGAGATGGAGTCTTTACTTAAAAACCAAACATGGGTGCTTGTTGATAAACCCAAGGAACAAAAGTTGGTGGATTGTAAATGGCTTTTCAAGATATAGGAGGGTATTCCAGGTGAAGATTCTAGATATAAGGCTAGGTTGGTGGCTAAGGGATTTACTCAAAGGGTTGGAATTGATTACAGTGAAGTTTTCTCTCCTGTGATTAAGCATACTTCTATTCGAGTTATGGTTTCACTCACTGCAGTATTGGATTTCGAACTAGAGCAACTTGATGTAAAAACTGCATTTCTACATGGATTTGTAGAAGAATATATCTTTATGAGACAACCACCTGGATTTATAAAGGAAGGACAAGAAGATAAGGTCTGTCAATTGCAAAGATCATTGTATGGTCTTAAGCAATCACCAAGACAGTGGTATATGAGATTTGATGGTTATATGTTGTCTCAGGGTTTCAAGAGAAGTAAATATGACAGTTGTGTGTACTACAGGTTGTTTGATGAAAATGAGTATGTCTATCTTTTGTTGTATGTGGATGATATGTTGATTGCTTGTAAGAGCAAGTCTATAGTGCAAGAAACCAAGAAAATGCTTATGTCAAAGTTTGATATGAAGGATCTTGGTTGTGTTAAGAAAGTATTGGGCATGGAGATTCATAGAGACAGAGATAATAGGTTGATTAAATTGTCTCAGCGTTCATATTTGAAGAAGGTGTTAAAAACCTACTTCATGGACAAGTGCAAGGGGGTGGTTACTCCTTTGGCTATGCACTTGAAGCTGTCAAGTTTAGACTATCCTGGTGCAGATAAAGTAAAGGATGCCATGAGTGTTATTCCTTATTCCAATGCAGTTGGAAGTCTCCTTTATTTGATGATCTATACTAGGCCTTATATCAGTTATGCTGGAGTGTTGTTAGTAGATACATAAACAACCCAGGCAGGTCTCATTGGGAAGGAGTAAAGTGGATTATAAGGTATCTTTGTGGTACACAAGAATAAGGATTGATGTTTGGTAAACCTGATGAAATGAATACAGTAATTAAGGGTTATGTGGATGCTGATTTTGCTAGAGATTTTGACAAGGGAAGGTCAATTACTAGGTATGTGTTTCTGGTTTATGGTGGAACAATTAGTTGGAAGGCTACCTTGCAACATGTTGTAGCTTTATCTACCATTGAAGCTGAATTTGTTGCATTAACAGAGGCTATTAAGGAAGCCATCTGGCTTAGAGGTTTTGTTTGTGAAATGGGTATTCTCATTGTGATAATTCAAGAGCTATACAATTGTCAAAGCACTAGGTGTTTCATGAGAGGAGTAAACATATCAATATTAAGCTGCATTGGATACAAGATGTTCTTTCTACAAAGGAAATCAGAGTTGAATATGTTGATACTAGCCAAAATGTAACATTGTTATGACTAAAAGTGTTCCTCGTCCTAAGTTTTTAAAATGATTGAGTATACTTCATATTACTTAGCTAATCACTTGAATTACTTTCTTATACTAAGGTGGAGATTGTTATATAGTGTTAGAAAGTAATTACTACATATAACAGGGGTGTAATGTGCAATATTGGTTAACTGATGTTAACCTTCGGAAGTTAGTTAGTGAGTTGAACACTTGAACAATATATAGTTGAGTGAATGAATTATAGAAGATAATATGAATCATCTTTCTTGTAATGCTAGTTCATGTCATTCTTGAATGAATTCTTTTCAATCTTATGATTCTTTCGGTTAATTTGAGTGTCACTTTGACAGGTAATGTGCTATTGGTGTTACTTAGCACGGTTTTACACCCCCACAATGAGGTATCATTGCACCCGCGGGTAACTATTTACTATATGTGGTTCACAAAGAGATTCCAAGCCCAGGAATTTGGGTCCGAATGCAGCGTTTAAAACCAAACCATTATTAATTGGTTTTGTTTCGTTTGTGATTTCTTTCTTTTATTTTCAATTCTGTTCATGCATTATTTGTTGTCTACATATTGCATTTGTAAATGTGACTTCATAAGTTTGGTATGTGAAAATTGTTTTTCTTATTTTTTATATTTTGTCATTTTAATGAAATTGTTACGTAAGACTCTTCAAAGGAAACAAATTAACACAACACAAACCACAAAAAATAAGTCACAATGTTGGGTTCATCATGACAATATAAATAGTGCATTATATATAGCATGGTAATTTGATTGTGGGTTCGATTCAATCCATATACATTATTTATACTATATATAAAACATATAAGATGAATAGTTTAACATACTTTAAAATTAAAAACAGATATTGTGTTTAATGCATAAGATACAGTCACTTTTAAAAATAAAATAAAAATTATATCATTATTTACAGATTATCCCCTTACATTTATTTACATAATAACCTTAAACTAACTAACACTTACATAAAAATTTAAAATATTTGCACTATTTGAACTTTGCATTATTTTAGAAACCATATAAACCTTTAAAATTTTTATTATTTTAGGAACTTTAAAAACCATATAAACCTTTTAAATTTGCGTTATTTTATTACACATTTGTCTTCAGCATATTAGATTTTTGTAAAATACTATAAGAATAATAAAATACCAGAAATGTTTGTTGTATGTAAAATGTTGTTCCATCATATTACGTACCGTCGTATCGTACTAGTACCATTCTAATTGTATTACAACCGCTAGCTAGTAATCACCATCTTTTGCTAGCATCTTTAGTAGGAAATGAATAGTAAGCTATTTGTTATTTCTAGATTGTTTTGCTTTGTATTTCCTCTTATTATATTGTTAGTTCCCTGCACGTTTGTTAGGTGTAACTCATTTGTTAATAAATAAATATAAGATAACTATAAATAAAGAAATAAAGGTTATATATCCGTCACATTATCAAATTTATATGAATAAAAACTGATTATGCTCATCCATAACTTGTCGTACAACGAATATCTCAACTCTCGGTGCTTGATGCAGCTGAATACAAATTAAGTTACATCCTTAATTAAATTAAAGTTACATGCTTAATTAAATTCTTCATACTTGTAGGATTGTGAGTTGATTTATGAATTGGATTTGATTTTTTTAAAATCCATTTTTCGGTCTTGAGAGATCGGAAGTATTATATAAATTACTATTAAATTTAATAAAATTTCAAGTCTTTTGATAACTTTTGAAATATAATAAACTCGGTTTCGTTAAGCCACCGGTTATGTTTTATTTTCAAAACTGACATGTATTTTTTTTATTTTCTTTTAAATATATGATAAAATGCCGTTTTTATTACACTACAACGACGGAGCTTATATGTCCTGTTTGGGTTAAAATTTAGGTTCTATGTATTACCCTAAATTTTGGAGAGTTATATGTTTCTTTTTTATAATTAATAAATTTTAGAACCGGGTTTTATTTATTTATAGGTGATTTTATACGTCTCTCTTTAGAGTATTTTTACTTCTTGTATCCTTCACTTTAAATTTTTAAAAAATTTAATTGTTATATATAACATATAATCTTCTTAATATGTTAAAATAAACATTTTAAGATATATTTATCTATTTTGTCTTTGGCTTTTATTTATTATATCTTTTATTGTTTTTTATTTGTATTGATGAAAAGCATATCTAGCAATAGTGTGTAAACTAATCAAAGTCGTCTCCTAAGTTTCTCAAGATCAATTTGAAAAAAGTTTAACCCGAGCTCATATCTGAAACTTTTATAGAACTTATGTTGTTTGTTTTTTCAATTTACTTCAACGTATATTTAGAAAATGATGATTGAAAGTTTAAGAAGGTGTATTTTATTTAAAAAAATTCAAGTTACAAACTTCAACATATATTTAAGAAGTATTAAATTGAAGTATATAACATCTAATTGTGCCCCTGATCTCAAATATGATCTTTGTTACATTTCATCTAATTAGTTGATTCCGGTAGGATTGGGTCGATTCTGACTGCGGTTGGTTGTGGTGATATTAGTTGTGGTGGTGCACTAGTAGTTCCAGCCTTCCAGGGGGTGGTGTTGATGGTTTCACGGTGGTTCTAGGGTTTTCTCAGAGATGGCTAATTTCATATTTAATTTCAAAATCAAGGTCACGTATTTTCCTTCTTTTCTTTGTTTTTATACTACTTCTAAAACCAAACATATTCTCAATTTGAAACATATGTATATATTGAGTTCACTACTGGCATAGATTGTTCACCATGATCCCATACTTGATAACTGAAGAATCACTGATATATATGTAAAACAAAACCGAAAAATGATACATACTTCCAAATAGATGGATTCATTTTTGGCTTGTTGTTTTTGACGGATCACCAACATATCAAACATGAACCCAAAAGATCCACTTACACTACAAGAAAAATACCCTATCGTGACAAGATCTATGGCGACGACATAATGTTGTCGCTATAGGTCACCTAAGGCGACGACATGTCGTCGCTATAATATCACTTTAATTTTTGGCTATTCTAACTCTATGATGACGACTTGTCATCGCCTTAGGGTAACCTATAACGACAAAAAAGAAGTCATCGCCATAGGTGTAGAAAAATCGTCGCCATAGGATTATTTTTTTATATTTTGATTTATTTAAAATAAGATGAAGTTTAAAAATTATGTGTGGATCTAAGGCGACAACATGTCGTCGCCATAAGTCAAATGTAATTTTTTTTTCTTTTTTTCCCTCCAAATGACTATGGCGATGTTTTACGATTTCTTAAATATGATATTAATAAAAGTAATAATTATGATTATAACTAATAATAATAATATTATTATTAATTTATTAATTTATGTACATGTTATTGTTATTTTAAGTAATATTATTATTGTTATTATAAGTAATAATAATATAAGAATAAATATTATTATTTAATTAACCATGTTTATATTATTTAAAAAAATATTATATGTTTTTAATTTCTTTTGTAAATGGAACAAAATCTCATTAATGTGATTTTTTGAAAGAAAGATAAAAATAAGTTAAGACTATTATTTTTTTAAATATAAAGTGAATCTCAGTTGTATAATATTGATTACTATTGGGTGAAGTTTAAAAGTGTATTTCAATTTTGACTAAATGATATATGTTCAATCATCTAATCATTTATTTTCTTAGTTAAAAAAAACTAATTTTATATGTTGTGATAATTATAATTATTAACAATTAGCGTCAATCATAGTCAAATATGTTCGATTATAATAGTTAGAATCGATTGAATATGATAATTATAATTATTAACTTCTATGGCGACAAAGGTTTTGACGACGACTCAAAAATAAGCTATAGCTACAAGGTTGTGACGACAAGGTCTATGACGACGGTCGCCATAGCCTATGGCGACGAGAAACGACCCTATCACGACGACAAATGTCGTCGCCATAGCCCTTATTTCTTGTAATGTTAGGAATATAGGGCTACATTTTTGGCTATGTGAGGTTTCTCACAGACATACTTGTAAAAAGAATTTAGATTTTTGGTCTAAGATTTTTTAAAATGTAGTTTATAGTAGATTAGTTATCTCTAAAGCGTTATTTTAGTGGTGTGTTTATTGTTTACCTGTTATAAAAAATAAATAAGTACTACTTCATGCGCCCAAAATCACCGGTCAACGAGCTCAATATAGTTTCTACTACCTTGAAAAGGTTTTCTTTGGTGCATAGTATCAAATCAAATGTCTGGTTCATCAACTTAATCATTGACATTGATATAAAGTCAACTTCAATATCATTAATTTATATACATATCATACCATCTACTTATCCTAGGAGCTAGAAT
Source organism: Flaveria trinervia (assembly GCA_025506515.1). Lineage (NCBI taxonomy): Eukaryota > Viridiplantae > Streptophyta > Magnoliopsida > Asterales > Asteraceae > Flaveria > Flaveria trinervia. The sequence continues at coordinate 101,518,337 of CM046452.1, forward strand.
AAGATCAGAACTTGTTAGGTAAGGTCGATATTCATATTTGATCCATAATAATCAAGATGCACTTAATAAAATAGCATTACAGAAATGATCTTCAACTAATAGCTCCTCTAACAGTATTTTAGCATGAATTTACCATGTAGTAAACTGTTCAATGAGCAGTAGTAAGTTTAATAAATGTACGCAGATCGCGATTTGTTTTCTTAATGTTATTAAGCATATGTTAATTAACATAATTGTTAAATCAAGTGGATACTAGAGTAAACATACAACTCATTTGTGAAACACATAATCAATAAGAAACACACTCAATTTGCTACGAAAGTGATTTCTGATTAATACTTGAGATTCACTCACACACTTACAAAAGAATAAGAACAATATATATAATACTTGGAAACAAACTACCCACTAACTCATTAACCCATGATCCACTACTTAGCATAAAATAAGAAACAATAACCACTAACTCAAAGCAAACATGTGAAAAATAAAATAACTTGAGAACAAGAATTTGACTCAGCAACCAGACGGGGAAAAATAGATGTTGACTATTTCAACACTCCCTCTCAACATCCACTTTCCCCAAACCCATATCAATGCAGAAACCAAGCAGCTTGGGACTTGACAGACTTTTTGTAAATGTATCAGCAACCTGCTCAGTTGTATTACTTGTTCTAACTTGAGTTCTCCTTTCAAAACCTTTCACGAATGAAATGGTAAGCACCTCTATATGTTTAGTACGAGCGTGAAACACTGGGTTTTCAGCAAGCTTGATTGCAGAGCTGCTATCACAAAACAACTTTACTTGGTACTCACGGTTTGATGCAATTCTTCTAATAGACGGATCAGCCACACACATTCTTGTGCTGCCATTGCAGCCGAACGATATTCTGCTTCGGTGGTGGACAAGGACACAGTTTGTTGTCGCTTGTTGCACCATGAAACTGAACTCGACCCATACATAAAAATGTAACCAGTAGTCGACCTTCTAGTATCTAAATCACCAGCATAATCTGCATCACAGTATCCAAACAGCTTGGGTTCGGTCTCCCTCTTGAACCATACTCCTTGTCCTAGTGTAGCTTTAACATACCTCAAAACTCTACCAAGAGCAATGAGGTGAGGCTTTCTCGGGCTCTGCATATACCTGCTCAACACCCCGACTGCAAATGATATGTCGGGTCTCGTTAGTGTGTGATAAATCAAGCTCCCCACTATTTTCCGATACTACGAAGGATCTTCCACTTCCTTTCCTTCATTAACATATAATTTCATGCAAGATTCCATTGGAGTACTTGCAGGCTTGCATGAAAGCATGCCAATTTATGCAACAGATCAGTTGTATATTTTGTTTGGTGCAATAAGAATCCAACATCTGCATAGGTAATCTCCAGCCCAAGAAATCGAATCAACTTTCCAAGATCCTTCATTTTGAACTGAATACACAATTTGTCTTGAGTTGGTTGATCTCTTTTTCAATATCTCCTGTAATGATCAAATCATCAACATAAACTAAGACAACTACAACTTTGTTACTGATTTTCTTGACGAACACACTAGCATCAGCACTGGTTAGCTTGAACCCATTTTGCTCAAGAAATTCTCCAATCTTACCGAACCATGCTCGTGGTGATTGCTTCAACCCGTAAATTGCTTTCTTCAACTTACATACATAGTTTGGATGTTGTTGATCTTCAAAGCCCAAAGGTTGATCCATGAGTATGACATGATCAAGATCTCCATATAGGAAGCATTATTAACATCCATTTGCCACAAATTCCACCGCTTACTAACTGCAATTGCAAGTAATACTCGGATAGTAGTTAACTTAGCAACTGGGCTAAATGTATCCTCATAATCCAATCCATATTGCTGTGAGAACCCACGAGCCACTAAGCGAGCTTTATACCTTTCGATTGACCCGTCAGCTCTTTGTTTTAATTTATAGACCCACTTGCACGACACCGGTATAGCACCAGTTGGCTTTGGTATAAGTTCCCATGTCTGGTTCTTTTGGAGTGCATCCATCTCGTCTCTCATAGCCCGAATCCATTCTTCTTTTGTGCAGGCCTCTTCTTACTTTTCTGGCTCATTTAAGACATCTTCAACAATAGCAACATTAGCATATCTAGGATTAGTTTACGTACCCTTTGAGACCTTCTTGGGCTCGGCTTTGGCTCACTGTTTTCTTGGTTGCTTTGACCCTGAAAGTCATTTTCTTCCGCCACAAATTCTTCATCAGTAAATCGTAGGTTGACCATGGATTCCTCAAGAATCTTTTTGAGTTTACTTGAATCTGGTAACACTTGGCTATTCTCTGACCACCATGAGGAATTTTCATCAAAATTACATTCCTCGACACAAAGATCTTACCGGTGTTTGGATTACAACATCACCATCCTTTCCTTTCCGGATCATAACCTACAAACACACATCGTATAGCCTTCTTCTCCATTTTATCACGAAGATGACTCGGAACAAACACATACAAACACATCCAAACACACGAAATAGCTCACGTTTGGTTTTGTTCCAGTCATTCTTTCAAATGGGGATAAATAACTTAGACTTGTGATGGTAACCGATTATTACGTACCCGGCTGTTCGCATTGTTTCTGCCCAAAATCGCCCTGGCAGATGCTTCCCATGGATCATGCTTTTCGTCACTTCCCCGAGATGCCTGTTTTTACGTTCCGAAACTCCATTTTGTTGTGGCGTGTTTGGACACGTAAGTTGGCGTCTAATTCGCTTATGTCTGAGATAATTGCAGAATTCAGTTGCCAAGTATTCACCACCATTATCCGACCGTAAACACTTAATTTTACAGCCTGTTAATTTTTCTGCATCTGCTTCGAATTATTTAAACTTGAAGAACACCTCTGACTTTTCTTTCATAAAATAGGTCCAAACAAACTGTGAGTAATCATCAATGAAAGTAACCATAAATCGTGTACCTTGCATTGACGGTTGTTTGACAGGTCCAAACACATCGGAATGAACAAGTTCGAGAGGTTCAAAAGCTTGGTAACTGGAACTTTGGAATGGCAGTTGAGTTGCTTTACCATATTGACACCCAGAGCACACTATTTCTTTGTTTATCTCTAACTTGGGCAGCCCATCAACAAGTCCTTTATCCATCATAAGGCCCAATTTGTCGAGTCCAACATGACCTAGCCTTTCATGCCACAAGTCAGCATTTTGATTTTTCTTGGTCTTCTCCACGTATGCCGTTTCTGCATTCAACACATACACGGTGTTTGTTTTGTGGCCTTGAAGAATTGGAGTCGATTGAGTTTCAAAATGCTTGTAGATCTTGACATCTTTGGGCCCGAACAGAACATAATAACCACATCAGTTATCTTAGGCACTGATATTAAATTCTTCTTCATCTGTGGGACATGATACACATCTTTTAAAGTTAAACCTTGTTTGTTGTTTTTTGCCGGAAAGACTACATCGCCGATGTGGGCTATTGAATGCTTAGAGTTGTCTGCTATCACTACAACTCTGCTACCACCATATGTGCGCGAACTTTTATGGCGTCGTTGATCACCTGTCATATGATTTGAACAACCGGAATAGACAATCCAATCATCTAAGACGTTCTTTCGATGTTCGGTACTTACCGAAAGCATGTTAACTTCCTCCGTTTGAGCCATAAAGGCTTCTGCCTCCCAACCTTCCTCATTGAATGGTTGCAGAGTTGCCTTCTTTGACAGGTTTTGAACGACAATCTCGAGCCAAGTGCCCCCGACGTCCGCAATTATAAAACTTGGGCGGAAACCGTTTGCCTTGTCTTTGATATCTATCACCGGAATGACCCCCGCGTTTTGTTCTAGAAACTTTCTTATCACCACGGTCAAAGTTCTTGGTTTGATCATGGCTTTTATGATAACCACGATAAGAAACTCCTGCCTTATACTTATCTCTCTTCTTCTCTGCATATAGGGCTTCATCAACAACCTTGAGACTGACTTTCTGTTGATGTTGAGCCAACACTTAAAGATCCCATTTGCTTGGCTAAAGCCTCTTGGCTAGCCAACAAATTCTCAAATTCACTTAGTGAAGGTTGCACAGGCCAACCTTGCATAGCAGCAACAAAACTCCGGAACTCAGGTTTCAACCCATGAATAATTATACGCTTCATACGTGTATCTCCGATCACCGATTGTTGATCTAGATCACCAATCTCCCGACACAAGGTCTTCACTTTATGAAATATTGAGGTATGGTTAACTCCTTTTGGGAGATACTCAATAATTCATTTTCTAACAGTTGAAGACGAGCATCGTTTTTCTTCGACAGAACTTCTGCAAGGGTGTCCCAAGCCTCTTTAGGCCTTGTTGCATCCTAATATGACTAAGGAGCTCTTCTTCTACTGTTGTCTTCATAATGAACATCGCCTTCCCAGCCTTGACTCTCCACTTTCTGAGTGCTTCATCGGCTGTCTCTCTTGGAGGCTGAACCGTGTCATTCCCTTGCACACCACCTCCCACAGATCTTGCCCTTGTAGGTATGACGATAGATAGTAGCCCAGACTTTGTAGTTCTGATTGTTTAGCTTCTTCACACTGCCAATTAGTTGCAGATCTGACATCTTCAAACGAGGCTCTGATACCACTTGTTAAATCAGAGTGGATACTAGAGTAGACACACAACTCACTTGTGAAACACAGAATCAATAAGAGACACACTCAATTTGCTACGAAAGCGATTAATACTTGAGATTCACTCACACACTTACAAGAAGAACAAGAACAATATATATAATACTTGGAAACAAACTACCCACTAACTCATTAACCCATGATCCACTACTTAGCATAAAATAAGGAAACAAGTAACCACTAACTCAAAACAAACATGTGAAAAATAAAATAACTTGAGAAACAAAAATTTGACTCAGCAACCAGAAGGGGAAAATAGATGTTTACTATTTCAACAATAATTAGCAACGTAGGTGGATTTTCATCGCCTAACCACATGTCATGTTTCTATTGATTTCATTTTAATTTTCATATTTTTTCTTTTTTTGTATTGTTTAAATATTTTTGCACCTTAGTTTTATAACACAAAAGAGGGTGTTGCCATTGTGGTAGCGTCATCCGCTCCCCACTCTTCTTACACAATTTCGAGCCCCATAACTTCACCCCTCCAAACTTTTGTTTAATTAATTCTTGTTTGTTGGGTTTTTTTTTTTGTGTTTTATATCTATGTTTTGATCTTAAAAACCGAGTCATTGCAATTTTATACATTTTTTTGTGTTTAACAACGTTAATCTTATTATCATAACGTGTGTAATGAATTGAAGTTTGCAAACGTTACGCATCATATAGGTTTAATTTCTAGTTTAATATATTAACTTAAAACTGATAGACAGATGCATGCCCTTTATAAAGGGAATCAAAGTATATGTTTATGTTTATTTGGAAGTTGTTGGTAATTTGGTGACATTTGACATTCGAAACAGTTTACTAAATATCTAATCTTATTTACTTATAATATTGGTATAGAAAATGAGATTATACGTGTGTGTACTAGGTCCATAGTGCAACACCAACAAATAATTATATATGAAGCAGCCAAACAACGTGTACCTTTATTATTGTAATTTATAATTTTTCGTTGCTTCCGATCAAGCCAATGATTAGATGTAGTTCTAACTCCTATTAATCAAATGTGATTGCAACTAACATTCTCATTAAATTAAAATATTTTCATTCCTCGCATTGTATGAACATACCTATCATACTTCATTTTCTTTCTCAATTCTTTTCTTTTTGTTAATAATTCCACAGATGAGCCCTATAGTTTAGATTAAGTAACGAGTTTAGACATTAAGCAAAAAGAAAAGTAACAATCTTAATTTTTCTGTTAATTATTCAGTTTCATAACAATTTAGTTATTAAGGTACATTTGTTAATTTTCCTGTTAAATTATAGTGAAATATTACCACTTAAACATGTTACTTTTGCTAACTTTTTTGTAAATTAGTTATAACAAGTCAACGGTGGTCAGTTAGTGTGCCGGAAAACGGCGGTTCAAGGCTTCAACTGCAGAGGGGTGGTTGGCTGGTGTGGGTGGAGGGTGGCTGTGAGAAGTGTCGATGGGTGATGGATTTTTATTTTTCCTTTTAAGTTTTATATTTGATTTTTGTATTTGGGCTAATTAGTTATTAGTTTTGGGTTTTTTAAGGTGTTTGATGTTATTGGGACTTAATTGTAATTTTGGGCTTTTTAAGTTTTATATTTGACTATCGGGTATTTTGGGATTATTATTTTTATGTTTTATAAAATGTAATGTTTTTATTAAATATTAGACTATTACTTTTTTTAAATAAAAATTTTATAAAGTGTTGAGTTTAAAATTTTTTAGGGGTAACGCAATATGTTTCCAGGGGTGACGCAAACTGTAAATTTTATTTTTTTACACAAAACCGTAATGTATTTACACTACCCTGAAAAGTTGAAAGGTAGCCGAGGCTACCCTCCTATAGTGGTAGATCCGCCCGTGACATCAACCGTGATATTATCATCTGGTACGCAACACGCCTCGAATTCTTAATGCAGATGCATGAATTCAATCTAGATCGAAGGTTAGGATCTGGGTTTCCAAACCACGATTTGCTTGGTACATCAACCGTGATATTATGTTTTTGTGAGTGGATCGTATAATAATGGAGAGTTAGTTATTGTTTGGCAACTTTTGAATGATTAAGTGCTGAACCAATAAGATGTCTGAACCATTAAGTGCTGAACCATTAAGAGCTAGTATATTATTTAACTATTCAAAGGCAAATTTCTAACCATTTCAGATATTATGTCTTAACCATTCAGCATTAGACCTCTTAATTATTGAACATTAGTATAATGCTTAACCATTCAGAGGTAAATGTCTTAACCATTGAAACATGTGATTACAAAACAAATAGTCCGAACCATTAAGTGTTGAATCATTCAGACATCTGAACTATTAAGAGGCTGACAAACAACCCCTTAGTGATTAACGATAAACGACACACGCACGTTGTGCTGTGTTAACTCACAGAATTTAGAACGATACGTAAAGTGAAACGTAAAATTGACGAGTCGCACATGCATGTTTGTGTCATGTTAACTTGCAAAACCTAGAACAAACGTAAGACAAAAATTTGAAGAATATGAAAAGTATAAGGGTTCAAAAGTGAAACTATAAAAATTTGTGAGATTAAATTGCAAAAAATGAGTAGTTTTAGGTTTAAAGTAAAAATAATTATATTTTAAAAAATAAATTAAAAAAATAAATCAAAACTAAAATTACAACTCATGTACCCAACATGCTCATTAAAAATAGAAAGGAAATCAAAACTCATGAAATTCTAGAATATATTTGGTTGTAAAATAACAGTAATCTTGACCCCATATTTGGTTGTAAAATTTTATAATATATTCGTAATCTTGGCTTTTATATGGTTGTAAAATTTTGTCTTAAACCTAGTCCAAAATATGTCGGTAATTATTGGGTATCATGCATAGTCATGAGCATTGGCCGGTATACCTGTTAATTTGATAAATTTACCCATTGAGATTTCAAGTGCGTTTGAGGGTTTTTTTTTGTTTTGTTTTACCATTCTACTTTTATATAAAGTTTATATATATAGAAAATATAACCTTAAAACACCATAGATTACGTTCATATCAACATTATATCAAATTGCTTGAAGCGTTTAAAATATGTAAATTACATGATATATAAATTTTAAAATATAATGCATATTTCATATCCTATAAATAAGTAATATCATCATATAGATATAGAAAAGTATCTAAAAGAAAAAAAGTTTTCCATGTAATAAAACTACTAGAATATAAGTATTACTCAACAAACGTTAATTATAAAAAATATAAAATACAAAATATTTTTTTTGGGTATATGACTAATTGGGTAAACCGCTAGATGGTTGCGGGTGACCAAGCTAAATATCACCTAATCATACATCCGGTCAATACCCATGAACAATTTTAAAACTAACATCATATATATCTGGTCTGACACTCGAATGTTTTCTATTCCTATCGGGCTTAGGTTTTTTCCATCCCTAATCTTGTTTATCTTCTTTCATACACAACACCTCTTTAAACAATATTATGTTTTATTTTAAACTCTAGCTACCTACGTAAATTTAACATCTTGCTAGAACTAATATATTATAAATTATATTTTTGCAATTTGAAAAGAAAAACTTGCATATACTCGAAGATTTTAGAGTGAAATCGTCGAGGAATTAGTTTCAACTCAACGATATATTCTTAGGAAACTTCTTATCTGGGGTGATGTTCATTCTATTGGTAGTTCACGACTACGTACAAGGTATAATACATAAGAATGAAAAATATAATAATTTAATAACCGTGTCCTTAATTAAATGCGGATTCCAACTTTTTTTATTTAGATATTGTTTGATTTGTTCTGGTTATTAACTACACCCAATCATTAATCATCTTAAAAAATATTAAATTTTATTATTCAAAATATTAACTATTGGTTAATATTAATCTAACTAATAATTTCATCGTATTAATCTTAATTTTTGAATTTATACTTTGTGTGGCTCATGACATGACACATAAAACATAAATGTTTACTTAATTGTCTTTATAAAAACGTTATCATTTAAAGTTATTTAATGTAATTCTTTTGCGCTGGTTGATTAGCTTCGGGACAAACAAACACACAAATTCAATGATATATGAATTTTTATTTTTATTTATATAATACGTCATGTCACATGTCATGTCACAAGCAATGTCACATGCTACTTTATCAAAGCTAAACGAAATTAACGAACACTTAAATCGTGACTGTTATTGGTAACAAAATTGAAATTTGATATTAATATTAGTCCTATTGTCACTTGTGATTATATAAGCAAAAATGTTACTTGTGATTAATATCAGCCATAGTTGATCGTTTAGATGATTAAAATTCAAATTTTCTTATTTTAATTAATCCAAACTAAAAAGCTAATAATATGGTATGGCTTTTCTTTTTTGAATGTAATTTGAAACTACCGACAATACCTGAGTAAGCCTAACTGAGACGAAATGCCATCCGTCCATAATGATTTTGACATTCAGACTTGACTCATCCAAAAACACTATCACATAGGAAACTTGCCATTATGAGAAACCTTCTTTACTCAGATTTGATTTTTAAGATCTTAAAAATTACAAACCCAAACTATCAACCACATGTTATTAGAAGAGAAGTACCAACTGCTAATAATATGGTAGGGGTTAGTTCTTTGCATCTAAGGCTAGTATTTTAAACCAAAAAAAATAAATATGGAGGGTAATTAAGAGGACCGGCTGATTAAAGGAACTCGATATTAAAACCGCGTGTTGTTGTGGGTCCCTTTTGGGTTTGAGGTGTTTTTTTAGTTGTGAGAATCGTCTTGACGCAGATAAAAAAATTAACGTTTAAGATAGAATCATTTAAACGTTTAAATATTAGTAAACATAAACACATTAAAAATAATTAAAAAAATAACTTTTCTAAAAATAAACACACATGTTACCAGTTATATATCAAATATATTAATTTAAACATACCCGGTTATAATAATCATATGATACATTAACACGTGATGCTTGACTGGTTTAGCGGAAGAGAGAAAGAGAGCGAGTAAACGGTTATGTAGTGATCTTACGAACCATAATTAAAACAAAAAAGATACAATTCTTTATGTTTTACCATCCCTCTACATTCATACATGGTCATGTATGATTTGTAAAAAAAATATTTATATTTGTCTGCCTTTATAAACGGTGACATATTTAAAAAATAAACTTAAGTATTATCATGTAAATTCGGATGATCAAAGAAATCACAATTATTGATTAACTTTTTTTATTTTGTTCACATTTTAAACCTTGTGGGTTTTGAATATATAAATGATCTTATTATTTATATTACATGAATTCCAACCGAAAATTAAAAACATTGAATCATTTTGAAACTCACACACTCTCTTTCCTTTAATATTTTACAGAAACAAAGATAATCATCTCCGTGCTTCATCTTCAATCCCCCTACATATTTTCACTTATTCTTCTTAAATAAAAAATCCCCTCTCCATCTTCATGTTCAAGATTTGGAGATATTAACTTTTTGTTCAAATTCAAAAGCATTCCCCCAATTTTGAATTTTCTCTTCCAATGTCTGGTCATCACCGCCACCCATCTTCAACCGCGTAACCATCGTCACCCACCACCACTGCAACAACCACCGCAACACCACCATCTCACTGCAACAACCATCGCAACACTACCACTGCCACCCACCACAACTGCGACCACTATCCCTACCATCACGGCGACCGATAAATAGACCCTAGCTCCGGCAGCGGCGGCTTCACCAAGCTTTTAAAAGTTGAACGTTGCGGTCCGAACGATCCACAATTCCAATTTCATTGAAAGGCCCCGACGATCCATGGTTCCAATCTCAATCGTTGCATCACTAGCTTGTAATCTCAGCATTATCACTTCTACATTGTGCTTACGAGATTAGAGTTTTTCAAAGTTGTACATTATGCTTTGCCTTTGGTACGGTGGCACTTAGCCACCGACCAAAACTATTAGTATTTATAACTTATAATAAAAAAAGGTTTTTTTAAGACACTTGTCATCATTCTAGCATATTGAAAATATTATTTTCTCGTCTCTCTCTCATAATAAATACCAAAATTATAAAAACAATAATTTAACTTTTATTTTTAACTAAAATATGTTTAAAAAATATATTTATATTTATATTTTTTTTCTCTCTCATGTTAAATGATATTTATTGTAAATAAGTAAACTAAATTATTAAACGATTGAATATAAATGTAGTTATTTTAATAATTTATAAATACATATTAATATAAAGTAATAATTTTAATTCATTAGGTGTAATATCTTTTAAATATTCATTATATTTTTATTTTATTAATAGATAATAACAAAAAAAATAAAATATTCATAAAACTAATAATTTAAATATGTTTTATTTATTCCACCCATATAATACATGAGCTCTAACCTAATGTATTATAATGTAAAATAATACTAAACATCGTAAAAATCCTTGTGATTAATATATGCTGCTTGTACGTAACGTGTTTTCTCTTTTGGTGACAACTAACAGGCGTTTGAATTTCATATACGGTTTTGAGTGAAATTTATATAATAAGATGATTACTAATTGATTCTAAAATTCAGACCATAAGTCCGCAATTTCTAAACTTAACGTTTTTCAATACTTCAACTTCTATTTAAGCCACCATCACCATTAAAATTGTAATATTTTCATTACCCGCCAATGACGGACTCAGAAATTCTTTTCAGGAGGGATAGAAATTCTTTAAAGTAATTTGACTATCACAATATAATAACTTTTTTAAATCCGTTTCGGGTTATATTGGGTCGGATCATTGCTGAAAACAACGTTAATATGGTTACCAAACTCTTGTGATATAACAGAAATCATATCAAAATAAATAATACCTGTAATAAAATTAGTTATATATGATTTTTGAACAAATCATACTCATAAATATGACAACATGCAGTGATAGAACATTAATTAATCTTTGATACCAATGACATTCAACAAATCTAAGAATAATGTCGGTTAGTATATTATATGAAATTTGATCAATCACATGTTAAAATCAATAAAAATATCGTTTGTTTTATTATAAAAAATATGTATCTTGATATAAATTGTGCTTTTTCGATCTTCTACTTGCTAACTTCTTAATTATTTGAGGTTTAAAATACTAGAAAAACTAGCCGACTACAAACGTCAGTTGATAAGAAAATACAGTGTGCCAGCCTATCGGAGGGCCTTAGATCCCATTGGAGTTCTATCCCTGATAATATGTTTGAGACAATATTGTTATTCCTTTAGTTTTAAAGTTTAAGGGGGGTGATCGTTATCTTATCTGTTACATTATAATAAAATGTTTGTACCCAAACCTAATACTTTCATTATTTTTTTAATTACTTCTGGTCGTAAAAGTGTTGCAAATAATAAAATAAAATAAACCTAAAATCACAACTCCTGTCCCCAACACTAGCGGTGTGAGGGGTGCATGTTTATAAATCGTCTAAACCGGACGAAGCGAAGATTTTTTAGCTGGTTTCAAAGTTTAATCTGTACAAATCAAACCGTTCAAATGTAGACTTGCATCTTGGTATACCTGTTTTTTATAAGCATTTCTGTTGCGATTTTAAGTCATTTTATTTTTTATCGTTCTAACTTTTATTTAATTTTTATGTGTCTAACAAAAATAACCTTACATACATTACACTACATAAATTTGTTTAAATGTATTTAAAATAAATAATATAAAATTTAACATATAACTTCCTATTTCATACCGTACCAAATAAATTATACTAGGTATTATACAAAACGCGCGGTGCGCGTTATAAACACAGAAAAATCGAGGCTTAGACAACCCATAATCACAGTCACATCACAGCCACATGTTAACATGTATATTTGTAATCAAACACCCCACTACCAAGCATCAACAACATTCAATAAAGGTTCTCGAGGCTTAGAAACACAACCATATTGCGGCTGCAATCTAGAGGATCGCCACGCCGAAACAACCATGGTTTTGGATTGTTTAGCATCATCGCCCACAATATAGTACATTATCAACCATTTGTATTTCATCTCATGGCTCAAATATGTTTTATCCAGTCATCATAACCAGTAACATTCAACAGTGAACTCTTAAACGAGACAAACTCATCATCATAGAGGAAAAAAACCTAGATAGTTGAAACACATAAGGTCTCAGATGTGCAAACTGACATCGTCATCGACCACACCTCGAAAAGCAAACAGTCAACCAATAATAAACCCTGCTCTAGGGTTCTCCAGAGACAAATAGAAAGCATAAATTAGGGAAGAACAACAAAGTTTGAGATGAACTGGTGACGAATCAACCACCACCGCGGGCATGGGGGATCGGAATCGGGGTGGTAGGTGAGCAACAAACCACTATCGCCGTCGGTTTTACCGTCGCCGCCTAAGGCACGGAGGAACGGGAACCCCGTGCACGCACCCAGCGGCGACGGAGGTGGAGGTTGACCAGAGGCTACAACCTCATCACATCCACCTCAGCGACGCTAATAACGGGTCGTCAACCAGCGACGACAATGGAAATCGGTCTGGGCTGCAACCCCAACGCGTCCACACAACAATAGCTGACCACCACTTATCGAAATACACCACATGATTCAAATCTAATTATCAAATTCTCCTCCGTCAGAGGAAAAGGGCTACAACGGCATTCAAACCATTACCGTCGACACCTCGAACTGCGAGGAAACAACCGCAAGCTCTACCTCAACCGCAAACGGGAAGCCAAGCGACAACTATTTCCAATGCTACCGCAACCATCATGGTGGTTGACGGCCATAGGCCATCACAACAGCCATATCCAGATCTACCCGAAACAAGACGCGTAGGGGTGACCGGAACAAAAGACCCAACAACAAGGATCTACCTGAGCATCCCTACCAAACAAGAACCAGAGAGACACCATGCAAACCGGGATCCCTGAACGGCCACCGCCTACGACAATCGCACACTGTTGGTCACAAAACGAAGACGACGCACACCGTTGACGACAAAACGGAGACGACACACACCGTCGGCAACAGCCGCTGGCGACGCAGCAGTGGCTACCGGTCCCTGCCCCCGCTGCCCTCTAAAACTCTTTCTCTCTCTAAATGTATAAAAAACTGTAAAAAACAAATCCAACCTTTTAAACAAGTCTGAAGCGGTAATGGGACTGGAGTTATACACAGACAATAGTAACCTGTACATCACTGTACCTGTAACATCTCATATTTTTGTTAACTAAAAATTAACTTCGTTTACTCTTACAAGGGTTATTATTGTCAATTTTGAAACTCATGTGTTGTTTGTGCTTATTCATTATTGTCATTGAGTTTTTATGAAAGTTAAACATATAAATATTAATAATAATAATATTAATATTAATAAAAGTAACAATAATAATAAGTAATAATAATGAATAATAGTATTAGTAATAATAAGATTACTTTTAATAAGGTAACTTATAATTTATAAGGGTTATTAAACTTAACCATGTTTAAAACATAAACTTAAATTAAGTTTGGGGGTTTTATTTATCAATTTGGAAACTTAAAATAGAACTTTTAAACATAAAATGATAACTATTAAACTAAAAGGGGCAATGTGTAAAGTTTCAAACTTTCAACCCAAACCCCCGCCCACTCCCATAATTCCGGCCGGGACTCCGGCCACACTCCGGTCGAAGTCCGGCAAGTCTAAAACACCAAAAACTTTTAGTTTCGTAGCCCAAAATTGATCTGAATCGTTTCGCATACGTGTTTCGGACTTGAATGCATCTAATAATCGAGAGTACACGTCGGTTACCAACCCATTCGAAAGCATAACCGAAGCTCGATAAGATCCAAAACCATTGGAGCATTAAACGCCATCAATAATCGAATTAACTTAACACAAACAATCATCTATCTATCTCTAAACGTTTGCAATCACCAATTTCACCTGGAATCAACACAAACATCCCCTTTGATTACCCCTTTTCATCGCGACCTGCAACTAAGTGTTCATCACCATTCGAACGTCTTATACTTCAATTAGTAGAGGGCTTAGAACCAAGAGCTTCACCCAAAGCCTCGCCTGAAGTTAATTTTATTAACAACAACAATTTCACATCGAACAAGAACAAGCTTCGGTCGTGTCTCACCTGCATCGGTTCTCATCGATTTAAACATCATTTCGGGTAATTAGGAGAGTCTATAGACTCGAAACCATGTGGGGATCAAAAACCCCAATGTTAATTTCATTACTGATAGTGAATTGATGATCAATTGGTTGTGTTTGAATTAGGATTCATATGGTTTGGGGGATCCTTTGTAATTGTGTTTTTAAAATTTAGGAACCACTTTTCTAGCAAGGCTGCGGCCCTGGTCTACTGGTTACACATGCACACATCAACCTTGAGGTCCCGGGACCCTCAAACATTTTTTTAAGGCTTTTCAGCCCTTAAATAAATTATAGAAAATTTTAATAAAAATAAAAAATGGTTTTTATAAATTTTAAATATTTTTAAAGACATCAAAGTAGTTTCTGTCATTTTTTTAATTTAATTAATTATTTATTTAAAAAAAAAGCATTTTAACAAAGATTGTTCCTGGATTATTTCTATTAAAATAGATTTTAAATAATAAATTAATAAATTATTATTGGTTCAAATATTACCATTAAATTATTATCGTTAAAATCATGATTATTTCAAGTGTTTATTCAGTTTATATTTAAACTTCACTAGCTATTATGGATGATTTAATGTTATTTTCTTTATAATCATAAATGGTATATTTTTGTTACATTATTTAGACTACTACAAAGATCCTCAAACTCCACTTGAAACTTTAGTTCTTGATAAATCAATAATTCTATCATTAAACTTAAATCTTGTAATATTTATATATTTAGGTGCCTTGTGACGATTTATCTTGGAACAACGTTTATTATCAATCTTACTAATCATCATTCTTATACATAGTGCCATGTGAGTTTCCTTGCCCTTTTTTTATATTTTTCACACTATTTTAGGGTGAACCATGATACATATACATAACACACTTGTAAACGTTTAGACTTGTAAAGCACTTGCAATTCATCTTTATATTTGTCATGGTTATTTGTATGTTGTAAGTGTTTGTATGAGATACATAGTTTGTTTACAATCATTAACTATTGCTAGCCTGGCGACGTCTTAGATCTTTGGGCCTGACAAGCCTATTTGGTGCTAAAGTCAAGGTATTGCCGACTCCTGATGACGTATGCTTGTTCATCATGGGAACCAAATACACTTAGCCAATCTTTTATACTTGTAATCAAGTCGAGGTTTGGTTGTAACGATATGTGTTCTATAACCTTACTTGCTTATGACCTATGACATGAATTGCTACTTGTAACTTTATCATATTATGTATGAAAACCTTGGAAACTCACCAACTATTTATAGTTGACCTTTTATTTTTATCATGTTTCAGGAAATCCCCAAGCTTAAAGTGGTCTATTGAAGCTTGCACTAAAACTAGGATTTGGACCTAGTTAATAAGTAAAATGTTTATGTAATGTTTTGTTTAGTTTGGAACTTATTTCTTGTTGGAAACTTATGTTTTTTATGCCTTTTGAAACTTTTAATTTTAATATTTACATTTAAATATAGCGTTATGTGGTTGTGAACAATCTTAACCCTCACATCTCGACGTTTCCGCCGTCAAGTTTAGGGTGTGACAGTACCAGTGTTCATTCAACTTGCATTATTAATATATAGGTAAATGATCATCAAAAAGATATAAAAACATACCGCCATTGTAGATTTCCTTAGCAAATTTCTTAATATATATAAAACTAGGTTAGTCTCCGTGTATTACACAGAATGAGTAAATAAATATTAAATAATTAGTAATTGAAATTTATGTTTTATTAAATCATGTTTAAAGATAAAATATGATTATAATTATGTATAAATATCTACTTTAAGTAAATAAGCAATAATGTATTTTTCGTAAACTTTTTTTACAACAAAATTGTGATTTTTAAATATTATATTTTAAGAAAAATGGTTTTTTAAAGAAAAAGTTCGTTGTATTATTTATTTAAAAAAATTATTTTTAAAAAGTGTGTTTTAATAAAAAATAGGTTTTTTATTTTATTAAATTTATATATATATATATATATATATATAATTTGAAAATGGTAAGAGTAAAATTATTAGTATTCATTATTATTATTATTATATTATTATTATTATTATTATTATAGAGAAAAATAATGATAAGGCATACAATTGTTTCATGTTTATTTTAGTTTTTTATAGATAGATATATAGGCTAAAACCCATTAATTAAACGGATTATAATTAGTAAAAACACAAAGAGTTAGATTAATATTTTAATATTAAAAATGATTAAAACTATATATACGTAATAGTTAAAGAAATAAAACAACTATACTATTTATAACTCTCTTATCTAAATAGTTTCATTTTTAAACATTCTTTTTAAGATTTTTTATTAAAAAATAATTTCTTATCCAAATATTGTTTTTAAAATTAAGATTTGTAATTATTTTGGTTGTTTTAATAAGACTGCACCTTTAAATTTTTTTAGAAACAAAATGATTTATAATATTGCTTAGAAAAGGTTTAGTGTTTTAGAAAATGTTATATTATATAAAATTTTTATTTTTTATTATTTAGATTTTAATTAAAAGATGTAATTTTTAACTTCTTAATAAAATATATGTATTTTAAAATATAGTTTGATTTCAAAAAATCTAGATAAGAGAAATTATAGCAATTAATAAAATTAATTTTTAATAAAAGAGACAAACTTGTATTAGTATTTAATTGTTATAATACCATTTGGAGAGAAAATCAATAAGTAAATATATAAAAATTTGAAAAATGACATATAAGTAGGTTAAAAGAATAACAACTGGCAAAAAAATATTTTTTTATTAGTATTTATAGATTTGGCTTCCTTAAAATAGTTTATTTTCACCCCGGTCTACTTATAGTCTGGTTCAAACTTTGCAACTGTAACCACGAGATGCATGTATTCTAAGATTTTAGAGTGAAATCCGCAAAGGAAATTAATTATAACTCAACGACATATCCATAGCAAATTTCTTAATTGGGTTGATGTGTTTGTCTTGATTGTCCACGTACAAGGTATGATACATGCTAATGAAAATATAATAATTTAGTAACCGTCTTCCTAATTAAATGCGGATTCCATCATTTTTATTTAGATATTGTTTGATTTGTTCCCATTATTACACCAATCATTAGTTATTGACTAGCTAAATCAAAACCAACAAGCGAAATAATATGATATGTTACTTCCTCTCCTAGGGTTTGTTCTTTGCACATAGGAGACAAATAAGTATTTTGAACTAAGAAATAAAATACGATGAATAAGAGGACCAATTGATTGAAGGAATGTCAAACACTACCAAACACATAACATTAATTCTAGTGATAATTATGCTGCATATACGTGTTTTCACTACTTGGACATCTATTTAAAGCCACCATCAGCACCATCAAAACCACATCAAAACCGATCATCAAACACCAAGAAAAACACACAAATACAAACGGATATGATGGCTCTTTGTACTTCCTTTCATTTTCATCACCTCCTCTTCTTCTTTCTCCTTTTTCTTCACGCCCAACGGTCTACGGCCGCAGGCGGATCGTGGTCTCTCCTCCAGAAAAGCATAGGCATCTCCGCCATGCACATGCAACTACTTCCCAACGATCGTGTGGTCATGTATGACCGCACTGATTTTGGAACATCAAATATCTCTCTTCCGGATGGCAAATGTCGTCCCAACTCAAATGACTGCTCTGCTCATTCCGTCGAGTATGATGTCGCATCCAATTCTGTCCGCCCACTCATGGTGCTCACCAACGTCTGGTGTTCCTCGGGAACTTTAATGCCCGATGGAACGTTAGTCCAAACAGGTGGCTTTGATGATGGTTATCGTGTTGTTCGAACTTACAAATCATGCGAGTCATGCGATTGGCAAGAAACGCCAAATGGCTTGAGTAAACCGAGATGGTACGCCACCAATCATTTGCTGCCTGATGGTAGGCAAATCATCATTGGCGGCCGCAATGCGTTTAACTATGAATTCTATCCGAAATTGTCGGCAACTGAGGCCGCTCCTAGTTTGCCCTTTTTGGTTCAAACGAATGACCCTCAAGTTGAGAATAATTTATACCCATTTGTATTCCTCTATCCCGATGGGAGTCTCTTCATTTTCGCTAACAATCGTGCTATATTGTTCGACTACTCCAAGAATCAAGTTCTCAAGACATACCCGACAATGCCCGGTGGCCAACCGAGGAGTTACCCAAGTACAGGATCTGCGGTACTACTCCCTTTGCGGATAAAAGGACAGACCGTAGCTGCCTTTGAAGTATTGGTTTGTGGGGGTGCACCCAAAGGAGCATTCGCTAATGCAAATAGAGGGATATTTGACGGGGCCTTGGATAATTGCGGACGGATTAAAATATCCGACCCTAACCCCCAATGGGTCATGGAGACCATGCCTATGGCTCGCGTCATGGGTGACATGTTGTTGCTTCCCAACGGTCATGTTTTGATCATCAACGGAGCATCCAACGGGGCTGCAGGGTGGGAACTTGGGAGGAACCCGGTTCTTAGCCCGGTGACTTATAGACCCGATAACGAAGTAGGGTCTCGATTCGAGGTGGAAAATCCAAGCACCATACCAAGAGTGTACCATTCCACAGCGGTGCTACTACGAGACGGGCGTGTGCTTGTTGGTGGAAGTAACCCACATGACAAATATGAATTCACAAACGTCCTTTACCCAACTGAACTCAGTCTGGAGGCGTTTTCTCCTTCCTACTTGGATTCAGACTCATCTGCACTACGCCCGAAAATAGTCTTGCCCGTAACAAACAGTAGAATTCGATATGGCAAACAACTGGTAGTTGTGTTTACTGTTTCGGGCGTTGTGGATCTAAGCTCAGTGTCAGTGACAATGGTGTCTCCTGCATTTAACACGCATTCTTTTTCGATGAATCAACGATTGATAGTACTCGATGGTGGCGCCGCTTCCAAGATTATTGGAAGGTCAAGATACCAGGTGGTTGTAAAAGCTCCACCATCAGGTAACTTTGCTCCTGCAGGAAATTATCTTCTGTTTGTGGTTCACAAAGATATCCCAAGTCCAGGTATTTGGGTTAAAATGGAGTGAAAGTTTTCTAAGGCATTTCCACTATTTGCTTTGTTGTTGTCATCTTCTATTGTATACATTAGTTTACAGGATTAATTTCTATGTAATACGTAAAGATCCGTCATTTTAACTATTTAAGTCTTTATCCTTGTATAATTTTATAGTGTATTGCATTTGAATTTATATAAATAAGTTAATTAATTAGAACTAAACGTAACCTTTAATTTGTGTCTGCCATCTTTCATATGAATTTATTATTGAAAATTGACGTTGTTAGAAAGTGGGTATAACTATAGATGGAAAAAGAAATAAACTAAGAAAAGAAAATTATATATATTATATTGCCCGAGAAAACGATAATCATTTTTTGGGAAGATCACAACCATTGAAAGTCTTCAATTTTAAATCTCAACTGTTTAAATTCACTGTAAATCTTCTAGAAGGAGCGGTTAAGGGGAGTTCCATCGTTTTTGGAGGTTACCAGCGGTTGCCATCCATCTCTCCCCACGTCCCTCGTACTTTCCGCGGTGTTGGGCTTCCTTTATGCATATCAACATATCATTGTCACTGATGCTCATTCTTCACCCTCATCTTTGATTTGGTTTGCATGAAAATCAAGAAGCTAGTCTACATACCACTATGGTCACTTACTGCTCACTCTTCCACCACTTCTAATGTCTATATATCCGGTGACGGGCAAAGTCGATGGAGTTCGAACTAGTGGTAGATATTGCGGTGGTTTCATCCTCCGCATTGGCAACTATTCGTTTATTCAGGTATTAGCTGTTCAATTTCATATAAGAGTTATTTCATCATCTATATTCCGACATTAGTAGAAATCTGTTGTGTTCTCTTCTTCATTATGTATCCGACAACAAGCACTTATGGATCTTTTACTTTCTGAGATAAGTCATCTGTGTTAGTAATATTTTATTTCGCATTTAGGTCACATTAGTTTTTATTCAAGTGTTCATTAGTTGCTAAATTCATCCTTCATTATGTTTGGTTTATGGCTTCTTGTGTTAAAGTTTTTATGAGTTTGGATTATAAAATAGGGATTTTTTAATTTGTGATTTAGGGTTTATCTAGCTTTAACCATGATGTGATCAGGGAAATGAAGTCTGTAGTAGAAAAGATAGAAGAACCTTCACCCCACAGAATGTTCTCAAGGCATTAGAGGTTTGTTATTCACTTGTATAAATTATGCATGCGGATAGTATATATATGTTGATAAATATTTTACGCACAGATTCAGTTTTAATTGGTTATTACAAATACTAAACTACACACACAAAAGACAAGTGTACCTGTAGTGAGTTAATATAATGTTGGTAAGAACCGAGAATCAATCCGTGAACACACTAAGTCTACTCAACAACCCTCATAATTGACTATCAGTTTTATATTTTTATAAAATGATAAATTAAACTTGATAACAATAAATAAAGATAGATAAAGATAAATAAAGATATGTTGAGACTTTTGGCGATTCTTTCAGTGAAGTAAGGCTGGTATCCTAATTTAGATTACGCTTATATAACTGTGATGAATTGATGGTGTGATTAAAGATATTAATAATGTAATTATATTAATGTTTATAAAGACGAGTTGGCGCGATTTCTCGTCTATCCTGCTGCCGTAGTGACTAGATCCTGTTAGGTTGAGTTTTACTGCTCAGATCAAATCCCTAGTAATGTAAGTAAATCTTTTGTGACCTATTTGACATACGATTTCTAAAAACATAATTTAATGTTAAAAAGAGAGTTGATCAGTTTTCTTCCTAACATACCATTAATTCTAGAAAACCGTAACAATTACTGAAAATTTCTCAAACTAATAAAAGGGAACCGCAAATGATCAAAAAGTTAAAGTGATTTGATTTCTAATAACCATTTCTAGTTCATTAGCCATAGATTTATTATGAAGACCGGTTTCATGAATGAAAGTTGATCATACGTTTTTCAACAGTGTATGACAATCACAATCACAAACATAAATTTATAACTTCCCGTTCAAATGTAAATGCTACCCATCAATAGTTTTCCCAAGACCACCATAACATTAACATAATATTTATCACAACATTAGTTCATCACAAACTACATAAGTTTCATTAAATTAGGATAACACATGAAGTTTAGCTTATAATGAGCTTGAACATAACAACAAAGATAAAAGATAGTAATGAAATCATCGGTAAATTAGAATAATCAAACTGGTGATCTACAATTGATGATGTTTAGACAATCCCAACCTTCTTCTAAGTGTTGAATGAACCTCCAAAACCTTCTAAGGACCTCCAAAGGCTGCGTTCCCAAGAGGGAACACTAGCACTTCACCTCCTAAAAGCCACACTCAAAGTTGCAAATAAAGTCCTATTTATAGGTTTTCTGGAGTGTTTAAGCACGGCCTCGTGCTAGTAAAATGTACGTAAAAGTTGGTCGGCTAGTACACTCAGAGCTTGTCGGACACGGCCCCGTGTTCAATGGGCACGGCCCCGTGTTTGTGGTGGGGCACGACCCCGTGCCTCCTGGGGCACGGCTCCGTGCCTTGAGTCGGGGAACCGTGCTATTTGTCTTGTCGGACCAACAAACACGGGGGTGTCTTGATTTAAGCATGGGGGTGTGTTTCAGGCTGGGCATAGGGGCGTGCCTCATGAAGCACAACCCCATGCTTGAATTCCAAAACATGGTTTTCTTCATTTTCTTTTTATTTATGCTTCTTTTGTTCATCTTGGTCTTTTCCAAGCCTGAAAACACAATATGAATGATTTAAGTATCAAATCATCATTTTCAGTAAGAGTTTATAGAATAATTGATGTGCGATTGATGTGTTTTATACGTATAATTTGAAGCACATCAAATATCTCCACACTTAAACTTTGCTTGTCCTCAAGCAAAATCACTCAAAATAGCAACACCGCCAAAAACCAAATAAATCAAGATATAAATATGTCTTTTGAGAACTATACAAGCAAAATTGATTTACCCAAATATAAACAGTTAAGCAAATGTGGAATGATATCTTTTCAAGCAATGGTGTCAGTGACAATGGTGTCTCCTGCATTTAACACGCATTCTTTTTCGATGAATCAACAATTGATAGTACTCGATGGTGGCGCCGCTTCCAAGATTATTGGAAGGTCAAGATACCAGGTGGTTGTAAAAGCTCCACCATCAGGTAACTTTGCTCCTGCAGGAAAGTATCTTCTGTTTGTGGTTCACAAAGATATCCCAAGTCCAGGTATTTGGGTTAAAATGGAGTGAGAGTTTTCTAAGGCATTTTCACTGTTTGTTTTGTTGTTATCTTCTATTGTACTAATTTGTTTACGGGATTAATTTCTATGTAACATGTAACATGATGTTAGTTTGATTAAATGAATATATTAGTACTTTTCCCTCCATGAGTCTTTATTAACTAGTTTTATACCCGTCCAGTGGCCAGGTACTACAACACAATATGACATCATATAGAGGCGTGTTTTTAACAGAGACTATCATGAATTGATAGCATGACAACAAAAACGAAACAACAATAAACACAACGGAAATAAATCACGGTTAAACAAATAAAACATACCAATATAGTTTTGGAGATTTAACGGAAAAGACGCATAACAGTGGTAAGATGATTACATAGCAATATGTATCACAAGTTTCATAAAAACAATAGTCTTAGCTATGCAATAAATCATTTTGGCTTCTTAATATTCCGCTTAGGCCTTGTATTTTCATGCGGTGGAGTTGAGTTGTCCTCAATGCATGTCGAGCCAGTAACTATTGCTTCATCACAAGTAATGTGTAGTGTAGGTCTAGCCGAAACCACATCTTCTTCATGATCAGCACTTGTCTGAAGATTTGACAAACACTTCATAACATAAAATGCACAACAAATTATTATATCAAAGACAATTTTTAAGAAAAAACTACCGATGATGTCTTGGTTATAGTCGATGACAACTGTGAAATCCGTGGGCCCCATAAAGCCTCGTCTGCCATCTCCCATTCATCAGATGTGATCCGACTAAGAAATTCGCTGCCCTCATCAACCTCGTCACTTTCAGAATCATCTTGTTTGATATTGATACCCGGACCACCGGCAGATGTGATTTTCTCTCTACCAACCAATTCTAATTTTTCACCGATGTATTTTGACACCGTAAAACGGCGAATATAATGAGGTTCCAAATTGTATTTATCAATTTTGATCCTAAGAACGACACTTCTAGCACATAAAGCGTCAAAGAAATAATTCTGTATCCAAAACGGATCATCAGCACCCTGCATCAAAGGAAAAAACAGTACTAAAAATCACACACACAATAACACTTGAAAAAAACCCCACAAAAAAACTCTTTAAGAGAACATGAGTTTCTAAATCTGCCTAGGCAATATACATATGATATTAACATAATTAAGTTATATTAAAAAAATAATTCTGTATCCAAAACGGATCATCTTCTATTGTATACATTAGTTTACAGGATTAATTTCTATGTAATATGTAAACATGATGTTAGTTTGATTAAATGAACATATTAGTACTTTTCCCTCCATGAGTCTTTATTAATTCAGTAAAGTTATAATTTCTTGACATAAATGCATAAAAATATTTACGATTAATGTATAAAATATATTGTTAATAAAAATGGTTTTATATATCACTTATAATTTTTTGTCAACCAAAATTTGTAACAATATACAAACGGTCCATACGATAACGAACCATCTAGCTAGAAGAGAAAGCGCATCCTATTGCGCCCAGAGTATGTTACACTCATTCGTTTACCATTTGGATGCTTGCCCAAGTTTTCTCTTCTAAAGTAATCACTCAAACGTCTTTTATTATACGAATGATTAGTACTTAGTTGACAATCAAAACTAAAGACCTAAAATAATATGCGTACCCTCGTAGAAGGACCATATAGATCTCTCTGGATGTTGCAACTGTCTAATCACCATTAGGGATCTAATCCCAAAACCGCAGAGGTGGTGCTACTTCCGTCTAGCACTTTGCTCCAACAATTTTGGGCTCTTTGCAAGTCTAACGTTTGACGCAACCTAATAGTATGCCTATGATTGATGTGTTTTATACTATTCTTATTTCTTTCTAATTATTTACTAATTTGTTTACGGGATTAATTTCTATGTAATATGTAAAGATTTGTCATTGTATCTATTTGAGTCTTCATCCTTGTATAATTTTATA
Source organism: Flaveria trinervia (assembly GCA_025506515.1). NCBI lineage: Eukaryota > Viridiplantae > Streptophyta > Magnoliopsida > Asterales > Asteraceae > Flaveria > Flaveria trinervia. The sequence goes on from CM046452.1 coordinate 101,543,392, forward strand.
GTATATTGAATTTGAATTTATATAAATAATTTAATTAATTAGAACTAATGTAATCGTTCTATTTGTGCCCCTGTTATCTTTCAAGCGAACCTATTGTTAAAAAATCACGTTGTTAATATAACTGTACATGGGAAAAGAAATAAACAAAAAGATAATTTTTATATGAATCATGATAAAGAGTATTTTTAGATCGTGCATGCAACTTTCCAATTTAACAATATCGGTGACGGATAGTTCTTATGTGAACACATGAACGAAAAATAACAAAGAAACAAGTTCATAATTAAGAAATCACCACGAACTCATTTTAAACTGTTACATTTTATTATTCGGGTTAATTAATTTACAATATTAATTATTCTGATTGAAATTGATAATTCTAGTTAGTTTGTATTTTTCTTTTTTTAATGTCATAAATCATGCGCTAGTTGGTTACTTTGACACAGCCTAAGTCCACGGATGGGGTTTACGCAACCATTGCACATGGCGCCAGTCATCTCGTTGCCAATAAAATGGACCTCGTGTGTGTGTGGGTGGGTTGGAGTTGGGGTTGGGGTGGGTTAGCACCACAATAGACAGAAGATTTGTTTTTAAAACCAGATTTGACCGGCCGGTTAAATCGGTTTGACCGGGAAATTAGGAACCAAACTCCAATCCAGTCCGGTGATGAAAATTGTTTTGAAATTGAAACGGTGGTTGGACGGGGTTGAACAGGGGGTCGGACCGTTTGAACCCGTTATATATACATATTTAGTTTTTTAGTATTTTTTATATATATTTATTAAAATAATTATAATTTATTTGTTACTTATGTCCGGCCAACCATTCGAAACATCTGATTTACTGCATGATCTGATTCTGAAAACATTGATGAGTGATTGTTTTATTTTTTTTAAGTTTTTCTCAATTGTTTGATTAACAAACAATTTTTTTCCAATTACTCGTAAAATCTAACTTAAAAACACTCAAATAACTCTTTTATTTATTATATTTTATTGGCATTCTTATATAAGTTTACTGAAAACTGAGCCTTTCAAAATAAACTAATATCACAAAAGGCTTCAGCGCGTGTTTGCATTTGATGGAAGATATTTACATAACTTGACTACCAATTGTAGACTGGATATTTATGTTTCAAGGAAAGTTCTTTTTTGAGTTAATCTCGGTTTTCGTTACCGGGTTTTACAATTTGTTTCCACTTGATTACCAACGTTTATTTTTTCTTCATTATTGGCCTGAGTTTTACGAATCATTTCTATTTTCGTCATTTTGACTAACGGTGTTAACATTTTCTGCTAAGTATGTGTTAAAAAGACCAAAATACCCCTCCACTTCCTTCACTTCCAAAACCAGCGGACCCCATCACTGTCACACCCCAACCTTGACGGCGGAAACGTCGAGATGTGAGGGTTAAGATTGTTCACAACCACATAACGCTATAATTTAGATGAACATATTAAAATTATATGATTCAAAAAGGAAAAACAAACATAAGTATCAAACGTGAAATAAGTTTAAACATAACACAAAACATGTCATAACATTTTAACTATTAAACAAGGTCCAAGTCCTAGTTTTATTTCCAAGCTTCAAAAGTCCACTTTAAACTTGGGGATTTCCTGAAACATGATAAAAATAAAAGGTCAACTATAAATAGTTGGTGAGTTTCCAAGGTTTTTATACATAATATGAATAAGTTACAAGTAGCAATTCATGTCACAGGTCATAAGCAAGTAAGGTTATAGAACACATATCGTCACAACCAAACCTCGACTTGATTACAAGTATAAAAGATTGGCTAAGTGTATTGGTTCCCATGATGAACAAGCATACGTCATCAGGAGTCGGCAATACATCGACTTTAGCACCAAATAGGCTTGTCAGGCCCAATGATCAATGACGTCGCCAGGCTAACAATAGTTAATGATTGTAAACAAAAATATGCATCTCATATAAACACTTACAACACACAAATAACCATGACAAAAATATGAATTGCAGGTGCTTTACAAGTCTAGACGTTTACAAGTGCATTATGTATAAGTAATCATGTTTCACCCCAAATTAGTGTGAAAAGATAAAAAAGGAGGCAAGGAAAACTCACATGATCAATAAGTATATTAAGAAGATTAACAAGAACAATAATAAACGTCGTTCCAAGATGAACGTCACAAGGCACCTATATATATATTATAAGATTTAGGTCAATAATATGGTTAAAGATATAGCAACAACTAGGGTTCCAATATGAATTGGGGGGAATTTATAAAACAAACTTAGTGAACACTTGTTTATGATTTATTTGATAAAAGAAATATACTAACTATAAGATTTTAAAGGAATTAAATCCTTTGTAAATAACTTGCGTAATTAGCTATAAAAATATATTTGAATTCAATAATTATCATTATAAACTCTAATCAAGGAAAAACATAAGGTTCCAATAATGTAGTAATTTGAACTTATCATACAAATCTATTTTTATAAAGATTTTTAGTTAAGATGTTTGTAAATAATTTTTTTATAATAAAATTTTTAAAAAATGTTTTTCAAGAAATAATTTACAGAAAAGGTTTAGATGATTTTAAAAATATTGAGAGTTTGTGAAAGTTATTTTTATATTTAATATAATTTTTTTATACTTAATTAAAGGCTAAAAACAACCTTATTAAAAAAACAGAGGGTGCCCGGGTTCGAACCCGGGACCTCTAGGTTGGGATGGGGGTGGTTAACCAGTGAACTAAGGCTCTCAGCCGCGATATGAAGTCGTTTTAAATCTTAAAACAAACAACAACTAAAAATCCTCAATTCCACATAAACCCTAGAACCGATTCAATCCCAATTGACCACGGATTTGAGTATGTTCGTTGTATTAATCATAGGGCTTTTGATCCCCAAAGAAAACCGAGTATATGTGTGTGATTATTACCCGTATACTGTTCGGATTGATGAAGCTCCCAGCGAAGAACAGGTTTCGGCTGTGGATACCCAATGGATGAGCAACCCTCAATGGAAATCAAATTAACCTTGCAGATAGCTTCGAATGATTATTTGGACTAAAAGCCCTCTGCCAATTTCGATTTTTGAACTCTGGAGGGTGGTGTTCGATTAAGTTGTAAGTCGCGATGAAGATGGTGATTGAATTCGTTATTTGTGTTGTTTCAGGTGTAATTGGGTGTTGCAATAGATTCGAGATAGATAGATGATTGTTTGTGTTAAGTTAATTCGATTATTGATGGCGTTTAATGCTCAAACGGTTTTGGATCTTATCGAACTTCGGTTATGCTTTCGAATGGGTTGGTAACCGACGTGTACTCTCGATTATTAGATGCATTCAAGTTCAAAACACGTATGCGAAACGATTCAGATCAATTTCGGGCTACGAAACTAACAGTTTTTGATGTTTTAGACTCGCCGGACTTCGGCCGGAGTGTGGCCGGAGTCCCGGCTGGAATTACGGGAGTGGGCGGGGGTTTGGGTTGAAAGTTTGAAACTTTACACATTGGCCCCTTTTAGTTTAATAGTTATCATTTTATGCTTAAAAGTTCTATTTTAAGTTTCCAAATGACAAATAAAACCCCCAAACTTAATTTAAGTTTAGGTTTTAAACATGGTTAAGTTTAATAACCCTTATAAATTATAAGTAACCTTATTAAAAGTAATCTTATTATTACTAATACTATTATTCATTATTATTACTTATTATTATTGTTACTTTTATTAATATTAACATTATTATTATTTAATATTTATATGTTTAACTTTCATAAAAACTCAATGACAATAATGAATAAGCACAAACAACACATGAGTTTCAAAATTGACAATAATAACCCTTGTAAGAGTAAACGAAGTTAACTTTTAGTTAACAAAAATACGAAATGTTACAATCACCTCCCTTCTCTCCTCTCCGTCTCCACCGCCGCCGCCTCCTCCACCAACCCCTCCTCCCTCAACAGAACCCTAACACAATCCACCACACCTTTGTACGGACTCCCACTCCCTAACTACAACCTCTGCTTCACCATATCCATCGGCGTAAACACCGCGTCACACGCCACCGTCGCCACCACCCCCGCCGCCGCGTGGGCGGCAGGGGTATTAGGGTTCCGCCGCAAAAACTTCTCCTTACACATCTCGTAAACCGTGAAATACTCCACGTGAGCCGGACCGGCGTCGAGCCCCATGGCTCCGATCCCGCGGTAGAACCCGGTCAGACCATTGGACTTGAGAATCGAGTGAACCGTTTTTCGGAGACTCACTGATTTGATGGGGTATAAGCCTAATACTTGCATACAAGTCTTGATCGTGTCGATTTTGAACATCGCCATGTGTTCTACCATGCCGACGATGGAGCCGGCAATCATGAACTGCCAGAAGTGGAGGCCGTCGTGCGACGGCGACACGGTGGTTGTTGGGTGGTAGTCCGGTGGTTGTGGGATCGGAATTAGGTCGGAGTTTTTGAATTTTGCTGCCTCCGTCGTCGCCAATGAGGGGAATGATGGTGATTTGGTGAAGGTGGTGGGGTCCAGCTGGTTTTGGAGGTGAAGGAGGTTGAGGGGTATTTTGGTCTTTTTAACACCTACTTAACAAAAAATGTTAACACCATTAGTCAAAAGGACGAAAACAGAAACGATTTGCAAAACTCAGGCCAATAATGAAGACAAAATAAACGTTGGTACTCAAGTGGAGACAATTTACAAAATCATGGACGAAAACCGAGATTAACTCTTTTTTTAATGTCCATTTTTAATTTAAAGTGATGTGTTTTTTTGTATTTTATTAGTGATGTTATTTTATATTTTTTTAACTTTTATTTATTAGTAAATATAATTTATATCTCAAAAACAAAAAATAGATTGAAAATTTTAAGGACTGGTATTTTTTATTGAGTAAAAGATATGAAATATGAAAGAATGTAATGTTGTGATGATGATGATAGTGGCACAAAATGGTAGATGGTTTAAGAAATATATACACATGGCCTAGTACTTGGATTACTCTTATCCACCTATACGTAGAAGATATTTCTAATGTTTGGGGACGACTTTGTTACATCCTTAGCTTGGTATTTTATATCATTTGTCTTACTTAAGCCTAAAATATTATATATTTTGATCAAATGTAATATTATGCTCTACTTAATGTGTTGATTATTTAACCGAGTTTACTATCAAAGTCATAGTTAGCGGACGTGTAGGTTACTTTAATTGAGTTTAATATTTTGGTCATAGGGCTTAATGAAAGCCCACATCTTATTTAGTGAAACTATTTCATGAAAGGCAAAAAAAGTAATAAAACTTAATTATTAGTGGACTACCAATAAAAAATATTTAAAAATATATAAATTTCGTTGTGACCACCGATCACTGAACACCATTAATTTGTTTTCTTTTTCGTACTCGGATCGCTACTAGGTGCTTTATCTCTATAAGTCATATTACGTGCAGGGAACTAAGAATATTATAGTTATCTTATTTATTTATTAATATCAATTTGATAATGTGATGGATATATATTAACTAGTAGTTTAGTAACCTGTGTATTACACGGGTTAAATAAACAAAATATTAAATAATTATTAATAAAAATTAATAAATTATAAAACAATTCTTTGAAATAAATATAACTAACATTACGTACGATTGATAAAAAAAACGATATCAGTTTTTAAACTTTTGTTTATTTTTTTTATCAAAAAATAGTTCGTTTTAAAACAAATTATTTCAAAACAAATCGTTTTACGTACAAAAGCTTTATTTTTAATAATATCTTTAAGATAGCTTTGAAATTTAATTAATTATGTTTCATAAATTTTTTAAAACCCATAGGTTTTAAAATATATTTTTAATACGAAAAGAATTTGAAGAAAGATTTTATTAGAGATATTTCTTTACAAATTGCATTTGTAGAAAGATCCACTACAAGAAAACTGGGCTATGGTGACGACATTTGTCGTCGCGATAGGGTGTATTTGTCGTCGCCATAGCCTATCGCGACGACATGTCGTCGCCACAGCTCTGTTGCTATAGCCCATTTTATTGTCGTCGCCAGAGGTGTAGTCGACACAAAGGTCTATCCCCGATGACAAGTCCTCGCCATAGAGTTGTCGGCAAAGAATTTCTCGCATTATATTTTAGTTATAAACAATTTTTTTCTGGGTTATGGCGACGACATGTCGTCGCCACACGTCATTTATTATTTATAATTATTTAAATAAAAATTTAAGATAAAATAAATTTGACCAACACTATGGCGAGTCGCCATAGACCAACTCCTTTTGTTTTTAATATTTAATTTTTTTATTAACTTGATTTTTTTATATTTTTCCAGGTTATAATTTTTCATAGGCGTAGTCGCTATAAACTCTTTTTCTTGTAGTGATTTTTTAACTTAATAAAAATTAATTTTAATATGAAAAGAATTAAATTATATCATTTTTAGTTAATACGATATTTATTAAGAGAGTGAAACGAAAAAATAAAATTTAGAGACTTTAAAATAGTAACAACTGGCATACAATTTTTTTATTAGTATAGATGTATTATTTCTTTATTTATAGTTATATTATTTATTTATTAACAAATGACTTAGGTGTTGTTTGGTAACTTATGAATGGGTAAGTGCTAAACAAAAAAAGAGGTATTAATCAGTAAAAAATCTGAACCAATAAATGCTTAATTAGATTAAGTCTGTTTGGTTAGATATTTAAATGAATGTATAGAATGATTATTTGACTCATTTGTAATCTTCAGGATATATTGCACATCTAATACTAAAACAAGCTAAATGATGAAAATCATAAAGAAACATAGTAGAAACCTCATTTGCATAAAAATTGAAGCAACATATTCTCATATTTAAAATACATTCATACATCTTCACAAGCATCTAGAATCCACAATTGTTTCAAACTCTAAGCATCATACATGTTGTCATTCATAGATACACATTGTGAAAGTAACTAAAGCACATACATGTAACTTTAGTAAAAACCCAACCAATTCATATGGATATTTTCCATTTTGGATGAAATTAACTGCAGCATCAACCAAATATCCAAATAAGTTCAACAAAACCATGCTTTCTAACACCATGAATCATATAGTGCGAAGGTCCACAAAACAACCAGTCGAAGGTCCCCGAAGACCCGAATGTAACATCTTGTATTTTTAGGTTAAATTAAAGTTAACCGTATTAAATTCTTGTAAGGACCTTTGTTGTCAAATATGAAATTCGTGTATTACTTATGCTTATTGCTTTAATTCGCCTTTTAATTCTTTATCTTGAAAGATTATAATGTTAATTTTTTTGTAACTTAATGAATAATTAATAGTAATAATGATAATAATAATAATAATAATATTGTTATTAATACTAATTTGTAAAAATTATTAACTTAGAAATGATTAAAACTTGGATTTAATAAGTTAAGGGGCCTTAAGGTCATTTTATAAAATTTAAATAGAAAGTTTATGCATGAAATATTAAACATTTATAACTTGAGGGACCATTTGTGTAAACTTTTGGAACCCAAACCATTCCCCTTTCAAACCCGAAAACCGGTGACCGGCTCCGGCCACCGTCGCCCACACTCCGGAGAACCTTTATGCACCAAAATCTCTTGGTTTTCGAAGCTAAAAACCGTTTCAACCGTTTCAGGTTCATGAATCGAACCTACCAACACACTTTAATCCGATTAAAGTGTTGTAATGAGCATTCACGCCATGAAACCGAAACATCCTTAAATCATAGAGCCGTTTGAGCTTTAAACCATAACTAAAGTCTAATAATCGAACCTAGACAATCATCTAACCATTCCTAATCTTCTACACTTTCCAATTGTACCTGAAATCGCACAAGCAAAGTTGTACGAATACCCTTCTCGCAGTGAACCTGCAACTACATCTAAAACTACTTTTCGAGCATTTTAAACTTCAATTGATTAAGGGTTTTCGATCAAGGACGACACACGAAGCAGCCCACGGGATTAATTTGGTTTTCTTCGCGTTGTACACAAAACGAATTTAACTTCGATCGCGATCATTCTTCAATCTGCAGCATCGATTTCAAGCCTACCGGGTAATTAAGCACATGTATACGCACGTTAAGCATGGGGAGTAAAAGCCACATGGTTAATTCGATTAACAACATCATTTGATGGTTTAATTTGGGATCAATCGAATCTAGGGTTCTTGGTTGGGGGAAATGCATGGGGATTGTGTTTATAAGTTTTTAAAACCGTTTATTAACGCGGTTGAGGCCTTAGAGTAACTGGTAAGATGCGCCCCCATAAACCTAAGGTCCTCGGTTCGAATCCGGGGGACCTCATGTTTTGTTTAAGGTTTTTTTTTAGCCTTCAAACTTAGTTTTATATTTCTATTAAATTATAAAAAAAATATTTTAATAAATCTGATAATTTTAAAAATTTTTATATTTCTATAAATTGAGTTCTTAAAAAGAAATACTTTTTATACTTTCTTTTCTTTACAAATATTCTAAAACAAAATTTTATTATTAAATAATTTGCTTTTATAAAATTACTTTAACCAAAACCTTGTTACACAAATATGATTATTTTAAACGTAAAATTATTGTTAAGATTATATTTATTAGACTCTATTCAACCTTTAGGAAATATTTATAAGTGTTATAATTTTTACATAAAACTCTATATAAGATATAATAATGTTATTTGATACTAATAAATAAAACGGTTCCATTTGTTAAACATAATTATTTAACAATCCCTAATACCGTATTGAACCCTAGTTTTCGTTAAATCGTAAAACTTAATATCATCAAACTTTAACTTTGTAAATATATATAATTTTAGGTGCCTTGTGAAGAACTACATTGGATCACTGCTTATTACATTTCTTATTTTAATATCATCATTCTATACTTATTTGATCAAGTGAGTATTTCTATACCCCTTTTTGCTTATTTTCACACTTTGGGGTGAAACATGTTAACTTATTATCATTGTACTTGTAAACTTATTTGAGACTTGTAATCTTTATGGCAATTCATCATGCAAAGTTGTGGTTAGTTGAACTTTTGTGGTTACCATGTTATGGCATTATATGTACAATCATTAACTATTGTTAGCCTAGTGAAGTCATAGATTTATGGGCAAGACAAGCCTACTTTGGTTGATCCAAGTACACTTAGCTGATCGTATAATCTTGTAAACATTTGAGACTTGTAAAACTTTGTCGAGGCTTGGTTGTTGCATTGTTCATAACATCCCTAATCATTTTATTCACTAACTTATGACTTGGATTGCCATCTTTTATATAATCTATGTATTTAAAACTATGGAATGCTCACCAACATTATTGTTGACCTTTTATTTTTAACATGTTTCAAGAAATACTCAAGCTTAATTTCTACACATTGAAGCTTACACATCTAGGAATGGACCTAGATAAATAAGTGAATTAAAATGATTTGTTACCTTCTATGTTATGTTTTTTTATTTCTTTGTGACTTAAGCTTGTAATGTTACAATTGAATCTTATGATTAATTTATATTTGGGTTATAATAGTGTTATGTGGCTGTGAACGATCTTAACTCTCACTCCTCGACGTTTCCGCCGTCAAGGTTGGGGTGTGACAGATGGTATCAGAACCCATAACTATAGGGATCTAGGTTATTAGAAATGGTGACGTAGACTATAGTATGCATGAACCTTATAGAATTATGATTCTATCTTGTAAAATTATATAGTTTGCATGCTACATAATGTTATGCCCACTTATGTGTAATTTGATTCCTTAGCATAGGATTGCCTAAACCTTGTTACTTGTCTCCTAAACTTAGCTTTGACTCTTTGACTCTCCCCGAACATGAAATCTCTTAATCTTATTCTCGTCAATATGTGGAACTTATGCTTATACTATGATCTTTAAATGTTATGTATAATCTATATGAATCTCATCAAGGTTTTGATTTCATGAACCTAAGAAGTTTGTGTGATACATAGACACCTGTATTCTAGATTCCTGGCAAAAGGCCCTCGGGCTAAGGCAAGCATATCGCATAAATCCTACGGGACTAGTTATGCTTACCTGGGGATTTCGGGGATGAGTGATAAACTATGGTCAACATGCAAATTTCTAAATTTCTAGGCGAATGGTCAACTTACCTTGACGTGTCAACGTTTCCAAATGGTAATGCGTTACCAAATGGAACCATTCCATGTACCTTACAACTCTTGCCTTATCCTTGTTAAATTATAATCCTTGTATTTCTATTTCATGTCTAACTCATTTTGCATATCCCAGCATGTCTCGTCATCATGGAAAGCGTGGAAGTTCCGATCGTAAGCTAGCCGCCATGATCGCCCGACAAATGGCTGTGTCATCCCGACTATGGTTGCTGAACTTAATAGTACCCTAAGGCTAATAGCAACAACACCAATGGGAACAATAGTGGTGCTCATGGGGAGAATAGCAACAACCAAAACGGGAACAATCCTACTTGCACCTTCAAACATTTCAACTCGTGCAAACCCACTAGTTTTAGTGGAAAAGAAGGAGCCACTGGACTTCTCGAGTGGTTTGAAAGTATGGAGAACACATTCATTATTAGTGAGTGTCCTGACGAGTTCAAGGTTCGCTATGCCACAAGTGTTCTTCAACAATGAGCACTAACATGGTGGAATAGTGAAAAGAGAAATCGTGGAACTGAGGTTGCAATGGCGTTGCCCTGGGAGGAATTCAAGGATATTATGATCCAAAAGTTCTGTCCAAGGAGCGAGTTGCAAAAGCGGAGGGGAGGAGTTTTGGAATCTAAAACAAGATGGTGGGAACCATTTGGCTTATTCCACCGGCATCATGAGTTGAGTATGCTCCTACCACACATGGTGACACCGTGCCCCGTAACATTGAAAATTTTATCAAGGGGGTGCCACCTCAAATTCAAGATGTCGTGGTGGGTAATAGGCCCACAACATTGGAGGAGGCGATTGCTATTACTGCACAGCTCACCGAGAATCATATAAGAGCTGACATGATGTCGGCAAAAGGTTCCAAGTCTATGGCGAAAGTGACACCCGAGGCAACAAAAGAGGTAAAGGCCGAGTCATCCTCTCAAAACAAGAAGCGTAAGTTCATCCCGACGCACAACTACGCTGTGACCGCCTCAAATGCTCCTCAAAAACAAATGGTGGTTGCAAATCAAGCTCCCATGGCTAAAGCTTACACTGGTCCACATCCTATGTGCAACACGTGCAAGTACCATCATTCAAGCAACTCTCCATGTCGAGTTTGCTCATTATGTGGAAAGTATGGACACTTGGTAACTACTTTCTTTCGTGCGCCAAACAACACTGCCATGCTTACCAACGAACTGCTATAACTGTGGCGAGCCCGGTCATATTCGTCCACAATGTCCTCGTAATTCGGGAACTGTGCCACCGGCTCGTGGAAGGGCTTTCAACATCAATGCTAACCAAGCAAGCCAACAACGACGTGGTGAATGGTATGTATCTTGTAAATAGTCATTTATGCTTCTGTATTGTTTGATTCGGGTGCCGATAGGAGTTTCGTGTCCTTGGAATTCGAGCCTATACTTTCTAAACCGCGTGTTAATCTGGAGAGATCTTTCACGGTCGAGGTCGCCAATGGAAAATCTATTGTCGTTGACGTCGTAATACGTGATTGCACCTTGAGGCTTAACGAACACGAGTTCTTCGTCGACCTTATTCCTATGCATCTGGGAAGCTTTGATGTTATCATTGGTATGGATTGGTTAGCCAAGCAACGTGCGGAAATTTTATGCTTTGAGAAGTGTATCCGAATTCCTTTACCGACTGGTGATACCTTAAGGGTCTTTGGGGAGAAATCATCTCAAAGACTCAAACTCATGTCTTGCATCAAGGCCCGTAAGTGCTTAAGTAAAAACTACATGGCTTTCATGGCATATGTAGTTAATACGAAAGCCAAGGTTAAGGAGTTGAAGGACATTCCTGTTGTGCGAGAATTTCCCGAAGTTTTTCCCGAGGATCTTAAAGGGTTACCTCCCGTGCGAGAAGTTGAGTTCAAGATTGATTTAATCCCTGGTGCAAATCCTGTGGCTAAATCGCCTTATCATCTTGCACCTTCTGAAATGCAAGAACTCGCTAGTCAACTGCAAGAGTTGACCGATAAGGGTTTTATTCGCCCTAGTTCATCACCGTGGGGTGCACCTGTACTATTTGTGAAGAAGAAGGATGGTTCATTTCGTATGCGCATCGATTACCTAGAACTCAACAAGCTTACTATCAAAAACCGATACCCTCTTCCTCGAATCGATGATCTCTTCGACCAACTTCAAGGAGCAACTCAATTCTCAAAGATCGATCTACGTTCTGGGTATCATCAACTACGTGTTCATGATGATGACATTCCAAAGACCGCTTTCCGTACTCGATATGGACACTACGAGTTCATGGTCATGCCTTTTGGCTTGACCAATGCGCCTGCTGTGTTTATGGATCTCATGAATCGAGTATGTAAACCGTATTTGGATAAGTTCGTGATCATGTTTATTGATGACATTCTTATTTATTCCAAGACAAAAATCGATCACGAGACGCACTTGCGACAAGTACTTGGACTTTTGAAGAAGGAGCAATTATACGCCAAGCTTTCCAAGTGTGAATTTTGGTTAGAGGAAGTTCAATTCTTAGGGCATGTGGTGAATAGCCAAGGAATTCACGCGGATCCTGCTAAAATTGAAGCTGTGAAGAATTGGTGTGTTCCCACAACCCCAACCGAGGTTCGTTCTTTCCTGGGTTTAGCGGGATATTACCGTAGATTCATAGCTAATTTCTCGAAGATTGCTAAACCGTTAACGGCATTAACCCAAAAGAATCGACTTTTTGAATGGGGACCCGAGCAAGAAGAGGCTTTCGAGACATTGAAACGCAAGTTGTGTAACGCTCCTATTCTCACACTTCCCGATGGAAACGATGACTTTACTGTATATTGTGATGCTTCTAATCAAGGTATTGGTTGTGTTCTCATGCAACGAGGCAAAGTTATAGCATACGCGTCGAGGCAATTGAAGGTTCATGAAGTGAACTACACAACTCATGATCTTGAACTTGGTGCTGTGGTTTTCGCATTGAAGATTTGGCGACACTATTTATATGGGACGCAATGCATAGTCTACACCGATCATAAGAGTCTCCAACACGTGTTCAATCAAAAGGATCTCAACATGAGACAAAGACGTTGGATTGAGTTGATTAGAGATAACGACTGCGACATTCTCTATCACCCTGGAAAGGCGAATGTTGTAGCCGACGCGCTAAGTCGCAAGGTCCACAACAAGACTGTCTCGCTTCAAGAAATTCGAGATCGAAGGGAATGGTTTGATACGCTAGGAGAATTTGATACCGAAATTCATGTGGATGTCAACGAGGCTACTATCATGCTTCAAAACATAAGGATCGATAGTGACCTCGAGTTATGCATTCGCGAGGCTCAACAAGCGGTACTAACCGACGAAGGGAAAGATGAAGATTTGATGCCTAACGTTCGGTCACAACCGGAGACAAAATCGAATGGCATGTGGTAAGGCGTGGGCAGTGTGGACTTGAGGTCCCGGGTTCGAACCCGGGGACCTTCAATCCATTCTTTTTGATTTTTTTTTTAAGTGTATTTAATATGTAAAAATCCTATAAATTTCTAATAGTAATTTTTAAACTTGATGTATATTTTTTTTTCTTAATTCTATAAAATTTATTTCTTAAATGATTTAAATATCTTATAAAACAAGGGTTATGTGAAGTTTTTTTATTTATTTATTTTTTTAAAAAAATTAATACTATGTATAAAGTAGACTTTAAACAATGGTTAAAACGCTAAATTATTATTGGCTCGAATAATATTTATACGGTATCGTTTAAATCATAAGTATTTTTAAAAAAAAAACAAAATTTATAAAAGATTATTTAAACTTATGATTAAACTTTACTACCAATGATTTTCTTCATTGCTTTACAATAAAATGCTCGAATATTATATTTAACTTTAATAATCATCATAAACGATTTAATTTCTTTTTCTCTATATCTAAACATATAATAATATAACTTGTGCTTAAAATATTTATAAAAATGCCCCAAATACCCAAGTTGAACTTTAGCCCTCGTTAATTCATTAACACCTGTCATTAAATTTAATCTTGTAAATATACATATATTTAGGTGCCTTGTGACGATTCCCCTTGGAACGACGCCTATTATTTATCTTATTAATCGTCATTTTTATACTTATTGCCATGTGAGTTTTCCTTGTCCCCTTTTTATAATTTCACACTTATTTGGGGTGAAACATGATGCTTATAGTACATACACGTTTAAACATTTGAGACTTGTAATGCACATGCAATTCTACTTATTTTTGGTCATGGTTATTGGTGTTTTGTAAGTGTTATATGAGATACATAGTTTGTTTACAATCATTAACTATTGCTAGCCTGGCGACGTCTTAGATCTTTGGGCCTGACAAGCCTATTGGTGCTAAAGTCGAGGTATTGCCGACTCCTAGGGGCCGTACGCTTGTGCACTAGGGAACCAAATACACTTAGCCAATCTTATATACTTGTAATCAAGTCGAGGTTTGGTTGTAACGATATGTGTTCTATACCTTACTAGCTTATAATCCATGACATGAATTGCTACTTGTAATCTTATTATGTATGAAAACTTGGAAACTCACCAACTATTTTTAGTTGACTCTTATTTTCATCATGTTTCAGGAAATCCCCAAGTTTAAGGTGGACATTTGAAGCTTGCAATAACACTAGGACTTGGACCTAGTTAATTAAATAAAACATTATGTTATGTTTGTGTTATGTTGAACTTATCACGTTATGGTGACTTATGGTTGTATTACATTTAAATACTTATGATAATAATATTTGCAAATTTAAATATAGCGTTATGTGGCTGTGAACAATCTTAACCCTCACATCTCGACGTTTCCGCCGTTAAGGTTGGGGTGTGACAGATTGGTATCAGAGCCCATAACTATAGGGATTTAGGTTATTAGTAATGGTGACCTAGACTATAGCTTATGCATGAACATCATAGGATAATATTATATTCTTGGAAATATATATATTGTTACATGCTACATAATGCTATACTTTATGTGCAACTTGATGCCTTAGCATAGGTTGCCTTGTAATTGTCTAAACTTTGTTACTTGTCTCCCTAAACTTAACTTTGACTCATTGACTCTCCCCGACAAATGAAACTTCTTAATCTTATTCTCGTCAACACGTGGAATCGTATACTTATGCTTAAGAATTGAATCTTTAGACTTATGTCTAATCTATGTAAATCTCATCATGGTTTTGATTTCATGAACCTAAGAAATTTGTGTGACACATGGACACCTGTATTCTAGATTTCCTGGCAAAAGGCCCCCGGGCTAAGGCAAGCATATCGCATAAATCCTACGGGACTAGTTATGCTTACCTGGGGATTTCTGGGATGAGTGATAAACCATGGTCAACATACACAAATTTCTAAGGTGAATGGGTCAACTTACCTTGACGTGTCAACGTTTCCAAATGGTAATGCGTTGCCAAATGGAACCATTCCATGTGCCTTACAACTTTTTGCCTTATCCTTGTTGAACATTAATCTTTGTTATTCCAATTCTCATATCTAACTCATTTGTATATTCCAGCATGTCTCGTCATCATGGAAAGCGTGGAAGTTCCGATCGTAAGTTAGCCGCCATGATTGCTCGACAAATGGCTGCTGTCATTCCGACTATGGTTGCTGAACTTAATAGCACCTTAATGACCAACGCTAGCAACAATGGAAATGGTCATGGAGAGAATAGCAACAATCAAAACGGGAACAATCAACACGGGAATAATCAAACTTGCACCTTCAAACACTTCAGCTCTTGCAAGCCCACTAGTTTTAGTGGCAAGGAAGGAGCCACTGGCCTTCTTGAGTGGTTCGAAAGCATGGAGAATACCTTTATCAATTGTGAGTGTCTTGATGCACTCAAGGTTCGTTATGCCACTAGTATGTTCCAACAAAGGGCTCTTACCTGGTGGAATAACGAGAAGAGGAATCGTGGACCCGATGCCATTCTAGCACTTACATGGGAAGAGTTCAAGAACATCGCCATCGCGAAGTTCTGCCCAAGAAGTGAATTGCAAAAGTTGGAAGAAGAGTTCTGGAATTTGAAACAAAATGATGGTGATCATTTGGCCTACTCAACTAGGCATCATGAGTTGAGTATACTGCTGCCCCATATGGTCGACACTGTTCCCCGCAACATCGAGAAGTTCATTAAGGGTGTACCACCCCAAATTCAAGATGCTGTGGTGGGTAGCCGACCCACAACCTTGGAAGAAGCCATTACAATCACCGCTCAACTCACCGAGAACCATATAAGAGCGGGCACCATGTCTGTGAAGGGTGCAAAGAAGGTGGAGAAGACGGCTACCGAGGCGGTTAAGGAGACCAAAGCTGAACCGTCTAACAGCCACAACAACAACAAGAAGCGCAAGTTCACACCGGCACGTAACTATGCCGTGGCTGCACCCAAACAACCCCAAAGACAACTTGTACCTGCAGCTACACCTGTGGCACAAGTGCCTGGGGCTAGGGCTTATGCTGGTCCTCAACCGATGTGCAACACGTGTAGGTATCATCATCCGGGGAATCAACCATGCCGCATTTGCACCTTATGCGGTAAATATGGTCATTTGGTGGCGACTTGCCACCGTGCACCTAACAATGCCGCTGTGGTCACAAACCGTGTTTGCTACAACTGTGGGGAACCTGGTCATTTTCGCCCACAATGCCCTCGTCTTGTGGGTAATGTTCCACAAGCCCGAGGACGTGCTTTCAACATCAACGCTAACCAAGCACAAGCAAACAACGATGTGGTGAATGGTACGTTAACTCACCCCTAAATTTTGTGATCGAATTCATTTCATATTCTACCTGTATTGTTAAATACCTAAAAAATTGAACAGGTATGTTCCTTATTAACAAAACTTATGCCTATGTCCTATTTGATTCTGGAGCCGATAAAAGTTTTGTTTCGTTAGAGTTTGAACCATACTTGCTAAGCCACATACGAAACTAGGAAGACCTCTTACGTTGAAGTTGCCGATGGAGAACCGATCACCGTTGATGTCGTTATTCGTGATTGCATCTTAAGTCTTGACACGCATGATTTTCTTATCGATCTTATCCCTATGAAACTTGGAAGTTTCGACGTCATCATTGGTATGGATTGGTTAGCCAAACACCATGCCGAGATCATTTGTTTCGAGAAGTGCATTCGCATACCGTTACCCTCTGGAGATACTTTGAAAGTGTTCGGTGAGAAATCTTCCAAAGGGCTTAAACTCATGTCTTGCACTCAAGCCCGAAAGTGCTTAAGCAAGAAGTATATGGCCTTCTTGGCTACGTGGTCAACACGAAAGTCAAAGGGAAAGAACTTAAGGATGTCCCAATTGTACGAGACTTTCCTGAAGTATTCCCGATGACCTTAGTGGTTTACCTCCCGTGCGTGAAGTCGAGTTTAAAATTGACTTGATACCGGGAGCAAACCCCGTGGCTAAGTCACCATATCGAATTGCACCATCGGAAATGCAAGAACTCTCTAGTCAACTTCAAGAGTTATCCGAGAAGGGTTTCATCCGTCCTAGCTCTTCGCCTTGGGGTGCACCTGTTCTGTTCGTGAAGAAGAAAGATGGAACGTTTCGTATGTGCATCGATTATCGTGAGCTTAACAAGCTTACCATCAAGAACCGTTATCCTCTTCCTCGTATCGATGATTTGTTTGACCAACTTCAAGGAGCTGCTATTTTCTCGAAGATCGACTTACGTTCTGGCTATCATCAATTACGAGTCCATGATGATGATATCCCAAAGACCGCTTTTCGTACTCGTTATGGGCACTACGAGTTTATGGTGATGCCTTTTGGTTTAACCAATGCTCCTGCTGTCTTCATGGATCTCATGAACCGAGTATGCAAGCCTTATCTAGACAAGTTTGTGATCGTCTTCATTGATGACATACTTATCTATTCCAAGTCCAACACCGATCATGAACTGCATTTGAGATTGGTTCTTGAATTGTTGAAGAAAGAGCAATTGTACGCGAAGTTCTCGAAGTGTGATTTCTGGCTCGAGGAAGTTCAATTTCTAGGACACGTGGTGAATAGCCAAGGAATTCACGTTGATCCTGCAAAGGTGGAAGCTGTGAAGAATTGGTGTGTTCCTACAACTCCTACCGAAGTTCGTTCTTTTCTTGGTCTTGCTGGTTATTATCGGCGATTCATTGCCAACTTCTCGAGGATCGCGAAACCGCTCACTACTTTGACACAAAAGAATAAACCATACGAGTGGGGTCCCGAGCAAGAAGAAGCTTTTGAGACGTTAAAGCACAAGTTGTGCAATGCTCCTATCTTGACCCTACCCGATGGAAATGACGATTTCACCGTGTATTGTGATGCATCAAAACAAGGTCTTGGCTGTGTTCTCATGCAACGAGGGAAGGTCATAGCTTATGCATCGAGACAATTGAAGGATCACGAGGTGAATTACACAACACACGATCTTGAGCTTGGGGCTGTTGTTTTTGCCTTGAAGATTTGGAGGCACTACCTGTATGGTACACAATGTATAGTCTACACCGATCACAAAAGCCTTCAACACGTTTTCAATCAAAAAGATCTCAATATGAGGCAACGTCGTTGGGTGGAGTTGATTAGTGATTACGATTGTGACATTCGCTACCATCCTGGTAAAGCAAACGTTGTAGCCGATGCACTAAGCCGAAAGATTCACAACAAGATGATCTCATTTCAAGAAATTCGCGATCGACGTCAATGGTTTGACACTTTGGGTGAGTTCGATACTGAGATCCGACTTGATGTCAACGAGACCACCGTATTGCTACAAAACCTGAGGATAGATAGTGACATCGAGTCTAGTATCTTGGAGGCTCAACAAATGGTGCAACGAGAAGGAAGAATGAAGGAGGAATTGGAGCATAATCTTCTAACGCAATTGGAAACGAAACCCAATGGATTGATGTACTTCGCAAATCGAATTTGGGTTCCAAACCGCGATAACCTCCGTACTTTCATCATGAACGAGGCTCATCAAACTCGCTATTCTATTCATCCGGCTCCGATAAGATGTATATGGACCTACGTGGTCAATATTGGTGGCCTGGAATGAAGAAAGACATAGCGACTTATGTAGCCAAGTGTTCACGTGTACGAAGGTTAAAGCCGAACATCAACGTCCAAGTGGATTACTTGAGCAACCCGAGATTCCTATGTGGAAGTGGGAACACATATCCATGGACTTCATAACAAAGCTACCCCGAACCTCTCGAGGACATGATAGCATATGGGTGATCGTTGACCGATTGACCAAGTCGGCACATTTTATACCCATACGTGACACTTACAAGACATCAAAGTTAGCTCGTATATACGTTGATGAGATTGTAAGTCGTCATGGGGTACCTCTGCACATCATATCCGACCGAGATGCTCGTTTCACTTCACACTTTTGGTCGTCTATGCAAGAACTCTTGGGTACACAACTAGATCTAAGCACGGCTTACCATCCTCAAACTGATGGTCAAACCAAGCGAACGATCCAAACTTGGAGGATTTGCTACGCCTTTGTGTTCTTGACTTTGGTGGTGATTGGGATACGCATCTACCGCTCGCGGAATTTTCGTATAACAATAGTTACCACTCGAGTATCAAGATGGCACCGTTTGAGGCACTTTATGGTCGAAAATGTCGTTCACCGATCTGTTGGACCGACATTGGTGAAAACTTCATCACTGGTCCTGAACTTATACAAGAGACGGCCGATAAAGTTTCTATCATTCGTAAGTACCTTGAAGTGGCGAGAAGTCGTCAAAAGAGCTATGCTGACAAGCGACGTAAGCCATTGGAATTCCAAGTTGGGGAGATGGTTCTTCTTAAGGTTTCACCGTGGAAAGGTGTGGTTCGTTTTGGAAAGAAGGGCAAACTGGCTCCAAGATTTGTAGGGCCTTTCAAAATCCTGAAAAGGATTGGGAAAGTGGCTTATAAACTGGAACTACCTTCCGACCTTAGTGGAGTTCATCCTGTGTTCCACGTCTCAAATTTGAGAAAGTGTTTGGCCGACGAAAGTCTGTATGTTCCGTTGGAAGACATTCAGATTGACGAGTCATTACATTTTGTTGAGAAACCTGTTGAAATCATGGATCGCATTATGAAGAAGACTAGAACCACAACAACCCCAATCGTCAAGGTTCGTTGGGAAAATAAACGTGGCGCCGAATTTACTTGGGAACATGAGGAGCATATGAAGAAGAAATACCCGTTCTTATTTGTATAGTTTCTTTTCTTTTAATTTCGGGACGAAATTCTTTTAAGTTGGGGAGACTGTAACATCTCGTATTTCTGTTAACTAAAAGTTGTTTTCGTTTATTCTCTTAAGGGTCATTGTTGGCAATTTTGAAATTTAAGGTTGATGTAAGCTTATTTCTTAGTTGTTATTTATATAATGTTGGAAAGCTAATAAATTGGGCATTAAAATTATGTAATAATAATAATTATGATAATAGTAACAATAACAATAAGTTACAATAATAAATAACAATAATATCAATAATGATAAGAATATTAATAGAGTTAATAATAATAATTGTTATAACTAAAATAATGTTATTAATAATAATAAAAATAATATTAATAATAATAAGATTGCTTATAATAATAACTTATAAGAGTTATTAAACTTGTAATATTTAAAACATAAGATTAAATTAAGTCTAGGGGGTTGTTTGTTAGTTTGAAACTTTTAAAAGTAATTCCTAGCCTAAAATAACAAAAACGTAAACCCCTGGGACCATTGTTGAAAATTAATAATACTCAAACTCTTTCTCTCTCTTACTCCTCGCTTTTCCGGTGACCTCGCCGGCCGGACTCCGGCCAAGTCCAGCGAGGCACTAAACCCTCCAAAATCGACTGTTTCTTGTTCCCGAAACCGTCCCCAACCGTTATCGAACATGATTCGAACCCCATCAATCGTATTAATCGAGCTTTAACACTCAATTGGAACACCAAAACATCGTATAACCGAAACCATTACTACCCATAGCCGTTCGCACATTAAGGACCAACATTAACTCAATTAAATGAATCTGAGCAATCGTTTAGTTACCTCAAAACGATATCCATTATCAATTTCATCTAATAACATACAAAACACAGTAATCGATCAACCATCCCCATCGCACCTGCAATTTAATCAAACACTGTCAATAGGGCTTCAACCTTCGAAATTTATAAAGGGCTTTTCATTAGGATCATCACTCGAAGCTTTCTGTGCGGCGAATTCGTTTAATATCATCATTTGGGCATCGATCGAGTTGTACGTTGTTCGCGGCCGGATCCTCGTCTCGAGCAGTACCAAATCGCTAACAAACGGGTAAATTGAATACATATACAAACTCGATTAAGCATGGGGAACAAAAGCCCCATGGTTAATTTAGTTATCATCAACATTTGGTTGATCAATTTAGCTCGAATCTAAACTAGGGTTCACCCAATTTGGGGGTTTTGCTTGGGTTATGTTTAAAAGGTTTTAAAACGAAGATAAACCGCGGCTAAGGCCTTTGGTTTACTGGTAAGGCGTGGGCAGTGTGGACTTGAGGTCCCGGGTTCGAACCCGGGGACCTTCAATCCATTCTTTTTGATTTTTTTTTAAGTGTATTTAATATGTAAAAATCCTATAAATTTCTAATAGTAATTTTTAAACTTGATGTATATTTTTTTTTCTTAATTCTATAAAATTTATTTCTTAAATGATTTAAATATCTTATAAAACAAGGGTTATGTGAAGTTTTTTTTATTTATTTATTTTTTTAAAAAAATTTAATACTATGTATAAAGTAGACTTTAAACAATGGTTAAAACGCTAAATTATTATTGGCTCGAATAATATTTATACGGTATCGTTTAAATCATAAGTATTTTTAAAAAAAAAACAAAATTTATAAAAGATTATTTAAACTTATGATTAAACTTTACTACCAATGATTTTCTTCATTGCTTTACAATAAAATGCTCGAATATTATATTTAAACTTTAATAATCATCATAAACGATTTAATTTCTTTTTCTCTATATCTAAACATATAATAATATAACTTGTGCTTAAAATATTTATAAAAATGCCCCAAATACCCAAGTTGAACTTTAGCCCTCGTTAATTCATTAACACCTGTCATTAAATTTAATCTTGTAAATATACATATATTTAGGTGCCTTGTGACGATTCCCCTTGGAACGACGCCTATTATTTATCTTATTAATCGTCATTTTTATACTTATTGCCATGTGAGTTTTCCTTGTCCCCTTTTTATAATTTCACACTTATTTGGGGTGAAACATGATGCTTATAGTACATACACGTTTAAACATTTGAGACTTGTAATGCACATGCAATTCTACTTATTTTTGGTCATGGTTATTGGTGTTTTGTAAGTGTTTATATGAGATACATAGTTTGTTTACAATCATTAACTATTGCTAGCCTGGCGACGTCTTAGATCTTTGGGCCTGACAAGCCTATTGGTGCTAAAGTCGAGGTATTGCCGACTCCTAGGGGCCGTACGCTTGTGCACTAGGGAACCAAATACACTTAGCCAATCTTATACTTGTAATCAAGTCGAGGTTTGGTTGTAACGATATGTGTTCTATAACCTTACTAGCTTATAATCCATGACATGAATTGCTACTTGTAATCTATTATGTATGAAAACTTGGAAACTCACCAACTATTTTTAGTTGACTCTTATTTTCATCATGTTTCAGGAAATCCCCAAGTTTAAGGTGGACATTTGAAGCTTGCAATAACACTAGGACTTGGACCTAGTTAATTAAATAAAACATTATGTTATGTTTGTGTTATGTTGAACTTATCATGTTATGGTGACTTATGGTTGTATTACATTTAAATACTTATGATAATAATATTTGCAAATTTAAATATAGCGTTATGTGGCTGTGAACAATCTTAACCCTCACATCTCGACGTTTCCGCCGTTAAGGTTGGGGTGTGACAGTCAAAGCCGAACATCAACGACCAAGTGGTTTACTTGAGCAACCTGAAATCCCTATGTGGAAATGGGAACATATATCCATGGATTTCGTAACCAAGTTACCTCGTACACCTCGTGGTCATAATAGCATATGGGTCATTGTTGACCGTTTGACCAAGACAGCACATTTCATACCCATATCGAGATACGTACAAGGTTTCAAGGTTGGCTTGAATCTATGTTGACGAAATTGTGAGTCGTTATGGCGTGCCGTTGCACATTATTTCCGATCGAGATGCTCGTTTCACTTCGCGCTTTTGGTCTTCGATGCAAGAACTCTTGGGTACTCAATTGGATTTAAGTACGGCTTACCATCCTCAAACCGATGGTCAAACCGAACGAACAATCCAAACCCTCGAGGATTTACTGCGTCTTTGTGTCCTTGATTTTGGGGGCGATTGGGATACGCATTTACCGCTCGCGGAATTATGTATAACAATAGTTATCACTCAAGTATCAAAATGGCACCATTCGAGGCTTTGTATGGTCGTAAATGCCGTTCCCTTGAACTGACATTAGGGAAAATATTATCACTGGTCCGGAACTTATTCAAGAAACGACCGACAAAATTTCCAAAATTCGAAATAATCTCGAGGTGGCTAGAAGTCGCCAAAAGAGTTATGCCGATAAAAGACGCAAACCGTTGGAGTTTCAAGTCGACGACATGGTTCTTCTTAAGGTCTCCCCATGGAAGGTGTTGTACGTTTTGGGAAGAAGGGTAAGTTAGCTCCACGTTTTGTAGGACCCTTCAAGATTCTGAAAAAAATTGGGAAAGTGGCTTACAAACTAGAGCTACCTTCTGAACTTAGCGAAGTTCATCCTGTCTTCCATGTCTCAAACCTGAGGAAGTGCTTGGCTGATGAAAATTTGCATGTTCCACTAGAGGAAATTCAAATTGATGAGTCATTGCATTTCGTTGAGAAGCCTGTTGAGATTATGGATCGCACCCTAAAGAAGACCCGAACAACTACCACACCTATCATTAAAGTCTGTTGGGAAAACAAACGTGGAGCTGAGTTCACTTGGGAGCGTGAGGTTCATATGAAGGAGAGATACCGCATTTGTTCTCTTAGCTTTATTCTTAATTTCGGGACGAAATTCTTTTAAGTTGGGGAGACTGTAACATCTTGTATATTTAGGTTAAATTAAAGTTAACCTTGTTAAATTCTTGTAAGGACCTTTGTTGTCAAATATGAAATTCGTGGATTACTTATGCTTATTGCTTTAATTCGTCTTTTAATTCTTTATCTTGAAAGATTATAATGTTAATTTTTTTTTGTTACTTAATAAATAATTAATAGTAATAATGATAATAATAATAATAATATTGTTATTAATAATAATTTGTAAAAATTATTAAACTTAGAAATGATTAAAACTTGGATTTAATAAGTTAGGGGCCTTAAGGTCATTTTATAAATTTAAATAGAAAGTTTATGCATGAAATAATAAACATTTATAACTTGAGGGACCATTTGTGTAAACTTTTGGAACCCAAACCATTCCCCCTTTCAAACCCGTAAAACCGGTGACCGGCTCCGGCCCGGCCGACACTCCGGCGAACCTTTATGCACCAAAATCTCTTGGTTTCGAAGCTAAAAACCGTTTCCAACCATTTCAGGTTCATGAATCGAACCTACCAACACACTTTAATCCGATTAAAGTGTTGTAATGAGTATTCACGCCATGAAACCGAAACATCCTTAAATCATAGAACCGTTTGAGCCTTAAACCATAACTAAAGTCTAATTAATCAAACCTAGACAATCATCTAACCATTCCTAATCTTCCACACTTTCCAATTGTACCTGAAATCGCACAAGCAAAGTTGTACGAATACCCTTCTCGCCGTGAACCTGCAACTACATCTAAAACTACTTTTCGAGCATTTTAACTTTAATTGATTAAGGGTTTTCGATCAAGGATGACACACGAAGCAGCCCACGAGATTAATTTGGTTTCTTTCGTCGTTTGTACACAAAACGAATTTAACTTCGATCGCGATCGTTCTTCAATCTGCAGCATCGATTTCAAGCATCTACCGGGTAATTAAGCACATGTATACGCACGTTTAAGCATGGGGAGTAAAAGCCCCATGGTTAATTCGATTAACAACATCATTTGATGGTTTAATTTGGGATCAATCGAATCTAGGGTTCTTGGTTTGGGGAAAATGCATGGGGATTGTGTTTATAAGTTTTTAAAATCGTTTATTAACGCGACTGAGGCCTTAGAGTAACTGGTAAGATGCGCCCCTATAAACCTGAGGTCCCCGGTTCGAATCCGGGGGACCCCATGTTTTGTTTAAGGTTTTTTTTAGCCTTCAAACTTAGTTTTATATTTCTATTAAATTATAAAAAAAAACCATTTTAATAAATCTGATAATTTTAAAAATATTTTATTATTTTCTATAAATTGAGTTCTTAAAAAGAAATACTTTTTATACTTTCTTTTCTTTACAAATATTCTAAAACAAAATTTTTATTATTAAATAATTTGCTTTTATAAAATTATACTTTAACCAAAACCTTGTTACACAATATGATTATTTTAAACGTAAAATTATTGTTAAGATTATATTTATTAGACTCTATTCAACCTTTAGGAAATATTTATAAGTGTTATAATTTTTACATAAAACTCTATATAAGATATAATAATGTTATTTGATACTAATAAATATAAACGGTTCCATTTGTTAAACATAATTATTTAACAATCCCTAATACCATATTGAACCCTAGTTTTGTTAATTCATAAAACTTAATATCATCAAACTTTAACCTTGTAAATATATATATAATTTTAGGTGCCTTGTTAAGAACTACATTGGATCACTGTTTATTACATTCTTATTTAAATATCATCATTCTATACTTATTTGATCAAGTGAGTATTTCTATACCCCTTTTTGCTTATTTTCACACTTTGGGGTGAAACATGTTAACTTATTATCATTGCACTTGTAAACTTATTTGAGACTTGTAATCTTTATGGCAATTCATCATGCAAAGTTGTGGTTAGTTGAACTTTTGTGGTTACCATGTTATGGCGTTATATGTACAATCATTAACTATTGCAACCCAGCGAAGTCATAAATCTATGGGCAAGACAAGCCTACTTTGGTTGATCCAAGTACACTTAGCTGATCGTATAATCTTGTAAACATTTGAGACTTGTAAAACTTTGTCGAGGCTTGGTTTTTGCATTGTTCATAACATCCCTAATCACTTTATTCATTAACTTATGACTTGGATTGCCATCTTTTATATAATCTATGTATTTAAAACTATGGAATGCTCACCAACATTATTGTTGACCTTTTATTTTTAACATGTTTCAGGAATACTCAAGCTTGATTTCTACACATTGAAGCTTACACATCTAGGAATGGACCTAGATAAATAAGTGAATTAAAATTATTTGTTACCTTTTATGTTATGATTTTTTATTTCTTTGTGACTTAAGCTTGTAATGTTACAATTGAATCTTATGATTAATTTATATTTGGGTTATTAATAGCGTTATGTGGCTGTGAACGATTTTAACTCTCACTCCTCGACGTTTCCGCCGTCAAGGTTGGGGTGTGACACCTAAGGTCCCCAAAACACCAAACAATCGAGGGTCCCCGAAAGCCCGAACCTGCAGTGGGGGTGCAACGATGCGAAGAAGACGTACTTGTGTAGGCGGCCGAGTTTGAGCTGAAGGAGAGGCCTGCGAGTTCGAGCAGGAGGGGAGGACGGCGAAAACCAAGACCCTGAACGATATGAACTCGTCAGCCGAAGCAAGTGGAGAGATATGAACGGTCGAACACCACCAGACCCTAAAAGACCGCCTTTATCCTCTCGCAGGAAATACATATCAAAACAATCCAGAAAGAACAAATAGCTTACTATTTATTTTCTACTAACAAATGATTACTAGCTGTCATACACGATAATGCATTCAACATATAGATTGAATCGAACCCACAATCAAATTACCATGCTATTTATAATGCAATATATATACATATATACATATATACATATATACATATATACATATATACATATATACATATATACAGATATATACATATATATAATATATACATATATATACATATATATACATATATATATATATATATATATATATATATATATATATATATATATATATATATTTATTTTTTTGTGGTTTGTGTTGTGTTAACTTGTTCCTTTAGGTATCAAATTCATTAAAATGACAAAATATAAAAAACATAAACAAAACAAATAAACAATTTTCACATTCCAAACTTATGAAGTGACATTTACAAATGAAATATATAGACAATAAATAATGCAGGAAGAGAATTGAAAATAAAAGAAAGAAACCAGAAACGAAAAAAACCAAATAATTATAATGGTTTGGTTTTTCAACGCTGCATTCGGACCCAAATTCCTGGGCTTGGAATCTCTTTATGAACGACATAGAGTAAATAGTTGCCCGCTGGTGCAATGTTACCGGATGGAGGTGCTGTCACACTTACTCTGTATCTTGACTTTCCGATCGCTTTGGTGGAGTTACCGCCATCCAGCACCAACAACCGCTGATTCATAGAAAACGAGTGTGTGTTAAATGAAGGAGACACCATTGTCACCATCACCGAATTCGGATCCACACGTCCTGATACCGTAAACGTAACAGTCACGCGTCTTCCGTAGCGTATCTTAGTTTTAGTTTTGGGGGATGTAATCCCAGGGCGTGAAGAAGAAGAGCTCGAATCCAATAAGAAGGAGAAAATGCCTCCAAGCTTAGTTCCGTTGGATAAAGCACGTTCGAGAACTCATACTTGTCGTGCGGGTTGCTTCCACCAACCAGAACCCGACCGTCTCGTAGTAAAACCGCAGTCGAATGGTACACTCTTGGTATCGTGCTTGGATTTTCCACCTCGAACCGAGACCCAATCTTGTTGTCAGGTTTGTAAGTTACGGGGCTAAGAACCGGGTTCCTCCCAAGCTCCCACCCGGCAGCCCCAGCGGATGCACCGTTGATGATCAAACATGAGCGTTGGGAAGCAACAACATGTCACCATGACCCGAGCCATAGGCATGGTCTCCATGACCCACTGAGGATTAGGGTCGGATATTTTAATCCGACCACAGTTATCCAAAGCTCTGTCAAATCTTCCTCTATTTGCATTAGCAAATGATCCTTTCGGTGCGCCACCACAAACCAGTACTTCAACAGCATCTACGATTCCCTTGTTAATGCGCAGAGGGAGTAGTACCGCAGAGCCCGTGCTCGGGTAGTTCCTTGGTTCTCCACCGGGCATTGTGGGGTAGGTCTTGACAACTTGGTTCTTAGCGTAGTTGAATAAAATGGCACGATTATTGGCAAACACAAACAGATTTCCATCAGGATAGAGGAACACAAACGGGTATAAGTTATTCTCAACTCGAGGGTCATTCGTCTGAACCAAAAATGGAAAGCTAGGTGAGTTCTCGGTGGCTGACATTAGCTTAGGGTAGAACTCATAGTTAAAAGCCTGACGACCACCGATGATGATTTGTCTTCCGTCGGGCAAAAGGTGGTTCGTCGCGTACCATCTCTGTTGGGTCAAGCCGTAGGGTATCTCTTTCCAGTCACAAGTGCCACATGATTTATACGTTCTGACCCTTCGGTAACCATCAGCCCATCCTCCGGTCTGGACTAAGCTGCCATCAGGCATTAATGTTCCCGAAGAGCACCAGACGTTGGTGAGCACCATGAGCGGCCGTACGCTATTCGAAGCCACATCATACTCGACTGAGTGGGCGGAGCAATCGGTGGAGTTAGGCCGGCACTTGCCATCTGGAAGAGAGATATTTGATCTTCCAAAGTCTGTGCGATCATACATCACCACACGATCGTTGGGAAGTAGTTGCATGTGCATGGCTGAGATGCCTATGCTCTTCTGGAGGAGAGACCATGATCCACCAGCAGCGGGACACTGTGGGGCATGAAGAAGGAGCACAATTACTATAATGACAAGATGATGATGATGATGATGATGATGATGATAATAAAGGAGGGTGGTGAAGAAGCTCATTGTTTTTGGTGGGATTGTTATTGAGTTTATTGTGTATACTGGATGTAATGCACATTGGTTTATATACTAGTGAATGAGCTCCAAAAGTACCAAAGTCAACGGGGTCGATACTTTAAAAAGAGTATTTAAGGGGCCGGGTTACAAATATTCCCAAAAATCTTTCAACATTTTAATTCTGTCTTATAAAGTCAATTTAAGCATCATTTAGATATATACTTAATATTATCCGCTTATTTTATAAGTACAAAATTAGAATATGTATGTGTAAAATTACATTTTTAACTTATCCATAAATTAAAATATAATCAAGAAATTTAGTTAGATAGAGTTACCGGTGGACATTTTCATCGTAAAGTAATATACTTATCAACCAAATATTATAGATTTAAATCTTAAAAGATGCAGGTGTAATAAATATTTAAATAGTGAAAGGTATATATTATATATGTTTACTAGATTTAGTAAACCCGTATATTACACGAGTTAAATAAATAAAATTTTAATATAATAATTTTATTATAAAATGATATTCTAATATATAATAAAATAATAATATCGACTTTTTAAAAAAATTAATTTTTTTCAAAAAATAAACATTTTGTTAAAAAACAACCGGCAAAATGTCATATTAAAATAAATATTTTTTTAAATGACTTTTTAAAAATATCAATTTTAAAAAAAATTATTTTTTAAAAAAGGTTATGCTTTAGAAAAATTTATTATTTTATTTAAAAAATATTTTTTTTGAAATAACATTAATAAATAGATTTTTTCTTAATTAATTAAATCTAAAAATGTGTTAAAGAATATTATTAATAATTAAGATAATTATTTAATAAAAAAGAGATGCGAAAAAATATTGATAAGAATGATAGTGATGCTACCATGTATCATTTCAAAATATTATTTTTATTAGAATAGGTAGATAAGTAGATTAGTAGAAAAACAGTTAATTAAAAAGAAAATAAATAATCAAAGAGAAATATCTTTCTGAATTCAGATTCTAGCATGCCTTCATATCCTTGGAAAGTTTGTAGCGTTTTATTCACTCTTAAATCATTCTCTATCCTTTGTTCCTTATTTATATTAACAATGACGTTGAAGAAAATGTCTTTACAAAAATAATGACCACGTTGAAGAAAATTACTTACAAAAATGGTGGTGAGATAACTGATGGTGGTGTAATTTATTTAGAATGGATAGCTTGGTTATCTCATCCCTCAAAATCACGTAAAGTCGTACTAACGTCACATGTTCTATCCTCTCAAAACCTTTTAATTGCCATTTTCGTCCGAACTGTCATTATTTACTTTTAATTAAATTTAAATTTGTGATGTCTATCTGTATTATATATAAAACGTATGAGAATGTTATTTTAAGATACAATTAAATAAAGAACACTTACCGCACTCTCAATGCATAAGGTATAATAATTTTTAAAAGTAAAATAATATTTATAACATTATTTACAAATTATCTCTTTCAATTAGTTATATAATAACTTTATAATTACTATAAATTACATAAAATTTTATATTATCTACCCATAAAACAAAAAAACTTAATTTGTTTTAAAATATTTGTTATATCAATCTATCATGTTTAAAAACTTTTTGATACTACAATTGTAAATATGTATTTTTTTAACGTTTTTGTGTAAATTTTTTGTTGAACCGATATGTATTGTGTAAGGTACATTAGGTTAATGCATAAATGTACAAGTCTTCATGCAAAATCTTGTGTCATAATGTAAAATGTTACTTCGCCGCATTGCGGGCACCCTTCTAGTTTAAACAAAAACGCCTATAATTGTTGGGCCAGATGATTTTCTTAACAATGGGTTCCTCCTGAGAGGGTTGAGGGTGTTGTCCTGACTGGGAAACGGATAGATTGACTTGATTAAGATAACACCTAATTTTCGAAGTAGAGTTGCACATTTGTCGTTCAAAAAAAATTGTCTGTATCACATATTCATTTCTAAAGCTTCATCGTTCACATCCTAGCTTTTTCTACATATCTGAAAGGTGGTAAGCCAACAAGAAAACTTTTTAGTAGTTTGAAAATCGCATCCTAAAGATGTACCAGAAACCCTCCAGTTATGAGCCTGCAAACTCACAATGGTTGAACCTAAAAATATGAGTACGTGACTGGAGACGTCCACCAACAGGAAGACGGTCTATATATATATGGAAGTCGAGTATGTGTGCGTCATGTGCTGATGATCCAAGGGAAGACGAGTACATGTGCGGATGATCGTAAGTATTACCATAACTCAAGGGAAGACGAGCATGATCCTAAATGGATTCGGATCCATCATATGATTCACTTTTTTAAAGATTTTTTTATTTTTGTGTTATAATCATGTTTTTCTTGTTTGGTTACAAATTTTTTTTACGTTCCATCAGTAGAGTATTGGGTAAGTATGACTTTTGTTCACCATAAGACTTCAAGTCTTTAACCCCTTCAACAAGACATCTAACACAACTTAACCCCTTAAATACGAACATCTAACACAACTAGACGTTGTTACCCCAGATATACGATTTGTTAGAAAGAAAATAAATTAATGAATAAGAAAATGAAGTCAAGACATATTGGTGGTTCATAAACAGCGTACAATTCGTAGAATGCGAAATATTTTACTTTATTGGGCGTGTTTGTTGCGATTGGATTTGATTAATTGCGACTACAACTACAAATAATCATTGGCTTGAGGAAACAACCCAAAATATATTTAATGTATAAGAATAATATTATACGTTGTTTTGCCGGTTCGTGTAACTTTGTTCTGTGGACCTGCTAAACATACAAATTCATTCTTAATATTACGTACAAGCAAGCGATTAGAATGTCAAACACTACCAAATTACCAATATCTACCATTAATAATATAAAGAGCATATATGCATATCGTTATCTACCAACTTGTGTTGGTTAACAGAGGATATTCTTTTGAGTACAAACTAATAACATCACAAAAGAACTGCAAGCTTTCACTTTCACTTCACTTTCACATGATGTTGTCTTAACATTTGCAAACAATCTTCCAACGCGTCAGGAATATCCCTCTACACTAGTTGTCGTATAGCTTACATGCACTTTTGCAATGATAAATAACTCCAATGATCCAGTACATCAAAATTTTCATTAATGTACTCAAAGTTTTTCTTTAAATCATTGATGGTTCGTGAAAAATTATAGAGTATAAACAATTAAATCAACCATTTTAGGCCCTCGAAATTTTAAAAAAAAAAACTATGTTATCTATATTGCAAGCTAAAAATATATGTAATAATTTGATCACTATTTGTGTTTTAGAAATAAACGAAAAGGATAACAAAATGATTAAATGTTTATCAATGTTAACTTACAAAACCTAATTAATCGAGTTCGACTTTCAAACTTGAGTAATCAAAGCTCACTGATTTTTTTAAGTTCATTAATTCTTTTTTGTAAATAATCATTTAATCTACTAACTATTATTCTCTTATCTTGATATATGTTAAATGCTCAATTGATATAAAATATTACTATTCTTTTGTCAATTTAATATATTATTAATTTTAATTATAATCTACATTTGCAATTAATTTTCCTCTATTGTAATCTGTTGTTTCTTTTTTTATCATTTATATTGCTATATTGTAATCAGTTTTGTTTTAGTTATAAGTTGTTTTATGTAAAATTACAAACAAACTTGTTTGTGTCATTAGTCCGAGTCAAAGGCTTTAAGAATAAGATATGGACGAGGTTCCTAAAATTTTGTTTTACTTTAGGCTTCGAGAAATGTTGAGCCGACTCCGTTTCAAACCATCTACATATCATCTTAGGGGCAAAAAGTGGTCTGTTACCAGCAAAGTAGCGTGCGAGTAGTCAATTATTAGAATCTTCACGATTGTCTCTAAGCACAAATCTTCTAGAAGATGAAGCGATGTCTTGAATTTCGCGTAACCATGCCTAGACCATCATAGTCCAAAATATAAAGAATTGTCTACTTGTTATTCGGATCTTTAATCGAGTTTCGGGTTCTTCGGGTTTTTAGGTGTAGGAAATTAACCCTGAAGACCAAACCAAATAAGTAAAATTTAATCGTTTTCAGGTTTTAATATTCGGGTTATTTGGGTTAGGTTAATAGGTTTTCGGGTTTAGACTAAACCATTAAGTTTAAAACTATTTGTTATCTCAAATGTTCATGTAAGCAATACGTATGTGATCAAAATGTATATGAAATTTTATATTACCTTGATCCGAAAGTGTTTGTATATTTACATTTACTTTGTTATGCATATTCAAATGTTAAAGGACATTATATTTTGATTATCCTTGAAGTTCACATAATAAAATTGAACTACTAGCAATTAAATATAAAATTTAAGAAAATCATGTTTTTAAATCTTGTAAACGGTAGCATAATACACACACATATAAATAAATCTTAGAACTTTTTAACTAATATTCGGGTTAATCGGGTTGACCCTTATCTCTCAAAATCAACCCAAATATCAAACATGAAGTTATACAACCTAACTCTTCTTACTTGATAAGGGGTCAGATAGAGGGTCTAGTAAACTAGCTGAGTCATTCGAGAGGCTTCAAACTTGGCTAAGCCTTCATATAAGCGGGACTGCTTGCACTAAGTACTCCAATCCCATGCTAATAAAAAAAAACAAGCGATTGCTAGTCAGCTTTCATTTTATTAAAAACTAAAAATGGTAGGGACTGAGGCTTTGAAGGCTTTACAACTTTCTTCAATTAGGGAATAGCGCAAATGGATCAATCATGCGGAATTCCCTTCTGCTTCACCTTGTGGCCTATCCCAGACAGCTATGGAAGCTGCTAGCTACCTTCTTCCCATTTCTTCAGTAGCCTGAGATGAGTTCCACACCCTAAGGAGACAGAGAAAGCTCTTCCAAAGATTCATATAAAACTTGTAAAAATCAGGTTCGGTTTAATGTAATAATCGGGATGGGTTGCTTAGGTTAATTAGTTCTTAATCAGGTTCGGGTTGATTTTATTCAGGTTTGATATTCGGGTTCGGATAAAAAACACACCCGTAGTCTCAATATTGTATTCTACAATACTTGATAAGTCATAAGAAAAATGATGGAAGTTGATATTTATCAATTGAGAAATATTTAAAATATATTAGGTAATAATTTCTTTATTATTATTTTTTGTGAGAAGATACATAGAACTTGAATATATCATGAAGAAAAGTTTATTTAATGGTAGCGACTAAAAGTTATAACGATCAATTAATCGTTCCACTCCGTGTGCCCTAGTTGAGGATATAAGAAATTTTGATAATCTAATTAACTAGGTGTGAATATTATAGTTCAACGTGGTGCAGGCATATATTGTTACAATAATAATTGCCGTTTATATATAAAAAAAACAATGTTGGTCATTTGCTAATTCATTTTAAAACATTTATTCCTCGTATGCTTGTTTGTTCCCTGCACGTAGGTTAGATGTTACTCATTTGAACTGATAAGTATAAAATAGAATTGTAGATTGATAGAATGTCAAACACTACCAACCCAAGGGGTTTTAAATTGAATCAACATCACAAGAAGATTAGATTGTATATATAATCATATCCATGCATCTCTCGGATATTGAAAAAGAATCATATCAACTTATTAAATGGATACAAAGAATATAACTTTAAAATAATCGGAAAAACTAAAAGTTTAAGTAACATAGATATAAATAAAGTTTAAATTAATGTTCATATGGGAAATTTAGTTTAATATACTTATATGTTTGTGGTTATTTCAAGTATGGGTTTCCTAGATAAAAAGTTTAAATTAATAGTCGTATGGGAAAGATAATAAATACATGCTAAATCTTTTATAAGGGATAAATATATAACCTAAAATAAAATAAAGTTTTTCAAAGGCACATGTCATTATTCTAGTATATCAAATGGCACGTGTTATCATTTTAGCATATCAAAAAAATAATTTTCTCGTCTCTCTCTCATAATAAATATGAAAATTAAAAAAATAATTAATTTGACTTTCTTTTTAACTAAGATATGTTAAAACAAACATCTCTATATTTATAATTCTTGTCTCTTTCATATTAATGATAATTATTATAAATAAGTAAACTAAACTATTAAACATTTAAAATATAAATGTACTTTTAATAATTTATTAATACTTATTTGTTCCACCAATGAATAATAATATCTAGAAAATTAAATATTAGATTTTGATGTGTTATATTTGTTCCACCCATGTAATACATGGACTCTAATCTAGTTATATATATTAGAACTTAAATCAGAAAATGATGAAATTTTAGAGTTTCTAAAATTGGCCAATTAAGTTTTTATTTTTTATTTTTTTTTTCAAACTGACCGCCCTCTACCCTTTCTTGAATTAGTGTTTTTAATTATTTTCATTTTCACCCTTATACTGTATATATTTTCGTTGTAAAACGGTTTAGTTTTCTAATTATTTTGCTTTTTCATAATAACTTTTGTTCGTTAACTTTATTTAAGAAACGAGATGGACAGTTGTCTTTAATTTTTTTGATGTTGACATAAAAAAAATTTAAGAACGGGTTAATCGAGTTTTTTTTTATAGGTATCTTAAGCAATAGCAAGTACAGTTACCATTACCATGAAGAACCGAATTGATTATGAGCGAAAAATGTTGCTAGTTTTGGTATCCTTGGAACCGATTATGGCAATCGCTTTTATGATTTTCAACGAGCCAAGATGCTCACGGACAAACTTAAGCCACGTAGGGTAGGGGAAAAACTCATGCCACTTCTTAGTGTGGGGAAATAACGCAATACTCTCGCCGCATAGTATGGGAGAAAAAAACAAGTTTGAACAAATGAACTGATTCCTATGTATTGTACCAGGGGTCAATGGAATTCATACGAATTGCAAGAAGTCTAATAATAATTAAATTTGATAAATATTTTTATAAGTTTATTAAACTAAAAAGATATACGTTTAAAATGAACTTGTATGATTTTAAACAAATAAAAGTTCAACTAAGTGAGTATAAAATTAAATAAACTATAGAAGTTAATCTGTTGAATTGTAGTTTATATCATGTAATAAATAATTTAAATTTTAGAAGAAATTTAAATTGATCTTGCTTTAAAGCAAGTATGTATGTATGTATATATGCATGTATAATAATTTAAAAGGTTTTGGACACTCATCTAGGCTAACAAGGATGAACCCCAATGCATGTCGTTTCGTCTTCTCGAAGGGGATAGTCATTAAGGCGACTCAATCAATTTCAAGACCTCATATCTTGGAGCCATTTTCATAAAAGAATATTCAGACGAAATTTGTTCTGATGCCACTAGAAATTGTCTATCACAAGTTAGTAAATAAAAACGTATAAATTTCAAAGAATTTAAAAAAATGTTACGAGTGAAGAAGGTGATATAAAAGAAATATTTTTTAAAAACACGCTCCACCTTCCTCTAGATTCTAGAAGCTGATCATATTTGTCATGCCCAATGCTCCCGGCCCATCATGCTTATATCCAAACAGTTCATTCTCCACTCCTATGGATCCACTCAACTTGCCGGGCTTACTCGGTCTGCTCATATGGGCCTACTAGTACACTTTATAAGAGTGTCTAGCCCGAATGCCATCATTTTGGGCCCAGGTTATAAAACTAAAGATTCCTTAATTTTAGCGATCATTATTTTATTCCTTTAATTTATAAAAAACTAGGTTAGTACCTCGTGTATTACACGAGTTGAGTAAATACAATATTAAATAATTAATAATTATTATTTATAAAATGATGATATAATTGAAATTACTTATGAACCATACTATAAGTAATAAAACAAAGATATTATTTTCTTTGAACTTTTGTTTTAAATATTTTTTTATCTAAAAAATTCGTTCTAAATCAAAACGTTTTAAAAAGTTATTTTTAAATTTTTTTTTATAACTTCAAATTTTAATTCTTTGTGGTCCACAAAAATTTTAATTTCTAAAAATATTGATTTTAAATATTTTTTATTTTCAAAAAAGTTTGATATTTTTAAAAATAACTATGTTATACAAAAGATTGTTTCTTCAGAATTTACATGAATAAAAAGATGGTTTTATTAAATTATTAAAAACTATTTTAAACTCAAAAAGAATGAAATATATATAGTAATTAATGAAAATATTTAATAAGAGAAGCGAAAAAATTAAACTTAACGTCTAATATTATGAAAAATGGCAATTAAAAACCTTGATGTATTATAATAGATAGATGTCTAGTGTTTTGAGTGATTCATGCATTTATTTAAAAAGTTTTATTCCAAAATTTGTTAATCAACTTCAGAATTTCTATTTTGGCTCAAGCTGTCATCGAGTATTTATTTACTTACCTTTTTTAAGTATGTATAAGATTTTTTATCGCACTTTGCATAACTAGGCGAACATACAATAAGAGATGAAAATAATAATTTAAGGTGGTAAAACAACTCACACGTATGCATTTAATCTGATACTCAATCCAAGTGAGCGGTACTGGAGGAGTCCTATTGAAGGATTCACTTATCAGTTTGAAAATTATGTTTTCAAGTAAAAAAGAAATAGTCATACAGCACGATATTTACAAGTAAAGAGAAGTAATCATTCAGATCGGTGTAATCAGTACGCGTAATACCAAGAAGTTACACGTAGGTC
This sequence comes from Flaveria trinervia, assembly GCA_025506515.1. NCBI lineage: Eukaryota > Viridiplantae > Streptophyta > Magnoliopsida > Asterales > Asteraceae > Flaveria > Flaveria trinervia. The sequence goes on from CM046452.1 coordinate 101,581,281, forward strand.
ACCAACTACTTGTTCAAATGCGTTGTAGATTAATGCACGGTGCCAACTAGACAGCTCTTGGATTCATGGTTAACAATGGCTTGTCAAAATAGCATCCGATAACATTTTATGTTAAAGTACTAGTTTCTCACGAAAATAGTTGTATTCACTCAAAGTTCCAACAGCAATCGAAACACATTTATAACAGGCTCAGAATCTAAGACGCTATGATCACCAAATCAAGTTTCATACCATATACTGATGACAAACCAATAACACTAGGTCAACAGGTTCAGTATGTAAAGAATACATACATATCCTTGAAACAAAAACACAAATCAAACTAGAATTCAAATCATTCCAGTCGAATTAAGCACGCTCCCCTCGGATACGCCTAGCCAATTGGATATCTTTCGGCATAATGGTAACCCTTTTAGCATGGATGGCACACAAGTTGGTGTCCTCAAACAGACCCACAAGATAAGCTTCTGCAGCCTCCTGTAGCGCCAACACAGCATGGCTCTGGAACCTCAGATCAGTCTACCACAAGAAGCAACGAGTTAGAACATACATGAAGCCAAAGAATGATAAAACATAAAGTTTTGAAGATAAAATCGATATTAAGTAATAACCTTGAAATCCTGAGCGATTTCACGAACAAGCCTTTGGAATGGCAACTTACGAATGAGAAGCTCTGTGCTCTTCTGATACTTGCGGATCTCACTGTAATCATACACAATTTGCAATCAATGAATAAAAGTTACAAATTAGGGCTTTTATCAGATAAACTAGATTGATTTTGACCTAGCTATTGGCGAAACGAATTAACGAATTCTAGGGTTTGCAATTGTCAAATTGCAGGCTTACCGAAGAGCGACGGTCCCAGGGCGGTAACGATGAGGCTTCTTCACCCCTCCGGTCGTCGGAGCAGATTTCCTCGCAGCCTGTGAAACAAAAATTGCGACTAATTGTAAACAAAATTTGTGAGGAAAAAGTCGGTGAAAACCAAAGTAAGTCTAGATTTGAATCTAATGTGATCAAAATCACATACCTTGGTAGCAAGCTGTTTCCTAGGTGCTTTACCACCGGTGGATTTACGAGCAGTTTGCTTTGTACGGGCCATTGCGATTCGAAACACACACTGAAGATCACAACAAAATTAGACGATTACGACTGAAAACAACGATTCAACGATTTAAACAGAAAATATTATCAATAAGGATACCAAAGTGTTTGCATACCTAAAGATTGATGAATTTGAAGATTGATGAGATTTGAGAAGCTAGGGTTTTAGATTGGGGAAAGGGCGAAGCATGTAACGTGTGTTTGGGTATATATAGAGGGAGAAAACGTCGGGTTCAAGTCTTCAACGGCTCTTTGAGGGTTTGAAAGTCATCGACCTTGACGCCGTGTTTTAATTGGTTGCACTTGTGTACGTGGAGAATTGTGGTTGGGTAACAAAGACTCACACGGATCACGGATTTTGTGTTTTCAAACATGACTCGCCAATGTGTGTTTGTTTGGAAGCACGGACTCCGAGTCAAATTACCTAGCTAATCAATTGGTCAAACTTACATTATCAAAATAATCATTAACTAAAATATCTATTAAAAGAGAACGTTCACTTTGACCCCTCGTCCCGGACGAGGAAAAAGCATAATACCTCGCTCACGTCAATTAACCTCCCCTCATTCACATGTAACTATCTCGCTCACGTGTAACCCACATGTAAATTAAAAAAAAACAAATCGAGGGGTTGACGCCATGTCAGCGAGGGATTTGACTCTTCCCTCGCCGAGTCAGCGAGGACCAAGAAAAGGTATTGAGGGAGGTGACCAGATCCTTGTCCATGTCAGCGAGGTGGTTGTCTACGTGGGCGAGGGACACAATAATCGAGGCGAGGGGCACATTCTTTTAGGCGAGGGATTTGACAACTCCCTCGCCGAGTCAAAGGCAAAAGTCAACGAGGGGCAAACGTTTGAGGCGAGAGATGTGACACTCCCCTCACCACGTGGGCGAGGGACACGGTATTCTAGGCGAGGGTCAAGGTATTTAAAAGGGGAAATCCGGATTTGGGGACCATGTGGGTCATCGAAAATTTTGAAAGATTACTTTTCTTTTTTTCTTAATATTTAAAAAAATTGCTCTGAAATCTTCTAACTTTATAAAATCGTGGTGATATGGAGCACCGGGTTAGTTTTATTATTTAAAACAATGCGCACGGATACACCAATCGCAACCATCGTTACGACATGACGCCTCGAATCTACTTTTTGATGATTTAACCACTTTATACTCAAAACATTCAGTAAGATATTGTATCCAATTTGAATTTGAGTTGTAATTCTTCTTTGTTGTTGAAACAATCAGCTTCAGATATAATAGATAACCCAGAGCTGGTATTTTCTAGTGGATTATTTGTAGGATCAGCTAATGACTCCGGTTGTGAAAAAAATATCTTCATGAATTTTATACTCGAAATGATAGGAAGACGAATCCTCTTTTTCACAAAATTTATTATTTTTTTGGTTTTTCATAATCACATTCTTGTTTAACATCACTATAACTCTCGTTAGGAATATCATTTAAATCATAAATAAACTTTTCAGTTTCGTTTGTAAAATTCAATTTTTTTTCCTGGATAGCAGAGCTACTACCAACAATATCACATTCTTCACTGACGAATAACGTAAAAATTTCGTTTTGACCATTAAGAACAACATTCATAAAATATAGTAAATCTTTATCATTAGAAATATCGGTAAAATCAGTATACGTAGACATTTTATACGATAATCGTATATAACTTTGAAATTTTCAGTTTTGAAGAAATCATATATTTTAATTCATCAAACGTTATAATACTAGATAAACTAAGAATATATCTAACACATTACATATTAATGGTAGATATTCTTCGACACCGTTTAGGAAATGTCATTTACCACCACTGCATAGTATAATATTAACTGACATTGTTACAAGTTTTAAAGAATTTTAAAAAGAGGTTTTTTTGAAAGAATGTAAGATTTGTTAAGAGTTAATATGGTATTTATAGAGGAAAATAAAATTATATTAAATTTTAAGTATTAAAAAAACATTAAATATTAAAATAATAATAAATATTAAAAGATCTCGAATTTTTGATTTTTTTTAATTGGACGAGGAGTGGCAATTTCGTAAATTTGGGTGAGGGAAACTCATATTCCCTGGCAGAGTCAGCGAGGGAAACTCGTATTCCCTCGCCGAGTCAGCGAGGGACTGATCGACACGTCAGACTTTTGGGCGAGAGATGACACGTGGGCGAGGGATTATGTGTTTCCCTCGCCACGTCAGCGAGGGATTTCACTATTCCCTCGCCACGTCAGCGAGGGATGCCACGTGGCGGCCAACGATTGTTTTTTTTAATTCAATTTTTGATTGGTTTATTTTTGTAATCCAATTTGGTCAATTGGTCAATCTCGTTATTTTCCCTTATTTTAAATTCATGTCTCGATCAGAATGTGGTGATCGAGTAAGACATTGTTTAAAAGTTGACCGGGTGATGAGAAAAATATGTACGGATAATGGTGTCGAACTGGTTCAAAAGCGAAAGATTGAAAATCAAACACACTGACTAGTCAAAATGTCTGAACGAGTCAGTGAATCTGACAATTTGACCGGGTCGAAGCAAATCAAACAGTCCCTAACTTGGCTCAACCTTTGTAAAAAGAATTGGTTTGAAGAACAAAAACACTAGTTTCAGGGTAAAAGTATGAAACCACACTTTTAGTAATAGATTCGATTAGGATTCGATTTCTAAGTTTTTGTTTTAGAGGGACCAAGAGTGTTACTAAAAGTTTGGTCTAAGTTTTCAAAACTAAACCATAAACACCTTTATTATATATATACACATTTTGCAACTATGTACAGTAACTCATAGTATTTAGTGTTTGATATACAAGGATTAATGTATGTCTAATAATGGGGTTTTACACTTGGCTTTTACACCATCTTTTTTTAAGATTTTTTTGGTCTTTCTTTCTTTTTTTATTTTTGTTTTATTTTCTTTATTTTCTTTAATTCGATTTAAATCCACACGACAAATTACACAATGATTTATAACTATATATATGTAAAAGGAAAAAAACGTTAGCCCGGCCACATAATATGAATATTTTATAATGAATTTTGTTTTTTTTGTTTTTCTTTGTTTTTCCCTTTAATTATGTTTAGAGTTTATATTAATTGGTACACACATTGGTTATATTAGTTTTACTAATTTGAAGATCCAAACCATATATGTGTTACATTTGAATATATACCACAACGAATGACGATACCGTCACGCAAAACGTGGGTGTCATACTAGTTGTAAAACAAAATGAATAGAAATTTACTAAAATTGTCTTGTTAACAAAGCATTTTTGTCATAACATCTGTTGATTTATTACTTTCAAATTAAAGTTTTGATCATCACAATTCATTACGAACAGCGAAAACATTTTTTACTAGTAATTATTGTCATTAACTCATGTGAAAATCTAATTAACATACTTATTAAAAGTAGGATATTGTATCCAGTTATCCACATTGAATGTGATTAGTATTATAAAGTCTATTTGATTATAAAAACTAGAACCGGAAATGTTGAGTGATATGATTAAACTAATTTTAAACTTAATTGCAATCTGCTTAACAAATGCGAACACAAAATAAAAATTCATTTGCCATGTCTCTCATTCTTAAAACCTTGTTTATTCATTGATATGTTTTCACACACTTCGCCTTTGTAACGTGGAATGATTCTATTACTGACTCATGATGTTTGGTAGTAATAATATATTAACAACTTTCTATATATTATATTACCAGCGGTGAGTGTAACCGCTGGTATATCAATCTGGACCGTTTGATCAAGCTGAACCGTTGGATCAAGCGGAACCGTTGGATCAAGCTAAAACTAAATCCTGACCCTTTAAATTCGACGGTTTAATGGTTACAAGTTGGTTTTCGGGAGTTATGGCGGTTCAGCAGAGGTTATAGGCAGTTCTTGCAGCAGTGGTCATATTACCTTCTAGAAGCTACCCACGTAACATGTTCCACTACAGTTACTTGTGGTTTTTGCAGCCATTTCTATTAACATTGAAACGTGGATTGCGGTTATCCTTATATTGCAAGTTGTCCTCTATAAAAGCAATCCATACCTGCAGATTGGCTCTTTCATTTTTTGTATCCGGATCAATCACAATATATAAAAGCAGCCTAACATGTTGTCTTTCTCTTGCGTTTTTGTAACCAGATCAAATGGCAGACGAGGTTTCAATGGAAAGATTCTTCTCAGCTTCTTCTCGCGTCCAAAGTCCTGCGGTAACAAGTCTAATTAGCATAAAAGCAAACTGACCAAAGAAAATTGACCAAAGAAACTGCAGGTGAAAAGTAAATTGACCCAGATTCTTTACAAGTATTTTTCTTTATAGTGTATATTGTTAATGGTATTTTTCTGCCTTTTTGAATTCTTTACAGGTGAAAGTAAATTGACCAAAGAAATTACATCAATTGCTGATGCAATGCAGTTTCTACAATTGTTGGATAATTATGATATTGTCATGACAAACCCAGATTCTTATAGATTTGTATTTTATGAGGTTGTTTATTGGATGCTCTTCTCCTTTTTTAAGACTGGTCTTGAATGGCCGGTTCCAGCAGGGCTACAGCCTGAAGGAAGTATCGATCTGTTTAAGCTATTCATGGAAGTACATAAAAAGGGTGGGTATGAAAAGGTTTCAAGAAACAACTTATGGTCTGATATTGTACAGGCCATGGCATGTAATTTCCGCGGATCCATCAATGTCCGGATTATATACCATCGCTACCTTGGTATGATCGAGTGGTACTACAATGCAAACAAATGTCGGTGCTCCAAAGCCAGCCATACTACTCAGCCTTGTGAAGATCGGTCCCTTCGATCCACAAAAGAAAAATAAGCAGCCGTGCAAAAAGAAAACTTTTTAATGGGTCTACAAGTAAAGAGGAAGTATAATGTATTTGCCGATAAGTGTGTGTCTTTCTTTGATGTTTAGTTTCTTAGCATTTCATTTTCCATATGGTTAGATCATAGGTTTTATGTATCACATATGAAGCTTTTTAAATATAAGTATGTGTTATTTGTTTTGATTATGTTTATTGATTTAAATGTTTGTTGTTTTATTTAAAATAATCAATTATAGGTGCTCTTACAAAAAAATCATTTGTAGGAGTCAAATAAATAAACGTTAGTGTGATACATTAATTGCAATATAATAGTTATTATTTTCTCATTTATGAATTCTCAGTTTAGAAGAAAAAAAATCCGGCATATATTAATTTATTAAAATAGATTTAAATGTATAAGAACACTAAAAATAGATTATATAAGTTAAACGATCTAAAATAATAAAACAAGCACATTTACGGTTAAAAATAAATTCCCGTGCACTTTAATATTTTATAAAGTATAAATAGTTTATGCAAAATAAAAAATAAATTACAGTTGCATCGTAATATTTTATAAAGTATAAATAGTTAATATTTATTTGTATATCAATAGAAGTTTTTGTTATTAATATCAAAAAATCCGGTGAGAAAGAACACAAAAAAATAGATCAAACACAAGAAATTTATGGTTATATAAAATACCAGTGCACCTTAATATTTTATAAAGTACAAATAGTTAACACAATATATGAAAATTCATAATGTTTTAGAAATTTAATATATATATATACGTAATACACTCGTGTCAGTCGATGCATGATGGCCTGAAATTTTTAAGAACAAATTATATAAAAGCAACATATATAAAGTTATCAAAAAATGTTTCTCTAGCAAAATTAATGAGATTAAGAGATAATTTCTATTAGTTTTTGAACATTAAAATGTATACAAAATATGAGTTACTTTAAAATGTGATTCAACCCATTAGTTATGATGATTTAATAATCTAAAAAGAGTATTGAGAGTGTCGACTGCAGTATATCAAGTTACGACTTATATTTATAAGTTTTGTGAAATAGTAAATAGTGACGCATAGTTATGTGTGTTTAACATTTAATATCGTCTTAAACAATTGTTGTTTGTTTTAAACTGATTTTATAAATGTATATTATTGCAATAATTTTTATATACAGCTGTAACCATTTTTTATATTATAAAAACTATATGAATATCTACGTACGAATAAGTTAGAAACATGATACATGGCCCTTTAATCAGCCTTATTTTAGTTGAATTCACCCCACTAACTTAGAAATTGTGTCAGTTTAAACAATCAGTTCAAACAGAAGTTGATTGGTCCATACTACCTCCTATTTTGGAGAAAAAAAAGTTAGTGGGGTGAACAGTTGCATTCTATTATGTCTATATAAGGGCAGAGTAGTGCATCTGAAAAAAAGTTTCAACCATTCTTCTGATATTCCAAGATGGAGAACAAATCCAGCAAAAGCCCCGTTCAAGAAGAAAATGTGAGTTATTATAAAAAAAATCCGAAGTTTGCTCATTATTTTGTAGAGCTTTCATAAAGTCTTTATGTTTTTTGTTTTTGGGCCTTCTAATGGACGCATTCGTTGAATGACATCACATGGATGATGAGAGTTTGGATGTTCTTAACTACACACAATATCTTAGGGCCTATGTGTCACAGCTTTCTCGTGAATTTGGTGTTGAGGTGATTGTTTTAGTTTATGAATATACAATAGTTCATTTTTTGTTTTTTGCTTATATTTCTAATGGGCCAACTTTTTGTTCCTCTTGTGTGTTGACTTTAATTTTTTTCAGGATTCCCAGGCAAGAAAGAAACAAAAAAGGGCTAAAAATCTGTCAAACTAGAAGTGGGATGAGGTTATAGAGATTGACTGTTTAGATGACGCACCTAGTGCAACCCCTACAAGGCCTGACAACGACGAACAAAGCTGTGATGTTAACAACTATGAGTTTGACCCTTCTGATGATGACTCAAGTGATTCAGCAGACTCTCTACAAACTTTCAACAAAAACCTAAGGGTTCTAAAGGTGTTGGTTTTTAGTCGCAATCGCCCTAGGTTTGTCTAGGGGTTATATTCTGTTTGCTTTATGTTGTGTTTGTGCAAGGATTTTATCATGTTTTAGGTTATATTAGTTCTATCCTTTTTGGTAGAATTTGGTCGGTCATGTTTTATTGGGATGTTTCACTATTATGTTGTGTTTTGTGTTTTATGTTTAGTAATCATGTTGTGTTGTTTCTCTACTTTGTGTTCTTGTATTAAAGTTAAATATTTGTCCTATATAATGTCGCATAACAAATACATATCTGATATGCAATCAATGCTAATATGGGAAGGAATATTCAAAAAATATAGTAATAAGTACATGCTTATTTGTGAATTAGTGGCACTAATGTTCATTACATCATGTGTAATGAAAAGTATCAAATATATGTGGAACTATATGTTACCTTTAAAGTTTTGACTTTCATAAGATTATTCAAAGACACGGTAGTCACACACATTAGGGTGAAGAAAGTTATATTTGTTAATGGCAGTCGAATATTTCTTTTAGGTTGTAAAAAATTATCACTAAGATAAAAGGTATAATTATTTCTATAGCATTGCTTATAACGTAATGCGATTATTCAAAATAATTGAGACTCATGTTGGATAGATTTTATTTAATGCAAGTTAAATATTTATGGAATTCATATGATGGAATTTGATTATTTTATAATAAATAAACTAATTTTCAATATATTTCAGTGGTGCCATTATACAAAGCGTGTGAGCCAATCAGGAATCAAGTCGAGTGTGAGGTACGTAATTCTTAATATTACTCCAATTTATATTAAGTGTTTGGTATTGAAATGAGAGATAGTGCACAAATGCATGGTACGACAAGTCCTTGGTTTTAAATTGCGTGATGCACTTCGATGCGTTCGGTCCAAAATCGTGATGCGTGATGCGTATGCATCACGTACGCGATGCGTATGCATCACGTACGCGATGCGTTTGTTAATAAAAAAATAGTAAAAGTTATATGTACATAAAAACATTAAATTTTACTAGAATTTTTAGAAACATTAAAAAAATATACATTGGCAGCATGATAGTAGATTTAAAATAGATTTAGCAAGGTCAAAGAAAGTCTTTTAGATGCTTGAAAAGTCTCTTGAAATGCTTAGAGTAGTTAAAACACAGACTTAAAATGCTTAAAATTTAAAAAAAAAACATAAATTGTTCAACAGAAAAGTTAAATCCAGTTTGAAATTTAATGTTGGACGCATTTGGCACATCTTGCATTGCAGCGCATTTTGCGAAATGCAGCTCCGGACATAAGTTAAAACACATGTGGTGTTGCGGTCCGAACACCGCATCAGCGCATTATGCGTGCATTTTTAAACCAAATGCAAGTCATAGTCAGGACAAGGCATGTAGCATTGTATTGCCATTATAATTCAACGATCAGTTGTAGATTATTAAATTTTAAAGATTTACCTCAGTCTTTCTGAGTGTCTCTCTTCGCCTACCGTCAAGGCAAGCGTGCTCATCTTACGTTTAATATGCATGGACTGTAGAAAATAAGTAAATACGTTAGATATTCAACATAGATCAATCCCACTAACATTCAAATGCCACAAGTTAATAACACTTTAACAAGGTCAAACCCTAATAATAAATCAAAACATCTGAGTGCATTCATGCTAATTAAGCCCATGTATGATTATTTTTTTGTAGTTTTATTGACTAATTTACGTGCTTTAATTCTAGATGGGGCTTTGTAGGCCTCCAAGCGGTCACCCTCCATCAATGGTTTGCCTGTTCGATTCGAACATTATCTCGGAAATACTAACAAGAACATCGTTGAAATCTCTGAGTTCAATTAGATGTACTTGCAAGGAAGTTGAGTTACTATCTTATGATGCTTATGTCTCGGAGCGACAGAAAATAGAAAATCACGTGCTCGCAGGTTTCATTGTTCAGTGCCCAAACTTCTTAAGTCGTCGCCAGATACATTTTATGGCTTCATCCGGCTCAAGATCGCTTGATATTGTTATATGGTACCGTGGACCATAATTCATGCAGCATCAGAACAAGGTGTTTTAGTGGTCGAGGTTGCCCATCTATGGGTCCGAACACTGTATGTTTATGCATTGTTTAAGCCGGCAAGTCACAATATGCGGGCTATTCCAAATCCAAAATTGAAATATCCTACCGCAAAAGTCGCGTTTGTAATGTTGGGATCACTTCCGTTACATTACAAGACCTTTTGTTTGTCTATTCCTAAAAGAATGTATTTTTTTTCATTTATCAACCCTCCAAACGTGTTGTACCATATGAAATTTATACTTGGGTATTTGTACGTTTTATATGTCATAGGGTAGGTATGCATAGTCTTTGTCGTATGTTTAATTGTCACTAAATGTAACATTTTAGTTTTATTTTCTTGCAGTAATGTTAAAAGGGGTGTTGTCGTATGTATGACATATCGTTTTGAGATATTTGACTCGGGTGCTTGGGCTTGGAGACTACAAGATCCTATACAATTGGCCCATGATGGTGAGGTAACCAATGACGAGATCGTTGTAACAAGAGGGCGTATCTACATTGGTCTAGAAAATAATCAAATACTCGTAATTGATTCTTCTACTCATAAATATCAAACTATTCCAATCTCATCAATAGATTTTTATTCTTCGTACTCTTCGTGGAAGCTGATTAACACAAAGGAAGAGTGGCCATTGTTTAAGTTCATGTGAATGATACACGAGATGTTTGGGTGCTTTCAGCCCGCGATACATGGGGGAAGGCAGATACACAAACGGTCAAAGGTGTGTTCTTTGAGTCATGGGAATACAAGGACAGCAACCTAACCTTCTACAAATCAGGCGAGACTCGGTCGGTCATTGCGGTGCAGCGTTTATATAACATCTTTTCGTTCCAATCCGACTATGAATCTGTAAATTTGTCGTGTCGGTAGTTTCATGACTGAATTTTCGTTTTATTATTTAGATTGCTATGTTTTGGACATAGGGTTATAGTTGTATTCTCCAGTAGTTTGCTTTCAAGGTACGATTGTCATGTTTTTTGAATTGTTTTATTTACTCAGTAATGATCTAATACTATTTGTTTATGTATATGTAGGGTTTCAGTTTTAGACTCGAAGAGTGTCTCTTTTAAAACTTGGATGGGTTTAACTATAAAATTAGTGCCGCAAAGAACACATATGCTATCATATACAAAATATAAATGATCTACAGAACATTAAATTAGTCATACATTACGTTGCATCAAAATATAATATATTTTCATAAATTACGCGATTATTTTGTATGTTTGTGGAAGTACACATTAACATAAATGATCGTACAGAACATATAATTAGTCATACATTACATTTACTATTAGTCATATAACTATAACTCATAAAAACTCTTTTTATAATAATCATTTGAAAATATACAAATCAAGCAAATTATAAAAATAAAGGAACAAAAAGTGAGAAGAGTCATAAAAATCAAGCAAATCTATAAAAAAAATCACATTTAGTGGCAACATGGTAAGCAGCATTAAAACCATCTTGGAAGCAGGATATGACTTTTAGGTCATCTCCGGTCACAAAAAAAGTCACATAAAATAGTAAGCATCAATGGCAAAATAACAGTAACTAATTTGCACACTGACCAGCCTTGAAGAATTCACACAATATCTATGGTATAATAATATGCATATCTTTGATATTGTAAACAAAATAAAATGTATGTAGACATATATAATAACCCATAATAGCATAGTTGCAAGCACATACATCATATAATATTGCCTAAGGTGGTTACACTCTGATTAAGGCCTAATGTTACCGACAAGTGGCAAGTCACCGTAAGGGTCTCACGTTCTTGGACGACATACAATCCAACTACAAACCGCAAGTTGTCATTTGATTTGATTTTTGCTGATGAACGTGTAAGCGATCATTGTGTTATTTTGCTATTCCTTTAAAACAATATCTATTTTTAATATTTCTATGTTATGTTATAGGACTGTTCAATTCATGCTAGAATTCCTTGCCAACTAATGCATCTTTTCAATAAGCGTTTGGAGGATGGATGCGTATATAGGATACATCGGTTTGTTGTTCTTCCATACGAGGCATCATATCGACCCTTACGACGGGAGAGCTTTATTCAATTTACCCGTGTTACATCAATCATGCCCTCAACGGTTCATCCATCTTTGTTTCGACGCTACGTTTTCGACTTTGCCCCGTTTAGCATCCTTCGAACCCGTGCTAACGATTTTACATACCTAACAGGTTTAGTGTTTTTATTGTTTCTTTCAGTTTACGTGTTCGTTTCTAATTATTTGATATATGTGATGTTATCGGTGTTCTTCGACATTGGGGCTCGGTGGATAATGAATTTAGGTCTTTCCAAGCATGTAACCAGGAACTGCATCAAATTGTCTTGGCTAATGATTCGTGAGTTTTTTTTAATTTTTTTTCCTTTACTAATGATCTACCTTTATCCGGTTATTTTTTTAAGTTCTTAATCAACTATGTCTAGCGGTGATGAACTCAAAGTTTTTTTAATGGGACAAGCTGCGCTTAAGTATAGTGATGATGATATTCGTGGATATGGTAATATACCAATTATTGTCATTTTGACCTCATGCAAGGTTGGATTGTTTGGAGGTATGTTAATTCAAATTATAAAAAAACGTTTCCACTCATTTTTCTTAGTATATCTTTTTTCATAAATTTATTTGATTATCTTATTAGATGCTCCATGTTGATATCGACGGTGGCAACCCATTTTTAGTTAACTGCCGCTCGATGTTTGTGAAGCCTACAAGAACATGTAGAGTTGTCTTTACATTCAAATTCATTTATGACATATAATATTTATTATGACTTTTTACCCAATCGTATATTTCTTTCTAGTATGTCATCCGCTATTACAATTGGTGAAAATGCACCCAAAAGGTAGACTCCCATGTTAGTTGTGTTGCAGATGTCTATAGTTGTCTTCAAAAAGGAGCGGCGGAGGTATTTATATTTTTATTATTGTTTGTAAACAGATGTTGTTTAATTATTCTTTGTGACTCACTTGTAGCATTTTATTATTGTGTTTTATTGCAGGGAACAATGTATAATATTGCGGTAACAATAATCGATGTTGACATCTTTAACGATTGGAAGTATGTTCAATGTTCTATTTGTCGTAAAAAGGCCGAGAAAGTTGATATTGGGTATCATTGTTTGCCTTGCGATAAAAAAAGTCGTTAACCCACGTCATGCGTAAGTTTTATATAATTGTTTTTTTTTCTTTTGGCCCCTTCGTAAGCCTAACATTGGCACAGTTACAAGGTGGCTGCACGCGTTGTTGATAAGGATGAGGAGATGACGTGTGTTCTTTTTGATGATGCCGCAATTGCTCTTCTTCACATAACTGCAGATGATTTAGTTGTTAAGAGTTTATCTGAAGTATTTTTTGATATAAATTAAATATGTATATATCATATGTATATTGCCTAGGCAGATTTAGAAATTCATGTTGCCTAGAGAGTTTTTTGTGTGTTTTCTTCGAGTGTCATTGTGTGTATGTGAATTTTTGTATTGACTTTTCCTTTGATGCAGGGTGCTAATGATCCGTTTTGGATACATAATTATTTTTTTGACGCTTTATGTGCTAGAAGTGTCGTTCTTAGGATCAAAATTGATAAATACAATTTGGAACCTCATTATATTCGTCGTTTTACGGTGTCAAAATACATCGGTGAAAAATTAGAATTGGTTGCTATAGAGAAAATTAAATCTACCGGTGGTCCTAGTATCAATATCAAACAAGATGATTCTAAAAGTGATGAAGGAAGTGAATTTCTTAGTCGGATCACATCTGATGAATGGGAAATGGCAGACGAGGCTTTATGGGGCCCACGAATTTCACAGTTGTCATCCATCATAACCAAGACATCCTCGGAAATTTTTTAAATTGTCTTTGATATAATAATTCGTTGTGTATTTGTAGTCTGAATTGTTTGTCAAATCTTTAGACAAGTGTTGATCATGAAGAAGACGGGCTTTCAGCTACACCTACACTACACATCACTTGTGATGAAGCAATAGTTACTGGCTCGACATGCGTCAAGGACACGTCAACGCCACCGCATGGAAATACAAGGCCTAAGCGGAATATTAAGAAGCCAAAACGATTTATTGCATAGCTAAAACTACTGTTTTTATGAAACATCTTAGACATATTGCTATGTAATCATCTTACCTTTGTTATGCGTCTTTTCTGTTAAATCTCCAAAACTATGTTGGTATGCTTTATTTGTTTAACCGTGAAAAAGTTTCCATTATGTTTATTGTTGTTATGTTTATGTTTTCTTTTTATCAATTCATGATACTCTTTGTTAAAAACAAGCCTGTATATGATGTCATATTGCGTTGCAGTATCCGGCCACCGGATGAGTATAAAACTAGTTCATGTGTATAGTAGGAATAATTTATATCTAAAGTGTGCTTAGTTAGAAGTATACTTGAGGTATAAGGCAAAGTTCATTCCTCTTATGCATAGTTATTCCTGGCATAACTTCAAAGTCTATATCTTCTATCTTCATACCATCTGGTAATCCCCAATCAAACAAGTAAAGAAGACTAGCAAGTAAAAGATCCACTGTGACCACACCCATTGTGATTCCGGGGCATATTCTTCGACCGCCTCCAAAGGGAATCAACTCAAAGTCATTCCCTTTAAAGTCAATATCACTACCCAAAAATCGTTCCGGTAAGAACTCATTTGGGCTATTCCAAGATTCAGGGTCCCTTCCGATAGCTAATGTGTTAATGAATACTAAAGTTTTTTGTTTGATTATGTAGCCATTCAAGGTTGTTTCTTTTGTTGTTTCTCGAGGTACTAGAAGAGGAACCGTAGGATATAACCTCATGATCTCTTTTACCACTGCCTTCATATAGACAAGTTTTGGAAGATCATCCTCATCTACTTTACCTTTCTTTCCGATAGCGTTTCTCACTTCTTCTTGCGCCTTTTTCATTACTTTAGGGTTCTTCATTAGTGCCGTCATTGCCCAAACCACCATTGCCGAACTAGTATCCGTTCCGGCTACTAGTACATCCTAAAACGATCATAGCAAACGAAGTTAATGCAACCCTGTAAAATGCTATATAGGCCTTATAAATTGCTTTAAGTTTTAAACAACATCTACCAAACATTACATAAGTTGAAGTTGCATTGTATCTTAAACAACTTTATTATCAAATAATGTAACATTCTCATCGGTACATGTAACCTTTTTTTTACAAAATGTGTTGCTTCTAAAAGTTTAAAGACTGATCATTTTTCTAATAGTAAAATATTAGTATTAGATAAATACTATATGTACCATTGTTTTGTAAAAACTAAGGGTATGTTTTTTATATCAGTCTAATATTATAGAACCTTGAACCTTTTTTAACAATTATAAACATGGTGTCAGATAAGGCCGTTTCCTGATAATCACAGGTTTGAAAACAGTTGATTGCAGTAACCAATGATTTATAACCATAAAACTGAAATAAAAAAGAAAAAAAAAGTACAAAAACTTATTACCATGAGCATGGCTTTAATGTGATCATGACTAAGGTTGAAGAGTTGATCTTTATTGAGTCGGAGTAAAATGTCAATAAAGTCCTCTTCTTCCTCCTTCACCTTAGGGTTTTTAGGGTTGAGGTGTTCATCAATGAGTTCTTGATAAAACACATCAAAATATCCAAAGCATTCATCTAACCGTTTCATCTTCCCCAACAACCGATCAACCAAACCCACAAAGGGCAACCCGGCCAAAGATCCGAAGCGAACAAACCCGCCATAATCGCCTGAACTTCGGTTAACTGATTAATAACCTCCTTTCTTTCATGTTCATCTTCATACCTCTTCCCAAACCCCACTCTCATCATCACACTACTCGTCAAACTCTTCATCATTTCACTCAAGTTCACCACTTTAGACGAACGAGCTAGCTCATGTATCGTCTTCATCGCACTCGTGACTTCATTTTCACGAATATGGCGAAAAGATTGAACCCTTTTAGGCCCTAACAAATGAACCATAAAGATCTTTCTCATCTCTTTCCAGTACTCGTTGTAAGGCGAAAATATGACTTCAAGTCCATTGTAAGACACTTTTTGTTGTCCCACCAACGTAGGCCTATTGCAAAAGATGAGATCTTGTGTTTTGAGTACTTCTTTCGCTAGAGTCGCTGAAGATACAACGATAGCGGGGATGAACCAAAGCGTAGGGATACAATCGGACCGTAGGATTTGGCGAGGTTCAATAGGGACGTATGGAGGTTCGATTGATCGATTTGGTGTAAGTTTCCGACGAAAGGTAGTCGAAGAGGGCCTGGTGGATAGTGTTTTGATTTGTGTAGGATAATTTTGAGAAGGTAGATGAGGTATAAGAATGGAGGAGATAGAAGAGTAGAAAAGATAGTGGCATTGTTAAAAGATGTTTTTGTGAACCTTAACTAGTAGTTTTGGTTGTATATAGAGACTAGATCAGTAGATGGATGTAAGATAAGGATGCAACGGGTGCATTAGAGCCTTACGAATCTACATCGATCTATGCATGATATTTTTGTTACACGACTCCTATCATTTATGCATTTTTTTTTCTTTGTTTAAAATAGAATTTAAATACACCCATTAAATTTATTATTTAATTTACACCACTTTTTAAGTACCATTAGACCACATATATGCCCTTTTGACATATAAATCCTTCTTATTATTATATAGAAATTGCATAAATGATTTAATTACAATTACACTTCAAATTAAGTTACCTTGCAAATTAATGGAAATCTAAACGGAATTCAAATTTTATAAAAAGTATTTATTAACTGTTTATTATCATGAATATATATTGAAACATAAATGGAAGTGCATGAACTCAAAAGAAAAAAAACAAATTCTTTGTAAACCAAACCTTCTTCCTCTCACAATGCTTGATTCTTTCCCTATGACGGTTTGTTGCTACGGATGCAAGCTCCCTCTCTTATCAACTTCTCTCTTTCACATCTCCACTCTTTTCTTCCATGTCGGCGCTCGTGGAGCAACAGAACACACTAAATCTCTTAGAAAAATACAATTAGTTATCGTGTAATAACCAAATACCAACTTAACCCCTAAAGTTCATGTAGTATTAGACATAGTACAACTAATTAATGTAGTGTAATAAAATTACGATTAGAATGAGAAGCTTAGAAAATATTTTTCAAGTGAACCTTTATTTCATGACCAACTAAAATAGAAACGTGAACATTTATTTTGAAACAATTAAAAAGTATTGTAGAAAAGGTGTGAGTAGCAATGAAACCACGTATGCCATATCATCATTTACAAAGTCATATCGAAGTTGAACGCCACAAGAGAAAGGGACCATCTTACATTACCCATCGTTATACACCACATAAACATGTGCTCCTACGATGAAGCGGTGAAGATTGAATATGACATCTTGTTTTGGTGGTTGGGAAGGGGATAGGATTTTTTCTTTTCTAACTTCTTGTTTGCATTTGTGTTTTTTAATAATGGCATATGATAAACCACGACTATCAAGAAACTAATCGAGACAAGATGAAATCATTGTAAGTACGTGGAAGGGTTTTTTAAACCAATACACCAAGAAATGTTGGTCTTGTTGAAATATATTTAAAAACATATCTATCCATTTATTAGTAATTAAAAATCTTTCAGAGAGCACCAGTTTAATTTTAATTACAAGTAGTTTTCTTTTCTTTTTTTCATTGTTCTCTTTGTGTGCCCAAGGCCACACAAGTTTAATCCTCGTGACAGCTTTTTGCCCGATTTATTTTTTTTCTTTAGTTTTCTTCTTGATTTTAAGGAACTTTTTGTTTTAACT
This sequence comes from Flaveria trinervia, assembly GCA_025506515.1. Taxonomy (NCBI): domain Eukaryota; kingdom Viridiplantae; phylum Streptophyta; class Magnoliopsida; order Asterales; family Asteraceae; genus Flaveria; species Flaveria trinervia. The sequence continues at coordinate 101,599,168 of CM046452.1, forward strand.
TTTTTGGTTTTTAATCCTTTTTAACTTCTTGATTTGTATGGTATCTTTTATTTTAAAGTTAAATGTCCTTGAATTTATATAAGATTTGTAAGTTCATTTTGAACCCTAACATCAAAGAACACATGTCATTTTCAAATATTATATGATGTTTCCGTTTAACATTGGATATGAATGGTCACCTCACTAGTGGTAAAGGTAGCTTGACCATTCTCAACGTGTAAAATCGATGTTATCTAGCATCTCGGGAAACCATGTATCTCTTACCATCTTGCATCAAGTATATGTTTAATATGTGTTAGATAAATTGTTTTTAGACATGCCACATGTCATAATTTAACTAGAAGCAAGGTTTTTTTTTCGTATTTAATATAGGTGTCAAATAAATTGTTTTTAGAAGTTTACCTCAATGGTGGTTCTGGTGCACTGGTTTGGTGTGGGGGAAAAACCCGTTGTTGTCTTTTCTTTTATTGAGTTTTTATTATTTTTACACATGTCATAATTTAACATGGATAGTAAGATATTATATATTATATTTTTGACAGATGTCATAATTTAACATGGATAGTAAGATATTATACATTATATTACTAGCGGTGAGTGTAACCGCTGGTTAAACTCATCTGGACCGTTAAAACAAGCTGAGATCAAATCCTGGCCGTTTAAACTCGACGATTAGGGCAGTTACAAGGTGGTTTTAGGCGGTTTTCTTCCTCCGCTTTCTCATACCCACGTCGCGTGCAGTTACCACTTCCCTACATTCTTTGCCTATTTATAGAGAATGTTGTTGTAAAAGAGATGTTCCATCGTTCACTCCCATCACCAAAGTAGCCATGGGCACCTCTCAATCGACCATCGTTGTTGCTCAATCGACCATCGCTACCCCTAATTAGCCATCACAACCATCCAATCGGCCATCAAGGCTACCCAATCGATTATCGTTGTTGTTAAATCTTCTATCATTACACTTCGTTCCTATTATCATCAGGTAACCGATTTGGATTTTTTTATCATTGATTTTATATTAGATTTTCTTGATTGGTGAAGACGATTAAGTCAAATCTTCTTCCTTGAAGTATAGCAAAATGCTTTTTGTGTATCATTGAGTTATTTTTTTTCTGCATATGTTTAATTTAATGAAATTGATGCGGGTTTGATGAAACTATGAATTTATGGCTTCAATCTTTTTTAGCTTTCTTCGAGCTATTGACTAGAATTTGTGGTACCTGGATGGTTATATAGCTTAGATTGCAGTAGTTAAGTGGATTTCAACCTTGATTGAGGTTTTGTGGTCGCTAGGCAACACTGTTATGTTGAATTGGTTGTTAAATGATGCTATGTTTTGGGTATGAAGCTATGATAGTCAACCTGGGTATATTTTTTCAGTGCTATATATGTAGAAATTTTCAATTCATGCTTGCTGTTAACATATTTTGTGAAATATAAAGAGAATCTAGTGTGAAATTTGATGATTTTGGTGTAATAACAACTGTCAGGAGCGAATCGAATGGAAGCCAACAACAAAAGTATTGCTCCTGAAGGTAATGTTTATAAAGATGTCATCTAATCGTGTGCCGATTATGGTATAAGCAGCCTAAGGCTTTGTGGTTCTGCTTGTGGTGTACACGAGCTGCTCAAGTAACCTGTGTGCCTGATTGTAATGTGCCCACCCATTCACTAGGTGTGTGTATTGTAACCATTGAACATGTTAATATGAAATAATAAGATTATATGAATATGAAATACTGGATGTGAATTATATATGCTGTAATTAAGATATTTTTGGTTAAGTTGCATAGTGAAATGCTGGCTAGATGAGGGATTAAAGGAAACTAGCAATTTTACTCTTGCAATGAGTTATGATTTAAAAATGAAAAATTATTGACTTAAATGAACTTACACACAAAGACTATAGAGTTACATAGCTCTAATAGTAGTGTATTTCACTTCATTTTCTAGTAACTTAGTGGCACTTGGTATCAAAACACATATACTAATTGGAGAAACCCTTTTAACATAGAAAAAGGAACCGATTTAATTTGACCAAGTTTTCATTGATGTGATTCGGTGCAACAACTTTATGTTGAGTATTTTTTTTTCTTTACCATGACACACGCTCCTCTATAATTGAAAGGAATTGATCATTCAATGAACCCAACAAATAGCTTGGTAAGTTTAAGATTCATCATTTATTTGTTGAACTATTAGGATAGTATGAATCTTTTATGATATTGCTTTGAAACAACCTCTGTAATGGCTACATCAGTTATATATTTATATCATAGTAATATGCTTCCGAGTATAGCACTGCATCTAGAAGATGATAAATGATATGTCGATAAAAAGTCTCATGATATTCCTTCCTGAATAGATGTGCTAAATTGGGCAATCAACATTTTGTTAGAGAAATTAGCAAATGAATCTTCTATAAAACAGAACATTTAAAGGTGAAATATCTAGCAACCCTTTCTACTCCCCCATTCCCCTTGTATGTATTATTATTGCTATTATAATTATATATGATTTCCATATCTTCCCTATCTATGGATTTGCTAAAGATTAATAATAATCTATTTAATCACTTGAAGGAAGAAATGCCATTGATGGCTTTGAGATATTCTATTATTCTTAAAATAAATGTAATTACTAATTAGTCGCTAATAGTTTAACATATATATTTAGTTCATATTCGGGAGAGTTCTAGACCTAATACTTGATACATGAAACCATACCTTAATCTGCTTAGAGCCTTTGTTTCCATATGGGCAATGACTGAAAGAAAAAAAACCCGTAAGTTTAAATTTTTATTTCGGGTTGTTAACATCCTTAGGGACTGCCCCTCATGGTATCGTGGTTGCCGAGATGTAGACGTGGTTAACCATAAACTTATTACTCACTGTCAACGATAGAACCATGAGCTTTTGTATCTACATGTTGGTAGCACTTATTACATGGTGATTAATTATTTAATTAGCAATTAGTTTTCACTTATGTTAATTCTGAATATATTTAATGGTGCAACTTTGTGCTCCAACAATTTTGGCTACTGCTTATGATTTATGGTTAATAGATGAGTTTAGTGGTACTTGAATTTTTTAAATTAACCCACAGTCTATCTTGATTAATAATTAGTTTAAAGTATTCGTTTGTGTTATTTGTGTGAAACTGTAAATTTCCGTGTCCTTTCATTATCAAAGAATACACTATAAATAATATAAGGATGAGAGAATAATCAGGAGCTATACACGGCAAATACAATCAATCCTAACTAAAAAACAATATACAATATTTAGAAAATACATGCCAAGTATATCGTGAAGATATTATTGGCTAACAGTCCCCCGCAGTTTGAGCCGTAGGAGTGCGAAGGCATAAACTGGATCGAAAACGTTGAAATAGGTGTTTGGGTAAGCCCTTGGTGAAGATGTCCGCATATTGATAATCAGCCGGCACATGGAGAACTTTGACGTCGCCTAGGTTAACTTTCTCACGCACAAAGTGGATGTCCAATTCGATGTGTTTGGTGCGCTGATGTTGAACAGGGTTGTCAGCTAAGTAGACTGCAGATATGTTATCACAATAGATAATGGTGGCATGTCGGACTGGTACATGAAGTTCGAGTAAGATATTCCGTATCCAACAAGTCTCGGCTACGGTGTTAGCTACCCCACAATATTCGGCTTCAGCGCTAGATCGGGATATTGTGGGTTGGCGTTTAGATGACCAAGAGATGAGGTTGTCGCCTAGATAGACACAGTAACCAGATGTCGAACGTTGTGAGTCTGGGCATCCCCCCCAATCCGCATCCGAATAGGCCGTCAACTTAGTGGATAGGGAAGGTGTAATGTGCAGACCCTGAGAGAGAGTTCCCTTGATGTACCTAAGGATGCGTTTTAGCAGTTGAAAATGAGGCTCACGAGGGGCATGCATGAAAAGGCACACGTGTTGGACCGCATAGGAGATGTCCGGTCGTGTAATAGTAAGATACTATAGGGCACCAGCCAAACTCCTATATAAGGATCCATCTGAGAGAGGAGTACCGTGAGTGGTGCTGAGTTTGGAGCCGACCTCGACTGGGGTGCTAACTGGGTTACATGTGGACATATTAGCACGTGATAAAATGTCAGCAGCATATGTAGCCTGAGATAAGAATATGCCATTTTGTTGTTTGTGCACCGCAATGCCAAGAAAATGATGTAGTTGACCGAGGTCTGTCATGTTGAACTCAGATGATAGCGACTTGATTATGCTTTGGAGAAGGGAGACACTTGAAGCGGTGATGATGATATCGTCTACATATACGAGAAGGTAAGCCATCTGGTCTCCCTTGTGATAGACAAATAAGGATGTATCGCATACGCTAATTTTTAAACCACATTTGGAAATGTACCCTGCAAAACATTTGTACCAAGCCCTTGGTGCTTGTTTTAGGCCATAAAGGCTTTTCTGAAGCTTACACACATAGTTGGGATGTTCAGAGGACGTGAAGCTTGGTGGTTGAAACATGTAGACAGTTTCTTTAAGATGCCCATGCAAAAAAGCATTTTTAACATCTAATCGATGAATGGGCCAGGCCTTGGACACAGCTAAGCTAAGAACGGTGCGTATGGTAGTAGGTTTCACTACTGGGCTAAAAGTCTCATCACAATCAATTCCAACGGTTTGACTTTTGCCATTGACCACAAGGCGAGCCTTGTGTCATTCCAAGGTTCCATCAGCATGAAATTTGTGCTTAAATAGCCACATGCATCGAATAATAGGTGCATTGTTTGGCCTTGGTACTAATTCCCACGTGTTATTTTCTAATAGAGCTTTATATTCGTTAACCATGGCATCCTTCCAGTTAGGGTCACTGAGAGCAGTGAGATGAGATTTAGGAAGTGGTGAGATGGAAAGGGATGTTTCGGTGTTGAGAGATAGAGGTTGGCAAGGTTTATGGATACCCGATTTGGATCGGGTTTGCATGGAGTGGGTAGAATTGGTTTGAGGGTGAGGGTGTGGTTGGGGTGGTGGACGTTATCGTTCGTAGGGATGGGGTCAGTAGGTGCGAATGAGGGCATTGTGTTAATAAGGGGTGGGTTTGGGCCGTATGTAATGTTTGGGGTGGTGGGTGTGAAATGTGGGACGTTGGGTGATGTTGGTTTTGAGTAGGATTAGTGTTGGGCTGGTGTAGAGGAGTGGGTAGATGCGTGGCAGTAGATGGGGAGGTGTGGTCGGGCTGAATAAATATAAGTGGAGATGGGTCAAGGAAGGAGTGTGTAGGTTGAGGTTTGGACGGGTTTAGGAAGGGAAAATTATTCTCGTCAAAAGTGACGTGTCGAGAGAAAATTGTTTTGCCCGTTGAGATATCTAAGCATCGATAGCCGCGATAATTTGCCGGGTATCCGAGGAATACACACGGAGCGGAGTGGTGAGCAAGTTTGTGTGGGCGAGTGGAGGAGGTGTTCGGATAGCAAAGGCATCCGAAAACCCGAAGATGGTCGTATGTTGGTTGGCGAAGGTAGAGTAGTGAGGTGGGGGTTTGAAATTTGTGGAGTTTGGTGGGAAGAATGTTGTGAAGGTACGAGGCGGTGTGGAGAGCTTCAACCCAAAATGAGGATGGTAGGGAAACATGAGTGAGTATGGTAAACATGATTTCATTTAAGCGTCTAATCATGCGTTCGGATTTCCCGTTTTGTTGGGAGGTATGAGGGCATGAAATACGAAACTGAATGCCATGTTTTGTTGCAAAAATTTTAAAGTCGGTGTTATCGAATTCACCACCCATGTCGCATTGAAAAGATTGTATAGGCATGCGAAATTGTGTTGCCACAAATTGGTGGAAGTGTGTAAATTTAATAAACGTCTCGGACTTAAATTTTAAAGGGTATACCCAAGTATATTGGGAAAATCGTCCGTTAATATCATATAATATTTATAACCTGCATGGCTCAAAATGGGTGAAGTCCACAAGTCACAATGTAAAATTGCAAAAGGCAAAAACGTACAAGTAGTGGAATCTGAAAATGGCAAGCGTTTATGTTTTGATAACTGACATGATTGACAAATAAAAGGTAATTTTGGTTTATTGTAAGAAATAAAATGCTTTGAATTAAGAAACTCCATGACTGGTTGACCCGGGTGTCCAAGTCGGTGATGCCAAAAGAGAGAATCTTTAGTGAAAGCAAAGCATGCTGTGGCGGAAGCATTGGAAGTGAGCGGGTAGAGATCACTGGTACTGTCGTGACGACTCAGGATCGTGCCATCCGTGAAATCCTTCACTAAGAAACCAAAAGGGTCAAATTCAATGGAAGTATTGTTATCAACATTAAATTGTCGCACGGAAACAAGATTTTTAATAATATTCGGGTTAAACAAAACTGATTTTAGGTGTAAGGGTTTGGAAGATGTGGGGATTGTGGAGGATCCGAACCCATAACTGGAAGTTTATGACCATTGCCTACAAATATGGCCTCTATTGGAGAATAAGTGGAAAAAGTATCAAGTTTATGAGGATCAAAAGTAATGTGAGATGATGCACCTGTGTCGAAATGCCATTGATCGTTGTTCCGAGACCCTGAGTCTAATGAGAGGGCTTGGACTGCATTTGCCAAACTGGTGGGTTCAAGAGGATCAACTCCAGCCAAGTGGGCCTGTGCTTGATTAGTATTAGAGAAGCTTTGTGAATTGTTGCTGTTGGGCCTAGAATTGGGCCGATAACCCCATTGTTGAGGAGCCCAAGACTGAGTTGGAAAAGGGCAAGGAGGTGGTGTCCAATATGGGCCATAAGCCTGTTGAGGGGCCTAGTTCGGAACATAGGGAGGCTGGGCCTGATAGGGTGGTAGTTGTGAGTGACCAGTTGCACGATTATTATACCTTTGTCCTCTGTTTTGGTCACGACGCTGATTGGAGTGGCGGCGATTGTTGTTGTTGTCACGGCTGGAGGTGTGGGTGTTGTTTGAGCGGCGGTTATCAGGTTGTTGTTATTCAGAAATAAGGTTTTGACCCGCATCCATGCTTTGTAAGCGGTTGATTGGTCCTCAAGAACACGAACCAGGAGATCGTTGCTAAGGGTGCCGTAAATCCATTGCAGAACCACTGCATCTATCTTCTTCCACGGTCCGTAGTCGGGTGCAGTTTTCTCGGGTGCCGGCGAACCGTCGATGTGGTCAACCACATCGTACCCGGTGGCGTGGAGCATAAAAAGCTTAACCCATGTCGGGTAAGAAACTTCGACGCCGTCTAGAACGCGAACCTTGTGTTGAATGTTCGTAATTGAGGTTTGGGATCGGAGTGAATTTTGGGATCAGTTTGATCATTGTTATCACCCATGATGGGATAACAGACAAGGAAGGATTTGAATGGCAGGTGTGGCAAGATCGAAATCAGGCCAAGGCTATTGATACCATGTGAAACTGTAAATTTTCGTGTCCTTTCATTATCAAAGAATACACTATAAATAATATAAGGATGAGAGAATAATCAGGAGCTATACACGGCTAACACAATCAATCCTAACTAACAAACAATATACAATATTTAGAAAATACATGCCAAGTATATCGTGAAGATATTATTGGCTAACAATTTGAATATTGTAGATTCATGAAAGATCACTGACCAACATTCAAAATGATCCCCATTCTCAACATGTCTATTCAGAACTTTATGTATGCATAACTGTTTCTTAGCAGTTATCTTATTAGAACTTGTGAAGTAATTGTTGATCATATGAATCCGGAGGTATAGATTGCATCTTTTTTGCTTTTAATACTTACTTTTAGTTTAACTTTTTTGTATTGTTAAATTAAGGCATGGAGTGTACCTGAATTGTTCCGCCCGTTGTATGAATCACACATGTTCTTGCTTAAAAATAACAATGATGATAGTTAGTATTTCTATTCCTTTCTAAGCTTTTTATAGATTTGGATTAAATGCATATGGATTTATATTTTTTCAACAAGCTTTATGCCAACTTAGACAAATAGCTCAAGAACCTTTCCAATCAAGTGATGACGGGAATACAAAAAGAGTATGTGTTGGTAAAGTGACGAGAAAAAGAATTTAATATTCCATGAGATCATTCCTCATGCTCAAAGTTTGATGATTGGTGTTTTTGACAACCATCTCATACCAAAGGTATATTTAATAGTTGCTATCGTTGTATTCAAATGGCATTTGTAGCATATTAATTAACCTAATGTCATACATAAATGTGCAATTTTTTAGCATGCAACTTAAGTCAAATAAAAGAGTTAGCTTATCAACTTACATGGTATGTTTTGCTTTTTAGTCTGCAAATGTATGTTTGCACAGGCATCCGAAGGTGATTATTTTATCAAACATCATCAATTATTTATTAAAGATCCAATCTTGATAAAAAAAAATTGGGTTTTGGTTGTTTATCCATGATTAGTTTTTAGTAAAGATTCTTGAGACTATCATTTTACAACAAAAGTTATTATTCTTTGTATTTCTAAAAAGTTATTATATTTAATAGTTCTTTAAATATAGTCTTTATAGAAAAATATAGTTTTTCGTTATGACATTAAACAATATGCTCTCTAAGATTTTCATTTTAGTCAACACGAGATGATCTCACGTTTTAGTAGTTCAACAATTGCTTGCTTATTTTCATTGTTTTGTGTTTCTTTTAAATGTCAGTTATTTTTGTACTCATAAATTAGACAAGTTATACTTTAATATTAGACAAACATGTTCATACAAACACATATAGTTTTGCTATTATTACATCAAGCTACCTGACCACCGGACGGGTATAAAACTAGTTAAGATTGATAGTAAGATGTGTGATAATTTAGGAAGTAGAAAGTAAATTCTATATCTCGTTTTTACTTCCTTTACATTATTCTTAAGAAGTTGTGCCTTTAAAATATCATAACATAAATTGTAGATAATAATCTTTTAAAATTACAACACATGAGGTAGAAGGTAAAGTTGATTTTTCTTGTGCATCGTAATCCCAGGCAAAACATCCAAGTCTATATCTTCTTTTTTTATACCATCCGGCAAACCCCAATCAAACAAGTAAAGAAGATTCGCAAGTAAAAGCTCCACCATGACAACTCCCAGTGATATCCCCGGCATATTCTCCTACCACCCCCAAAAGGAATCAGCTCGAAATCATTACCCTTGAAGTTGATATCACTACATAAAAATCGCTCGGGGGAGAAGTCCTCTGGGCTATCCCAAAACTCAGGATCTCTTCCAATAGCAAATGCATTCACGTGAACTATGGTTTTTTGCTTGATATTGTAACCATGTAAAATGGTGTCTTTCATTGTTTCACGAGGTATCAGAAGAGGAGTTGGAGGGTATAGCCTCATGGTCTCTTTTATCACCGCGTTTAGATAAGTGAGTTTGTGAAGATCATCTTCATCTACCTTACCTTTGTTTCCAATCACATTTCTTATTTCCTCCTGTGCTTTCTTCATGCTTTAGGGTTCTTTATTAACGATGTCATCGCCCAAACCATAGTCGCCGCACTAGTATCTGTTCCGGCTACGAGTACATTCTAAATATGAAACATGGAAACAAGTAGACATGAAACATATAAAGTGAAAAATAAAAACAAAGGATTACCTTCTACTTTAGCAAAATCTCAATTAATGTATATCACAAGGGAGTTGAACTCCTTTTTAAACTTTATAAGTGAAGCCGTAGTTGTTAAAATGAAAAGGCAACTCCTAAAAGGAATTGAAAGAGTAAACTAAATAGGTTCTGAAAGTTAATAAAGTATTATATAAAATAAAGTAATTTAGATAGTGGAATAAGTAGGATTGAAAGTTGAAACCAGAGGAGGGAGAAGTAAAAAAAGAAGGAAAAAGTTAAATAAAAAAAAGGAAAAAGATCCATCAACCTTGGTGATTGTGAGATATATAGTAAATAATAATGAGAAAAGGGTGAAAGTGTGAAACTTGCTCTTCTGGTGAATTTGCCCATGAATTTCATTAGTTTTGCAGGATACCAATCTTATAGTAAATTGAATGCGTATTTAAAATTCAATTAAATATATAACAAGAATAAAGAGTTTATTTTATGAAAACTATAGAATTCAATTGGGTTTACAGTTTTATAAAAAATATTATATTATAATTAGTATGTACCAACTACCAAGCTATATAAATAAACACAAGATCGAATGCATCTTCTAAAACATTCATATTACGATTTTCATGTCAAGTTTAAAATAGAGAAAGCAGATATAGATTACCATGAGCATAGCTTTTATGTGCTTGTGAGTGAGGCCGAAGAGTTTGTCTTCCACAAGTCGTAATAAAACGTCAATAACATCCTCATCTTCCTCATAACACTTGTTGTTTCGACGGTAGATGTGTTCATCAATGAGTTGTTGGTAAAACACATCAAAATCTTGAAAGCAATCCTCTAGCCGATCCATCTTGCCTGTGATTCTATCAACCAAACTAACAAAAGGCACCCCGGGCCAAATATCCGCAACATAGAAATCGACTGAAATCACTTGAAGCTCATGAATAAGTCGAAGAACCTTTGTTCTTTCGTGCCCATCTTTATACCTCTTGCCAAAGCCCAATCTCATCATGATAGTACTCGTTAAACTCTTCGCGAGTTCACTCAAGTTTACACGCTTAGATGAAAGTGCTAGAGCGTGTATAGTGTTCATAGCACGCGACACCTCCTCTTCACGAATATGTCTAGAGGATTGTATCCTTTTAGTGCTTATGAGATGAGTTACAAAAACCTTTCTCATTTCTCTCCATGTGTCATTGTAGGGGGAAAATGCAACATCTAACCCATTGTAAGATAACTTTTGGATGCCAACCAATGTTGGTCTACTGCAAAAGATGGTATCTTGAGTCTTCATGACTTCTTTTGCTAGACTCGCGGACGAGACAACGATGGTTGGGATGAAACCAAAGCGAAGAGATATGATCGGGCCGTAGGTTTTTGAGAGTTGCCATAGGGTAGTATGGAGGGTCGATTGATCGATTTGGTGCAAGTTTCCGATGAAGGGTAGTCCACGAGGACCCGGTGGATCGATTGATCTTGATTTGTTTTTGATGATTTTGGAAAGAAGGTAGAGGAGAGATATGAGGGGGATAGAGGAAAGAAGAAGAAGATTAAGTAGTTCCATATTTTGTAATGTTATGAACTTGCACCTTAGTTGTTTGTGTTATATAGGCTAAATAGATGAAAGATAACTGCAATGTGTTTAGGATGAATGGTGGCCATACAATCGAACTGAAGGTGTATGACCGGTGGTTTGTTTCCTATTGTGAGAATGGTGTTACTTGAGGTCCCTTAAAGTCTACTCTAGGACAAAAAGAAAGTGGTGAAGAAGAATGAGTGGTTAACGTGTTAGGAAGAAGCTATGGCTATCAAAGGATCAGGAGGTGGTGCCCGAAGAAACAAACATTCAAGGAGCATGATTCTCTAGTAAGTAATTTAGCAATGATGATATTTTTTTACTTTTGTGTTTAAAAAATGGTTTTTGTAGTACTGATCAGACGTACGAGTATAAAGCAAGTTTTTATATTTCACACCCCTAAACGCCCACAGGGACAGTGTGCAAGGCATTATAGGGTGCTAACTCGGCCTAGTAACGTACTAACATCCCACTACAAAGAAACATAGTGTTAGCGAAGTTTTTTAGTTATCATAGTAGGTTACATAAGTAGATTTTATATTTACTAGATTATTAGCCCGTTTAATACACTGATCAAAAGTTATATATATAATTCAAATATGTAAACATAAAATATTTAAACTTTGTCGTTTTTATTTTAAATCATTATATAAAAATAAGAATTTGTGATCATAAGGTTTAAAGGGTTAAATAAGATTTAAGATGATTAGTGGTAATTGAGGTAGTTAAAAAAAACTTAACACTTGTCGTTCAAAAAAATTAAAATAAAATAAAATTTTCAAGTAATAAATATAGCATGATTTATGGAAAATTTATTAAAGAAAATTTAAGCAGGAAAGTTTTTATGAAGTAAAATCTGATGATAACATGTGTCGCCACTTATAATCATTTATTAGTATAGATTAGTATAGATTTTACGCAAATAGTTTACATAAGTAGACTATATATTTATTTTACATAAGTTGAGTCTTCTTTAAATAGAGCCCCCGATTACACTTCAAGTTATATTTGTAAACATTTTCAAAATTGATTTTGATGATTATTTATTTGAATTATGTACTAACTCATTTATCCATGCCACGTGTCATAATTAAGGTGACTGCAATTTTGATTTATCTTCTTCCTATTATAATAAAAGAATAACTATGGTGAACATATGTCATCATCACGTTTCACTTCTTTAAAATTTTTCCCTTTTTTCTTTTATTAATATCTCATTAATTAATTACTAATAATAAACTAAAAAAATGTCTTTTTATTAATTATTTTTCTAAGTAATATTTTTATAAATAAAAAGTACTTCTAAAACATCAAACCTTTTTAAAAATATAATTTTTTTTAAAATTGATGTTTGTCGGTAAATTTTATATATAAAATAAATAAATAAAAGGGAGTTATAATAAGTTTTAATATTTTTAATTTTTAAAAGTGTTTGCTTTAATACAAGCTTATTTTTTTACTTTTGGAAAAAATTTAAAAAAATTAAAAAAAGATTAAAAAGTAGATATCATTGTTTTAAAATTTATAGTCTATATTTATATATGATTTTAATTATGTTTTATATTAAAATATTATTTTATAACTAATAAAATTTTTCAGTTCCAAATATAGATAATAGGTGTTACATAAATTGATTTTAGGAGTTTACGTATATAGCATAGTTGGTGCAGTAGTTTGGTGTTTCTAAATAGAGGAGGAGATGCAGGTTCAAACCCTTTTTGTTGTATTATTTTTGTTTTGAGCTTTTCCGTTTTTTTTACTTATTTTATATTTTCCATATAATTATTTTTATCTTTAAATCTAATATTTATTCCATTTGATTACTTATTTAATGATTAGTCCACACACGCATAATTATTTTCGCATATGTGTCACAACGCGCCATATAATGTCTGCACCAACACGCGGATCTTTCGTTAAATTACTTTTTTCAGTTATTATGTCGCAACATACAATGCGTAATAAAGTTTTTATATACTTAAAAACAATAATGTCCTTTTCACAACGCATGTGACGAACTTTACAAACGCAACATTACGCGTTGTCATGTCGCATGCAGAGCCGGCTCAATAGTATGTATGGGTCAAGCTAGGGCTTGAGGCCTCTTATAAGTTAGGGCCTCTAATTTTGAAAATATATATGTATTATATTGGGCTTGGGCTAGTTGGCAAATTACTCTATTGGGCTAAAGTAACGCAAGACGGGCGATGATTCTGAATACTTCTTTTTAAATTTTGTGTTCTTGTTTAGGGCGCTAATGCAATATTATCAAATATAAATCGCAAGAAATGCTAAGGGTCGAAGGCATAATCATGGTATATGGGCAGACGGCAACAATTACGAGATCAAGACGACCTGCAAAACGATAAACCTCACTCGCTAACTTTCATTTCGAAGTTCATATTAAGCTTTAGTGGCGACGATTACGGTAATCTGATTCGGTTGATCATGAATCACAACAGGCCTTGCAATTTCAATCGAAGATTACGATAATCTAAAGTTTCTTTCTTTCTTGTTCGAATGACCGGGAGGCAGGGCCGGCTACTACTCAACAGGTTAGCTATTTTAATCGCAATTAGGGACTTTTGAGTTCGTTCTTTCTGATTTGAGTTTGCTTCTTTCTATTTGATGCTTTTAGTTGAAACTACATTGCTTGTTTCTATCTTGTTGTTTGCCATGCTACTTGGTAAGTTCATTAAATTGCACATTGTTGTTTGGTGTTTGTTTTTGCCTACTGCTACTTGGTAAGTTGCACAATGATATTTCAATAATCCTATTTGATGCTTTGAATTTGAAACGTTTGAATTAGACTAGATAGTTAGAACTAGGAGTTACGACTAAGAATTTATAATAACCAGACGCTATTTGAAAATTTGAATTTTGATTCAACGAAAAGGGAGAAAAAGGCTAGACATGAAGCTGTAAATGTATTACTAAAATTATCATTTAGTTTTATCATTGTTGGTTTTATTATCGCTTGTCTTAAGTTCGGATAAAAGAGTAGTGTTTATTCTTTTTTATGGGGCCCCAACTTTTTGGTTCGCTTTAGGCCTCCATAAACATTAAGCCGGCCCTGGTCGCATGTCACACCCTAACTTTGGCAGCGGAAACGTCGACGAGTGAGAGTTAAGATCGTTCACAACCACATAACGCTACTATTAAATCCAAAATATTATTCATAAGTTTCAAAGGTAATATTACAAACATAAGTCTCAAATAAAGAAAACATAACAACCTGTTCATTTATTTAACTAGGTTCATTCCTAGGTGTGAACAACTTCAAAAATGACGATCAAGCTTGAGTATTTCCTGAAACATGTTAAAAATAAAAGGTCAATATAATGTTGGTGAGATTTCCATAGTTTTCGATACATAAGTATATAAAAGATGGCAATTCATGTTGTAAGTTAGAGAACAAAGTAACTAGGGATGTAAAACAGAATGCACAATCAAACCTCGATAAAGTTTTACAAGTCTCAAACATTTAAAAGTATATACGATTAGCTAAGTGTACTTGGATCAACCAAGCAGGCTTGTCTGGCCCATAGATTTATGACTTCGCTAGGCTAGCAATAGTTAATGATTGTACATATATTCGGCATTACATGGTAGCCATAAAGTTCAACTAACCACAACATACAGATGAAATGCCATAAGTTTACAAGTATCAAACGTGTTTACAAGTGCAAAGTTTATAAAGTAACATGTTTCACCCCAATATGTAAAAATATAAAAAATGGGTATAGAAATACTCACATTGATGTATAAGTGTATAAATGATGAATAATAAGAAAATAATAGTCGTCGTTTCAACGTATTCCTTCACAAGGTACCTAAATATATTTATTTACAAGATTTAAGTTTAATTATATTAAGTTTAACGAATTAACGGGGACTAAGGTTCTAAGTGGAATTTAGGGATTGTCAAATAACTATGTTTAACAAAATGGAACCAATTTTAGTTATTAATATTAAAGGAAGTTGTTATATTTTATATAAAGTTTTATATAAAAAATATAACGCCTATAATAATTTTGTATATATACAAAGGTTAAATAAAATCTAATAAACATATTTTAAACGATAGTTTAAAGACAACGTTTGGAATAATCATATTTGTGGAACAAGGTATTAGTTAAAGTATAGTTTTTATAAAACTAATCATTATTATATATATATATATATATATATATTAAATATATGACAAAAGTTTAAAAGTATTTCTTTTTAAGAAATTAATTTACAGAGAATAAGTTTAAGTATTTTTAAAATAATCAGCTTTATAAAATGACTTTTTATAATTTTTTAAAAAAAATTTAGTGCTAGGGTTGAAGGCTAAAAATCAGAGGGTGCCCGGTTCGAACCCGAGACCTCTAGTGTAGAAGGATAAGCTCTTAACCGGTAGGCTAGGCGCCTTTGACTGTTAAGAGAGTGGTTTTTAATTCCTAAGAACATCAAATGAAAGAATCCTCAAATACTAAGAACCCTAGAATCAACTCCGATCAAATTGAACCTCAATTCGACAATGATTACTGAAATAAACATGGGGCTTTGATTCCCATGTGAAATCGAGTATAAGTGCGTATGTAACTTACGTGATTAGAGTCGAATTGATGGAGATGAACGAAGGATAGGTTGCGACTGTGATGAACAAAGATCTTGATGTTATAAATGATTGTTATCAAATAACTTTGTATGGAGCTTCCTAGGATGTTAATAGTAACTACCCCTCAACAATTTGTATTAATGAAGCTTAGAAGGTTGAATCCGCCTAAGTTGCAGGTCGATGAGGAAGATGATGACCGAAGTCGATTTGGATGGGCTTGATAAGCGAAATTGGATGTTCAGATAGTGTGGAAACGTCGGTTAGAAATGTAACCCTCTGTTATTTAGGGTCAATTGTAACTATTTCATAATCAACGATTCAAAGGTTTGATTCGGAAGTTTCGACTTAAAATTGATGTTAATTACTTGCTTTTAATCAATATTATTGGTTGATTTGAATGTTAAATGCTTAGTAATACGTTTCTAATGAATCGACTGAACCAATTGATCATATATCGATTTGAAACCGATCTTGATTTGAAAAGCTTATTTCGGTTTCCAGTTGATTGTTCATAATAGAAATTAAAGTCGAATTAAGACTGTTATGAGTTCGAAACAGCCTCACGAATCGATTGGAACGGTTTGGGTTCGTGATTCGAAGGATTTAGCCGTTTTTGAGCTCGCCGGAGCTCGGCCGGGGCTCGCCGGAATATCCGCCGGAAAAACGGGCGATGGGGGGAATTTGGCTTGGGTTTTTATAATTTTACATAACTAGTCCCTGTAGTTTTCATTTTTTTATTTCATGTTAAAAGGTTTCTTTTGAAGTTTCTGTTAGGATCTCAGCCCTTGGTTTAATCGATTGAACAAATATAGCAGCGGAATAGCTCAGAATTAGACAAATTCAAACAAGAACAATTGATATAAAACGATAAAAGAATTTTGTTATAAAGAGAGAAATATCCGACAAAAGGAATATTGCATTAAGATTGTCGGCCTCAAAGGCACGATTACATGTGAGTCATCTTTCCTTATAAAGGGAAGAATGACGTAGACTGATGTCACCTGAAAGTGACATGTAACCGTTTTTATAACTACTGATGTTTAACAACTACTGAAGATGTCAACAACTGACATCTTCTTACAAATGTTCCTAAGTGTTAAACATCTCATTTACAACTACTGAAAAACATAAAACTACTGAAAATACAACAACTGAAGAACAACCTCTTCAGTTGTTTACAAGTACTGAAAAGAAAAATAAACAAACTACTGAAAGGAAAAGAAAACTACTGAAGAAAAAAATCATCACAACAACTGAAGAAGCCCTCTTCAGCTGTTGTCATCAGCTGTTAACCTCAGCTGATGTCTTCAGTACTTGAACATCAGACTTTGTCTTTCAGCTGTTGATCTTCAGTCTTTGTCTTCAGTACTTGTTGAAGTCTTCAGACTTTAGATCTTCAGCTGTTGTCTCAGTCTTTGTCTTCAGTACTTCAGACGTACTTCAGCAGTTTCTATTCTTCAGACTTTGTAGAACAGCTGATCAGGTCTTCTTCAGCTGTTGTGATGTCTTGTGGGACTTAGAGGTTTCTCTGATCAGGCTCATTGGTTCTTTTGGTCCAACAAACTCCCCCTGAACCAATGCAGCCAAAACCTCTAAGTTATTTACGAGTCCCACTTATTTTGGCAGATAGATTGGTCTCTTAATCTTCTTGATCAGATGAGAAGTGACCCTTTTTCAGCACCGGCTTGGGAAGAAGTCTCTGATGATCTGTTTGGCATGATATGGTTGGGAGCTCTGTATTGGGGACTTGGACACCGAGCTGTTGCCCCAACCATGAGATCTACTTCCCGTGTATCAGCCTATATGATTCCCTGGTGTAAGCCCTTAAAAACATGATTTGCTCATCCATTGTTAGCACCTCGGGCACACCATCAAATAATCCTTCTCGGCCATACACTTCAGATATGTACTTGGCCTGTTTTCCATTTTGAGCTCAACCGTTGTTATTTGTCTATAAGCAAACTCATCTGGATGAGTTCCTTCTAAGAGCAGGTTGAGCTCTTCTTGTTTGAAGTTTTCAAGTCGTTTGTAAACCAATCCCTTCTTTATAATTTTGTTCTCTAACATCTTTTGAGGTGGTTGTTTGGCTTCATAGGCTTTCTTGAACTCTTCAACAATTTCCCAGGGGACACTACAAGCACCACAGTGATGTCTTCGTCGACAACTCTCTTCACTTGGCCCTTGTATCTTGAAGGAATTTCTTTCTTGACAATCCGGTGTGCCACCCTAGGATCAGGCCATATCCTTACTCTTTCCCTTTGGTATTGAAAGGTATTAGCAAGGGTGTACAATCTTAATACTTCTTTCTTCACTGATCATTGAAGAGGATGTAGCATATGCTTTGTCAATGCTTTTCAGCATTTCCTCATCATGTTTTTGCATCTGTTCCTCTTCAATCTTTATCATAACATCATGCATTGAGAAGCAGGAGTGATGGACATTGGTTTAGCCTTAGGCAAAGTAATGACTGCAGAGAGTGGCAGTCTGTCTTCATCCTCCTCTTCATCTTCATCAGGCCTCAGTACCTTTCTTTTCTTTTGGCTAGGTACATCACTGGCAATGGGTTTTTGAGGTAAAGGATTTGGTTTTGTGGGTTGGATGGTTGGTTTAGAGGGTAAAGGAGTTGTTTTAGTGGGTTGTGGAGATAGTGATTTTGAGGATTGAGGTTCAGACTGTTTTAGCATTTTGGCTGTAAGGGAGGCTTTGGTAAATTTTGTCAGTTCTTTTCGATTCCCAACCCCAGCTTCATTCAATACCTCAATCACTAGACCTTTGGAGTATTCTTCAGACGAACAAATCTTGGTGGTTATGCCAAGATGTTGTCCCTGGTCCAGGCCCTTATTTCCATTAGAGATCTTCCCAGGTATTTAGCTATAATCTGATCATTATCTCCAGCCTTTCTCTTTCTAAGGCATCATAGCTAGCCCATCTGGAATTGATCTCCTATGTTTCCATCCTTCTGATCTCGGAGTCTAGTTGTTTGATGTCAAAACCCTGCCTATACAACTGCTCAATGATTTTGTCCATTGAACGGTTATGGTTGGCGTCAGCTTCTTTCACCATATCCTTCAGCTCCTTCTCCTTCTCAGACTCTCCTTTTCTCTTTTGATATGTGACATGAAAGTCTTTTTGACTTTCATTCACTTCAGCTCCCTTCACACTCTCCTTCTCCTTCTCATTTACAACCTCAGATTCTTTCGCCTTCTCCCCATCTATCCTCTTCCTTTTTCCTTTAACTAACTGACTCTCCCCCTTTTTGGTTGCATTGGGTGCAAGGGTTTGAGCAGTAGAAAGAGATTTAGTCACCAACTCCTCCACCAAGGGTTGTATTATTGTAGGAAGCCTCTCATCAATGGCTTTGATCACTATATCTGTGATCATGGGAGTGATGAGAGGTAGGGAATTTTGAAGGGTAGCAACTGATTGATCAGGTGTGGTCTGTTCCTGAGAATCAGTGCCGAAAGCAGAGGCTGGTGGCTTGGAAGTATATACTGGCTCAGTGTGTAGGGGACCTTCAGAAGAAGGTGCCATCTGTGGGTGTATTGTGGTGGCAGATGGACTTGCATCCTGAGACATCTTGGCCAGCAGCTCTTTGAGTCTGCTAACCTCATCCTCTAGAATGGTGTTTTGAGCAACTACATCAAAGAAGAAGCTCAGGTCATCATCAGTTGTGACTGAATCACCTGACCTCCTGACAAAGTCAGAATGAACATGCCTTGAGTGTAGATCAATTGTAGCATGTGCCCCTTGTTCTCGGTTCTGGGGACTTCCAGCCTCAGGACTATGTCCTTCATCAGCTGTTGCCACTGGTGAGGACTTAGAGATGTTACCAACTGCATCCTGGTCATTTGCTGAGTCAGGAGCAGTGGCAGCCTCACCAGAAGTTCGCACCTCCTTATCTACACTAGAAGATGGAACATGATAACCCCTGTGCTGTGGGTTGACAGAAGCATTGTGATCCTCCCCCTCAGGTGTTGAGGTTATCCCAGTAGTAATTGGTGTCTAGGTGGGGGGTGAGGAATGCAACTGCGTCAGCACTTTTGCAACAATGATAGTAGGGCTTTGAGGGGCGGTTGCATCAGGAGAGGGTGTGGAAGCAGTGTGCACCCGGGACAGGTGGTGCTCTTCAATGGTAATCCCCTCAAGTGAGGAGGATCCCAGCATTGTGGCTTCCCTTTGAGTGGTTGCTTCAGGTTCCTTTTGAGAGGAAACCTGAGCGGCTTCAGCTGGTGGAGTCACAGTCTCTACTGGGGGGTTATTTCCAGCAGAGATAACCTGCGTTGGTGCAGCAGGAGCATCCACAGGGGACTCAATTCCCTGAGTAGCTTTCTTAGGCTTCTTCTTTGTGGTTTGGAGGGGACTTTGGATTTGGAGGTGGAGGCTGTGGGTTCCAGCTGCGTGGGTTTGCGCAGCTTGGCAGCCTGTTTGAGAGTTTGGTCAGTGTTGTGTCGGGAGTATACCTCCGGCAATACAGCCAAAGCAGGGACTCCCAGACCAACTAGTCCCTCAGCAGAAAGCTGATTCTCTATTATGGCCATTATAAACCGAGAATATAGTATCCAACGGTTAGAAAGTGGTTTTGTGGCCATATCCTTGAGTTCAAGAAAAATTATTTCAGAGAAGTTTAGTGGTTCTTGTTCAAGGATAGAGAACAATACCTGTTGCCATCTGGAAGACAGTTGATCCCAAGAGGAAGTCTTCGGAGCCAGGCAAACATTTACCATATGAAATAATAATCGTTCAGCATCTGGAAAATGTTTCTTTAGGATTGTTGAAGCACTAAGATCACCCTGATATCCATGTTGTCCAAAGGAAAGATCAAGTTGGCGCTTAGGATATCCAACAGGGTAGGCAGCATCATCTAACAGTAATATTTGGCGGATGGTAGCAGTAGAGATGACCACCTTATGCGAGTTGATAGATGAAAGGATAGATTCTCCATTAACGGTCGCATTCATCCAGAACTGACGTAGCGAATCGGCATAAATGATTGGATTTAAAAGAAAGCCGTTTTTAGTGGGGATTGGACCATTAGATCTATAGCATTTTCAATTTGGTCCAGAAGGGCGATTTTGTAAGGTACGCGACACAGTTGTGTCGAGGTTTGAGTTGCATGGTCGTCATTAATGAAGGTGAAAGGTTTTCAGAGCTTTTGAAAAGTTAGGTCGTGAAAGAATGAAAAACTCTGAAAGAGGGATCAGGTATATATAGGGTACGGGTTATGAAACGACTGAAGGTTTTGGTGTTAGTCATCAGTATTTGAAGCTACTGATGACGTGGTATTAACTTTCAGACATTTGAAACGACTGATGGTATTGGTGTGTCAGCAGTTATAAAACAACTGAAGACATGGTGTTTACTATCAGACGTTGAAACAACTGAAGTCTCTGATTTAGGCATCAGTAGTTTTAAAACTACTGAAGACAAGTTGGACTTCAGATGTTGAAACAACTGAGGACTTGGTATTAGTCATCAGTAGTTGTGAAACTACTGAAGACCGTGGTTTTGCCATCAGTTGTTGTAAACAACTGAAGACTTGGTGTTAGTCATCAGTAGTTGTGAAACTACTGAAGACATGGTATTGCTTCAGTTGTTTATAAAGAACCAGCAGTTTGTGAACTACTGAAGAGAGAGTACTCATCAGTAGTTGTCGTCAACTCATAGCCTTTCAGCTGTTTCATACTGTCCTCAACACTTACTCATCAGCTTTTAGCTGTTTTCAGTTGTTTCATAGGACATCAGAACTTATCTGTTTCTACTGATTTTCAGTAGTTGTAACTACATCAGTAGTGTAGAACAGAAAGTCCAGTACTTAAAGCATTTAGCCTTCAGTAGTTATAAAAGCTACTGAGGGTAAAATAACTCATTAGTACTTATATGTGACATGGTTACCAATGATCATCAGTAATTACTGAGATCATCAGTAGTTGTCACTTATTCTAGCTGCAGCATACCAAGCCTCAACACCAGGTTCTGGAAAGTTGAACTATCCAAAGGCTTAGTAAAAATGTCTGCAAGCTCATCAGCACTAGGCACAAACATAGGATTAATTAGACCCTTTTCAAAACAATCTCTTATAAAATGATGTCTAATTTCTATATGTTTGGTCCTAGAGTGCTGGACAGGATTTTTGACAATGCAAAGAGCTGAAGCACTATCCATTAATAATGGAGTCTTAGTCTCTGTAATGCCATAATCCAAAAGTTGATTCTGAAGCCAGAGTATTTGGGATGTACAACTTGCAGCAGCAATGTACTCGGCTTCAGCAGTGGATGTAGCAACAGATGTTTGTTTCTTACTCTGCCAAGAAATCAAACAGTTGCCTAGGAATTGGCAACACCAGAAGTTGATTTCCTGGTCAACTTACATCCTGCATAGTCACTATCAGAGAAAGCAACTAATTTGCAAGAATGTCCAGTGGAATACCATAAGCCTAGAGATTGTGTGCCTTGCAGATATCTAAAGATCCTCTTGACTGCAATCAGATGAGACTCCTTAGGTGCAGCCTGAAATCTAGCACAAACACATGTAGCAAACATAATATCTGGTCTAGAAGCTGTTAAATACATCAAGGAACCAATCATACATCTGTAAGGGGTTTCATCAACACCTTTACCTTTCTGATCAACATCCAATTGTGTGGTGTTGCACATGGGAGTAGAACAGGATTTACAGTTTTGTAAATCAAACTTATTCAAAATCTTTTGTGTATTTAGACTGATGAATGAAAATTCCATCAGCTTTTTGTTTGATTTGCAAACCTAGAAAGAACTGTAATTCTCCCATTGCACTCATTTCAAACTTATGTTGCATTAAGGTTTGGAAATCCTCACACAATTGGGGATCAGAGGATGCAAATATAATATCATCAACATAAATTTGAACAAGTAGCTTATGCTGATCCACCTTCTTAATAAATAAAGTTTTATCTATGGAGCCTCTAGTGAAATTATTCTGTAGAAGAAAGTTTGATAAGGTCTCATACCAAGCTCTAGGTGCTTGTTTCAACCCATAAAGAGCTTTATCAAGCTTATATACCCATTCTGGGTGCTTATTATCTCAAAGCCTGGTGGTTGACACACATAAACTTCTTCTTTATTGTACCATATAGAAAAGCACTTTTGACATCCATTTGGAAAACTTAAGATTGTGGAGTGCAGCATAGGCTAAAAACAATCTAATTGCCTCCAGTCTGGCTACAGGGGCAAAGGTTTCATCATAATCAATGCCTTCTTCTTGTGCAACCCCTGCACAACCAGTCTGGCCTTGTTCTTAACAATTAGCCCATTTTCATCAGTTTTATCCTAAACACCCATTTAGTGCCTATTGCACACTTACCTGGGGTAGAGGAACAAGCTCCCACACTTGCTGTTTCTTGAACTGAAGAAGCTCAAGCTGCATGGCTTCAACCATCCATTGTCCCTCAAAGCAACATGATATTCTTCGGCTCTAGCTGACTGATGAAGAGAGCATAGAAGCAGAAATTGGACAACTGGCTTCTGGTTGAGACACCAGCATTGATATCACCAAGGATTTGAGATATTGGGTGATTTTTCAGCTCTTGGTAAACAATCAAATCTGTGCAAGTGTTTGTAGGGTCTTCAGCAGCAGCAGATGTTGATGCAGATTCTTGAAACCATGAAGATGGTGGCAACTCAAATGAAGTTGAGGATGCAGAAATCTCATCAGCATTTGTTGTGGATGGTGCGGCTGGAGCTACAGGAGCATCAGGTTTAGAGGACTCAGGCAGTTGATCACTAAACCTGAAGAGGTGATTACTACTATCATCATCATCTTCAGTAGTAACACCAGGTGGTGAACTGTTGACAGGAGCAACAGCAGGAGATTGATAAGGAACATATTGCAGTATGTCCAAATCAAAGAGCTCCACAGGGCTTTGTGGAATCTTGTCCTTTGGAGATTCATTGAACTTGACATAAAGTCTCTTCAACCATCTTTGTTCTGCAATTGAAGACTCTGTATGCCTTGCAAGTTGATGAATAACCAACAAAGTACCCTGCATCCACCTTAGGATCAAATTTCTGGAGCTGATCCTTTGTGTTTGAATGAAACAGGGACACCCAAATGCTCTAAAAAATGAAATGAGAGGGGCCAAATGATGTAGAACTTCATATGGAGTCTTCATCAACCTCTGATTTATTAGCACTCTATTCTGCACATAGCATGCTGTGTTGACAGCTTCAGCCCAAAAAGTCAATGGCAGTCCAGAATCAGCCAATAGACCTTGCAGCTTCAATGAGGGTCCTGTTCTTTCTCTCCACGACTCCATTCTGTTCAGGAGTTCTTGGAATACTAAACTGTCTCTTATTCCCTTGGAAAGGTAGAATTCATCAAGTGTATTGTTCCTGAATTCTGTTCCATTATCACTTCTAATACACTTGACTGAGAGGGAATACTGCTTCTCAGCATACAACACAAAGTTTATGATCTTCTGTGCAGCTTCATCCTTTGAATGTAGAAAGAAAGTCCATACAAATCTGGAGTAATCATCCACAATTACCAGACAGTATTTTTTCTGTGCCATGCTCATCACTCTCACAGGACCAAAGAGATCCATGTGAAGAAGTTGTAAGCAGGCAGTGGACTTTGGTTCTTCAATAGGTGGAAATGAAACCTTGTGCTGTTTTCCTTTCAAACAAGCAGTGCAGTTGTTTTCACACTTGAACTCCTTCATAGGCATTCCCCTTACTAAACTATGGTGTATCAGCTGATTCATGTTCTTGAAATTAACATGTCCCAGCCTTCTATGCCATAGATTAGATTCTTGAGGAGAGGCCTTGGAAAATAGGCAAGGATGGCCTTTGAGATCAATTTTCTTGGAAAGATCTAAGGCATACACTCTTCCTGTCCTGTTGGCCTTCAGGAGAGTGTGAGCATCCAATACCTTGTCAATCAAACTCAGAACTTTGGATGACAGAATCCTGCAGTTCTGGCTTGTGAAAAGGGCAACATGGCCTTTGTCACACAATTGACTGACACTCAAAAGATTATACTTGAGATTTTCCACATGGTTGACATCATCAAACTTTATTTCCCCATTGGAAACAAAGCCCTTCCTGATGATGTAACCTCTTGCATCATTGCCAAAGGAAACAAATCCCTTCCTTCCTGGAGAGTAGTCATTAAGAAGTGAGTTGTTCCCAGTCATATGCATAGATCCCCCACTGTCTACATACCAGATGCTACTTTGGCATGTTGAAGAAACCTGCATAAATAAACAATCAGTTAGTTTTGGAGACCCAAACCTTTTGGTTTTGGGCCTGGTCTCATCAACAGATGGTAAACTAACAGGTTTATTGGACACAATAGCTTGAGGTGAAGGAGATGGTGTAGAAGAGGAATCCTTCGGCTTGGATCTCTTTTTCTGGGGTTTCAACACAGGGCCATCAAGTTGGTTAACTCTTCCCAACAGATGTTGAACCATCATTACCAGCTGTGTCTGATTCTGGGAGAGAGCTTTCAGCTCTTCAGACACATTGGTATTGGTGTTTGATGATGAGTTCTTGTGTTGCACCATCTTCTTTTGAGCAACCTCAGCTATTGCCTGTTGCACTCCTTTTTTAGATTTCTTTTTGGACATAGGAGTAACAGGATTTTATGCTGCTGGTACAAACTTGGACTCAAACTCAGTTTTCATTTTAGCCAAATTTTCTTTAATTTTCTCTTTTTGTTTGAGTTTGGATCCCTTTTTGTACCAACAGTCATCAGTGAGATGATTGAATAGCCCACATATTTCACATGGTTTCTTCTTCATCTTCTGTTGATCATCAACTAAAGAAGATGAAACTACTGAAGACTTGCTCTTCAGCAGTTTAGAAGCACTTTTTGCCTTCTTGTCAACTTCCTTAGTAAGCTTCAAATCCTTCCTACTGACAGTTTTCTTCTCTTCAGTGCTGTCAGTCATTAGGATTTGAACTCCAGATGTTATCCCCTGCTCTCCAGTACCCTCAGTACTTCTAGGGATAACACTTGGGTTGATCAACTCATTGATCATGTGAGTGTCAGCAGTTGAACCATCAATATCAGCTGTTAGGTTCACAGAGGGATTACTACTGACTTCAACTACTGATGGTGCTTTATCAAGTAGTGAATCACATGATGAGGTGGATTGGTCATTACTTTCTCCATCAGAATCCGCTCCTGCTCTTGAAGCAAAAACTGTAGGAGGAGCAGTGTGATTATAACCAATTCCAAACTTCACATTGGAAGTTGTTTGCTTACTAAGAAGCATTTCAAAGCCCTTGCAAGATTGTACCCATCGATCACACTCTACCTGGGTGACAGCAAGAGTATCTTTGAGGTCTTTGTACTTCTCTAAGAGTACATCCTCCCTAGCCTTATCATCAGAAATTTGGCATTTTAATTTGTAAATCTCATCAGTTTTCTCTTTTAGCACAGTCTCAAACTCAGCTTTATTTTTGGAAATTGTTTGTTCTAGCTCTACATTTTTATTGATTAAAGCCACATTTGCTTCTCTAATAGAGGCAAATGCTGCTATGCAAGTTTCAGAACATAATTTGGCCTTAGCCTCAGAGGATACCTGTGATACCTGTGTTGAAGAGGTATTTGAGGATGATCCATCGAGGATTCCAAAGCCATGAGAGCTAGATTTCCAAAAGGATGCTCACCACCATGTTGACCAGCACCTGAGAACAGTTGTTCATTACCAGACACACATCATCTGGTAAACTGCTCCAGTCAACAACTCCTGGTGTGAAGAAGCTGTGTTGTTGAAGTTGATTAGGTTGATGAGATTGGGATGGTTGAGGCTCAGGGAGTGCATGTGTTGCTGAGCAGTGGGTGCTTGAACCTGGCCTGGTTGTGGCATGTAATAGCAGGGGTATGGATATGGCTTTGCCCCTGTGGAACAAAATATGCAGGAGATTGTGGTTGATGATGATAACCAGAATTGACAGGTTGTTGCCCTCTGTTTTGTTGACTATTGCCAGGGAAAGTCACAAAGGGTGCAGGAAAGTTAGATCCAGATGATCTACATTCTCTTGCAAAGTGCCCAAGCCTGTGGCATTTATGGCACTTCAACTTACTCTTGTCAAAACCAACTTTGGTTTTGCCAGAGAGTCCTGGGAATTTCTTCCAGTTCTTTTGTAGAACTTCTGAGATCTGATATTTATCAAGGACATTTGGCTCAAAATATCCATCTCTTCTAAGTCATCATCAGCAATCCCCTTGAGATCATCCATGATGAAACATAGATTGTCACTATTACAACCAGCAGAATAACTATCAACACTCACAAAGGCAGGCTCAGAAGTGTTTGTAGAGAAATCAATATGCTCATCATACTGGCTTTCAGATGACGCATATTGACTCTTGATGTCCAATCAGGGCAGTGTTCCCTTGGACAAAATCCTCAGTGAGCTTGCCAGATGAAACCAATTTCCTTTTCTGCTCTATCTCTCTCGAATGTAAGCAGTTTCCCATGAAGTTGGGTGAGAGATAGGCGATCAACATCAGCATTTGAGCGTAGAACAATGGTATATGTGTTCCATCTCTCAGGCAGTGATCTTAAAAATCTATGGTTCATCTGACTCCTGGTATATTCATGTTTAACCATTTTCAATTCAGAGATTAAACATGAAAACCGCTCAAATTGTTGAGTCAGAGTCTCACCCTTTCTATGAGAGAAAGTCTCATATTGTTGGGCGAGGATTTCCTGTTGTTTGCTAAAACCTCATCAGTACCACCAAATTGTTCTTTGATGGCATTCCAGAGGTCATGAGCAGACTCACAATGCAGAAGCCCAGAGTAAATCTCATTAGGAATAGCCATAGCCAAAATTCCATGGGCTTTTGCATCGATTTCAAACAACTTCTTGTCCTCATCGGAGTATTGCTCCTTCTTCTTTGGAACCAACTGGTTTGTTTCCGGATCATTCACCATTGGCTTATGTGGTCCATGTACCACAGATGTCCACAACCTAGCTATTGACAGACAGGTGATGGAGCAATCTTCTCTGCCAAATGTTATACTCATTCCTCACCAAGATCGGAGGCTTGGTAGAGGATCCAGTATTGAAAGGATCATTAGAAGAAGTAGTCATTGTGGAAAATCAGACAGATTCAAGTAAAAACACAATAAATTTAGCTCAAAACCACACAGAACCTCAAATAAAACGGCCAGAAGCGATACACTCTCAATCTATATAGATCCTTGCGAATTTTGCTAATTCGATTAAACTTAGAGCGATTGAACAGTTTCAATGATCAATTGTTAGATCGATCAATGATTAACCTGCTCTGATACCATTTGTTAGGATCTCAGCCCTTGGTTTAATCGATTGAACAAATATAGCAGCGGAATAGCTCAGAATTAGACAAATTCAAACAAGAACAATTGATATAAAACGATAAAAGATTTTGTTATAAAGAGAGAAATATCCGACAAAGGAATTGCATTAAGATTGTCGGCCTCAAAGGCACGATTACATGTGAGTCATCTTCCTTATAAAGGAAGAATGACGTAGACTGATGTCACCTGAAAGTGACATGTAACCGTTTTTATAACTACTGATGTTTAACAACTACTGAAGATGTCAACAACTGACATCTTCTTACAAATGTTCCTAAGTGTTAAACATCTCATTTACAACTACTGAAAAACATAAAACTACTGAAAATACCAACTGAAGAACAACCTCTTCAGTTGTTTACAAGTACTGAAAAGAAAATAAACAAACTACTGAAAGGAAAAGAAAACTACTGAAGAAGAAAAATCATCACAACAACTGAAGAAGCCCTCTTCAGCTGTTGTCATCAGCTGTTAACCTCAGCTGATGTCTTCAGTACTTGAACATCAGACTTTGTCTTTCAGCTGTTGATCTTCAGTCTTTGTCTTCAGTACTTGTTGAAGTCTTCAGACTTTAGATCTTCAGCTGTTGTCTCAGTCTTTGTCTTCAGTACTTCAGACGTACTTCAGCAGTTGTATTCTTCA
Organism: Flaveria trinervia; assembly: GCA_025506515.1. NCBI lineage: Eukaryota > Viridiplantae > Streptophyta > Magnoliopsida > Asterales > Asteraceae > Flaveria > Flaveria trinervia. The sequence continues at coordinate 101,627,868 of CM046452.1, forward strand.
GACTTTGTAGAACAGCTGATCAGGTCTTCTTCAGCTGTTGTGATGTCTTGTGGGACTTAGAGGTTTCTCTGATCAGGCTCATTGGTTCTTTTGGTCCAACAGTTTCAAAATTAGCATTATAACCCCCTAGACTTTTAAATCAAAGTTTTATACATGTTTAATTTTTAATAATTCTTACAAATTAGTAATAACAATATTATTATTATTATTATTATTATATTATTATTATTATTATTATTATATTATTATTATTATTATTATATTATTATTATTATTATTATTATTATTATTATATAATAATTATCATTATACCTTTACAAATTAAAGGATTAAAAGACCAATTAAAGTAATATGCCTAATCAACCCATAAGTTTCATGAATGACACAATTAGTCCATACAAGAATTTAACAAAGCTAACTTTAAATTAACCCAAAATTACAAGATATTACATCGCAGCGTGTGGTGAATGTTGTTCATTCTCCTATATGTTAATAGAAGAACGAAAGGAATAGTAATTTTGCAAATCAGGTCCGTCCGTTTGATCTACGGTGGGAAATGCATGTTTTCTACTACGTGCTTATCTAAGGTGGGAGAAGTTTGGGTGTTCTTCGCTACGTGTTGCAATGCTTCTTTCCCAATGCCTACGTGTCTGCTCCTTGGAAAGAAAAGAAAAAGGTAAAGATAGAAAGGAGCATTAAAAGCAGTAATAAGGAGGAGGGAACCGCCTCTTTATATCTCTCTTTTGTAATAGAGAGAGCGAGTGCCTGGCTGCGATGGAGTCTTTGCGGTGGTTTCGCCGTCGTTTATGGTCATCGTACAGTGGTGGCTCGCGCCAAGGGCCTTACAGTCGTAATACTTTACCGGGTGTTGTTGCGGTGGCCCTAATCGCCACTCTGCCTCCCCTTTGTGGTTGAGGTGGGCCGTCGTCGTTGGCTATGCTGACATCCCTTCAGGCTCTCTGTCTCTCTGACGCCCTGCACGTGGCGATGGTAGTAGTTCAACCACTTTTGTGCCTTTCAACCTCTTTAGAGTTTTCGAGGTGGTTGCATGTGGCGATTGTGGTGGTCTAACCACCATTGCTGCCTCCCGCATCTCTGTCTCTCTTATACCCTTTTAGGGTTTTCAAATCTATGACGTTTTTATCTTGATCAGATGTACACCTTATGTCCAATGTCGATGATGATGGAGCTTTGTTCATCTGAGGCGTTTTGTGTTATGTCTTAATAAGATGTTTGTTGTATTTTTGTGGGTCTTTTTTTGCTGTGATGATTTTCCCTAAATGATCTTGATTGCTTTGGCTTGGCAGCCATTTTTGGCTTGCAGCCGCTACCAAGAATCTGTTCTGAGCCAATATCTGACTTTTAACATGTGGATTATCTTTTGCTTTGCTTCATGTTTGTATGTTGGTGATGCGACGTTGTTGTGAAACTATTGTTAGCTTTTGGTGTTTCGTAGAACTAACTATATTTTGAAAGAAAAACTGAAAAATGCTTCGGAGATGGTTGTTCTTCGGTGAAGACACCAGTCAACTGGTAACAAGCTTTTGTTGGGTTAATCGGGTTTCGTTCTTGGGTCACAGTTCAAAAGTTTAACGGGTCAACGGGTCAACGGGTCAATAGAAGACCAATTAAAGATAGACTCGGAGCACTTAAATTGAACATATATAATCACATATTATTTTAGGTGTGTGAAAGACTTGGTAAAGGTTTGACCGAATAAAGTGGAAGGAGACGTGGGTTATTAAACAATGCAGTATACATGGAGATCATGTTGCGTGTGGGATTTTTATTGTTTTGTTTTCCTTTTATAAGCATGTTAAAGGTTTCATTAATAATCTCTTCTGTTGTCATATTTTTTAGTTTGAGAGTAATACAACAAAACTTTTCCGTAGTGTGTGTTTGTGTTTATAAGCCGAGCCTGAACCAACGCCTTTGGCCATGATTGTATTTGAAAACATTTCTTCGTTTCTATGTTGTGGCAACTCACTATGGTTTGCAGTTGCAACTGGAATTCGGTTCTGAACCAACTGTTTAGTTTGTGATGCATATACGGTTATTACGAATTATCTGATCCATGGTTGATGGCTTGTTTATCACACGCGCAACGCACGTGCGGGAATTTAACTAGTTTTTATTTAATAATAAAATCTTGAGTTGCCACCAACGTATGCAATGTATCAGTTTTCGTATTAATTTCTCAATTGTGTCATTTAATTCTTGATAGTCGTATTCTATAATTTGTTTATAAAAGAGAGCTTAACATAAGGTGGATATATAGTGATGATTTAGAGAAAATATGCTTCGTTTCCGGGCTTGGGAATAAAAATGAGAGCAAGGATCTCCAATTAAATAAACATGGATAGTAAGGTGCGTAATTATTTTGGGAAGGAGCAAGTAAATTATATATACATCTATTTGTAATAATCCCTTCGCATGTTATATTAAAGAAGTCTTTATCTTGTAAATATCATAAATTTAGAGAATAATTTTTTTAAAAACGCACGTAAGGTAGAAGGCAAAGTTCATTTCTTTTGTGCATGGTTATCCCAGGTAAAACATCCAAGTCTATATCTTCTTTGCTTATACCATCCGGCAAACCCCAATCAAACAAGTAAAGAAGATTAGCAAGTAAAAGCTCCACCATGACAACTCCCAATGACATCCCCGGACATATTCTCCGACCAGCGCCAAAAGGAATCAACTCGAAATCATTACCCTTGAAGTCAATATCACTTTCTAAAAACCGCTCGGGGAGAAAGTCCTCTGGGCTCTCCCAAAATTCACGATCTCTTCCGATAGCGAATGCATTCACATGAACTATGGTATTTTGCTTGATTTTGTAGCCATGTAAAACAGTATCTTTCATTGTTTCACGAGGCACTAGAAGAGGAGATGGAGGATATAGCCTCATGGTCTCTTTTATCACTGCCTTTAGATAGGTGACTTTGTGAAGGTCATCTTCATCTACCTTACCTTTGTTTCCAATCACATTTCTTATTTCCTCCTGTGCTTTCTTCATTACTTTAGGGTTCTTTATTAACGATGTCATCGACCAAACCACAGTTGCTGCACTAGTATCTGTACCGGCTGCGAGTATATTCTAAATGTGAAATATGGAAATAGTTAGACATTGGAGCATAAAAAGCAATAAAAAAAGTTAAGGATTACCTTCTACTTTAGCAAAGTTCCAATCAATGTATATCGATCATAAGGAAGTTAAAAGATTATTGTAACTCTATAAGTGTGATCCTATAATGAGAAAATGGTGAAATTTGCTCGATCATGTCTCGCACTAAGGTAGATGTATGCCAAGAAAAACAATAAAAATAAGTGTCGGCGGAAAAATAGTTGTCACTATAATTTAAAAAGGTAAAAAAAAAATTGTAAAAAGGTAAAAAAAGCTGTCATCGATAAGGTAAAACAGTCTAAGTTTGATCTTTTAGGACTTGTTTGCAATCAATAGCTAAAAACTAAACTCGCCTAAACTAAATAATCCAAGCCTAATTTACATTGGAGTATATGATTTATGGCTTACATCATGTAATGTTTAATCACCATGTGATCTTAGACTTTAATTAGCATAATTTTCATATCGAAACTAGTTAGTGACTTTGTCAACGGATTTCTGATGGTTTAGTTAGTGAATATTGTTAGTTTTGTAGGGTACAAATCTTATAATAAATTGATATACATGCATATATTTAAAATTCAATCAAATATATATCAAGGATAAAGAGTTTCTTTCATAAAAACTGTAGAATTCAATAAAAATAATTATATTATGATTAGCATTTATCAAACTATATAAACAAATACAAAAATACATCTTTTAGAAAATACATAATGTCAAGTTAAAGAATAGAGATAGCAAATATAGATTACCATGAGCATGGCTTTTATGTGCTTATGAGTGATGCCCAAGAGATTATCTTCCATAAGTCGTAATAAAACGTCAATAACATCCTCAGCTTCCTCATGAGACTTCTTGTTTCGACGATCGATGTGTTCATCAATGAGTTGTTGGTAAAACAAATCAAAATCTTGAAAGCATTTCTCTAGCCGATCCATCTTGCCCATGAACCTATCAACCAAACGAACAAAAGGCACACCGGGCCAAATATCCGCAACATAGAAATCAACTATAGTCCCTTGAAGCTCAAGAAGTAGTCGAAGAACCTTGGTTCTTTCATGTCCATCTTGGTACCTCTTGCCAAAGCCCAATCTCATCATGATAGTACTCGTTAAACTCTTCGCGAGTTCACTCAAGTTTACACGCTTAGATGAAAGTGCTAGAGCGTGTATAGTGTTCATAGCACGCGACACCTCATCTTCACGAATATGCCTAGAGGATTGTATCCTCTTAGTGCTTATGAGATGAGTTACAAAAACCTTTCTCATTTCTCTCCACTTGTCATTGTAGGGGGCAAATGCTACATCTAGCCCATTGTAAGATAACCTTTGGTTGCCAATCAATAATGGTCTACTGCAAAAGATAATATCTTGAGTCTTCAAGACTTCTTTTGCTAGACTCGCGGACGAGACAACGATGTTTGGGATGAAACCAAAGCGAAGTGATATGATCGGGCCGTAGGTTTTTGAGAGTTGCCATAGGGTAGTATGGAGGGTCGATTGATCGATTTGGTGCAAGTTTCCGATGAAGGGTAGTCCACGAGGACCCGGTGGATCGATTGATCTTGATTTGTTTTTGATGATTTTGGAAAGAAGGTAGAGGAGAGATATGAGGGGGATAGAGGAAAGAAGAAGAAGATTAAGTAGTTCCATAATATGGGATGTTATGAACTTGCACTAGTTGTTATTGTTATATGGCTTAAATAGATCAAAGATAATAATGTCTTGGAATGAATATTAGCCATACAATTAAACTAAAGCCGTATGGTATTTTGTTTCCTATTGTTGTTTTCTATAGTGACAATGATGTTTCTTGAGGTTCCCTTTGAGTTTTTTGAGAATTTAACTGAATTTGTTGATCATAACATATAATTCAATTTAGATAATGTCTGAAAGTATAATTTTTTCTATTATTATTTGAGAATTGAAGGATATTTGATTGAGTGAAAAAAAATGTTTTTTTTGTCTATCTTATTTTCTTCATTTTTTCTTATCAACAACTCAATCAAAATGCAATTATTTTAACGAAAATATGTCTATCATGTTTAATATTTTTAGTTTGATATGTCTTAGCTTTGTCTTTTATCCGGTAGTCTTTTCTTTGTTAAATTGCCCGAAACCTGTGCTTTTTTTAATTCAATTGGGGGTGTTATGCCAGCCATACCTCTATTCTTTTTTCTTTCAAGTTTTCGATAAGATCAAGATCAAATAAGTCTGACAGTATGAACCTTAAACTGAACAAAATCTCGGATAGCCACGATTACTTTAAAACAAAAAGAGAGTGGTGATGAAGAACACGTAGTCAACGTAATCCAAAATATTAAATTAGACTTTGGCATACAATCGTAACTAAGAAGAAGAAGAAGAAGAAGAACTCATCTCTGTCAGCATCAAGCCCCGTTAACAACACCATGGTTGGCTGGTTCATCAAATGGATACCTTTTGTCGGCTCCCCACCAACGTAGATGTATAATCCATGGTGATCAATATACCGCTTTAGTTATTATTGTTTAAAGATTATTTTTATGGATTATATGAGCGTTACACCTCTTTATAATCAATTGAACTGAAGGTGAGTAGATTAAGATTTGTGAGTTGAATTCAAGCTATTTTCACTTTTGGTACTACTTCGCTATCGGTCACCCAGGAGCATTTAGCCTTGCAAGGTGGTCCTTGCTGATTCACACGAGATTCCACGTGCCCCATGCTACTCGGGTCAGAGCGTAAGCTAGTGATGCTTTCGGCTACTAAACTTTCGCCATCTAGGGTGCAGCATTCTACTGCTTCGCCTAGCAGCACGACGCTTGTATTGCTCTCCCACAACCCCGTTTTCACGGTTTAGGCTGCTCCCAGTTCGCTCGCCGCTACTACGGGAATCGCTTTTGCTTTCTTTTCCTCTAGCTACTAAGATGTTTCAGTTCGCCAGGTTGTCTCTTGCCTACCCATGGATTCAGCACCAGTTTGAAAGGTTAACCTATTTGGGAATCTCCGTTTTCAACTCCCCGAAGCATTCCGTCGCTTACTACGCCCTTCCTTGTCTCTGGGTGCCTAGGTATCCACCGTAATAGAGTTTTAATATAAAATGAGGGTATAATTCTTAAGCAAGATGGTTGGAATAAAATTTTTTCATAAGTTACATCAACAAATATGAAGCATGTGACGATACTCAATAAAACAAGAGCTACATGCCAAACTTTTGATGATTGACCCAAGTTTCGTGATTAAATTGATTCACAACTTTATCTTTTTTTAGTTAAAGTGAAACTCAATAAGATGTTGTGTCTTTTCGTAGAGTTAGTGCTTATCAATTAGTTCATGGTACTTTTCATTAGAAATAAATTAAGCTACGATTCTCTCATAGAGATCAAAAGAAAGTTGATTTTTTTATCTTTGGCTTTTAACGGTGATAAATCATGAAATCACACGGGAGCGGGCCTAGGTGTTACCTTTGAGGCTCATCCGCACCAAATTTATCATTATTTTTATTTCTATACGACTAATCCCAACTGACCTTAGAAAATTTGAACGACACCCTTGAGGATTTACATTGAGTAGTATTGAATTTTCACACCGACAACAACAAAAACTAATTTAAGAATACATTTTTAATAGATACATATTTTGAAATTTCTTATAAACCTAATAACTATTTATACATAAATCTGAGTCCAAACAGTTTGATAGACGTTGCTCAAACAAGCCATCAATTGCCTTATTTACATCGGAATCCTTGATGTCAGAGCACTATCGTGACATCACCCACCTCTTTATCCATAGTTACACGTCCATCTTTTAAATCTGATTATAATGAATTCAAATTCTCAATTTAGGTATTTGTTAGACTTTTTTATTGAAATCTTATTTAATTATTTGATTATCTTGATATTTTTAATGTTTTAACCTACTTTAGAATACTTATCTTGTTGATATAGTCAAGTTGATGGTAAGAACTTAAGCGAAGATTGTATTAGTTGTATTAAAAACACTTGTTTAAAATAATTCATAAAAAAATTAAAACACGTAAAGATCAGTTATAGGGATGTGTGTTTCTATCGTACATTTCTAATAACGATTAATGTGTTTTTTTTATTCTATATATATTAGTTTAGTGAACCCGTGTATTACACGAGTTATATAAATAAAATATTAAATAAAATAAATTTTAATAATTATGGTAAATAATATAAGTAATAAAACATGTAAACTTTTTAAAATTTTGTTTTTACCTTTTTTTGTTTTTCCCTAAAAATAAATTAAACATTTTGTTTCAAAACAAAACATGTTTAAAAAATGTAATTTTTAAAATATTGTATTTAAAAAAAAGTATGATGTTTTAGGAAAAAAAAGTTAATAAAAATTTGTTTCTCTAGAAATAAGCATTTAAAAGATATCTATTTCTTAATTTTTTTAAAAATAATTTCTAATCTAAAAAAATTAAATAATATAATCAATAATTAATGAAGTTATTTAGTAAGAGATAAAAATAATTTTTTTATTAAAAATGAATATGATGTTGTCATATGCACAATTACTCTTTTATTACAAGAGGTGTATATGAAATATAATCTGGTATTAACTTGTTGCTATGCGAACGGCCCAATTGAAACTTTTATTATTGAACCACCCAAATCGGAAAAAAATTGATATATAATGATAGACAATGGACTTTTGAAATTCCAACCCTCAAAAAAGTTTGGTTCATCATTAAAACCACACACATCGTCGCTGCTAATTGTTATTGTTTAGCGGTTATTTATTATGAATTATATGACCACTACACCTCTTTATTTTTTTTTATTTTTTTTATTTTTCTAACGGCCAACGAATAATATTTTAATCTCGATCACCCGGGTAAACCCATTGGCGAAATGTCATCTACGTTCGCGAACACAGACAACGCCGGTGACCAGGCTCTCCCATTATTTCAAAGGAAACCCACCACCTAAAGGTCCACTGTGGTAAAACCATTAGCCCACTAGAAGCATATTGTATCTAGTAAGACTCCAACCCATACCCTCCACTTTAGAAAGTCATAAAGTATTTCCCCCTAAATCAATTGATTTAGGACTTATTTACACTACACCTCTTTATAATCAATAAAAATGGAATGCCTGTAAATTAAGGTTTGAGAGTTGAGTTCAGTTGATTTTTAAGTTTAGTATAAGAAGACGGTCTAATAATGAATCGTGGTTTTCATAATTGTTTTTATAGGTTGCCACATATATTATGCATGTAACGAACATCGATAAAACAATAGAGCTACATGCCAAACTTTTGATGGTTGATGAAGTTTGGTGCAAATTGATTCAAAATTTTTAACTAAAAAATTCCATATCATACCATATCGAACTCTACCAAACATAAAATTTCATATCATACGCAATTATATCATACCATTATATTTTATGTATCAAAATTAATTTATGTATTACATGAATTAAATGAAAATTACAAAACTAATAGTTACTAATTAATATTTAAAAGTTATATAATATTATTTGATATAATATATGATTAAAATTAAATATAATTAACTATTTTAGGTAAAAAACAATAACAATATTTTTCCAAACTTTCATCTTTAAAAAACATTCGCTTTAATTTTTTAACACTAATTTTTTTTAATTAGTATTTTAAACAATTTCATATTTAAAAACTCTTCGTATTAAAAGTACTCCATGTTTCATAAAATTTGGTTTTCAAAAAAAGTTATGTTTTAATAGAAAAAAAAATCCTTTTTTAACTTGTCAAAATATTTATTTATAATATGAAAAATATATAAATAATCATTACCATTTAATGTATCACTAAATAGTTAACTTTCATTATAGTAACACCATATGTTCAAATACTAGGTGGAGCGTAAGTGGACAACGTAAAAATATATCATGCGACTTTTAGATATTTTACTTTATTAGTACAAAAGATGTTTCTAACTTATATAATATCATCTCATATCATACAAGATTAATCCAATACATTTCATATGATACCATACCTTATCATAACATTTCCTTTTATACCTCTCCATGGCACATATACCATTCCATACTTAAGTATGTCGTAACATACCATACGATATCCTATTATAACGTATCATAAAAATAACATAACATAACATCGATGCCAAACCATACATTTCCATTCCATTACCATCCCATACTTTTACATTTTATATTTTATCATATCATACCATACCATACTTTTTCATACTATACCATACTCTACCACACCATCACACACACCATAGCACACCACATCATATAATATTGTTTCATAACATACCATACCACACCACGCCACCAATTTAAATCAAATACTCTTGCTCTGGATATGATAGTTGATACATTTTCATAAGAAAAACAAGGTATTTGTCAAACTAATATGTGACATCCTGTATAAATCCTAAATAAATCGTTGACAGAAGAAATTTCTGGTTAATAAGAAATGTCTGGTTTCAAATATCACCAACGCGTTTTGTGCGTATTGGTTGTGGATGAGAGCAGAACTCAACGGTTAAGCGTGCTCAGATGATAGCAATCCAGAGATGGGTGACCTCTTTGAGAAGTTTATATTGTGGACAACCAAAAGCAAATCTATGAGCTCCTCTTGGGCAAAATGGATAATATTTGTGGTATGAAGGACAGGGTGTTACAGAATTGTATCAAAGCCACTCTCCTGTTGTTCGGGATGATGGGACAAACCTCACAGGAGATCATGAGTTCTCGGGCTCATCGAGGACGATGAGTCCAAAGGCAGTGATTGTGACACCCTACATAAATCTCACACTGGTCGTGAACATAAGAGATTTTAGGTTCATAAGGAATGTCTGGTCTTTAATATTATCAATGCGTTTTGCGCGTATTGTCTTTGAATAAAAGGGTAACTCTATAGTTAAGTGTACTCAGGTGGTAGCAATCAAAGGATGGATGACCTCCCTAAAAAGTTTTCATCAGGGCAACCAAACCAAATCCGTGAGCTACTCGTGGGTAAAACGAACAATATTGATGGTATGATAGGTGAGATGTTACATAATAATCTCTCTCATAACAATATCTCTATATCATGGAATATACATAAAGTTTGACATCAACTTACTCTCATTAGACTTTACTGTTTAAACAAAATTTCTTAGATATGTTTGTATGTAATAGTTATTTTAACTGTTATTTACTTAAATAGTTTTATACATTTCCGATACCCATATGTTCAATGTTATAATAACATAATTCTTTTTGCATTCTAAACATAAATAGTATTTATTTGATATCAAAATACGACTTCTTTAACTTATGAGTAAAAAATAAATTATTACACTTTAATAAATGACAAAGCAGTCTTTATATAATGTAATTTCTAAAAAAAATATCTACAAATATAAACAACATATGAACCCGTAAATGGAATATATACAATGAAACAAAAATAAACCGAGTGAATTGAAACGTAAAATTTTATGATATTATATAAATTTTTTTTTCTAAACATATAAAACAACTCAAAGAGGGAATAAATCATGCACAAAATTCTCTTTTTCATGAAATTACCATACTCTAATACACAATTTTTAAAGTTAAATCCTTTAAATCACCAATCAAAAACACTAATATGATAACGGGTAACATATGCACTATAAATGAATCTCCGAATCAGTAGCTCCACTTTCCCTTTCATTTTTATGCCCCGAGCCCCGAGTACAGAAGAAGTATAAAACAACACAAGTTACAAAATCGGAATGAAATTTTAAAATAATAATGTAATTGCTTTGTTAAAAATATTTAGCAGGATTTATGTACACTATAATATATTGCAACAACTTTTAACCTCTTTAATTTGTTTCATTTAAAAACTTAAACTCAAGTATGAATGTATACAGGGCATCTTATGTGATTTAAACACATATGTTCTTTATTAGTTAAATTCAGTTCAGTTTGTCCACATAGATAATCCGATTTTAATGGTCACGTTTCAATGATTTGTTTAGATACTAGTTTTTGAATATCAATTGTGTTGTCTTTGACTTCTAAATTATTCTACTTATTTTTCTTTTGAATCACAAGTTATTTGGATACTTAGAATCGGACCAACTAGAGTTACACAATTAGGTAATATCCACTTAAAATGTTTTTAACCGAAATAATTAGATAATTAAAATTAATTCACGACACCTAAATACTAAAATATTTAATTATTGTGCAAACTGGTTTTATTTTGAAACCAGGTTGGATTCAAAACTGGTTCAAAATAAACAAAAATAAATTGAAAGTTTTAGATTAGTTAACTTGAAATCAGTTTATTGACTAGTTTTGGAAGCTTTTTTATTACTTAGGTTTGGGTTTAACTGATTTTATATTGTAACCCAATTCTAACCAATAGTTTTCGTTGGTTCTAAACCGGTTTCTAACATACTGGTTTCAAATCAACTTATGTTTTAGTTCGTCGTGGTTTTGATTAAACAACCATCTTTTTCCTTTTGTAGTGCAAACAACTTATACGGGGCCGCAACAATTTATTTATAGATTATTTTATAGGACCGTGATTATTGGTCCACAAATTAAGACATACGTTGTGTTTCCGAGTTTATTTAACGAAAAAAAAGAAGAAACACTTTCTTTTCATCTCTCTTCTTTTCTCTTTATTTATTTCTTTTCTTTTCTCTTAATTTTCTTTCATGTTGAAAGAATTGATTTTAATCTTAATTTTTTTTATTTTCTTTCTTTTCTCTTATTAAATAAACTCGGAAACACAAATTCCTAACAATCCTTTCATTTTTTTTCATTAAAAAACTTTAAAACATAACTATTTTTTCTTTTCTTTCACTTCATTTTATTTCTCTCCTTAAATAAGAGTCGGAAACACAACTTAAGAAGTTGGAACATATATTTGTAGGAACCGTTCATATAAAATAAAAAGTCAAACAATTTTATTAATGTACTCAATACAAATGAACATGAAGAAATGATTATGTATCACTTTTACAATGGTAATTTTACAGAAATAGAAGAAACAGAAATGTAAAAGCTGAGGATCGTGTTCAACACGGGGCCCTTAAAACAATTCCGAGCCTCCCAAGAGAACTCAGTTTGTTTCCCAGGGTACAACAGCCGAAGCAGTTTGTACTGCCAGGATTGATCTAGAACCCGAAGTTGTTTGTAGAAGAGAATCCAGAGAGATAGAGAACCTGTTTTGCTGCAGGTTTTGAGATGTGTGTTGGTGTGTCTTCATACTGAGGCACCCTCAGTATTTATATTGGATTCGAACCATAACTATTAATTCCTAATGTCACATTAATTTTCATTCAACACTATAATTTATTGACTAAATATTAATAACCATATTAATATTATCAATAAATTTCCAACAATATTAATGTCATTTTACCACATAATACGCCTTCAAATTTACTACAATGTGATAACCATTGCTATGCGTTTTATGTAACAGTTTTGATGTTCTAAGATTTTGCATTGAAATGAAAAACGCTATGATTTGTTTCTTATACATCTTTTGATATTTGGGTTTGTGAAGGATGTCGTGGAAGAAAATTTAATTGTAGTTTTTTTTCCCATAAATTTCACGTGACATTTTCTATCCTCCATCACAATGATGTCACCGCCTTCCACATTTGAGATTTTTACCATGTATTACTAATTGTGGGTCATGGTCAACCGACCCAATTCTGACTACAACCAAATATTTTTTTAGCTTTTAAAATTCTAATAATTTTCTTCTATCATTCTATCATTGTGGCGTATATATATATAATGATTTAAAAAAGCTAACTAAATCATCCTCATTTCTATCATATTATATATACTAGTTATTAATCTTTTACATAGCGTATGGTGAAGGGATATCACCCTAAATAAAGATCAGCCGCGGCTCACTAAGACTAAGAGCCCAGCCGCGGCCCATTCAGGCTGATATGTTTTCACGGCGACCCAAGTTCAGCCGCGACACACTAGGACTAGGGGCCCAGCCGCGGCTCTCTCGGGCTAGAGCCCCACCCTCGGCAATCCAAGTTCAGCCGCGGCTTGCTCGGACTGGAGGCCCAGCCGCGGCCCAACCTCCGTCCCGTATAGGCCGGGACCCCAAGCTACGATCCGTGACGCCAACTTGCGTAACGTACCTAAGCCGCGACTAGCTTATCACGGGAACAAGCAGGAGAGGCCCAGAGCCGCGACACTGGGTATGTACCCCCAGTCGCGGCTCAGTATCCCCAACCTCATTCGAACACCAGACTTCGTAAAATCCCATGTCAAGCACTTGTGAAAACCCTCACATAAACTTGGCAACCAAGGAACCATTTCATTGGTTGCAAAGAAATAAAAGAAGACAAAACGGATAAAACCAAAACAATGGCAGGAAGTCGGAACAACCACCATATCCCCAGGTCAACTATCAAGACAAACCTCATTAATGTTAGTCAAAACCCTTTACACCAGAAGTATGAAACTCTAAGCTAAGGAATTTTAGTTCCAGATCATTGACCACAGCCTTCCAAAAATAAAGCCATGCTATGTTCATCCCCATGTTTCAACACCATAAATACTTCTGAAATTCCATAAGAAGGGGCAGATCCATGCACCCACACATTCACACAACGTTAGTTACCAACCATTTTCTTATTAATCCTCTTGAAGCTCTTGATACAAATACTTATTCTCACGCCGGAGTGTGGTCTCGGGGAGAAATCCCTTTCTTTCTGTCCGAGGCGAGGCTCACGGTGTTGTTGTTGTCACGCAGGCATTCCAGTCAGCTGAAGCTCGCGTCAAGCCCCTGCCTAATCCACAACAGCAACCTCATTCACGCATGTTCCCGAGTCTTAATCCCTTGATTAAGATCCGTGTAGCAACATTTGGCGCCATCCGTGGGACCCAGACGTTACTCAAACAATTGTCATGGATTCAGGCCAGGGAACCCCTCACCATAAGGATACTAATGACGCCGAAAATCCACATACCACCGCTTCCCTGTTAGCAGCCACCACAGGGGATGGTAACAATTGTGGTAGCGTCATCACCCCAGAATTCGTCAACAAAAATCGAGAACAAATCCTCTCCATGCTAGAGCAAGAAGAAAGGGAGCGACGTCTCAGGGACATCCGAACATGTCTCGAATATGAAGAAACCCCAGAAGAAAGGAATCATGAAGAAGGAGAGGGCGGTCAAAGAGACAAGGTAGAGAATGCCGAAGATAGCCCAAAAGCGAAGAAACGTCAAGGTACCACCGCAATCGGAGAGAAAGCGGGAGTCGATAACGACTTTAGCAAGCCATACCGCCCATCCACGGCGAGAGCAAGATCCAAGTTCATACCAAGGATAGCAGAGTTTACTTTCCATCCAAGACTCAAAATGCCATCCAATGTAGGAAAGTACAATGGCACGGGCGATCCAGACGACCATCTTGCATTTTCGTAGGTGCTGCTAAAGTGGAACCGTGGTCGATCCCCGTGTGGTGCCACATGTTTGCTCAGACTCTGACCGTGCAGCTAGGGTCTGGTTTGACAGCCTTCCAGTTGGAGGGATCAGAAGCTTCGAGGAACTGGAGGAAGACTTCTTAAGGAATTTCAGTCAGCAAGGTTATCCGCCAAAGATCCAACAGAACTGCATAACATCAAAAGAGGCGACGGTGAGTCCATCAAAACTTTATCACAAGGTATTCGAAAGAAAGCATGCAGGTACGGGGGGCCGGGAGACGATCAGAATTTCGGCCTTCATCCACGGAGTAAGGAATGATCAGTTGGTGGAAAGATTTCACGAACATCTCCCAAAGACGGTAGACGAAATGTTGGAGAGAGCCAAAGCGTTCGTCAGAGGGAAGAAGGCCTGTGAGCAGTTGAAGGACAGGATTCCAAAGAAACTTGTGTCCCCTATGTGGGACTCGCCAAAATGGCCAGGAGGGTCAAGGTCGTGGGAGAAACCACGTTTCCAGCCGCGTTACCCACAACGAAGCCCGCCTTTTCAACCTCGTTTCACGCCCCCAATGCGGAACCCGCAAGGTCCCGATGTAACCCTTCCACCTCTGATTAAAACCCCAAGTGAAATTCTAGCCACAGAAAACATCAACTTCACCAAGCCCACACCTTTGAAGTCAGGAGTGAAAAGAGACACAAGCAAGTACTGTGAATTCCATAAAGAAAACGGGCATGCAACAGATGATTGTTTCTCGCTAAAGCGACAGATAGAATTGGCAATAAAGACAGGAAAGCTCGCACACCTGTTGAGAGAGTTGAAAAAAGCACCCCAAGCGGGGGATAAAAGGAAGGAGATATTCATGATAAGGGTCGCAGAGTGCAGCGTCAAACGTCATTCTGATCGCATGGAGCCTTGGATGGCACAAGAAATTTCGTTTCCTCCAATACATGGTGGAAGCTTTGCCAACGGCCCTCTGACAATTTCAGCCATCATCGCAGGACACCAGGTACACATATATATGTAGATAGTGGGAGTAGTTCGGAAATTATGTACGAACAATGTTTCTTGCAGCTTGACGAGGAAATCAGGAGAACTCTAGATACAGGGACACACCTCCTCGCTGGTTTCGCAGGAGAGGTAGTGCAGACCCTGGGCCAGATACAATTACCAGTTGCCATAGGAAACCACACAGGATGGCGGCAGGTCACCATGAATTTTCTGGTTGTGAGATCCCAGTCGTCTCACAATGTTTTACTTGGAAGGCCGGGTCTTTGTATGATTGGAGCAGTCATATCCACAGTCCATGCCACGATCAAATTCCCCACTCCAACCGAAGTTGTCACCATATACTCCAGTAAAGAATGCAAAGACGTGAAAGCTATCGCTCCAGGAACAACAGAGGGAGGATGAGCTGGTGTGTCCAACGCTGGAGAAGTGGGTAATTAACCCTATTTTCCCAGAACAAAAATTACCATCGGTGGGCAGCTGGGTGACGCAACTAAGGAACGACTTCGTCATCTACTACAAAACAACTTGAACACTTTCGCGTGGCAACCCACCGACATGGAGGGTGTCCCACGTAACACAGCAGAACATAGATTGAACACACGAGCGTCAAAGGACCCAGTTGCTCAGAAGCGTCGGCACATGGGCCAGGAACGAAGTCGGGTTGTGGTTGAGGAAGTCAAGAAACTACTTGAAGCAGGTATTATTCGAGAGGTACGTTACCAAACCTGGGTTGCTAATCCAGTGATGGTAAAAAAGAGCGATGGCACATAGAGGATGTGCATTGACTTTAAAGATCTCAACAACGCGTGCCCTAAGGATTGCTATCCACTCCCGGATATCGATCTGAAGGTGGATTCTCTGGCAAGCTTTCCTTTGAAGTGTTTCCTTGATGCTTACAAAGGATACCACCAGGTGCAAATGGCCCCCGAAGATGAAGACAAGACTGCCTTTTACACAGATGTTGGCATCTTTTGCTTCATGAAAATGTCGTTTGGTTTGAAGAATGCGGGGGCTACTTACCAACGATTAATGGATAAAGCTTTTTCTCAGCAGACAGGAAGGAACATCGAAATTTACGTGGACGGCGTGGTGATAAAGAGTCGCGATGAGGAGGCTTTACTTGCCGATATCGCTGAAACTTTTCAAACTTTAAAAGCGATAAACATGAAGTTAAATCCCAAGAAGTGCTCGTTTGGAGTGGAAGAAGGGAAGTTTCTAGGAGTAGTGGTGACAAAGAAAGGGTTAGAGGCCAACCCTGAGAAGGTGGCAACCGTCCTTAATATGCCATCCCCAAAATCAGTCAAAGAAGTGCAAACACTCAATGGGCGACTAGTAGCCCTGAACAGGTTCCTTTCGAAACATGCTGAGCGTGCTTTGCCTTTCATGACCACTTTGCGAAACTGCTTGAGCAAGAAGGATTTTTTATGGACGAACGAAGCAGAAGCAGCATTTCAACAGATGAAGGTATACTTAAGCAGCATGCCCAGGCTGGTAGCTCCTTTCCCTAAGGAGCGACTGGTAATGTACTTATCCGCAGGAGAAGAAGCTGTAAGGGCTGTGTTGATGACGAACAGAGAAGAAGAGCAGACCCCGATTTACTTCATCAGTCGGGCCCTCAAAGATCCAGAAACCAGGTATTCGCCCATGGAAAAACTAACTCTTGCTTTAGTGTATGCTTCTAGGAGATTGTGAAGATACTTCCAGGCCCATATGATTGAGGTCTGGACCAGCCAACCCATACAACAAATTTTGAGAAAGCCAGAGATATCAGGAAGGTTGGCGAAATGGGCAATAGAATTGGGAGTTTTCGAGATCGAGTACAAGCCAAGAGTAGCAATCAAGGGGCAAGTCATGGCTGATTTTCTAACAGAAATGCCACAGGAGAAAGGAAATAGTGATGCCAACGAAAAATCTGTGGGTCAAAACAACGGAAAATGGTGTTTGCATACCGATGGAGCGTCAAATGATGAGGGGTCAGGTGCTGGAATGATACTGATAGGGCCGGAAAAGGAAGAGGTAACTTACGCCTTGAGGTTGGCTTTCAAGAGTTCCAATAATGAGGTGGAATATGAGGCACTATTGGCTGGCTTGAGGTTGGCCAAACAAATGGGAATCAAGAAACTCCACGCCCACGTAGACTCATTACTGGTTGCAAATCAGATTAATGGGTCTTACGATGCCAAGGAAGCAACAATGAAGCAATACCTCGGTAAAGCGAGAGATCTTATCAGCAGCTTTAAGGAATGTAATGTCTCGCACGTTCCGAGAAGCCAAAACAAAAAGGCAGACGCTCTTAGCAAGCTTGCCTCAGTCACTTTCAGCCATCTGGCCAAAGACGTAAGAGTTGAAGTATTACAGTCCTCGTCAATTGAAGAAAAGGAGGTGGTCTCAGTGAACGCAGTAGCGCAGGAATCTTGGATGGGTCCAATTGTCAAATTCCTGGAAAGCGGCGATCTGCCTGAGGAAAAGGGAGATGCCAGAGCAATTCAAACGAAGTCACTGCAGTACGAGCTGCGGCAAGGGATCCTGTACCGCAAGTCCTATATGGGGCCACTATTACGATGCCTTACACCAGACGAGGCAAGTTATGTCGTAAGAGAGATACATGAAGGCATCTGTGGCATTCACGCGGGACCAAGAATGGTAGTAGCGAAAGCAATGGGGGCGGGATATTATTGGCCCGGGATGCACAAGAGTGCCACCGAGGAGATCCAAAGATGTGACAGCTGCCAGAGGCACGCGCCAATGTGCCATAGGCCCAAGAGTGATCTAATCCCAGTCCATGTTGCGTGGCCTTTCCAGAAGTGGGGGATGGATATTGTAGGCCCTTTCCCAGTTACAGCCGGGGGAGTTAAATTTCTCTTAGTGGCCGTGGATTACTTCACCAAGTGGGTGGAAGCCAAGGCTCTGAAGTCAATCACAGGGCAGCAAGTAAAGAAATTCACGTGGGAAAACATTATATGTCGTTTTGGACTTCTGTTATTCATCGTGACAAACAACGGAAAGCAGTTTGCGGAGAATCCATTCAAATCATGGTGTAGAGAGCTGCAAGTCCAACAAATTTTCACGTCCGTGGCACACCCACAAGGTAATGGCCAGGTCGAGAGAGTTAACCGCAGCATCGTGGAAGGAATAAAAACGAGATTGGGTGTTGAAGGAAGGAATTGGGTGGAAGAGCTACCCAATGTCTTGTGGGCTCATCGGACCATGCCCAAAACCAGCCACGGTGAAACCCCATTTAGTCTAACTTACGGGTCGGAAGCCATGATACCCGTTGAAATAGGCATACCAACAACTCGGGTCGCACAAGCCCCCGAACAAGAGAATGAAGACAACCTGCGGCTTAATTTGGATTTGCTGGAGGAAAGAAGAATGGTGGCAGCAATCCGAGAGGCAAGGCACAAGAAGGAAGTTGAACGATACTATAACTCTCGTGTAAAACACCAAACATTCAGGATAGGTGATTACGTCTTGAGAAGTAATGAGGCAAGCAGAGTTCAAGATCAGGGGAAGCTGGGCCCGCGTTGGGAGGGACCTTACCAAGTCATTGAAGTAGGGAACAATGGGGCTTACAAGCTCAGCCAGCTAGATGGAGCAGTTATCCCAAGAACATGGAACGGAGCTCAGCTCCGACGGTGCTACATGTAGTAGTTTTTATTTTTAAACAAGTGTAACTCGTTTTTCAGAAAGAAGGTGCATACGAGCACCAGCAGTTACACCCAGTTATTGAATCTTTTTATAACCAGTGTTTTATTGAGTCTTGAAACCTCAATAACGTGAGAGCAAAGAAGGAAACATGAGACCAATACTCGAGCGACATTCGCAAACAAGTAACCAAACAATGAAAACACTAGTCAAGCTAAAGTTAAACATAACCATGATTAAACACAACTCGTTGTTAGTAACCAGTCAGAGACATGCATCCTTATGCATGGTCATGTATCGACAAACAGTTAGAGCCACTCCACGTTATGCATTTTTCATTCGGCTGTAAAACCAAAGCCAGAAAAACAGTTAACTCAAAATCAAAACGAGTGAGAGGGCAACAATACGCGGACTATATAGTGAAAATAACAACTTTTATAAGTTGAATGACAAACGATAACCAAACTATACAATGTTGTGAAGTCGCGGCCAAAATTGTAACCAAGAACAAGCCGCGACCATAGCAACAGCAAATAGAAACCAAGGGGAAATTCACGGCCAAACCAAAGTCGCGCCCTAGGCCGTAGTCACGGCTGAAATCACGAATCGCGGCTAGAAATTTAACCATAGTGATATTGTGAGCAAGTGGGGTCATAACCATGAAGTGCTTTATAGTCAAAAGCCACGGCCAACAGCATTAAAACGAGTCGCGGCAGACAAGTGGTTTGTGGTCAAGGGCCGCGACCATCAGCACCATAACGAGCCGCGACCGAGAAATGGTTCGTGGTCAAAAACCGCGACGAACAACATTAAAACGAGCCGCGGCCGAAAAGTGGTTTGTGGTCAAAAGCCATAGCCAATAGCATTTAAGGGGAAGTCGTGGCAAGGTTCAAGACTCACGGTGACCAGAGGGACACCCATAGCCAAACCTCGAGTCACGGCAGAAGCCTCGGGTACAGTCGCAAAGCCATTGAAACAATCGTGGCCAAAAGCCGCACGGCACCCCGCGGTCATGGTGAGGCATCAACAATTCGCAAAGTCAACAATAAACACAAGACATGGAGCATAAAAGCATAAATATCATTACGAAACAAACGTCGAGTCTGGGTACAAGTCTAATAACATCACAAAACAAATATCCAACAACAAGCTAACTACGCTGGAGCAGGGCCTTCAGCCGGGTGGTCAAGAATGACTTGATCTCCTCAAGAGGTGAATCATGCATTGCAGCAATGGTCTTGGTCATGGGAAATGTGGCCTTGTCAAACGAGTCTGATTCAGCTCGTAGCTTCTTCAATGCATTTTTGTCAAAGTTCTCTGCGCCATCTCCGTTTCTTGCCCTCGGCAGCAAGGCGTGCACCATCCAACAATGCAGCATTGTAACCAACTTTGTCTGACAAACTGTTAATCTTTGCCAACGCATCAAGGAACTCGTCGCTGTCACGAACCTTATTGAAAGCCAAGGCAACACCTTCTGAAATGATCCATTTCTTCTCAGATGTGAGAAGAGACACTTTGTCCTCAAGGTTCGCAATTCGGTTTTCAGAGACAAGTTGATTATCCTTCAAATCCGAGGTAAGTTTCTTTACTGCAGCCTGCTGAATACACAACTCCTCCTGGGCACCACTAAGATCCATAGTAAGCTTTTCCTTAACAAGTCAGACGCATCATAACGGGACTTGAGAGAAGCGTTTTCAGCCTCCAGCTTGGACACTTGCTTCTTGAGGTCACGAATCTCATTAACACTATCCACCCAACGGCCGTGAATCTCAACAAATGAAAACAAACTGTTCACCATAGACAAACAACCGGCATTCGACAGTGCCCTATTTTTCAAAGCTTCCCCACGAAAGAATTCTGCAAGTGTGTGGGATGCAAACATAAAATCCCTACACGCATCTGGGGTCTCGAAAGTTGTTCCGTTGGTCAGCTCCCAATCAGGAATAAACTTATCCTCCGCGTTCAGCTCGGAGTCCTCAGAAGAAGCAGCCGTTTTTTCGTTACCCGAACCACCAACTGAATGATCACCAAGATTAGAAACGGTTAACATATATACATATGAATGTGAATAATGTTTGAGTATGAGGAGCAACTCTCACCAGGAGACGAAGAAGCAGAACCAGAACTGCCAGAATGCGAACCATAAGCCGCCTCAGCCGCGGCTGAGGGCTCTCCTTGAGGAGCCGCGGCAGGCGAGAGGGGGGGGGGGGGGGGGGGCGGCCGCGGCCGCAATCCTGGGCCGCCCAACCCCTGTCTACGCTTCATTTTGGGGCGACTAGGGGGACATAAGCTTCATCAACACCTTTCCGCTTACGAGTAGGCGGTGGCATGGTCTCACCAGGTTGAACAACGTAGCCAGTGTTGGTATCCAAAAAGAAGTCGCACCCCCAGGCAAAGCTTCAACCTATTCAGAAACATCCTCTTTTGCAGACAATTTCATGCGCTCGAACAGACCCATACCTGTAAAAGCACATCACACAAATCAGATGGATAAACATGTGCATTAAGACACAAAGTAGGGAAGCAACTTACGTTTCCCTTGATAAATCATAAATGGAACCGCGTTAGGGTCAGCCCAGTTACGACTAACACCGGCCATCACAAGGAAATGCTCAGAATAGCTACGGAGTGGAGTAGGCTCGGCTCTCAAAAGGTCATAAGCGGACAGATCAAATGTGTCAGGCTCGGAAAGGGATCCTGAATGGGTTTACTAGTTTCCAACCAATGCATCTCAAATGGAATTATGCTAGATGAAATAAAAAGAAATGGTCTTTCCAATGCTTTAGGCTAGTTATGGTTCGAGAAATCATAGGAGGCTTAGGAGCTTTTCTCTTCTCAAAAGTTAGCCAATCACCTATCCTATTCAACTTATAAAAAGCCCTAAACAAATTAACTTCGGTTCCAAGTTACGAGCACGGCAGCATATCTCAAAATGGTATACTTTAATAAGTCCTAGGGGAACAAGTTGTGATAGATGGATATCATAATGCCTAACGAGCAAACAAAAAAACCGACTACCGGGATGCGAAAGTTACAAAAGCTAAAAAATGAGGTGTAAAGAGCTATCGTCCCCACCGGTGCATCCCTCACGGTCGACGAGGGAGGAGGGACGGTAGGGCCAAGCTCAGGAGAAATACCATAGCGAAGCGTAAAGTTGTTTAAAAAATCTTGAGTGATGACTGAGTGTCGAAGAACAACGTCATTTCTACACTCCATTAGAAACACGAAAGATGAGAAGAATAACGTACCGGAGAAATTTGTGGTCCCGAACAAGAAGGTTGGGAGAAAAACTTGAAGAGTGAAAGGATGAATAAAGAATGAAGGAACATGAGGCAATTTATAGAAGAAGCCCTAGGGAGGGGGCGGCTAGGGCCGCGTGTCAAGAGATATCGGCCCAAAGGCCGAGGCATGGGGCGGCTAGGCCGCAGCACGAGGAGAACGCGGCTCGAGGCCGAAGTGACATCTCCGGTCCGGTTTTCAAAATGCGAATGGGTCACCAAAGGTCGTGTCATGTAGGCAAGCGCGTGGCTCAAGAAGAAAAGAGAATGATTTGATTGATGTTTAATCGATCCGGGGCTCGAGGCACAAATAGTTTAAGAATTGATGGTGACAAATGGGCACGTCAATAGAAAGTACAAAGGTCATAATTATTCCAATGACATGGTTGTAACCATGACATTGGACTGGGGGGACATGAAGGGGTATCACCCTAAATAAAGATCAGTCGCGGCTCACTAAGGCTAAGAGCCCACCGCGGCCCATTCAGGCTGATATGTTTTCACGGCCCCAAGTTCAGCCGCGCGACACTAGGACTAGGGGCCCAGCCGCGGCTCTCTCGGGCTAGAGCCCCACCCTCGGCAATCCAAGTTCAGCCGCAGCTTGCTCGGACCGGAGGCCCAGCCGCGGCCCAACCTCCGTCCCGTATAGGCCGGGACCCCAAGCTACGATCCGTGACGCCAACTTGCGTAACGTACCTAAGCCGCGACTAGCTTATCACGGGAACAAGCAGAGAGGCCCAGAGCCGCGACATTGGTATGTACCCCCAGTCGCGGCTCAGTATCCCCAACCTCATTCGAACACCAGACTTCGTAAAATTCCCATGTCAAGCACTTGTGAAAACCCTCACATAAACTTGGCAACCAAGGAACCATTTCATTGGTTGCAAAGGAATAAGAAGAAACAAAACGGATAAAGCCAAAACAATGGCAGGAAGTCGGAACAACCACCATATCCCCAGGTCAACTATCAAGACAAACCTCATTAATGTTAGTCTGAAACCCTTTACACCAGAAGGGTATGAAACTCTAAGCTAAGGAATTTCAGTTCCAGATCATTGACCACAGGCTTCCAAAAATAAGCCATGCTATGTTCAATCCCCATGTTTCAACACCATAAATACTTCTGAAATTCCATAAGAAGGGGCAGATCCATGCACCCACACATTCACACAACATTAGTTACCAACCATTTTCTTATTAATCCTCTTGAAGCTCTTGATACAAATACTTATTCTCACGCCGGAGTGTGGTCTCGGGGAGAAATCCCTTTCTGTCCGAGCGAGGCTCACGGTGTTGTTGTTGTCTCGCAGGCATTCCAGTCAGCTGAAGCTCGCGTCAAGCCCCTGCCTAATTCACAACAACAACCTCATTCACGCACTGTTCCCGAGTCTTAATCCCTTGATTAAGATCCGTGTAGCAACATATGGGTTATAAAACATATTTAAAAGATTGTATTCAATTTTATTCTTTTTAATTTCTAACTTTTTTTTTATTTTACCCAATACCTTTACATCTTTTACAAATTAACCTATATAATTTTTTACCATTAACTTTAGTTACCTTTATATTTTAGAAATTTTCGTTTTATGTTTCGGTTTATATTTTGCGAGTTAACATGTTGTGGTGTGCATGTGTAGTTTAACATTTTTACACTTATTTTTCTTCCCGTTTAACGGTACGGTTGCAACGCGCCAATCTAAGATCAACTTAGTTATAGCTTATATGTTTTGAGTTTCGTCTAACGGCGGTGTGTCATTGGTTTTACGTTTTGGTTGGTGGTCGTGGTGTGTCTTTAATGTTAATTTGCATTGTTTTACCGCCCCACGACACGAGAAGGCTTAATACTAATTAAATTATATTGGCATTATTCATGTTTAAAAAATATTAAAATTCTATTTTCTGTATAAAAAAATACTGATCTTTACGTTTGGTCCCGATTTCACGTTATATCGCAACAAATCAACTTCACAAGATGACACGTTTAACACGTGGCACTCTCGCTCCGTCCACAAGCTTCTTACAGTGCCACGTCATAAGGATTAGACCTCCGTTGTATGCGGGTCCCATCATTTACACCCGTGTGGGTCCCACTTGTGTATTCCCTTCACCGGGAAGATAATAATCGGCGATGCTTTTCCGTTATATATATACACACACATGCCTTCTCTTCTCCTCCACGTTATCTACTTTCTCTCTCTACAATAATATATTCTCTCTCTCTAGAATCCACCACGAACTCCGATTTTTTAGGGTTTCGTTTCAATTTTAGATCTGCGTTTTGATGCAGTTATACTACCATTACTCAGAGCCACCAGATCAATCTAATATAACGACACGCATATGCACACAATGATCCAACGGCTTGTTGACAACTTCCTTGCTGTCACAAAAGAGTTAGTTTTCTTGCTTTTCGTTTCGGTTCTCTGATTCTCTCTCCTTCGACTGTAAGTCGATTCTGTTTTGATCATGATCTGTGTAACCGTTTGGTGTATGGTTGCTTAACTTGGAATTGTTTGTTGATTGTGGTGAATTGGGATGTAATTGGTTGCGAATTAGGGATTTGATGTTTGTGACCTTTAAGGGGATGGGATACGTGTGAATTGATCGTTTTGATTGAAGGTTGATTTTGGAGTTTTTGTTGGGGAGATGTTTCGTTCTTAGGAGTTTGTTGAAGTTATGTTAGGGACGTTTAGTGCTTGTGGCTTTCGTGTTTTTGTTTTAGATTGTAATTTGGGATTTTCGAATGGGTTATTCGTTATTTAGGTTTGGATCGATTATTGGAATAATGAGAGCCGTAGAACATCCAGAGTGGATCATGTTGGAGTCATTCTGTAGTATAGTTGGATTAATTTACCTATGCGTGAAGAAATCTACAAAGGTACTTTAGGTTCCCAAGAACAAACAAAATCGGAGTTTGAGGATATGGGGAGTTTGGTTGAGATTGGTTAATAGAAAACATGGAAATAATTACAGGACGGTGTTTGATAATCTCACAATAAAAAATGTCCTAAATTTTGGTCTTAAATTTTAAGAAGGGAATAATTTGTCATGTTGACGTGCAATTAGCCACTTATGTATGCTGGTCACTGTCTTTATCTTAAAGATCTCTTGTGTTGTGCAGGTCTGTGAAAACTATTACTTATGAGTGGTTAAATATTATTTTGAGGCTAATAAATGGACTATCAGCAATGTTGTTGGCTATATTGCCTGGCAAGACTAACATGCTCGAAGGTATTCATGGCTGGGAGCTCAGACCATCTTTTCGTGGACCCCGGCTTCCTCGTTGGATGGAGAAGTAAGCTTTTTTCTTTTTCTTCCTTAACATGTGTTTTCTAAATCAGGATAAAACCTAGAACATTGGTGAAAATGAGGCAGCATAACTTTCCATATAATGTATTAGGGTCAATTCATTTCTTAGTTAAGTGATTTGGAACTTTTACTAATCAGTAGCGTAAGAATGTTTTGCAAAATTAGTGTGATTTTTCACTTTTTTTATACTTTATTCCATTGAACATTTTATGTCTCCCCATGTGATATGGTATTTTCTTTATATTGATTTTCCAGATTCATGATGTTTGAAACAAGTCTTGTATTCTAGGCTGGCATCAATCTATGGCCTTTTTCTAACATTAAGATCAATGATTGCTTAGGGCTTTGGCTTCACAGGAACACACGATCACACCCTTATATGCAGTTGAAACTTGAAATACATGTCATTTCGCCTAACAATATTAATCAATATATAATATAGCTGGTTATTAAATGTGAATTATACACATTCACACGCGTACACACAAGAGTGATTGCCTTCGTAAACCATCATACGTATTTTTATCACTGCAAATAAGCCATCTTTACAAAAATATAGAAGAAAGTCAAACTACATTCTGCAAAGTATGATAAAAACCGGCTTTAAGTTGTCTGATAAAACAAAAAACATAAAGGGTATGGTTACACTTCTTGTTTTAGTGTCTACATTCCTAAGTTAATCCAATTTTCATTCTTGCAAGTTGCCATCTTGAGCTTAACATCTAATCATCTTTGTTAAATTGCGCACAACTAATTTTAATTTTCTCATAATAAACTTCTTTAGTCGCAGAACCACTTTCCTCATTTGTTTTTAGTGCACCCAATTCCAATATTATTGTGACATCTTTCCACACGTCATTTCCTTATTGACACTTGTTCCTTTTTTTTTACTTCTGTTTTCGTAGTGGGGTGTCTTCCTTCAACCAGTTTGTTCATGAACTCTCAATGGACTCCGACTCAGCGTCAAGTGTAGATTATTCATCTGGAGAAGATACGGATGATGATTATGATGATGATGATGGCGGCATATCTCCTGCATCTCCATCCTCACAAGGTTCTAGATTTTCCAGGGCGAGTAGCTATTCAAAGCGTCAGAGGAACTGGGCCCACTTGATTTTTTCCATATTTGGGTGGCTTCTGCTTCCTGCAAGGCTGATACTTGGAATACCATTTTATTTGTATAGCATATTTTTTAGTAGAGGCTTAAAGGAGCCCACTAATACCCAGGAAAGATTCCAGACTTCACATGTCCATGCCGGCAGGAAAGCATTGGATCATGTTGTTCAACGGGCTACGGACAAAAGACGTGGAGTTATCGAGGTTAACTTCTTTTTCATTTTTAGCTATCATGGGTTTATGAGTAAGATAGTGTTCTAGCATCACTACTTCACACCTGCATTTCTTACACGGGTCGGTTTCAGTCAACCACACCCTTTTCGTCCATTTTTTGACAATGCCTTAGTTATGACTACAACAACAATATTATTTACCATAATTAGTCTCAATGTTTGTACCTTGGACAACTTTATACCATTTGACCTGTCCTTATTCCCCTTTTAGCTAAAACTTTGTGTTGACATTTTTGGAGATGTAATTAACCCAAATTGACACATTATAAGTAAATGGCTTTAAATCACCACATCTTATTCTTACATTCTGTATTTTCAGGATCTACATCTCGGAATGGAAATTTTTATTGAAACTATATTTGATGGTATTCACAATATAGCGGCTTGTTTTCTCTCTCCAATGGACTCTCTCAGGGCGTTATTTAGGGGGTCTTCTGCTGATAATTCAAGTGCCTATGTGGCAACTGCCACTCTGGCTGAGGATGATCCTACTCTTACAGAAAGGAAAACTAGATTGAATAGTTCTCTGAATACAGATGCTCGAACATGTGAAGACGTCATTACAGAGCTCGGGTAAGTTTTACTTTTTTATTATTAATCTTTGACATGGGAAAAGAAAAAAAGGTTTTAAGGTTGAGACGCAACATCAAGGAATTCTCAACTGATGCATATGAATTAATAAATGGAAAAAGAGTAACGCTGATTTAAATAGTTCAACTCAAACATATTTCTCATTGGAGACTTGGGAATCTTAAATGGTGCCACTAGAAGCATCTTTTATAATAAATGGAAAAAAATAACGGTGATCTATATTACCTTTTTAGGTACCCGTATGAAGCTATCAAAGTGGTTACTGATGACGGATATGTTCTCCTTTTGGAACGGATTCCGAGGTTGAAATTATTCTTTGTATTCACATCTTATTGTATTTGAGGTTTGCACCAAAGTTTATCTTGACTAATGCTTCTCTCTCTTTGTAGACGTGATGCTAGAAAGGCAGTTTATCTTCAACACGGGGTCTTTGATTCATCTATGGGGTAAGTAGTTCTTTTTGTAACCTCTTGGTTAAGTTACCACATACATGTGCGTGACATCAGCCCTTCTTAATAAGAGGTCATCTATAATTTATATAGTCCAAATTTGTTGTTGTTGCTAATGGAAATATAGTAGTTTTTTAAAGTCAAATTACGCCACATTTGATTAAGTAACGCCAACGTTTATGCAAGGATTGTACGAGTCATGATAATAAAGGAAATTATTATATAACAAGCCTTAGACGAGACGAGAATGGCAGTATATGTTTGAGGGGTTGGCCAATGGCCACTTTTTTATCCTAAATCATAAAATGGGTAAAATAAGGTGAATTTTATATTATCATGGGTTTGTTTGGATCATAATTATATATAATATAGGTCAAATGGATTCACTTAAAAATCACACCATAGTCATACGGATTAATGGGTCATACTTAAATCACACCAAATTCATATGGGTTAAATGGGTCATATGGCAATGGATTTTCCCAGTGTAGGAATCAATTTAAACAATAGTTAGCCTAGAGGTGGCAAACAGGCTGGTTGTGTCAGATTAGGTAATGGATCGAATTAAGATTCGGTAAAAAGGTCAAATAGGCTACGGTTTGGGTGTACCTGTTGTGTAGTACCCTACCAGCCTACCTCTCCTTAACTTCAAGCCAGTAGTTTCCATCACTCCTTCCCTTTGCCTTCTCGTTATAAGTTAAAAGGTTTAGTACTTTTTTTTTCAATGTTTTGGGTTTAATACAGACTTTTCTTGGTTTGGATTTCAAGTTTTTGTATATACATTTGGGTGTAGGATTTTAATATAATGTTTGCATGTGATTCTGGACAAGCCTCTGTTTTATGTGTTGAATATGATGCCTTTGTTGCTGACTTTATTTTTCATGCAGATGGGTGTCTAATGGAGTAGTTGGCTCTCCTGCTTTTGCAGCTTTTGATCAAGGTTTGCAATTCTATCCTTTGACCAGCAGGCACGTTACATTTTGAACAAGGTAGTATGATGATGTGATGATCCATTATCCTCTTTCAGGCTATGATGTGTTCCTGGGCAATTTCCGTGGTCTAGTTTCAAGGGAACATATTAACCAAAATATATCTTCGCGAGAGTAAGTTCCTTTCAGCTAGCTGAAGTGTAACATTACAAAATCTGTTAAGAAATTTTATTCTTTATACAAGTATTTCATTTAAACTAATACATGCGGGTCTCGTGCTATCTTCCTTGAACAGATACTGGCGTTACTCCATCAATGAAAATGGGACCGAAGATATACCAGCCATGATAGAAAAAATTCACCAAGTGAAAACTTCAGAACTAAAATCTCTTTCAGACCCTGATACAACAGAAGAAACCAACACCGAGCAACCTTATAAACTCTGTGCCATCTGTCACAGCTTAGGTGGAGCTGCAATCCTCATGTACATCATAACACAACGTGTGCAACAAAAGGCTCACCGCCTATCAAGAGTAATCCTTCTATCACCAGCTGGTTTCCATCACGACTCGACATTTGCATTCACAGCACTCGCACACTTACTCCTTTGGTTTGCTCCTGTTTTACAACCTCTGGTCCCTGGTTTCTTCATACCCACGAGGTTTTTCCGCATGTTGGTTAACAAATTAGCACGGGATTTCCATAATTACCCTGCAATTGGTGGGGTGGTTCAAACCCTGATTGGTTACTTATTGGGCGGTGATAGCTCCAACTGGGTTGGAGTATTGGGCTTACCCCATTACAACATGAACAACATGCCCGGCGTTTCTTTTGGTATAGCACTCCACTTAGCTCAAATGAAACATGCACGAAGATTCAGGATGTTTGACTATGGTAATCCTTCGGCTAACATGCGAGTGTACGGTTCACCAGAACCGTTGGATTTGGGGGAATATTATGGGCTCATTGATATTCCGGTGGACCTTGTTGCTGGGAGGAAAGATAGGGTAATCCGTCCGTCAATGGTGAGAAAACATTATAGGTTAATGAAAGATGCCGGCGTGGAGGTTTCTTATAATGAATTTGAATACGCTCATTTGGATTTTACATTTTCTCACCGTGAGGAGCTCATGGGCTATGTGATGTCACGTTTGCTCCTTGTGGCACCCAACACAAAGCAGAAGTCTTTGAGACTGAAGAAGAAAGATGGAGAGGTGGTTGCTAAACAAGAGACCAGTTCTTGAATCTTGATCATGTTTGTCCCAGTAGAGTTGTGTTGTATTAGATGTTAGATCGATAAGGTAATGTGTATATATAGTGTCATGTGCTTGGTTACCTTATCTTACTATAGGGAGGCATGTTTGGAAACTGTGAATCCTATAGTAATGTATTTTACCTTTTCTTATGATAGTGAGAATTGTGAATCTTATAGTCCTGTATGAAGATAATGTCTTGTTGGAGAACAAGTTAATGATATCGTATATGACTGGCGATGCTTATGATATCAACGGCATTGACAACCATTAGGCATCTTGGTGTATGAAGTAAACTCATATTGTTACAAATAGCATTTGAAAATTGAAATTATAGCGACTAAGAATCTAAGACGTTAAGCTAACCACGTCTAAACTAATTGGGTTGACCTGATTTCGTAAAATTAGAGGGGAAGATAACGCCCAAATTAGCAAATCTACGTACGTCGTCATCATGTTTGGGCCTTGACCAGAGCCCAACTATTGTGTAGGTGCAATGTGCCATTGCCAACAACACATTATAAAGCTCCGGGAGTTCGAAAAACGACATCGAAGAAGAAGAAAATGGATGATTCAGGTGCGATTCTCGGTCAGTTATCAGCACTGAAGGATATGCTTGATCAGGTGCCCTATTATTTTTCTATATTAGTGTTTTTCCTCTGTTGTGGAGTTGGTTTGTTTAGTTTTTTTTTTGCTGAAGTTATTGCTGATTTATGATTTATACAGGTGAACGAAGAAATAGAGGCGAATATTCAAATCACGAGAGATATTGAATCAGAAATTGTCAAGTGTTCCGAATACGAGAGAACTTTGGCTGTTAGAGAGTCGGAGTTGATGAAGACGATGTACATGCTTCAGTTTGAAATCGAAGGGCTGATGGCTATGAATAGTAACGAGTTATATCTTAATTTCCTATTTTTTGTTGCTTTAATTCATTCGAATTTACTGCATTTGTGACTTCGCTTCGTGGAGATCTGTGTAGTAGCAAGTCAAAGATCTATTTCTGGTTTGGATAAACACGAGAAACTAACAAAATGCAACAGAGGAACCAAACAAATGATGAATTGATATATTTCTGTATCAAGAAATACATCCAGCATAATCTCTTCTTTGACATTGTAACATAGAAGAAGATGAATTCATGCATTAGTTGGATATATATAAGCTGGAAACTAGAGATGCATTAATAAAAGCCAATAGGATTTATAAGTTTTCAGATCTGTTCTGCTGTTATGTGAGTAAATAGTTAATGGCTTGAAAACCTTTTGAGTCTTCTTTATTGTTCTTTTGTGCTCTGTGGAGTGCTGGAGTCCAGAGATTTAGAAGCTTCAATTGGTTCTGTTGTTATGTGGCTTAATACTTACATAATGTGATAATGATATTATATATTCAGCTTGTTAAGATCTTCTAATCTGTCTGATGTGTTGCATCATTCTGTTATTAGATGAATCAAAAACGCAAAGGGAATGCCTACAGAAAGAGTTGTCTTGCATGAGGATGAAGCAAGACGAGATACTCGAAAGAATGAACAACAAAAGGTATTTCTTGAGTTCCCTGTAGGAAATTCAGTGGCTAAGGAACTTTGTCTGGAAATTTGCTTCCCCACAACCTAGAATTTTACTTTGTCCTTTTACCCAGAACAGAACATTAGAATCTTCGAATCTTGGTTTTCTATCTTTCACACAGGGAAGCTTTCAGTACGATGTGTCTGGAATTTCAAAAAGGGGTTGAGGAGGAAGGAAAAGGTAAACTAGGGAAGTTGTTGGCAGAGAAAGAGTACCTTGAAAATGAAGTTCATCTTCTGAGGAGGAAAATTAGTTCATTACAAAGTTTAATGTCGGATTTTGTTCAAGAAATTCTTGAAGGAATTCATGCCTCTAATTCAGGTAATACTTTCTTTGTTACCTCAAGGTTTTAACATCTAAATGAACATGTTTTACTCGTTATAGATTGGATACCACATATATAGTAACAACTTTTTTTCATTTGTTCATGTAGTCTGCTACTCCTGTAAACTCGTTTTTTCATTAGCTTCACCAGTCAAATTCTTAATTGATGAAAGAGTAGTAATATATTGGTGCCTATAAAAAGGTAACTTAAATAAATAAAATACCAGAAAGGAAAGGCCGAGTAAGAATGTAGTTTTGCAGAGATTGAATAAGTATGAAGACTGAAGAGGTAGTATGCATTTTAAGGAGATTGTAAATCTACAGAAAATCAGTACTTCCTTAAAATTGGACTTCTGAGTTCTGATGATAACTCTGATCGGTATTTTATATTTTCAATCATTTTGAGGCCTATGATGGTTTAAAGGTACTCGTGTTGATGTTCTTCTTTTATAAAATACAGAATTGGCTGTCGAGATCGAAAGTGGTAATTCTGAGAACGCCAAATTAGTTAAAGGTATTAATGAACTGAAGACCACGCTGCTTGCAACAATGTCATCATGACAGTGTACAAGGTAGCACTAGAATTGTTTCCTAGTCTGCTTTTCTGTATGCATTTTGACCATTAAAAACATACAGAAAGGAGATATGATATTTGACGCTTACTGAAACATAATATAGAAACCGACTCTACAAACGAATGGATTATAAAACAATTTTGAATAATATTTTGAGAATCTATATATTCTTTATTTGAAGAATCAAAACGTTCTATGAACTGTATACCGCCTGTGATTTGTGAATCCCCTGCGGAGTCGGTTGATGATAGAGTCTGCTGTTGGGGAGGCTGGTTCTGTAGGATAGGAATTAAAAACATTTGAAGATATACTTCAGAGTTGTATCAAATGAACTTATTCATGTATATTGCTAATGAGATAACTTATACATGAAATAACTTTCTTTACTTACTTTATATGTTTGCAAAAATAAAAAGATACTTTTGTACTTGCACTGCTTTTTTCAATAAATTTTATATGAAGAACTTAACAAAGTTCAGTGTCAAATGTGACTTTCCGATTGATTTTGTTGTTGTTCTAAAAGAATGTGTACTAAATTGCTTCCAATCTCTTAACTGTATTAAAGTCGGTTAATTATATTTTTTACAAAATTTAAGAAAATGGACAAACTCAATCCGTCCATTTTGCCACCAACAATCACTACAAAAGACCTATGGGTTGTAATCAACTGAGAAGGGGATTTTGTTGTTTCCATCATACATAGAACTGCTTTGCCTCCCATAGCTTTGACTCTGCCTCTTAAATGAAGCTTTACCTTTATTTTTTACACTTGTGGTCTTGCAGAAGTGTTTAAAGTTGAATATCGCTTTTTTGTTTCTTATTTTTTTATTTAACTATTGCATACAGTCATACACCAACGAGCTTTTAAATTAAAACTTAGACTCATTTTTTCATAATTACAACTGTAAATACAATTTTGCTTGGAAGAGTAACGTTAGTTGTAACCTTCCATTCTCTCATAATATCTATTTCAGCAATTAGAGAAATAAAAGAGAAACATGATTGATTATGGTATATTGTTGTGATTGGGAATAAGGGTGACCGATGGTATGGTAATATGGTATATGGTGTTAACTACCTTATTACTGGAATTTATTTGCATCAAAGCCGAATATGTTAATATATTATATAATCTTTAAAGATAATAATTAGTACGTTGAAGGTTTTAGAAACTTGATAAATTTATAGAATCTTTAGTAGTGTAGTTAGATATTGTATATCTCAAGTTAGCCTTGGAGGTGAGTTTTAAGATTGGAATTTGCGTAATAACATCTCAATGGGTAAATTCTAACCACATAAGACTACGAAGGAGTATTATGCTAATATGAATGCATGATATGTATGGGACATGATTGTATAACCAGGTATGAGACTGTGATTACTAATACTGTCTCATACCCGTTCTATTGCATTGCACTTCCTAATTTGGATATTAGTAATTACTTCCAAAAGCAATGGAAATTATTGGGGACTCTAAATGATGCGACACACTCACACGGTTACATGCATGTATTGTGGGAGTAGGCGATGAGCGACCTTTTGATTGCATGCCCCACACTTTTTATTGTATTTTGCAATTGTAATAGTCATTAGGAGTTGGTCTATATGGTTCGAAAAACAGAAACATTTATAGTGGTTCGGTATAATGTCACCTGGTCGATCTGGTTCACCTTGGATGATGTAATTGGGTGGCGTTTTTTGGTCAGCGTATTCAGCTTACGTCTAGTCCAATGGAAGGTTCAGATCGTTTTGTCACTAATGGTTCTTAATTATTCATTCCAGGTGTTGCAAATTGCTTGATGTTTGATAATTTGTGCGGGAACTTAATGCAACCTTGTTGTGATCACAAACAAGCTTGATCGGGGTTCAATATGATTGCAATTCATAACGTGAATCTTGGTTAAAAAAAGTGTGCTCAAGGTTGATTGGGGACCAATATGATCACAATCTAGACTTCATGGTAATGACCTATTGAAGTTGAAAGACTACAGGAAGTTCACCCATATATTCAAGTATTGGGTGTTACATTCGTGGTCATTTTACTTATCTTTGGAGTGTCTTAACACTAATAAAATATGTGACTGTTGTCAAAAGTGTTTCAAGTTTTCCACCTCACTGGTTGTGACATAGGATTATAATCAAAGACGCTAAACAAATGAGGTTATTTTCAAAGACGCTAAACAAATGAGATTATTATCAAAGACGCTAAACAAATGCTAGTTAGTAAAGTCGATAACCAATATGCTTCAATGTAAGATTTATGGAACCCATTATACTTTTAAACAATTAAGGATGAAGCCTAAGATCACTAACTCATTTATGAGTAAATAACCAACTGTTTTTTTTTTGTTAAACTTTGTTGATTATTAATTATAAGTACCAAAACCAGTCTAATATTCAAAACTACAATTTGATTTTAGCATGGATCGGTAAGTGTTATAACTATAATTTTTTTATAACATTATGAACTAGTTTATACCCGTCTGTTAGTTGGGTATTTTAATATGATGAAATATTATAATTATCTTTCTTTGCATTCAAAGAAAAACAATAAGTACTTTGAAATTAAAGCATAACTCATTTAAGTTTAGAGTAAAAAAATGAACATCTACACCTAATACTAACCGCTGAACAATAAGAATCAATAATTGCTTAACCATATGCAAAGCATTTCAACCAAAAGAGCTTTGTTCTTCATTAAATTCACAAACTCCCCTGTGGTTATCTTAATGATTTGAACAAAATACAAAATTACAAAAAATAATCTGACTCTCAGCATGTTATGTGCTTTAAAATTCAGGCCACCATGATAAATACTAATTCCGGAGAACCAAAAAAAAATGCACTGCTATACTTTGTTCGATGGAGAAATGCAATTCACTGCATGATAACCAAACTGTGAGGATTTTCAACAAAAAGTTTAAAAATAATATATAAAGATAACAACTTTATAACAGAACTGTACATTATATAAAGCACTTGCATATTTGGTATATCTCCATGAAGCTCCGTAAAATGTATTGTACATTCTACATAACTGGTAAAGAAAGATAGAAGTTGTAAAAGAAAGATAGAAGTTGTAAAAGAAAGATTTGATTTACCAAGTAAGAAAATATAAAGGTTAGGGTGGTGGAAGCACTCATGCCATAAATCTCCACTACACCATAAAACCCACCGATAAGAATGTGCCATGTCAAACTATGTCACACTACACCACACACCAGATTTAGGAGGGGCACTTATGCCACATCACACCATGCATATAATTAGGATGCGGTTGATATTATTTAGAGTTAGGCTTGATTATCCTTTTACGAAAGAGCAGACTGATACATTTGTCAACATATAAAATAAGATGGATCTAGAGACCAATATTGGTAGCTAGTTACCATGAATGCATTACAAGAAAACTAAAATACATTATATGGTTGGGGAAGAAAGTTCGTGAATCATACCAAAACTTTTTGTTCATTGCTGCTAACTTTGGGTTTTCCTTTGCAACCTCCTAGTTTTTTGTCCACCCAACTTCTTTACTTATGTCCACCTCCCTCTATATCTTGTGTCTTTGCTTCATTATCTATATCCACAAATTTAGCACATAAACATCAAAATTCCGAACAAAGCTTTTGACTTAACTGTAATGGCTAGCTTCAAGAAAGAACACAAACCTAAAACCATCTAAATTCAAGAATTATTACCCGTTGCATGTGGGCTATGTAGTGAACCGATTACTTTACCAACATCAAACACCAAGATTTAGAATGGAATTACCTAAAACCATATGAATTCAAGAATTCTCAACAGTTGATGAAGACTTCCATTGATGTGAGTACTTGAAACAACCCACGAACACTGCATAACATATACCAACCATGGAGATAAATTAATTTCTAAAACTAAAAAATAAATGTACTTAAAAGTGTCCAAACTTCAAAGTGATCATTCTACAGCAACCGGTGATTTCCATTATAAGAAAAGTTAGCAGAGCATTCGATGGCATTTTCATGCAATAGCAATAGGTGAATAGATTTAAACATAATGTAATAGATGAATACTTGTTTCAGGACCCGTGAGTTCTCTCAACGTGGCCATATGCCCATGAGCTAATGTGCAACATGAATGCAATTGCTTACCTGAATTTTAGTAATGAAACAACAACAATATAAACATACCATGGAATTAACCAAATTGAAACAGTGTAAACATATTGCACTAACCTTCACTCCGAGAATGGTATAACATGACTTTAAACAACTTAGATTGTAATACATTTAGGTTTTTGCAGTATTCACATAGCAATGTCTACCGTCATCACAATCCTTTCAAATAACTCGTTCAGTCTGCTCAAAGTAATTACAATCGAGGATTAAAAATAAATGCACATGATAATTTAATAACAATCAACAATGTCGTTTAACATGTCAAATAACCTGTTTGAGATCAAACGGAACCAAAATGGCATCGGCAAGCTTCAATGTCTTATCAATGTTTTCGTGTGTGTTTCTCATTGAACGCGTGTTTAATATGCGCAAATAAAGATCGAACATTGAAGAAAAGCAATTGACTGATAGAAAATGGAAACGAACTTGCAAAATCAAACCACAATGGGGTTTAACGAAGCAGTGTAATAAAACGGGACTGGGATTTAACGATCTCACCGCAGAAACCCTAAGTGATAGAGAAGCTACAATGAATAAATTGCCTCGCTAGGAATGAGATCGTCACCGACAGCATGACCTCAATCGCGGCTCCAATTTTCTTGATTATAACATTTCCATTGGGGAAACTGAGCAAAATGCAACAAACTTTAAAAAAAAAGTGAAAAAATAGCTTTGTCATTGTCAATATGTATAAAATGCAACATAAAATATCCATATACATCCTTGGAATGAAGTAGTCACGTAACTAAGTCCGTGACAATAGAGTAAAACATCAAAGAACTCGAGCTAATCTAACAATAACGTGATAGTACCGGGGGCAAAAGAGCGTAAAACATAAAAGAAGAAGGGCATTTTTGCAAAAGTCTCGCCAGTAGAAAGTCGGCTCGGTTCCCCTCACACTGTTATGTTCTACCCCCAAAATCACACCCCCGTAGAAAATCAATCGAAAGCGTTGAACCCACAGTCAGATTTAACATCATATCAGGTCAGTCAATCCACAAAAACGTCACTCTGATTTTCAATTTTCATCCTCATTATTTCACACCACTGCGTAAATGTATATCTGATAACGAATTGCCGATATGTTTTACGTTGGATCACTGTTCGAGAATCTGTTTTCTGTATTTATTGATTTTGGAAGTTGATACAGTGAATCTGTGATCATAAGCATGCGTAGAAGAAACTAGTGGAGAGTATGTTGGGGAACACCCATGTTAATTTTGCATTGTTGAATTTTGTATATGGAGTTTAAAACCCTATATTTTGAGTTTTGGTACTATTAGGGTTTAAATGGAAATTTGGTTCATGACCGTTTTTGGTTTGTGTTTTTGCTCTTGATTGTTTCGGTTAAGGTGATTGGTATGGCATTAGGGCTAAGGGCAAACATCAAATAGCCATATCCGAGAAGTTTACGTAGGTATATGCAACATAACACTATCACACACACATGATAAGCAGTAAAAGCAACAAATTTTTTTAACCAGGTTCGTGTGACCTAGTCCACAGGCTGCAAGTAGGGTTTTGAGGTTTTCATATTAACTCAGTACAAACATTAATACGGGCCCAAGCCCAAAGTCTTCACAAAGCCAACAGTTTATGTGTGTGAGTAGTTTGTAAAATTA
The DNA here is from genome assembly GCA_025506515.1 of Flaveria trinervia. NCBI lineage: Eukaryota > Viridiplantae > Streptophyta > Magnoliopsida > Asterales > Asteraceae > Flaveria > Flaveria trinervia. The sequence goes on from CM046452.1 coordinate 101,666,471, forward strand.
ATCTTTATATGATACTATGAGTATTGCATACACCTTATAACAAAGGAAGGGCGTTTTTCTTTTACTGTGTTGTTTATAGGGACATAATCAGTTAATCGCTGTGGTTGCATTTGCATATTTAATAAAGGAATGGTTGTGTTGGAGGGTGGTCACACTGCCCACAAACCGGTCTCAAATACCATGCAAATTAACCGAATAGGGAGTGAGGAGCAGGAGACCAGCATTCGTGATCAAATTGTTCTAACCAATGTCAAGGCTGGCCAAGTAAGCAACTCTTGCAGTTTGAAATGTTTTTATTTCGGATGTATTTGTTTTTTGTACTAGAATGCGAGTCACGTTTGGTGGCTTAAAATTTTTTCTAGGGAATTTACTTCTTTTAATGTTATTTAGGGGCACACATGGAAACTATCTTTTTATAATGAGTATTGAATATAATTTAGTGTGGGTTAGCTTAGTTCTCAATTAGCAAACATTATAATATTATATACGCCTGTCACGCCAAACGGAAAGGATTCAGTTTCAACTCTTGATTAGTTCCATTTTGATGCTATATGTATAACTTAGAGATGGTTATGGTGAATGTACCCTTCGGTTCTAGATAATAGAAGTGTTTGATAACAAGGGACGATGCTTCTTATTGTTTTGTTATCCTTTATGTTTTCTAATTTGGTAGAGGAATATGCATTATACGCCAATGATTGTACTTGATGTGAATATGCAAATAAAAAATCTAAAAACAGTGGGTAATTGAATTTTGATACTTTAATTGTGAGAACCTTATTGAACCATGTAAAAGTATCGATAAGCACATACTAGTCGGTAATAAAGTAGCAAATGCATTGAGCTTCATTCTTAATAGGCAAATCTGATAATTGTCTGATATAAACTTTTTGGATGTTGTAATAAGTGGGACTTCTGATTTTGGAAACCTTTAGCTATGACTAGTGTCTTATATGTTGGTCCTTGCTTTTTTTGGATAATTTGCAATATATAATTTGTAATATGGTTTACTTACAGAAGAATTCAGGGAAGCATGAAGACATGACTATTGAGGATATTTATGACAAAGATGGTGATTTTGATGATGAAGATGACAGTGATTGGGAGCCTGTAGAAAAACATTAGCAATTGCAACATGGTTTTGTGTTAATTGTACACTGGTGAACGTTGATGATGCTATCTATTGCCGTGTATGCCCATGCCAAATCCTTTTATGATACAGTATTCTTTTAATTTATTTAATGTCATATATTTGTTTGATCTCATCTATGATGTATATCTGCTAATAATAATTTTGATACATCTGACAGTGGATGCTTGTCGATAATTGCTTTGCATGCAGATATGCGGAGAACATAAAGAATCTGGAATTCTCAGACATGGCTTTCTTGCATCACCTTTACATGAAGCAGATTCAGTTACATATAATTCATTGGAACGAAATGGGAAATCGGAAGGTGTAAATCATAAGTTTATTTAATTTATGTGTTTTGTCCGTAGTGTTGCATGAGAGGTTTATTTGTTGTCAAGTAAAGGTCATTTACCCTTTTTTTTTAAATTTAGTTCTAGGAGAAAACTCTACTCATTCAAAATTTGTTCTTTTTTTAATCAAATTTTTGGAATGACATCAGTTCATGTAAAATGAAAATCTTAGATATATCTAGGAGATCAGAAAATGATTAAAGAACTGTATATGAAACAAAAATGCAAATTGACTAACACATTTCAGAAGCATGCAGTGAACATAGAAGCTGACCTAAAATAATAACGAGCATGACTTATCTGGTACTAGAAGAAGAATTAGAAACATTATGTTCGAATTATTTCAAATATTTTGGTTTAGGAATTATAAAAAAAAGATCTCTTCCTCCATAATATAGCACATTTTTTCTTTGCTTTTATATTTCATAGTAGTATCTTACTAACTACAATGCCCCTAAAAACTCAGCTACATGTATGGGCTGTAATGTTGTATACTTGTATGCATATACAATATCAGTAAATATCGTATTTCTTTTGTAACTTGCAAATCCTTACAAGTTACACCTAGCTAATGGCTAATTAATTCTGCCAATGTGTATATGCAGAAATGACCGGCTTCTTTACATTGTTACCATTTACCAATTTAATATAATCGTTTCTAAAACTTCTCCGCATCAAATAGAATGTGTCATATCCTAATAACATGCAAACATAGTAACAAAAACATTAGGCGATAGATAAGGATAGAAAACATTGATGAAGAAAGAAATGTTAAATGATTTGTCTAGGTAATATTCATCATCAAATTTTAAAAGAGTGCCAACCAAATCAAGATTGAATGTTGACGTTTCTTCCTTTTTTATAATTTTTCATATTCTTGATTTTTTATTCGATCAATGTAGCTACTTGCTCACAATCTATGGCCCCGCATAAACTGACAGCGGTGGGTTTTGATGAGAGAATGTTGCTTCACTCGGAGGTAAGACTTGTTTCCGATATCTCAATTTTTATAAATGTTTTCTTACTAAAATTCTTGACCTTAATAATTTTTATTTTCTTAATGCTTATGTATTTTAAAAAGTAATTATCTGGATGCACGTACTTGGTCTTTATATTGTAGGTTGAAAGGAAGTCTCATCCTCATCCTGAAAGGCCAGACCGTCTTCGAGCAATTGCTGCCAGCCTTGCAACAGCAGGTGTGACTCTTGAGTCTTGACCTGTTTCTATTTTAGCTAATGTTCTATATTTGGCCTGTTGTCTATAATATACAAGCTGATTTGACTTGTTTCTCTATGAGTGGGACATGTTGGCCACCTCAAGTTGCCTTAATATGGTTTATTAAATCCTCGTAGGTATATTTCCTGGAAGATGCCATCCGATTTCAGCAAGAGAAATTACACGAGAAGAACTGCTGATGGTAAGAGTTTTATTACTATTTTAGAGACAGCATGTAAGTGATTCATTATTACACAGTTATAAATAACATTATGTGGTTTGTTGACCTCGAATTATCATGATCTTTGTTTCAAGGTCCACTCTGATGAAAACATTGAATCTGTTGAACTTTCAAGCCAATGTGTTGCTAGGTATGTTAATTAGTGATGATTAATATATTAATAATACTCCAATGTATTACTAGGTGTGGTAAGTAAATAATTTAAGTTGGTTATAATTGCTTGTCTGGCAGTTATTTCACTCCTGATACTTATGCAAACAAAGATTCAGCACTTGCTGCTAGACTGGCAGCAGGATTATGTGCTGATCTTGCTTCTGCAATATATTCTGGACGTGCTAAAAATGGGTTTGCTCTGGTAAAATAAATATGAAGTTTTGATGAATGTAGTCACTGTATTTTACCTCTAGACACTTCAATATATGTGTGTGTGTGACGTGGCAGGTGCGTCCTCCTGGTCATCATGCTGGTGTAAAACATGCTATGGGATTCTGTTTGCACAACAATGCTGCAGTTGCTGCATCAGCAGCTCAGGCTGCGGGAGCAAAAAAAGTGTTAATTCTTGATTGGGTAATTCTGATGGATAATTAATTCAGATTCTTATCTGAACTTCTTTAAAACACTTTTAATAGATAAAAATGTTGTAAAAGTATAACATTTAATTATCTACCACATCTATTTGCAGGACGTACACCATGGAAATGGCACTCAAGAAATATACGAGCAAAACAAAACGGTGATCCCTGCAACCATTGATGTTACTTTCTTCAGCCTGTTGATAATATATATTTTTTTACGTGAAGCATCAGTTGCATCTTCAATGTACAAGTTCCCAATCACAGTTCTTGAGACCATGGAAAATAAATGTTTTTTTTTCTCTTATAAATGGAGGCTGGACAAATATAAAGTAACATAGTTGCATAATTGTATATAACATTATGGGCCACCTATCTTAATGAACTTGCATTCCTATTTCTGACAATAGTGATTTGTTACAGGTTTTGTATATATCCTTACATAGACATGAAGGTGGAAAGTTCTATCCTGGTACTGGTGCAGCCCATGAGGTAGGTACTTGATTCCCCTGCCCAATATTTTGGATTGTAATCATGTGGATGCATTTACATGTGTTCTGCAGGAAACGCTTTGGTTAAAGCTATGTTTTTGTGTGTCCTCTAATGATATAAATTTACCTGAATCTTTCTTTCTTATACAACAAGTATAACATTGAGCGTTACAATTTTCTGCCAGGTTGGTTCCATGGGCGGAGAAGGGTACTGTGTTAATGTTCCATGGAGCCGGGGAGGAGTTGGAGATAATGATTATATTTTTTCTTTTGAGCATATTGTGCTTCCAATAGGTTATCTCTGGCCTAGTTTTCCCCCTTTACCCTTTTACTCTTCTCTTTTCTAATTTGCGTATCATAACAAATCTTTTTATATCTCTTTATTTTTTGTTATTTTATAATATGCCCCTTGATGTCACCTTTGTAAGGATGTGTATTCATGTACTCACTTTCAGAATTCACTTGATTGCAGCGCGTGAGTTCGCACCTGATTTTACAATCATTTCAGCTGGATTTGATGCTGCAAGGGGCGATCCACTTGGATGTTGTGATGTAAGAGTTTTATTCATCAATTTTTGTGTGTGTATGTGTATATAATCCTATGTAACTAATAAAGTCTTTTCTTGTAGGTGACTCCTGTTGGTTATGCACAAATGACAAAAATGCTGACTTCTTTATCTAGAGGAAAGTTGCTTGTTATTCTTGAGGGCGGGTTTGTTTTTCACAATGTTTCAAATTTTTTATTGTTTCTTTATCAAGAATCGTAAAGACGATATATTTATATTTGTATCTTTTACAGCTACAATCTTCGTTCAATATCATCATCAGCTACATCAGTAATCAAGGTTGCTACTCCAAGCATAATCTTATCACAAGTATTATGTATCTATACTTTTTTCAGCTATAGTTTCCATACATTTAAGGATTTTAACGATAAATATATTTGTTTTTTTGTGATGAAGGTTCTGCTTGGAGAAAACCCTGAAAGCATGTTGGAAAATGTTGTACCTTCAAAATCTGGACTCCGGACTGTTCTAGATGTTCTGAAGATCCAGAGCAGATTTTGGCCTACTTTAGGACCTATCTTTTCAGATCTGCAATCACGATGGGGATCATATGCTATTCAGAAAATAAGTGAGTTCATTGTTATCTTCTGTCCCATGCCTTACGTTTTATTTTTTTATTATTTGAGCTATCAAAAAAGATATTTTTCTAACACTAACTTCTACAAAATGAAGGTCCTTACACAAAATTCATGATGATCTTTATCACGTATTCGTGATATCTCTTTGCATGATATTCTTGAAAATGATTTGAGGAATCTTTGGTGTTATGTGGAGTGGACCACTTAAAAGTCGGATTTTCATGTCTCTATACTAGCATTGAATGTTAAATTGAAATGATACTCTAGAAAATTTTCGTGGAATTTGGGTTTGCATTTATGCAATTCTTCATATAGAGTTCCATTTCTGCATCTCATATATTGTTATGAAATAAGATGTGACGTTGAGTTGTACAAGTGCCAAAATGGGTGGGTCAAACTGGTATTGTTTACGGGTTTGGGTTGACCAAAACACTGTCCAAAAAAATATATTTTATATAACATTGTGCTTTAAGTTAATTTTAACAATATAGTATTAGAATAATCTAATAATATAATAAATAGTAATAACAATAATCATATAGTTTTCTTCATAATGGGATTTAGTGGATCATATGCATTAATATTCTTTGGCTCCTTTTGACCTGCCCGACCCATTTCTGTTAAAATTATATTCCTCATTTGACCATAAAATCATATCAACGCATCATAACAAAATAGGCGTAATTTGTGACATCTAGTCTAATTACTTGATGGGAGGGTGTTGAACATGAGATCTCACAAACAAGTTCAAATTTTATGATTTCTGTCTGAATTTATATTCAGGGTGTGGATATTTTTAATTAAAATCTTGATATATATATTTTCTAATCTGTCTTTTGCAGAGAAGAAGAAAAAACACAGATTTGTCGTACCCCTGTGGTGGAAAATGGGACGGAAAAAGTTTCTACATCACACCCTCTCCGAGCAGCTTCGTCTAAACTCAAGAAGGCGTATAGAATCATCACTATGGTTCTAAAAATTCTCCAAGTCACCCTCATTTTGTACTATCTTTTTCCATTGAGTATTAGTAGTATATTTTTAATTATTTTGAGGGGATTATGGCTAATATTTTAATTTAGAAGATATTATCATGGCTTTTTGTTTTTCTCATCTTTTTGACATCCACAGACAATGATGTTTGACAATCACCACCCATCTGTGTGTCACATTTTGGACCTCACAAAGTTGGAAGAGAAACCACCATTAGATTGCTTTCTATATCTTCCCTGTCCCCTCATCAATCAAGTGCTATTTCACATTTCCAGAGTAAGTTACAACTTCTCATTGCAAATGGTACAAGTCATATTAGCATTATTCTTTTCAGTACAAATCATTGCAAGGGAGAAAGATTGTGAGATTGAAAAAATGTACAACAGTTGGTGAAAATCTTTAACCAACAGAAACAGATCATTAAAAAGTTGCTTTGGTCCTTTTTGTCTCGATGAACCTTTCACAATCCTATTTTTTGTGCAAGAAAAGCTCATCAATTAGACTGCATTGTCAAATGCTAGCACTATTGACTAGGATAATTATTGCATAAAAGGCAAAATTTAAACTTCAACAAAAGATTTAGTGTTTTATTGATGCATTGTTGGTGGTGGAGCCATTGGGTAAGCCACCGGCATAACATATGGTGGATGGTGGCTGTGTGGCATCATCACCGGAGTTCCAACTGCCGACGGCATATGGCCAGGAGCAGCAGCAACTGGATGACCCATTGGTGCTCCATACATACCCATACCTGGTGGCATACTTGGTTGATGGGGCCTATGTTTCATGGGTGCACCAACCGTTGATGGGTTTGTACTACCTGATTGACCAGTGATCGGGATTTGATGGGATGACACATCACCATTGTTTACACTTGTAATATCATGAATACTTGTTCGTCTTCTGTCTCTATTCATGGAGTTCAATCTTATGAAGTATTTTTGAGCATGACTAGCAACCTGTGTTGGTGTTCTTGAAATCACATAGTTTCTTGAAATGCTTCTCCAGTCTCCTTTACCAAATTTGTCCAATCCCAGCAAAAACAACCTGCATTTGTTCAACATGCATTAGGAGTTGTACCAAGCGCAAACTATAGCATCATGTTGTCCTTGGTTGCTCTTAAAATATGTTTATGATTAATTTTACCTCTAGCTCACACACCCACTAAACCTACAAACCCACTATAACTACAAATTATGTTACATCTGGAAGTTTTTCGTATATTGATGTATGAGTTCTATAGCTCTACGCATTGTACACTAAGCAACAAGAGTTGTACTATACTCATATCAACAATAATTGGTTACTGACTGTTACATTTCCCAATGGTCATATGAGCCATAACTTGTACATACATAAATTCTACAATCATTTCGTACTCATAAACATGGTACTTCTACCATTAATGTAACAATACATGTTGCTATTATGATGTTTTTAGAGTTATTTATAATTTCTAGTTTTAGACTCTTGTTAAATTAGGCTCTATAAATACTAGTTTTAGAGTTAAATTAGAATGGAAAAAGTGAACAGTTGTGGTAGTTACATACCTATGCTCTTCTTCTGTCCATGGAATCCCTTTCCGACGTTCCTGCTCCGCTCTGGAATTCGCTTTTCCGCCACTCTGTCCAGCAGACTCATGACCAAACCCGGAAAACCCGTTACTGTAATTACAAGACGAACGTCGATTTGAATTCAATCCTCCATGGCTGCTGCTATTGTCTTTGGTGGAAGAAGATGATGATTCCTCTCCAAGATACTTGGGAATCGGAATGAGTCCAGCTTCAATGTCATCAACATCTTCAACAAGCAGCTGGTAATGTTGTTTCAACTCTGGAATGGTTTTGGTAGGTACAAGTGAGGCAATTGTATCCCATTGTTCTTTGGAATCCTGATTCCAATGGTTGGCAATGGCATTCTCAAAGGCCTTATCCTCTTCTTTGCTCCAAACTTTAGATGATGACATGGTTGTACCTGTAGCTGAATGGTTGTACCTGTAGCTTGAATGGTTGTACCAGAGTGATGTTGGTTGATGAGAAGAGAGAAAAGGCCAAAGGGTGTATGTTGAATAAGGAGAGGAAAAGTGAGGAGGGGTGGTGAAGGATAAGAATTGGGTATCAATTGTATTAATGGAATAGGACCACATTGAAGTTGAAGGGATGGGCTTTTTTGTCATTTTTTATCAAATAATACCTCCAACAGTGGCTGGACCTTTTCTTCACAAATTCATACTTGTCCACAACTTTCAATTTTTTTATATTATTATTGTTTATTTGTTTTTATGAATTTGGTTTTGTTACAAAAGGTTCATCTGCTTTAACATGATGTCCTGAAATTCAATATTTCATGTGGGTGTAAATGAGTTAAGGTGTTTGTAATTTCAATTAGAGGAGATGTTAAACGAGCTTGAACCTAAATCAAGACTTGATTATGATAAATGAACCAAAGCTTTTTATACCGAGCGTAATTATTCTCAAGAACATATTATCTGATTAAATATAATATTTTTTATTTCTTCTAAATATATTTTATAAGAAATATTATTTTGTATTATATTAAAGAAAATTACATTTATAGTACTTGTGTTTTGATCATATTTTAATTTTGGTCTTTAGTTTTTAAAATTACAAACTTAGCCAAAATATTTGTGAAATAATTGCAAGTTTAATCATCATCGTTAATGTCTGTTAGTTTTTACGATGTAGGGACTACACTTGCAACATTATCAAATCTTGGGGACCATTTGTGGAATCTTCTATGAAATTAAAAAAATCAAATAAATGTTAAAAATATTAAATAAAAGGTTAAAAGTCAAATAAAAACTATAAAAAATAAAAAAAATCAATTGAAGTTAAAAAATAATATTTTAAAAATAATATTGAATAAAAGTTAAAAGACATTCAAAACAAAGATAAAAAACTAATTAAAGTTATAAAAAGGTGAAAAGAAGCTCAGAAAACAAAAAAAAAATGAATGGAGATTAAAAAACAAGAAATAAAAGTAACCTTTTTATGTTTGTATTTATTAATACTTTTTATTTGATTTTGTTTTTTTTTATTTTGAATAAAATTTCACAAATGGTCCCATGTGATTTGATAATATTGCAAGTTTAGTCCTCATATCATTAAAAACTAATGAACATTAATGGTGGGGACTAAACTTGCCACCATTTCATAAATATTTAGGTAAAGGTAGCAATTTTTAAAATCCGTAAAGTAAACTTGTAATATGGTAAAAAAATCACAAGGATTATTCATGCAATTTTCACTTATATTTATGAAAAATAATTATATATTATATATTATTTTATATGTTTTAAGCTATATATTATAAATAAATCTAAATATAATTTTATGCATATGTATATAAATAAAAAATAAATAAATATAAATATTAAACAAAGGAAGATTAGAAAAAAAATTTAACGAGCCAATACTAGTTTATGCCCTCTAAATAACTAAGAAATTTATTTTTTTAATCTAAATATGTCGGCGAAGACGACACACATTTATTTAGCAGAAAAATCGTTATATTCTGGTCTCCACTTGTTAGGGACTTGGTCGACTTACTCTTATGCCCAGTTACAATCAAATTTGTTTCTTGTGGGTTACAGAGATATATAAGTAAAATATTAAATAGTTGGTAATGAAAGTTTATTAATTATATAATGTTATTTTAAGACAAGAATTTATTGAATTTTTGTATGAGTTAGGATTTCAAATAATAAAACGACGATATAATTATATAACATGCCATTAAAAAGAAATAATAATAACACATATGGAATATTTGAATAAGAAAAATGACCTGATTTATAATAAAAAGAACACCTCTTGTGGAAAAGAATTTTATCATTTTAATTTTTATATCATTAGTATACTTGATTAATATATAATTTGTTAAATAATCCTCATAAAAGTCAAAATTATTTTAAAACTAAAAATATTATCCAATACATATGACGATTTCTTTAACTAAGCCAAATGTCATATATCGTGTTTTGATATGTTTTTAACACGTTGCCAGCAATAAGTATTATAGTTCATTAATAAATAAGGGGGTAGACTATGAAAGACAACAAGCTTAAATAAATTTTAATCTTATTAGATTTGTATAAATTTTTTGAGTTTGGTTTATTAGAAACAACTTAGTATATTACTCATGTCAGTTAGGCGGATGAAACATTATAGAAGCCGATCATGGGTTTTAATACGGAAACAAATGATTGGAGATAGGAACATTATATAGCATGCAGATATACTTTTTTTTTAATATATTCGTAGACATAGATATATGTATGACTAAGAATTTTCTTACAGAAATTTTTAAATACCCTCATGTGCCTTGATTCGTTTATGTATAACGAATGTGTGACCAAAAAAAATATTATTTTAATAAAAACATGGCTAACTTAAAATAAAATTTACCTATCAATGACCTTTAAACATTATTATTATTGTGACTTCAACAAGACTTCATATAGTGACTAGCAATAATTTGAAATCGACTTGTATAACGTTATTGTCTCCGAAACTCTAAAATAAAGCATTTTTACTAAAATATATTTTATTTTTTTATATCCACGAAAGTTCCTTTCATGTGTAATGTTTCTTATTCTTTTAGTTAAAAATGTAGATAATAATAAATGCTATTGTGATTCATAAAATTGTGCTTATTGTAAGAGTTTTTAGATTTGATTTGTTTTTTTTAGTTAAAAATTTTGAGTTAAAAAAGAAAACCTTGTTTTAGTTAAAACTCTTAGTTAAAAAAGAAAATCTTGTAAAGACATTTACAAGATTCTTAAAAACCTTGTTTTTAACATTTTGAGTCATTGCTTCAATATTTCATTGATTTCCTAAATATCAAAATATTATATAAGATATGATGTGATATTCATGTAGAATAACAAGAACTTTATGAGTACTCTACATTAACTTCATAACTGAATAACTAAATGTCGTAAAACTATGTACGTATAGATAATTATTTATACGGTATATATTTATAATCACAATAAAACATCAAATATTAGCTTCTAATAGTTACACATTGTACCAATATATTACACAATAATATTTTTTATATCTTTTTTATCTAAAAAGTCCATTCCACCTTAAATGAGAAAATAACATTAGAGTGTTGATACGTTAACTAGCTAGGTTTGTTTCTCATAACATGTTAAAACTACGTAAATTGTTCATGTATTGGTTATGTTTTTGCACATGTATATATTGTTGTATGTACATCGTCCTATTTGGATGAGCATTCATCCTAACTAGAACTTACATTGATAATCATCATTCGATGGCACTCGAATCATAACTCAATCTCGATAGTGATAATCTTATGCTAGAAGTCATTGAGCATGACACAAACATCTTCATAATTAACCATGTATTAAGTATATTTTAAATATCATTTATAAGTGATGGATATTTAAATTCTAATAACATGTTGAATTATAATTAAAAACAGATAAAGTAAGTTCACTATCACAATCAACTCATCTCAAATATATGTTTTTACAAAGTGTAAAAGTATGTATGAGGCTTGAAAGTATGAAAAGGTTGGGCTTGATGGCTTGATGCCCTTATAGAGATTAGATTTAGGTGTAGAATTAATGATGATATTGAAACATAAATTTTATGAAGACCAAAATATCAAGAAAATTATGTGGTATTGCAAATGACTTTACAAAATAAATGCTACCGGCCTTTGTCATTTATGTTTATTGTGGTATTGAAAACATGGATTGTGGTTCATGTTTAAACTTAAATAAGTCCATTTACTCTCCAAGAAAGAGACGTTACATTAAAATATCTAAACTTATAGGCTACCATACAATGATAAGTCACTTAAACTAGCAACTCACTAAAAAGTCGTAGGTTCAAATCCCTCTTTCTGTGTGTTCCCTTTAAATAACAATATAACTTATATAAACAAGTGCAATTATCTAATAAAATAGAAGATAGTGACAATAACATGATATATTTGTATATGTCAAATAAGGAGAAAATAAGAGACATAACAAATGAAAACAAGTTGCTAAACAGAAATCGAGTATGTTACAAACAAATTGTTTAACCAAGAAAGCGATTTCAAGAAAATTCGTCATCAGAACGCAACTACTTTTAAAACAAAATTTTGTTAGCTTGGAGTATCTTGACTACTATTATTATATAATAGTAAAAAAATATATAATTTTAAAAGTTTAAGACATCAGTAAAAAAGTAAAAAAACAATTTTAAAACAAAATTTTGTTAGCTTTGAGTATCTTGACTACTATTAAAAAAAGTATATAATAGAAATAATATGGGTAAAGTTATAGTAAAAAAGTATTTAATCTAAAAAAGTTTAAAAAAAATTGTAAACTTGACACGTGTCCTTCTATTGTTTTACAAAGGATGTCGTTTTTGTCATTGCGTCAAAGACGTCATCTCAATATATCTATAATGTTAATTGTGTCAAATATCAATTTATTATGTCATATCTTTTACATCATTCGTTATATGTATTCATAATTGTGTTTTACATTTTATATCATTTTGTATTATTATTGCTATTGTTTCTATAGATTATATCAACTTGTTATCGATCATTGTGTTTTATATTTTAAAGAACACAATAATATATTTTAACAATGTATTTTTCAAAAGTTATATTGTTAAAGATAACATAATGTGTAATTTTTGTTATTATTTTTAATAGATTATATAAACTTGATTGTTGTTATCTATCATGAATAATATCTGACTATCTATAAGCTACTATTTATCTGATCTTGTTATTAACAAACTATATATCGGTCCAATGAGTTATAGGTAATGGGTTCTCAGAGACATAAAAATAACATAAACAATCAACTAACAAAATATGGTATAGACATATTTACACCTTATGATCAAACATTCATTCAAGGTCACCTACTCACCACAAGATGCAATTTACCAGATCCGATTATTGGCATGGTATTGATGGTCAAGTGAGTATACTAGTAAAGGATTCCTATGAAAAAAAACATTGACAATTGATTAACCAAACATCTTACATACATCCTTACACTCTGTCCACCAAAACCAGCAACTACATATGGTCCAACTAAAAATTCTCTCAGTCAACTATGCACACCTAGGATTATATAACAAAGGTGAGGGCTAACTATTTTTCAAAAAAATATTTACAATATAAAGTAAACTTTTTCTTGTGAATATCACAGTTAATAGTTATGCACCATATACTGGCAAGCGTTCTTCGATGATAACACGACAAATAGGGCATCTTTGACATTTGTCACTGCAAATACTGTGTACAGAGAGCGCATCAAAGTTCATATAACAATTAAGAGAGTAGATATACTTTTTCACCATAAAATATACGAAAGATAAGTACCTGCAAAGGATATGATGCCTACAAGGGAGTAACACCATGTTTATTTCCCTTTCAAAGCAAATCCTACATAAGATTTTATCCTGAAGCTTGCATATAAAGATCAGATTATAACTTAGGAGGTATAAAATCAATATCCAAAATAATACTACCATTTTATACACGGTGAATGCACGAGTTCAAGAAGGGTGATTACATTATGTAAGAAATGAATAAATGATATAAAACAGAATCAAGATTCATATAATCTTACATTTTGAAGTCTCTCATAGTTTTGCTGGCTGGAATTTGTGATTTCTGTTTGCTCATTAAGAGCTGCTTGAAGCTTCCAAACCTTAAAAGGAAGTCTCATAAGTCTCATAAGACATTTTAACCGAATTACTTTTAAACTTGGCAAATTGAGAAAGGGATAAGCAACAAGTACCTCCTCAGTTAGATCCTTCTTGGGCAACCTCTTCACTATTTCAGGTGGGTAACTAGAAAACGTGTTGTATCTGAGATTCACATGCAGTATAATTAGAGAGAAAGTAATAAAAAAAAGAATTAAAGAAAATGAACTTGCCCAGAAGACTCATTGTAGTAAATCCGTGCTTGTTCTTCCCGGCTTCTTTCCTCAGTTGACCACCAGCCAAGCAGCCTACATAGTAAAACAATAACTGTACAAATTAATAATGGAGGGTGACAAAATGGGCAGGTCAAGCGGGTGGGAAATGGGTCAAAACTCATAACAGGTTAGTTGTGAATGCTTTTCTTTATCAATTTAGGAGGTTTTATGCAGTTGAATATTGGATGCCTTTGGACCAACTTCCTTTTAGTTAGATCTTTTTGGCTTAACCTGTATGGGATAAAACATAACCCCAGTCAACAACGTTATGAGTAAATGGGTCAGTTACCTGGAGCCATGTAGCAAAAAACCAAAAGAATCACGCATTCTAGCAGCATATGTAAAGTATATTCCTGTACCGGCCCCGGTACGTAGAAAAATGACAACTTTCTCGATCAAACTAGATGCTGCAAAAAGTACTCCTAATCCTTGCACTAAAAGTATGGGAGAGAAGACAACAGGAAGAGGGATAAATCTAGCAGCAGCAGGTTTTCCCTGCAACTCGATGTAATAATTGACAAATTGTTTTAGAAGAGTGTGATAACACATTCTAATGAACGCTAAAACTAGGGGTGAAAAAATGAGCATATTGGATGATTGGGAAGGGGCAACCTCGAAATACCTTTTTTTTTTTTTTTTTTACTCTCTTACATAACAGGATTTAAGACGTCAAAACATATATACACATTATGCGAATTTTGACCTGTTTACCATTTGACCCATTTCATCGTTATCATTGTAGTTTTTTTTCATGGTTTACAAGTTTGTCCTGTGTTCAATAAAATACGACCCAAATTGCAATGGTTGAAATGCCAAAAAAATTCAGAGGGGTAATCAAAATTTGCAATTGTAGTAGTTGGTTCCTTGTTGCAAACAAACAATTGATTTTGGACAAAAGAACACATTACTTGGCAAGTTTTCTATTCATTTTCAGGAAGATAATGGTTCATTTTCAATAAAAAGCCAGATATGATGTTTTAAACTGTAACTAAAGTGAAATGTAATGTACCTCCAAGCGCATACAAAGGAGGATTTGGAAAACGATGATGGGAATTTTCATAACATGGCCACCTATGTCTTGTAGACCACACATCCTATTATCAGAGTTATCATCTGTAGATTCCACTACACCACTGTTCCAATCAAGATATCTAATAGCATTGGATGATGAGCTTGCTACAGGTATTTGAGAATTACTATGAATCACTGGATTAGACCACTTTGTGCAAACAAGAAACGCAAAACACTCTGCAATTCTGTAAAACATGAATTTGAACATGTTAGAATAGCTCAAATGTATTAGATGCAAAGATGGAAATCATTAAGGGCAACTATACCCAAAATTTATGAGCAAGTCCCACCAGCCTAAAGAATTTATGTCACCTGCTAACTGGAAGTGATTAGAAACAAATATCGGCTGAATATAGAATTTGCACAAGTATAATGGTTATGCTTATAAAGTAAGCTTACAAACAAATGTTGTGAGTGCTTGCTAGTTCATGCTGAAAAAAATTCATTATGATCACACACTTCTTTACTTCTTTACTTATTTATTTAAAACACAAATAATAAATGATGATAATTGACATGGCAAATATACATTTCAGGCCTTTTTACCCATTGGCCTGTTTCCTCTTTAGTTGAATCTTTAAGCCATACTAATTTGACCAATTAACCAGACCCACCAAAGACAAAAAACACACCCACAAAAAGGGCAAATCGACCCATTTGTATGCAAATCAGTAGAAATTAGCACCTCTAAGGGATTTCATACACCAAATATTTACTGTGGAAAGTTAGAGTTGATCATAGAAGATTAACAATGCTTCGGAAGAAAACATGTTAGTTTCGGAAGAAGTGGTAGTTCTCTTCGGAAGAAGAATGCTTAAGCTTCAGAAGTTTTCTTAACTTCGGAAGCAAAGTTTACTCTCGAAAGATATGTTTGCTAAACATAAAGGGGGTAAACTGAAAATAGTTTGTTAAACGGTTGTTAGGCCTGATTCGTGTATATAAGGATCAATGGCCATTTAGGATAAAATGTTCATAATCTCATAGTTTTCTTTTGTGTGTAATATTTTCATAACAAGTCTAATCATTGAATAGTGAATCTTTTCTTCAACCTTGTTCTTTCTTTGATTGGTTTTACAACAAATGGTATCAGAGCCAGGTTCAACTCAATTGGAGAAAGAAGGTGATCTCGACGTTGATCAAAAAAGAAATTGATGGTGTCCACAAAGTTTGATCTTGAAAATTTCGATGGAAAGAATGATTTCGGGTTATGGCGTGTCAAGATGCGGACGCTACTAGTACACCAAGGTTTGGTGGGAGCAGTCGCAGGGCAGAAAAACAAAACGGCAGATTTGACAGAGAAAGAAAAGCGTGAGATCATGGAGAAGGCGCACAATGCGATAATATTGTCCTTGGGAGAGCGGGTGCTTCGAGAAGTGTCTAAGGAAGACTCGGCTGCTGGAATTTGGGCAAAACTTGAAAGTCTGTACATGACGAAGTCATCGGCCTTGTAAAATTCTAGGGTCAGGTACTATCACATTTAAGTTGCATAATGGTACTAAGGTAGATATTAGTGATATCAAGTATATTCCTAGTTTGAAAAGGAATTTGTTATCACTAGGAACTTTTGAGAAGTCAGGCTATTATATTGGATCGAAAGATGGTAAGGCTAGAATTGTTAAGGGTTCCTTGGTATTGTTAACTGGTAATAGAAGGAGTAACAATACATATAGATTAGAGGGATTAGCAATACTGGGTAGTGATTGTATGGCAATTACTAAGATTGATAGTTCTCTACTGTGGCATAAGAGATTTGGTCATCTTAGTGAACAGGGTCTCATTGAGTTGAGGAAACAAGACATCATTAGTGAGTTTAAGGTAAATGATGTAGGTTTCTGTGAGAAATGTGTCTTGGGTAAAAGTAAGAGGGTTCAATTCAAAACTGGTAAGCACATCTCTACTAATGTGTTAGACTATGTACATTCAGATCTCTGGGGGCCTGCCAGAACTAGTACTCTAGGTGGAGCTAGTTATTTCTTGTCTATTATAGATGATTATTCACGTGGGTTATGTTCTTAAGCATAAGAATGAGGCTTTCAAAAGATTTGTAGAGTGGAAGACTCTAGTAGAACTCAGAGTGAAAGGAAGGTAAAGAAGTTGAGGACTGATAATGGGCTGGAATTCTGTAATATTGAGTTCAATGAGTTTTGTAAAACTCATGGTATAGCCAGACATCTTACAGTACCTGGTACTCCCCAACAAATGGGTTGGCTGAAAGAATGAACAGGACTTTGTTGGAAAGACTTAGGTGCATAAGGATTAATGTTGAATTTCCAAAAGGTTTTTGGGGTGAATTAGTTACATCTGCACCTTATATGATTAACAGGTCTCCATCCATAGTTTTGGGTATGAAGACCCTATGGAGATATGGACAAGAGTTAAGCCTGACTGTAATCATTTGAGGGTGATTGGGTCAGTGGTCTATTTCATGTTAGTCAGGATAAACTTGATGCAACGGCTCAAAAGAGTGTTGTTTGGGGGTATCCTGAGGGAGTCAAGGGGTATAGAATATGGAGATTAGAAGGTGAAGGACCTCGGGTAATAGTAAGCAGGGATGTAGATTTCCAAGAAGGCTTGTTGTATAAGGATGTGATAGGTGTTGACATACGGACTCAGTCTACAGAGAAAGTTGAGATGAGGTGGAGTATGAGATTGGGTCAGTGGTCTATTTCATGTTAGTCAGGATAAACTTGATGCAACGGCTCAAAAGGGTGTTGTTTTGGGGGTATCCTGAGGGAGTCAAGGGGTATAGAATATGGAGATTAGAAGGTGAAGGACCTCGGGTAATAGTAAGCAGGGATGTAGATTTCCAAGAAGGCTTGTTGTATAAGGATGTGATAGGTGTTGACATACGGACTCAGTCTACAGAGAAAGTTGAGATTGAGGTGGAGTATGAGGATGATTCAGACAGAGCTGCTGGATATGGAACTGAAGGTGAAGTGAATCATGAGCTTCATAATACACATAGCATTGCAAAAGATAGACCTAGAAGAAAGGTTGTAGCACCTATTAGATACAGGCAGAATCATAATGTGTCAGTTGTTGCCTTCTCAGCTGAAGAGGAGAGTATCTATGAGCCACTGAGTTTTGATGAGGCTATGTCATCAGATGAAAGTGTTAGGTGATATGATGCTATGGTTGAATAGATGAATTCTCTTGAAAAGAATGAAACATGGGAATTGGTGGATAAGTGATATATACCGGAAATCGAAAGCTTAGATTTATGATTAAAAAGCTTGATTCGAGATAGGCTAAATCTCCAGTTACAAGGTAAAAAAACCTAGTTGATAAACAATACATCAATATCCCACTCCCTACTCTCTAAAGTACTATAAAAACAAGAAACGTAAAATTGTCCCTCCTCTATTTTTGGTAACCCATGATTAGCTCCTATATCTTGGGTAAGTGACTAATGTAGTTGACCCTATTTGTAGTAACCGACTAATTGAATTGACCCGAGGTGGCTTGATTTGTAGACACGTATCAATAGGCCAGTAGATCAGAAACTTATAGCTTGTAAGTGGATATATAAAGTCAAGGAGGGTGTTCCTGGTACTGAGGGTCTTAGGTTTAAAGCTCGTTTGGTAGCTAAGGGATTTACTCAGAGGGAAGGTATTGACTATAATGAGATCTTTTTACCAGTGGTGAAGCATATGTTATAAACCAAACGAAAAAACTCAACCCAAAAGACTAGTCTAATGGGTGAGGGAACCCATTTGGCTTATAAATCCCACATCAATTGCCCATACAACCGATATGGAACAAGTCCCATACCTTACAATGGTTTCGGTCCATAACATTCGCCCCTCCTTAAGGACCAACGTCCTCGTTGGTCACGGCCACGTTGGTCACGGCCACGTTGGTCACGGTTGGCTCTCTCCGGGTCACCACTCCGAGGTTGGCTCTGATACCATTGTTATAAACCAAACGGAAGAACTCAACCCAAAAGACTAGTCTAATAGGTGAGGGAACCCATTTGGCTTATAAATCCCACATCAATTGCCCATACAACCGATGTGGGACAAGTCCCATACCTTACAATGGTTTCGGTCCATAACAACATACTTTTATTCGTATAATTTTGTCTATCACAGCTGCTCTTGATTTGGAGTTGGAACAACTGGATGTTAAGACAACTTTCTTACATGGGTTCTTGGATGAGAAGATATATATGAAGCAACCTATAGGTTTTGAGGTGAAAAGCAAAGAGGATAAAGTATGTTTATTGAAGAGGTCTTTGTATGGACTGAAGCAGTCACCAAGGCAATGGTACAAGCGGTTTGATGAGTTTGTGGTGACTCATGGTTTCATAAGGAGTGACTATGTTGTGTTTATCATAGAAAGTGTTCTAGTGGGGATTACCCGTATTTGTTGTTGTATGTAGATGATATGCTGATAGCATGCAAGAGGCAAGATGAGATAGAAGCTGCAAAGAAGTTACTCATGATGGAATTTGAAATGAAGGAGCTAGGTAATGCTCGAAAGATTTTGGAATGGAGATTTCCAGGGATAGGAGTTCTAGACAATAAAAGTTGTCATAGACTTCTTATGCTAATAAAGTTTTGAAACTTTATGGTATGCATGAGTGTAATGTTGTTAAAACTCTTATTGGTGCTTATTTCAAGTTGTCCATAGAAGGTAGTCTTTGTTCTAAAGATGAGTTGGCTTATATGGAGAATGTTCCATATGCGAATGTAGTGGGGAGTCTTATGTATCTAATGGTGTGTACTAGGCCTGACTTGGGTTATGATGTGAGCTTGGTTGCAGGTTTATTTCATCACCGTGGAAGGTTCATTAGGATGCTATAAATGGATTCTTAGATATCTTCAATATACTAAAGATTGGGGATTGATCTTTGGTTTAAAGGAAGGTGATGGTCAAGATATAGTTAAAGGATATGTTGATTCCGATTTTGCAAAAGATCTTGACAAAGGAAGATCTATCACTGGATATGTGTTTAGAGTGATGGGTAATGTGGTAAGCTGAAAGTCTCAGTTGCAGCATGTGGTGGCGTTGTCTACTACTGAAGCAGAATATATGGCACTAACTGAAGCTATAAAGGAGTCATTGTGGTTACAACGACTTGTTGCTGAATTAGGGATGAGATTGTCTGATACAGTAGTGTTTTGTGACAATCAGGGTGCTGTACAACTTGCTAAAAACAGTGTCTTTTATGAAAGGAATAAGCATATTCATGTTAGACTGCATTTTATTCGAGAAGTTATCAGTAATAAAAAAGTTCTGATAAAGCAAGTTAGGACAGATGATAATCTTGCATATATTCTTACGAAGGTGGTGCCAGGTTCTAAGTTTGAGTTGTTTGTTACAAAGCTTGGTATTGGTTGATATTGTTACTGGTGTTCTATGATGCATACTCTAAAAGTGGAGATTGTGGAAAGTTAGAGTTGATCATAAAAGATTAACAATGCTTCGGAAGAAAACATGTTAGCTTCGAAAGAAGTGGCAGTTCTCTTCGGAAGAAGAATGATTAAGCTTCAGAAGTTTTCTTAACTTCGGAAGCAAAGTTTACTCTCAGAAGATATGTTTGCTAAACATAAAGGGGGTAAACTGAAAATAGTTTGTTAAACGATTGTTAGGTCTGATTCGTGTATATAAGGATCAGTGGCCATTTAGGATAAAATGTTCATAATCTCATAGTTTTCTTTTGTGTATAATATTTTCATAACAAGTCTAATCATTAAATAGTGAATCTTTTCTTCAATCTTGTTCTTTCTTTGATTGGTGTTACAACATTTACGATAGTCATTTAAGGAGGACATTACCAGATAGCTTTAAAAGGGTGAACATGGTACCAGCAACAAAGAAAACCATGGAGATAGCAACCCAAAAATGCTGAAAATATAGAAAAATCATTTAGCAGTGGTTATTTCATCATGTTAAAAAAGTGAATGGATAAATGAAAATCACTCTCTCCAAATATATGTAACAACAGATAGGCATCCATGTTTATATTTCAATGAACTAAACTCACCGGAAGTGTCTCCCATATTGCAACATCACTCAAGATTTCATCATCTCCTGGCAGTAAAGCTTTGCACATTCTGCACATCATAAAAAACCAGAGTACAAGGTGTTGCCATTAGCAAGATTGGATAGTTGCTAACCAGTAAAGCCAGAGTAATTATTAAAGGTAAAAGAATGATCACCTGAAATTGTCAATAAGAATAGTTAATTCAAATGCCAACAATGGAAGAAAGACAATCTTCAAGCTTACAGTGGGAGTTTTTTTAACTGTGTGAATAAAATCAAAGCCGTTTCAGAAGTGTGAACAAACAAGATTAAAGAAAAGAACTTTTGTATCACTAAATTTAGCTTGAGCTAAGCAGATTGCCATATTTATGAAGTTATACAACAATCAATAAATCACCATACCATATATGCTCTCCAGATAGACACAAAGAAGCACTTCAAACGCAACAAGCAAAGGTAACGCAACAATCGCATGAGATGGTGCCAACTATGCAAAAGGAAAAGAGAACTATAAAACTAGGGAAAACTTTATTATTCACATATATCCCAAGATTACCAATGTTATCCCCTAAAAGTTTCAAAATACAAAAAAAATAATATAATACAAGAAAAAAATCCCACATGACGCCCATGGGAAACTGATGGTGCAGGTAAAGAAAACCTTCCTCGGGCAACAAGTGCATGAAATAAGAAAAGTGGGAAGAATATGACCCTGCATAATCAAGAAAATAGGAAATTACACTCAGAAAAAGAACTAAGGTATGAACGGATAGTTATATAACATATTATCAAAGTTCCAGTTATAACATATGTCCAACTTGTTGATGTTAAATGCTTATCATTGTTTCTAATGTTGAAAGAGTGAAGAAGTCATATTAAATATCAACAGAGTATTCATAACTAAATAATTGCCTTTGTGAGAGGCAGTCCTCAACCCTGATAAAAAAAACATACTTAATGCAGCCGTTAACTATTGTAATTTATCAAATTCCACTTTAACTAGACAGAATGCAATCAACAGTTTGATACTGCAGTAAAAGTTATAACATTGATTTGGTAATCAAATTTGTTATATCATCCAATTGATAAACTCATCAACCTCAAACAAACATTTTATATATTCTGCAAATTCAAATTACGCCCAACTTTTGACTTGGGTTAATTCAGTTTCGAAATCATCAAACCCACAACATTACGCCCAAAAACGAATGCAATTTTGAACCAATAACAGCGTATGAACAGAAATCATGCAACATATGAAGATAAATAGTAACATAAACGAAGTGAAGAAAACCCTAAATATACCACCATGAGTAAAATACGAGGTGATCGAGTTTTAGAAGGAGCAAAAGCGTGAAGCAGAAGAGTAAAGTATGAGCAGCGAAAGCCTGTGAGGACTTTACGATTGTGTTCCAGCTCATTTCTTACAACACTTATAAGCACACAAAACCCTAAATTATTATTAATGCTTATTCGCACAACGTGTAAAGAAGACACCGATTACGATCTGCAGAAACCCCAATTTCAGTTCTCAAGAGCAAATTTTCTTTGTTTTAGCTGTGTGTGACTGTGTGATAAACAGTTGTTTGCCTTTTTTTTCTTTTGAACAGCTAGAGTTGTTTGCCTTTGCCCACAAGTTGAGTAGTGCAAAAAGATTTTTTGAAAAGGATGGCTGCCTATATGCCCACATGTAAATTTTTTTATTGTTATATGTTTATAATTAATAACTAAATTAATAAAAAATGATTAGAACCAATCCTAACAAGAAAATCTTAAAACCGAAACATTAACTACAGGATTACTGGATTAGTATGCGTGTTGGAGAGACCGACCATTTTATATATATCATAGTAATTATGTTAGAACAAATTAGTTTTATACTAATATGCAGATCGATCAAATTTACCTTTATTTGTATACAAGATTTTAATTTCATATCTTACTTGAAATATATATTTTATCACGCGTTAATCTACCATTATAGATCACACTTCATCCATGCTATTGCATTTTTTTACGAGATAAGATCAAAGATGTTTTTGATCATTAATGCAAATATAGTTTGTGATTAAAAAAATTAACTTATACGATTGTGAAGTTAACCGCTTCAAAAAGCATGAGCAAGGCTTTGACGCACTCATAATTGCATATTGACTAATGCTATTAATAATCTCAAGTATAAATGTAGAAAGATTTAAAAGCATATGTGCGAACGGAGTTGATTCATATTCAGGATTTTCGAATATCTTGAAAATTGTATATGATAAGTAATAATATCATTTTCACGTATGCTAGTTATTGACTGACACGTCACACATTAACATATTAATACCCGTTCATTTCTTACAACTTGAAGTACAAACATTTACTCACCTTTTGCTTATTATTATTATTATAACCTATTTTTTACTCTGTATATATAAAAAACGATAACAATTATAAAGAAAATGATATTGGCCAATTAAGCGAGTGTCGCTTCACTTGACGACACCAACATATGTTCAACATCAAACATTCCTCTAGTCGCCAACCCCCCCCCCCCACCCCCATCCCACTCCCCACCCCCATGGAAAAGGAAAGAACTAAGCCGTTTTTTAACCTGTCAACTTTTTCAGTTAAATACAATTAAAGTGACTTTTTTAACGATGCATTAATATTTTTTAAAATTGATTTATTTTCCTATTTAAACTTTTTTAAATGACATTTATATTTTAATGGTTTTGTTTATTTATATATGGTTTTAGATGTTAATAGTGCCCTAGTTTATACCCTAAATAGATAGGTTTGAAAATCATATATCATATGGGTAGAAAAATTTAACATATTAAAGTTATTAGACTTTATTAATATGTAGAGTTAATTACATAAACAGTCCTATGGTTTATACAAAATAGTACTAAGCAAAAAAGTAACAAGTTTGAGTACTCACTTTTAGTTTTGTAACAAAGTTAAGCATTAACACTAACAGACGTTAGATTTTCTGTTAAGTTCAAGGGTAATTTAGTCTTTTCATATTATAAGACTATTTATGTATTAGAGGGACTATTTGTGTAATTTAATTAAACTAATATATTTATACATCACATACACACTCTCTCTTAACACACACACACACACACACACACACACACACATATATATATATATATATATATATATATACAAAGATGAAATAATACTCTCACCACCACCATCGAAGGATATCACCGCTGACCATCGCCGCTCACCACCACTGTTGGCATCACTAGCAACAATCACCACCCTCAGACCATCGTATCCATGTCTGGTACCCTCATCATCATACCATCACCCACATCACCAAATCCCCCATTTCTCCCTTCCTTACCAAATCCGTCTATGTCTATTCTTTTGCTTCACCAACATCATCCCATCTCCCTTTGGTGCTTAGATCTAAGAACACGACACTGAGATCGACAAGGATGGAACACCAAACATCGAGAAATGGGGGGCAGATCCATAGCCGGTTTATGTGAGAGTTGAAAGCCTAACACTAGGATCGACAAGGATCTGAGGGTGGTAGCTCGTGGTGGGGGCTGGAAGGGATGATAGCAGCGGTGGAGGCCGGTGGTGGGGTCGGCGGGGTCGGTCGCAGGCGGTGGGGGCTGGAGGGGATGATAGCCAGTGGTGGGGCCGGCGGGGTCAGTCGTGTGACATCCATCACTTTAAGGTCCATCGAACGACATAAATAAGCATAGAATTATTTTAATTATTCTTCCTTTTCTTCATGAACTCCTGCTTTAAGGAATCATGTCTGCTTTATTTTCCCTTGTGCCTGTACTTCCTCCGAGAACGTGTGCTAAGCATAAACCTTTTATAAATTTCATCACCATTACCACCAAATATATCATTTTTAATTTCAACCATTGTCATAATAAAACCATTTTAGACTATCAATACCATTAAACACGCTTTTAACCTTAATATAACGAACATTTTAAGATCGTAATCAACCGAAACAAATTTTGGGGAACTCGAGGGTTAAGTGCAAGGACTAAGCTCGCCATTTTGCAAACTTGGGCTAGGTATATAAGCCCATACTCCAGCCCTTAATCTCATTTCATCTCCATCTTCTTCATCCTCTTCACCTTCTTCTTCACATCTTCTTCATTCTAGCACCAAATCCAACCCGCGTGGTCTTGTTCTTGCCGTCTAGACTCCATCTACAGCCTAGTCTATTCTATTCTAGCAGGTAGACGACCTGGTTGCCCCTTTTCTTGCTTATTCACGGCTGCCCAAACTAGGGTTTTGGGTGTTCGGGTTCAACCCGAACACATGAGGTCGTGTGGGTGCGTGTGAGGTCTTTCTGATTGTGTTTCATGTTTGTGTATGTTTGTAGAGTGTTTCTGGAAGTGATTGTTGTGTAAAACCCGTGCTCGGAGCAGCCGAAGGCTGCTCTGCACTTCTGCAGTCGTGAACCTGCAGTTCACGCGACTGGGTCTGTCATGCGACTGAGCCGTGCGACTAGGTGAGTCGTGCGACTGAGTCATACGATTGTGTCTTTCGGGCGACTGAATCGTGCGACTAGGGATGTCATGCGACTAAGTTGTGCGATCGAATGAATGTGTGTGCGATTGAGTCAATGCGGATGAGTGTGTGTGCGATTGAGTCAGGTGACCGATTGAATGTATACGATTGTGCGTGTTTCGCACGACTAGAGTCCAATCGCACGAATGAAGGTTCAATCGCACGAAAGTAGCTAATTCGCACGATTGAGGGTTGATTTATGCGCATGGAGGTTGGGTCGTGCGAATGTGTGTTGTGTGGTACGACTGAATGCCAGTCATGCGAATGAAGATTCAATCGTACGAATGAAGCTGATTCGTACGATTGAAGGTTGATTCGTACGGATGGGGCGTTGAGTTGAGCGTCTGGTCCTGTTGTGTGACTGATGATGTTGAGTGTGAAATTCCCCTTGAACGTCTGATGATGATAAGGTAACATCAGTAAAAGTGTCATTGCTTGACCACAAAGATTAAAGTCAACGCTATCAACATGCACATACTATTTCAATTGAAATCAACCTAACATTTTACAATTACCGACAACCCATTTGGAACTACAAATACTTAACAAGTGCCATCTTTCATAACAATGAGATATTTACAAGGATGTCATAAGCAATGACGACTGCTCTTAGTACTTGGATCTACATAAGATCTAATACGTGTGTCCGCCTGTGTGTGTGCTACCCACGACCGAACCGATACAACCTGAACCGACCAAACATTACTATACGCTTTATACACGTCATTAATGCTTAACAATAACTGTCAATAGGTGATTGACCGATCATTGCATTCAACTGTTGGGAATCTTGGTCAATCATACTTACCACTTAACATGTGAGTTTTGTGGCCTCTTTTATGCTTATACTACTTTACAAACTTTTACAAACATGGGGGAAAGGTATGCTCGCCCGTTTTCTATGCTGTACAATATACATACAATTTACATACTTGGAATCAACGTGCTACTGTTTTGTGGGTACTTATCTCATACATGCTTGAGTCTGCTTTGTGGTTCTTTCTTACAACCATTTAATTCCAGTGTGGAACCGACGGTTAGGTATTGGTAGTACTACTGGGTTGACACCCCCACCCTCGTGTTGGTATACTAGTTAGTACCAACAAAAGCCAGGAACGGGCCTTGGGTGAATATATTCCGACAAGATTCTTTGTGTACGTCATTAGGTTTGGTTGTAAAGCTCTTGTCATGTGATTTTGCTTACTTATAACTGTATGCACGGTATTCTGCAACAACTTTATACAGCATCAATTACTTATTTACTTTAAACCTGCGAACTCACCAACAATTTTGTTGACCATTTTGAGCATATCTTTTCAGGTGATCATGCTAGCTGAGGTTCTAGGTGTGCTGCCTTAGTGGAGACCCTAGGATGCATTTTCGAGCCAAACTTATTATTTTGAAAACAATTGATGTATCTATTTCAAACAACATTATACTTTGTAACTTGTTCCCGGGTTGTGGGAATTGCATACAATGTTATTATCTATGTATTATGATTTATGTATCATGTTTATGCTTATGTCTATGTTGTCGTGAATACTGACTAAACACACACAAGTCCCCTTGTTGTCGGGTGTCGTCATGACACGCTTGTCATCATTATTATTATTGCATCTCTATCGCTTACCATGTGTTATGACGATTCCCGTCTCGTTACGCCCCCGTGTTTCCGCTCTTAGCGGGGGTGTGACAGGTCGCAGGCGGTGGGGGCGGCGAGGATGGTCGCAGGCGGTGGGGGCGGCGGGGAAGGTCGCAGGCGATGGGGGCGGCGGGGATGTTCGCAGGCGGTGGGGGCGGCGGGGATGGTCGCAGGCGGTGGGGGCGGCGGGGAAGGTCGCAGGCAGTGGGGGCGCCGGGGATGGTCGCAGGCGGTGGGGGCGGCGGGGATGGTCGCTGGCGGTGGGGGGCAGCGGGGATGATCGCCGGCGGTGGGGGGCGGCAGGGATGGTGGTCGGTGGTGGGTCGGCGGGATGGTGGTCGGTGATGGTAGTGGTGAAATTAGTTTCAGATTATAAGAAGTGTGTGTCTTTGTGCATTCATATATCTATATGTATATATAAGTTACACAAACAGACCTTTTTATGTATTAATTACATAAATAGTCCTTGTAAGGAAAATGATGAAAATGTCCTTAGATTTAACTAAAAAGTTAACGTCTGTTAGTGTTAATACCTTAACTCGTTACAAATTGAAAACACAATACCCATACTTGTTACAAAAAAACCCTTAGTACCCAAACCTGTTATTTTCAATAAACCACAGGGACCATTTGCGTAATTAACTCCATTATGTATGTTACATGTTATTAGCAATTAATGAAATAATAAATTATTTAAAAATTTATAAATAACAACTATAAAATAAAAAATATATAAAGTTATATTTTAAGATAAGATATAATAGAAATATTATAATTTAATATGTTTTAATAATTTATTCAAATAAGAAGATTTATATTTTGAATTTTTGTTTATTTAGTTTACTTATTTAAAATAAATCTCATATAATAGAAATAGAGTCACGAAACAAAAGTTTAGATTTCAAGAGAAGCTTGCAAATGTCCCTCCAAAACGTTTTTTTATTAGATAGTATAGATATTAATCTATTATACTCACACTAATATAAGTTACAATTAGTGAAAACTAAGTTTACAACTATTTGATTAACGCGTGACTTCAATCTTCATTTAAAGAAAGTTTGAAAACAACTTGTTAAATATTGGATCACTATCTTTAGTAAACCCGCATATTACACGAGTTGAATAAATAAACTATTATTATAATAAATTTATTAAATATAAAATGATATTATAAGATATGATATAACTTAAATTACGTATGAGAAATGACTATAAATAATAAAACAGTGATATCGACTTTTAAAAGTATTATTTTTAATTTTTTTTAAATAAATATTTTGTTTTAAAACAAACCATATGAAAATATATATATTTAAAATATATTATTACAACTTACAAATTTGCTTAATTTTTTTTAAAAAATTGACTTTTTAAATATTAAAATAATATTATCAATAATTAAAGTAATTATTTAATAAGAGAAAGACGAAAAATTTGAGTGAAAATAATTATGGTAATGACATGTGACATTTTTATTTACTTTTATTAGGGTAAGAAGATATTCAACTCGGATCAGCTCGTTTAAATATTGAGGCCCCTTGGTTTGGCTTTATTTACAAATCAAGTCACACATAAAATAGTGAATAAAAAAACAGTTTTTTTATCCCTCCTTGATCATCAACTGCGCTTTTGAAACCCTAATTAAGAACTTCCCTTAATAGAAAACCCCATATGAACCTACAAAACAGACTCATCTTGATTGTTATATTCAGGACATACCCATGTTCTTGTACAGTAGAATTCTGTCCTGCTGAGAATGTAATTAAGAGATCAGCAGCATGTTCGTCTTCAAAGTGTCTTCAGGATGAAAAAAGTGAACGTACTATAGTTCACTGAGGTTGAAAATCATGATATCTTTCTGTTCACAAATCTTTATTAGTGATTACCCTTAATTCTCTTCACGTTTGTTTACGAGATCTGTAGATCTCAATTCTTTGGCCCTAAATTTCGAAATTTCTTTCTTTTTTCTTTTAACATCTAATCCCATGTTTCTTATGAGTTTGACGAGATTATCAGAACACAAGTGGAGATCGATGTTGTTATGAATCCATACTCTAGATCGAATTATTATGATTCTGGGGTAAGATTTTATATAACTTTTAGTTTGTGCCCTAAAATTCCAACAGTTACAGCTTTTTATTGTCATGTTTCTTGACAAAATATTATCCATAAATCTTGTTGTGGTTTCTCTTACCTTACCTATAACAGTTAATGTTGGTCTCAGAAGATATTGAACTTCATGTTATTATGCAATTGTAGATTGTTTTATGTACTACTTGCTCTTGTGCCAACAGTTCTTGATCTTGAAGGTATTGTTCATATATACTCTTGTAATGTCAAGTTTCCTGCAGTACTCAATCTTTCTTTGCTGTTATTTCACAGCTCCACTTCATGTATATAATTGGCCATTGCAAATTTCAATATTTCTTACTGATTTGTTCTTGTAATTTGTAATATATTTTGGTTAGGAGATTATATAGCGAAATAGGTTTCGAGATTGCTGGAAGCTAGCTTACTAATTAAGCCGGTGTATGTGATCAGTGGGGATAATTAGTTGTTAATATGATATGTTTAATTCATCAAATTTCCTACACAGACATGTTGGTTGGTGTTTGATTGGATACAATTCAGCCCTATTAAACACAAGATTATCTGGTTATCTTTATTCTAGTTATCATATATATGTATAACTTGTGTCATCTGAAACTTAGTTTGGTGTGCTAGCTGTTAGTTTCGCATGCAAGATTATTCGCTAGCTAGTTTCGTTTCTTTTTTTTTTGTATATAAACAACTTCGTAAGATTACTTCAAGTTACAAAAATCAAATCAGAAAACTAAACCCTAAGATTATTTCAAGTTATCAACATTAAATGATCAGGAAAGTTTCCCCGATCTCTTGATCTCTCTCAGTTTACATGCTGGTGTTCCTTGTTAATTAATTGACGGTTAGGAACATGTTAAACCACAAAAAATAATAGTTCATTGTGCTATATGTTAACCCTAATTAAAAGGTCAATTATTCAGCGTCCTTTTGTTTATGCATATCTAGCTTTGGAGAAAATCTTAATAACATGATAATAAACCCTGTTATACACATAAAATTTAGCAATCAATAGTAGATGGTGTGTTGAGTTGTTTGCAAGTAAGAACAAGAGAGCATGGTATGCATATACTTGGTTGTTTCGGGAGTAAGTAGGTACACTCAAAAGGGGCATGCTGCTGTATAGTAGCTAATAAAGTAAATTGAAAAGAAAGCACTAATAATTATTAGGGTTCTATATGTTCAATTCATTATCTCGTTGTCATCCACCGGCATGGTACATTAATAATAAGTAGCGTGGGACCTCTTCTTTTCACTCAATCATTTCCCTAATACTACTCACATATGGACCTAGTAAGTAAGTGGTCATTATTCGAGTACAAAGAGATGTGAGAATAACCTAGGGTTTGGTACAAGCCAATCGGCATGTTAATATGAAAAATGATACTTCTGCCGGACCTTAGAACACCGGTAAGACTGATCGACCTAATGTAACATAAAGATCTCTTTATGAGTTCGAGTTATAAAAACAAACCCCTACACAAATGTAAGTAAGTATGTGTATGTACTCAAGGTGTAAGTCACCTAAGGCTTAAGACCCGTGCATGTACTTGTAATCTTGTGGCACAAATTTGTAATTCATAATATATTGTTTTAGTTTGTTCTAAAAAATATTTTTAGCAACAAAATTACACAAGAATGTAATGAACTCTATTTAAATTATCATGACATGTAATAAACTTGTAAACTTATATTATAGTAAAAGCACGGGGGCGTCAACGGGGTTGTGACCCATTGTGGAATTTTTTAAATTTCTATATTTAGACGATTGTTGGTGTTTCTAAGTGTGAAATGAAAGTATAGTGAATTTTAGATAATTAGCTACCATAAGTATGAGAATCTAACTTTTATAACCGCGAATCTATTGGTCAATGTAGTTGATTCTCATCTTTTACGCACACCTGAGCCACTTGTCACCTCCCTCTTCATCAGTTAGCATGCCACATCAACGGAATCTAGAGTTTGCTTGCAACAAGAGAGGGTGCAAACTCAAAAAACATCACAATTCGCTACCTCAAATATCAGATTATCTACAAACCACTAAAATTTCATAAGCGTTTGATAGCAATTAAGTTCAAATTGAGGTCTCTTACACAAAGCTCCCTTCATTTACACATAAAGTTAACATACACTATATATACATAGTGATAGCCTTTCATAGGGTAGACTAAAATGATGCATCATTCCAACAGCAATATTGGCAACACCTCTTTCTCTACTATTTACCAACAAAGCATGACTTCTTTCAGCTACTACAACCATGTAACTGCAAATCTTAAGACCACTAATATGCAGTCCACCATGGAGAAATCTAGCTACAACAATGGGCACTTTCATGCCACTGATGCTGGAGATCCCTTCAACAGTCATGAGAATCTTCAAACCAACTGTTTAACACACAAGAGATCATCGAAAAAAGATCGTCACAGCAAGATCAACACCGCTCGAGGCCCGAGGGACCGACGAATGAGACTGTCCATTGATGTTGCAAAAAAATTCTTTAAGTTGCAAGATATGCTAGGGTTTGATAAGGCTAGCAATACTGTTGAGTGGCTGCTTATGAAGTCAAAACATGCTATTCGAGATCTCCAACCCCAACAGTTGAATCAGAGCTGCAGCCTCAAGGGTGCATTAAGCAGTTCATCTTCTGCTTCAGAGTGTGAAGTTATGTCTTTGATTGATCACTCTTTAGCTAAAGAAACAAGAGCAAAAGCAAGGGCAAGAGCAAGGAAGAGAGCAAATGAAAAGAGGAATATCAAATTTGGATGTGATGGTGAAGGCAGTGATCAATGTGCAAATCTTGGACCGGGTTTGGATCCCGTTGTGGACCGAACTACGAATCGCTTAGAACCATCGATCCCCTTTGGAGTTCAGTTAACCAATTTAGCCGAATACCCGAGCTCTCATTTTCAGTTTAAGCAAGGGATTGTTGATGATAATTCATCCATGATGTCAAGCAATTGGAGCCCATACGTCTTGTTCAATTATCAGAATACTTTGGCACCTTCTCAAGAGGTAATAATCTACTTTAATTTAAGTTCATATATATTTCCTAAATGACTGACTATCAAGATAAGGTCACTCATAAAGTAGGTATTAACAAGAAATGATATATGTATATCATTGATTGTATGCAATGTACATAATTAAGCTGATATGTTTATATTGTTTGTAGCATCACTTCAGTGATTTTGAGATTCTTGGTAAATCATGGGATCTAGGGATCAACAATTAGGTCAGTTCTGCTTTTTCATATTATTACCGTTACAATGCTTGAGTTTTCTGGTTGTAAAATTCATATATCGATTTAATTAATAAGGTGATAAGGTTTATTACTATACATTGATTCTTGTGGCTGAATGATTATTATTTGATAACCAGTGTTGTAATAATGTGTATTCGAGTTTATTTTTTCTGAGGTCATTGTGATCCTCCATATACGTCCTTGTATCGAACTATGTATATTTGAGAGTAATGTAAAAAGACTCTTTTATATTGAAGCATATGATATTGCTATCTTTCTTGTAACCTAGACATTATAACAGATGATCTAGTATTCTTTCTCTTTTATCATTTTTCTTACCACTCTACATCAATATAACCATTCTTGAACCCATTTCAAGAAACTAGCTAGGGCTAGTGGGAGAAGACGTACGATGACAACACTGTGTTGTCGCCACATATAGGTTTATCACAATAACAAGTCGTCATCACAAGGTTCACATTTTGACATCTTCAACGACGTCTCATTTACTTTCTATACATTTTCTTGACAAAGATGGCAAGTTTCTTTTATCACCATAATGGCTTCTACAATCATGACAATCATTTTTTGTTACTAACAATAATTTATAATTGAATTGTTATATTATATATGTCTGCACATAATGTGTTTGTAATTTTTCGGTGAGAAAAATAGCAAGAATTGTTGTATTGAATGTTGTTTGATTTGACTTGTAGTCTGTAAAACTTAATTTTCTTTACTTTTGAGCTAAATCTAAAAATCAAGCAATATAAATGATAGACTTTTGAATATGTGCATCAATACTCATTACATAGCGAATCAAAGAGCTAGGGCATCATTGTGATGGGTTCGACAACTGTTATGAATATACGTGCATCAAGCTAATAACCACATTAACTCGAAATCTCGAATATAAAAAGTTAGACACAATACTGCAATAGGATAAAGCATATGTACTAATTATATACATATGCATCAAAACTAATTACAATATACATAAATCAAATATCAGAAGTGCGACATACCATTTAATTATATTTACATGCATATGCATCAACCTCAAATCTATAAATGTTTGACACAACTTATAGACATCTGTAGGGTTGTAAACGAGCCGAGCCGAGCCGGGATAGGTTTGAGCTCTAGCTTGAAGCTTATCGAGCCGGCTCGGCTCGACTCGAACATTTTAACTAGCTGAAAACACCGGTTCGAGTTTGGCTCGTGAAAAGCTTGAGCCAGCTTGTGGCTCGTTCGAGCCGGCTTGATTTAAAAAAAATCTTTATTTTTTCACATCAATTTATATGAAAACACAAAAAATATATATTAGGGATTTTACCTTTTGTACGGTACTTCGTACTTAAGGGATCAAATATCATTATCTTGAATATAAACAATTTACTATCCAATTATATATTTTTAAACAAAATAATTAATGTTTCTAAAAAGAATTCATTTTTATTTTAAGAAAACTTTTTTAAAATCCTAATATAAAAAACATAATAATAATAATAATAATAATAATAATAATAATAATTATTATTATTATTACTATTATTATTATTATTATTATATTATAATACTAATATAGATTA
The DNA here is from genome assembly GCA_025506515.1 of Flaveria trinervia. Lineage (NCBI taxonomy): Eukaryota > Viridiplantae > Streptophyta > Magnoliopsida > Asterales > Asteraceae > Flaveria > Flaveria trinervia. Next base: position 101,700,778 of record CM046452.1, read on the forward strand.
TTATATGCACCGAGTCAGAGCCGAGCCATGGAACCGACCCTCGAACCGAGCTAACCTTGGCTCGAGTTCGGCTCGTTTAGAATTTTAGCCGAGCCGAGCCGACTCGCTTAGATACGAACTCTTTCAAGCCGAACTTTTTTCGAGCTTTTCGTTAACGAACTTCGAGCGAATTTCGAGTAGTGAACTTTTTGTACAGCACTATATATTTGGGGTGTTACACCTTTATATATCCCGTATGGTTTCAAGGTTTACACTATTCTTAGGTTAACTTATTAGTGTCTTCTATGCTCCTTGCTTTCTTATCTATATACAATTCTAATGTTATCAAATTGAATGAAAATTTAGGACAGCCGTCTTGATTTTCACTACATTATGCTTTGCGTCTTGATTCTTCTTCTTCTTCAACTAATAAACAACTTTAAATTTACATGAGATACATGCACGAGTACGTACTTGCCTATTTATTATCGAAATTTCTCATTGCTAATCAATTAAAACTACCTCTTTTAGGTTCTTGTATACAATATTTGAGGTCTCTTTGCAAGAGGCAAAACATTTCAATACTGTCGGTTCAACCGTTCAAGTAAGTGAAAATTCAAAAGGGATTACCTTGAAGGTTATATGAATTAACTTAAAATATTCACTTGACCGTTCTGTGACTTGTTTGATGGATGATGAATCAATCGGGATGTTATTATCAAAATGTCTTGTAAGATTCTTCTACATATTTTGGTACGTACTACACATTTGGAGAAATGGCCCGGCGTAAGACATGATTGTTGGAATTTGATGTAATTGCGTCTTCTTCCATTCGGGATCGACACTTTAGAGGATAAGATATGTGCCATCATCCCTTCGTGACAATATGAGGTTGCCATCATATACCTTTATATAATTATGTTTTTACAACTACTTGAAATTGATATCAAAACACAAAAGCATATTACATGGGTTGTTGGAAAACAAGAAGCAAAAAGAGAGAGAGAGAGAGATTTAGTCATTTGAACCGAGAATGATACAATATTAATAAATTAGAGCATTCATAGCCCATTCCTCATATATATGGGAGTGAGTATCATATAAAGTAGGGATGGTTGTGAGTGGTTGTAAGTTAAAAAGGTAGAAAATTTATGGGATTGTATTGTAATTTTTATATTTGAAAAAAACAATACAACTCTCATAAATTATTTGATATTTTGAAAAATGATTGTAAGTGGATGAGAAGGAATATTAATGATAAAGATATAAAAAAATATTATTTAGTTGAAAATAAATGAGAAAAATAAAAATATTTTGTGTAATTATAACGATGAGAATAATGGGTGGATTGTGAATGCTATTGCATATAGAAAACCTAGTCAAAACAACTTTTTGAGACATAATTTTGTGTATAAAGCTTATGTCTAATACAATATATGTGACGTGCTACATATGGGTACGGGAATCAATAGTGTTGCTCTTATGACGAAAGGATCATATCAATTAAGCCATTTTTTTATGTTTCCTCTAGAAGTCTTCTAAGTGTTTTATTAATAGGCGACTTCTCATAATAATAATCAAGTCTTTTTAAGTGTTTAATAAAATCATTCATCTTTTTTAGTCGTTTAAAATTATTAATCTTTTATTTTATATATATATATATATAATCAATCAGTCACCCATAAATCAAATGATTATTAGTACCAAACCAATGTCATTTACACCTGAAATAGATGATGACCAAGGCTGTTAACTAAATACAAAGGTTTCAAACCCTAGATATACTGATAAGATACATGTTGATCATCATACATGAACTTGATCAGTATAGTGTCTCCATTGATTCCAATAATCTCGGTTTACCGTCATACCCTCTCCTATCAATCAAGAGGCATATGACCGTTGAGAAATCCATACAAAGAAGCCGTATGAAAATCTTTAGAGTATCTGTATCAATATAATTTAAAGCTTAGCCTACTAGTTAGATGAGCTACCCTAGCCCATCACAACTACAAAGCATCGTGACAAATCCAGCCCAAACATAAAATTACATGCAAAATAAATAATGGAATATTATAACAAATACTAAAAGATAATATATTTGACATGGAATTGAATATATTCTTATACATTTTTTACTATATGCAATATAACTTTTCATTAATTATTTGTTTGTGATGAAAATATGATATCCCGGTTAAACTAATTGATGGTAAACACAAGCATCAACCCGGGAGGTATAAGTTGTTAAATGCATCATGGATGAATTTTGAATTGAATTTTACTTTTAGTTAAGCTTTTAAAAATTAAGTAAAAGTTACCAATTTTTATAATTTTAAATTTGAATTAAATATAAAAAATAATCACTAAACAGTAATTAGGCCGGATTTATATATGTTCTATTTAGTCGTTTAATGACTTTAAACTACTAAAATACCGAATGTTTTTATAGAAAATAATTATAATTAAAAGCTTGATTACTAGGGTTGCCCTTGGGATTATTTTAAGTTATTAAAATCCATATTTTAGAAATAAAGGTTTGGTGTTGCCTCCAACAAAAATGCAAATTTCTTTGACTTGCATGTTTAGGAGGAATACATAAGAAAAAAAAATTGTTAAAATAAAAAATTAGATTCACTTCATGAGATCCGGTTAATGCGATCTATTCAGTTGAACGCCGCTATATATAGCGAGCCCATCTTAACTTATATATAAAAAAAGATTTCCAGTGATTAATATATAAAAATATTCAAAATGATATACGGATGATGATATGTGTGCTTTCATAATTTATTAATTTTGGAAGAAAAAAAAAAGAATAATTAAAAGTAAGAAAAAGTCAAAGGGTTAGAGAAAATGGAAGTGTTGAGAAGCATTTGCTTGAACGCGAAGGCAGGTGGTGTTGGAAGAATGGTCTGCACCTCCGCTCCTGCTTCTTCTCCGCATTATTTGCACCATATATAATAATAATAATATAATAATAATAATAATAATAATAATAATAATAATAATAATAATAATAATATATTATTATTATTATTATTATTATTATTATTATTATTTATTTATTTATTTATTTACCCTCCCCCTCTATTTTCTCACCACCCTCTAACAATATATTATTAGTATAGAAAATTATTAAATAGTAATCAAAATTTTTCATTAATAAAATCAGTCAAATAATTTGTTTCAGAAAACTCACTCGATCACTTTTTGTTACATGTTCCAGTCAAGTAAACTTCTTAAAAATACTAAAAGATCTTAAGTTAAACTATTTGAAAGAATATATACAAAATTTAGTTGGTACAGAGTGATTTTTTTCTAATTTGACTTAGATTATCTAATTACAAAAATTGTTATTATGTAGTGAATATTTTTCTGCATTATTACCTCATACTTTGAGAAAAATCTAAAAAAAACTATTGAATAGTAACAATATTTATATATTTGTTTAAATTTACTTAGTTATAAAAAATAAACATTTATGATAAAAATTCACATTGAGTACTTTTACAGGGTAAAAACACTTTGAATGAGTTTACTAATATAGTAAGGAAATTTGATTTCTATTTTTCATTATATTATATTTTGTCATTCCAAACTAAAAAACTATACTTATATTCATTTTAGCTACATTTAGGTGGCAGAGTTTCTTATCTATTGAAGAAAATCAGTGTTCAAATCCTTGTAGGTAGATACAAACTTGTGTAGTTTAAGAGTAGAATAATAAATAAATGTATGAGAAATCATTCTAAACAAAAAAAAATGTATAACTTGAATAATAGCCCAATGATAAGAGATGAAGCTTATTTAAACATATATAACTTTAAACATAACAAACAGTTTAGAATGATATAGCTTAAAAGTAATATATATTTCTTGTTGAAAAGAATAATGTAATAATATATAGGTCAATTACTCTAGACAACATCCAAGTATTAATATTCTTCCATAAATGCAACTTTCGATGGAAGCAAAATAAAAGGCTCTATTAGTTTGTGCAAATTAAGCTACGGTCTACCTTCTCTTTCCCTAAATACGAAACCTCACCCCTCTTATTCATCTCCTCCCCTCTCCATGCTCCCTCCTCCCTCTTCCACCACCGCCACCGCCACCGCCACCGCCACCGCCGCCATCACCCGCTATGGTAGCTAGAGTTTCACCGTCAACAACCACCATCATCTCTCTCGTCTCTCTCTCCATCCTCCTTTTGTGGTTGATCACAACTACCTTCATTCTAAGGCACCCACCACCCCTTGCAACCACCACTCGAATTACAAAACAAGAACAAGAACAAGAACAAGACCAGCATTACCATTCATTATCAGCACGTCGCGCATTGACACACAAGATCACGGGATCACCTTCAACAGAATTTGACTTCACGCCATTCATTCATGCACATCAACACCACCATCGCCAGCATCCTGCACGCGGGTCAGAAATTGACCCGCGATATGGAGTTGAGATGCGGCTCGTGCCAACGGGTCCGAACCCGTTGCACCATTGATCAGGTTTCTTTGATCATACTTGATATGTGTACTTGTAGTATATGTTAATTTATTAGAAAAAAAAAAACAAAAAGAGTACAAAATTTATGATGGAATTTATTCTTAAATACATATATTTTTTGGGAATTTCTTCTTGATGATTCAGTTTGTATTATGGAGACTTGAGTGGTTAATACTTACATAACCGTACTGGGTTAGTTTTCTTCCAATTTTTATATTTATGGCTTGCATGTCTTTCTGTGTCTAGCTAAATACAATATGTATATTTAGGCTTATTAATTCGTTTATATAATTTATTTTTTACATTATATTTGAAATAATATCTTATACAAATACGCAAGAAAACCACACATAAGAACAAATATCAAATAGTGATATTTGGTTAAACAGATTATCATTGACTTTTAATGATGGATCTAGATTCAAAATTCATACAACATATATATTTAAATATTTTTTTATCATAAAATACACACGCTACTGTAAACAGATGTCAACGATGATACACACGTCTGGATTTCTCTATGGAATTTCATTGATGTATCAACGACGAATGGTATCGTCACTAGTTGTTTAGCGATAGATCTTGCTGGTGAAGTCGTGATTTGTACTTGTACATAAATCTTGCATTGTTGTCACCATATATTCTTTTTGTTCTGTTTATTTAATTTATGAACAAATTAATTTTACAAGTTGCTATCATAATTATTAAGACAATCCTCTTCAAAATTATACTGCTTTTTTATAAGAATAAAAAAAACTAATTATCATCATATAAATATGTAAATAATGATGATATATAATCGATTATCTATATAAAGGCTTTTAAGTTGGTCTCTATATATTTTAAAATGATGTCTGTTGAAAGGATTATGAATTTTTAATATGTTTAGGTTATATAATATATCTAGAAATTTGGCAATATAATTAATTAATAAATAAAGCAAGTGGATTATTAAATTGACGTGATCATGTAGCACTAAAATAAATGGAGGCCCTTAGATTCAGCGACGATGGAGGAGTGAATGTGACGGCACGGCGTCTCCACGTTTCCGGAAAAAGAAAAAAAAACAGTAAATTAACAGAAAACTTGTAGTAAAATTTGTTTATTCTTAATATGAATTCAAACAAATTATATATAGTATATTTCTTTATTTGTGGGTTTTAGTATTTTACTTTTATACGTTTTTAATATTAAAAATAAATATACTGAATGTTCAAAAAGAGTAAACGAGATTTTGAAAATTTTATGCACTAACTTTAGGCATATTTGAGTTAATTTAACAGTTTTAGTATTTTTCCGTCTTAGAATTACGGTGTAACTAAACATACATTAGGTGCTATGCAACATGAAAGGATAATGCATTTCCATCTGTTATAATCAAAACCTAAAAATTGCATTAGAGAAGTTGATTTTTTAGTTATATAATCTATTAGGAGGGGGTACGCATTGTATCACTCTTGAATAATTATTTACCAGTATCAAGTTGTTGAAATGATTTTTTTAACGATTGATGGTTTAAATATCTTTCTAAGTAAATAATGTAGATTTTATAGTAAATTTTGTATATGTGTGAGTTTAACGTTATTAAATAGAAATATATACTTTATATATTTGTTAATTTGACGTTAATATAGAAAAGAAAGATAAACTAATGTCACATGATACATAATATATTGTTATAAATATAGATCACTTTAGACCCTACCCAAGCGTTTGGGAGTTTTGGATTTCTATTATCAGTATATAATGTTAACGTATGTATAGATATGTATAGAATAATAGAAATTAGTTTGCCTTTTGTATATCACTCTTTTTTTCACACGTGTGAGCTTTTTAAAATTTCTTTGTTGTTTTTTACTAGCAGTTTCTCTTTTTTACTTTAAAATATCGGTTAACTTTCACTTACAAATATATAAATCCACATCATTTTCGTAATAAACAATTACTACTGCTACCAACAAAAAAAGTTTAGATACAGGTGTATATTAGCGTCTATTTATGTAAGCTACCAATAGAAAGAAAATCTAGTTATGATGTATAGATATTACCTCGGTCTTCAAATTTTTTAATCAATTTTCGGGTTTAGCATTTTTTAAAATTAATTTTCTACTTTCATAAATTGATATGAACCATAAATGGATACTTGAAAATGTCACATTTTTTATTTTTATTTTTTACAATAACAACTCACACATAGCTAATATATTCCTAACTCTACACTACAACGAATTTATACCACACGACATATGCGAGAATAACACCCTTAATCTCAAGGGAAGCTTCGCCGTTATAACTTCAAACCTTTAATCTTTCCGGTAAGACAATATCTATATAAGAAATAACTCTTTATGGCGCATAGGTGTCCCCCCTCCCGGGTCGCGAATGAGGTTTGCCCTTCATCGCAAACAAAATAGAACAAAAGTGGTTTTGATACAATTTGTAATAAGCCGTCATCATACCAACCAATAATATTTGTTTGCCCATAAAAAGCTTAAAATTTTGTTTTTAGTTACCCAAGTAAAAACTTTCCAGCATGTCATACATCCTGGGATCATAAACAAGCTCGCTTAACTCGTCCCCTCTCATCTACAACTAGTGCATCAAAAATGTGTCGGTGATAGTTTACGCACTGACATTCTTTATATTTTGATATCTCTTATTGTTTTGTGACAAGATTAATGAAGAAAAGGAAAAAAAATGATAGATGGATGTATGAGTGACGAATTGAGTATTAAGGCTTAAAGTGGTATTTCAACATGGTGGTTATGACTATTTGTAGAGGGGTAGATATTCCTTAACCATCATTGACCTTTTTTTAGTGAAAGGCGAGTGGGTAACAAGCAAGTGGACATAAATCCCTTTTCATATTCGTATTATTATTAGCCATTATTACTTTTACTGTACCTACGTATTATCACTCAACCACAAAACCCATCAAACACTATTCATCTTTTATCATGCTACATAATTAAAACCTACACAGATACACACGTGTGAGTATGTAAGTTTTTATTTTAATTATTATTTTGATTTAGTTAGAGTTGAGTTTAATTACACTTTAAGCATTGTTCTCATAGCTAGACCGGTAAGATACGCCTACACAACCGGTATAATTGAATACTTTTAAACCGTTCTTCTATTTGTGTTGATTTGATGATTAGTTCAGTTATAAAAATAACGCTTAACGTGTTTTTGAAATATCTTTGGCTCCCATTAAGAAAATTCATTGATCAAATATTTATCCTGTTCTAACCTTGGTCCATTTTATAATTAATCAATAACCACCAACGGATTGGTAAGGGTGAATTTGTTAAAAGGACAACTTTATGTTCAATTAATACTCCCTAATACAAGTTTCAGAAAAACTCACACTTTACTTTATCTTAATAAGTAAATAAAATTTATCTTAAAAAATTAATTGATTTGATTTTGTAATGTTGTCACATGCATTTTTTAACTGCAAAAACTAAAAACTAAATAATAAAAGAAGAAGAAGAAGAAGAAGAAATAAATTAGAACTTATAAATATTTTGATTAATGATGTTGGGCCCATAACCCGGGGTCCTACCTAAAATAAAACCAGTTGACCTGACTGAGGCCATGTGCCATTTGGATTGTTTGTTACCTTGTTAGTCTATTCAAGGATACATGTTTATAATTTGATCATTATTACTTATAATTTTTCTTTTATATCAAGAAAACACGTAATACATCAATTAAATATTTAGATTTAATTTTCATTCAATTTTGTTCACATTTGAGAGTAAAAATTAAATGCAAATTGTAATCTTATGATAATTATAATAGTGGAATTGTCCTTGATAACTAAAGGAAAATAATAGAATTGTTATTCTTCAAATTGCCACTATGAATATTATTCGCAAACTTAAAAGTTATTTACAAATAAATCAAAGTTTTGATCAATGCGATCTTCATTTTATCGCTCTACACTTAGTTACCTTAATAGTTACAAGGTGAGAATGTAAAAACAGAACTACAGAAACTCCAACATGCATCATGTTGTTTGTTTGAAGAAAATAGTATAATTTATTAGTATTATCGTTCTCTAAACAGAGTAGTATGGTTTTTAAAATTTAACATTCTATTCTTAGTTACCTTTACAGTTACATTTAATAATTATACAAGCGAGTACATACATTAAGGTAAATTTGACATCTGGTAAATTAAGTGATAACTTTACATTGTTTTAGCCCTCACAAAATTGTAGATTCACAAACCCATGAAATAATAACATATTTATTACAGCTCAGAAACATATGGTAAATCAAGTGTTATTTTTATATTGTTTTATCATTGTCCTCTTTTAAAAATAAATAAATTAATTAAGCACCTCTTCACAAAATTAATAAGATCCCCACATTTTTAAGCGAGGCCAAGTTGTAGACACCAAATAGTTTACTAGTGGAAATTAAGACAAAAAATTGACATCAATCTCCCGCGGTGGCCATGCTACGCCCCACCGTGTTAAACGGCACCGCCTCCACCGCCTATACATGCCGCGTCACAACGATGTCCAGTATGGTCCTCCCTCCAAGTCTCCAATATGATTGTGTGGTGTATTACGACATAACGAGATAAGATTTGATTGACGGGGAAATGGTATAGGATACATGTATACCCAAAAACATTAACACCATTTTCCCATGCCTAAAGTAGGATTTTTGCTCAATAATCTTTTTAACAAGACTGCAATTTAGAGACCAAATAATTAGTCACCAGAAACTAATTACACTGCATTTAAAAGCAAAACTTCACATAGAAAACCTAAAATATAAAAATTCAGTAACACTTCTCACCCTTGAACCTAAAAACTAGAATGCACAAGGATCACATTATTGTTGCTGCACCCAATTCAGTCCAAGAAAATGTTGGACTCATTAACATCAGGTACATTTTCAACCAAAGAGACTAACCATAAAAGAAATTTTCAAAGAACAGCAAGTAGCAATACAAGATTATCAACATTAGTTCTAGACAAGGTTGCGTGATTTAATCTTAGACATCAAAGCCTCTAAAGACTTCCACACTACTACGGTTCTTAAGAACGATCTCCAACGCTGATGCTCTTGGGGGGCGTGGGGCATCAAATAGAGTTATCAGCGTCTCCATCTCTTCAGCCATATCAGATATCCAGAATCGGTTTATCACCAACTTCTGCAGATTGGGTGACCTGGCTAAGATAAACTCAACAAACGCCACCTCAAGTTCATAGCATCTAAAATATACAAACTCCAATTCTTTCAGATGCTCCAACCAAACATCTGAAATACTTTTGAATACACCTGAATAGTCTTCCAATGGGTCGAAGTCTAAGTCATAACAATCAAACGGATCAATCTACAACAAGAGGCTCATGTCAGTGAACTATGTCAACAGAATCAAAAGAAGTAGGATACAAGAAAAACTTATGCTATTTACCTGTATCTTAATTTTCTCTAAGTTCGGAGAGCATTTGGTTATAACACTAAAAAAAGTAAATCCATAGTCGCCAATAAAACCCATTTCTTCGAGGCAAAAGTATTTGAGGTGGTTTGTCTCTTCTGGAACACACTCTACAAGTAACTACTTCGACCATGGGCCAAAACAACAGTTAGCAACCAAAGTATTCACTTTTTCTTTCTTTTAGTGACATTATATATAGATAAATATTACCGAATTGATATAACCCCATGTAGTCAGATTTTCAATCACAGGTAAACACTTGAATATCTCCGTAATGCTTGGGTTTGCATAGAAATCAGCTTCATTTACTTCAAGCATAAGCTGTGTCAACTTAAAATTTTCAGATAAATCTAGAAAAAATATAAAAAAGAATATATAAGTATGAACTTACACACAAGCTCTTAAGTGATGGACATTAGATAAAAGATGTAGAAGAGCTTCTCTACAGACACTTATATCCTTCAAGGTTAAGCTTGTGAGGCTACCAAAACCATTGAATATTGGTTTAAGGCTGACATCACAGTATTCAAGATGTAGGTCCGTCAAGTGATTCAGCGAGAAGACAGATAAGGGTAAACCATACGTCGTGCAGCCGAATCCAGGTTCATCTAACTCAAGTTTAAGTTTCTTGAGAGTATGGTTCCTTGACAAATGAAGCATTATTTGATCAATTTCAGAACAAGTGGAATCTACATTATCCATCGAAAGGGTGAACTCGTGTATTGGCCCCTGGCGCTGTAACAAAACTTGGTGTATGACATAGAAAAATTTACACCTCTTGTCCTTGCATCCCTTGCAAGTTCAATGGAAGATGTCTGCTTCTGAGTAGACCAGTACTTCTCTTCCTTCTCTTTGGACTCAAAAACACGAGTTTGGGAATTTTGGTCCATTTGTACCTCCATTCCCTTGAGAGGATACTAGTCCTTGCTGCATCTCCAATTGGTAAAAGGCATAGGATAGTTTCTATTATGGGTTGAGGAAGGGTGGTGATTATATCCAAAGACAATCGCTGAGCTTTAGGCATACATGTAGCTTCCATCTTAGGGTGTTTTTGTTGTATCGACACTGCAAACTATTAAAACCAATTTAAGATGGATACTGACATACTGTATTACTGTTCACTACACACATCAAGAAAATAAGCTAAATACAACATACCAGGTTTAATAATGAGGTAATTAAAAGAATCATTCATACATTGGTGTGGCTAAGCCTTTTTAACTGGCTTTCCCCATGTAACGATAATAAACCACATTTTTTACACCCATTCAAATTTCTAGTTGGGCATGTGCTTTGAAGTCACTTATTTGATTAACAATATATCAATGTACTTAGTTACTATGAATGATCTACCGTTGTTTATCAATAACTTGTAAAAGATCATATCATCAGTTCAATACCAAATGCAACAAAAATGATGAATTAATCTATCCATATAATAAAGTTACTTAACCCTTGTTGTATTCTATCTATTACTTCCTTAGATGATTATAATCTAAAAACACACAACACCATCAGAGCCATTTGGCAGCCACATAAGAAGTCTTTATGAAACTTGAAATTGAGAATAACAGTAATCAAGAATTCAAACGGTAAACCTAGATGTATAAATCTTGTAGTTTTGAAACACAAAGACAAAGGATACGAAAGATTGAGAGTTACAAGCCCTAAAATCACCAAATGCGTATAGATAAACAAAATAAAATAAGAAATAGAAACTTACTAAACATCAGGTGGGTGACGGTGTTTGAGATCAAAGGCGAACGATGGATGATGAGGCGGTGGTGAGCGGCGGTTGAAGAGGGGCCCTGCCGCTGTCGTCGATTAGGTTCTTCAAGAGAAAAAGTGCGCAATTCATTGTTTACTAATTTTTTCAAAGGCAAAAATTTTTTTCCTATAAACCCACTTTGTTATAAAATAATAGCGTTAATTTTGTGTTGGTTCTGATTTTACAAACTCTCATCATTCGAGTATAAGTTTTTTTTTCTTTATCTTTTACCTGAGTTTTATAAATTAATTCTGTTTTCATCCTTTAACTAATGGTGTCAATTTTTTTATGTTAGATTTTTTTGTGATATAAAAATATCTATATATCATATTTTCAATAAATTATTATTTTTATTCATATAATTACACTAAAAATTATTATATTTTCTCTCTTTTTTTTTAAATTAAATAATAATTTTTATATTCTTATCGTTATCGTTACTTTTTTTTTTCTGTCTTCTCCATTCAAAAGTCACACCCACTTTAAAAAATATTAAAAAAATTATACAGATTAAATAATAAATCTTCAAATATACCATTCAACATAATATTTTATCTCTCATTCACTTAAAATAATTTCATATAATATACTAAAAACATACATATTTTAGGTTGCTCTAAAATGATTTATAAAAAATCTCACCTCATATCCATCTCTCTCCCTCCCTCCCTCTCCCCCTCTCTCTTTCCCTCCCTCCTCCACCATCATTCCACCATATCCTTCTTTCGCTGTAATCATTCTGGCAACCACCTCCAGCGAAACACCATTCGGTCACCCCACAACCACCACCATTTCAACCCTTATCTCCATCTCTTTTAATTTGATGAAAGCCATAATCCACCATTGCCAAAACCATCACCAGCATTGTCACGCTATTATCATCGCAACACCAACCATTGACCACCTCGAACCAACCTCGCCCACCCCTTGTACACCTCTTGCAACTAGAACCACCCCGACCAACCTTGACAACCTAACTACCCCAATTATTTTTTAGGACACTAGAAGCTCGTTTCATGTCCTTCAATGTTAATTATTGTGCTACCTTAAATCTTTTTTATAGTATCATCTGAATAAGCAATTGATTTTCACAAAAGTAGCATCATTCGGGTATTCGGCTAGATAAAACACATGCTTGTATTATACTCATCTAACTTCAAATGGGCCTTGGATGTGGTGCCTTTTAATAAGTTGTTGAGTAATAGCGATTGGGTATGGTGTCATATAATTTAGTGACGTCAAAGAATACATACCAAAATCATAATTTTGTGAGGCTATGGTTCAATCATAATCGTAGGGTTCTTATGATAATATCTCTGGTATTAACATTTGTTTAATAATATTAGTCGTCATCCATGTCCAAATTTATAAATCAATGTTGTCTAACATTCCAGAGAATCAATTTTTACATTCATGTGTCATGTGCAAGAATTGTATTTCGCTCTCATTTAGATAACACAAAAATTCTCATCCACTTGAATTTGCAATATCATCAAAACAAAGTAACACCAGTTGAGCCATTGTTGCTAAGACACGAGTCTTATGCTCATACATAGCAGTTGAGGTTTAATCTTGATGATGAAAATCAAAACTTGTTGATAAATCCATGTGACAATTGGAGAGTAGAGATTAAGCGAGTAATATTGTATAAGAAATAAGAAAGTTAGAAGATTAGTTATATATATTTTAGAAAGCATCTATGAAAGTAGACATTATCGGTGTAGTTTGACGCACATCCACACAAACACCCCAAAAATGTATATTTTTTGTGATACTGGGAAGGTGTTTCCACTAGTACTACAACCCTACCTCAACCATGCTCAAATCAACAAACCCCCCCCCCCCCCCCCCCCCCCCCCCCCCCAAAACACTTAAAACATTGCATTATGATGCATGTGTAAATGTACTTTTTTATTATTTATAACATTACTAATAAGTAACCATTATCATTATGTATGGGTTTGTGACTACAGTCTAACTTACATTTAGATCTACCCTATCATTTATCGTTGAACTTAAACTAAATTTTATGTGAGGAGCACCATTTTAAAGTAAACACTAAATCTTATGTGGAGCACCATTTTAAACACGTGTACTGTTAAATTTTAACTTGTGTTCCTGCGCCAATATCCCACAACTTCTAACTTGCACCATCTTTCCCTTCTATATTTTTTTCTTTGGTTCAGCGTAGACAACCCACACCTCAACTCGTAGAGGGTTGGGAGGGTATCCTTTACAATATACGCAATCACCTTTCATGTACTACGTCTAAGACCATTATAATAATAAAAACAAGCATATATAAAAACAGGTTCATAAAAGGAAAAATGATACGTCATGTGTGATGTATACAAATTTATTAACAATTCGAAATAAATTTATTGGATATAGGAATGAAAATGAAATCGAAGACTACGATTAATTTCTTTATTTTGCCACTCTCTTGTTGTATATGGGATTACTCATCTCAGCTCAGCTCCACATTTGGTAAACTAACTAGTTATAACTTATAATTGATATTTTTATGTTGTTTTGTTTCTCACAAAATAGTAGCTTCACAAACCATGAAACAATAATATATTTATTACATATCATTCACATTTTACTATCAGTGTGTCCTTTTGAAAAAAATTAATCAAATAAAACACTTAAAAGACAAAAATCACTAAAATCCCCACATATTTTAATAAGGCCGAATTCCAGACACTAAATAGTTTATTAAAAACAAAACTTCACATAGAATGCCTAAAATATAATTGCTGCAACCAATTCAGTCCAAGAAAATGTTTGACTCATTAACATCAGGTATATTTTCTAACCAAAGAGACTAATCAGAAAAAAGCAAGTACCAATACAAGATCATCTTCATAAATCTCAACAATAGCCCTAGACAAGGTTGAGTGATTTAATCTTCGACATCAAAGCCTCTGAAGACTTCAATTCTACTAGAGTTCTTAAGAATGATTTCTAATGGTAAGGCACTTGGGGGGCGTGGGGCACCGAATAGAGTTTTCAGCATCTCCAACTCTTCATCCACATCAGATATCCAAGATCGGATTATCACCAACTTCTTCAAATTGGGTGACCTGGCTAAGATAAGCTCCAAAAACGCCACCTCGAGTTCATAGCCTCTGAAATCTACAATCTACAATTCTTTCAGATGCTCCAACCAAACATCTGATATACTTTTGAATATACTTGAATAGTCTTCAAATGGATCGTAGTCTAACTCATAATCATCAAACAAATCAATCTACAACAAGGGTCTCGTGTCAGTGGACTATGTCAACAGAAACAAAAGAAATAGGATACAAGATAGACTTATGCTGTTTACCTTTAGCTTAATTCTCTCCAAATTCGGAGAGCATTTGGTTATAACACCAAAAAAAGTAAATCCATAGTCGCCAATAAAACCCATTTCTTCGAGGCAAAAGTATTTGAGGTGGTTTGTCTCTTCTGGATCACACTCTACAACTAACTACTTCAACCATAGGCCAAAACAACAGTTAGCAACCAAAGTTTTCATTTTTTTCTTTTAGTGAAATTCAATGTGGATAAATATTACCGAATTGATATAACCCCATGTAGTCAGATTTTCAATCACAGGTAAACACTTGAATATCTCTGTGATGCTAGGGTTTGCATAGTGATCAGCCTCATTTACTTCAAGCATAAGCTGTGTCAACTTAAAATACTCAGAGAAGTTTAAAAGACCATGAAATGAATATACAAGTATGAACTTACACACAAGCTCTTAAGTAATGGGCAATTAGATAAAAGATGTAGAAGAGCTTCTCTACAGACACTTGTATCTTTTAAGGTTAAGCTTGTTAGGCTAGCAAAACCATTGAATCTTGGTTTAAGGCTGACATCACAGTATTCAAGATATAGGTCCGTCAAGTGATTCAGCGAGAAGACAGATAAGGGTAAACCATACGTCGTGCAGCCGAATCTGGGTTCATCTAACTCAAGTTTTAGTTTCGTGAGAGTATGGTTCCTCAACAAATGAAGTATTATTTGATCAATTTCAGAACAAGTGGAATCTACATTATCCATCGAAAGGGTGAACTCGTGTATTGGACCCTGGCGCTGTAACAAAACTTGGTGTATATCATAGAAAAGTTTACACCTATTGTCCTCGCATCGCCTTGCAAATTCAATGGAAGCTGTCTGCTTCTGAGTGGACCAGTACTCTTCCTTCTCTTCAGACTCAAAAAACACGAGTTTGGGAATTTTGGTCCATTTGTACCTCCATTCCCTTGAGAGGATACTAGTCCTTGCTGCATCTCCAATTGGTAAAAGACATAGGATAGTTTCTATTACGGGTTGAGGAAGTGTGGTTATTATATCCAAAGACAATTGTTGAGCTTTAGGCATACATGTAGCTTCCATCTTAGGTGTTTTTGTGGAACTGACACTGCAAACTGTGAAAACCAATTTAAGATGAATATTGTTCACCACACACATCAAGAAAATAAGCCGAATACAACATACCAGGTCTAATGTGTTCATCAGTTCATACATCGGTGTGGCTAAGCCTTTTAAGTTTTAACCGGCTTTCCCCATGTAACGATAATAAACCATATTTTGTACATCCATTCAAATTTCTAGTTAGGGTGTTTGGGCATGTGTTTTGAAGTCATTTATTTGATTAACATATATCAATGTACTTAGTTACTTTACGTGATCTACATTTGTTTATGATTAACCTGTAAAGGATGAAGAATCATATCTTCAGTTCAATACCAAATGTAACAAAAATGATGAGTTAAACTATCCATATAATAAACTTATTTAACCCTTGTTGTATTCTCTATCTATTACTTCCTTAAATGAATAGAATCTATAAAACACCCAACACCATCAAAACATAACATTGGCAGCCACATATAGAATCTTGACAACAACAGTTATCAAGAATTCAAACACAAAGACAAAGGATACGAATGAATCATTAAGAGTTACAAGCCCTAAAATCACAAATGCGTGTAAACAAACAAAATAAAATAGAAAATAGAATCCTACTAATAATCAGGTGGGTGAAGGCGTTTCAGATGAAAGGTTAAGGATGGAAGATGAGGCGGTGGTTGAAGAGGGGCTGTGCCGCTCTGCTCTATTAGGTTCTTCATGAGACCAACGGCGAAATTCATTCTTGTTTACTGATTTTCAACACCAACACCAATTTTAAGTTGATATTAAATCTTAATATATTTATATATTACACATGTTAAATAAATAAAATATTAAATAATTAGGTAATAAAAAATTTATAAATTATAAAATCATGTTTAAAGATAAAATATAATTATAATTACATATAAATATTTATTTTAAGTAAATAAATAATAAATAAGTTATAAATAAATAGATATATAGATAGTCTAGAAATCTATTTATTAAATGTGTTATAATTACTAATAAATATAAAAAATTACATTACAATATTTTAATATAAGATATGAATAAAATTATATATACGTAATTGTTCAAGATATAAAATAATATATTATTTTTAACTCCCTTACTTAAATAGTTTCATTTTTAAATGCTTATTTTAAGATTTTTTTATAAAAAAATTAATGTTTATAAAATATAATTTATTAAAAAATCAAGTTTTTAATTATTCTGGTTGTTTTTATAGAATTGCTTTTAGAAAATTTCATATTTTTTATAATTATTTTAAAAAATGACCGATTTGAAATATTTTGTTTCAAAAGGTTTAATATTTTAAAAAAGATATGATTTTTAATTTTCTTAATAAAATTTATTTTTAAAAACATAGTTTGATTTTAAAAAAAATTCTAGATGAGAAAGATAAATATATCAATCAACCAAATTAATTTTTATAAAGAAAGAGGTTATAAGAATGACAAGTATCAAACAGATTGTTTAAGAAAATGACAAGTGATAAAAAACTTTTTTTATTAGATATAGATTATCAAGTTTTGTGTGCATTAATATTTATAATTTAAGTTTAGTGAGTTGTATCCACTTTTGAATTTTTTTTCTTTAATTTTGTTTTACTTTTGACCTCAATACATTATATCTTTCACAATTTAACCCTTATGAATTTTCACTTTTCAGTTTACCCTTATACTTTTTATATATTTATAAGTTTTTTGTTTTACGTTTCGCCCTAAATTTTATGAGTTAACATACTGCAATGCGCGCGCGTGATTTTAGGTTTAAGCTTATTTTTCCCCTTTAACGGCATGTCACAACGCACGATTACTATATCGATTTAGTTACTTTTTATGTTTTACGATTCACGTGTGTGATTTAACGTTTTTTGTCTACTTTCCGTTTGGTTTTATATATTTCGTTTTTAATTTTTTAATACAGGTTTTTCGGGTGTTGGTGGTTGCTAACGATAGTATGTCATTTTTTATACTTAACATGATTTTACGCCCCCATCGCAACATGGGGGCGTAATACTAGTTAATATACAAATATCTAATGTGTCACGTGGTAATTTTAGAGGCTTTTTTATGTCTAAGCGTTAGCAGCAAAATCCTCTCAAATGGTCCATTTAAAAAAATCACACGCGGCTCTTACCCAACCTGTTTTCTCTCGTGGATCATATAAATATCTTATAACCTGTTTTGTAACCCTAAATCCCCAAACCTTTTCACTGATTGAATTATCTTCATCAACTAAAATCATCCGGAGATCAGTTCTTGCTGATTTGTTAACGTTTATGCTTTGTTTTTCAGATGATTTAACCATTTGTTCATTTTTTTCTTACTTTTATTTCTTTAAGATATTAAATCGTGTTCCTGTTATTTCATATATGACTTTTATAAGGATATTTAACATTTTGAACTAAATTCTGTTATATATTTATGTCTTCAAAGGAACTTAACCTTTCCACATTGTTTTAGGGTTTTTGAAGCTTTTGCTCATGTTTGATTCTTATTTTCGTAGATCTATTAAATGATTTTGTCAAAGAAACTTAACCTTCCCACATCGTTTTAGGGGTTTTGAAGCTTTTGTTCATGTTTGATTCTTATTTTCGTAGATCTATTAAATGATTTTGTGTTTTTCTCGTATGTTTTAAATAACCTACGTTGGATCTGGTAAAGTATTTTGTGTATTTCAGATTGGATGATTTTTAAAAAATTTCTTATGTTTCTTACTGAAATTTATTGTGTAGAGTAGATTTGTAAATGGATTTTATATTTTCCTGTTTGTATTTTTTTATTTTTTCATTATCTAACTATCATAACTTTTCGACTTACCATATGTTCATGTTTTAATCTTATTTTTCAGATTTCGTAGGGTTTTTAGATCACCATTATGGATCTGTTGATGTATTTTGTGTTTTTCATATTGAATTAGTTTCCAAAATATTCCAAGATTTCTTAGGGTTGAAAGTCACGTCCAACACAAACTCGAGCGTCTATAAATGAAATTTATCTTTTTTGTATTTATTCTTGTATCTTTTAATGGATCTTTTAGTTAATTTTTTTATTTTCATTTTGAATGTCTTTAATGATGTTTTGAATACCTGTTTAACATTAAGTTTATGTATTTGGGTCAAGCAACATCATCATTTCCGCTCGATTGATCTTCCACCAGGTTTTTTTTTCTTTCTGAATTTGTTCTATACAAATCTCCAGTCTACTTGATGAATTTTATTAGTACAAATTTACTGTTCTGTGTTTTATATCCAACATATTAATTTCTCATTAATGTTTTTTGTTTCATTTAAGTTTTCTTCAATACAACATAGACAACCCGCACCTCAACTCATAACATTGACCTGTAGAGGGCTGAACGGTATCGCGCTATGATATCCACCGTCATTTTTCATGCACACGCTCGGACCCTAATTATAATACTAGGGAGCATATATAGAAATGGGTTCTTAAAAGGAAAAAACGATAAATCATGTGTGATATTTATACAAATTTATCAACAAAATCGTAATTTAATTTAATGAATATAGTAAAAATGAAATCGTAGATTATTATTGATTTCCTTATTTTATCACTCTGTTCTTGTAAATGGACATTCCTGATCATTGTGGATGGGATTACAGATTACTCTCTCTTCTTGTCCACATAACTTATCTCACCAACCCACACACATATTCCCTTTCACTCACTTTGTCACTCACACACAAAGAGAGAGCCATTGATGAAAAAGATGATGCAGAACCCAAATGCCCTGCATTCAACATCTAAACACATAAATTACCAACCACCACCAGCACAAGTTCAAAACATCCCCATTTCCCCAGCAGCTGTCAAACTGTCGCGTAGACAGCTTGCGATCTGCGTCAAATCGTCCCTGCTGCTCCTCACCTCCCAATTTCAAGACCAGTCCATCTGCACAAGGCAAGAGCACAAGACCTAAACCAATTAACACTTGAAACACCCCAAAGTCTAGAAGATGATACTCCAATTGAGAGTGATACCGCAAGTTCTACAGTTGAGAATCCAGTTGGTGCAAGTAGCACCGCCTCTCCAACTGAAGAAAACCCAGTTGACACTAGCGCCACCACCAACCCTATTGAAGAGAATCAAGAAGACAATGGTGCCACTCCCACCACCACTACCGAAGAAAAACAACCTCACAATGATTTTGACACCACCATCACAACTGAAGCAGACAGTTGTACTGACAAAGTTGTTACCAAAAGAGCTTTTCTAGACGTATCAATCGATGGGAAACCCATTGGACGAATTGTCGTCGGGCTATATGGAAACAATGTACCTGCTGGGACTACCAAGTTCAGTGATTTCGTCAGTGGAGCAGCAGGTAATCAAATTTACTCCTCAAAACCAAAAGTACACATAATGGCTATAACTACTTTTCATTTGAATATACTTGATAGGTATTAGTTACAGAAGGAAAGAGTTCATAAAGATCACACCGAGTTACATTCAACATGGTGGGGTTAGATCATACGGGGTTGATGCTGAATTAGCAGCTAAAACTGGAAGGAATTTTGCAGTAGACAGTCTCGTTTCTGAATTGGAGAAAGAGAATGGAAGATGTCCGGGGACAAAGAACGCTGCGGGAACTGTGGGTATTATTGTGAGGGACCCAATTAAACCACCACCTAAACAAAAGCTGGTTGCTCGAAATGGTAAGCTGGTGATTGATGAAGAAGAAACCGGTAAAGAACCAAACGGGACGGAGTTTGTGATTTCAACAAAAGATTCACCCGATCTGGATGCATCAACATTGGTGATCGGGAAAGTTCTAGAAGGTGTGGATGTTGTGGAAAGGATTGGTCAGGTCAAGACAGTGCAAGAGAACACCACTTCTCCGTATTTCAGGTACTAAATCACACTAATTGGCATAAACATGCGAGTAATCAATAAAAGATTCAAAATTAAAACTGACACAATATGCTTGTTTGTTATACAGGGTGGCCAAGTTGATTGGGGATAAAAGAGCAGTGGTTGCAGAGAGAGGTTTAACAGACCCTATTCAAAAGTAACTGTTACCAATTGTGGGCTGATGGTGTAATTGAGATAAATTCATGAGAGTTGTACATTAATTCGAAACTTTTCATATGTCCGATTTTGTAAAATCCCAATTTTTTTGTCCATTGAAGTATCTAGAATACAAATCTTCACTTTCTACTTTCTAGCTATCCTAAGTAGTCACCACAAGAAATTAAAACTGGAACTTAACTAAAAATTTAACCAAACAACAAAAACATATTACTTGATCAAGCCTGTTTAGCTGATGTTTAATGCTGATGATGGGCTTTCTTTAAATCAAACCATGAGTGAACTTCTTTCTCTTAGCTGACGGGGGTGTTAGAAGCTTTTTAACAGAACCGACGGGATCTTCCACCTACATGGTAATAATCAATTAGAAGCGGATAATACTAATTGTTGCAAAATCACTTGAGGATATATTTAAATTGTAAGAAATGCATGCACCATGATATAAACCAAAAAAGACCTAGAAGTTACCTCAATAAGTGAAGATGAAGCTTGGGTTGTTTCAGATGAATAAATGAACTCCTTCTGGCGTTCAAGAGCAGAAAGTGTTTGTTTCCATCCAGGTGATGACTTCCCATTAGATGCAATCCAAGGACAAAAATATCTATGCTGCTTAATTGGATCAAACTCAATTGCTTTTCCATCAATGTTGTCTGGTTGAAGTGAAATTGTAGATTTCATAATAGTATCTCCAGTTGCCTCAACTGATCTATTTGTTGTATTACTATGGTGATCACCATTAACTGATTCAATTGCAGACGAAAAACGGCTCCTCAGGTCTTGTCCAACAACAGGCAAAGAAATTGTTGGCCTGAAATTCTGCTCGGCAGGTGGTGGCCCACCTGCAATTGTCAATTTCAAAACACTTCTATTTGATGATGTGCCACTACTACTGCTACCAATACTTGCTGTTTGTTCTCTATTTTCACTAAGAGAAGTTTCTAGAATACGATCATTTGGTTCTGCATGCCCAACAAGCCTAACAAACTCTGTGGGTCGTTGAGTTGTTTTGAAAGCCCAAAGACCAACTCTGGCCCCACAAAGCCTACATTCTAGAATCACAGATGTATGATCATATTTCTCACTTTCATTAGAGAAGCCTTCACTTTCCTCCACATTCTCAGAAGTTCCAGAAGCATATACAGTAACACTAGCATTCTGTGCATCCTTGCAATCAACTATGTAAGGTAGTAAGCTAGGCTCCCAACCACATAAACTTATAAGCTTTTGTGCCTGAAAAAGTGATTATAAATAAACATTTTTTTAATATATTCAAGCAAGATTTCTAATATGTATTAGCATAAGGATGTGATACCTGATAGTACAAGACAGGAGAAGCTTGTTCAGATTCATCCAGAGTTGGAGGGCAATTAAGGAAATGTTCTAACAAAGGGGTACTCATGTAACTTATGGCTATTGATGAGATTACGGGAAGTTCCAAAAGTTGCAATAATGTAGCACATCGTTTTTTGTAACTATCAACCAAATCTGCAGGGGAGATAGGGGGGAACTGTGCTAGTTTTTCATCACATGCATTGTCAACCCATGGGCAGAGTAACTTGTGTCCATTATTCAGCTTTAAGCTGAAAACTGAGGCTGCGTTCTCAACTATAATGAAAATAATACAGTAAATTTCGAATTCTTTTTCCAGTAAAAAGATCTGAAAAGAAAATTTGACAGTATAATGAAAACATTAATGACCTTGTTGTTGTGCCCAGGATGATGGAGTAGAAAAGAAGAGGCGGGCCCCACATGATTCACAAGCGATGGTGTCTACATCTACATTGATCCAACCTCTCCTGGCACAATTTATTGCATTGACTACCTGAAGAAAATAGATAACATTACCCTCTTAAAAACATAGCTCCTCAAAAAGGTAAAACTGGATTGTGAAAAAAGATAAAAGACTGGAACATGGTTATTATTCATGTGTTCCTGTCATCAATGTCAAGTTAAATACATTCATTTGTTGTTGTTATGAAAGATTCATAGTTGTAATAGTATAATTGGTGCTATTATACATATTCACTGCTTATTTGATGTATTTTAGCCAGCTTTTGGTTCGCAAATGCAGATAAACCTCGAAGGGAGTTCCAGGATATTGCTAAACAAGCATCCACTAAGAACATGACTGATCACTTGCACTAAATGAAACATGGTATGAGACTGTACGGAATTAAAGAGAATAATTGTTTGGTAGTTCCAATTGCATAACCTTAAAGAAAGTAAAAAAAGCTTATAAGAAGATATTTCACCCACTATTCAATTTTAAACTTGACTAATTTCCAAACTTAAAACTGATTAGTTGAGTGTGACTGTCTCCCCGTATGGAATATGAAAAAGCTCATTAGCATGTCATTCCAGTTGGCAAAATTTCCAATCGTGGACACATTAAAACAAAAATGTTTGTCACTCTTACAAAGAAAGAACTTCCTACACTTACTCCCGAATCAAGAAGTTCACCAACTGATAGCACCTATTCATATAAGTGATTGGTCTATAACACTATCTTGCTCCCTCCTTAATAGAAATAGGCAAGTAAATACAATTAAATCGACATTTAATAGTCATATCTAACCTCAGGTTTAGCAAACCATGTCATCGACTTAAATGTCGAAAGCCTTTTCAGCAAGTCGACTCTGTCCCATGGTCTGCACATAGGTGATTTCGCAGCCCCATCAGAAGCATTTTGAAGCTCCTCAGTCACACTTCCTTTAGATTTCAAACCAACTAAACCCAGTTTTGTAGTCGTAGTATACGGACGTTTCCTGCCAGACAATCCACCAGCAGTTACACTAGCAAAAGCAAAAGATAACAAGTAAACTTCCATTCTTTTGACTCAAATTGATTCACAAGCACAAAATTACTCATAAAGTTAAGTTTCTAATTCACAAACAATACTTTCAAAGCAGGAAATCGACCTCCAGGAATCAAATAGAACAAAATCCGTACTGTATGAAAGTATATACCGATGAACAGATCGATAAACCCTAATAATGAAATGAACTGAATTAAGCCCCTCTTTGTTACGAAACTCATGCGTGTGAAGCAAAACGTTTGCAGTCTCAAATTTACGACAATAATCGGAAATGAACAACGAATCAGAAGATCATAAACACTGAATTGAACTCAGGTGTTGAATTATGGAAAACCATCATTAGAATTTACAATGATTATACCTAGAGGAAGGGGGAGTTCCCGTGGATTTGGAATTGGAATTGGAATTGGGGGGAGAAGAAAGGAAGAGCTTATCCATGACAGCATGAAACCTCTTCTCTGATTCTTCAGCCATTGAACTGCTGAAATCGACTGTGAAATCAAAATTCCTCTTCAATCACCAGATTTTCTTTCTTGTATGTCGCGGCTTACCATTTGTTAGTAGTTTTATACTCATACTTGTCGGATAACGTATTTATTTGTATTTTAAATCAAACTAGCATTAAGCTCCTCGCATAAAATTATGTCAAGTAACATCACTTGACACAATTTTACACCACCATCGACCATCACAAACATCTGAAAAACTCGTATTAAGAAAAAAATAAAAATGAGAAAATAAAACCGAACAGAAAGTAAACATAGACATTAAGCTCCGCACTTGAAACGTAGAATATTAAAAATAACAAAGAAGTCGATCTAAGATCAGCGCGTTGTGTTAGGGATGTTAAACGGGGAAAAATAGACGTAAAAACGTTGAGCCACACGCACATATTGCGGCGTGTTGAGATTAAAAGTAAGAAAATTAAAAAAAAACAAAAGTGGTTACAACCCACTAAAACTTAGATACAACCCATAATATATAATTAATATGTTAATTATTACAACCATTCAAGCTTAAAGTACAATCACAATGGATCAAACAAGTTGGTAATTAGTATTAAGTTCCACGTGTTGCGACGGAAACATAAAACTATGCCAAATAGGACCAACACCAGAAAGCTTATAAAAGAAATAAAAAATGAAAAAAATAAAACTGAATGAAAGATAGACTAAAAACGTTAAACCATGCACATGTATTGCGGCACGTTAATGTGTATGAATTAGACCGAAATGTAAACACAATATGGCGATTAAACGGGAAACAAATAGAGGTAAAAATATTGAACCACAGACGCATGTTACTGTATGTTAAATTGAAACTTTAGACCGAGACGTAAAACGCAAATTTTATAAAATGTTAAAAGTATATGGGAGTTAAATTGAAAGTGAAAACAAATGTAAAGATTAAATGTAAAAGTTAAAACTATATGGTTAAAAGTAAAAAAATAAAGAAAAAACAAAAGTACAACCAATAAAACAAAAGATACAAATCACAATGCACATCTAAACTGGTAATTAGTATAATATAAATAAATTACTATTCATTTATGATAAAGTATCATTCATTTAACTTGTGAGCATCGATTACACGAACCAATCGTATAATTCAATTTTGGGTCCAATAAATTCTTTTAGGTTGGATCAACAACATAGAATATTAAATGGATTGCGTTCAAGTGTTTAAGTTGTGACACATGTATCAATCCCTTTCATCTCACTCTTTTTACTTTCAATCCATTAGCTTGAACAATTTAAACACACCATCTTAATGTGTAAAAATAATTTTGGGTGGTTAACAGTAACTAGAATCTCCTTAAGAGAATAGCTTAAAATGGTATAATCATCACTTTATAAACTTCACTTCTTAATCTACATAATTAATCTGTGCAATAAATTATTTTAGTTTTCATCAAATTATGAGATTGTAGATGGGCCCTGGGGTTTCAAAATTTTTTAACGGATTCACTGTCATAAGCATATTATGAGATTGGAAATTGCCAAAAGCTTTATCATTCATTAAGCTTATGAACATGAAGGTAATTTGCTTTCTGTTAGGCATATGTTTGGATATAAAAGTCGAGGTGGGAATTTTGACCCTTTGTTTTATTTTTACTTCACCAATGTGATTGTCCTTTATCTTAAATAGATCAAAGTAATCTATACTCAATACATACAACCCTACGTTCAAGATAGCAGACCTTAGAAGATCTTAAAAGTGGTTGGGTCAAATCTGCACTAAGAAGAGCTGACACAGACGTTTTTTAATGAAACGTTTTCGAAAAACAAACAGTTTGCTGATAGCAATGTCTGTGCGTGGTCTGCGCGGTGCAGACAGAAGAGCCTGCGTATACATTTTTAGAAAAACAAACATCACCTTAGTATTTGATGTTAAGTACATAAGAAGGAGATGTGATTTAAATACCAAAATATAGGGTTGGTTATTAGACTATGTGTAGCGGATTTAAATACCGAAATATATGGTTGGTTATTAGACTATGTGTAGCGGTATAACTAATGGTTTTAGTTAAAATGACACCTATATGTCATGTAAGCAAAAATAATTTTACTGAACTTACTTTATCCAGTGTAGTTGTTTTAACTAATTGTAATAATTACTCAATCATTTTTTATTTAATATTCAATAAACATAATAATTTAAACTAATATATTGGTTATATTAAATATCCAATACTTTTAATTAGTTAAGATTAATATGTGCATTT
The DNA here is from genome assembly GCA_025506515.1 of Flaveria trinervia. Lineage (NCBI taxonomy): Eukaryota > Viridiplantae > Streptophyta > Magnoliopsida > Asterales > Asteraceae > Flaveria > Flaveria trinervia. The sequence continues at coordinate 101,727,510 of CM046452.1, forward strand.
AACTAATATAGTAAAAACTAAAAGAAAATATTAACTTTAGGGTTGTTTTTATTTCAAATCAAGCTTAAAAGGTTAAACTTAAAACTTTACTGCAATTAAAGGGTTCATAAGAAACTTTCATATTTAAAAGAGTAAATTACAATTTTCATACCTGTGTTTTAGAGGTGTTAACAGGATCAGCCCCAGCTTAACAGTTTGTATACCTGAGTTTACAAATGCTAACACTTTACGTACATCCGTCCAATTTTCGTTAAAAAACCGTTAAATCTCCCCCACTTGCTCCTCACATGAAGGGCAAAAATGTCATTTCACCCTATTTATTAATTATTTTAAGAGTAAATTGTAATTTTCATACATGAGTTTTAGGGGTGTTAACAGGATCAGCACTAGCTTAACAGTTTGCATACCTGAGTTTAAGAATGCTAACATTTTACGTACCTTCGTCCAATTTTCGTTAAACAACCATTAAGTCTCCCCCACGTGCTCATCACGTGAGGGGTAAAACTATCAATTCACTGTGAGCAGCCTCTACAACAACCTCTCTCTCCAAACCCTACCTTTCATCCCCTCCCTCCAAAACCTCTCGCCGAAGACTCTCAAACTCACCACTCCCACCGCTTCCTCACCGCCCTCAAACTCTACCCTGCCGCCCACATCAGTCACCTCACCGTCAACAACCATCGCCTCTACGCCACCGCGGGTGACCGCATCCACATATTCGACACGACATCGTTCTCCCTCATCGACACTTTCACCGTCTATGATTCCTCATCAGGTTTCATCAAATCTCTCACGTTTCATAACGGAAAAATGTTCACATCTCATCTGGACAGTAATATCAGAATCTGTAAACTAACGAAACACAAACGACATAAACACGCCGGAACCCTACCGACGGTGGAAGATTAATAAATTGGGTGAATTGATAATTTTGCCCCTCACGTGAGGAGCACGTGGGGAAATTTAACAGCTTTTTAACGAAAATTGGACGGAGGTACGTAAAGTGTTAGCATTCATAAACTCAGGTATGCAATCTGTAAAGCTGGGGCTGATCTTGTTAACACTCCTAAAACACAAGTATGAAAATTGCAATTTACTCTTAAAATATTAATTAATTGGGTGAATTGACAGTTTTGCCCCTCACGTGAGGAGCAGGTGGGGGAGATTTAATGGTTGTTTAACGGAAATTGGACGGAGGTATGTAAAGTGTTAGCATTCGTAAACTTAGGTATGCAAACTGTTGAGTTGGGGCTGATCCTGTTAACACCCCCTCAAAACACATGTATGAAAATTACAATTTACTCTATTTAAATGTAAATTACAGTTTACTCTATTTAAAATTAAAAAAATAAACTAGCTGACAACAACTCTTCTTTTTAAGACATCAACGTATTTTTCTTTCTTTTTGATTCTACTTCTTTACTATTTTACATTTCTATCAAAACATCATATTTCTTCAATTAAACTTAATATATTTTTATTTAAATCATGAAATCTTCAATAAAATCTTCTGTTTTCTTCTCCCTCTCTTTGTTTGGTGTCGCCCGTGAAGTTTTCTTCTCCCTCTCTTTATTTGGCGTCGCCCGTGAAGAGGTTGGCGTGGAAGCCCTTGGCACCCCCTTTCACCATCTTTGTAGTGCCTTTGGCGTTACATTTTCATGCCACATTACCACTTATGGCACCCTTCACATCTTCATTACGTTGAGTCTTAATAGCAATAAAAAATAAAACGTTAAAGGTTAAAAAAATGTAGGTACAACCCATCAAAGCACACGTTACAATCGATGATGTATATCAATATTAATATAGTTAAAAGTAAAAAAAATAAAGAAAAAACAAAGATATAATCTACAAAGCATGATATACAACCAAGTTACAAATTAGTAATATATATTTAGATTGACATGTAAAACAAAAAAATTATAAATGATGAAAAGTATAGAAGACCAAAATTGAAAGTGAAAATTATAGGAGTTAAATTGTAAAAGATGCAAATGTATTGTTTTTAAAATAAAAAAATTAAAAAAATAGATGGTTGTACTATATGCATTAATATATATATATATATATATATATATATATATATATATATATATCTGTGTGTGTGTACTATATGCATTACTCGATTATGAAATCTCAATCCTGAACCTAAGACCAACATCAGGAGGAAACCACCATAGACGAGAAAACCCATGTCTCAACCTGTAACCTTCTTATTTTTTTGTCCCAAGTGAGACTTGAACCTAAAATCTACACCTAGTTAATTGAAATATTTAGGTGTCTCACTTTAACCACTTCGGCTATGGATCATTGGTTAATTATTTATAATTACATGCAATGATGTAAAAATCGGACTAGTCGATCGATTAATCAACGACTAGTTAGAAATCGAGAGCTCCCCGCTTCATTTTTCCCTAATCAGCACCTAAAATCACTAGGTGGTCAACACATATCAAAATCAAGAATAATAGGCGCTAGTCGGCGTTAGTCAGCCCTAATCGAGGTTTTTCCAAATTTCAGCAAACTCTAAAATCTTAGGCAAAAAATTGAAATTTACAGCCAGATATGTTTGTATATGTTAAACTAAACATCTTAATATATATTACATATAAAAATGTGTGTGTGTGTGTGTGTATATAAGGGCGGACCTACATAGGGTTGAGGGGTAGCCTCCGCTACCACTCAATTTTCACGCGTAATGTAAAAAAATACGTTTTTTATGTAAAAAAAATCTTGTTATAAGGTTTTATGTTACCCGTGAAAAAATATTACGTTACCCCTAGGAAAATTTTACGTTACCTCTGAGAAAATTTTACGTTACCCCTAATAAAATTTTAAACTCAATACTTTATAGAAAATTTTAAATTTTATAACAAGTAGTCTAATATTTTATAAAAAATATTACTTATTATAAAAACATTATAAATCCAATTAACATTGAAAGCCCAATTTATTTAAAACCCAATTAGTAGCCCAATCATTATAAAACTCATTTACCCATTTTAATTAACAAACTCGGATCCAAAAAAAAAATCGTTGCTCGTCTACTCCCTTTCCTTGTGAATCCCCTTTGATCCTACGACACTGCTGCTCCAATTCCGTATGCGAATCTGCCGCTGCTCGGGCGCTCGGTCGCCGCATGCCTACGACTCCGCAGCTACCGCATGCCGCCGCTGCTGTGTGCTGCCCATTTACCTATTTGAAGCCTTGAATATTTAAAGTTTGAATGTATTCTTTTGACATTCTAAGTTTAAATGTTATTTGCAAGATTTTTAAAGTACAAGATTGATTATTTGTCACTTGATTTTATTTTTAGGTATTACTGACAATTAAGGATTTGTATTGAATTAGGGATTTGAATTGTGTTATATGAATTAAAGATTAGTGATTTTTATGAATTTGAATTGTATTATATGAACTAAGATTAGGGATTTGAAATTAGGGTTGCTGTCCATTTACGTCTTTAAAGCCTTGAATCTTTGAAGTTTGAAGGTATTTCTTTCTATATGTTGCTAATCTGCTGCTTGAAAGCATTCTTTTTTACTTTCTAAGTTTTTTTGTAAGATTTTAGTATTATTTGCAAGATTTGAAGAGTAGGAGATTAATTAATGGTTATTTGATTTAATTTTTAGGTTTTATTAGCAATTAGGGATTTGTATTGAAATTAGAAGTTTATGTTATTTGGTTAATAACTAACTAAACAATTAACAAACCCAAAATACCAAATAACATTTTATAAAAATATTAATAAGTTAATAACTAACAAACCCAAAATACCAAATAATACAACCAAAATTATAACAAGTCCAAAATTTAAATAATTTAAAAACCTAACAAGTTTACAAGCTCAAATACTCATTATCCAAACTAAACAAATTAAAAAAAAAGTAATTATACCCATAACCTTCACCGCCTCACCCTGTCGTCGATCACCCAACAACCTTTATCCCTTTTGTCAATGACAATGATATGCAACAAGTTAATTCTGATATCAAGTCAACAACTCTTTAAAGTTCAATTCATTCGAGTTAAATTCCTTCGGATTTGTTTTGAATGATCTTCATTCGGAGCCCTTTATTATCGTATTTTTTTTCTTTTTATTTATTTAAATGTACGGTAACAAAATCTTTACGTTACCCCTAAACTTTTCTTTTAGATCCACCATTATATATATATATTATATATATATATATATAAATTCCAAACCAATTAATCCTAATTACTTCTGATTAATCAATAGTCAGTATCACACCGCCCGATTAACGTATAATGATTTTCACAATATTGATTATATGGGAGAGGGCTTGTTTTTATTTTATTATTATTTTTAAAATTTATAATAATTAGTTTTATACCCGTCCGATGATCGGGTAGTTTCATGTCGTAATATCTTAACTATCTTCTTTTGTATTCTAAATAAAAACAACATTTGTTTGAAACTAATGTAATTTGTTAGTATAAAGACAATCGAATACCTTAAAAAAGTCACAAAGCGATGAAAATCAATAACTATTGAACGATTGAAATGTAAGAGTATGTCATATGGACTTTCAAAAGATAGACGAAAACTACACATCTAAAAATCTCATTCATATAATCATTGATATGAATTAAAAAAACACATAAATTTAAACAAATATCATGAGAGTGCATGAAAACAGGGAACAAAACATATTATTAACCATTAAATAAACATTAAATTTTGTATTAATTATGTTGTTATGGAAACTGGCAAAAATACCCAACACATCCGATTCATGAAAACATATCGCGTAACCATGCAACCATTCGGACCACAAACAAAATAGCTTATCACCCATATTGTTCTTTTCGTATCGAATCTAACATTAAACTCAAGCTCGAAATTTTTAAAGAATCCACAATTTTATTGAAACGGTAAAATATGAAGGAAGATGTGTTTGGTATGATTTGGATAATATACAAGTTAAATTTATGGGTTATTGAATTTTAATAATCATAACTATTATATATTGGCTGTGATTAATCCCAACTCAACAAATGTTTACGGACACTCCTAACTTTGAGTTTATCTTCCTGCAACGGTCCCTTACTAATTAAGAGTTAACACCGTCAGCTTTTTGATGACATGGACTACTTATATGGCCAAAACACTAAACGGAAAGTTGAAATCAACTGTCGGGTCCGTCAATTTGAAACTTCTGCAACCTAAAACCCGTCAATTTTCACCTTCTGATTTGAACTATCTGACTCGTTAAAAGTATATATCAAGTGATGATGGATGCTAGACACTGAAAAATGAACCTAATAGAGGTTGGACGACGTCGGAGTTTGTGACAACCGGCAATTTCAGGTCAATACCCGACCTTGACTTGGTTATAATTACCCCTATAATACTTGATTTTCAATTGAATTCCAATTATTGAAACCGTTTTATGCATTGCAAAATTTCACGCATTACATTTCATGCATCGGTGATTCGACGTAATTACCATTTTTACACGCGATACAACCGGCACACATGAACATTGGTCATAATTCATATACATGTACTAATAAATTCATTTAGATGGTTCAAAGTATTTTAGATTCCAAACCAAATGCATTGGAAAAGCTTGACTTTATAAATACACCTAATCGCGTAAATTAATATTTTACCCGGAACGAATCCTTTTAACGGATCTACTAACTACATGATGCATCATTAGCATACCATCAATATTTATATATATTTATATCTATATGATACTATACAAGTACTTATACAATTCTAAATGTATTTTAAAAAGTAAGGAGTAAAAATATTGAATATATATATATATATATAAATTACTATAATGCAACAAATACCACTCAAATACCCAATACTACATAAAATTGAAAAATCAACCCATTTCCCACCCCCCATAACCGTCCCCTTACCCCCCTCCCCTCACTTTTATTTTAGTCTTCTTCCCTTGTCAAATCCTTACAAGACAAGTTGTCTTTTGTGAAGCTCAAGATTTGCCATTTTAGTGTTAAGGAAAAGGTTATGAACAAAGCTACATGATTCCTTTCCATATGTGTGAAGCTCCTTTCCCTATGGTTGACCAAGAGACAAAGTTAGGAGTTGTATAGCTTACAAATATGAGCAACATTCACACACTTCATCCACACAAATCACCAACACACTCTTCTCCTTCTTTCCTTCTCTCCAAATTCGGCCAAGACACCACCCCCACCATTTCATTTTATTTTCAACTCATTTTCCACAAATCTTGGGTGAGTCAAGTGCCATTATTGAAGATCAAGTGAGTTTTGAAGCTCCCAAACATCCTACAACATCTTCTTCACCTTTTCTTGTTGGGTTTTCTTAGTTCAAAGGATCAAACCTTCTTTTCCTTGCATTTCAAGACTACCATCTCTTCTCCTTGCTTGTTTAAGGTTAGCACCTTGTTTTTAATCTTCCATACATCACCATGATGTGTTCATGTTCACTACCTCATCCCAAAAGTGCTCTAACAAAGTTTAAAAAGTAACAAAACATGTAAAACACTTTCTGGCAGATTCATGTTCTGTGTTTTCAAGACCATAACTCGACCTAAACATGGTCAAATGAACCGATTCTTAAGCCTAACATTAACTTTAGGATGTCTAGTTTCTAACCCATCCAACCTTGAAATTTATAGATGAGTATAACCCTTCCAAAACGTACAAACAAATTAAAGTGCTGAACCTGAATTTTTGACAGAATAAATAGGGCAGAAAGAATGAGTCATAAGTTATGCTTAAGGTAATAAATTGAAGATTTTCCTTCTGTGGTAACTTAGCTTAAGGTGTTAGGTTTAAAAGTAATATAGGCTCTATTTGTGAATGTAAGTTTTGACCTCTCAAAAAGGTAAATTCCATAGACATATACAGGAAAGTGCTGCACTGACATCTGTTGCTTCATGAACCATTTAAAGGCACTTAAACTTAGTTGTAGGATAAAATCTATACCTTTTTGGAATCCTAAGACATAGACCTAGATATGATAAAAGTATCAGATTTTATAAAAATTCTTTATACCATGAAAAGAGGATGACAACCAGACCCAAGAAATTCCCTTGATGCTGTCAAATACCTATATTTGATAAAGGTAAACTTTTAGAGATATTTGGTAAAAAAAGGGAACCCATAAACATGGAAAGTATAATACCATTATACTTAATATAAAACACCCTCAATGCATTATGTATCTTTAGGAAAATAAAGATGAAGACGAGAATCTAAATAAAACATTTACGACCCGACATGACTAATTAGTCAATTGGCATTTTCAAAGCTACCTTTGTGGATGAGTTATGCATGACCATCTAGGGTTAGTAATCATGACCTCATGAATATATTGTGATTTTGTTTAGGAAATTCCTAGACCAATCATACGTACAGACTATTGCTAGAATTCACGCGTGCATTACAGGTGAGTTTCACGGCCCCATTTTATTTATTTTTCTTTTGGGGGAGATTACATGCAAATTACTATTTCTTGGACACATTTACTTTTTAATGATTTCACATGTTATATAAGTTGTTTACTTACCGTATAAAGTCCCCTGTTATCGAACCGTTAGTTTATTTCCCAAAGCGAGGTAATCATGGATAGTACTATTGGGTTTGACTACCCCCACCTGGATTAATTACCCTAATCTTGACTGGAGGTCTAAACGGGTGCATTATTAGCCTATTCACACTCATGCTTACGGTAGGCATGGGTAGGGGCAATTTGTTACAGTTACAGTCTAGCTTCGGTTGCGGTGCTTATATAATATTGTAGTATTGTATGATCAACAATAAAATCATGGAAAGACTTGTGGTCCATTACACTGTTTACTATTACTTTCAAACCTGTGAACTCACCAACTTTATGTTGACATTTTTCATGCATGTTTCTCAGGTAATTGATAGATGCATCAAGTTAAGCTAGCATGGAACATCTCATGTATAGGGCCATTCATGCTATTTGGGACATTCATTTTCGTAATTGTCATGTTTTGAAACAATTTACCTCATTACTATTGCTTCCGCAAATTTAACTCTGAACAATGATGTATTTTAAACTTATTTGAGATGTATGTTTTACAAAACCATGTAGTGGTCGATCAGTGACTATGAAATCATGATGTTCGCACCCCGCGGGAAACCGCTGTGGTTTGGGGGTGTTACAGAGTTGGAAAATGACTCAAAGTTAGCCCCATTTCATCAAAAAAACTAACGGCCGTTAACTCTCAGTTAGCAATGGATTGTTGAGTAAAAATAAGTTTAAAGTTAAGAGTGTCTGTAAACATTTCTTTAGTTGAAATTAATCTCAATCAATAAATAAAAGTTAGAATTATAAAAAATCCAATAACCCTAAATTTATTGGTAGGATATACTTGACTTCAACGAGTTGCTAAGAAAAAGGTAGAACCATAAATACTATCCGATATTGTGGAGGGTGCTTTAAAAATAAGTATGAAAAACCTTTTGATCTATTAGATAAGTCAAGGCCAAAGGCACAGTGATATAGTATATATGTGTTATAAGGTTAAAAAATGATGTCACCACATAGATATTCTGATTCACTGAGCAAGATCTTGTGGAAGGAAGCTTCATATCCTATAATGAGATTTGTTTTTGATCGTTACATAAAATGATATAGTGGTTCTTTTTTTTAATAAATTTCTTACCACCACCCATAAAGATTGTAAAACCAACTATGGTCTCTTTCTCAAATCAAAAGATCCATCGACAAGACGATTATGATATCGTAATCTAGGGATGTTTCTTGGTCTGGAATTGTATGTAACTATGTCTATAATATTTTGGCAAGTCTTGTATTATTTGTTTGTTTTGTTATGCAAGACATCAAGAAAACTGTAAAGAACTTATTATGTTAATATGTGGGGGTGGCCACATGATACGTACACAACATTTTCTCCAATTAAAGAGGACATATAGCTTGATCAGTCTATTGCTTACGATGTATTTTGAACATGTAAATCTAGACAAAGTAGAAATTCACAACCAGCTATCATCTATAGCATAAATAAATCGATTTATAAGGAAATCAAGCCTTTTATCTATAAAACACAAGCACTATAAGATGGGCCAATAAGCATCAGTATCACTCATAAGATTAAAAACGAGTTACACGACCAATTGGACAAGTCAGGCTTATATCCTAACTATAACATAATATATAGTATGATATTGTATAAGTGTATTAAGTTTTAAACTAAATGAACTAAAACAAAATGTTGAAAAAGAAGTTAAAAAAACCAAAGACACACATATGAGAAGCATTGATCTTGGTGTTGTCGCAACTTTTAAAAAGCCCCCTCTTAATGACGTTGGAGAAGTCTAGCAGATTTTCAACCTTTTCATGTACAATATCTACAAAAAAATTCAATGAGCCTATCCGGACCCTTATCAGACCTTTCTCTAACGCAAAGCAAATCGTGCATCAATGGAACATATAAAAATTATCAAAACCTTGGTTAAATTTAAGTTGATGAGTATATTTTACTGATTAAAGACGTGACTTTATTTTAAAAAAAATAAAAAACTAACCTTCTCGCTATGAAGCAAAACAACCATTACAGAAAAAAAAAATTTAAATCTAGAAGTCGAAGTTATATATGAGTTGGATACATACATCTCTCAAAGCATCTAGCATATAAATCATGATCCCGGCTAGAACCTTACTACAAAAGGTTAAGTCACATCACCAGTATTGGCATGTATGGTAAAATCATCTGGAAATTCAACATCGGTGGACATTCGTCCTCCAAAGGTGGCCTTGTTCGACAAAAGACCTTTATGTTTCCTTAAATTAGGAAAAAAAAGCTTTAAATTAAAGAATACAAGTATGTACCAGAGTGAAGCTACCTCCATGGCCCCATGCATATATGTTCATGCTTAAGACTTATTGAATTAATTTAACCTCACTTTGACCATTATTTGACAATTAGGCAGTCGCCTCCCACCATCACATTGCGTCACAGTATAATTTCCAGATGAAAAGATATATAGAAAACATGTCAATCATTCAAGTAAGTTTCTTAGCATGATGTAAAATAAAGTACTGGGCACTATGATAATCTAGTAAGATATGAATTGATAACTAATCTTATCATATCTTGCAACAAGTTTATGCAAATGATAACACATCCAATAAGAGATGCTCCTAAATTGAAGAAATCATTATTAATGTGTCCGTAAATAAAACGAAAATCAAATCATTATTACTCTTGCTTTTAACATCTTCATACATTTTTTTACTCAACGTAGATGAGTAGTTGTTTTGTACTTAGAAAACACCAAATTATTAAGAAGCTATTGATTAAACCAAAAACTCCATTATCAAGTAGAAAACGGGTGTTGTTAATTGCACCATACTCTACAATACTCTAGTCTAGAGACATTAAAAACTTTACTAAATCATTCATTAGTTATCACACAATCATTAAAAACCTTCTAATCTTTCATTAATTACAATCAGGTATTAAATGCAACCATAAGCATTATTACTACCTAATTAATATAATTAACTTCAAAAATTTTAAGATTTGGAACTGTAAGAAGACGTAAGGCATTATTTGAATTTAAAACTAAATAAATTAAATTTTAAGCTTTCATATATTAAAACTGATTTAATACTTTTAAGACATATTTTAATTTAGTTTAAAAGTATTTGCATACGAGCTTTTTTATTTTGTAACACCCATTACATATATATATATATATATATATATATTAGATATCTTACATTCAACCAAAACCCACTTTAGGTTTGAAAAAAAACCTCAACTACATAGATATAACTATAATTATGTTAATAACACAATTTCAACATTGAATTCAAGATTAAAATTAATATTGCCCTCATTACCTTTGTAGAATCTGAAAAAGTCTGAACATGAACACGAAGAGATTGACACATGGGTTTCAACAAGTTATAGGAAAATTGCATTAGGATTTAACTCTCTAATTATAAAGCAAAAGAATGGGTATGTATTTAAAATTTGCTAACAAATAACTAAAAAAGAGTGTTTTTAGAAAATTCATACCTTGGGTAAAGTGCTTCACGAGCAGGTGAATAAAGGCCACGATGATTTCCTGTATAATTAGTATGTCCAGGAGTGTGGTGTGTCATCTTTTAGGTGTAAGTCGATTGTCCCAAACTGATTATTCTAAATCAAGACCTCATAAACAAACTATCTGATGAAATCAAAGAAACTTATACATCCGTCGAGCAAAATGAAAACCCAAACGTGAGCAGAGGAACCTGAGTTCAGTCGAGAGGCTCGTTCGCGATGAAGGGTTCAGAGGGTGGTTGGAATTGGTGAGAAGCATCAACCAGAAATTTGTAGGCTGGGCTTTCTTCTTTGTTTTTTCTGCAACCAATGTCGTCAAGAATGTCACCGATTTGACCTCCAAACCTAATCGTGATCTCAAACTCTTTATTCTCTCACTTTTAAACATCCAGACTTCCAAATAACAAGGAGGGGAGTTGAGGTGCTTTCAACTACACCTCCAAACTTCAAGAGGAAGACGCAGTTGCAGCAACCGTATATTTATGGTTTAGGTCTTTTAACTTTACTAATTACAAAAAAAAACATCTTTTAGTTTAATGGTTTGTAACGATCACATCCTTTAAGTTAACCATAATTAATTAGAGAGGTTAAATTAAATACATATGCAAATCACATAAGGGCATAATAATAAATTCACATTCATCCCTCCTAACTTTTTAGAATAAATCTCTTTTTATAGATCATATTATCCTTTTGTTTCTTAAGTTCAGATGTGATTTAAAATATATTTAGAGAACAAGTATAATGCTTTTATGGTTTTGGTTATGAAAATATGAACAATCTAAATTGTTAGAACTATTTTGTTGTTTTCATTTTTCAAACTATGACATACTATTTACATTAGTTTTTTTATTAAGCTAGCTTATGTTGCATGTCCTTTCGAAAACACACTCTTTGTGATTATTAAAGTTTAACCTAGTAATTATGTACATATATATACATTTAAATACAAATGTTTATGAACAATGCAATTCTTTAATTAAGAACAAGGTCATCTCTAGATGTATTTTTGTTTTAGAATCGTATAGAAAAGTAATATATGATAAAAAATATTCGTTCATTTACTCTTGGGCAAAACATCATTATACATTTTAATATAAAATTTCAAGTAGCATATTTTATTTTTTATTTATTGTTGATTTTATGTTTAAATATATTTTCTTTTTCATATTTTGTATCTATCATTATTTTTAGAAGTTAGTAGAGAAAAAATTACTATTATACCCTCACGTGAGTTGCACATGTGTTTTATTTAATCTCCTTAATTAAAGATGGTTAACCAAAATGAAAAAATCGTTACAAATTATTAAAGTAAAGGATGTTTTTTTAATTAGTAAAGATAAAGGAACCTAATCCATAATTACTAGTATAGCTAAACCATAATTACTAGTATAGCTAAATGATGAATTATGTAATTTATTCTATATATAAAATATAATTTGGCCTGTTGGGCTTGCGATTAGGTCACGCTAGCGAGAATGAAGATGTACTATTTAAACAATTCATCCCTTTGGATCTCCTTAAAAGTCAAACCCTAATTAACAATCTTCTCAATGGCGATGAATATTAATTCCAGCTTCTGTCGATTACTCAAACGTACGGTATCTTTATCTTTTAGGGTGAGTAATTCTCATCATCTATCTATCTATTTATCTTATGATTTGTGATCTCATAAATATTTGTTTTGGGTTTCATTTAAAAGATCAAGTCTTAATTTGTTCATGTTGTTCGATCTGCAAATTCTAATCAATTTTTTAATGTGTTCAAATAAACTTTTATGCACCCTCGCTATTTAGTATATGTTTATAATAATATATGCAAAGACTAGTATAGTTTAATTTATGTTTAAGCAAGTTAAGGTATGGTGACATTAATTGATTTTCATAATATTATTTGGTTGCTTTTATATATGTTATGCAGGATGCATTGCATGGTCCTTCAATTGGAACGATGAAGCAGCAGTGTCACAACATTCCTCTGCAGGAAGAAGAAGAAGAAGAAACAGACGCATTTATGTTAACCAACCCTTATATGCGCACAGGTCCAATTTATAGGTGGACAAATTTTTGTAGGCCTCGTTGTACAAAACTTCGATCGGGAATGATTCTCGTAAAGGATTACATCAACCTCATAGGCCAGGTACGTATGTGCACATCTGAGGATCTTTCGAAGCTGAGGCGTATATTTAATTATTTTGTATAAACAATCACATCAACATATATTGTTCTATTTTACATCACAATTGTATGCTCTAGGAAAAGTTTATCATAGATTTTGTGTACTACTATGCAACACAATATATTGATTAGCTTTTTCTTAAACAACAAGCGCGCTGCTAAGATATATATGGTAGAGTTGTTACACTTTATCAGTGTTTTTTTTCCTTCTTAATATCTATGTTAATATTTTAGGTTGAGATAGTGAATTTGTGTGAAAAGTGGGGACTGGGTCCTGCCGGGTTTTACCAGCCTTGTAACCAAAGTGGAGCTGAACGTCGACTACATATGACATGTTTTGGTCGAAACTGGGATCCAGTAACAAGGTATGAGAACCCTTATAGATGTGATGGTTCTGAACCACCACTGATTCCAGACGAACTTATTTCGTTTACTAGAGGCATATTTAAGCATTCCTTAATTGATCTGGATGGACTTCCTTTAATGACCCCGGATGTTTGTATAGTCAATTCCTATGAATCCGATGGCCTACTTGACCTTCATCAGGTTAGTTTTTACTTACCACTAATGTTTCTTAGCTTTTGACTTGTATTCATTTTCTACTCTAAAAGAGGTTCACTTAAAGTGATTTAGTTAATTTGGGAGGTTAAAAAAGCCTATTGATCAAAGTTGGTGGTTGCAAAAGGGTAGGGGGTGTACAGGGAGCATTTCAATTGTTATTATTATGATTCTTCTTCTTAAAAAAACTGAAATGATTATTCTAGAAATGATATACCTATTGTAGTGCGATTGAATTCCCTTTAGATGACCATCAACCCTCGGATTTTTACTCAAGCTTTTATTACATGCAACATATGAAACATAACCATAATTGACTCCTTTACATGTAAAGAAATTGAAGCAGCGGAGTAAGTTTTTGTTAAACGTAGGATTGTGACGATTTTTGTGTTTTTGTTAAACGTAGGATTGTTAGATTTTTGTGTGTTTTTGTTAAACGTAGGATTGTGATGATATTTGTGTCTTTTTTGTTAAACGTAGGATTGTGATGAGAGCTCTGATAGTCTCGGAAGAGGATTGCCTGTTGTTTCCATCTCCATTGGCAAGCCGGCAGAGTTCTGGTATGGAGATACTATAGATGAAAACAAGTTAGACAAGGTTTTGTTGGAATCAGGTGACCTATTGATATTCGGTGGCAAATCTAGACTTATTTATCATGGGGTGAAGAGAATAGTACCGACGTTTCCTACGACAGTATCAACAGCAGACAGGTTAATGGGCCGTTTAAACGTTACTTTAAGGCAGTTTTGATCTTGCTTTTTCTACAACATTTAACCTTTTAGAGATTTCTTTCTTTCATTAAGATGTTTTCATCATTTCATGTTAAATGTTTGTCATTTTCATTATGCGGTACATGTTTTTGGTTTGTTTATATTAACTAGTGTTTACTATGCTTTATCGGCCAACTAGTTTACATCGTAATTTAGATATGGTATAACCTCTTCCACATTGAAGTTCTGGGCTTCTGGTGGCATGTTTTTTAATTAGCTATAATTTGGATTAGAGTAAAAATAAATTTTGTCTTTTGTGCTTGTTCAAAACTATGAAATTACTCTATCCTATATAAACTTTCTTTGATTGTTTTTTGTTATTAACAAGTAAAGTTGAAGCTTCAATTTTGCTAAACTACAAGCTGACAACTCGGTTCCTTTTAAGTTAAACCTTATTTGTCTTGAATTTGATGGTATTAGAGGGAATATGTAAATGATAAAAGCTTTTTTTATATATAGTAGAAACTTCAAAGTCCGTATAATTCAACTCCCGTGTCGTTAAGATAGAAATTTGTACGTGTTTATGAGCTACCTTTGAAGGATGATATTTTCGACTGTTTTAAATGATGAAAGATGACACATAATCGGTACCCCATGCCACTTGACGGACTTTTTCAAGATGCTTCTCCAAACCAGCCTTTGAGCAAATGTGAAATTCTATGTCTTGTGTTTCGATTACCATTGTGTTTGAGACGAAGTTTCCCATCTACCGGATGGTATTGTTCGAAGTTGAAAACAAGAGAATAGTCTTTGCTATGATCCACATATTAGGTGAAACGGTTCGTTTATAAAATTTGAAAGAGAATTGTCACGTATTTGGTAAAAAGTATCGTTGTCTATATGTGGTTTAACAAATTGGGTGAATCTTTTTTTTTTCTAACAATTATGTTTTAACGAGTGAGGTAATCCCCAATTGTCTCCTTCTCCTCTCCACGATCACGGCTCCATTGGATCCCCTCTCATATGCCCCCTTCCACGTCAGACTGTGGTTGTGTTAAAGCCATTGTTGGGTAGCTGGCGTGGCACATGACGCGGCCATCCCCAATCACAAAACGGATGGTCTAACAATTCAAAGTGAATGTACTTGTAAACAATTTTTATAAAGTAAATTAATAAAGTAGTTAAAGCCCGATATTAAAAATAAACTATAAGCCCATTAAAAATACTAAAGAAATGATAGATCAAACTTCAAAATCCTAGTTGCACACCACCATTTAGTAGACCAAATTTATTAGACAACATATCGTATCACCAATTTCATATTCGCACCTATCACCAACTCAAATTTCATGAGAAAACACAAACTCACTACTTAAAGTAAACGTAAAGATTATGTGAACGGTAGAAAGGGGCAGATGCTTCATCTTCAGTCCAAATTGTTCGCCAATTTTTTTATAATCCCAGTTTTCATATTCGCCTTTTCCGTCAAAATAAAGTATGGTCTCACAACCCTTTTGACCAATCATATTTTTGACGTGTTTAATGAAACCTTCAACTTCAACAAGAGAGGATGGCTTGTAGTATATTATCTTACTATAGCATATGATATTTTGATTTTCATCTAATTTGACAACCCTCGATCAAACAGGATGGTTGTAGGATTCACGAATCTCAGTAGAGTGGCTCCTAGTTCTTTAAGTCCTTTGAGATTATTTTTAATATTTGTGTCTTTTTGAGAGACATGGCCTGTTAGTAAAAAAACATGATTAAGTTATATAAGGACTAAGGAGTATATAAAAGACTAATACAAAGATACTCAAAATGTATTTACCAGGATAAAGTGGAGTACTCGTCACAATATTGATTCCTGTGTTTAGTTGTTTCGCTAGTACAAGACTAAATTCGAAATTGTTTTCACCAACGATTAGAATCGTTTCCTTTGACGAAAACAGTTTCGTAAACTTTTTCTGGCTTGAGAATCGTCTTCGATAAATCATAATCTGATTAATTAGGTATCAAGTACACTAATCACTCTTTATTGACATATGACAAAGACTAAAGCATATGTAACTTTTAATCAATTTTGTGACAGAAAAGTTACCATGTTAGTAGCAATTTTTTGCATCCCCATTAGCATGTCCAATATCGAGATTTGAAGCGGTTGCTTGAAGTTTCCTAAGTTTGCTGGTTGGTTACCATGAAGTGTGGCAGCGTGGGATCTACCATGACATAAGAAACGAAAACTCATGCTAAACAAGCAAATCAAATTTCATTTACTTCACAAAGCTTAAACGGCAAGCTTATACAGTAGAAAGCTTACTAAAAACTAGAATCAATCAACCAATTCACCACGTAACTAGCAAACATAAAAACAAGTGGAAGCCAATTGAAAACTTACTTAATCTTCCGTGCTTCATTAGGTTCGACCTATACAATCCAAGTAGACAATTTCCTCATTTAATCGATCTAAATGTGTAAAAAATCGAAAGAGAAGGAATGTGAGAAGAGAACGCACCAGAAGACGAGTAAAGTGTTCTGTAAATAGAACTCAGATGACATTGAGAAAGAGAGGAATTAGGTTTTAAAACAAATTAAATATGTCACAGAAACTGAAACAAGCAAACGGGGGAGGCTCACCGGAGATTGATTTCACATTCGGCTCACATGCATTCACAGCGGCAATTGAAAATGAGCGTTTACCGATAAGGATTCTAGATAGTGGGAGAGCGAACTTGACCTGTGGCTGTGGATTTGGATCGATCAACGGTGGAAGTGAGATTGCCGGAACGACATTACCGGTAACCGGATTGTTGAAGATCCTCATGCTGATCTTCGCTTGCTCTGTTGCCGCCATCCTTATACTCATAAAACCAGAATAATCACAGTTAGATCTCAATCATTTCTCAATTGAATTGATATGAACAGATTCAAAAAGGATATCATATGATCCATTGCTACCAAAGCAGTCGTTCAATAACACAAAAAATGGATCATATAACAACAAACTTGAATCTGCAACCAATATGAAAGCATCCTTAATAAAAAAACAGAGAAGAGACCAGATATGATGATTTCTCTTAAACATGAACGAAGAGAAACAGAGATAAGCAGCATATGATAGCGAGCAAGTAGCTCTGTAACACAATAAACAGGATCATGCATATAGAGACCATGATTTTGGAAACTAAAACACTTTAATCAAACAACAAACAAATTTTACATGAATGAACAGGAACGGAAGTAAGTTGAACTGAAACGAAAATGATCAACTCACATTAAGCAACCATATCTTCGAGCAAGTAGCCGAGGAGAGTACACCATTTTCTCTGCAAATGAAATTGGAGCAGAGGTCTGTTAATGGCGGATTATGTGTCTCTGTGTGTGTTTATGCTAGAGATTTCCACTTTTTAACAGATTTAGGCGGGGAGGAAGATCACAATTCGCATGTGCGAGCAAATTCGTAGCTTCGTGACGTCACCTACACACACGCTTCACGTCCTGATTTAATTTCAATATATTATTATATTATATGCCTCAGGTATATCTATTTGTTATAATTATTTTTGTAAAATTCCAAATATTCCGTTTTTCTTGTACGTTCTAATATAAATTTTATTAAAAATTAAGTGTAATCAAATATAAATATAATATATATATATATATATATTTATTTATTTATTTATATTTAAATTCAATTTGAATTTTCGTTTATAACTTTAGATATATAATGTTTTGTGAAATGTGAATCAATCGTTACGATGTGTTTATTTTAATCTATTTTCATATATAAGTTTTATGAACCGTGTCAATGTTCATCAAGTTCAAGTGTGTCATATTCATCGCCGCCTAAAAAAATGCCTAAAAATACTTTCTAACACAAACATTTTTGCTAGCTAACATAATGTTTTTTCATCCGTCCGGGTACCGATGGCGCTCATTTGCACAACAATGCCATTTAACTAGCCTTTTCTTGTTTGTTGTTGAAAACTCTTATATAATTAGTCTGATTTTACTATAAACATTATTTTATGTTTTGTGTATATATAAACACCACACCACATAAATGAATTCTATTAGTTTACTACATATGATTTACAAACTGCAATAAATTAGTGCTTTTTTATGATTGTTGGGATTGACCCGTGTCGCCTTTCAATCTCTGTTGTTTGTATAAAAATTTCTATGAGGAGCTTATTTCAAAAATGGTTGTTGCTCTACCTGTAAATACGTTTATCCTATGAATCTGTTGGTTTCGGGTTATGTGCTCTGCTTTTGTTTCACACGTTTCTTATATGTTACGCCCGTGTGTTGTGCATTCACTAGACATACGGAAAGTCGGGCAACATAGGGTTAGTTTTTCATTTCGCCTATTGATCATGAGTTACTTTGATTGAGAGGCCGGACACGATAGTTGTTTTTGCAGCAACAATGAGTCCCGATTTATGAGCCGTGCATACCCAACAATTTGTAGATATAACTATTTTAATGTAACGGATTTTAAATGCGCATTGTAGCATGTTTTATATGATGTAACTACGTTTAAAGAATGATTTTAAAATTTGATTTTTAGTTCTCGGGTTATCGACACCAACTTTTGTGAAACGCTAGATATGATTAATATGAACCATGATTGGTCAAAGTCTCTATATTTAGTTCAATTTAGATGTTTGATTAGTGATTAAACCGTGTGATTTGACATGCAAAACAAAATCCAAACTTATGGTTTTAATTTGTTTAACACAAAATTAGAAATAAAACCGTAGTTTCACATGAAGAACGTCTAAATGAGTGAAACGACAACCAGTCGATAAGTAGAACCGGTACTAACACAATAACAAGGCATAGCCAGAAAATTTACCGCGAGGCACGACAGAATACACCTTCTTACTACTAAAGTGTCATTTGTGGGAGAAGTTTAAAATATTCATCTTAAAGGATTTATGTTATTCCTTTATTTATGCATGCTAGTTATTTACGGATATTATTGGTTTCCTAGAACTCAGGGATTGATTTCTTGATTCCTATTAGGACTCTAATTGTATTTCTTATTTAAGGCTCCTTTGATGAATGAACGAATCAACCTTTTGGCTGATATCAAATTCTATATGGTATCAGAGCAGAAGCTCCAATTTTAAAATCTAAATCATCGACCGGCCATGGCTGGAGATGAAGAACAAGCGAAGAAGCCTTCCGGCAATGGGAAGACCGATGAAAAAATCATCGAACCAAATTCTCCTTACTACATACACCCTTCTGATTCACCAAGACAAGTTCAAGTCAATGAGCTCTTGAACGACAACAATTACAACGACTGGATTCAAGAGATGACGAATTTCTTGTTTGCCAAAAACAAGATCAGTTTTGTGGATGGGTCCATACCTAAACCTGAGAAGACAGATGACATGTACATGCCTTGGATGCGTTGTGATGCAATGATAAAAGGATGGCTAACAACTGCCATGGAGAAGGAGATACGGAGTAGCGTCAAATACGCGAATACGGCTGCAGAAATATGGAAAGATTTGCAAGAGAGGTTTGAGAAGGAAAGTGCCCCGCGTGCTTACGAATTGAAACAGTCACTCACAATCACTCGCCAGGAAGGCAGCTCCGTTTCCGCGTATTACACAAAGCTCCGGGGCCTTTGGGATGAAATACAGACCGTTCTACCTACACCACGCTGCACCTGTGGTAATTGTTCATGTGAAATTGGGAAACGACTGTCGGAATTTAAAGAAAAGGAACGTTTATATGAGTTTCTTATGGGTTTAGATGCTGAATTCTCAACCATAAGGACACAACTTTTGTCGATGAAACCAATCCGAAGCTAGGAGAAGCATACCGGATGGCCTCGGAAGACGAACAACAGAGAGCCATTACGGCTGGAAAGAGGGTTCAAACCGAGAGTGCAGTTTTCCATGCCAATTACCGTGGAGGGTCTGAAACACAACAAAAGAAGAAAGAAGTCAAACGGTCCAGAAATAATGAAAATAGTCACTGTACTTTTTGCGGACGTGAAGGGCACAAACGAGATGGTTGTTTTAAGCTCGTAGGATATCCGGAATGGTGGCCTGGCAAGAAGAATGAAAAGACAAAATCAAAGGCGGCTTGTGTTGACAACAATCCGAAAGACATCAAGACTATGGCGAGCTTAACTGATGAACAATATGAGACTATTTTGAAGCACTTCAATGAAGCAGGAGACAAAAGCGCAGGTGAAAACATTTGGAAAGCTAACATGGCGGGTAAGGTTAATGCATCTTTAACCGAATCTGATGGTTGGATTATTGATTCGGGATCTACCGATTATATTTTTCATGAAGAGAATCACCTTGAAAATATTGTTAAAGATAATCAAGAATCACCGGTTATGATTCCAAATGGAGATAATGTACCGGTTCAGGCGAAAGGAGAATGCACGCTTATTGGAGGAGCAAAAATTAAAGACGTCTTACATATTCCAAATTTTAATTGCAATTTACTTTCGGTTAGCCGATTGACTAAAGATTTGCAATGTTCAGTGACGTTTTTCCAAATTTTTGTGTTATGCAGGGCTTACACTCGAGGAGGTTGATTGGAACGGGTAGTTGCGTTAATGGTCTCTATCGGATGGGCATGGCGGCTAGAGGAAGAATGGCTTTGATTTCGAAGACAGATGAAAGAATTTGGCATTCAAGATTAGGACACGCTTCCGACTCTAAGTTATGTCACATTAATTTTTTAGAAGATATTTCTTTAAGGATGTTTTGTGTGATTCTTGTGTTAAAGCGAAACTTACTCGTTCTCCGTTTCCTAAGAGTTCAATTAAAACTAGTGATGTTTTCAGTTAATCCATTGTGACATTGGGGTAAATATAGAAGGCCTACCACTTCACACGAAAATTATTTTTTAACCATTGTGGATGATTTTAGTCGAGCTTTGTGGATATTTCTTATTAAACACAAAAGCGAGGCTAGTGATCATTTGATGTTTTTTCAAAAAATGGTTAAAACTCAATTCGGAAAACCAATTAAACAAATTAGGTGTGATAACAGTGGGGAATTCACTTCTAATAGAATGATGAATTTTTATGCTCAAGAAGGAATCTTATTGGAAACAACGTGTCCACACACACCCCAGCAAAATAGGGTGGTGGAGCGCAAGCACCGTCACATCCTTGAAACGGCTCGCACCTTAATGTTTCAAGGAAGTCTTCCAAAAAGGTTTTGGGGAGAGTGCATACAAGCAGCTACATATATTATTAATCGCCTCCCTTCAAAGGTAATTAATAATAAAACACCTTATGAGATTGTTTTTGGTCAAAGACCAGAATATGATCACATGAGAGTCATAGGGTGTCTTGCTTATTTCTGGAGTATAGAGACGGGGGGAGATAAGTTCGAAATAAGGGGGAGACCAGGTGTGTTTATCGGGTATCCCCAAGGAACCAAGGGTTATAAGATATTCGATGTTGAGCATGGAAAGATAATAACGTCTAGAGATGTTAAATTTTTTGAAAACATATTTCCTTTTTCTAAGTTAAAATCAAATAAAAGGAATGAGTGTTTGTTTGAAGTGCCTAATGGATGGGAAGAAACTAGCATGACATCAGGAGAGAATATAGAAGTTGATGATCATTCTAAAGAGGGTACAAATGATCATGATAACCAAGGATTGGCTGAGAATGGGAAAGAAACAGAAGTTGGGTCCGGATCTGAATGTAAGGGTTCGGGACCAACTAATGACGTCCCTGACTTTGGGCCTTGTTTTGGGCCATTGGATGACACAACAATCAATGGGGCTGATGAACACATGCAGTCTACGGTTTCATTCGAACAAGAATTAGGGGAAGCTAATGTGCAAAGGCAAGCAAGGGTTAAAACTCAACCAAAGTATCTACAAGATTTCAATGTGAAGTTGCCGCCATCCATCGACCACGCAAATCCCGTTTTCGAGCGTTCCTCCTCGACGGTACACCCCCTTGCTAATTATGTTTCTTATGAAAAATTTTCTGCTTCTCATAAAAAAATTTTAGCGGCCATTACCTCTAACAATGAACCGAGAAATTTTCAAGAAGCCATGCAGGATGAAAAGTGGCGAGATGCTATGAAACGGGAAATAAAGGCCCTTGAAGATAATGATACTTGGACGCTTGTTGCGTTGCTAGAGGGAAAGCATGCCATTGATTCTAAATGGGTCTACAAAAAAAAGTACAAACCAAATGGTGAAGTTGAACGGTATAAAGCACGTCTTGTAGCACGAGGATTCACTCAAATAGAAGGCATAGATTATCATGACACTTTCGCTCCGGTTGCAAAGCTTGTTACAGTCAGAACATTATTGACAATAGCCGTGAAGAATAACTGGTTAATTCACCAGTTGGATGTAAATAATGCCTTTTTGTATGGCGATCTCAAGGAGGAGGTGTATATGAAAGTTCCACAGGGGTTCTCATTACAGGAAGAAAAACGAGTTTGTAGACTTAAAAAATCGCTTTATGGTTTAAAGCAAGCTTCAAGGACTTGGTATCAACGGTTTACTGCAGCTTTACTTGTTCTTGATTACAAGCAATCTCGAGCTGATCATTCTTTGTTCACGTTTGGTAAGGATGACTCTTTTGTTGCCATTCTTATTTACGTGGATGATGTTATTATTGCCGGAAACAACTATGGCAAAATCAATGAAACAAAGGAGTATCTCGATACTACCTTTAGTATCAAAGATCTTGGACCATTAAAATATTTTTTGGGCATCGAAGTGGCTCGAACGGAGGATGGTATGGTGCTCAGTCAACGGAAATATACATTGGATATTCTTGAAGACAGCGGGATGCTTGGGACTCGTCCTAGTTCGTTTCCCATGGAGCAAAATTTCAAGATAGATCAATGTCTTGAAAGCCCAAAAACAGACTCCAAACAATATCGTAGGTTGATGGGTCGGTTGTTGTATTTACAGGCGACTCGGCCTGACATCGCATATTCGGTGAATATTCTTAGCCAATTCGTTTCTGATCCACGAGTCGATCATATGGATGCAGCTCATTGAATTTTACGCTATTTGAAGTCCACTCCGGGTCAAGGCATTTTTATTCCAAAACGTGGTGGTTTTGCTCTTGCAGCATATTGTGATGCTGATTGGTTAGGGTGTCAGTTGACAAGACGTTCCCGAACTGGTTACCTTCTCTTGTTGGGGGGAGCTCCAGTTTCATGGAAAATAAGAAACAATCAGTGGTCTCAAGGTCGTCGGCTGAGGCAGAATATCGAGTGATGGCTAGTACTGTAAGTGAAGTTCTTTGGATGAGATGGCTTTTAAAGGATTTTCGAGTTGTTGTCGCTGGTGCTACGCCTATTTTCTGTGATAATATTGCTGCTCGTCATATTGCGAATAATCCAGTTTTTCACGAACGTACGAAGCATGTTGAAATGGATTGTTATTTTGTCCGTGAGAGAGTTGAATCTCAAGAAATATTGCCGTTAGATATCCACACCAAACATCAAGTAGCTGACCTTTTCACCAAGCCATTAGGGGCCCAACAGTTGAAGTTTTTACTTGGCAAGCTGGGTGTTCGTGACCTTCACATTCCAGCTTGAGGGGGAGTAAAGGATTTATTTTATATAAAGGATTTATTTTATTCCTTTATTTATGCATGCTAGTTATTTACGGATATTATTGGTTTCCTAGAACTCAGGGATTGATTTCTTGATTTCTATTAGGACTCTAATTGTATTTCTTATTTAAGGCTCCTTTGATGAATGAATGAATCAACCTTTTGGCTGATATCAAATTCTATACATCTAGATGCACAAAGTTGAAATTTAGAATCTGAAATCTTAAAGAACACTAGCAAAATATAGAGATATAAAAATATGAGTTTTATAAATAGGATCGCGCATGCCTCTTTTTTTTAATTAATTCCTACGGTTCTTATCTTAATGTTGAAATATATAAAAAATTCAATTCAATAACAAACATTTATATCTGACTAATGATATTGTCTATTCTTTTGCATATTAATAATGTCATTGGACTGGATTAGTGGTTTTGAACACAAAATATAATACTATAAATACAAGCATAATCGGTTGCATAATTAGTGGCGTCCATTACACCCCCGCAGTCGAAGCGGGAGGCAAACGTATGCTTAGGCTGGATCTAAAATCATCGAAGAGGACCCGTGGAAGACCCTTGGTGAAGATGTCAGCAATCTGAAATCTGGAGGGCGTGTGAATTATAAGAACCATACCTTTTTGAACGTGCTCCCTGACGAAGTGAATGTCGAGTTTGATGTGCTTGGTTCGTTGATGTTGGACTGGGTTACCCGATAAGTAAATAGCACTGACATTGTCACAGTAGACTAAGGAGGCTTTGGTCAAGGGATGTTGTAGTTCAAGAAGAAGATTTCGCAGCCAACATATTTCTACAACCACATTGGCAACCCCACGGTATTCTGCCTCTGCACTGGAACGGGAGATGGTGGATTGTCGCTTGGAGGACCATGAAATTAGGTTGTTTCCAAGATAGACACAGTACCCGGATGTAGAGCGACGAGTATCTGGGCAGCATGCCCAATTTGCATCTGTGTAGGCACGAATGGGGAGTGTCGAGGAGGAGCGGAGATGAAGTCCATATTCAGCAGTGCCTTGTAAGTACATGATGATACGCTTAAGAGCGTTTCAGTGAGCCATGCAAGGAGAGTGCATGTGCATACATATTTGTTGAACGGCGTATGCTATGTCGGGTCTTGTGAACGCGAGGTATTGAAGTGCGCCTGCAAGGCTTCTGTATGTGGTGGGGTCATGGAATAATGAATCCGGTTCATTGCCCAATTTACTCTGAGTGTCAACTGGTGTTGCCGCAGGTTTGCATGAGTCCATACCCGCGCGATGGATGATATCTTTAGCATATGTGTGTTGTGATAGGAAAAGTGTGTCACCTGTTCTAGTAACTGAGATGCCCAAAAAATATGATAAGGGGCCCAAGTCTTTCATAGCAAATTCACCCGCAAGAATAGTCATAAGCCGTTGGCGGAGTTGGTCGGAGGAGGTGGTGAGTATGATGTCATCCACATATATTAGAAGATAAGCGACATCTTGACCGTGGTGATAGATAAATAAGGAATTATCGGTTTTGCATTGGGTGAATCCATGCTGAGTGACAAAATCAGTGAACCGTTGATACCAGGCCCTGGTTGCTTGTTTGAGGCCATAGAGAGACTTCTTGAGGCGGCAAACATGATCAGGATAGTTCTGATGGCGAAATCCCATTGGTTGATGCATGTAAATGGTTTCTTGCAGGTGGCCGTGTAAAAAGGCATTTGTGACATCTAACTGATGTATCGGCCATGATTTTGAGAGAGCCAAAGTAAGGACCGTTCGTATGGTGGTTGGTTTAACCACCGGACTGAAGGTGTCACCACAATCAACCCCAACATGTTGACTACGACCATCAAATACAATCTTGCTTTGTAACGTTCTAAAGAGCCATCAGAACGAAATTTGTGCTTAAAGAGCCACATGCTACGAATAATATTCATGTCCGCGCGGCGTGGTATTAGTTCCCAAGTGTCATTTTTAATAAGTGCACTAAATTCATTTTGCATGGCATCATACCATTCGGGTGTGGACAAGGCAAGGTGGGGTTAGATCATACCAATCGATGGGAAACCCATTGGAAGAATTGTCGTCGGGCTATATGGAAACAATGTACCTGCTGGGACTACCAAGTTCAGTGATTTCGTCAGTGGAGCAGCAGGTAATCAAATTTACTCCTCAAAACCAAAAGTACACATAATGGCTATAACTACTTTTCATTTGAATATACTTGATAGGTATTAGTTACAGAAGGAAAGAGTTCATAAAGATCACACCGAGTTACATTCAACATGGTGGGGTTAGATCATACGGGGTTGATGCTGAATTAGCAGCTAAAACTGGAAGGAATTTTGCGGTAGACAGTCTCGTTTCTGAATGGAGAAAGAGAATGGAAGATGTCCGGGGACAAAGAACGCTGCGGGAACTGTGGGTATTATTGTGAGGGACCCAATTAAACACCACCTAAACAAAAGCTGGTTGCTCGAAATGGTAAGCTGGTGATTGATGAAGAAGAAACCGGTAAAGAACCAAACGGGACGGAGTTTGTGATTTCAACAAAAGATTCACCCGATCTGGATGCATCAACATTGGTGATCGGGAAAGTTCTAGAAGGTGTGGATGTTGTGGAAAGGATTGGTCAGGTCAAGACAGTGCAAGAGAACACCACTTCTCCGTATTTCAGGTACTAAATCACACTAATTGGCATAAACATGCGAGTAATCAATAAAAGATTCAAAATTAAAACTGACACAATATGCTTGTTTGTTATACAGGGTGGCCAAGTTGATTGGGGATAAAAGAGCAGTGGTTGCAGAGAGAGGGTTTAACAGACCCTATTCAAAAGTAACTGTTACCAATTGTGGGCTGATGGTGTAATTGAGATAATTCATGAGAGTTGTACATTAATTCGAAACTTTTCATATGTCTGATTTTGTAAAATCCCAATTTTTTTGTCCATTGAAGTATCTAGAATACAAATCTTCACTTTCTACTTTCTAGCTATCCTAAGTAGTCACCACAAGAAATTAAAACTGGAACTTAACTAAAAATTTAACCAAACAACAAAAATATATTACTTGATCAAGCCTGTTTAGCTGATGTTTAATGCTGATGATGGGCTTTCTTTAAATCAAACCATGAGTGAACTTCTTTCTCTTAGCTGACGGGGGTGTTAGAAGCTTTTTAACAGAACCGACGGGATCTTCCACCTACATGGTAATAATCAATTAGAAGCGGATAATACTAATTGTTGCAAAATCACTTGAGGATATATTTAAATTGTAAGAAATGCATGCACCATGATATAAACCAAAAAGACCTAGAAGTTACCTCAATAAGTGAAGATGAAGCTTGGGTTGTTTCAGATGAATAAATGAACTCCTTCTGGCGTTCAAGAGCAGAAAGTGTTTGTTTCCATCCAGGTGATGACTTCCCATTAGATGCAATCCAAGGACAAAAATATCTATGCTGCTTAATTGGATCAAACTCAATTGCTTTTCCATCAATGTTGTCTGGTTGAAGTGAAATTGTAGATTTCATAATAGTATCTCCAGTTGCCTCAACTGATCTATTTGTTGTATTACTATGGTGATCACCATTAACTGATTCAATTGCAGACGAAAAACGGATCCTCAGGTCTTGTCCAACAACAGGCAAAGAAATTGTTGGCCTGAAATTCTGCTCGGCAGGTGGTGGCCCACCTGCAATTGTCATTTCAAAACACTTCTATTTGATGATGTGCCACTACTACTGCTACCAATACTTGCTGTTTGTTCTCTATTTTCACTAAGAGAAGTTTCTAGAATACGATCATTTGGTTCTGCATGCCCAACAAGCCTAACAAACTCTGTGGGTCGTTGAGTTGTTTTGAAAGCCCAAAGACCAACTCTGGCCCCACAAAGCCTACATTCTAGAATCACAGATGTATGATCATATTTCTCACTTTCATTAGAGAAGCCTTCACTTTCCTCCACATTCTCAGAAGTTCCAGAAGCATATACAGTAACACTAGCATTCTGTGCATCCTTGCAATCAACTATGTAAGGTAGTAAGCTAGGCTCCCAACCACATAAACTTATAAGCTTTTGTGCCTGAAAAAGTGATTATAAATAAACATTTTTTTAATATATTCAAGCAAGATTTCTAATATGTATTAGCATAAGGATGTGATACCTGATAGTACAAGACAGGAGAAGCTTGTTCAGATTCATCCAGAGTTGGAGGGCAATTAAGGAAATGTTCTAACAAAGGGGTACTCATGTAACTTATGGCTATTGATGAGATTACGGGAAGTTCCAAAAGTTGCAATAATGTAGCACATCGTTTTTTGTAACTATCAACCAAATCTGCAGGGGAGATAGGGGGGAACTGTGCTAGTTTTTCATCACATGCATTGTCAACCCATGGGCAGAGTAACTTGTGTCCATTATTCAGCTTAAGCTGAAAACTGAGGCTGCGTTCTCAACTATAATGAAAATAATACAGTAAATTTCGAATTCTTTTTCCAGTAAAAAGATCTGAAAAGAAAATTTGACAGTATAATGAAAACATTAATGACCTTGTTGTTGTGCCCAGGATGATGGAGTAGAAAAGAAGAGGCGGGCCCCACATGATTCACAAGCGATGGTGTCTACATCTACATTGATCCAACCTCTCCTGGCACAATTTATTGCATTGACTACCTGAAGAAAATAGATAACATTACCCTCTTAAAAACATAGCTCCTCAAAAAGGTAAAACTGGATTGTGAAAAAAGATAAAAGACTGGAACATGGTTATTATTCATGTGTTCCTGTCATCAATGTCAAGTTAAATACATTCATTTGTTGTTGTTATGAAAGATTCATAGTTGTAATAGTATAATTGGTGCTATTATACATATTCACTGCTTATTTGATGTATTTTAGCCAGCTTTTGGTTCGCAAATGCAGATAAACCTCGAAGGGAGTTCCAGGATATTGCTAAACAAGCATCCACTAAGAACATGACTGATCACTTGCACTAAATGAAACATGGTATGAGACTGTACGGAATAAAGAGAATAATTGTTTGGTAGTTCCAATTGCATAACCTAAAAGAAAGTTACAAAAGCTTATAAGAAGATATTTCACCCACTATTCAATTTTAAACTTGACTAAATTCCAAACTTAAAACTGATTAGTTGTGTGTGACTCTCTCCCTTTATGGAATATGAAAAAGCTCATTAGGATGTCATGGCAGTTGGCAAATTTTTCCAATCGCGAACACATTAACACAAAAATGTTTGTCACTCTTGCAAAGAAAGAACTTCCTACAATTACTCCCGAATCAAGAGGTTCACCAACTGCTAGCACCTATTCATATAAGTGATTGGTCTATAACACTATCTTGCTTCTTCCTTAATAGAAATAGGCAAGTAAATACAAGTAAATCGACATTTAGTAGTCATATCTAACCTCAGGTTTAGCAAACCATGTCATCGACTTAAATGTCGAAAGCCTTTTCAGCAAGTCGACTCTGTCCCATGGTCTGCACATGGGTGATTTCACAGCCCCATCAGAAGCATTTTGCAGCTCCTCAGTCACACTTCCTTTAGATTTCAAACCAACTAAACCCAGTTTTGTAGTCATAGTATACGGACGTTTCCTGCCAGACAATCCACCAGCAATTAAACTAACAAAAGCAAAAGATAACAAGTAAATTTCCAATCTTTCTGACTCAAATTGATCCACAAGCACAAAATTAGCATAAAGTTAGTTTCTAATTCACAAACAATACTTTCAAAGCAGGAAATCAACCTCCAGAAATCAAATAGAACAAAATCCGTATTATATGAGAGTATATATCATGAACAGATCGACAAACCCTAATAAATAATGAAGTGAATTGAGCCCCTCTTTGCTACAAAACTCATGTGCGTGAAGCAAAACGTTTGCGTTTCAAACTTTACGACAACAATCGGATATGAAAAACGAATGGGAAGATCATAAACACAGAATCGAACTCAGGTGTTGAATTAGGGGAAAACTAATTTAGAAGAGACAATGATTATACCTAGAGGAAGGGGGAGCTCCCGTGGATTTGTAATTGGAATTGGGGGAGAAGAAAGGAAGAGCTTATCCATGACAGCATGAACCTCTTCTCTGATTCTTCAGCCATTGAACTGCTGAAATCGACTGTGAAATCAAAATTCCTCTTCAATCACCAGATTTTCTTTCTTATATGTCGCAGCTTACCATTTGTTACCGTAAGAGCATTCACAGCTCTTAAAAATTGTTATCTCCTTTTTTTAATTATATTAAAAATTATTACATTTTCTTTTTTATTTTCAACTAAATAATATTTTTATATTATTATCTTTTTTTTTTCACTCACAATCATTTTTAAAAAATATTAAAAAATTTATAAACATTGCACAATGATTTTTCAAATATATTAATCCATAACAATATTTTCTCACTCATTCACTCACAATCATTCAAATACATTCCATATAATATATCAAACATACTCACATACTTTTAAGGACTTCATTATGAGTGTTCTAATTCTTTGTATTATATCGAATGATTTTGAGTGGTTAAAAGCGTAAAGAGTGAAAATGTTATTGTTTATATTGAAATTTAAGAATTTATTGTTCAATGTTTATAAATTTTTTAATAATATATAAAAATAGTTATGAGTGAAAAGAAGAGAAAATATATTGAAAAAATATATATTAATTTAAAAAGAGAGAGAGAAGAATGAATTTTGGATTAACTAGAGCATTCACAGTGGAATCCCTAAAGATATTTGAGTGTATTTGATATATTATATGTAATGATTTTGAGTGGTTGTGAGTGAATAAGAAAGAAAATGTTAGTGTTGATTGGTATATTTGAAGAATGACTATTCAATCCTATAAATTTTTAAATATATTAAAAGTGGTTATAAGTGGAGGAGATAAACAAAGTAATGATAAAAGTATAAAATATTATTAAATTAAAAAGAAGATAGAAAATATAATAATTTTTAGTGTAATTATATGAATAAAAATAAGAATCCACTGTGAATTGAAACATTGTTAAACTCTAACCAATCCGATTATCTTTATTACTTAAGTACGAAATTGAGACCAACTTTAGATAAAAACTCGCATAGGATGAGAAAAATCTCTGGATCACCTCAAACTCTCATTGTATTTTTATCACATATGAAACTTAAACAAAAAACTACACATATTTTTTGTCATGTACTTATTTATTTGTATTATAAATCAAACTAATATTTGTGAGTATAAAAATGTTCGTTTACCCGAACCAAATTTATGATTCAATTTTGGGTCCAATAAATTCTTTTAGGTTGGATTAACAACTAAATTGTTTAATGGATTGCGTTGAAAAGTTTAATGGATTGCGTTGAAAAGTATAGGTTGGTATTTATCAAGTATCAACCTTTGTTACTATATCGGAATATCGATCAGACGATTGAGACCCATGTACTATCCCTTTCATCTCAATCCTTGAAGTTTCAATTCATTAGCTTGAACAATTTAAACCACCATAAATTAATTGATAATGATCCAAGATCGGTTACAAAAAATATTACACACCATCTTAACTTGTAAAATAAAATTGGGTGGTTAACAATACCTAGAACTCCATAAGAGCATATCTCAACATGGTATAATCATCACTTTATAAACTTGACTTCCGATCTCTTAGCATGATATAATCATCATTTATAAAATTCACTTCTTAATCTACTTACTCATTTAATCTAAGCCATAAATTATTTTAATTTTTATCAAATTATGAGATTGTAGATGGGCCCTTCGTATGCATAACTCCATAGTTGTTTGGGGTTTCAAAAAATTTTGTGTGGGTTCACTATCATAAGCATATCTTCATCAATGAAAGAGTGATGAAAGTGACAATGATGACCAATGTTGAATTTCATAGTCAATTTTAGATTTTGATGAGCGGGGTGTTCCTCAAACACCCCTAACAGTCTTCTTCTCCTCTCCACGATTGCAACTCCATTGGATCCCCTCTCATACGCCCCCTTCCATGTCAGACTATGGTTGTGGTTGTTCTGTTAACGCCATGGTTGGGTAGTCGACGTGATACATGACATGGCCCTCCCCAAGCACAAAACAAATGGTCTAACAATTCAAAGAGTGTACTTGTAAACAAATTCTTATAAAGTAAACTTTTAACACTGTTTGAGAGTGTACTTTTTAAATGTGGGTGACTCGATTCAAATAACAACACCCTCAAATTCCTACAATCCTACCAACAATCAACCAAACTTCTCAAAATCGATTGCTTTAATGTAATTGAAGTTGTTAACATCCAACCTCATTGAAACAAAGATGAGGCCTGAAATCAAAGTCAATCATAGTTAAAGGTAACAAAAAGCGCATTCCATAACACAGAAAGACACAATAAAGCAACATCCAAAACTCCAAAAAGGCTACAGAATAACCTGAACAAAAGAAGAGATTGCAAACCAAGAACAAAGCAGGAAAAGATGAAAAAATAAATGAAAAAGAGATATACGGTAATAAATACACACCACCACCACTACGGCCAAAAGAAGACACGTGTCCTCAATTGACCGAACAAACCCCCACACCGAAAAAAAAATTCCAATCGAAATCGAACTCAATGACCCAAAAGTTAACCCAAAAACCATCTCAACCAAGTGAAACAAAAGAGGAAAAAATCTATTAAAAATGAACAAAATAAAAAATAACAATCAGAGCCAAACAAGCCAAACACTATCCATTCACTTGAATTTTTAAACATATAAGGAGTTAATAAAGTGCTTAAAGACCAATATTAAAAATAAACTATAAGCCCATTAAAAGTACTAAACAAATGATAGATTAAACTTCAAAATCCAGTTGTTTCACACCACCATTTAAGAAATTTAGTAGACTCAACATCATATCACCTATTTCAAATTCGCACCTATCACCAACTCCCATTTCATGAGAAAACACAAACTCACTACTTAACATAAATGTAAATATATATGTGATGCTTCATATTCATTCCAAATTTTTCATGAATTTTGTTATAATCCCGGTTTTCATATTTGTCTTTTCCTTCAAAATAAAGTGGTGCCTCACCACCTTTTGGTTGATCATATTTTTGCCGTGTTCAATGAAACATTCAACTTCAGTAAAGGATGTCTTATATTATATTATCTTACTATAGCATATGATATTTTGATTTTCATATAATTTGACAACCCTTGGATCAAACAGCATGGTGGTAGGATTCACGGATCTAAGCACAGTGGCTTCGAGTTCTTTAAGTCATTTGAGATTACTTTTAACGTTGTGCTTTTTTGAGTTTCGCCGACGATTAGAATCGTTTTCTTTGATGAAAACAGTTTCGTAAACTTTTTCTGGCTTAAGAATCATCTTTGATAAATCATAATTATATCAATGAGGTATCAAGTATACTAATCAATCCTTATTGGCATATGACAAAAACTAAACCATATGTAAATTTTAAATCAATTTTATGACATAATAGTTACTATGTTAATAGCAATCTTTTGCATCCCCATTAACATGTGCAATATCGAGATGTGAAGATGTTGCTTGAAGTCTCCTAAGTTTGTTGATTAGTTACCATGGAGTGTGATAGCATGGGATCTACCATGTCATTAGAAACGAAAACTCATGCTAGCCAAGCAAATCAAACTTCATTTACTCCACAAAGCTTAAACGGTAAGTTTAAACAATAGAAAGCTTACTAAAAACTAGAATCAATCAACCACCATGTAACTAGCAAACACAAAAACAAATGGAAACCAATTAAAAGCTTACTTAATCTTCTGTGCTTCATTAAACCCAAGCCGCATGGTTGAAAATACAAGAAATATTTGTCAACAACAAACATGCTCGCGTCGTTACCCTTGAAACCAAATTCACCAACACCTTCAATGATTATTGTCAAACCTTAAAAGATATAGCCAAACAAATTCGTGATGTCAATCAACCGGTAAACGATACGACTTGTAATTCAAATGGTTCGCGGACTTCGTGTTGAGTACAACACCATCGCCACCATCATCAACCAAAGCAAACTAACTTGAGATACTGCTCGCGGTACGATTGAATATGAACAATCTAGACTTGCTCACAACAGACTCATAAAACTGTAAGCGCCCATACAAGGGTCACACCATCTTCTGACTCAGCCTAGTCTCCTTACGCCGATGGATACAGGGGCCGAATCTATGATCCAACCAAAGCTGCCAGAGGACATGGCCCTGCAACTCGGGGAGACCGACATCCAAACGTAATTAGACCCCCAACCCTCACTTGCACCGTGGACTTAGCTCATGAGCCCAAAACCAAACCCAAGTACCCCCATCAAAACCCAACCTACCATCCACTATACAACTCACAAGCCCAAACCCAATATTATAACCAACCGACCTAACATACTTACACCACCTCTTGGACTCCACCACCTACACCCTACCCATCCTAACCAACCCATTACCCACACATCATCAGACCCACATCGCCCAACAGTCCTCTATCGCTCCACCTCCAAGATTTAGCCCGCATAATAGCAATGCCCTTTGCCCTAGTGATATTGGTGTTGCACTCTCCAACATGCACTTGGACTACAATGTTCCATAATGGCACATGGACACGCATGCTTCATGTCACATTACATCTGATCGAGTTAAAATTATCTCCCCATCTTTATTACCTGATTCCTTTATATTGTTGGTAATGCTCAACGTTTACCCATTAATGGTTCCGGTAATGGCTTATACACCCTCTCAAACAAAACATACCAATTTAACAACATTATTCACTCCCCAAGTTCTATAAAAGACTTGTTATATGTATGACGATTCACTATTGATAACCAAGTTTCCATTGAGTTTGATCCTTTAGGTTTGATCTACAGTACATTATCGAATGAGTTACTCGCTCGTGTTCTTGATCACAGATATCACGGCCCGAGCTGCATGGTTGAAAATACCGGAAATCTTTGTCAACAACAAAATTGCTCGCATCATTACCCTTGAAACCAAATTCACCAAGACCACTCTCTTCGTACTCATCTTTCAATGATTATTGTCAAACCTTACAAGATATAGCCAAACAACTTCATGATGTCGATCAACCGTTAAACGATACGGATACGACTTCTAATTCAAATGGTTCGCAGACTTCCTGTTGAGTACAACACCATCGCTGCCATCATCAACCAAAGCAAAAAGACTTGGGATACCGCTTGCGGTATGATTGAAGACAAACAATCTTGACTTATGGCGTGGTCACAACCTACTCGTGAAACTGTTCTCGCCAATACCAGGGCAACATCGTCTTCTAACTCAGCCCGGTCTCCTTACGCCAATGGATACAGGGGCCGAAGCTATGATCCAACCAAAGCTGCTAGAAGACGTGGCCCTACAACTCAGGGAGGTCGACATCCAAACGTAATCAGGCCTCCAACCCCCACTGGCACCGTGGACTTTGCTCATGGGCTCAAAACCAAACCCAAGTACCCCAACAAAACCCAACCTACCATCCACACTACAACTCACAAGCCCAATCCCAATATTATAACCTACCGGCCCAACATACTTACACCACCTCTTGGACTCCACCACCTATACCCTATCCATCCCAAATATGCCTATTCATGCATGCGCCACGTGATGCACACTTTGACTTTATGAAACGTGACTTGTAGTACATACACGACACCATTGACCTTGGTCTTCGCCTATCAGTATCACCCAATCTCTCTCTTATGGCTTCCACTGACGTTGATTGGGGGATGCCCTGACATATGGTTATCTACCTCTGGCTAATGCAACTTCCTTGGAGATAATCTTATCTCGTTGTCCTCGAAAAAACAACAGACCATCTTTAGATCGGGTGCTGAAGCAGAATATCATGTTATAACGAAT
Organism: Flaveria trinervia; assembly: GCA_025506515.1. Taxonomy (NCBI): domain Eukaryota; kingdom Viridiplantae; phylum Streptophyta; class Magnoliopsida; order Asterales; family Asteraceae; genus Flaveria; species Flaveria trinervia. The sequence goes on from CM046452.1 coordinate 101,763,512, forward strand.
GCTGTAGCTGAAGCTACATGGATATGAAACCTTCTTCTCGAACTTTGAAATCCTAACCATAAGGCCGCACTTGTTTTCGTGATAGTGTCTAAGTTGTTTACCTATCTGGGACCTGGTTCAATATCAACGCAAAAAACAAGTTGAAATGGATATTCACTTTGTCCGTGAAAAAGTTAAGTTGGTCATATTGGGGTTCTTCATGTTCTATTGGCCCATCAATATGCCGACATCTTCACAAATGGTTTATTTGAGTCTTTCACATCCAGCTTGAACGTCTCTGCTTATCCCCGTTCTAGTTGAGGGGAACTATTAGTGTAACATCTCGTAGTTTCGTTAATTTAGAAAGTTAACTTGGTTAAATTATTTATGCCTTTGATTAGAATCTATGGGTTACTGTTGCTTATTGTTTTAATTCTTTAACTTAAATGTTGATCACGTAAATGATTTCATAATAATTAAATGAAAAAAAATCTTAATAATGATTTTTGATACTAAGAATATTAACATTAATAACAATACCTACAACAATAAATAAATGAAGGTAATAACAAGGTAAATTAAAGATGATAACAATGATTTATAAAAGTCTAATAATTGATAAGTTATAAAAATTAATTAATCTTAGTGTTTAAAAAGATTAAGGGGGTTAATTTGTCATTTTCGAAACTTAAAATGGAAGTTTTGGGCATGAAATAATAAAGCCTGAAACTGCAGGGACCATTAGTGTAAAATATCAAAACTCAAACAATCTTTCCCCTTTCACTCGTTTTTCCGGCCGCCACTTCCGGCCAACTTCCGGCGAACTCCGGCGAACTCCGGCCACCTCTAAAAACGCTTAAATCCATTAAATTCGGATCACTAACCGTTCCAATTAGACTCGTGGGTACGTTTCGAACCTTAAGTGAACATTAATTCGAGTTTAATGACGACAGGGGTTACCGATTGAACCCGTAACCGTCGGCCTCAACACCTCAACGGTTCACTAATCAAGATTTGATAATAATCCAAATTATCTAACATAAACAATCGTTTAGCTATCTCTAACCTATCTACACTTCCAATTTCACCTGAAAAGCAATCGGACACCAAAAACCAACTCCCGAGCTCGTCGCGATCTGTAGCTAGACGAACTCAACTTTCTTCATAATCTCACCCTCAATTAACCGAGGGCTTTCGTTCATTGGGGTCTATAGGAGCTACCTATGCAACGAATTTGATTATCATCATCGAATTCTTGTCCATTGATTCGACATAAACCGCGCTTGTTCTTTGGTTGATTCTTCGTCTGTTCATCACCAATACATCTTCGAATCGGGTAATTAAATACATGTACATGCTCGATTTTACATGGGGAACAAAAGCCCCATGATCTTTACCATTAACAACATCGATTTAACGCTTAATTTGATTCAAATTCGAACTAGGGTTCTAGGGATTGGGGATTTTGTTTATATGGGTTTTAATGTTTTAAAACTAAGATCTACCGCGACTGAGAGCCTTGGTTCACTGGTTAAGTCTTGTTCCCCACATACATGAGGTCCCGGGTTCGAACCCGGGCACCCTCATGTAATCTTTTTAAAGCCTTTTTGGCCTTAAATTAATTATAGGAAATTTATAATAATTATAAAAATGAATTTTATAAACCCTAAATATTTTTAAGTCATCTGAATATTTTTAAAAATTTATTCTTGTAAAAACTTTGTAATATTTTAATATAAAATTATTTGCAAATGTAATAATTAAGTATTTTTATAATAAGTTAGATTGTTATGTAATACTTAAAGACATTAAATTAATATTAGACCATATGTTTTTGGATTTATCATGATATTTATAGAATTTAAATATAATTTTATAAATAAAATCACAAGTTATTTACAAAGGATCAATTTCCTTAAAAATAAATTTATAAATTTTCATAAATGGTATTTTTATAATAATTTATTTAACTTTATAAAAATCCCCAAATACTAATACCCTAGTTCATGTTAACTCGTTAATCTTATTATTAACCAAAATCTTGTAATAATTATATATTTAGGTGCCTTGTGACGTTTTATCTTAGAACGGCATATTTTTGTTCTTATTAATCTTCATTATATACTTATTTGACATGTGAGTTTTCCTTGCCCTTTTTTTATATTTTTCACACTATTTTGGGGTGAAACATGATACTTATACATCGTACACTTATAAACGTTTGAGACTTGTAATGCACTTGCAATTCATCTTTATATTTTGTCATGGTTATTTGTGTGTTGTAAGTGATTATATGAGATACATAGTTTGTTTACAATCATTAACTATTGCTAGCCTGGCGACGTCTTAGATCTTTGGGCCTGACAAGCCTATTTGGTGCTAAAGTCGATGTATTGCCGACTCCTAGGAGCCGTATGCTTGTGCACTAGGGAACCAAATACACTTAGCCAATCTTTTATACTTGTAATCAAGTCGAGGTTTGGTTGTAACGATATGTGTTCTATAACCTTACTAGCTTATAACCTATGACATGAATTGCTACTTGTAACTTTCTTTTTCATATTATGTCTGAAAACCTTGGAAACTCACCAACTATTTTTAGTTGACTCTTATTTTTATCATGTTTCAGGTCAACCTCAAGTTTAAAGTGATCCTTTTGAAGCATGCTATAATCTAGGACTTGGACCTAGATAATGAAATAAAAAGTTACATTATGTTATGTTATGTTGAACTTATTTCTTGTATAAGACTTATGATTGTAATTTCCATTTCAAGACTTATGATAATAATATTTACATTTAATATAGCGTTATGTGGCTGTGAACAATCTTAACCCTCACATCTCGACGTTTCCGCCGTCAAGGTTGGGGTGTGACAGATTGGTATCAGAGCCCATAACTATAGGGATTTAGGTTATTAGTAATGGTGACCTAGACTATAGCTTATGCATGAACCTCATAGGATAATATTTATATTCTTGGAAATATATATTGTTACATGCTACATAATGCTATACTTTATGTGCAACTTGATGCCTTAGCATAGGTTGCCTTGTAAATGTCTAAACTTTGTTAGTTGTCTCCCTAAACTTAACTTTGACTCATTGACTCTCCCCGACAAATGAAACTTCTTAATCTTATTCTCGTCAACACGTGGAATCGTATACTTATGCTTAAGAATTAAATCTTTAGACTTATGTCTAATCTATGTAAATCTCATCATGGTTTTGATTTCATAAACCTAAGAAATTTATGTGACACATGAACACCTGTATTCTGGATTTCCTTGCAAAAGGTCCTCGGGCTAAGGCAAGCATATCGCATAAATCCTACGGGACTAGTTATGCTTACCTGGGGATTTCTGGGATGAGTGATAAACCATGGTAACATACACAAATTTCTAAGGCGAGTGGGTCAACTTACCTTGACGCGTCAACGTTTTCAAATGGTAATGCGTTACCAAATGGAACCATTCCATGTGCCTTACAACTTTTTGCCTTATCCTTGTTGAACATTAATCCTTGTTATTCCAATTCTCATATCTAACTCATTTGTATATTCCAGCATGTCTCGTCATCATGGAAAGCGTGGAAGTTCCGATCGTAAGTTAGCCGCCATGATTGCTCGACAAATGGTTGCTGTCATTCCGACCATGGTTGCTGAACTTAATAGCACCTTAATGACCAACGCTAGCAACAATGGAAATGGTCATGGAGAGAATAGCAACAATCAAAACGGGAACAATCAACACGGGAATAATCAAACTTGCACCTTCAAACACTTCAGCTCTTGCAAGCCCACTAGTTTTAGTGGCAAGGAAGGAGCCACTGGTCTTCTTGAGTGGTTCGAAAGCATGGAGAATACCTTTATCAATTGTGAGTGTCCCGATGCACTCAAGGTTCGTTATGCCACTAGTATGTTCCAACAAAGGGCTCTTACCTGGTGGAATAGCGAGAAGAGAAACCGTGGTCCTAAAGTTGTGCTAGCACTTACCTGGGAAGAGTTCAAGAACATCGCCATCGTGAAGTTCTGCCCAAGAAGTGAATTGCAAAAGTTGGAATAAGAGTTTTGGAATTTGAAACAAAATGATGGTGATCATTTGGCCTACTCAACTAGGCATCATGAGTTGAGTATACTGCTGCCCCATATGGTCGACACTGTTCCCCGCAACATCGAGAAGTTCATTAAGGGTGTATCACCCCAAATTCAAGATGCTGTGGTGGGTAGCCGACCCACAACCTTGGAAGAAGCCATTACAATCACCGCTCAACTCACCGAGAACCATATAAGAGCGGGCACCATGTCTGTGAAGGGTGCAAAGAAGGTGGAGAAGACGGCTACCGAGGCGGTTAAGGAGACCAAAGCTGAACCGTCTAACAACCACAATAACAACAAGAAGCGCAAGTTCACACCGGCGCGTAACTATGCCGTGGCTGCACCCAAACAACCCCAAAGACAACTTGTACCTGCGTCTACACCTGTGGCACAAGTGCCTGGGGCTAGGGCTTATGCTGGTCCTCAACCGATGTGCAACACGTGTAGGTATCATCATCCGGGGAATCAACCATGCCGCATTTGCACCTTATGCGGTAAATATGGTCATTTGGTGGCGACTTGCCACCGTGCACCTAACAATGCCGCTGTGGTCACAAACCGTGTTTGCTACAACTGTGGGGAACCTGGCCATTTTCGCCCACAATGCCCTCGTCTTGTGGGTAATGTTCCACAAGCCCGAGGACGTGCTTTCAACATCAATGCTAACCAAGCACAAGCAAACAACGATGTGGTGAATGGTACGTTAACTCACCCTTAAATTTTGTGATCAAATTCATTTCACATTTTACCTGTATTGTTAAATACCTTAAAAAAAATTGAACAGGTATGTTCCTTATTAACAAAACTTATGCCTATGTCCTATTTGATTCTGGAGCCGATAAAAGCTTTGTTTCATTATAGTTTGAACCCATACTTGCTAAGCCACATACGAAACTAGAAAGACCTCTTACTGTTGAAGTTGCCGATGGAGAACCGATCACCGTTGACGTTATCGTTCGTGATTGCATCTTAAGTCTTGACACGCATGATTTTCTTATCGATCTTATCCCTATGAAACTTGGAAGCTTTGACGTCATCATTGGTATGGATTGGTTAGCCAAGCACCATGCCGAGATCATTTGTTTCGAGAAGTGCATTCGTATACCGTTACCCTCTGGATATACGTTGAAGGTGTTCGGTGAAAAATCTTCTAAAGGGCTTAAACTCATGTCTTGCACTCAAGCCCGAAAGTGCTTAAACAAGAAGTATATGGCTTTCTTGGCTTATGTGGTCAACACGAAAGTCAAAGGGAAAGAACTTAAGGATGTCCCTATCGTACGAGACTTTCCTGAAGTATTTCCCGATGACCTTAGTGGTTTACCTCCCGTGCGTGAAGTCGAGTTTAAAATTGACTTGATACCGGGAGCAAACCCCGTGGCCAAGTCACCATATCGGCTTGCACCATCGGAAATGCAAGAACTCTCTTGTCAACTGCAAGAGCTGTCCGAGAAAGGCTTCATCCGTCCTAATTCTTCTCCTTGGGGTGCACCTGTTCTTTTCGTGAAGAAGAAAGATGGATCGTTTCGTATGTGCATCGATTATCGCGAGCTTAACAAACTTACCATCAAGAATCGTTATCCTCTTCCTCGCATCGATGACTTGTTTGATCAACTTCAAGGAGCTGCCATATTCTCGAAAATTGATCTACGTTCTGGATATCATCAATTACGAGTTCATGAGGATGACATCCCAAAGACCGCTTGTCGTACTCGTTATGGACACTATGAGTTTATGGTGATGCCTTTTGGTTTAACCAATGCTCCTGCTGTCTTCATGGATCTCATGAACCGAGTATGCAAGCCTTATCTAGACAAGTTTGTGATCGTCTTTATTGATGACATACTTATCTATTCCAAGTCCAACACCGATCATGAGCTGCATTTGAGATTGGTCCTTGAGTTGTTAAAGAAAGAGCAATTGTACGCAAAGTTCTCGAAGTGTGATTTCTGGCTCGAGGAAGTTCAATTTCTAGGACACGTGGTGAATAGCCAAGGAATTCACGTTGATCCTGCAAAGGTGGAAGCTGTGAAGAATTGGTGTGTTCCTACAACTCCTACCGAAGTTCGTTCTTTTCTTGGTCTTGTTGGTTATTATCGGCGATTCATTGCCAATTTCTCGAGGATCGCGAAACCGCTCACTACTTTGACACAAAAGAATAAACTATTCGAGTGGGGTTCCGAGCAAGAAGAAGCTTTTGAAGCGTTAAAGCATAAGTTGTGCAATGCTCCTATATTGACCCTACCCGATGGAAACGACGATTTCACCGTGTATTGTGATGCATCTAAACAAGGCCTTGGTTGTGTTCTCATGCAACGAGGGAAGGTCATAGCTTATGCGTCGAGACAATTGAAGGTTCACGAGGTGAATTATACAACACACGATCTCGAGCTTGGTGCTGTTGTATTTGCTTTGAAGATTTGGAGGCACTATCTGTATGGTACGCAATGTATAGTCTACACCGATCACAAAAGCCTTCAACACGTTTTCAATCAAAAAGATCTCAACATGAGACAACGTCGCTGGGTGGAGTTGATTAGTATATTATCTTACTATAGCATACGATTTTTGATCTTCATCTAATTTGGCAACCCTCGGAACAAACTGGTGGTAGGATTCGCGGATCTAAGCACAGTGACTCCTAGTTCTCTAAGCCCTTTGAGATTACTTTTAACATTTGTTCTTTTTTTAGAGACGTGTCCTGTTAGTAAAAAACATGATTAAGTTATATAAGTAGTATATAAAAGACTAATACAAAGATACGCAAAATGTATATTCCAGAATAGAGTGGAGTACTCGTCACAATATTGATTCACGTGTTTAGTTGTTTTGCTAGTACAAGACTAAATTCGAAATTGTTTTCGTCGATGATCAAAATCGTTTTCTTTAACGAATACGGTTTCGTAAACTTTTTCTAGCTTGAACATCATCTTCGATAAATCATAATCTGATCAATTAGGTATCAAGTACACTAATCAATCCTTATTGGCATATGAAAAAGACAAAACTATATGTAACTTTTAATCATGTTTTTGACAGAAAAGTTACTATGTTATTAGCAATCTTTTGCATCCCCATTTGCATGTCCAATATCAAGGTATGAAGCTGTTGCTTGAAGTCTCCTAAGTTTGCCGGTTGGTTACCACGATGTAGCAACGTGGGATCTACCATGTCATTAGAAACAAAAACTCATGCTAAACAATCAAATCAAACTTCATTTACTCCACAAAGCTTAAATGGTAAGCTTAAACATTAAAAAGCTTACTAAAAACTAGAATCAATTAACCAATCATGTAAGTTGCAAACATAAAAACAAGTGTAAGCCAATGAAAACTTACTTAATCTTCTATGCTTCATTAGGATCGACCTATACAATCCAAGTAGACAATTTCCTGAAATAATCGATCTAAATATGTAAAAAAATCGAAAAAGAAGGGATGTGAGAACGAACCAGAAGACGAGTCAGGTGCTCTGTAAATTCACACAATAGAACTCAGACGACATTAAGAAAGATAAAAATTAGGTTTTAAAGCAAAATATGTCACAGAATCTATAACATCCAAACGGGGGACTGATTTCACATTCGGCTCACAAACATTAACGGCGGCATATGAAATTGAGTGTTTACCGATGAGGATTCTAGATAGTGGGAAAGCGTATTAGAAAATGATATTATTATTATGTTTTTATGTTTGTTATTATCTTTATTTTAGAAATAGCTTTGATTGGATTAGGTCTTTATGGGGACCCTCAATTATACGAGTCTTCTAAGGATCCTCTTTTCCCTATTTAATACCTTGTAATCTTCATTGATGTTTATGCAAAAATACAAAGAAATTTCATTATTCAACATGGTAATCAGATCCACCTTCTGAAAACTCTAATTTTTTCCTTTTTTCAGTTGTACCTTCTTTCACCCGTAACCATGGTGGAAACCACTCATCTCCTCCTCTATCTCAACCTCCACCTGCCCTTGTCAAACAACCGCTTCACCCGGTCTACACCGTCACCAACATCAACATTAAAATTTGCACCCTAGATTAGAGGTGTACAAACTGGTTTTTTAGCCAAACTGGTTCGGGTTCAAACCGAACCGGTTTTTTGTAGTGGGGTCAAACCAGTTTTTCTTCAAACCGGTTTGGCACACCAAAAAATCAAACCTATCAAACCGGTTTGGCACACCAAAAAATCAAACCTATCAAACCAGTTTGAAATTGGTTTTTTACCCAAACTGGTTTTTCTTACTGGTTTATAAATCGGTTTTGAGTGCGTGGCAAGCAAATCGTATAGAAACCAATGGTTTGGGACCGGTTTGGGGCAAAACCGATTTTCTTTGAAACCCGTTCTGGTTTTTTTATGAACTGGTTCCCGAACCGATTTTTTTGTTCATCCCTACCCTGGATGGCAAGAAGGTAACCTACTCATCGTGGGTTAAACTTTTAAACCTCCATGTCCGAGCCAACAAAGTTCTTCATCACATCGATGATATTAAACGACATGCTAAAACCGACCCAACCTACCCTGCCTAGTCTAAACTTGATGCCCTCATCCTGCAATGGATCTACAGTACATTATCGAATGAGTTACTCGCTCGTGTTCTTGATCACAGATATCACGGCCCGAGCTGCATGGTTTAAAATACCGGAAATCTTTGTCAACAACAAAATGCTCGCATCATTACCCTTGAAACCAAATTCACCAAGACCACTCTCTTCGTACTCATCTTTCAATGATTATTGTCAAACTTACAAGATATAGCCAAACAACTTCATGATGTCGATCAACCGTTAAATGATACGGATACGACTTCTAATTCAAATGGTTCGCGAACTTCCTGTTGAGTACAACACCATCGCTGCCATCATCAACCAAAGCAAAAAGACTTGGGATACCGCTTGCGGTATGATTGAAGACAAACAATCCTGATTTGTGGCGTGGTCACAACCTACTCGTGAAACTGTTCTCGCCCATACCAGGGCAACATCGTCTTCTAACTCAGCCCGGTCTCCTTACGCCAATGGATACAGGGGCCGAAGCTATGATCCAACCAAAGCTGCTAGAGGACGTGGCCCTGCAACTCAGGGAGGTCGACATCCAAACGTAATCAGGCCTCCAACCCCCACTGGCACCGTGGACTTTGCTCATGGGCTCAAAACCAAACCCAAGTACCCCAACAAAACCCAACCTACCATCCACACTACAACTCATAAGCCCAATCCCAATATTATAACCTACCGGCCCAACATACTTACACCACCTCTTGGACTCCACCACCTATACCCTATCCATCCCAAATATGCCTATTCATGCATGCGCCACGGATGCACACTTTGACTTTATGAAACGTGACTTGTAGTACATACACGACACCATTGACCTTGGTCTTCGCCTATCAGTATCACCCAATCTCTCTGTTATGGCTTACTCTGATGTTGATTGGGGGATGCCCTGACACATGGTGATCTACCTCTCGCTATTGCAACTTCGTTGGAGATAATCTTATCTCCTTGTCCTTGAAAAAACATCCGACCATCTTAAGATCGGGTGCTGAAGCAGAATATCACGTTGTAACGAATGTTGTAGCTGTGGATATGAAACCTTCTTCTCGAACTCTGAAATCCTAACTATAAGGCCACACTTGTTTTTGTGACAATGTCTAAGTTGTTTACTTATTTGGGAACTCGGTTCAATATCAACGCACAAAACAAGTTGAAATGGATAACCACTTTGTCCGTGAAAAAGTTAAGTTGGGTCATATTGGGGTTCTTCATGTTTTATTGGCCATTGATGCCGATATCTTCACAAATGGTCTATTTGAGTCTTTCACATCCAGCTTGAACGTCTCTGCTTAGCCCCGTTCTAGTTGAGGGGAACTATTAGAAGACAATATTATTATTATGTTTATTATGTTTGTTATTATATATATTTTAAAAAAAGCTTTGATTTGATTTGGTTTTTATCAGGATCCTCAATTATAGGAGTGTTCTAAAGATCCTCTTTTACGTATATAGTGTCTTGTAATCTTCATTGACGTTTAAGCAAAATACAAAAAAAATCCATTGTTCAACCTTTTGGTTGATCATATCTTAGGCGTGTTCAATGAAACCTTCAACTTTAGCAGCAAAGTATGGCTTATAGTATATTATCTTACTATAGCATACGATTTTTTGATCTTCATCTAATTTGGCAACCCTCGGAACAAACTGGTGGTAGGATTCGCGGATCTAAGCACAGTGGCTCCTAGTTCTCTAAGCCCTTTGAGATTACTTTTAACATTTGTGTTTTTTTAGAGACGTGTCATGTTAGTAAAAAAACATGATTAAGTTATATAAGTAGTATATAAAGGACTAATACAAAGATACGCAAAATGTATATTCCAGGATAGAGTGGAGTACTCATCACAATATTGATTCGCGTGTTTAGTGTAACATCCTGTAATTTTCCGTCCTTATTTATTTATGTTTGTGCGTGGCCTCGTTAGTAAAGGTTTAATAATAATAATAATAATAATATAATAATAACTTTAAAAGTAACGGTAACAATTATAATTGTAATAATAACAAATAATAAAAAAATATAATGTCTATAATCATAATAATAACAATAATAATAATAATAATAATAACCATAGTAATACTAATAATAATAATAACAATAATAATAGTATTAATAATAAAAATTCTTAAATCAAAGTTCAGGGGGTGTTCTGCCAAATTCTAAACTTGAAAATCAAAGTTAGATAGTTTTAACCAACAGCCCAAACCTCAGGGGCTGAAGGTGTAACTTCTGTTTTCTTTTGCCCGTTTTTCCGGTGGCTTCGGCCGGAGCTCCGGCCGAGCTCCGGCGAAGCTACAAACCATTGATTTTTTTTCCGTTTTCGACCCAATCAAACCGCCCAAAACCCTCGGTCCGAGGTTTCGAACTCGAATCCCTACCCAATTTGAGTTTCCCGCTCATTGCAATCTTTCCAAATCAAACCGAGGCTAACTATGTACAAATCCGAATCGAATCTCACCCAATTTCTTAAATTGAACCAAATCAATCACACCTAAAGCTAATACGCGGTCGAATCAATTAATCAATCAATTAATTTCGCAAATTAACAGACCTAATCTCGCAAATTTGGTAAACAAGAACGCGGTTTCAAAATCAAACGGGTTATGCCCGAAACCATGAATAAGTCTATAAATTAGAGGCCTTTGATTCATTCTGAGGTTCCTAAACCCTCCGTAACCTCAATCTCTCCATAAACCCTCCCGATCAAAAAGCCCCAAATCAAGAACATCCGAGCCTAAGTCGAGCTCGAAACCTTTCAAAACCTCAGCAACTCGGGTAATTAAAACATGTTTTATACTCGATTCGGTCCAAGGATCAAAAGCCCCATGATGATTCGAGTGATTAACATCGAATCGAGGGTCGATTTTGGATCAGATGAACCTAGGGTTCATCGGATTTAGGGGAAACGGGGAAGCCTTGTTTAAAATTAAAAGAAACCAAAGTGAACCACGGCCACGGCCCTGGTTCACTGGTTCCCGCATCCCATTCCCTAGGGGAGACCCGGGTTCGACCCCGGGCAAACCCCTGTCCCCTTTTCAAATTTTTCTGTTTTTTTTTCCTTTTCTTTTCTTTTCTGTTTTATTTATTATTAATTACCCCTTTGCTTAGATTTTTAATTCTGAGAATTATTTTATAAATTCAGAATTTATTTAGTATTTTATATTATTATTTTTAATTAAATCAAAGGTTTATAAATATGTTTGAATTGAAAATACATTGTGGTATTTTTCCTTATTTTGAATTATTTAAAATAATGTTGTTATGTGAAAAGATAATACATGTGTAGAAATATTTTAAATTATTTAAATATATGTATACATATTGTCAAACAATTTAAACGATTAATTATTTATACATATATACATATAATTATATAAACATATCAAAGTATGTATATATATATATATATATATATATATATATATTTCTTCACTTATTATAATCAATATATGCAACCTTCATAAATCGGTGTAACGTGCGATTAGTTTTCTTTATTATATTAGCCTTTCTCTTTCGCACAATAAATCTAATTATCATTTCGTTCCATTAACCCGATTCACATTAATAACATGAAATAAATAGATGTCAACCTCTATTCAATCCATAATTAAGAACCTTAAAACAAAATAATTAATCATCAAACCGATTATAACGCGTTACCTTATTCTTATTTAGGTGCCTTGTGACGTGTGTTGGGAATCTTATTCGTGGTTATTCTTATTTCATCTTCAAGTCTTCTTATTATCATGTGAGTTCTTATGCCCCATTTTACATATATTTTACACCTTTCGGGGTGAAACATGTTGGTTATACAAACATACTCATACACGCTTTGATACTTATTATGCACGTGCAATTCTTTACATAGTCGTGGTTATTTGAATATGTTAAGTTGTATATGAGATGTGACATACGTGTGCAATCATTAACTATAACTAGCCTGGCGAAGTCTTAGATCTTTGGGCCTGACAAGCCTATTTGGTGCTAAAGCCGAGGGATTGCCGGCTCCTAGGAGCCGTATGCTTGTGCCCTAGGGAACCAAATACACTTAGCTAATCATGCTTATTCATATTATTCAGTCAAGGTTTGATTGTAACTATGCATGTTCTATATACTTACTATCTTGTGACTATTGACTAGAATTGCCACATTTTGTAAACTTATTGTATTTAAAACCATGAGAACTCACCAACTCGTTAGTTGACTCTATTTTCAACATGTTTCAGGTAATGTGCAAGCTTAGCAATGATTGAAGGAATGCTTAAACCTAGAACATGGACCTAGGCTTAATAAGGACAATTTGGTTTTTCTGTTTTTTTTTTGTTGTTTGTTTCATTATGAGACTTGATGTATGTAGTGTTTGGAACAATCGATAAATGGTATTTATATTTTAACATAGCGTTATGTGGCTGTGAACAATCTTAACCCTCACACTTCGACGTTTCCGCCGTCATGGTTGGGGTGTGACATTTAGTTGTTTTGCTAGTACAAGACTAAATTCGAAATTGTTTCCGTCGACGATCAAAATCGTTTTCTTTAACGAATACGGTTTCGTAAACTTTTTCTAGCTTGAACATCATCTTCGATAAATCATAATCTGATCAATTAGGTATCAAGTACACTAATCAATCCTATTAGCATATGAAAAAGACAAAACCATATGTAACTTTTAATCATATTTTTGACAGAAAAGTTACTATGTTATTAGCAATCTTTTGCATCCCCATTTGCATGTCCAATATCAAGGTATGAAGCTGTTGCTTGAAGTCTCCTAAGTTTGCCGGTTGGTTACCAAGATGTAGCACCGTGGGATCTACCATGTCATTAGAAACAAAAACTCATGCTAAACAATCAAATCAAACTTCATTTACTCCACAAAGCTTAAGTGGTAAGCTTAAACATTAAAAAGCTTACTAAAAACTAGAATCAATCAACCAATCATGTAACTAGCAAACATAAAAACAAGTGTAAGCCAATGAAAACTTACTTAATCTTCTATGCTTCATTAGAACTCAGACGACATTAAGAAAGATAAAAATTAGGTTTTAAAGCAAAATATGTCACAGAATCTATAACATCCAAACGGGGGACTGATTTCACATTCGGCTCACAGACATTAACGGCGGCATATGAAATTGAGTGTTTACCGATGAGGATTCTAGATAGTGGGAGAGCGTATTAGAAAATTATATTATTATTATGTTTGCTATTATCTTTATTTTAGAAATAGCTTTATTTGATTAGGTTTTTATGGGGACCCTCAAATATACGAGTCTTCTAAGGATCCTCTTTTGCCTATTTAATACCTTGTAATATTCATTAATGTTTAAGCAAAAATACAAAGAAATTTCATTATTCAACATGGTAATCAAGTCACCTTCTAAAAACTCTAATTTTTTTCCTTCTTTACGGTTGTATCGTCTTCCACCCGTAACCATGTTGGAAACCATTCCTCTCCTCCTCTATCTCAACCTCCACATGCCCTTGACAAACAACCGCTTCACCCGGCCTACACCATCACCAACATCAACATTAAAATTCACACCCTAGATTAGAGGTGTACAAAATGGTTTTTTAGCCAAACCGGTTCGGGTTCAAACCGAACCGTATTTTTTGTAGTGGGGTCAAACCGGTTCGAGTTACAAATCGGTTTGGCATACCGAAAACTCAAACCTATCAAACCGGTTCGGACCGGTTTGAAATCGGTTTTTTACCCAAACTAGTTTTTCTTATTGGTTTAACTGATTTTAAAATTTTAACCGGTTTATAAATCGGTTTTGAGTGCGTGGCAAGCAAATCGTATAGAAACCAACGGTTCGGGTCGGTTTGGGACCGGTTTGGGACCGGTTTGGGCCAAAACCGATTTTCTTTGAAATTCCTTCTAGTTTTTTTATGAAACGGTTCCTGAACCGGTTTTTTTTCATCCCTACCCTAGATGGGAAGAAGGTAACCTACTCATCATGGGTTAAACTTTTAAACCTCCATGTCTGAGCCTACAAAGTTCTTCATCACATCGACGATACTAAACCACATGCTAAAACCGACCAACCTACTTTGCCTAGTCCAAACTCGATGCCCTCATCCTGCAATGGATCTATAGTACATTATCAGATGAGTTACTCGCTCTTGTTCTTGATCACAGATATCACGACCCGAGCTGCATGGTTGAAAATACCGGAAATCTTTGTCAACAAGAAACATGCTCGCATTGTTACCCTTGAAACCAAATTCACCAACACCACTCTTTCTTCGTGCTCATCTTTCAATGATTATTGTCAAACCTTAAAAGATATAGCCAAACAACTTCGTGATGTCGATCAACCGGTAAACGATACGAATACGACTTCTAATTCAAATGGTTCGCGGACTTCTTGTTGAGTACAACACCATCATTGCTATCATCAACCAAAGCAAAAAGACTTGGGATACTGCTCGTGGTATGATTGAAGACGAACAATCCAGACTTGTGGCGTGGTCACAACCTACTCGTGAAACTGTTCTCGCCTATACCGGGGCAACATCGTCTTTTGACTCAGCCCGGTCTTTGAGAAGCATTTTGTGTTGTCATCGCGTAATTGCGATTCGGTGTGAACTTGCGCTTCTTGCTTTGAAAATAGGACTTGGCCTTCACCTCCCTTGTAGGCTCGGATGTCACCTTTGTAGTAGTTTTGGCAGCTTTCACTGATAAAGTGCCAGCCCTAATATGGTTCTCAGTGAGCTGGGCGGTGATAGTAATAGCCTCCTCTAAGGTTGTGGGCCTACTACCCACCACAAGATCTGGTATTTAAGGTGGTACCCCCTTAATAAATTTCTCAATGTTACGGGGTACGGTATCCACCATGTGTGGTAGGAGCATGCTCAACTCATGATTTCGGGTGGAATAAGCCAAATGATTTCCATCGTCTTGCTTGAGATTCCAAAATTTTTCCTCGAGGTTCTGCAACTCACTCCTTAGACAAAATTTTTGGATAATTGTATCCTTAAATTCTTCCCAAGGTTCACTGTTCCACCACGTGAGCACCCGTTGTTTAAGGACACTTGCAGCATACCGGACCTTGAATTCATCTGGACACTCGCTAACGATGAACTTATTCTCCATACTTTCGAACCACTCGAGAAGTCCGGTGGCTCCTTCTTTTCCACTAAAGCTAGTGGGTTTACACGAGTTGAAATTCTTAAAGGTGCATGTGCGATTGTTCCCGTTTTGGTTGTTGCTATTCTCCCCATGGGCATTGTTGTCAGCACCACTATTGTTTCCATTGGTGTTGTTGTTGTTATTGGCCATTAAGGTGTTGCTAAGTTCAACAACAGTTGACGGGAGCACAGCAGCCATTTGTCGGGCGATCATTGCAGCGAGTTTACGATCGGAACTTCCACGCTTTCCATGGTGACATGACATGCTGGATATACAAAATGAGTTAAACACAGGAATGAGGATAGCAAAGGATAGTAATTTAAACAAGAATAAGTCAAGAGTTTTAAGGCACATGGAATGGTTCCATTTGGTAACGTATTACCATTTGAAAATGTTGACTCGTCAAGGTAAATCGACCCATTTGCCTTAGAACTTGTGTATGTTGACCATAGTTTATCACTCGTCCCAGAAATCTCCAGGTAAGCATTACTAGTCCTGTAGGATTTATGTGAAATGCTTACCTTAGCCCGAAGGACTTTTGTCAGGAAATCTAGAATACAGGTGTCTAAGTGTCATATAATATTTTTTAGGTTCACGGAATCAAAACCTTGATGAGATTTGTATAGATTAGGCATAAAGTCTAGAGATTTGAGCCATAAACATAATGTATACGATTCCACGTGTGGTCGAGAATAAGATTAAGAAGCTTCATTTGTCAGGGAGAATCAAAGAGTCAATGATAAGTTTAGGGGGGACAAATAACAAAGTTTAAGCATTTACAAGGCAATCCTATGCTAAGGCATCAAGTTGCACATAAGAAGACATAGCATTATGTAGCATGCAAACAATATATATTTACAAGAATATATTTATTATTCTATAAGGTTCATTCATAAGCTATAGTCTAGGTCACTATTTCTAATAACCTAAATCCCTATAGTTATGGGTTTCGATACCAATTTGTCACATCCCAACCTTGACGGCGGAACCGTCGAGATGTGAGGGTTAAGATTGTTTACAACCACATAACACTATTACTTATTCCAAATATTGTAATCATAAGTTCCAAATGTAAATTACAACCATAAGTCTCAAATAATAAATCAACATAATGTAACATGAAATAACCAAGACAATTCATTTATTTAACTAGGTCAATTCCTAGATGTGAATAAGCTTCAAAGATGACAATCAAACTTGCGTATTTATTGAAACATGTTAAAAATAAAATGGGTCAACATAATGTTGGTGAGATTTCTATAGTTTTCATACATACATATATAAAAGATGGCAATACATGTCATAAGTTAGTAAACAAAGTAACTAGGGATGTATGATAGATGTAACAATCAAACCTTGACAGTTTACAAGATTACACATTTACAAGATTATACAATTAGCTAAGTGTACTTGGATTAACCAAGCAGGTTTATCAGACCCATAGGTCTATGACGTCGCTAGGCTAGCAATAGTTAATGATTGCACATATAATAGTCAACACATGGTAATTACTAAAGTCCAACTAACCACACAAACGACTGAATTGCCCAAGTGTTTACAAGAATCAAACGAGTTTACAAGTGCAATATTTATAAAGTAACTTGTTTCACCCCAAAGTGTAAAAATAAGCGAAAAGAGATATAGAAATACTCACTTGATCAATAAGTATATAATTGATAAATAATAAGAATATAATAGTCGTCAATCCAACGTAAACCTTCACAAGGTACCTAGATATATATATATATATATATATATATATAATATATATATATATATATAATATATATATAAAGATTAAAGTTTAATAATAGACTTAGTGATTTACCGAGAACTAGGGTTTCAAGTCGAGTTTGGGGATTTTGTAGTAGTCTAAATAATGTAAAATATACCATTTATGTAAATTATTATAAATAAAATAGTATTAAACAATAGCTAGTGAAGTTTAAATATAAACTTGAATAAACATTTGAAATATTCATGATTTTAATAATTCAAAGGTAATATTTGAACCAATAAAAATTTATTAATTTATTATTTAAAATCCATTTTGATAGAAATAATACAAGAACAACCTTTGTTAAAATGTTTTATTAACTAAATATATTTATTAAAACTTAGAAAAATTACAGAAAATATTTGGCGGCTTTTAGAAATATTTGAAGTTTATAAAAATAATTTCTATATATATTAAAAGTTTTCTATAATTTTATTTAGGCTGAAAGCCTTTAAAAAATATATGAGGGTACCTGGGTTCGAACCCGGGACCTCAAGTTAAGCATGTAAGTGTGTAACCTAGGCACGCAACCGTGTTATAAGATGGTTTTTAAATTGTAAAAATACTAATCAAATAAACCCCAAAAATCTCAAGAACTCTAGATTCATCATCTATCAAATTGATGTATCAATGACTGTTGTTAACAAGAACGATCATGGGGCTTTTGTTCCCCTACTAAAATCGAGTTTATTACAATGTTTAATTACCTGGATTGAGATGGAATTGATGGCGAAAGAAGAAGGGCAACGTCGCGGCAGAGACAAAGTTGGTTCGAGGTGCAATTGTCGATATTATCCAAACTCGTTGTACGGAAAGCTTCTATAGATCCCAATGAACGAAAACCCTCTGTTAATTGAGGGTGAGATTGTAGAAAAAGTTGGGTTCGACTAGCTATGGATCGCGATTTGTTCGGGGGTTGATCTTTGGTGTTTGTTTGTTTTTCAGGCGAATTGGACGTGTAGATAGTTTAGGGATAGTTGAAAGATTGTTCAGGTTTAATAAATTGGATTATTATTAGGGATTAGTGTTCGAACAACTATGGAGTTTAAGTGTTTCGGTTTTGTATTCGATCCGGCTTGTAACCGACGTTTTATCTTGCTTAAATGATATATTCACGTTCGAAACATGTTCTATAATGATTTGCAACAGTTTTGGGTCAATAAACGATCGAGATTTGCCATTTTAAAGAGTGGCCGGAAGGCCGCCGGAGTTTGGCCGGGCGTTTGGCCAGAAAAACGGGCAGTGGAAGGGGGAAGAAACAAGATTGAATTTTGAAAATTTACACAAATGGCCCTTGTAATTTAGTTTGTTATTATTTTATGCCCAAACTTTATTATAAAGTTTCTAAATTGACACTAAGGCCCCTTAAACTTAACTAAACGTTATGTTTTACATAATTTAACTTGTTAACTTTTATAACTTATCATTATCATTATTATTATTGCTATTATTATCATTATTACTATTATTCATCATTATTATTATTGTTAGTAATATTATTATTATTATCTATTACTATATTTAGTTAATGAACTATTAACCTTCTAACTAATAAATGAACATAAGCAACCCATAAGTTTCATGAATGCCAACAATAGTTCTTACAAGAATTAACGACGTTAACTTTTAATTCAGCAAAAAAATACAAGATGTTACATTAATGTCTTGTAATCTTCATTGATGTTTAAGCAAAAGTACAAAGAAATTTCATTATTCAACATGGTAATCAGAGCCACCTTCTGAAAACTCTAATTTTTTTCCTTCTTTTCGGTTGTATCTTCTTCCACCCGTAACCATGGTGGAAACCACTCCTCTCCTCCTCTCTCTCAACCTATATCTGCCCTTGACAAACAACCGCTTCACCTGGCCTACACCGTTACCAACATCAACATTAAAATTCACACCTTGGATTAAAGGTGTACAAACTGGTTTTTTTAGCCAAACTGGTTCGGGTTCAAACCGAACCGGTTTTTTCGTAGTGGGGTCAAACCGGTTCGGGTTACAAACCGGTTTGGCACACCGAAAACTCAAACCTATCAAACTAGTTACAAACCGGTTCGGACCGGTTTGAAACCAGTTTTTTTACCCAAACTGGTTTTTTTTACCGGTTTAACCGATTTTTTAATTTTAAACCGGTTTATAAATCAGTTTTGAGTGTGTGGCTAGCAAACCGTATAGAAACTGACGGTTTGGGCCAAAACTGATTTTCTTTTAAACCGTTTTGATTTATTATGAACCGGTTTTTTTGTTCATCCTACCCTGTATGGCAAGAAGGTAACCTACTCATCGTGGGTTAAAATTTTAAACCTCCATGTCCGAGCCTACAAAGTTCTTCATCACATCGACGATACTAAACACCGACCCAACCTACCCTGCCTAGTCCAAACTCGATGCCCTCATCATGCAATGGATCTACAGTACATTATCAGATGAGTTACTCGCTCGTGTTCTTGATCACATATATCAAGGCCCGAGCTGCATGGTTGAAAATACCGAAAATCTTTGTCAACAACAAACATGCTCGCATCGTTACCCTTGAAACCAAATTCACCAACACCACTCTCTATTCGTGCTCATCTTTCAATGATTATTGTCAAATCTTAAAAGATATAGCCAAACAACTGATGTCGATCAACCGGTAAACGATACGGATACGACTTCTAATTCAAATGGTTCGCGGACTTCCTGTTGAGTATAACACCATTACTGCCATCATCAACCAAAGCAAAAAGACTTGGGATACCGCTTGCGGTATGATTGAAGACAAACAATCCAGACTTGTGGCGTGGTCATAACCTACTCGTGAAACTGTTCTAGCCCATACCAGGGAAACATCGTCTTCTGACTCAGCCCGGTCTCCTTACGCCAATGGATACAGGGGCCGAAGCTATGATCCAACCAAAGCTGCCAGAGGACGTGGCCCTGCAACTCGGGGAGGTTGACATCCAAACGTAATCAGGCCCCCAACCCCCACTAGCACTGTGGACTTTGCTCATGGGCTCAAAACCAAACCCAAGTACCCCATCAAAACCCAACCTACCATCCAGAGTACAACTAACAAGCCCAAACCCAATAACGTACCAACCCAACATACTTACACCATGTATTGGACTCCACCACCTATACCCTATCCATCCCAGATATTCCTATTCATGCATGCGCCATGTGATGCACACTTTGACTTTATGAAACGTGACTTGTAATACATACATGACACCATTGACCATGGTTTTCGCCTATCAGTATCACCCAATCTCTCTCTTGTGGCTTACTCTAACGTTGATTGGGGGGATGCACTGACACATGGTGATCTACCTCTACCTATTGCAACTTCCTTGTAGATAATCTTATCTTGTAGTCCTTGAAACAACAACCGACCATCTTTAGATCGGGTGCTAAAACAGAATATCATGTTGTAACGAATGTTGTAGCTGAAGCTACATGGATATGAAACCTTCTTCTCAAACTCTAAAATCCTACACATAAAGCCACGCTTGTTTTCATGACAATGTTTAAGTTGTTTACCTATCTGGGAACCCGGTTCAATATTAGCGCACAAAACAAGTCGAAATGGATATCCACTTTGTCCGTGAAAAAGTTAAGTTTGGTCATATTGGGGTTCTTCATGTTTTATTGGCCCATCAATATGCCTACATCTTCACAAATGGTCTATTTGAGTCTTTCACATCCATCTTGAACGTCTCTGCTTATCCCCATTCTAGCTGAGGGGAACTATTAGAAGACAATATTATTATTATGTTTATTATGTTTGTTATTATTTTATTTTAGAAATATCTTTGATTTTATTTGGTTTTTAACGGGATCCTCAATTATAGGAGTGTTCTAAAGATCCTCTTTTACATATTTAGTGTCTTGTAATCTTCATTGATGTTTAAGCAAAATACAAAAAAATTTCATTGTTTAACCTTTTGGTTGATCATATCTTTGGCGTGTTCAATGAAACCTTCAACTTCGGCAGCAGAGTATGGCTTATAGTATATTATCTCACTATAGCATATAATTTTTTGATCTTCATCTAATTTGGCAACCCTCGGAACAAACAACATGGTGGTAGGATTCGCGGATCTAAGCACATTGGCTCCTAGTTCTCTAAGCCCTTTGAGATTACTTTTAACATTTGTGCTTTTTTTAGAGACGTGTCCTATTAGTAAAAAAACATAATTAAGTTATATAAGTAGTATATAAAAGACTAATACAAAGATACTTAAAATGTATATTCCAGGATAGAGTGGAGTACTCATCATAATTTGATTCCTGTGTTTAGTTGTTTTGCTAGTACAAGACTAAATTCGAAATTGTTTTCGCCAATGATCAGAATCGTTTTCTTCGACGAAAAGATTTTCGTAAACTTCTTTTGGCTTGAGAATCGTCTTCGTTAAATCATAATCTGATCAATTAGGTATCAAGTACACTAATCAATCCTTTTTGGCATATGACAAAGACTAAACCATATGTTACTTTTAATCAATTTTCGGCATAAAAGTTACCATGTTAGTAGCAATCTTTTGCATACCCATTAGCATGTCAAATATCGAGATGTGAAGTTGTTGCTTGAACTCTCTTAAGTCTGCTGGGTGGTTACCACGAAATGTAGGAGCGTGGGATCTACCATGTTATTAGAAACAAAAGGTAATGGTAATCAAAGTTCACTTACTTTACAAAGCTTAGAAGATAAGATTAAATAGTACAAAGCTTACTAAAAACTAGAATCATTTTGCCATTATCAACCAGGTAACTAGCAAACATAAAAACAAATGGTTGAGACTTTGAAAACTTACTTAACCCTACTTCATTAAGTTCTAACTATACAATCAAGTAGACAATTCCATCATATAATCGATCTTAATGTGTAAAAAATAAAAAGAGAATGAATCCTTATAATAGAAATCGGAGGGGAGACTCACCAGAGACTAATTTCATTTGTGCTCACAGGCATTCAAGACAGCAGATGAAATCGATCAACTCTGGTTACTATAAATAAGGATCCAGATAGTGGGAAAGCAACCTTGAACGATGGATTTTGATCGATCGGCGGTGGAAGTGACATTGCCGAAATGACATTACTGGAAACCGGATTGTTAAAGATACACATGTTGATCTTCGAATACTATGTTGTCACCATCCTTCTACGCATAAAACCAGAATAACCATATTCACATCTTAGATGAATTGACATGAGTCAATATGAACAAAAACAAGGATACGAGTCAATAACCCAGAGAAGAAACCAGATATGATTGTTGCTCTTAACCATGAACAGAGAGGAACCGAAATAAGAAGCAAATGATAGTGAGCAAGTAGCTCAGTAAGACAATAATTAAATAAAAAGGATCATGCATATAGAGACCATGATTGGAAACCAAAACACTCTAATAAAAAAATAAACAAACCAGATAGGATTGCTCTTTAACATGAATGAAGTAAGTTGAAATCATGCATAAGTTGTTACTGATCAAATGACATTAAGCAACCAGATATGCAAGCGAGTAGTATGCATGTTTTACGGGTCACAATACGTTATTTTGATCTTAGGGAGTGTGTGTTAGTAGTATGCATAAATACAGAACAAATATATGTACACAAACAAAAGACAATTGATAGCATTTATAGTATAGACATACACATTTGTAATATAAGTATATTCTTCTATTACACTTGGCATATGAAGTTTCCCCATGCTTGAGCTCACTGATTCATTAGAAGCAACAAAGTAGCTTGGTAAGAAAAGAGCAACCAAAATTCACACAGGCGTTTTTAACAAACAGTTGATGGTGTATTATTAGACCATGTGTAATGGAGCGTTAAACACATATAGGGTAGGGGCATGGTGGGGTGGGCCAAGTGGAGGATTGTTGGTGTTGGGCTTGAGTGTTATGACCCGAGGTGGGCCAAGGCCAATAGGGAAAAGGTTTTGAGATGGCCAGTAGGTTGGTGAGGGCTGTCTTCCACGGCCATAATTCCCGCGACCACGACCCCGACCGCGGCTATGACGGCCATGGCCACGACCGTAGGAACGGTCCTCATAGCGGTTATCAGAAGAGGGATTCAATAATAACATGGTGCGAACCCTTTTGGCTCACGCCTCTCTTCCACCCTCTTTCTGGCATCATGCACTCGAAACCGCCACCTACCTTCTCAACATACTTCCAAACAACACTGAATCCAAACACACCCCCACTGAACTCTTATACCGTACCAACCCTACCTATGACCATCTTCGCGTCTTCGGATGCCTTTGCTATCCGCTTACACCATCCTCCACTATTCACAAGCTTCATCAACGATCTCATCCGTGTGTGTTTCTTGGCTACCCTCCCACCCATCGTGGCTACAAGTGTCTTCACCTTCAAACCAAACAAATTATTATTTCTCGCCACGTAGCCTTTGATGAAACCACTTTTCCCTTTGCTCACACCATCTCTAAAACCCCCTCTTATGAATTCCTCACTGATACTCTTCCTTACACCTTTGGCCTCATGTTTCTCCTACTGGGTCGCCTACACCCATCGGCCCAGAACCACTCTCCTTTAGCCCACAACCCACTCCCACTCCGAACACTCTACATCCCCCTCGGCCTCACACCGTCCCCTACACCTGGCCCATCAACGCATCCCACTTCCAGCCCACCTCCAGCCCACTTCCAGCCTACACCTACTGAGCCACCTACACCTACACCTCACGGCATCCCCATTTCCAGCCCAAACACCAGCCCGACTACTTCCCCACACCACACCTCATCCCACGGCCCAAACACTAATACCACACCACCACCTCCACCTCCTACACCTCACCGCACCATTCACACCCGCTCCATGAGTGGGATCCACAAACCAAAACATCCACTCAATCTTCACACAGCAACTGCCACCATCGTTTCGATACCCAAAACCCCGGTCCATGCCTTGTCTATACCCGAATGGTACTCCGCAATGACACTTGAATTTGATGCACTTATTAAAAATGGAACTTGGGAATTGGTACCTCGGCGACCAGACATGAACATTATTAGAAGCATGTGGTTATTTAAACACAAATTTCAATCGGATGGTTCGTTAGAAAGATACAAGGCTCGTTTTGTGTGTGATGGTCGGACACAACAGGTTGGAGTGGATTGTGGTGAAACATTCAGCCCAGTGGTCAAGCCCGCAACCATACGTACCGTTCTCTCCATAGCTCCGTCTCACTCTTGGTCGGTTCATCAACTTGACGTAACTAACGCTTTCCTACACGGTAATCTTCATGAGACAGTTTACATGCATCAACCTATGGGGTTCCGGCACAAAACATTTCCTGATCATGTATGTCTTCTCAAGAAGTCACTATACGGGCTCAAGCAAGCCCCTCGGGCGTGGTACCAAAGGTTCACAGATTATGTCCTCTCTCTGGGTTTTCTCCATAGTAAAAGTGATGCTTCTTTATTCACCTTTCATCACGGGCGTGACACGGCTTACTTGCTTCTCTATGTCGATGACATTTTGTTGGTCACCTCCTCCGATCGACTCCGACAACGACTCATGGCTAGTCTTTCCTCCGAGTTTGCCATGAAAGATCTTGGACCTCTTAGCTACTTTTGAGCATTTCAGTCACTCGCAATAAAAACACAATGTTCCTGTCACAACAATCATATGCCACAGACATCATTGCACGTGCCGGCATGCAATCATGCAATCCAGTTGCCACCCCGGTCGATACCAACACAAAACTGAGTGCTAACTCGCCTGACCCTTTCACCGATCCCACGTTGTACCGTAGTCTTGCCGGAGCTCTCCAATACCTCACGTTCACACGTCCGGACATCACCTACGCAGTACAGCAGATCTGCATGCACATGCACTCGCCAAAGCAAGATCACTGGCATGCCTTGAAGCGTATAATCAGATACATTCAAGGTACAACTTCTTTTGGTCTCACCATCGGTCCGTCTGCAGTTGACTCGTTACATGCATACACGGACGCAGATTGGGCCGGATGCCCAGACACCCGACGGTCCACTAGCGGTTATTGCATCTACTATGGAGACAACCTTCTGTCATGGTCATCGAAACGTCAAAGCACAGTATCCCGTTCGAGTGCTGAAGCCGAATATCGTGGAGTAGCTAACGTGGTTGCCGAATTATGTTGGTTACGCAATCTACTTCTAGAATTACACAAGCCTCTGTCTCGAGCAACGTTAGTCTACTGTGGTAACATCAGTGCGATTTATCTCTCCGGAAATCCAGTTCAACATCAACGTACCAAACACATTGAACTGGACATCCACTTTGTTCGCGAACAGGTACAACGCGGTCACATTCGAGTTCTTCATGTTCCCTCCCGTTATCAGATAGCAGATATCTTCACCAAAGGGCTACCACGCGTTTTATTTGAGGATTTTAGGTCCAGTCTCAGCATCCGTTCTCCTCCCGCTTCGACTGCGGGGGTATAATAGCATGTATATTGTATATTTATAGATAAGATTGTATTTAGCCTTTGGTAGTTATTGAATCCTAAAATAGAGGATCACGGATGTATTATATATGTGATTGAATCAATGGAGAAAAGGCAAGGAGCCAATTCTATTAATAACGCCACATAATGCCCCATCACCATTACGGTGGGAGGTTATTATTATAACGCCACAAATCACCAAATCCTTAATGATGAAGGGGCGTTATAGGGGCATCAACCATTACTTGTGTTTTTAACAAAAAAGTAATGGTGATTTGACGCTAATGTGATAGAAAATACCCCTTAATGGACATTAAGCATTACTCATGGTCTTATAGTTTGCAAACAATGACCTAAGTTTAATATATTCACTGCACCATTCATATTAAATGTTTCTTGTGAAACTAAACAAAAGTTCAAACACAACTTCTAAAAAAATAAGAAGAATTGACAGAGGCGATGATTGAAGCTTTGAACAGAGATGAACATATGGTATCTAGTAACCGTATCATACCGGAACCGGTACCCAGCTGGTACCGAAAATATATATAAGATACTGGTACCAGTAATTGAGTTTCTTATATTTCAGAATCGGTACTATCTGATACCAGTACTTTACTCAAAAGTCTCGTATAGTCCCGATAGTACATCCTTAATTGTTGTTGCATTGTTGATATCTTCACCGTATACCTCCTTCTTCCTTCTTCTTGTAAGATATGCATAGACGTGAGGAGGAAAAGGGTCGGAGCGAGACGGTAGTTGTATTTGCAGCGACAATTAGTCTTGATTAATGAGTCGTGCATTACCCAACAATTTGTAGATATACTGTTATAATATAACGAATTTTAAAGAGTGTTTTATCAGAATAGTATAAGTGGAAAACTTATTTATTATAACAGTATAGTTTGAAAAATATGTACTAGAATAATGTAATTTGAAACTTTTTTGTTTTCCAACTTTTATTCCCAATTGACTAAATTACAAAAGATTTATTAAAAAATAATTATTATTTTAGAGATCATATCTTTAAACCCCAACTAATAAAATAGAACCTTTTTAAATGTGTATTGTAGCATTTAAAGAAAAGGGCCGGGGCGACACGGTAGTTGATTAATTAGTAAATCGTGTGATTTGACATGCAAAAATAATCCAACTTTATGGTCTTAATTCGTTTTTATCCAGAAGAAGTCTTAACATGGGTACAAAGAGGCATGTTGGAACATGGTACACCAAAAGTTAAATCTATATGTTAACACAAAATTACAAAAAAAAACCATAGTTTACTTTCAGATGAAGAACATCTAAATGAGTGAAACGATAATCGGTCAATAAGTAGAACCTTCATCTAGTTACCAAAAAATTTACTGCAAAGCACGACGGGATACACTTCATCTAGTTACTACTAAAGTGTTATTTGTCGAAAAGTTTGAAATATTCAGTTATTCATATATTTATTGATGTTCGTCTAGATGCGCGAAGTTGAAATTTAGAATTTGAAATGTTTAAGAACACCAGCAATATATAGAGGTACAAAAATATGAGTTTATGAATGAGATCGAGCATGCCTCTGTTTTTTAATTAAATCTTACGGTTCTTATTTTGGCATTCACACACAAATCCGAAACTTATCCTAAACATGATTTGTTTCAATATTTGAATAGGTGTTGTTTTATGCATATATCTGATCATGTCTTTAGTAGATGATTAATTATCTTGATGAAGATCACTTATCCAATTAATAACATAAAAGTAAATCACAAAAAAACGTATTTCGCCAAGTGGAGTCTTGGATAACCCCCTTGTCATTTCCATGAACAACTAGAAAAGTATAATTATTTTCTTTGACAAATTAATTCAATATTCAATATAATTAATAAATTATGAGTTTTACGTTTTTCTTCTTGCAGTGTATGAAAAAACACATTAGCACGAATCCAAAATAAAGCTAAAATAAATAAAATATTAAAAAAATCAAATCAGTGAGTTTGATTCATACCCTGACAAAAAAAAGAAAAAAAACGAGAATAGTTATCCTACATGGTTCGTCTCGCTAAAAATTTATATATTTTTGTGAACCATTTACGAGGCGAACCATGTGTGTTCATGATTTTCGGTGTCTAGTCTCAAGGACATCACCTAAAATCCAATCAGTTCAGTGATTTAGATAAGGATCAGGTGGAAATTAACGAGTTTCAGGGTACACTAGTTTTAGATTAACGGACGTGATGGTAGATTTCAACTTCTATAGTGTTTTAGCTACATAAGCAATCCATTTCATCAAAAACTAACGGACGTTAACTCTGAGTTAGTAATTAGATATCGTTGAAAGAAAATAAGATCAAAGTTGAGAGTGTCTATAAATATTTTTTAGTTAAAATTAACCCCGGTCAATAGATTAAAATTAGGATAATTAAAATCCAATAACGTCTGATTATATTATCCATATCATTAACGTTACGATTGTTAATGATATTACCATATGGAATTTCGTTGAAGAAATATTTCAGAAATCAGAATAACCAACTTACTTGCGTAAATCCGAGGTATAAGCCATACGGAATTTCGTTGAAGAAGAAACAAACTTAACCGAAGTTACCGAGTCAAAAATCGTATCCCCACTTCTCCTCAACTCTCTCACCCACTCCCTTCAAAATAACCACCTTCTTCAAATCATTTCAAACCCTAACACACACATATATAAACCCTACTTCTCTTCCCTTACTTAAACCATCATTAACAACCATCCAATTTCAATTCCCCCTCAATTAAACCATGAAGAACACCACCACCATCTTCATCACATTAGCCTTAATCTTCTTCACCATCCTCAAACTCCAAAATGCTCATGAGTTCCACGTTGGTGGCGACAAAGGGTGGGTGATCCCTCCATCGAACGACACCGGTCACTACAACGAATGGGCCACCCGCAATCGCTTTAGCATCAACGACACATTGCGTAAGTACTCGTAATCATGCATTTTACTGTTTACGTAACATATGTATGTTTTTTTATGTTCAATGCATGTAATTTGAGTGCATTTGTAGGTTTTGAGTACAAGAAAGACTCGGTGTTGGTCGTGAGTAAGGAAGAACACGAGAAGTGTGTGTCGTCGGACCCCATGTTTTTCTCGGACAATGGTGACACCAGTTTTGAACTTAACCGATCGGGTTTCTTTTATTTCATTAGCGGGGATTCGGGTCATTGTGAACGAGGACTTAAGATGATTATTAAGGTTTTGGAAGCTGAAAAAGGTGCTCAAACTGCCAACCAAACGGCGGTGAAGAGCGAAGCGACTTCGGTGCTTAAGATGGATAGCGATACGTTGTCTCAAACGCTTATGATCGTAGGGATTATCGCGATGTTCACAGTCTTTTTTATGTGATTTTGTTGTTGGGGTTTTGATGTGTTTTTAAGTACTTAAGTAAGATGATATGTTGCGTTTTGTTTCATGAGTTGCAATATTTAACTTCAATTTGGTTGTAAAATGGATGTGTTGCAAATTAAGTTGAAAAATAGTTGTTAAATTATAGAAAACAAAATTCAGTCCCTAGATTCTAAGGCAGAAAACGATATTTTCCTCATCGGTTGTGAAAAATAATATATGTTGAAAAATTGCAACGAATGGTATATTGTATATATATATTTGAGTGTGACACCCAAAACATATAACAACTGTTCACTTTTTCTGTATGTATTATGTGTTTTTGTGGTTCTTTTAACATATCTTGTGTTATTAAACAAATGGAGCTTTAAAGATAAAAGATGGGAGCTAAATGACAGCACCGGTGTCCCATATATGGAGGTTTATAGGGCAATCAATTAAGCGATGGGGCACTTAAAAACATGTTTAATTATGGCTTTAAATCATGTTTTAATAAAATAATTATATTTGAAATGGAAAGACGGTTTCACTCCTATCCATTCAAGGTGCTTTCCCTTTCCATAATGTGGCTTTACTATTTTAATCATTAGAATTATGATTACCAGCTTGAAGAGGTGGCTGGTAATTGCATATTTAATAGTATAAAACTTTTATTTGAACGGCTAAACTTCATCTTAATTGTTGTTAGTGAGTATTGCACCTAAAACTAATATATTGTGTTATGATTAATAATTCTGTATTTACGATCTATATTCTGTTCGTAATGTGCATATTGACATATCGTGCCATTCAATCGTAAGAAACAAGAAACAATGCAAATTTAAAGAAAAAAGTGTAACCGTTGATTTGTATTGTTTTTTATTAGCTTTACCAACTTCATCACAGTTAATTTTAAAAGAAACAACAAGAATAAATACCTAATAGGCTAATAGTTAATAAAATTTTACCAGTGAAATGTCTAGTTCCGGCCACAATTATCATTCAGGTATAAATAATGTAAATGAGATGAATGATATTTTAATATTTTAGTAGATGAAAGTGGATGTTTCAAATTGTCTAAGAATTATTTATGTTTTCTAAATGGTTAATTGGATCACTCAAAAGAAATTCATACATCAGTCCGGGTTCGAAATCATTCTCAGAAAAAACTTATCGACAAGACCCCTGGCCCAATCTGTATGTAAAACTTAAATTTAAAACATCCCATGTTTTAAAGATGTCTTAGAAAGTTTCTCAAATCAACCACTTAAGTTAGGGTCATTAGTAGAAGAATTATGTATGCAACTATTTATTTAGAATGAAAGCAATACTAGTACTAATTTGGGATTATATATTCCAACATGATCCAAAGTTGTGTGGAGCTGATGATTAGGGTCACTTATGCTAGGGGTAATGACAAGTGTAGAGGTATTATTTTAAATCTTTAACAAAACAAGTGTAGACTTTCACAATAGCTTTTTGGAGTATCAACAACTTTCACTCAACACCCATATGAATCAACAACCCTCATAGTTTCTTTTTAGTAGAATAAAATACATTGATTTGCATCCGTGTATATACAGAAAATATACATGCATCATATATACTCAATGTTAAAATTATAGCTTGATTAGGTTTAATTTTTTTATAAATCTTACTATATCTCTTTTGTGAGACACAATAAAATATATTTTATGACATGAGAGTAAATAAAACAATTGTACCAATTTTCTCTCTAAATCCTTTTAGGGAGTGTTTGGTTGGAAGAATGAAATGGAATAAAATTAAAAAACTAGCATAATTTTCAAGTAAAATTATGTTTGAGTTGGTAATGAAATGTAAACCCAAGTAAATGTTTCACATCAATTCTCTTGGTTGTGGGATTTCAAATTCTCTCTCTTGGTGGAAGGATTTTGAAATCCCACAATCAAAGGAATTGAGATGAAACATTCCCTTGGGTTTTACATTTCATTACCCACTCAAACATAATTTTACTTGAAAACTATACTTGTTTCTTAATTTCATTTCATTCCATTTTTTCAACCAAACGCTTCCTTAGTTTTATACTACAATCTCCCCCTCCATCATCACACTCAAAATATCAAGTAGTTTTGTTCTTTTAAGAATACACCTTTAAATCTATTTTTTTCTCATTGCCTCTAGTGTAAACGGATAAATTTTTCGACCACACCCTATTAAAATTCCCTCCTACTCATTGATATAAAGTTAAAAAGTTAAGAAACTTAAGGTTTAAGCTTCAAAACTTGACTGAGGGACAGTTGTGACAACGATAAAACTTTGGAGGTGGTTAGTTGCATTTATGTAAAGACAATTAGATTACTTTAGGGTTTAGAATCTTTGAATAAATGATAAGTAGATGATGAAGGATATCGTGATGATAATATCAAATGTAATCTGATATGTTGGGAGTTTTATTTTACTACACTTTATTTCACATCATACCCCTCAAGAATGGGCCACTCTCTACTTTCTATTAAATTATAGAAAAGAATGACACCCTGGTAACAACCATAAAGATGGAACTATAATTGTTGGGCTTAGACGTGTACACAAAAAAACTCTCGTACACTCTATGTTTTTGTACTTGCATCTTTATTTATGTACAAATTTGTCATGTAGTTTTTGGTATGCATCTCTTATATACATATTAAAATGTTATAAAACAAGAAACTTATATTGTTAAAATGTCCATTTAAGATTGCTTTCGTTCTAGTACATATTTATTGAATAGTATTTCTTTTCCTTTTTAAAGAAGAATACGATAATCTCTTATCACAATCAACATTGTATGTTTTGTCTAAAGTGTATGTTAATTATTTCGCATCCTTAACCAACATATTCAAAGCGTTATTATAATATTTGAGACAAGAGCATTTTTTACATTCAATTTTTAGTAACATTCTTATTTAAAGTTTGATTTATTACTCATTAACATAAGAGACAAATTAACAGAATCTTCAGGGCAACTTAAAATAAGAGTTTGAAAACCAGATTGTACCGTCGGATTAGATTCAAGAGATTTTCATGGGTCGAACTGTATTAAATGGATTGACAGGTTCAATTTTCATCTATCAATCCGTATATGCAGTAATCTCGTAGAGAAATTAGTTTTTTTTTAACAGATTGTGTTTTCAAAACATTGGTTGATTAAAAGCATATCAATTTTGGAAGTCTTAATTGCAAAAGATTAGAGAAACGAAGTGTAACATTTCTAAACCCAAAATCGATAAAATCGATCATTATGTAACTAATATATATGTATATTTCCCATTCCACACTCACGACTTGAACTACAAATTACAACAAACTCAGATGATCAACCTTTTAACATTTCTATAAAAGAAATATCAAATTCAAGAAAACATCCCTTAGCTTCAAACAAGTTGAATTTGGATCCAAATTTTGCATAACTTGAACTCTCTTAGACTCTAAGCAAATAGATGCTTAGTTCAGGAGCACCATTGCTATCAGGATTCATCATATAGAAAGCTTCAGAATCTCTTGATCCCACAACTCTTTCGAACTTAGCCCTCATGTACATGATCTCACCTTCATGATCCACCACCCCTTCATCTTCTTCCTCATGATCACCTGTTTTTTCTGCAGGCAGTACACCAGCTCCCATTGATATCGGCTCCACAGCTTTCAACACCCTCCATTCTTTCTCTCCACACTCTCTTTTCACAGCGAAACCGCACTTTTTCCCATTGCAATATGTCCTCCAAACAGGCTCTTCCAAGATCCTTCTTGAATGACCAACTTTCTTGATCTTTTCTCCCTCTTTATCACACTCGAGTGCGATTCTCACAAGCCCAGAAGCCATTTCCTTACCAGCCCGCTGATCGGGGTCTGCAGCTCGATCAGGAACACGGGCTGGTAAGTGGGGCTTCTTTGGAACGCGAAATGGACATGGCCATTTCGAGAACCAAAAAGGGTTCCTGTGAGCCTAGAACCCAACCCGTGCATCAGGTTGGGTCGGTTCTTGCTCAGTGCTGACAGCACTGAGCGAACCCTAGCGATTGTGATCGCTTGAAGCTTCTTTTTTGTTAAGGGTGGTGGTGGTGATTCGTCGTCTTTACCCTTTTGTGTACACGAATCGATCAACGAAGGGATTTGTTCGTGTTCTTCATCTTCGTTGCTAACTTTGTTGGACCAGTGGAAGTGTTTCTTGTCTACAGAAGTTTTTGCCATTGGTTTTTTCTTGTGTGAGAGAAAGATGATAGCCGAAGGGAAAGAATATAGCTACTTAAACTAAAGAGATATGTTGTTATTTATTTATTTTTATATTGTTATTATTGGTTTTTGATATTGGTCCCTTTCTAAAGTATTGAAATCATGCATCTTTTATAAACGGCGAATCTTGAGTAAATAATCGGGTCGGATCTTGAAAAAGATGAAGTATATTGTATAAGCAACCCCACCAATTAAGAGAGTTTGATTTTAAATTAAAGAATGCAAGAGGATACGCCCTTTAATCCCTTTCATTAGCCATAATTTTAGGTTTCTTTTTTATTTATTAAATAAGTGTAGTGATTGTTATAGTTTCTTTTATGAAAATTACCAATGAGGGAAGCTACTATTTTATGCCATTTACACATCGAAGAGTACTGATTTGTACCGATTAGACAATTCTTTAGCTGCTTTTACACTGATTAGACAATGACACAGAAGACTACTACTTTAAGGTTGAATAAACATTGGCGTAGAAGACTAATGCTTTTGCATAGATCAAGCATTCAGACATTAACGTAAAGGACTACTACTCTTGCAGATATTAGACAATGACATACAAGGTTACTACTATGGTGCCAATTAAATTAGTAACCAATAACATACTGATATATGTTCTAATTAACGCATGTCATAATTTGCACAGCTAATGCAAAACTTATCAAAAATCGTATATATAATGGGTATAGTCTTGTTAGACATGACGTATTTTGCCTCCTATTATATACATAAATAACCATTTCAAAACTTTTTTTAAGACTTTTTGAAGTTAGGATTTAAGAACATACAAATTCCAAAAAAACACATATTTTGATATCATGTACTTGAAATAGAATCTCATATTCTCATTCAATTCAACCTTTCGACCCGAAATCCTTGGTTTCCGGGTCATATCAATGGAAATATGTCCCCAAACACAACCCATAAGTCCTTTTTGGTAATTTCACTAGAGAATAAAGTGAAGGAAACAAAGTAAATATGTAACCTCACTTTCTTGGTGGGGTTAGAGATAGAGAAACAATTGCTTGACTCACCTTTTTTTTGTGTTTTATTGACCAGAATCTCCAACACTACACCAAAGAATTACAGATTCACTCAGAGAGCAAAAAGGAACAATCTTTTTCCCGGTACAACTTTTAATGCATACTGTACAAGTATGTTCCTAGTTCATCACAAAAAAACATCATACATGATCACTAAAATAAAACTCACTCTGGGTTCTGGTGGGTTCTGGTGGCTCAGGGCTTAGGGATCCAGCAATCCATTATTAGCTGCAAAAGGAGCACCACATGCCCTTGTTAGGTCTATTCCATGAGCAACATGTACAAATCAAAATCTATAATTGTTTTTTTTAATGTATTGTCCATATACAATCACTATTGCTTATTTTGACTGAGAGCTTAGAGATTTGTTTTTGATTGTCCGAGTAAAGATCAAGAGGTCACTTCTTCTGAAATTAATAGCACCCATGCATGATTACATATTGACTTACCTACTTTCACAACCAACACGGCTAAAACGTGTTAACACATAACTTTTAGCAAACTTATACGTCTTTTAGAAATGAACTATAACTTGTCTTGGTTCCTGTTAACTTGATTTGAAGCTACATTTTACAGTTTTTTTAATTTTTTTAGATTAGTTTCTTAAAGTTCCAAGTCATGATTTTTTGAAATTCACTTGAGTTTTATTTTAGATTTTGTCGATTTGTTTTTGTTGTTTTTATGTCTGGAATTGAAGAAAAAGATAAAAAAGAATAAAGGAATAAAGAGTCTCTTTCTGTCACATAGTCCATTTGTAGACAGTTTTATGTCTAAGTTTCACTAGCCAATACCCTAAAACTAGGCATTTCTAGCCTAAAATTGGCCCACATTGCAAAACATAATTTTCAGAAATTCCTAAAGTAAAGAGCTTATTACGTAATCATTTGTAATCATATGGACATATGGTGGGTGTACTCACAAGATCCACTAATTTTATACATTTTACTTTCTATTTGTAATCCATTTTTCTAAAAATATATGATAGCATGGGTCCGTACGTTTGTCTAATATTTCATAGTTGTTTCTGTGTGCTTCTATAGAAGAGCAAAACAGTATACCTCCGTGACTCCGTGAGTGGTAACGTCAACTCACACTTGCAATCGCATCACGTTGTTCGCGTGTTTATACATTGTGAGTTGTGAGTCTATTCATGCTCATGAGAAAAAAAACATTTTGGTAATTGAGGATTGTGAACGTTTGAAAACGATGAATTGTATTAAAAAATTTAGTATGAATGCTACATAAATACTTATATTTTCATGGAAAAAATACAAAACCCGCTTTACTTGCAAAAGAGATCTAAACCCAAACAATTCAAACAATCTTTTCAATACAGGTAATTAAATTGCCATACATTGATCCAAACCTATTTTCAACCCCACAATTGTCATTTGTCGGGTGCAAGTAACCCAATATCTAACAAATAGCACCCGACTTCTAACCTGATATCCAAGGAACACCACCTGACCTTTAACTTGTATCCCGGCATGGCATACAACCAGAACTTGATACTGTCTCGAAACACAACCGATACCTTTAAAAAGGAAAAGCAAAAGGAAAGACAATATATGAAAACATGGCAAGATGATGACGGTGTTGATAAGGTTAGATGCAGATCATGTTGATGATCCAGCACCATGAAAGAAAAGATATGGTTCGATTTCTCCCAATACCGTTGTTGCATCCAACGGAAAATTATTGAAGCAGCTGTCATTCTTAGTTTTACATATGTACCAAATACTTTAGGGAAGGATTGCATAGATCAAAGTTTGAACCTACCAGTGATCGGCCAATAATTGCATAACGGAAGATGATTTTTAAGTGATGAAACTGAATCCCTTGATAGCTTGCATCAGTTTAAAACTTTATCCCAAACATTTACGGTTTTTAAAAATTGAACTTAAAAAAACAATTTTTGAAATATTTTCTATTTTAAAAAAAGTTTTATGTTTTAGAAAAAAATATTATTTTATAAAAGTTTTGTTTATATAGAAAATAATATTAATAAATAGATCTCTTTTTTAATTTATTAAATGTAAAAAAAGTTAAATAATATTATTAGTAATTAAGATAATTATTTAAGATGAGAGAAAGACGGAAAAATTTTGGTGAGAATGATTATGGTGATGACGCATGACACCTCAAGTTACTTTTTTTATTAGAGTAGTAAGATAAGATAATATATATTTAAAAATAAATGGAAATGAACAATATATGAGGGTTATATCTAGTAATTCACATTTTTCTTAGGTGTTGTGATTTGCTTTAAGACATGCAGACTTCTTCGTTTTCCCTAGATGTTCTCGGTGATAGTCACCGGTCTTAGAGAGAGAAAGGGTGTGTGTGTTGCCGCCAGCTTGCCGGACAACCGTTGCACGCATCATGAATGTTGTCGGTTGCTTGGGCGTGGGGCGGTGATGAGATACCAGAATGTTGTGAGGCGGTGATGAGATACCGGAATGTTGTCGGTTGCTTGGGCGTGGCTGCCGATTATGGTTAGCAGCCGTAATCAATTACTGGTTCTGAGCTCGAATCTAGAGTTTCAAATTGTTTTTAATCAGTAACAATGCGCGCAACGCGTGTAGATGAAAAAACCTAGTTTGGTTTATAACTTCATAGGCATGTTATTTTAGTCTATGAGCATTATATATTTACATCATATTATAATTCCTAGCTTGTTATTAGCTGCTCGGAATGCAGCTTCGAACAATCTAACTATATTATTTAATCCAACTCCACTTTATTCTTCCGTTGGCTATATAGTAACATAAGAGACCAACAGAATTATAAAAAGTGTCATCAAGTTAGTTTTAAATCTTACTAGACCCT
Organism: Flaveria trinervia; assembly: GCA_025506515.1. Classification (NCBI taxonomy): domain Eukaryota; kingdom Viridiplantae; phylum Streptophyta; class Magnoliopsida; order Asterales; family Asteraceae; genus Flaveria; species Flaveria trinervia. The sequence goes on from CM046452.1 coordinate 101,800,984, forward strand.
ACCATAAGATTGAGAATCTTGCTCGTTATTTGTGAAATTAATGATAAACGTTAGCTACCAACACACTCGTTACATATGCGGAGGCTATACCGATAAGTTTTTTTTCACTAATGTCAATGTCACATATCCTTATTGACACGGATAATTAAACGAGTAATTTCGCATTGCATTATATATACGAAGTTATACCATCTCATATGATAAAATTACCAATGTCTATCATTAATGTATATTTTGAATATCATATTATCATATTTTGAAATTATGTTGACTTTATATGATATTAACTCTTTTAAAACATGTATCAACTTGTGTCCGGAAACAATAGAAAAGTTGCAGAAACATGACAGATACCGAATCAGATTAATATAAAATAGAAAAAGTCAACAATTCTTTCTAATTCATTTCCATTCATCAATAAATCATTTCAGCTGCAACATGCCTAACAAATAAGATGCAGCTTTGACTTTGACTAACCCTTACTAATCAGCAAGCATATAGACACAAATTAAGAGTAGAAATTACAATGATATTCAAACAGATAGCAGTTAAACTAACCAAAGGGACTTTGTACATGATAGTGAGGAAGGTAAGAAATCTTGACTATTTTTATGGTTTAAAGGGCTCTAAAGTTAGCTGTTCATACTAGGTTCCCCCTCCAGAGGGTTAGGGGCAGTTGCGGTGGCAACACCGTTCATTCTAGCACGGGCTTCTGCAAACATCCTCTGCTGCTCGGCTAATGCTTCTTCTTCAGTCATCTCAGCTCCGTTTGTGCATTTTCCACCTTTAAGTGTATCCTGTTTAATCGTTTCAGTGTTGGCATCACATTAGTCATTAGCCAAAATCAATAATATAAAAGCACTAATTAAAACTATAGATGGTTACCGCAGTTTCAATTTTGTGTTGTTCGTATGCAGCATAAACTTCTTCTATGTAGTCCCCGAAACCAAGAACCTGAAAAAATCAATAAATCCATTATAATGAATTGAAACATGAATAATAAATACCTTTTTTTCAAGATTATGCAAGTAATTAACAAACCTCTAATGCCTTGAGAACATGTTCTGGTGCGATTGTTCTTTTATCTTCTCTACTACAAACTTCATTCGATTCTGATGAAACGAGATTAATAAACTCTGCAAGAGGAGACAGAGGACCTTATTAGAGAACTAAAGTTTGAAACAACTATTTGTACATGTACATGTTTAAAGTATGATTCAGGTCTCACCTACACAACACTCGATTAAAAGATCTTGAGTGTCTCTTGCAACACGAACATCTGGAGGCAACATCTCCTTGATTATTTTAGTCATTGTAGCTGCATAAAAGTACAAACTTCCATTAGCAAGAAACTGATGTTTGTATAAACAAGAATTAAGCCAACAGAAGTAGAATAGTTCCATGACATTTGGAAACAACAACCAACAATTAGACCTAAGATTCAAGATACATGTAGACCTGCAAACAAGCAGGTATGGTTGGGTGACTGGCCCATGTGCCCATACACAAAGTTTGCAAGGTGGGCCTGTAAAATTCAGAAATGTTATACAACCGGTCATTCATCCAGGGAACCGATTGTAGACCATATGTAAAAAGAGGCATAGCAACACATCCTTGCTTTAAATCATCAAAACAGAGGTTAAACGAACATAACAAGTTAATACTTTACATCTTCCTTCCAAGGCATATGTAATGTGGAGGTGAACCCTTTGGGAATATGAAATTACTTAGAATATAAAATTCCCCCAAATTTGAAGTCCTTAAGGTGATCCCTTTGGCACACACAATGGTTGGGCTCATTTTCCTTTAGTTAATGAGAATAACAAGAACATGCCTAAGAATATTGATAACATGTATCTCCCTATCTATATGTGCATCATCATCAAATGATATACTCAATTATTAATAAGATTGATACCAGTTCTGACAGGAAGATCCACAACAGCTTATTAAACAAAACTAAATTACTAAAGTCATCAGAACAAAATGAAAGTCATCCAAACAACTGTTTACCACGTAAATAATTATTATTTAAAAAAACTCTGCAAAAGCATCTAAAAGTTCGATCTGCAGATCCACGAGGCGCACCATATGAGATTACCACAAAAACAAAGCAAAACAGCAACTACAGCCGAAGATAAAGGCCCAATACGCATTCATAGACATAAAACATACAATAAACAGATTATAAACACAAAAATTGAATGAAATCAACCAAACCTTTCGGTAACGAAGCATCCTCCTTCGCCTTACCAACAATATCCATAGGTTCCATCTTTGAATCTGCAAATTCAACAAAAAAAAACGCACGTAATCATCAGATCAAAATCAAATTCCAACAAAATCACAAATCTGAATCATCACACGAATCAAACAACCACAGATCTAAACAATAACGAAAAATTAGGGGTCTGAAACCTCACCGTGAAGATCAAAAGCGGAAATCAACAGAACGACTTCTTCCGAACGAAATCTGAATCGGAAAACGGTGATCGGAGGCGAAACCGATGAAGCATGATGGTGCACGATATAGAGAGAGGGGGTGTCTGCAGGCGATTAGGGCAAAATTCTCCAGGGCGCGTGGGTGAATGATTCTGTAGGCGCGTGGTGTTGACTGGGTGGGGTCCAGGAGAGTTGTGCGGTTGAAAGGGGCGCGTGAGATGGGGTGAGAGTGGGTGTGAGTCATGGTGTTTGGGGTTTTATAGTTTTGATCGACATAAATGAAGTGTCGAAGGGTCGCCGTTAATGAACGGGTGGTGGTTGATGATCGGTGAGACCGTGAGAGCGATATAAGGAGCGATGCGAGTGGATCCGCTGACACTCATGATTTTACGGATCATGGGTTGTTGAGAAATGGGCTCTGAGTTTTGTGGATTATGAGCCCAAATTGTAGAAAAGGGTAGACTAAAACCATTTTAGGCCCAAACTGCTTTGGATAAAAAACTCGGTTTGTGTTCGGTATTAAATAAGGGTAAATCCAATGGCGATAAGTATAAATATCAAAGGCTTATAGCTTAATGGTATCGATGGTAGCACTCTTAAATGAAAAGAGGTCAAGTGTTGTCATGAACATATGATGTAAATTTAGGTGTAGTTTAGGGTGTGAATTTTTTGTTGAGAGAAAATTCTCTATGATAGGTCCAGCCCCTCAACTTTAAATGACCACGCCTCTAGTTTTCTTTTGCTAGCTCTCCATGAATGTAGTCCTGGCACTTTCCAAAATGAACCGAACAACTTAAAAGTTCACAACCCAGAAACTAGACACACTCTTAACTAGTTTTTACCATAGAATTGTTTAGATTGTATATTTTCACTCATCTTATTCATCTCACAAGCGATGTGTCACGAAAATCTAAATTGTCAAAATATCATCAAAATGTTCTTTTTTTTATTAGTTTTTCGTCATAAGAACTTGCTCATATGGGTTTCTTTCCCAAGGTTGTTTGGATTTGTCTTGCAAACTTTTTCATTATCGAATAAAATAATATAAAACAACAAAATTGTTAATTACTTTTGTTGCTTATTTATATGATTTTTTTTAATTTGTATGCTTGGTAATATATATTACAATCCTGTTAACTTGTTATAGTTTTCTATTTTCTTGATTGTTTGTAGCTTTGTCATTATTAAATAAAAAAATAACAAAATCAAAATCTTACAACTCCACCTCACGCCAATTTACAATATAACATGTTTTTTTAACCCTGAGGACTCATTAACAGATATATCACGGACCCATCAATGTTAAATCAATAACATCAGTTAAAACGTGATCATTACTATATCTTTTAAGATCTTTCGAAAAAGGAAAGAAAAACAACTAATATAACATATATTGATCCCGAGAAATGTCTTGGATTTGCAATCACTATAAGATTAATTCACGTTTAACTTTCGTATACATCCCCTCATATATAAAAGAAAGTCATTACAATGAGATCCCAAGTGAATCTGCAGCCGATCGAGCCATTATCCTTGAAACTCCTTAAAACTAATGACACCATCTCCATCCGTATCAGCGTCTCGAACCATTTCAGATAGCTCACGGTACGTCAACGGCTGACCCATTTTCGTCATCGATTTCGCCAACTCAGCCGGCGTGATGAACCCACTTCCGTCCCTATCAAACGATCGAAAAATCTCCAGCAGCTGATTCTGATTGATCAAGATCTCCTCCGTCATCATCTGTGACGACATCAAATTCACCAATTCGTCAAACTCCACCGTCCCGCTGCCGTCGGAATCCATGTTGTTGAAGAGATTGTTGATCTGTTCGCCGGAGGGTTTCAGGCCGAGAGACCGAAGGAGGGCCGCCACCTCCAGGTGGGTCAGCGACCCGTCTTTGTCGAGATCGAATCGGGTGAATATGTCTTGGAGTTGTTTTAGTTGGTCCTCCGGCAACCGTGACATGATGGTGAACGATGGTGATGCGGTTGATCTCTTAAGGGTTTGTGATGAAAATGGTATGATTAGATGGATGGATGGATGGTGGTGGTGGTGGTGTAACGGTGGCGATAGAGGGCGGTGGGTGGTGGTTGATGTGGGTCGTAAAGGGAATGATGCATGAGGTATGCATGCATATATTCAAGGAGAATTATAAGGTGGATGATGACCGTTGAATAAACTTAATGGTTGATACAATGAGGATAGATTTGTGATTTGTCAATCATTCACAAAGGCTCCAACATAATTTTAGTCATAAACTACGATATACCAAAGTCACATACCAAACAAACCAAACATCAAGTACATAATTTAAAACATAAACAAGCAACCAAATTAAAGGAAATAAATCTAAAACATAACTTAAAACTTCGAACGTAAACATAAACTAACAGCCCTTCTGCTATGCCCCTTTAATTACTTCAGATATGGCACGGTTGCGGTATCGCGTTATTGTTCCTGATAGCACAGCAACTTATCGAGTAGATCACGATGACGAAAACAAGAATACTAAAGTTCAGCATCGCAAATTTCCTCCACAAATGCCTCATGTTATTCAACACCCCAACCTTACACGACCCGCAATCGTAACACAGCTTCTTCTGGTTGTTGCTCCAAGTCTCGCAGTCCGAGTCATCCGACTCAGGGCCCGACTTCGGTGCCACCCAATACGTCGCGTTCACAAACAAGTAACCACAGTTTCGCGGTGGCCTACAGCAACCAGACTGCACAATGTACATAAATTAGTGAAATGAATTGAAGCAACTAATAATATGTTATGATCATTACCTCAAGTGGGTTCAGATTAATCTTGTAGAAGTCATCGGACCGCTTCGCTCGAGCCATAGCCAAACACACACGCGAATCAATCAAACAACTCTTGATATTCGCCCAATTCTTCTCGGTCACAACATGCTTCTGCAACCACTTGGAGTAATCCCTAAACCGATACTCCTTAAACCCGCGGTTCGACACCGCTTTCCCGATGCGCTTATTCGTCACCACCAGAGCAAAGATGGCGAACGCCAGTAACCCTACGATCATAACAAACAAGACGGCGGAGTAGATATAGAGCATGGCGTTGATCCGGAAGCAGGCGCCAACGATACCGATGACCGCAAGCACCACGAGGAATATTCCGGTGAACAAGTAGGGTTTGGCGAAGGTCTTTTCGCATAGGGTGGCTCCGCCGGGGTGGGCGGAGGTCCATACGCCGCCGCTGATGAGGATGACGCCTAAGAGTAAAGTCAACATGTTGAGGACTGTGGTCAAATGTTGCTTGCTTTCGCCATTGTTGTGAGAACCTAGGGTTTGATGTGATCTGTGTGGAGTGTGAAAACGAAGGTGAAGATGAAATGGGGGGAAACTTGTGATTTATAAAAAACGGTTGGGGAAACTTGTGTTTTTGTGTGGTTTTGGCCCCTGGGGTTTGGGGTAATTACGTGTGATGCCACTGTGTAATAAAATGGGTGCTTGCCACGTCATCGTGTTTGTGGTGTGAGATTACGAAACTGCCATTGCAGTTATTGTTAGCGGAGGACGTGGGTGCTAGATTTTGTGGCATGTTTTCTGGTAAGTTGAGGTTAGTTTTTTGTTGTTTATTTTTGTTTTTCAATGATTATTTAGAATTTATATAATAATTATAATTACTTTCGAGAAGTTACATAAAAGGGCTAATTGCTTAATACTTAAAATATACCCGTATAACCTCTTCATATAAGTATCTATTATTTTCAAGTTTAATATGTTTTTATAAGCATTTGAGTCTTGTTATGAATAAATGTGTGTGTATGTTCTTAACGTTTAAAAAAGTTTACTTGAGGTAAGTCTCAGTGTGTATTTACTTTTGCTTTGAGAATTTAGAAAAATAATAATAATATACTATGTATGTCGAGTTCTTACCAACTAGTTTTTTATATTTTATAAAATATGGTCGTAAAAAATGGTGTTTAGAGGATATAAGATGTTCATGACCAACATCATTGTCAACTAAACTAATTTAAGAAAGTTGATGATAATTTGTAACGATTAATAGTGGTATAACCTTTTATGATGGTGTTTTGTGGGCTTTAGATTTATATTTGTTACAACATTATTTACTCATAACTATTAAATATGTATAGGTCGAGTAGACAAAGCCTTTCTAGTTTCTTCTGTTACAAAATAGCTAAATGAAATAACAAAATTAACCACATAATGCATCCATTTAGCTGACGTTCGCTAGATATGCATCCAATGTTCCAAAAATAGATAACATTTATATGCTGTTATACAAATAATAAAAATAAAAAGATAACCTTTATACAACTCAAGTATTTGTCATAAGGGTCATGTCAATCAGTTCAAGATCATACACCTTTTAAAACAACCAAATAAATATTGGTTATGAAGGACTATCATCGGGTTTATACGTGCTTCTTAAAAAATTGACATAAATTTTATGGACACCCGATTTAAAGGGCAAACACTTTGATCAAACATGTCTAATAAAACTTATGGATCAAAACTGTAATGTGAGTAATAAGTCAAAATTTTCTTTAATATGTTGGAAGTTGGATTTTCTATAAGCATTCAAATTATGTTACATGTAGAATTTTGCTTATAATATCTGACTTTAGATAATAAAAATATCAAAAAACTGGCCTTATTACCCTAAATTACATTATTGAAAATTTCTAAAGATTATATTTACCAGATTTTCAACCATGTTCACTTTAATATTTCAATAGAAACTTGTTTTTCTTATAAGCACTCGGCTTCTATTACACTAAACTTTTATAGTGGTTTCTTCACTTTTTGTGTACACGGGTATGTTTTTACCTAGGTTTTATTTTCAACCATTGGTATATTTACTCATGATACTTCAGTCACTATCCTTTTCATTACATATTTTCCTTCTGTGGATTGATATTTGGATAAGTTCTTTCTCTAGTAATGTATAAGGGTATATTACAAAACTCCAACCATATATAATATATTTCTTATAAAAACTCAAACCTTTATTATGGTTGATCACTCAACCTTATTCAGTAGTAATATAGTGCAATATATGATAATCTAGTTAGAGTAAACACCGATAAAATCGGTGAGACGAGAACCAACATAAAGCTTTCCATTCTGCTCTTGAACCAAACTGACTGTTTTATTGAAGAATTGTGTTGCAAATGACACTGTCTGCAACACAGCACCTCTCGAATCGATCCGCAGTCCTTGAGGCACGATGAGTCGCGTTGCTGGTATGTACCCAACTGAAAGAGCCACCCAAAACTCCCCCCATCTCTCTGCTCGCTTAATCTTATTTGGGTTCCCAACGTTATTCAGCAAAAGTTCTGCTGTATTTGCTTTAGGCCCCGTTAACCAGTATTTAGATATTCGATTACCAGTAAGCTCAGGTACAAGAACAAATGTACCATCGTTACTGACTGCCGGCCCACCCCCGCCTGAAAGACCGCTAAGCAACACGGTTGCTCGTCTAGTTAGTGGATTGTAACGTAAGAATCTCCCGGTTGAATCAGGCTTAAATCCGGGTTGTGTAGTATTCCTGCATCAAAGTATATATGAAAAATTATCGTTTAATTGGACATGTGTCAACACAAGATTGGTAGAAACTTAATCCTGATTTAAGTTAGCATATGATACCTAATATCATAAGTCAAGCTAACATCACTGAAATAAACATTGCCTGTTATCAAGTCAACGTCAAGACCAACAGCAAACTTGTATCCACCAGAAAGCTGGGTTGCAAGGCCACCATTAGGCCCAACAACTAGAAGCCCATGATATGCATCGGCAATGTAAAGAAGGCCAGTTGTGGGTTGAAAGCTTAGGGCCATGGGCCTTCCGCATATTGGGCCTTTATCCGGATCAGTCGTACCATCACAAAACTGCTTGGTCCTGATAAATAAAAATCCGAAAACAAAATTAAAAAGATTGCACATCCTAGAAATCCAAAAAGTAAATAACTTTGGCTAATTTTTATATTAACTTTTCATATTAAAAAAAACAAATTTCATTTAGCAAGTTTCTTGGGTCCATATAAAGTTCATTACTGTGTAACAGTGCTATACAAGTATATATATAATTACTACATCATTCAGCGAAAAAACGAGAAATTTATTTGTGTTTGTTTATTTGAAAAAAAGTTGTATCTTTAATTAAAAAATGAATATAAACATGTATGTCGATCATCCATTAATGTTTATGAACTTTTGTGCATGTCGGTTTAAACATACTGTAAAATAAATTAAGTAATAATGCCAAAAAACCGGATTTTTAACTACCAGAAGCCCTGAAGCTTCAGTAGTACTCTATTCTTGAAAATTTGCAATCTCTCCTCTTCAAAATATTAGTTATAGTATATGTTTAGTTTATTTTCATGATTATATAATTAGTTTATCTTTGTTTAAATATTAAATTATGAACATAAATAAATAAGAATAAGTTAATTTTTTAATAAACAAACACAAACAAAAAAATATGTCTGAAATTAGATGATCAAACCTACATGAATGTAATCATATATTAAAAATGAAACATGACCTTGTCGGAGTAGTATACGCGAAGTCCACAAAACCGACGTTAGGACCTAACCATTTCATTATCCTACCATCGGTCACAGTTGTATAGGGGCCTTCACTGAAGACGACAAGACCACGAAATGCAGCGGATTCAGGGCCCGTAACCCCTCGAGGCATTTGAAGCTTACTAAACCTGGCAAATTGACCGGAAACAACATCCATGATGCAAAGAAATGCAACAAAAGCATATGTTAGGATTTCAAGAGTCGCCATGTTTGGATATGTGATTCAAGAGTATTGCACATAACTTTCATTTATAGAAAGAAAAAAAATACGTCATTTAGTAAAGATAATTGAATGATGATGTCGTAAATCGTAAGGGCCGTCATTTGAGATACTCATCCGTTTAACATCGTAATAAAACCCGGGTTTCTAATTTTAGGAAGTTAATAAACAAAACTTATAATCAAACCTGATATATAGTAGTTTATGACACAATTTAGGAGTACAGTAGCTTTGTTGTTATAAAAATATAAATTGACAAAACCATTTTTATATAAGATGTGATGTGTTCTATAAAATATTGTATAGTTTTAAAGTTTGTTCTGCTCTATAAAATATTTATCCATGAGTAATTTGTAGATTTTTTAGAACAACGGGAAATTTTAATTTAATAAAACCCATAAACATCTAGCAAAGTAAGTAACTAGACAATTATAACTACCAACCAATTACGAAAGATAATAATTTGTGGATGACTACGGGCTTTGAGGTTGAGCGGTACTAGGTCGTTTTTGGATAGACGGTTGGCGGTCGATCCACGATAGAGACCGTGATCGTAATCCCGATAGAGTATACAAAGAATGATACAATCGAGATATGTAGCTACTAAAGTCGACAAAATGATACAGAAAACGATATAACAAATCTTGGTGGAGTTGCCATATTCAGTGAAGACAAGAGTATTGTGCAACGTTTCTATATATAGAAATTTAATAATTTATGCATCACGTCAACTTCTTATCTTTCGAATTTAGGAAAAAAATAAAAAATGAAATTGTTAATAAATATAATCACGAATCTATGTATAAATTTTAATTTAGGTGTTAACATTAATCAAGAGCGTGAAACTCTAACACAAGTTGTTAAGATCAAAGCATGCAAACACACAAATTAATAGACAATAACAATAAGAGACACAAGAGATTTATAGAGGTTTGGTCGCGGTGTGCAATCTACGTTCTCTTAGGACAACTAGCTGGCCTAACTGCTACATTTAGTTAACTATCTAACTAAATTGGACCCATTCAAAACTTGGGCCGACTGAACCCAACTATTTCAAATTTAATCCATATAAAACATGCACCCAACACAAAATAAATAGTTATACGTAAACACGAGTCTTCTTTGTAGTTGTTTAGCATGTAACAAATCCAACCTTCCTAGTATAAGTTTCATACATGTTACTTTCATCTTCCCACTATTAAAAAGACATTCCCTCATTTGGTTTGTCTTCAAATGCTGTATTTTAATCTTATACTTAATTCCATTAGGTATTTCACATACATTACTATAAATTGACCTTTTTGGTTGCCTACAATAAAATAGATAAGGTATCATAGACTAATTCTTACACAATCTATTACTTGTTATATAACAACGGTATTTCATAACTACATATAACATCATCATGTATTTTGAATCTAATACTTAATTCCATTAGACTATTGATCATACTCTGAATTTCTGTTATTTGAGCCATACAATGAAATATTTAGGATAATACTAAATTTGAAATTGGTTGTTCAATCGAATGTATTGATCGTCTGAGAACTAGTTTGAAGAACCAGAATGTTATTATAAATAGTAACAGGGGGAATTAATGACCCTGTGACAAGCTAGAGATTGTTCATCAACAATTTTATTATTTTGGCTTCTGTCTCCTCTTTTAAGCATCTTTTGTGGTTTTACTAATATAAATCTATTGGCTTGATTTTGTCAAATACACTATTGAACTATGTTGTCAAATGCATGTGCCCCTGGGGGCGGTAGAAGTGACACAAGGCAACCGACTTAAGAAGGAAGGAAAGGCGCGCACCTTGGTCCATACGCAAGCGTAGTCAAGGCACTCGCTTGGTTTCGCTCGAGCACCAAAGCCTAGAATTAAGTATGCAAAAGCAAGAAACAAGTATTGTATAGCTGGAAACAAAGTTGAATTACATCAAGATTTTGGTTCTTGAATTTTTATTGTTTTGTTTGGTTTATCGATTTGAGTAGCACCCTTGCACTTACAGTATTACATTGTAATCGATTCTTTAAACATGTTGGTTTTTCTCACCTTTTCTAAATTTCTATTTGTTAAACAAATATCAATATTTTATGATCTTTTCGTACCCATGTGACTGCTTGAATGCTCAACCACAAAGCAAAAAACCTATTGATTACACCATAGTGTTTGAGACAAAAATTTTGATGCAAGTGTAGTACAAATGGATCGAGTTCTAAAAAAGTTATGGTTGACAAGTAGTCATATCGATTTTAGATCAATGTTTGATCTGCTATCCAACTTGGTCTTACATTTCTTGTGGATAGACCATACTCACCCTCACAAGACGTGTCAACGTCAAGGGTGGACCCATATGGTCCACTAAGACGTGCGTATATGATAACTTTTTTTTGTAGGGTAGGGTCGTCGTTTAAGAAGAAAAGACAAAATAACAAGGGGGACACAAGATCCAAAACAACAACATTTGATGTGTTCATATGTCATACTTTGAGGACCAGGAAAGCAACAAAACCGAAAAGGAACATACATTATGTACTATGATTAATAATTCTAGTATATAAACAAAATGGTGAATATGCAAGATAAAAGAAAACAATAAAAGTTATAGATAGAAAAAGTTGCAGGGAAAGGGATGTTATTATCTTTTACTTGTCTTAAATAGGTTAGTTTTGAGGCTATTTATATCATTGAAGGCTTAGTGTTGAAAATGGTTTGAGAAAAAATGACCTACCAAGTCAGAAAAAAAAATCAAGTATTTTAAGAAAGTAACCAAGATAAGCATCCAAAATAAAATTAAAAACAAAAATAGAGATCAAGTCCTCATATGAGCAACGCTTTATGTTTCGCAATGTATTCACAACCATATCAATTATTATAATTTTATCATTATTTTTCTAGCAAATTTAAGTGTTTTACCTTTTTATAATTTAGGTGTATTGTGATTATTTGAGGGAACGTATTCCTTTTATTTTTCTCAAAATATATCGAAGTGATTAATATTTACCCCTATTTGATGAGGTTAACTTACTGCCTCTCTATATATTTTCCCGCATATTTATCATGCTTGCAAGGTCAAAAACATGAATTTGTTAAAAGTTTTGTTTCTGAATTAATAAAGACGACAGATTTAAGATTATAAATCTTTACAGCTAGTGATGATTTGTTTGTCGCATTCACATTGTCAAAATACCCCTTGTAAAGGGAATGTTGTAACTTGTAAAATATTTATTAGCATTAAAATGGAGAAACAAAATAAAAATATACTTATATGACGTCACTTTGTCTAACTAAATCGGCCTAAGAAAATTAGTATTTATTAATGGTGGATTTGGCCGATATTAGTTGAAGGTCTTTCCTAGTGCCTACTTCTATTACAACGGATTCGTCGGTGGATAAAAAAATAAACAATGATAGTAATAATAAAACACTAACTTTATAGTTATCCAATCACCTAATCATCATTAAAATATTGTTTTTAGAGTTTTGCTGTTTGTTTTCTCATAATCACTACAAATGATATTTTTATACGTATCATGTTTTATTTGCATCATGCAATTAATAAACAAACTACTCTAAAAGCACTTGTCATAAAAGACAACTATGTTTGAGATACGGATGAGTGTGAATTTATAAATTCCGCTCTAGAACACTAATAATCTTTCTGACACCGCTTCCTTGAAGAGTGGTGACCCCAAGAGAAGCACGTCAAATGGACATGGCGTCATACCTAGGGAACAAGTATCGATAGATGTTTTTTTAGTTTTGATTTGTGTTTGTATTAACAGAATTTATCAGGTGGAGTTGTGAGATCTATCTTCTTTCCAAACCTCCTCCCCAATGACTGTAACAAAATAACATATTTGGGTACTAAGTAAAAAGAGTAACAAGTTTGAGTATTCATTTTTAATTTTGTAACAAAGTTGAGTATTAACACTAACAGACGTTAAATTTTCGTTTAATTTCATGAGTATTTTAGTCTTTTCATATTATAAGACTATTTATTTAATTAGAGGGACTATTTGTGTAATTTAATTAAACTAATACATTTATACATCACATACACACTCTCTCTTAACACACACACACACACACACACACACACATATATATATATATACACAGATGAAATAATACTCTCACCACCACCATCGAAGGATATCACCGCTGACCACCGCCGCTCGCCACCACTGTCGGCATCACTAGCAACAATCACCACCCTCAGACCATCGTATCCATGTCTGGTACCCTCATCATCATACCATCACCCACATCACCAAATCCCCCCTTTCTCCCTTCCTTACCAAATCTATCTGTCTTTTTCTTTTGCTTCACCAACATCATCCCATCTCCCTTTGGTGCTTAGATCTAAGAACACGACACTAAGATCGACAAGGATGGAACACCAAACACCGAGAAATGAGGGAAGATCCATAGCCGGTTTATGTGAGAGTTGAAAGCCCAACACTAGAATCGACAAGGATCAGAGGGTGGTAGCTCGTGGTGGGGGCTGGAGGGGATGATAGCCAGCGGTGGAGGCCGGTGGTGGGGCTGGCGGGGTCGGTCACAGGCAGTGGGGGCTGGAGGGGATGATAGCCAACGGTGGAGGCCGGTGGTGGGGCCGGCGGGGTCGGTCGCAGGCGGTGGGGGCAACGAGGATGGTCGCAGGCGGTAGGGGTGGCGGGGATGGTCGCTGGCGGTGGGGGCGGCGGGGATGGCGGTCGGTGGTGGGTCGGCGGGGATGGTGGTCGATGGTGGTAGTGGTGAAATTAGTTTCAGATTATAAGAAGTGTGTGTCTTTGTGCATTCATATATCTATATGTATATATAAAGTTACACAAACAGACCTTTTTATGTATAATTACATAAATAGTCCATGTAAGGGAAAATGACAAAAATACCCTTAGATTTAACTGAAAAGTTAACATCTGTTAGTGTTAATACCTTAACTCGTTACAAATTGAAAACACAATACCCATACTTGTTGCAAAAAATCCTTAGTACCCAAACCTGTTATTTTCAATAAACAACAGGGACCATTTGCGTAATTAACTCTAAAAAAATCCTGACTACATTTTCCACCTAAGATAATAAATTCACGAGTTTGGTATTACTTTATTATTGAGAAATAAAAAGTAGTTTGTCATCTATACTATGAGTAATAAATTTTTAATTGACAAAAACTAAATATATAGTAAGAAGAATATAAAAGTAAACAATAAAACATCTGTTAAAACTAAAATATTTTAGATACCTAAAGATTTCAAAGAGTATAATAAGACAATCTACAATAAAACCAATGTCCTTGAAAGCTGTCGTCCGTTTCTTCGAAAGCGAAATACGGGTTAAAGTTATCATATGCACTAGCTTTGTCTTTGGTTGAAGCGTAGGCCCTGAGGTTGATATAATTAAAAACGATATATTGTGGTTTTTAAATTGTTTTATAAATTTTATATGATAAACTAGTTATATTTCATGAAAAACAAAATTATTAACTAAATTAGTATGATTGATACAGGTAGGTTTTATTTTTATAATTACTATAAATCTGACAAAATTTTAGAAGTAATTCACTCACTTTGAATATGACTTATATACGTTGTTTTGAAAACCACACCAGAGTGGTCAGTTTGATCAGGAATCAGACCCCAATCCGGTCTATTTTGATGCTTAGAATCGAGGTGGCGTTAAAACGGTGGTTGGACTGGTCGAACCGGGAGATCAGACCGGTTGAGCGTACAGTTTTCCACTTTCATGAAAGTGTTAAGCCATCTAGAGGGGATGTTCATATTTGAGTATTTGCTGACAAAATGCCTCACATCAAGGGGCCGAAACCCGGAGGAAGTTTAGTAGAGATGGAGAGAGTTAGTAGTTTTGAACTAGTTTTTATGTATATTTTAAATTTTTTTATGTATCTTTTTCTATATATTCATTAATATAATTATAGTTTGTCCATTTCTCATATGAGTCTGACCGTTCAAACCAGCTTGATCGACCATCGAACCAGTAAAACATCCGGTTCACTATTCGAGCTTGTTCCGAAAACAAAACTTATATGAGTTGTTTGCCTTTCATGTTTTAAGATACCGCATTTAGTGCTTGTATAATTTTAATATTTTTAAGCTTTATAATTGTTTTTTATAGTACACTAATTAACGTGCTGCAAGCTTTATAAAAGGCTTTGTGACTACTGAGTAACATTGACCAATGATACAAAACATTCATTAAAATATGCTAAAGACTCATACCACCCACCTTAAAGGGGTAAAATCTACATACCCACCCACCTTAAAATCTAGTTATCATACATATTATATGTTAGACTGTTTTCTAGAAAGAAAATTTTAATATGCAAAACTTAAGATAAGAGATGATTTGTTCACATTTGTTGTGAATTGTTTACATTATTCGTCGCTATCTCTTTTTTTTAATCATTTTTTCTTATTTTCTTATTGAAATCTCTTTTTTAATCATTTTACTTATTTTCTTATTGAAATCTGATTATAAAAAGACCTTTCACTTATTTTTTGACAAGTCAAATGTTCTTACACATATAGATAAGACAAGGAAAAATAGATGCATCAAAGGATGACCAATACTTTGTAGCAACCATATGTACATTTACTATTCCAACCAAAATTCATGATAACTAAAACTTTGGTATCTACATTATATGTTTTCCTAGGTAATATTAAAATGACCTTTATGTTTTCATCCTTAAAGAAACATAAAAAAAACATAGTCCAAACAACAACACATCACACGCATGAACTCATTAGTCACTTCAATGTCACAAATTGAAGGCTGAGGAACCAAATTGACATAAATCTAACTTTTTTTGGTCGAAAGTGAGGGGAATTAGTTGAAATTGATAGGTGAACCAAAAACATTAGAACATGTTATTGCTAGCCTACTTCCATGTGGCTTCTTGCTTTTCCAATTAAGAAAACTATAATATTTTACGTCCACTTTCTTTTTTTTTCTTTATTTACAAGTATATGTCATATAATTTATAAGACCTAATATATTTAACATCATCGTTTTGGTACAATAAGAAGCACGCAAATGCTAGCCTTTTTTTTCTTTTCTTTTTTTACAAAAAGTAGAAAAGACAGCATTGAAAAGGTGTATACATACCTCATGACCTTACCATAGTATTAACATATATAAAAATTATTTTCTTTAGCGATAGATAATGTATTTGTGACGAGCAGACTAAAAGATCAAGTACTAACAAGGATATGAGAATGCATAGCGGTTTGATTAATATTACTTGGTGATTAAGCTAATTGCTTACCTGATGTTATAGAGCTTAACTACTCGCTATACTTAATGGTAAAACAATAATAAGTTAATAACTCTTAGGTTTTATACGCCCCAATTAACAAAGAGCGGAGAGCTTCATGAATCTTGACAAGTAGAAACACAACGAATATCTGATCGCATTTAGTGAACATATCTATAACGTTTTTTAGTTGATAGGAATTGAACCTGTAATTTTTTCTACGTGACTTTTTACCAAACACAATGAAAGTCTACGAGCATGAAAAACAGGTAAGAAACAAGTAAGGTGCCTTAAAAAACAATTATTTAGTAAAATTAGGTTACCTCTTGGCCAAAGCCTTGTACTCAAATCCAGTAGGGATTGAGAGACCGTCTTATGCTTATGAAATGACCAATAAATTAGGTAAAGAAATCACAAACGTTTATGTTTTTACTGAAGGTTGAAGATAAAGAGTTGGAATGTTGACATGAACAACCCTTTTGTGATGCATACTAACAAATTGTTTGTTTCCACTCAATATTTTCTTGGTTATCCCATATGACAAAAAATCATATCTTACCATTTTTGAAAATGATTCATTTGTATTGTGGATAAGTCTACCTAAATTTATTTTTTGTCAAATCCTTTTGAAGTCAAAGAAAGGTAAAAAACAAAAAAGGGGGTCCGATATGTGAACACGTACTCTGTCAAGTGTTATGAGGACACCTTTTAAATTTCTTTCACGGGCCGTATTGGTTTTCAAAATATCAAATCAGTCAGTTTATAAAATGTTACGGCCCGTATTGGTTGTTACGACTCATAATGACTTTAATTTACTGGGCCGTAACAAGACTTATGACCGTAAGTAAAATTTCTTATTTAAAAAAACCTTGCTTTAAATTTTTATTTTTTTAATAAATGTTTTTTAATATTTTAAAATTAATTAGGTTATAATACTTTTTAGTTTAATATAAATTAATTTATAAAATTTGTAATTAAGTATTTATAATACTATGAAGGTATATATAAAAGTAAAAAAATTAAACTGAAAAATATTATAACCTAATTAATTGTAAAATATAACATGTCTCTATTGGTTATTGGGATATTCTATTATTCTTTATATGAATATTATAAATACATATATTGTTATTCGTGTATTCTCTTTTTTTATCTCTCTACACACACTTATAGAGAGAGAAAAAAATGGAAAAATGATATTTAATAACACAAATTACTAATGTTTTTTTATAATTCACTTACAAACATTTCATATAATATAAATATTACACTCATAAATTTATATATAACGAAATGTGAATGCTCCAACTGAAACATTTTATTTATATAACCTATAAATAAGTATTTTATAAAAGCAAAAAATAAACCCAAAAAATGTTATTAATTAATAAATCATAAATGAATGAAAAATGTTTAAAAAATATCAAAAATAAAAAAAATTGAGAAATGTACTTACGGTCATAAGGCTTATTACGGCCTTGTTATACGGACCGTAATGGACAATACGGGTCATAAAAAAAATCATCAATTGACTGATTTGATATATACAGACCAATGTGACTCGTAAAGGCTATTACGAGCCATATCAAAGACGTCTAAATATCAATCTGGGTATCTATAACAAGAAAAAAAAGAAAAAAAAGGGTTGCGTCTTCATTTAATTCTTTAAAAGGAGACATGATGAGGATGCACAGGAAAAGAACAATGAGTCTTCTCATGTTGGCTTATTCTCTTAATTCTACTAGGTTTCTAGTACTTTTTTAATAATAAGCACAACTATGAAAATATTACTTATATCTTATTTTGGTTTTTGTTTTCCATGGTAGATACACAAGACCATTCATAACGTAGACCGTAAAGATGAAATTGTGAATCTTATGGAGACATGATTTCTTAAGGACACTAAGGATGAGTACCAATACGAGTCGAGTTGGTCCACATGTAAAAACAAAAACAAGTATAAACATTCTATTAAAACTACATATGGACAATTGTATACATCAATGCTTTCATGAATTTATCCATAGAAGATAATAATACTGCTGCATTCACGTACATGAAATGACATGTTAGTGCTACAAACGTACATTAGTGCAATAAATAAATTTTAGTTGATGAGATATGTAAGCGTACATTAGTGCAATGAGTAAATTTTAGTTTTGTAAGTAAAAATATAGAATAAGAATTGAAACTTAAAATAAGACAAGATGACAAACAAACAACAATGGATTAGTCATTTGGTCTTGTCTACATGTGTATTAACCATGTTTAATGGCCACTCTTTTTACATATGTTCACACACACTTAAAATTAAAAAATCTACCAATAAGTATCCAATATTCCATTACAAAAATAAGGAGCACACTTTCTTTCGTTTCAAGCTTCTCTCTAGGTCCCTTGAAATCGTTATCGTAACAGCACCCTAATTTAATACGTTTTTAAGAATAAAAATTTGTCACAAACTTTTTTTTGTTATTTTTATCAATTGTACTTTATATCTTTTGTAAGAAAACAAGTTATAATGTCACCTAGTGTTATTAGAAGCATTTTGTCGACGACGCTTAGACTATATCATACTAATATTTGAATCCAAATTAATTAATATTATCCCAAGACTTCATTCTCTTAAGACATTAAGAAGAAAACTAAATGGTTAAGTGTCACATGCATTACTTTTACATATTTAAAGCTTATAGAATTATATTTAAGATATAATTAACAACATCTAATAATATAGGAGTTGACTCTTTTAAAACTCGAACCCATAATGTTTGATCAAGATAAACACACAATTCTAAGTTACTCTTACTTCTACCTAATCTATGATCTTTAGAATAAAAGGAAAACATTTTAGTATCAAGTATCTTCTACATAAATGTTCATCTGTATATGCATTTATTTAGTCATAAAAAAGCAAGTTTACACCTTTGTAATAAATGGATGCAGGGTAGTAAATATGATTGGATATTCACTGGACAACCCACCTCCCATCTCCTCCCAATATTCAAAAAACTTGTGTTAATTGTGCCTTTTGCTTTAGAAAGAAAGATATTTTTTTTCTTTTAAAGATTTCTTTTGACAGCTGGTGATGTTAAACAGGTAAAACTTCAGAGAAATTATGACCTTATTTAGATTGCTAGATAGGTTGAGAAGATGGAATTTAATCCTCCTCCTGTAAAAAAATATATAAAATAAAAGAAGAATATAATAAATGAAATTACTGTTAAAAATCATGTTACTTTTTACCAGGGGTCTTTTGTCCAACTTCCAAAAGGTATGTCTGTTCAATGATCTTTGTGGTTTTATATGTGTGGTGGGGTGGGGGTGGGGGTGGGGGTGGGGGTGGGGTTGAGGGTGGCTAAGATCCAGCTAATTGATTTGTATTTATATATAAAGATGTATAGAAGAGAATAAACTCTTCTTATCTTGTGTTCTTTCTTTCAATATCTTCTGTTTTTGTTTGTTAATCATATCTATTGAGTTGACCATTGTTGAAACAGGCAGAAAACATGGAGTCATCTTCCAAAATATATGGAGATGGAACAGAAGATTGTCAGAGCAGTGAATCTGGTTGGACAATGTACCTTGGTTCTTCAATGGATGACGATGATGATGATGATAATGGTGGTGGTGGTGGTGTATATGATGGTGGTGGTGGTGCTGGGAAGAAGAAGAGCACTCATGTGAAGGATGAAGATGAAGATACAGATGATTCAATGGCTTCTGATGCATCTTCTGGTCCAAATCATCTACACCTTCAACAACCATGGGATGCACAAGAAGATAACACTGTTGGAAACCATAATCAAGAAAAGTACAAGTGTTCTAGCAAGAAGAACAAGAAGGCATCAGGGAAGAAGAAAGTGGGATATGAGTATGAAGAATCAAGAAAGAAAGATGAAAAATTGGTGAATGAAAAGAAAGGTGTGATTACTACTGTTCAAAGTGGCAATAGGGCTTGGTTTTTGGGTAAAAGAAAGTGAAAAAAAAGTGGTTGTGGTGGCGGTGGTGGGCGGCGGTGAGCGGTGGTAAGCGGCGGGTGGTGGTGGTTGTGTGGTGGTTTGTGGTTGTGAGGGGTGGTAACCACCAGCAGGTAGCTAGCTAAAGCTTTTGACATGAAGTTGTTTTATAAAGAATTGTTAAATACTAGGAATCATACTGTTATTTTTTTGTGTGTATGGTTTCTGTGAATCTAATGAAAGATCCATCATATGTTAATTTTAATCCATGTTATGTTTTATTTTCCTGTTTCAGATTTGATGTTATTGGTTTATATTATTCATGGTGATATTCATTCTTTGTTACACATGTAATTAATTATATTTGAATCCGTTCTTTATCAAAATCATATAAAACAAAATGTTTATATATTTTGTCATGTGCATGCTTCAATTTCAATTACATAATTTAAAAATCCCGAACATTAACTCAATTATATTCATGAATATTCAATTCCAAGGTCCCAAAAATCGAAAAATGTTAAACGGTCTAACTTCTAACACGTCAACCTCTAAATTCTAAATAAAAACAATCATACCGATTGAAAAATCATACCTTTAGCATGTATGGTTTTCAAAAATCCATTTTCAATTCTTTTCGAAAATAATAACTAGTTATCGTAAAACTTCATAAAAATACTATCAATAACAGGATGATCAAAGTAAAACACAATTTGCGTTAGACAGGTTAACTATAAGAAGGATCGCTCAATTCAATTCAATTTTTATTAATGACATGTGTCGAATCATGAAATTAGAAAGTGATGTATGTATGAATGAGTTGTACAGTACAAAGTGATAGTGGTAGAATGAAACACTTGTAAAGTTGGTGAAGCACATGACATGAAGGTAGGAAGAAGGTAAGGTCTAATTATAAGACACCATAGCCACAGCTCACAGCTCAAACACCCAACTTCACAGATAGATCACACCATAACCTCCTCATGCTGCACATGCACCATTCTCCTAATTTATTCATTTTTATTTATTATCAAGGGTCGATGAATGTTTCTTGTGACGGAGTGTCATGTTCGTCACTAAAACCATCACTATCATTGCATTGCATGAGACGTGTACGGTTACTAATAACTGTAGACTTTTACTTTATACTAATTGTTTGTCTTTTTTGTCACCAGAAAATATTAACTTCTTTTGTTTTTATTTTTCAAACTTTATTTTGTTGGATATTTTATTTTATCAATAAATAACAATAATAATAGCATATTAGTTGGGCATGAAATTGGAAGACAATGTTTAGTTGGTTGATTAGAATATATTTTACACGTATGAATAGATAGCAGCAAATTAATAATGGTTTCTGATTTTTTATCGAGATAAAAATTAGGCTTCTTAACCGGTCATTTTCAAACTAACAAATGAGCTAAACAAACATCTCGTCCTAGCTCAAAGTCAATTAACTCGAATTGAAAATTTTACAAACTAATTTCGATTGAGCGCTTTTAAAGTTATTTTCAAGTGAATTCAAACCCTACAACTATTTCAATGAATCAAGTTATATGCATCAGTGGAGGGACTGCATAGTGCATACCACTACTCAACTGAAAAACTATACGTTCTAATTTGACATTACATAGAATATGATGATTAATTTTATTCAAGATAATTGTTAAGTGTTGCTTTTGAAAATAAAGTGAGGGAATTATAAGAGTAGTTTAACTTTATTGATAGAAAATTAATTTCAAGAAAATCTTTGCTAATGCCACCAAGTACAATGTATGCATGTTTGTGACTGCTTTTCATTTATTTATTTTATAGTAGAAAATCTGGTAACATGGTACGATGCTTGTCGTAATAATGCCACTATAAAGAAAATAAAAACAAGATATTTGTTTCGACTTGATTAAATGCTTTTTGGACATATCTTGTGGCTTGTGCTTTATTAGTTCAATTTCTTTTATGTTCTTTATAACTATATTAAATTTATTATTGCTGTGAAATTATTAATTCTTGAGATAATTATTTATTTACTTTTCTAGTTATTAATAATATGTTTCTACCTGATTAATTACTTATTGTATATGTTATCGTTAAAGGTATTTCTAAATACATTCTGTTCTATATTTCATTTACACCTTATCAAAAGTTAAACATGTAAAAGTAATAACTGTATATAAACTGAAGGTATTAATTGGATTCGTAGATATTTATGATTCGAGTTACAGCTTGCATGGCTTTCAAGTTGATAATTAGCTAGGACTATTTTTATTTTCCCGACACCTTAAATATTAAGAGTTGCTATATAATTGGATTCAGAATACTTTATTTATTTTCTTGGTAGAAACTTTATTAACTCAAGTATGATATAATTGGTGTAATTTAATAATAGAATAAATTTTTCTTTAAAAAAACCATTTTATTTCCTTCCATAGGAGAGATAAAGTATTTAAACTTTTATCCTTTGCTAAATTACTTTTATGTATATAAACTAGTTTTAATAAATCTGTACGTACACGGGTTGAATAAATAAATATTAATAAAAATTATTAATTATAAAATGATATTTTAAGATATGATATGACCGAAATTACATATAAGAAATGATTATAAGTAATAAAACAATAATATTACATTTTTAAAATTTTGTTTTTAATTTCTTTCAAAAGAAAAGTAAACATTTTGTTCTAAAACAAACCGTATAACAATATCATAATTATTATAACTCCGAAATTTAATTCTTTTTCCTTTTAAAAAATTGACTTTTAAAATTATTAATTTAAAATATACGTATTTATAAAAAGTTTTATGCTTTAGGAACATTTATTACTTTATAAATAGTTTTTTTAGAAA
This sequence comes from Flaveria trinervia, assembly GCA_025506515.1. Classification (NCBI taxonomy): domain Eukaryota; kingdom Viridiplantae; phylum Streptophyta; class Magnoliopsida; order Asterales; family Asteraceae; genus Flaveria; species Flaveria trinervia. The sequence continues at coordinate 101,824,318 of CM046452.1, forward strand.
AACATTAATAAATAGATATCTTCCATAATTTATTAAATCTAAAAAAGTGTTAAATAATTTTATTAATAATTAAGGTAATCTATCTATTATAATAAAAAAAAGTTTTAAAATGCCACTTGACACAATTTTAAACCATCTAATTTTAATTTTCTCGCTTCTCTGCCCTATTAAACTGTAACACCCTGTATTATTATTATATACGAATAAATTATATATAAAAAAAATTTATACCGAATATTAGTAAGCGAGTAATTTGTAAGCTTAATATAAGCTTAGTCTAGCACTTATAATTTTAAAATGTTTACCCTAAACCCTAGTTGAGTAAATAATAATATTAAATTACGACATATTTAATTTTTACTCCGTTTTTAACGAAACTTAGGTAGAAACGTTCAGAATCATTAGCAGATTCTAACGACATTTTCAGATTTTTATAAAACGTCATATTTTAAAAGTTATCAGATAAAACGTATTTATAATTATATGATGGCATTTTGGTAAATAAGTATATATATTATTATAATATATATATGTATGTAAAGATATATATGAACGTTGATATGGATTGAGTATACCATAATTTTGTAACTATAAATAGAATGTTATGGTTCAGTTTATTTTCTTTTGAATGCAACCAGAATCCTTCACTCTTCAAACACACACACTCTTCAAACACACACATACACTCGTTCCTCTTTCAAAACACACAGCATGCAACTTACGTATAAATTTTCATATTTTCTATTTTAAATCCAAGAACCCGACGAATAAAAACCCGAAGTTACATCAAATTTACAACCCAACGATCTGCCAAACACTAAGTTGTTACTCTGCTTCGTCAAGGTGAATACGTTTATTATTTTTATAAAACTTATAAATGTTTTATTTTCAAAATGCATGCATATATAATAGGCTTATACTCATAGAGAGTAATTTATGGGAGCAAGCAGGATATGAGCTTACATATGGTTTGATCAAATTGTATACGTATTAGATTGCGGTCTAATGCGTCTGATATAAATTGGAATGAAGTGTCAATCTTAAAAATGTTACCGATATGGCCTACAAGTCTCAGAACCAATTTATATTAGTGTACAGCAAGAGAATTTCTGGATTGTATAAATTACTAATTCCAACTGTGATTTAACCTTTATTGATATTAGCATGCTTAAAATTATTTCGTGTCATATAAGCGTTATTCACCAACATATTGTTGACGTTTTATTTTCAAAACTTTTCAGGTAATTAATCTTGTTCGGTGGGGTACCCACTCTAGACCTAGGGCTACCCTACTCCATGGCTAGCATAAAGGCTATCGTCAAGCTAAATGTCTAAGGCACAAAAAAAAAATCCCGTGGCTCGGGAAGTACTATAAAAAAATAAGGGTTTTGGAATAATAAAGCTTTTTGGCTATATATGTAATAAATATGGGTGTTTAAATCCCAATGTATATAAAATCCTTTGTTAGACTTCCGCTGTGAAAAAAAAATTTATTTTGTTATATTCAAAACAGGTACCAACACGTCACCACACCCCAGGGGTGCCCGGGGTCGGGGTGTGACATAAACGATTACCTTAAATACTTATAATACTACTTAATTTCTTTTGAGTTTAAAAATTATTTTTTAATAAATTAAGAAAGAGATGTTTTTATAAATGTAACTTCTAAATAAATAAAATTTAAAAAATAAGAAAATTTTCTAAAACAACAAACATGTTTAAAAATATAAATTTTTAAAAAATGGTTTTTCTAAATGAATTTTTTATAAAACAAAATAACTAAAATTACGAGTTATAATAAGAAAAATTTTAATATTAATATTTTTAAAATGGTTTGTTTCGCATAAAATGTTATTAAAGGCAATTAGGGTTTTAAAACAAAAGTTTAAAAGAATGATATCATTGTTTTATTACTTATATATTATCACTCATATGTAATTTCAATCATATCGTTTTATAACTATTACATTTTCATTACTAATTATTTAATATTTTATTTATTCAACCCGTGTAATACACGAGATGCTAACCTAGTTATTTAATATGAGAGAGATACATGAAAGTTTTGATGAGGATGATTGTGGTGTTGACACGTGTCATCTCAATATACTCTTTTATTAGAGTAAGAAGATAATGAGGTGGAACGTCTTATTTGTCTGTGTAATTTTTTTAAACGATAATTGTATAACCTTGCTTCAGATGATACGAATGTATTATCTTAATCGAACTCATCATTTGTTTTTCTACAATAACCGCACCCCAACCTCATCAAGAAGAAACCTATAACTAAAAAAATCATCTGCTAAGCCCAGAGCTATTTTTTATTCTGAGCAAAACTAAAACTCATGACCTCTAATTAAAAAAATCATGGGCTACCATTTGAGAATCCGAGCGAGACTCAAACGCACTACCTCCCACTCATTCCCTCCAAGATGATTTAGATTTGTTATTTACATTCCTTGGCTTTTAAAAATACATCCCGCTAAAAAATTAGAAACAATTATATAAAAGAATAGAAGAATGTAAATAGTAAAAACTAGAATACATAACTGAATGGAATGTAGATTTTATTCTTCGGCGATATTTATAATTTGCAATTTTATTAAAAGTTATAAAATGTAAATAACATTATAATAGTAAATGACATAATAGCCCTTTAGATTTTCTAACTTTTTATTAAGTTTTTTTATAATCCTTTTCTTTTTAAATACATTCTAATAGGTGCTTATGTGTTTGAATTTTAAATTTTCAGTTCTTAAACTTCTGTTTACATAGGACAAAAGTTTAATTGTATGCATTCATTAGAACGTTTCAACTTGTTGAATACCCTTGAAATCTATTTTTTAGTCGAGTGAATTTGAAGATATAAATTCTAGTTTCAACTTTCTTACCAACCAACCATTTTTGTAATAACAACAAACATACGAATTCATCTGGTCCTAATTCTAAATTGTTTATAACATGACTTTAAGTTTTAAACCATCAGTATTATGAACGACACCACTGTCTAACACAACATGTAGTATTGAACTAAAAAAATTAAATAGTTTGTTCCAAAACAAACCTTTTTAAAAAATGTCATTTTAAAAAAAGTTTCTTGTTATAACTTTAAATTTTATATACTTTGATTAATAAAAGATTATTTTAAAAAACACCGGCTTTAGAATAATTTTATATTATTAAAAATTTTGATGTTTTAGGAAAAAAATTGTATTTTATAAAAATTATTTATTTAGAAGTTATATCTATAAAAAATTTCTTTTTCAATTTATTAAAAATATTTTTTAAATATATATATATATAATTATTAATAGTTAATGTAACTATTTAATAGAAAATATAAATGAAAGAATTATCATTCATGATGTTTAGAATTTTACAAGTCATAACTTTATTTTATTATAAATTTAAAATTAGATATAGACTATACGAACCAAAGTACCAAACGGTCAAAGTCCAAACTACACATTTGAGTATTTGAGAGCTGTAGAAATGCTTTATATTGGGCCAAAATCGACCTCTTTATTGCTTCATACTTTCATATTTTTGCAGTCCATGGGCCTTTAATCTTTTGAACTTTTTCTTTGTTTGGGCCTAACATGCCGAATAATGAGCTACAAAGCCCACTTATGTTTGGGCGTTAGCCTTTTCGCTCAAGCCTGTCAGCTGTCACTAATAAGCTGTTCGTTTAATGTAACTTTATTAAAATCAGTGGTCATAATCATAATCTAATTCTATTGTACTCTAATTTAAATCTACTTTATGTTTTTAGATGAGTCTTGAATTCATGAAATTTTCATGTTTTAAATGAATCTAAAATTTAATACCACTTAGATATGAGACATACACTTTTACCATTAGGCTAGTTTCGATAACTAATAAGAAAAAAAAAACAGTTTATGTACTTGTTTAAAGTCACATGCAACATTATAAATTTACATTTGATCACATATCTACAAAATTGATTTACTCATTTGAAATGTTAACAGAAAAAAAAATCACAAACGTATTATACACGAACTTGAGCAACAACACGAAAAAGAGTTATCTAATTTGAATTTTTAAAGTGTTTGATATAGGGCCAAATTTCATCATCTCAAGCCAATAGCAAGTTGCGAACACACAAAACAGTTGGATAGTTCACCTATAAGATGATATCCCTTGACCTCTTTTTTCTAGAGTTTAAAACTTCAATGAGAGAATTAGAGATAGAATGATGTCCGCAGATTTAAAAGATTATGTTTTATTAAGGATTATCTTAGCATCACTTGTGTTTTACTTAATGTACCACTTAAAATATGTGCATATCCAACTTCTTATACAACTGCATACACATTCAAAACGAGCATATACGTTATACAAACCTATACATGTTTAAAACGAACACATACAGTTGTGGTGAAGTACTTATACAACTAAAAACATTTAAAAAATCAAAATAAACCAACCTTTTTATTAACTATTACTGAAGAACAATTATCATTATACTTTACATATTAAAATAAAAAATGATATTATTCTGTACTGGAGTAATATTACATTATTACCAATGGATTATGTAATAAATTACTTGAAAAATAATTTTTTTAAAAGACAATGCATGTAAATTTAGTTTATTATTAATATATTATGTAACATGTATGAAAAAATCCACTTTATTAAAGGAAACATCTTTTTATGCCAAAATTTGCAAAATACGTTTCAAATGATTTATACACAAATGATGAGTGTGTTAATATTTGAACCAAATCATGTCTTCTTGATTCAAAATAAAATCACATGTTTTTTAACCAAAACCAAACTCCTTTGTATTTTTCGGTTCAAACCATACGTATTGGATGACATAACTCATATATTATTTAACGGTTTGCCATTTTACCAAGTTTACCTCACATTTTAACAAGCCCAATAACTATATATATCCAACATTTATCCATATCAGGGGATTAGATTATTAGAATTTGAAATGTTTATGTTGTGAATTCTTGACAAAATTTTTAAACCCTAACCCTAACTACAATCGACGGTGACAAGCTCGCACCACTTCGTTCGGCCCGATTTCAACGAGTCGACACGTCTGATTCTCGACTCGACAGTCGACTCAAGGTATTCTTGCCAAGTAATTTTTTAAATTCAATATTTATATGTTAAGTATTCAGCATTCAACAGTGAATTGTTAAGGTCATTTTTGTATGATGGTATGATGAAATGTTGAGTAATTTGAGTCTTTATCACTGGGTCGTAAGGAATTGTGAATGTGTTGAAGGATAGGGATATGGATACTAAGGAGCAGAGTGTGAAATTAAAGAATTATGAAGCTAAGTTTTCTGCTTACTTGAAAGCAAATACTTCTCAGATAAGGATATTTATGGAGGTAAATTCTATGCTTCAGATTTCGTTGCTCTTTAATTTTGTGCACGCATCTACTTTATGTGTCACTGTGTGTTCTTATTGTAACTTAGGGGTTGTAGATGTTGTGTGTATGAAATATTGAAATATGAATAAAAGTGATATGATTTGGAAGCAGGAATGGGTTAGTTAGCTCCAATGGTATCATTAACCAGCTTTTGAGCCATACTGAAAGGGGGGATTGAAGGATAATACATCTTAAAGTACTTATTTTGACTAGCTAAAGTTGATGATCATGTTTTATTTATAGAAGTTTTGATTGCACTAAGTTATGTTCTGGGTCCTAGAAGTGTTTCTTTTGTGTTGTGATCAAACGACTTGCTAACCCGTGAGCCAATATTCTTGCAGGTGAGTTATTTGAAGAGAAAGCGACAATCGATGGGTTGACTATTAGGGCAAGCAGGTTAAATTTGATTGAAATTAATGTCTTTGATAGTAGTGACTAACGACTGAATCCAAATTGTTTGTTTTTGGGCTACGTTGTTCTCAGTGAGGCTGGGACAAGATCTTATGCTGACCCACTTGCTTATTGGAACGAGAAGTTCGCTCACAAAGAGCCTGAAACAGAAACAAGCACCAACCTTTCTAACGGAAAACCCTCTTCTAAGAAGAGTTCATAAGTTTTGCAGGGTATGGTGCCTAACTGTATCTTACAACTTGCAGTGTAGGCTGTAATCTTTCTGTAAATCTGTGCATGATGTTACTCATGCATATTTAATCCATCTTAATGTAGTTTACAACTTGCAGTTTTTGATGATTCCCAACTGATAATCTGTGCATGATGTTACTCATGCATATTTAATCCATCTTAATGTAGTTTACAACTTGCAGTTTTTGATGATTCCCAACTGATTCGCAACCTTTTGGTAGTTTTAAAAGTACATATGAACTGTTTTTTCGTAGGCTTTTAATTCATGTTACTGAGGGAATTGCATTACTAATTGTCTTCCCAGGTAGATTTGTGTCTTGTAAATGATGATTTAGCTATGATTTGCTGGAAGGAATTGTGTTCACATGCCTTTTTATAACATGTCTAGAAAATTTTGTTGAGTGTAACATAATTTTGTTGTGTGATTTTGAACAACCATATGGCCTTGTAGGCATAAGAAATTTGTGTTGTTACTGCAAAGTGAACAATATTTTTCTGTAATATGATGGAAATATACCAAATGATAATTGGTAATCATTTTGCAGTGTAATCTATTGATGGGTGGGTAGCCCGTAAAAGTGACCAATATATGGTTATTGTCAAAACGGGTTAGACAGTTTGATTAGAAATAATTTTTCTCAATAATTTTAGTTATATTGTACTTATTTAATGATAATATAATATCTTAGATTTGTTAGGTTATCTTTTGCATTCTTTATTGGGTGGTTTTGCTGCATTCACTAAATTGAAGGCTAATTTGTACGAATTGCTTTTTATTTTTTATTTATTTTTCTTTATATAGCTCAAAATTCGATTAAGACAATTTAAGGCTTTTGTTTCATGATAACTTTGAATACAAGATTCTTTAGAGTTGGATAATTTGTATGAATCAGTCTATTTACATTTAAAGAGGGCGGGGAATAATAACCCGGATAGGGTTATTCTGAGAACTTATATTTTTCGTGAGAACTCAAAGAACTTGTGAAAAACATTAAAAAGTAATTGTATTTGGATACCTATCACTATTATTCAAATATAACATCGTTAAATAAACTTATGTGTTACTTTACATGTATTTTAGTATTTTAAAATTATATATGTGCAAGCTTACCATTTACACGTGTAAGCTTACTATTTATACATGTGTAAATTTCAAGATATACAAAAGAGATGTTAATTTATTACATATAAACTCATACAAGGATATAAAATTTTATAATAATGTTATTACTCTAATTAGATTTATGATTTTTTAGCATTTTTCTTTTGAAATAAGGTGGCATGGGTTTGAATCATTGTTGTGTTATATTTTTTTTTCTTTCTATTTTTTCTTTTGTTTATTTCTATAAATTTATCTATACTAATAAAAAAAATTTCTGGGACAAACGTCACAAATTTACACATTCTAAATCAGATTTTCTCTCCTCCATCTCCTAATAAAAAATACATTAACTATTAACCATCAATTATATTATTTAACATTTTTCATATTAGAATATTGTTAATAAATTAAGAAAGAGAGATTTCTATAAATACAATTTGTAAATAAATTACTTTTTGTAAAATAATAATTTTTATAAAACATCAAACATTTTTAAAATACAAAATATTTAAAAACATGTGGCTTTAAAAAAAATTATGAAACAAAAATAATTAAACTTTAAAGTTATAATAAGAAAATTTTTAAAAATGGCATTTTTTGAGAATATTTATTTTGAAATAAAATGTTTAAAAAACATTTCAAAAAAATTTAAAAGGAAAAGTTTAAAAATTGAGATCGTCGTTTTATTATTTAAGTTCCTAATTCATACATAATTTTAATAATATCTTATTTTAAAATATTATTTTATAATTAATAAATTTTTATTAACAAATATTTATATATTTTATATATTTAACTCGTGTAATACAAGAGGGTACTAAGCTAGTGTTTGTATATGGTAAAGCTTTCTTGTTTTTTAGATTTTTTTAATTTTTTTACCATATTATTCTTGTTGTTGTGTATATGTCCGTGCTTTTTTTAAAGATTGGTACTTGCTGACGCAAAATGATCATTATGTTAACCACATAAGGAATGCTTTATGTTTTTTAAGGCCGGTATGACATTATGACCTTGTCCCAAAGCAAGGGGTGTTATCTACTAGTTAAAATAATAGCGTTCGCGATTGATTGTCTGGAAACTTGCGATTAAACACATTTACTAAGATCTACCATCATAGATCTTAAAGTTGAGATGAAATCAAACTATATCAAATAAAATCATTGTTATTTAAAAAGAAAGTTACAAGTTTTAGCACATGCATAATACTAACGTTCCAATCCATAAATGTCTAGAAGTTCAACTTATTCCACGTGCATTACAAGGGGTGAGCAAGTATCAGGCCAACCCAAGAAATCTTATAGGAAAAGTGAGACTGAGCCGATATTAACCCCGGCCTCGATCCTTGTATTTAAGAGATCTTGAGTTCGGTCCAGCTAGTTCATTGACTAACTCGATTCTTAATGTTTTAGTTGTCTAGTATCTTTCAATGATTTCTACATATCTTCCGCATTAAATTTTTTTAAACAAATCAATCACCAAAACATATCCAACGTATGATACTCTCCATCCATCTAACAACTAACGTATATCATAGAGATATTATTATGTAATCCGAAATGTGAAAAGTATGTAATATGAAAGTTGATGTTCTTCAAGGAACTTATATTTTTGTTTTTTTTTGTTTTTCTTGAAAGCTGAAAGCGAGGTTAATATCATTCACAACTTGTGATTGTTTCCTTATAAACTTTTATCAAATTTCAAAGGATCAATTCCAAAATCTAAACCTTCAACCTTTTAGTTATAAACACACCATCTAACCATTAGAAAGTTCTTTTAAATATATATAACGCGTAAACGTTTACATATTCCTTTTGCTTGTTAATGTATACATTTGACCAACACAATTAACCAAGCCTCACATCTCAATAAAACTTATATCCGAAAAAAATAAAAAAAACCCATTCTTATTTGGCCAGGTCCTCGGTTCTTATTTCTCAACCTAACCGGTCTCTGTATCGAGTGGACCGACCTGACCCGGCCTGGACCGGACTGGTACGGACCGGGTTCGATCCACTACTCAAACCTATTTTTAACGTAGTCATCACATAAACTTAAAACTTAAAATGAACTTTTTTCTGTGTAATTCACGTTGACACCGGAACACCAATTTGCCGATTGCTAGCAGATACATCCACCAGACTGAAATCTTGATATTTTCACCATTAAACACCCACTCAAACACTGCAACAAAACACCGATGATACCACCTATCAAACAAGAATCAATCGACAATTCACCGGAGATGAAATCATCAAACATCGAATTGCCACCGGATATGGATTCAAACACCACCGGAAGCCCACCTCACATCAAATCGGAGGCAATTGAACACTCACCGGAAATTTCCCCATCAAAGCGACTCAAAACCCTAATCCCAATTCACAATCAACACCCTCAAAAGGAAAATCAATTGTAAAAGAAGACGATGACGATTCGACGCAACAGCAGCAGCTGGGTACTTGCGGTGTGTGTTTGTTGGAAGAGGGGATGTCTCTTAGAGGTTTCATTGATAGTTGCGAACATTACTTCTGCTTCGTGTGCATCATGGAGTGGGCTAAAATCGAGTCTCTTTGTCCGATCTGTAAGCGTCGATTCTCCACCATTCGTCGGCCTATTAAAGATGGAGTCTTTATCTCTGAGCGAATCGTCAATGTTCCTGTTCGCAATCAGGTTATTCTTGATCACAATTCTGCAATTTGATGATGTTCTGTTGATGTTCACGAATTGATCTTTGATTTTGGTTTGTTTAGATTTATAATTACCATGGGAATGCGACAATTGGACCTCATGATCCGTATTCGCAAGTGAAATGCAGTGTTTGCAGTTGTTCATCAGATGATCATCTTCTTTTACTCTGTGATTTATGTGATTCAGCTGCTCACTCATACTGTGTTGGTCTTGGTAATACTGTACCTGAGGGTGATTGGTTTTGCAAGGACTGTACACTTTCAAGGGATGAACATGCTAAGGTTGAAACAGATAGCACTTCTGAAAATGATAAGTATAATAATAATTATTGCTCTTCAAGCTCCAATACAGGGCAGTTTACTTCGTCTGATGTGTCAATACGTGATATCGTAAGAGAATCTAATGTCCGTGAGCCTGATGCATCTTTGGGTCATATTTCTGTTAATGAAAGTGGAGCTGTTGGAGAACGGTCAAAAACACCGTCAAATGTTGATGGATCAAATGCTAGAACCTTACAGCGCTGTCTTAATGTGCATTCTCGTATTAGAGTGTTACGTGAAAATTGGGATGGTTTTAGAGGCGGGTCATTAAGTTTTTCTCCCAGTGCTGAAGACGGAATTAAGACAAGCCAAGCCAGTCAAACTCTATAAACCATGAGTCAACTTCTCAAAATTGTCCATATGATACCGATAGAGCATGGAGAATGATGGGTATTGCAGCAAAAGCTTTAGGGAAAAAGCCTGGAAATAAAAGCTTGGTTTCCAAAGGTTCTGAACTTCATAAAAAAGAAAGATTATTGAATGAGGCGAGTAAGGTTAGGCCAAACAGTAATTATGCAGGAGGATTGAGAAAGAATGAAAGTGAGCTTTCATCTTCTAGGAAGATTATTGTATCTGCCCAGGTGAAGAATAGTCGTTACAATTGTCAGAATCTATCAACTGCATCTAATGCTGTTGGTTCCAGTGATCAATCATCATCCATTGCTACTAATGAACGTGGTGCGAGAAAGGCGATTGATGCTACTTTAGAGAAGAAGGAGAGTATAAAGAAAGACACACAAGTTGATGCCAATATCAAGGAAATTGAGGGTGCCAAAAGTGAGATTCAGTCACTTGTTAAGCTCAATTTGAAGCTTTTAAGCAAGGACAAGAAACTAGGTATGACCATTTTCAGCTCAAATTTTGCATATTGCATCATGATTTCATTATTTATCTACACATATAGGTGGCAATTTCAACCCATTTACTGATGAATGTGTTGATTTTGGTTGTATCTATGTAACGCCTAAACTTTTAAACAAAAATATTCTCATTTATAACATTGCGAAATCTAATTTGTTTCTTTAATAATTTTATATTAACATAAACAGTGAGTTATTGAACCTTTTAGAGTCAAGACTTACTTAAAATGTTCAAATGATAATAGCAACTTGTTTAACTTGACTACCATTATAAGCTCCACTAATAATTGACATACATATGATGGATCTGTTATCTTAAATACTTTAGCAAATGAATAAAAGTTCGTATTAATATAAATCCTTATCTTCAACAAGAAGATGTGTGTATTAGCATTCTGTTCCGACCACTTGATCTTCCACGCTTAAGCCATTTTCTACCTCAATCTAAGGCAACATAATATCACATTTTAGTAATAAACATATGTAAGATCCACATCAACAAAGGGAGGCAAAACCCGAGATTAAACATCAAAAACACAAAACCGGATGAGTCCAGGTGTAAAGTACACCCAAGTACCTAACTGGCTTAGTCTATGCTCCCCTGCGTGTATATGGGTGTAGGTCAGAAGGATTTTTTTATTTTTCCGTAGGCTACGCCCACCAGCATGGTTTACGCCCAGACCTGCACAGGTTGATCCATTTCAATATATATGGTCATACCTTGATTCTGGGTCAATAATTCAATTTAATATAAGAATTTCCACTAAAAAAGTCAAAGCCTTCAACCTAATACACTTCGTCTTGACCCTTTTACAATGCTTCACGTTAATACTATAGAACATACAACAAAGAAAATATACACAAGTATAACATACCTTGATGGCACATTGTTTAACTCACAATACTTATGAGTCTTTTAACAATAAAGTTTGTTTGCTTTGGTATGATTAAAGCCAAACGATCTATTCACAACTTCATGCAACATATAAGATAGTAAAGTCCGTCGTAACATTACACATGCTCATCGAATTAAATTACCAATATTAGACATTTAATTACTCATTTGACGCATTATCATCATAGATATTAATCTAACCATCTCCTGTTTACATACCAACACTTTCTTGTATACTATATGTAGAGAATTTTAATTTCCATTAACTTCCAAGATTACTAACACTCACATTTCAACAAAAAGAAAAATAGCAACTACTTTATATTCCTATATAATCAACTAAGCAAGTAACACTGTATCACAAAGAATTGTAGTACTACCTCATATAAGTAAACAAATGACAAAATAGAGTTTTGCATCAACATAACCCTCAACTCATTTAAATTAGCCTCTCGTTTCGACATTAAATGGAATTAGTGATTCAATCGTACTAGACATACTAAATGTAGTTAGATCATTGTAACATGGAGGATGTGTTAGATATACTTACCTTTGCCTTGCGAGTCCTTTGTAGGTTAAATGTTTCACCAACTTATAAATAAAGAGTTTATCCTTATTTAATGTTTCACCAATTCTTATCATATAGTTGATAGATGTTGGGATGTAACAAATTAATCTCAAACAATTTATACTAACAAAAAGTTTAGCTAACTAGGGAATGGGTTATAATGATATAACCTATTAAGTTGTTTTATTCAAAAAGTTGGATTATTACTGTAAGAGTATTGTTTCTTTAAATCACATTTAATGCATTATTATTGATTAAAAATGGATAATATATGCATAGGGCTCCTATGTATTCAAGGGGTTTCATTAAGGCCACCAAATAGCAAAACAACTTTAACGACCACCCAAGTATCAGTTTGGTTTCGTTTATGCCAATACTTGTAAAAAAAATGTAAAATGATTAAAATATAACCAATTTTAAATCTCTGTCACATCTAGAGATGCGAGATTACAAAAGTGCCCACAAATCTACTCGCATAATTTTTTGGCGATCCATCTTAAGTTGATGCTTTTGAGTATATTAAAGGGTATCTTTGTTGTTTAATGACTAAAGACGTGTCACAAGGTTTAAGATTTAGTACATTTGTCATTTCATTATTTTTTGGCAAGTTTGTTTGCGGAGTTGTTATAAATGAAACCAGATTTATACTTAAGTTTGTTTCCCGTATATGTTAAAATTCAGGTTGAGAATGTCTTCATTTAGAATGCATGCTATACAAAACTACTATCATGCTGTTTTCTTTTTGAAGTTCGATGTTCAAAACTTTGTAATATTGTACAACAGTGACATTAGATACATCATACATATTCATAACTACTTGAATGTAATACATGTGCAGAAGTTGATGTATTCAAGGAAGTTGCAAGACATGCAACACATTCAATCATGGCTGCATGTGGCATTGAGCCGCCAAAGGCACGATTCCGGTCCTTTGAAAGATTGGTATGTGACCATAGTCAAGCACGGAAGCGGCCAAGCTCTACCTTGATGCCCACTTGCTGTAGAGAATGTTTTTTCGTTTTTGTCAAGATGTTGTCACCACCATTGCAGTTGATAGAACCACCTCCTGTAAAGCATGATAAGGTTAGTTTAGCTTATTAGATTGGGTTTCAGTTGTTGTAAGTATTATAATTTAGTAGCCTTAAATAATCTTCAGTACTCTCTAGGCTATGGCTAGTAAAACTATATCACGGCCTCGCGGGTCAACAACCTCTCTGCAGAGCTGCTCACTTGATTCTCAGAGCTTGTTGTCAGGTGACCTATAGCCTTCGTGAAGTATGGTTGTAAATGAATCGAAATCAAAAGAAATATAAACGAGGTTTGTTTGTTTTTCCAGTTTAGCTTTAACTCTGTTCATGGTATTTCATCAAAGCAATGAACTTGATTATGTTTGTTAATACGTTGACCAAACACAAATTAATCTAAAAAATATGACACTTTAGGTCCCTAAACATTAACATCCTTAAATAAAGTCAGGAAAACTTCACTATACAAGTTGATGGTTGATGATTCAAAAGCATTTCATGGACACACCATTATCCTAAAATCTTTACAAGCTTGTATTCCATTTAGGCAAGCTATCTATGAGATAAATACCCTATTTTGAGAGGTAAAAACCGAAATTCATATATATAAATAGGAACAATTATGAAAAATTCTACATAAAATTCGCAGTTTTTAAACTAGTGGTAGGGATCCTGAGGAAGGTGATGATATAAACTTTTAATTGAAACTACTTGATTATGTTCACTCCTCATCTCTCAAATCATCAAAATCTTTTTTATAGATTCAGTTTCTACAAAATAAGGTGCACAAGTACGAATAATTAAAAATATTCTATTGCTCTTGTGTCACCCACTTACGAATGTAGAAGATTCGAGGTCAACCACCTTGCATCTCTGTCATGTTGAAACAGTGACTCCAATGATAGATTGTTGTATTTGAAAAATACCACTAACGTCATCCTTTTAAACAATGTGTTTCTGGTTTCCAATCATTCCCAAAACGCTATCATTTGGTACTCCACTAACACCCACATGATTTTTAGAATGTATCCGTTAAACAATTATCAAGAATATATTCCACAATGATTAGTAGGCTATTATTATACAATAAGAGAAAATCGCAACTACTTTTTGTATTGCCTTAGTAGTTTAACGACTATGTGTTAATTATAGAAAGCACATCCGTTAGCATACAATGTTTACAATACATGTTCTCTGAATAGAGAGACGTTGACAAAGAATACTAAAAATTATCACTTTGATAGTTTATAAATCGTCAAAATAAGTTGGTCAAACACCTAGCAAGTAAAAGACATGTATGTTAATAAGAGCAAAAGCCGATAAGTCACTGTTGATTTAATAATGACTTAGAGAATGTAAATCACATATGAAATATACATGCATTTTAGCACGAGCAAAAGCTAATACGTAACGATGGATACACAAATGCCACGAGAAAATATTTTCACATATGATGTAGACATGTATTTTATAATTTTGATGTGATTTTGCTATAACAATACTGTAGATGTGTAAAACCATCACTTTCATAGTAGACTTGGATATAATATATACTCAAATGTCACGGTTAGTAATAAATAATAGTAGTAAGACTATCAACAACACAACGTCCTTAGTCCCTTCCCTGCCGTTCTTCGGAAGGGCTGCGTTATGCATGCCCATCCGTCCTTCACCCGCCCTTTACCAAGGGCGCTCCATAGATGCATTTTGTGAGGCCCACACACATAAATGTGTGTTGTTTTGTGTTTTTAGTGGTTGTTTGTGAGAAGAATGGTGTTGTGGGTAAAAGTTGATTATGAAAAGGATGGATGAATGTTAGTGGAAAACTGATGTGACATGCTGACTGGGACAGTTTGTGGAAAAAACAACTTTTAACGTTGAGCACAATCTAATAATAATAACATATGTTCAAATAGAAATGAAAAAATGGGGCAAGCCTATGGTTTCGTCTCTACGTGTACAATCACTGGTTTTGAATAACCCTGAAATGTCAGGATAGTTTTCTATACAAGAATGAGAATTATTGACAATAAAACCATACATATGAAATAATAAAAACAAGACATCAATAATAAACGCCATATTACTATTCGTGGAAACATTCTTGTCTTCGTGCATCTCTAACCATTGGTCCCACCAAAATATGTTGCACCCTCATAATGAACAAAAATTCATTCACACACCGACTGATTCGACTGATTCAGGGGCCAAAGAATCATAATCTTGTGGTTCAACCAAAATTAACCGACATCTTGTGGTTCATAGATCTCAACGGGCCAAACTAACCGACAATTCCTTGGTTATAGGATGCTTATAGGTTCATCATCTGATGGCTGCAAGCACTCTTCTGGATTTGCATAGAAGTAATCTTCTTCTTTGGGTCTATCCGCAATAACCAATCTTTTCGTAGGGGCCCCCATGCGTTGTGCATGTGTATCCTTAACAGCACTCGAGAATTCATCCAACTCAAAACCCCGCTTGTATATTTGTCTATTAATTCAACCAAAATCCTCCTGTCCAATAGAATTGTCTTCTTGAAACCCAAAAATCTGAAAACCATTACATTGTTAAGTCAGAATATATAATTATATATATCTAACAATCGGATCTTGAAAAGTTATGATTAATGGTGTACCTGCGGTGGCCTTCTACAACTTTGGCCATGTTTCCATCATAAGTAGGAACAAAAATATCGCTCTCAAGTGACACAAGATAATCCAATGCTGCCATTTGTGACGAGTGATTTTGAAAATATTGAAGGTCAGCTGGCCCTAACAGAGTCTCCTTTCTTACCTGTTCAAACATATAACTCAGAAATCACACTTCAAATTTTTAAAATTAATGTGCTTTTTTTCAATATACGAACCAGTTTTGGGTAGGCATCTGCAAGACTATCCATTCTTCTTTTTCCACCATATATTTCACCAGCAGCAATGTAAATCTGGATGTCGCGGTCAATATCAAGTGCTTTAAGTGTAAGAGCGGTTTCTTCAGGGGTCAAAGGGCATAACCCGTCTTTTCGTTTCAAATCAGAATTTATAATCTTTTCCTTCCACCATGGGTAAGCATATCTGCATAAAGAAAACAAGTCACCGCATGCAAAACAGGAAATTGTCCATTGCTCAAATCGATAAAGCAAGAAGCCAGACCTCATTCTGGTCAACTCTTCAACCTCTTCATCATTGCATCCTTGTGTACAGCCAGAAAATGCTAACATGTCCATCTCGTATCTGAGATGAAGCACTAGAAAAGGGCCGTTTTGTCTCAAAAGCTTAACAACACGTCTACCCAATTCTTCTATCTGAGTAGTAAATCTCAGAGCACTGAAGTTTACTCGGCACCTAAGCTTTTGAAGTTCAATGGGTTGACCATTATTGGCAAGCCGAGCATCAGTTCTGTTCAAGTGCACAACTTTGTATTTTTGAATCAGAGGAAGAATCTGTTGGCATTGTGTGAAAATAGAATACCATCAATTATAGCGCACATTAATATACGAAAAATGACAGTTTTCTTTAAAAGTAAAGAATTTAAAACATACCTGATTATGATAGTAAGAAATATCAGACCAACTAACAGGAGGCATGGTATGCACAATTCCTAACTCAACTCTTTTCTTAAGCCTCGGAGGAAGCTGTTTAAGTATCCGGACTTCATCTCTCAAGGATGTAATGAAATGATCAACATCAAAAATGTCCTCAACTCACTGTTACACACAAATCATAACAATCAAAATCACACAACAGCGAATTTCAACACGTATTGAGGAATACAAACTTCAACATACCTCGGATCAGCCCAGAAGGAAGTTTTATCCAACTCAGGAACTATAAGAGTAACATTCAAATATCTAGCAATTGCAACCATATCACAAATCTGCACGATAAATTTACAATAAAAAATTTTCAACAACTGATTTCATAATTCATAGAAATGATCATTTTAGCTCAAGCTTCATCGATAACACTCACAGCAGACCGCATTTGATTGAGCCCTCCGTTACACGAAACCACCAAGTAACCATTGTTCTTGTAAACCCCTACATTGCAATACAAAATCAACTTAATTTCAGAGACACAATCATACAAGAAATCATCTCACAACCATCACTGTAACAACAGATGTTGACAAAAGGGAAGAAAAAAGAACTCACTCTTGGGAGGAAGAACTCTAGCAGGAACACTAGGCAACAACTTAATATCCAAAGCATTAGCAGAATGAGAATCTTGAGTAAAACAAGAAGGCCAGCCTTTCAAAACCCTAGGTCCCCATGAACCCCCTAATGCAGTCAACTGCACCACACAAGTCCACAACAACACCGTCGTCGTAGCCCTAATCAACCAGATCTTCATCCTCGGAGACCTTGCATTCGCCATCGAACTCTTCAGCCTCTCAACCCTAATCCCCCCCAACGTCTTCAACCCCATTTCTCCAATCGCAAACCTCCTCTTCTTCTTCTTCTTATCCCTCTCCTCTACCCTACACATTTCTCCACCATACATCAACAACTCAAACCCTAATCACCAAAAACCCGATCTAGATTCACGAGATTCACAAACAAAAAACGGCGGAATTGTCGACAATCGGTGAACCGGTGAGCGATTAACACGTAATCAGAACCAATCAAGATCCAGATTACGTAGGGAACACAATTAACACCGATCCAACCAGAATTTAACGAAACACTTGTCTGCCGGAAAAGAAACAGCTTTCACAAACTTTGCGGTGGATGATCGACCAATTGGAAACAAAGGCAGCGTTGACTTTGTAAGGGCATTGAGTTTGTGATGAAATGTTGATTTGGAGTTTTAAGTTTTGAGGCCACCGATTATGAAGGAAAGTTGAAACTTGAGAAAGTCGGTGTGAAGGAAGTGGTGGTGGTGGCAGCTGGAGATTGTTGTTGTTATTAGTATTATTAGGGAAGAGATGAGGGGGCTGCCGGAATTAGAAAGTGTCGGTGGTCGGCGGATGTGGAAGAAAGAATAGCAGACTGTAGAGAGAAGAGGAGAATGTGGTATGTGACTTTGTATTTGTGATAACTCGGTGGAAAGTGGCAACAGGATCTATGGGAGCTTATGTACCATCAAAACTATCAATAATTTCATTAAATATTATTTCAATTTTTTTTACTCGTCTCAGTATTTACCTAACCAGTTCATATGTGATAACAATAATATATATAAGAATTTAGTCAATGAGTTCTTTTTCTTCTTTGTTAAGAGCAATACTGATACTATAAATAAAGAAGTATAATCATCATGAATTTATGTTCAGTTTTGATTGTAAGTTTGCATAGTGGTTTTTGTGATTGAAACTGATTGGAAATAAATTGTAAGTTTTATGCTAGTGAATTACCTTTAATAATGTAAGAGAAAGATAAACGCGTCATGTATCATTTTATTTGTATAGATTATTACTGGACAATGAAGATTTGTTCGGCCTACAAACATTCTGTTGGTTAAAAAAAATAGAGTTAAATACGAATTTACTGTCTGAGATTTAACAAAAGTAATTTATATTTTCTTTAAAAGTTAAAAAAGATATATATAAATTTCAATCCAAAAACTTTATTAATTGTTTCAAGTTTGCTTTAAAAAGTTTTGTCATTTAAACGAAACTTAATCTTAACAACCGGTAAACTTTCTGACTAACATTGAGACAAATATAACAAATGAATCAAACTTTTAAATACAAACTATGTTTTAACGTTTTAAAGAAAAAAAATTATATTTTGTCAAATCTATAAAAATCAAATTAAACTCTACAAACCATAATCTTAGTTTAATATCTATCAATCTATCAGTATTAATAAAAAAAGGTTTTTGTATGTCACTTGTTACAATTCTAGAGCTCCTAAAGTTTATTTTCTCGTTTCTCTCTCTTAATAAATATCATATTAATTACAAATTATATTATTTAGTTTTGTTCATATTAAAAACTATTTTTTATTTAATTTAAAAAAGATTTTTCTACAAATGCAATTTGTAAAGAAATTTTTTTTAAATTATAAAAAAATAAAATATATATATAACTTTCAAGAAACATAATATATTTTAGATCATGTGGCTTTTAAAAAAAATAAAATTCTTATGAAAAAAAATAATTGAATTTCAAAGTTATAATAAAAATTATTAAAATGATACTTTTTTTAAAAACAGCTTATTTTGAAACAATTTGTTTCAAAAAATTTAAAAAATAATATCATTTTTTTATCACAGTACGTAATGTCAATTACATCATATATTAAAAGATCGTTTTATAATTCATTAATTTTTATTATTAAATTTTATTTATTAAACCCGTATAATACACGAAATTTTAACCTAATTATTAATAATACATACAAAAAGAAAACAAGAACGGTGCATTTCAAAAGTCAAATTATTGTACTTGTAAAAGGTAAGTAAATAAAAATATTATCCTTACTAAACTGAGATGGTTTGTATTTTATAAAACAAGAGGGGGTAAAAGAGCAGTAGAGTTGTACGTGGTGCTTTGTAAGTGGTACATTGAGAAGATTCTGAGCGAACGTGAAGCCGAGTCGTAATGGGGGAGATGAAAGAGCCAATAAATGCAAGCCAGCTAAAAACGAGCCAGTGGAGTCCACCATATATTTATTCAACAACCCACCGAAGTCGAACACGTGTCACGACAACCTTTCAATTATCACGACTTTCAATACTATATAGATTTGAGATCCGATTATATTTAATCCACATCGCCGACAATATCTCGCGATACGACTCCCCCCGATATTTTAGACATTCAAAGATTTAGCAAATAAAATCTTAATTATTCATGTAATATCGGTCGATTATATGTAACTCACATTCATGGAAACGCATTATGCAAACAAGGATAGTGTATTGTTTATTTGTAAAAACATGAATGAAGATTGTATATGATAAACTATAGAGTACAAGTTCCCAACCAAATAGCATATTAAGACAAGACAATGTGTTTTGATATTCGTGTGTTTGCATTTTACAATTTGATTAGTTAAAAAGATTTATTCAACTAAACTCAAGCCATTGTACAAAAAAAACCCACTAAACTCAAGAATGGCCAGAAAAGTTCGATTCAAAGTTGGAAGTTGGAAGATAATTTGATAAACCTTTTTTGAGATTAATGTACCTTGTATAACAATTCGGTTAGGCTTATAATATAAATTGAACATATTATTTATGTAACCATAACAACTATTAGTTATCATATAAAGAAATGTAATATATGATTTCATAATAATATTATTATATATGTTATCGTGCTAATAATAAGGGAAAAGTATATATTATGTTATGTATATAGAAATAAATGCACACAAGATATAATGAAATAATTAACAAAAAATGAAGGTTAAATTTGTAAAATTACTCGTAAGTGGAGCTTACTTGACTTCTCTTAAGTTGAACCGTTAAAACTCAACTCCACTTGGGTGGTTTCTGCACCTAATGCTTGGTTACTCCCCACCAACGTGGATAATTTTTTTTCTCGACTTCTCTTTTACATGTTGTGGTCGTTTTTGTTTGGTAAGTATCAAATGCAAATTCCATTAACCTATTCAAGCATTTTATTTGTTTTCTATAAGTTCTCACATGAATTGAAATAAATTAATATGTATAAAAAATAATTGTCTTTTGATGAGTATACATAATAATTTAGTTCGAAGATGGTTCTAAAAATGTTAATGAAAATGTAAAACAACCATATTTGATTACGTATAAAGAGAACAACCAAGTGTTTTACTTTTTCTTATAAAATTTATTTAAGTTCTAACACTAATTTACATGCTATACAAATGTTATCTACTTTTAATGATACCAAACCCAGTTCTAATTTAGCATCTGAAAGGTCGTTTAAAAACTCGGAATTAAACCTTATCTGGATAAATATTTTGGAGTGTCACTGTGTTATATAAATTTAAAAAAAAATAATACCAAACCCGGCAAAGAAAAAAAACCCGTCCAATGATGAACTTAACTGAGATTAGAACTTTTGAGAAAGTAAAATTATTTTGGTTACTTTTTCTAAATTAAAGGAAAAAAATTATTAAACTATCAAAATATTACAAACATTATCACTCATATAATATTTGGTATAAAATAATGAACTACATTCTTATATATCCCATAAAATAACTATAATAATCAGCGACATTAAACTAAACAAATAATCAGACAACGTCTTCATATATCATTCTCATGTTAGTAAAACAATTCTAACAATTCATTAAAAAAGAACACGTAACTATGTAGACTACATAGTCATTTGCCAATACAGAGATAACTTATTTGGTAGAGTATTTGTCTATTAGAGAGTAAGTTCTAAGTTCAAACACAGATAATGATGTAATATTGAGTAATTTGAAAATAATAGCATAGGTTTGTCGTTAAAAAAACTATGTAGTCACTTTAACTTAATTGCTCCATTTAGTTTTCTATAAAAATAGAATGGAAAATGATATTTCCTATCAAGAATTTTGGTAACTTACTAATTCAATTATATTCGATTAGGTCCGAATATTCAAAATAAAAGAACAACAATATATTGAAAATAGCGTAGTACAAATGAATTATGCATTATTGTACCGTTACCATATATATGAAGGTCCAGGACCACGTCGGTGTAGCCTAGTTATCATGCCAAAATAAACGGTCCACAAGAACAAAATTGGTCCCATCATGAGATTTGAGGCTCGCTAAAATACAATTTTTTCAATATCAAGCTTCACAATTTCACATTTCATTAAAAAAAAGAATACCCTAAATTCCAAGAAATTATAATAAAAGTTTGTTTTGCTTTTGATATATTTGTTTGCGAAAGACGCACATCGGCTTTCTTGCCTTTGGTCCTACTCTTGTAGGATGTCGGACGTGACGATTACAATAACTACCGAAAACTTATCTTGTAGCAGCTGTTTATTCTAATAAATCATACAAAATAACTGGACGTACTTACTTTACTTGTGTTTCACATGTCGAAATCACTAGAGTTGACATGATTTATGGTGGGAAAAGAGTTATAGGTGGTGTGGACCGATCCTTAGGTTATTGGTCTTAGCTAGATAGTTAGATGCGATGCCTAGAGTTAGTGGTATGCAACAATGTGTGGTTTAGGTTAACCCAAATACATCCACCGAATGGTTTGGTATTTTTGGATGGTTGTTATGTCTACAAGTTTTGAAACTAATATTCTTATGCTTCACCGATTGGCTACTGTCTATCATATGTACTTGGCATTTGACATACAACATAATAGTAGTGAGTGGGTTATTGATGTAGTCGGAAACAGAAAGATAGTTAATTGAATCTGTTGATTCACGAAAAATATCAATAATCAGTGTTTACACAAACACACACTGTGATAGAAAGAAAAACATATTTTTTTTATAAACTTTAATGATATTTCATTCATCATTTACATACATATAAAGAAACAAAACTAAAATCGAATGAGCCACAAAATTTAAACGGATCAAAAGTTTGTTCATTCATACTTGGGCCCACATAAGTTATGAAATTATTAGTTATAACCAAAACAAATAAAAGTAAAATATTGAAAACAATAGGTCACTTTAAGTACATAACGGTAGGTCATGAGACCACTCCAACTTTGTACAAACAAATTAAGAACTATGGACAACACGAGTTCAAAGTTGCAAAGAGTAGGTCACGAGAGGCATTAATTCATATAAAAAATTACAAACGAGAAGACGAACCATAACTAAAAGTTGCAAAGACCGAAAGTTTCGGTTTCCGAAGATCACTTAACTTATGTGTGTTTTTTGTGTGGTTAGGTTATACCATTTAATTCGCTTATTGTGTGACAGAGCCGGCCACGAGAATTCCTAAGAGACACTGGGTCCGGGGTAGGGTTGTTCACGAACCAAACCAAACCGAACGCAGCTCCGCTCGAACTCGGTTCGGTTTTAAACTGAGCGGCTCGATTCAGTTTGGATTTACAAATTCGATCGCAAACTTCATGCTCGAACTCGGTTCGGTTTTAAACCGAGCGCTCGGTTTCGCTCGGTTTTGCTCGGTTTTGTGTTACAATGGGTCGCGGTCGGAGATGGATCGCGGTCGCAGGTTCGCGGCTCGCAGTAGGGTCGGAGACGCGGTTGCAGATTCGCAGATTCGCGGCTCGCAGGGTGGAAGTTGTTGGAGAGGGGAGAGTGGTCACAGATCGCTGGAGGCTGGCGCCTAGACTGCTGGAGGAGACGAGGAGTGGACTGTGGATGATGAGGAGTGAGAATTGATTTAATAAGGTTTAAATGTATTGGTGTATTAAAGTTTTGAGCTTTATACTAAAAATATAAAATATTTGTAACTAAAAAATAACTAAATATAATAATACAGTAACATATATAATTATATATAATATATAAAAACTAAACTAATAAATAATTCGAGCGAAACTGAGCGAGCAACGAGTGAACGACCCTTCGCACATGCTCGGTTCGTTTTGAAACCGAACCGAGCCGCTCCGTTCGTTTACAATCGAGCGGAAATTCGAACGAGCAAAATTCCAAGCATTTTTCGAACGAGTTCGAGCGAGTTTCGATCGTCGAGCTATTTGAACAGCCCTAGTCCGGGGCGAGAACAAAAATTTAGTCCCTATAATACAATGTATTAAAAAAGTTTAAACTGAATAACTTATATATAAAAAACTTATAATATAACGATAATTGTTATAACAGTAAGCAAAACGAAAGTATTGTAACAAAATAATCTAATTTAGTTATTTAAGCAAATTGAAAGGCTCTTTTTATCATTTTTGGAAGCATGGTTCTAAGTCAAGTCTTCATAATTTATTATATATATACTATATAATTATTATTTTTTAAATTGCCTACACCCCCCTTGAGTGACTGGGCCTTGGGTGGGTGCTGCCTGCCTTGCCCACCTCCATGGCCAACCTTGTGGCTCGGTTAATTCGATTTTCTATTCACCCAATTGCATGACTTTTAATCCGCGTGTCTAACTTTACCCTACTATGAAAAGAAACAATTCACGTTAGTGGGTTCACCTCCTTCATTAAGTAGGTTCATGGGTTAACCCGTTTACTTAAACGAGTTAAACAATTCGATTTTCTTCCCTCATTTAGTGAATCATGAAATGGACTCAAACTTGATGAGTCAGTAGTTGCTTTAAGATTTGAGATAAGTAGGATAAGATTAACTAAAGGAACTCTTCTCAACCTAGACAAAACTTTTAGCTCTGAAGGTGGTTGATTAGATCGTCCTGAAGACGAACGTGACATGAAGAAGTGACATTTGAAAGTGTTACTGACTTAACATTCCTATCTATTTAAATTAATTTACAAAGTTTCAAGCTTGTAAAAGTAGTTTTTTTATTTGATTTAAACCGAACACGACTGATAAATAACCTAACATTAATGAAACTAGGACCTTGACTTTCTCTAAGGTTGAAGTCACACTATTTTCATGGTCATAATGTAATTTTACGAGTTAAATCTATCTACTATAATATAAAAGTAAATTGAGTGCCATATGACGTGATTCAATGCATTCAATAAACGTTTTTCCGCACAAACCAATTAATGATTCATGTATTTACTTTAGTTAATTAACTTAATAGAATAAATCAATCATTACAAATAAATCAATCTTCATCTTACACGTTTGGCTTTTTTATTTCAAATGAATACATTTATTCAACTCGTATTATACTTATTATATGATTTACTTTTTTATCTAATAAATTAATGAATAAGTTAATTGTCATAAACATTAGTTTAACATACTTTAATTCCTCACCACTTCATCTTTTCCTGTCTGAATTCTCTCTCACAATATTAGATAAAAATTACAAACATACTTAAACATTGTTATTTTCCAAAGAAAGGTACTTTTAACTGGGCTGTTTATTTGAATTTTATTTAATAAAAGAGTGATATAAATTTATTAATGAATCGTAAATCAATTGGTTTGGAATGAGACACCTCATGGATTTTCAAAATGAAAGTCATGTGTTCGAGTCTCACTTGATACAATATGTTCTAAGTAGGTTAGGGTTTTATCACAATGGGACTTTAGGTGGTGGGTGAGCCTAGTATTCAGTGTTGTCCGTGTTTGTGATATGGGTGACATTTCGTTAACGAGTTTACCATGATGATCACGCTTAAAGTATTCTTTAACCATACATACATTAGTTTATTTAAGGAATGTGGGTTAGATACACTACTTGCATCGTAAACGACTCTTTGCATTAAGTAATCAACAATTTGTATGTTTGTAAACTCATGTAAGATGTAGTTTATTTAATGTAAAAGGCATTTATAGAGCACAAGAGCATTCATATCGGATTCACCGTATTTATGCTTATAATTTAATTAAATTTACTATTCATTAAACTTATATCTTATTTTTCAAAAACTTCCCAAATTGTATTCTTTATTTTTATTTCTATCTTACTTAGAGTAGTTATTTTATTATTATTATTTTAACACCAATAAGAATTTCATAAAGGATGAATAGTAACCTGTAATTTCGACGAGTTACTATTGCAATCCTTTATGATTTGATGATAGAGTTTAAACATAATCTATTACTTATAATAAAACAAAATTTTTGAGCTACCACATATCAATATATAAGTATTTTTATTTTTATTTTCTCCTCTCGCTCTTCTAGTAAATGATAATAATATATAGTAATATATTACTTAAAACATTTTTAATTAAAAAATAGATATTGTAAAAATTAAAAAAACTTGATATTATAATAAAAATACACTTAAAAAATATATGACACAACTTTTTTTAAAAACGAAGTTTTACCATTTTTTCTAAGTTTCATAACATAATTATTTTTTACAAATAAAACTATAAAAAGATCAAAATGTTTAAGAACACAATTAAAAACACAATCATATAAAATAAAATTTTAAAATGATATTATTGTTTTTTTTACTTGAACTACTTATTTATTTTTTTAACTCAGTCATATCTTATTTACAAATATCATTTATAAATTTTAATTTTTTATTACAAATTATTTCATATATTATTTAATCAACCCATTTATTACACGAGATACTATTCTAATGAACTAATAGAATTGGGTTCTTAATCATCTCTAAACTTTTAATGATTGAACAAAGTTGATGAATTAATTACGAATGTTCTGAGGTTCTGTTTGGTTCTTAGAATGTTTTGTTAAAAATTGAATTTGGAATTATAGTTGTAATTGCAAATTTGTAATGGGATCATGTTATAATTGATAAGGTGTTTGATTGGTAAATTTTGTATGAAATTGAAATATTAATTTTAAATGTTTTACTGGATTATTGAACATTGTATAAGTAAATGTAAGTAAAATGAATTTCAATTGATACGAGAAAATATTTCAAATTCAATTTAATAGTGTGACCAACCAAACATTATTTATATACAAAGTTTTTCTTATCCGATTATAACTCCAGAAATTTCTATAAATTAAGCCAGAATTAGGGGTTGTTTCGTAGAATCTGAATCAACCTTTTAATGCTTTAAATGTCTAAATGATTCGACGTTTAATGGTTCAGATTGTTTGTTTCCTGAGTAAATGTTTGAATGGTTAAAAGGACTAAACCTAAATAGTTAAGGCCTCTTATCTGAATTGCTCAGATATTTGCATTTAAATAGTTAAGCTATATACTAGCTTTTAATTGTTCAGACATTTTAACAGTTTAACACTTAAATATTTCAAAAATCTTATTGGTTTTATCTTACGTATGAATTGAGATCTTATTTACATTATTAAAAGAAAGTATGAAAAATATCTTTTACACAGAAGAAGGATCAAGAAACTTCTACAAGTCTCGTAATCCATCATAAAAGATATCATCTCAAATCAAGAAATGGTCTCTCAATTATTTACCCGAAATCAAGAATATGCATTTAACCTCTAAAATCCCCCAAAACGCAAATTAATAACTTTACACCCTACTTCAACCATTGACTTAACGTTGACTTCTATGGAAGAAATCTTCATCCACATGTGTGAGCTGTAGCCCCCAAACCCCTGTCCACCGTTCCTCTCAATTTCACTCAAATCGCAGATCAACTTCACTACTATCTTTTGCTTAATTCAATCTATAAACTCCATTACTCAAATCCCAAAACTGATTCACCTTCGACTGCATCGTCCGCCATAAAAAGGTTCGTTCTTGGTATTCAATTTATTCGGAAATTGAATCCTCTTGGTTTATTACTTCAATTAGAACATGGGTTTTGCTCTTCTTCAGAATCTTTGTTGATTTATGGGTTTCTTTTATCATATGTAGTATTAGATTTAGCTCGTTCTTGTGTTCTTTGATGCGTTTGTTACTAGCCTATTATCTTATCTAATTGGTTGAAACGAAATGCTTTCTATCAGAAATTTCATCCTTTTGTCACATCATTCTTGCTTTCTATCATGATATTCTTATGGGTGTTTTGTTAATTTTGTTAATTCTCTTAATTTAGGGTTTTTGTTCGTAATTGGTGGTCTTTCTGTGTATCTGGTGATTTGGGGGTTTTCGATATCAATTGCTTCAACTTCGATTGCTTTCTTGATTGGTATCATTATCTTCTATATAGTTCTTTAGACTGTGGTTGTCTTTTTTCCAATTGCTAAGTAGAGTTGGGATTGTTATGATTATGATATTATTTCATTTGTCCGTTTTTAGGGTTTCCAAGAACTCAATTTCCAAATTTGGGGATAATGTTGATGTCTCATATGGAATCAAAGGATCAAAGATGGCCAAATGTTAGATTGGGGGAATTCGGAGATATATCTGCAGCTTTTAGTAATGGGTTTTCTGACATGATGATGAACAACTTATGGGTGTATGATTATAACATACTTGAGGAGTCACAAAACCATCAGATTTCTGGATTCCCTGTGCAAGAATCATCCGAGTATACAGTTTCTGATCCTGCTTTATCTTCTTCGAGGTTTTTGATTGATACACAGCATAACAGGGAGAATGATGATCCAAACTCTATGAAAATAACAGAGATGATTGAATCTAAAGTGATCGAAAAGAGCATAAAAGGCCCACGGAGCAAAAGATGCAAACGAACAGTTTTTGAAAGTCCATGGAACTTCACATCACCTCCATCTGTTGATCTTTATGGGTCAGTTGATAACCAAGGGTCTGCTATGAGCAAAAGAACTTTGGGACGTAATGGTCTAACTGAACCCACTTTCAAGAAACAAAAGGGCAAAAATCTTGAAACCAATGATCTCATTTCTGAATCCATTAGTGTAAATAGTGTGGGTAGATGGTTGGAAGATGTGGGGTTTGGTAGATATGCAGGTGTGTTTGAAATGCACGAGGTTGATGAAGAAGCATTGCCTTTGCTTACTCTTGATGATCTGAAGGAAATGGGTGTTCTTGCTGTTGGCACTAGAAGGAAACTGTATGCTGCAATATGTCGACTTAAGGGGAGATAAACAAATATAGCAGACATGTTAATGTAAGTAGTATGGTTTTTCGACATGTTTTCTGTACAATTCTTGGTTTGTTGACTGCTGATAGTTGTGTTTTAGATAGTTCTTTGTTTGGAATGACCATTTTATTGAAAGGTCAACATGTTAAAAGGATACCAAACAAGTAAAAACAGATGCAACTTATAACTTTATAAAGGTTCTCAAGGAGGTGGAGTTAACCAAAAGAATTTTAAGTGGGACCCAACCCGATTCTGGAATAGACCGAACCCAAACAAAGAACCAACAGGAAAAACGTAGCTCAACCAATAAAAATATATCCCACACGGCACACCACAACTTAATGATTAATAGGCAGTAAACCATGAGACAGACTAAACCTGCAATAGATAGCTTCTTTGGTGGGTGCAGAGCTGTTAACTTTTGACGTGCTAAATTTCAAGTAGCTCACATGTGACTTTGCTCGTCTATGTAATATTTATAATCTATTGATCAGGTTAGTAAACCCTATGTCACAACTTGCACCACCATCTTCAACAATATTTGCTAATCTATTTATCATGTTGCTTTCAATAAAGACTTGTAATGATAATTTGTTAGAGATGATACAAAAAGGGTCTGGCACAACTTGATTGCAATTTCTTTCCCTCAATGTGTCCTTGAGGAGCTCTATTCCAAGCCCAGCTTTACAAAACATCTTATGCTTGTTTTCTCATTCTATCTTTGATCATACGCGGTTATCCGATTCCAACTCATAACTTGACAGGAACAGCTCTTTTAACCGCTTGTTACTAGCCCAACATCATGCCAAAACATCACATACCCTTCATACCCACCGTAGCTTTAAAACAACTCATAATATTGATATTCGTCAATTACGATGGAGGTTAACTTAATAACAATAGCCCGATTCGACGATTCTAATATACCAACACTGAGGCCCCAGAACATTTTGGTGCCAAGATAGAGTGCCACACAATCCAGCTGATTTTGCGATTTATATGCACGTATGCTTTCTAGCTCCTCGATCATTGTTTTTTGTGGGGCTTTGAAAGTAGATATAAGTATATAACTGGAAGCTTGGGCTTGGCTTAGTGGTTTGGGCCACCAACACTCAAGCGGGTTTGAATCCAATGGTTTCATTTTGGTTTATTTTCGAGTTGACATTTGCTTCTTTTTGCGATCCAGTTGGTGTCAAAATATTGAATATGATTTATGGCACAAGAAATAAATTAATTTCCGGTGTAAAAAAGGTTTGAAATAGATACCTAACGTGTATACCTAGTGAGTATTGTTTATGAAACTAACGGTATATGCGACGAGCAATAACGTACTACATACCCTATATGTTTTACCCCGAGTATGTGACATACTTTTCTAATAAGTATGAGGTTATGATTATGTAAACTCACCCCACTGCCATCAGCCATCAGCCATCAGCCATCTTCACCTTAGATAATGACCGAATGAACCAAATGGGCAAATAGTAGTAATAAATTAAAAAAGATAGTAAAAAGATTTTTGTTATGAAAACCGGAATATCATCAACGTGGGCTGACGTTAACAATGAGTAGGTGTGAAAAGTGAAAACACGTCAGACTTCCACTTAACGTGGAACCATGATTACCCACCCAAAATGGCGGCATCTCTTTAACGACACCCGCCTCCACGTTTTTCTTTTTGTTTTTTTCCCCAACCAAGGTCATTTTCGTAAATAGACATCTAACCACTACACCATAATGCCATAATGCCATAATCCATATTCCCTCTTCTACATAGCGACACTAGCATCCTCACAAATTCCCCGGCCAATATATGAATATACATCACATATTCACACCCTTCTTCTAGACAGTAATAACACTCGATCCAATTCATGAGATTTTGAACAAATGCAGGATATACAATCCATCGGTTACGGCGTCAGAAGCTTCTTCGCCGCCGGCACCGGTGGCCATGCTGGTGCCGACGGTGGCGGTGGTAGTTTGAAGTGCCCACGGTGCGGCTGTTTAAACACCAAATTCTGCTACTACAACAACTACAACCTCTCTCAGCCTCGTTTCTTCTGCAAGGGCTGCCGTCGTTACTGGACCAAAGGCGGTGTTCTCCGCAACGTTCCCGTCGGTGGCGGTTGCCGGAAAACCAAACGCTCAAAGCAGAAGACCGGCGGCGTTAAGCCTGCTTCCACTTCCACCACCGACACCGCCGTCGTCGCACCTAACATCTCGTCGCAATCAGCACCGACGATATTTGACCAGTGCTCCGCCGAGAACCAACAGTTGTGTTCGGAGATCGGGGCGGTTGGAAGCTTGATGACGTCATCTTCCGGTGAGTTGCCGCTGGGGTTTATGTCGGCGCCGGAGATGTCGTTAACGCGGGTACAGGGGACGGAGGATTCATTAGCGGTGGTGGATGAAAGGAGTGAGGTTGAACACTTACGGTGGAGCAACGGCGGAGGTGCGGCGGAGGATTGGGGTTTGTTTGATCAATCTTATTGGTTGAACAGTTCTGATAATCAGCTTAATTTCTTGCTTTAACATGATCTCTACGTTGACTCGGTCTCCGAGGTATCTAATATATATTGGAAATCAAGATAGTTCATAGTAGTTTTGGTGTGAAACTTGAAAGACGAATTTTGAAGTAGAAATTTTACTGTGTTTGACTGTTTGTTGAAATGAGGTTTTTGTAAATTATTATTATATAGCTCGGCAGTGGTGCAAGTATCCTCTAGGCTAGTTTTTAACTTGATTAACCCGTTTAATTAGGTATAACTGTAGGGTAGAGCTGTAAACGAACTACACATTCAACGAACAACTCGTAAATTGTTTGATGAAAAGTTTGTTTATGTTTGTTTCTTTTGTAAATGAACGAACATGAAAAAGAAAATTTAGTTCGTTTAATTAAACTAACGAACATGAACACAAGTCTTGTTCATTTATTTATGTTCGTAAACGTTTGATAATGTGTTCGTTAATGTTCATTTGTAAACGTTTGATAATGTGTTCATTGATGTTTGTTAATGTTTTCGATTATGTTTGTTAATGTGTTCGATTATATTCGTTAATGTGTTCGATTATGTTTTTAATTTTTGTGTTAGTTATTTTTATGATAATTATGTCAAGTTTTTTTTGAACATTTATGTTACGTGTTTATTTTTAGTAAATTTGTTATGAAAATATTGATTTTATTTTAAAATAACTATGTAATCATTTGTATTTGCTTGTTTTCATGCATGGACTTCTTTGTGTTCGTGATGTTTATTAACATTTGTTTTGTTTTCGTGTTTATGTTCATCAACTGTTTATTGTCATCATTTAGCGTACTATTTTCATATTAACATTATTATGTGTAATACGCAATTTACAAATTAATATGATTATGTGTAATATTATTTTTATATTATATTATTCGCATCCCGTGTGTCACACGGGTTTATAAACCAGTGACTATATATGTGAAATTATTACACACCGACACTCATAAGCTAGCATCCCACATCTTATTGAGGGTTGAAAGAAAGAAAGAAATGACATACAAACTTTTCCATGTAAAAGTTAACTAGACCATAAATATAATTGTTTACATAATCATCAATGACACCATTGTCACAAAACTTCCATGTTAAACCTATAAACGAAGGAATACCATATCCCTAACCTTTTCTCAACGCTCGACGATTATACTCGTGAAGACACGCAGAATGATTAATACACATACTGTTCAAGAGTCCATACCCATGACTGCAAACTCCAGCGTCGATCAATAGTTCTGAAAGTTGACCAATTCAAAAGTCAACAGGCTTAACAATGGGTGATTAATACAAAGCTAGAATTTACAACATTGAATACAAACACCCCCAGACTTGTTGTATCCTTCTGGTCTTGGCATCAACACAGGGCTACCTGTCCACTCGTTTTGCATTCTGCAATTCATCAAATAAACAATCCCATAAATTCACTATAAATCATTTAATTTACACTATCCACAACAAGTCGTATTCATGTCAACGCGTAACTTAATTAATTTTAATCACGTTTCTGGTTATCTAATAATGATTGGATAGTTGTTAGTTGTTACGTACCTCGGGAAGGCAAATGAACTTGTACTCGAGTCGCTTGACTCACCCAACGCGTCACCGAGTCCCTCCGACTCGTTCACTTCTTCAGTTTCCAAATGAGTTTCATCTTTCTACAAATTCAGTATCATCAATAACATTTATGTTAATCTAATACCATCATTAACACAAACAATTGTCACAAAAACCTAATTGGTTGAAATTTGTAAACAAACCTTCTTCCGTCGACTTCCGCCGGCGACGACGACGTTTTGCTTTCTCTCCGACGAGCTTTCAAAGCTTCTCTCCTCTATCAAATCTCCTCCGGCGTCATCATCCTTGAAGTAAAACACGATGTAATCATCTTCCTCCGACTGACACGACCGCCAGCTCGCCGGCGACTCTTCGCCTCCACCTTTCTCCACCGTCGATCCGACTTTAACCTTCCGATCATCACCAATCGATGACGATTGTGGCTTCTGGTGATCCAATTCGCCGTCTTCTTCCTCGATCGGGACTTTGCATGCGTTGAAACACGATATCAGATCCTTCATCCGACATCTCATCAGCGTGTATGGGGTACTCATGATGTCTGATATTGCAGTTGTTGGAGATCGAAAATGATGATGAGAGAGAAGAGGGATTTTAGGGTTTGAAATGAGTCGGTTGAGTGTAATTTCGTGAGCAAAATGTGGAGACATACATGGAAACTGTTCCATGATGCTCGTGTAGCAATCGTCGTTATTTTCAAATTATGTTTATTCCCTCCCAATTAAATTAAAATTAAATGACTTATTGTTGAATGAAAGTTATTAGCATGTTAATGTGTTAGTGATATGATGGTTAATCATTTATTATAGGGAATTGCTCAAATATGGAATTTGTATTAATGTAATTGTATTTATGTTTTAGTGACTATGCATGTATTAGTTTGATTTCTATGTAAATATCTTTTAGAAAACATTGCACTGAATATTCAATATTACACACCTAATTTTCTAGTATAGATTCATGTATGCATGTGTGTGGAAGTTTTGTAATAATGTTTTGAGATTTTGACTTATTGATTCGTAGGGTTGCGAAAGATTTGATACAGTTTTAGTGACTTTTTTTTGGGTTACCATTAGGCCTTTATTTTTAATCTTGGTTTGGCCGAGTCATGTTTAGTAGAGAATTACTTTTGTCAGCTAGAAGATTTCAACATTAAGAATACGTATTCGAAATGTGTATTCCTTCCCTAATAATACTTATCGTATTTAAAAGAAATAGAAAGTTCGAATCTCTATTATATTCGGTTTCTATTTTATCGGTTTTAAATTTGGTTTTGCAAATGCATGTAAACAAAACCGAACCATTGTAGGAAGTTATCAAAAAGTATCAAAGTGGAAACATTAAATTTCTTTCTCCAGTGATTATTTCGGTTTAATATTTTGATTTATGATTGGGTTGCTATCTTGCAATAATTGTTTTTCCGGACATGTGGTCTTTTTAGAAGTAGTCTAGTATATGTTATGAGATTATTTTTGAATGGCAAGCAGGCGTAATTTTTTATTTAAATCTAGCAAGATGTTAACGAGGAGATTCACTGATAATACAATGTTTGCTATAATATCTTCTTTGACCGTGGGCTTTTTTTAGTTGTGATTTTGCAACTTCTTCGTGTCTTTGCCCATATTTTAATGACTTTGTTGCTAATTAATAACAAGATAAATATGTTTTATTGTTTATGTTTATTTGTTAGTTATGATTCGGTCAATCTATTTCCTATTCCAAGGGCATGCTTTGGAACAACAGTTATGGCCATTTATGAACTTAAAATCATGAGTTTTAATTGTGAAATTATTATAAGCTGAAACTACTGTAATGTATGGATAATTGATATGAGGTATATAAATCAAATGGGTTCGCTCATCTTTCAGACTAGTTTTTTGAGTTGAATTTTTCTGTTTGATCTGTAATAAATATATAGTCTCTTGTACAAAAATGTAAAGCTATAAAAATATGATCGCAAAGCAATTTGACCTATCTTTAAACCTTTGCAAAACAAAAATCAAGTCAAATAACATGTACTTTTTATTTCCCTGCTCCTTACATTTGGTTGGAAGAAATAAAATGAAATTGAGAAACTAATATAAGTTTCAAGTAAATTATGTTTGAGTGGGTAATAAAATATAAAACTCAAAGAAATGCTTAATCTTAAATTCCTTTGGTTAGAGGATTTCAAATTCCCTCTTCAGGTGAAAAGATTTTAAAATTCTACAATTAAGAGAATTTAAGATAAAATAATTTGTTGGGTTTACTTTTAATTGCTCATTGAAACATAATTTTATTTAAAAGTTATACTACTTTTTATTTTCATTCTTTCATTCCATTTGTATTGTTGTGTTTTCTTTTTATTTTTTTGTATTGTACTCTTTGGAGTTTAGATTTTTGCTGGCCCGCTTTTCAAAAAAATAATTTAAAGCAGCCTTAAGTTTTTTTATATTATAATATTTTTAGTTTAACAATAAAAGTTCAACATAACCGACCTATTAAGTTCCCCGCCAAAGCCCTAGATTTATGTCATCATCCCTCAACGAGCCACTGATATCACCGTGTAATCCTAAAATCAAGAATCGAATCGAATCAAATCAAATCAAATCCGTTGAGATTACACTGCAGAACGAATCATTGTTCAAGAACAATCGAACTGTTATCAACAAATGGGCGAAAGAGAGACCAAAATCGAAGTCAGAACCCTAACCGGCGAAACCATTAGCGTCTCAATTTCATCCAACACTACAGTTCAAGAACTCAAGCTTCTCCTCAAACAAATATTTCCCCCCGCATCATCGTCTCCCAACTTTCACCTTTTACTCAAGGTATTTCGATCTTGTGCATTTGCTTTACCATTAATTAGGGTTAATGTATGCGATTTGTGTTTTAATACTGATTAAAGAGTGCAATGTCTTCTTATTGTTGTCTTTTATTATCTGATTGTTTGCATTGCAATGCTTTGGTTCAGGGTACGAAACTAGGTTTGCAGAGTCAGATAAGTAGTTACTTGATTTCCGATGGAGAGTTTATTGTTCTTATTCCGTTCATGAAGAAGGACAAGCAGAAATCTGTGGATCCATGTGTAAATGAAACAAACTCAAAAAACACCCATCAGTGTTCCACCTCCAAGTTTGCTGAATCAGTATGGTCTGATATGATGCAAGATCTATCCTCTCTCCGGGAACGAGAGATTGATGGAAATGAAAGCCATAGCCATCTCCCTGTTGATTTTGAAGGCATGTGTTTCAACACGCCAAACGAAGGAGACGGTGGGAATTTTGAGAATTTGTTTGATGAGGCAATACTGATTCTAAACACATGTGATAATGATGAACATGATGATAAGATCTTTGAGAAGCTTATGCAGGGTTTGGAGTCGGTTAACTGTCTATCTGATCCAAAGTCTAAGAATTGTATGTTAAGGAATTTGAATATACGATGCAGTGAGATGAACCATGCTGCTGACAATAGTTCTTCATGCTTTTGTCCATCATGGCTGAAGGTTCTGTTCAAGGCATTTTATTTCTTGAACATTTACTGTACTTTTTTACAAGTGCAGCAGAAAAAAGTGACCCTGCTTAGTTTGGAGGGAGGACTGAACCGGCTAAGTAAATTCGGATTGGGATTTGATTATGTTGATATTGAGAATCTTTCTTTGCTTTGCCCTAAGGTAACTAGTCTTATTACAGACCTGTGTGCAAGTAATCACCGGCTTACAACTATTAAAAATATGTTTACCGTGTCAAATGTTTAGTTTTAATCCAATGCTTCCTCACCTTAACTTCCATTATGTTCTCTCGTGTATAGACTTTATGCTTTGAAATGCTAACAATCATAATAATCAATCATGCCTTTAGTGCTATTATCTTAAGTTTTGACTGGTCTACAAAATTAAATCTGAGCCATAAACAGGCATACCTCATACCCGTCTCTTTCTTTTGGCAGGTTGTACAATTTATTGACGATGAGAGTGAAGGTATAAAGTCAAACAACGTGATTGTTGTCATAAAGTCCAAATTAGATACTAAGCACCCAGTTAAAGGTAAATCTAAGTATCTAACTGTTGCCAATTATGATTATTTTTGTTTTTTCTGGTTTACTAATTCGCTATGGTTGCATAATTTACAGCAAAGCTAACTTCTTGCTGTTCTAGTATAGGCAAGAGAAAAATGTCTAGCGTAAGAGTAGTTAATGCTATGAGAAAAAGAGAAGGTATCTTCAAAGCAGATTTATGTGCAATTGTCAAATCATTTATGGTATGTGTAGATGTTATATATATATAATATATATATATTATATATATATATATATATATATATATATATATATATATATATATATATATTATATATATATATATATATATATATATATATATATATATATATATTCATTTTCTCTCTTTTTTTGTATATTCTAACTAATTTTGAGAATTCTGGTTGGTTGATAATCAAATGCTCTCCTGCAGGAAAAAGCAGGGACTGAGAAATTCGCATCATATTCAGTGAATGATCTTTTGCTACATGTCAATGAGAAAATAATAAAGAAAATAATACTGATGCTAAGCAAACAAAGAGAAATTTGTCTGAATCCTCAAGTGCTTTAAAACATGAAGCAATGTGTAATGTAAGTATCATAATTTTCTTCAAGTTTCCAGGGCTTTTTTATTGTTTTCCGTTTCATTAATGTTTTCCATTACAGGAGACAAATCCTTTGCTACCTGTAGAAATGGTTGAGCATCTGAGAGCAAGCATTGGTTCCCAAGGGCAGGTGTCATCTTTAATCTCACTCTTTTCAAATTTTATCTTTCTAAATTCATTGATACAATGCTGCATCTTTTCTGATGAAATTTTCAGATGGTTCATCTTGAAGAGATTAATGGCCGAATAGCCAACTTTGTGGAGATTCCATCATATATATCTGAACGAATGCAATCTGCACTCAAATCATCAGGGGTCTCAAAGTTGTATAGCCACCAGGTATTCACCACTTAGCATCTTCATTCACACACACTCATATATATAAATCCACATGTTAAAATTTAATTTAGTATTCCATTTTGCTGTTGAGGTATCTGTAGGCAGAATCTATTGAGGCTTCTCTAGCTGGAAAAAATGTTGTTATTTCAACCATGACATCTAGTGGAAAATCACTTTGTTATAATCTACCAGTTCTTGAAGTATTATCTCAAAATCTTTCAGCTTGTGCTCTATACCTCTTTCCAACAAAGGTTCATTCATTAACTTTTATCAAGCATCATTCACTTATATGGCTTCTTTAGTTTAAATTGAATTTAAATGTCTGCAGGCTTTAGCACAAGATCAACTAAGAGCATTACTATCTATGACAGTAGGTTTTGATGTAGGTTTAAACATTGGAATATATGATGGAGATACTTCACAGGAAGATAGATTATGGTTGCGTGATAATTCAAGACTGGTAATTGTGTAATTTATGGTTTTTCAAGAAAACAGTAGATTTCAGCTGGCAACTGGCTTCTGTATACTAAGTTATTACAAATTTATTTGTAGTTGATCACAAATCCTGATATGCTTCACATGTCAATCTTGCCGTTGCATAACCAGTTTGGGAGATTCTTATCAAACCTCAGGTTATCTTTGCAAGTTATTTCTTGTCTTTATGCAAACTGACTAGAGTTTTCCTTGCCTTTTTTTCCTGATTTTGGCCAAATACTAAGCTTTGTGTCAGGTATGTGATAGTTGATGAAGCTCACACGTATAAGGGAGCATTTGGATGCCATGTGGCTCTTATTTTAAGGAGGTTTTGCCGACTCTGTGCTCATGGTATATAATTTTTTTTTATTCTAATCATATAAAAAGTTCTCTAATTATATATGGAC
Source organism: Flaveria trinervia (assembly GCA_025506515.1). Taxonomy (NCBI): domain Eukaryota; kingdom Viridiplantae; phylum Streptophyta; class Magnoliopsida; order Asterales; family Asteraceae; genus Flaveria; species Flaveria trinervia. Next base: position 101,863,214 of record CM046452.1, read on the forward strand.
TGATATCCAAATTTAGCATTTAGAATTAGGACCTGAGTGTAAACAGTTGTGTGCGCGCACACACACACACACACACTCTCACAATAAGCTTTCATGTTTGCAGTTTATGGGGGTGATCACACTCACTGAATGCTTTCATGTTTGCAGTTTATGGGAATGATCACACTCACTGTATGCTTTCATGTTTGCAGTTTATGGGAGTAATCCATCATTTATATTTTGCACTGCTACATCTGCCAATCCCCGTGACCATGCATTGGTAAGATAAACCAAAGATTGAATTTAACACAAGCCTGTTATAATGGCAATGCTATTATTTATTCTAATTTGTTTAAAAATTTTGATTTTTATATTCTTTATGTGCATTAAGTGAGCTGTAAGTTGCAGTATGGTAATCTGTTTTTTTGTTTAACCGGTAGGAACTTGCAGGACTGCCAACAATGGAACTAATTCACAAAGATGGTAGCCCTTCTGGCCCCAAGTTGTTTGTCCTCTGGAATCCTCCTTTACACATGAAAACTGTATGATTTGCTGATGCCTTTTCGGAGTGTGTGTGTGTATGTAATTACAAGGTATCAATTGTTCTTTATCTGATTACAGGTAAGCAAGAGAACTAGAAGTAGGATAAATACCGAAAAATTCGATAGGACAGTTTTTGCTGGTCGTTCGAGGTATAGGATGTCTGTAGTATGCATCTGGCATATGAAATAGGTGTTTGATGATTGTAACGTTTGTTTTTGCAGTCCAATCTTGGAAATTTCATTTCTCTTTGCAGAAATTATTCAGCATGGACTTCGTTGCATTGCTTTTTGCAAAACACGCAAACTGTCTGAGCTTGTATTGAGCTATACGTAGGTGCCATTTACATTAGAATTGTTACTTTATATGATTAATAATCATCATGTATCTGATTTGAGGAGTTATGATTGCCTGTGGTAAGGCGTGAAATTCTTCAGAAGACTGCACCAAATCTTGTAAATTCTGTTTTTGCTTATCGAGCTGGCTATACTGCTCAGGTTAGTATATCCATTCTGTATTATGTGTTCAAAGTAGATAAAGATGTTATTTAAGTATAGTACGCTTGAGTAAATGATAAAACAGGATAGAAGAAGAATCGAGAGTGAGTTTTTTGGCGGGAAAATTTGCGGTGTTGCTGCTACAAATGCACTTGAATTGGGGATTGATGTTGGACATATTGATGTCACACTACATCTAGGGTTTCCTGGCAGTATAGCTAGGTATGTGACTGGATTCTTTTTGTTTCTATGCTATTTCTTATGTAATCTTTCCATTCTTTTATTTGTTCTCACCATCATTCACCAAGACCAATTATGTCAATTTTTAGCTTATGGCAGCAAGCTGGGAGGTCTGGAAGAAGGGAACAACCATCACTTGCTATATATGTTGCATTTGAAGGGCCTCTTGACCAATATTTTATGAAATATCCTCATAAACTATTCAGAGGCCCAATTGAATGTTGCCATGTGGATGCTAACAACCAGCAGGTGCTGGAACAACACTTGGTCTGTGCATCTCTTGAACACCCACTAAGTATGGTTCATGATGAAAAATACTTTGGTCCTGCCCTGAAGTCTTCCATACTGTCACTTAAAAGTAAGGGATATGTTAGTACTGATCCGTCAAGGGGTTCCACTGCTGAAATTTGGAACTACATTGGGCATGAGGTATACAATATCCTAGTTTAATTTTGTTGATTGAATTACTTCTTGCTATAACTTTATGGTTTTTCTTTTTACCAACTAGAAAATGCCTTCTCATACTATTAGCATTCGTGCAATAGAGTCCGAGAGATATAAGGTAATTGACATGAAAAATGACGTACTTTTAGAAGAAATCGAAGAGAGTAAAGCTTTCTTTCAGGTAGTTATTTTGATTTTTGAAATATATTTATTGAATTTTTCTAATCTCATGGTAATTAATGTTTCAGGTGTATGATGGTGCTGTTTATATGCAGCAGGGGAAAACCTATTTAGTAAAAAAATTGGATTTATCTACTAAAATTGCTTGGTGTCAGGAAGCTGACTTGAAGTATTACACCAAGACTCGTGATTTTACTGATATTGAAGTAGTAAATGGTCACATTGTAAGTCTGAACCTGAATTATTAAGAGGTAAAATGCATTAATATTCATCCAAATCCTAATAGTATAACATCTTTTAGGCCTACCCTGTAAAGATTTGTAACATCCAGAAATCAAAAACAAGTGCCCAATCAAACCCGTGTAAAGTAACTACTACATGGTTTGGATTTAGACGTATATGGAAAGGAAGCAACCGAGTATTTGATACAGTTAATTTATCACTTCCCAGTTATACATACGAGTCGCAGGTACGTTTTGCTTTCAATGATGCTATAATCATGTTTTGGTGACCTTTTAATTATTTTTTACCGACTTCAATCTGAGTAGGCTGTCTGGATTCGGGTCCAACAATCAATAAAAACAACTGTAGAAACAGAAAAGTATTCGTTTCGTGGAGGCTTGCATGCTGCTGGTCATGCACTTCTGCATATAGTTCCTCTGTAAGTCTAATTACATCATAGTTTATAATTGAATTATGCAACTTAATTGTTTGGAATCTACAATTAATGGCCCTTACTTTGATGCAGGTATATAATTTGCAACTCGTCTGATTTGGCTTCAGAGTGTGTAAATCCTCATGACTCCCGTTACATGCCTGAAAGAATCCTACTTTATGATTGCCATCCTGGAGGAACGGGCATTTCAGCACAGGTGGATTTACCTTTTCTTAAAAAGAATCTATATGTTAAACATTGACATATCACATATGTGTAACCAAATGTAGGTTCAACCTATTTTCACTGAACTTTTAACCGCTGCATTGGAACTTATAACATCTTGTTGCTGCTCTGGGGACACTGGTTGCCCCAATTGTGTTCAGGTTGGCTTGCTCGACTTACTAATATATGTAGCTAAATTGTCTTTTATTTATTTAATAGTGTGGACTTATTATTAACTTTTTTGTATATCAGAATCTTTGTTGTCACGAATACAATGAAGTTTTGCACAAAGATGCAGCGATAATGATCATAAAGGTTGTTCTGAGCATAAAATTTAGAGCTTAGAGACTGTTTATGTTTTGTTTGCTGATTATGTCGTATTTTTGCAGGGTGTTTTAGAACTGGAGAAATCAAATTTTTGAGATAATTGTAGTTCCTCCATAGTTTGATTGCACCCGCTTCATATTATAGTTTGCAAGTAGTAATTATGATTTTTAAAATTTTAACTTATTGTTTTTATCATATAAAACTAAAGAGCAATCATTTTAGAAACAGTATAAAACAGAATAGGACTCGGTATTTGATGTATTTAATTTCCTATCATAATCATATTTTAGAAATAGAGTTTACCATCCTAAGATTTGATTTGTTCATATTTAATTAATGTATCCAACTCTGTATTGTAGTGAAACTTGTATTTGGTATATTTGGTATGTATATTTTTTCTGTTATTAATATTTATAATTTATTCTATTTTTCAGAAAATTATAATCATTACGTTTTTAACTAATTAATATTAACAGCATATTACCAAGATGCTCTGTACTTGAATAGCCGTTGATAACTGTCATGTTTTATGGCCTAACAAAAGTTGTTGGTAATCGGTTGGTAACAATACTTTGGTGTTTCTTGGTAAATTGTGTTAATCCGTTGCAAATGATAAAGTTGTTTTAAATGCCGTCGAAATAGAAACTCAAACTGTTGTTAGACGATCGTCTACACTCGCTCCATTCACCTTTCCAGAGTACGGAGAGTTGTTTTTTTGTTTGATTTTTTTGTTTTTAGTTTTTTTATACTTTATGGTAAGGGAACTAGCAGCAATGCCAGGTGTAAACCCACGTTCATTTCTCTTATAGATCCTTCAAAAGTTCTAATCGAATCACTACAAAAATGTATGTAAGAAATCTTTAAAAAAGAATTTGGGTCATCTAAAATATATTTTTTCATTTTTAAACATAATTTGGCTTGTTTAAACTTTTCATTTATAATGGCCTGTGAAAGTTAGAATATATCGTTTGTGAATTGCTTATTTTTATTTACGTTTGAAATTTAGAATATACTCTTTGTAATATGCTTATTTTTATTTTTATCTACGTATAAATACAAATTACACTATAGTTAAATATAAATATAAATTACACTAAAGTTTGAAAAGAGGAATGGAATGAACAATGCTTTTATTATTATTTTGTTTAATTTGTTTTTCTTTCTTTTACTACATAATATATAGAATTTTTTTCCTAATGTTTCACTATATGTTTTTTTAAACAAAGTTATATTCAAAATTGAATTTATGAATCATGTTTATGATGAAGTATGACTTTTGTGATGGAGTGCACTTTTGTGGTTTGATGGCGCGGTGAGTCTTACTTTTACGATGGAGCACTCATTGCATTTCTACATACTGTGAGAATCATTAGGGCATATTTTTTGTGTCTTTCTTGACACGTTAGATATGTTAGAATGATTGTCGTTGCGATTGATGACAGAATTTCCCACGCAACACGCTTTAGGGCAAAAACTAGTTTTATCAAAAACCGAGATATGTCAACGCTCATCATCATGTTCATAACATACATATTCAACAATGTGAAAGAAATAATTTCTTACTACGTATTACCTTTTAGGCTTTTACCAAAAACATTTATTCCATTCGTGCAGTTACCTATGAAGACCCCACAATAAAAATTTTTGTTTTGTTACAGGTTAATGCTTATCTATACAGCAACATAATCTATTAACTCATAACTTTATATTTGCATAACAAACAATGCTAATTCTACTCTGGTGATAAGTTCTATTAAGCCTCAAAGAAGTTTAATTATGCCTAAAGTAATTTTTTTAGCAGAAGCTGAATCAGACTCAATTGTATTATATATAAAATACATTTTTGTTAGATAATACTATCTTGTTGTTAGCAAACACATTTTTTTAGTTAGAAAATAAACTTAATTTTTCTATTAGTAAAACTCAACTAACTAAAGTTTAATATAATACAAGATGAATGAATAAATTGAAACTTGACCATCTTGTTATGTTTTGAACAAACCGTCACTAATCAAGTTATATAATTTACTAGCTTTAGTAACCCGTGTGTTACACGGGTTGAAATAAAATATTAATAAAATAAAATTTATTAATTATAGAATGATGTTTTAAGATATGATATAATTGAAAATACGTATGAGAAATGACTATAATAAAACAGTGATATCAACTTTTTTTAGAAAAGAATTTTAACTTTTTTCCAAAAATAAATAAATAAACATTTTGTTCTAAAACAAACCATATAAAAATTATACTTTTAAAATTTTCCTTATTATAACTCCCAAATTTAATAATTTTTTGCTTTAAAAATTGACTGTTTAAAAATACCAATTTTAAAATATTTCATTTTTCAAAAAAATTTTACGCTTTAGAAATTTATTAATGTATAAAAAGTTTATATTTTTAGAAATAACATTAATAAATAGATCTTTTTCTTAATTTATTAAATCTAAAAAAATATTAAATAATATAAATTATTAAGATTATTTTTTATATTTTTCTACATCTATGAGTTTATTATCTAGTTAAATTTATATTACTTAAAAAAATTGCCCACCTAATGTCCACACCGTGAGTCCGTGACTAATTATTAAGTTACATAATTTATTACAATTACAATGACACATACCGGATGAATAAATATATTGAAAGTCTTAAGTTGTTGTTGAAAAATTTAACCATCTTATCAAGGAAACAATGACTAATTAAGTTACATATTTTATTACAATGACACAAACCAGATGAATATATAATATACTACCTTTAGTAAACTCGTATATTACACAAGTTGATTAAATATAATAAAATTATACTTAATTAATTATAAAATAATAATATAAGATAAGATATTATTTAAATTACGTAGGAGTAAAAAACTATAAGTAATAAAACAACTATATCAACTTTATACTTTTTTTCAAAAAAAAACTCAAACATTTTGTTCAAAAAACTGTCATTTTTATAAATATTCTTATTGTAACTCTCATTTTCAATTACTTTTGGTTATAAAGAATTTACTTTTTAAAAATACTAAATTTACAATATTTCATATTTTTAAATAAGTTTGAAGTTTAAAAAAACATTTTATAACAATTTATCTCTTTATAAATAACATCAATAAGAAAATATATTTCTAATTTATTAGAAAATTATTTTTAATTAAAAAATTTTAAATAATATTATTTGTAATTAAAGTAATTATTTAATAGGAGAGAGAGAAGCGGAAAATTTTTTATAAAAATATATATGATGTTGTCACGTGTCTTCTATAATTATTATTTTATTAAAATAGAAGGATTGGAAGTAATAGTTGTTTAAAAATATGGCAATCTTATCATGTCTACGGAAACCGTGACTAATTAAGTTATATATTTTAGTAGAATGAGATTTATTTGAATTGCAACTTATATATTTTATTTGTTATGTTGCTTGTAATCGTATCTGTAATACTTGTGTCACACCAAAATTTATACATAAAGTCATAAAGACATTATACCCTATATTAAGACGTAACGTTGGAGAGGCTTTTTAATTATCACTCTACAACTAGTGTTGTGCATGATACAACCTACTTTTGAACATTTTTTTGTTTTACACTCAATTTATTTTTACGTTATGTTTTTAAGTTTATTTAAAAAGAAACGTTAAGTTAAGTGAAAGGAAGGAAAAAAATAGTTGTGTTTTAAAGTTTTTTTTTATTAAAAGTAAATGAAAAAAAATAAGAAATTATATTTTATCAAGTTCACTTGAAGTAATAAAATAATAAAGTAATATGGAAAGAAAAGGCTAAATTCAATCGACTCAAATTGAAAGAAAGCATAGAGAAGAGAAAACAAAGGAAGGAAAAAAAGAAGAAAATAAATGATTTTATTTCTCCACTTTCTTAAAGTAAACTCAGGAATTTAACCTTTATATTTTCTATTCTTGTCGTGTAGCGACTATGTCATCTAGGTTTTTTAGTTGAAGTTATGCATGTTAAGATGTTTTTGTGTCTGCATTTATTTATTTTACTAATTATTTGATTTTTAATTTATGTTAATTTCCATCGCGTAGTGGTTTGTTTGTGGAGTTTTTTTTAACCTTTCTTTTGGTACTTATTGTTTGTGTAGGAGTAATAATTTGTTACATACTTACAACGTGTCTGAAGTTAAGCCTTATTGAAAAGTTCTTTGTATCGTTTATTAGAGCATTCCTAGTTAAATAAAAAAATCAACTTACATTGCAAATAATAAAAACTAATAATTGTACTCGCGTGTTGTAAAGGAGTCGTTATAAGTGTACACTTCATATGACGGGTGAATTTGAAACGTAGTAACAACTATGATTTTAAAGTCTATAATGATTTGTTTCAAAGGCTCATTAGAATCCCTCTACGTAAAATTTCTAAAGTAAAAAAAGCAAAGCCGAAAAAACAGGAAAAAAACATCAAAAGCTAAAAAAGTAAAGAAAAAGATTAAGAAAATCTTTAACAAAAACGTGAAAAAACCAGAAAAATAAAAGAAACTTATGAAAAGTTGTAATAAAAATAACAGAAAAAATATAATTAAAAGGAGAAAAAATTAAGATGATATAAACCAAAAGAAAAAAAACTTTTGTAAAAAGGTCTTAAAAGAAACTTAACAAAAAAGAAAAACAAAAATGTCGCTGGAAATACATATACAAATACAAATACAAATACACATACAAAAACAAATACAAATAATAATAATAATAATAATAATAATAATAAAATAATAATAACAATAATAATAATAATAATAAGAATAATAATAATAATAATAATAAAATAATAATAACAACAACAATAACAACAACAACAACAATAATAATAATAATAGTAATAATAATATAATAATGATAATAATAATAATAAGAATAATAATAATAACACTAACAATAATAATAATAATAGTAATAATAATAGTTATAATAATAGTAATAATAATAGTAATAATAATATAATAGTAATAATAATAATAATAATAATAATAATAATAATAATAAATAATAATAAATAAATAAATAAATAAATAAATAAATAAATAAATAAATGACCCCCAAAAGATATTGACAACCCTCAAGGAATTTTGACCCCGAATCCAAAAAATCAATTTAAGATTTTAAAATTTTACAAAAATAAGCCTATTATAAACTAATTAACACATATTTAAAAAAAAATTAATAAACCCAACAACTATTTAAATAGAGTTCATTGCTTTGTTAATTCCTATAAATCAAATTATCCAAATGCCGGATAGTGAAATAGATGTTTTAAAAATATTAAGCTCATTGAAGCAATGAACCAACTATAAATTAATTAACCTAATAGTTAGTAAACAATTCAATTCAATTATAATTTATAAAAGTACAATACTAAAGGCAATTAAAAATACTATTTGTTTAATAAGAGATCTGATTCTTGGGTCGTTGTTATAGCCCCAAGTGCCCCAACTGCGCAATTTTCGCACGAATACTTCTTGTTGGAGTCATTTATTTTCGGCCACCTCTCTGTTCGTGGTTGCAACCCCATTAATTTTGCTATACTGAAAAATTATTGTTTTATAGATGATGTAGTGATTAGGTTTTTTATAGATATTTTTAAATCTGGCAGAAAATAACTTTAAACATATTATATTTTTATTATACATTTCTAATGAAAAATGGCATATTTCTTTTATGTATTTGACATTTGATTCGGTTTTTATTGTTTATTATGTGAACCGAACCGTCCTCGAAACTAAAATGTAGAATTTTACAATATATATACATACAATCATTAAAAAATTCCAACCCTTTAAAAAAAGTTATAGGTTCGTCACTGTGAGCAAATCAATGACCAACCATATGTAAATTCACGATGATAATGCAAGTAAGGTGGTTTTTGACAATAAAAAGTAAACTTTAAAGCATTATTAGTCAGAGTATCATCAGTCGTGTTGTTAGCGTATTTATACTAATCAATCATAGTTTATTATTATTATTATTGAAATTGACGTTTGATTCCTACAAGTTGAATCACATTTCTGACAGTTTTTACTTTTTATACGGTGATCAAATCCAAGTTTATATAGTGAGACCTAATGTCAAACCTGAACCCTTCAACTTGTAATTGGTGATCAAATCGATTCGCTCTTTCATCCCTTCTGTTAAGTAGTTCTTCCAATCTCCAACCTTTCCTTTCCTGAAGAATTCTTGATTCTCCACCACCACTTTCGTCGTGAACTTTTGACCACCGCCACCGCCCTTATTAACCTCCAAGTTACTCAAATTCTCAAAGCTACACAACTTCACAATCTCCTCCACCACCCTTTCATCTTCTTCCTCCGCCGTAAACGGCATTCCCATGAACGCCGCCAACTTCTTCACCTCCCGTGTCGGCTCCCTCTTCATATCCTCATACTTTAGAAACAGATCTTGTCCGGTGACTCCTAATAAGAGACATATATAGGTAGCAACCAACGTGGTCAGTTGTTTAACATGAATGTCATAAAGAATTAAAGTGAATGAACATTTTAACAAAACTGTGCGTTTAAATTGCTCTTTCATTAATTTTTATAATAATCTACCTATTTTGATCATTCAGTGTAGAATTTTTCTATACAAGTTGATCGAGCAACATGGACAGCCCTGAGAGGAGGCCGGTGGACGACAACTCAGAACCCGATCTTTTCGGGGGCAAAATTATATTAAATAGCTTAAATGAAATATATGTATGTATATTTTTTAAAAGAAAAACTATAGGGCATTAAGAAAATCATTAACAAACTCCATAACAATTTAATTATTTTAATCTATTGGATCTTATAACTCATTAACATCTTAGTTAGTTAAGTCCATTATCATTTTTCTAATCCAAACGTATTATTACATATGGTTATTGACTTTTTATTATAGGGTCATTTTTGTTACAACATATTTGTTTATTGATATAACAATTATTGTCGTTTTATATATATTTTACATATTGTTATTGAATTTTTATTTTAGGGGCTTGTTTTTTCTACTCGCTCAAGGCCCAAAAGTTTTTCGCGGTTTCACGCGGACGGCATGTCGAGCAATATTCGATGGATTATACCTGGCTTGCTTTCCAGTAACCTAACACATGATCCCAAAACGGTCCGTACTCAGAAACTCCATCGCAGAACAGCTCGTAAGCTTCGTTAACGGAAGCGGCGTCAATTCATTCGACCTAAGTTTACTCATGAAATGCCACTTGGATATAAACACGTCTTTCGGGTCCCGACACACGTACACAATCTTGCATGTCGAAGTTATCGACGTCGGTAAGGAAGCACGAGCAAAGTGTGTGGCAAAGAGTCTAGGAACCGGAAGATGATCAAAATTCGTGACCGGGTGATGGAGAAAGATATGGGTGTCAATGAAAGGGAAAGTGCTTTGGGGTCCGGTGCGGAGGAGAGGGTGATCGGAATCTAGTTTGTAACGATGGCGGTTGGCGATGGCGAACATGAGGGCTTTGAGCCATGTGGTGCCACACTTCATGAAAGAAGCAAGGAAGATGTCGGTGGGTTGAGGGTTGAAGTGGTGGTGGATCAACAAGAGGCCTTTGATCACTTCGGAGCTTAACCAAAATCCCTTATAAAGAACACGTTTTCGCTTCTCCAACCTTTGTGTTTGGGGAGAGTTACAAGAAGGTGGTCATGTTGCTGCTGTTGCTGCTGTTGCTGCTGTTGCTGCTGCTGTTGCTGCTGTTGCTGCTGTTGGGTTTGTGTTTGCGTTTGGTTTGATTCGTCGTTAATGGAGGTGGGGGTGGGGTAGTAGCATGAATTTTGATCGGGAAGAAGGTAAGTCGACATAGGTGCGATTTGGTTTTTGATGGATGGATGGAAGGAGAACTTCAATGTGTATCTTCTTTTATATATAATCAAAAGGATGGTAGATGGATTTTAAATTTTAGAGATTTTTACATATTTTCTCTTTTTGATACCTTAAATTACATATTTTCTCAATACATAAAATTAACTATATATTTCCTCTTTTTAATACTTTAATTACATATTTTTCCAAGGCATAAAATTAATTTCATATTTTCCTTTCTTAAAGCACATGTATTACATATTTATTTATTTTATTAAAATTAACCTATCAAGTGACTATTTTATCTGGTTTTTACTAAAAGATTTTTACGTATTAATGTTTTATTATTATAATCGTTTGAATCTTTGACAATTGTGTTTTGTATTTGGAGATATAACTTGGATTATGATGATTATTGTTTTGAAATAAATTTTTGTATTTGGAGTTATAATTATATATTTTTTATTCATATAGAAAACTCAAACTTTAGAAAATATGTGTTTGATGTTCTTAAGAAAAAAATACGTAAAAATAACTTAGGTAAAACTATAGATATAATAACCACTCAATAACTAATTTTAATAAAATGAGTAAATACGTAATATATATATATATATATATATATATATATATATATATATATATATATATGTTTTAGAAAGAGAAAATATGTAATTAAAATTTTAATTTGGGTAAATATGTAATTAAAAAGTTTAAGAAAAAAAATATAAATACCCCTAAATTTTATTATAAAGTGAGATGACTAGCTGGTTTTGGTTGGTGGTTTTGTTATAGTTTCAGGCAAACAAATAATCTATCACCATACAGGACATGTTTTTCATATGGTGCATATGTTTTTAATAAAATAAAATATGCATCATGTATTGCCTCACCATTCAATACCATTAATGGGTGGTGCCGGATAGAGGTGGCCAAAAAAACCGGTTCGGGAATCGGTTCGGTCAAAAAAACCGGAACCGGTTTGAGGCCCAAACCGGTTTGGCCCAAACCGGTTTCAAACCGGGCCCGAACCGCCGGTTCTTGACCGGTTTATCACTTCCACGTTCCAAACCGGTTTCAAACCGAACCGGTTTCAAACCGGTCCCAAACCGGTTCCCAAACCGGTCACCCAACCGGTAACCCAAACCGGTCACCCAAACCGTAACCCAAACCGTCACCCAAACCGGTCACCCAAACCGTAACCCAAACCGGTCACCCAAACCGGTAACCCAAACCGTCACCCAAACCGGTCACCCAACCGGTAACCCAACCGGTCACCCAAACGGTTCCCAAACCGGTCACCCAAACCGGTTTCAAACCGGTTACCGTTACCCAACGGCTATATAGCCGTTTTTTGCAATTTTTGACCGTTTTTTTGATGTTTTTTTACCATTATACCCCCACTAGGTTACTATATATATGTATTTGATGTTTTGGTTGAATCACAACAACTTATAACACTCTCTACTCTCAAAAATCTCAAAAACGCTCTAAAAAACGCTCTCCACAAATACTTTCGTTTAAAACGCTCTCAAAAACGCTCTCACAAAAATCTCTGAAATGGCTTCAACAAGTGCTCAATCATCCGTTGGTTGTGAAGCGTCTTCAAGCAACGTGGTGATAGCAATCCTTCCTACGAATAGGAACCCCGAAGTATGGTGCAATTACGATTTATGTCAAATGGCTAGCGGTCCAAACAAGGCTCGTTGCAAGTTTTGTCATAAGTTTTTCAAAAAAGATGCAAACACAACGTTGAAAAACCATATTGCAAATAAATATTGTAGAGCGTTAAAAGGTGAACCTTCTCAAGGTCAAGCTTCGATGACAAACGAAGGAAATATTTGGGCTTATAACGTTGATGCGGTTCGGGAGCAAATGGCGCAATTTGTAATTCAAGAAAGCTTGCCATTCAAACATTTCGACAACGAACGTTTGACTCGACTCATTCAACGAACTCTCCAACCTCGTTACACCAATGTAAGTCGTGCTACTCTTCGAAGAGATTGTTTAAAAATGTGGAAAAAAGCTAAAAATGAATTAATATCTTATTTTGAAAATTTACAAACCGGTGTTAACTTAACTAGTGATGTTTGGTCGACACCTCACGGTTCACCGGACTCGTACATTTGTGTCACCGCCCATTGGGTTGAACCCGATTCGTGGCAAATGATGAAACGTACGATTGCGTTTGAATTGTTTGATTATCCTCACACCGGCCAAAACATTTTTTATCTTATTGATAAAGTTATTCAAACGTATAAATTAGAAAACAAAATATTTTCTATATCTTTTGATAATGCTTCAAACAACACTCTTGCGATAGATCATTTGAAATTAAAATATAAACCAATATGTGAGGGTGTGTTTTTTCATAGTCGATGTGTTGCGCACATCATAAACTTAGCCATGCAAGACGGTTTAAAAACGATTGAAACAATTAAAGATTGTTTTAAAAGAATGTTACGTGATATTTTTAGTAACAACCAAAGATATACTAAATATCGCAAGTTTTGTAAAGACGTAAATACTAAATGTTTAGGTCCTAATTGGGACGTACCAACACGATGGAATTCCACATGTAACATGTTTGAAAAGGCTATTGAACAAAAAGAAAGTTTAATAGCCTTTCATAATAGTTTGGTAAGTCGGGGAAAGGCAAATTCTTACCATCCATCGGGTTGGGCCATCATCGAAGAAGTAACCAAAATGCTTCAAGTTTTTAAAAATGCAACTACATGTCTTTCTGGAGTTTATTACCCAACGAGTCCGTTGGTACTACACCAAATTTATTTAATGACTTCAAAATTAAATGAATTGTCGTGTAGGGGTAGACCTTATTCCGATATGATACCCCCAATGAAAGAAAAACTTAAAAAATATTTTGAAGAAATGCCTCCCGTTATTATATGTGCCGCTGCTTTAAACCCTTGTTTAAATTTGTCGGGGGTTGAAACTTTACTTGATAAAATTACTTTTAATTTGGATTTAGAAGTTGGTAAACCATTGTATAGTAAAACTTTAAAAGCGACTTTCAACAAACAATTACAACAAATGTATGATGTTTATTTATTAAAATACGGGGAAACATCACAAATCCATGATTCTTTAAGGCATGCGGCAAATGCCGAATGTTCGAATGATCCAATGTTTGATTTATATAATACTTTAAGGGATGAATGTAATAAATGTCAACGTGGTAACACTCCGAGTAGTGAACTCGGGAGGTATGGTCTTACAAACTTTTTATCGACCATGACTCCACATGAATTTAAAAATTTTGACTTGTTGGTTTGGTGGAAAGGTAAGAAAGATCAATTTCCCATCCTATCCACCATGGCCCGAGATTTACTAACCGTCCAAGCTTCTACGGTAGCTTCAGAATCTGTTTTTTCTGTTAGTGGCAGGATTATATCAATAAGACGAACTCGACTCACTCCACAAGCAGTTGAAATGTCAATTTGCTTGAAAGATTATTTGGATGCCGCGGAAAGAGTACAAGACAAACGATCGCTTGAAGGAGAACTGGAATACGAAGCAGAATTATACGAGGACGAGGTAGAGAGCGGATTGACACCAGGAATGACTGATGATGAAGCGGCATATGATGACTACCTTCGTAACAGTTCCGGTTCTGGTGGCGAAGAATAAACGTACAAGTATAATACGAACGAAGAAACGACTATGTTAAATGTTTAGTTTTAAATGTTTAAATTATTTAAATGTTACGAATTGTTAAAATGTTTAAATTGTTTATAAATGATATAAATTGTTTATAAATGTTATTAATTGTTAAAATGCTTAATTGTTTATAAATGTTAATAAATAGTATATATATATATATGTTTATAAATGTTATAAATTGTTTAATTGTTTAAATCGTTTAAATGTTTAAATTGTTTAAATCGTTTAAATGTTTAAATTGTTTAAATGTTTTAAATGTTTTAAATGTTATAAATTGTTTAAATTATATAAATTCTTTTAAATTATATAAATTATATAAAAATGTTATAAATATTTATGTTTTAATTAAAAGTTTAAAATTTCGTTTGAATATAACAAAAAAAAACCGGTTGGGTCGAACCGGTTTGGCCCGAACCGGTTCCAAACCGGCCCAAACCGGTTTGATAGGTTTGGTTTTTACGGTTTTGAAACCGGTTTGAACCCGAACCGGTTTGGGGCCAAACCGGTTTTGACCGACTTTGACCAAACCGGTTTCGGTTTGGGACCCGAACCGGTTTGGGCTCCCAAACCGGTTTGTACACCTCTAGTGCCGGAGTGTAGTATGCATTTTTATTAATAGTGTTTAAAATCGGATATCTGAAAATTTCGGGTAGTGGATCGGATAGTGGATGTCACTATACAGATTTGAAAATTTTGATATCCCGGATATCCGAAATCTAAAAAGTATGTATTTTTAATAACTTTATAAAAATAATATTTTTTTTATCAAAACAAATTTATGATATTTAAAGTTTTTATAAAAATATCCTAAGTTTTTAATTAATATTTATTATTTAGTAATTTTATATAAATATTTTGGATATCCAAAAATCCTCAAAAACACTACCCGAATCTAAATCTAAAATTTTGAATATCCGAATCCAAATCTGAAGTTTTGAATATCCGCATATCTACATATTTCGGATTTAGTTTCGGATACGAAAATTTTTTAACACCCTTAGTTTTTATAAGAAAGTAGGTAATTAAGTCACATGGTTGCAATATGACTTTTTGGTGAGTTAGTAGAGTGATGTGGTGGATGCAAGGAGAACTTGAATATGCATCCTCTTTTATAAAGCAAATAGAAGGCTAATTGATTTTGAATTGTGTTGAAGCCAATCTCTAGACGGGCAGGCTTCTTAGAGTTGGTTTGACCGTCGTGATCCTTCTGTTATCGGCTCCATCACTATCCACTGATCATTTGTCTTTACTCTTCAGAGCTTTTTTTTATCCGATGGGTATTAATCTATACTCGTGATACTTCTATCTTTATTAAGACTTTTTATACTGATCTCATTTAAGTCAACTCCTTGTCGTGGACCTAGCATCTCGAATCTTCTCGTGTAGCTTTCTTCCCTCGGCTGGCTTTAGACACCGTTTGTACTTCTCGTGTCCGGCCAGTTTTGGCTTCACACCTTCAGTTGAGGCATGATGTGTTTATGTTCATTACCATTTATTCAATGTCTTGGTTACTTGGATTAAATATTTTTTTTGGCCTATACCTATCAAATTAAGGTTGTTCACGAACCGAACAAGGGCTCGCTCGAACTCGGTTCATTTACAAACCAAGCCACTCGGTTCGGTTCGCATTTAATAAATTGAGCAAAAAATTCTCGCTCGAACTCGGTTCTGTTTAAACCCGAGCGCTTGGATTTGCTCGGTTTGGCTCGGTTTCATATTGCAATTTAGTACAAAAGAAAACATACAAAATAAGTTTAAGTTTTACTCGAGCTTAAATAAATGACGGTAAAACACATGCCCATAACCTCCATTGCAGCCGGCCATTTTCACGTCCACTATATCCGCTTTGATACAATGTTTAAACAAGTATAGAAAAATCCAATAAATGACGTTCATATATCTATACTTATTAATAAAACAATAACTTTAGTGTTACATGGCTTTCTTTCAAGCCTCTAATTTTTTTAGTTCCCATCTAAATATGTATTTTTGTTCTTAATGTTAGTCTAGGTTCATTTGATTAAAAGTTAACTTATATACAAGAGGTATTTAAGAAAAATTTAACCCTAAATTAAAGCACATCTTTTTTTGGAAATTAAATCATACCCGATAATTTTTCTTTTTTTAAATAATTTATCAATAAAAACTATACAAATTATTTATGATTTTCTTTATCTATGAAATTAGTTTCTTGATTGTGTTTTTCCATTAAATACTCGATTTATATTCAAATCTTGACAAAAGTTACAGAATTTTTTAATCGACTCATCTTTACTTTGTAGGAATTTATAGGTATATTTTCTTTGAAATAAAATCATACTAGATTTTAAAATATTTCTCAACCATCTCAGTTTACGACCCTCACGATTTGTTTTTATAAAGTCTGATGATATCGCATTCGAGAGACTTCATTTACGTTCTCATTTTGGCTTCGTTTTTATTAAGTTTTCTTCAACAAAAGGTATTTATTTTTTTCTTATATTTGAATTTTTATCCTCTGCGATTATGATTTAACCTATCATTATCTACAATTGTGTTTTTGTATCAATACTATTTTACTTTATTTTTTTAGAGGTGATCTAATTCAACAGTCAATGTATAAAGAGGTATTACATGTTTTTACTTTTTAAACTTTTTATTTTTTATGTGTACTGTCATATTATTATTATTATGTTTGATATGCATAAATTGTTTTGATGTATCTGGAAGTAATATTGAAAATCATATTTTTATTCTATCGTTGGCTTTGAGACCTTTAGACAAAAGAATTTATTTTAAATTTCAAAGAAGTTGTTATCAGTGTGTTATGCAATGACAATAAAACAATAACCAATGATAATCGATATTCAAAGTTAGTTTGTTTTTAAACATGGATAATGACCAACTCTATGTTGCATTATCTCAAGTTAAAAGTAGATAGATATTAAAATTATTAATATTAGATAATAATGAAAAAATAACTATCAAAATACCAAATGTTGTATACAAATAAAATTTTGGATGTTTATGAATTTGAAATATTGTTTTTATGTTCAATTTAATTAATTTATTATTTAAAGTTCTTATTTATAAATTTATTTTATATTGTACACTATTTAGATATATAAATATTAATAGAGAAAACCTAATAATATTAGATATAGCTAATGTTAAAAATTATACATAAAAGTCAATATACAAAATATTATCAACAACATTATAACTTACGAACCTTTTTAAACAAGAATAATATTTTTGATTGAATACGTGTGGTACACGGGACTTTAGCCTAATATACATATATATAACTAAAAGTTATATAATATCCTAAAGGGGGCAAGGTTAAAGTGGTAAATAATTAAAATGGTAATGTCCTAAACTATAAATAAATAAACTAACATATTACATATATATAATATATAAAAGTTATATTTATAAATAGTTCAAGCGGCTCAACTTGTTTACAACCAAACTAAAATCGAACGAGTAATTTTTCAAGCTTTCTTTTAACCTTTGAGTGTTGGGTTATTTAATGTGCCTATGTGACATGAATATGTTATTTAGTGGAGCACATGGTTTTAATAACATAAATGCGCGTATAGTTCAGTCTATTGCTTTTTTTCAAAAATATCATATATGAATTATGATACGTAAATTTGCTGAAAGGCTCCAACCGTAAAGTACTAAAGTTCTATCAAACCAAACTTCAGAATAATTAGTCTTACATAACAAGAGCATATATATATAGACACACACATACACAAAAATAAAGATCAATTGTTAATCATTGTCTATTGCGATAAAATATTAACTTAACCAGTGGTTCTTAGTAGGCCACATCATCACTATAAGTTAATGTTACGGCGATAAAACTATCGCTTCACAACAAACGCTAAAAAAATTAAATTAATATAGCAAGACTATAATTGAATAAAGATATTATTAAACAATGTATCTAATGATGTAATTTAAAAAAATCATATAAAAGAGTTTAAAATGTTTTAAAATAAAGATGAAATTTTGTAAAAAAGGGAGAGTAATTTTGAAGGGAGGGGGGATCGTTAGATTGCAATAAACAAAAGTTATAAAAGAAGTAAACATTATTTTACATAAGGTGCAAGAAAAGACGCAAACGTCATTTTAGATAAATTATAAAACAACTAACATTACTTACTAAGCATAGAGTAGATAAAGCTATTCAAAGTGAAGCAATTTGATGAATTTTTTAATTAAAGTCTACAAAATACAAAGTAGCAACATACCACTCAATAGAGTAGATAAAGCTATTCTTTTAACATGATTATCTAGAATTTTTCCACTTAGCTTTACTTTTACCACTAGACTTAAATCAAAATAAAGTCAAAAATAAAACTACTCAACAGAAATAATTACAAGGTGAAGTAAAAACTTTTTAATTCTTAGTATGAATCAAATGTAGAAGGAAGGAATTCAAAATTGAGATTCTTGGTGTAATTTCATTTATAATCGGTCTCATGGCTTTTTTTATGTTTGTTTTTCTAACATCTTGCTAGTCTCGAAATAAAAATCTAACATTCTAAAAAAAACTATTTAATAAGAAGGTCAACAATTTAATCAATTAAGCCATTAAACTAGAAGTCACACTCATCTTGAATTAGTCATATGTATGCACTTAGCTCCATCTCTTACATAGAATTTTCTAAAATTGAAATAGTGTCATTGAAATTATATCTGATTATCTTTTATGCATTATCTATAAATGTCTTATTATGTTCTTGTAATTTGCAACATAATATTGGTTATGAAAAGGATGTAAGCTAAGTCATACAAATGTATAAATCTAAATTTATATATACAACAAATTCTCAAGTATTGAATATATTTTTTTCAATTTATAAAATTATAACTTGTAAAATAAGTTATTGTTTCATCACTCGTTTTAGTTTTTTTTATTTGTCAATATAAAACACATGTAAATAAGTTGGTTATTTAAAAATGCATTTCTTAATTTATATGTCATTGGTAGGTAACATTAATCTTACTTAATTGATTAGTAGTATGTCATATATTAATGTTTTTCATTTTATCTTATAAAACATGACAAAAACTGAATATAATTAAGCATTTTCGGGTTATAGTTATCCAAACTGAGACGAAACCTATAAAACAAATGAATTGATCATGTAACATTTTGTTCCATTTTATCTTTAACACTAGAATAGATTTTTAATGTATGTTCACATTTGAGTTGAAATTTAAAAGTTGCTTTTCAATACTCTATCGTCACTTGCTCATCTTAAGAGTGTGCATCGTACTATCATCCTTGGTTCCCTAGAGACCAACCTAATTGTTCTCGCAAGTGATCGGGGTTTACTGGTTTTGCCGTGCCTTACTCATCTAGGGTTGTCAAGAAGCGTACGCATTTTTTGGATAATTTTTTCTTACGTTAGAGAAGCTCTTAAAAGATGAACAAAAGAGATTTAAACCTCATGCATTTAAGCACATCTAAAGTAGATCTAATCATAAAACACTAGGCCCTTCACCCTAATCATTTCTATAAAGAATAAAATGTCATTGTCATCCCTTGCGTTTTATTCAATTTGTCATTTTAATCCAAAACTTTTTTTATTATTTCAGTCACCGTGGTTTACCAAATATTGTCATTTCCATCCACTCTACTAACTTCGTTAAGTTCTTAGTTAAATATGAGGGTATTTTAGTCTTTTTAACACCCTAATTGACCAATTAAAACAAAGTTAATCAATAAAATATTCAACTAAAACTAAAAGAAAAATATAAAACAACTAGTGAGACCGGACGCTTCAATTTAAAATTTTGATTAAAGCTAACTAGTTTAGAAACCCGTCTACTACACGTGTTGTATGAAAAATTAAATAATAATTATTTAATAATATTAAAATTTAATAAAATATGCTTAAAGTTACATATAATTAACCATTAAGTAATTACACAATAACACTAATTTTTCAAAATTTCCTCTTTAAAATCGTTTTGCTTTTAGAAAATATATATTGATTTTTAACTCTCCAAAAAAACTATTAAAATGTTTGTATTAAAAAACTTTATCTTTCATATAATTTGGTTTTTAAAATATTTTGTTAATTATTTATTGATTAACTTTGTTTTAATTGGACAATTAGGGTGTTAAAAAGACTAAAATACCCTCATATTTAACGGAGTTAATGAAACGTATGAAAATTACAAAATTTGATAAACTATAGTGACTGAAATGATAAAATAAATTTAAATTGAAATAACAAATTTAAAAAACATCAAAGATGAAATACCATTTTACTCTAATATAAAAGTGTACCAAATATTAATATAATAAAAAATATTGTATTGAATGCTTTATATACAGCGTACACGTTTTTACTTTGGCCATACTTGATATTTTGGCTAGATGCGTTTTCCTATTTATTATATTATTTATTAATAAAATATTAGTAGACATGAGTAGTAGGTATAATAAATTAGTTATCATGATAACCCAATATCTTGGTGAGAAAAGTCCACTAGGTTTCGTACACCATTAAACACCGTCTTATAAATTTGTTTTCTACGGACATTTGTCACGATATTTAAAAATTCTTTCTATACCCTCGTATACAATCTATCTAGCTTTCATGTAAATTAAGTAAAAGTATAGGTAAATTACATTTAGCATAACTATTTTTATGTATAGTTGTCTATTACTTCATTTCATGAAACATAAAAGAAATCATCGAAGTTATATGATGATACACTTGACATTTTTTAGAAACGAAATTTTCTTTTAAGGTTACATGTTTATAACAACTCGTCATCACATCATTTGATAGTCATTTTGGCTTAATAAAATCTACACTTGTGCTAGATTATTGATAGTGTGTCATGTCATACATGATGTGAAAGAATGTGTTATCGTCATAAATGATAGAACATTTAAATAGTACAAGAATTCTTTAAATATTCTTAATCAAAATCATAAATAATACATTTTTTTGTGAAAATCTCTTCAAAAAATAAACCATCTAAACAATACCAAATATTCTCTACGTTTTTTTGAGCATTCTAGCCATTATGGACTAGTGGTTAGGGCCTGTATCAGAGACAAAACCTATTGAATTATCTAACTTTGTAGTTTTTGGATTCAACTCACAAAAAGTAAAAAGAAATTTACTGGTAAAAGAAAAAAATTTAAGCCTTCTAATCCTCTCAATTTGTGGCACAATACAAAAGATAAGGTTGTTTGGTTCACATACGTTCTCGTAACGGCTTGTACTTCCAACCCCCAAACTGTACCCACGGCTTGAGGTTCCCATAGAAGTGAACGTAACAATTCAATTCAAAATAGTATGTAGCGATTAGGTTGCATAAAGTATATCATAAACACCTGAGATATGATGAAAAGGGCAAATTCGTGGGAATTGGGGGCCAAACACAAGAAAGCACATGTAATGTAATGGTTCATCGGACCTTGATATGAATCAAAAACAAAAGTGTGAGATTTGTGGAACGAATGTCACAATTACATGGTAGTTAAATGGTTATTTGACTTATTTCTAGAAAATTGTCAATTAGATCACGTTTGAAATTTGATATTTTTTAAGTCTTTACTTATTTTTATCTGAAATATAACATAAACATAAAAAAACTACATATCATATATGCAACAAATGAATCTGTGATGTTTATACGTACATATATAAGTTTCGAGAACCATGTATATAGTATTAAAAATGTAGTTAATAAGCAAGACAAGAAAAATGTCTATTTAGTCGATCCACTTCTAGATTTTAGCAACCTCAAATTTACATCTTGCCCATTTCATAGAAAAGTTTACTCTTAGAGGATTCACATCCTACTCTTCATCTTCACCTTTATAATTAACTAAAATTACTATTTTTTATTTTTATTTTCAATTAAATAATATTTATCATTATATTTTGTTCATTCTCTACTCACAACCATTTTTAATAGAGATGAACCCGTGTTTTATCAAATATTAAGATGAACACTAACATGTTATATATACTCTACTCACAACAACTTAAATTTTTTTTCTCTATAACATACAAAACACAATCACTGATATATAGAGGGTGGAATGTTAATACTCTTACTCATCTAGAATATTTTGTTGATGTTCGAGTCACCATCCCATTGGATGTTTTAATCATTGTGAGAATTTGTAGTAGTGTAAGAGGCTCGTTGGGTGCATTTATGCAGAAAAGGCTATGTGTAAGAAATAGTAAATCCAATCTTTATTAAACTCAAATCATAATCGTTTACTCCACAATTCAATCTAGAATAATAAACAAAGTTGGAACAAACAAAAAACGCAAAGAAAACCTAGATTGTTGACTTTCAACTCATCAACATGATGATTGGATTCAAAAAAACACAAACTAAACTCAATAACACACCATATTTATCATTTTGAGGAACCTTAATACAAACACAATTCTATGGTGAAAGAGACACAAATGAGATGAAAGATTTGTGAGATTGTCTTCAACAATAAATGATACAGCAAACTGATATAGAGGGTTAAACAACAAACAAGATGAAGTGGCCATAAGGAGTATGTAGAATAGATGGTAGGTAGTTGATGAAACCACACATAATGGAGGTCAATGCTCTCTTCTACTAGACTACTAGTTACCCTGTCTTGTTTCATACATACGGATCCATACTAGAGCCCAAGTAACCAACCTCTTAGTCCAGCAATCCAGATTAGGCCCAACAATAAGACCAACCTGCTACAAGTCTTGAGCCCAAAAACATAAGAGCTAGCCTAAATTGATTCTCTCTAATTAACTTGAAACACAAAACAAACACGGTAACCAATTATTAGAGCATTTACAATCCGTTTCCTAAATTTATATGTATGTATTCTTTATATTATATGGTATGGTTATAAGTGGTTATAAGTCAAGAATATGAGAAATTTACTGTTCAATTTGTATTTTTTAGAAACACAATTCATAACTTCATAATGTTTTTAATATATTTTAAGTGGTTATGAGTGAAGGAGAGAAAAAAAATAATGATAAAGTTGAATAAGAGAGAAAAATAGTGATTTTTTATGTAATTATACAGATAAAGATGAGGAATGGGTTTTGAATGCTCTTAGAGAATTAGAGAATAATCATATAACGTTTATTTGATATTGAAATGTAAGCACATACATATCTCAATAATACCCTAGCCTTTTTGTGTGACCACTAAAGGGTGTATATGACATGGTTTCGTATAACTTTGAGCCCTAGTTAAAACCAAAACTTCAAGTTACTAGATAACTAAAAACTAACAGATTAACTTAACATGCTTATGAGCCGATTAACCATTTAATTTTCTTTGGATTTGATGAACTTAGGTCAGTTAATTAAGTTATATGTCGGCTATTTTAGTTTTCTACTCACCTCTACTTCTTACTTTGACTCACTTTGGTAAGTTTGAAGAAATTTGCAACGTGACATGATGTAAATTTGATTCGGTGAATATTTTAAAACCAATTCGATGAAATGGACCTCTCGTAAAATCTACGATTTATCTATTTAAGTATGTTACATGATGAGATGGATAAGCCTAGCCAATCCAAACATATGTTACTAAACAAGTTAGACTAATCTACCTAGTTTTTTTATTAATGCTAAGTTGGTATAATACAGGTAAGATGTTTCATTTGAATTTATTTTTTCCTGTTGTTCTATGAGTTAAAATGAAAAAGAGATATATAAATGAACATCATTCCTTACTATTTATAAACTACCGATATGTTGTATAATTTGTGTGATCATACAAGCCAATGATATGTTCTACATCCATATGAGGTGTTCTTTCATGATTTGGAGTAAAAGATCACACGAGCCATGTAGAAGTGCGACTGATAAAAAAACAAATGATATGATGACGAACACCATTGACACATACTAGTTGGATTGTAACCTTTTTTGTATCTCAATGACTGTGGGGCGGTGTCTCTTATGTTACGCCCTATGAAATTCATCCATAATAGCTAAGTTTTAAAACCACCACAACAGTCTGCATCAGAAACTCTTAAACACTTTCATCACAATATTAACCAACCGTAATTGTGATATCCTATATTTTAATGATAAAATTTGATATTATACATAGTATTATTACATCAACAATTGGCAGAATTATTTCGATCCCTTTTTAGGGGAAAGAAAACCCTCTCGTATTGCGCTTTGATCTTTCCAATTTCCTTTCCCATGTCTTCAAGATTTTCTCTAAACCAACAGATGATTCTCCATTGTTGAGTCTTTCTCCAAATTGGGTGTTATCCCATTTCAGTAAACACTCCAAATCTTTGATCCACTGGTTCGCACATCTTCATTGTTCATCATAAGGTTCGCTTCGATTCTTGTAATCTTTCTTTCTTCTTTTCACTTGACTAATCGGATCATTGCATGTGGTTGGTTCCTGTATCTTTTTTTAGTGATTTTTTATGTTCTTGAAGGGATTTCTTGATCTAATTTCATCAATTTTATGATTTGTGCTAATTGGGTGCCAGTTTTAGCTTCGAAATTTCATGTATTTACTGAAAAGTTCGATTCTTCATGATTGATGGGGTAATTCGTGTTTAGAGTTGATTTCATGTAGGACATGTAATCAGCCTGTATGTACAGAAGAAGAGTGTTGGATGAATTGGGACTATAAGATTTGCGATATTATTAGGTTTATGAATCCATCCTCGTTTCTTTGGATAACTAATAAAAAATGGAGCAGGAAGAAGCTGGCTTCAATATGAGTTACGTTGTTAGATTGATCTGTTTATCTCTGGCCAAGATTTAAATGAATTTTGATGGTTTTTGAGAAGAACAATTGCTGATATAGTAGTAATTAGGGATATTGATTCTCTGTTGTCAAAAGCCCACACATGCCTAGGGTATCAGGCGGAGCCTAGCACAGTCTTGTCACGTCGCCTTAAAAGCCTCATTATTAGGTGCTCAAGCACATTTTTGGATTAGGGATATCGATTATATAAATTTGATTTTTGGATTAATTAGTTTAAGGAGTCGATAATGCTTACGGTTATAGTTACGCATAACTGTTTTTGATTAGTTAGCTGTCATAACATCTTGCTAAATAGTTTACCTTCATATACGTACACCCAGGTACAAAGTCGAAGGGCAATGAATTTTGGGTAATCTGCATTTTATCTCTATCTTTAATCAAGAAAACTAAAACCTAGGAAGATGTATAATCAAAATCTCATAAGAAAATAAGTTCTTTGGGTGTACATAGTGTTTGTTTGATTGTACATATTGATAATAACAAATGGGTAGCTGATGCTTATTATATTATTTAGATGTGTATGTCCTTTACAATCTTTTTTAGGTGTTTAAGTAAAGAATATTCCTGTCATAAGTATGTTATAAACATCAGGCGCCTCACACCCTTATGTGAGGTTACCACCTGCGCTTCCACAAAGTTAGAGGGAGAGGAGCGATATATCATATACAAGTTATATCAAATTTCAAAAAAGCTAAAACCTAGGAATGTGTATAATTAAATTCCTGAACGAAATAAGTTCTTAGGTTGTAGGCAGTTGATGCTTTTTATTTCTTTTTGAATCTTCTTTCAGGTGTTTAAAGTAAAAGATATCTAATCTATAAGTAATTTATAAATATCGGGCGCCTTATGCCTTGGTTTCTAGGACCTTAAGCAGCTTGGAGGGTTGGATCACCTCACGCCTTTAAAACCAAACTTCCTTCACCTCTTTTTACAATATGATATTGCAAACACGAAAATTCACTTATAGCGTAGCATGGCATTACAATCAAATAAGCAGGACATTCTCATGCCAACATCCCTAAAGTCATGGTCTTCTTATTTCAGTAGAGAAGTAAAAATGGTGGCCCTCTCTCTCTGTCTCTTGATAAGTAGTTTACCTTTGTGTAATTACACCCCTGTACAGAATTAATAGGGTAAAAGGGAGATTAATGAACGATATCATTCGAGTTCTTTGCACTCTCTCTCTCTCTATATGTATATGTATGTGTGTGTGTGTCTTTCTCTCTTTATCATCAAATTCTTTGGTTATATCAATTAGGAACATGTGTGATACACTGATATTAAGTTTGCAGATGCGTGATGAATATTGATTACTTGATTGTGACCTTTACATGATATTTGATTAAATTTAAAAAATACATGGTTTCATTCTAGTGACAATAAGCTACTACTTGTGCCGATAATTGTGATTTCTCTATTCTTGTGGTTATCATTTCGTATTATGACTTCTTTTGCAGCAAGAATTCATTTTCACTGTAATTATAATAGTTCGTATTACTTTTCTTCATCTTTGATAAACAAAATAACCAATTCCTTCATTTTCTTCTTAATTTTTTCAATCCTCCATTTTAGTCCAACCAGAAGGTTTGGAATGGCAACAAAATCAGAGAGATTTTCTTCAGATTTTGTAATGGGAGGTACAGCTGCCATAATATCAAAAAGCGCAGCAGCGCCACTTGATAGAGTAAAGCTTTTACTACAAAATCAAGGAGAACTGTTGAAAAGGGGTCAACTTAATAGACCATATACAGGGGTCAGTGATTGCTTCACAAGGGTCTTCAAAGAAGAAGGCTTTTTTGCTTTTTGGAGGGGTAATCAAGTAACTGTCATTAGATATTTCCCAACTCAGGTAATCCCTTCACTATTCACCAATTCACCTTATTAGAATATGTATTAAGAGAACTTGATAATTAATTAATATCTGATTGTAAACGTTTTAGAAGTGTTATAGGCTTTCAATTTTGCTTTCAAAGGTTACTTCAAAAGTCTATTTGGACGGTCAAAGGAGAGAGATGGATATTTCAAGTGGTTTATTGGTAATGTCGCTTCAGGGAGTGCCGCTGGAGCTACTACTTCATTACTTTTATATCATATGGATTATGCTCGTACCCGTTTAGCAATGGATTCAACAGGTGTTTCAACCAACAGAAAGCGACAATTTAATGGGCTATTTGATGTGTATCGTAAGACCCTTGAAACTGATGGAATTAGAGGGTTGTACCGTGGATTTGGGATTTCAATTGTGGGAATTACTTTGTACAGAGGGATGTACTTTGGATTATATGACAGCTTGAAACCTGTCGTCTTAATCGGACCTTTTCAGGTGCGTTTTCTAACAGTTTTCTTAAAAAAAAGTTTCAGTTTGTAATTTTTTCTTTATTTTTCTTGATTTTTTACATCTAGCAACCACCTGCAGGAGAATTTTATTGCTAGTTTTTTCTTGGGTTGGAGTGTGACAACATTTTCTGGGTTTTGTGCTTATCCGTTTGACACACTGAGGCGGAGAATGATGCTGACTTCTGGTCAACCGATAAAGTATCGTAATGGTATACATGCACTTTGCGAGATTATACGGCTCGAGGGTCTCTGGGCATTATACAGGGGTTACTGCAAACATACTTGTTGGTGTAGCAGGGGCTGGTGTTCTTTCAGGGTATGATAAACTCTGCAAGATGACATACAAGTCTTGATGATTGATGTTGATTCTGGTCAAGTACTAAATTCTGTGCTTGTTAGCAGACATTAAAATTTGAAGAATGCACATCATATTGAGCCATTCAAAATTTGATAACTTGTTAGTTATACACAGTTCTAGGGGTGATTCTTCAAAAAATTGGATAAGTTGTAAATTATTCACTTTTTTATGGGCCACTAATCCATGGGGCTTAACCCAAGCTACAGAGTCTTTGACAGTAAAACTAGAGTGTTAGAAGTTCGAACCAATATTAACTCAAGATTGAGCTCATATAAAATGAACAAGTCTGCTTGGTTTGTAATCTGAACCCGAAGCAGAGATCGTGCTCGGCTCATACCCTACGTGAATCGGCTTGTACTCCGCCAAGCTGACTATTGTTTGGAATTTTGATAATTTTGTATCTTTTTAATACAAGTCTTAAGTAACATACTAACAACAATGGCAACTTATAAAAATATCAAATAAAACAGTACTAAATTCTGGTATACACAAAAAATATGGATAACTTTATTCGACTAAGTTATCTTGAACCTGAACTCACCTAAAAAGTTAGAAGAGCCAACTAACTAAAGCCAAATATGCTTGAGTTGAATTGCAAGTATGATGTTTTCGAGCTAATTACAAGCAAGTTGGTTAGTCGGTAAAACTCTCTCCAAGGAGAGTGGCCTTGCGTCATTGTCCTCACATGTTTGCATCAAGTTGAATTCGAAACTTGTTATGTAAGATCGTAGGAGTTTTATGGCCACTCGAGTTTCCAACGCAGGTAACCCTTTGAGGTATATAATCAACAGCTTGGCAAAAATTTTGAGTAACAGCACGAATAACAGTGAGCCAAGCAATGTTTTTAATACACCCTATATTAATAAATTAACTGTGATGTGTAAAAACCATACATATACTCTTTACCACCTATTTGATATTTAACAACTGAACAAAACAGAAGGCAGTGTTCATACTTTATACGCGTACGTATATACCATTACAACATCTTTACTTACTCATGTGTTGAACCATCCAAGATGGAAGTACCGTTGATGTTTGACCTTCTCTTGGGTTCTCTTCTACTTCACCATCACCACTACCACCACCACCACCACCACCAAGTGACTGATACATGTTACTGCGTATTCAAATCAAACACGTCAGCTTTCCTTTTATGTTATATGTGGTCATAACTTTTATAAAAAAATGTTTAGAAAAGAGAGTAACAGTACCAGTTGCTTAACATGCCGAAATGAAATGAAGGCATCATCTCATGGGTCTGTTGTTCTAACTCTCTCTCTTTTTCTTTGATCTGCATAATTTTAGACTTTAAGATGTTAACTTCGATGTTGGAGGCGTTTTTAAGCCAAATAAAACATGGGAAACTATAGATTGATATTTACCTGCTTAGACAGAGAGTTGTTCTGGTCCTGCAAATCCTTGTCCTGTAGATACATTTTAATTGGATCATAGCATTATCTTTGTGTTTATCAGTTTTTATAGGACACACTTTCTATCATCTTAAATCTTTGTAAAATTTTGTTACGTGATAGTTTCCCACAGAATTCTAGATGTCCCAAAACCAAATCTTGAACCAACTTTTAACAAAGATTTTCTTTTTACTGGATATGAGAAATGGGTGTACCTTCTTTCGGAGCTGAGAAATTGATTCAAGCATCAACTGATTCTGGAAATAACAGAAGTTTGGTAAATAGTTTGGTACTAAATAATTTTATTTATCATGGACCAATTTTACTGACATGAAAAGAAATGAACATGGTACACACACACATAATGTCCATAAATTATTGCAAGAGCAAAAGAATAAAAATGAACCACGTATATTTTTTATTCTAAAACATTACAAAAAAAGTTGATATAAATATAATGGTTATTTTTCTTACTCCTTTCTCTTAAAATTCAGAATTTAAACATGAACAAGTCAGTTTTTCGTTTATGTATACAACCTACACATGTGTAGGTAAACGGTAGAAAACTAAAACATATATTAAAAGTTAGTTGATGGTTTCTTATGTACATAACATACACATGCGTTTTCTGTATGAACCTTTGACACAAAAGTTAAATGATTTAAATATTTTTTGCTAAAAACTAATTTTATGTTCTGTAGGGATCCCAAATATGATGTAATGAGATGTTTACCTTTCTTAACCTGATGTGTTTAAGAGCTGTGTCAATCTGCTGCTCGTAACCATGAAGCTCTTTGATACTCAAGGAATCAAGTTCTTCTCCCATTAAATGCCTAGAAAAACAAAACTGAGACATGCTTGCCCTCTTTACTTATAACTAAACTTTAATCAAACACCTTTACATTTGTTGCAAGTACCTTTGTGTTTTCTGTAAAAGCTCAAGTCTAGCTTTAAGCTTGACGTTTCCCAGAGTCCAGAGTCCCTAGAAGAATTTAAAAGTTCAGTCTTCCTTTTATAGATAAAGAAAAAACAGTCATGCAAGATGTTTGATCAGCATTACACAGCCGACATACTTCTGATTCGCCATGTGCTGAAGTATGTTGCATCTCGTTAGAGTGTCTTTCGTACCTCTCAAGGATCTTTTCCATTCTGTTGCCAAAAAATGGTGTTATGATTGGTAGCAACAAACTGATTCATTAATTTTCCAATAGTTGGTGACATAATATATTCCTGTATCTTCTTAACAGTGTGTTCTTTAGTAACCACATTCGCTATTATAAGAGACATGATATGGATACGCTGAATAATGTAACAGTTTAGAATACTGTTAAAATGCTTCCATATAAGCATAAAAAATATTCATTATCATGATAAAATATTGTATAAATATAGATAAAAATAGGGTTGAGTTATAACTTATACAAACACTCATATTTATTATTGAGTCACCCTATTGTCTCTATCTCGCTCCATGTATCTATATGTATGTACAGAGAAAGATAGAGAGAATGAAAATAAATCGGATGTACCTATAACAAACCCTTAAAAATAATTGTTGCTTAAGAAGTTAATAATTAAATAAAATAATATCTCAGTAACTAATAGTATTTTGTCCTAATATTATAAGTATTTATTATCATAATACAATATTGTCTAAGAATTGATATCAATAATGGTGATTAAATCAGTAAAGTTCAAGTTTAAACCATAATGAAAACAGTTGTTAGTTATGAAGAAAAAAGATATTAATAATATATGGAAAGTCCTAAAGGCAAAAGGATGTCATAATTTTGAGTAATATAGGATATGCTAAAGAGTCTTAGGTCCTTTTAACAACCAAAAAATGCTTATAAAATGCAAAAATTCTTTACAAGTATCATGAATTGTTAAAAAAAGGCAACTTATAGACAAGAATGAATAACTTTACTGCTGATATCAAATTAAATCATTAATCTGCAAAAGTATGTACTAATACAAGCACATTGATTGTTAGCTCTCCAAACCCAGTTTAATAATGGGATGTTATCTTCTTCACTGATGAAAATTATTATAATTTCTTGTATAAATAGCCAAACTTATAAGTACCATAAACATACACCAACTTAAATTGTGTGTGTGAAACGAGAACGGAATCACATCAAAGGGCCTAAGGGGGGTGGGGTGGGTTTCAATCTTGTGTTTGCGGTTACATCCTGTTATTGACAAGCCATTAGACGAATGGTATAACTAATATGTGTAGGATATATTAAATTATATTATTATTTTTTTTAGTAATGATTATTATTAGGATTAAACCCACTGGTCCATTTATATTTTTAGGATTTTATTGTAAACAAATGATAATGTAACCAAACCTAACAATAATATTTATGTAGTCTTTTACCATCTTAGAAAACTTAAAATCTAAATGAGCCCCAGAGCTCAACCCTATTAATAATTATTACTAAACCATTACAATAATATAGTCTAATATGATAAAGCTAAAACCAGATAGAAAATAAAGTAGTTACTAGCATAATGTTACATATTGGGTTTATCTGTTGTTAGAAATAAGTTTAGCATGTAAATAGTTAGTATAAATATATGTCAATATGTTATGTAGCTGGGACAAGTATAGTGTACATATGTATGGGTCGATATGGGCAGAGAGTATGGGTCAAGTAGTTAAAGGGTAGTTAATGGCAGGAATACTAACCACCATCAACTACCGATGTAACCGTTTTGAAGTATGGGTATAAATACCCTATTCTTGTAACTTTCGAATGCAGTGCATATCAATATATGTTCATATCGATCTTCCTCTTATCCATCATAATGTGCAGTGTATAAAGTGATTTCTAGATCATTGTTAACTTGTTTTTGTGTTCAATCAAGATTAATCATGGTATCATAGCATCGATTCACGACCTGTGGAAAGTTTGTGTTCAACAATGGAGTTAGAAGATACATTCCTCAATCGCGTTGCACATGGGTGGCAAGATTCACCATGTTCCCATCTTTGTATAACGACCAGGAGGCTTGCTATGAGACAAAGATTAATGATCAAGGGGGTCATCCGGGGAACAGCGTTAGCAACAGCAGTAGAGAGAGAAGATTTATGTATCGAGTTGAGTGATTTCAATTTCGGTTCAAATTATCGATTAGTGGCTAAAAGTAGAAAGGCCGCGCAGAGGGAATTCAATTCACAGATCAAGGCAAAAGGGATAGATTCGTGTTATCCAAAGAGTATCTTGTGTAGTTGTTGTAAACAACCATTTCATTACAGAAGTGATTGCCCCGAGAAGATCAAGAACACGGAGTTCTTGGTTAAAGGAATCAATAACAGTCATGGGATAAAATCTGGTACGCGAGTCTTACCCGCAAACAACATGCGACTGGTAATAAGACTTTATTCAAGAAATTTAAAAATTCCTTCGATGTAGAGGCACGTACAAATAGGTACACCAAGGAATTCTTTAGAGAAAAAGAGATGTCTAGATATGCAGTGGAGGACAAATCAATATGGTAAAATCAGTCTACTATGTGCCTACTTTGCGAAGGAATATCCTTAGCATAGACCAATTAGATAAACAAGCCGTTGAGATCAAGTTCGATGGAAATACATGTAGTATGAAGAAGAAAATTGTGGAAAATAAAAGGCATGCAAAGATTTCAAATTGCTGGAAGTGCAAGGATGCAAATCAACCTCTCTACATGTGCCCATCAAACAATTCAAGTTCACGGAATCAAGAGAAACCATCGACTACCAAAAGTGCAGTATCAAAGGAGGATGAAGATAAGGATATGTTAAGGAATCACTTTGACAGAATATCATTGGAAGCCGATAAGAATAAAGCAAGAATGAATAGAGGAAGAGGACCAATCTTGTACCCAACACAGGTATCTTCATTCCAAGATTGTATTACTTTCATGGATCTTATTCACATTACTATAAAGCTATAACAACACAAAGAAAGGTTTGAAGTTGAATTTGAAAAAAATTGTAAAATGGTTCATGAAGGATTTTATGAAGATTAGGCTACTCGCACGTATACCGCCACGAGATATATTTGATCATCGGATCAGTATTTTGAATCTCTATATGATAGTACAAAAATTAAGTGTGTATAGCAAAGTTAACAAAGAGAATTTATGGACAGAAGTAACTTCATAGTTGGGTTACAAAATGGAATTACTAAATATTGGAGATAAAATTCACATGGTGAAAACAATTAAAGTTGTCTACTTAAGGTACCTCGATGATAGAATGGTATCATGTTAAACTCAAAGGAAGAGAACTCGAGATGAAGACTGCCAAACTTAGGAGTCCAACAACACTACTTTTGGGAATTGGGAGGGAGCAGAAACATGAAGATGATGCAGTGTTGCAACCCAAGAAACGAATTAAGATTTGAAGTTCGTATATCAAGGAGCTAAACTTAGGGGGGAGATTGTTAGAAATAAGTTTAGCATGTAAATCGTTAGTATAAATGTGTGTCAATATGTTATGTAGTCGGGATAGTGTACATATGTATGGGTCGATATGGCAAAGTACGGGTTAAGTAGTTAAAGGGCAGTTAATGGCGCCAGCACTAACCATCATTAACTACCGATGTAACCGTTATGATGTATGGGTATAAATACACTATTTCTGTAACTTTAGAATGCAATGCATATCAATATATGTTCATATCGATCTTCCACTTATTCATCATAAGGTGTAGTGTATAACAATGATTTCTAGATCATTGTTAACTTGTTTTTGTGTTCAATCAAAGATCAACATATGTTAATGTTTAATAGGTAGCATAGCATTACGCTAGATACGACGAAGCGTTTCGTTGGCAGTGTATACTTTTGTCAAATATAGAATTTGTTTTATATCGTCCATATATTTCTCCTTTATTATTGGTCTATCAAATATCTTATTTCCTTGTTTAGTTTTGTTAGGCTATATTTAGTCTTCTTCTTCGATTGTAATCAAGACGTGAAATCAATAAGAAATATTCTTGAATTCTCCAATACCATCGAATTCTAGATGGTATCAGAGCGGTTCTGATAATCAAGCTCAGTCGATTCCAACATCATGTCCGGAAGCGACGGTGGCCAGGGTGGATCCAGCACGATCGACTTCTCGTCGCCATATTACCTACATCCTTTGGATTCTCCGAAGCAACCCTCTGTCAACGAGGTTCTCACCGATGGAAACTACAACGATTGGGCACAAGAGATGACCAATTTTCTCTTTGCCAAAAACAAAATAGATTTTGTTGATGGAACCTTAAAGAAACCAGAAACTTCATCTTCTCAATACAAAACATGGATGAGTGTGATGCAATGATAAAGGGATGGCTCACCACAGCCATGGAAAAAAGTATACGTGATAGCGTGAAATACGCTGTCACATCCTCGGAGATTTGGTCGGATTTGAAGGAAAGATTCGGAAAAGAAAGCGCACCAAGGACCTATGAATTGAAGCAGAAGATCGCTGCTACACGTCAAGATGGCAGCAACGTTTCGACCTACTACACCCGTCTCAGGTCCTTATGGGATGAATCCAATTCGACTTTTCCTTTTCCATGTTGCTCATGCAACAAATGTACATGTGAACTTGGTAAGAAAATTGCTGCACACCTTGAGAAACAACAACTCTATGAGTTCCTTATGGGTCTTGACAGCGACTTCAATGTGATCAGGACTCAAATTTTAGCAACAAAACCCGTTCCCACCTTGGGGACAGCCTATCATATGGTTGCGGAATGTTATGATCAAATAGCTCAAAACACACGAACACAGCCACGTGAACAATAAAAATCATAGACGATAAAGCAAGACACGAGATTTATAGTGGTTCGGTTACGGTGTGTAACCTACATCCACTTGGGGCAACTAGGGTTTTCTTTTTATTGAGGTGTTAATGTTTATAAGTACAAGAGATATATTTATACTAACTAAACAATTAGGGTTAACACTCTTTGCCTAAAATAGCAAACTGGGCTTTAGGGCGGCCGTCCCTTAATCTGTCTTCAGTTAATACCGGGCCCAACCGAGATGGGTCGGAGCCCACAACTTAACACGGAAGATGAGAGGCAAAGGGCCATATCAAATGAGAATCGAGCCGCACCTGAATCCGCTGCGTTCAAAACATTCCAAAAGCGTCACAACGATTTTAAATCATTAAAGGTAAAGTACACAACCAAGCAAGAACAGGAAAGCAAACAAAACGACCAATGCACCTTTTGTGGAAGAAACGGTCACAAGCGAAAAGGGTGTTTGAAGGTAGTCGGTTACCCTGCTTGGTGGCCCGGGAAGAAAGACGACAAGGGAAAGCCGAAAGCAGCTTGCGTTAACACCGGAACAAGCCCCATACCTGGGTTAAACGAGGAGCAGTACCAAGCATTTGTGAATTTTTTCTCGGGTTCCGGTAATGATGTTGAAACAAAATCTGAGGCCAACATGGCAGGTAATAAGGAAGGTATATGGGTCGTTGACTCGGGTTGCACCGAGTACATAACACACGAATCCAACCTACTTGAAAATAATAAGGAAACCTCAAATGAGGCCCCTGTTGTCATACCTAATGGGCATGCGATCCCTGTTAAAAGGAAAGGAGATTTTATGTTGCCATGGGGAGCAAAATTAAATGGAGTTCTTTATGTTCCAAATTTTAAACATATTCTTCTTTCTGTTAGTAGAATATGCAAAGATCTTCAATGTGTTGTAACTTTCTTTCCAATTTTTTTGTCATGCAGGAACTACGTACGAGGAGCTTGATTGGATCGGGTAAGTGCCAAGGGGGGCTATATCTCATGGACATGTTCGAAAAGGGAAGGCAAGCCACGATGACTACAACGGATACATGGCAAAAAAGACTAGGACATGCTTCACGGGATAAACTCTCCAATGTTAGTCCTTTTAAAAATAATCCTAGTAAACTCAGCGGTGTTTTTTGTGATTCTTGTGCTAAGGCCAAACATGTTCGTACTCCTTTTCCAAATAGTTTCATTAAGACCAATGGTTGTTTTGATCTCATTCATTGTGATATTTGGGGAGGTTATCGGATTCCATCATACACACGTGCAAATTTTTTTCTCATCATTGTTGATGATTATAGTAGGTCGGTGTGGGTCTTCCTAATAAAATGCAAAAGCGATGCTAGTCAGTGTTTAATGAATTTTCACAAACTTGTTGAAGTCCAATTTAAAAGGCAAACTAAAAGGGTTAGATGTGACAATGGTAGGGAATTTACATCGAATTCCATGATTGCTTTCTATGCGAAGAATGGAATCTTATTAGAGACAACCTGCCCTCATACCCCACAACAGAACGGGGTAGTAGAAAGAAAACATAGGCACCTGCTCGAAACAGCACGTGCTTTACGTTTTGAGGCAAGTATACCAAAAAGGTTTTGGGAAGAATGTATTTTAACTGCTGCGTATATAATAAATCGTCTCCTTTCAAAGGTGATTAATAACAAAACTCCTTACGAACTTGTTTGGAATCAAGAACCCAAATATGAGCATTTAAGAATTTTTGGTTGTTTAGCTTATTTCAAAAATATTAACACAAAAGGGGACAAGTTCGAAGAAAGAGGGAAACCCGAGGTATTTTTTGGGTACCCACAAGGGACAAAAGGATACAAAATTTATGACATTGAAAGTAAAAAGATCGTTGTGAGTCGGGACGTGTTATTCATTGAAGAAAAATTCCCTTTCAAGTGCATCGTAGAAACCAGTGATTACTACAAAGATGAGCCAACCAAAGTCCTTAATGATTTTGAGTCAACTAATGATTTTTCAAACAATAGTGTACAAATAAATACCATTGAGCCATCATTAAACTCTCCTAGCACTACATCAGAAAGCATAGGACCTGAAGAAGATAATGTTGCTCAAATTAGGAATGATCTTCTCACCAGTGATAATTCAGTTTTGGGTCCAGAAATTGAGAATGAGCATGCTATTCCCTATGAAGAACCGGAACAGAGAAGTAAAAGGTTTCGATCTCAACCGGCTCACTTGAATGATTATGTTGTGAACCTCCCCCCTTCGGTCACCAATTCTCAACCCGGATCCAGTCAAGCAAACTCGACGGTACACCCCATATCTCATTTTGTTTCTTATTCAAAATTTTCTCATTCTCATAAGGCCTTCTTAACGGTTATAAGTTCTAATCATGAACCAAGTTGTTTTGAGCAAGCTACACAGGATGAGAAGTGGCGGAACGCCATGCAGCAAGAAATTAAGGCCCTTGAAAAAAACGGGACGTGGACCTTGGAAGAATTACCAGAGGGAATGCGACCTATAGACTCTAAATGGGTCTATAAGACAAAGTTTAGATCTGATGGAGAGGTTGAGAGATACAAAGCAAGACTTGTTGCTAAAGGGTTCACACAGATGGAAGGAGTGGACTATCATGAAACGTTTGCTCCTGTTGCCAAGCTTGTCACTGTTCGAACTCTATTAGCTGTTGCAACAAAGAAAAATTGGATCATCCACCAACTGGATGTTAACAACGCGTTCTTACATGGAGATCTAGATGAAGAGGTCTACATGAAGATTCCCAAAGGTTTTGCAAACGAAGGAGAGACCCGAGTATGTCGTCTTCGAAAATCACTTTACGGACTTAAGCAAGCATCAAGAAACTGGTACAAAAGGTTAACAAGCTTCCTCCTTACCTTGAACTTCAAACAATCAAAGGCCGATTACTCCTTGTTCACCTATCAAATGGCAGGCACCTATGTTGCCATCCTTGTTTATGTGGATGACGTCATCATTGTTGGAGACAATTCCAAAATAATTCAACAAACAAAGCAACAACTTGACGATGAATTCAGTATCAAGGATCTTGGCCCAATGAAATATTTTCTTGGCATTGAAGTGGCCAAAACAAAGGATGGCTTAGTTTTGAGCCAACGAAAATACATTCTAGACATCTTAAAGGACAGTGGAATGTTGAGTTGTCGGCCAAGTGCATTTCCCTTTGAACAGGGAACTAAACTAGACAAAGGAGAAAAAGAAGCCCGTGTTGATGCTACCCAATACCGAAGACTTGTGGGAAGATTGTTATACCTACAAGCAACTAGACCCGATGTCACGTATACAGTAAATGTTCTAAGTCAATTTGTGGCAGATCCCCGAAAGAACCATTTGGAGGCTGCAAATCGGGTTTTAAGGTACCTAAAGGTAACGCCAGGGCAAGGGATTCTTCTTCCACGTGAAGGACCTCTAGTTTTGACTGCATACTCTGACTCAGATTGGCTTGGGTGCCCTTTTACAAGACGGTCTAGAACATGGTATCTCATTTTACTTGGTGGCAGTCCCATATCTTGGAAAACCAAGAAGCAATCTGTCGTCTCCCGGTCTTCGGCAGAGGCAGAGTATAGAGCGATGGCTTCCACCGTTAGTGAAATTCTTTGGGTGCGATGGTTACTAAAAGATATGCAAGTTCAACTCACGACACCAACGTCCCTGTTTTGTGATAATCAGGCGGCACGTCACATAGCAAACAATCTCGTTTATCATGAACGAACAAAACATGTTGAAATGGATTGTTTTTTTGTTCGTGAACGTGTGGAGACCAGAGAAATAGAGCCGAAACCAATTGAAAGCAAACTCCAACTTGCGGACCTTCTAACCAAGGGTCTCGATACGCAACAACTTCGTTCTTTGCTAAGCAAGATGGGCATTCGTGATCTCCATGCTCCATCTTGAGGGGGAGTATAGAATTTGTTTTATTTTCGTCCATATATTTCTCCTTTATTATTGGTCTATCAAATATCTTATTTCCTTGTTTAGTTTTGTTAGGCTATATTTAGTCTTCTTCTTCGATTGTAATCAAGACGTGAAATCAATAAGAAATATTCTTGAATTCTCCAATACCATCGAATTCTAGATCAAATGGCTTCATTGAACCCCCAAATAGCTAAGTCCTAAGGATTCAGATGCTCTCACATTAATCCTTCTATTTTGTATATCTTGAACTAATTAGAAAGAAGAATTATAAAATTAATGCTAACTAATCTGGGTCCCAATCTTTTACCCACTTATAACACCACCAACATGAGAGGATCTCAATCCAATAGTTGTTGAGAGTGAAAGAAATAGGTAAAAGTTTCTTTATAGCCTTTATGTAAGATACATAATTATTGTCGATAAGAGAAGAA
The DNA here is from genome assembly GCA_025506515.1 of Flaveria trinervia. Taxonomy (NCBI): domain Eukaryota; kingdom Viridiplantae; phylum Streptophyta; class Magnoliopsida; order Asterales; family Asteraceae; genus Flaveria; species Flaveria trinervia. The sequence continues at coordinate 101,902,836 of CM046452.1, forward strand.
CATAGTTATCAATCACAAGCAGAGATGAGTTACATGTGATTCACAAAGCATGAATGCATATCAAATGCTGCTTTAGTTAGCTTGATATATGCATGCACAAAAACTACATGAAAGCATATTGAAGGCTATATATAGGTATCTCTAAGGCAGATAGGTGCGAGTCCAAGGGCAATCATGTGTAAATCATACACAAAGCAATTCGGTTAACCCATCTTTTTGTGCACAATCATATGTGAACCAACATTCACTAAGCATTCTTGTTTACCATATGCACGTGCGGTATTAGCCTCTAGGTGACTTCATAGATATCTAGCATAAGGGTAAAAGAAGAATATATGCTTTTGGTGATCATACATATTCACTATATATAGTCTTAATATCTCTTTTAGAAACTACACTGCGCAAACAACATTATCTTGTTTAAACTAATCGTAAGTTTTTGTAAGTTACACTTGGTGTAAGTAGCAAAACCATGGAAGAAAGTTTATAATAGTTAATATTTCGATTAACTTGTTAGTTGAAAGTGGCTATAAAAGACAGTAAGAACATGAGCTAATAAAACAGAAATTGATATATATTTTAAACGAGTAATCATTTCCAAATGAAATGTAACCGGTTAATGTTAAGTTATGGATGTGTTTAACTTAAAATAGATATGAAAATAGTATAATTTAAAAGAAAGAGGAAGAAACAATGTGATTGAGTAAAAAGTGTTTGTTTAGCTTGGATTGAACTTGACACTAGGATTGAATTGATAAGTAAGCATAATATGACAAATGACGCATATACTACCTAATGGAACCAGATTTTGAATGGTCGAATGGGTCAACGGCAGTTTAATTATTTCCGTTTTATTTGTATTAGTTTAGTTGTTTTGTTTGTGTTTTAGTGGGTTCAAGTTCGTGGGTCATGATCCTTATTTATTTCCGTTCTAATTGTAGTAGTTTGCATGTCTTTGGTTGATGAGTCAAAGTGAGGGTTTTTGAAGCAATACTGCTAACTGTTCACAAGAAACCAAAACTGTAATATTCCTCTCTTTTTTAATGAGTTTGTGAGTGTGTAATCTTGAGCCTCACCAACAATGCTACATCGAATATAACACTTCTAATAGCTTATATACTAACAACTTATATACTCTTTCATGAAGAGTTACGTCATTTCAAACTAAAAGGTTATGATGATGCCTAACATATAAAGAAAGCCTTTGATCTATTTCTGGTATGCGTAATCTCAACATAAAAATACATATTCCTTCTTGTTTCTTTTTGAATATCTAATTGAAGTTTTGAGCGTACCATCAAAATATATCAATATGAAAATGATACCTGTATTATTATTAATGCTATACCTGACTATAAAACCTACATGTCACTCCCTAAACGACAAATGTATAGCTTTCTTGCATACTTAAAACTCCACAAAATCAAGATTCTTCATCTAATTGGTCTATCTTAAACACCTTCAAGGTTCCTCTCTTTTTCCACTTTTCCTCAACACCCTTTCTAGAATCATTAATACTACTTGTTTCTTAATAGTTGTTCGTTAATAACAATTGTCCGTAGGAGTGCATGATGACAATGTGAAATTCTACTTCAATCTAAGGTATCTTGTTTTTTAGCATAATCTTTTCCGAGGGAGAACAAATTTCTGCAATTGTTAAGTTTTATAAAATCAAAATCAAACCAAAGATCGGATTCTAGTTTCTATAATGTTTTTAAGATAAGTATGCATGCAATGAAGATCATCCAAGCTTCATGATATAATGATAAACTTATTTTGGTTTATGTGTTTCAAATGAGCTCGAATCGAATCCAACCTCAAGTTTAAAGATAGTTTGGTATCTTCTTCAGTATGTTTCCTTTAGGCAAAGGATATATGGAAGTTATTCTATTTGTTTTTCTCTCGAATATATATTTTGAACAAAGAATTGTAAGTTACATAATTTACTATTTTATTTGGTTAACAATTAAATTTTAACCAAGATATGGAATACTAACAATTTTCTGCAATGTTTGTTTTTAGTATATTTGAATTGTAATTCATTGTCAGATATGTTGCCTGGCTAGATAAACTTTTTGATGTTGATCATTTAGGATCATGTAATATTCTATGTACTCGATCAATAGCATTCATATTAATGTTAGATGCATCAATCTACTCTTTTGAAAACACGATGGAGAACAAGTCCCGATGCCATACAATCTGAGTTTCTTTTTATAGCAATATCTTATTTTTGTTTTATATTTTTGAACGGCAAGAAATTATGTACTAAAACCAACAAGAAGCAAGGAGCTAGAGACCATCCGGCCAAAAAGAACAATTAATAAAAGAAAGCTATGCTAAAACTACACCATTGATTCCAACCAATGATATCATGTTTGGAACTGTTCTTAACCCATAAAAACAACATGAGTTGGACCAGCGATGATCAATGAAACCTAAACCCAATTAGAATTGAAGATCCTATTGTTTCAAGCTCTCCAAATACTCAAAAAATTGTGTAGATAATCAGTTCAACTGCATCTGTTCATATTTAGTATGAAGTTTGCTTTCAGTTAATCAGGAACTTATGTATGATATAATGTTGTTTTGATCGTCAGAAATGCATCAGATAACATGAAAAAGCTAATTTACTAACAAATTAAAACCCTAAAATCACATCTCGACTATCCAATATGATCCAAAAGCACACAAACCAACGTGTCATCACTCGACTCCACACGAATTTCAACCTTCAAAAACTACGATCAATAGACGAAAACCGTGCATGAATCAGTGAATTTCACGTAGTGTCGCACACACATGTACACAAACAACCAATCCACAGTCAACGAAACAATCAAACTTCAAATTTCAACTCACAGAAAACAACCAATTAGAGTTACAGAAAGCGATAAGAGAAGATACGTACGAGGAGTCAGTAGCGTATTCGCAGAGCTTTCCTTTGGTGGAGAAGATGATGAGGGCGACATCGGCGTCACAGAGAACGGAGATCTCATGAGCTTTCTTCAACAATCCGGATCTCCGTTTGGAGAAAGTCACCTGACGGTTGATCTTATTTTCTATCCTCTTCAAGGTCACCTTCCCCCGACCCATTCGATCTCCGGCGACGGCGACGGCGACGATTGATTACACACACACAGATGATGGACCTTCTTGTTGTTGTTGTTGTTGTTGTTGAGCAGTTATAACTGTATTCAGCAGATGATGCTGCTTTTATTCTCTAATTATTTTCCCTCTGATTTTGGGCTATTAAATAAAGTAAAGTATATAAATGTAATAGGTTCGTTTTTTTATAATTTAATGCTCTTGGTTGTTGTCCATTCTAACCAAAAAGAAATGATAACCCTTTTAATCTTAAAAAATAACAAATTAAGTTAAACGATATAACCTAAAACTACCAAGTTTATCGTACAACATTCATTCTCAGTTGATTAAAAGTAATTTTTATCGTAAAAAGATGAAGTAGATTTAAGAGTTGACCTAGAGAATGTACGAGTTGTCTTTTAAAGAAATGATACGATGGATGTTAAACGATACCCAATTAGATTGTGATCTAACTATCGTATTTTTTTGAAGATAATATGGTGATCTAATAAAAGTCTATTATTGTGGTTGATATAAAAGTAATAAAAGTAAAAGCAAGGGTTATTATTTATAACAAAACACAAATATGTTACTATAATAACAAAAATATTACTTTAAATTTTGTAGTATGACAATATACAAATAAATAAAGGGATACTGTCATCTTATACAATCAACTCTCATACTTATCAGTAAAAAATACTTAACAAAAATGAGAAAAAATAACTTAACACTAAAAGAAATTTTCCAAAAAAGCTTATTCCTGAATTTACGTGGAAGCATGTTTTAGGAGCAACAAACATATACGTTAGTGTGTGGCTAAACATAATATTCTCATCGCTTTCCATATTTGTTGATTCAAATTTTCAGATAATCCAATTCGAATCACAAAACTCACTTACTTTGTAATCAATTATCTTTGTTATAGTCAAGTAACTTACAAGAACCGATGGTTTAATAATTTAATCCTAATTTAAAAAAGCATACAACTTATCATCTCTGGATCTTAATTTCCAAAAACATGAAGAATGTTTTAAAAAAGTAAAAAAGTATGCTATTTTTGGCAATCTAGTATACATTCAAATTTACAAAAGAAAAAGGAGGAAGATGATAATTAAAATGACAATGACGTTGATAATAGAATAACAGTATTGGGGAAAGTTGAGACAGGAAACCAGGTGGTATTTGAAAACCAGGGTGGTTTTGCTGAAAACGTTGTCGATATATGATTGGCTGAGGGGCAAAGAGTCGCAGGTCTGTCAGGTGTAGTGGGCTCCACATACAAGGTGGTGGGATTGAGTGAGCGGCTGGACACCAAGTCAACAACAGCATGAAGTGGGTCCCTACCGAATTTTTATTTCCCTCAAAAATAAGCCAATAGTCGTGCCTTGAAATATATTTGTGGTTCTGTTTTGTGATATATTTGAGACTTTTGTTTCTTTTTCTTTTATAAAAGAGTAAATCTGATTGTGGATAGAGATCAATTGCAAAATGCAAACCAATAGAAATCATGAGACCTTACTCGAATTTATAAGACACAGTCAAGATTAATGCAAATCATTAGTTTTATTATACTAATAATATTATTACACATTTACAACTTAAAATTCTTATATATATACCAGAAATTCATGTACGTTATTAAGATAACACATGTGTAAAATTATTAATGCATATAATTATTATTTTATTAATCGTTAATATTAAAGTTAATATTTATTATTGTATTAAAAATAAAAAAGTAAATTACACTTTTAGTTTTTGTGTTTTTGTGGTTATAACGTTTTCCATCCAATAGTTTAAAAAATATCTGGTTTAACTATTGTGGTTTGAAATTTGTCACAAATAAATCCAAACTGTTAACTTCATCCAATTTTTATGTTAAATTATTTAAAATGACTAAAATACCATTGAACTGACATTGTTATTATATTATAAGAAAGAAAAGATGAGTCTCACTCACCTTACTATATCAAACCTTAACCGCAACCTCTTTTGTTGTTTGACCACATCTCCACCCACCACTCACTCGCTACCTCACCACTTGCTGACAACCACCAGCTAACAGTGGCCTCTATCCATCTATTCTCACTCTCTTACTCCCCCCCCCCCCCCCATCTCTCTCCCACTACCACATAACCATTACACAACCGCCAACACTAGATGACCACCGCCATCATACAACTGTCAAAACCAAGGTTTTCTTGCAAGAATTGGTGGGCTGCCACCATCTAACAATAGCCCCCTTCCCTCATAAGTCACTCACCAATATTCCTGTCATTAACCATCAGCCATCACCGCATCATCAACCCTTTCTCACTACACCTCTCGTGACTCAAATCCAACCCTAATTTCATCATCACCGATTAATAAGCCATAGTAAGAACTCCGCTACCAACGACAAGGACCATCGCACCATCTTCTCACTGATGTAGTTCAAATCCTAGATCTAGAAGAGAAGGAGAGGTGTCTGTGGTGTCTTGGTAGCGGAAAAATAGAGGAATGATTGTGTTGTGGTAATAGGAGAGGGGTTGGTAGCCAATGAGTTCTAGATAAAGTGGTTTAGGAAAAGGCACCCCATGACTTTCCAAAATGAAGGTCATGGGTTAGTGTGTCATTAGATGCAATATGCTCCAAGTGGACCAATGGTTTTACCACAGTGGCCCTTAAGGTGGTGGGTTTCTCTTGAAATGATGGGCGAGCCGGGTCACCAGCACTGTCTGTGTTCACGGGCGTGGGTGACATTTTGCTAATGGGTTTACCCGTGTCACACCCCGACCGACGGCGTAATCATCGGGGCGGACGAATGTGAAACGATTATTCATAGCACATGGAACTAAATATGTTGAAATAATATTAAATATCATTTTCATTGAACATTACAAGATAATTAAATCATTAAAATACAAACAAGATATAAACAACATAAGATTTTCTGTTGAACAAGTCCAAGTCCTATATGTGCACAAAAAGATCCTCAAGTATTAAACCTGAAACATGTTAAAAATAAATGGGTCAACTTTGAAAGTTGGTGAGTTTCCATGGGTTAAACATACACACACACACACACACACACACACACACACACATATATATATATATATGTGTGTGTGTGTGTGTGTATATAAGATTTACAAGTAGCAATTCATGTCAATGGTTATGAATAATGCAAGTTTATAAAACACATATAGCTACAATTAAACCTTGACAAATTACAAGATTAAAAGATTAGCTAAGTGTACTTGGATTAACCAAGTAGGTTTGTCAGATCCATAGATCTATGACGTCGTCAGGCTAGCAATAGTTAATGATTGTCAACGTATAATGTATCTCATATAACACCCACAATAATATAAATAACCATGACAAAAAGTAAAGATGAATTGCATATGCATTTACAATTATCAAGATGTTTACAAGTGTAAGTTTTTAAGGTTAACATGTTTCACCCCAAAAGATATAAAATAAAGTAAAAAGGGACATAAAGAACTCACATGATAAATTCACATGGTATGATGATGGTTGTAGTGTACATAAGAAAGCTTGGATGTTCAAGAGTCAAATGTGAGTCCTAAATGATAAAAAGAAGCAATAACTTGAGGTCGAATTTCATTACAAGAACTTAGGACGTTTAGAGAATGCTAAAAAGCGAAAGGTAGATTGAAAAATATTATTACATTAATTTTAGATTCTGGACAGAATGTTTGGTATGTGTTTGAACATGTATTAAAAATAGCAAACGGTTTTATAAAATTATAAAACTTAAAATAGTTGACTAGTTCAAAGTCTTAAAATAGGTCAAACAACTTTCATTCAGAAACATTTTTATGAAAAGATCTTAAAATAGGTTAAAACAGCAGCACAAGACAGAAGGTGCTTAAATGCGCACTTATCTTGTGAAGGTTGTTATTGTCGTCCGATTGAGTTTGAAGACGTATAAACTATCATTAAAAAGGTAATTCAATGAGCTTTATATTGGAGTCTGAGTTGACTCAAGTTTACTTTGTCATGATCAAGTTATGGTTAGTTTAAGTCAAACTATATACTGTCAAATATATAGTAAGACACTTATGTGTACTTTTAAAATTGTTAAAACATGAAACGGGTTAAAACAAATTTATTATGTTGATATATGGTATATTAGACTTCATTTGAGTTATAAAAAAATATTCCAAAACTTTGGCATAGCCATAATTTAGTGAAATAATCTTGTGGAATAACCGAATACGGCGGCATAGCCATCCATATACAAACCAGATTCTTTGTTTATGTTAGTTTGATTTAGGAATATTAGTGATTTTATAGTGTTAGTAAATGTTAAAAGGTTAATGATCAAATGATAATAATTAAAATTAAAAGAAATTTAGTAGAAGAAAGAATAAAAGTAAGAACATAAAGTTATGAGATTAATTGGATGTTAGAATGATTAAACAATATATAAATACATAATATAAAAGCAATATAAGATTACCTTTGTATTAGAAGATTCTTGAAACTACTTGTAAAAGAAAATTCTTGAAATTGATTATAACCGAATGATGATGAAAGGTTTGTAAGGTTTGTGTGAGATATTTTTAGAGAATGAGCAAATGAAAAGTGAGGCCTAAGCCTTGTTTTTATAGTTGAGATTATGAGAAGGTTATGAACGGTGTTAATAGTGAGTTACAAGTCTTTTAAAAAGGGGTTATGATTTTGAAATAAATATAAGATTAATTAAAATAAATAGATAAAAGAATGATTACAATTTAAACTTTTAATTTATTAAAACCTTAATTTTAATTTAATCAACTTATTTTTTTATAAAATCTTTATAACTTTTATAAAACTTGTAACTTTATAAATTGATTATTTATTTTCAATAATTAAAATTCATAATTAGTAATAAAACTTTATAAGTTTATTAAAATTCATTTTATAAATTTTATAAGTTTTAATAAGTATTTTCCATTTAGTTATTTATTATAAAATGATTTATAAACTTTATAATTTTATGAAAAAGAATTATTCATAAATCAATAAATTATTATAAGTTGTTTAAATGATAAATTAAACAAATCAATTCATAATATTGTTTAAACTACATGTCTAATCCATATAATTCATTAATATAAAAAATAAGTTAAATAAAAAATTCATATCGTGTGAAAGTTCAATTTTGGTTCGTTTTCGGGTTAATAACTTGAAAATGAAGAATGTTACAACCTAGGTGACCGGGTTTAAAAAAAGAGGGGTTGGTGGTAATCACTTATGGATAATGATTGTAAGTGCCTATTGTATAGATGGAAGTCTGGACGGTGGGTGGTGGGGATAAGTATTCAAAAAGAGAGTGTGTGAAAATGTGTATGTGTAGAGAGAGAAATTATTTTTATTATATATTTTAGTTTAATTTGGGTATTTGTTTATTAATAAGAGTATTGTTGTCTTCTCATATTAATCTAACAGAAAAATTGGACGTCCTTAATGAAGCGTAGTTGATTGAGACAAATTTAAAACTATAGTGGTTAAAACAGGTGTTTTTAAACTATTGGATGTAAAACGTTATTACCATCAAACCATATGAACTAAAAACGTAATTTACTCAAAAAAAAAACGAGCGAAAAAATGAAAGATGTGTATAATATAAGTTGAGAGATTGGGTGAAAGATAAGCAACGATGATGTCACGCTAAAATGAAAAAGATGATAATATAACTAGGGCCGACCCAAGTTAATAAATAATGACGCATGAAGCTTGGGGCCCTTAAAAAATAAAAACCTTTAATTTTTTTCTTAGTTTATATTGGGTTTACAATATGTGAGTTCAAGTGCTCTAGTGATCCAAGACAGTAGCTGATCTATTTATACATAATTCATAGCGGGAATGAGGATTGAGAAATCATTGGGAATCCTTTGAATTGAATGTTGAGGCTAAGAATTGAAAGGTCAAAACTAATGGGTATTCAAACCATTGCAACGATCATCAATCATCATTGACTTTCGATCCAATCTTGTTAGAGTGCCTTTTGTTCATTACTACAAGCCTACGACCATTGCAACAATTTCGCTTGCGCTTTCGTATGATAATGTGATTTAGTTGCACAACTATTGTATAGATTTGTATAAAGTTTAATTTTTTGACAGCATTTTGAACCCACAAATGGATCATTCGCAAGAAACTTAAAGAAACCAAAACAATTATAGAGTATAAGCCCCCCGCCCCCCGCCCCCGATTGAAAGAACTCATCGATAATAAAAGTTAGAAAATAAATAAATTTAATCTAAAATAATGATTTATTAAAACAAAAAGAATGAATTTCGTCAAATTAATTTTGTTGATGGATTTCAACAACCATATGATTGCCCCTCCTCAGTCCTCTCTTTATCTATCTTCTTATATTTCCTTACGATTCTACATTTCTCTCTCTACATAGACTACATCCACTCACATAGTCACATGTATTGTTTATTTGTTTTACAACAACCACAGAATATAAAACAATACTTTGACTACAAAAACATATATACTATTTATAACACTTTCTGGAACTGTTCCAAAAGCACAAGTATGGGATTATTAAATACAAAGAAACTATGACACCCGTTCATATGAGGTGCTCAAAACCACAAGGAGTTCACATGGGTGACCAAAAGGTGCATTTTAATCATACAACAAAAATATATTTAAATATACATCACGTATAGTGTCTAACTATTTGGAAACTAGATAGTTTAAACAAAACTATATTCATTCATTCGGGTAAACTAGTTACGTTGGTAGCAAGATTACAAATAAATTCACACATTCATGCAGCTTGTGATCCTATGGTATATGTTGAATGTTATTTGTGTTGTGTATCATGCAGCTTGTTTGTGAATTAACTTGGATTTTAGTCTTGTGTCATTTCATGTCAAATTAGTTTTCGGATTTAAGGGTGTTATCACTAGCAACTTCTTATCTTACATGATGGAGAAAATGTTTGTTTTTATACTTCCCTCCAGAGCTTACCTATAGCTTTGTTATAAATAAAACTTTACTGGACGGGTGCGTTGTTTATTTGTTGATTTAATCTCTAAGTTTGGGTGCAAGGTTTTAGATTTTTTAGTAATAATTCATTGTTTTGTAAACCGGACCGGACCGGCCGGTTGATGGATAGGGAACCGGACTTCAATCTGGTATGGGTCGGTGCTTAAAACCATTTTAACGTTGAATAGGTCGGGGGCCGGGACTGGGAACCATACCGGTCGAACCAGTTTTTATATATGTAAATATTTTTTAAAAAATTTAACATATTCATTTAAAAAATTATAATATTATCTGGTTCTTATATGGTGCAACCGGTCAAACCGATCTGACCAGCGAACCGCTAAGATGTTCGGTTTGCTGTATTTTCCGGTTTTAAGAACATTAATAATATCAAAATAGATATAACCTCATGTATGAACAAGATGATTATTAGTTTTTACCTAATAAAAAGCTTTCTTGTTAAAAATTGATCGAGCATCGCCGGGAACAGAAACTATGGTTACCTCGGTTTGGTTATACCAAACTTATAAATGTGTGTCTTAAACCGTAAAATATATAGTTAATATAAAGATAACAAACACATGTGAGCTTAATAGACTCAAAAGTCATAATAGTTAAATGTAATCAAATAAATTATCAACTAAAAATCTACTTATATATGTGTAGAGAACAAGAAGAGTCTAATAGAAATAAAAGTAATAATAATTATAAAGATACATTTATATATTACTATATACCAATTTTTCTATGCATAACGGTGTTGTAACTTATGTATAGAGAGTTTTTTAAAAAATGATTTTTACTTTTAACACAAAGTTTTTCAATTTTTACAATTAAATTTCTTAAATTTGACTTTCTTTACTTTTAACCCAGAACTATTCATCTATTGCAATTTAATTTCACAACGCTTATATTTTCAATTTGTCTCTTTATACTTTTCATATTTCGTAAATCATCGTTTTACGTTTCGTTTTAAGTTTTGCAAGTTAAAACAACACAATATGTATGTGTGATTCAACATTTTTACGCTTTTTATAAATTTGGTAAGTTCACATAACACAATGTGCGTACATGGTTCAACATTTTTATGTATATTTTCCCCTTTTGAAGGGTTCGTCACAACGCGCGGATCTTAGATCGAGTTAGTTATATATTTCTATGTTTTACGTTTTGGTCTAAGTTATTCGTATTAACACACCACAACTTCAGCGTTGATTGTTTTTAGTGATAGTGTGACATTGATGTTATTTGGTATGGTTTTATTCATCTATAGCAATACGAGAAGCTTAATTCTAATAATAACTAATAAACTAACTTGTGACTTAATAATGATAATGATAAAAAAATAATTATAAACAAAGACTATACCAACCGCAGGAACCGTAGCCACATCATTTAAAATATCTTAGATATTTTTAGTCCTTTGTTTGCATGTGTTTTCCGCAATCCGTGATCATTATTCATTAATATTTGTTATTGTTATGTTATTAAGCCACAAACTCAAGTAACGTTTCTTAAAACAGCTATCATATCATTTTACTGAATTGAAATATTTGTTATTGTTATTAGATAGGTTATGTTCGGTTTACCTTCAAATAATTCTAACTGAAAGTGTTGAACCAAAAAAATTGATTTCAGATGAAAAGAAATTAATAAAATCAAACCTAATTTAAACAAAAATAACGTTTCTCCCTGAGCGATACAACGGGAATATATGACCGGGTGTAATTAAAAGGCAAATGGTGGTACATCCAAAAATGAAATATAAAAACAATAATAAAAATGAATATTACAAATAATTGAAAAACCTCGCACAATTTTTAAAATTAAAAAAGTAATAAAAATAACATTATTAAATAAAAGTGAATAAAATATAAAAAGAAACCTTTATAATAATATTATTAATAAATTAATTAAAAGGAAGCCACTGAGAGAAAATAAAAAAGAAAATCTAGCAGGTTCGCACGTGGTATAAAACTAATAGTGATGATACTGTAGCTACCGACCATCGTTTATATATACACATATAATCATTCAAAAAATAAAATTAAAGTGAATATTTCTTTTGGTTATAAGAATATATCTTTTTCAGTTTACCAATGGTTGGTTTATAAAGGCTTGACAAAAGTCCTTTTATAACGGCCCAAAATTTTGTCTTGTGGGTCTGTGGGAGTGGGATATATAAATATATAATGTCTGTCACTCTCATACTCAATAATTACTAACTATACAAAATTAAACGTGTGAAAATTGTTAGTCACACAACTATTTAGGTCTTAAGGATATATCGAAGACTCCCAACGGTTCTTGTAAAATGAAACTTTAATTCCCTAGCAAAATATATAATAATTTTATATATTATATTAAGATAAAAGTATATATTCACTTTTTATTTTTAATATTTGAATCGAGTTAGTGTTTAGGAGATGTATCTGATAAACCATACACGTGATTCTATTAATATGTTGGATGATATACTATACCACGTCTCAAGAGTGCGACGATAGGTCTTCGTAGTGTTGTGATGACATAAGAAATGCTTGTAGTAGTGACACGCTATGAGCCTCAAATGGTTATCTTTGACGACATATGTAGTGCATATCAAGCTAAAGCAATGATATCCCAGGTAGACATGATGAGTGTACTTACTTTTTCAGGGTTGCAAGCATGTCCAGGGTCGATGACCCTACAAAGATAGTTCCATGCCCCCTGCATGAGTAAAGAATTTCTCCAATACACCAAGTATTACATTACAGGAATGGTGATAGACAATTGAAAAACAAGAGTATATTTTATTGAATACATAGAAACAATATATATAGCAATTACAAATCCTCGATTAGTGAAAGAATATATGTAAAATAAATTAATACAATAACTACAAACAAATTCCAATAATAGAGACGGTGATTGTGAGCTTGATTGTAGGTGATTAAAATAATTCAAGTATTTAAATTATTCTTCAACATTAATATTCCCTCGCAAGATGAACGGTCTTGTAATGAGTCCAATCTTGGATATAAGATGATGAAATCTTGAACGTGGGATAGGTTTGGTGAGAGCATCGGCTAGTTGATCATCCCCGGCAATATGCGTAACTCTTATAGATTGATCATAGACTTTTTCACGAACAAAATGAAAATCAAGGGCTAAGTGTTTCATGCGAGAGTGAAAAATGGGGTTGATGGAATATTGTGTTGCACTTAGATTGTCACAAAAAATTTGAGGTGTGGTGATAGACTTAAACCTGATTTCATGGAGAAGAGATTTTAGCCAAAGTATTTCGGTTGTGGCGGACGCAACCGCACGAAATTCGGCCTCGGTTGATGAGCGGGCTAATGTGGTTTGTCTTTTTGGGCTCCATGCAATATGGTTTGACCCTAGGTAGACAATATAACCCGTTGTACTTCGATAGTTGTCTTTGTCTCCGGCCCATTCTGCATCAGTAAAAGCATGGAGTTGTAAGGGTGATTTGTGACGGAGCAAAGTTCCTTTATGTATCGACCCATGAAGATACCAAAGTAATCGTTTAAGAGCATTCCAATGAATTATGGTTGGAGCATGCTTAAATTGTGACAATTTGTTTATTGTAAAGGCAACATCGAGCCGTGTAAGAGATAAGTATTGTAGAGCGTCAACCAATGCTCTGTATTCTGTGGATGAGGATGGGGGTACCACCATGTGATGTAATAGGCTCGGAACATGTAATTGGTGTGGTCATCGGCTTGCAATCACTCATTTTTGTGCATTGAAGAATGTCATTAATGTATTTGGTTTGAGATAACAGGAGACCATGAGAATGAGGAAGGACTTCGACACCAAAAAAGTATGATAAATTCCTAGATCTTTAAGAGAAAATTGGCAGCGAGGGAGGAAATGAACATATCAATGGCTTGGGAGTTAGGATCCGTGATGATTATGTCATCAACATAGACAAGCATGTATATAGGATAGGAAGTAGAAGTATGGATGACTAAGGAAGGATCTGAAATGGTAGGATGAAAACCTTTGGATCGTAGATGAGTTTTCAATTCTTCATACCAAGCGCGAGAGGCTTGTCGAAGGCCATATATGGCTTTGTTAAGCTTGCATATATGAGTAGGGAAGGACCAGTTGATAAAGCCGGGTGGTTGGGCCATATATACATCTTCGGTTAGTGTGCCTTGGAGGAACGCATTATTGACATCAAGTTGGCGAAGGTTCCAACGATGTGATATGGCAAGGGATAGAATAAGACGAAGAGTTGCGGGTTTGACTACAGGGCTAAAAGTTTCTGCATAATCAATTCCCGGGCGTTGGTGGAAACCTTTGGCAACTAGTCGAGCCTTTACACGGTCAATGGAACCGTCAGGTTTGTACTTTGTACGAAAAACCCATTTAGAGCCTATGAGATTTGAAGCTTGAGTGGAAGGAACAAGAGTCCATGTATTGTTTTTCATTAAGGCATCATATTCTTCGGTCATGGAATTTCTCCATAACGGATGTCTTAGAGCTTGGGTGATGGTGGCTGGTTCAGAAATTAATCCGTTAGTGGCTGTATATAGTTGAAAAGAAGAGTTGTGATATCGTGGGTTAGGTTTGCGGATGCGAGGTTGGGTTGCGGATTCGGTAACAGTGGGTTCATTGATGGTAGAGGTAATTGTGTTAGGTTCTGATTGTTGAGAAGCTTGTGAAATAATGGTTGATGTAGTGATGTTAGGTGCGATGTGGTTGGTGGGTGGGGAAACAATGTTGGTTGGGTTAGACGTGTGGTTGTGGGTAATAAGATTGTAGTAGTGGGTGAAGGTGGTGATATGTCAAGAATGGTATTTGAATGATTAGGTGGAATAGGTGGAAACTAATGCATCGGATCCCATCAGAACTCCGCAAAAAAAAATCACCGTCTCTATTATTGGAATTTGTTTGTAGTTATTGTATTAATTTATTTTTCATATATTCTTTCACTAATCGAGGATTTGTAATTGCTATATATATATATATATATATATATATATATATATATATTATATATATATATATTGTTTCTATGTATTCAATAAAATATACTCTTGTTTTCCAATTGTCATCTCCATTCCTATAATGGTATCAGAGCAATCGATCTGATTATTATCACAGAAACTCCCTTCAATCCTTCAAGCCTATTATCATTCTTTTTTTTTCATACCATTCGCCATGGCTAACTCAAACGATGAGTCCCTCACTGTTAACAAAACACCAAACGACCTTACTATCGTAACCTTCCCTGCTTCTCTAAAATTATCATCCACGAACTATCTTGGATGGCAAACCCAGATCGAAGCTCTACTTCACGGGCTCAATCTTTATAAATTCATTGACGGGTCTTATCCCCCTCCCCCACAAACCACCACTACCGGTGATGTTACCACTCCAAACAAGGAGTACTCCAAATGGTTCCGACAAGATCGGCTGTTGTTTGGAGCTCTTATAGGAAGCCTTTCCCCACCAATAATCCCTATCGTTACCAATGCCAAGTCCTCTCTTGAAGCATGGCAAATCCTAGCTACTACCTACGCATCACCATCGCGAGGTCACGTAAAACAACTTCAACATCGCCTAAAGCAATGTTCGAAAACTCCCACACAAACCTTTAGTGATTATCTACAAGGTGTAAAAACCATTGTAGATGAGCTCTCTACTCTTGGGAAGAAGATAGACCAAGAAGACGTGACCGATATCATCCTCAACGGTTTAGATCAAGAGACCTACAAACCAACTATTGATGCCATTCATGCTCGTGACTCCCCGATTTCATTTAACGAGTTGCATGAAAAATTAATAAACCAAAAACTCACCATCACCCACTCCGCTACATCCAATAACAACTTATACCAACTGGCATCCGTTTTCATGGCTCATGGTCGAAACAACAACAAACCATGGAATGGACGTAACTCGTCATCTCCGCACAACTCATCGGCATCTCTTCTTCCCACCCCACAAATTTGGGTTTTCCCTCTAATACCAACCGACCCTTTCTTGGCAAATGCCAATGGTGCCCCACCAAAGGTCATACCCTCACAAATTGTCATGTGTTCAAGAAGTTGATGCCTCATGTTACAGTACCTCTTTTACCCGTGGTTCTCAAACTATATCTTCACCACAAGTTCATATGATGACCATGCAAAACAACCCCAACATTAATATTACATTCCTCGTTAGTTACATATCGTATGATTACTTATATATGATGTGGGTTTAAATTATAATAATTAAATAAAGATGTTATATTTAAGATACAAAATAAAGAATCAACACTCGTCGTTATTGATTTGTCGTTACTTTTATAATGTAATTCACTAGCATATATTGCATTTATATCACTTTTCTATTCATTAAAGCCAAAAGTCACTATTGTTAGTTCTTTTCCAGAGAAAACTGATTTTATAACCACATTATACACATTCTAATTTACGATGTCGGTGCCGACCACCTCATATTTACAAATTAATCATCAAATTTAATTTACAACTTAGAACCTCAAACTTTTAAATTTCAACTTCACCGCTGTATTATATATAATATATAGTTTTTAATCTATTAATTATTAAGACAACTTTTTTCAATAACTTTTTTGGCCAATTTATAAAAATAGTTTTTTTGTTATGTTTTTTTTTTCTATCGACGCTTCAGTATAAGTTTTGTTAATAACAGAGTTATATATCGTAGATTATATCAAATGGTGATAACATATTGGTACCGTAAAGAATGAGACCACCAAAAAGATTTGGTATCGTCATATAGGAGTTGTATTCAAAATAAGGTATTTTTTGGGTATTGTATGTTTTATCGACTAACGATAACATGCTGGTACATAAAACCGATACCGACTAAATGATATCAATACCGTCATATGACTATAGTGCGTTTGAAATGGTAAACTTGTGCACATGCAAATGGATAGTGGGTCAGAAATACTCCATCAATAAAAGGATCTTTATATGCATTCAAATAATTACGGGCCCATCAAACAAGCCCATTAAACTCATAAGATCCGATTATCTGACCAACATTGTCATAGCATAACAGAACTACAGAAGTAACTCTATATTTTAATTCCACACATTATATGTGACAGAATGAGTGACAATGACAACTCATTCATCAATAATTAGGTTTATTTGGTAAAATAGTTACATATGCTAAATTTGAATCCATTCCAAATAAGTTATTCTTATAGCACTCGTTAACTTAAAATGGATCCAAATGAGCGACGACATCAATGATCAATATATGCCGCAACCACCCTCGATGTCACCACCTAATGGTGGTCGTCGTCAATGCCGCCACCTTTCTCTTTCATGGGGTTCAACTTCTGTCTCCTTTTTCTGGGTCACTGGACCACTTTCTCTTTCACCAGCTTACTTTGGGTGCTCCCTATTTGACAATGTGTTCACCTTATCTAGTTAATCATTGTTTCTTGATTAAAATGCCTACATAAAGCTTGAATTTTTACAGTTGTTGGCCTTGATGCTTCTGAATTTGAGTTGGGTTTTATACAGTTATACATAGTTATTAAAAATTTTCAAGAAATAGTCTCATATCTTGTTTCGTGAATCTAAGTCTGTAGATGGAGTCTTGGAGATATGATTCTGTTACAACCACTGATGCTCTTCCTATGGGGATAACAGATTATGGAAACAGTATGGTTTTCGCGTCCCAAAACGCGATAGGCATTGAGAATCAAAGGTTTGAGGAGATGTATTTTCCTCATGTTGTCAGCAGTTCTTTGTTCAATCCAGTTATGGTTGACACTCATAATGCATTCTGTGAGGAAAATGAATCAGGTTCTAAGAAACTGGATTCATTTTTTGAATCAAACTGCAAAGTGTCGCGACAATTCGAATCTAACTTTGCTAAAAATGTTAATCAAGAAAATTTCATAAATTTTAGTTCTTCCAAGATTACAAAAAATTTGAGTTCATCTAATGCTTTTATGCCAACAAAACCGACAACAATCCCAGTTTTCGGTTCTTCAGCACCATTTTGTCAAGTCCATGGCTGCAACAAGAAACTTACATCTTGTAAAGATTACCATAAGAGGCATAAAGTGTGTGAAATGCACTCAAAGAGTGCTAAAGTGATTGTAAATGGAATTCAACAAAGGTTTTGCCAGCAGTGTAGCAGGTTATTTTTCACACCCCTAAACCAAGTTTCAATCTTTTTATGTTTTTATAGCCTGTTTTGGTCTCATGAACCATCTTCTGTAATGGTGGATTTAACATTGTTTATTGATATCAGGTTTCATGTTTTGAGTGAATTTGATAATGGCAAAAGGAGCTGTCGTAGGCGGCTTGCAGACCATAACCAGCGCCGAAGAAAGCCTCATGGTAACACTAGAGATGGTAACCTCTTGCTGATAATTTCTCATGCAAAAGATCTTGACAAATTCCAATCAATCATTCCTTATAAACCAGATAATTATCAACATGGAATGCGGATTAAATGCATTACATAATCATACAATACATAAAGTGTATGATCATGATTTGTATTTGACATATATTTGCTTTTGAAATCTTGATTCATTTTCAATACCTTTTGATATCAGTTCTTACAAATTTATTGATTTAAACCCTTTAAAGATCCAGCAAATAACAAGACTAAGGGGTCCACAAGACCGAGGGCACCATCATCGTCTGCTTGGCATATAGAACTTGAAGATGAAACTATCAATGATCTTCGGTCCATGAGTTCCATGACAGATGTACAATTGCAGTATTCTTCTCTTCATGGATCAAATTCTGCTTTCTGTCCATTTATTAACAACAAGGATCAAACAGGTTAAGATATTCGATCTATCTATCTAACTATCTTATTATACCTTACAGTTTTCTTGAAAATTGCACTGATTATTCGGCTTATGGATGGTACAGATGACATCCACACCAATGATCCTACACATGCTCACTCTTTTCTACCATCTCAATCAGATAGTGCTTCTTCATGCCATTCATCAAGAAACCCTGAAATGAAACCATCGATCCATAATGTTCGTAGGACGAATGACATGAACAACCTGTTGGTGGGATCTGAATCAACGAACCATGAAACTCAGGTTTGGTCTGATGACGAGTCAACCATCGACTTGCTGCAGCTATCATCAGAGCTCATGAGAGTTGAGCATCAGAAGGAAATCATTCACATGAAGTGCGCTCATGAGTGGTGTTAGTGTTAGATAGATACTTGGTTCAGCATCAATTTAAGAAAGTGTGCAATTAATGAAATGTTGTTGTGTTGTAGCTATCAAATGCTGCATAAAGCTTCTGTTTCACCATGTCAGCTGTTTGTTGTGTGAGAGTGAAACAGAGATGAGTTATTAGAATCAATAAAACATTTTTATGGATTCCAAGTCGGGAAATGACGTAAAAAACTAAAATGCGCCGTTGCCGGGGATCGAACCCGGGTCACCCGCGTGACAGGCGGGAATACTTACCACTATACTACAACGACATTATTGTTAGCAAGTGTATAAAATTTAAATATTATCTTTTATTTATGTTGTGAAAAGTTGCTACAAGTAAAGTTTAAATCAACCACATGATCAAATTGTTGCCGTAAAGGTATAATAATCTTCCAAATCAAAAAAAAGATTCAAATGCTTAAATAACTTAAATATGACAGATATAATTAAATTCTATCTCAATGTACCCTAGGTCTTTACATTTTTTTATAGATGTTATTTAAAATCGTCAACTGGACATCCTAATGAGATTCTACATATTCATCTTTATATTTTTTATAGAATATTATTTAAAATCGTCAACTGGATATCCTAATGAGTTTCTACATATCATTTTAATATAAATTTTATTTAAACATACGTATTCCCCGCTACAAAGCATAGATTTAGCCTTTCTAGTTTTGTATTTGAAATCCATTATAACTCGACCCTAAACACCGAAGTATTTGCAAGACTTGCACGACACATCTTGTAATAAAAAAACCACAACTTTTGTGAGAGTAGTAAAAACTCCATAAGTTACTAAATTGTTGTTTTTAATAGGAACTGTTAAATAGTTTTTTAATAGTAAAAACTCCATAAGTTACTAATCGTATACAAAAAAACTAGAAGGGTGTAAGCGCAATGCTGCGGGACGACATTTTACATCCGACACGTATTTCTAAATTTTGGTATTCTTGTAGTAATTTTACAAAAGTCTATTATATTTTTCTAGACAAAAATTTAAAACACTAAATAAATAAGTTTTGCATGACAACTTGTACACTTATGCATTAAATTATTGTATCTCACAAAATACAGATCGGTTCAACATCAAATTTACACCGAAACATTTAAAAATACACAAACTACAAATGCTCAGAAAATTTCTAAACATGATAGATTAAAAGATATAACCTACATTTTAAAACAAATAATTTTTTTTTGTTTATGCGTAGATAATGTAAAATTTTATGTAAGTTACAATAAGTGTAAAGTTATTATGTAACTAATTGTAAAAGTAATCTGTAAATAGTATTAAAAATTATATGTCACCCTCAGAAGTGGTTGTATCTTATGTATCGAGTAAAGTAATTATTCTTAATTTTATGATATTTAAAATATTCTTTTCATATGTTATATAATGCATAAATATAAATGTTCGGAAAAAAAGTCTTAAACAAATTATACACCTACTTAAGGTACATGATAATATCAACAAATTGTATTATGCATAAATTAATAATAATAGATAGCTATGTATATAATGGATTAGTTTAAAATTTGATTATTTTTAGTTGGTTTTATATTCGATAAGTTTTAAGAAATATCAAGCTAAATGAAGAAATTTAAGCTAGTCATTATCTAAAGCAAAAGGAATGGTTAGATTTAAGGTAACAATCAAGTGAATAACAAGAAAAATGTTTCAACTTTCAACTCCAAATCATTTGGACTGCAATCAAAGATTTAAGAGCGTGGGCTGAAAATTCTGAAAATAAAGTTAACCTGGGTTTAAATGATTAAATGGGCTGAAGTCTTTGCTTTTGGGCTTTGGTGGGAAAAAAAGGAGAATTCAGCACTCAGCGAGTCAGCGGTGTTTGGAAGAGGTGTTTAGTATTACAATAAGTTAGCGTTTAGTACACAGTAATAAATGACAAAATAGAATTACCATTGAGAGTGTTCACAATTGGGTCATGCCAGATCTTTAAACACAATAGTTTAACGGTTTTGTATATCCTAAACCAAACCGGTTGAAGGTTTCGTGGTTTATTTGGATGGTTTGGTCGGTTTTGATGGTTTAAACTGTTTTTTTAATACCCTTTTTAAAGTCAGTAGCATGGTTTAGTAATTCAATAGGTTGGCTATTTATATAACCAAGTAAAATTTACAATAAACCTATATATAGGAAAATGACGAATAATGGATTATATATAAGATAAGTAAATATTGCTGTTTTTTTATTTTAAAGTTACTAGCATGGTTAACGTTAGCGAGAATTATATAGAGCTTGAGGTCGGTGAGCCAGCTGCTAGTTTATTCTAAAATCTCTATATTTTCTTTTTGAAAGTTATATTCGTACCTCTTAATTAATCTATGTGGGTTCAATTTGGATTCCTAGTGATTCAAGCCCGTTAAGAAATATATAATCACTTGAATAAACTTGTAGAACTGTAGATTACTAGAAACTAGATCTTTACGAGCCCATGTTAAAATGAACAACTATTTTCGTTGGAGTTAGAGTATTCACAGTTCATTTTAAGAAAAATATGTGAATGAAGTTTTTATATTATATGGAGTGGTTTTGATTGGTTATTAGTGGTAGAAAGAAAAAAAAAACTTTTTTTATCTGTAAATTTAAGGATTTAATGTTCAACTTTTATAAATTTTTTAATATTTTTAATTGAATGAGTGAAGGAGAGACATAATGTAATAATAAACATATAAAAATTATTATTTATTAAATACGAGAGAAAAAGTAATGATTTTAAGTATGGTTATATAGATAAAAAATAAGAAATAGGATGTGAGTTCTCTTATATAAACCCATATCCAAATGAACAAAATGTACTCACTGAGTCATCGGACCTTTACAAACCCATATCAAAAAAATAAAATGTTAACTTGTTGTCCATCAGAGCAAGTTTACACCACCTTTTGAACCGAATTGTCGTTGAGGGTGTGGGATGAAAGGATGACGTCATGCATGATGACACAAGGGCTACGGCCCGGTGGCAAAGTAGGGAAGGATGGTTGACTACCGATGAAAACCCACCAACGGCAAAACCTAACAGTAAACATCTACAATTTCTACATGATTGTAAACATGTATGGAAATCCTAAAGATTGCGCTCTTTTGCAATTCATTATTATTAACCTCTTACACCAATAAGCTCACAGGATCCGCCAATACCTATTAACAATGTGATCACATAAATCTTAACTTGTTCTAGGAGTTGCCTTTCAAGAGGATAATTAAGTAATAAAACCAGTGGAAACATATTGAACCATGAGACTTTATGGTACATTGGTACACCACACTTTGAAGGTTGCATTTCATGTTTGACCACTTTAATTTGACCACCTATAACTCAGAGGAAGAAACACATCGGTAAGAAGTTAGCATCAAAGTAGATTCATTACATTATTATATGAATGATATTTTATTTAAAAAAATCTTTTGGCCACGATCTTTTAGTGACCAAAGTTGTGAATCTTTATAATGATTTAGTCATTTAGCACCTTAAATACTTTAACAATAAAAGGGGTCATTAGAACATAATCTTGGATCATAGGATCATTAGAACACTACAAGATTGTTGCATAGGAACTTTGTGGCAAGTGGAGGCATTGTGCTTATAAGCATACAACTTTAACACATTAACTATTATACCCTCATTATATGCCCTTTCTTCATTACACTTTTTGTGTTGACCAATCACAACACTCGCATTTGGTTATCGGTGAATCGATTCATATATACGATTTTGTGAATCTTATATCAAAGACCATAATTTGGTCACATAGAATCAAATCAAAGGAGGCATATTAGTCACTAAAACTCAATTAATTATCACTAAAGTTTTCCCATTCCTTTCCCCAAAGGTTTAATCATCTAGATTAAACCGAACTAGAACCAAAAAAAGAAAAACAGCACAGGTATCTTCGATATTAATTTTAATCTTTTAACATGTAGAAAGCAAAGAATTAATCCTTGATGTTATGATGTTTAATTATGATTACATCTATTCAAAGAGGAAGATTTTATGCTGTGATCATATTTAAAAAGTGAGAAAAAAGTTTGTTTTATACTATGATTGATAGCTATTAAGGTTTCCCAACTGTAGATACTAAGGCTAGCTCTTTTATTGCATATTTTATGCAGCTGCAGGTTGTAAAGAAGCACCTCTTTTTCAACCTTCAAATTGCTCAAAAACTTTAACATGAAGCAAAAGTTGAAGCAAGTGGTGATTAATTATGTCATTAATGTTCATATTCCCTGCTAAAAAGTTAAAACACAAGAATCTGGCATATTTATAGGCTTACATTGTCATGGTGTCATCTTTTCATCCAGTTATTGTAAGGTTAACAGTGTTATCATATCTTTTAGATGGCATTTGTAGATGTAAACCAAGAAGAACACAACAAAAACCTGAAACATAATTAAAACCTTATGAAACAGTAGTTGTAACACATTGGTTAAATCTAATATCGATTGTGTTTGTCAGTCCACAGTAGAGATATTATAATAAGAAATATCCCGCTTCGAATACATCACATGTTCGAGTGGAAGCAATATTAGAGTCGGTGATCTTGCGAGAAATTTCAATCCGGACAACAAAAAATACACGAACTTCAAGTAGACAAAAAAGACAATATTGATTGTTAACTGGCCCTACAACTTTTTTAAATAAGTAACGTAAATTATTAGTTATTGATTTACCCCGTGACTTTTTAAATGTTGACCCTTATGAAAAGCTTCATGACTGTTAAACCATATATATTTTTTTAAATAATCCACTGATAACCAAATAATAAGAGCTTATTATTATAAAAAATAATAAGCTTAAAATCTAATCACCACTTAGGCTTTTTTTTAGTAAATGTACTAAGCTCATTCATTCAATTAAAAGCGCAATCTATTTTACGTATTGGCACATTTCAATGAGAAAAAACTCTTTAAGAAAGTTTTAATTGAAGATGTAAGGGTTCATTTTAGAATGTTATTGTATTTTACTTATATCAGACGACCGACCCAGAAATTTAGAAATCTTTTGGTTCCGCCACTGACGACAAAGATGCAATTTTCAGGAAACTTTACTCATGCTCCCTTAAAACACTTAAAAGTGTTAAAAAGGTTAAAAAATGTTACTCTTTTATTATGATATAGAAACTAGCTTCAAACTTATATGATCTAAAAACACTAATAATTTAAGTAACCGCCCCAATGTAAAATAAGGCACTTTGGTTCATATTGAAAGCGAGAAATAAGCTTCTCTTTAACAATCATGTGAAACAATGAAAGGGTGGTCGAGGAGGTTAATGCATACGTGTTTTAGCGATGAAAAATAGGAAAATATAAGTTTGGAGTGGATGGGCTGGTGCAATTATTAAGTTTTTTTTATTTGTTTTTCGTTATACTTAAGTTCTAGCTTGTTGCTAGTTTTAATAATAATCTTGCTTGCCGTTCAAAAAAGGTTGCAAAATAAAACAATAATGATTATATAATGAATAAAATCAAGCTTTGATATTTTACATGCTAAAATATAAGTACAAGTGTCATAAACATCATTAGCAAATTAGTGACTACTTTGATTACATGCACGCTGGTAGTAATTACAATCAATTTGGTATGTTGTTGCTCTAATCTCATTGGATATAATGATTGGTTTATCCATGATCGCATGGGACTATAATGATTCATGCATGATATGTTGCAAATTCTTTTATGAAAGAAATTATATCAAAAGATTAGAAACTTTTGCTTTCTTTTATGATTAGGTGCTAATAACTCTACTCGGTGCTTATTTTTCTGGTAACTTGGTTCACTAGGTTAGGTTTTAATTCTTATTATTAAATATACGCACATTAGGTTTAGGTTTAGGGGAACTTGAATTGATTTAGAGTTTATGGATAGCCTTTTGAATTGTGGAAAATCATTTTCTGATAAAATGAATTTGATATATATAACTTTAAAACATTTTATTGGTTAAGCTAAAAACATACTTAAACAAGTATTAAAATTTCATATAAAATTTGTACCCGAATTCATATATGACATTTTCATCTATTAAACATATAAAATATATTTTTTATAGAAAGAATGAACTATCACAACATTTAGTTCGTTGATTAACAGTTTGATATTATAACTGTGGGGATTGGATAATAATATCAGTTGGTACACCATCAACAACAACTAATCCAGCAGTAACCAAGTTATTACTTATGATTTATATTTCAACAACTTAGATGTTGATCATCAAACTTGCCTAGTTCACCACTAATAAACAAATATCTCCTAACACTTCATATGTAAAAGATACCCAGTCATATTTAACAAAGTGAAAGAATCACTATTGTAGCTTTAAACAAATAGGCGCATGAGAATAACAAGTATAGTATGTATTATAGGGTTGAGCACTAAGATTAGTCATTATCCGTATATATGACCCACACAAATATACAAACATCTTTAAAGACTATTGGTTGACTAGTCATGTGCCTTTAAAGGACGAATACAAACTTGACATGTTCTAACAATGGTTGATAATCCTTTCTCCATTTGCTTGTATTCCATCACTTAAACACTAATCTTTCATGCGTACCAAAAAAATGCATCATAACCCATCAACATCACAACTTTACACGTACACTAATCATACAATAAAGTGGGCATTCATCTTAATATGCCCTCATAAAGTAGGGTTTATAATATCAAAAACAAGATTGAAGATACACCCGTGCACTTATGTCAGTACGGGTCGTTAAATATGCATTGTTTTAAGAATTTGGCATATGATAAAGTAAAGCAAATGAGAATATAATCATATATGTTATGAGAGGCAAGTTGCGATGTTACTTGTGTTATATGTTTGAATAATATAATCCCTAATGCTATCTTTTTTGTATGGTGATGAGAGAAAAAGTAAGGGCACTTTAATTAAGGGCCAAAAGAGTTCATGCATGATCTATATATGCATTGGTCTTTATGTTTCTATTCGTCAATATTTTTTTAGTGGTCTTCACAATTGTAATGAGAAAAGAGAATCTATCTTGACCGTTGATTAGTACATGTGTATCATTAAGAGCGACTTTAGAAAACCCTAATTGACAAGATCATATCCATAGAAATGTAACGATAATTTTAAGTTCATAAATAACACTCATATTAGATATTAAAACCATAAAGAGTCATGGGACTACATAAATATTAAGGACAGGGGCATACATCATACGTTAAAATGTCACAAAACCACACCCTAAGTACTAATACCGTATCAACTACACAAGCTTTAACATAACGATAAACACATCAAGCCCTAACAACAGCCCTGCACACCAACGGCTTCTTCATCTCCAACGACAGCTTCAAACACTCAGACAGATCAACCGAACCCGCTTCAACCCAATCGAACTTCTGCAACAGCTGAGCCAACCACAAATGAACCGTGGTCAACCCCAACGCCTTCCCAGGACACACCCTCCTCCCAGCACCAAACGGAGCCAACCTCAGGTCCGAACCCATAATTGCAACATCCTCAGTCATGAACCGGTCCGGGTTGAACCGGTTGGGCTCGGCCCAAACATGCTCATCATGAGTTATCGCCCACATGTTCACCATAACAGTTGTTCCAGCCGGAACAACATGCGGGCCCACTACAGTGTCTTGGATTGCTAGTCGAGCCCAAGACAGAAGCGGGCCCGGTGGGTGCACACGTAAAGTCTCTTTTACGATCGCCTGAAGGTAAGGAAGGCGGTCGAGGTCCAAATCGGTTACGGGTCGGGCTGACCCAACTACGGTATCGATTTCAGCTTGGGCCTTCGCTTGGATATCAGGGCGTAACACCATTCGTGCAAGAATCCACTCTAACAATATTGCCACCGTGTCAGTCCCCCTAAAAATCATTTCCTACAAAATAAAAACAATCATAACATATCAGCAAAAGGTTATAACAAAAGAATAACATAAGATATTATTCCTATTCCTATTAAATATATTAAAAAATTAATAATATACCCAAAGAACAGCGATCATGTCATCGTCACTAAACTTATTCTCCGACTCCAAATCAAGCAAAACGTCGACGAAATCACCGTCGTAAACCGCCGCATCTCCGCCGCTGGACCTCCTCTCACGGTGTTGCTCAATGATTTCACCGACAAAAACATTAACCTTGGACACCAACGTTCTACACCTCCTCCTCACACCTTGTAAATCAAACCAACTAATGATCGGAAAATGGTCGCTCCAGTTGAATATTCCCAACAGCTCATAACCTTCACTGACCAGCTTCTCAAGCTCATACCCTTCACCGGAATCTTCACCAAAATTATCATACGATTTTCCAAACACCGACATCATGACATTGTTCAAAGAAGCAAAATGAAGAATCTTCTTCACCTCCACGACGCCGTTTTGCTCCATGTTGGACATAACTTGACCCACCATCTTCAACCCGATTCGTTCGCGGAACGACCCGAACCCGGAAACCCGCTTCGGGCTGAACAAATGGGTCGCGGAGATTCTCCTCAGGTTCCGCCAGTAGTCACCGTAGGGAGCAAACCCCATAGCACGGTGAAACAGCAGCTCATACGCCGACTCCTTCACGGGTCGATCAGCGAAATCGGAGCTGTTGAGGATCTCTTTCGCGGTATCCGGGTGACTCGAGATGACAAAACGGGTCAACCCGACGGAAAACGCCATGAGAGGCTTAGCATTGAAAGCATCAGTAAGCTTCGCCAACGTTCTGTGAGTCAACGAAGAGGTGAAAGCAAACACAAGGCCCAAAAGAGGGACGCCGGATGGGCCGGGTATGGCGGTTTTGGGTCGGGGTTTCGATAGAGCCCATGCGAGACCACCGGGGGCGAGGAGGAAAGCGAAGATGGAGACGAAAACGACGACGCATAGGAAGAGGTTGAGGGTGACGACGGAGGTGGTGGCGACGGCGGTGGTGGTGGCGGTGGGGATGTAGATCGGAGAAGATGACATGGTGGTTGATCGGAGACAGTGGTGGAAGATGGTGAGTGAGTGCGTGAGTGAGTGAAGAAGGTGGTGTGACGATGGTTTAAATAGAGTTTCAGAGGGACTGTGACATAACGTCATCATTAATGTGGATTTTGATTAGTTTTTGTTTTTATTTTCTGTGATCAATTATCGGTTATGTGATATAATTACGATTCCGTTTGGTAATCTTTTGCTTTTTTATAGTTTGGAATTTTCACATGTAAGTTTATCACTGAGTGGTTGCTATTTGTACCAAAGGATGTTCTATCGATTTTAGAGAACAAAGCCGTAGGAGTGTTAAAAAGAAGTATTTGAATTTGAAACTAAATTCGAAATATTTTAATATCCGATCGAATTTTAAATATTTCAAACCTTTTATTCGGTTAGTGGTTTTGAGAATTTTTTAATATTCGAATTATCTGAAATATTTTACTAAAAATTATTAAATAAAAAGTTAATTAGAAGTATCGGATATTTAGAATATTTTTATAAACACTTCGGATATCCAAAATTTTTCTTAATAATTTTTTTTATAAAAATATATTAAATTATTAAATAATACATACTTTTTTAAGAATAGTTGATGGTTGAAACTTGAAACGTATGATACATTGATGTAGAATAAACAATAAGTATAAACAATAAGTATAAAAGATGAATGAGTTGATTGTTTAGGAAAAAAAGAAAAAAAAACTTATAAAATCACAGTCAATCATACTATATTTGTAAGAATTTCTAAAAAACATGCTATAAGAAGAAAATATATCTTACACTTTTAAAGAGTAAAATTACTTACAGTAGAATCCTTATTGAATTATTTTCAGTGAGTAATGTATATTTTAATTTTAATGTCCGATATACACAATTTAATAGTTTTATTTTCTCACAAGATCTCATTAAAACGGTTTTTAAAATACAAATTTACAAATTTGCCTGTGGAATAATATTGAACGCTTAGGTATTTTTAGAAAACATGTTATACGGAATGTATTTGAAATGAATACAATGTTTGCAAAATAGCAAGTGATATTCTTATATCGTTAACTAGGCTAAAGACCCGTGTATCATACGGCTTCAATCCAAAAATATTGTTGTTATTTAAAAATGTTCATAAGTTATAATATTGTTGATAATACTTTGTATATCGACTTTTATGTGCTATTGTTAACATTAGATACATCTAATATTAGTAAGTTTTCTCTATTAATATTTATACGTTTAAATAATGCATAATATGAAATGAAATCTTTCTGCTATAATAAAAGGATAAATGTTATGACACGTGTCAGCACCGGAATCATCATCACCTAAATTTGTTCGTCTTTCTCTCTTATTAAAAAATTACCTTAATTACTAATAATATTATATTAACACTTTTTAATATTTAATAAATTAAGAAAGAAATCTATTTATTAAGGTTATTTCTAAATAATTGATATTTTTAAAAAGTTAATTTTTTAAAAACAAAAAATAATCAAATCTAGGAGTAATAAGGAAATTTTTAAAGATGACACGTTTATTCGGTTTGTTTTATAACAAAATCCTTTTTTTAAAAATTAAAAACAAAATATTAAAAAATTGATATAACTATTATATTATTTCGGTCATTAAATATCTTAAAATATAATCTTATAATTAATAAGTTTATTATTTTATTATTTTATTTAGTAAACCCGTGTAAACATGGGTTTACTAAAGCTAGTAAATTTATAAATAAGAACTTTAAGTAATAAAAAAAGAAATTGAACATGTAAAATAATATTTCAAATTCATAAACATCCAAAAATTTATTTGTATACAACATTTGATGTTTTGTTGATGATTTTTCCATCACTGTCTATATTAATAATTTTAATCTCTGTCTACTTTTAATTCGAGATAATACAACATAGAACTGACTATGATCCATGTTTAGAAACAACCCAATTTTAGATAGTGATTATCATTGGCTCTTGTTTTCTTGTCATTACAAAACACACTGCTAAGAGAAATTATATTCTTTGAAATTTAAAAGTAACCATTTTGTTTGAATGTGTCAAAGTCAATCATGAAATAAAAATATTATTTTATTATTACATTTTTAGATACATCAAAACAATTTGCACATATCAAATGAATTCAAATCAAACATAATAATAATATAGCATTACACCTAAAAAAGAAATAAAAAAGTTTATAAAATAAAAGAATGCAATACCTCTTTACACATAAATTGTTGAAATAGATCGCCTTCAAATCAAAAGATTGAAAGTAAAATAATATTAATTCAAAAACACAACTGTAGACAATGATATGATATATGATAACTTGATAAAACCAAAGCCGAAATGAGAACGCTAATGAAGTCTGTTAAATGCAAATAATCAAGCTTTATAAAGGCAAATCATAAGGGTTGTAAAGCTAGGTTTGTTGAGAAATGTTAAAATCATGTATGATTTCATATCAAAAAACAGATACTCATGAATTCCTTCAAATTAGAAAGTAGTCGATCAAACAAATCTTGTAACTTTTATCAAGAGTCAAATATAAACCGAGTATTTAATTAAAACACACAATCAAGAAATCGATTTCATAAAATCATAAATGATTATTACAGTTTTTATTGATAAATTATTTTTAAAAAAATGAATATCAGGATTGATTATATTTCCAAAAAAAATGTGATTTAATTTAGGGTTAAATTTCCAAATTTTCTCTAAATGTATCTTGTATCATAAGTTGACTGTTAGTAAAATGAACTTATACTAACATTAAGAACAGATGCATAATTAGGCGGGAAATGAAAACAATAGAGCCTTAAAAGAATGACACGTGGCACCAAAGTTATTGTTTTATTTATAAGTATAGATTTATTTTTAAAAACACGGGGCCCGTTTAACATATATTCTAAATAGGTGAAAATAGCATAAAATAATAAATATGATTTAACCAGATTGCACATTTAGTCCATAATTTTCAAAAATAGTTAATTTTAATTTTTCTTCTTAATATTTTATTAAAGTAACTATTTTCATTCAAAATAATAATTTACCTCTAAAAGTTTTATATGTTGTTTCGAATTTCATTCAAAATTTTACTATTTCAATAAATTTGAAACAACAAATACAACTTTTGGATTAAAATTGAAACAAATTGTAAAATTTTTGGATTTTTATTGATGTTTTTAATTTTTTGGAGTAAAATGATTATTTTCGACAAACCTTAAGAGGTAAAATCAAACTTAACTCTTTTAAAAATTACAAATTTAATACAAACTTTTGTATGCATATAGCATGTTTAGTTAAGGATACAAATTAGTCCAAACTTTTGTATGATCTTTGCATGTTTGGTCCTTGAAGTTAAACTAGAAGTTAGTTAAAATATTTATGAAATGTATAAAAGCTAAAGAAATTTAACATCATGGACCAAACGTGCACACGCAGTCAAAAGTTTGAACTAAATTTTGAACTTTATAAAATCTAAAAACCAAACATGTAACCACGTAGACTATTTATAGCTCATTATGTTTTCAACGCGTCATGAATAAACAAAACAAGGTAAATGACGAACAAGTTACTTAGTTTGTAAATTAATAAAACATATTTTTTATTATTATTATGTTATAGGGACTGTTATGTGTAATTAAAGTGAAAAAATCAAGATTGTCACTTGCTAAATTACTAAGATGAATTATTATCGATGAATACGTGATAGTCTCAATTATAAAAAAATAAATTGACATCAATATATAGTTACAAAATGTATCCCTTGAGAACTAGACCTGTTTTCAACGTTTTGTTTTTTATCTGACTTTTTATTAACAAAATGTTAGTTTTATTTTTATTTTAAGTAATGTGTAATATTAAAAAAAAGGGAGCAAGAGTTAAAGAGAACTAAACCATTTATTTGAAAAAGTGAATTATATTTTTCCTCCCAATATTTTGGTTACATTTTTTATTTTCACACAAAAAAATGTTTTTCTTCATCTGGCTCGCCAATTTAAAAAAAATTATCATTTTCATCCAAAAAGAGTTAACTCCGTTAATTGAAATTGTTAAACATGTAACTTAACATATTTTCCCTTTAAGCTACAAAACCAAATATCAAAATTACATAATCATAATTGACTAAAACTGAATCAAAATATAGAAAAGATAACATTTAGAGGCATTCCCCACCACCCACCTACCGATGAAAGCGACAATCTCATGATTCAATCGTGATAAAAAATGTTCGACTATGAAAAGATAAAATATACGATATAAGTTTCATTAATGAAACAATACCAAATGAATGGGATTTTAATAGCTATATGTTAACATAAATTATGATTTTGTCTTTATTTACAAAATTACATAACTACCTCCATTTAATGATAAACACTTTAACATTTTAAAATAAGAAAGTTTAATTTTTTGATGAAAATAACAGCTAATTAAAACATTGAGGAGTTAGATGCAAAAAATAATATAAAATAAATAATAAATAATAATACACAAATAAGTAATATTTTTTGGATGAAATTAACATATTTGACCAAATCACAAAAAAGAATGATAATCCATTCTATTCGACATTACACATTAATTTAAATACAAATCAATTTGTTTTTGAATACTATTTTGTTGGAATGATTAAGCTTCTATTGAGCCTTGTATATGATAGCATATTATAAACCAGGTTACTCTCCGTGTAATACATTAATTGAATAAATAAAATATTAAATAATTATTAATAAAAATTTATGTATTATAAAATCATGTTTGAAGATAAAATATAATGTTAATTACGTATAAATAGTTACTTTAATTATAATATTTTAATGTAAAATATAATTAAAATTATATGTACTTTTGTTTAAGAAATAAAACAATTATATTATTTTTTACTTTCTTATGTAAAAGTTTCATTTTAAACATTTATTTTTAGATTTTTTATAAAAAATATCTTTAGTGTTTCAGATTTTTTAAAAATATTTCACCTGTTTATAATTTTTTTAAACAAAATGATTTAAATATTTTGTTTAAAAAATATTTAATGTTCTAGAAAATTTTATATTATATAAAATTTTAGTTTCTTGTTGTTTAGATATTGATTAAAAGAAGTAATTTCTAATTTCCTTCATAAATTCTATTTTAAAAAAGATAGTTTAATTTTTTAAAAATTTAGATAGGAGAGAGAAACATAGCAATTAATAAAATTTCTTTTTAATAAGAAAGAAATTTGTATGAGAATTTAAATTATTATAATACTCTTTTTGAGTGAAAATTGATTTGTAAATATCTATAAAATTGACAAATGGCAAAAACACGAGTTAATAGAATGACAATTGACAAAAGATTCTTTGTTTTATTATAAGCTATAGGTATGATTAACATTATATATGAGTGATAGAATAACGACATCATATTTTATACTTTTTTAATTTATTTGCTTTTTTTAATTGGTTTTTAAACAATTTATTTCAAAACAAAACATTTTTAAAAAAGTGCCATTTTTAATAATTTATTTATTATAACTTTGAAATTTAATTACTTTTGTTTCATAAGAATTATTTTTTAAAAGTCATAGGTTTTAAAATATATTGTGTTTTTTTTGAAGTTTTAATTTTTTTTTGAAAAACATTCTTATTTATAAAAAAATTATTTACTTAAAAAATTGCATTTGTAGAAAGACCACTTTAAGAAAAGTATATATGTAATATAAAAATAATTGAATAATATCTTTGTATTTAATGTGATATTTATTTGAAGAGATAAGCGAAAAAATAAAATTTAGTAACGAATTGTAACAAGTGACACACAAAAATCTTTTTTTATTAATATTTATAGATAAGTTAAAGTATAAAATCAAAAATATGTTAAATGAATACGTGAGTTGCCGTTTCATAGAACTCAATACACACAATGAAACAATACGTGTTGACCATGTTCACCTGGATATACATGCTCACACATATAAGATAAACTAGATATTAAACTCGTGTGTTGTGGTGTGTTTGCGAACATCGTAAGATACATAGTGATAATGACATTAACATGTTTAGGTACATAAATAACGTATGACATGGTTTAGTTTTGAATATTGAAACATAGATATAGTTCATATCTCACTTTTATCTCTATATTTATAATATACTAAAAATACTATATTTTCTATAACTATTTTTTTCATTGATGATTTCTTTGATCTACTAAAAAAATATTACAAAATTTAATAGAGATGAATAGCAATTTTTCAAAAACACTAATATATTTTATATCATTCACTTACAATCACTCTAAAATATTCTTTATAATATAAAAACACACTCACAAAAACATAAATGATAAGATGTGAACACTCTAAGTAACTATTATGTCACATACGTTGCATCCTAATAATAAAATAAAATGTATTATAAATAAATGTATATATACATCAAGACTAAAAGGGGAAAAAACTACAAACAAATGCACGCTCTAAGGTTCGAAACCGTTTACCCTATCGAAGCGGAATATACGCATACCAACTACTCTAGCTCAACTAGTGAAATTTGGACTTAAAAGTAACCTACTTAATCATTGAAAAAAAAACAAGAAAGAAATTACTACTTGACTATTAACCAATAGTGTGATGAGACACAAGGATATGGATCAAAATGAAGATCACGTGCCATCTTCTAATTAGTTATAACTAGTTTTCACTTCCACAAATTGCGGCAACATCGTACATTACGTAATAAAGTAATAATACTAACAATCGAACTTATCTGTCTTTAAATTATCGTCGAATCATAAAATAACTCGAATTTACATTATCGGAAGAACACAAATTATAGTTGACCGGCCTCTGTTTCAAACAAAATAATATCAAAAAGTAGACAAAGTCAAAGTGTACCTTAAGAAAAACATATCGATTACAATCGTCTTGACTTGTTTCGAAACTAAATTTACATTGAAGTGTAAAGTAACTCGGATTTATTTGATCATATTTATTTATGAAAAAATGTACGTCAAAAAATTAGAGAATGTCGAAATGTAAATCACCTCAATGCGTATATAAAAATACGCACATAAACGTTTTATATTTGTCCTGATTCGTGCCGACAAAAATGTGAACTTAAAAAAATAGTTTTTAAGTAAAAACTGTAACGGGTAAATCCGGGATTATAAAAAGTTAAGGGGTTAAATTATCATTTGCATTTGAGCATAACTAAATATTAAATTAACTATTTGTGTTTAACCTATAAAAACCTAAATTAACTATTTTTGTTTAATCTATAAAAACCTAAAGTCTTGTGTTCAAAATGTAAAAGATTAAAAATTTATTGTAGCTCTTAAGTTGTTTTTTAATATATTTATACTCTATAATAAAAGAAAGTTTTCTTAAGACACGTGTCATCAAATGATACGTGTCAACATTCTAGCATAACAAAAAAATTATTTTTTCGTCTCTCTCTCATAATAAATATCAAAATAATAAAAACAATTAGTTTGACTTTTCTTTTTAACTAAAATATATTAAAATAAAAAATATTATATTTGTGTTTATTGTCTCTTTCATATTAAATGATAATTATTGTAAAAAATAAAAAAAACAAAACTATTAAACATGTAAAATATAGATGTAGTTATTTTAATAATTTATTGATACATATTAAATATAGAGTAATAGTTTTTAATTCATTATGTGTTATAACTTTTAAATATTTGTTATATTTTTATTTCAACAATAGATAATAACATCTAAAATATAAAATATTTATAAAATTAATAATTTTAATATGTTTTATTTATTCCACCTATGTAATACATGGGTCTTAACCTAGTTATATAATATATAATGTTGTAAATAATTGGAATCTAAACATACGCAATGTTAGTTTCAATATCATGAAATATTTATTCATGTTTCTCTGATTGATTTTTCTTTTTAAAATATGTAATTTTGTTCCTTCTCAACGAAGATTTGAAGAATTAATTAATAAGAACACGATCACGATTATACGAGACAATGAGACCGTAAGTCCACACCTGCTGCTGTAACCATATTTTGCCCCCTTGAGCAAAATTTACGAAAACACCCTTAACGTCATCTTCAACCTCTGATCCACTGCAAGAATCAGATGTAATATGAAGGTGGTCTGGTGCTGCGGGGACGCCGTGACGGTGGATGGGGCCTATCAAATGAAGATAGTGCCTGTGGAGATGAACAAGTTTCAGATTTGCTTCATTTATTGTGTTCTCTCTCTAATCTCTATCAGTTGGATTTAATAAAACTGCAATATTTATTACAATTTTGCTTTATCTGTTTTATAATCAAGGTCGTATCCTCTACCCCTTCTAGAAAAAACAAAATTAGAAAAACTTTCTACTCGGCCCAAAGCATTTTTTGTTTGAGCGAGACTCGAACTACAACGTATCATTTACGAAGGCATAAAACTAGTACTAAGCCAGAAATCAAGATTAATATATTCAATCGATGTCTATCTTATTTATTTAATGCATGTTATGTTGTTTTTTTAACAGCCAAAACACACCTCCCTAAATTCTCTTATTTCGTCCTTTTTATAAATTAAAACCCGCTCTAGTGCATATCTGATTAAAAGAATATGTGTTATTTTAAGGGGATCCATATATATGTTTCCTAATCAAAACCGCACCTTCAACCTTTTCCAGGTTCAATCTTAAACATTTTTACTTACAATAAGACTTGAACCTAAGATGTTATCTAGTTACATGTTTTGAATACCTTACCTTAATCATTTATCAGTATGCTATAAAACCCATTAACATTTAAAAGTTAACACTTTAAACAACTTAAAATGCAAACCTATATGTTTAACATACCATAGAGAGTAAAGTAGAAACTAAAGAACAGATGTTACTAAATTAGTAAAAGAACACTAAATAATCCTTGAAACATGAATAAAGTAGAGATATTAAATTAGGTAACAAATTAAGTAGGAGAAAGTGATTTAAAGTCGACATGTTATTAAATAGGGACATTTAAACGGAGTAACAACCACCTTCATGAGGAAGTGTGCCAAATATTTGCATGCAAGCACAACCCTGCTGAAGCGACCAACAATATAACCTCCATTTCCCAATGTCCAATCAGACATAACACGCTGCCCAACGTTGTCATGCACCATACTCCGTTTGACTGCTTATTCGTCAAAACCACTGAATCACTCACCACTTCCTCTACTACTATTACTATACTTATACTATACATGTATTTGCAACTACTCTTCCACTATAATCCTATTGTATAATCGCAAGGTGGTGGAGCCGTGGAGGGGTACTCCCACCACACCCATAGGCCATAACACCCGCCACATGACACACAATCGATCAAATTTTATCATGTCATAATATATCACATGTTCAATATAGTGGCAACGGTGTTATCATATCATACCATATTACACCACACACACAAGTAAGTCCCATTATCACGGCAAGCACATGTTGTGAAGGTAGAATTTTGTAGTGTAAAGGAGGGGTGGCGGCGGCGGTGCAAGGAGGCGCCGAGGCTTGCCGTGACCTCACGGCACGTACACCCCCTCCACCCTAAGGTATAGTGGTTTGAGCTTAGAATTTATATAGTTTTAGGTTTAAATATGATTTAATGGGGTTTTACATTCATTGGTAGGTTTACTCTTTAGCAATGATTTCGAGACCGGATCGGACCGACCTGTCGAACCGGTTCAAACGGGAATCGGAGGGTGAGCCGAACCGGTGGTTGGAACGGATTTTGATTTTTTTTTGGATTTGAATAGGTAAAAACAAGATGTTGAACAATTAATCAATATGTTGGACATAAGTTATTGTTAGGCTTTATATATAACTAAAATACATACATAAATGACTTATATTGAATATTATGTATATTGAATTATGTATATATATATATATATATATATATATATATATATATATATATATGTATGTATGTGTGTGTGTGTGTGTGTGCGCGCGCGCGTGTATAGGGGAGGGTTCTAACAAAAACAATATTATAATCGAAAACCAAGAAATCACTTATTCACCATTGATCTTTTTGATCTATGGTTGTAATCAATTAATGGTATTTTAGTAATTAAATAAAAGATTATGAGTGTTTAAATAAACATTAAAGGCAAAATATGAACAATGCAAAATAATTAATTTGGTAATTACCAAGTATAATTAACAAAATTCTTAAATTTACTCTCTTTTCCATTTTTCTCTCACATCTCTCTTATATTTAATAAAGATTTAAGTAATCAAGTGTATTGGTTTTATTTTGGATCGAAAAATTAAATCATCATGCTTCTTCTAAAAAACAAATAAACTAAAGAAAATGATTACTTATGCATTCGTAACACCATGTTACACACATTTTAAATCAAAAAATATTTCAATGCTAAAAACGATTTCTATAGTACATATATGTAACAGGAGAGTTACATATACGTACCAACACTTACATACATAGTAACAAAATATAGTTGACCACGTAAGGTCATCGGGAAATACTTCAGGAAAGTCTCGTATGATAGGGACATCCTTAAGTTCTTTCCCTTTGACTTTCGTGTTGACCACGTAAGCCAAGAAGGCCATATACTTCTTGCTTAAGCACTTTCGGGCTTGAGTGCAAGACATGAGTTTAAGCCCTTTGGAAGATTTTTCACCGAACACCTTCAACGTATCTCCAGAGGGTAACGGTATACGAATGCACTTCTCGAAACAAATGATCTCGGCATGGTGTTTGGCTAACCAATCCATACCAATGATGACGTCAAAGCTTCCAAGTTTCATAGGGATAAGATCGATAAGAAAATCATGCGTGTCAAAGACTTAAGATGCAATCACGAATGATAACGTCAACGGTGATCGGTTCTCCATCGGCAACTTCAACAGTAAGAGGTCTTTCTAGTTTTATATGTGGCTTAGCAAGTATGGGTTCAAACTCTAATGAAACAAAACTTTTATCGGCTCCAGAATCAAATAGGACATAGGCATAAGTTTTGTTAATAAGGAACATACTTGTTCAATTTTTAAGGTATTTAACGATACAGGTAAAGTATGAAATGAATCGGATCACAAAAGTTAAAGGTGAGTTAACGTACCATTCACCACATCGTTTTTTGCTTGTGCTTGGTTAGCGTTGATGTTGGAAGCACGTCCTCGGGCTTGTGGAACATTACCCACAAGACGAGGGCATTGTGGGCGAAAATGGCCAGGTTCCCCACAGTTGTAGCAAACACGGTTCGTGACCACAGCGGCATTGTTAGGTGCACGGTGGCAAGTCGCCACCAAATGACCATATTTACCGCATAAGGTGCAGATGCGGCATGGTTGATTCCCAGGATGATGATATCTACACGTGTTGCACATAGGCTGAGGACCAGCATAAGCCCTAGCCCCAGGCACTTGCGCCACAGGTGCAGTCGTAGGTAAAAGTTGTCCTTGGGGTTGTTTAGGTGCAGCCACGGCATAGTTGTGTGCCGGTGTGAACTTGCGCTTTTTGTTGTTGTTGTTGTTGTAAGACGGTTCAGCTTTGGTCTCCTTAACATTCGCGGTCGCCGTCTTCTCTACCTTCTTTGCACCCTTCACAGACATGGTGCCCGCTCGTATATGGTTCTCGGTGAGTTGAGCGGTGATAGTAATGGCTTCTTCCAAGGTTGTGGGTCGACTACCCACCACAGCATCTTGAATTTGGGGTGGTACACCCTTAATGAACTTCTTGATGTTGCGGGGGACAGTGTCGACCATGTGAGGCAGCAGTATACTCAACTCATGATGCCTAGTTGAGTAGGCCAAATGATCACCATCGTTTTGTTTCAAATTCCAAAATTCATCCTCCAGCTTTTGCAGTTCGCTTCTCGGGCAGAACTTCGCGATGGCGATGTTCTTGAACTCTTCCCATGTAAGTGCTAGAATAGCATCTGGTCCACGATTCCTCCTCTCGCTGTTCCACCAGGTGAGAGCTCTTTGTTGGAACATGCTAGTGGCATAAGGAACTTTGAGTGCATTGGGACACTCACAATTGATAAAGGTATTCTCCATGCTCTCGAACCACTCAAGAAGACCAGTGGCTCCTTCCTTGCCACTAAAACTAGTGGGCTTGCAAGAGCTAAAGTGTTTGAAAGTGCAAGTTTGATTATTCCCGTGTTGATTGTTCCCGTTTTGGTTGTTGCTATTCTCTCCATGACCATTTCCATTGTTGCTAGCGTTGGTCATTAAGGTGCTATTAAGTTCAGCAACCATGGTCGGGATGACAGTAGCCATTTGTCAAGCAATCATGGCGGCTAACTTACGATCAGAACTTCCATGCTTTCCATGATGATGAGACATGCTGGAATACACAAATGAGTTAGATATGAGAATTGGAATAACAAGGATTGATGTTCAACAAGGATAAGACAAAAGTTGTAAGGCACATAGAATGGTTCCATTTGGTAACGCATCACCATTTGGAAACGTTGACACGTCAAGGTAAGTTGACCCACTCGCCTTAGAAATTTGTGTATGTAGACCATAGTTTATCACTCATCCCAGAAATCCCCAGGTAAGCATAACTAGTCCCGTAGGATTTATGCGATATGCTTGCCTTAGCCCGAGGGCCTTTTGCCAGGAAATCCAGAATACAGGTGTGTATGTGTCACACGTATTTCTTAGGTTCATGTAATCAAGACCTTTATGAGATTTAACATAGATTAGACATAAGTCTAAAGATTCAAAGCATAAGCATAAGTTTCCACGTGTTGACGAGAACAAGATTAAGAAGTTTCATTCGTCGGGGAGAGTCAAAGAGTCAAAGTTAAGTTTAGGGAGACAAGTAACAAAGTTTAAACAATTACAAGGCAACCTATGCTAAGGCATCAAGTTGCACATAAGTATGGCATAACATTATGTAGCATGTAAACTATATATATAACTCCAAGAATATAAATATTATTCTATGGGGTTCATGCATAAGCTATAGTCTAGGTCACCATTTCTAATAACCTAAATCCCTATAGTTATGGGCTCTGATACCAATCTGTCACACCCCAACCTTGACGGCGGAATCGTCGAGATGTGAGGGTTAAGATTGTTCACAGCCACATAACGCTATATTTAAGTGTAAATATTAAAATTATAAGTTTCAAAAGGCATTACAAACATAAGTCTCAAAACATGAAATAATCCCAAATAAAACAAAACGTAACATAACATTTATTTATTTAACTAGGTCCAAGTCCTAGTTTTATTTCCAAGCTTCAAAAGTCCACTTTAAACTTAGGGATTTCCTGAAACATGATAAAAATAAAAGGGTCAACTATAAATAGTTGGTGAGTTTCCAATGTTTTTATACATAATAAGATAAAGTTACAAGTAGCAATTCATGTCATAGGTCATAAGCAAGTAAGGTTATAGAACACATATCGTCACAACCAAACCTCGACTTGATTACAAGTATAAAAGATTGGCTAAGTGTATTTGGTTCCCATGATGAACAAGCATACGTCATCAGGAGTCGGCAATACCTCGGCTTTAGCACCAAACAGGCTTGTCAGGCCCAAAGATCTAAGACGTCGCCAGGCTAGCAACAGTTAATGATTGTAAACAAACTATGTATCTCATATAATCACTTACAATACACAAATAACCATGATAAAATAATAAGTTGAATTGCATGTGATTTACAAGTCTCAAATGTGTATAAGTGTATCATGTATAAGCTATCATGTTTCACCCCAAATTAGTGTGAAAATATGAAAAAAGGGGCAAGGAAAACTCACATGGTCAAATAAATATATATAAGATGATTAATAAGAAATAGTAATCATCGTTCCAACGTAAAGTCTTCACAATACACCTAAGTATATAGATATTACAAGATTTAAGCTTAAACATAATGGGTTAACTAATTAATAAGTACTAGGGTTAAGTGGATTTTGAGGTTTGTTAAATATTATATTTAACAAATGACAATCATTTATATTTTCAAAAAAATATATATTTATATTTTATACAAAATATATATTTATATTTTATACAAAATATGTGAAAAAGAAATAATTATAATATTTTAAAAGTTTCATAAAGTTTGAATAGATTTTTATAGTAAAAAGAATTAAGTACTATTAAACAATATTAAATAAAAGAAACGTTTTGAAACAATAATAATTTTTAATTATTATTTGTAATCCATTTTATTATTCATGAACAATCTTTGTTAAAATGTTTTATTAAAAATAATTACTTAACTAAAAGAGAAATATAGAAAATATATGGTGACTTTTGAAAATATTTAAAGTTTATAAAAATATTTTTATATACATTAAAAAGTTTTTATAATTTAATTAAGGGTTAAAACCCTTCAAAAAAATAACATGATGGTGCCCGGGTTCGAACCCGGGACCTCATGTGTGTGAATAAGTAACTTAACCAGTGAACCAGGCTCTCAGCCGCGATATAAACTGGTTTTTAATTCTTAAAAGCATGCTTCCACCAAAACCCCAATTTCATATAAACCCTAGAATGGATTTGAGCCAAATTGGAGATCAAATCCTTATTATTAACGTTGATAATCATGGGGCTTTCGTTCCCCATGTCAATTCGAACAGATGTATGTAGTTAATTACCCGATTCGATTTGGAACAATGCCAGGGACAACCGAAGAACAAGTCGCGGCCACACTCAACTCGATGGATGTTCAAACAATGTTGATAAGCAAATTCATTGCCTACGAAGCTTCTGATGGTCTTGAAGATGAAAAACCCTCAATCAATCGAAGGTAATAATGCGCAGAAGATACTCTTTGTTCGGGTTGCAGGTTTGCGATGAAAGGGAAATCAGATTGCGTTGTTTGTGTGTTATCAGATGAAATTGATAGTCGTGAACGCTTAGTAATGGTTGGATGATTAATTAGATTGAGTTAATTAGGTTATTATTATGGTTTAATCGTTGAACGGTTAGAAATTTGATTGCCGACGGTTTCCAAACTCAAACGACATCCTTAGTCGACTTTAAACTCCAATTAAAGGGTACTTAAGGTTCGAAACATAGTCCCGATGGCATTCGTAACGGTTTGGGATCAAGAAACGACCAATTTTGTCGTTTGGGGGGGTGGCCGGAGCCCGGCCGGAGCTTGGCCGGAGCTCCCGTCGGAAAAACGGGTAGGAGAGAAATGGGGGGGTTTGGGTTTTTAATAATTTACACATTTAGTCCCTTAGGTTTTAGTTTTGTTATATTAAGCATAAAAACTTTCTTTTAAAGTTGTAAAGTTACAAAACAACCCCCTAAACTTTAATCTAACTTGTTAGTTATTCAAGTATTATTATTATGGTTATTATTGTTACTTTTATTAATATTAACATTATTTTTATTTAATAATTATACTTTTAACTTTCATAAAAACCCAAATGGCATTAATGAATACGCACAAACAACACATGAGTTTCAAAATTGATAAATATAACCCTTGTAAGAATAAACGAAATTAACTTTCAGCTAACAAAAATACAAGATGTTACATCGGAGGGTGAGCCGAACCGGTGGTTGGAACGGATTTTGATTTTTTTTGGATTTGAATAGGTAAAAACAAGAGGTTGAACAATTAATCAATATGTTGGACATAAGTTATTGTTAGGCTTTATATATAACTAAAATACATACATAAATAACTTATATTGAATTATATGTATATTGAATTATATATATATATATATATGTGTGTGTGTGTGGGGGGGGGGTGTGTATGTGTGTGCGCGCGTGTATAGGGGAGGGTTCTAACAAAAACAATATTATAATTGAAAACCAAGACACCACTTATTCACCATTGATCTTTTTGATCTATGGTTGTAATCATTAGTGGTATTTTAGTAATTAAATAAAAGATTATGAGTGTTTAAATAAACATTAAAGGCAAAATATGAACAATACAAAATAATTAATTTGGTAATTACCAAGTATAATTAACAAAATTCTTAAATTTACTCTCTTTTCCATTTTTCTCTCACATCTCTCTTATATTTAATAAAGATTTAAATAATCAAGTGTATTGGTTTATTTTGGATCGAAAAATTAAATCATCATGCTTCTTCTAAAAAACAAATAAACTAAAGAAAATGATTACTTATGCATTCTTAACACCATGTTACGTATGCGTAACATTGTGTGTTACGTATGCGTAACATTGTGTGTTACGTATGCGTAACATGTGTGTTACGTATGTGTAACACTGTTACATATGTGTTTCATTGTTAATGAACCAATATGAACATCAAGAATGAGTTACACACATTTTAAATCAAAAATATTTCAATGCTAAAAACGATTTCTATAGTACATATATGTAACAGGAGAGTTACATATACGTACCAACACTTACATACATAGTAACAAAATATAGTAACAATCAAAACCATTGTAAAACCTGAATATATATATATATATATATATATATATATATATATTGTGTGTGTGTGTGTGTGTGTGTGTGTGTGTGTG
Source organism: Flaveria trinervia (assembly GCA_025506515.1). NCBI lineage: Eukaryota > Viridiplantae > Streptophyta > Magnoliopsida > Asterales > Asteraceae > Flaveria > Flaveria trinervia. Next base: position 101,947,555 of record CM046452.1, read on the forward strand.
TGTGTGAATACAAGTCCAACTTACGAATACGTAACACAGAAGTGCATATATGTAAACAAAAAACTTACACATGCATCTAGTAAATTATATAAACATTAAAACAATAGAGTTATATATACAAAAACACCACACGGGTACATATATGTAACAATAGAGTTACGTATATGTAAAAACAATGTTACATATACGTAGTTATGATAAAATATAATTACTTAACAGTCAACATTATTTGAAGCAGTTATTGTTTGAAGGTCCACTAATAATGACATCTTCCCTTGTGCGATTGAATTTGAGGTGATCCCATACACATCATAAAACCCATCCATAACCTTCTCATCGTAATTTACAACATTATTTCTCTACACATACTGTCACACCCCCAAACCACGGCGGTTTCCCGCGGGGCGCGAACGTCATGGTTTCATAGTCACTGATCGAACACTACATGGTTTTGTAAAACATACGTCTCAAAATAAGTTTAAGGTACATCATTGTTCAGAGTTAAATTTGCGGAAGTAATAGTAATAAGGTACATTGTTTTCAAAACATGACATATATGAAAATGAACGTCCCAAAACAGCATGAAGGGTCCTAAACATGAAATGACCCATGCTAGCTTAACTGGTTGCGCCTTTTAATTACCTGAGAAAACATGCATGAAAAATGTCAACATAATGTTGGTGAGTTCACAGGTTTTAAGTGATAGTAAATAGCGTAAAGGACCACAATACTTTCCATGATTTGATTGTTGTACATACAATGCTACAAATTATATAAGCACCGCAACCGAAGCTAGACTGTAATTGAAATAAATTGCCCCTACCCATGCCTACCATGAGCGTGGGTGTGTACAGGCTAATAATGCACCCGTTTAGACCTCCAGTCAAGGTTAGGGTAATTAACCCGGGTGGGGGTAGTCAAACCCAATAGTACTATCCATGATTACCTCGCTTTGGGAAATAAACTGACGGTTCGATAACAGGGGACTTCATATGGTAAGTAAACAACTTATATAACATGTGAAATCATTGACAAGTAAATGTGTCCAAGTAAATTAGTAATTGCATGTAATCTCCCCCAAATGGAAAAAAGTGAAAACGGGGCCGTGAAACTCACCTCAATTGCACGCGTGAATACTAGCAATAGTCTGTATGTACGATTGGTCTAGGAATTTCCTAAACAAAATCACAATATATTCATGAGGTCATGATTACTAACCCTAGATGGTCATGCATAACTCATCCACAAAGGTAGCTTTGAAAATGCCAATTGACTAATTAGTCATGTCGGGTCGTAAATGTTTTATTTAGATTCTCGTCTTCATCTTTATTTTCCTAAAGATACATAATGTATTGAGGGTGTTTTATATTAAGTATAATGGTATTATACTTTCCATGTTTATGGGTTTCCCTTTTTTTTTTTACCAAATATCTCTAAAAGTTTACCTTTATCAAATATAGGTATTTGACAGCATCAGGGAATTCTTGGGTCTGTTGTCATCCTCTTTTCATGGTATAAAGAATTTTTATAAAATCTGATACTTTTATCATATCTAGGTCATGTCTTAGGATTCCAAAAAGGTATAGCTTGTATCCTACAACTGAGTTTAAGTGCCTTTAAATGGTTCATGAAGCAACAGATGTCAGTGCAGCACTTTCCTGTATATGTCTATGGAATTTACCTTTTTGAGAGGTCAAAACTTACATTCACAAATAGAGCCTATATTATTTTTAAACCTAACACCTTAAGCTAAGTTACCATAAAAGGAAAATCTTCAATTTATTACCTTAAGCATAACTTATGCCTCATTCTTTCTGCCCTATTTATTCTGTCAAAAATTCAGGTTCAGCACTTTAATTTGTTTGTACGTTTTGGAAGGGTTATACTCATCTATAAATTTCAAGGTTGGATGGGTTAGAAACTAGACATCCTAAAGTTAATGGTAGGCTCAAGAATCGGTTCATTTGACCATGTTTAGGTCGAGTTATGGTCTTGAAAACACAGAACATGAATCTGCCAGAAAGTGTTTTACATGTTTTGTTACTTTTTAAACTTTGTTAGAGCACTTTTGGGATGAGGTAGTGAACATGAACACATCATGGTGATGTATGGAAGATTAAAAACAAGGTGCTAACCTTAGACAAGCAAGGAGAAGAGATGGTAGTCTTGAAATGCAAGGAAAAGAAGGTTTGATCCTTTGAACTAAGAAAACCCAACAAGAAAAGGTGAAGAAGATGTTGTAGGATGTTTGGGAGCTTCAAAACTCACTTGATCTTCAATAATGGCACTTGACTCACCCAAGATTTGTGGAAAATGAGTTGAAAATAAAATGAAATGGTGGAGGTGGTGTCTTGGCCGAATTTGGAGAGAAAGAAAGAAGGAGAAGAGTGTGTTGGTGATTTGTGTGGATGAAGTGTGTGAAAGTTGCTTATTTGTAAGCTCTACAACTCCTAACTTTGTCTCTTGGTCAACCATAGGGAAAGGAGCTTCACACATATGGAAAGGAATCATGTAGCTTTGTTCATAACCTTTTCCTTAACACTAAAATGGCAAATCTTGAGCTTCACAAAAGACAACTTGTCTTGTAAGGATTTGACAAGGGAAGAAGACTAAAATAAAAGTGAGGGGAGGGGGGTAAGGGGACGGTTATGGGGGGTGGGAAATGGGTTGATTTTTCAATTTTATGTAGTATTGGGTATTTGGGTGGTATTTGTTGCATTATAGTAATTTATATATATATATATATTCAATATTTTTACTCCTTACTTTTTAAAATACATTAGAATTGTATAAGTACTTGTATAATATCATATATATATAAATATATATAAATATGATGGTATGCTAATGATGCATCATGTAGTTAGTAGATCCGTTAAAAGGATTCGTTCCGGGTAAAATATTAATTTACGCGATTAGGTGTATTTATAAAGTCAAGCTTTTCCAATGCATTTGGTTTGGAATCTAAAATACTTTGAACCATCTAAATGAATTTATTAGTACATGTATATGAATTATGACCAATGTTCATGTGTGCCGGTTGTATCGCGTGTAAAAATGGTAATTACGTCGAATCACCGATGCATGAAATGTAATGCGTGAAATTTTGCAATGCATAAAACGGTTTCAATAATTGGAATTCAATTGAAAATCAAGTATTATAGGGGTAATTATAACCAAGTCAAGGTCGGGTATTGACCTGAAATTGCCGGTTGTCACACATACAAAACCATTAATCAATTACAATATGTGTGTCAATCATTACAAAACAATTAATCAATACAAATATGTGTGTCAATCATTACAAAACAATAATCAATTACAAAAATCATACTGTCATTAGAACTCAAAAGAATAAAAGAATCCCTACAAGGGAATGACAGATGATAAACGCTAAGAATAAATAAAAAAATTAGTGTGTCTACATGTATCTCAAATTCACAACATAGCAGACATATTCCAGCAATAACTAGTTGAAGGTGCTTCTAATGAATGTACCAGAGTATGCAAAATCACTTCTAAGTCACTACTCACTAGTAAAATAAATAATATAAATCACAGATTCTTATTAGCAAAACAGTTCACTAACACTATGCCACTTAATTTCATTTGTAAAGGTTGCAAAATGCCCACTTATTTGTAGTAGAGGTGACAAAATGGGTGGATTGGATTGGGTTGATTGTTAGGTTAGGATGGATTTGGGTCTTGATGGGTTTGGGATAGAATAGGTCATTTAGAAAAAAAAGGTAAGGATGGGTTTGGGTTCGGGTCAAGATGGGTTCGGGTCAAAATGGATCATTTTTTTAAAAAGGCAATACTATTTTACTAGCTTTCTACAATTCAACACATATAGACAGATGCTTATACAAGCTCAAAAAGATATATATACGACTTCATCTATAAAGGGTGGTACCTTCAATAAAGCGACGATGGTGGTGCGATAATGAAGCGGCGGCCCGACTGTAGGTGTGGTGGTGGTGAGCGATGAAACTCAACGAAGGTGGAGACTGATGCGGAGTTCGACTGTAGGTGCGGTGATGGTGCGGTGGAGGTGCAAGATGAAACTTGACGGAGGTGGGAGGGTGTAGATGCGGTGGACCGGTGGTGATGCGATGAACCGGTGGTGGTGCGGTGGACCGGTGGTGGTGCGGTGGACCGGTGGTGGTGGTTCGACGGTGGTATGGTGGTGATTTGGTGGTGTTGCGGTGGTGGTGCGCGATGAAACTCGACCAAGGTGACCAGTTTGAGTGAAAGAAATAGTGACTTGTCGTGACTTGAAGCTCTAATTTTGACAACACATCTTGATCTATGTTTATTTTTTTCCAAATAAGTTTTTAACTCATCTTGACCCCTTGTGTTTTCTATTCAATCCATTCTAATCCATCTTTGTTTTTAAAACACCCATTATGACCCAAAATCATATTCATGAACTTTTTTTGCCACCTCTAATTTATAGGATATCTATTTAAATTTATTACTTCCTACAAACTATCCAACTGTATGAAAACCAGAATTAATGACAAGCATTAGTCAAATGTTCAATTTACTTACGACTTAAGTCTGCAATACCTTATTAACAAATCCTACCTGTAAAAGCCTAATACCGTTTTCATGTATACATTATGCATTTCACAATTGAAGTTACCGCCTACTTGAGCACAACATGAATCATCCCCTGTCTAGAGATAAATCAAATTCACAATTCCAAAATTTATCAAATCACAGAAAGTCCGTGCGATCCTAAAACGATAACGGTCAACTCCACAACATTTAACCAATTATTATAACATATCTATAACATATGTAATTTTGTTCTTATTCAATTCTAATACTAATTCAATTGTGCATAATATGTAACCAATTAAACAAGCCATACATAACCACATAAAAATCATAAAACGAAGAAAACAAGAATGCATCACCCAATATCGAAGCGAAAGAAATTCAACAAACAATTCATCATGAGAACACCCTAACCTCCTCTGCTTAGCAGCCTTAATCTGCGTCGTTTCCATTTCAGGTTTCCCTAACGAAACACTAATCGTAAGAGCAAGCTACATCAGCAACTCCTCCTCGAAGAAACTAGAATCAGCGGTGGAGGCGTTTGAATAGTTGTTGATGCTCTCATCAGAGGAGGACAAAACGCCTTCGGTTTCGTCAACGATGGACAACATAGGTTGAAACGAAGAAGCTAAGTTCATCGTCGTCAGAGATCGTGGTGACGTGTCGGCGGTGGTCAAGCGGTTGGTGTTATCAGTGCAACGCCCACCGATGTGAAGCTTTCGCAATAGATGTTTCATCTTGACATCGTTGATGTGGATTGATTTGCATTAAAATTGAATGTTTCTCTCTCTAGAATTAGTCAAATAGAACTAAAAATACCATAATTATGTTAATCGTAAGATTACAAAAATACTCTTTTTAAATAAAATAAAAACATATATATATTTAAAAATTATGATTGGTTGAAAGTGGTTTTCATGGTTTTCAATTATAAATGTAGCTTTCATTTGATCCCTCATATATATATATATATATATATATATATATAGGGGAGTTATTCTAAAAATGATCGTGTGTCTAAAAAGACTAGGAAACACTTTTAATCGTTAGATTAACATTGTGTATCGTTAAGATGCATTTGTTCTTTAAACAAAAATTACCTTAATAACACGTGTCATCACTAAAACTCTTCCTATATTTTTTAGGATATATGGTCTTTTTAGCGAAACTCATACCTATATATATATATGTATATATATGTATGTATATATATGTATATATATATATATATATATATATATATATATATTTATGTATATATATATGTATGTATATATATATGTATGTATATATATGTATATATATATGTACATATATATGTATATATGTATGTACATGTATATGTATATATATGTGTGTATATATACATATATATGTATATATATATATATAAAATATAATTATGATGTCATCCGATTCTTATTCGGTTTAGACCCAACCTAATCAAATTCAACCGATTTATTCGATTAGGTTATCCGATCAAGCTGATTAAACAGATTATTATTCGGGTTATATGGATAGCCGAACCGAATAACAATGATTTTATGTAACCGTTAACAGAAACAATCCGGATACTGTTAGTAACTAAACTGAAAACCACATAATTCGGTTTGGGTTTTTTGGTTACGAATACGCACAATTTTTAGTTTTTTTGAACACATCATTATTTTATCCTCACTTTCGAGTGTATGAAAAGCAAGAAATAACAAGCTCGTTAACTTCATGTCAGGGCCAACTAGGGGTGTTCATCGGATCGAATAGCGGATTATTCGAATTTGAAAATTTTAGGAGACTATCCGAAATTAGATCCGATCCGAATCTATCCGAATTCAATTCGAATTAGATTCGGATATATCCAAATAATCCGAAGCTATTCGAATAATCCAAATAACAATTTTTTCTATTTATTTATTTTTTATTTTGCTAATTTTTTTTATTTTAACATTTTATAAGTTGAAAATCACAATAAAAGATATAAAACTAAAAAATAAAATTTGACTTGTACACAAATTTAAAATTAAAACATAATAAGTAATTGTATGGAATCCGAAAATTAATATCTTTAATTTAAAACGATGATTGATTATTACATCATTATGTAGGATTATGACTAGAAGGTGTAAAAAAATTTGTGTATTAAGTTGAAAACATAATAGATATTGAGTAGTGATTATTGAGCTAGAAACATAGTTAAAGTCAAATTTAAATTAGTCAATATCCAAATAATCCGAATAAAAAAATTGTGATATCCAAAATCTAAATAAGAAATTGGATTTCTATGAGATCCGATCAAAATATCTGAATAAGAATACAGATCGATTTATTTGGATTCGGATGTTTTGAACCCTCTTGAGGCCAACCGTAGTGCTACATGAGATACAATCTTCAACATTAATTCACGTGGTACTTTACAAGCTAGATTCATCTTCTTATTATAATTTTTCTTTCTAATTATATCATGTACGTCTTCTTTCATCTATCATCCTTAGGTTGCATTTTACAAAAAGATTATAATTCTAAAGTATATATTGATTTGCTAGAATACATAAACAAAAGGTTAACAAAAAGAGAATATATTTGATTGATAAGCCTGGTAGTCTAGTCTACAACCCACATGTATACTAGACTCGACTTCCGACAACTTGTGTCTTGCTACTATTTATGTCTTTAACCAACGTTTCTATTTTTGGTCTTCACGAACGAAACTAGTTCCATCCCAACTACTTCATTCCTTTTTAACTCTTTCATCCATTTCATGGTCATATTCGGTAATTCACCGACGTTCATGTGTACAAATCAGTCAACGGGCTTTGTAAATCGACTACAGCTAACACCCAGGACCCAGCCTTATAACTTGTTTTGGGCCGATATAGGCCCACTCAATGAAATTCTACTCCTAAATTTACGGTTTCTTTTTTCAAATGAAAGGCAAAGAAATACATCTTATTCATTTTGATACATAAAGCATTTACAACTCATTTTTTATTTTTATTCATATAAATATACTGAAAATTATTAATTTTTCTTTTTTCTTTTTAACTTTATCATTACTTTTTCTTTTTTATTCACTCACAACCACTTAAAATATATTAAAACCATTATATGGTTTTGAAAAGTGATTAACCAATATACAATTTAAACATTAAATTTACCATATTCTTCACTCACTACCAATTATAATTATACAATATAATATAGGAAACATACTCACTAGAAAAATAAAGAATGAACTGTGAATGCTCTTATGTGTACATATTTAACAATTAGCAACTCTTGAATACTAATCAAGTAAAGTTTTTCAAAGCATAAGGTGTAATATTTAAAAACTTATATTATTATAATATTGTAATTTCTTATTTATATTTCTTTTTTCCTTTTGTATAACTTTTAAACATGATATTTTATAAACTTTCATTTTTGTGACGTTATTATTTTTATCTACATTTTAATATATGTTTTTATCTTTTCATAGTTTTACGGGGCCCTTCAACTCGCGAGCTCACAAAAACATTTCAATGTTACTTTTTATATGGTTTACGCTTACACCACACCATAAAAGTCATAATTACTAGCTTTTTTACATTTTTAAGAGTCTCATCCAATTTGTTTGTTTTCTGGCATACTTATATGTACAAGTTTTAATACAAAACATAAAAGTTAAAAGAGAGGAGAGATGAATCTCTAAGAATCGAGGAAGATTCGTAGGTCATTTCTCTGGATCCATACCGTGTCCACATGTGATTATAATTTGAGAAAAAAAAAAGAATATTTCCATATGATTCTCAAGATACTATGATCTTTGTGTTAAGAAAACGAAAGGTGTGTGTTGGCTTAGGTAGTACTACCACAACAAAGGCATACGACTATGACGTTACCTGTCGAAACTAAATAGTACATTGGTACCCCCTTGTCCAAAGTTTTGGGGTGTACCATTTGTTTACATAGATTAAATAAAATAATACTGAAATTATTTACCAGGTGATATGAATGACATATATTGCTACTTTACAATATCTTGTCTCGTATAAAATAATTTATCTACTTAAAATAAATCTTTACGTTTTTATTTTGTTTATCCTACAAGTAATGTGCCCTTCAAAGTATAACGACCGTTGGTTAATAATATATTAACTAGAATTAAGCCTTCTCGCTCTGCGAAAGTGTCGTAAAACCATATCAAACATCATCAATCTCACACCCCTGCTAGCAACCATTAATTGAAGTTGCGGTGTATTAATGCAAAAATTTAAACTAAAACATAAAACATATAAAAGTATAACTAAGTCGATCTAAGACACGCGTGTTGCAATATACCTGTCAAATGGGAAAAATATATGTAAAAAACGTTGAACCATACATGCATGCTACGTCGTGTTAATTCACAAAATTTAAATGAAACGTAAAGTGTAATGTAAAATTGTTGAACCACACATGCATGTTGCGTCATGTTAACTTACAAAAGTTAAAACGAAACATAAAATGAATATTTAAAGTAAATAAGTTCTAGTGTTTAATTGCAAAAGATGAGAAGTGTTGGGTTAAAAGTATAAAAATAAAAATTGTATGCTTAATCGAAAAAGATTATAAGCTTTGGGTTAAAAGTGAAAAATAATTTTTTTCTTCTAAAGCCCGCCATAAGCATAAGGTACATACCATTATGCATAAATAGGTTGCAAATTAGTATAATATAAATTATATATTTCTAAGCTACAAGTATTTTTATGAGTCGAAATTATATTCGGTTATCGTATAGTAAATTTATGAATGTTGTTTAGAAGTTGAGCATCGTATTTGAGCTTGAAACTATACGAGTTTGAACTGTGAGCTTTTATTCAAGTTATTTTCAGACCGGTTTCAAACGAGATTTGAACTATGAGCTATATAAAAAATCTTAATATTTATTTTACTTTTGATAATTGTGATTTATACATACAACTATTTTTGCTTATATAAGAAAAACTTTGTAAGAAAAAGTTATCATCTTACGAAACGACCGGCTTATTTCGGCAAGAAACTAGTTTTAAACGAAACTAATAATCTGCCCGCGCATTGTAATAGCTCATATAAAATTTATATCGAAACATATATAAAAATAAGCAAATCATAGGGGTATATTAAGAATAAAAAAACAGTTACAACGTTTAGAAAGAACTTAAAATATATTTTATTCTTACCACGGATTTTGGTTGTAGGTATTGTAGGGCTTCGTTTAAAATAAAATTTATATCAAAACGTACATGAAGATAATCATGTCATAGAGATATATTTAGAATTTTCAAAAACATTACTATCTTCTGAAAAAAATTAATAATATACTATATTTGAACTGGATTGGCTTCGAACAAAACTTATTGCTAAACGTAAATACAAATAAGTACGTAGCACAGTTGTATATTGAATTTAAAAATCCATTATATTTTAACAGTTATAAAAAAACAAAATACAATAAAATTAATTTATAATAATAAAATAATACCTTTGAAACTAATGCATCAGCCAAAATTTAAACTCATGAAGGTTAGTTTGCATTAAAGTTAGTACATTATGCATTAAAGGTGTATTGTAAGGTTTTAAAAGTATAGTAAACTAGACTATTAATCTTAACGTGATATTTTCTGTAACGATTCTTCATTTTTGGACTGGATGGTATAAGGCCCAAATGAAAATGGGTTGTATGATCATCTTCAGCCCTCGGGTTCAGTAGGTTTAATATTTGATGGAAATAATGGAATTCATGAATAATGACCCACAAGCCCAAATGCTCAGTTGGGTTCTTTTTAAACAACTTTAATTCAAGGATAGAGGCGATAACTATACGGCGTTAACGAGTTAATATTAATAAACTTGAATGCGACTTATGTATCTATTTACGTTAAAACCTCCATACTACATGGACATACATAACATTATACAACTTAAACGTGACTCTTTCATTCAGTCCTATAAGATGAATTTAGCTTATAAAATACTTTTTAATCTGAGTTAAAACGAGTTTGGAATGTCGACAAGACGACACGTTACTTTTAGTACAATCCTAACGTGAACCAATTACTCTAACCAATTTAACAAGTCAATCTAAACTTGAGCCATTTAATTAAAAGGACAAGTAATAAACCGAAACCTAAATATTTTTGGGTTACCAATTGTCATCTTCGATATTTGATATATGAAATTCAATTTCAATCCCATATCCATACTTATTTTTTAAAGTAAACAAAGGTGTAGAATATATCATTAACCCCTAAACAACAAGATAACAATTACCAATCAATGATAAAAGAGTTGGTTCTTGCTACATGAGACAATGACAGGTAACTAAATTTTGAGAAATAAACGCACTTCATTCTTTTTCCCTTAAAATCGCCCTAATTTACCCCTATAAACTAGCAATACCTACAACTTACAAAATTTAAATTCTTCATATCTTAAAACAGAGAGAAGACAACTTTAGCACGAGAATCACAAATACAAATAATTATACAAGAAAAATTATCCCAACCTTGCTGGACACGGTGTTTTGCATTTTCATAGACCTGCTGAAGGAAAGTACCAAAAAGGACATTTTCATATGTTATTGTATCGTAGTATGTGAGTTCTGCAAATACAGACAAACTATTTCTATAAAACTATTATAACAGATTATTTACTTATTTATTGCTAGAAGTTTTTGTTATTCACATCCAAACATCAACTGCAGGTAAAGACACCTCCAATTCATTTCATAACCATGGTAATCCTTTTACCTTTAACAACTTTATAGCTCTTTTTTATTATGCTCATTTATTTTTTTCCTTAATTATGTTTTGTAATGTTCATACACTACATTTCAAAAGGGAACTTGACTTGTTTCCCTGTAATAAGGTCTAATGGGGCAATCTGCACATGATTGATGTGTTTTGTGGTTGCAGATGGTCAATCTCAGTCAAGGAAGAAAATAGTCTACTGAGTCTCTCAACACAGCAAGTATGATTATGTTTCACAAATCAATCAAGCCTTCTTTTATAAGGTTAGACGAGACTCGAAACCAAGAACATGTATGAGTCTCCCATCACCTTCATCAAATTTTAGTTGCGCAAATCATTAACAAAACGACTACACTTAAAACCGAAGAACATGAAGGTGATGAGTGCAATAGTTTAATAGATTATATTACAAATCTGAAGTCAACAAGTACCAAGAAATGGAAAGTACAATTCGTTAAAACCATAACCAGGGTCTACATTGACATCAAACAGCACTTGTTAAAATACATAAGATCACTTGGCGGCACCACCACCACCAAACAGGTAACCCAAGGAAGAGCCACCACCTGGTGCTGCATGAACCTTGGTTGAAGGTCGATCCTGTGCATAATCATCAACATGTGTTAAACGACCACCAGAATGAACACATAACATGAAGTCATAAACCAAGAACAATAAACCATAGTATATCATACCGTAAGGAAGTTGCCAGTATTCTGACCCTCAGCTCGGAAATAGTTGTTGGTCTGGCTACCCTGGATCCCAGCAGGAATTTGTTTTGTAATATCTGCTGGCTGGGGTACAGTAGCCGTAGGCTTAGGAGGTGGTTCATTGGTGGAGGCTACATGGTTCACTAGTGCTGCAGCCGCCACTTCTGTCTTGCCTGTGGTGGGCTTTGACTCATCGCTTCCAAAGAGATAGTTGAGTGAACTCTGGCCCCCACCACTGCTGACTCCACGACCCATGACTCTGTTTATAAATTCACCAACAAAAGATATCAACAAGATTTAGTTGACAAACTTAAAGGCTTAAAGCACATCCAATCACTACTTATAAATTCACCAACAAAAGAAATCAACAAGACTTTGTCGACAGACTTTATAGCACATCAATGGTTCAGAAAAGATATGCCCACAGATCAAATGTCATTGAAATATTTTCTTTCTTTTCTACCAATAGCATAATCTATTATATGTCTCGTTCATGTCCAAATCACCAACTATTATTACAGTTAGAAGATCAACCAAAATCAACACATAAAAAGTTGTATAACATTCCTGTTAGGTTGGTGTGTGCTTAAAAATAATCAAGAAAACAGAAATAGGCTAGCAGATGCAAATTAAAAGTTGAATTTTGTGTAAAAATTCAAAGTTTTAAAATGCATTTCAATCTGTCTTTATACACGAGCGAGTGACACCAAACAAAGAAGCCCTAAAGTAAACTCTACAAATTGGTTGATATGAGTGGGATCTACTATGTACGTTTATTTGTTCTCTGAATTAGTGTTTCTAAATGGCCCAAAAGATAGTTAGGTCACACCTGGGTTCTACTTTAGTAACATAACTCAATTCTCTTCATAATCAGCAGAATTCAGAACAAAATCAACTTTTTTTAAGCATAAAGTAAACTCTACATCCAGATTCACAAACAATGATTGTATTAGTCCAAGATCTGGACAATTTATGCCCCAATACAGTCACCAAACGTCAAAAAAACCACCAAAACCAACGAATTCTCCAAACAAAAACGCAACATACACCTTACGAAACAAAATTAGCCTACGAAAACTTCAACATTGCTCAAAAACCCTACCAACATCCAGATCCGTATGAATTTGGAGGCATACACAAATCGAAACACAAAACGAAACCAACAGTTGTAGAAAACGCTAAAATTGGACTACGATTGAGACCTAAAAGTGAAAAATAGAAATGGAAGTACATAAAAGGAGGATGAAGTATAGAATGTAGAGAGAAAAAGCAAGCACTGACCGTAGTGCGTATTGGATGAGATCTAGATCGGAGCGAAGACAGAGGAGAAGAAGAAGTGTTGTCGGTGAATATATATTATATATATGGTGACCCTCAGATATACAACTTGAATTTTGAACCGGACCCCCGGTTCGTTATTTTATTCGGCTTATCCAATGTTTTTTAAATCGGACCGGAAAGTGAATCGGACGTTTTATCAGTACGAAGGTCGGACCGATTCAACCTGTCTGTATATATGAACCGGACAAAACTATAATTATTTTTTATAAATATATGTAAAACTACAAAAAATAAAAAAAAAGTATATAAAAACCCGGTTCAACAGTAAAACAGTTTTAAACATCAAACCGTACCGGATTAGAGTCCGGTTCCCGATCCAACCGATCGGACTGACCGGTCCGATCCAGTTTTCAAAACCATGCGCTTATCATTTATGCCAGATCTATTATTTTTCTCAAATAATCATCATAACTTATGAATTGAAAAATTATGTTTAAAAAAAATAAGTAGTTTATAAGTTTATATTTTACCACTAATCGACAACCCAAATGCAAGAAAAGCAAATAAGCTTTTAAAAAGTTCAGCTAAACATGCAAGGTAAAAACTATATCTATGTAATATAGTTTGAGAGAAATAAAATTATACAAATTTTAAAAAGAATTTGCCTAATGTGTGTACTAATAAATAAAAACAAATTAAAACATGTGTCATGATTATTTAATAATATGGTTTCCGTCTCTCTTTCCTCCTACATAATAAGTATAGTAAACAAGTATCTTTTTGTATTTATTATGAATTTAATTATCAAAGCTATACTAAGTATTTATTAATAAACTAGTATTACGTCCCCGCGTTGCGGCATGAACGTAAAATTATACCAAGTAGTACCAATGTTATATCTACATTAGCGACCATCAACGGCGATAACTCGTATTAGAAAATAAATAAAGATGAAAAAAAAAATCGAACGTAAAGTAAACGTAAGGCATTGAACCCTACACGTGAACCGTAAAACATTAAAAACAATAACTAAAAATAACTAAGTGTATGTAGGACTCGCACTTTGTAACGGGGCCGTAAACAGGAAAAAAAGAGGGGGGAAACGTTAAACCACACACGTACTTTGCAGTATGTTAACTCGTAAAGTTTAGACCGAAACGTGGAATAAAAAAGTTGTAAAAAATGAAAAGAATAAAGGATCAAAGTTAAAAGTGAAAAGAATATAGGAATTAAAATGTAATAGATATAAATGTTTTAGGTTTTAAAGTAAAAAATTAAAAATACAAAACAAAAGTAATACAATCCATTAAAGTTAAGGTACCAACTATGATAGCATAAAAAATTAATGGTTAGTAATATAATAAGAGTACAATCATCAATACTTAAGATAGAACCTTTATGTAAAAAGATAGTTGATAATTAGTAATATTATAATATTCATAACTAAATGAATTGTTATTAGAAGGTTTGATTTCATAATCAAACCCTAACCATCGGCTACCCAAATAATTATAGCATTAACTAAATGAATTTCATATAAATTTAATTATTAATTTTTATTAAAAATTTACTTAAAAGGTTTCTATTTAATTGTTTAAATATAGTCAGATGCAAAATTATGTTTGTTAATATATTAAAAGAAAAAGAATACTGATGAGAAATGGTTTTTATGATTGATTTTAATAACTTTCAAATATGTTAACTTCAAATTTTAAATATGTTTAATAAACGAGTTTATTCAATTCATATAATACATAATATTTAAGACATAAGTTTTTTTATTGTTAACTATATACCAGTAGATTTATTGAAACTGTTTATTACATGAGATCACAACCTAGTAGTGTGTATATAGGAAAATGATAAAGATTGTTTAGCCGATTTTGTATTTTGTGAAGAAAAAGATGAAATTAAATTAATTTGAAATGCTGAAGTTTATAAAACTTTTATTTATATTTGATAGTTGATTTAACCAAAATAAGAGGTGAGTTTATGAAAAATTAAAAACAATATTGTTTACCGACTTGAAAACGATAAAAAAATAAAATATTTAACGAGCAAAATAGAATATAAAGATTTGGTCAATGATATTATGTTTCATTACAATAAACTATATGTATATGACTTAAAATAGTATAATCTAGATGAAATAAAATAGTATAATCTTTACGATAGAAATTAGAGTAAGGTTTGTTTGTTAGGTAAAAAATATAATAAAATAAGTTAATTTGACGTGACTCAAGTGTAGACGTTTATAAAAGATGTAATTGTATTGTTTGATAGTTTATTTATCCCAAGTAAGATTTGAGTTTCATAGGAAAATCATAATCGAATCGCACATGATAGAAATAATAAAATATACCAAATATATAATTAATCAATGATTTTATAGTATTATGTTTGCTAACATTAAAGTATGTATATGACTTAAAATAGTATAATCTAATCAATATATGATAAATGAAATAAATGTCATGAAATATCATAAATTATTGGATGTGATTTTTTAAAGTCTAAAAAATAAAAATATTATTTACTAGTTGCCTCCTAAATAGTTACCAATCAAAGAGTACATGTAATTGTAGTATAAATACTACCTAAATGGCAATAAGAAAGATGCACTATCTTAAACATAATTCAAGAGTTATACATTTCTTCTCATCTCTCTCTATAATTTCTTTTAAACTCTTGAAGTTAGTTTTATAATCTTGTTATAGTTATAAGATAATTATAACACGTTATCAGCACGAGAACTCTTACACTTTCATCAAGAAAATCAATAAAACGCAAAGTCATCCATCAAGCAAGGTAAACACTTGATTAGTGATAATCTATAATATATTATATGGAGAAGATAAATAAAATAAACATGAAGAAGATCTTATTGTGGACTATGGGACTACTAACAAACTAACTTTTATTTATGCATCTAACTTTTGATTATGCAACTAACATTTTCTTTTATTTCTACTAACTTTTACTTATACATTTAACTTATTATTTATGCATCTAACTTTTAATTATACAACCAACATTTATTCTTTAATCATACAACTAACATTTCTATTTATGTCAACTAACATTTATGCAACTAACATTTTAAATTATGTTTATTGACGTTTATTTGTACTAACATTTTATACTTATCTTAACTTTCTTATTCTCTTTTGCTTTTATATATACACACATATGACGTGTATATAGCCGTTATAAACGATTATATAACCGTTGTAAACAATTAAATATCCGTTGTAAACAGTTATAATTTAAACTATAAATTGACCACCATCAAATCTATTTTTGTTACTATAAACAGATTACTTCTTTTCTCAAGTTTATCCGAAGCAATTTTTCAAAGATGATCCACCCGGTTTTGATGTTGGCTACTATAATGATCATTTTAAATCTTATTCTCATTGCTGAACTCCACCTGAAGAATTTAAACTTTTCTTATTTTTGTATATGTTAATAGCTCTACCGCTCTATTGTATCGCAATGTTTATTGATATATATGGATTCTAATAATTATCTTTTTATTTGCTTAATTCTTGTTTAGCAAAACAAAAATGTCCAACATAGCAAAAATTAAATTTTCGGCACTAAATATCAGTGGAGAAAATTATATGCCATAGACGGCTCATGTAAAAAGACACCTTAAATCTATGGGTGTATTGGAAACTATACACGGGGGGGATACTTGCTCAGAGCAAGATAAAGCTAAGGCTGATGTTTTTTACACAAACATATTGATGAATGTTGTAATTTGAATACTCAAATTGTGACGATCCATATGATCTATGGAAATACTTACAAAGTAGGTTTGGTCATTAAAAGGAAGTTTTACTTCCTGCTGCGAGAGATGAATGAAACAAGCTAAGGTTCCAAGACTTTAAAAAAGTGAATGAGTATGTCTCTGTTGTATTCAAAATCTGCTCAACTTTTCGATTTTGTGGGCATATAATTACTGAGGATGATATGCTAGAGAAAACTCTGTCGACATTTCATGCATCGAATATGAGTTTGCAAAACCAATACAGATTGCTAAACTTTAAGAAATTTTCTGATTTAACTTCATATCTCCTTGTAGCGGAGAAAAACAACGAGTTATTAATGAAAAATCATCAAGCTCGTCCTACTGGTTCACTAGCAATTCCAGAAGTCAATGCTATTAATAGTAATAATAACAAAAAATCTGGACGTAAATGGGAACAAGGTCGTGTGCGAGGCCGTGGTCGTGGCCATTTTGATAAAATTCATTTTAATGAACATAATCATCCTTACAAATGGAACAACAATTACCGAGGTAATTCTCGTGGCCGTGGTCGTGGACGTGGTCGTGGCCGTGGTCGTGGTCATGGACAACGAACTATCAATTTCAACCACCAAAACAAGTTTAAAAATGAAGTTGGTACTTCTTAAAATTATGCTAGTTCATGGTTTAGATGTGATAGTACAAACCATTGGTCAAAAGCTTGTCGCACTGCTCCACATCTATGTGA
Organism: Flaveria trinervia; assembly: GCA_025506515.1. NCBI lineage: Eukaryota > Viridiplantae > Streptophyta > Magnoliopsida > Asterales > Asteraceae > Flaveria > Flaveria trinervia. The sequence continues at coordinate 101,965,351 of CM046452.1, forward strand.
ACTATATCAAGAATCCCTTAAAGGGAATAGAAAGAAGTGAACCATGTGGATAAATTTGATGACATCAACGTTGAGCTAAATACCTCAGATTTTATCGGTGATTTGGAACTTCGAAAGATATGTTGCTAGATTATAATAATTGTATGCAACAATTATGTAATTCTCTTGTTTAAGTACCTTTTAGTTATGTTTAATTATTTTTCTTTTCATGTATTGTATTAACTATATGAATAAAGTTTTTTGTTAAAAAAAGGACTTATTAGATGCTTATTATTTGTCCTTATATTTGAAGATATAAAAGAAAAATGACTCTCATTGGAGCACAAGGCCAAACAAATAAAGGAGATATATATATAGCAGATAGTGGAGCGACACACACTATACTTAGTTCCAAGAAATATTTTTATGAAATGAAACCAACAAAGGGAACCATTGATATAATATCAGGTCCTACAGACTTGATAAAAGGAATTTGGAAATGCTAAATTAGTATTACCAAATGGTACAAAGCTTTTAATAGAAAATGCTTTATTTTCCCCAAGATCAACGAGAAACTTATTAAGTTTCAAAAACATATATCATAATCGATATGATACTCGGTCAATGACCGTTGAAAATGAAAAATATTTGCATATCATGAGCAAAAGTCACATATTAGAAAAACTACCAATGCTCCATTCTGGTTTGCATTACACACATATTAATGTGCCACAAGCACACATGGCAGTTAAAGAGAATTTTTGTGATCTTGAGATATTCAAGTTATGGCATGATAGATTAGGCCATCCGGGGTCTACAATGATGAAAAGGATAACTGAAAATACACATGGACATCCACTGAAAAATCAAAGGATTTCACAATCAAATAAAATACCTCCGTGTACATCTTGCTCTCTTGGGAAGCTAATTACTAGACTTACACTATTGAAGTTGAAAAGGAATTACCTATGTTTCTTGAAAGAATTCAAGGTGACATATGTGGACCAATCCATCCATCATGTGGACCATTTAAATACTTTATGGTTTTAATAGATGCATCAAGCAGATGGTCTCATGTCTTTTTATTATCAACTATAATGTAGCATTTGCTAAATTCCTTGCTCAAATTATTAAATTACGAGCACATTTCTCTGATTATACAGTTAAAAGAGTGAGACTTGATAATGCAGGTGAATTTACATCAAATGCTTTTAATGATTATTTCCTGTCTGTTGGTATTGTTGTTGAACACCCTGTTGCTCATGTACATACACAAAATGGTTTAGCTGAGTCGTTAATCAAACGCCTGCAATTAATAGCTAGACCATTAATTATGAGAACAAGACTTCCAGCGTCTATTTGGGGTCATGCATTTTACATGCTGGATCATTAATTCGTATGAGACCAAATGCAAATCATAAGTACTCTCCTTTGCAACTTGTTTCTGGCCATGAGCCAAATATTTCCCATCTTAGAATTTTTGGATGTGCGGTATATGTCCCTATTGCCCCCCGCAACACACAAAATGGGTCCTTAAAGAAGGTTGAGAATATATGTTGGATATGAAACAGCTTCCATTATAAGATATCTTGAACCTTTAACGGGTGATGTATTTATGGCACGTTTTGCTGATTGCCACTTTAATTAGGAAAATTTCCCAACATTAGGGGGAGAAAAGAGAAAAGAACAAAATGATGTGTCATGGTCTGAGCCTTCCCTATTGCATTTTGATCCAAGGACAAAACAATGTGATACAGAAGTTCAAAAGATAATACATCTGCAAGAAATTGCAAATCAATTGCCTGATGCTTTTACTGATACAAAAAGAGTAACTAAATCTTATATACCAGTTGCAAATGCTCCAGCTCGAGTTGAGATTCCAAATAAGGAAATAGATAAAAATATGGCTCATGAATCCCAGAAACGTTTGAAACGTGGAAGACCGATTGGATAAAAAGATAAAAATCCTCGAAAAAAGAAAATATTAGAAAAGGAAAATGATCTTAAAGAAAACAATAGTGACAAAACACTAAGTGTCCAAACTTTCTCTGAGAAAGAAGTGAATAAAGATATGTCAATCAACTATGGTCATATGCATACATTATGGAATCGAGATGAAGCAGAAAATATTGATGATGTATTCTTTTATTCTGTATCAAGTGATATTATGAGCGGAGATGATGCTCCTGAACCAAAATCGATAAATGATTGTCAAAATCGACATGATTGGGATAAATGGAAAGATGCCATGCAAGCTGAACTAAATTCACTTAACAAACGAAAGGTTTTTGGACCTATTGTTGTAACACCTACGCATGTAAAGCCTGTTGGGTACAAATGGGTTTTTATGAGAAAACGAAATGAGAAATGAAGTTACAAGATATAAAGCTAGACTAGTAGCTCAAGGTTTTTCTCAAAGGCCGGGAATTGACTATGAGGAAATGTATTCTCCTGTTATGGATGCAATAACGTTTAGATATTTAATCAGCTTAGCAGTATCTAAAAATTTAGAGATGTGTCTTATGGATGTCGTTACAGCTTACTTGTATGGATCACTTGATAATGACATTTATATGAAAATTCCTGAAGGATTTAAAATCCCTGAAGCGTGTTCAAAACCTAAGGAAATGTATTCAATCAAATTGCAAAGGTCCTTATATGGGTTGAAACAGTATGGATGGATGTGGTATAATCGTTTGAGTGATTATCTGACTAGTAAAGGATACACAAATAACCTTATTTGTTCATGCGTCTTTATTAAGAAAACAGTACCGGGATACGTGATCATAGCCGTATATGTTGATGACTTAAATATAATTGGGACGCAAAAGGAAATTCATGAAACGATTATTCTTCTAAAGAATGAATTTGAAATGAAAGACCTTGGGAAAACCAAATATTATCTTGGTTTACAAATTGAGCATATGCATAATGGGATACTTGTGCATCAATCAAATTATACCGAAAAGCTTCTAAAACGTTTTAATATGGACAAGGCAAATTCCTTAAGCACCCCAATGGTCGTTAGATCACTCAATATTGATAATGACCCATTTCGACCTTGTGAAGAAAATGAAGAAGTTCTTGGTCCAGAGGTACCATACCTTAATGCGATTGGAGCTCTTATGTATCTTACTAACTGTACAAGGCCGGACATTTCCTTTGCAGTCAATTTGTTGGCATGGTTTAGTTCATCTCCCATAAAAAGACATTGGAATGGGATCAAACATATTTTTCGATATCTACAAGGAATTATTGATTTAGGCTTGTTTTATCCTAATGATTCAAAAGAAGGTTTAGTTGGTTATGCAGATGCAGGTTACTTATCTGATCCTCATAAGGCCAGATCTCAAACCGGATACGTGTTTAAGAATGGAGGAACAACAATTTCATGGAGGTTTCAAAAACAAACACTTGTTGCAACGTCCTCAAATCATGCTGAAGTCATTGCACTACATGAAGCTTCTAGAGAATGTGTATGGTTAAGGTCTATGACACAACTTATATTAACTTCTTGTGGACTAGAGAAAAAAAGAGATCCAACACCAATATACGAAGATAATGCAACTTGTGTCTCACAAATGAAAGAATGGTATATCAAAAGTGATAGAACGAAACATATACCTCCAAGATTCTTTTCATACACTCAAGACCTTATTAAAGATAAACAAGTTGAAATTAAATACGTTCAATCTAGCAAGAATTCAACTGATCTTTTCACAAAGGCACTCCCTACAACAACTTTTAAAAAGCATGTTTATGATATTGGCATGGTACACGTACATGCAATGTGATGATCTACTAGAAAACAATTTGAGAGGGAGTTATAAGCTGCACTCTTTTTCCCTTAGCTAATGTTTTTTTTTCGTTGGGTTTTTTTAGCGGGGTTTTTAATAAGGCAGCACTTCAAGACCCTGAAGTTTGAAAAAGTGACATCCAAGAGGGAGTGTCATGAAATATCATGAATTATTGGATGTGATTTTTCAAAGTCTAGAAAGTAAAAAATTATTTACCAGTTGACTCCTAAATAGTTACCTATCAAAGAGTACATGTATTTGTAGTATAAATACTACCTTCATGGCAATGAGAAAGATGCACCATCTTGAACATAATTCAAAAGTTATACATTTCTTCTTATCTCTCTCTATAATTCTCTTGAAATTAATTTTATAATCTTGCTATAGTTATAAGATAATTATAACAATAAACAAAATATTAAGCTGAAATAATATTATTCGGAATCATAAATAACAAATATTAAAATGAATATCCCTCACATTCTACCACAGTGACCACTGACCACATGCAATGTTTTGGCCCATGGTCCCAATTAATATACAAACAATGGTATCGATCCAAATCATCATATATGTCATTATGTCAAGTTGAGCATTGTAATTATTTTCATTTCCATACACAATTATATAAGGACTCGAATTTAATATCTTACTTTCACTTTTTTTGTTGATTACAAATACCACTTATCCTCTCTAACATCTTCTCTTTTCTCATCACCAACACGATCTACAAACCATTTATCTCAAACACGAATCAAACCCACATGAGCGCGGCGAAAGCTTATGTTGTAACATGCTCACACGCAAAATCCCCAAATGAAAACCACACGAAAGAAACAAAAACGAAGTTCAAACACACTCTCATCACAAGAAGAAAAGCATCATCACTACCATTCCTCCTCATTACTTCTCCAATTCCATTCCACCCACAACCGGCATCTGCAACCGAGTCCTCGTTTCTAGACATGTTTAGAATGACGGTGCCCGACCAGACGGTCGAAGAAGCGGAGAATGGAATCAGGGAACATGCAATGGGTTTGGTTGAGGTGAAGAAGCTGTTGGAATTGGAATCATGGAAAGATGCTCAAAAGGAATTGAGGAAGAGTGCTTCATACTTGAAACAAGATATATACACCATAATTCAAGGGAAGCCTGGAATGGAAAGAGCTCAACTCCGGAATCTGTATTCCAAACTCTTCAATGGAGTCACGGGATTGGATTATGCAGCAAGGGATAAGGATGTGACACGTGTCTGGAATTTGTATGAGGATATTGTTGTCACACTTGATGATATTTTATCTAGAGTTTTATGAAAGTATGAAACTATGTATTGTTTGTAGTGTGGGAAATTATGCAGCGAGGGATAAAGATTATTATTTTGTAACTTTGAGGTTATGGTTTAAAGATGTGGGAACAATCTGGATAAGATTATTGTGTATATTAGATCATAAAGTGATCTGATCGTTTTTTGGTCCCTGCATAAAATGAGAGTTAAATCAAACACTTGTTACGCCTTTTTATTAATGTATGTTCTACGACCAAACCTAGTGACACGACCTATTTACTATGTACAAACTAACTTTGTCGTTAACTGAGTTTGCGACCGGAATATTAGTGACCTATTTAACGAACATAGTCAGTTAGATTCAATGTTGTTAGGACCGAACTGGAATTAATAGAAAGTGATAATGGATGAAACTTCTTACCTTGAGGAAGGTGAGATGAGAAATCAACCAGTTACTTCAATTAGAGCTCACTTGAAAGAAGCTTGAAAAGCCTTGCTCAAAAGCAACTCGTTTTAAACCAAGCTGGCTCGGCTTGATTCATTTACAAAATAAGTTGGCTTGGCTTGTCTTGTTTACAAATTCAGTCAGCTCGACCAGCTCGGTTTGGCTTGAATTATTTTTGTAAGCGGTGGATGCTTTTATTCAATCTAATCGTCACTTCGTAAAATTTATAAATCATATATTTTAATATTTGTCGTGATTTTAACTAGGTATCCAATACTACTTGTTTTTTCCATCACTAAATGTATTGATGTTCAAAGAGGCCGTGGGTTGAAACTCATTAATAAAACTTTTTCAAAATCGACTCGTGAGCCGAGCTGGTTCGACTCATTTAGAAACCAAGCGAAGCTCGGGTCCACTCGTTTACATACTGATCTAACTCGGCTTGGCTTATTATATAGTGAGCACATCACTAGCCGGAATCGGCTCCGCACGGCTCCACTCGTGAATAGCATAACAACCAATAATAATCGCTTTGACTTCTGTGTTTCCAGCCCAACTATGATATATTTTAGCCCATGTAATTTAAATTGTCCATTTAAAACCCAAAATTTTGCCGACCTTGTGTTTAGTTTTGTTACACACACATTGAAGTTGTTAAGACTTTAAGTAAAACACTATAAAATATAAATCTCACATAATAAAATCTATTATTTATAATAAAAGAAGGTTTTATTATGTCACATATCAATATGTTAGGTTTAAATACTTTTTTCGTCTATTTCTTCTAATAAATAATAGTAGTATCTATAGTAATTATATTATTTAAAACATCTTCAAATGAAAAATTAGATATTGTAAAAATTAATAACTACATTTTTAATTAAAAAGAACACTTTAAATAGCGTTTTTTTTCCAAGTTTTATAAGGACGAGTCTTTCTTTTAAAATGAAATTAAGAAAAAGACCAAAATGTTATAAAAATAGCTATAGACACAATCTTATAAAAAATTTAATACCTTTAAGCCTTGAAAAATGCAATTCTTATATTTATGAAGTATGGTAACTTATTACACATATACAGCAGAAAATAAATCAAGACACTATCTCTAGTAAACTTATCTTTATGCTATCACAATCTTTGAGAAATAATAGTGTCACATATTCGAATTTAAGCTTTTAAGGTGTGTATTTTGGTCCTTGCGCTAAATGTAGAGTTCACTACTTTCAGTGTAATTTGAGTTATATATCTACAAAACAAAATCTAAAAGTATTAATCTTTGAACATTCTTAAACGTCTTTTGGATATTTCATATGTTATATAGAGTAAATTACTATTTTGGTCCATAAGATTTGGTATATTTAAATTTTTTAGTTGTAAACGAAATCTTTTAACTCTTTTGGTCCTTAGGGTTTAAATTTTGTATTGGTTTTGAACCATGACATTAGCTAGTAATTCAATCATTTTATATATAACGGAATTTTATATATTTATAAATACTTAGACGGTGTTTATTTAATTAACTTAAAATAATAAAATAACATAAAAATACAAATAATAATATTTAGTTGATAAAAAGGAAAAAAAACTATAGAGATGATGCAAAGGCTTTAGCCTCCTGAAACTTGACATGAGATCTGAACTAGTAATCTAAACATCTTTATCTGTTTATTATTTTGTTAAATAAAAATTGTTAAAATATAAAAGAAACTAGTATTAAGCCCCTGCATTGCGGTGGGGGCGTAAAACCGTGCTAAGTAGCACCAATGACACACTACCGTCGGCGATCACCAATACCCAAACTCGTATAAAAAAAGAAATAAAAGACAAAGAATAAACTGAACGAAAAGTAGACATAAAAATATTAAACTACGCAGACAAAACATAAAACATAAAAAACAATAAGTAAGTTGACGAAACATGAAAGTAAAAATTGTTGGGAGTAAATTGTCAAATATGTAAAAGTAATAGGTTAAAACAAAAAAGTTATATATTAATATAAAAAGAAAAAGAATGGGTACAACCTATTTAAGCTTGATGTACCGCCTATGATGCATATAAACTTGCAAATAGTATTATATAAATACGGTTAACCAATTACATAAAATCTTTTCTCTAAGTTTAGATCTTAAGTCATGTTTTCAGAAGGCTAAAGCCTTTATATCATCTTGACATTTTTTTTGTATGAGATATATATTACTTTATTTCATGTTTTTATTTTATTTTATTATTTTAATTAAGTTAATTAAATAAACAACCTGTAGGTATTATACAATACATAAAAGTCCTTTAAATATAAAATGATTGAAATATCATCTAAATTAACCGAAAAATTAACGGAGTTAATATCATGGATCAAAACCTTTACAAAATTCAAACCTTAAGGAAAATAAAAAATAAAAAACTTTTGTTTAAGACTAAAATGGTTAAATATACTAAACCCTGCGAACCAAAATAGTAATGTACTCTTTATATGTTCATCAGAAAAAAATTTGTTGCCCAACTTCAATATCCCAAGCACCATAACCTCTTGATTGCATAAAATCACGATGGATGGGAAAATATTAGTGGTTCGATAACTACTTTATTACCATCACAAAGTAATAGAAACCCGTAAGTTAGTTATTTAAAGGAAGTACATTAATCTTGACATATTTAAAAAAATTCGAATCAAATCATATCTCTAAATATGGCAAATATTGTTATAACAAAGATTAACTAATCAATATATTATCTCTAATAGTTTCAAGTTTGGATTTTCGGTGAAATTTAGCAGATGAACTTGAACGACCACAGGTTTTGAAATCAGAAGTGCAAAGAGAACTTGTGAAAGAACTTGAGATGACTGTTAGTTGGACCATCTTCTCCGATTATGTGACTTTGATCCATTGAAAAAAGATGAGTGTTTGACTTTTGACTGTTTAACAGGAGTGAAGTTTATATATAGCTAGGGTAGTGTGAGATCAGAGTGTGAGACTGGTGTGGGTATAACACCGGCCACCCTTTTTAAATCTTATAGGTGTTCCATACATCATATTCACCTCCTCTTCATTGCTATGTGATATTCAGTCGTGTTTACAAGATCTATCTCCTCTTGTTAAACGTATATGTTCATATGACTATTCATACACTAACAACAATATATCAGGTGAAAACTCCTACCTTGACGTTCAAGCAACGTTAAGTTATTCAATCAATCCTTCATGCCTTTTTGTTTCCTGCTGTCGATCTTGGATGAAAAGACTACTAATTAATCACCAAATGGATGTCAAAGAGATAATAAGAGACTTTTAAATTTCAATAATCCAACACATATATATAACTCATGAAGTAATGACTTATCATAATTATTGAAATGCAGATAATAAACCAACTTTTTCACTCAAAACTCAAATGTGCTGGTAGATGAAAATGTAATTACTATACTTGAACTTACAAGAATTGCAGAAGTCGCTAGAAGTTCTTGCAGATGATACAAGCTAGCTATTAATCACCATATCGATCATACAATAATAACTTAAAGCTTATGATCCCTTTATGGAAATCAAGATGCCAAACAAATAACTCAAACATCAAGTACTAAATACAGTCATCATATATATACTACACACTCTTAATATCTATTACAAGAAATCATATATATGTATTCTATAAGAAAAATATGAAGCATATGAAGTGATGTCTTTGTCATCCCTGTTGAAGATGATCGATCACCTATCATCATTCTTATTCAACCGAACCTTAAGATGGGAATCCAAACCAAAGGGTGCTTTCTCTTGAGAATCACTCATGTTAAATAATGGCGTGATCGAATTTGGTGGCGCATGTTGGGAAGTTGAGCTTAACAAATGGAAGTGATTATTTTGTCTAACAAGATCATGATTCTCTCCCAAATTAGACATGTGATATGGAGGGAAAGGCGAAGGTGTAGTAGGAGGATATAATGAAAATTGGGATGCAGATGGAACAGTCGTTGAAGAATCGGTTTGAGATGAAAGTAATCCATGGTTTCCAAATTGGGACATTGATAGATTTGAAGAAGCTTCCCAATTATAGCAGAGTTGTATGGCAACATTCTTGGATAAGAATATTGAGGTATGGGAAAAAAGTTCAAACCTCCATTTCCATCTCCATTTTCTTGTTCGTTCCACTTGTTTTCGACTAGTGCTTCCTTCCCTTTCCTTCTTTCATGATCTCCATTGATGTCGTTATCATTGTCAAGCTTGATTCCTTGTTTGGTATAGAGTAAGGTTCGATTTCCTACATCTTTCACAAAAGTTTCATTTGGAGTACTAAGGAATTGGGAGAAAGAAACTTGAGCTGAATTCAAGTCTTGTGGAACGAATGCAGGTGGCACTGGATAGAATTGATTGAAATCTCCATGTAGCATTTGGAGGGGTGGAAGCTGATCGATATCATCTTTTGTTGAATCGAGCACCAATCTATGACCTTGCTAGGTTGGTTTAACCCGAGCCTATCTTGAAGATCATACAATTGAATAGCTGTAGGAACCGAAAGCCTAATTCTTCGATCTCTCAATCCTTTTACAGTGCATACCTTGCTATGCCTATCTTTACCTCCAAAGGCCTTAGATACCCTTACAATTCGCGGGTTCTTAAAACCTGCCCATTGTCTTGAAGATGAGGTATACTTTTGTAAAATTGGCTCATTGCTATCGCCTTCTTGCTTTGCTTGAAAGTCTTTTTCTCCTGAAGTATTGTTGAACATCTTACTGCTCATCTGGCTGCAAAAATGCAGCTAAAAACACAACAGTTCACATGTTACTCATCTTCATTTGACATATACTTGATTTTAATATAATTTTCAGCAATGGGGTTTGTTAAGGGTTTACTAGTTAACTTATGCAACGATTGCTTCTCCGGCCTACCTTGATAATAATTAGGAGATCACAAGTAGATGAATGACATATCAGTTGAAAATTGCTTGAACATATTAACAAAAACTAGGTTTTCTTTCCAGATCTAAAACATGCTATCTTTATTGTTATAAATAGCAGCTAATTCATGAAAGTTGAGAAGATGAGAATGAACAATAAAGTAGAATTTAGATCATATGCACACGATGGATGATTAATACCTGCAATTCAAAATCAACCTGTGGCAGTACTTTGATCTAAAGGTATTGACCACAAAAATGAAAGCTCAAAGTGAATAGAACTATCATGTACCTTTGGTACTGCAGATCAAGGAGCATCAATTGCAAAGTTTCTTGTGTAGTTAAGCTGAAGTCTCTAATGGATTTGTATTGATGAAGAGCCTATATGCAGGTTCTTATTTGGAAGCTGTATAAAAATCTGATTTTGGTTATTTGCAAAAATTGAAGGAAGCTTTATATATGTGTCGCATATCGGTCTACATACAATTCTTACACTTTCTGATAAATTCCTATTATTTTATTTTGTTAATGTGAAAAGATAAATATTTCTTGGAATCTTTACCATGTTGCACGCGAAAATAAAGAAAAAGGAATGGTGAATTTGCAACCATGTGGTGTCGCTGTCAGCCGACACTCGTGTTAGCTTAGATAAGTGCATACCTCACACTGCACATTCTGGTTAGCAAAGAAAGTTCTACTAGTCTTCCTTTAGTAATCACATAGTTATATATCAATGATAAATGATGGTGTATGATTAAACTATCAGTATATGTAGACAATACAAAAACTTCAATTATACTGTAAAGTGGTGGACCATTCTAGCCTATTTAGAAAAAGAGGCTTAATGCTTTGTTGACAACCACATATAGCTAGCTTTACTAGTCAGATCTAAGGTATACATATGCATGCTTGATTACCCACACACAAAAATACATAATGCAAAAAGATACATGCATACTTGATACACATCTAGAGAAAACAAATTGTGCTAATTAAACACTATTTTTAGTAAATATTACTTTCATTTCTTATCAGTGTCATGTGTATTCTTTCAAATTTTACAGTCTTGTAACAATACTTTTTTAACACTTCTTAAGTAATGGTTCAATCAAACTAATTAGTATATATGCAAGTAGAGTAAAAGAACGTACCCGGACGTACAGTGCTTAACTTACCTCCCGCTTTGCGCATGGTCCTGAAAGGGGTGAATTGCGAAGCTATCAAATGTACACAACCTAGCTTACCCTATAGTTGTTCTCATGGCTTAAACCCATGCCTCAAGGACACAAAGCAACAAACTTACTAGATTCATCAAGGCTCGCATCTGCAAGCAGAGTGCAAGTACCAAAGTTGGTCAATGATATATAACCTAGCTAGCACTTTTAGACAAATAAACTTTTTAATCAGTCTTCAAAATATATCATTTACAAAGAAATATAATTAGTTAATTAATTGGATGAGTTTGCAGGATATGGATCTTGGAGAAAGCTAGCTGTGGTGTGAACCACAGAAGGATTGCAGCATAGATAAAGCCAGCTACTGTATGTATAGAGAGGGACCAAAGGAATAAGAAAATTAAAAGATAGCTCAGTACTGTTACATTGCTTATTGCCCTATATAGGGACCACCTGGGATCCAGTGAGATAACTATATATTATATTATTGCAATGAAAGATGAAAACAGATAATCTGATGGTGATTACTTAAGTTCTGACATCATTTTTATTATCCTGATTAACAACTATCAAAGAAAACTTGTAGACAGAGATAAAAATTCGACCTTGTGGTTAAAATTTCGTTTGCAATTTTGGTAAAAAGGTGTGATTTATAGCTAAAGATTTGTTTCAGTATTTTATAAAAATTAAGACAAGTTAGAGATATGGATGCTTAAAGTATGCTGATCATGGCTGCTGCAAGACTAGTAAATATTATTGTAGCTGCCATTGAAGCTTTTAGTACTGACCAATACATGTTGTGTTGTTAATTTCAATTCATATAATGTAAATCTTTAATTATGCGTGAAACCCTATACAGAAAACAGCAGTTGGTGTGCTTTCTTTTATATATTATGGAGTCCATCAAACCCTAAAATCACTTACGCTTCACTTAAATAATCATTGATATGATACTAAATCGATCTACCAGAAATTAAGTACTTTTGGTGTGCTCTTTTATTTAAATCAGCATGAAACCCTAGAAATGATCAAACACCAAAATCATTTATACTTATTTTTATAACTAATTAAGCATTAAATACATACAGACCTCGATTGCAGGAGTTAACCTGCTGGCATTGTATCCATGCCTCCATGGAGCTAGCGTACCTATGGCCATAGAACGTTGCAGGGAGGACCATTCTCATTTAATTTCTTTATTTAAAAAGAAAACATATTTTTAACAAACTTGAGCTAGTTTATTTTCTTTTATTTAGGCAATGTGTTATTCAATTATTGATGTATCATCAGTCAACTGTGTTGTTGATGCTGCTGATTTATGTATGTTTTGTTAAAGGATTCACATTTGGTTTTCCATAGCTATACCCATCTCCAAATTTTAAGCGAAATATAATTATTTGTGTAGTTTGACCCCTACATCAGACACGCCATCTCCATCCCCTAAGTATTTGCGGGAAAACTCAATGCTCCCCCAAATTTGCGGTCACCTTCTCACAAACTTCATAAATTATAGGTATGGTGAATGAGATATGAGAGTTTTTGGTAAATATTTAATAATTAGGGAATAATGATTTTTAAATAAGTTATAGGTAAGAGGATAAAGAACCTGATGTGTATGCTCTTAAAAAAATATGATTTTTTCATGAGAGCTACTGTTCATGTGTGATTAACTATTTTTTTGGCCCATAAATTCTTGCTGGCACTAGGCTTTAAATTCTTAACTTATAGTCTGAGTAATATGCAGGTCGTCTTAGAAAGATAGAGACATGACATTAGACTTATAACTGCATGTGCTGGGATACAACAGAAGCCAATTTGCAGACAAAATAATAGAAAGGTTAAGAAAAGATATTAATGGGTCCAAAAGGATCTCAGACTTATGCTTCTATTCTTCAAGACAATAAAAGCAAACTACTATCACTGCCTCTGAGCTAACTGCAGCTTACTTACTTACTTACTAATGTATGAATGTGAACTCAAATTTACCCTTCAAAAAGGTCTATTTATCTCCTAGAATTCAAGAGTTCTACTCATTGTACATAGTTGATAACAATAGAGTACGCTAATTAGTGTAAGCATAAGTTTGAAGAACTGAACAAGGTTACATAAAGGGGTGCTCATAAAAACAAGTGATTCAAATCATGCTGTAACTATTTAGATTTGAAGGCAGTTATGCTTAGCCATAATTTTACAATTAAAACTTGGTAAAATGTGTCAGAAGAAAATATGAGATTTAAGCATTAAGTAGTGTCAGTTAGTATGCAGTACCCACATATGCAATAACTGTCACCATCTATAGAGAGAGAATCATGAGGCAAAAAATCATGAGAAAAATGATTGATGAAATGATCCCCAAAAATGATGACAGAAACAAAGTAAAAAAATGTGGAGTCATTTTCATGGTCAGAAAACCTCATCATCTGTTGCTTTGGCATGCTGCATAACTCGTGCCAGGTTTGTCATAGAGTGGCCATAGATTCTAGACACTCCTAAAAAAGAGAGAGACGTGCCAAGCGCAATGATAATTCAACGGGTGACTGCATGCTATCGATCATACGACACAAAAAACAAACAGAATTGAAGCACGCGAACACAAGAGAAAGTTGATCAGTATAAATAAAACCGTTAATATGTATAATTATGTTATTGTACTTAGCCCAAAATATTTTGTTATTTGACTCTTATTTCAGTTTTGTTAATTGTCTACTCAGTTTATTATTGAAGTATTGGATTCCTTTAGTTATTTAATTATTAAAAAATTACAGTACGATAGCTTCAATAATCAATATTCACCCTAGTTGGAACTTGGAACTAACTGCATTTGATCAATATAACGCTTCCACCTTAATCAGACCATGTACTATGTTCATATTTGCAAATTTTGGCTGGTTTCTAGGCTGCATCACTGCATTTGAAACTGGTTTGAGCAGGTGATGTTGATGCATTAATGTGGAAGTGGGCTAAGTATGTTGTTGTCTTTTATAGGGTCCAGGTAATGGCCACCCAATGAACTGTGGACCAACAGCGGCTCGTTGCTCGTTGATGTTCATGTGGTTCTTGCGCTAAGATGGTCAATGGAGACTGTGGTGTCGTGATTTTTGTGGGGCGTTTGTGAGGAAGAATTTGATGACTTCTGATGAGGTGTTGATTGGTAATGGGTGAAAATAACATACATAATTAAGAACTAAGAAAGTTTAGTACAAAAGTGAATATTTCGTTTTCAATGATAAGTTTTATATATGTGTTATGATATTTAGGCGTCAGGACCTACAAGTGATTTTACAATAATAAAGCCTCTAGACAAAAGTGAAGTGGTGATCATTATTTTATTAGTAATCCCCTATTCATGTCTCTCTAAGAGCATAAACATCAAGTAATGATAAATTTAAAAGTAACCACCCTTAACTTCTTATTTTTAAGGAACTAATCACGACAAACTAGCTATAGTATTCTTTAAATAGGAATTGATAAAACATGTTTTCATTTTGTTCAAAAATTTAGGTGATGATTCTAAACATCTACACTTATTTCACAAGTATAAGAGACAAAAAGAACTGATTGTTAACAAACGAAAAAACTACAAGGTGATATGACATCTTGGCATTATAATTACATATTGTATCACATACAAGTTTACTGATTTATTAAAACGACTAACAAAAAAATAAAATATTCAACAAAAATTAAGGCATAAATATGTATTACTTTTGCGAAAGCCTTGAGCCTTTTAACTTTTATTAAGGCCCAAGTATTTACAAAAATATAACCGATCTAGTCATGCATAATTTTGAAGCCCAATAATAACCGAAGGCCACTTATACTAATACTATTAATCAAAATAAAGTTCTAGATTGGCTTTAAGTTTTCATAGGTTGTGAGTTAAAATTGAACCGCACTTTACCTGATCACTTTATTCCTCAAACAATACATACAACAAATTTTATTTACTATTTCAACTCAATATGTGTATTTTTCATGCTCATATCATTTTTCTATAATCTTTATCACTTAAGACTTTTATCGCAATTTTGTTATATTGTTGGTTTTACGAAGGAGAGAAGCAAGGAGGGTTGAAGACACTAAAAGCCCACGGAAAATGTGATTAATTACAATGATGATTGAACAGCATATGTTATTACATGTTTATTAAAACATCAAATATAGCATTTTCTATTTTACCTCTTTTTTAACTTTCATATGTTTATCCCTTAATCTTTTTGACAAAGCTAATTAAATTAAATGGTCACAAATTCAAGCATATTTTAAATAAACAGTTGCCATTACTCATCTCCAGCCTTTTTAAGACCAAACACAACTTAACCAAGAGAAAAACTAGAGATCCAAAGAGTCCCTTACATAGTTTTACAAACCATCATTTACACAAAACAACCGGAAAGAACTTAATAACCTTCACAGGTTGTACTAAGAAAGATCATCAAGAGGTGTAAGTTCTTGTTCTATAGACAACCCGAAGGAAGCTGCAGGCCGTAAGACTTCCCTTGAACGTTCCAGCAAGACGACTCCACAAGTCCCTCTGGACCGCGATAAGCCAAGTTAATGTTCACGAGGTTGATCCCTTCACAAGGCACGTGTTTGCTACATTGGATCTTCACTGCAACCTTAGAGCTTGATGTACCACGTACTTTTCTAAATGTCACGTTCTGTATTTTAACATTCGATTGCGCCTAAAAACACATATGTCACAAGTTTAGTAATGATAGTTAAATAAACAATCAATTATGTTACAATACGAGTTATTTACTTATTTGCGTTACCTTCTCGTTGCAAGGAGGTTGAGGGCAATATTGTTGGTCGATAAATATCGGGTTATTCACATTTACCATGACGATATCATCAAACATAATATCCGAAGCAAGGCTAGAAGAGACGGTGCCCATGTTTTGATCCTTAGCCCGTTTTGAGTCCCGAGTAACGTTGAATTTTGTATGACAACACCGGTTACTATTCTTCGTTGTGGGACCCACCTAAGCTACCGATGCTGAACCCGTGTCCGGGCCCACAATGGACTCTTTTCACCATGATATCCTGACTACCCGCGAGAATTGATATGCAGTCATCGCCGGTGCTTATGATGGAGTCTCGAATCTTGATCTGGCTCGAGCTCCAATGTGGATCCCATCGGTATTCGGGCTATCGGCTGGGGCGCTGATCCGAATGTTGCTCATGTTCACGTTGTGGCATGCGAATAGGTTGAAATGTGCGTTCTTGCTGTTGATCGATCGTATGTGGTTTATTTGTGAATTTGTGACAAAATCAACCGCATCGTCTAGTTCCATTCAAGAAACAATATATCAAATCAAAGAAAGAATAAATATTAATTAACATAACATTCATTAAATAATTATAAAGTTACGGGTATAATAATATATAAGGTAAGCGTTTTAATTTTTAAAACAATGAACATTTTTTTTCACTAAATAACTATGAATAACCGTCTGATTCCTTTAATGATTAAAATGACATATGAAGAACCGTTACATTCTTGCGTAATTATTACAAGGTTATAATAATGATTAAAAATTAACATCCAGGCTTTTCATGTACAACTTTTACAAAATCGTTACACATTTTGTAAAAATAAGAAAATAAAAGTCTCTAACAAAATATTGTAGTCTAAACATAAATATGTGATTTGTGTGTGATAATTTTAAAAGTAGAAATAAATAAACCACACGATAGAGAAGCACCATAATCAAAATCAACGTGTCGAAGACAAAACTAGCCATAAAACATGGTTCTTATCATATTTATTACGCGCTCAAGCTATCCTAGTAAAATATAATATGCGTAGAGTAGAGAATTTGTGTTTGTCAGTAAAAACGTTAAGAGATAATAAGTACTTACGACGGGAAGAGATTTGCACCGAGGATTGGTGGCGCAATCGTTGTAATGCCATGCCGCACCGCCGTGACCAAGCAAATAACCACCACCACCCACCGTCAATCGATCGACATACTTGAACCCAATCCAATGATCAACGAAAAACCGTGAGGGGTTACTAGAAGCTTCTAGAGACCCCCTAATAACAAAATCAACAGGCCCCTTACACGGTCCGACGAACACGACGGAATCAAGCATATACGTCCCCTTCGGGACCAAAACCCTACCGCCACCGTCACGATCACACGCATCATTCCATGCTCGAACAAACGCCTGATCAATTCGAATAGTGAAATTGACGATTGAAATGATCAAATGAACTGAAATGAAGGAGATGATGTGAAGAATGTATGGGTACCTTTGTGTTATCGGTGATCCGATTGGGAAGGGCACCGTAGGATATGACGTTGAAGGTCGCCGGAGTCGAGTGTCTGTGTGCTCCGGCGACGGCGAGTAGCAGTGGAAGCAAATGGAGGAAGAAGACCACCATTTTGTTTATTGTTTATTATGTTTATTATTGTTATTGTTATTATTATTTGGGGTGTTGATATTTAGGAGTCTATATAGTAATGAGAAAAACTAATTATAAAGTTTACCTATTAAATTGCGTAAATTTAGTATTTCTTTGATCTCTTGCTTGATTTTCTCAATATTACTAAATATACTTTGTACGGAGTTGATATATACTTTTTTTAATTTTAATTTCTTTTTGAACGGACAAATATGCGACATTAGTGTGGATGATATTTGTTTTTATTATTTGGGTTTAATTATTCGTTTCATTAATAGGACCGCCACATTCTCAATCCCATCAAAAAGATGACCATTGCTAAAAAGACACATGGGTCATGGTTTAATTTTAAAATTTTTGCATAGAGTGAAACTTGAAATTATTATATGTTAATATTTACATGTCAAGGTATCTTATTTAATATTATATATTTTTTCGTATCATAAAATTATAAGTTGTTATAAAATATTATTAGACGTTATTGTGATATGATACAATTTTGTTCTATGATATATCTTTGTGATAAATATAGAACATACAAAAACTGAACGGTGGATCCGAGATTATGATGTGTGTTGAAATGGAGTTGTGTTTATCTAGTGAATTCGTTATATATTTTTTATCACCTTATATTAACATAATAAGTCGTTAAACTGTTGCGAGAATTATTTTTAGAAGATAATTAAATTGGTGTAGATATTTTTGCAGAAGATTTATCTTTAATTAATTTTCAACCCCACAAATCATTTAATTTATTTCAAGATTTATTTGTAGAAAACAATAAGGTGCTAAAGAAACTGTTAATTTCTTAAATACATTGCTAATTAGTGGTGACGTTTTGTAAAATCTGATAATTTATTATTTTCAGTTAGGAGAATATGAAAAGACTTTTAATTTTAGTTATAGAGTATATAATAATCAAAACTTTTATTTTTACTTTTTTTACTATAAATGTATATCCTACTTCAAAAAATATATATTATTTTAACTGGGTTAACTTTAATAAAAACTAATAACTGAAAAAACTTTATAGCTCAACTTATGGTCTATCATAACCCGTCACGTGTTCTACTTGTCTGAGGTAATTCATTAAGGTTTTAAAAACAAAATTCCATCAATAAAAGTTTGAAGGTCAAGACCTAGCATTTAAACCGAATTCGTTTTCTTCCGTTTTAATTAAATATCATCTAAAAAGAAAAGAGAGTATCTAAAGCAAAAAGGAGCTTCTAAACCACATGCCTTGTATAAATGAAAAATGATTGTTACCCAGGTTTTATTAAAATATCTTTAATAAACCCGTATATTACACGAGTTTAATAAATAATATATTATTATAATAAAAATTATAATTATAAAATAATATTTAAAGATATGATATAACTGAAATTACGTATAAGAAATGACTATAAGTAATAAAACAATGATATCAACATTTAAAATTTTGTTTTTAATTTTTTTCAAAAAAAATAAATATTTTGTTCTAAAACAACCGTATAAAATATCATTTTTAAAAAAATTCTTTGATATAACTCCCAAAATTTAATTATTTTTTAAAAATTTTGACTTTTTCAAAATACCAATTTTCAAACATTCATTTTTTTTTAAATAATTTTGCTTTAGAAAAATTTATCATTTTATAAAATTTTATTTATCTAGAAATAACATTAATAAATACAAATATTTCTTATCTTATTAAATTTTAAAAAATGTTAAGTTATATGATTGGTAATTAAGATAATTATTTAACAGAAGATATATGCGATAATTTTTTTTGTGAGAATGATTGTGGTTGGCATGTGTTACCTTAAGATATCTTTTTATTAAAATAGAAAGATAGTGGTAATAAAATGATTTCATTTTTCATATGATAAAATATGCATGAATGTTATGAGCCACATCATCAAAAACATGTAACAATCACTATCTTAATTAATTTGCATGAAACATACACATTCATGTATATCTGTCAATCTGTATCCAAACATGAAACTTGTTTCACAGTATGCCCGTTGTCCATATATTTCACAATTCAGATTATACATTAATGAAAAATAATTCTCGATGTATTGCTTTTGAGTAAAGTTATAATAATGTCTTCTTGTTTAAAACCAAAAGATCACTTTAACTAAATTGCGTGAAATAATAATAAAAATCGAGACCCTTCCATATCAAACGTACGGAAGTCATACTCTTTCTCCTAAAGAACTGAAAAAGGGGACGCGTTGTTTTAAAGATAAAATGTGTCTTTTATTCTATGTAATTTTGTTTTATGAATTAACTTGACTTATAACAATCTAATTTTAAGGGTTGTTTGATAGTTTATTAATTGTCATTAAAATGCTATCTATCCCTTAAAGTTATCTATAAATACGCTCATGTTTGTGTATCAATTGTAGTATTTAGCGTTAGATTTAAATTGTCTATAAGTTTTTCGTTACAAAAAAGTTAACAATTAATCTATACTGTATGTAAAGCAATTATGAGTGAAATTTTAAGATACTCTAAAATTAAAAACACATATTTTATTCAATGCATAAGATACAATCATTTTTAAAAGTAAATAGTTTTTAATCATAAATTATGTGCGGATTACATCCTTACAATTAGTTTCATAATAACCCTACACTTGCATAAAAGTTTAAAATTTTGAACTATTTGATATTATTTACATTATTTTAGGAATTTAGGAATTAATCAGTCAAGCATATCCATTATTTTAGGGATTTAGTAACTAATTATTAAATGAAACATATAAACATTTTGATTACTAAGTGAAGTTATTTTCTTTCTATTAAATGAAGTTTAAATTATGAGGTAATGGTCAATTAACAAACTTTAAACCTTTATATTAACACTTATCTAAAAATTTAACAAATTTGAATTATTCATAAGTGAAGTTATTTTTTTTCGATATAATGAAGTTTATATTATGAGGTAATATTGAATAACAAACTATCTTTAAACCTTAAATTTATATTAATTTACTTAATGCGTAAGATACAACCATTTTTTAGAGTAAAATAATATTTTTGATATTATTTATAGATTAACACTTACAATTAGTTACATAATAACCATACACTTATTGTAATTTACATAAAATTTATATCTATCCATAAACTCAAAAAAAAACTTAATATTTTTTATAAGATTTCAGTTATATCTTTTAATCTATCATGTTTAAAATTTTTTGAGAATACAACTATAACATGTGTACTTTTTAAAGGTTTTGATGTTAATTTTTTGCTAAACTGATTTGTATTTTGTGATATACAATATTTTAATGTATAAACGTACAAGTTGTCATACAAAATCTATTTATTTGGTGTTTTAAATGTTAGCTTAAAAAATAGCAGACTTTTGTAAAATTACTACAATAATAAAAAAAATTAGAAACACGTGTCGGGTGTAAAATATCATCCAGTCATATTGTGCGGACACTCTTCTAATCTAAGACAGTCTAGATATATTAACGATATAAATGAGAAAACAAAAGTTTGCTCTATCACTATGAATCAAAAATACTTTCAACGATAGATACAATCTGCTTGCAATGTGATACAATCCACTGGTAATTTGTTGTGGTATGCTTGTGGGAAAACAATTTACTTATGGATGGATCACCGATACATAATTAATCGAGGTGTTGGTGGATCAGTGATGTTCATCATCGACAAAATGACAACCCTTTCACTGCCTGAATAAAACATAATTCTATCTAAAATATTGTATTTTTTAATAATATTTATTTACTTGTAAATACCATAAATCATTTAGTACTTGTAAAGATTCAAACTCATATTATTTTTGTAAAGAACTATCAACAATATCACTAACGCAAGGTCATGGACGTCAAAGTATTTAATGAAATATAAAATTGTCCATACTGTTAAAAAAACTATTTGGTTAAGATGAGGGGTTGAGGTTTTATCCCTTACAGCTATCAGAAGCTCATAAAAACGATAAACTCCTCATTTATTTGCTACTACACGACCAAGTTCACACCCAGCAGGGCACGTTGCTTCAAGATCTTCACATGCTTATGTTCAATTAAGAAGTAATTTTGACAATTATCCTATGTCGCCCAAGAGTGTTATACATTAGTTAATATTACATTATATTGTTATATATAACGAATGAATAATGATTGTCTTCCTTTTTATTTTTTGCTTAGTAGGCACAACTAGTTGTTGATAGCTTAATGGTTGAGAATTCATGGGTGGGGTTCGAACCCCCCTCCCATCAAAACACCTTCATGTCGGTTTACATCAACCCCTCATGTCGACATTTATATTTTTTGTGGTCTAATTTATAGGTTTGAGTTACAATTCTCTTTTTCGGGCTATAATTTTAAAATATATATTTTTTTATTTCACTAACTTGTTATGGGCCCTCTTAATGACCTTGTAAAAACTGTACACATATATATATACACATATATATATACATATATATATATACATATATATACATATACTAGTTTTAGTAAACCCGTGTATTTCACTGGTCGAATAAATAAAATATTAATATAATAAATTTATTAATTATAAAATAATATTTTAAGATATGATATGACTGAAATTACGTAACCGAAATGACTATAAATAATAAAACAGTGATATCAACTTTTTAAAATTTTTTAAAAAATAAATATTTTATTTTAAAACAAACCGTATAAAAATTTTATTTTTAAAAAAATTTCTTATTACAACTCTCATATTTGATTATTTTTTGTTTTAAAAAATTGACTTTTTAAAAATATTAATTTATTTAGAAATAACCTTAATAAATAAATATCTTTTCTTAACTTATTATATATTAAAAAATATTAAAATAATTTTATTAGTAATTAAGGTAATTATTTAATAAGAGAGAGATGCGAGAAAAAATTGATGAGAATGATTGTGGTGCTAACACATGGCACATCTATTTATCTTTTTATTAGAGTAGTAAGATAAGATTAGATATATATATATATATATAATATACATATATATACATATATATATATATATGGAAGGGTAATGAGAATTAGCTTTTTTTGTAAGAACTCTAGACACCAATCTTAACCACTAGGTCTTAATGGCAAAATTGTAATTAACAAAAACATATTTAAAAAATATAAATCAAAAAATAACATAAAAATAAAAAAAAATAAAAACACAAAAATGCTCCCCAACTTTCCCTCTTTCATAAAAAAATATAAAAAAATTTATAAAAAATAAAAAAATTCCTGTTTTTTTAACGAAATTCGTTTTACACATGTGTAATATTGGATTTACACATGTGTAAACCCAGTACTACACATGTGTATAACTAGATTTACACATATGTAAACAACATATGTACGATTTTTTTTAGAAAAGTATATCAATATGGTAGGCGTTGGAAAGATAAAAAAATACTGAATTTTATGATGAATTTCTTTTTGAAAAATGATGTCGTGAAAAAAAATTACGAACGTTTAAGAAAATGAAGAAATGTCATGTGATTTGCATGTGATAAAAAATTAGTGGTTAAGATTGGTTTCTAGAGTTCTAAAAAAAAATGATTCTTATTTGAACTCTCTATATATATATATAGATATCAAGAATCTTTGTACGGTTACTACACTTTGAGTGTTGTATCATTTATTAACTTTTGATTTTTTCATGAGATACATAGTTATATACTAACCTTTAAATTTAAATCTATCTGTAATCATAAGGGAAAACACACAATACTTTATTGTTTCTTGATAAAACTTACAAGGGATGCCGGATGCACACACGAGGACTTTGAAAGATTTACGTGATGACTTGTGCAAATGTGAAATGATTAATCGCAACTATCTTGCATCCTTTATTTACTAAGTAGAGGGTGAAAGTGCAAAAACTGAAACTCCAGGGTCAAGTTTAGAATCACTCTAATTTAGCCGTGGGGTACAAGGTGCACGCATCATCGACGGCTTAAATTTCCTCGAGTGCGATCTAACGGTCAATACTTATTCAACCCACTATGTAGAAAACAGAAATACCCCTTAAAAATCTCATAAACCCTCAAAATTTATGGTTTACGCATCATCTAGGGTTTTATTCATCGACTATTGCTAAGAAAAATATCATCGTATCAGAGGTATAATACGTTTTGGTTTTTGATGCTATTCTGCGAGATCATCAGTTTTTGTGATGTATTAGAATATAGTATGTGATATATTTATGTAGGCGATCATCATTTTTGTGGATTAAGGTTGTGTGTATAGTCGTATAGATTGATGTAGATCTTGGCCAACACTCCAACACGTTTCAGTGCTTTTCTAGTAGCGATGTGCTTGATTATGCCGTTCTTTTCGTTTGATTTTCGGTTATCTGTTTCGTCTAATTGGTTCTAATCGGTGGTAGATGTGATTGGTGATTTGGTGATGAAATTAAGTGACAGCTTTAAAAATACTTGAGAAAATGATGCTTTGATGTCAGGTCAAGATTTAAGATTTGAGGGCTTCTGTACTATCAATTTTTTTACTAGTTTATTGTTTCAATCACTCTGTGTTGTGTGAGGGTTATAGTTGCAAAAAGGATCATACCACTTATTGGCAATAACAGACAGTGCAACTGTTAGTTTATGATTTATAGCTACAAAAAGCACTTAATACTATGAAGTTTATAGCTACCTTTACTTTTTAACAGATTTATCTCTCAGCATATGTCAACAGGCAATCTGGATTTGATTAGTTTACTACATTACGCTGTTATGTTTTTTTATTCTTTAGGTCATGTAATTTCGCTTGGTTAATATGCGGAATTGTTTTGTTTAGGTTACAAGATACAACCATGGCTTTCTTCAACAGAGCTGGTAGTATACTAAGACAGACTGTGAGTAGGCACATCAATCATGAAATGTCAGCAGCAAGCCCATCTATCTTTCAAATGATAAGATGCATGTCGAGTTCAAAAGTCTTTGTGGGAGGTAATTTCAGATCAAGTAGAAGTCCAATAGAATTGTTATGTTGAGTTAAGAAGTCTATGTATTTGTGTTGATGTTATTGATTCTTGTTTTTGCAGGATTAGCCTGGGCTACAGATGATATGAGCTTGCGAGAAGCTTTTAGTGCCTATGGTGAAGTCTATGAAGGTATGGAGGCTATTGTAGGGTAGAAGAAGACAAATTTGAATTTGTACTTTTATTTTTTTATGTGATTATAAAGATTCTTGGCAAATTTTGCTAGTTCTTGCATCAATATTTGTTACGGTCTTATGATTGCTTGATGATGATAGTGAGCTTGGTATGATTTGAGTTTGTGGCTTTTCCATCTTGCGTTATGGTGTTAATTTTGTTTATGGTCATCAATCTATGTCAGCATCACCTGATTCTAAATTAAAGTTATATTTTTGTGATTGTTCTCTCATAGCTCTCTATGATTTGCAACAGCTAGAGTAATTGTGGATAGAGAAACTGGCAGGTCCAGAGGTTTTGGCTTCGTTACTTTTGCAGACTCTGAAACTGCTTCCGCCGCAATCCAGGGGATGGATCAAAGGGTATCTTTCTCACTTTTTTTGGGTAGTTGGTTTACGATACATGATCAGTCTCATGGAAACCGCAGTGTTTGTATTGTCATATTTATTCATCTTTAAAGAGGTTAAGGACTTTGTCAAAAGTCCAAAGTACCTTCAAGGCTTCAATAAAAAGTACAGACTATAGGACTCTTGGGCTCAGACCAATAACATTAACTTATTCTTAAAGATAAATTAATAAACAATTTATTTTAACATGAAAACTTTCATAAAATGTGTTGCTCCCATTTCATGTTAATTTAAGGAATAAAATTTGTCAATATTAGGATGAATGTGTTTTAAGAAATGAAATTAATGAACAAATTTTGCAGGAGTTGCATGGGCGAATGGTGAGGGTGAACTATGCCAATGACAGACCACAAGGCGGTGGTGGATACCGTGGCGGTGGTGGCTATGGTGGTGGTGGTGGTTATGGTGGGGGTGGTGGCTATGGTGGTGGTGGTGGCGGTTATGGCGGGGGTGGTAGCTATGGTGGTGGTGGTGGTTATGGTAGAAACAATTATGGTCCTGGTGGTGATGTGGCCGGAAGTGGTGATTTTGGGGGAAACAATTATGGTAATGCTGATGGTGGCTTTGGTGGTGAAAGCCAAAACTTTGGTGTCAGTGGCGGTGATACCTTTGCTAGTGATAATGTTGATGGTCCAGTAGAAGGAAGCTACAGGGACAATGATGAGCCTGATGACTTTGCCAAAAGGGCTTGACCTTGGCATCTGAAGCTTATTTTCAACCGAACTTCTGTTTGCTGATCTGTTATTTCTGGTTTTTTATTTTCTGAATTTTGAGTCTGCTATGTGTAAACTTTGAGCAGCTTATTATAATCTGTTATTCAGATGTTTATTTTCTGAGTTTTTAATCTGCAATATGTAAACTTTGAGTCTCACCGTCTCTGTCGGTTAGAACTTCATTCATGTTTGTAATAACAATTAGTGTTAATGGGATATAAAGATCAATTTCTCATTTTAGAGATACATTTAATTAATGATCTTTTCCAACACGGATTTATGTTTGTCTGATTATATGACTAGAAAACAAAAGGCATTTTATAAGATGACACTTGTATCGTTAAAGTTTTTGCTTAAAACCTGCATTTCAATGCCAATAAACATTTGTAATATAAATTATATTTGACGTAAAATTTGGTAATTAGCTGTAACTCTTGGCAAAAACAATATATCATAACCTATATGTGTTGTTTAGAAACAAAATTATAGCCTTTTCTCAACTTCCAAACTTCATTCAGAAAACAAAACCCTTTGAGCATTCAAAATTGCAGGAGATCCTTGTCTTGCTTTTTCCACTATATGTTTTATTAATAGATTCATCTCATCGTCGTCGTCAAAATCCGGCTCATCTATACCCATGCCACCAGCATATCGCGGTGTTCCATTGTCATCAAAGTCTTCATCTGATTCATCAAACTTTGCAAACTCGTTGCAAGCCTCGTTATAAGCTTCTAAAGCTTCACCTGCTAGATTCAAAACAACAGGCTCGTCTTCATGAATTTCATCTTCTGCATTACTGCTTGAAAAAACTTTCCAAGATTTGTGATTTTGGGCTTCGATTTGTGCTTCTAATTCTCTGATTCGTTCTTCAAGTTGGGACTGAAGGACCTCATGTAACCGTAACCTCAGTTCTCTTGGAGAAACCGCATAATTAGCAGAATGAGTTGTGGTGGTGCTTCCCCTTTCATCTTCCTCATTGGTGTCATCCAGTATCTCAGCAGTTAATTCACCCTGGGCTACACCTGGCTCAAAGTCTGGATCAAGCTGCAAATGAATCACATTGACACGATTATAGTAATACACCAAACAAAATTAGTATGATAACTAATAGAAATTCAGGTATGTCAATTAGTTACCTCAACAAGATTGAAAATCTTTCTTTCTAAGCTGGATGAGTTCATACTGCGTTCAAGCATCTCGAGTTCAGCTTCAAGCTCTGCTTCAATTTCACTGAAAGAATTGTGTTTTTCCTTTATACTAACACAATCTTTGTTATCATACTCACGAGATAAAGAATGAGGTGATTCACCATCAAAAGAATCACCATCCGTTCTATGTGATTTATGATCATTGATTGTAAGCTCCTGCATAGTTAATGAATCTTTCATCTCAATCTCTTCTTCAAGATCTTGAACCAGATTCTCTTTCTGCTTCAACAATCGATTCAGCTCTTCTACCTCACGTTTATTTTCCATTAACGAATATAATATGCCAAAAGACATCCCAAGACACACAAGTAGTGTTGCATCTAGAGACCTGCTTTTTTCTTCAGAATACGACCGCTGCTTCTTTACAACAGTATCGTTTTGCAAAATATAAGAATCTGCACTTGCCCTGTTAATTACATTGTTGCCATCAGTCACGAAAAATGGCCTGACAGTCTGCACAGAAGGTGAAGCAAATGAACAGGACATATATTCTTTCATCTCAACATGAGCCATAACACAGCTTTCTAATGAGCTTAAAGGTCTAGTCACTCGCCTGTTTATTCTTCTACTTCCAAATGACATTCTACTTATAGGTGTCAAAGTTTCATTCACTAAATCATCCCTTTCAACATTCTCTACAACACCATCACCACCATCATAACTTCCCAAAGATATCCTCCTTTCCCCATTAAACTCGCTAGCAGAAGCCACGTCTGCACTACAAACACCTCGAGAAACGTCAATTTTAACATCAGAATCATCTTGGTTTAAACCTTCTCTCCTTGATAACCTATGGATGGGCCACTTCTTGTCAGATGGCTGCTTTGGGGATTCGGGTTTGTCCCTAAATGAACCATGGCTCGGTGAATCTGATGTTATGTGCTCACCAGCCTGCTTAAACTTTTTGAAATGCTGAGCAATAATACCAGCACCAGCAGCAACTGCTACCATCCACTTATCCATTTTCTCACCACTAACTAATCTAACCAATGTTCACAACCACAACACAATGTTCCATCAAATCAAAGAATTCCCTAATCATATTATTCATCAAGCCCTAGTTGCCACTTTCTGCATCAAATCCCACAGATTAGCCTAAACCGGAAGCTATTAACCCAAAATGGCACCAACAATGAATAAATTCATATTTCATCAGAATTGCAATGAACCCATATTGGGATTGTTCTGTTTCTTGTTGAAAAGCAATACAAGTTCAATCGTAATCCCCTATAATAACCCAAATGGATGCTTCGAATTGCTCAATTTCAGAATTGTAAATGTATGATGTGCATCTAACCTCGTATAAATGGTTTGATTGGCTTAAATTCTTGATGAAGACTCGAAAGAAAGCGGCTTGAGGATGCGAAGAACTTTATTAATGGTAGCAATTGAATAGTATAGAAAAGATATTACCAAAAGAATACTGTATGGTTGACAAAGGGTCTGTTAAAAGGATGACGATTTCGAATGGGGAAAAGTTTATTTAAAAGAATTACTTTTTCCCAGATTCAGATGGGACGATGATGGTTTACGAAGACTCAAATGTGGAGTTTGGTGAGTAGATTCCAGTGGGTCCTTTGGGGGTTGTTTCTGCTGTTTGTCACCCTTGAAACCTCTGAAACTATTCTAGGGTTTTTCTAGGGGTGTGCAATGGTCAAACCCGGATTGGATCAGTTGGAACCGGTCCGAGGATCAAAATGTATGAGATTTAAGGACTAAAGACCGGACTTTATAAAGATGGGTCGGTCCGATTCCGGGCCTAACGGGTCGGTTTTACTAATTGAGTCGGGCCGGTCCGGTCCGAAAAAAATTATGTTCTTTTAGTGGGCTAAAACCAAACACACTAAAATAAAATGACATGATACTTAAACACACTAAAACAATAATATGTAAAGCAAACTTGCAAATAAGAAAATATATAATTTTAAAAATCTTTAATTACAAATAAAGTTTTTATAATGAAACCAAATAATAAAATAAAAACACCAAGCTTTTTCATTCGACCTTCATTTATTCTTCAGTCACGCACAAAACCGATGTTATCATAAATTTATGAAAAGAAGTTAATTATTAGAAACTCAAAAGATTTAATTAATTTTTTAGCATATCATAGAATTCTGAATTTAAACCGACATTTTGCAAGATTGTCAAGTTTTTCTAATTCCTCACTCTCGTTGATTTCTTTTCTTGCCATTCGAACCCAATCTTGCGTACAAATCAAAGCCTCAACAATAGGAGGGGATAGTGAAGTTCTAGACAATTCTACCACCCGTCCGCCCGTACTAAAAGCCGACTCCAAAGCTATGGTTGAAACTGGAATAGCTAAAATATCTAAAATAGAATTAAGTAAAAATAATAATGTATACTAAAATTTGTTAAATATGCTATAATAATAAAAAAATAATACCTTTTGCCATCTTCGAAAGAGTCGGATATCAAGACGAATTTACCTTCCACCATGTTAATATATCAAAATCGTCAGTATTATCTTCAAGGTTTTAGATACTTTTCTAATTTTGTTTTATTACTATAGGAATGAACTCCACCACCTCGATATTGTTGAAATACATCAAGAAAAGAGTTATTACCAATTTGAAATTGTTCACATTTATTTTTCATTTTAGGGGGATTAGTTGAACCCGTTTCATACAAAACCTTATACTCTTTAACCAATAATTTCATTTCTTTTTTCACATCATCAACCAACATATCTATCATTTTCTTAAAATCTTCTTCTGTCATTTTCCCTTTTTCATCTTTATATTTGTCCCTTTCTTCCCTAATTAGCATACAACATCTCTCACAAGAAAATTGAATAATCTTAAGCTTTGTACGAGGATCTAATATAACAGCAAATTCAAACAACATATTTTTTTGATCTTCATCTGCAAAGTATTTATCAAACTTATTTTTCATAAGTGTTATCATCTCCATAAAATCATAAAGTTGACCTGTTTGGTTTAACAATCTATCCAAGTTATCACCAATATCCATAATTTCATAAAAACTGATGTGCTATAACATAAGTTGAGCCTGAAATCTTTACAGTTTTTCGTTTAAAAATTCCCAAAACCTCATCCATTTTCGTTGCATATAACCAATTGGCTCGGTTAGAAATCTCACCTAAATCATTCCGAAAATTGGTATGTTTCCGGTCATATAGTTTAAAAGCTTTTTCAAACTTAACGGCACTTTCTAGCATGTCATGTGTGCTATTCCATCTAGTGGAGACATCAAGAGATAACAAGGCTTGTGAATCTATCTTTTTATCACTAGCACGTGTTTTGAACTTGTCGAGCCTACCGGCTGAATGTCTTATGTATTTAACTGCATTTCGAATACGCTAAATAGTTTTATTGTGTGATTTCAAACCATCCTTAACAATTAAATTGATAATATGGGCTAAGCACCTAACATGAAGATAAATACTGTTACGTAACAGATTAGGTAACCTACTCTTTAATAGCCTAATTGCAACATCGTTTGATGCATTATCCTTGGTGATAGTTGTAACATCTCGTATTTTTTTTGTTAACTAAAAGTTAATTTTGTTAGTTCTTGTAAGGGCCATTTATGCTATTTATGAAACTTGGTGGGCTATTTATGTATGATTTCTTATTTAATTTAAAGTTTATAAATATTATATGATAATAATGTTAATATTAATAAAAGTATAAATACTATTATGTAAAAATAATAATAATAATAATAATAATAATAATAATAATATATAATGATAATAAAAATAATAATAATAAGTTATCAAAGTTAACAAGTTAAAACTTAATTAAGTTCAAGGGGGCCTAATTGTCAAATTAGAAACTTGAAATATTAAGTTTAGGCATAGAATAATAAGAATTCAAAGTTGAGGGACCAAATGTGTAAATAACTCAAAATCCGCCCCTTACCCCGTAATTCCGACAGGGACTCCGGCCACTCTCCGGCCGAAGTCCGGCGAGTTCAAAACCGCAAAATTCTTCGTTTTTGTAATCTAAAAACCGTCCCAAAACCTCCTGGAACCTACCTCGAACTTGAATGCAACTTGTAATCGAGTTAAAGCATCGGTTACAAAGCCCAATCGAGAGCATAACCGAAGCTTTAAACACCATAGCCGTTCGGGCATTTAATCTTAATAATAATCTAATTAAACTAACCTGCGTATTCATCTAAGGAATCCTAAGTATTCAGAATTCTCAATTTCATCGGTTAAACTCATTTCGTTGACATTCGAATCATCATCCTCGTCGCGACCTGCTACATAGTGAACTACAACTTTCGTTCGATTATAACCAAAATTGGATGAGGGCTTTTACTTAACAACATCTTTGGAAACTTCTGTCGTGACGAATTCGTGTTTAATCATCATCATCTTCTCGAACCAGATTTACCATAGTCGTGATTGTTCTTCATCTTGTTTTCATCGATTTAAACTTCAAACCAGGTAATTAATTGTACCAATACACTCGGTTTTACGTGGGGATCAAAAGCCCTAAGGTGGATTTCATTACCATTCGTGATTCGGTGTTCAATTTGATCGAATCTATTTCTAGGGTTCATGTGAAATTGGGGGTTTGTTTAAGTTTGTATTTAACAATTAAAACATGGTTTCTAACGCGGCTGGAAGCCTTTGGTTCACTGGTAAAACATATGACCCCCTAAACAGGAGGTCCCCGGTTCGAATCCGGGGGACCTCATGTATTTTTTTTAAGCCTTTTTGGCCTTCGAATTTAATATTAAAAATTCCTAAAAATTATGAAAAATCATTTTCATAAACTTTATTTCTTTTAAAGCTATTTAATCATTTTTTTTTCTGTAATTTATTTATAAAAATACCTTTACATTTTTTTTATTTAATATCCTAAAGATTAATAACATAACTAGCATATTTCTATAAAATTTAGAATCTAAAAAAAAAAAAAAAATAGTTTAATTCACACAAACTATTATTGCAAGCATTGCCTTTAAAATTATTGTTTAATTTGTATTCATTTTTTTATTTAATTATAAAATTATTTAAACTTTATAAACGTTACAAAATTATTATAAAGGATATTTTAATCTATATATATATTTATATAAATTATAAATAAAATCGTTCCCACGAAAATATAATTGAGATCTTATTTAACTATAATAATTAACTAAACCCCAAACATCAAGTTGATTTTCTTAGTCCTTGTTAAATTATTGTAAAGCTTTAATCTTATAAATATATATATTTAGGTGTCTTGTGACGATACACCTTGGAGCGACGCTTGTTAATATTATTATTAAATCGCCATTATATATTATTGTCAAGTGAGTTTTCCTTGCCCCATTTTATTTTATTTCACACTACTTTGGGGTGAAACATGATTATCTATACATTGTACACTTATTAATGTTTGAGACTTGTAAGCACATGCAATTCATCTTATTATTATGTCATGGTTATTTGTGTAATGTAAGTGTTTATATGAGATACATAGTTTGTTTACAATCATTAACTATTGCTAGCCTGGCAACGTCTTAGATCTTTGGGCCTGACAAGCCTATTTGGTGCTAAAGTCGATGTATTGCCGACTCCTAGGAGCCGTATGCTTGTGCACTAGGGAACCAAATACACTTAGCCAATCTTTTATACTTGTAATCAAGTCGAGGTTTGGTTGTAACGATGTGTGTTCTATAACCTTACTTGCTTATGACCTATGACATGAATTGCTACTTGTAACTTTATCATATTATGTATAAAAACCTTGGAAACTCACCAACTATTTATAGTTGACCCTTTTATTTTTATCATGTTTCAGGAAATCCCCAAGTTTAAAGTGGACTTTTGAAGCTTGGAAATAAAACTAGGACTTGGACCTAGTTAAATAAATAACTGTTATGCTACGTTTTGTTTTATTTGGGTTATTTCATGTTTTGTGACTTATGTTTGTATTGACTTTTGAAACTTATAATTTTAATATTTACACTTAATTATAGCGTTATGTGGCTGTGAACAATCTTAACCCTCACATCTCGACGATTCCGCCGTCAAGGTTGGGGTGTGACAATAGTCATCACATGTTCTATACCCCACTCATCCAAGCATTCCTCTATAGCCCTTGCAATAACATCACCTGGATGACTTGAAATTGGCTTAAAATTGATGATTCTTTTGTGAAATTTTCAATTATCATCGATAAAATGTGAAGTTAATACCATGTAATTGATGGTTTGATTTGAAGTCCATGTATCAGTGGTAAGACAAACTCTTACTTTAGTTTTAGTGAAAAAGTCTTTTAGTTTTTTCTTTTCTGCCAAGTAATATTCACTAATGTCTCGAGCCATCGTCCAACGTGAGGGAATATTAAAATTCGGACAAACCGCCTCCATAAATTCCCTAAATCCCTCATGTTCAACAAAAGAAAATGGAAGTTCATCCTCAATTATCATCTTAACTAATGCTTTTCGACCTTTAAACGGATCGGAATTCCATGTTTTCAAAGTACCACTACTACCATCCTCACCATCATCTTCATAAACGATATATTTTGATCTACAAGATTAGCAGGATTTGACTTACATCTCTTTATATGTCGACTCATTGTAGATGTTCCATCACTTGCACAAATATTTAAATTACAATATTTGCATCGTCTTTTTCTTTTACCCTCCACATAGATCTTCTCGAAATGATCCCAAACATGAGAACGAGTAGTCGACTTTCTTTTCTTTTTATTCACTTGTTGATTACGAGCTTCCTTTTCATTAATGGTTCGTTCTTCGTCACTTGATAGAATATCATCATGTTTTTGTGAATCCATCTACAATAAACATATGTAAGAAAATAGTATCATGCATGAAATATTCTCGACCATTATTAAACAAACATAGACGAATACATACAAACATAAACGAACAATTAACATGAGTAATAGAATAACATACAAAGAACAAGTAATAATAATAAAGTTAACAGTTTATATAAACAATTAATATTAACTAACAATACTAACAATAGAGAGGTGTGTTGCATCAAGATAATAAAATAATAGATCGAACGACATGAATGTATAAATGTTAACATGAAAAAAATTGTGTAGGCTAACCTTTGATTGAATCCAATGTTTTCAGAACCGGATCGGACGTCGAACCGGACGCCTTACTGGTTTGGTGGTCGGACCGGATTTAACTATATTTTAATTATATTTATATATGTAAATATGTAATTAAATTTTTGTTGGAAATAAGGGTGTGAACAAGGT
Source organism: Flaveria trinervia (assembly GCA_025506515.1). Classification (NCBI taxonomy): domain Eukaryota; kingdom Viridiplantae; phylum Streptophyta; class Magnoliopsida; order Asterales; family Asteraceae; genus Flaveria; species Flaveria trinervia. The sequence goes on from CM046452.1 coordinate 102,000,048, forward strand.
GGAAATAACACCATTGTCCCACATTGGTGTGACAAATAAAACATTATGTGTTTATATGTGATAACAAGGTGAAAAGTATTGAATGTCTTTATGATACCTTTTACACCATGACCTACCCGCGCGCAAGGGGCGTGCAAAAACGGGTTTCTGGCTGGAAAATTTGGGTCACCCACGCACGACATGCGAACAAGAATGCCGTTCGAAATAAACCGGGTCCACGTGAAGCCGGTTTTTTGTTTTTTTGCTCTTAATTTATGGTTTAACACCCTGTTTTTACCCATTAAAACAAAAAAAACGAAATCCGGTCAGAACCGGTCCGACCGCCGACTCGGGACGAACCGGCCGGTTCAACCTAGGAAAAACGAATCACCCTTGACCGGACCGGATCAGGCGCCGAATCCTGGTCGGACAGGCCGGTCCGATCCGGTCTTAACAACATTGATTAGGATTATAAACTTGAATTTGCATATGCCGTCATGAAAGGTCAAAGGGTTTCTAGTTTTTCTAGGTCATAATTACGCATACATGACATAATAATTAGGATTATATAGTTGGATTATAAACTTCCTAGTTTTTCTAGGTCAAAGGGTTCTTACTTGGTCATATGGGTAATACGAGCTTTTATTGGGCCCAAACCGGCCCGGACCAAGGACTGAAATAACTAAAAATTTAGGACTGCGAACCGGACCATGTGTATGTATAATGATTTGGGCCAGTCGGTCTTTGGTTTTTTGGTTCGGTGTTTCGGGTCGGCCCATATTATGCTCGTTTTTCTACATATGTCAAATTGATGACTCATTATTTTGACTTTTTCGATTGCTGTATTCTAATTCTAATGTCTAATATCGCTGTGTCTCAAGTTTTTTAGAAACTTCATTCTTTTTTACATTATTTATCCTATCTCTTGTTATTACATACAATGATTGGACTAAGACCACATGTATAACACAAGGGGAATAAAGAGAAATAATAAGTTTGTAAGAAGTAAATAATTAGAATTTACTGTAAACATATTATTTAATAATGAGAGAATCGGAAAATGAATTGGATGATAATAGAATTGTTGAATAAAGAAAATAGTAATATGTTTTTAATGATAATGAGCGAACCGAGGGAACTGAATTGGATGCTAATAGAATGGTAACACATGATGTAATTATTTGTTTATTTAATAGGTAAAGTTATACTAAAAGAGAAAACCAATGATGCTAATAAAAGATAGATTTTTAATCACAAATTCGTATAAGAAAGTTAAAAACTATATGTACAATTTAACTGTCTTTTTAATGGATATCATGGAGCTGTAATTCAAAAACATTGTTATTGAGAAATTTAGATTTGCATATTTTCAACTAGCAAATTAGAGGGTCCTAAATTTCTTTTATATTCAATTTAGCTACTCTATAAAATGACAATTAGTTATTATATTTAATTAGATATCTATCGATTTCCCTTTTTCCCTTTTCTGAAGTATGCACTAATGCTTAAGAACTTTCTCTTCATAACAATCTTTTGCTGAATTTTGATAACATTAAGCGTGTTAAATGTAACAAATGATTTCACACACAATCTAGTAATAGTAATTCTATATTAAAAATATTTAATTGTTCTATAAAGAAAACTACTAAGGTCAATCAAATAACTCACGGTAGTCATCAATGATAAACATAGATTAACTTATTTCTAACAGTTTGCCATGCACTAAAAAACTAATCTCCTTTTATTATATTTGTAAATTGAATTTAAAAATTATTAAATTAAAAAGCCCATAATTGTCGATCAACATCTCCACCAAACTTCAACTAATCACCAATAAAATTACAGTAAACCTAACAAAATGGCAACAATCAACACTCTTTTTTTATTGATCATCATAAGAAAAAAAGGATCAGTTTAATTCATGCTCCAAAAATTTGCAGATAGTTTTGCAGTGATTGAACAATATGTTGTACATTAACATTTTGTAACACACTCATGAACAATCCTTCCAAATTGATAAGAGAAAGTGCTTGCTATTCCAAAGAGCTTATCAGGTCTTTGAAGTTAAACACTAGCCAATCGGCTTTTGCAGATACGACCTCCCGAAGTTGGACCCCACCATAGCAGATAAACAGGTCAGCACAGCCTGGTTTTCGAGCCTATAGAAAAACAAAACAATAATAATGTATATTTACAGATCAACCAGTTGGTCAACAAACAAAACATTCGTCTACAACAAATAGATTTGGTCTACTATTACCTCGAGATCAGTGGCACCATCACCTATCATTACTACTGTCTTGTATCCATGAGCCTGAATAGTACATATGGTGTTATTAATGAAGTTATTTTAGATTACTTAAACATGGATGTTAAAAAAAAGACTTGACCTTTCTTATTAGTTCCACTGCAGCTGGTTTTCCTCCACTTCTTGAAGTTGGTTCATTTGCATCAAATCCAGCAAACTCGCCAGAATTATCGAATAACAGTTGATTAGCAAATATATTTTCAGTTGGTATCCCAAGGATTGATGCAACCGGCTACAAACGACATGTAAACAGTCATATGTCTTCATATATCGTTTTATTCATACTAAAAGGACATTGATCAATTATTAATTTTCTACAGCTTACATTGATCATTTGTCGAAAACCTCCAGATATCAGATAAACAGTCTTACCACTTTCCTTGAGCTTCTGAACCAATTCCAATATGCCAGGAGATAGTCTAAAAACTCAAAATGAAAAGAAAAGGTAAAAAAGAAAGAAAAAGAAAAGTCAAGTTAAAGTCAACCGTTATGAAAGTGTTAGGAAATAGCAGCATACTTTGGGGGCCTCTTTTCAAGGAAGTCTTGAACCATTGATAATGAAGGTTTGAAAAGATCAAGTCTCGCAGCTAATGCTTCCTCAAAAGGGACTGAGCCACCCATTGCTCTGCGCACACACAATTAAATTAAGGTATAAATTCCAACTAAAAGCAGAGAACCCATCTTAATACTGAGCACACCTGGCGGTCCACTCAGCAACAGCTTTTCCAGCTCCACAAAATTCAGCAAGCTCATCAATGCCTTCATCCACACACACGGTGCTATCCACATCAAAGCATACAGCATCAGCTTTTTGCCATAAATCAAGAACCTCTGAACGTTTGACAAGACTCCAATTAGAATATTTTATTTTTTCAATTTTAATGATATAATATTATTTAAAGTACCTTTTGAAGGTATTGTGTTGTCTAATTGGCCTAATGAGGAAGCTGTTAATGGCTTAACAGAACCAGCTTTTGAGTTGGATGAGTTGGTAGGTGCCATCATCTTGATTGGACCATAAAAGACTCTTCTTCTGTTTGATGTATGTGTTGGAAAGAGGCGTGTGTTTCCCTGACTACTGTAACCACGAAGAGGAATTATTCGTGAACTGATCAACCCTTCCATCAAATATACCTGTTAAGTGTCAGCAGAAAAAAATACTATTTTAATCCTAATGAGATGAAATTAAAATCCAAAAAAGTAACTGTTAAGTGAAACAGAACAATAAAAACTAAATAATCTAATCACAACATCATTAATAATTTGATATACCTAAGACAGCATATTTCCACTGAAATTTAGCATTATATGTTGTGTACACAGATTAGCATAAAGCATTTAAAAATAACTGAATAGCATAACTCTTACGTCTTTGGCAAGAACTTGTACCATCTAGCATCTCTTTCTAGCTGTGGTGCAACACATGTAAAAGAAATCCTTTTCATGTTCAATTCTATGTAAAAAAATCAACATGATAATTATTGTCACCAATAAGAGATGAGAGTAGTAGCGTTCAGTTGATTGATCATGGAAACGTGATCAAATTTACCACAACGCCCATGTACCTAATGATAGATTAATGGAATCAACTTTTTTAAAAATATAGTGGTTGATTTGGATATGTTTATAATGTTTATTTAAGCTTCATGGATTTCCCATTCCACAGATCAATTACATCTGACAGACACAAAAGTTTTGCTAGCACTTGTTGGCAGGAAGTAATTGTACTGCAACGAGTATAGCAAAATTTAACTAGCTCTTATCAAATACATTTCCAAAAGCGTGTAAAGCAGGTGCTTTGGGGGGTATCTCAGCTGTAGGTTCCATTGTAAAACCTGAAGCAGAATAATGTACAGCACTATCACTCTTATACTAACAGTACTTGCTATGAAATATGTATGCACAGCCTCCTCCTATACACTTGATTTATCTCACTGTTGAAATAATGTAGTAGTAGTAGACAGAAATTTATCTGCTAGAGAATCTGCCATTCAAGCTCTAAAGTTTTACTTGAAAACGACACAAAATAGAATGAAATAGCTTGCTGAAAAGCATGTCAGAAAGATGTTTTTAACTGGCTGATTGGGCGTATCTAGAAGTGTAACTATAGAAGGCAAACATCTGTTGGACATCTATTGCAACTGGCTAGTTACTAAATAGTGTGGGCTTTGTAGCTCACACCCTAAAGTTACCACCTGATTGTTGTATACACCTAGCATGGTTCTTCCCAAGAGTTCAGTTACAAGACAGAACACCTGATGTAGTCATTGATAAAAAGATGATAGAAAGACGTAGCAGGCAATGCCAGGCATGTGGTGGAATGGAGAAATGGCCAAGCTTATGACTAAACGGTATCCCACTTTTGCTCCTTGGAGTCGAGGATCCTTTCATGGAGGGAGTAACGATGCATACAGAAGCACAGTTGAAGTTCTAAGTGAAGAGACAAACTAATTACGGAAGAGATCGACTAGAAGAAGTAATTGCTGTTACATTATCTCAGCCCTGAGAATCATATTTATAATTCCTTTTAGTTGTAAAAAGGCTCTTTTTGAATAGATCACACCCTGTAGAAGGTGATGCTTTAGGTATTATATCCCTCTATCATTTCAGTAAGGTACCATATATAAATACGTAAAGACAGAGAATGTATTACAGAAGACATTCCTCCTTCATCTTCCCAGATTGTAGAAAACATTGAGTAAGCCGATAGTGAGTTCAACGTGCATCATACACACAAATTGGCAAACTAGATCTGCTGATATCGAATTAAAGATCTTTTGTAACAAATAGTTGTGCCTTGTGATGGGTCCAAGACAAGTACAGTGTTAAGATTAGTAGTTAGGAGATTACTTAACATGGGTGCTAATGCAAATTTGATCACAGTAGTGCCGTAGTGCTACAAATAGCAATTAAAGATCAATTTGGCTACACAGCCATTTCATCAAACAGTTGGTGGGCACCCTTCAAAAATCAATTGCAAATCAATAATATTGTAACCCTACAATTTCAAACACACACTTTTGATAAAAATTTGCTGAACTAACGCCTAGATAAAAAAGCAAATGATAACCTAACAATCAAAATCAAAATCAAAGCCTGAGACTAGAAAATCTTACTGGAAGAGTTAAAGATGTTTCAGTGAGGGCAATCTGCTGAAGAATCGTTGGAAAGCTACGAATTCGAACAACAACACGAGCTTTGAGTTCTTGAATTCTGCTGAGGATAAAAGAAGAGGCTTTAATAGAGCACCAAGCTTGCTTTTACTGCATAAATGCGAATCTCATTCGTTCGAATGCTATTAAAACAGTGCCATAGTCATCCCAGTGGCTTTGCAATTCATTCAATGTATATATATATTGATTTGGGAATTTGATGGGTTCTTTGTGGATCTCACCAACCACCGGCGATCTGGTTGGTAAAGTCGAACTAAATTGTGTCAATGTGACAAAATCACGTAATAATGATCAAGTAATAACGCACACTTCACCTTTGATCTTTCACTCTGGGTTTGTATTTATAATCTCGTTAAAAGGTAAACTTACTGTTAATGGTTAAAAATTAAAATTAGTATTTTTTTTAGTAATAAACTAAACAACTCATATCAAACGAGTCTACATATTAAAAAATTTTAAAATTAGTATTTTTTTTCTTTGTGGGTTCTTTTATTTCTTTGGGAAAGATATCTTTGAAGTAATATTCGTGATTATAGTGTATATTTCTTGAAACACAAACAATATATTAATTTGATAAATTTTGTTTGATATTAATTTTTTTAGTAATAAACTAAACAACTCATATCAAACGAGTCTACATATTAAAAAATTTTAAATTTTGTTTGATATTAATTTGATAAACACAAACAATATTTCTTTGGGAAAGATATCTTTGAAGTAATATTCGTGATTGTAGTGTAATATTTGTGATTGTAGTGTATTTTTTGTAGTGTATAATATTCTAGTTAAATTTTGCAAATACAAAAGAATTATGATAAAGGTTAAGTCAATTGATATCAAAAGTGTATTGTAAGAAAATTTATCCTATAATATTACAACTATAGAAAAACTATAGAAAGTGTGATAAATAAAAACTTAATTGTTTATAGAGTAAATAGTTTACAGACAATATAACAGTTTAAGGTGAGTTTTTTCAGAATACTAATTTTGGGTTGAAGTGCACGTAGTTAAACATTTAAATGCTAATTTGGTTGGTTTTTGTATTTAAAGTAGACTCTTGTGAAATTCTTTTTGTGACATTCTATTTTTTTTTGTATAGTATTATTGATAAGTTGTTGTAACCTGTAGGTTGATATAAAATCAAATATTTATAAAATAAGTCTATTGAAATTTTGTGTTTTGTTACGGTTGTAAATGAGCCAAGCGAGTCCAAGCTTACCATTACCTGAGCTAGACTCGTTGGATGCATTGAAGCTCAAGCTCGAGGTCAACTCGTGAACTAAAAACAAAGCTCGAGATCAGCTCGTGAACCAAAATGAGCCAAAGCTCGGCTTGAGCTCGTTTGATACTTCTGAACCCTTAAACAACCTAAACCAAACTAATACATGCTTGTAATGTCTCAGACAATTGTTTTTCAATGTCAAAACAAAAGAGTACTTTCAGCAATTGCTGCATCAAATGTTCAAAACAAAACTAACCAAAAATTAACCTCGTTTATGAGCGTCAAAATTGAGAACAAAAAAACTTACCATTGACGAGTACATTTCCAACAATAATGCATACGAAATCAACAACTTACTAGGATGAATCGATACTACTTGACGATTTTGTAAGAGACAAGAGTCGATGATTGCATATTAGTAGGCTAGCGGGGGAAAGATGATTTCTTTGCAGATTAACAATCGAGATTGAAGATCCTTGTTGACGATTTTGAAGGTGACCGTATTCCGGAGGTCCTGTGAGCAATTGCGCGCAAGGATTTAAGGAACCTGAGATGGTTTCTTTGCAAAGGGTGTAGAAAAATAAATTAAAATCTTAATAGGGTCGTTAAGGTTCGCGAGCCTAAACAAACTGCATAAACAAGGCTTGGACTTGGGCTTGAGATCGAGCTCGAGCTCATTTAGGCTCAACTAGTCCGAGCTTTTTACCGAGCTGATCTTGAGTATCTCCCGGCTTGACTCGTTTACAACCATAGTTTTTGTTGGGTGGATAAAGAAAGTGAAGTAGCGGGGCTTATTTTTGGTCAACACTTGACAACATAACAACTCAAAGGACTAATTTTGTCAAGTGCTACAACTTAACATAAATGGGTTCAGAGGAAAGGGGAATTGCAATATTTTGTTCAAAAATCAGAAAGTGTGTGGGGGTGAGGAGATCGACGGGAGAAAGGAGATCAAAAAGAGAGGGTTTCCCACCTAAATTGAGTATAAAGATCAAGTCTTTATGGAGTATTCAACTATGCATACTTGAAATTTAGTTTGGTATGTGACCCATATTCTCCTAAACCCTAGAAATTGGGGGAATTCTTGTGTGTTAGTATGATTATGGATAGACTTCATCATTTATCATGTTCTTGCTGTTGATGGTTGATTCTCCATGAGTTTAAATAGTCATCTCATGCTTATAAACTTGGATGTTTTGTGTGAATTGAGGACCTGTTATGATTGTGGGTGTTTATATCTTGAATTATGAAGTAATGTGTCTGGGGTTGATAATAGATATGAGAAATGTGTTAAGACACCTATAAGGCTATAATCCATAAATTGAAGATTGGATCATGTGAATGAAAATGTGAAATTTGTGATATAGTAAGGAGTGACTACTAAAGTATGGTGTGTTGGTTAGTATCATGAAGTATCATGAAAGTAACAGACGCCAATGGTTAGATACTTAGATATATATGAATATAAATTTAATAGATTTAAGTATATGTGGTGAAAAATTGTAATCTAAACATGAAATTCATAAGTGTAACCCAAATGGGTCAAGACCTTGTACGTGATTAGTTCTTTTAGATGACAATGTGGTGATGATATGACTGTAATATGATTATATGTTCATTTGGTGGAATTTACTAAGAAGGGTGATTGAACTCTAATCATTTGTAGTGAAGCGTGTGATGAACTATAATATGCAGGATTTAAGGATATATATGCAGGGTTTGGAGAGTAAGGAGATCAGAAAACATCAATTGCAGTTAAATTGAACTTCAGAGCTCCGAATGATGCAAACAGCTGTTCATCATTCTCTAACCTTTTACTTGCATAGCAGGTATTGATCTATTCGTATGTTTGTGTGTGGGTGTGTGAAGATTCATCCGATTATTCTGTTCAAGAAAGAGATTAGTAAAGTCAAATATAGGGCGTTTCGAATTCAAACATAAGAATTAGTTATTTATTTATTTATTTAAATTTTATTTGTGGTGTTTATTTTAAGAGTTGAATTTGTTGTACTTGAAAACTTTTCATTTCTTTTGAACTGAACTATTGTGCAATTTCTAACATAATGCAGAAGAGGCTCCACTGAGACATGTGCTTGGATGAAAATTGGGAACACGACTCAAAGTCAACTCTCTCAAAAACATAAATTGGTAAGAATTGAGAATGGTAAAAGTTTGGTACATCCAAACCAAACCCTATTCTTCCGAAACCCTAACAGAAACAGGGTTTTCACAATCTCAAACGCAATGACAGATGATGGTCACCCGTCGTCTATATCTGTACCAGAAGATATTGCAGCCATAAACGACACCCCAACTCAAGAACCTCCCCCGTTGTTTAGCAAGTGGACCCCTCCCGGGTACCTATGGAGAGGGCTATCAGTTTTTGTCTTGGCAGGCCAAGTAATAATGAGAATAGTGAACCGTAAAATCCACTGGAAAAACACTCTCCAACAGCTTGAAAGAGTCGGTCCAAAATCAGTTGGTGTTTGTCTATTAACATCAGCTTTTGTGGGCATGGCTTTCACCATTCAGTTTGTGAGAGAGTTCACCAGATTAGGTCTAAACCGAGCCGTGGGTGGGGTACTAGCCCTAGCCTTTGTACGTGAGCTAAGCCCTGTGATCACTTCTATCATAGTAGCTGGTCGAATCGGCAGTGCATTTGCAGCAGAATTAGGTACCATGCAAGTTTCTGAGCAAATTGACACTTTAAGGGTTTTGGGTACTGACCCAGTTGACTATCTAGTAACTCCACGGTCATTGCTTCTTGTGTGGCCTTACCGTTCTTGACCCTCATTTGTTTTACAGTCGGGATGGCATCTAGTGCTCTTTTGGCTGATGGGGTTTATGGGATTAGTATTAATATTATCTTGGATTCAGCTCAGAGGGCTCTTAGATCTTGGGATATAATTAGTGCAATGATCAAGTCTCAGGTGTTTGGTTTGATCATATCTGTTGTGAGTTGTGGCTGGGGGGTTACTACTTTGGGTGGTGCTAAAGGTGTTGGAGAGTCTACTACTTCTGCTGTGGTTCTTTCACTTGTTGGTATCTTTATAGCCGATTTTGTGCTTTCTTATTGTTTTTTTCAGGGAGCCGGGGATTCACTGAAGAACTTGTAATCTCTATGAACTATAATTGTTAGTAGCTTTAAATCTTAATATTTTCTTTATGCTCGTTGTTCATCTATGTGGGAGCTTATGTAGCTCCATTTTTATTTGTTTCAACTAAGCTTATTTTTAACCGAACTTCCGTTTGCAGCTTATTATTATGATCTATTATTTCAGGTTTTTTATTTTCTGAATTTTGAATGTGCTGTGTGTAAACTTTGAGCAGCTTATATAATCTGTTAATCAGATGTTTATTTTCCGAGTCTTCAATCTGCAGTATGTAAGCTTAGATTCTTCCCTCTTAGTCAGTTAAAACTTCATTCATGTTTGTAAGAACTGTTGGTGTTATTGGGGTTGTTAATAGGATATAAAGTTTAATTCCTCATTTTAAACATACATTTTGTTTAATGATCTTCTCCAACACCAATTTATGTTTGTCTAATTATTAAAAGAAAACATAAGACATTTTACAGCTTAACCTAGCTTGAGATGTGTAAAACTCAGTGCCGTAAAAGGACACTTATATCAAACAAGATAATCAAAGTTTTCTAATAATCAAAGTTTAATTGTGTGGTTCTATTGTGGCCATTTAAAGTTTAATTGATCACTGCAATGAAAAATGTTGCTGCACTGATCAATAATTAATTTAACATAATAACTCCCCAAGTATTTAGGATGATTCAATAATTAATTTAACAAGAACGAACACCAACTGTTAGTTACAAGCATGAATGAAGTTGTAAGATTCAAAGTTTGCATATTGCAAAAAATCAACACTTTTGAAAATGACAAAATATAATAAGATAAGTTGTCCAGTTAAAAATAAACTCAGATAGGTGCAAAAAGTTTGTAGCTTCCTTCTATGGCTCGACCCAATCGTGGTCCCTCTCCACAAAAAAATTACAAAATGGATCTGGCGGCGGACTTCGATCAACACTATCCTCGGCCAAACACACAGTCACCGTTCGGCCATGCAAGTCCTGCACATTTTGTTCATTACTTAACAACACATATTGAGCAAAATATTGGCAAACATTTATTCCATGCATATAGTAACACCTCCTTTTCTAAAAGCTTTCATGTCTTGTTTATCCATTATCATTGCCAATATAACAGGTGTTATCAGTTTTGAGTGTCTCTATGGAAGCCTAGAAGGTACTTTGACAAAGTCTTTGAAGATATATGACACAAAACAAAACTGCAGCTTCCATAGGTGGACTGATAAAACCAAATAACCAGAAGAAATTAAACGCAAAATTACCCACTGATCCATGGCTCCGATTGCATCCTAAGCAGCATTATAGTCTACGAACGTAACAAAGCCAAAACCTCTAGACCTGCCAGTTTTCCTATTCTTGATCACTCTAGCTGTTGCATATCATAAGAAAGCGCCCGGCATGAGACATACAGAAAATAACTTTCATTCGAATCAGACATCTATTGTTAATAAACACAAAGAAAAACTACATCATCCAAGATGGAATTCACCATAGTCTATTAATCTGCCATAAAATATATAAAACAAAGAGTGTACAAATTGAAATCTACCTTGAGAGACTTCCCCAAAGGCGCTAAAAGCTTCTAGCAAGTTGGTGTCGTCTGTAGTCTGTCCTAATCCTGCATCCAGAATCAATGTGATCAAATACACAGACGATGATCCGACTCGACTGGACTTGGGTATTTGATTTGATTTGATTTGATTTAATTTGATTACCTCCCACAAAGAGGTTCCAAGTATACATGCGTTGTAAGATAGATGGCCTTGCTCTTGCTAGTGACATAATATTATTATTCCTCACAGTCTGTCTTAGTATATTACCACATCTGTTGAAGAACGCCATCATATCATGCAGCCACAAACACAACAAATCAAGTGATTAATTCACATATGCTTTCAGTACATGAGTAAAGTTGGAGACTTTTTCAGTTTCAAAAGTTGATTAGGCTAAACACAGCTTTAATCGCATACATATATTTTTAATCACACGGGAATTGAAATCAACATTCAGATACTTTTAATGACACAAAAAAGAAAGAAAGTTGAAGGTAGTAGTACGTGTGGTTGGTACCTCTGGCACTATGATCTTTCTTTGAGCGATCGTAGATGAATATAACCCTAGACGACGGATTATGAGAGTTTTTCTATATTTACACCCCCTCTCTCTAACCATGAGACATTTACATAAACATCTAATAGCATTGTAAAAACGAAACCACATGACAATAAAAAAATTCTTTTTAAACTAAACATTTGTTTTTAAATTAAAACTGATGTTTAGCCGGTGCCTTCTGCTGGCTAGGATGAAATTTATATCGGAACATATGTGAAAATAAGCACATCCTACAGTTGCAATTTGTTCGTCATACAAAAAATAATTACATTGTCTTGAAAAGAGCTAATATATATTATACTTGGACCATATGTTTTCATCGCCTTTTTGTGGGATTTGGTTTTATATAAAATTTAACAAAAATAAGCACATCGTATAGTAACAATTTATTCGTAATATAGAATATAATTACAATGTCTTGAAATGAGCTATTATATATTATACTTGGACCACAAGTTTTCACCAGGCCTTGGTTTTAAATAAAATTTTATCGAAAAGTACGTATAGATAATCACGTCATAACTAAAATTCCAATATCTAATTGGTGTAAAAGAAATAATATTAATAATATATTATATTTGACCCAAATAATCGAAATCTATGCCTTAATTAGATAAAAATAACATGCTCTAATTTTGTATTCAGAATTTAGAAACGTTATATTTTTTTAAGTTATATAGTAAAAATAAATCACCGTGAAAGTTAAAATATATAATAGAAAAGTAATTTAACTGTCAAACCAAAAGTAACCAATAATTTTACTTTCAAACCAAAAGTAGCCAAAAAAACTTACCTTCAAACCAAAAGTAGTCGAATGCAAAAAGTTGTCATGCATTTTGAGTGGTACATCGAGCAGTGAAAGTGAAAGTGTGCTGTTTGATAATCGTATGTATATAAAATAGTTAAAATGTCTAAATCATAAGAAATAAAAACGAAATTTACTCGATTACTTTTAAGCAAGTAATATTATTTAACTAAACAAATATTTGTCATCCAAAAAGTTGATCTAAACTTGTGTCAAATCTACTTAACAAAACCAAAAACATTTTTTAATACAACTCTGCTTTCTTTAAAATTTATATGAGCACATTTAAAAAAAAGAAACAAGACCGTGTATTCAGTTTGTTTATTAAATTATCAAACAAGATTTATTTGAGAAAACCAAAATAATGTACAGCAACTAGAAGAGGATTTAACAAACCAGGGTTATAAACAGTCTCATATTTGGCTTTAGGACAAATGTCACAACTTTTCACAAAAGCCTTAATGTCTTTAGTAGCCCCTTTCCAATTGAACATATCTTTGAATTCTTCAAAGTAGCCAGAATGTCCTGTTTGAAAAGGAGCATGACACACAAATAAAAATTATTTGATCAATTTTGAATCTATAGGAATCTTAGGTTTATTCTTCCTCTTGAGTGCAGAACTATTCCATCTAAAATGAGAAAAATGCTCCCCTTTTACCAATTTTGAATAAACTCTTATGGTTGATAAAAAGAATTGGTCACATGAAATAAAGCAGAACCATGTATTTTAGACAAAGCATCAACGACACCATTTTCAATGCCATTTTCAATGCCATTTTCAATATTAAATAACTACCGCAAGCATAGCTAGGAGTTCATTTTCATAAACTGAATGTGCGCATTGATTGACTTGTAAAGTATTACCTGACAAAGGCCAAAGGATTGTATTAATACAACACCCAACCCCTTGGAAGATGCCTAAGTTTCTAAAACAAATTCCTTGGACTGATATGACAAAGCCGATACAGGAGCTTGAATTAATGATTTCATCGTTAGTGGTACGAGTGTGCATCTTTGTCAAATGATCAAAAGCAATCTAACCTTCTTTAGACCATTTAAAAGAATTCTATACAGTAAAATAGTTAAAGGATTAACAATTGAATCATAAAAAATGTACAAACTTCTATAATACTCAGTTAAACCCAAAAACTTCTTTAGTTGTCTAATAGTAGTTAGGGTAGGCTAATATTTGATGACAAACATATCTGATTGATCAGTAGCAACACATTCTTTAGATATTTTAGTATATAACATGCCCAAGTACGCACCTTTAGTGCTTGTAATTTAGTTTTAAAACTAAATTTAGTCTTCTTGGTAAACAATCGGTTTGCTCTAAACAATTTTTAGCCTTTTATTACGTCAATTAAAATGTTGCTACAAGCTCTTGCTGTAGACTAAATATCATCAAATAGCATAAAGACTATTTTTAGAGTAACTGTTGATAAACGAAGTTCATTAACCCCTAAAAAGTAGTAGGTACATTAGTTAAACCAAAAGGTAAAACTAAAGAACTCATAAAATCCCAAATTTTTATAACGACTAATAAATCCAATTTTGCAACACAAAACACTAATCCTAAAATGTTACATTATGATAGCATGTAAAAGAAATTCGTTAGGTGCACTCTAATATGATCAATTTTCAGGCCTTGCTGGAGATAATTTAATACAAATTTAAAAAAAAGTTTCGAACAAAATGAAAAATCAGAAAAAAAAGCTGGGGCGATGCCATGTAAAACAGGAAGAAACTGGAAAAAAAAAGATGGTAATGTAGAGTTTGATGTGTCGAACGAGAAAAACAACACGTTAATTAGTAGTGGCGGATGAATAGTAACCCAAAATGTGGTGTTGATTCGATTGAGACCATAAACCTAATTAACGGGCTAATAAATAGGCTTGCTATTGGAGCCTTCACGTCAGGCCAACGATCCAATATTTAAAGCATGCCCTTGTCTCAAATTGTAACAATCTTCTCAAATCTCAATGGCGATGAAAATTAATTCCACCTTCTGCCGATCACTAAAACCTATGCTCTTTTCATCTTTCAGTTTTCAGGTAACTGTTTGTTTATCTTATCTTACGTACTCTACTTTTTATTATATCATAAACTGCTTTTGTTTTCTCTTACTCTCAGATTTGGGTTTAACTTTAAAGATATTGTCTTCGTGAATCGTGATTTTTTCTTCTTCTTTCTAAACACGTACACAACCCTAGCTTTTGCATTGGACTTTGTTGAAATTATACTTCAAATTTTGGGTTTAATTTTAAATCATGTTGTTTGAATATTCACTGACGGTGTCGATCACACATGCAAAACCTCCAGCTTTTACCAATTTGCTCTCGTATTTGTTTTCTCTTTTTTGTAAGTTAAACTCGTGTCTAGTTTTAAAGTTATTGTATTTTTATTTTTGATTTTTGATTTTATTTTTGTTTTCTTTCACACACCCACTCACACCTCTATCAACTACCGATTAGTAAAAGTTGTGCGTCTGTTTTGAAGTTTTACTACAAAAATGGGTTTAATACTACTAATCTGGTTATTTTTGTTATTTCCACACACATATACAGAACCCTTTACGGGTAGTAGATGAATAAATAAAATAGTAGATATAATAATCATAATAATTTATTAATTATAAAATAATAGTTTAAGGTAATATTTGATTGAAATCTTTCTTATTTTAGACAAAATAAAACTTTTGTTTTAAAGCAAACATTTTTAACCAAAGATGGCATATTAATTATTTTTAATTTGTAAAAAATACTTTTTTTAAAAACACCAGTTGTAAAAGAATTCCTATTTTTAAAACTTTTTGGTGTTTTAGAAACAAATTATTATTTCATGATATTTGTATATTTAGAAATAACATTAATAAAATATTTTTTTCTTAATTATTAGAAAAACTATTTTAATCTAAAAAGGATTAGATACTATAATTAGTAATTAATGTTGCCACCGTCTCCCTAATTACTCTCTTATTTTATTATAGTAGGAAAATCTTAATGTTTTACTCTAAAATTTCGGTTTTGTTAAAAGCTTTGGGCTTTGTCGTTGTTACTATTAATTGGTTTTTCTTTTGCTTCTGAATACATACAAATGGTTTTGTTGATGTTTATGAGCGTTTAACTCTTAAAAATTTCTAGTGATAATTTGATCAAATCACCCTCCTTCCCACTCTATTTAGTGCATGTTTATATTTATATGCCAAGAGTTATTAGTAAATTTTGATTATAAATATTATTTGCTTGTTTATTACATATATTCTATAGATGCAGGATGCATTTCATGGCCCTTTATTTGGAATTATGAAGCAGTGTCACAACATACCCGAAACAGAACCATTTGTGTTAACGAACCCCAGTATGTCCACTGACCCAGTGTTTAGGTGGACAAATCCTAGCTATTGTTGTAAGAAACTTAGACCCGGAATGATTCTTGTGAAGGATTACATCAACCTCGTTGGCCAGGTTTGCATTTCCTGTGAATTGTATGTACGTAGGAACTGTTTATGACACGATTAAATCTGTTTAATAAAATGTATATTTTTTTTTTTACTTTTTTATATTTTTTAAAATAAAAGATCAGAAGATTAGACTTTATTATATTACATTCTTGGTTCGTAAAAACACATAAAAGCATTATAGGTATAATATATAAGTAGTTAAACAAGTTTTTGCATGTTTGATACGTGAGTTCTGTGTGTCATCTCTAAACTGTTAAACACGATAATACTTGTTTTGCCACCTTTTATTTACGTGTTGTTGTGCACATTTTTGAAGCATCTTGCATAAAGAATTACATCAACATTGTTCCACTTTTGCTTTCAATGTTTATAGCATTTTAGTCTGTCGTAAAACTAAATGCAAACATTTTGAGAGAACAAATATTTTATTTTTTTTCTTTTTTCATGTTTATGTATATCACAATTTGATTGGTGGCTTCTTTAGGATTCTTGTGTCAAATAACTAGCAATGCTTCACAATATGTTGTAGTAAAGGTGTCACACCCCAACCTTGACGGCGGAATCGTCGAGATGTGAGGGTTAAGATTGTTCACAGCCACATAACGCTATATTTAAGTGTAAATATTAAAATTATAAGTTTCAAAAGTCATTACAACATAAGTCACAAAACATGAAATAATCCCAAATAAAACAAAACGTAGCATAACATTTATTTATTTAACTAGGTCCAAGTCCTAGTTTTATTTCCAAGCTTTAAAAGTCCATTTTAAACTTGGGGATTTCCTGAAACATGATAAAAATAAAAGGGTCAACTATAAATAGTTGGTGAGTTTCCAAGGTTTTTATACATAATATGATAAAGTTACAAGTAGCAATTCATGTCATAGGTCATAAGCAAGTAAGGTTATAGAACACATATCGTCACAACCAAACCTCGACTTGATTACAAGTATAAAAGATTGGCTAAGTGTATTTGGTTCCCATGATGAACAAGCATACGTCATCAGGAGCCGGCAATACCTCGGCTTTAGCACCAAATAGGCTTGTCAGGCCCAAAGATCTAAGACGTCGCCAGGCTAGCAATAGTTAATGATTGTAAACAAACTATGTATCTCATATAAACACTTACAATACACAAATAACCATGACATAATAATAAGATGAATTGCATGTGCTTATAAGTCTCAAACGTTTATAAGTGTACAATGTATAGATAATCATGTTTCACCCCAAAGTGGTGTGAAATAAAATAAAATGGGGCAAGGAAAACTCACTTGACAATAAATATATAATGGCGGTTTAATATAATATTAACAAGCGTCGCTCCAAGGTGTATCGTCACAAGACACCTAAATATATATTACAAGATTTAAACTTAAACATAATGGTTTAACTAATTAATGAGTACAAGGATTAAGTGGGGTTTGAGGTTTGTTAAATAATTATTTTTAACAAATGAAAATCATTTATATTTTCTAAAAATATATAATTATGTTTTATACTCACTATGTGAAAAAAAAAAATAATTATAACATTTTGAAAGTTTCATAAAATTTGAATAGATTTTTATAGCAAAAAGAATTAAGTACCATTAAACGATATTAAAAGAAACATTTTGAAACAATAATAATTTTTAGTTATTATTTGTAATCCATTTTATTATTCAAGAAAGAAAGAAAAAAATAATAATAATAATAATTACTTAGACTAAAAGAGAAATACAGAAAATATATGATGCCTTTTTAAAAATATTAAAAGTTTATAAAATAATTTTTATATGTATTAAAACGTTTTTATAATTTAATTAAGGGTTAAAACCCTTTAAAAAAATAACATGATGGTGCCCGGGTTCGAACCCGGGACCTCATGTGTGTGAGTGGAGTAACATAACCAGTGAACCAAGGCATCCAGCCGCGTTAGTGTTCGCGTTTAAATTAATAAAAAGCATACCTAAACAACACCCCCAAATCCTTAAGAACCCTAGAACCCAATCGATCCAAATTGATTGTCAATTCGAGGTTGTTGATCGAATTAACCATGGGGCTTTTGTTCCCCGACCAAAATCGAGTTTAAACATGTGTTTAATCACCTGTTTGTAGATTAATTGATTATGAACAATTGTTGAACCCAGCCGCGACCACAACAAGGCTCGATTGTTATGCAAACGTTGATAGAAATCAAATTGAACTCGTGGAAAGCTTCGAATGAAGTTCTTGATTCAAAGCCCTCAATCAAAAGAAGTTAAAAATGTTCGGAAGATGGCTCTCGCTTAGCTTGCAGGTTCGTGACGAAAGGGTAATCCGATTACGTTGCTTGAGTGTTACTAGATGTAATTGATAGTTGTGAACGTTTAGTATTGGTTGGATGATTGTTTAAGTTCGTTTAATTTGGTTATTATTAGCGTTTAATGCTCGACCGGTTAACTCATCGATTAAAGCTTCGGTTTCACGTTCGATCCACTCCATAACCGAATTAAAACCCAATTAAGTCTTACGTTTAAGTTCGAATCGTGTTCTGGAGACGATTGAAGTCGTTGGAGGATTAAAATTTGGAGATTTGATGCGGTTTCGAGGCTCGCCGGACTCCGGCCGAAGGTGACCGGAGCGGCTGCCGGAATTACGGGGTAAGGGGCGGGTTTTGGGTTATTTACACATTTGGTCCCTCAACTTTGAATTCTTATTATTCTATGCCCAAACTTAATATTTCAAGTTTCTAATTTGACAATTAGGCCCCCTTGAACTTAATTAAGTTTTAACTTGTTAACTTTGATAACTTATTATTATTATTTTTATTATCATTATTATTATTATTATTATTATTGTTATTATTATAATTATTATTATTATTATTATTCTTCCATAATAGTATTTATACTTTTATTAATATTAACATTATTATCATATAATATTTATAAACTTTAAATTAAATAAGAAATCATACATAAATAGCCCACCAAGTTTCATAAATAGCATAAATGGCCCTTACAAGAACTAACAAAATTAACTTTTAGTTAACAAAAAAAAATACGAGATGTTACAAAAGGTTTTTAATAGATTTTCTTATCCCAATGCTTTTTTTTATGTTAATGTATTAGGTTGAGATAATGAATATGTGTGAAAGGTGGGGAGTGGGTCACGGGGGGTTTTACCGGCCTTTTAACCAAAGTGGAGCCGAACTTCGACTAGATATGATGTGTTTTGGTCGAAACTGGGATCCAGTAACAAGGTATAAGAACCCTTATAGACGTGATGGTTCCGAACCACCACCGATTCCAAATGAGCTTATTTCATTCACTAAAGACATATTTAGATATGGCCCAATCGATCTGGATGGACTTCCTTCAATTAGCCCAGATGTCTGTATAGTCAATTCCTATTCATCCGAGGGTCGACTTGGCCTTCATCAGGTTAGTTTCTACTTGCACACCCTTATGAATGTTTCTTAGCTTTTGACTTAAGTATGCCTTTTCTACTCTTAAACATAGAGGTGCGCTTTGACTTTAAGGGATTCAAATATAATTTTCTTTATCATGGACTTTGTTTTTGGTTTCAATTTAAGGGTACTTGTGAAGTTTTACATAGTTTTGTTAATCTACTAGCAAGTTCAAGGTTGTGATGTTGTAAGATAACATTTTAGGCTTCACGTAAACGTGTATTTTTAATTTCAAACTTATGCTATTTGACACACAACATATAAAACACAACCATAAGACACATTACATGTACATGATTTGAAATAGTGGAGTAAGTTTTTTTATGTTTATGTTAAACATAGGATTGTGATGAGAGCTTTGAAAGTGTGGTAAGAGGATTGCCAGTGGTTTCCATCTCCATTGGCGACCCTGCAGAATTCTGGTATGGAGAGACTAGAGATGAAAACAAGTTAGACAAGGTTTTGTTGGAATCAGGTGATGTATTGATATTTGGTGGCAAGTCCCGACTTATTTATCACGGGGTAAAGAGCAAGCAGGTTAATTGGCCGTCTAAACAATACTTTAAGACAGTTTTGATCTTGCCATTAGGTATGACCTTGGACCATTTAAGGTTTTCTATCTCTCAATCTTTAATATGTTTTCATCATTTCACACGTCATGTTTGCCATTTTCATTGTGTGGTACATGATTTTGGTGTGTTTAAACTAACTATTGTTTACTATGTTTTAGCTACTGCCAACTAGTTTTCATTGTAATTTAGGAATGGAATAATTTCTCTCATATTGAACTTGTGGCGGCTTATACTTTTTCTATTATTAGCTATGAATTGGATCAGAGTAGATTATTAATTTTGTGTCTCTTTATGTTTGTTTAAAACTGTGGACCGGGTCCTTTAAGATTAGAAATTACATTAAATGTTATTTATTTCAAAAGATACCGATTTTGTCTTTTTAATAATTTTTTGAAGGGTCGTAATTATACTATAGAAAGGAAACTAGATATGGAGACTCGTAAAGTTTATAATACAAAAAAATGCAAAAGAAAATTAACTTGACACCAATAAAGCTAATATGTTCTATCAGACTTGTTCATATCTATTAGCTATTATTATCTATAATAAAACAAAAGATTTTAAGATTATACGAGTCAACATATCACGTATTTAAAATTTATATTTTCTCGCATATCTCTTTTGTATATTAAATTATAATAGTATATATAGTAATTATATTATTTAGAATATTTTAAAATTTAAAACAATAGATATTGTAAACTAAAACTATATATTTATCATAAATCATAGTTTAATAATGTATAAGATACAAAGATTTCTTAAACAAAATTCTTTTTAATAAAAAGCGATCAATCTTAAAAGCGTTTTCTCTTAAGTTTTATAAGGATGTTTTTTTTAAGTGAAATTAAGAAAAAAATACAAAATGAGTTCCAATTTTGAACCAAGCTTTAAACACCTTTTAGCGGCTCAAACTTTGACATCAAGTGTAAAGGATTAAGGAACCACAAAATATGCAAGCCAAAGATGCAACATTAATACCTCTATTCAATGATGCTTAACGTTGGAATTCTATCCATGAAAGCTCTCCATTCAAATAACTGAATAAGTTTACTTAATAGCCATCCAATCATTTTATTACATTTCTTAACGGACGTCAAATTATCAATATATACATTTTTTTAACTAAACAATGTTAAATTTGTTTATGTTAAGTCAAGGTCATGAAATTCGTTTTTGTCAAGTCAAGTTCATTAATGCCCTTTTACGCATAATTTTTTTTTGTTTTTTGAACGGCAAATGTACGACCCTGCTTCGGAAGATAGGTGTTATTTTAATCGGGCTTACCTATCCGTATCCTAAGCGGGACCGCACCCCCAACCCCCACAAGAGGAAACTCGTTGCTGAGAAAACCCTCTGGCTCAACTTTGAGCAATTAGCTCAGAGTGAAACTTGAACCCCTGACCTCCCCTTTATTTACATATCATGGGTACCTCACCTTAACCAATTGGGCTAAGGATCATTGGTTCTTTTACGCATAAATGACTAACGAGCTTTGAGGACTTTTAAGTAAGTAGTACTCAAAAAGTGGTTTAAGAATTCAACATGAGAAAAAAAAAAAAGAAACACTAAATTATACAGATGGTTCTTGTGGTGTGATAAAAAAATTAGATTTGATCCTTAACTTTTCATCCTTAACATTTTATTTCTCTTTTATCCATAGATTTTATGTTTGTTAATTAGTAGTTAGTGGTGTTAAAGATGTTAAAAAACAATTTTATCCCATCGCTTCTCTTTAACTAACTTATGAATATATATATACATAATAATACATTAATGTAACATTTATAACGTTTTCAAATTCTTACATTTATTTTAGTTTAATTACTTTATTACTATTGTGTTTATTATTTAATAGAATATATTTAAATTTCATAAATAGAAATGTTTTTTAAAACGCCTTATTGAAAATGTTTGGTTTTTTAACTCTCTTTCTTAACCATTTGATTCTTTAAACAACTTTTTTAAAGCTATCCGTATTTTAAATATTTTTATAAATATTTTCAATGTTACTTTTAAAATCGTTCATTCTTTAAAGTGTTTTAAACAATTAAATATTTAAACGTATGTCTTTAAGATCATTCGTTTTTTAACATTTTTAAGCTTTTGTTTATAAACATCTTTTATAAAACCATTTGGTACATCATTCTTAAGACCGTTTAGTGTTTTGCAACGTTTTTCCATAAACCATCCGTTTTTCAAAATGTTATTTTTAAAACCATTTGGTTTATTAAGCGCACTTCTTATGATCAAATAGTTTACATAAAGTTTGAAAATGAGTGGTTTTAAAATAGACGTCTGATGTTTGAAAACCTAAAAAAGATGATTTATAAGATTTAAAATTTATTTAGTTTTGAATAAAACGATTCAAAAACGTTTAAAAAAACAAACGATTTAAAGAGACGTTTAAAAGGAATGAGTTTAAATACTAGAAAAAAAACCTTAAAAAGGAATGGTTCTTAAAGCAAAATTTAGATGTCAAACATATATCAATGATCCTTAGCCAAACTACTTAAAGTAATATACCCATAACATGTAAATAAATTAGAGGTCATGAGTTCAAGTTTTACTCTAAGCAAAAAATTCTTGGAGTTGAGCTATAAAATTTTTTCAGTTATGAGTTTACTCCTAAGAGGGTTAGGGTGTGGTCCCGATTGAAAAACAGATAGATGTACGTACCCTATTAAAATAACACTTATCATCCGAATCAAGGCCGTACATTTTCGTTCAAAAAAAAGATGTCAAACATATATTATAAAGACATTTAAAATAACATAAGACTAAAAAAATACATGCACAATTTTAGAAAATGTTGTTTAATATTTTAAACGCTTTAAGAGTGAGGGTTGAAAAAACAAACGATTTTAATGATTTTTTAAAAGAGTTTTACTTTTATTTAAAAATATTTTTACCTCTTTTTTTAAAACAAAAGTATAAATGTTAATTTAATAAGTATTTGCGCGCGCGCACATCTTCTTATCCTAATAAAAAATGGTAACTAAAACTAATACATGTCACCACCATATTTATTCTTATCAATTTTTTACACTTCTCTCTCATATTAATTACTACACTAATTACTATTAATTTTATTTAGTTTTTTTATATTAAAAAAGTATTTTAATAAACTAAGTAACAAATCTTTCTATTAATGTTATTTTAAAGAAAGAAATTTTTATAAAAAGAGTTTTTTTAAAAACATCAAACTTTTTAATACGAAATATTTAATAGTGGTTTTAAAAAGTAAAAACATTTAAAATAAAAAATAATTAAATTTGGAAGCTATAGTAGGGAAGTCTTTAAAAAATAATAATTTTTTAAACGGTTTGTTTTGAAAAAAAGTATTTAATTTATTTTTGAAAATACAAAAAATAAGTTTAAAAAGTTAATATCATTGTTTATCACTTATAGTGCTTATTCATATGTAATTTTAATTGTATATTATTTTAGAATATCATGTTATAATTAATAAAATTTTAATTTTATTTAATATTTTATGTATTCAACTCGTGTAATACACATGTTTACGAAAGCTAGTATACATATATGTGTGTAGTTTAAAAAATAAATTATACGGACGGTCCTTAAGGTAAAATGATCATTCTGACAACTTTAATGGCAACGCCATTAATTGTTATTTAACGTATTTGAGGAGTATAGAGAAAGAGGGATAGAACGATAAGGACCATATGCACAAGTTTTAAACTTTAGAGATCAAATCCAAAAATTTAACCGAGACCACAAGAATTGCCTAAGTAGTTTACTCGGAAGATGATTAGACAACACACCTATCTGAAGATTTGTGTTCTTGTTTAAAGATGATGTATACTTAGAACAAACAAAACCTAAGCATTCTAACGAGACTACAATGCGTGCAAAGCATAGCCATGTCTCAAACAGTACACACTTACATCTTAGAACAAACAAAACCTAAGCATTCTAACAGGAGCCAAACCAACAACCAAAACATAAAATGTTCCATTAAAGAAAACTACAGCAAACATCTCCATTTAGTAGCTTCAAGTCTTGATCAAGTCCAAACAACTCAATTATTTTTACATGAAAAATATGTTCGAATTGTCAACTACACAGTTTGAAAGTTTGTGAGCTTGCATGTTTAAGACAAACAAATGAACTATATTGTCATGTTAATGTATAAGTGGCTTATGTATTTGTAAACACACATTAAAGTGATATAATAAACATATGCCAACAACCAAACCTAGTGACGTCAAATGTCCCGCTAATGCTAAACTATTTACAAAAGCAATTATCCGTATAAAAATGTGTCATGCCAAAAGGTACCTTAAATGATTTGCATGAACTTAAGCATAAGAATTAGAATTTGTGTAACAAAGGAATTTAGTTTTGGATCCAGAATTTTTTTTATTAGTGTCATAAATTTTCGGTGTTCGGATGTTTATGATTTTGTTTTTTTCGGCCAGGTCGGGAGAATAATGACACAAATCCATTATACACATAAACTTTTTTATAAAAAATTCAGATATATCTTTTAAGGCTATTATATAAAATCATATTTAATATAAACACTTCATAAATAAAATAATAACAAGATAATATAGTTCATACTTTTATACTACAAGGATGTATGTGTTATTTTATAATTTAGATGGATTTTATTTTATTTGCTTCCGTTGGAGTTGGAACGCATGCATATCATGAAACGATGACATCCATGTATTGTTAACAAGTTTGATTAGGGAATCATGTGCATATAAGTATTGGATGTAATAACGAGATTGAAATTGTCCACATAATGAACATAAATGGTGTTGTTTTCTTAAATATTTGTGGACGCCGAGTAAATGATACAGGGAATAAATATATTCACCTTGTGTGATGAATAAGGAGACACACGGTTAAAGGATGATTATTATCAATTCCTAATCTAGTTTTTTCTTATGGGTAATGTTGGACTTATCTGAAATATAAATTAAACAAAAATTAAAAATTGGGGCCTATTCTTCGTACATGTAAATAGGGTGTGTTTAACATTCGAATCAATATATCCGTGTGTGAGAGATGTTGGGCCAACATTTTAGGCGGCAAAAGCTATAAAAAATATTGTTAATGATTAAAAAGTATCCCAACTTATTTTTCATTTATTAGAAAAAAATTGATTTGTTGTCAAAGGTTTTATGTTTCAACTAGTATTTTTACACGTCGCGTGTTACCGTTACACCGTACGTCGTGTGATAATGTATATATTACAATCAATCCGATTCGTTTTAAACTATATTCACGCAAATATGTAGAGTGACTCGAATTTATACCGTTGAATGGAAACGTATTATCCGATTTTTTTTCCAAACAAAACATATGTTGAAACATTTATATTTGCTCGTGTCCGAATTAAGTTTACGTCGAAATGTAGAGTTAGCAAAAGTATATTATATTTGATCTAACGCGCTTCCAAACAAAACGTACGTTGAAACGTTTAAATTTGACTCAACTAATATTTGACCAAAATTTACATCAAAACGTAGGCGTTTGTCAAAAAATAGTTAAGTCGAGTCACATCTCATTAGGTTCTAATGACGGTGGACTCAAATTTATATTTTATAAAAGTAAATCCTGAACTTTAAAAACTTAAGGGGGTTGAAAATGTATTTTTCAAAATTTTACAAAAAAATTAAAAGTAAAAAATGTCAAATTAAAGAAGTTAAGAGGGTTTTTTTGGTCGTTTTGTAAATGTGTATATATACAATGACATGACTATGATGAATTATATATGGGATCTTTAAGGTTTTAAATTAAATTTGATTCAATGGGTTTTTCAACTTTGGGTTTTTCAAACTGTGAGTTTTCTCCTTAATGATATTTTAGTGTGAGTCAGATTAAAGCTGATAAATTTTTTTTATCATTTGTTGAATACTTGACCAAAAGTATCCTTACAATATTTTAAAAAACCATATTAATCTACTTTCTTGCATTACAACACAGAACTAGAACACTTAATCAAGAATAACACCCACATGTTTATGTTATTATTTATATTTATATGTATATTTACATTTATTTTTATGTTTATATTTATATTGATATTTATATCTCTTTTCATTTTTAAAAGACAATCTTGATATATAATGATTTACAAGTTATTAAAACACACACGTTTAAGCTTTTCTAAAGTATGTTTATTTTTCCTTTTCTATAAATATTTTAATATTATAATTAGTTTTTAAGCTATTCTATTTTCATACATTTTAATTTAAAGGTCGGTGGCAAAAACCATCGGCCAAAAACTCACTTTTCTAAATTAACATTTAACCCACGAACTATTTGTAAGACTTAAAGAAAATGTTACTTTGAATCCTGTAGTTTTTAAAGTTTTAGAAAAACTAATTATTATATCTTTATATTTATGTATGTGTTGGTGCAAATTTTAGTTCATCTATTTTTTGACAAAAACTTTATTCGCACACAAGCTGGGTCAAATATAAAATGCTTTCGTGCTAAATTTTATGTATGTTTTTAGTTATTTTACGTTTCGACGTAGATTATTGAAAAAAATAGGGTCATATATAATATGTTACATTCGATTATAAAAATTCGAGTAACTTTAAGTTTCGACGTATCCTTAGTTTGGAATCGAGTCGGAACAAATGTAGTATAAACTTTATCAAGTCATGTACCTCAAAACTTGCAGGTATGATAATTAGTTTTTATTAAATTGTAACAATTGTGTGAAATGTGTGACGTCACATTCCGTTTCGTGCATCCTCCCGCCTACTATACAGTATAGTCTACACACAAGAAATCCGCCATTGATGCACTCCACCTTCACTACGGACAAAATGTTCTTCTTCCCCAAGCTACTTGGTCAAAAAGCTGCCATGTGAGTTGATTGATAATTACATAACATTGCATTCATTTAATATATCATCATCATCTCTGGCACAAAAAGCTGCTATGTGAGTTGATTGATTGATAATTACATTACATTGCATTCATTGTATACATCATCATCATCATCATCATCTCTCCTCTCTTCTGTATGTTTGTTGATGCCATTAACAAACCTCTGCTCCGAATTCATTCAAAAGCATATGTTCTTACACTCACCACCTACTTTTCACTTTTTGTTATGTTTTATGGTTTTGATTTAGTGTTTACATAATCATTAACCTTACTCGGTCTGACAGCTGAATATTTTCTCGTAATCAGCGTCGAAATTCGTTATACGTGTCCCCTATATATCGGGTCGTATAAGGCTACATGGGACGTATAGCTTTCTGACAACCCTGCGTATAGACCCAAACATGATGTATAAGAGGATGGCGATTTATATGAGTGGGTGTCTCTATATTAAGACTCTTGCTTAATCATGGAGATGTTTTAGTTTTAATTTGTGATAATAAGGAGGGTTGCGAACTTGCATGCAAAAATCAACCGGAAGAACATCAACATGAGGTTTGATTTAATCCGATCATTCTGTACTTTTGTTTGAGGTAACCGTTGATCGCACTTAATTCCACCATTAAAGAATTGCAGTGATCTTCGACCATCTGGGATTCTCATGGGTAACGTGGTTAATGAGGATGAATCAAGCAAATCGGTCTATATGAGTCATGAGGAGCGTAAAATCATTATACGGTGAGTGTCCTCGTTGCTTGTTTCATTATTTGTGCGATGTTAACCCTCTCTCTATCTTACTATATTAATTTCTTGCTATTGCTATCTTTATTTACAGAGGATGTGACTTGTCTTCTCATGCATTCTCTAAACCCCTTTTTTTGTTCTTTGATGTTTTAAACTGTTAATGAGAATGTGATTAATTCTAAATGAGATCTTATGTAAGCCTTCAATTCCCCTCTACTTGTTTTTAACTTATTATGTTTTAAACAATGAGAATTGATCATGTCATGTTTATTGTAGACACCAATCTGTTAGGCACTACTCACAGAAAAAGCAATTTTCCAAGTTCTTCTCTTCTAGATCTAAGATATTATTGTTGCCGAAGATAACTTCCAATTTAGCAAAGAAGTTGCTACCGAGTGTAATATGGGAAATAATATGGTAACCACGACGGCTAAAAACCAATCACAAAAATACAAAAATATCGTGAAGAATCTCAAACATTTAAAGGATTTAAAAGCTTAAGTTTTCGGCTTCATACATCCCATAGCCATGCTTACAAACAAAAACGTTGTCAGGGTTGATGAAAACAATGAGACGGGAACTTATGATCAGATAATCTTCTATAACCCAACATCCAAAGATGTCATTGAGAAATTCATAAGTCAAGTGAAGGAACTGATCGGTAAAAAGAGAGAGCTCCTTTTAAACTATAACAAGGAGAACGGAGGTCATCAGTGGCAGAGCTTGAACTTATTTTTTAGGCGGAGGCGAAATTATTTTTTGTAAGTGGGTGGGGGCGAAATTATTTTTTTGTAAGTGGCGGAACTGCTTTTAAACTATTTTGTAAGTGGGCGGAGGCGAAATTGTTTTTTTTAGGAGGCGAAATTGTTTTTTTTAGGAGGCGAAATTGTTTTTTTTAGGAGGCGAACTTGATATTTCTATAAATATTTACACTACCGGATTAAAAATTGACACTATCGAACTTGATATTTCTTTGTTGGTATTTGTAGTATTGTGAATGATTTTAGTGATATTGGATTAATTTGTTGATATAGTATATTATATCCGTGACTAAACGAGTTAGGTGATGCTCGATTTGATTGATTTTGATACAGGGTTTTAAGGAATTTGGAGAATGATTAATTTTTGTATTTAATAGTTAATCCGAAGTGTTTAAAGTTTAAACTAAATATGGGTTCTCGCCTAACGGTTCACACACAACACATAAATCCTGACACCCCTTTTTTATAAATTAAAATTTGAATTTAGTATTATATTTTTATAAAAATCATGCTATTAAATTTCAAGAAAACAATTTATTATAATTAAGTCTAAAAATTTCAAATTTAATAAATACAAAATTTACATTTTTTTAAAAAGTTATAAAATTGTAAAAACTAATGATAATTTATTTGTAAGTCCTAATCTTCACAAAATTTCTATAAAACAAAATTGGATCATTTCAGAATGTTTTAAACCAAAATTCATTACATATATAATTAATTATTTATTTTTTAATAAAACTGCACTTTATTATTCTTACTTGTTAAACTACTATAATTACTCATTTTAGTTGTACATTAAAATAAATTTAATAGTTATATTTTATTTACTTTTTAATCATTATTAAAATTTAAATCTTATTACTTATCCAAAATATTTTAGTTAATTAAGTTATACATCAAAGATAATTAAATTATTTGAAATCATTACTAACTAAAACCCCAAACCCCTCTTTAATACCCTAGTTGCCAAATCAACATAAGAATTTTACATAACTTATTTTTCTAACTTAGGACATCGTTTCTTAGGTTAACTCATGAAGAGATCTTTAGTATCTAGACAAACAAGCTATTGTTTCATCACTTGTTATTCATATTCCCTTTTGTAGTTTATAACTTTGACGGAAATCATGTGAATCTATTCAATTGAACTATTTATGAAACATTTGACCCATTTAAAATTGTAAACCCCAATTCGTTTGAGTCAATTAAGTAAATTATGTTAATAAAACTTTCATTAATCAATCATTTTATCTATGTTGTTATTGAAATTCAATAATTATAACATATTATTCAATTTATGATAATTTTATAAATTATAAAGTAGTTTTTATAAAATTTCTAGTATACATTTATTAACTATGAGATTTTAATTATTAAATTAAAATAATTAATTAATTTTAAAGTTTTACAAAAGATTTTATAAAATAATAAATCAATTACTATTATGTTAGGATTTTAAAATTTTAAGGGTTAAAATGTAATATTCAAAACTTAAATTAAGAAGTTTTATATGAAACAATAAACTTTAGCAGTGCAGGGAGTAAATGTGAAAATTTCTTATAAGCATAAAAGCCCAGTAGCCCACCCATTGAAGAACAGAATCGCATGACGATGATTATTTGGATTCTATAATCAAAACTAGAAGCCATAGAAATAACAACCAATTTATGAAGATGGAGCTTCCAAAGTTCTTTAATGATGATGTTGAAGGGTTAATGTATGTGTGTAATCATTTTTTCTCCACCGCTAAGATGCTTAAGAATTTGAAGGTTCAATATGCAGCAGTGTCAGGGCGGACCTAGATTTTTTTTTTCAATGAGTTGTTTTTTTTCCAGTTTTTAAATAAACGTGTATATCTCAACTTAATGCTGTAAATTTTGGTTTGGGTTGGATCAAGTCACACAAAACAAATTACAATCACAGTATAAGACATTTGATAAGGATACGATTTCATTCGAAAGTTAAACACGTTACATTTTATGTTTGCTGTTAATGTGTCTTCATCTCTTGAAAAATATCCACTACATCATCAATCGAAACCTTATTAAAAACGTCTTTCTCAATGTAGCAAATGCAAGTATTGTTTAAGGTATTATTCTAAAAAAATTGGAGAGAATTAAGGAATGTTAATATATTAATGAAATATGTGTTGGGTGTTTAGTTAAATAAATGAGTTTAGAGATTTTATACAATAAATTTATTGGTGATTATTCTGATGTTACTTTTATTAACTAAGTGAGCCATTATTTTAATTTTTAATGCGTTAAACATTCCAATAAAATGGGGTTTAAGGGTCGTAAATTTTTATAAGGGTCAGTATTAAAAATACACGGGGTCTATAAAAAACTATCAATACACGTTACACATAAAATAAAAAATCCACGGGATTGGTTGACCCCTGGCAAAGATTTTTTTCAAGCTAAAAATCCTCATACGTCTAAAATTAATATGATGATCACAATAGCTTTATCCTATCAAGGTTTGCTAGAACCATGGTAGAAGATGCTATTAAAGCTGTCAAAGCATTGACTCAAACATGTCCTCTAGAAATAGAATAAACTCTTAGCCTATTTATGCAAGGTCTTAGTAAAAAACTTGCAAGCTTTGTGAGCATGTTCAAACCTCAAACTTTATATGATACTTATGTGCATGCTAAAATGCAAGAATAGAACAATAAAAATTTCAACCAAACTTTAAAATACAAAAATCTCTATTGTTGTTGTGTGAGCAAAAACCATCTCTGCTACTCTCATACCTTTCTCCCCATTTTAGTCCTTATCAAACATCGCCAAATCATTTTTTATCACAAGCTCCTAATGCGACCAATATTATCACCACTAAGAGATTGACTAGTAAAGCGTTCAACAATAAAATATCTAAAAGGGAGTGTTTTTGGACTAATGATGTATTTAAAAAAAATAAAGACTAATCCTATAAAGAAGTGCTCCTTTTATAAATTCAATTAGTTCTAAATAAATAAATTTTTATAAACTTAAACTTTTTCTAATCCATCAATTCTTTAAGAAAATTGAAATATATTTTTTATAACCCAAAATAAATAAAACCCAAAGTGTAAAATAAAATTTTAAAAAAATAAAACGGTTTGATTAGAAACAATATGTATAATTTTGTTTTCTGAAAACTAAAAAAAGGTTAAAAACTAAGGTCTAAAAAATGATTTTATTATTTTATTACTAACAATACTTATTAATAGATAATTTTAATCATATCTTATATTAAAATATTATTTATAATTAATAAATCTTCATTACAAATTATTTAATATTTCATTTATTCAACCGGATAATATAGAAAACACTAACCAAATTGAATAATAAAAAATAGATAAAAGCGGTAGATATCACACGGGTCCCGACCACAAAAAAGGAATGATGCATCCGTAGTAATTTCCCAACATAGACATCAAGAAAACTAAAGACATTCTCTAAACAACATGCATGCATCAGCCACTTGTACCCTTAATACATGCACTATCAACTTGTACATATATCATCAACCCCACAAAAGCATTACAATCGTTGAACCCATTAGGGCCAAGACCCGAAAAGTGGTGCTTTCTTGGTGTGTTATGAACCCATGGCTAACATCCGTGTTGATACCGCCTCCTGGACCCATACCCGAGTTAATGCCGCCTCCTAACACACCAGTGTTGGTCGGGTTGTTGCCATAGGGAGAAGTGGTCGTGCCGCCTGCGGTCACCGTGGTGGAACCTGGTGTTCTCGTGTTGCCAGGCGAATTTGTCACTGACGTACCGCTGCACACACATTTTTTTAAAATGGTAAAAATGTAAGATTATGGGTTGTTTAATTAAACTTGTAAAAAAAGCTAGAGCAATGTAACAACTTTCAATGCATAAGTTACAAGCCACATTATTTATAACGCTTTCAATGAATGATTGATAAGTTACAAACACAAATTATATATAGATTTTTCGAGAGCCCTAAATAAATCAACTAACAAGATGCTTGAAAAGATACTAAAAAAGCAACAAAAAAAAACATGTAGCTAGATAAACCTGTTAATTTGCTCCTACAAGTAGAAGCACAAATTTTGAACATGATGGTGGGATTGGGACAACAAGTCAAAAGAAGATGATAAAAGCCATTACCTAGATATTCGATCTCATAAAGTGAAGGATTAAAGAAGTTTTGTCCGCCTTGAAGTTTTAGTGGATTCTAGCAATCTTTTTTTAAATTTGTATATATTATACATACATATATATAATCACGTATTTTAAGGACAGAATTAAAATTGAGGTTTCAACTTTTAAGTAAATAAGATAGAGAACTAATTTAGCTACATGAAACAATACATTTGAACTTTGCAAAATCAACTTTCATGTAAACACAGAGTCAAATCTTTTTGTAAAAACAGCGAAATATCTTTAATGGGTTAACAAAAACTCAATAATTATATATCAGAAAGAAAGAATCATAGAGATATACATACCTGGGAGAAGAAGGATATGTGCATCCATTAGAGCCTGATCAAATCATAATGCAACATTTTTAAAATAATTAGACATAGATGTGTGTCACGTGCCGGTGTTTGAAAACAAGGTAGCGTTTGGGATACAAGAATAATATACTAACTTGGGTCGGAGGTGGTGACCATTGCTGCACCATTGAAATCACATGAGCCAGGAGCCTGAGCCTTGGCCTGAAAGTAGCTGTTGACCGCGTAGTTGCAGTGGTCGACGACGGTGTTGGGGTTGTAGCATTTCCCACCTTGGTGCGTTTGGGTGCAATCTGCACCATTTCCACACGCATAGTCTATTGCCATCTGCAGAACCTTATCATTTCCACCTTTCTTGCACACACACCATGTTCCACCTATACATACACATGGTTAATTGTCTTAAAATGTACTACTATTACACCACAAAGTACAAGCTAGTATGTTCTTGATGTGTTATTAAATATCAAAACTTAAGTCTTATGATTTTAACTTCTAGCTTACACACCCTCTAAACTTGCACTTAAAATTTTCACTATAACTCTCAACATTTCTACCAAAACACCTTTAAGGCTTTATAGCACATTTGATACTTGTTATAGGATATCTATCCAACTCTTACAGAGCAAAGTACAAGTCAATACAGCCTGACTGTTCTGGCAAGTAATGTACAACTTTTAAAGCATCAAGCACAAGTCAACATAGCACCAGAAGAAAAAAAAATTATGTGTTGCAAAGGGAATTTCTATGGTCTTTTCCGCAACAGTTTACATGTATTTCTTTAACGAAAAATAAATAGTAATGTACAACTTCACTGCAGCATGTACAAGTTCCTACAGCATTAGTTCCTCGTATTGGTCAAACAAGCAACCAATCATTTTAGGGTTTGATCTTTTGTGGGTATCAAAGATTAAGACATCTTGTTTGTTCTGTAAATCATATAGCTTTTGGGATTTAAAAATGAAAAAATAGAAGAAATAAAGAAATGCTTACTGGAGTGAGCAACCATGGAGAAAATGAGAAGAAGAAGAAGAAGCTGAGCAGCCATTGTTGTGATGAAATGCAGAAGAACAAGAAGCTTGGAGAAGATGAAGAGATAGTGAGGGTGTGGTTAAAGGGTAGCTTTAAAATCTAAAATTCAAGTGTTAATTTTCTGTCAAAATAAAAAAATTGTTTTGTCCAGAAATAAAGGTATAAATGAATGTACTACATGCATTGTGAGGTGTATATAAATCAGGATTTAGTTATTTCCACTCTGGTATACAATAACCGAATATTATTGGTCATTTGATAATAAATATATTTTAATCTCATAAAAAGATAGATTGATAGTTTTATTCAAGTCCCATTTTGTATAAAAATGGCTAAAGTTTGAGTAATAGGTTTTTCTAGTCATATGTTTTCTCATCAGGGATTATGGGTATGGTTTCGACTATGAATAAATATATATGTCCGATTAAAATAACAACTATCAATGAAATAGAATCATCATATGTTTGTCGTTCAAAAATGTTAATGCCCCGCATAAATTTATTTTTATAACTTGATAAAACATTTAATTTATTTATTGTTTAATTTTTAATCAAACATGCTCTATATATATTTCTAATACTTTTTTACTGCTATCTAGAAATGGTATTTTACTATTTTTTTAGAGAGCATTAATAAAGGGTGAGGTGGACGTGAGGGCTGACAAGGCCCCAGGGCTATCAATGTACTATTGTCGGTGAGGGGATTGTGTGTTAAATTTGGTTATTATTGGCTTTTTAACCAACGGGTATATTTTGGATTGGGTTTCAAACGAACTACTATTTGGTTGATCAAAACTGTTGTCATAGGTTACGAAATGTCAAGTATTTCACTATTTCTCTACCTGTTTGTGAGATCGCTACTAGTTGTTAGATATGAACAATGTGTTCTTAAATAAACTCAAATCAAATAAATTCGAAAGCTAAAAACATTAGTGTTTAATATCAAACTAGAGTCGTACAAATGAAATGATCATGACGGAGAGGGAAATTTAGTTATACAAAAATGATCATAGACAAATCCTAATGAGCCTATTTTTCATACTCAATATTATGAAAACATCAAAAGATCGAGAATCTTTTTTGCTATAATAACATTTTTATTTCCAGCCCAAACTATTTACACCCATTTTATGACAATTAGTGTAGTAAATCATTCAAACTTCATGACTATCTTTTCAATTTTTGTTTATCCAAATTAAGAATATAATGTTTTCTAATTCACTTTTACCTTGTAAATGAAAAAACACCAAAACTACATTTTATGTATAATAAGTCATTTCAATAATTATAAATATAATCAAAAAATAAAATTTATATCTTTGTAATTATCTAACCAGTGTAACAAACGAATTTTCTAATGCTAGTGTTTTATAAACGGGATTACCATTGTTTTGTTGTTGGATTTCATCTTGATCTATAGATTTGTTGGGGGTGGAAAGAGAGGGGTAATATAACTTAAGTTGTAGGCAAATGTTTAGTCCATAAACGAAATATAAGCCGAAATCTCTTTGGGTGTTACTACTTTTATAATATTATAAAAAAAATCTTCATTATGTTCGTCTAAATTTTATTTATTTTTTAATGATAAGACAAAAGTTTTTCTGTTCCAAAAGACCATTCATCCTACAAATCAATTTATTCAAGAATATTATCATAACAATAAGATGTTGCCTTCTATTTTTATTTTTAATTATTGTGTGTTTTATGAATTAAGTACAATATCGTAACAGCTAACATTAAATTAATACAATATATAGGAGCAGGATCAAATAATTTTATTTTACTTTAAAGGCTTAAAAATCCGATTAAACTTATGTTCACAGTGTTTGAATCGGCTTGTCAAACTCTATAGTTGTTTTTTATTGTATTCACAACATTATCATTAGCAAAATAAATATAAATCAATAAATGATTATATTATTAGAACTGTATTTGACAATATAAATGAATTTATAATTAACTTTTGATAAAGTGATAGCATAAATTTTTATGGATAGGTTGATTTATTAAAATCTAACTTAGACTTTTTTTAAATTAAATTCATTATTTAAAATATATTTTTTTAAACACATGTATAAGTTTTTAGATTTATCATCCATGGAAGCATTTGCATCAGCAGGTGAGGTAATCAATCATTGTGGCTTGTATGTCAACTACCATTTCAAATTAGGGTTTCTTGAGGAGAAATCGAAGGCACTCCGATCGAGCAAAACAAAATTGGGGTCGCAACATCATCGATTCGATGCTGTTAATCGCCAATCAATTGTGTATCTCTAGCATGTAGAAGAAGAGATGGTGAACAATCAAAGCCATTATTCACCTACAACAGGAAATATTCCCGCAATAATCGACATCGATCATCATGATACATCATTATCATCATCGTCCCCGTTCGATGAGTACAAATGCCATGGGTTATGGTACACCGCCATTCTATCGATCCCGGCGGTGTTGTTTGTACTGTATTTAGGGTTTCATCTCAAGAAGAACATCAAGAAGCTCCGTCATCGTCGCTCACATGTTATGATCACTTACTATATCCTCCTTTGGTTCTCCGCTACCCTCAATTTCGCATGGTGCTCTCTTCAGGTATTACTTTATTATTCTTTTGCATACTAATTGGAAATTTACATGGTGTAGTTCTAGTTATCATTAGGCACCATTAATTTAGCCTAGAGATATGCCCATATCAATTTACTATATATATTTTTCTTAGACTAAGAGGTAATAATGAAACATACATACATACCATACAATTTGTTCTCTTTACATATATATTTATGGAGAGTATTGATTGTAATGTAGTACTGGCGGAGAGTTTGGTTGAATATTTGATATGCATAAGGCTAAGAATGTGATCTAGATTTGGGATAGATGTAAACAAAGTTAAGTGCTTGAGGATGGTACACCAAAAATACTTGGTTGTGGATCTGTAATAGGACTAAAGAGCTAATTT
This sequence comes from Flaveria trinervia, assembly GCA_025506515.1. Classification (NCBI taxonomy): domain Eukaryota; kingdom Viridiplantae; phylum Streptophyta; class Magnoliopsida; order Asterales; family Asteraceae; genus Flaveria; species Flaveria trinervia. Next base: position 102,037,067 of record CM046452.1, read on the forward strand.
TAGCTACTTATTGAGTTATGAATCGGGAATTTATAGTTTTGATGGATCCCGTGAGTAAAATTTTCATACCCTGCCTCTTTTAGTTATTCGTAGAGTTGTGAATACAGGAATTGTTAGTTATAGATAAACAAACAAACATACTCAGCAAAATCTCACTCGTAAAGTAGGGTCTAGGGGGGGTAAGGATGGAGGCAAATCTTACCTCTACTCTATGTTGATTTGGTGAAGCTTACTGAGTGAATGAATATTCTGGGAATAGGAGTTTTTGATAATAAAAAAAGCCTTCTATTTAGTCTACTTATAATTTGATGCTTTGAAGATAGGTATCTGTTAAAGTAGGAGCTCTATTAATTTAACATGTTAGTGTTTTCTTCGGCGAAGTAAATTCCTTGTTGAATCTACATGGGGTGTGAAGTTTGTTCTTTGCATCAATATAAATACATGGGTAAACTGGTAAAAATGGTAATAGATTGATTTCATATGGTCCGCTAACATCTCTTAATTAACCGAGCGAGGAACTGCGATGAATGCAGTGCAAATTTCATTCAATTGCCAAGTTTATACAACTTTGACCATTTTAGATTGTTTGATATCCACCTTTATGAACCAAAGTCATACTTTGGATTGTTAAAAATTATAAGTCTTGTGTTCATTACCAAACTTCTTGTTGAATGTAATGGATTTAGTTTTAATCGTCTAGTCTTTGGTCCTAAGAGGTTGAGTGGTATTAAATCTTGGATTGGGTTGATGCAGGTGTGGCAATGCCTTCCTGGGAAGGAATTATCTTGGAATCTATTGTCATTGCTCACAGCATTGGGAACACTATGTTTAGAGATTAGCTTGGTTGCTTTCTTACTGCAAGAAAGCTATGCAAGCGGGTTGGAAGCTTTAGCTCATACTTTCATTATTTCAGGGCTCATTGTTGGAGCAGATATACTTTTAAAGGTAATAGGCATTTATCTCTTTGTGCCTGATTGTTTGTATAAACTAGTTTGATCTTTTATTAACCTTTTTCTTGTTTCCACTTTCCCCTTATGCCATCAGGCAATCTGTGTGTTTGGATTCCATGTTCCGCTTTTTATGGACGGTGAAACCACCCATAGAGGGAAATGGGCTTTGTGGACAGTTGATGAACTATTACTGACATGTACGTATGGTTATATACTTTTTGTGCATTACTCAACGTGGAGAGACAAGCTACCTCGTAAGTTTGTCCTTGTTCTGATAACATCCACTTCATTCGTAATCTGTAGATCTTATATTTCCTGAAATTGACAACCCTATATCCTTGTATGCAGCTAGACCAGCATTTTACAATTACGTTGTTGTCATGTTTGTTATTTCCGGAATCGCACTATTTGGTTGTGGGCTTGCAGCAATTGGTGTGGGATTTGGACTTTGGTACCTAAACATGATTATATATATAAAACCACAGTTCAAATCATTGATGGATTACATATGGCACTTGGGTTTGTATCTGAATTATTCAATTTTTGCAGGATGTATAATTTGATTGTTATCTGCTACCACGCTCTCTATCTTCCCTTTGTGTATATAACTTTCTTATCAGATTTCTTTCAGGTATATATAAATACATTGTTGCTTTGGTTTCACCATAAAGAATGCCATTTTTTTCTGGACAAATTATATGATTTTGGTGTTTTCAGGAGGAAGACTTGCTTTTGGATAATGCTTACTACTCTGAGATGAAGGACGCTGGGTTTTTCGATTCTGATTTAGAATAAAATGAATATGATTATCGTCTCTCAAGTTTGTTGACATGAAATAATCGGACTTTTAGCCTGCAAGATGTGTAGTTTTCCGACTTATTTGAGGTATAGTTTACTTTTAGTAGATATTGTCCTTCGTTGGTGTAAACATTTGATCTGCTTTAATTGAAAAAGTAATCTTGGACATACATGATGAGCAGATGGAACTTTGAGGAGACTTTCTCCAAGTGTTGTATAGGGGGGTGCGTTTCGATTAATTTATCAGAAATTGAATTGATTTGGGTTGTGTATCGTTTTCACCGGTCAAATTGGTTAAAAGTTTAGTTTATTTTCTTTTGACGGTAAACCTATCATAGTTTATTTCACTTGACCCTTAAATCTTGTAATCTGCTTCATTAAAATGAATTATATTCTACTTCTAGTAATATAGTGTTTTCTCCGACATGACCAGTTTGGTTCTTTGTTATGGTGTAAAATCCCTCCTATTAGGTGGCAAGAGTTATAATTTTGATAAAATTTTGCGATTAGCTGGTAATGACAAAATCTTCCAAACACTCCAAGATAAATAGATGATTCAAGGACATTAAGGTAAATGTATTCCTTTGGTTAAAACCAAGTGAAGATCAATTCCTTAAATTGATTTAGTTAGTGTAATATTGATGTTTGTAACAGTATTCTATTTTGATTGAAGTTTTAGTTTTTAGGTTCTAGTTGCTAAAATCATCTTTTGTTTTATTCAAATATGCCACCGCCGTTCCGATTAAAGTATAGAACTCCAACTTAATTGTTACAAATAATGTTAAACCATAACACTATTAGTAAAAGCAATATCACTTTAATCTGGATTGTATGTGTGAAACGTACAGAGATCATGCCCGTTTTTATATTTGTATGGAAAATCGAGTTTAAAGTGAAATCCATGTATACTGCAAAGACTATTCGTGTACTTGACCTTTATTTTTAGTGTTCTTGACATGGTTTTATATTTTATTTTTTTGTTTTTCAACACTCACTTTTAACACCATGTAACTTTCTAATGATTACCAAAGATACCTAGGCGACATTTTGTTTTACACGTTCCAATATTTAAAATCAAGACGTCTTTCCTCCATATGTTTCTTATGTACTTAAGAATGTAACTTAACATGATTCTCTTTACAAACTTAATAACATCAATTTTACGTGAAATACCACCTACTTAAAATAAAAAATTATAACTGAACGTAAACGCATACAGACAAACACTTCTTTTTTACAAGTAGATGCTCATATTGATATAACGATTTTACTTCTTTTGTCACATGCTATTTTTTTATTCATTTAAAAGACATACAAATCAAAATTTTCTTTTTACTTGTAGGCTGAAGCGTTTATGTAAGCGGGACATTTTAAGAAATCAAAAGAGTCACGAGGCATATTAAAGAAAAAAAAGTAGTAGACAGAACTTTTCATGATATCGTAATTGCTGAAACTTTCAGGGGTTATCTTGTGATATCTAGACACTATAAGGATGAAATATAAATCTTCTTCATCTTTTGAAAACTGAAAACTCTCGAACAAGTCTGGTAGTTTCCAGAAAACAATGGAGTCTCGTTCAAGATGTCTCTCGTCCCCTTTCACTTCTGTATATATCACCATATCCTCGTCCCCATCAATCCCCATAAACAAACAATCAAACATATATCCACAATTCAATTCAATTCTCTCTGTACATTCGCTCAATCAATTTCTATACTATACGCTCTTCAACCAACAATTCAAGGTAAGTAACATACATCGACCTCCTATCAAATCCCTTATTCCATTGATCGATTGACTATTTAATGCGTATGCATCTTGTTAACGTATGTTTGTTTGTAGGTTTTTATAGGAATTGCTGTTGAAAATGAATCCTGACAAATTCACACACAAGACGAACGAGGCATTGGCTTCAGGTCATGAACTGGCGATGAATGCTGGACATGCACAGTTCACACCGCTGCACATCGCAGTGGCTTTGATCTCAGACGCTAATGGCATATTCCGGCAAGCAATTAGCAATGCCGGTGGTGAAGAGGCTGCTAATTCAGCTGATAGGGTGTTCAATCAAGCGTTGAAGAAGCTCCCTTCACAATCCCCTGCTCCTGATGAAGTTCCGGCAAGCACTTCGCTAATCAAAACGATTCGTCGTGCTCAATCGTTACAGAAGTCCCGTGGCGACACGCATTTGGCGGTGGATCAGCTGATTTTAGGGTTACTTGAAGATTCACAAATTGGGGATCTGTTGAAAGAAGCTGGAGTTAGTGGATCGAGGGTGAAAAGTGAGGTGGAGAAGCTTAGAGGTAAAGAAGGGAAGAAGGTGGAGAGTGCTTCAGGGGATACTAACTTTCAAGCTCTTAAAACCTATGGTCGTGATCTTGTGGAACAAGCTGGAAAGCTTGATCCGGTGATCGGGCGTGATGAGGAGATCAGGAGAGTGATTAGGATTCTATCTAGAAGAACAAAGAACAACCCTGTGTTAATTGGAGAACCTGGTGTTGGAAAAACTGCTGTTGTTGAAGGATTAGCTCAAAGGATATTAAGAGGTGATGTCCCGAATAATTTAAGTGATGTGAGAGTTGTAGCATTGGATATGGGGGCATTGATTGCTGGAGCTAAATACAGAGGTGAGTTTGAAGAGAGATTGAAAGCGGTTTTGAAAGAAGTAGAAGAGGCTGAAGGGAAGGTGATATTGTTCATTGATGAGGTTCACCTTGTTCTTGGGGCGGGTCGAACTGAAGGGTCCATGGATGCTGCAAATCTTTTTAAGCCTATGCTTGCTAGGGGTCAGCTAAGGTGCATTGGTGCAACTACTTTAGAGGAGTATAGGAAATATGTGGAGAAAGATGCAGCCTTTGAGAGACGTTTTCAACAGGTGTTGGTGGCTGAACCTAGTGTTCAGGACACTGTAAGCATTCTTAGAGGATTGAAAGAAAGGTATGAAGGACACCATGGTGTTAGGATTCTTGATCGCGCCCTTGTGGTTGCTGCTCAACTTTCAAGCCGATACATAACGGGTATGATTCGATTCTTTGGTTGATTGATTTCAATTAGCTTGTTAGATTTTATCTAGTGGTTATAATATGTATGAATCTGTATGCAGCACGTTTCTTGCCGGATAAGGCTATTGACCTTGTGGATGAAGCATGTGCAAATGTGAGAGTACAACTAGACAGTCAACCTGAAGAAATTGATAATCTTGAAAGGAAGAGAATGCAATTGGAGGTTGAGCTTCATGCTTTAGAGAAAGAAAAAGATAAAGCAAGCAAAGCTCGTCTTGTTGAAGTAAGTATATCAACTTAATCACAGACTAACTTTTTGGTTTATTCTGAAGTTATGGTGTTCTAAGGTACTAACTTGTTGCTTATTTTCAGGTGAAAAAAGAACTTGATGACTTGAGAGATAGACTTCAACCTCTAATGATGAATATAAGAAGGAAAAAGAACGAATAGATGAAATTCGTAGGCTAAAACAGAAAAGGGAAGAACTTTTGGTCGCCCTACAAGAAGCAGAAAGAAGATATGATTTAGCTAGGGCTGCAGACTTGAAATATGGAGCAGTTCAAGAGGTGGAGACTGCTATAGCAAGGCTTGAAGGAACTACTGATGATAATGTAATGCTGACAGAGACTGTAGGACCTGACCAGATTGCTGAGGTGGTGAGCCGGTGGACTGGTATACCTGTGACTAGGCTCGGAACCAATGAGAAAGAGAGGCTTATTGGCTTAGCCGATAGGTTACATCAGCGTGTAGTGGGCCAGGATCAGGCGGTTAGTGCTGTAGCGGAGGCGGTTTTGAGGTCTCGGGCTGGTTTGGGAAGGGCTCAGCAGCCAACCGGTTCGTTCCTGTTCTTGGGTCCGACAGGTGTTGGCAAAACTGAGCTTGCTAAGGCTCTTGCAGAGCAACTTTTCGATGATGAGAAGCTTATGATTAGGATTGATATGTCCGAGTACATGGAACAACACTCAGTTGCCCGGTTAATTGGCGCTCCACCTGGGTAAGTATGTTGATTCTGTTTGCAGGTGGTCATTGTTTCTTTTCACTAGTTATATGAATAGCATTTTACTAAAAGCTGTGTTTGTATTCATTCTTTTGCAGCTATGTTGGTCATGAAGAAGGTGGTCAACTTACTGAGGCTGTGAGGAGGAGACCTTACAGTGTTGTATTATTTGATGAAGTTGAGAAAGCTCATCAATCAGTTTTCAACACACTACTACAAATGTTGGATGATGGAAGGTTGACCGACGGTCAAGGTCGCACTGTCGACTTCACCAACACAGTCATCATCATGACTTCCAATCTTGGAGCTGAATATCTATTAAAAGGGTTGTCTGGGAAGACCTCAATGGCGAATGCTCGTGAAATGGTGATGCAAGAGGTAAGCACAATGATCTTTATATGTATAAAGTAACTGGTTCTTGAAACTTTTTTGTTTTAATCTGACAACTTTCAATTACAGGTGAGGAGGCACTTCAAACCCGAGCTGCTGAACAGGCTTGATGAGATTGTGGTTTTTGATCCTCTTTCTCATGATCAACTAAGAAAAGTTGCTAGACTTCAGATGAAAGATGTGGCTGCTCGCCTTGCTGATCGGGGTGTTGCTTTGGGAGTTACGGAAGCAGCTTTAGATGTTATACTAAGCGAGAGTTATGATCCGGTAAGCATCAAAAACAAAATCTTGTTCTTTATACACACAAAGTGATATAAATCTGCTTGTTTATATACAAGCGTGAATGAATATTTGGCCTGACATGTTTTAAATTTGTAGGTTTATGGTGCGCGACCTATTAGGAGGTGGCTGGAAAGAAGGGTTGTGACTGAGCTATCAAAGATGTTAATTACAGAAGAGATTGATGAAAACTCAACAGTGTTCATAGATGCAGGAATGAATGGGGAAGAACTGAGTTACAGGGTGGAGAAGAATGGTGGATTGGTGAATGCTGCAACAGGGCAGAAGTCTGATATACTAATTCAAGTTCCAAGTGCAAATGGTGGAGTGCGCAGCGATGCTGCACAAGCTGTGAAGAGGATGAAGATTGAGGAGATAGATGATGATGAAATGGATGAATAATTGAACAGAACTGACCTCAGACTGAAGGCTTGTTGACTCTGTTTGGGGTTAATATACTGCTTGTATATTTGTATGTTGGTCTAGAGGCTTGTTTTGTTATACAAGGTTTACTAAAGTTTGAATAAATGAATGTGCATTAGTAAACCTTTTTCCTCAAGTCAAATGATGTAATCGAATGATGTGAATAATTATCTTTTTTTGTTTTTTAATTTGTCTACCGGTTTATAATTGCTACAGAAAACTAAATACGAATGTGATCAAAATAAAGTGCAATAACGAGATAGTAGTAAATCTCGATCAAATATACACCAACCCTTGGAAGATAATACTTATGTTGTGGTAGAAGAAACAGAGAATCAAATATAACCTCCCAAACTCTGACCAACAAGATGATCAAATAGATTATTTTGAACCGGTGCCTCTTGAATACACGCCATCAACATGATATTGTACTCGTTGATAGAAGGTGAACATACAATATTACAGTAATACTACCCACAAAATAAGAATTAAACAACAAACAAAAGTCTAGTAAAAGCTCAATTTGGCTTGTATGTTGATTCTTCGTCAGATCAATTCATGTTCCTTGTCATGGTGCAATAATAAGTAGCGGCTGCATACAAAAGTGGTGTTTCTCGTTTAATTAGTAACATCAAAGATACGATATTCAGACATGTAGGAAATATCAAAAGAAAGAAGGAAAGAAAAATACCGAATCTAGGCTAACAGGTTTTCCATCCTCAGCAAGAATCTCAACTATTGTTCCAGACTGATCGGCCTAAAAACATAACATATATATTTAAATGATCAAAACAAATGTTAAAACTTTTCCTGATAAAGATTATATCTGACAACATGTATGTCTAAAACTCAAACAAAAGTTGGAACTTGAATACATATAAAGTTTCATCTGACAGTTTTTTATTGTAAAATTTGCACTCAATTTTTCAGCTGTTAACAACGTATCTAAAAATTAGCATTAGTTCTTGCTACTTTCTAGTAATTCAAACTAAGAACAGCAGTGTGAGTTACCTCGATCTCATTCATCAACTTCATGGCCTCAATAATGCATATAACCTGGCCTCTCTGCACCTTGTCTCCAACCTGGAAAACATATATACAAAAAACTTTCATAACAAATCAAACACACCACCTGATAATCAAGAAACCATGAAACAAAATGGTATCCTTGGCACATCCTAAAGTCAAAACTCAAAGTATAAGTAACTAGACCTAACAGAGGCCACATATATGATTCTAGATCTTTTAGTTGATCATTTATCTCGACACATGACTGCCAGAGTACCAGGAAACAGAATAAACTGTCAAGTAATGTAGTAGTTTTTATCCATTCACCTATGAATGGGTCTGTTTAAATGGTGTTTTATCTCAAACAATTCAAATTGAAAAAATAGCTGAAAAGGGAAAGGTCAAAAGGATAGTATCAGGTGTAAATTCCTTATAAGTCTATTTATTTATATACAGCCTCCCAAACTGTTCATTCTATAATCATCTTAACATGCTATAGATATATAATAAAATCTAAAAATGGACAAAAAATGTGTTATTGGGTTCAATCCAACCTGGTCATATTTTGACCTCTACTACTGTCACCTCTACTATCAACATACTTACATACCTTCACAAATGGTGGAGCACCTGGAGCGGGAGACCGGTAGAATGTTCCAGCCATAGGGCATTTCAGTGGAGGGTGAGAGGACTTTGGTTTTGCAGGGGTAGGTGAGGGTGATGCTGGTGCGGATGCAGAAGGAGCTGGTCCTGAAGAAGCAGGTGTAGGCTGTGGTGGAGGTGGTAATGATTGATACATTGCCTGAGCTTGGGGAGATTGCATCATAACCATTGGGCCAGCTAGTGGTTGTGGTAGAGCATCTTTTTTTCTTATAAGGACCTCACAGTTTTGTTGCTTTAGCTCAAGCTCCACAATATCTCTTGAATCCACAAGCCTGAAATCCAAAAGATAAGTTGAACAAACATTTTATATAATTTCCAGTTTTCTGAAAATGTACATGTAATGGATTGACTTACTGTACAAGCCCCGCCACTTGATTCATAAATGCAGTGATTGTTGCAGCATCAGGGATTGTGGTCTCTGGTGTCTTGGGTGATTCCTCACGCTTCTTTGAAGCTGGTGTAGAATTTGTTGATTTCTCAAGGGCAATCTTAATAGAAAAAAAGACTTAGAAAAAGGCTAAGGAGAAAAGAAAAAAAAAATATTTTACAATTAGGAAAAGTAATCTATTCATGCACTTGATAGTATATTGTAGCTTACCTCGTTACGCTGAGCAGACACACGCAAGGCATCATTCTGGTTCCTCTTAGATGACTACACATAATAACAATCAATAAGAAAACAAAATATAAATCAAACTGATTTGATGAGTTCAAAAATCAAAATAAAGTAATCAACCACACACATAAATTTTATGGATCAAAGGTAAAACCATTCAAAAACAAGTAAACAAACCAGTAAGAAGAAACAAAAATGATCATCAACAATGTTCTGCAAGTTCAGAGAACATGTGTACACAACTATTCAGTATAGAATAAATTGTTAATTGCTATGCTGTGTGAACAAGCGCACGCAAAAATTTCAACAGGTGAAACCACAGTAATTTAAAGTTCAAACCAAATCTATATCTTCGAATTTCCAGCGTGTGCATTTTCGCTTTCAGAACTTTTGTCATCACTTATTACGAAAGTAAGAAACCTGTTCACTCTACTTTCAAAATCCTATTTTATGCAGGCAAGCCAAAATGGCAAAATGTATACATGAACATATATCAATAAATGCTAGCTTCTTATCTCTCATAAGTCAGTAACAAATCACATTCTACAGATCACAAAACAGGTTCTGATACTTAAGTATGCCTAAGCCTAACTATAGTTGTTAAAACCATAATATGTATACTACAAAAAGGCATCAATCAGCAAAAGCTCATACGAAAAGATCAATCTACAACTGAAGTAGATTCAATTAGTATACCTGAAGTCCTAGGGATTGAAAAAGAAGGACGGATTTGTTACGGTGGTTGGAGTAATGGTTAGGGTTAGGCAATAAAGCTGATGTTTTGGGGCAGTTGAGGGTGAAAGAAGCCATTGGTGAGCAGAGAGGTTGAATGAAGGTTGTTGGTGAATTGCAATGGCGGAGAGGAAATGAAGGGAATGTTGTTGTTGTTGTTGTTGTTGTTGTATGGATTTGGAGGCGGTGGATTGAGAGAAAGAGAGTAGAGTTTGTGTTAAAAATGGAGGGCGATATGAACGAGGAGAGCGCACAGGGACGATGATAGATAGTAGCTCCTTATTTAAGGGGGTTTATTAATGATGATCGGGATTAATTCTAATTCTAACTTTGAAAATATTTTACATATAATACCATAAACTTTGAATTTGTTTTCTTTTCATTTCCTCGTTAGTGCTTTGATAACGCCGTCTGATTATGTGTCCAAAATATCAAGCAAAATGTTAAAATATAACATCATATCCGTTAATCTGAATATTATGTATAATAAAATCGGTCAATCTCTCACTCTTGATCTGAACAGCTGGCTTGTTAAATATAAATTTCAGTTTACGATATAGGCTAGGTTAGTCATGTACAAAAAAAAAATCGGTTCAGAACATGTTCACCTAAAAAAACCCGAACCGGTTTCAAAGAAAAACCGGTTTGGACCAAATCGGTCTCGAACCCGACCCGAACCGCCGGTTTCCATACCGGTTTGCTAGCCCCGCACTCAAAACAGTTTGTAAACCAGTTTGAAAGTTAAAAACCGGTAAGAAAAACCGGTTTGGGAAAAAAAACCCGGTTTCAAACCGGTCCAAACCGGTTTGATAGGTTCGAGTTTTTGGTGAGCAAAACCGGTTTGTAACCCGAACCGGTTTCAAGATAAACCGGTTTGACCCCACCACGAAAAAACCGGTTCGGTTTTGAACCCGAACTGGTTTGGGCATAAAAACCGGTTTGTACACCTCTAGGCTAGACCATTGTTGTTGAGACCGGATCAGACCGGCCGGTCCGACCGCAAATCGGGGGCTTGTCCGGTCCGGTCTGGTGTGATTCGTTTTGTAGTGGTGGAACCGGCCGGTTCGTCCCGAATCGCTAGTCGAACCGGTTTTCGTATCTTTTTTTAATGGGTAAAAACGGGATGTTAAACCATAAATTAGTACGTTGGATATACAAATATAGTTAAGTTTTATATATATAACTATAATATATATATATATATCGTATATAAATTACTTATATTTAACTACATATATAATATAATTAAAATATAGTTAAATCCGGTTCAACCTGTCCGACCACCAAACCAGTAAGGTGTCCGGTTCGACGTCCGATCTGGTTATGAAAACATTGGGTTAGGCACTGGGAAAATGACCTGATGGATGTTGTGTGGCGTCACTGTGGCGAGGGGAATTGAAAATATGCTAAGAGTTTGTTTGGTATTGGATAATGGAATGGATGAAGTAATGGAATGGATGAGAAAATAAAATAAATCATTACATTCCGTTGTTTTGTTTCGTTACCCTTTCGGAATAAATTAATCATTACTTTGTATTGTTAAGTATGAAAAAACGAATCAAAGAAATGTAAAAGTAGTTATGATGGTGATGCCGAGCGATGGTGGTGGCCGGTGGTGGTTTCCGACGGCATTGGTTGCCTGAGGGTGGTTTCCGGCGGCGGTGGCCGGCAGTGGTTTACAGTGGCAGCAGCCGTGGTCTCCGACAGCGGCGACGGTGGTCAGTGGTAGTTTCCGGCGACGGTGGTGGTCTGAGGGTGGTGGCAATTGGTGGCCCGAAGGTGATGGTCGGCTGTGGTTTCCGGAGGCGGTGGTTGCCTGCGGTGGTTTCCGCAGCGGCGGTTGCCGGCGGCGGTTTTCGGCGGCGATGGTTTCGGCGACGTTTGTTGCCGGCGGTGGCGGTGGCCGACGATGTTTACCGGAGGCCGACGGTGACTGTGGTTCCCGGAGGCGGTTGTGGCCGGCGGTGATTTCAGTTGCGGTGGTGGCCCAAGAGTGGGTTACGGTGGCGGTGGTGGTCGGCGGTGGTCGGCGCGGTAGTTTCTGGTGGCTATAGATTTCTGGTGACGGAAGTGGCCGGTGGTGGTTCTCGATGGCGGTGGTGGTGACCGGCGACGGCGATGGTTGTTGTGGTGGGTGAGTGAGTGGTGTGGTGACTAATGATAGAAGAATGGATGAAATGAAAAAAAAAATATGTGGTGAATGGAATGAATTTGAGAGAATGAAATCAACTATGTAATGATTCATTCTATTCTCTTACCAATCAAACATGTATTTATTTATTCACACTCAATGATTCATTACATACCACATTTTATTCCTGCATACTAAACGCTACCTAAAAATTTGTCATAATTAATCAACAAAAAAACCAACTAGATCAAATTTTAGTTATTAATAGATCGTTAAAAGAAAAATAAGTTTAAAGTTGACTAATTAAACTTCTATATGTACATGTTTAAAGATAAAGATGTATATTGATGCGGTTTGTCAAGCCTAATACAAAAACATTTTAACTTTGTTATCTTAGTTTACTTAAGTAGATAGGGAAGTAAGATCGTCTTCACAAAAAATATGTGAAAAGTGAAAAACTTGATTTATGTTTGAAATTTAATTAAGAATAAATCGAGAAGAGTATTAATTTTAATGTGAAACAAATTTGAATTTAGATTAAGTGTAAACAATTATTGGAAAGGTAATCTTCCCCGAGTTTAGTTTGCAACTAATGACTTGTCCTAGACGTTTGCAAATGGCCATATAGACGTAACTATTGTTGGTTTAATAGACCTAATGAGTTTGAACGAGACTGTTGTAAATGAGCTACTCAAATCATACTCAACTCACGTTAACCAACTCAATCCTAACCCTCGTGAGGCTTCCCGATGTAAAGAAATCTAAAACACTTACAAAAACCGAAACATAGGTTCACACAACATAAATATTTTAGAAGTGCTGATTAACAAATAAAGTAACTTGGCTTAAGATGCCTAGTTCAACAATAACCCGATTAAAAATACAAGAACAAATCAAACGTAAGCAAACCCTACAACTACAGAAGATCACGAATGGTTTAGCTGGACATGCAACGGAAATCAACATGAAAACAAATGAAAACATTGTTATAAACATTAAAGAATCAAACCGAATGATAAAAATAAGTTTTTGCATCTTGAAATCACCTCCAGAAGCCTTCAGGATTGTTCTTGGGACTTGGGGACGGCTGAGAATGACTTGCTTGGTCAAAACCTAAATTTCTCTTTTTTTTTTATAAATTTTTAGCGTACTATGCACCGTAGGTCATCTGACCACCGTAGGTTACGACAGGGGTTTTATACTCGATTTTTGCATTGCTGAACCGTAGGTCATCATTTCACCGCAAGTCATGGTGGACAACTTTTATCCGATTATTATTTTCTTCATAATTTCTTCGTTCGGACTCTGTTTCCGCCCCCAATTGCGGCCACATTCTCGTAAGTGAATTCTCTATCTCCTCATCTATCGTGATCTTCGTTTATAATCCATGTGCATTTTCCAAACCACATCAAATCAGTGCGTTTTACCTATAAAACACCAAATCATCGTAGTTAACTTATTCCATATAATTTCTTCTACTTAAACATAATAAAACATCATTCCAAACCCCTTACATCATATATAGAATAAATACTCTAACACCAAATGATTAATGGTTTTTTTTATTTAGGTTGGTAATTCAGTGGTAAAATTAAAAACTATTTATTACACATCAAAGTTTAGTTATTGACACTTGTTGATTTATTAATTGATATAGTTTTAAAAGTTGATCAGATTATTGTGGTTAACGACTCTGGGTCAATTTAGTTGGGCCTTTACTCCAAATAGTGAAGAATCCGGGGCTCCGGTCAAATACCTTTGTTTATGTAGCCTGCATTCACAACAGGATGTTAAGCCCTAACAAGCCCATTTATGTCACTTTGGGTCAATTTAAATCAAAGTTCAACATGGGCCTTGTTGTCTCCCCCCTGAAACTGACAACATTTCAATAAGTGCAAACTCAATGACTTCTGCAATCTGCGAAGAACTTTTGTTCTGAATCCGATTTCAAGAAAAATCGACAACTTCCTGTTCGAATTTCTCAAAAGCCGAGGTTACAAACCCTAACTCTTTCATCTGATTTTGCTTTTCTTTTCTTACGGATTGTCAATCTGAATTTGCTTCAAAACCCTAATTCCTGGAGACCCTTTTGATTGTCTTCTGTGTTATTTGATAAATTAGTTGTGTTTTGGCTTCTTTTCAGTGTAGTTAGAAATTAGAAATGGGGAGTGATTTGAAGACCTGGGTGTCAGATAAGTTGATGTCACTCTTGGGATATTCACAACCGACATTGGTACAGTATGTTATTAGTTTGTGTAAGTTAGCTTTCGACCTTATTTTTTGACATATATTCTTGCTAAATTTTCATGCCATAGTGTTTTATCATGATCCAGACATGTAATTTTACTTCTTTTTTCTTAATCTGTTTGCAGCTAAGAAAGCTTCATCACCTTCAGATGTATTCAATAATCTTAAAGACATGGGGGTGTCATCTTCAAACGACACACGCACGTTTGCTGAGGAACTATTCCGGAAGGTTGAACATAAGAGTTCTGGATCAAATGTGAGCTTTTTTCTTCTTTCTTATATAGTTTAGATGGTTTGTTAGTGTTACCAGCATTCTTTAGTAAAATCTTTGTTACTACTGTATGACTTGTTGTTGTCATTATTGTTTTTAATAGCTTTATCGACAACAAGAAGAGGCTGCAGCAATGCTAGCCAGAAAGCAGAGGACTTACAAGCTATTGGACGCTGATGATGATGAGGACAATGATGAGCATGGCAGCTCTGTAAAGTCTAAAAAGACTGATAAAAAAGTGAAACGTTTTAGAAAGAAGAGTGAAAATCAAGAAGATGAAGATGATGAGGTATAATCGCTCTTATTATTTATAATAAAAACAGTGCATTTTATTTTTATTGTAAGCTACTGCATTGGTGTCTGTTTCAAAATGCATGCACAGGAGCACAGAATGCGATGATAGCTGATGCGCTTAGATGTGTGATGTGGTCTGATGCAAAACATCAAGCGATTAACAGTAGTTAATACTGCATAGGGTCTGAGTATTTTAAATCTTATTTGAACTAACGAGCCCATGAATTGAACAAATTTGACCAGAGAGATGAAAATGTTTTATATTTTTTAATGTTTAAAAAGTCATCAAATTAATATTTTATCTATAAATAACTTTTTAGTATTCTTTTAAATAACGACCTCCTCACTTACATGATGCACGCGCATCGCTTTTGGGTTCAAAATGCATTAGAGCGCCACATGCTTTTTAAAACTAAGGTCTCATGTAACAATTGGTTTTATGACTGTATGTGGTTGTGCAGGGAGCTGTAAACTTGAAAGAAGAAAGACGAGTTAAACAAAAAGTTTCCCGCGATGAATCGGATGATTCTGAGGTATCTCACTTATTATTTTTCTCCGCATTAAAGCACAATTAGGTTGTTACTTCACATTGTTAATTTTCTGATATTTAATGGTATTTTATTGGTCAAATATTAATTCCCATTCTACATTGTTACAGTCTGAAGAAGAAAGATTGCGTGACCAAAAAGAACGAGAAGAGTTGGAGCGTCATTTAAGGGAAAAAGATGCTGCAAGGACGACAAAGGTTTGCTTTGGCCTTTGAGTGATCATCTAATCACTCATTTTTTTAAATGAATTGTTTGGTTTTTTCAAGAATATATAGATTTGTTTACAATTATGATTCACTAGATTAAGATCCTGATTTGTGATGGGATTAATGATTGGATAACTTTGATTGCATATTTTTTATTGCTGGATGGGGAAATAAGTTAACTGATGTTCCTAACTTTTTTTTATATTTTATTTAACAGCTGACTGAGCAGAAATTATCCAAGAGGGAGGAAGGTATTCTATAGGTTACTTATATAGTTATGCATCACAGAAATCAATGAAGAATGTTATAATTAATTTTTTTCTTTTTCTGCTTATCTGGACAACAGAAGAGGCAATTAGGAGAGCCAATGCCTTGGCAGAAGATGATATTGGAGCTTTAAGGTATGAGCTGAGCTTTAGCTGGAAACCTTTCTACTTTTTTGTTAAAATATGAATTTCTAGTTCTATTTTATTTTTTGTCACACTTGAGTGTTATACCTAAATTATATAATCTGTTGAAACAATTGGATGATTTGAATAATTTTGTTATCCTCTTTCAGGAAAGTTTCGAGGCAGGAATATCTTAAGAAAAGAGAGCAGAAGAAATTGGAGGAAATCAGGTATTCTTAAAAGATCAGTTACTACTTGTAAATTTTTTCAAGATATCAGTGTATGGTGATTGTTCTTACTTATGAACATGTTATTTTGTTCACTTTCTATTCACCTGCTTTTTTTTTTCAATTTCAGAGATGATATTGAAGATGAACAGTATCTATTTGAGGGCATCAAACTAACAGAAGCTGAACAGCGTGAGCTAAGGTAACTCTTTTAAAATCGTATTAGTGAAATATGTACTGGCATTTGCAAGCATGTTTTATGTGTATGATGGTTTTGCTTTACTAGATACCTATCCTACATTTTCTCACATTTGATACTGATCTATTTCTACAGATATAAAAAGCAAATATATGAGCTGGTGAAGAAGCGGTCTCAAGAGGATGATAACATTAATGAGGTAGTTCTTTTCTTCTTAATAGTTTCCTTGATGTTTGAGATAGTTGTATGTGTGTGTTATATCCCATCTATCATTCCTTCGTTAGATCTGGTATATTGTACAAATATACTGCCTACTATCTATGTTATGGTCTTGGTTTTCTACTCTCCTCTAAATTTACCGCACAATGCAGTATCGGATGCCTGATGCCTATGACGAAGAAGGTGGTGTAAATCAAGAGAAAAGATTTGCTGTAGCTATGGAGCGTTACAGGTTAAAACCCAGTGCTCCTTAGTCCCTGTTATAGTACATTCCTACATGCATATATGCGATGTTTCCTTATTCTTGATGCTATTACTTGGGATTTAAATAATTTTGTATACTAATACTGCAGAGACTCGAAAGATGGAGATAAGATGAACCCATTTGCTGAACAAGAAGCATGGGAGGATCATCAAATTGGTATGTTCTAGTTACCTAGTATTTAATCTGTAATATATAATGATTAACTTGTTAACTAACGAGTCATCAATTTGCAGGAAAAGCAACACTAAAGTACGGATCAAAGAACAAAAAGCAGTCTGAAGACTACGAGTATGCATTTTCTAGCCTCAGCTGTCTTATTACCCAGTTTAAAATATTCTTGTGATAACTTGTGTATTTTTTTTCAACAGTTTTGTGTTTGAGGACCAGATTGAGTTCATACAGGGTCAAGTCATGGGCGGTGAAAATGTATGAACTCTACTTTTCGCGTTGTGATATTTCTTTCTTGGTATTAACCTAGTCTTTAATCTGATGAGTTTATCAATTTACAGGTCGATGATGAAGCATATCAAGAGGAACAGGAAAAATCTCTGGCAAAATCAGCACATGAGAAGCTTTTGGTATATTCTCTTCATTTTTTAGAAAGACTACCAACTAGATGAATTGGTTTACTAATTTACCTTTCCCCGTTCATAGATGAATTGATTTGTTCTAATTTGTATTCCTCTTTTTGGTCTTTAGGCAGACAGAAAAACTTTACCCGTATATCCCTATCGAGAGTCTTTACTCAAAGCTGTTGAAGACCATCAGGTCTACTACTCTTTGCATTACATGCTGGTTGTTTTCTGTTGCCAATTTTACTTAAGATTTTGTTTTGTATCTGACTAATGCCTTTTCAGGTTCTTGTCATTGTTGGCGAGACTGGTTCTGGGAAGACCACTCAAATACCCCAATATCTCCATGAAGCTGGTTACACAAAGCGTGGAATGGTATGTTTGTAAATTACAAGTCTTATTTTCTTTAAAGTAGTTATTGGCAGGCCATTGTTGAGATTTGGATTATCTTATGGTTATCTTATTTCCTTGCTTATCATTTTTGCAATTGCATGTTTTCTTGACAGCATATTTTATGTTTCATGGGATTATATTAATGGGTGAATTTTGGCATCAAACAAAGACCATGATTCTTTTTTTACATCTCCCTTCTATTTCATGCAGATAGGGTGCACACAGCCTAGGCGAGTTGCTGCTATGAGTGTTGCTGCTAGAGTTTCTCAAGAAATGGGAGTCAAACTTGGGCATGAGGTGTGGTTTGTGCTTACACTTTTGTGTTTTGAAACATCTACTCTTATTATGGGTCTTTTTATGAATCCTGGCTTCATAATTTTAAAAGATGCTGAATATAAACTTTTATAGGCATTTCATTTGTGTGAAAGTTTGCTTATACCACATTGGAAGCTACTTTTAGATTTTCTTACCCAAGGTGTAATTACATCATTTAACTACAATAAGATATACAAAGTATCCACTAGATAGGAAACATCTGTGCAGTCTCACTTATCCTTTTGCTTCCATGTATATGCTTCACTCATAACAATATTCGAATTTTGCACAAAATCTGTTCACTATAGAGTTTATTCAACTTAATTTTGAGTCTTCTGTTCGACTGGATTAATCTGAATTTTGTATTTACACTCTAATAGACCAGTAATGTGGTAGTATTAAAAATAATTGTGGTATGGTTTCAGGTTGGTTATTCGATTCGTTTTGAAGACTGTACTTCTGACAAGACAGTGCTGAAATATATGACTGATGGAATGTTATTACGAGAGTTTCTTGGTGAACCTGATCTTGCAAGTTACAGGTATGTTTACTTCATCACCTGACATTGGTAAATATGAAAATCATAGCTAAAAAGAAATGGGTCAAGTGGCTGACAAAGTTAAATAATAATGTTATCAAGCAAACCCTACCCATTAGACTTATGTAAAAAATTTACCCACTTTGACCCAAATTCATTTTCACCCACTAACAAACACACCCATTTTGCCACCGGTGATTGGTGTATTACTTTGTTGATATATTTAACTATTATTATTTTAATTGAAAACAGTGTGGTGATGGTGGATGAGGCTCACGAGAGGACATTGTCAACAGATATCTTGTTTGGTTTAGTTAAGGTATAGCTAAAACTCAGATCCCAGCATATTTTCAAGGCTCAATTTGGACAAAAAGTCACTGTTTTGCTGTTTATAGAACACTTTCTCTATACATAGTTTGACCCACATCCTGCTTTTTTGTTAGGATATAGCTCGGTTTCGCCCTGATCTCAAGTTGCTTATTTCAAGTGCCACTCTTGATGCAGAGAAATTTAGTGACTATTTTGATTCTGCCCCCATTTTTAAGATTCCAGGAAGGCGATTTCCTGTAGAAATTAATTACACCAAAGCACCCGAAGCTGATTACTTGGATGCTGCAATTGTCACAGCTCTTCAGATTCATGTTACTCAGCCACCTGGAGATGGTGACATCCTGGTCTTCCTCACTGGTCAGGAAGAAATTGAAACAGCCGAAGAGATCCTTAAACATCGAACACGAGGATTAGGGAGCAAAATAGCAGAACTGATTATATGCCCAATTTATGCAAATCTTCCTACCGAACTTCAGGCTAAAATATTTGAGCCTACCCCTGAAGGGGCCCGCAAGGTGGTTCTTGCTACTAACATTGCAGAAACATCATTAACAATTGATGGTATTAAATATGTGATTGATCCAGGTTTTGTTAAGATGAAATCTTATAACCCGCGTACAGGAATGGAATCATTACTTGTCACTCCTATCTCAAAAGCATCTGCAAATCAACGGGCGGGTCGATCTGGACGAACTGGCCCCGGAAAGTGCTTTAGACTGTATACAGCTTACAACTATTTTAATGATTTAGATGATAACACTGTCCCAGAGATCCAGCGGACCAACCTTGCCAATGTTGTTCTCAGTCTAAAGAGTCTTGGGATCCATGACTTGTTGAATTTTGATTTTATGGACCCGCCGCCAGCTGAGGCATTACTGAAAGCTTTGGAGCTGCTGTTTGCATTAAGTGCACTGAATAAACATGGTGAATTGACAAAAGTTGGTAGAAAGATGGCAGAATTTCCACTTGATCCTATGTTGTCCAAGATGATTGTTGCATCTGATAAGTATCAATGCTCAGATGAGATCATTTCAATTGCTGCAATGCTGTCAATTGGAAGTTCCATTTTCTATCGTCCAAAAGATAAACAAGTTCATGCGGACAATGCTCGTTTAAATTTTCATATGGGTAATGTTGGAGACCACATAGCACTGCTTAAGGTATGTCGTTAGATACATAAAATTGTATGTTTAAACATAATTATTTGTATCAATAGTTGGAATTTAATCTCTAAATTTGTGACTTGGTAATTATAATCATTATAGGTTTATAGTTCGTGGAAAGAAACAAACTTTTCTACTCAGTGGTGCTATGAGAATTACATTCAGGTGAGGAGTATGAAGCGTGCCCGAGACATAAGAGATCAATTGGAGGGTCTCTTAGAAAGAGTTGAAATCGAATTAAAATCAAACCCTGGTGATTTGGAAGCAATCAAGAAGGCCATAACCTCAGGTTGTACAAAAACTAAATGACTAAGACCACTTTTAAGTTAAGATCATAACCACCATCATGTACTAAACTATCTTCTGTGTTTTCAGGATACTTCCCCCATTCAGCAAAGATGCAAAAGAACGGATCCTACAGAACCGTTAAACATCCTCAGACAGTTTACATTCACCCCAGCTCTGGTTTAGCTCAGGTAGTTTGTCTTTACATGAAGAAACAAAGATCTATATTTCAAAGTTTGAATAAATATGATAAATAATTTGAGAATTGGTTATGTTAGTTACTGATGTTTGGGTTTTCTTTGTAAGGTGCTTCCACGGTGGGTGGTATACCACGAGTTAGTCCTGACAACTAAGGAGTACATGCGACAAGTGAGTGAATTAAAACCCGAGTGGCTTGTGGAAATAGCACCTCATTATTATCAGCTCAAGGATGTTGAAGATTTGGCATCTAAGAAAATGCCTCGTGGACAAGGCCGTGCAGGCCAGGATTGATTGATTTTATTCATGAGAACAATTAGACGTCAAGAAATGAGATACTTGTAAATACAATTTTGTATATCTTGTTGCGCAAGACAAAGTGATTACTAGTTGTAGGCGCTAATACTAATGCGAGTCCTATTGTTAGGTCCTCCATACATGAGAGTTCAAAGGTTAAACCAACTTTTACAAGGATCGATTCTTGACCTAGAACTGGAGTATATCTGCATTATGAGGCTGAATTTATCACTTGTAGGATTACCTATATACATTATGATAGTTATTTGTAAATTTATACATGAATATGATGTTTCTTGTTATACTTAGTGGAATTATTTTTGCTTTTTATGACAAGTGATGAGCTCAATAAAAGGAGCTTTTAGTAAGGGTTTGTTAAAAATTGATTTCAGCTCTTTTTAAAGGCCCCCAAATGTACTTTAACAGGGCTTAATTGACGCTAATACAGTATTCGTAATGATCATATATTTTGGTGATAATTAATGCCCGCAACTATATATCCAAGCATGTAAAACAGAAACAATGATCGTTATATGTCACCTGTTACATGCTAATAAATTATTAACTTTATGTCGTTACATGTGCATGTCACATCACATTCTCTTATTGTTCCTTTTAAGTTTCAAAAAACAACCCTGATTAACCATAACAAGTAGTGTGTAACAGTAGTATAATTGACTTGCTTTAAACACTACCACCACTCTTTTTAGAGCCATGGTTGAAAATTTTCAAGGATCATAAAAGAGTTGTACATAACAGATACAGTGAGAGGTTTGCTGTAAAAGTAACTGACATCACTAGGGAACTTCCCTAAGGGAAGCATAAGAGGGTGGGAGTTCGGTCTATTTTCCAAGCAGACGGCGAGTGCGTTGGTTGGCGCCTTTGACTCTGAAATTGATCTCCTCAACATCATCTTGAAGAGGATTCAGAGCTTTGTTTTGCCTGCACAAAATGGAATAACTTTCACAAACAATTCAACCTTCAGACTTTTTAGATGTTGCCTCGTAAAATTTAAAGATAAAAGAAGTAACGCAGACTTTAGTCCCTTAAGAAAACAAATCCAAGTGTTGACGCAACTGGTCTCAGTTGGTTATTAGGAAACACTAACCTCTCAATCTCAGAACCCATGTCAACAGCCATTTCCTTCAGTTCTCCCAATATGTCACTCAAGTCAGAGAGACCATCGTCTTGCTTTGCTTTCTCATACTGTTATTACGCCAAGGGGGAAGAGAGGGGGGTTGATTAGTTTCAAGAAACTTTGATGAACTGTAACAGATTAATGTCACCCTACTGCAGGAATGAACACTTTTAGGACAAATTGGTGAGCATTCAAAAGTTAAAGATGAAAAACAAACATTTTTTGGGTCCCAAATTACCCATTCTTGCAAACTGCAGTGTTATTTTTACAAGAAAATTGTTAGCTGAGGGTTCTAAAAGTCCATGACTAAAGGATATTTATACCTCAACTTTCTGCATTGCGTCTGCAGATTCAGGAAGTGGAGTTCTTGAACGTGACGGTCCCTTATTTGGGGTTGTTGTAAGCCCAAGCTTTTCTCTTTGCTCCAAATGGTTACCTTTTCTTCGGTCAGGGTCATCTGTAAAATTACCAAATCTTACTAAAACATTAAAAGATCTTTTCATTCGCATAACTTACAAAGAGTTCATAAAACAACATCTAATCATATGACTTTACTTCAGTTATTACCTCTGATAATTGTAGGTCCTTTTATGGCCTGACCCTTTTTAGGCTTCCAAGTCTTAGAAAAAATGCCTCCGAGACTTCCCAAGAGCTTCTCCCCCTAATAAAGAAAATCAGACCAATCAGATACTGAAGACCCAAATCTTGGGCCTTAAAAAGAATAAATATAAGAATTGTTGTGTTATTACAATTTATTTACTAAAACAATTTAATTTTATTCATGATAACAAGGATGGTTAAGGGGCCTATATCACACCATAGTTAATCAAAGTGGTTTGGTTCTGTTCAGTTTAGTTACTTTGGAACTGCGTAAGAGTTGTTAGGTCCATGGTTCTGGCCCAGAACAAACCAAATCGAGCCATTTACTTACCCTACTGAGATCCTGCTCAATGTCAGCTGCAGCCATGTGGGTTCGATTAATCTGCTCACCCTGTTGGTGCAAGGTAATTAACGTGTGGGTGGCACCTTCTCTGATATCCTCTGCAATTTTTAATGCACTATTCACTGCTTTGGTAGTCTCTTCAGCCTTATATGCAGCATAGTGCTCAAGTTCTTGCACGCTTTGGTTCTCTATACCACCAGAATCAACAAAATCGTTCTTGTATTTGTTTCTCGATGCATATGATGTCCCTTTATTAACCTCACTACCATCAAAAAGAGCAGTGTTTGAATTTGGGGTCAATGAAGAAACTTCAGATGATGTTTTTATTGACGGTTTTAAGGTTGACTTTTTGTCGATCTCATCATCAGAGTCGAACGGATTGGAGCTACGTTGACTGGGGACTCGATGATTAGCTGTGTTTTGAGCAGCTTTGTGAAGATGAGGTTTCTTGTACCCAAACATACTTGATTTTGCCCTTTGGTTATGCATGGATACGCGTTCTGGAAAGTATGAAGAACAATGGAAAACAAGACAAGTAGTTAGTTGATTTGGGCCAAAAGAGTGTTTGTTAACCAAACAAGAAAAAATAAACTTTTTGAACATGTTAGGTTTATATATTATAACAATATCAAAGTAAGTTTCCAAAATATGAATGCACGATCCAAACCAACTCTACCTAATAAGAAACGGTTAACCAAAGAAAGCAAACATCAGGTCTAAATAATTATTAAATAATATACAAATAAACCTAATGACAGTTGTAAGTAACCAAATACACAAAGTAAATAAAAACTTCGAAGGATACCCAGAAGACATCAAGAAAAGTAACACAAACCCATATGAACTAACCCTAAAAATTCAAGAAAAAGTTGAAATGATGATTTTATGGAACTAAAGTTAGCGTTGACTTGGTAGTCCTAATATCTTTATAGACCAAGAAAGTTTAATCCACCACAGCCCCACCAAATCAAGAATTAGTGACCAAACAAATAAAGAATAAGAACAGATAGATTATAAACCTCAAAAGAAACAGAATTGAAGCAAAACCCATGAGATAAACTAACAAAATCCAGATAAATTGGAAAGAAGATGTCATCATAAGTAAACTTGTATATGATTTTGGGTGATGATCATAGTAGAAATATAAAGTTGAAAGTAACAAGAGAAGATAAGATAAGAGAAGAAGATGAAATTGAGTACCTGATGAATTTGGGAGATACGAAGGGAGACGGAGAGAATATCGGAGGCGATTGAAAGTGGGGGGAATGGAATTGATGGATGTTAAAATATTCTTCAACGAAATGCCTGACGACCAACGGACCAAAACCTTTTTCTTTTTCTTATTTAGTATTTACTCATGGGTCATCATGATCATTTTAAATTTATTGATTTTTTTTTCTATTTTATTTAAATAACTTTTTTATCAAAGTTTAAATATATATATATATATATATATATATATATATATATATATATATATATATATAATAATTCATCAGTTATAATAAAAAAGAGATTAAAGAATAAAAGATAATAACAAATAAAAACTCTTAATGGTATTCTAAAGAAGAAAAAGGTTAGATAATGTATATATCTATCCATGTTATTAATACTATATGCATCCAGATTCTAGATATTGATAATCTAATATATGTATAATTCACATCCAATAATCACTCTTTTAACCATAAGACTTTAGCTTAACCCTAGTGGGTGCTTCAATTACAAAAGTTTCGGAAGAAATTGATATATGTGGTAGGGGTAGTAGTGGCAATATCATCAGGAGCATCAAGAGCAGTGATGACGACAACGGTGATGACAATAATAGTGGTGGGGCGAGAGGTTTCCATTCCTTCATGATTGAATTGAATGTTGAATTCTAGGAAAGAATATGGGTTCTTGAATAACCAAAAAAATAGTTTACCTGTTGGTAAAGGTTTAGCAAAGCACAAAACTCAAATAGATCCAATCACCAAATATTACTGAATCCAAGGCAATTACAATAATTTATACTTCAAGACAACCAAATCTGTACATTTCTTTGATATGATCAATCTCGCTGCAAATTAGATACAGCGGAACAGAATTCTTATTCTGAACTTTATGTCTTTATCACAATAATGTACATCTACTCACTAAGAATGGTGTCACCAAACTTGATGTATATTCAGCTAATGCACTCTGCAACTTTACTATTTCTTCTGCATAGTGGTCAATGTCTGTTCCAAAGTTCAGCACCTGTTAAAAAGATACCATGAACATGAATCATATCACCAAGTTTAGTAATGATGGCAATAGGCAAACAAGTGATATTAATTTGAGGTTAATGTTGGATAACTACCAACTTTTTACATTTTAAGGGTTTAGTCCGTGTATATTTTTTAACTTGTTGAACACACTATATGCTTATGTTGAACAAATTTATATACAAGTTAATGTGGTTAAAATCAACAGACATTTAATTGGTTTAGTCCCTTTTCTTGTACTTTGTAGTGGTTATATCCTTGACTTTCATTACTAATATATCTATTACCAAAGAGCTTCTAGCCCAATGGTATCAAGGCGTCGGTGGTCGCCCTCCCAAGTGATGAGGTTCATGCCTCATCATAGACATATGGTGTAAATTTGCTGTCAAGAAAAACTATTACATCTGTTATGTACACATGACAACCACATAAGCATTTAACCTGTTAGCAGGTCAAATGGACCTTTCAAACAAGTCAATATAATAAGAGATATAACTGCTGCAAAGACAAGCTAGGGACTAAACCACTAAAATGTCAAAAGTTCGGTATGGTTTTAACTTTTATCCAACATCCATCCTTAATATTCGAGTTGTGAAATACAAAAACGTAGTTATTTTCTTAGCTCTTAGGATATTGAAACTGTAATAAGATGGAGGGATGGATTTCTTAATGAAACAACTATACTCCACAGTCAAACATTAAAAAATGGTTGATTTTTTTTATTATTATTTTATTATAATTTTTTTTATCTTTTTGCAGTTTTTGGTTAAGAGGAAAAAAGATCATGACAACAAAAACCAACGAATATAGGGGAGAACTATTAGATAGTTTTCCTTCATTATATTGCAACTACAATAACAACAGGTCTTTTCACTTTTATCTAAATCAGTCTAATAACAAATAGCAAACTTCTTTACATATCCAAACAAGAAAGATTAAATAGCAAATTTTAATGCAGAAATGAGCTTCGCAAAGAATCACTTAATTTAAATACACTAAAGAACTAAAACTACTAACCTCTAAAGACTGTTCAACGATATCAATGCATCCTTGGAAATCAGATTCTAAGCATTTGGAAGGCCTCGAACATCAGCAAAAGTTTTCCTTCTTTCTTTTTCAATCTTGATGGCAATATAGCGATGAAATATTATTAACTTTAATCGAATGCTAATTGAACAAAGAAGTTATTAAGTTAAGGACTTAACTAATTATAATAATACCTGAGACTCCAACACGGTTATTCTTTGTAAAGCTCGTTGTTCGATACAGGCCCGTTTTTTGTATTCTTCTTCAAGCAATCCAGTTAACTGATATCTTAACTCAGCCATTTCCTGAGCTAGATCTTCAGCTTCTTCATTTGCCTTAAACCTTTCCTCCTTAAGTTGTGCCTACCAACAATATGAGACAAAATTTACTAACTATTGCAGTGCATTTCGGATTTCCTATTACTTGATGGTAACAAACCTTGAGCTGGTTTACAAGAAGTTCATATTCATGTATTTGAGCTTCATATTCACTTGATTTTTTCATTTTATTTTCTGAATCTGCATTGCTTTGAAATGTTTTAAGCTTCTCCCTCAATATTTTATTTTCCTCAGCTAAGCGTGTAGTATTTTGCATTTGAATCTTGTAGTTTTTAGTAAGTTCCTGCATCCTACGATGTTCTTCAGCAGCTTCTTTCTGGAGTTCTTTAGCTTCAATAAAGCTATGCTCCATGGCCATCAAATCAAGCTTCATGCTTTCTATGTCACATAGGAAATCTAATGCAATATTAGAAATGGATTCCTCTAATTTATCTATACATAATTTTGAAGTATGCAACTCGTGTTCTTTGTCCTTTAATTTCTTCATCAAAGCTATATTCTCTAGCTTGCATGCCTTCAATTCTTGCTCTAACCTTTTCACTATTCCATCCAAATCTTCTTTTTCTTTGACCCTCAACTCTAGACTGTGGATATACTCAGTCATACAGTTCATCTCTTTGTTCCGTGTGGTCAACTGATCCTGCAAGTAATCTGTGAGATGCATTGCAATGTGTCAAGCCTACAGTACAACCATACACCTGCAGTCAACAGTCTGCACTTACTAGGCATCACATTAGAAAAATATTAAAATTGGCCACTACCTAGTTCTTGGGAGCAGTTGCTCAGTTCTCTTTCCAGATCTTGAATACGCTTCTTGTCATTAGCTCGAGTTTCAGATAATGTTCTCGCATGTGATTCCAGGCTCTGCAGCAAGTCAACTACCGGCTCAAACTTTTTTGGGTATGCATCATTTAAGATATAAGTGATGAAATCAATATGTATGCATCATTAATATACAAGTAACGAAATCAATATAACTTACACGGATAAGTTCAGAGGTTGATTGTTTCAGCATGTCCTTTTCCATCCTTAACTACATTCAATAACCATACGAAAAACCTTTTAGGTATATGACAAGTGAAATTTTATCAGCAAGAATTTGGTAAGTTATATTAAACTTCATTCCTTTCAGCCTTATAAAACATAGTATATGCAAGCAATATGTGAAAAGAAAAACCACTCAGATTTCTTGTGGCACAAAAAAGCATTGTTAATTGTTGCTCATATTGCCCGGAAAAAAATCTACCATTTATCGGCTATCTTTGTAATGTATTATCCATTCACATCAACAATTTTTTTGTGAATGCAATTCTAGAAGTCAAGAATGGTAATAAATGAATATTGCTACCTTATACTTGATTACATTCACATTACTAAATCACAGAAGTAGGAATGTAATCACCTCCTTCCATATATTATTTTATGGAGGTCTTAGTTCTTATGAGCATTAGTATGTTAGCTGCTAACAACAAAACCAAATAATAGGACCCCAGAAGTTCCAAACAGAGATTGATGCTAATTTAAAATATGAAGGAACAGATATCTTTAACATGAGAATTGAACAGCAAATGTACCTCTTTAAATCTTGCCTCAAACTGCGATAACTCTTCATCGTCCAAAAGAAACTGCTACCACTACTTGAACAAGTAGACATCTATAACATAGAAACATAAAACAAATATAAACAAAGAATAATTGTTAATGATGAATTGATGATAGATCTCATCGGACAGTAAACCCAAAAAAAAAAGTTCTGTCAAACACAAGATTATTATGCAGAAAGTGACAATAAAAATGCTTATAAATCTCTTCAGGTATCCTTATTAATCATGTTCATCTTATGGAAATCACCTTGCAAAATCCTCAACAAGTATTACTAATAGAAACTTATTTATGGTAGATTTGTGCACAAAGCATGAGCATTATAAACAGAACTCCAAATTAATTTGCAACTCTTGCGTTTTCTACAGAAGATCCACTTTAAATGTTCAATAACCTGAATTGGTTCCCACAGGCCAAAACTCACAAAAACATACATTTCTGATAGAACTTTGAAAAGGGTCAATAATTTGATTATCAGCCTGTATAAGCCCCATAAATTCAAAAGATAATATGCTACAAGGAAAAAAAAAGAAGATAAAACATCAAGAATTTGTCGGATGGTAATCGTGAAACGTAACAATTGCAATCCTCATAGATACAGAACATACATTCAAAGATGCCTCGCAAAGAGAAATGGGGGAACCGTTTCTTCTAGGGTTTTGATGCAGACGACGTATAAACCGGTGAAATTGATCCGAATTGCAGATGAAGGAAGAAGATCGACTTGTAAATTTCAAGAAACGGAATCTTTTGAATGGAAAGTGTGATTTTGGGTTTCCGTATGATTAGCTTTCACTTCCGAACGCTAGTTTAATGGTAGGATCAGTTGAACCGGATTTAATTACATTTATATATGTAGTAATTTATATATGATTTATATATATATTTTATAGTTATATATAAAACTTAACTATATTTGTATATTTGACGTACTAATTTATGGTTTAACACCCCCTTTTTACCCATTAAAAAAAAGGAAAGTCAGTCCAGTTTCCTGGTCCGATCAGCAGTTCGGGACGAACCGGCCGGTTCGACCAGTAAAAAACGATTCATCCCAGACCGGACCGGACCAGGCATCAAAATGATCAAGGCATGTTTGGGATCGATTATTTTCACACTGACTTTTAACTTATTAATTTTTAAACGGTTAAAAATATTTATTAAATTTAAAAAAGAAAATTCAAACTGTTTTAGCATATATGATAAAAATAAGATTTTAAAAAATAAAGTAAATTATAAATTATGTCATTTATTAATATATAAAATTATATGATATGTAATTTACTTTAAAAAATAAAAAAGGGGTTATTTATTGACTTTTAAAATTTCTTTTGATCTAATTTTCTATTTACCTACTATTAACTTTCATCATTTTTAAAAATATGTCATTTTTTGCTATTTTATAATATTTTAATTTATAAGTTAATCCAAACATTTTTTTAAAAACTCTTTTTGAAAAATCATAAGTTAATAAGTTTTTTTTGAGCAAAAGTTCTTTCCAATCAAAATAACCAATCTCAAACACAGTCTTGGTTTAGGCCTTTTTTTCTACCAATCAACTTTAATTCTTTTTCTAATTATTATGATTCAATATTACTAATTTATTTTTCTATTCGTTAAACTTCCACCCATGAATGTCCCCTCTCTCTCTCTCTCTCTCGTCTCTCTCTGAGGGTAAAAGAATTCGGACTTTTTGTTTGGGAAACCATGGACTTTTTGTATGGCAAATTTAATGAAACAAAAAAAAATGTTCCATACTTGTAGTTGATCACTTGATCCGTCCATTGGCCTATGGCTTATTCTAGAATCATTGCAAACTGCTTCGAGCTTACAAGATGAGCTTTGAAGGCCATGGGGTCTTCACAAGCCACATCGCACACTATGCAAGACTACAAATTAACAAATCGCCGTGATCTTTAATCATCTTGAACTTTTTTGTATCTCCATCCCCTTCACTTGCCAGTGAGTTATTATTAGGCAACATCATTTTAATCATCTCTGCAAACACTTCTTTACCCTCTTCTATGTTTAGCAATATGATTATCGAAGGTTGCAAAATTTCCTATGAAGTTCACACCGTATAGACTTTCGTTCCTTTAGATATTCAACATCACCCTTTCTGGACTTTTGATCTAAAGTATCATTTGTTACGGTTGATGGTGTTTTTTTTGCATGATGGTAATTGAAACTGGGAGCTTTTTGGCTCAATTTGGGTGTTTGTTAATTGATTACTTCCATCATCAACTTCAGCTTTTGTTAGTTGTTACCATTATCTTGTTTTTCCCAGTTAGTTAAGAAATGTCTTTGGTGTGTGTAGGAGATTGTGAAGTTAGGAACACCATGGTCGTTGTAGGTTCAATCGATGTTCGAGCTGCCTGAATATGTCATAAGCAGTCATTGTACATTCATCACTGGGATAATTTTCAAATTAATCTTATTTTTTAATTTTTATCTTTGATAATTATACGGAGTTAACTTTTATTTACAAGCTTTGTTAAATCTTTGGTCCTTTAATCTAATCGTCAATAGTTTGAATCGTAAGTTAATTCACATGGTTATCACATAAAGGTGGATGTGTAAAAAAATATCCAAGCGGCATAATCCAAAGAAGAATCGACGTATTAGGGAAATATAATTAGTAAAAAGTTGAGACTGATTTTTATGAGAGAATCCCATAAATGATCCATGTGGTTTAACCAAATTGCATGTTTGGTCTCCAAAATTTAAAAATTGAAAAGTTAGTCCAAACATTTATTTATTCATTAGCATGTTTGGTCACTAACATTAAGTTTATTCAATTTTTATGTATTTTATAAAGTTTGAACTAATTTTTAAATTATAAACAGTATACAACTCAAAGTAATAAAACAAAATATATTACCGCATAATAAATATTAAATATTGTTGGTTTTACACTGTAGGTTTGATAACAATAAAAGACCTACATATCTCTTTAAATCATGTATGATCACTATCAGATTAAATTATTTGAACAGTGCTCTCAAAATCTTAATCAAATATTCATAAAGAGATAAGTACATAAATGCATTTTATGTTATGATAACATGCACTAGAAATAAACCAACGACTTTCATGTTATATCTCTAGAACCATCGTAATGTTTAGTTGAAACAACACGATGCTCCATGAAAGAGTATCAGTTTGTAGTTAAAACGACTGATAGTTATTTAGTTATAATTAATAGTAATTCCATCAGTAGAAACTTTTTTAAATACTGCTCATGACAGTACAATATCTTAATTATTGGGATCTGTCTAAGTTTTGTCTGCTCAAGATTCATTTTATCCTATACCTGTTGATATAATTACTACGCATCACACTTCTTGTTGGTCAATTAGTTATCGTTGATAGCAGTTTGTTGCTAATGAGTTTTAAGAAAAACTATTTCAAAAATTAGTAATTAATAAACACCTTTATGTTAACACTAAACTAATATGTAACATCACTAACTCAACGTATATTCTTGTTTGCAGGTATAATAGCTAGAATATGTTTTCAATCTAATCATCTAAGATTTCGATATGTTAACATATAAATTAACCTTGCCACATTTTCTTGCATGGCTTGTTCTGAACAGAGAATAAGGCTTCATACTTGTAAGCCATTTGATCCACCTCTGTCATTTTTGAGTACCATTGTTGAATGCTCAAAGCTTACAAGGTGACTTTTGAATGCCATAAGACCATCACAAACCACATTGCACACTCTACAAGTTACCAAAACACCACATCCTTCTGCATTCATCTTATGCCTCTTTGTATCTGCATCGTCATCATCACTTCTCAATGAGTCGCCAGCCTTCCGTTTACTCCTCTCCAACATGACAACTTCGCCCTCTTCATTCATCGGCTCAGGCGATGGTGTTTTGGCCACACGCGCAGGGCTAGGGACACTTTGGTTTCCAGATTTCTTCATGTTCTTTTGGTGCCTTTTTCCTAAAATGTGTCTGTTGAGCATATCAGGGGAGGTGCAACAAACCCCACAAAGTTCACACCTTGTGGTATTACCTTCGTTTGGATTGACAACTTCACCCTTTGTTGGGTTCAGTTTTTCCGCAGGGGGTGCAGTCAATGAGTTAGCTACTGTTGAGGCCAAATTCTGCATTTTCTTTAAACTTTGAAGGTTCTTTCTATGCTTCTTCCCTGATACATGTTTGTTGTACTCATAGGCATTGTTGGGTAAACTGACCTTACAAAGCTCACACCATGTAGTCTTACTGTCCTCTAAATCGCCAGTTTCACTATCGGTTGACTTCAACTTTTCCATAGATTTTGTTACTGGTGTTGTGTCCATTGATGTAATGAAGGTTGCGGTTAGTGTTTTTTCTGACATTTTAAGGCTTTTTTGGTGTTGTTTGCCAGCAATGTGTTGGTCAAAACTCTTGCTGTTTTGACAACTAACTTTACATATATCACACCACATGGGTTGGTGGACACTGAGTTTCGCAGGCCTATTTCGTGTGCTACCATTAGAAGCCTGAGCCGGGGTCCTGCTCAGTGGTTTCGGCTTAGAAACCCCATTCTTAAACAAAGATTCATCCATCTGGCAGGCAACATACAACAGTATAAGAATTACCACTCAAAGAAACAAGAAAACAACAGGTGAAATTAGTTTTAATGCTAAAAATCATAAATTTATTCAATTTACCTCCACCATAGCTATTTTAGGATAATCGATTCCGGGTTCAGGAATGTCACAAACGAACAATGATCCGCACGTTGTTTCTTTTTGACACAAGTCTTGCTTCTTTTTCTCCAGTTCTTGGTGTAAAGTGCCATTTGCAACAGATGATGGAGTATCTTGAGAGATACCAGTTGAAGCTAGGAGCTTTTTCTTCTCGGATTCTTGGTCTGAAGTGACATTAGCAACGGGTGATGGTGTTTCTTTGTTAATGGTGGATGAAACTGTGCACTTTTGGGTCTTCTTTAGATGTATATGTTTCTTGAATGCATTCTCACTGTCACAAATTACATTACAAACATCACAAACGATGGACTTAGTGTTTTTGCTTTCAGTTTTTGTTATAACCATATCATTCTCTATCTGTGGAGCAGCAACTACAGAGTTTCTAGCGTTATTGGAAGTCGCGGACACCATTGTTGTAGCTTCACTCAAAGCTACACCTGCCTGAATATGTCAAAGAAGTCGGTGTGCATTCATTACATGTGCAGCACATATGTAGAAAAGCTAAAACACAACAATGGTGGTGAAACCACACAAATAGTGAAATCACCTGGCTATCTTGCATAGTTGCATGTTTTTTTCATAGCAAGATTTTCAAGTGAGTTGATGATTTCACACCAACTAATTTAAAAAACAACCTAGATGTACTATGAGGTTTCGCAAAACCACCTCCTCTAAAAGCATTTGCAGCCGTTCCTTATTTTTTTGGTAGTAAGATTATCAAGTGAGTCTCTTATTTCAAACAAACAAATTAAAATATAACCTCCTTGTACTAAAAGGTTTTATGCAAAACCACCTCTTTTATATAAAACAAAAAAAAACATACAACATAGGCTAATGCAACCACTTTCCTTGAGTTTTCAATTTTTCACGAGATAAGCTATACCTAACTCTTGTATGTTAAACTTACCACTGTTTTATACTTTTATAATAGTAGAAAAGATGAAACATCTGATTTAGTATAGGGAGGGGTTGAAGTAAGTAAAAATAACAAAGCCATCATTAAAAATTAAAAAAAATAAAAACTTGAGCCATGGTTTTAACTTTCACAATCAGATGAACAAGAAATATTAGTAATTTAATGAAAAGAGTTTAAAATTATATAAAAAATAACGCATCATGGGTCCACACAACCTTTGATCCCGCCCTAACACTGATTTGAGCCATCAAACTTGCAACACAAGCTTCAAACTTTGATCAAAAAACAACAACATATCAACACACCACACAATCGACTGAATCAACCAAAACTTACATGTTCAGACGCCGTTAAATCAAATTCTTTCCCGACGATCTCCCTCCGTGTAACGACGACACAAGGGTCGACATCCATTGAAGACGCCATCTCCAACACCTGATGACGGACCCGATTAGGGTTTACGAGAGAACCCGGGTCGGATCCCGGAGGGTGAATTACGGGTGCGGGTACATCATAACTGCGTAATAGCAGAGGAGAAAGCATGGGAATCGAGAATAAATGCTGTTGCTTTTGTTTGGACATTTGGGGTTTTGATCTTGAATCGATTAGGGTTTAAGGGGTTTTAAGGAGCTATAAATTAGAAACAGAAGTGAGATGTATGCAGATTTTGAAGTAGGTGATTGTAATGGATTGGAGTTTATATGAGATGTAGGTTGAACAAGAGATTTCACATGGAAATTGGTTTTGAGATGAGTTCTTACGCATGACTGATTTGCAGTAATTGGCCATATTTTATTTAGGGGAGAGTTTTGTGTATATATTTATGGAAACGATATAATGTCATTATTGTTTTGTGATTCGATATTGCGATGTATCATAAAGCTAAATCTAATTCCGATTTTGTCGATTTTGGAGTTAGGATGATCATGTAAACCGTGTTTAAAATAAAAACAAATTGAGTTTTAGGAATTTAAACTATTAGTTAGTGAAAATTTATACTATTAATTTGATAAATAATAACTTTAACTTTTAGTTGTTTTGCGGAGAGTGATTTTACTATCATAATCATTCATAATTTTTTGTTTATTTTTCATTTGATTTTTCTCACAATCGTAATCTAAAATTAAATAAAAAACATACAACAAAACAAATGAGAGATAAATGAAAATTTAAGTATAAATCATAATAATCACACTAGGATTACACTTGATAAGAAAAGTAAAATTTATAATTATTATTGGTCAAACTAATACTATATATCATTATTGGCCCTAGTATCATAGTTTTGATTATTATTATCATAGTTTTGATTATTATAATTCATTTTGCCCAAAAAAATATAAAATCTAACAAACAATTTAACAGTTTAAAAGTTCAATGTGTTTATGATTTAAATTCAATAGTTTAGTTTTTGTTTATCTATACGACATTCATCAAGTTAAACAAATTGTAAGATAAACGTGACATGTAGCATGTGAAACGAACTCTCAGATTATTATTGTAGTTAAACGTGACACATAATATAATAAATAACGACAAATAATGACCGTGTTAGGTCGCATTTACAAATAAACATGTGTCACATGAAATTAAGATTACAAGATTTGTTTTGTAATTAAGGTAAAATTATAATAAAAATAGTATTTAATCTGAAAATGTTAAAGAATAATTGTGTTTTTGACTTATGTCCTTTTTATTTTCTAAAGCGAATGCATTTTGATTCATTGTATTATATATTTTACACCAGACTAAAGTCCCGTGTAATACACGTGTTCAATCATTAAAAATTGGTTTTAATTAAAAAGGTTCGTAAGTCATAATATTATTGTTAATACTTTGTCTATCGATTTTTATGTTTGTTTTTTTAAATCATCTACATCTAATATTAGTAGTTTTTCTTTATCAATGCTTATAATTCTAAATAATGTATAATATGAAATTAAATTAACTTATAAATAAAAACTTTGGGTAATAATTAAATTATATTAAATATGACGCTAAACTCAAGCGACACTTTCTAGTCTATAAAAATCCAAAAACTTATTTATATACAAAATTTGATGTTTTTTTGTAATTTTATCATAATTGTCTAATATTAACCATTTTAATTCATGTCTACTTATAGCTCAATATAATGCAACATAGAGCTTGAATAGATGTCAGAGACCAAACATGTCATTACACAAAAGTTTGAATTATATTTGTGATTTTTAAAGTTTGGGAATCAAACATGCAATTTAATTAAACTACATGGATCATTTATGCCAAAAAAAATTTGTTGATAAAAAACATAAGTCAATTCTATCCTTAAATCAATTAAAACTAAAACAAATTTCATGCTTTCATAAACAAAAACATAAATTAGTCAAATTGATTTAAAAAAAAACCAAAATACTACAGTTAATATATTAAAATCAAAATTATTAAATCGTACGGACCACTACTACTTGCAATCGAGATTTGTATATATGAACATATAATTGAAACTTTGCACAAAGCTATTGTTATTTAAAATTTAGAGTGTGAATGATATTAAATAGATCAATGAAAGCGTAAAATGATCGATGAGTTAAACTTGAAACATAACGTGATTTGAGTTAATCAAAACCATGATATTCTTGTAAATTAAAAAAGATATAAAATGGTTCATCTTTCTATTTGAAAATCGATATCATGATTTGATGAAATCAAAACCCTGAATTAATTATTTGAGACTCTTAATTTGAAAAAATATGTAAAATTGTTTCGAAATAGAATACGCTTATTTCTTTTCCTTTGCATAGGATGAGTGGATTAGAAAACCTTTAATTACTTGTTTGAATAATCAAGAATCCAACACGTTTTAGTTTACAATTTTAGTGTAATACAACATGTAAAAACTCATTATATTATATTTTTGTTGAGATAGAATCAATTGTTTTTAGCTGTAAAAAACAACAAACTATAACTTGCCATCTATTTCAGTGTTTAATTTTGAAACTATCAAAATGCCCTTTGTAATGAGTTTTTTCTAAAGTAGTATTGGTAGAAAAATAATTTAACATAATGAATATTAAAAAAATATTTATCAAAATAGTTTTTACTGAAAAGTTATTTTTTCTTATTCATAATATGTTTGGATAAACTATTTTGTTTTTACTAATGTTATTTAAGTAAAATTAAAAGGATAAAGTTTCAATAAGTAAAAACCAATTTAGCATCTCTCATAATTAAAAAAATATTTTTTAGTTCTTTCTATGAATGTTTTCATAAAACCCTTTCAATAACATTTTATCATACAAATATATTAATACTCTTTCATCACTATTTTTAACATTTATGTATAAAATACATGTTATTATATAAAATAGATACTTGTATTTATAGTAATAATCATTTATATATGGTTTATGTAATTTTTTTAAAATAATAATATATATTATATAACTATTTTAAACATAAATTTATCTATAGTAATAATCATTTATATATGCATATACCTAAAAGATATAATAAACATCATATACAAACAACGCTAGTTTCGTCTTACGAGCCGGCTCGATCTTGACACATGAATCTCGGGCACAAAACCACTTATTAAATGAGTCGTAAAATGAGTTCGAGCTTGTTTAAGCTAAGCTTAATTAGACTTTATAACAAGTTGGTCCCGGGCGACTCACGAGACGGGGTGTCTCGTTTCTCCTCTAATTGTTTATGGAAGTCTATTTGCAACATATATGTCATCGGTAATTAAGCATTACATTTATAATTCGTAAAATAAAATAAAAATAAACTATCAACTTTTTTTCTTATGTCATGATACTTATACAAAACACTTTTAAAGAATGTTTTTTACACTTTTAAAGAATGTTTTTTGTTAAAAATTGTTTTTCTTATTATATCTTTTAAGCTACTTAAATATATTATCAAAAAATACATATTAAAAAAAAACAAATGTGTCTACTTTTATATGAAATTGAAACAAAATTATAGTGAAAAAAAATCCAATTTTCTATATAAAAAGATGACCTAAATTAAGTTGGAGTGAAATAAAAAAACCAAAATATTTTTAGAAAAACTTTATTTTTCTAATTACGACATATGAACCAAATGTTTTTATAATTTTATTAACCTTTGTACTTCACTATTTCTAAATAATATTATTTTAAAGTGAAATAAATTTAACTAATAACATTATAGTGAGAAAAAAAATTCCTTAAACACCTATTATGGTAAATGAATATTCTATATACACTATTTAAGGAAAAAATTCACTTTGTAATTATAGTAATAATTAATTTTATTTAAATGAATTATGACTAATAATAAGGATAGATACATTTTAGGCAGGAAATTAAAAAAATGGAGGCATAAGAAAATGGAATTTAAAAAAAGGGTTTTTATTTAGGTGATGGTGACAAGGGGTGAAAATCTTGGCCGAGTTGGATTTAAAGGGATCCCGCCCCTGGTAGGGGCGGGTTCTGTGAAGGAATTTTTTTTATTTCTGTGACATGATGGTGACATGATGCTGCAGTTTGACCTTAATATGGAGAACTCGCCCTTGGTAAGGGCGGGTTCTCAAACCACTCACAACCACACATTTAACCTACTCACTAACTATTTATAACGCAACCGAATTCAATCACATATGCATTCGATTCACACTTTTAAAAAAACTAATCATTATCATGTCTCGATCTTATTTTCTACAAATATATTGGGGTGGTGATATTTCATTCGAAAATGGAAATATCATATGTGATGTTTCTACTAGATGTTCAACTATTATTCTTTGTAATAGAGTTTTATATGAAGAGTTTGTAGATTTGATTTATAATCATCTTCAGGTTCAAAAAGAGTACTATAATTTAAAATTATAATTATATTACTCTTATGCTGGTTTCTCTCAAAGTTCTGAAATTTTCAATGACTCAAGTCTATGTATTATTTGGGAGAAAATGTTGAAAATTTTCGAGCAAATGTTTATGTTATCATTGAGCCAAAATTGTCTGTACAACAATCCAATTATATGGATCTCGTACGCGGTTTCTCTGTATCTCAAGCACCCGATCCGTTAAGCAATTCTTATCATCAAGGCAATGTAAGATCGCATGATTATCAAGCCGGTCCGTCAACCATTTTCATCATCAAGTCGACGATGATAATGGAGGTTTTGAAAAGTCAGATGATGGTCGTTCAGACAGCAGTGAAGATACTGAACTCATTCCATCACAAGAAGAATCCAGTGATGATGACAACACTTATGGAGTTTCAAACAGTTATAATTCTAGTGTTACTCCAGGATCTTACGAGGAGGTGAACTATTCTGAAGATCCTCAGGAGTTAAGAGATTATGAAGCTGCTGATTTTGATGATGAAGACCATATGGATATATGGAATGAAGAGTCAAAAGAAATTCGTGTTGGAATGTATTTTAAATCGAAAGATGAAGTGATGCATGCAGTGCGGTTATGGAATCTTGCACGTAACAGAGAGGCTGTTGTAGTTGAAAGTAAACGTACAAGATGGAGAGCAAAGTGCTACAGCACCAGCCCTAATTACAACACTAATCTTCATAGTGGTCCTCCATGCTCATGGTATGTTTATGCTTCCAAGAACCATGATCATCATATGTGGAGAATTTCAAGATGGGTGAATTCCTACAACTGCTTTGGTACTGTTGTTGGTAACAACAATAGAAGTTTCAAATGCAGAGATATTGTTACCCGTATCATCCATTTTATTCGTCAAGATATTGCTTTTCCCATCAAGCAGATTCAAGCGCATTTGAAAGACACGTTGAATGTTGATGTTTCATATAATAAAGCCTGGCGAGCTAGAAAAGCTGCTATTGAGAATATTTATGGTAGTTGGGATAGTAATTTTGAGAAATTACCTACGTACATCAACACATTACAAGAGAAGAACCATGTTATCGTGGAATGGTTACATCATTCGACCGGTACATCTGCTTATTACACATTTAAATATGTGTTTTGGGCATTCGGTCCAATAATTAAAGCGTTCAGCTATTGTCAACCTGTGATATCTGTTGATGGTACTTTCTTGAAAGGTTCTTACCGTAGTAAAATGTTAATTGCAGTTGCAAAAAATGCAAACAACTATGTAATGCCGATAGCTTATGCAATTGTAGACGAAGAGACGGTAGAAAGTTGGAGTTG
Source organism: Flaveria trinervia (assembly GCA_025506515.1). Classification (NCBI taxonomy): domain Eukaryota; kingdom Viridiplantae; phylum Streptophyta; class Magnoliopsida; order Asterales; family Asteraceae; genus Flaveria; species Flaveria trinervia. The sequence continues at coordinate 102,077,089 of CM046452.1, forward strand.
GTTTTTCCACCAATTCCGGTCACACATTGCAGTTCACCATAATTATATTGGTTCGGGAAAAAAGTTATGTGTTATTTCCGATAGGCACAAAGGAATTATTCGTGCAATGAATACTCTTGAAGAGTGGAAAAATAATGTTGTGCATTGATTTTGTCTCCGACATGTTCGAAGTAACCTCATGCAAAAGTTCAAGGTTTCTAGCTTAAAAAGGCTATGTTGGTCTATCGGAAGCACCACCCAACAAAGGAAGTGTAACTACTATGTAAGTCAAATGACAAGCATCAATCTAGAAGCGTGGGAATATTTAAAAACTATTAAAGAGAGTAAATGGACGCTTCTACATGATAAAAATCATCGTCGGTGGGGTAACCTGACGACGAACATTTCAGAAAGCTTCAACATACGTTGCGAGGTGTCAGGCTTATGCCAATAAAAGCTATTATTAATTGTACGTTCAAAAAAACAGTCGAACGGTTCAGAAAGCACACTGACATCGCAACCAACTGTAACACCGCGTTACCCCCTCGCATATGGCATTTATTTAACACACGTGATATTAACTCGCAAGAGCATATTATAACAGAGTTTGATTATAGAGAGGCGAGGTATAGAGTTTTGTCAAAGATACAAACAAATGAAGCTGGTGGAAATGATTATACCGTGGAATACAAAAATAGAACTTGCACGTGTGGTAAATGGCAGATGCAAAGATTTCCATGCTCACATGCAATTGCAGTTTGCCGCCATAGAGGTGAATCACCTCATAACATTGTTCATCAGGTCTATAGTACTGTTGTTTATCAAGAACAGTATAACGAACATTTTCACCCGCTAAGTCACATTGATTATTGGAAGAACCCGGGTTGGAAGATAAGAGGTGATCCCTCAAAAATCACCACGTCACGAGGTAGGAGACGCACGAGAAGGATACAAAACGAGATGGATGTTCATCATCCAGATGCACCTGTCATACGTAGATGTTCAATATGTAGACAAACAAGTCATAACATGAACACTTGTCCAAACTCATATTCATAATATTAGTTTTATATAATATTTATTAGATGATAATATTGTAGCTTAAGTTCGTATTCTATAATAAAGTTGCATTATATAATTAATAGATAAAAGTGTAAAAAATTACATAATTAAAAAAGTAAAATACATCACTAAAAATATAAAAAAATAATATCTAACGAGTGTCATCATCATCGTTTGTTGCTTCATCATTTAAGTCGAATAGGCAAGGAGATTGATTAAAAAACCGGTCAACTGATTGAGATGTATCTTGAAATTGAGGGTAATATGGTAACGGGGAAGAATGGTGAAATGATTGTTGATAACTATTATCAGGGCTTTGATAAGGATTTGACGGCCCCCCTTTTTCGAAATTCTGGGTCCCCATTTGACTAAAATGTGGAAATTGAGTACTTGAGGTATCACCATAAAAAAAATCTTGGTTGCCCATTTGGCTAAAAAAGGGGGAGTCAAGCTGTTGTTCCGTGAAATCCCTTTGTCCTGTCATATTCTGTTGCACAACAACATATCATCACCAACCTGTCTACCAACCCGCCCTCGTCCTCTACCCCTTCTGGGTAAACGTTGTGGGACAGGAGGAAGTTGAGTATAATCAGCATTCTGTGTCACATGCGTTGGTAGATAACTTATATGGTTTGCATGTGCCAAATCCATATAACAGCTCGCCATATTCCTCCCCGTTTCATCCCCTGGTCTTTGATAAAACTAACTCATCCCATCGATCTATAAATAACATTATGAAAGATTACTTTAAAAATAATAATAATAGCAATAATAATAATAAAATTATTAATAATAATACCATCATTCTCAATCTTTGTCCATCATTTTGGAAGCCAAGAGGGTTCGTGTCTTGATGAGCCGGGTTTGTTGTATACACAACAGTACGCTCTAGATACCACCTCATGTATGCTTCAGAAGCAATTGGCGAATCAGTATACGCTTCATTACAAACTGAATTAAGCCGAGACGCCCATGCTTGAACAAAGATATTATGATGTTGTAACCAGTTTTTATTTCTACCACCTTTACGATCAGTCGAATGTAGATTTGTATGTTGCTCCCGGGTTAGTCACACGCTTGTAGGGATTGGTTGAAACATTCCAAACTGTCTTAAAACCCTACTTGCAATGTGAGGCTCAACAACTTCCCAACATATAAGGTATGTGTCACTTCTCCAGCTTTGATGTCCACTTGTGCAGATATCAGGTAGAAGGTGGATAATATTATCATAAGGCCTCCAATTAAACTGATATAAAAATATGAATTAATATGTTTACAAAATGTTAATTTATACAAAATAATATCAGATTAATATTAATACCGTGGCCTCGCTTAATGAATGCAACTGAGATCGATACGCACTCAAACAGTGCGGAGTAGTGTTTACATAACTAAGTTCACCATTCCATCTGTAATCAAGTTTTTAAATATACCAGGTTAAGTAGAAAAATATAAGATTACAAATAAATAGTTAATACATAAGTTTTTTTAACATACCGTGCACCATATGGTAACCTGAAATCAATAGATCTCGTATTCTTGGGACACATAGTAGGTAATCTTTCCCATGCCCATAATTGCAACAAGAATAAAGGTCCACCAACTTATCGATTTGTGACACTCGTTGCCTTACATAACTGTCTATACAAAAATGCTAAAACCGCACTTCCCCAACTAAGTCTACCACAGTTATTTAAGTTTTCAATATGACTTAAATAATTTACGTGCACCCAGTTGCTAGAAGTATCAAGAAATAAAATGACACCAATCATAAAAAATAAAATTAATCTAGCTCGTTGAATACACTGAAATTCAGTGGCATTATCAGAAAATGGTTTTATTATTTCATTTAAAATAAACCTTAGGTTTAACTTATAACCACTTACAGCGCTTGTAGCGAGTGTACAACCGGTTAAATACTCAAATCTTATTATAATTTTGGATGCACTCATAGCATAATCAGTGCCAGAAACAACATCACCTTCAACCGGCAAACCCCATAAAACTTGAACATCTTGAAGGGTTATTGTGGTCTCTCCAACCGGTAAATGAAATGTGTGTGTAGCTGGCCTCCATCTCTCCACTAAAGCTGAAATAAGAGCACGATCAAGTTTTTGATAACCACACTCGATCACACCCGCAAAACCAGCCAACCTTATATATCTCATAACATTTTCAGGGATAGGCACTTCATCAATGTAATCCCAAAAAGCTTTATCACCTCGTCTAGCATGTAAAATTCCTTCATCGCTTTCTGGATCTCGAAAATAATAATCAGCTCTATGTTGACCACTTAAAAATAACAAATCGTTATTTAGTGGACCTGGTGTAATTCTCAAGCTCGTTTTCGAAAATAGTAAGAAATTATACAAAAATAGCTTAGCAAATAGTAAGGAATAAGATCGAGAAGGTTTTAAACGAATTGTTCGGTGGTTCACGGGGTGAATAAATAGTGCTAAAATAAGTGGGTGTATGAATAAATGGGGTTAGTTGCGGATTTTTAATGGATGGTTGAGATTGAGTGGAGTAATTGTAGTTGGATCGGACGGTGAAAAAAAGAGCAGGAGAACCTGCCCTTCACAGGGGCGTGGTCTCCTTGTCGCTGGATCATGTCATGTCACATTCGGTCGCTCAGGTTCACAGAACCCGCCCCTACCAGGGGCGGGATCCCTTTAATTCAAAATCAATCAAGATTTTCACCCCTTGTCACCATCACCTGAATAAAAATCCATTTTTTAAAAAAAATTCAAGAAAATAACACGTGACACTAAAGATATTGTTTTATTAATAAGTATAGATTATTTGTTATATGTATTAATTATTGTATTTAATTTTAATATTTTAGATAATTTTGTATTATTATTGTTATTAAATATATTTTAATTATCAACATTAATGTACGAATTTTAATGCACATAGTACAACAATCTAAATTTTTGTAAAATTTATTTCAAACCCTGGTATTTTTACAATTTCACAATTTAACATTTATCATTTTTCACTTTCAATTTTATTCTCATATATTTTTCATATTTTATAAAATTTTTGTTTACATTTTGGTATGAATTTTGAGAGTTACACGTCAACGTTGTTACGTCTATTTTTTCCGGTTTAACATACACGTCACAAGGTATGAGTCCAACATCGTCTTAGTTATTGTTTTTAATGTTTTACGTTTCACGTGCGAGGTTCGACGTTTTTACGTCTACTTTCAGTTCAGTTTTATTTTTTTTGTTTTAGCTTTCCGGTGTTGGTGGTCGCTGACGGTAATGTGATATTGGTATTACATGGCACGATTTTACGCCACTACCGCAACGCGAAAGACTTAATTTTTAGTTGTTTTCATAAATTATAACATGTTATTCACATCTTCGTTATATTAGTTGTTTATTTTTCAAACTCCTTAAACAGGTAGGAGTTCATTCAGACTTCCCAAAATCCCTAAAACCTACTCCCAACTAATTAATTAAATTAAAGTCGCATTTATATTTAAAGCAACATTTATTTTTAAACAATATTTATTTTAATAATTAAATTAATATAAAAAGTAAAATTAGAGTTATCATTTTGTTGATTTAAAAAGAAAAATACAGCAAGTGGTCTAAGTGTTTGCGTTATGCTTCAGGAGACCAGATTGAAAATATAAACGTAAACTGAAAACTTTTTTTAAAACAACTCGTTTTGATAAATATATATGGTATGTTTGAAAAATAATAAATAAGCAAGACTATATATTTAGGTTTTATAAAAAATTAACAAACACTCGTAATTGATTAATATTAAATTATGAGTTATTTAAATGTAGTTTTAGAGATAATTATGAGTTATTCATTATTTAAAAGTTAAATCCATAAGAATTCTATAGCAAATTTAGCTTTCTAGTTTTTTTAATGTGAATTTTCTAATTAAATCTTTGAAGTTACGTTTTCATATTCGCTTACTGGTGCCGTGCAATTTCAGTGATTGCATAGATTGGGTAGTTTTTGGCTTTTGCAATAAAATGTTGTGTAATGCAAAGTAGGAATATGCTGAAGCCCTCCTCCTTTTGTTATGCATTGATCATTTTTGGAAAGATCCACTTTTTTAAGCATTCTACTTTTTAGAATCCTTCTAAACCAAAATGCTTATCTAGTAGGTAATCATAAAAGTAGTTTTTTTCAAAAACCAATTGTAATAATATAATGTTGGTAAAACTAGTGTATTCAATATATTACAACGTCTTTAGATTTGTCTTTTTTAGGCCGAATCGCATGTCCATGATCTCGGGTTCATAGTATTGTCTAAACACTCTTTCGTAGTTGTCGAATGGTTGATCATTCCTTGATATTCTAATAACGTATTATGTACATTTGACCTCTCGTACCACTAATATTGTCCGTTTCGCCTACGCGTAAGTATACAGTTCTTTTATCATCTACAACTAACACACTCAAAACACGTTGATGATATTAAAAACAACTCTCACTTATGAACCAAACATTTTTTCTGTTCACATGTGATGTAAGATTTATGTAGAGTGTCACTTAATATGTGTATGTAAAGCTTTAGCTCGAAAAATATTATGGTTAACCTCAATTTACTTTTGAAGCTATCTTAAGCATTGGGCCTATAAGTGAACAAGTGAGGGAATGATGTAACACTTAATACTCCTCGTACAAATCAAATTGTCCGATCTACTCGTCTACCCAATCAATATTCTTATAAATTTCTTCTATTATTCACGATCAATATTCCTAAAGCACATTTTAAAATATTTGATGCAGGGGTATTCATCGAATAGGAGAACTTGTTCGAATATGAAAATCTTATGAATCTATCATAATTCCAACCTGGTTTGAATTAAAGGTATTCCTATTTGATCCACATCTATCTGAATTCCATTATGATCCGTATGATCCAAATTAAAAATTTTACTAACTTTTAGTTCCTAACATGACTATAGCCCTTGAAGACTATGACTCTCACATGTCTTCCGCTTCGATAATTCGAATATGTTTGTGAAAAGTTAAAAGATGACTAAATCGAATAATTGATTATTGATTGCTAATTTCATTTAGTGAATGAAGTGATCGACTAGGCAAAACATTAGGTTATTAAGTTTGGGCTAGATAAAAGTGGATGCACATTGCATATCTTTTGAAAAAAAGTCATATTTACACATTATTTAGTAAAAATTCTTATTTGGATAAAATGCATATGTGAGTAAATCGAATTGATAAAAAAAATAGAAATCCAATCAGAACTCTGAGTAAATTTAGATTCGGATGAGATCCGATTCTAAAATCCGAATGAGGATTCAACTAAGTTTACGAAACAATTTTACCTATGTGGCATTCTAGAGGTTAAAATATTCCATCCTCATCAACATGAAAGGAGTAACACAAATCATGATATATCTAATCAAGCAACATCATACCATAAAATTCATCACTCGATTATTGCACAATTTCTCCATAATCGAAGCATAGGAGGAAGAGTGCAGCTAATCGCAACAGAATGAAGGTGAAATTGCATTGTAGTATTCAATAGCTTAGAAAAACTTCACTAAAATTAAAAAAAGTCCCGAAAGAAGAGCGACATTGTGTAATCATCATCCTTAAGTAAATAATAACAGATCACCATATAATCACTTCTTAAAAAAAGTTAAAACACAAAAAACCAAAATGCCTTTTTTCACCAAAATAAAATTGAAACCAAAATACCCTTTTTCACCAAAATAAAATTGGTGATACACGCCTCTTTTCTCTCAATCTTCCGTACCTAACGTAACCCTACTAATGTACGTGGGTGGGCTCCTATGTATATTTATGCGTAACTTAAACAAGTAGTGCAAGCACTAGGCTTTGGAGTTGTTTATCTATCTCTAAACTAGTAAGATGTCTAACTGAATAAAAAACTTTGAATGAGTAAATATTTAACTAGTAAATACTATTTGACTGAATATCTGAATAACTATATAGAATAACTATTTTACCCTTCTAAATTGATTTGCATACTTCAATTATCTTAAAGTTATAACAAAACACACAGAAATTATGTCACCGAGCAATTTCGAGTCAAGCATGATATCATCTCCCCCAAAGTCAAACCCCATCTGGCTTGAACTATTAAAGGCCCGCAATATGGATTGTATGTTTTATTATTTATGAACTGGGCCAGACCCAAAATAGATTGGATTAAAAGTCCATTATCATTTTTTATTTTGGTCCAAGTATATACTAAATTACTAATTGGCTCGCAATAATTTCCTCAATGTCAACTCTTAAGTTCCACCATTTATTTGTTTATGATAAATTAGTTTATAACCTGTACATTATAGATAAAAAAAAATTATGTAAACATTATATTCTAAAAGTTATTATGTAAAATAGAGTTAAAATATCTCAGCATACAACAATATAGATTGTTTCATTGCAAATCATATCAAGATAGCTTCAACTTTCAGCATCTAGGGAAACCATTATCCCTTGATGAAAACAATGAAATAAGCAGAATAATGATGACAAAAAGCTGTGAATATCAAACAATATGTGTTCTTGGTGTTTGTGTTTGTGTGTGGCTACTTATTTTGTTGGTTAAGCAGCAAATTACATCAATTATGCAAAGAATTAATGAAATCTATACACTCTTGAGATGATCTTTAACTTGTTGAGAGCAAACCAAGTAGTGTTGTTGACTCATGGTTACTGGTATCTACCCATTGCCATGGCTTGTACTCTGTAGTACTACTGTTTATGATCATATCTTCTTCCATTGTATCAGTAGGCAGCATGTTGAGATCAATAAACCCTCTAATTTCACCAACTGGCTCATTAACTTTTTCAATCAGATTCATACTGGTTTGTTGATTCAATTTAGCCTCTGCGATCATGTGTGATCGCTTGTGACCTCCCAAAGCTTGACCACTTGAGAAAACTTTCAAGCAAATTGGACATTCATGTGCACCCAACACTACTGTTTTCCTCAAAGAACCAGCACAAGTAATGAACTTTTTTGTAGTTTGATCATTGTTAGATGGTTTTGCACCAAACCCATTGATCATATGCTCATGATCGAAAAAGGGTTTGTTTTCGATTGTGTTGTTAACTTCAGGTTTTGAATCTTGAGCTTCCTTTAGCTTCTTGTGACTTGCTTTATGCCCACCAAGTGCTTGATAAGAGTGAAAGCTTTTGTTACAAGTGATACACTCAAACTTTCTCTTGCTTGAATCCTGTAATTTACCACAACCTAACTCCATTTTGTCATCATATTCCATGTTTTGGATCGCGATTCTCTCCAATTCAGTAGAACCCATTTCAGATCTTCTGAGATTATCAACACCAGTTTCGGTTTCAGCAATCTTTTTGATCTCAGAACCATTAGCAGTTGACTTTTTACCCTCAACTTTAGTCAACCTCACTAAAGCAGAGGAATTGCAGTGATCAGATGATTCAATTTCATTACCCCATTTCCCCTCATCTCTAGAAAGCATCATCAAACACATAGCAATCTCGGATTCTTGATCTTGTTCAATTTCAGACAGAATACTGGTTGAAGCATGATTACTACTGTTGTGAGTGTTATTATTATTATTGACATTCATGGAGATTGAAGATGAAGCTGATGTAACGGTGGTAGTGGTAGTAACAGTAGTACAAGTAACTGTATACCTTTTCATTCTCTTGTTTCTTGATCTTGATTTCTTGATTCGACCCGATTTTTCATTTTCTGAATTGCTAGTCCAACAATCTTGATTCATATGGTTTTTGTTGTGGTTGTTTAATACTTTTTCAGAATGACATTTCATGTGTCCAAATAAGGCCTTCCAAGATTGAAACCCTTTACCACATTCTTTACAAAGCTTATCAAGAACCACCAAACAATTGCTGTTGGTCTCCACTCCACTTGAATCTTTGACTTTTGGAGTCTTTTTTGGATCTTTCCTCAATTCATAACCTAAATCGTTCGATTTCAAACCCCCATTGTTCATAGATGATAACTTCTTCATCTGCTTCTTCTTCTTCATCATCATCCGATGCTCCTGATGCCGATCATCATCAACATCAAGATTCTGATGATCGATGGAGTTGATCACATGAGACCTCATGTGACCTCCCAAAGATCTACCAGAGGGAAAGCTTTTATCACACAACACACATACGTGATCCATCGATCTTTCATCAGTTTCTTGGATCAAATTCGACATTTTTGTGATTAAACAAGTGCGAATTTCAGATCAGAGTTCGTCAAGAAACACAAGATTCAAGATCAAGACTAAAAGTTGAGTAAAACCCAGATCAAGAAAGCAAATTGAACCTCAAATCTTCAAGATTGAAGTTAAAACACAGAACCCATATCAGATTTCACTCAAGAACAAGATTAAGATCTACCCATGATGAATTGAATCAATGAAATAGAAGATGAACAACAGAATTAACAAACAAGAACAACTACTCAAACTGTCAAACACACACATACACTCTCTCTCTAGAGATACAGAGGCTATGTTTGGTGGTGAAGATGAAGAAACCCATGCATGGAAGCAAGGGTAGATAAAAGAGAAGGAAGTACGTGTACTCAACTGAGAATCCTACGCCGGTACAAGATCCAACGGTTGAGATTGCTCCACATTTGATCATCCCAATGGGTATGAAGCAAGATCCTCTTCAACTTACCGAACCAACTGCCCCTTAACTATTCTTTACTTTGTCTTGCTGCCTAAGTGAAAGCTTCTACACTCTGCCACTTATTCCTTTCCACTTTCTTTCTAAATCTAAACAATTGTACAACACACAGCTGCACTACGTACAAGTCTGCACAGCATTATTATACAAAAAAGAATAAAATTAAGAAAAAGAGACGTATTGTTTTTGTTTTTGTTTTGGTTTTTGTTTTTTATCAAAATAATTTACATCTCATCTAATACTGCTCTTAAATCCACGGAATTATTCGTTGTAAAACTCGATTGCTTTAACTCATGGAAAATATCAACATGACTTCGTTTAAAAATCTTACTTTTCTTTCTAAATTCTCACAAAATGTAAAACTCGGCTATTTTTTATGGGAGGGTAACCTTAACTATCACTGGGACATACATCCCTATAGGGCGCTACAAGTTGTATTTAATAACCACTAGTTAATTTTTGTATTTACTTTGAAATTTATTATAGAAAGCTTTAGAAGCAATTGTGACGGAATTTGGTTAATGGTGAGGTGTGAAGATAATTAAAAACTAGAGATGGGCCCAGAATGATGCTCTAGCCCAATAAGGATACAAGTAGAAGTTACTTGAAAAGTAAATGTATTTATTTATTTATTTATTAGGGTGGCAAAACAGGGGCAACTTGGTCATTTGATCATGGATTCATGGGGCCCATCTCAAAGCAGTAGGGAATCCACCAGCCTGCAGAGTTTGAAAGCACAAAAGCTTTATATGCTCACCAAATATCTGGTGGATATTTGATAAAAGTTTAATATTTTATAGGTTAAAAGTATTTATTTGTTAAGCGAGAGCTAAGGAAAAGGTTTAGAAGAATGTAAAATTACTCAAATTGAGGAGTTGAAATATGAGCCGATTATAAATATATAAAGGAAAATAAAATAATTAGAATGATAGAATCTTAACATCATCAACCCTAAAGGGCGGTTGAACCACGACATCCATACATGATTGGGAATGGATTATACTATTATGTTAAGTTGTTAACTAACTAGAATGTTTAAAGATACTTTAAATATTATATTAACATAACAAAGCTATTGGTAGGAGAAAACACTTAAGGATTTGGTTTGCATAAAGTATAAGTTTTAACAATAAAGATTCAACTTAATCTATTTTCAAAAACGTATATCTTGCGTAGTAAGGTCTAATGAGCTTGAGCATCAATAGGCACGGTAAATTCAAACGTTTGGCAAAATAATAGTATGCCATCAAATCAATTAGATGCCAGATATCCAAATAACATAACCGATACGTATAATACACATATTGTAAGAGTAATGAAGTCTACTATTTGATACCATAAGGAAAAAAATGCAAACAAAGCAATTGATCCCAATCACACTAGAAGTTAGCCGGGATACTGGCATGCACCAATGACCACCAATACAATACAATCTATCATAAATGTTATGGTATGTTTTCCTTCATGTATAGATGTTGTATAGATGTTGTGGTCTGATTACACCCTCATGGATGATACCTTCCACCCTCATGGATGATACCTTGTTATCGATGAGTCGCTTATGAAACCTTCCACATGAGGATTGCTAAGGTATCAAATTCACAAGTTCACCTTACAACAAACTAATATAAATATGCTCTCTCACAATCTATCTTCTAAGCAAATCTCTTAAATGCATTAATGAGTACTAGTCCTATAAATTGCATCGCATACACAACCATGAGTAATCCCTAAGTTTTGAGGTATTCGTATTTATAACTATGGTAATAAAGGATGATAACGGGTGAGTTTTGAAATGGTGTTTGTATTTTCAGTCCATATTCAAACATAAGATTGTCTTATACCAAGTCACATACTCGTTAGATATTTGTTGGGTTATTACATACCCTATAGGCATCTGTTACTTTTTTTTTAAAATACGCACGTTAGGATTTTTTGTCTAATTTTTTCTTCTTATCATTCTAATTTTCATATAATATTAAGTTTATCATAAGTATAACATTTTAAGATGTAATAAAATACATACATATCAACATCATTAAAAAACTATTTGAAATATTAAATTAGAACGTGTAAATGTTATGATTACATAAACTTGAAAATATATCATACTTTACAACATATATCAAATAATGTCATTAATCTTCTACACATAGTTACACATGGTAAACAAAACAATAAGAAGATATATATTATTAACAAATTTAAAATCAACGAATCCTTCAAAAGATAACTAATGAAAACAACACAATAATACAAGGAAAAGCTAAGGCACCACATTACTTATAAGATATTCATTTCATGTTCATTCAAATATATAAATGACCTACGAGCTGTCTAGGCTATTTTAAATAAATAAATTAAATTAATTAATTTGTATTAGTTGCCTAAAAAAGATTTAACATCTTTCACATGGCTGCCGGCCGGAACACCTTTCAGCCGGCTTTCATCATTGCTCCGACCGTAACGCTACCGTCTTATTACCAACAATACTTAATATATATGTAACTTCTATATATATATATGTATATATATATATATATATGTGTGTGTATATATATATATATGTGTGTGTGTGTGTGTGTATATATATATATATATATATATATATATATATATATATATATATATATATATATTATATATATATATATATATGTATGTACCAATTTAAGTAGGCATTATGTGTCATTAATGTTTTAGATCTTTATATTTGTTATTTTGTTGTAAACATATTGTTATAGATTTATACTCTTTCTTGTATCGCAAAGAAAAGTCATGCCGCATATAAACAAATGGTTTTTAAATGGAGTTGTTGAAAATATGCTGTTTTTTTACTAATTTTGTACATGGATAGTTGTAATTATGAGTACATATAGGTTATATATGTTTAAAGTGACAACATTGACCTCTCGAATGAAAGAATATTGTTCGGTTTGTACACAAAAAACTAACATATGTTTTTATTTTTTTTTCAGATAGAAAACTTCCAATGAAATCACTCATCCAAAGCCTGCTTCCATTTAAATAAGGAGTTCTACTACAATGTTCATAGATTGTGCGTTTTACATCCAAAAGGTGATGATAGTTAGTAAGAATGACATATCTTATGAGTTTAACATTTTTGTCATGTATTGTTCATGTGAGATTTATATAAGTTGTTACAAAAGTAGTGAATTAGATATGAAAGTTGAAAGGAATAAATAAAACGTGTCTTACAAAGACAAATAAACAAAGTGAAATTTTTTAGCTGTGTTTTACTCCAATGTCAACGTAATCACTATATAGGTGTGAAATTTGGTTCTATGGGACTATAATCTTCAAACTATTTAATCGAAGTACTTTTCTGATATTTTTATTTATTCTAGTATACATATGTTTAATAAATAATAACAAATAATAATAATGAAAACGAGCTGAACTCGACTTGGTTAGTAACGAGCCAAGCCGAGCCGGCTCGGTTTAGCTCGCTTGTTAGCTCGGCTCAGTTTGACTAAGATTATTTTACTTGTAATATATATGTTTTATATGTATATAAAATATACCATTGCATTTACTTATTTGTTAAGAACATAATATATATTTTTAACTAATTTTTTTGTCAAAATATCAAACTATAATGTTTGTTTTGGATTGTTTCATGTGATGCTTCTATATTTTTATATATTATAATAAATTATTCAAACATACGTTTAATTTGTTCTAAAAGCATACTACTGGTTGTATGTGGTGTTACGGATTTTATTCGTTTGATTTAAATAATGATGAAGTTATTTGTATTTTGTTGAAGTTCAACTTAGTTCCATTAAATTAATTCATATTTTGTGAAACTTGATACACACAACTAATAACTTATAATAATCCCCTGCTAATTGAGAGGCAACGGTCGTTTGTTTTTTTTTGATAAAATAAGGGTAACTTAGAGCCACTTTTTAACTCCACTGCCGCCCAACTTTTGTTAGGTCCGTTTTCAATTTCTAGTCTCCATCGTTGCTTAAAATCTATCTATAACGAGTCAAGTGGTTTAAATCATGAAGTGAATATTGACGAGTTTTAGGGAGCAGAAGTTGTAGATTGATGGATCTAAGTAGTCCACCTCGTAAAAAAAACTAACAACGTAAACTCTCAGTTAGTAAGAGATAATTGAAGGAAAATAAACTTAAAGTTAAAAGTGTCTGTAAACAGTTTTTGAATTGGTATTAATCTCGGCCAATAATGATAGTTGATATTATGAAAATACAATAACATAAATATTAACAAAGTCTTTTTAACCAGTAACAATTAACGGTTCGATTACTAACCTAACTGGCTAAACATGTTAGGTTTTTAAGTACCCAAGACAACTAAGAACAAATTATTTTAAATACCGTTTTTTCATAAAATAAGCGGTTCTATTATTAACAGAAACTGACTTTTTGAATGTAACTCCCCGCATTTTAGTGTGTTTGCAACGAGCTCCCGTAGACTATATTTTGGTTTCAACTAAACTCCCAGTACCTACGTTTGTAAATGATTGGTCTTGTATTTTAAGTTATTCCCAACATGCACTCTTGACCATTTTGTAGAATATAATAAGCGAACTGAAGCACATTATAAAAATGGTGTTTATCTCATCGTTATCTTTTACCTAGTTTTCATTACAAAATCTTTCAAATACCTGAAAATACGTTAACACGCAAGCACTAACATATAGCAGCTTTAAGATACTGAAATTGATGATGAAGTGCATTCCAATGTTCAACAGTCGAGTTTTCACTTGACTAACCATGAAGTAGAACTATTTAGGAAGCTTAGGGTTGTTCAGGAGCCGAACTTAGTCGAGCCAGAACAAGCTTGATCTCAGCTCGAATTTAAACTGAGGTATCTTGGTTCGGTTCGGTTTTGAAACCGAGCTGGAAATCTGAGCTCGAGCTCCGCGGAAAAGATTTTCCGGATCCTCAAAAACTATTTCCCATATCGAGTACAAATGGGCTAAAAGGTGTTAGTTAATTTGACTTGTATATAATTAATTTCGTTACATACGAAAATTAAAACACAATAATTAAAGATTAATTTGATGAAGTTTCTAAAATAGAGTCATTGATGTGGGTCACGTGGAAGATCTTTTTCTTTTCCTAGTTTTAGACTTTGTACATCACACTTAATGCCCTTAATAATTTTGTTACATTTTCTTCTTTTTATATTTTATTTTTCTTCTACGGTCAACCAAAATATGTTTTGTTTAATTTTACCAAATTCAAAACATATTTCACTCGTAGTAATGCCAGGTAAAACTAACGACAAATTCCAATAACTAATAAATGTGGGTGTGGGTGGTTCGTTTTGACTCGGTTTAAATTTTATAAACATAATTAAAAAAATTAATGCAAAATAAATTTAAAATAATGATTTTATTGAAACAAATAAAAATATTTTAAGCTTATTGGAAAAAATAAGAATATCAGTAAGGTTTAGAAAACTAATAGATGTAGAAACCTTGATATTGAAGTTGAAGCAAGTCAGGCCAATGCTGTCTATGCTTCTGCATTCACAAACACATGTACTTCAGGCATAAAGTACAGACACAAATGATACAAATCAGAAAGCTAGATGCTAGCTTTATTTTGACTCATTCACCAGCTACTTAGTGTACAAGTATTGATGTGCGTAGTACAACCCATGTCTACGCTGAGTTACACATATAGTCGTGTTAAGTACACATATTAATGTTAGAAGTAAAATTCATCAGGCTAAACACCAACTTCAAAATGAGTTGTTATATGATAAACGGGTCGTATTCACGGGTTCACATACGAAACAGGTCGAACAAACATAACTCCAACTTTAAAACAAGGCAAGGGTACAAGAACTTGATGCTTGAAGTACAAACAATGGATGCTATATATTTAATTAGGCCAGGCATATAATTATGGGTGTAATTAAAGTATTGCTTCCTAATTAATGAAAATTAAATGTGGGCATTCATTGGGGCTCAAAAAGTCCCATAGCTGTCCAACTTGTCTCGTGGATGTTTAAGTATCACCATATATATGCTATTGTTTGATCTAACAGCTACAATCAAATTGATCGATCGAGCCTAATAGAAATAAAGCCTCTCGATCACTTTATCTCTCATTTCTTATCATCAAAAGAAAATAATAAATAATTAGAAAAATATGTTGTTCGTTTCAAACTTAACAATTTACTATTTTATACATTTCTTCATATTGTATTAGTTTAGGTCTTCAAATAACATAACCGGTACGTATAATACACATATTGTCAACTCTCGTGCAACCACAATGAATATGTTTTTTTTATTTAATACAAAAAAAGTTTACTAATAGGTGACGAATATCTATCATTTTCCATAAGTAAAATCTTCAAATGGTAATTGGTTTTCTTGTGCCAATTAATTTTAACTAGTGTTAAGTCCCCTACGTTGCAGCGGGTGGCGTAAAACCGTATCAAGTAGCATAAATGACACAATACCGTCAGTGACCACTAACATCCAAAAAGCTCGTAGTAAATAAAAAATAAAAATGAACGCAAAATAGGTGTAAAAATGTTAAACCGCGTAAGCGGAACGTAAAACATATAAAACAATAAGTGAGTCGATCTAAAACCAGTGTTTTGCAATGGGGTCGTTAAACGAGACAATTATAAAACTAAAAACGTTGAACTACACACGCACACTGCAGCGTATTAACTCGTAAAATTTTAACTGAATCGTAAAACAAAAAAATTATATAATGTGAAAAATACATGAGACCAAAGTTATAAGTAAAAAAAGTATTGGTGGCAAATTAGAAAAGTATAAAAATATTGGATTAAGATAAAAAAGAAATTAAGGATTAAAAAAAGGACAAGGGTGGGAACAACCTATACATATTGTACAACCAAATAAACATAACAAAGTTGGTAATTAGTATTATATAAATTGTGTAATTAGAATTATTGTTTACCACTTTACTACAGTTTAGACAACTTCTACATATTAGAAACTAGAAAGCAACATTTCAATGATTTGATCCAAACTTTACTACAATTTAGACTTCTCAGACACTTCAATCTCATGTTGTCACAACACTTAATGTTTTCATGATTTTACTTTCGCTTTATCATGATTCTACCTTTTTGTGACTGTTGAAAAATTAATATCAATAATTAGAATCCCACACGTCTCTCTCACACGGGGTTTCTTTGTCTCGATCATAGTTGGTGGTCACTGGGTAACAACATTGTTGATGGTCTAAAACTCCTTCATGTCTTTTCACTTTTACTTCTTGATGTGGCTCCATTGAGAGGTTTTACAGTGGTAATAAATGGTTCACATAATCACATTGCGGACCATGGTACAAGTTTGTCGACAACCGCTCTAAGAAAATTGACTTCAATCGGCAAAATCTTAGTGACAGATTATCCATCAATGATTATCGAGGGTTTTCTAGATGGATCCCATGAAATAAAGATATACATATAAGTTTATATTGGGTTGGAAAATCATCAGTTACTACTACGGATCCCATGAAATCCCGAAATAAAAAATCACATTGTCATTGGAAATAAATCCAAACAAATACATATACAAGTAGGTACTTATAACATAAACATATCATTCTTTATACATTTTTATTCAAGGGTTAGTAGTGTATTAGCTTAAGATGGTGTCATTTTTTAATCTTTTAAACATATTTCATGTGAGGGTATTAACTTATAGTCATGACTACATGTTACATATAAACTTTTGAAGGTTGTGAGGAGATTAAGACTGAATGTCTTATTCACGTATTCACATGTGTTTAGAAGGAATACAATGAAAGTCAAATGGTATGTACTCAAGTTTTTTTGTTGTTGATGCATCATCAAATCAAGTGTTGCATCCACAATTCAAGCTTCCCGATGAAAATAAAACATTATAAAACATTACGTGTTGTATAGCATATCTTATGGCATGTTATTTCGGGTACATGTTTCAGACCATGATAGTATGTCTGGTGAACACAAAATGGTCCAACTTTAGTCCATTTCTGTTACACATTGAGATTGTCTCGACTAATCGGTCAGTATAAGTTTGGTACACAAGTTTCCCTCTACAAAAAAATGCTCATCTACCAAAAAGTTAATGGAAATTTAAGACATAAAATACAATCACAAATAGCAAAAGAAACACAAAAGGTCAAATAACATTGCCCCATCATGTGTATTTGTTTGTTACAAAATGTTTACAGCAGTTCTTTCTCCTATTTTCAGGCCTAGCCCTTGTTTAATCACAGCGGATATATCCCACAGATTTATAACAAGACGGGTGAACCTGGAACCTATAAGTTTACCTCTTAAGGCGAATAACTTCTAATACTAAGTACTAACCGGGGGTAATATGTAAATGTACAATCAAAAATTGGACATGCTTACCATATTATGTTAAAAAATGAACAAGCTCGTAAAAATCCAACTAACCATGCTAATTTGAGCTTTTGTTATCATCTGTGGTTTCAAGATTCCAAGATTCAACTCCAAATACCTCTTCAATCATTGAGCCTGTGGGCAAGAAATCAGTTTTAATTCCTGCAGAAGAGAAATACCCGACATCCCACACTCTTGAATCCAAAGGGTCGAATGTAAATTCATGGTTTACCCATGAATTGTTGACTTGGCTTGTACATGGTGCACCGACTGTATCAGATGATGTGCAGGAATCATATACAAAATCATGGCCTCCATCTCCACTTTCATCAGCAGTGGTTTTCTCTGAGGTTGAGTCAAAACTGCAGCTGTTACCTAACCTTCGTTGTTGTGAATCAATGTGATGATTCTCAATACCATTCTCGTGTTCATAAGAATCATACCCCTGTGATTCATCATCATCACTGTCAGCATTCATCGGATCAACTCTGTTCTGCTCTGTTCTTCTACGCAGCATGAAGACATTAAAATAGTAGCTGACAATCTCTTGACTGCTGCGCGAAGGGAATTCAGCTGCAAGATGCTTCCAGAAGTTTCTACCTGATGACACAGGATTTGAATACACAACTTCATGAAATAACTGTTCATCATCTTTGGTCCATTTCTCAGCAACCACCTCCCCCATATCACCAAACCCTAAATCCACAAAGGCTTTGAGCCCAATTCTTTCCTTTAAACTCTCTCTTGATTCTTTGATATGTTGTCTGACACATTCAGCAGACGCAGGATTTTGACAGTGACATTCCATACTTTCACTTGCAACAGTTTCATTGTCATGTATGAATTCATCTTCAGGCATTGGGATGACAGAAGACCCCATGAATTTAAGCTCATCCCCATTACATTCATGCCATTCAGGTATGTCAGCTTGATACTCAGGTCCAACTGCGACTGGCTTTAGAGGAGAATGTTCTAGAAGGTAAGAATAGGTGCCAGAAGGCAGAGGTGGCACAGCCTCTGACATGGCATCTTCTTCACTAATCGTGCTGCTGGCCCATGATGAGGTGGAATGGCGGCCAGGAAGAGTACAATCAACATCCTTTGTGGTGCACACTGGAAGATCAGTGAAGTTGCCATTTACGAATCCTTTTTCAACTCCAGTATTTGGTTCAAAGAAGCAACCCTCAATTTTATCTATCAAAGTATACACACTAGTTAAAATTAAGTAAAAAAATAAAACCAATACAGAAACCAACCTCGGAAACAAAATTTCTAATTAAAGACTTAAGATAGGCGAGTTTTTTGCCACCGAATCGTGAAAATCTCAACAGTATGATAAACACTAGTGCCTATAGCAAAACATGAACATGTGGAAAACTTTTTTCAGTACATAACAATAAGATTAAGTATTTACAAATGCCTGCAAAACATAAGCATTTAAAACTGAAGCTTTCCTTCCACACACCTGATCGAAGAGGCACATCTTCCTTAGTAAACTGCAGATAAGGGACCAAATCACAATTATGTTCCAACTTCAAGTGTTTGGGAGAAACATCATATTCCTCTTCATACAGTTGTCGTTTCTGCACCATGATTAACCTGCAAGACAACGATCAAAGTTTTCAGTTTTGAACATTATGGAACAAGATACAGCCAACATACAAGAACCACAGTCACCCAAATTTCTTTCAAGCAATATGTATCAAAACTATACTTAACATCATAGTTTAACTTGAAAGATTCCACTTCTGACTTCGAATAAACAAATATATGACATCAATGAATATACTAATTTCAGAAATAAGAACAGAAGCAGCACAATTCAGGTGTTTTTTTTCCTAAAAGAAGTGCAAATGCTTATTACTAGGACTAAAGAAGTGGGTCACATGAGAATTTTAAGAAAGCTTCTGGCTTTAAGTGGTAAGGTGTAAACATAATTAATAATCTGGCAAAAAAAGAATATTACGCCGCACGTGTAAAGTCAACCCTTAAAAAACACCTCCAATATTCTACGATTAATCAACGTAAAATGCGGATTATGATCAGTAAATCTTGAATTTTGAGCGAGTAAATAATCGTGTAACTGGAAAAGAAAGGGGCTTTGATTTATACCTTCAAGTAAATTTGAAGTGGTTGAACAAATCAATCGTTTATGACAAACTCCTGAATTTACAAAGAAAACCCTAACCTAGATCCCCAATTTCAATGAATTCAAGAATTCGCAGAAATCGTAAATACAAAACTCCTATATATGAACGAATTTCAGAGTAACACAAAATCAAACGATTAAACAACAAGAAAGGACTCGATTCACAAACCCTAGATCGAACAAGAAAAGCGAAACACAAGAGTCAAGATCTGACAAATCCGTAAGAGGAAACCGATTGTTTGATAAGAAAGGGATGATGGATCTGAGAGATCTGATGAGAAATCAACGAAAAACAAAACCCTACCCTAGAAACCGATTCACTCAACGGCAGGCTTTGAGAAATAGCTCAATCGATAGACGAAGACCAGAATCGAAAGAACCCTGTATCAATTTGGGGCGATAAGAGTGAATCGAAATCGAATTTAGGAATTAGGGTTTGAAAGAGAGATTTGAAAAAAAAAAATTAGGGATACGACTTGCAGGAGAAAGGTAAAGTTGTGGTCAGCGAATTTTGTAACCAGTAGTATGAACATAACATATGAAATTACCAAAAAGGGTATGCGGTGGCTCGTAATAACCTTGTACGGCTTAGAGTTATTTCAACCCTTGTGGAGGGTGTTTTGGGTTTTATCCTTAACGCAGAAAAAACACGTTGTGGCTGCACACTTACACTTGAATATTCTATGGCAAATTGGCAACTTGGTTGAAAGATGATTTCATGATTGCTTTAAATAAATAATAAAATAATAAACTTATCTTATAAGATTATAGATCATATTAGGTTGATTTTTTCGTATTATGCGTTTAAGAATGTTCATAATAGAGTTCTTAAAAGTATGTAAATGTGTTTAGTATATTATATGAAATGGTGGTTGTGAGTAAAAAAAGAAAAAATATTATTGTGGATTGATATATTTAAATAATCACCGTTCAATCCTTATAATTTTTTTAATATTTTTTATTAAAGTGGTTGTAAGTTAATGAGAGATTAAAAAAATAATAATAAGAGTATAAAAAGTAATATATAATTGAAAAGAATAGAGAAAATATAATGAATTGTAATGTAATTATATAGATAAAAATAAAAAACCAACTGTGAATGCTTTAAGCTATAGTTTAAAAAGATTACTTTATTAAATATACCCAAGAATTAAGCACCGGTGTTTACAAAACATCGTTAGGTATGTAGTGACAGTAACATTAAAATGGTTAAGTAAATAAAATACACGTATAAAAATTTAATTACTTGGTTCCGAAGGTCGATACATATAAAAAACAATTATATAATGGTAATAATTCTTAAACTTATTATGCAAATATATAAACAAATTAGAGGAACAATGTCTACTTCTTTCTAGCTTAACAAATAATAAAATGAGAATAAGAGATGTCATTATATCATGATAAAATGTTTCATATTGTGTTTTATATTGTTACGTGTTTTATTAATAAAGCATTAAAGCTGATTAATGGGGTGTTTGTTTTTTCTGAAAAGCACTTCTGTCATCTGTCGTATGCGCAGTGCATACCACGTGCAGACGTTAAGCTCTGTAGATTGTTTGTTTTTTGGAAAACTTTTCATTAAAAAATGTTATTCTCGAAGTTTGCGTGAATAAGACATAACATATTCACTTATAATTTATTCTCATTCTTTAGTTTCAAAACAACATCTTCTACCCTCCTTCTTCCCCCTCACCAAAACATAACCACAGCCACCGTTGGCCACCACCGGCCACCGCAACCCTCCTGTTGCGGCGCCTTAGCAGCATGTCCCTGCCCTCCCATCGCAGCCACCATCCACCTTCACACCCTAGCAGCCCGTCACTGCCCTCCCGTCGCTGCCATCCACCTTCACGCCACCGCTCGTTGCCGCCTCATTCACGGTCGCCGCTCGTCATCGCTTCCACCTCCATAGCCGTCACCCCTTACAGCCTCTAAAATCTCAAATCTTGAGGGTAAGGTTTGTGATTTGGTCCAACTTTTTTCCTTCAAAACAAATTTTTTTTCTTGCAGATTGCAGACGTTTGGTCCACCTATTCTTCTGTAGATGTGATCTGCAGACTGCGGATATTTTATTGTAGAAAAAAAAACAACACCTAAATATATCAAATCGAATATTTCGTTGGTTCAACCGTCTTAAGGTTTATAGGGTTGGGTTCATAATTTACAAATTTCCAAAACTAAGTTTAACAGTTCGACGCATGGTTTGGGCATTCAAATATGCCATGTTAAACAAACCAATTGTTTAACCTTTTTACATATTTTTTATTAAGAGCATTTAAAGTAGGTTTTTTTATATTTATTGTAACATCCGCAACTTTTCGAGTTAAAACCCAAAACCCGGACTCAATTTGAATTTCCATTATTAAATTATTTAATGGTTTTATGGATTAAATACAACTTTGTTGTGAATTATTTATTTAAAACAACTTGTACTAATTTACTTAGAAATAAATCTTTTCATAATGTTATAAAATTTATTAATCATTTTACTATAATTATCTAAATGGAAAAATTTTATTAAAAATTTATTAAGTTATAAAATAACTTTTAATAAGCTTATAAAGTTTTATGAATTTACTTGTTGGAAATAAATAATTAATATAATTTATTTAGTTTAATAAGTTTAAGGTTTAAATTGTAATTTTTGAAACTTAATATAAAGCTTTTGTGCATAAAATAACAACTTTTAAAAATGCGGGGGCCAAAGTTGTAAACTAATTAAAAACAAACCAAACCAAACTCCCCCCTTCCCGTAATTCCGGCAGCTGAGCTCCCGCGACCTCCAGATGTTTATTTTACTTCAAATTCCAACCTTTAATCGTTCCAATCGGTTCGTGTGTACTTTTCGAACTTTATGAGCACTTTAATTTGGGTTTAAATTCGACAATGGGCATCATTTAGACCGGTAACCGTCGGCCTTAGTTTCTAACCCGTTGAAACATTAATCCCTAATAAATATCCAATTAAATACACCTGAACAATCTTTCAACTATTCCTAAACTATCTACATATTCAATTTCGCTTGAAAAACAAACGAACACCCAAGATCAAACCTCGAACAAGTCACGAACCATAGCTAGTCGAACCCAACCTTTTCCACAATCTCACCCTCAATTAGCAAAGGGCTTTCGTTCATTGGAGTCTATAGTTTTTATCTGTGCAACGAATTGAATTATCAACATCATTTGCACATTCAACTGAACCAAGCTAGGTCGCGACCGTCTCTTCTCATTGCAACATCGATTCGAACATCTTTCTGGTAATTACACACACCCACACACTCGAATTACTATGGGAAACAAAAGCCCCATGTTTAATTCAAGTATCGAGACCGATTTCATGTTCGATTGGAATCAAATCAAACTAGGGTTCATGTTGAAATTGGGGATTTAAAACAAGTGATGTTTAAAATATTTTAAAGAGAGCTTAAAACGTAACTGGGCTTTAGCCCGACTGGTAACCACTATCACTTTCCCGCAAGGGACACGGGTTCGAACCCGGGGTCCCTTAATTCTTTTTAATTATTGAGTTTTTAATCATTTTAACTTATATAAAATATTAATATATTGTTTAATTACAATAAAAATTATTCTGTTAATAAAAATGTTTCAGAAATTATTAACTTAATTTTTAAAGATTTTTAAAACTTATAATTCTTAAATTCAATTATTTCTTTTAAAGAATTAAAAGGCTATAAAACATAAATAAGTCACTTATATGTTAAAAGTATTTTATAGCTCAAAATTGGTTATTTTTAAAACATTTTAAATCAACGTATCACTAAAACTTTAAATAAATAATTATTCAAAAAAATTATTAATTATTCGTTTAACCATATTATTAAGATAGTTATTTCCTCTCACAATTCATATTTAATCTTTATTAATTCAATTAAATTATTTAATTCTGCTAACGTTTTATTTATTTAAATCTTAATTATTTAAGCAATCTTATTCCTTGAGTTTATAAACGATATAATTTGTTATTATAATTTATTCTCATTTTTTTAGGTTTCGTATTATAAGACTTTTACGATAAATCATTTAAATGTTCAAACTTTATAAAATCATTCTAAATAATTTTAACGTCATTAAATAAGTATTTAATTAATTCTCTTTATTAAGTTTTAAATAATTAATTATTAATTAATTACTTCTTTTCACATATTATACCTAATTTCTATTAAATTAATAACTTAAATTGTTGAGACATTTTTCTTAAACTTAATTGATTTATATTATCTTTATTAAACCAAAAATGATTCATTATTTTTCTTAATTATTTAAACCCCCAAATTCCGATTGAAACCCTAGTTCACATCTAATCGTTAATCTTATTATTGAACCTTATTTTGAAATCAATACATTTAGGTAACTTGTAAAAAATAAATTGTTGGAGCCTCGTTTAAATTCTTATCATCACCTTATACATACCATGTGAGTTTCCTTGCCCCTTTTTACATTTTCACCCTATTTTAGGGTGAAACATGATACTTATACATCATACACTTATAAACGTTTGAGACTTGTAATGCACTTGCAATTCATCTGATATTTTGTCATGGTTATTTGTGTGTTGTAAGTGTTTATATGAGATACATAGTTTGTTTACAATTATTAACTATTACTAGCCTGGCGACGTCTTAGATCTTTAGGCCTGACAAGCCTATTTGGTGTTAAAGCCAAGGTATTGCCGGCTCCTGATGACGTATGCTTGTTCATCATGGGAACCAAATAAACTTAGCCAATCTTATATACTTGTAATCAAGTCGAGGTTTGGTTGTAATGATACGTATTCTATAACCTTACTAACTTATAACCTATGACATGAATTGCTACCTGTAACCCTTTTATATATATATACATATATGTGTGTGTTTAAACCATGAAAACTCACCAAATATTTTTAGTTGACCTTTTATTTTCATCATGTTTCAGGTTTAATGCTTGAAGATTTTTTTATGCTTATAGAGGACTTGGACTTAGATTAATTGAAAGACTTATGTTATTGGTTGTATCTTGATTGTTTGTAATTACTTATTTGTCTTGTAATATTTAATGAATAATGATATTTAATATTATTTCAACTTAATTAGTTCCATGTGCTATGAGCAGTCGTCTCCCATTTGTCCGCCCCGATAATTCCGCTGTCTGTCGGGGTGTGACATTTATGTTAGTTTGTTTAATATTTTTAGGTAATAATTGTAAATAGTTATGAGTGGAGTTAAGAGAAAAATATATGTTCAACTTTACATGTTTTTTATTAAGAGCATTCAAAGTAGGTTATTCAAAGTAGGTTTTTATATTTATGTTAGGTTGTTTCATATATTTTAAATAATAATTATAAATGGTTATGAGTGAAGTCAAGAGAAAAATATATGTTCAACTGCACATGTGGTTGTGAATAGAAAAGTGAAAAAAATAATGATAAAAATATAAAATATGTTATTCAATTGAGAAGAAATATATATATATATATATATATAATATATATATATATATATATATATATATATATATATATAATGCTTTTTATTGTAATCTATAAATCTATATAAAAATATTTTTTTATCACATGTTTTTCTTCTAACTCATCTTTTTGTCACTGTCCTTCTTATACATATTTTCAAATAATTTTCCATACAAAAAGGTATTATTATAATTTAAATATTCAAACAAATTTCTCTCTTTTATTAAAAATCAATTTTATTAATTACTACATTTCTCTCTCTTATTTAATATTTTTAAAATCAAGCTATTTTTTTAAATCTAGATTTTATTAAGGAAATTAAAAATTACATCTTTTTACTAAATTTGAAATAATAAAAAAATAAATTTTTATATAATATTAAATTTTCAAAAACACTAAATCTTTTGAAACAAAGTATTTTAAAATGGTTATTTTTTAAAAAATTATAAAAGGTGAATTTTTAAAAACAATCTTATTAAAACAACCATAATATTTACAAACTAAAGTTTTTTAATAAACAAGAAATTTATACATAAGATTACTCATTTCTTTTTATCATTTATAATAATATTTAATCCTAATAAGATTACTTATACCATTTATAAATTAAATAATATATAATTAATAAATAAAAAAACTTATTTTTTATGTAAAACACACTTTTATAATTATAGTTTTATTAAATAAAAAATACAACAAAGTTTTTTTATAAAAATTATTTTTCTTAAAACAAAATATTTAAAAACCATACTTTTTTGTGAAACAAAAGTTTAATAAATTTAAATTATTGTTTATTTACTTAAAGTAGCTACTTATACATAATTATAATTATAGTTTTTCTTAAGACATGGTTTTATAATTCATAAATTTAATATTTTTAAATAATAGGGTCATGGTTATGGCGTTGGACAAAAAGCAGATGATTTCGACGAGGGAAGAAAACCCTTATTTTTTATTACTAATTATTTAATATTTTATTTATTTAACACATGTAATACACAAGATACTAACCTAGTTATAAGTATAGATATAAGAAATCTGATGTGAATGCTTTAATAGAATACATAGTTATTTATACGTATAATATTCAGTAGTCATCTTTATAAGTAAAAGAATTTATACAAACCAACTATATTACAAATGCAAACAAAAAAGCTGGTTTAAACTGTCAAATCAAACCATTTTTACCGGTGCGACTGACCCAACAATCCAAACGTTATTTTCTAAAGGGTAGTTAGCAATTCGATGAACAATTATATATAATAGTAATTATCAACTTATTTATGTATTATAAGTTGTATTAAGTTTTAAAAGGTTGTATACAATTTTGTCTTTTTCTTTCTTTTAAGTTTTAACCTCAATACTTTTATATTTTTTTTACCATTTAACCCTTATATTTTTACACTTTCAACTTTGGTTCTCTATGTTTATCATCTTTAACAAACTTTTCGTTTCACGTTTTGGTTTAAATTTTACGAGTTAACACGCCACAACATGTGCGTGCAGTTCAACATATTTACGTCTATTTTTTCCCGTTTAACGGTCACGTCATAGTGAACAAATCTTAGATTAACTTAGGGACTGTTTGATAAAACTGACTCAGTAAGATCTGACTGAGTAGAAGCTGACCCAGTAAGAAGTTCTGACTGAGTTTGCATATGACTGAAACTTGACTGTTTGATTTAGTATCTAACCGACTCTGCTGAACGAGAAAAATAAACCAACTACTTTTCTCTAACTTTCCAAACATTATTTGAAACACACAAAATAGAATTAAAACGCTCTAACAATCAAACTTTTATTTTAACCATTCTTTAACACCACCTCTAAACTCACCTAACCACTGATATAAATTCCCAAGTCATCATCTTCTTCAATCACCCCTCTTCACCTTGTTTCAATCATCTTCCCCGATTCTCTATGTTCATTCAACATCCACACTCATTCACGACCTCCGATCACCATGGATATTGCAGACCTCAATCTCATCGGTGATTTCGAAGCTGACATGAACACCACCGCCACCAAGGGGAGCCACGACCAGAGAAGGGAGTCGCGCAAGGGAGGGGGACGACTGAACTTGAGTCGCGTGGGGGAGGGAGTCGGGCAGGGGAGGGAGTCGCGCACGGGAGGGGGTCGACCGAAATTGAGTCGTGCAGGGGAGGGGGTCGGCCGAACCTGGGTCGCGCAGGGGAGGGGGGATCGATGCAGGGGTGGGGTGAGTCAGCATTACGATAATTCAGGTCCGGGTCAGATGTTTTGACCCGGTCAACTCGTGTTTTACGCACATCAAACAGACAGACTGGCTGAGTCAACCGGTCAGCCGGGTCAGCCGAGTCAGCCAAAATCAAACACCCCCTTAGTTATTGTTTCTAATATTTTACTTTTCACGTGTAGGGTTCAATATTTTTACGTCTACTTCCGTTCAGTTTTAATACACGTTTTAATTGAAGCCCCTTTCATACCGAAAGGCACGCTGGGTTTTTCCGAAATGTCACCGTCATCAAACCCATCCCATTATGCAACACTAGTTATTTATAAATACCAACCGAACCATCAAACGATCACACAGAGGGTTACAATGAAAGGTACAGAACCTAGTAAAATATTTTCTATTAAAAAACTGTAGACATCAAACAGTCAGTTAATTAAACACAAATAATAATATCACCACCTTTGATCCTCACAGTGAGCCAATTGAGCCTGAAACTTTAAAAAAGAAAACAGAGCACAATTTTGATGGCCTTTACATATGACAACGGATATGTTATAATTTGTCAGCAATTATTCATATTTACTGCACACTTATGTAAGCAACAACAACAATTGTACACCTTTCAGAAAATACAAATATAACAAATCATAGATCGACACCCTCATCAAGGCCTTTAGAACTGATCATCACATTTGAATCTATTTGTTTGTCAAATTTCTTTTTCTTCGATCCTCAAACTCTTGAAATCCTTCCATCTGAGAGTAAATGCTATTTGTTTAGACCATATGCTCACACTTTTGAGTTTTGTGGTTAAAACTGAATATTAGTGAATCAAAGATCACCTGTTGGAATTGATCCATAGATATGGGATTGCCATGCAATGAAATATTCTGTAAAGTCTTGCATTCTTTCAATAAACTTGGAGGAATCTGTAGATGAAAGATGCAAAAAGATTCATCAAAACGAATTAGTTTTCCTATTAAAGATTAATAATTTCAAAGAAAGCTACCTGTTTCAGATTATTATGGTCTAAGCACAGTGACTTCAGATGAACAAGGCTGCAAACCGAAGTAGGAAGTTCTTCAATGGAATTTTCTGAGCCAAAATAAATAAATAGAGAGAGAACCATGAAACTTCTAAAGTTCGACTGGCATAAAGGTATAAAACATAAAGAAAAATGAAAAATACCATTTGCTTGTAGTTCTTCCAAAGAAAAGCAGCTCCCTATAGAATCTGGAAGAGCCTTAAGTTTATTTTGTGACACATTTAATAGCAACAGCTGCATTTAAAAAGCAAAAAAAAGTTTATAACTGAAATATGCAATACGTGAATTGCATTGACATTTGGAATATCTAATGTGAGACGCCATAAAACTTAATTGGCTAGAATAGATTGCTTAAAAACTTGTATTCAAATATAGAAATAAACAGTGAGATGCTATTACAGCTACTTACATTGCGCAGGCTTCCCAAGGTTTCAGGCAGGCTGGTTAGAAGGTTTCCAGATATAGATAACCGCTCAAGTCTCACCAGTTGACCCACTGAACATTAAAGCATTAAGAGAATAAGAAAGAATATCAATAATGATGACAAAAAAGCACACAAACGCATACACACATGCGTGCAGACAGATGATCAGGAATCAGAATATAATATGAAGGGTTTTAAACTAAAAAGCATAGAAAAGCTTGTTTCAATTTCTATCAGTTAAGGGTAGCGTGACGTTTTCTCTTTGTAATGAAGTAAAAAAGAAGAAGAATAGTTTGTCTCCCATGCTCTCCTCTGTTGGCGACGATGCCATCATTTAAACCATTGCTGCCACCACCAATGGGGCTATGCTGCTATCGGCAGCGGCTCTCGCCTCTTCCACCCTCCTCTTCACCATCAACTCTAGAAAGTAGAAACAATAGCCCAATCAGACAATCAACTAGAGCTTCGCTGAAAACGAGGACACCGATGGTTCTCTTGCTACGGTCACTGTTGTTGTCGACTAGGGCTTATGACCACGCTGTCTCCTCCTTGCCCAGAATTTACACACTCAGACGAAGACGACGGTGCTACAACCCCAGCCCTAGAACTCATTAACGGTATAGTTTCCAATTTTGGGGTTGAGATTAGAAAGCGACAATAAGGTAGAGATGTTACTAGTGCTTTAACAAATTGCAATTTGCATAGGTTTGTATTTTTGTTACAAGTTTATGTTTTTAATTAGTGGCTTTTAGTGTTCATGCAGCAGTTAGGAAATTATAAGGATATGGTTGATTGAAAGAACAGCATATATTTTCAGTGAATTTTCATTGTCCATCAACTTTGTATAAATGTGCATCACCTATCCATAGCTTTTTATAATCAATACAAAACTGATGACCAATTTTGTATTTGTTGCATATCATTTTTATGCAACAGTTAGTTTGTGCATCATTTCCTTCAACAATTATAATCTTAGTTCTTTCTTCAACATTTGACATTTACTCATTCTTGCATTTGATTTTTGTTGCGCATCAAATTTGATTAATGTGATTAATTTTTGTTGCGCATCAAACTGATGACCACTTGTCTTCCTTGATCTAGTGAATCCGATCGCTAGAAATCTTTCCTACCCTTTTTAGCCTAGCTTCCTTTAAGCATATTCATCAACACACACAGATATGTGTGTGTGTAGAGAGAGATTATAGTATCATACACATGGATAAAAGTACCTTCATCAGGAAAGGTGGTAAGTCTATTTCCATCAAGCATGATAAATCTTATAGACTGAAGTTTCCCGATATTCATTGGAAGACGCTCAATTACATTATTCGCCAAAATCTATAAAAGAAGCTGCCACCGTGTCAGATATTAAAATCTTAAAGGACAAAAAGAACTACAATGCTCAGTTACTATTTGCAAGTTATCATTAGAAAATACAGATATAATAAGTTTTAAGAGAATGCAGATATAAGGATGGAGATGTTCAGTTCATACCAGCCTCTGAATACTTATTAGCTTGCTGATCTCCTCTGGGACATCAACTGCAGTAGCCACAAGACAGAAATTATGAGTTCATGTTTGGAGTCTAGAACATTTCTTAAGCATGATTAATTAAGAAAATTGGAGTAACGATAAGAAAAATTACAAAACATGTATCATTAACTGTTAGCTTATGCATTTCACTATAATCTGCAACATCAGTTACAGCAGTTAAAATGTATATTCTAACCTTATGCACAGTTGCACACCATCAAGGAATCAAATGATATTCCAAATAGAAATTATTACCTAATTTATTGCGTGTTAAATCAAGCGTCCGTACAGATCTTCCAAGATCTAGCACTTCATCTGGAAATGACTGTTTCACCAATCACACCAA
Organism: Flaveria trinervia; assembly: GCA_025506515.1. Classification (NCBI taxonomy): domain Eukaryota; kingdom Viridiplantae; phylum Streptophyta; class Magnoliopsida; order Asterales; family Asteraceae; genus Flaveria; species Flaveria trinervia. Next base: position 102,108,362 of record CM046452.1, read on the forward strand.
ATCAATGCATTATTAGACATCATACCTCATAATTTAATTCCATGAAGTCATGTTCCAAATCATAATCACCAAACCTCCAAGCAAGTTAGCTACAAGACAGGACATTAAGTGACCCATGCAACTCAATTATCATACACCACTATTGATTTTAAACCCCAAATCTTTAATCTTAACAACAACAAAATCTCAGTTTTGATTCTTATTTAGGATAAATTCAGCCCCTGAAATAACATATTCTTTCATCTTGCCTTTGGCACTTGGGCAACTCAAATATGTGACAATCCCCTATCATTCAAGCATACGATTCCACTCAAACATATAAACAGATCCAAAACTTCGTCCAGTTCATTATATATTAGGTTTACTCAGTTCCATCCACAAATAGTAAAGTGCATACTTGTTAAAAACCCTTTCACTTTCGCAACTTCATAATTTCAAAAACCTAAAACCATATCCGTACATGTTAACTTAACAGCAAATAACCTATCTAATTTGTTAATCGGTTAATGATGCCTTATTTGGATTGTCCCTTTAAACAACAAAACTCCAATCAATCGCACAAAAATAAGACAAAAGCCTACAACTCCTATGTTCCTACAAACCTCATCAACACAAAGCATCAATTCCAAATATCAACTGCAAAAACGTAACAAACAAACAAACAAACAAACAAACAGAGTGGATTGAAGATGAAAATCTAGACCTTCAATTTTCCATCCTGTAAGGCTACAATGCCAGTGGCGCGCCATCTGGAGAGACGGCTGGCTTTGGAATCGGCGTTTTTGCTGGCAAAACAGCCCATACGAGTAACAGACGGCTTGAGATTTGGACCAATGAAAGTTTAATCGGCGGTTGAAGAAGGTGGAGTCGTTGGAAGAAGATGACGAAATTAGCGACGACTTTTAGATCGGGTTATTGTTGTGGTTTTGGCCGGTGATGTGATAGGCGCACCGGTTTAACTCGGTCCACAGGCCGCGCCAAACTAACGCTAGACCCGATGTAGATTGACGTGATAATTTTTTTATTTTCGATATATTTTTATAAGTTTATTGATTTACTCATTTTCCATAAATGTTACAGAAACTTGAGAGAATGATTCTGAATCTTTTGTTTATTTTTTTTAATTATAATTTAAAACCCTAAGATGACAATAATAAAAATATATCGTGTTTAAATTGATAACTTGATATGTTAAGTTTATTTATGCATTATATGAATTTACATACGTGTTGTTTTGATCTATTATCTATACATGCTATGAAATTTTAAGAGAAAAGAAAGTGTTTTATTAAGTAATTAAAGGAAAAAGTTCATTTAATCTAGTATGATTATATATATCTTTCATTTAATTTTTAAAAATAATTTAATGATTTTAATTGTTTCCTACATATTATCATATATATATATAATATATATATATATATATATATATATATATATATTAAGGGGTAACTTTATAAAATAGTAATCAAGTTTTGAAATTGTTCTAACTAGATCACTCATAAAGTTTTTTGTTCAAATTAGATTACTTATAAGATTTTTGTTCCAATCAGATCATTAAAATTTCAGAATTGTTCTAATTATATCATTTATAAGATGCAAAAATTTAGAAAAATAAAGTTTTTTAAAAAATATCAGTATTATTTATAAAAAAATCTGAATTATATTAAAAAAATTGTGAATTATTTAAATAATAAAAAATATGAGTGACCTGATTATAACACTCTTAAAAATTTAATGATTTGATTGAAACAAATAAAAATATTAGTGACTCAGTTGGAACACTTTTAAAACTTTAATGACCTTATTCGAACAAATAAAAATATAAGTGACTTAATTAAAACGCTATTAAAACTTGCTTACTATTCTATAAAGTTTTCCCTTTTTTTAACTTTACAAAAAACCCTCACATAATAATATATATTAATCAAGTTATGTTTTTGTCAATACACTTTTATCGAAGGAAAAGAAAACATAAAGTAAGACTATGTGTTATATTTTTTTGTAAAATTAGATAATATTAGACTATGTGTTATACTTCTGTAAAATAGTAAGTGTAGGTGATATGACATGACCTTAGGGTGTGACACATCACCTCCTTTGGACGTAAGAGGGGCGCGACGTGACTGTGGACATGAGTGTTGCCTCCTTACCTTAGCTAAAACCACCAAAACTTATGTCATATGGGCTTCATTTCACCCATGTCCCATGTGGCCATGCGCGAACATAACACTAATATAATCTTTATGAGTTGGCTAACATCATATTCATATAGGAACAAAAAAATTTTGGCACAATGATTTTTATCATCCAGCTTTAAAACGGAATTATCTATCTTCAATGTAAACTTAAAGAATATAAATACGATAAGTAAATAAATATAGTTTTTACAACCATAACCATAAGATGACAAAATGATTAAGACATAAAAAGATTACACACGTATGACAAATGATCATGATACAAAAGATCTCCCATGTTTGTTTTTCATGTTCTAGATTGTATCGAGCCGGCTCGATTTTTCAGATTTATCGAGTTTTTTAAACAATCCTGTTAAAAAGATCCTCAACAATAACTCACTGATCACTCTCCTATATCAAAGTCTTCACTCAAACATAAAACTATAAATAAGCAGTGCACATAGTTGAGTTCAGAATCGATTATACATTTTGCCTTGCAAATGTTATCATTCGGATGGGTCCAACTACTTACATAACCACATTTTTTCTACTATTTTCTACAAATGAAAATGCATAATGATGGTCAAGTCTCACTGTTCATAGACTCTTGACCAGACTAAACACAAATACAATCATCAAACTTGCCATTTACTTTCAGTTATTTTACACTTGGAAGTTAGAACTCGTGATTTACGTATAGATGCAAACAACACTACCAGTTTCACAAGGTACACACAAAGATGCATCATTTACAGCCTGGGGCATCAAAGTTTGGAAATCGTAGAAACTTGATAGACAGAGGAGCAATGGAAATAGGAGAATCAACTTTCACCAACGCTGGTCTAAGACTTGGGATATCTCCATCCTCGGTAACCTGTAATGGAACGCCATTTAAAAGCATTGTTTTACTTTGTATATTTCCACGTCGTGGTGTTAAGTGGTATTCCTCACGTGACAACTTTTCATCTGTTGATTTTGATCCGACCCATGAAACTGTTGTCTTGAGACCATGAACAAATGATGTCTTCTTTTCTAACGTTTTGTGTTGAGTTGTATGCAGATTCATGTTGAGGATGTTGTGAACGCTGAGTGTGAAATGAGTACGGTTACTTAGGTTGATTAGAAGCAAAGTTATACCCGGCTGCAACAAATAAACAGCATATTAGAAGTATGATATCATTTGCTCCCTCAGTCCCACATTTAGAGAATACTGATTAATATTAGTATTATTTGAGGCCAAACATGAACATGAACTTACTTTCCCTTTTGAACAATGAGCATAAGTGCGTAAATGTGGTGCAATGTTTATTCTATCAACAGCAAGAACTCCTGTACCCATAAGCCGATGCCAAAGGAGTGCACTGCTTCAATGCATATACTTTAGTGAACCAAGATGATCATATTTTAACCATGTTTTCTAGGATAAAAACAAACATCCTTGCCTGTAGTAATCAGGGTTAGGTATGAATGTTGTTTTGTTTAGAAGACCATAATTTCCACCAATTAATGTTTGTCGGCAATATACTTTCGTGTGATATTTGGCTGCCATTCCAAGCTGGTCCAAGTACCTAAAATATTCAAATTAATATGAAGTGCTTGACCTTGGAGTTGAATAACTAAACTTAGGGAAGTTTAACTTCATAACCAAAAGCCATCACAATTGTGAAAAGAATCCATATGAAAATTAAGGCAAAAAATTCATACTTAGCCATTGACCATAGAAGTAAAAGTGGACCTAGAAAGTGTGTAAACAGATGATTACCAGAAGCTATCTACAAAACTGTCTGAAACATGAAGACCGCCACTGTTGTAGGCCCCACCAGATTCCCCAATCCAAGCAGATGCCCATGGGCCATCTGTGTTAATTGTTTGTTGAAGACTAGTAAACGTGACTGATGCCCGACTCAAGAAATGGGGATCTAAAATCTTCTTTACCAAGTTTCGATCAACACCTGTCCAAAAGAAAGAACTCACTGTTGACTTTTATAGTCAAACCTAGTACTGCTCTAGTTCAAAGCTAGCAATGAATCTTTCTGTATTTTCATCTCCTACATATCTATATTTTTATGTAGTAAAACGCAACTATCAATATATCTATAAAAATCAATGCTACTTATCAATCTTGAAGTTGAAAATTTACTTAATTGACAATCAAAAGTCACACATATAAAATTGATATCAGTAATCAAACCAACACAAACCTGGGCCTAGATTGTACATATGGTGTGTCATTACATCAACAATCTCTGAACCCGAAGTTTGAAGAAGCTTAGCAAACCACTGTTTATCAAAAAAACCTCCTGGTGCCACCAGCAAAGGCTTTGGCCGAAATTGCCTGTATAAATCATCAATTATACCCCTGAGTTCAATTACATCACTCCCATACTGCTCAGCATATACCATTGCACCAATTCCCTTACCACTTAACTCATTTCCTGCAGCAATTATTCCCATTAATTTGTAATAATTAAAGATGAAAAAGCATATAAATACAGTAAATTATGCATGATTGCGACTGAGTGCTAACAAAAACAAAGAAATATAATAAATAAATGTCAACTAAAATATACCAAACTCCCATGAATCAATCTGATACCCTTTGGATATTGTATACTTCATGAAATCACGGGCGTTACTAGAATTCCAATCTCCACCCCAAACACCCCTTTTAATTTGTTGTCTCCCATGGAGTGCATTCAAGCCAAATGTCACAAGAGCTCTACAAACGAAACATTTCTTTTTTTAGCATTAAAGTATTAGTTTGAACTTATTTAAAGATGGAGTTTCTACAATTAGAAATCTACCTTGTTTTGTTGAAGAACATATTTAATTCATCCCACCTACTCATGGGAAGACAACCTTTAGAGAAACCAAACAGTCCTCCTTTTGTTTTTTTGAACGGGCGGCAAGGTCCTGAGTAACTACCAACATTATACATTACTTGGTCTTGTAAGGAACCGCCAACTCGTATTCTCATGCGTTTAAAAGCTGTTGTTGTCATTTTAATATTTTATTTTAGTGAAAGTGGTTACTTTACAAGACAACATAAACAAATATTGAAACTCAATAAACCCAAAAGAATAACAAACCTTGAACCGCTTTGGCTAGAAACGGATGAGATAAATCCTGAAAATATTGAATTGTCACACAGTAAAAGGTTTATAACTACAAGATGTTTTAGTATAAGATTTGGTCTTACAATGATGGAAGCATGGATCCTTTTACTTATCGATAGGTCAGTTAAGGTTACGTTATATCTTGCACGATTCAAATGGATAAAATAGCAAATTTGTCCAAAAAGAAAACAGCTCAAATGGATCAAAAAGACCGAAAGTTCCCAAAGTGTATAATGTATAAAACCTCGTAAATTTATCCAAAAGAAATTATTAGAGCCGAAATAAGATAACTTTTGTAATCATATTTGTCACGCTAACTATTCACAAAAAAACTAATTTTTTTAATAGAAGTTGGTTGTGTACCAAAAAGAACAGGTTTCGATCTGAAACTTTTTTCAAAAGTTATTGAGATAGAACATTTTGGCACCGGTACACAAACTTTTTTGTGCTTTAAAACATGACTTTCGGTGTTTTATACACATATATTCTGTGGGATATACTTCTTTTTTTCATAATTAATGTTTCATCCTTCTAAGAGAACATATTATTACAAGGGTTAACTGTCAACACATGCTAGACGTATTTTATGTAGCAGTTATATCATGCAATAAATACCAACATCATGTGAAAAAGAAAAAAAAATTTGCTTGACAATATGTTCATTTGATACTTATCATCTTTTTGTGACAAAAACCTCTTCTGGAACATGCTTACCAGATTCAAAGCAGATGAAGATCCCCATGGACATTGGCGGTAATCACACTTCTTATCCGGCCACCAATCGATAGTAGCACATATATAATTTGCATCCGTATGAGTCATCGGTAAACTCCCATTAATCACAAGATATGACTCTTCATCATTTTGTGCCAAAATCACAGAAATTGATGCTAGAATAAGAACAAATGAAGTCCAAAACTCCATTAACGAATCAACTACAAGCTTCTACCTGTAAGAGACGATTAATACAATAGCCTAAAGAGTTTTTCTAGAAAGTTGATGATAGAACTGAACAAAAAACAAGAAAGAACCTGATTATTTTCTAATCTCTAATAATTAGGTGTAAAAGTAGGTGTTCATGAACAGTCTGATCTATCAACAAATCCAATTAAATTTTACCCTTTTTAGCAAAATCCCATTTAATAATAATCGAAATTTCAGTGTTTCTGGTTTCAAATGCCTTTTCAACTACTATATAAACCCTAAAAGTAGAAGCAAAGCTATCAAGAGATCAATTCTTGACTTTAAAGAAACACACTACTTAATACCTACAAAATCAAATCCCAGTATGGGAATCACAAGGGTTTAAATTTTAAAACAACAACTAACACTGTACACCCCATACCATTAAACGTAATGATAACAAGACAGAATAAATGAAGCGTTAACAAGATTAAGCAAATTAAGAAACCCAGATGATAATTTAACCTGTGGAAGTGATTAAACGACAACTCAAGCGGTTTTACTCTGTTTCATCAGTGTTCAAGCTTTCAATTGGTGCGTTTTAGGGAAATGGACCTGAAAATCGTATGATGGTTTTATGTTTGGGGGTTTAGGGTTTAGCAGAGTAAAAGAATACAGATGGGTCATTTCAATCGCATGATTTTGATAATAGGACGATGATAAACCTTCAGGGCTTCAGCTGGTGCGTGTGTGTTCATGAAATTTGTAAGGGAATCAGGTATTTGGTGAGATCGAAGGAGGTATTTGTGACGCTTTAACAGATATGCTTTCATCTCCCGCTAATTTTACTAAAATTAGAATTGCAAACGGAATGAATTTGATGTTCGTCACACCACCCGAAAACATTGTATGTACATGACATCAATAAGATTATAAGTTTCTTATGCCTATCCTTTTGATGAATAAATAATATTTGAGTTGATATATTTTATTTGTTTAGTTAAAAAAAAAACTCGTACAATAAACAAGTTGATCTATCAACTGACCAACCTATCCTTTTACGATTCTTTCTGCCAGTAAATTACAACCCACCAATTCATATTTGATATGATCACCACATTTACAAACATCATTGAGATGTTTAAGAATTTGAGATCTCTTCACATTGAGCCTAGTATTGTTTAAGAGAAGTATGTTGGTTGTAACTGAAGTCGAATGATAAACCTAAACTAGAGAAAGCTTAACTAATTATTACACGGAGTAGAAGAATCCGATACATTTTCTACTAATGTCGTAATCTCATGTAGTTTATTGTGTTCCTATTAGCAAGCATGTAATAGTTATTTAGTTTCTAGTTTTGATTATCCATCAAAATATTAAATTTTAATGAAATGATTTTCATAAGTTCTTTAATTGTTTGATCTATCGTGTTCTTATTTGCTTATGTATTTACCGGCCACACTTGTTTATTTTCTCCTGAACAAAAATAATTTCTATCTTTTAAATGAACGTCTTATCGTTTAAAATAAATAACCAAATTTCACAACGATTTCTCATAACATCTGGTTTTTACGAAGTACTTATATTAATAAATTTTTAATTGCCTTTTCAAATGATATGACCTAAATTTCTATGTTGAAGCCTTATATTTCGATTTTAGTAGGCCATCCAACTTTTGGTTGATGTAGTTTGTTGAGAGTAATCATCTTCTGAACTTGCTAATTGTTGAGAGTAATCATTTCCTTTTTTATCACTTCCCCCCTTCAATTATATCATATAAAAACTAAGGACGGTGCCCCTCACATTTCTATGGTTCATTGAACAATACCGAAGTACAACAAGTGAAGAGCAACTTACAACATTAACTCCAGGATTTGTTATTTTTATTTTTATTTTTAAACCGCCAATGTTTTATTTAATTAAGTTTCATTCCAACAAACATATTAAATTGCAAGTTGTCGCATTAGGTTGTGTGCGTGCACAAACAAACGCGTGTTCGACTCTCACGGGACCTCCGGGTTGGTTATCCACTCTCTTCTTACTTTAATTTTTTTGGTTGCTTTTTCTAAATTTATTTTGTTTGAGTTTTAGTTTTTGTGTTTCTTTTACTTTAGTATAAATTAGATTATTTGAGTTTTTCTAACAAATTGTCAGTTGAAAAATGCTTATATCAACGCCTGGATGTTAGATATTTTAAAGTTTTCGTCCCCTTCCCCCTTGGGTGTTTTTTAAAAGTTCTTTTTAATTATTTTGTGTTTCTTTAAATTTTTTTCTTTTGGTTCATTTCTACTATTTATTTTCGTTTCATAACGAATTGTATGTTGTGACGCGGTAAAATTTTAAACAGTTTGGTATATGGGTTTGCATCTCTCTCATTCTTTCATATAAATATCACGTGTTTCTCTTATATCCTTTTAATTTTCATATAATTCCAGACTACTCAATTCAATACACTAGGTCTTTACAACTCATTTTCTCTAATAATCGGCATTTTCCTAAAAATAAAAAGTAAAAAATCCATAACACAACATTAAAATTACTAGAAAATTAATCAAGTAACCTCATATAAAAGCTAGGAAAACTTTAGAAAAAGGTTAGGTAGATGACTTTGTAGTTTAGACATAAAAAAGTGAGATACTTTGCCTCCGTACATTCCCAACACGTACCATTTCAATTTCATCTCAATTTTAACAAACATAAATTGATCACTTGAATTGACACCCACCACGTGACTCTTTCTTTGCCTTGTTTCACTATACATAAACACCTACGATGTCTTCCTTCTTAGGGTTTCTCCATCATACAAAACCCTTCATCCACCATCATCATTTCTTCGTTCACAATCATACATTATCGCGTTCGTAAGAGTTTTTCCGAGAAAGAAGAATGGCGAGTGTCATCAATCAAAGAAGGTAATTATGCACCTACAATCATGGTATTGGTTTAGCCAAATGCTCTTCATTTTGTGCCTTTTTAAGAGTTTAAACCACGGTTTCTTTATTTAGGGATTCATATTCGGAGTTTGGAACACGTGACAACAAAGAATCTATAAGAGGTTAATTTGTGTTTGTTATGAGCATAGTGTTTTGATTTTTTTATTGCATCGTGATTAACATAGTTGGATCTTCAATTGTACGTGAAAATATTAGTTTCTTGATTAAGGTCGTGTTTAATACTAACATGGAGTTTTTGTGGTGATTTTGTTTGCACGTAGATAAGAAATCACAAGATTACGATAACAACGAGTATGTGGCTGCCATAGCTGCAGCAACGTTTGCTATACATTCATTCGAAGAAACAATGAGCTCTCAGCATAGGAAAAAAGAGAATACAAGGGAAGGTAAATAATTAAAATCATGGGTTAAAGTTTGTTTTTGGCTTTTTGTTTTATGTTAACTTTTTACATTTTAATGATCAGTATATTATTAGTTATCTTAATTATATAATTACAAAATTAGAAAAATTTAAAGTTAGTATCTCCTGGTGTTTTTTTAATCTAAGTTTGTTTTTTTTAATTTTTTTAATTAGTAGCATTCATAAGAAGTGATTTTACACAAAATTATCTTTAATTTTTTTTTTCATGTACTTATCGATTATATATGATATTAATATACTACAACCAAGTTTCATATAGCACACCTCTTCATTTTCAATAAAGTTAACGAGGTTTGTATAGTTATTAATTTAATCGTGTGAAAATATTTTATATTATCTATACAAAATCGTAATATATATTTTTTCAAGACTCCAAATAAAAAGTTCGAATATTTATGTATACTTAACTGCTCTCAATTTTTTTATTTTTTTATTTAGGTTTAGAACTTTACATTTACCAACGATAAAGTAAATTAATTTAGATTCTGGTATTTATAGCTTCCTCGTTTCATATTATGCAATTTAAAATTCATATGCTTCTTGATCTGTTTAAATTTTAACTAAATTTTACATAAAACCTAAAAATCAAAACACCATACAAAAGTACAAAACACCTCCTTAGATTACTAGAAAACAACCTTTGGGATTTTGACAACCATATTTCGTTACAAAACACGTTATGATTTTGACTTCAAGCATATATCGAGAACACATTTAGATTGCTAAGAACAAGGAATGATGATGTATCTGTTAATCACGACTTAATCCTATGTATCTGTTTGATTAGTTGATGCTTCCATGAGAAAGAGAACGAGTCAAGTCGATAAAGTTTCATCGTTCAGTAGGCCTAAAGAGTCATATGGTAATAGAAATTTAAACGTACATGGAGGTGGAAACACGAAAGTTGATGCTTGGGAGAAAGCTGAATTACTAAAGATTCAAAAAAGGTACAAAAAATCATTATTCAAATCAATCACCAATATTAGTGATCACCAAAACGGTGGTTGCAAATATTGAGTTTTATAGCACTTTAATGATCCCGAATCTTTGTTTTTTATTAATATTCTCAAAAATGGCAAAATTCCCAGATATGAAAAGAGTAACCTAACAATTCTTGAATGGGAGAACGAGAAGAAAGCGAGGGCTAAATGTAAAGTGGAAGAAAAAAAGGTAGTTTGACTGTTTAATCAATTTCGTTCTTAGTTTTGACTTTCTTAATTTTATTAAGGACCTTTATACATTGAAAAGGTCAACAATTCGAAGTAAACATTCTTATGATGATTTGAAACAGAAAGAAATGGATCAAAGAAGATCGATCAATTGGCAACATTACCAGAACAAGCTTGCAAGAATTGATCATGTAGCTGGAGGAGCAAGATCACAAGCCGAAAAGAATAGAAAGAAGGAAGAACAAAAGATTAAAGATCGAGCAAAAGAGATGAGATCACTTGGAGTTACATCTCCAAAATATTGCTTCCTCTGCTGATTTGATCTCTATGTCTATACAATACTTATTTCGTTGCTTAAATTTATGTACAAGATGTTAGCATCCAAATTAACGTTCATATATTTGACAAGTTTGTAAAGTTTGGGACCTTGAAATATTGAAAGTTTAAACTTTGATCGCATGAAGACAATAAATATTAGTTGGTAGTTGATTGCAAGCGATGTAGTAGAATCATACAAGTTTTATAAAAAATTAAAAGAAAATAACAAAAAATAATAATAATGTTTTAAAAGTGTTCAAATGTAGTTATTCATGTATATTTTTCTTAAATCGAGTCATTATAGAACTTTCTTACGTAAATAAAGTAATGAAGGAGAAAACATGGAGGTCGAATTTTTCAATATATGATATTATATTAAAAAATAAAAAATTAGGTTAATTATATTTAAAAAAACTAAAAATCACGTCATTGTTTCACGTTAGTATAAAAAAAGGAAAAACACATTCCTAATTAAAACAAAAAGAATAGGTTAAAAACATGTTAAAACTTATATAATTTAGTTAAAATATGAAAGTCGAGTAGCCTAAATGAAGCATTTTTTTAACTTAAGTTATCTTATTAAAACACTTTTATAACCTGATTACTATTTTACAAGGTTATCCCAAAAATTAAAGTATTGATGGACTTTTTGTTTGGTAGCATCTTATTTTTGTTTAGTTTTTAGGTATTATCTTTTTACCGGTTAACTTTGCCAATTTAGCCTTAACTATTTTAATCTAGTTCTTGATTGTGTAATTAATCATGTGGTTAAACCAACCCATTAGCTAATTAAACTTCTAGATCTATAGTTTAGCATCAAGCGAAGTGACATCAATGAAAAAGCAAACATAAATGTTGAAATGTCTTGCTGCTAAAACAATCATCCAATCTCAAGCAAGGGATAGGGTTTTGTCCATTAATCGACGTTGATTTAAAAATATTGATCACTCTGACTATCACCATTAATCGTAATTTGAAAGTATAATATTTATGTATGCAATCAAATTATGCATAGTTATCAAATTTGTTTTTATAATATAACCTATGAACACTTGTATAAATTAAGTAAAAGGCCTACATTGATTTAAAATAGTATAAATTAAAACTATTCAAAAATAATACAAAAAATTATGGTGTGATTTCGTTATCACTATCATCAATCATTAAATTAGTACAAAAGGTCAAATAATAACAAGATTTTTTCTACTTGATCACTATTATAGAGCAAAAAAAAAGATTTAGTACTACAATTAGAGGTTTGGGGTAAATGTACGTATGTGTTTGTTGACCCGAGATGTTTTAATTTGAAATACATGTTATGAATTACAGTCACTCAAATACAGGTATTCAATGGTAGATGTATACCACTCAAAAAATATTCTCCGGATTTTCCTTTAGCCGACACTTGGGTCCGCCCGTAGTCTAGGTGTATGATACTCACGTAACTGTTGAAGCAAACACACTGAGCCTTAGATAGGTCCATCCGTATGTTCAATCCTCCAAAATGTTAACATAATTTGTAGTTTATTGGAACAGTGCCACCCAATGATGTTCAATGTTGTCACATCTTGTCCACTGTGTACAAATTTTGTTCAAGACTTTGGTGTCACTCTGGACCTTTGCATTCATTCGTCAAGTCAGTATCTCATTCAATGCAGCAAGTCTATGTACGTGTTAATTAGCCGACACAATACACGAGTGTAATGGTCAATCAAAAGTTATCTTCAATTGTGTGTTAGGAATGTCATCTTATTTGTACATACACACATGTACAGTCACACGTATATAAAATCAATTCATTTCAAAACCAATAATATTTGTAGACGAGAGTTAACGGGTAAACTTAGTTTCAAATCTGATAGTAAGTGATATATTTTGTAGTTTAAGAGTAGTAGAAGTTTGTCATTCTAAAATAATTAAAAAATTATACATTGTAAATCATGAAAGCCAGTTGAACTCTTCTATTATTATTATTATTATTATTATATTATTATTATTATTATTATTATTATTTATTATTATTATTATTATTATTATTATTATTATTATTATTATATTATTATTATTATTATTATTATATAAATTAACTAGAATATATGTTTTAAATATTTTTGAGATTTTTTTTATTTAACATATAGTAATAATAGTTTCATCTTCTACTAGCACGTGTATTGCTCTACGTATAGTACATGTATGTGTGTCACTTATCATTAAAAACTAAAAAGAATGTTTTTGCTACCGTGAGCTAGTTCGCAAGAACCTAACAATATATGCCTCCTCTCATAGAGGTGCATCATTACGATCACTACACCTCATGGTTCGAGATCACATCTGCCCGGATGGCTGGGTTTCACTACGTCTTATCTTATAAAGACTTTTTTTACTAAAAAATTGTTAAACTTTTCAAGTGTTTTGAGGAAGGTTTGGTTTTCTAAAAATAATATTAACGAATTTACACGATGGTGTTGAGTACTTATGTACCTTTCTTATTAGAATTACTGTTGTAACCAACAATTCATGCTTGGTTAAATAATTTATATAATAATTTTAACCTTTTTAATACAAGCTAGACTGATTCTTTTATTAAAACTATCTAAATATTTGAAATATATAAATTATTGTTAAGTGATTAAAGTTTCAATAAATTTCACGTCTTGTATTTGACTTTTAAATTTTGTATTAATGTTCCATATTACTTGTATCATGAAAGACAGAAAGATACCTTCCATCGTAATGTGTAGGGCGCAAAGGACTCTATATGACTGTATATCATTGTATACATTATATCTTACTATTTCTCATGAAACAGAAAAAGTATAATTATACATAAAAATATATATAATCATAGTAGTACCATTCAAGTAATTTACTTTTAAGCTACTTTATTTATCTTTATTTATATAACTTTTAATTGAAAAAAGAAAGTCCACACCAAATCAACAAACTTAAACATGCATGAGTTAACTTATATGTTATTATATTGATGTATTAACATATACACGTCTCCATGGGGACCGGTGACAAACGGCGTTTCTCCTCATTAACTAGTTTGAATATTGTAGAGTGAAGATTTGATAGTGTTAGAGATAGTTAGCATAAAAAGAATAGGTGTTGGTAGAAAATAAAATAATATAAAAACACATATCATATAACTTGTTGCTCAATGGTCTCAAATAGTTAAAAAAGTCTATAATCATATTATATAGACAAATGACATAATTCCTAGTAAGTTTAGTACTTTAGCGAGAACATGATTTTGATATTAAAAAACATGAAAACACAAAAGAAAACATATTTAGTCGGAACGATATGATTAAAATTACATCCTATCTCTATCTGTATTAAATAAGAAATAAATAGATTAAATATGATATTAATTCAAACATATATACATATTTCAACCCTAGATAAGATGAGTTGGAAAAAATAGGAGGATTATTTAATGGAACTAAGTAAATAATACTCCGTTTGGACCATATATTGTTTCCTCAAGGGGGTACATGGTGGACGATTTTGGACCATCGTATCCGAACTAGATTCAGCAAATAAAATAAACACACATAAGCCTATCTATAACACTATTTGCAAGGATAGCCTGCTTAGAGCTTGTACCCTGTGTATCTCTTGTTGTACTTTACTAGTTTACTACATTATGTTTCCTAAAGTACAATTTATCAAGTTGTCCCGCTCATTGTGTGTTTGTGATTTGATGGACTGATAATATCATTTGATAAAAGGTCTAATGATGACGATCTATGCTAAGCTATCTCTCTTTAGTTAGGGTGTTTTTTTTGTTTGATCATTTCTGATCTTTATGCATTTCACTATTATGGAGTATGAGATCACCGTTCTAATTCTAGGTGATTGGAGTTTTTTGGTTTCATCCGTCTTAAGAATATCTAATGGTGTATTTGAAAATTCCGTTAGTAAAAAAATATACGACAATTTGTATTTTGTAATTATTAAAAAAAGCTAAGAGTTCCATCTTGAAAACATCTCCTAAGTTGCTATAAGGTTATTTCAATAGAAAAATGTAAAATTCGATTTAGTTATCAACATTAATACAACTAGGTTAAAACTCCGTTTGTTGTTGCGGTGTTTCGTAACGTTGTAGAAGTGATATAAATACAAAAGAGCAAAAAAAATTGTAACATGAGTGCATTGACATGATATATTGACTGGGGTCATAACAATAAACCAACATATATTAAATCCTAACCTTATCAATCAAATTAAAAAAATAAACATGTAAGAAGGTATTTAGTTACACGTAACATAAAAATGAGACCAAGTTAAAAAATAATAAAATAATATAAAAAACACAAAAGCAAGAGGGGTTACAAAATGAAAGCATGAAAAAAATAGGCCCATACAGGAAACAACACAAACTCTACTGTAACATATAAGTTAGCATTTTACTATAGTATATATAATGACAATTTTAAATTAGTTAGAAGTTCCTAATATATATGGGTTGATAGATGGAGAAGAAAAGAATAAAAAAAATAATTATGTTATTATTCTTACAAGACATTAGGCACAAGTATTTTAAGTTACTTGCATAAAAAAACTCATAATACGTACAAAATAAATAAGAGAGCAAACACACACACGAATAATTTTTAAGTACGGTCATCCGGGTAAACCCATTAGCGAAAGGCCACCCACGCCCATGCTGGTGACCAGCCTCGCCCATCATTTCAAGGGAAACCCACCATCTAAAGGTCCACTGTAGTAAACCCCTGGTCCACTAAAAGCATATTACACGTAGTAAGACTCCAATTTATCATCTTCATTTTAGAAAATCATAGGGTATCTCTTCCTAAACCAGTTTATCTAGGACTCACCGACAAATAAGAGAGCAAACTAAAAGACAAACTTTATAGAGTTTTTTCTACGAACGAATAGAAATATTACATCAAGTTATGTAACAAGTTCATTGTAATTTTTTATTTTTTGAAACGTATATTCAAATGCTAAAATGATATCCCTAGATAATGTTTAACTGTTTATGAATTTAAACCACTTATAACTTTTTTATCCTCAAAACAAAATCATACACTGATTTGTTGCTACTTTTGTAAGAAAATTTAAAAATTAAAAACAAGTTTGTAAATGCACCTATCATAGGTCATAACTCACAAAGAACCTAAGCCACCAAGTTTGCCTTGGATACAAGGTAATCTTGCTAAGCTCTTAATGATGTGGACGCAGCCCTTAGTTTGAATGGACCCATTAGTTAACTAGAATTAACCACTGACCCAACAAAACCTCATGCAAAACTACTTTGACCAATAATTTTGTGATATAAAAACAAACACAAGCCAAAAAATTCACTCATATATTTTTTATATATATAATATAGTTTGTCGTATTGCAACACTAAAGAATTTCTCTTTTAATATCTCTGGGAACTTCTTGTAACAAAGAACGTCAGTGTCTACGTAACTTGGCCTAAACGCAGTGAATTGTGTCACGTACTCATCAATTTGGATGAACAATTATACATAGTTGATTTTGGTTGTTTGAGGTACACTCTGGTCTCCCATAATCATTTGAGTGTTCTCTTTACTTTTAGCCCCACTTAAGTTACAGTAAATATAGTCGGTTATTATACCGACTGATCCGTAAGCCGCAACTAGTTCTAAAATAAGAGTTTAAAACATCTTAGGTAAAAGACCAAAGATTCTCTTTTGCTTCGCTCTCGAGAGTATGAACGTGCTGACGGGGTTCGAATACATCATATTGCTGCATCAGAATGGAAGTCTGTGATGATCAAAGACAAGAACTTGACAAAAAGAAGGAAAGACAGTGACCAATCAAAAAAACATGCATAGAATAAGCTTAAATGTGTTGATTGAAAAGAAAAGAAGCAAAACACATAACAAAATATCCACTTCTCCCCACATGACAATTCAGTCCACCACATAATATGGTATGATCCATCACAACTCTAATTAGAAATCCCATTTGGAGCCCACATAACTCCCAAATTGATAGCAGAGAATCTCATCATAAATCCCAACCATTGAGAGGGTGGGTTGGGGGTAGGATCACTCATCTCTATTTATATATCCCCCAAACTAAGTGGGGAATACCCAAATTGGAATCTGAAAACATCATAAGAAAGCTAAAAACTAGAAGAAAGATAAAGATCCTTCCCACATGCATAGGCAACAGCAGCAGCAGCATACCCCTCCTGTTGTCCCCATGTACATGCCCACTATAGAATCACTTCCTTTTTGTGGGTAAGAACTTTTTCCACAGGTTATTCATTCACTTGTACCTTCTGCTAGGAAGGTTGTACCATGTTGTTCTGGAAAAAGGTCTAGTCTTTCTTTATAAAGGACCTATCTTGCAAGTTGGAAGTTGCAAGTGACTGTGTGTCCACACAGCTTTATTGCTTCTTCGTCCATTTGCACAGAAATAGATGACAGATTACAGGTTACTACCCAGAATAAAAAGATTGATGTTAAACACTCAAGAAATGATCTTTTAATCATTTGGGTGTATGAGTAATTTACTTGCTCTTAAATTGTGTAAATTTGCAGGCTTGGTGACAATGGAGTTGCAGAAATTACATGGGAAAATGGTCAACCATCCATGCATGAGCTTGGGAGGACCAATGAAACACTAGAGTCCATTGTTCATCATGCTACAGCATATTACAACCAAAGTCAAAATCAAGAATTTGACCAACAAACAAGTCAAAATCTGCCAAGAACACACAATCTAAGCTCAAATGTTGCATCTTCCAGTGGGAATTGGGTCGAATGTGCCGGCCCGAGTTACCTAAAGAAACGGCCCCGATCACCTGCTGTTGTCCATGATCAGTGTGTAAGAAGTTTGGCTTTGCAAGAAGATAATATTAGCAACAGCAAAGATAATGACACTACAATGATGACTTGGCCTTCATCCGACTCACCTAATCAAAGCTTGAAGAGTAAAAACACAGATGATGATTCTGCTTGTCAATATGGATGGGTAAAAACTAAAAAGTTTCAAAATTTTATGGACAACTAAGACTTTTTAAGTAAATTACTTTGAATTATTATGGTTGTTTAATGGTTTCTTGATTTTGAACAGGAAAATAAAGAAGAAGAATGCAGGACTGAAGGTGAAACAGTTCGATCTCGATCAAGTAGACGAAGCAGAGCTGCTGCTATTCATAACCAGTCTGAAAGGGTAATTTGTTTGTAAGATAATCATATAAAGAAGTACTAAAACTTCGAAAATTTTCTGTCGCTAAATGTGATCTTATATGATAATTTTAGCGACGAAGAGAAAGGATTAACCAGAAGATGAAAGCGCTACAGAAGCTCGTGCCTAATGCCAATAAGGTCAGAATTAAATTTGTGTTCTTTTGTGCTGTTTGGCTTTTGTAGTCAATCCTACCAACTTCCATTTCTAAATTCATTATTCATTTCTTAAACAACTTTGCATGAAGACCTTTACATATATAGCAGATAGCATGATTTACGGGATTATCATAATAAACTAAAAACTATAATCTATTTTTATTGATATTAAAAGTTTTAAATTAGTAGGTTTGACCTTATAAGTCAACATGTACCTCTTTTTTTTAGTCATTTCAGTGTGAAAAGTATCTAAATTTGGGAGTTGTTTATATAGACAGATAAAGCTTCCATGTTGGATGAAGTGATAGATTACTTAAAGAAGCTACAAGCACATGTGCAAATAATGAAAAACATGTCAGTTCCATCACAGCAAATGATGATACCCCTACAATTGCAACAACTGCAGCAACAGCAACTTCAGATGTCAATGCTAGCCCGAATGGGCATGGGATTAGGCATTCAGATTGGCATGCCACCTCCAGCTCAGCATCCTTTCATGGTCCCACAAACAATGATTAGCCCCCTCCACATAGGCGCCACGTCACAAACAATCCACAATCGCCCGGTAACCAACACCACAGTTCCTTACAGGGATCCACAGAACGCTTTTCTAGCACAAGTATGTCAAGAATCGATGTTGTAATTCAAGTTTGATTTTCAAGAGGCAAACTCTTAGTTTTGAACTTCATAATAAATAATAACTTTTATGCTTTATTTCTTGGTGCAGAATATAAATATGGATATGTACAACAACATGGCAGAGTTCTACCGACAACAGGTCAATCAGGGAAAGTCAATGGGCACGAGCTCATCTCAGCCAGACTATAATCGGGGAGAGTGATGATAAACAAAAGCATCTTGTAGTTATTTATCGATAAAACTATAATTACAACTTGAGACGTTGATCATGTAAACGTTCTTTTGGTGTATATTTATTCATAATATCAATTGTACTGGTTTGTTATGTTTTGCCAAAGTACAACAGAACCAAAAACGTTTTACATTCTTGGCTGATATTGCTTCGCCACCATGAAAGGTGTCATCTTTAGTGCACATAATACGACCCACAAAGCAAGATTTCTGATATATGATCCAGATTGAACAGCATGTCAATATTGATGACTAAAACACAAAAGAAAGCCACAAGCAGACATATTTTGAGAACTCAGACCAAAGACAGTGGATAAGTTTGACAAAAAGTGGGGTCAAACATGGATTGCAGTAATGCTAGGCCACAGGTTTTCATGTCCCATAAAACTGGATCAATAGATTATCTCCAAAAGATTTGATATGTGTTTGCAGAAGCAGGAGGACCTCAAGAAAGATATGAAATTGAAATAAAATAAATAAAATGAAGAAAAAACCGCTAGTGGGATAATATTAATAATTGAAAAAAGACTCAGTGTAAGCGAATCATAATATGTTAAATTATAGAGAAAGAGTTTCACTTTCTATGGAGTGATGAGGTTGTTCCCAACATTTAAATCACACAGGCTGGATTCATGTGAAATGATTGGGTATATCTTGTACTATTGTGTTGCCAGATAGTAACATTTACTCCATGGATGGACTCCACTTCTGTTTCAATCATTTATACTATTTGTTTATGTTATTTCATACAAAAAACATGCCTTTTCCTTGCTTAATATATGATATAAATCTCAAACTAAATAACCAACAAAGTACAACTTTTAAGCTCAACTTAGAGTAATTATATATAAGTGTATACATGCGCACATACATATAGAGGGGCATTCATTTCGGTACATGAAATATACAAGTCAAAGAAAAGAACCGAATGTCGTAAAAGATGTATAAAACCCCACTTGTCACTTGAATGATACCACTGCGTCCAAGAATAGAAATTTATCGAGGTCTTCAAACTGTTGATCTTAATTGATTTAATTTCAAGGTTTAAATCAGTCTTTCCATTTTTACAAATAAAGATTTTAAGAACATGGTAAAAGATGTCCTTGGAGTTGTTCATCGCTTAGCTGGCCCTTGGGTGACATTGGAGGTCCAAAAACAACACAAGTTCCCAAGGAGAAAGTCCGTTCACCAGATGGTACATAGAGAGTAAAAGAAACTATCAAATGATTAAAAGAGAGAAATAACGTCGGTGAAATTTGATTCTCGGGTTTGACATGGAGATCTGTTGGTCTCTACCGACTGCTGATGTTCTAATTATAGATAGAAACACATGAATAACTCAAAGTAAAACAAAGTTGAAACACAAATATTTAAGGATCCAATTCAGGCTTCGAAATAATTAACAAAGACCAAGGGTTAAATATTTAACTTATAACGTACTTATGTATATGCGTATGCTTAACATACATATGATTTAATAATTTGTTCACATGTAATTAGTTAATCTTGATTTGTTATTGTTTTTATCAAAGAGCTCTTTTAGGTTTTAATTTTTCACGATCCATAAATAAACTCTACACTCGTTTCATTTGTTATAGATTACTGTCAAATAATAATATTTTATATTTAACACTTGTATTTTGATACTGAATCAATTACCTAGAATTATTTAAGCATATACCGTAGAAAAATGTGTTAAAGTCAGTATTAGCTTGATTTTGTACTAAATGATAAAGTCTTGCACCGAGCAAAACTAATTGATTGGAAAATCTTTTGTACAAAACCAAAATAGAAACTAAACCAATGAATAGTTTTATTATGTTACATGATTTGGTTATGAAACTGAGGGCATGTATATGAAGCCCAATGAACACAACATCAATGGCTGTCATTTCAGCCCAGGAAACAAAGCCATGACCACACTCATGTGCCAGGAGCAACGCCAGTTCTCATGCACAGAGGTCGGTGTGCCATGGCGGGAGTGGCTCCAATCTCAGCCACACCTGACACTCCAATTCAAACTCTCAATAAAATAAGAGTTCACTAAGCGTACCCCAATATGCTTATGCTTAACATACTCCTTAATGAGTAAAGTAAAAAAGATGCGACTAATTTACTAGATGGTATGATATTAAATAGGTAATATGTTACTCGTTTGTGAATGACATTTGAGTATGTTTGTGTAGTTGTTTTCAATCAATGATTGTTAGCACAATAACCATACTGCCTTCAAGATCATCCCTATTATAGATATTGAAACAATAACATAAATTAATAAGCATTAACATCCCAATATAAAAGAATATTATGAAGAAGATAATAGAATTTTTTTACAGGCACTGAGAAGCAACATGACACCTGATGCTTTATGTTTACAACACAAAGATGAAACAAGTTTGAAACTTTGCAAACTAGTGCTAAAAAGATATCCAAACTAAAGAAAAACAAGAACCAAAAGCAACCTCAAGTTATGATCTCTCTTACCAGCCAATCAAGACTCGGGTACGCAAAATAAAGAACAAGAAAAGATGGAAGAGCAAACAAAATTGTGATGAGTATATACACAACTAAGATGATTGCACTTGCAGGTATTGCATATAGAACAATCAGTAGAAATATGAACACCAACGGAAACTTAGCTGTCAAGTGAACAAAGAAGATTAGCGACTTACGGATGGTTGATTGCAGCCTCTCACCATTGAAATGGGTTCCATGAGAACGATCATGACGAATTGACTCACCAACGTGTGGCCTCACCAGACTATAACTATGGCTAACCGGATTAGTAACTAAACCTCGAGTCCAAGACCAATCATGGCCTGGTACATGGTCAGCACAAGAAGACGAATGAGAGTTGACTCGGTCGCCATTCAAGCTCTCAACCATCCAAAGAAGAAAGTAATTCTTTCTTGGGAACTTCAGATTCCCTTTATAAACGAGGCGAAATGATAATAAGTTGCACCATGGACAAGGCACAAAGAAAGGGAGCTGAATCGGAAGAGTTGGTAGTTTGACAACAGCCCATTGTAGCCCAAGAACACAGTTTTTACAGAGCGTGTGTCCGCACCATAAAACATAAGGCACATTTTCCACAATATTGAAGGACTCCCAGCAAATCGGGCACTCTAAACCTTCTTCTCTGCTGTTGTTTACAGAAATCTCATCATCAGAGCAGTCTGAAGAATTCTGATCGCGTCTTACAGAGTCAATTCTCGGCCCAGATGCACCCGCAATAGCTTTTGACCCAAAACCCCACATGTTAAATCAACAATATATCTTCACCTTCTACGGAACTAACAGCAATAGATGCTCACATACATACCTGCAGAGCCTGAACATCTTAACCAGTTACATTATATTTCAGAATGCTAAGTTGTCTGTGTTTGTTTACCAAACTAATAAAGAGACATAAACAACATTTACATGTAACGTCCAAAATTGAACCAAATGTTACATAACACAGTGCAACTTCAGTAGAGTACGAAATTGTACAAGACTTACTGTATATCGACTGTAAATCGTTAGCTACCAAAGCAAAATGTCATTACTTCTTCAAGTGAGATATCACAGCCATATAATTAGGGTTAAAAACTTAAAAGCAGTTCTTAGCCTCAAATCTCAGATTGATAACAGGATACTCTCAATTTCTCATACACAACGGTAGAAATCACGTTGATATCCAGAGAATCAGAATATATCCACCGAACAATTGCATATTATATATTCATATGTAAATCAGAACAAAACGTGAAACATATTATATATCAATTATATCAAAAGGCACCACAGATTCGCAAACGTGCATCCACCTCTTTTTCCTAATTTCCGTAATCGAACAATAGAAAATCTAATCAATTCATATCACAGCAACAACAATAATAACAACGATAAGATTTCCAATGGGCCGAATATGATGAAAACGAAACGAATCGTAATCGACTAATCGACTAATCGGATAAAACACTAGCAGAAATTAAGATCGATTACCTAATGATCAAAACACGATGATCATCGACTGAAATAGAGATCCGTTGGACATACACAGAGACTGTAAAGATTAAACGGTGATACACATGAGCATAATATTACATATTACATATATAATAAACAGAGGACGTCGGCAAAGAGATATTATCACAGCGACCACTTCGAGACCACAAGAAAGACAAGTGTGATTTGTGAAGGATGAAATGGATCTACTGCATCGCAGGCCTACGGTTCTTACCTTACGCCCCACGCGGTCACGCCGTACGCTTGCTTGTAACTTTGAATAGTTTGGGGCTTTGGGCTAAAGTGAGATCGGGCTTGATTAGGTTTACTTGTTCACATTGGCGCATGCTAAGGCCCAGTAGTATAGCCCAATGTATAAGAAGAAGGGTTTACTTCTCTCGGTAAGCCCAAATATCAGGACCATTATACGACATACGTTATATTAAATTTTAAGATATCTCGTTAACTTTATATTTATTTAATAACTTTTTAAGTATACCGTTATGGTTTGTTTAACTTTTACTGTTTTGATATAAATTTTATTTAAAACTGGAATGTGTAGATGAATTTTATTTATAACGGAGTTGTGTCAACGTTCACCGGATGTATTCAAAATCCGTCTAGATAACACATATTCAAAGCATATCAACTTATTTGGTTTTGGTTCTCAGAATTAAAAATTGAGCTAACCCTTTTTTAAACGTAATTCATATATAGACTAATAAACTTCATAACTGAATAAATCATGTTTTATATTTAACCAAAGGTATAACTTTGTAACATTATAACAAACTTTAAAAAATATTTCAATTAGGTAACTTTAATTTAAAAGTGTTTTAATTAAGTTACTTAGCTTTCATATGTTATTTAAATTATAAGTGTTAACATGTTTTCTTTTGTTTCAATTATAAAATATTTTTTATTCTTTTTGATGATGATGTGGAACGATGACGAGAATTTTTATATAATTTTTATATTATTTTTTTATATAACTAACATGTTTTTTTTATTTTTTTAGATATAATTTCATATATTAAAATTTCTGACCCCCACATTTTCTCCTCCGTTACTTTCAAACATAAGAAAATTCGATAATGGTTTGATTTGATGGTTTAGTAGTTCAATTTAAAAAATATATATATACACATAAGTGATCAAATTAAACCATTTTTAAAACTTAATTACTATTCTGTGACATTTTCCCTTTAACGGAAGGGGTAATTGTGTAAAATTAAGTCACTCAACTTTCATATTTTATTTAAATTATAATCTTAATATGTTTATTAGCATGTTTTTCTTTTGTTTCAAATTAAAAACCAATAAATCAACCCAAAATCAAATTGGTGATGAAATTTTAATGGTACATAGCGATAGGTTTGATTTAGTTATATTATGCTGGTTAAAGTAACAGAATCTTTATAAATCACTATGAAATAAATTTTAAACTAAAAACCTTCACACAAACTTTAAACCCTTAAAAAATTTAAAAAATCATCATTTTTGCTTCATCCCTAATGTTTGTATGAAAATCTAGAGTTTTATTTCCCTACAATACAAAAAGCTTCATAAAGGTCCCATTTTGAACCCATTTTCTCTTTTGCAAAGCATGCATGGTTTGAGTGGTTTTGTCACACCCAAAAGCTTGAAGGAAATCATGTGGTTGCAAAAAGAAAATAAGAAGGCTACGTTTGGTTGGGTTGAAATCGTCTAAATTTAAAATTATATTATTTTAGTTAATTAGTTCACAAATTTCTTTAACCACCTTAGTGGTGAATCTAAGTTTCTTAAAACAGTTATATTGACACAACCCTATGCTTCTATACATGAGTTAATCACATAACTTATCTATTACTGTTTAGTTTTCATTATACATATCTAATGTAGTTTGTTGAAATATATATATATTTATTTATTTATTTTGCCTTTTATTTTATTGGTGTTTGACGTGCATCCGTGAGTTAGAAAATCGAAAAATGTTTTGGTTGTACACACTTTACAAAAGCGCCCCTACACTTTTAAAAAGATTAAAGTTTCTTTATTTTTATTTTGACCACCTTCTTTTCCAGTCATAACCAAAAGATACTGGTACTCGTCATATATTTGACCGGGGGCTTCTTTTAATCATATTGATTTTAAAAATGGTTGTTTTTTAACAGAAGCGTATCTAATAATTAGAGTAAAGGGCTGTTTGATGCAGCTGACTCAGTAATATATGATTCAGATTTGGCCGAGGGGGTCGCCGGCGGGTGGAGGTTTGGCCGAGGGGTCGTCGGGTGGAGGTTTGGCCGAGGGGGTCACCTGCGGGTGGAGGTTTGGCCGAGGGGGTCGCGGACGGGTGGAGGTTTGGGCGAGGGGGTCGCGGACGGGTGGAGGTTTGGGCGAGGGGGTCGCCGACGGGTGGAGGTTTTGGCGAGGGGGTCGTCGACGGGTGGAGGTTTGGCCGAGGGGGTCACCGACGGGTGGAGGTTTGGCCGAGGGGGTCGCCACGGGTGGAGGTTTGGCCGAGGGGGTCGCCGACGGGTGGTGGTTTGGCTGAGGTGGTCGCGTGGCGGGGGTTTGGCTGAGGGGCATCGCCCCTTTTCCGGATTAACATGTTTTAATTTAGGTCTGGGTAGCACCCATGGACTCGGTCAGAACAGAACACAACACAATCATATCAAACACGCTGACTGGCTGACCGAGTCAGACAAAATCAATCAGCCCCTAAGTATCGAAATAAACAAAAACTTTAAAATGCATGTGTTTTCAATTATAAACGTGATAAATGACTCTCTATGACAATAAAATACAACTTTTTATTATTCATAGCAAGGTTGTTATAAATGAAGTATCAAATACGTTACTAACTTTTGAACATGTTATCTTTATACTAAAATGGCGAGATCCTTTATTCCCGCTCTATTGATCTTAATAGGAATTGATAAACTAAAATTGATTTTTTAGGAATCAATGATGTTACACGATAAGATAAGAATAAGTTAAACGAAATACAAAGAAACGAGAGTATTATCATGTGTCGTTAATTTTAATAGATCTGATCATGTTAACATCAATCCATTTTCTTCAACGGCAAAACAAATCTATCGTGGGTGCTCTAACAACACTTTAACTTTAGGAAAAACATAAGTGTTTAGTTCATCAATGCTACTATCTATTCAATAATTTCATTATCTTCATTTTCCATATTATTTCTTATAACTATACATCACAGCCCCTCTATACAACCATCTGTTATTATCTAGTGCTGTAAAAGTTCGATCTACATCGGGATTAATCGTTAATCAATCTAGACCGATGCAGTTCCCTTTAGTTAGTCCTAAAAATTGGCGGTCAGTCAAATTTGTTTTTGATCACCCCAAAATCTGTCCTAGGCAACCCAAACAATTTTGTGTTTTCCAATTGATTTTAAGTCCCATCAGCACTTTTAACTTCAAGTTTAACCTAGCTATCATGAGTGAACGACTTGGAAGACTCTATTTGCTAAGTTTAAATCTAACTATTTGAATCTTAAACTATTTTTAAGTATTATATTCATATACATGTGTGTGTATATGTGTGTTGGAAAACTTACTTATAAAATTTTCAGTGGCAAATTCCATAACGTTAGTACTATTAAAACACAAAAATAAGTGTGAACTATTTGATAGAAGAACACAATCAAATGATATGCAATGAGAAACAATATTGCAATGATAATTTAAACAATCAAAGTACGTAGTTTAAAATCACAACTAAGACAACAACATTGTTTCCTATATGGAATTTTGTGACACAAATCTTTGTCTTGCAGATTCAGAAACATGGGCGACATTTTTTTCACGAATATTGAAACCCTATTGTTGAGACAAGAAATGAACAAAACTTAAAACGCACCACCTGTTGTCACAAGTGCCTAGCACAATTGTGACACAAGTTACATAAAATTTAATTAATTAAGGGTTACGTTGCAAAAATTTGGAAAAACCTAATTTTGTTATTAAGTTAAATTCTATTTTACTCCTTGAGTTTTGTTAAAAATAATCATTTTTCTCCAAAAATTACAAATATAAATTTACCTTTAAAAGTTTTATAATTTGTTTCAATTGTAGTCTAAAGTTTCATTAGTTGTTTTTATTTTATCCAAAATAATATAAACTTTTGGATTACAATTGAAACAACATACTAAACATTTTAAGATAAATTGATGTTTTTAATGTATTAAAGGAAAATTGTTATTTTAGTCAAACAGTAGGAAGCAAAATTAAAATTAACTTTTTATGATTTTGAATACGATAAGAATGATATTATAAGTACACTTTTTAAAATATATTATATTTGATTTGTCTTTCTAACAAATACAATAAATTTGTTTGCGTAGAGCACAATTGAACATAAGCATAGTAAACTTCTATGTTTATATTAACGATTCAATTTCATTGAGAAGAGCATAAATTTTGAATATTATATAATTTTTTTGAGTTTTAATAAAGAAGACAATCTTACCATTCAACCCAATCATTTTAAGCTACAATTTGATTAAGTTATTTTCTCTGTTTATTGAGTTATAAATACAAATTTCTACATTCAACTGTTTAAACTATATTATACATTCCATTTTAATTTATAATAACTCTTTCATAGAAAAGGAAAAATCATGCATTGTATTTATCAAAAGGACTTTGTTTTAATAATTTTGAGATTATATACTTAGGATGTTTGTTGGATACTTTATATAATCTACAACATAACTTCAATGATTAGATAACTATCCGGTAAAAAAAATTAGATAACTGTAACAAAAAAATAATATATTACCAAGTGTTCTTTTTATAAAGAAAATTGAGCAAACTGTTATTGTTTTTTCAGTTGCATATTAGTTAAAAGTTTACTGATTGTTTTCCTACATACTCATATATGATCACTAATATTACGACTCTTTGAACTCGAACATAAAAACGGTGACAAAATTTACCATGGTTTTTTCAATTACAAATAGTTAGTCTTCTAATAGTGATTATTGAAACTTAAACTATGATGAAATAAACATTTAAAACGTTCATTAAAATTTATTACAAAGAAAAATAGCTAATAATTGAAGAAACATATGGTTAGTTAAAGATGGAACGAGACCCCACAGAGATTGCCCCTACTTGAAGCCAAGGGAACATACTTGACTCACCAACTCCCTTTTCAAGAACACATTATTCATTTCTTTAATTTTTTCTATCATTTTCATCAACAAATTACCAATAATGCACAACCATAACAACCACAAATTATATATCCAATATATCAACACAATTTCCATCCATTTTACTCCAAAATTTAATAACAATCATTTAAATAGTTTTGAAAACCATACTAGTTTACCACTTAAATTTAAATATATATATATATATATACACACACATTAACCGACAAGAATTATCACGAGTAGTGGCAAAAACTAGAAACTAGAACCAACCACGTATGAAGGCTTGCAAGACAAACTACATTGATGATCCTTGTGGCCCCCCTTCAACTTGTAAATCTAACTATTAAAATTTTCACTTTAATTAACATTATGATTATCATCCCTACGTTCGTACCCGTATAGCATATGATTGCATGTCACACTACTAATTAGAAACGTTAACAGTCGAATCATATCTTAAAAAAGAAAACAAAATACACTAATTATACACGTTACAACCTACTTTTAAAATAGATAATTAATGGTAAAAGAATCAGCCTTACGAACTTTGTATTCCTTTAGAAGCAATCTTTTTGACATAAAGATTTAGTATAAAACACCTTATAACCCTTCACACAAAATGCACCCAACTCACTCACCCTTCAAAGTTGAAACACATTTGCACACACGATGGTTTCAGTGAGGAACCGACCGCGGTACGTGTGTGTTATTGGCGCTGGCCCCTCGGGTCTGGTTGCCGCCCGAGAGCTCAAGAAAGAAGGTCAAAAAGTGGTGGTCTTGGAACAAAATCATGATGTTGGAGGGCAATGGTTATATGACCCGAAAGTTGAAGGTCAAGATCCCTTAGGAAGAGACACCACTGGCTTGGGTTTAAGCGTTCATAGCAGCGTGTATGACTCGCTAAGGCTCACGTCGCCGAGGGAGATAATGGGGTTCACTGATTTCCCATTCTTGATCAAGAAAGGTAGGGATACAAGAAGGTTTCCGGGCCATAAAGAGTTGTTTTTGTACCTTAGAGATTTTTGTGAATGGTTTGGTTTAAGGGAGATGATTAGGTTTAATACCAAAGTTGAGTATGTTGGGATGGTGGATTATGGTGCATTTGGTGAAGATTTGAAGTGGATTGTTAAAAGCAAAGTTAAAGATTCTGATGAGGTTATCTCTGAGGTGTTTGATGCTGTTGTTGTTGCCACCGGACACTATTCTTATCCTAGATTGCCTTCTATCAAAGGTCATAATCATCTCCCTTTACATACATACATATTGAAATTAGGTCATATGCAAAGGATGCACTTAAAATACATACATGCATGGATAGATAAATACACACAGTTACAACAAAATGAACTTAATGCAAGATAAAACGTTATATTAGTTTTAAAAAAGGTTACATTATGACTAAAAGAAGCTTTTTTAAGGATCATATGAAGTTGTATAATGCAACCTTTCTTGAAATAACTACGTATATATGCTATTTAAATGCAATGCTTTTACTTTCAAATGCAACTTTTTATATACTTAAAAACACTATTTATTATAGTCTTATCTATAAATGGGAACATATTTATTTTCACATTCCATTGACATATCTTTATACTTTCAAACTATTAAGGAATGGATGCATGGAGAAGAAAGCAAATGCATAGCCACCTTTACAGGGTTCCTGAGCCGTTTCGCGACCAGGTACCCATATTAATTATCAGTACAAATTAAAAGGATAGTCTTTATGAAAGCGTTTGCGCGCGTGTGTATTGTTAAGAAATGATCAAATACTTGCAGGTGGTGGTGGTAGTGGGGAATTCATTGAGTGGACAGGATATATCAATGGAGCTTGTGAATGTAGCTAAGGAGATCCATCTTAGTTCCAAATCACTTAATGTCTCAGAGGGCTTATCAAAAGTCATCTCCAAACATGATAATCTGCATCTTCATCCAACTGTAAGATCCATATATGAATTTCTACACCATTTCTTTCCAAAATAACACAAGCCCACAAGTTTAACACACAGCGTTATGACATATGATCATGTATAACAGATACAATGCCTACATGAGGACGGACGGGTTGTTTTTGTGGACGGTTCATGGCTCACTGCAGACACAATCATATATTGCACAGGGTGAGTTACAAGTTTAACCCAACAAGAATAATACCTTAAACCTTACACAATTAAGCTACATGTTTTAAATTTATATGCATATATGCATGCAGGTATTCGTATTCATTCCCCTTTCTTGACACTAAAGGAGAAGTAGCTGTTGATGATGATAGAGTGGGACCTTTGTATGAACACACCTTTCCTCCAAAGCTTGCACCATCTCTATCCTTTATAGGCATCCCTAGAAAGGTAAAACTTTTACTTGCAACAAAATACATGTAATTATAGAACCAACAACCATATGTGATATGTGTGTGTGTTTTATGGTGTTACTTGAAGTGTAATACTGTTAAAAGGCTGTATGTTTTAACTTCTTTTTGTGGGTATTATTGATTGATGTAGCTTATAGGGTTCCCTTTCTTTGAATCACAAGCAAAATGGATAGCGCAGTTGCTGTCTGGGAAGAGAAGTTTGCCATCACCAGATGAAATGATGAAATCCATTCAAGAGTTTTATAAAGCTAGAGAAGCTGCTGGTATTCCTAAGCATAATACTCATGATATTGCTGATTTTGAGGTAATAGCAATTTGCTAACAGAATACTTATGAATATATGTATCGGGATGGCAATGAGTTGGGTCGGGGCTTGAGACGAACGCGGTCTCCTATTTGTCATGTACTCGTTGCTCATTGGATTTGTGGGTATACGGTTTATGGTATCATACGGTTAAAAGTTACCTATGTAGATGCTTGTTACTTGTTAAACAAACTCACCCAAATTATTATTTTTATCAGGGTGGGCCCATCAAGTTTGGGGTATGTTTAACAGTAACATACGTTATTAAGCATAATTTATTCCACATAACTAAGTTTTTGGCCAGGTAACTCAAGACATGTAAAAGATGTTTACATGATGATAAAAGATGAAAATAATAAAGTTTCATTACAATATTTGAGCTTATAATTTGTAAGAACATATATGTCATACTAAAAGCCCAAAAAAATTAGATTTGTTTGTTAAGTTTCATGCACCAATTTTCTCAATCTTTTTTACTTAATTAACTTTTGCATTAACGCATTCCAAAATCAAATTACTAATTTAGCTAGTGATATATGTTGTAGTACTGTGATAAATATGGAGATTATGTTGGATTCCCTCACTTAGAAGAATGGAGGAAGGATCTTTGTCTTTCAGCTCTGATCAATTCAGACGTGAACTTGGAGACTTATCGCGATTCATACGACGATGAAGAACTGCTTCAAGTCGCTCATCAAAGCCCTCACTTTACTCAACTTAAAGCTGAAGCTTTTTCTTTAAGTTAATTATTATATATGGGTTGGGTATCATGATATAAAATATTTTATGATCGATCTATTAGCATTATCCACAAAAGAGCTTTTGTTGTTTTTGAAAGCAAAGATGATGAATGGAAGTCTTGTGCTTTCAAAAGCAAGATAGTACTACCAAAACAGTTGTTTTACTTAGACAACAACCCAACAATAGCAGAGTTTGAACTTTCTTGTTGGATTTTTAAAGTTGTCGATCTACTTTACATTATTGGAATGTCAGCTCTTTTGTTTTTTAATATCTGTTGGTGTTTTTTTCTTCCTAAAATGGTTATAAATTGATGAAGGAAATGGTGATTGATTTGAAAAGAATCTAGAAAATCAAAATAAATTAAACAACTATGAAAATAAAAGATAAATTGAATTTTAATAATCCAAACTATTACCTATTGACTGGTAATAATTCATATTATCAATTTAGCTAGTAACACGTTCAACTTTTACTTTTATTACAAACAACAACCTCCAATGACAGAGTTTTCAAATTTTTACGTGTGATTTGAACTCGATTCGGTTCACAACAATAATTATGAACGAAATAAAAAAACATACAAGCTACATTGAGAGTAAAATAGATACAAATCAAGCATAAAAGTTATGAAAGTTATGTAATTAAGACTGTTGTTGGTTATAAAATCAAAAGTTGGGTATTTACTAGCCAAATTAATAGTTTGGATTATTATTGGTCAATAGGTAATAGTTTGGATTATTAAAATTTAATTTGACAAAAACAAAAGGGTTTTAAAATTACATGATTAAACTAAAAAGTCAAAAGTTAGAAGTTAAAATAAAAAAAGCAAAAAATTGGTTGATGTGATATTTCTTATTTATATAAAAAAAGGTTTATCTTGGTCTTACTGTATATTTATGTACGTCTATATCTGATTTTTCATTCTTGGAGTAAAGTGTTTGGGTCAAATACATTGTAATGTGTATTTACACCGATAAAAAAAGCTTGATGTTAGAAAAAATCGTCATAATATATGACTCCATATTTTGTTATTTTTCTAAATGCATTTTGGTTTTCCTATAAAAATATACAAAGTGATTTATGTATAAGAAAAAGTCATTAGTTAAAGATAACTATGTACTAAATTTAAAACAAGTAATGATTTTACGGTCTTGTATACATTAGGTTTGCAAGCAATAGGATTCCTCAATTATGATTTTAAGTCATTAAAATTATTATTATGATGAAAGATTTTCATTGCTTGAAAGCCAGTCTCAATTTCGATCTTAAAAAATGACTTAAAAATATCAAACACTTAAGTATAATTTTATCATGTTTAAAAGTTAAGAAATCACATGTTTACGTAACAATAACAAATAATATAAATTATTATATAGTGTAATATATATGCTCTCGGTGTTAACAAACAGGTATAATTCAACTTTACCTACTCGAATCAATATCACCTAATACAATATTTGTATCCAAACATTAGAAAATTTTAAAATTAAGAGTTAATTTCAACATTCTCTTTAAAGTTTGATTAAAATAACTAATTTTTTTCAAAAGATTAAAAACATCAATTTACTTTCAAATGTTTCATATATTGTTTTACTTTTACTCTAAAAGTTTTATTATTTTCGATAAAGTAACAACTAATGAAATTTTAGACTGAAATTGAAACAAATTATGAAAATTTTAAAAGTAAATTAATGTTTTTAATTTTTTTGAGAAAAATGATTATTTTTACAAACTTTGAAAAGTAAATTAAAACTTGATTCTAAATTTAATCTAATACGTAGTCTCATCCCCCGACCCATCTTGACACATGACATGACACTTGACATGTGTATTCTAATTTTTTTTTTCTGTTTTTATTAGATTTATTTATAATGGTGGATTAGTGGTCGTGTTCGTGACAAACTGGAGTTGGGTCAAATTGTATGTGTTGACCAGAATGCAGTAGAGATCATCTTGTGAAGAGGTGGAGAACCGGTTTCGGTCACAAACGGGCCTACACTTTAACAAGGCCCAATTAGTTGTTGTGCTATTAAAGGGCCTGGAGGAATAGAGGGCTCTAGGAATAAGCCTAAAACCAGTAGTCAGTAGACTAATTCAAAGCAAATGGCCCAATATTAATTTTAGTTCTAAGTTTAACCCGAATTTTTCCCCAAGTTCAATATGGCTGGTTTTGTTTTAACATTCTGTCTATTTTTCCATCCTCAGTTTCATAGGTTTTGACCCGATATCTATTAGACATAAGAGAATTTATGGTCCGATTTTATATTTTTATTTGAATGGGTGTCTTATATTATAGATGATGTTTGTGAGTGGTTGTAAGTGAAAAATGTAAAAAATTTATGGGGATTGTACCGTGTTTCCACATTAACCCCACAATCTTTTTTAATAATTTTGAAAGTAATTATAAGTGAATGAAAGAGAAAAAATAATAATAAATGTATGAAAAAATATTATTTAATTAAAAATAAGAGAAAAAAATAGTAATGTTTAATGTAATTATAAGAATGAGAAGAAAGTATAAACTGTGAATGCTTTAAGAATACATTGACTACCATAAGCCTGTAATATTATCACGACCCATACACAAAAATGTCACGTAGAAATCATTCTAACTTGGCTCAGCCCAACAAATGCACCTCTCATTTTCGAGGGATTTTTCAACGTATAGGTTAATATTTCGTACTTAAGTCACATATTAACTAATCAATATATATACATACCATTTATACGACTAACTTGTTGTATATAAGCTATAAACTTCGAAATTATACATATATTTTATCCGTAATCCGATTTACATAAATAATAAATCAAATTTCTATATATCTTTATATTCACAACAGTTATAACCTTTCATATAAACACCTCTTGGGCTTTTTTAATAGTTCAAGAGATCATTTATATTAGACAATAATCATCCTTTTTAATGGGCCACGTATATGTTAACCATATTACATCGACAATGATGATATATTAAAATTAAAAATAAAATTAAAATCCGGATATATAAAAGGAAAAGTCAAGAAGCTCGATTGGCACATTCTCGGCGTTGTTTCAACGCTAATATCCATCAAGATCGACGGTTCACCGTCATCTCGTCCCTACCCACAACACGAACAAAACCCTACATATATGATGATGATATAACCACACCAACACCCACACCCACACCCACACCCACACCCACACCCACACCCACACCCACACCCACACCCACACCCACACCCCACCCACACCCACACCCACACCCACACCGCCCAAACCCACCCTCACAATTCACTCTCTTCTGTTCGATCTTTATCATCCTTAATCGGAAATCATGTCGGACGAGGAGCATCACTTCGAATCCAAGGCCGACGCCGGAGCCTCCAAAACCTACCCTCAGCAAGCTGGTACTATCCGCAAAGGCGGTCACATTGTCATCAAAAACAGAGCTTGCAAGGTTTGTGTCTCTACTAGATTTCGATTCCTTCGTTTCATTCCTTTCTGTTTATCCAGTGCTATTGTTTCAGTTTTGCTGTTGGGTGAGTTTGGGATTTATGACGGTTTTTTAGGGTTAGATTTCCTTAGTGATTGTTTTAGTTGCTGTAGAAGTAGGTGAATCTGATTTCATCACAATCGTATTCTGTTATTTTACAGGAGTTGAATCACCTGTGAACTCAGCTTCAGATAGTATTGATTTGTCGCATAAAAGTTGGTCTAGATCTGTTAATTTCTAGTTGTGTTTTGTTTGTTGTTGGTTTTTGGGTAGACTTATATATTTTTAGTACTTGTTAGTGACTATGAAGTTGTTTGAACTTTTGTTCTGGGAGAATATAATTCTGAATCAACAAACTGTGATATATGAACCCTGGTGCTCTTTGGTTCAAGAAACCTTTGTATTCTTCAGGCATGTAAGCCAACAAACAAACAAATGTACAGAGTAAATTGCACTTATAGTAAAGCTATTGGTAGGTTTTGTGAAGGGTGGGGTGAGGGCAAGCTCTTCTTCTTTTTTTTTTAATTTCTGTTTCAAGGGATATAGAGGCTGCTTCCATTTAGATCCCCAATTTGAAAAATATTTTAGACCTTTTAGATATGTAAACAAATTTGAAATCATCTAGCTAGCAAAGCCTGTGATCTAGTTGATAGGACAAGGAGCTTGTTGTATTTCATGTTGGAACCTGATTGAATCCTGTACATTTCGAGGTAAAATGGTAAATAAGATTGAATCAAGTTTTAAATCTGGAAAGTTATTTGATTTGAGTTGTAATTGAAGTTCTCAAATGTTAGGCTTTATCTATGTCTTTACTGTAAATTTAGTATTATACATCTTCTCTATTAACCATAGTTAATTTTGTAATCTAAAAGCTCTTTAAATCTTTGTTTTATTGAATTTTCTTGCAAACCTACTTATGTGTGGTGCTTCCTTTATGATGTTATTAGGTTGTGGAAGTTTCTACCTCCAAGACTGGCAAGCATGGTCATGCTAAGTGTCACTTTGTTGCAATTGACATCTTCAATGGGAAAAAGCTCGAAGATATTGTCCCATCTTCCCATAACTGTGATGTACGCAGTCACCATTAAGCTGCTATTTTCTTTGTTCTTGTTATTATCCTTCCAAACCCAATTGGTCTCTTATTTGTATCCATTCTGCAGGTCCCTCATGTTAGCCGCACTGACTACCAGCTCATTGATATTTCTGAGGATGGATTTGTATGGTTCCTTTACGGCTTTACTCTTCCTTTAAAACATCATATCTTTCAGATGTATCTTTGAAATGATTTTGAGAGTTATGAAATTGTGATATCATTCAGGTGAGCTTGCTGACTGAAAATGGTAACACCAAGGATGACCTGAAACTGCCAACTGATGATAATCTCCTCACACAGGTATGTTGTTCTCTTATCTATTCAAGTTGTAATTTCATTTTGAGTTCAAAAGCTTCGATCTTTGCTTATTGTTTCACATATGTTTGTTTGTAAAAAATGTGTGATATGTTTGTTGAAAATGTGCAGATTAAGGATGGATTTGCAGAGGGGAAAGATCTGGTTGTGAGTGTGATGTCTGCCATGGGAGAGGAGCAGATCTGTGCTCTGAAGGACATCGGTCCAAAATAGTTTGCTGATATTTATCATCTTTAAAGAAAACGGTTGTGATACCAGCAGAAACTTTTTCTGTTGTAATACTAGCATTTTATTTTCTGCACTACTATGACTAGTCCATTATGTTTGGGCTACGAACAAGTGTATTTTTACTGGTTTCATTTGCTTTCAATTACTCTATCTTCTTGTTTACTTCTCCTGTTATATAAGTGCAGCAGAATTTATATATGTGCGAATACATATGTGTGCACAAACACATACATAAACAAACCAAGTGTTCAACAAATATATGGCTAAAAATTTGTTTATGTTCGAATAAACTAATGAATCTGAAGTCTGAACTGTCTTTTTGGTTTTTGTTTGCCATTGTAGTTTGTTTATTTTTTCATTTAATAAGCAAAGTCTAACCTATTTCAACATGTTGGAAAGACGTAATCTTGTTACTTTTAAAATGATGAGTGTTGTTGAGATTTGAATCACCAAATGTTGATAGTTAGACTTTAAGTTCAATATTACAGTTTCTTTTTTGATTGATGTGTTTTTATTTTTGTTTAGAATATTGATGGATGATCATATATTAGGACAGATACATTTATGTATAATAGTTCTGTTTGTTTAAGTAACTATATATATATATAAGCCAAATTAGTTTGGTGATACATATTTTCAAAAGAAAGAAGGTGGTGCTCTATCCAAACAGCTGGAATGTAAGTAAATGATTGTTGGGCAAGTGAAATCCATGATCCACCAATAGTCATCGTGGAATGGGGTCCAACTGAGCTCAATGGTTTTGACTCGAAACGATGGAACACAATTACACGAAATGCATTATTAGCCGCTTGTTCTCCTCAAGTTGTGATTATTAATCGGTTAATCTAAAAACATTAATAGTTATACACGTCCCTTTTCTTTTATTACAATTTTATACTCTTTACCATCTTCTTAAGTTTACTTTTTTATATGCAATAATCACCTTGTAACAAGATTCATTTTTCCAAAAAAAAAAAAGAAAATACTATGATTAATTACCGTCAAACATGACCAACATGTTATATATATCTCTCGAAAACCACTTCTGCATAATGTCATGTTATAGTAGCATAGTTAAAAAATTACTATTATCATATAGTTATGATATTGAAAATAAGATAAAAAG
Organism: Flaveria trinervia; assembly: GCA_025506515.1. Classification (NCBI taxonomy): domain Eukaryota; kingdom Viridiplantae; phylum Streptophyta; class Magnoliopsida; order Asterales; family Asteraceae; genus Flaveria; species Flaveria trinervia. The sequence continues at coordinate 102,146,470 of CM046452.1, forward strand.
AAATGTGTAATATTGAAGATACAAGACCATGAAATTAAAATGAATTAATGCTAAAAATGTAGACCATACTGTCAATTAATGTCAAACTTATTATGAGAGGTTTCCTCATGTCAAAATCATATGTTTGTGTATATGAGATAAGGAGGTTTTTTGATTGTGTGGTAGTCTTTTGATTTTTCAAATAAAAGATCATAGGTTGGAGTTTCGTTTAAGACAATTTGTTTCATATTGTGCCAAAGTTTTTTTTGTAGTTGTGGTTTTATTTTAGGATGGTGGGTCCAGTTATCACGTTTTATCATTTTATCATTAGGACGGAAGGATGACTCATTTTGCAGGGTGTTTGGGCCTTTGATGTTCAACAAAAATTGGTTTTTCTTCACATCAATGCTATTTGTTAAAACTGCCACTTTTGTTTTTTTAGAGTTAATTATATAAATAGTCCATGTGATTTATTTAAAATAACAAGTTTGGTATTAAAGTGTTTTTGAAACAAATTGGGGTATTATGTTTTTAAATTTATAACGAGTTAAAATATTAAGATTAACTGATGTTAGTTTTTCTGTTAAATATAAATAAAATGACTAATATACCATTTGGGGACTATTCTTGTTGTTTTATCTATCTCTTTTAATAATTCAAGGATCATTTGTGTAAATAACTACAACCAACCCCAACCCATCCACCCACTCACTCAGTCACTCACTCACTCACTCATTCAGTCACTCACTGATGTCTCCCACCCTCATTTCAGACCAACACCACCATTCAATCCACCGTCGCCATCGCCCATCATCATTTGACCCACTTCTGCCATATGATGCGGTGGCGACTGGCTGGTTGGCTAGCGGTGATGGTCGGCATTGTTGGACGACGATGGATGTCAGGTGGTGGTATCAAATTGTGAATTGTTATATATGTGTATGTGTGTGTATAGTTATATATATGTATGTATGTATTATTTTAATTAATTACACAAATAGTCCCTCGAAATTATATAAATAGTCATATAATGTGTAAAAACTAAAATGCTCTGGAACTTAACAGAAAATCTAACGTCTATTAGTGTTAATACTCAAACTTGTTACAAAATTAAAAGTGAATACTCAAACATGTTTTTTTGCTTAGTACTCAAACATGTTATTCTAGATAAATCATAAGAACTATTTATGTAATTAACTTTTTTTTATTTCAATGATGTCATTTTTATCGAGTTTTTTCCTAAAAAGGTGCTGGTCAATAAAATATTTACCAAAATGGATGATTTAAAATATATTTACTAAATTAGGTGCTTTTCTTTTGCCACTTTATCTTTATTTAATCTATTATAATTATTTTCCTTTTTCTGTTTAAATGCCACTATTATATTTTCCCAATTTAATTCTTTTTACGTCAATCTCAAATGTAATTCACGATCTACAATCATTATATTAGTATTTTCTGAAATAAGTGACTTGAAAAAATAAATAATTATTTAGTCTCTATAATTTTTGCAAAATCCATTGCTTAATATTTGAGAATCTGAAAAAAAGGAAATACTGAAACTAATAAGAAGGAAAATATAGTTTTCAGAAATTCACCGGCTATTAACATCGAATAAAATATTGTTTTTGATTTTTATATATAAACAACAAATTAATTTTCTTTTAATAAACAATTTAGAATGTAAGCTGGCTCGACTCAAGTCGTTGCAAACAAGCCGAGAGCTTGAACCACCATTTCAGCTCGTTAATATAAATGAGTGGAATCGGTTATATTTTTCAATGGATTTTTTAAAAATTATAGAAAAATCAACAAGAAAAAATTACAGGATTAAAGAATCATCTATTTTTCCAAGTCACTTATTTTTAAAAATACTAATATATTGAATGTAGATCGTGAATTACATTTGGGAATGACGTAAAAATAATAAAATTGGGAAAAATATAATAGTGGGATTGAACAAAAAAATAATTTAATAGATTATATAAAAATAAAGTGGTAAAAGAAAAACATCTATTTTGATAAATATTTTTCAAATCATCCATTTTAATAAATATTTTTTTCACCAACACCTTATTGGGAAAAAAAACTCCATTTTTACCTATTACAAACTAAAAGCAAGACATAGAACCTAACTTATATATGTAATTTTATTTACTTCATTAGATGATATTATGTTAGACATACATGGTTTTGGAATAATAATAATAATAGTTATAATAATAAAAAAATGTAAGTTAATAAACAACGAGACCAACGTGTCAGACACGTCTATAAATTCTCATTTCTTCATTAATAGTTCAATATTTAGTTACGTTTTAAAATCTATGATAAAGAACATGTGGTTCTTCATTATAATTTATTATTTAGCTCAACAAAATGTTATTATACAATACCAAAATTGTTAAAATTGTAAACAGTCATGATGATATTGTACCAAACTTGTTATAAGACGTGAGGTCTCGTAATTGCTCAAAAGATTACTTGTTTTTATTAATAAATCATATTAGATCAAGCTTAAAATTACAATATATAAGAATTTCACGTGACTGGTACACAAACGTTTACACGTCGGCTTCTTGAAAATATCTCTTCTTTTTATCTCCTCTTCTTTTTCCTCTTCTTTCCCGAGACACACTAATGCCCATGAGCAGCTCCTACTACCTCTTGTCGACACGTCGTAATCGCATCCTATTACTAATGTATCACAAATGCCATGATAGAAATAGTCCAAGCAATTCTAAAGCTTACATTAACATACTTTTTTAAACAATGCCAAACTATAATGGTGACAAAACACACATACCGGTCAATATTAGGATTTTTAATTTTATAAGAATTTAATATTATAAAGGTGTTGTTACAACCTTAAATGTATATCCGTATGTGTTATTGAAACATCTTTTTTATTTATATAAAAAAAGAGAAAAAATAAAACTGTTTCAATAACACGAACGAATAAAACTGTTCCAATAACACGAACGAGTGTTGAAATAACTATATTAATTTGTTTTTCGTAAAAGTTTTCATTAGAAAGAAATATGAACACACTGATAAAAGAAAATATATCAAGGGTGTAACTCCAGTTGATGATACTAGAAGAAGGCAAACCTCACATTTTTGCAACCCCTTTGACAAAATACACTCCAACTTTCATTCATCTTTCTGTGTGTTCTTCAAACCCTTAAAATCTCTCGAAATCTCCTTCATCATCTTCTCTATGCTCCTTTTAGATTCCACATGTATCATAATCACAGATTTGCATCTCAATTGATTCACACAATTGGTCCAAAGGTTCAGGTCTACGATTCCTCTTTATCCATGTGATTTCCAAATCATCAACCTACTTCTCATGTTTCAATCGCCATTGCTTCACCTGTAACTTCCTACAAACCCTATCTTCATTCAACTTGATTATATTTCCATTGACCTCACGCAATTTGTGTATAGTCAGCTGAGATTGTAATTTTGAAGCTTATATTTGGGGATCGAGTTCGTCAATTGAAGTTTGGATTTAAATTCAGCAGTTATTCGTGATTGGTAGGGGTTGATTGAAGGGGAAATTGAAGACGTGCGAGATCGATCTGTGAATTATAGTCAACAATTTGGTTCGGCGAAATTGGATACACAGGGATCAGAGGTTTGGATCCGGTTGGGAGTGTAACAGCGCCATCTAATGGCGCTGTTCAAACGCTTCTTTTACCGGAAGCCGCCGGATCGCCTCCTTGAGATCTCCGAGAGGGTTTACGGTACGTATCGTGGTACCTCCTTCTGTTTCGCTTGTTGTGAAAGAAACTTAGAATTAACACAAAATAGTTTCATATTCCATTTTATTCTCCGTTTCTTATGGATTGAACTCGTGATTTTATTGAATTTTGCTCAAATTGCTCGAGATTTTCTCCTATTACGTAGGATGCATTATTTTGACTAAGGTGTCAACAGTGTTCTTAAGTTGTTTTAGGTCTTCGAAATGTTTGACATTGTTTAGACTTGAAATTTGGGGGAAATTTTGGTCAATATGTTTGAATTATTAGGAAAAAGTTGATGTATGTTCTATATACATTCACAAGAATGTAGCAATAAATGTTTGGTTATTCTATAGCAAAGTGTCACCTGAACTTGATTATTTATAGTTACATATAGCAAAACTGGGATGAAACTTGGCATAAAGTTGGTTATGCTAAGGACACCTTTATGTAAAAGTTCAATTATGTTAGTTTTATCCCTAGCTGATAACTGAAATTCAGTTCCACATTGTTATTTGTAGACAGTATTGTTAGAAAAACGAAAATATTGGTATATAAAGGTCAAGTATCTGCTACTCCCTAATGCTTGACTAATGATTACAAAATGGGAAGTGCTTGAAATTTTAGGGTTTTCGTTAATAACCAAAACAGCTGTTTTGGTAGACCCCATTGCATTGTTTCGTAATTACTTTTCGGGTCATCTTCTATAGAGATAAAGTTGCATCCATGGGAAGAAAATTTAGGTTAACATGGATCTAGTCATCTAGATTTATAGAATTAAGGTTAACAGTAACGATTTTGAATAATTTGCAGTTTTTGATTGCTGCTTCTCAACTGAAGTACTTGAAGAAAATGAATACAAGATTTACATGGATGGCATTGTGGCTGAACTCCAAGACTACTATCCGGATTCATCTTTTATGGTTTTTAACTTTAGAGAAGGTGACAAAAGGACCCAAATTTCAGACATACTATCTCAATACGATATGACAGTAATGGAATACCCTAGACAATATGAAGGGTGCCCAATGTTACCATTAGAAATGATTCATCACTTTTTGAGATCTAGTGAAAGTTGGCTGTCATTAGCAGGCCAACAAAATGTGCTTTTAATGCACTGTGAAAGAGGTGGATGGCCTGTCCTTGCATTTATGCTTGCAGCTCTTCTTTTATTTAGAAAACAATATAACGGTGAACAAAAGACTCTTGAAATGGTGTATAAACAAGCACCTAAAGAGCTACTTCATCTTTTAACACCTTTAAATCCACAACCTTCTCAATTGAGGTATCTTCAATACATTTCTAGAAGGAATTTAGGCTCAGATTGGTCGCCGTCAGACACACCTTAGCTTTGGATCATATCATACTTAATTTCCTTCCTTTATTTGGTGAAAAGGGTTGTCGACCTGTAATAAGAATCTACGGTCAAGATTCATCTTCAACAACAGCCAATAGGAGCTCTAAGCTTTTATTTACGTCCTCCAAAACCAAAAAACAAGCCCGCTACTATCAATCAGTAAGTTTTCCTACCAAACAGTTGTGAAATCTAAACAGATATTGCTTTCTTTTTCTTGGGAGGGGGGTTGGTCGTTTGTGTTTTGGAAGTCATTTTACGATTTTTGAGAATGAGAATCTGATAGTCAGCCTTAATAAAATGGGCTGTAGAAGATAATGTTTGGATGGTGGATTTTCTATTTCAAGTTGTAATATAATTAGATAATAAGTCATTATAATTTACGTAATTAGTTCATATACCGACCCAATATGACATTCTTGTGAAAAAAAAGAGATACATCTTGTGACTCTTTTAACTTACGCTATAAGAGAGGTTAATTAGGCAACTTAATCGTCAAATTGATAATCAGTTGCAGCTGGTATGAAACTGATTGTTTGATCCCTAAATAATCATCAGCAGGATACTTATCCATATTTAGAAACTGATTATAGTGACTGAAAGTCGAAATAATCAGATAATAAGTTTCATAATCCAAATCTGAACACTCCCTTATATATTATTTTGAGTTTGTGATTGCAGGAAGAGTGTGAACTGGTGAAAATTGATATTCATCACCGTGTTCAAGGGGATGTGGTTCTTGAATGCATACATTTGGATCATGTTAGGGAGGAAATGATATTTAGAGTAATGTTTCATACAACATTTGTGCGAGGCCGTGTACTGAGTTTAAGTCGTGATGACGTTGATGTTATGTGGGATGCACGGGACCAAATGCCAAAGAACTTTAAAGCAGAGGTAGTTTTTTGTTTTTCTTTAAAACAGAAAATGTCCTTGTTTTGGAAATACTAGAAGTTGAAATGTTGAATGCATAATTATATATGTACCAGGTACGTTTTTTGGATGCTGATGCTTTACCATCTATGGTCACCACAGAAGAAGAATTTGAAGTTGAGAATGGGACAGAAAGTCCTACTCATGAAGAGTTTTTTGAGGTAGAAGAGATATTTAGCAATGTGGTTGAAGGGCAAGATGGTTCTTTATCTAAAGAAAGTAGCCTGGGTGGTGAAAATGATGATATAGTCTTGGTAGAAAAACCAGAACCAGAAGTGGATGCATTCGAAGACTATGAATCAGATGATGGGAACAGAAAATCTGAAACTAAAGTTTATGAGAATGATCTGCGGGATGTTAATGGCGGTTTGAAGCTCACAGTGGTGGTTGCTAATGAAGATATTAAGCCAGATGGAATTGGGAAGGAAGTTAAGCTGGAGGAGGTAAAAACTAAACAAGAGAAAGAAGAGGGTACAGGGAAGAAATTGAGTAGAAAAATTCTGTTAGTTCGAAAATCAGTTTGGATGGTGTTGGAAAGCAAAAGGGTAAGCCAGAGGTTGGGGCGACTGTAAGAGTTGCAAAGCCAAATGTGGTGTCACGGTGGATCCCGCCTAATAAAGGTCCGTATACCAATTCGGTGCATGTGTCGTATCCGCCTACAAGATATAATAGTGCGCCTCCTGTGTTAGCTGGAATATCAAAGGATGAAAAAAAGTCGGGTGGAAGTACTACTAATAAGCAGATAGTACAACTAGGAAACAAGCAGCTCAAGTGGTTGCCTCTTCAGCTTTGATGTTGCCTCCCTCGTCTATTAAGTCTGTGGGTTCTTATGTTAGTAATCCGGAAGAGAAATCACCAAAGGTTACCTCACCACTTCCTCCACTACCATCATCTTCTCCTTCGACCGATAGGAATACATTGGTACAAGCTACAACCCAGGCCCCTCTGCTGCCTCCTCTTGCTTCACCCAACAACTACAACATTGACAAGACTATTATTCCACCGCCAACTCAGCCTCCGCTATATGGTTCTCCATCTTCTCAGCCTCCAACCCCGCCCTCACGACCAATGTATACTACTCCATCTACTCCACCCCCGCCCCCCCCTCCACCCCCGCCCCCACCGCCAATGTATGGATCCCCATCTCCTCCGCCACCACCCCCACCCCCACCCCCACCTCCACCTCAAAGGCATGACACCCCCTATCTTCCACCCACACCCCGACCTCCACCTCCACCTCCACCTCCACCTCCACCTCCACCTCCAATGTATGGAGCCTTACCTACATCACTAGGTTCTACACCTTCTATGCATCATGCTCCACCTCCACCTCCACCTCCACCTCCACCTCCACCTCCACCTCCTCCACCTCCACCTCCTCCACCTCCACCTCCTCCGCCTCTACCTCCTTTCTCACAAGGTGCTCCACCTCCACCTCCACCACCACCACCACCTCCACCTTCAATGCACAGTGGACTGCCTCCACCTCCCTCACCACCACCTCCACCTGGAGGTCGTGCACCTGTACCTCCTCCTCCACCAAGTGGCCATGCGTCTAGACCTCCGCCGCCACCTCCGCCGCCACCTCCTCCACCAGGTGGCATTGCACCCGGACCTCCTCCTCCACCTCCTCCCCCAAGTGGCCTTGCACCTGGACCACCTCCACCACCTCCGCCACCTCCTCTACCAAGTGGTCGTGTACCCGGACCTCCTCCGCCACCTCCTCTGCCAGGGGGGCGTGCACCCGGACCTCCTCCGCCACCTCCTCCACCAGGGGGCCGTGCACCCGGACCTCCTCCGCCACCTCCTCCCCCAGGTGGTCGTGCCCCCGGACCTCCTCCGCCACCTCCTCCACCAGGTGGTCGTGCCCCCGGACCTCCTCCGCCACCTCCTCCCCCTGGTGGTCGTGCACCTGGACCTCCACCACCTCCTCCTCCCCCAGGTGGTCGTGCACCCGGACCTCCTCCGCCACCTCCTCCACCAGGTGGCCGTGCACCTGGACCTCCTCCGCCTCCTCCACCAGGTGGTCGTGCTCCCGGACCTCCTCCCCCACCTCCACCAGGTGGCCGTGCACCTGGACCACCTCCTCCACCTGGACCACCAAGACCTTTAGGTGGTGGTCCTCCACCACCTCCATTGGGACCTCGTGCTCCTGGACTTCCAAGTAACAACCCCATTCCACCTAGAGGTCGAGGATTTGCACGTCCTGCTGGAACAGCCACAGCACCACGAAGATCCAATTTAAAGCCACTGCACTGGAGCAAAGTTACCCGTGCATTGCAAGGAAGCTTGTGGGAAGAACTACAGAGACTTGGAGAGCCCCAAAGGTATTCCACTTTCCGCGCCCTTAATTTAATTACATCTCAATTCAATTTTTTGTTAATTTTTTTTGTGAGAAAACATATAGATGTTATCAAAAGCATGTGGGACATTACTTTTGAAAACATATTTAGAAGGTTATTAGATATATTTCATTCTAAGACCAGTGTACATTATTGAACTGTAGTGCACCAGATTTTGATGTGTCAGAACTTGAGACATTATTCTCTGCCACAGTCCCAAAGAAAGATACTTCTAAAGGTGGAGGGCGCCGCAAATCTACTGGTTCAAAACCGGAAAAAGTTCACTTGGTAATGCAATGTTTAATTAATTAGTTACATATATTATCCTTGAAATTACTTTGGCCATATTTTGTTGCCCAAAATACACCAACTGTTAAGAATGGTATGAGGACAGAGCAAGTAAAGATGAAACAGTAGATATGAGCAAAACTAATGTTGGACACGGTTGTTAAACCAACCAGAAACTCCCAGACCATAAAAGTAGACCAAAAAGTCTCTATATAAACTAAACAAAACCAACCATAGTACGACTCAAACTACTTACCTTCTACGACTTAAACAGCTAATTAAATCTGCCAACTTATTAAAGATAACCGTACTGACTTAAACATTAAATAAAAGACTTCTAAACATACTAAAAGACCTCCTAAACAACCTCCTGCTTAGCAGCTGAAACAGATCTGGGCAGATCTGTTCAGTGTTAAGATCTGGAAAATCCCACCAAAATCTCACTCATTCCAAATCAAATTGAACTTTCAACATTCTTTAAATTTAGCCCCTTCAACTTTCTTAATTTTTCACATTCAAACTAATCATTAGGATTAACTTCCAATAATTTTAGATAAATGGCATATTATTCCGAAGCAGAAGATATTATTATATAACGGACCTTGACATGATAGATTTTACTTTTTTCCTGATGACCCTACCATTTTTCTATTGCAAATTTGTTGATTAGGTTGATTTAAGGAGGGCTAATAACACAGAAATAATGCTTACGAAGGTTAAGATGCCACTTCCTGACATGATGGTAAGCGTGTACTTCATATATTAGCATCTTAATATATTCGCTTCTTGCTTTTGGATTTTTGATGCTCAATTCTTCTAGTGACATGTCTGAATAGATTTCTTTTCTACAATAAGACACAATAGACGTACAAAATATTATTATTGTTGTATGAAAATTTGGATAGAAGACACAGTTAGATTTTAAGTGTAGCTCATTGTGAATTGCGCTCAGTATCAGGCATGTTTCATTTTTTGGTATGGTGATTTTAAAAATTATAACTATTAATGACTTTCTGATGTTACCACGTATTTTATTACAGTGCATCTTATAAAACATAAATGGTTTTGTGATAGTCTGTTTTCTCAGATATAAGTATTTTTTTGTGATGTGAATATTTCTCTGATTATAAACTTTTGAGCATGTTATTTGTAAAAATGTTATCTTTTAAGGAAAAAATGAAAAAGTGGCTTGTTCTATAATAAAAAAGTTTGTAAAAGATTTCAATTTTTGTATCATATATTTTATGATAAATGACAGGCAGTTTGTCATCTCAAAATGTTTGAATTTTTTATGTCAACACATTTTTTGAAAAAAATATTACTTTTTTATAACTGCTAATCGTCAAAATCCTATACGGCTACTGCTTCTAAAATGTGATTATGTAATCATCAGAAGTAATCATTATTTTTTAAGATAATAATTTAGTAACAAAATAAAGGAACCAAAAAATAGTAAACAAGAAGGGGTTGGGCTCATGATGTTGGGTGGGTGAGCTGGTGAGGTAAATGAACCAAAAATGAATGAGCCAATTTGCTCACGTTCAAGCTATTTAGATTTTATTGGGTCTCGTGTTAGATAAAGATTCGTTAATTAAACCGTAAGGTCATTATCCATTTAGCTGGGTAATGGGTTGGATCGTATCAATAGTTGATCCAATCTAAATCCGATTCATTTACAGGCTTCATAACAAGTATTTACATAGTTACATAGACTGCCTGCAATATACTTGAACAATGTGATGTTGGTCCCTTAGATTTAGTGTTATCTAATAAATTATCTTCTGACACTATACAGTTTTTTTTTGGAAAAAGACACTACTCATGACAATTAAATGAGTATTAGATTTAGAACTTCTTATGCGGTCCAATTCGAATTATTAGGAAAGCTGATTGTGGTTGAAGAAATAAGTACTTAAAGACGTATTGCAGGCAGATAATTCACATATTCAATAAAAGAGCTTAAAGATAATTCAAATATTCAATATTCAATAAAAGATAATTTTACTACTAATTCACATATTCAATAACAGATAATTTTAGTCTTTCAAATAAAAGAGCTTAAAGATAATTCACATATTCAATAACAGAAATACGCCCTAAATTTACTTTTAGATTAGTCATACATCTGATGGTTTGGGCACTTTGGCTCAGTTTTACTACTTTTGAGCCAAATTTATTCCATCTCATAATTGCAGGGTATCTATGTCTGGAGATAAAAAAATTTTTTGCAGAACTATGGTGTGGCTTTAAGAGTAATTGTTAATACTAGACAGAGGGCAGTGTTTATACCTATAATTGCCATGCCTATGAGTTGAATAAAAACAATTATACTTTGAATTGCAGGCTGCTGCTTTAGCTATGGACGAATCAATATTAGATGGTGATCAAGTAGAGAATCTTATCAAGTTTTGTCCTACTAAAGAAGAGATGGAACTTCTCAAGGTATTACATATAATCTTATTTTATTTACTCATGTGATAATTTAGAGGTGGCAATATGCACGGGTTGGGTTGACCTGAGACATTTTTGTCCAGTTTTTTTATATATTTTTATTATTAATATTCAGTGTGTGAAATATGATTAGTAAAATCATATTATTCCAATTCTAAGCTGATTTTTAAAATAAAATAAAATTATTTAGGAAGTAGTTCAGTAATTTTCTAATTTGCTGTCATTCTAATTATGCATTGATGGTTCTGCATTGCAATTGTCAGAATTATACAGGTGACAAGGAGATGCTGGGCAAGTGTGAACAGGTTTGGTAGCCAAATCATGAATTACTATATCTTCTTAGTGGGATGCCAAAATTTTAATCTTACATGTTATTTATTTTCCATAAATCAAAATCTTTCTCTCAGTTCTTTCTAGAGCTCATGAAAGTTCCACGTGTAGAATCAAAGTTACGGGTATTTCTGTTCAAAATTCAATTCAATACCCAGGTATATTTTGAGTGATCTAATAACATTCTGATGTTACATCTTCTTTTCGTTTGTTATTATCTCATTTTACCTCTCTTTCAGCTTTCAGAGTTTAAAAAGAGTTTAAACACTGTAAACGCTGCATGTGATGAGGTACTTTATTATACAAGTTCACACTGCTTGTAGTCCTTATTTATTTTAATTTAACTTGTGCAATCATATTTCTGGTATTAGGTCCGGAATTCTGTTAAATTGAAGGAGATCATGAAAAGAATTTTGTATTTGGGAAATACATTAAATCAGGGAACTGCGAGAGGTAAGAACATCAATGTCAAATGCTACATGTATCAGACATATCTAAATTCTTAACAGCTGAATAGGTTTTATGTAATTTCACTTTTGGTTCTATTATACAATTTGCAGGTTCTGCAGTTGGTTTCAAGTTGGACAGCCTTTTGAAACTCACTGATACGCGGGCTTCTGACAGCAAAATGACTTTAATGCATTATCTCTGCAAGGTACATATTTCATATGCATAAGTATTGCCATTTAAACAGCTTAAATTCCTGAAAAAATAATTCTGTCTAGTATCATTTTACAGGTTCTTGCCTCTAAGTCACCAGCTCTTTTAGATTTTCATGTGGATCTTGTTAGCCTCGAGTCAGCAACTAAGGTTCATATTCACTTTTATTCTTTAATTTTAATCACTGTTTATTGTTGGTAAAGAACACGATGAACAAATGGCTCAAACTGCAGATACAATTGAAGTCATTAGCAGAAGAAATGCAAGCCATTATAAAGGGACTTGAAAAAGTTACACAAGAACTAGATGCATCTGCAAATGATGGCCCTGTATCTGAGGTTTTTCATAAGGTATACAAGTTCTCTTTCAATAACCTCAAAAAACATCTCTTTTGCATGACATGTTTCAGACCTATAAATGCTGTCAAAAATCACTCTCTTAGTTTTTCATTCTGCCTAATAATACTCTTTCTTGAACTATTAAGACGTTAAGCGAATTCATTGGCTTTGCGGAATCAGAAGTGGAGTCTGTAAAGTATTTGTATTCTGTGGCGGTAAGAACCCTTTTTATTAATCTTCCGATTTTACCATCACCATTTTTTTTGTTTTATTTCACTTTACCTTTGGGTTATTCTATAATTTACTTTGTATTCATTACAGGGTAGAAATGCTGACGCATTGGCCCTATATTTCGGCGAAGACCCTGCTCGTTGTCCTTTTGAACAAGGTTAACATATAAACTATAAACCACTTTGTATTTTCTTATATAATTTTATATCAAAAAAAATAAAAAAAGGATGACATGGATATTATTTATGTTATGCAGTTACTCAGACCCTTTTGAACTTTGTGAGGCTTTTTCGAAAAGCTCATGAAGAAAACTGTAAACAGGCTGAATTAGAAAAAAAGAAAGCTCAAAAAGAGGTTGAAATGGAGAAAGCAAAGGGAGTTAATTTAACAAACAAAGGCGGAAAATAAGCCACACGGGATTTACCCTTCATATGATCCGGTCAGTCGGGTCAAGTCAATGCAAGCAAGCCCAATGCTAGCCACAGCCACAAGTGAAGTGAACCAGATCAAATGCCTGTGACTGCATGCACCAAGTTTAGACTGCAAACAGCTCTGTTGTAAATACATACACAGAGCAATATGCACATGTTCTCGGGGAGATATGAAACTGATGGGACCTTAAATCCTAAATTGAGTTGACCACATCAGATGAGAGCTTGACCCTTAAAATAATGGGCTCAACTATAGGGAGTATGAACCAGTAACAGTGTAGAGTATAGTGACTGACCATGCGTATATATATTTCTAACCATATATGCTAACATTGATATTTGGATACTTTATTAGAAGGAATTTGATCATCTTAAGAGTTTTAGAATAGAAACTGACCATTAAATTGTTGTATATAGAAGTAGGTTGATGATAGATAGGCTACTGTTGGTGTAATGTTGTAACAAAAGTGTGCAAATTTAGACACATTTTGTTGATTTTAAAATGGGGAATTTGGTAACAAAACTGTGTTCTGTTTATTTTCTCTGTTTTTTAAGGTTGTTCTAATGGCTAAGCGTTGGTTTAACAACCTTTAACAAACTATTTACAATTTACCCTCTTCATGTTTAGCAAACATATCTTCTGAAGGAAAATTTCACTTCTGAAGTTAAAGAAACTTTCAAAAAGTAAACATCACTTCTTCGAAGCAACACCACTTCTTCCGAAGCCAGCACTCTTCTTCCGAAGCTTAACCTAAAGTCTTCCAAAGCATCATTATACTTCTATGATCAACTCTAAATTTTCACAATCTTTACCTTTAGAGTATGCATCATAGAATCACCAATAATGATGTTAACCAATACCAAGCTTTGTAACACAAAACTCAAACTTAGAACCTCGCACCACCTTCGTAAGAATATCTGCAAGATTCTCACTTGTCTCAACTTGCTTTACTAGAACTTCTTTATTGCTAATCACTTCCCGAATAAAATGCAGTCTAATATGAATATGTTTAGTCCTTTCATGATACACTGTTCTTAGAAAGTTGTACGACACACTGGTTGTCACAAAACACCTCTGTATCAGACAATCTCATCCCTAACTCAACAACCAGTCTTTGTAACCACAATGACTCCTTTATAGCTTTCGTTAGTGCCATATACTTTGCTTTGGTAGTAGACAATGCAACCACATGCTGCAACTGACATTTCCAGCTTATCACATTATCCATCACTCTAAACACATACTCAGTGATAGATCTTCCCTTGTCAAGATCTTTTACAAAGTTAGAATCAACATACCCTTCAACTCTATCTTTACCATCACCTTCCTTCAAACCAAAGACCAATCCCCAATATTTAGTATATTGAAGATATCTAAGAATCCATTTAACAGCATCCCAATAAACCTTCCCAGGTGATAAAATAAACCTGCTAACCAAACTCACAGCATAAGCCAAATCAGGCCTAGTGCATACCATCAGATACATAAGACTTCCCACTACATTTTCATATGAAACCTTTTCCATATATATCAACTCATCTTTAGTACAAGGACTGCCTTCCATGAACAACTTAAGATGAGCCCTAATAGGAATTTTAACAACCTTGCACTCATGCATACCATAAAGTTTCAAGACTTTATTTGCATAAGAAGTCTGTGACAACTTCAACTATCTAGAACTCCTATCCCTGGTAATCTCCATTCCCAAAATCTTTCTAGCATTACCAAGTTCCTTCATTTCAAACTCCATCATGAGTAACTTCTTCGTAGCTTCAATCTCACCTTGCATCTTGCACGCTATCAGCATATCATCTACATACAACAACAAATACAAATAATCCCCACTAGAACACATCCTATGATAAACACAACTATCATAATCACTCCTAGTGAAACCATGACTCACTACAAACTCATCAAACCGCTTGTACCATTGCCTTGGCGACTGCTTTAGGCCATACAAAGACCTCTTCAACAAACACACTTTTTTGTCTTTAACCTCAAAACCCATAGGTTGCTTCATATAAATCTTTCCATCCAAGAACCCATGTAAGAAAGTTATCTTGACATCTAGTTGGTCCAACTCTAGATCAAGAGTAGATGTGATGGACAAAATTATACGAATATAAGTATGCTTCACCAATGGTGAAAAGATCTCATTATAGTCAATAACTTCCCTCTGAGTAAATCCCTTAGCTACTAACCAAGCTTTAAACCTAGGATCCTCAATACCAAGAATACCATCCTTGACTTTATACAACAACTTACAAGCTAGCAGCTTCTGATCTACTGGCTTATCAACCAATTCCCATGTTTCATTCTTTTCCAGGGAATTCATCTCCTCAACCATAACATCATACCACCTATCACTCTCATCTGATGACATAGCCTCATCAGAATTCAATGGCTTATAGATACTCTTCTCTTCAGTGGTTGTGAAGGCAACAACTGACTCATCATGATCTTGCCTGTATCTGATAGGAGCTACAAACTTTCTTCTAGGTCTATATTTTGCAATGTTATGTGTAATATGAGGCTCATAATTCACTTTACCTTTAGTACCACTGCTTGACCTGGTAGTCCTGTCTGAATCATCCTCATACTCCACCTCAATCTCAACTTTCTCTGGAGACTGAGACCTGATGTCGATACCTACCACATCCTTATATAATAAGCCTTCTTGGAACTCTACATCTCTACTTACAATTACCTGAGGTCCTTCTCCTTCTAACCTCCATATTCTATATTCCTTGACACCTTCAGGATACCCCAAAAGAACACCCTTTTGAGCTCTGGCATCAAATTTATCCCGACTAACATGAAAGTATACATTGACCCAATCACCCTCAAAGGACTACAGGCAGGCTTAAATCTTGTCCACATCTTCATAGGAGTCTTCATACCCAAAGCTCTAGATGGAGATCTGTTAATCAGATAAGCTGCAAATGTAACTAATTCACCCCAGAAACTTTTTGGAAATCCAACATTAATCCTCATGCATCTAAGCCTTTCCAACAAAGTCCTGTTCATCCTCTCAGCCAACCTATTTTGTTAGGGAGTTCCAGGTACAGTAAGATGTCGGGCTATCCCGTGAGTTCTACAAAAACTCATTGAACTCACTGTTACATAATTCCAGCCCATTATCAGTTCTCAACTTCTTTACCTTCTTCTCACTTTGAGTTTCTACTAGAGTCTTTCACTTTACAAACTTCTTAAACGCTTCATTCTTATGCTTAATAACATAAACTCAAACTCTCTGTGAGTAATCATCTATAATAGATAGAAAATAACTAGCTCCACCTAGGGTACTAGTTCTGGCAGGCCCCCAAGGTCAAAATGTACATAGTCTAACACATTTGTAAATATGTGCTTACCAGTCTTGAACTGAACTCTCTTACTTTTACCCAAAACACGTGTCTCACAAAAACCTACATCATTCATCTTAAACTCACTAATGATGCCTTGTTTTCGTAACTCAATGAGACCTTATTCACTAAGATGACCAAATCTCTTATGCCACACCAAAGAGCTATCATTCTTAGTAAGTGTCATACATGCACTTCTAGGCACTGCAGATCCCTCTAATCTATATGTATTGTTACCTCTTCTACTACTGGTTAACAATACCAAGGAACCCTTAACAATCCCAGCGAGTGCTCCCACCAAACCCCAGTGTACAAGCAGCGCTCGCATCTTGACACACCATAACCCGAAATCATCTTTCCATTGAACTTTTCAAGATCAAAATTCGTGGACACCATCTCCGATTCTTCAATTTCTCTTCTGATCACCGCCGCGATCACCTTCTTCATCCAATTGAGCCGAACTTGACTCTGATACCAGTTGTTGTAAATCAAATTAAATAAAGAACAATATTGAAGAAAAGAATTACCACCGAATGATTCAATTGTTATTGAAAGATATTACACAAAGAGAACTATGAGATATGAAAAATTAAATTAATCCTAAATGACAACGGACCCTTATATACATGAATCAAGCCTAACAACATTTAACAGACTATTTACAATTTACCCCCTGTATGTTTAGCAAACATATCTTCCGACGGTAAATTTCACTTTCGAAGTTAAAGAAACTTCCGAAGAGTAAACACCACTTCTTCCGAAGCAACACCGCTTCTTCCGAAGCAACACCACTTCTTCCGAAGCTTAACCTGATGTCTTCCGAAGCATCATTATACCTCTATGATCAACTCTAACTTTCCACATGATCGTTGAAGTAAATGTATGTTATTATTTAAGGCATCACTTGTTGGGATGAAATTGTTCTCCAAAAGGCAAGATTAGTTGTGTTATTGTTATAGCATTAGCCATAGTATTTACTTAAAATAATTACGTAACAAACAATAGTATTAGAGGGACACCGTGCTTATCTCTCATCACCGTTGATGCCACATGTTCTTTTCTTTTGGAACTGACAACAGAGGCATAAACGAATATTTTTAGGCTCGCTAACCAGCTTGTAGCACTCTCACCTCAAAACGTTGCAGCAGACAACCGGCTTACAGTTCTAAGCCAGGCAAAGGGGTGGGGTTCGAACTGTTATCTCTACCTTACAATCATGTTACGCATGTACCTGATTGGCATCCCCCAATAATCGCCGTAGGCTGGTCATTTAATGTGCTTATCCCAAAGGAGCATCAAACCTGGGTCTCCTTTAAACTTTTCGATCTCTGGATTGGTTCATTTCATAAAGTATTTTAAATCATGCATGTAATCATGTCATGTTTTCACATAATCATATCATCATACAATATGAAAACCTCATAAAGTAGTCAAGCAAGAACATGAAAACACGTACACACATGCTTCTCTTTAACTCGCATACACACATACATACATGCACATACATATACTGATATACATATGCATGCATAGTATAAATAGTTGAATAAATAATTATGGAGAAGCTAGCTAGAGTAACGTAGAAAAACAAACAACCATTATTGATTTAACACGCAATGGAAAAGGACTTGCAACTATCAAAGACATAGTAGTGGTCACCATCTTTAAATTTTAACATCAACGACGTCTGGTACGTAATTGTAAAGGTAGTAGAGTCATGTGCACTTTAAATTGGTTTTATTTACTTTCCCAAGCCTTTTAAATAGATAACCTAAAAAGTTAACTTTCCTTTTTTTCAGATTTGTAATCATCTTTAGTGGTTTTAATCATCTTGACGTAATCTAAACTTTGTTTTCCCATTTGAAATTTAGTCTTTTTTGTTTTCCCATTGATATTATAATGGTAACTTATACACCCATATAATTTAATTCATAGATCATCAAGAGGCTTGAACCTCTAATCTCTAAAGAAGATGCATTATTTAACACATCAGGATATCATTAAACTAAATGACTTTTGGTCCCCTATCATTGATATCGGATCAACTTTTGACCAAAGTGGACCGAAACCAAAATTTAGCATGAAAAGTAACCGAAATGGTGAAGATGTCGGAGGTACATCTTGATTCAAGAATGCTTCTTTGATTCTTTCTAATCTGCATTGTACTCCTACTACTCTAATCATGTGACTTATAAACCTTTTCTAATGGAAAAATCTATCGGTGAAACATATCCCACAAAACAAAAGAAAAACAAAAAAAAGACTGATATATTAAAATTTTAATTGTCTAGCTTAGTTACCTTTTGTCTAGAGTTAATATAAGTATTTGATATTTGATAATAGTAATAACTGATTCAAAACAAGAAAATAGAAAAAGGAATGTGTTTATGATTAAATTTTTTAAATCTAAGTAATTTGAAGAAAAGTCACAACTACCTTTTATTCGAATTCGTATAAAATAAACATAACAATGATCAGGTAAACATGGTTTTTGGATACTGACCTAATTATTAGTGCTTGTTTGCTAAGTTATACCCAACCAACTTCATTACCCCCTTCATTAGTCAACCGTTGACCGCACCCAGTTTTAATTTTTGTTTTGAATATAGTTGTATCAAGTCCGACCAATAGCATCGCTATGAATGAGATTACATTAGCTACGTTACATTTGATTATAAATTAAAAAAAACAATCTTCGTTTACAAACCAAGAATCAAAAACTGAATCCAACAAGAGTTACCCAACAAATAGGCGGGGTTGGAATCAACGGGGTCTGTTGCCCGCTAATCACTAGCATTCGTTGTTTCTAGTTATAAAATCTAAACTTGTGATGACCCCGACTAATAATTTCTGGTTTTTTCATTTGCAAGTATGCATCTAGATAAATAAAGTCAAGTCGTAGATTCAAATGTAGAACATATAATACTGAATTCGATCAATCGTGTTATAAAAAAAGGTGTACAGTGATTTCAAAACTATTTACCACATGAATCTCATCCAGAGGAGAGTTTATCAACTCATTCTCACCCTGTGATTTCACTCCAAATCCCCAATCACAAAACAAAAGAAACATAATTCAAGAAAGATCTTTTGCTAAAAAATTCACAAATTCAACATCATCTTCTTTAATCCTACCGTCTTCTTCATCAACAGTATTCCGATCATAATCGATTTTGCAGTTGTTGAAGAACACACACCCGATTATAGTTTCGATTATGATGAGAACAGAGTGCAAATAAGCAATGAATAATCCCTCTAACACCATGGTTGAAGTGGGTGTATTCATCCCGGAATCGGAATAAGCTTTGATTACCCTGAACCGGAAAAGGAGTTCAATTCCGGCGAATGCAATGTTCACCGGAAGCGATAGCAACAGTGCGATTGACGTTCTCCCTCTGATCATCACACAAGCTTTGAGAACAGAGATGACCCCGCCGCTCAATTCCATTCCCGAGAGGATTAAAGCCATGTTGCATGTGATCAATGCGTTTGTAATGACGACGGAATACACGATTCCACCGGCGACATTGAAGACCAGTGAGGGGATTTGTAGGTTCTCTAAGCAGTTGAAAGCTATAAAAAGTACCCAAAAGCAGGTAGCATTCGCTGAGAGGATTATCAACGTGTTCCAAATCTGTGTTTGAAAGATGGAACCGAGGACTCCGGAGACGGAATTGAAGATTCCGATTCCGGAGACGGAAGACGGAGGTTTGTAATGGGCGTTAAACGATCGGATTACGAATGCTTTCGCTACAAGAAGAAAGGAGAGGGAAAAGGGTATCACCAGAATCAACGATGAGATTGTTTGGGAGAGTTTGAGGCTGAGAACGGAGAAGAATTCGGATTCCGGTGGGAATCCGGCGGAATTGAAGAGTGATCGGAGACGGGAGACAGGGAGGAGGGAGGAGGAGATGAGGGTGGAGGCGGAGAATGGGAGGGCTAAAATGGCAGCAGTTGTGAAGTAGTGGTAGTGGCGGAGGAAGGTGTGGATTGAAGTTCTGATGATTCTGAGGGTGGTGGCCATCGGAATTGCAGAGAACTCCGGCGATGGTGATTCCGGAGAAGAAGGATGTGAAGGGATGGATTTGATGTGGAGGATGTTTGGTGCATTAGATGAATAGATGGGTCACCAACTAAAAGCTAACTAATCCTATACATAGAGTCCTTTGTCCTTCATTTTATCATACTCAATTTTTAGGGTTTTTTTTTTTTTTTTTTTTTTTTTTTTTTGAGAAAAACTAGTTTAACAAAATCCCAAAATATTAGAATTCACCATATTTTTTTCTCACAGTTTTGCTTTAACCAAGTAATCCTTAAATGTTCCTTTCGTATTGAGTTGTCTGAATCTTAGTAATTACCCTATTTTGGTTTTATCTGAATCACTTAGCGTTAGTTTAAATGAACCTATTTTACGGTCAAGATATCCACGTTGGAGTGAGGACAGTTTAAAGGATGGGTCGGTCAAATGTACATTAAAAAAAGTTGGTTAAATGGACTTTTTTTTTCGAAAAAAAACATATAGACACATTGAATTTTTAGTTTTATTTTTTTTAAAACAGATTTAAATTATTTATATATAATAGAACAAATACATCTTATCATCAAAATCTTCTTGAAAACTTAGTTTATTTTCTTATAATATAATTAATATGATGATATATGATACAAGGGGAATATCAATAGATAGTATTTTGTTATTGTGAGATGAATCTAGACTTTAGTTGCAAGGGCTCAAAATAATTATGATATTTCTATAAGAGTATTATTATATACAATTATATAATAAGTTAAAAAATAGCGTGAGTTGGGTTGCTTGGTGATGCAAAGGAGGAGGTTGATGTGGGGCTTTTGCTATAGGTTTGGGTGGCGTAGAATGGACTCATATTATTTAGGAGTCGCACCTTTCCATCATTACATTATTAACAATTAAAACTTTAAAGTAAATTTTGCATTAATTACTACTAGTGTCACATTCTACTTTTCTTTCTTTACCTTTATTATTTTTGTTATATTTCAAATATTACCTTACTTACAATTAAAAGTAAACTTTACATTAATTATTATTATTACTGGTGTAACATTTTACTTTTCCTTCTTTCCTCAAGTTATTGTTATATTTCAAATACTTATAACGTGTGTAACTCATTGACAAATTATTACCTTAAGCAGCAAAAAAATGTAATTACATGATATATCAACTGATAATAAATGAAAACCATAGAGTCACAGGAAGAAAAGTATTAGGACTGATACAAAGTGTTTCATACATAGGGACAAATACCAGAGCTAATATAACTTATGAGCAATATCAAATATACAAAAGTGTATCATCGTAGTGGGTTATGTTCGTTCATTGAGGCAGCTCAGTTTTGAATAAAACTAATTTTGAAATTGAAATGTAGGTGGAAATAAAACATTGCAATGTCATAATTAGAATTAAAAAACATTGTTAATTTGTAAAGAAATAAAATATATTATGTTTGAAACGTGAGTTTGACCTCGTATTGCGTGAGTTCATTTTTGTATAAAATTGATACGGGAACTTTAATAGAAACAATCACATCGCAACGATATATTTGACCTTCAGTAAAATATCACATCATTGTGGGAAAAGATTAAAAATATACTACACTTGACCCGAATCGTTTCGAGCATAATTATATCAAAACGTAGATAAAAGTAATTATTTTAGAACACAGTATAAAAATTTAAAAATACATATAAAACAAAATATGTTAAAAAATAATTATAAAAATAAATATTTAAATTTATTCAATGGTTGTTAAGTTGTTTCATGATGATGTTATATATCCCCGCTTTTTGAGCTCGGACATCAATCTACTGTTAATGAACAATGAAATTGTGAGTGCCGTCAACATTGCATTGTGTATGTAATATGATGTCCAACTCTTTGGTGACTATGATCTTGTGTTTTATTGAAATTTGTGATTGCGTCACATAAAATTCATGTAATGGTTTAAATCGTTACAAGTGTAAGTTGATACATGGTATTTACGACTGGAGTTTTATTGTCTAAAAATGTAGCCTTTGTTTTAGAAACAAAAATATTTTTTAAATTTTTTATAACAACAAATTTATTATCTTGCTACTAAATTAAACCTCTATTAAATTAGCAAGTCTTGAATTTAAACTCATGACCTCCACTATAAAAGATAAACCTCTATTAAATTAGCTAGTCTCACGTTGGAAAAAATAACTATTTTTTATACAATTTTTAAGTAAGGGATGATGAATAAATCTTGGACAAGTGGCATAACCATGTATAGATAGGTATTTATTTGACAAAAGGGAAAAGTTGTTATTGTGGCTCAACTACTATGTATCTTTGTTACGTCTGTTTTGTATTTATTCTAGAGTTAAATCTCTAATACTTACTTATTTTCTAATATTTCGTATATTACATTAAAAATATATGGCGCAAAAGCCCAATCGATTATATTTATACATTAATTGATTAGTTTAGCTTGACCAAGCTGAGATGTTGGAGTGTTAATGGGCTCAAATTTGTGTACATAAATGAGCCTTGGGTCTTTAACAGCCCACATCATATCTTTTTGATGAGCCTATGAGTTTAAGGCCCAATATTTAAAGGGAAATTTAGCCAATCATTTAAGTTTTCATGGAGTTTGTGGACTGTGGTCATTCGACAAGTGTTAGCTCTATCTCTCACTGTCAAGCTGGATTAGAGTCAATAATGCAGAAAACAACTCAACACTGAAGAAGACAAACCAAAAGATTGGATCTTTGTTGCAAGATTTTGGATCTTGAAAAACAATATGGAGACCCCCTTATCACATCTTGATCATCATTAACAAAGATAATATGATATACCCGGTGCTTGACTTATCTCGCATTACGTAAGGGCCGGGAAGGGGCTGGATTGCTTCGTGGTGTGATGTACGCAGTCTTAACCCTACCTTTTGTGTAGTAGTCTGTTTCTCACGACTTAAACCCATGACTCTAATATCACAAAATACTTGCTAGCTATCATCACGACACTAACATCATTGTCATTATTTTGGTTTTGCAGTTATCATTCTCTACAAGAGGATGAAGCTGCAAAGATGCATCTTGAAGTTGCAGCTACATGGATGAAACTAAATCTAAAAATAACAAAAACATATTTCATCGAGAGCACATAATGTAATAGGATACTTAAAATCCTAGGTTAATTTTGATGTAACACTTCAAAACATGAACAAGCTTCCAAGCTACAAAATCATGTTAGCATACGCGTAGATGATCAAGCACAATAACTAATGATGCTTACACATTTAACTCGCACTAAATCACAGTACTGCGAATTCAACATCTGGACATTCTTTACAAACGCAACCCAATGATTGAAATAGACAATCACAGTCGTTATAAAACAAACACTTCCAGTTCCAAATTAAGACAAAAAAAACATGTCTAACTTTTTATCATTAGTAGCAGTCTGGACTCTGGATATATATGTACTATTAATAAAAACAAGCACGGTATTCTTTTTTATTTAAATTTACTTCTCATATCTATTTACCTTTTTTATTGTTTTTGGTTTATAATTTTCAAACTTTATATCAAGATCCATCTTGAATGTCATATGAGGCAAGTGTCTTATAAAAGCTGTTAAGCGAACATCCTGATATAAAGTGGTATTTGAAATGTCTCACAACCAAAAGACTGAGAGTTTAAATTATCTGGTTAAGTTAAATCTGAACGAAAAAAGATCTGTATCATGCTCTCGAAACATAATTAGATCGATAAAAAAATTTGTGTGAAATGTAGCACGAAAAACTAACATCGTATCCGCACACACAACTGGCATGAATACCTTTGATTCGTATAATAATGGTAAAAAAAAGAGTGTAATAAAAAAAACTGATCAGATCTGGATCTTGTAATTATGAAAGAGATTCTGGTATTTAGATCATGATTTGTATCAAATTCTCAGATCACCAGCAGACCCACATGGAGACGGGTGAGAAACCGAAATGGTCAACACGCCAGGCGCCAGGACCCGAAGATCGTCTACCCTTCGTCATACCAGCTGTTGGTTTAAATGTCTTACCGATAACAAGGTGACAACATCCAGTTATTTCATGACAGTTTCAAAAGCAGGAATGATAGCAACTTCTGATCTACTTTCAACAGTCAACATCGAATGCACCAGTATATAAAACAGAAGTAATCAATATAAAGATTTCTGATAATACCAACACAAATGCATATGATTTAAGAGTTGATGATTGGATTACTCCCAACTATTGAAGCTTTCACAGTAAAGTTTAACAAAAGAATTCTACATTGTTTTGAACCAAATCAAATACAAGTGGTAATAAATTAAACTATAACTTGTTTAAAACTCAAAAACCCACAAAGATTATCACCTCAAGACAATGATGATGGCTCAGTTGCTAGTCTCTTTGGCCGAATGCCGAATATCAAACTGATCTACATACTGCAATGGAGTTGCAGTTTCATTTCTGATCCTTTTGATCTTAGGGCTCAAAAGACCCCGGTGCCTGAATCCATACAACTTCAACACTTGATTATCAGCAAAATTAAACGCTCGTTCCATGCTACTCAAACACCTCTGAACTGGATAATCCCCATAACTTCCACAAGGCTTGCAGCCCACAAAATGTGTCACAAAAGGCCATCTTTCATCACCCAAACCGGGTGGTATTTCTCCATCATTTCTTCATATCTATCCACCAAACCAGCCCAATACCCGTGAAGAAAGTAAGAATTTTCAATAAAAACCTTATTCATCCACTCCTTTTTGGTAATCAACAAGTAGATTAAAGCCGATTGATCATCAGCTTCGAAAGCAGGCCTTCCTTTCAAATTAGCTGTCAAAATCTTGCCAGCTTCTTCACGAACAGGCCCTTTCGGTCCCATTGGCGCCCAATCATCAAGCAAATCCAAAGACCATTGGCAGTTTCTAAACAAAAAGCTACCAGTGTTCAAAGCAATCCAAGATTTCTGATTAAACAACAAATCTGGATACCCATGAATAATCAAGTTATGATCTTTATACTTAGACAATGGAAGCTCAAACACCATATCAGTAAACAATGCATCACTATCCATCCACCAAATCCATTCGACTTCAGGATGAGACAACATCAGCCTGCGAATCAACGGCAATTTCGCCCAGTACCCCGACAACTCTTTATCCAAATGAGCCATATTATACACAATCTCAATCCCATGAATCCTACAGTAATCAATCTTGTTCTTGATCGATTTCAACAGATAATGATCACCAATAGCATTATCACAAGGGTTTGGAGGAGACCCAGTAACAAGCAAGATTCGAGCTTTACCATTCACAACATTGGGGAAATCTTGATTTCTACTCAGCCACAAACTTCGTTCCTCATCCCAATTCGAGATCTTTGCACCAAGAGTGTAAGTATCATTAAGATTGATAGTGGGTTGATTCTGATTATCCTCCGGATCATCCGGATCCTTATCGGATCGGATCTCAGCCAGGATCCGATTCGTTTCTTCGATAATCGCTTGAGTCTCTAGGTCATTATCAGAAGAAATGGAGCCGAAGCCGATGGTACCACGAAGAACAAGAATCGTGACTAAACCACAGAGGATTGTGATCTTGATGTTGTTGAGGGTTTTGTGGATCTGGCGGTTGCCGGCGCCGCCGCGGAGGAGGGAGCGGCCGCCGCGGGAGCCGCCGTTGGCGGTGGCGGAGGTGGGTAGAGTTGCAGAGCCCCTCTTTTGAGCTCCTTCTTGACCCATGTTTCGAAAAGAAACAAGATTTATTGGTGTTTGAGTGATGTTTGTGCGAACCCTAAAAGGGGTTTTGGAGATCGAGATGTTGGGGGTGGGTTATGATATGAATCAAAAGATGAGTGATTGGATAGTGGCAAAGATGATTGAATCTTCCATAATGAAGATGTTAAAGATTATGATAATAATTTAGAACGTGGGAGAGAGTAATAAGATGTTTAGATGCAAGAGAGCACCGACTGTTGTGGGTGTCAGTGCGTGTCGACTGTAGATATTTGAGATTGAAGTAGAATTCATCTATCGATATTTGATTAATAACTTAATTTTTGTTAAGCGACATTATTAATAGTAAAATGTCTTGTATTGTATGTGTTAAATGATCGGTTGAACCGAACGTTTTACTGGTTTGTTGGTCAGATCGGTTCGACCGGATATGATAACTGAATTAAGTTATAATTATTCAAAAGATATATGTAAAAAATATAAAAATTGTAAAAATAATACTTGTTAAAATTGTATAAGTTATAAGTATAGATGTTTGGTAAAATAGATTAGAAACTCTTTCTAAGAGAATTATAAAATTAATGAACAAAATTCATAAAAGAATCTAGGTTAAATACATCACTTGCAAATTAAATTTATATTAGTAAACGGGCATATAAATTATTATAGATAACAGTATACTTGATGAAAAACAATCATATAAATTGTGTGAGTGGAGTTTGAATTAGGATTATTTTTTTAGGAAAATTAATTGGTAATTTGCAGCTTTTTGAGGGTGGATATGTTTTGTTAGGATAAACGCGTAAAAGTTTCATGTTTTGCAGCTTCTTGTGAAACCTAACTGGTTTTTGACTATGAGGTTCTTGACAGTTGTCAGTTTGAGTATGAATGGCTTTTATAAATTAAATATGTAATAACACGTTACATGAATTACAATCGGATACGTCAATTATATGCGTACAAAAAGTTTTGAAGCTCTTGAAAATGCAAAACCTCAATAATCTGGTGGGAATGTTAACTCTTTATACATATGCATATACAGTCACAACGAAAATAATATCTGGTGTAATATTTTTTACAGGGTAGATAAAAGTCATAAAATTATTAAAGGTCACCTAATTAAATTTTCTTATACTATATTTGAATAAAAAATATACATAATAATTTCTTCTAGGTTTTGAAGTTTTCAAGACTTTTATTTAAATATATAATAATTTCTTTTAGGTTTTAAAGTTTTCAGATTTTTTATTGATATAAAAAATTTGTTTTCTCGAAAATTTTAAGTTACTTTGTCATTAGTTTTTTTTAAATCTATTTGATATAAGTTTTAGAGAATAGATATTTTTTTCCTATGAAATATCTTAACTCGTGTAATTACTTTGCGTGTTGCATCTCAAATTCTATTACACGGAAACCAAGAAATTAAATTTATATCAGAATATACATAGGTGCATCATAACGGTATACGATATGGTGTGATATGGTGGTTCAAATTGTGGTTGTGTCAATGCGGGAACGACAATTGTTGGATTAATTTTGTTAATGTTGAATAGTCAGAGGGTCAATTTAGTTATATGTTTTTATTAATTTAATTATTTTGATATACTTACTTGACTTAATTTGATTTTGTAAATTAATTAGTTGATTGTGTATGTGTCTTGATTTGGTTGTTTAATTAAAGTCTATGATAACTTGATTTGCAAGTTGTTTTAGTGTAAATAAAGAACATTGGTGTCATCGTAATTATGTGTCTGGTTTTCTAATTAATAAAGAGTCGATCTTTATAACGAGCCTCGGTATAAATAAAGAACATTAGTAACTCAAATATTCTACATATGTGATGCTTATGTTCCGATTGTTTCTTGTATGGTTCACCCCAGTTTGGTATTTTTTTTCTCCTTAAGGCTACCTTTAATGAATTTAAACCATGACCACTCCTCATTAGTGTTGAAATAATAAACTAAGCTTATAATATTATAACTAGATTTTGAACCCGCGCATTGCCGCGGAGTTCTTTTGTATAAGTATAGAGTGAAATGTGCATGCTAATGGTTGTACAAAAGAAAAGCTAGTTTGGTTAAGCTTTGCAATATAAGGATTATGGTAATTCGGATGATAGCACACACTGATATCAAAAGAGGCCCTATTGATCCGGGTTTATACCTATCGAACATTCTGCTTCAAAGGGGTGTCTTCATATGTGAAATAGGTTGTTTAGTATTAGAATTTGTTTGTTTAATGATGGGTAATGGATTTGTATCATTGTCAGGCAAATAAAAAATCTAATGGTATATGGTAGGTCACTGTGATTGTAGCGTTTGCAATATTAATAGTGGTAGAAGCTTTTGTTACCATAATCATATTGGCAAACCAATCATTTGCAGAGTTTAAATGTTGAGTTTGCAAATGTTACAAACCTGAATAATTAATGCTAAACATTTAGCATATACCATAAATAAAACTCCTGGACTTAGTTTGCTCTCTTCTTTACTCAAAGTATCCATCTGTAATCGTCAGTTCCATTGATAAAAATAATAGACCCGTTGAACCAAAACAAACATACAATAAAGTTGGAACTTAAGGATTTAAAAGATGTAATCATAGACATAAAATTTTAGAAATACCAAAGACTATGCCACCTGTATTGGTAACTAAACATCAAAACATTAACCAAATACTTGTCTAGAATCATTGTTAGACAAGAAGATCTTCAAAAGTCGCATGAGATTAATTAGCTGCAGATCATATTCAATCTGCATAGAGTTCAGGAAAAGCCATCTTGCATAATTCTCTTTAAACATATTAATAAAGTGGCTCAAAACTTATATCATAAAGTATGAAGGTTGAATTTGTAATATATCATTAACTAAACATTGTGCTATACTACACTTTCTTCAACCTTTATTTGACTAACTTTCATGTTGTTGATCATGACCTTGGTGCAACAAATAATTTCAATGGGTCAAGATAGTTTGGTTAAAAACACTTCTGTTTCTTTTGATTATAAATCAGTTTTGCATGACATCAACACACTAGTCATTACAATGACAAAAGCACTATAGGCTTAACTTGCCAAAAATTCCAATTTATATTTCATAAATAGTCAAACATTCCATTAGATTAATGTATAAAACTAATAGACTTACCCAAAATTTCAATTTAGTCAAACATTCCATTAGATTAATGTATAAAACTAATAGAATATTCACTGTGAATTGGAAGATGCAATGATGTATAAAACTAATAAAATATTCATTGTGAATTGGAAGATATATGCATAGGAGGCACCTAGAAGTAAGAATGTAAGACTACCAGAAGCAACGTCCAAAGGAACACGTAACAAACTTAAACGAAGTTTATCATAACCGGTTAAAAATTATTTAATAGCAAAACAATAAAAAGTAGCAAAAGTAAAGAAACACTCAAAAACAAAGAAAGTAGAATACAGAGATTCACTTGAAAAAATGTTATCCTCAAGTTAAATAAAAACCTATGGTTTGAAATTTACTATAACATCCCGTATAAGCTGTAATTAGAAATACATACACCATGATTTTCAATATAAAGATTAATAAGATATGAAAGAGATACGCTAATTAACAAAAGAAACATGTGGAGAAGTTCGACTATCACAAGTTCTGAATGCGATTCGAGAGACGAAAGCGTGTTCAGTGACCACATTGAAACCGAATCCTAACACGATTATCAGCATAAGTGCCATCGATCCAAATGAAATCTGGATATGATTAAGAATTGTAATTAAAACAACCAAAAGTTTAGCAATAAAATCATTGGAAAAAATACAAATTAGATAAATTTAGTTATCATATATATACCATCCTTGAAACATCCTTCATGAGAAGAAATATAGCTTTTTTAACAAAGATATTAATAGCAGTCAACACCTGAACCACTTTAATAAACTTCCTAATTCATTACTATTAACCTGTGAAAAAATTGTAATAAAACCAATGTCAATCATGTAATTTCTTTAAATTAACTCACTAAAAATAATTTTTTTGTGCAATATGACAATAAACGCAAAGAAGCATAGAAGCCACAAATCAGATCAAAACTCCAAATGAAGATGAACGTTTGTGGGAAAGCGTTCCGAAGGCAAAGAAACGGAAAATGCATGATAAACGAATGAAGATAAATGTTTGGAAATGTATTTTTTATTGCTTTTCATCTTCAATTGAAAAGCAATTTAAATACCTAATTCTTTGGCTTCTCTGCATCTTTTCCACCATCTTCTAAGTTGTAGCCCTAATTTCGATTTGGAGGCAAATAAAATTAGGGTTCATGCTGCCAAAATCAACAGTAATCGATTTAGTTAAACAATATTCCTCAATCACGATTGTGTGATCGATCATGCAATTTTAGAGTAGCGGATTTGTGACCGATCATCAATCAAAAAGATCAGGAACATAGAAGATATATGATGCTAACCTGTTTTAGAGGGCTCCTGGTCGCAAAATCAAACTCAGATGGCGATGGAGATGAGGTGGAAGAAGAAGGAATAACGCTGATGGAACTTGGAAGTCGAGAGGAAGAACATGAAATCAGAGATGAAGGACACATGGGCTATAGAGAGTATGGGTTGTCGTTGTGTAAAATACCAAAAATAACCCTGGTTGGTGGCACTGTAGCCACCGACCAAAGGGATTAATAGATACTATAATTATTATTATTTGTGTAACATTGTAGTTACGTGTGTTAATGGGTATGTGTAAATTATCAAAAAATCTTTCTGTCTTATTTCCGTTTCTTGCACTTATGTAACAAAAAAAATGTTTGTAAATTAACATCTTTCACTCATCAGTCAGATTGAACACTCGACAACAGTTTGAACGTCTAGGACACTTGACATGTGACTGAAACAGATCTTGTAACTAAGAAACACGACACACTAAGACTAAAGTTTAACCAAACATCAAACGTGTGTGTATGCAAACACAAAAATTATTATAATTATTATTATTTGTGTAACATTGCAGTTACGTGTGTTAATGGGTATGTGTAGATTATCAAAAATCTTTATGTCTTATTTCCGTTTCTTGCACTTATGTAACAAAAAAACTGTTTGTAGTTTAACATCTTTCACTCATCCATCTATCGTAAATCAGATTGAATATCCGACAACAGTTAGAGCGTCTAGGACACTCGACAAGTGACTGAAACAGATCTTTTAACCAAGAAAGACAACACACTAAGACTAAAGTTTAACCAAACATCAAACGTATGTGTATGCAAACACAAAATATTATTACTTGCAGTAGCAAGTGAAATCCTAGCTACATTGTATGAATAATCAACTTCTTCGCGACTAAACGGATGCCAACATTTTGTTGATAATTGTACGGATCTAAGGAGAAGTAAGCATCCACCAACGAACCTGGACGGAACAACGAATCAACTTCTGCCACATCAGCATACCTACTGGAAACAAGCTGTTGAATGCATGAATTCTTGTAGTAAATCTCAGTAATCCATCTGGTAGTATCCTCTGCTACAGTTGGTAAGCTGTACAAATCACATATTACAAAGTAAGTGTTTGTTTGAGTAACATTAGTAAATATTTACAAATTAACTTGTTCAACTTACTGCAGTCTAATGGTGGGTGAAAAACCAGGTTTTCTGCTTACAACAGGTCTCCACTGCGAGTTTCCATCAGAACCCACAAATCTTTTAGCAATATTATCGCACTTGTCAAGTATGTTACAAAGATTGGGGGAATTTGCATCGACTACAAAACTTAGCCGCGGGTTCCCAACATGATTAACAAGCTGTGTGCTTAATCCAAACCGAATTCTCATGCTATCACAATGAAACTGCATAGGGATATCTCTGTGAAGTATATGTATCCTGTTGGGCCCATTAAAAAACGGAGCAAAGGTTACAGTTATTGAAGCCATTGACACCGAATCAGGGGCTATGAATTTAGTGTAGTTGCTGCAAGCGTTGGATAGCGTGGTGGTAGATGATGTTTCCATCATAGCTTCATTTGACTGAAGGGTATCACTCTCCATTTTGTCTGCAAATGGGCCCGTGTGAAACGGGCGGGGTCTAGCATTGCCATTTTGAACCAGATTGGGTGGATATGGTGGAAGTGTATGGTTTACAGTTGATGAGAATGGGCTTATGTTTGGACCTGTTACCTGTAGAGAGCATTTGGGGTTACAACTGTTAATGGTATTAGTGTTCAAAGATGGCCAATTGTTTTCAGTTTCTTGTTGGCTTGATTCCTGCATAAGCAATATATTATGGTAAAATTTCTAGAACCGTAATCTTTGAAATGAACCTACATGTGTTGAAGAAAGATGTACTGTCAAGGTGACAATCTCGGGCTTATTTACTTATGAATGGGTCGGATGTATGTATAAACGGGTGAAAGCGTATTTTCTTTATGCATATATACAAATATATGAATTTTAACTGTGTTATGTATTTGACATGCTAATTGTGTCTAATAAAAATCTTTGTTTTTACAACAGTGTTTCAGGTCAACCTAACCTGACCCGTTTGACCCATACCAGTAACGCTAGATACTTTAAGACCTTAAATCAAATGCTTTTATACCAAGAAAAGAACTGTTGCACAATGCTTGACAACTTCAAGATTCATTCTAACGTCATCTAAACTCCTGTAAGTAATCATTGAAGAAACAGAATTCAGTCTTAAATAACTGTTTTCCCTTCAAAACTCGCAGAAATTTCTAACTTAATAATGCAAATTTTACCTGTGACTTTGCTGTCCAAGCCTGAAATACGCTGCTAGAGTGGCCATCTAAGCACATACAGTTCATTAGCATAAGAAAGGTAAACATCTAATATAAGTCATAATCATATCATATCTCAAGATTCTCAACATTATAACGCGTTACCAGTTTACAAACAAGATTTGAACCTGAGACCTTTGCTACGAGAGTAATAAGATAAAACAAAACATGTAACATACCTTCATGTTACCAGCTCTCCTCCCAAACCTATCAGTTAATAAGATCAGTGTATCAATGATTCCCTTGGGCACAGGAGGCGGCCTGTTAATCTGCGCATACGCCTCGATCAACCTCACGCAATCAAACTCGCGTATATTATGACCCGCCCATACTCTTCCTGTGATCACAATTCATCAAACATATGTTCATCATGACATTCAGACTGCAGCTAGTTATAAACAAATATGAAGATATATACTTCTAAGTTTTACCATGTAGGATGTTGTAAACCTTATCTGCAATGTCTGAGAATGTTGGGGACGAAACAACATCGTGTGCAGTGATACCATTGGAGCGAATTGACTTGGCTGTAATGAGGGTGAGATCAAGGGGTCTAACGAGAGTATCGAAGCTGTCGAGTTCGATGAGGTTGTTGGGACAAACTAGTATCGACCCGAATTCCAAAATGGCGTACGGGCCCGAATGACCGAGGGGCGGGATGGTGGTTTCTAAGTCGAAGAAAACGATCTCCGATCGGTCCACAGAGGAGCCCATATTGCAACTGTTAAAGAAAAAGGAAATGAAGGATCAATGACGATGTGGGGTTAGATATATAAGTGGTTAATGCTGCAAAATTTGAAATGATCGACGGTTGTTAAAGAAAAAAAAACTGTAAAGATCGAATGAAGAAGAAGGGGGACTCGAGAAGTTAAGTATGAATGAAGGGAAGAGTAACGTGCAACATGTTGAGATTCTTTGCAGTTACTTTCTTAGCACGTAAGTTGAAATGGTTTGGAGGAAAACAGATTAATCAAACAAAATTGAATCAACTGACATAACCAAACCAAATGAAAATCTATTTTTTAGTAAAAAACGTTTTTTTTTATTTATAAAATCATCATTCCTTTGTAAACGTATTTTTTAAGTGTTCTTTTCTGTTTGTTTCTTGTTCCTTTTTAAAAAAGTGTGCTTTCTTCTGTTTTTTCAAAACGTTTTTGATAAAATCATCATTCCTTTGTTAACGTTTTCTTTTTTTGATTTTTTTTAAAAACATTTATGAGAAATAAAGGAGAAAATTAAATTAAAACATTTGTATTAAACGTGGTTGTTTAAGGAGGTTGTGACAAAATCAGCTTTGAAAAGGTTACCTCAGTCCTTTGGTTATTGATGGTTATTATGACTGATTGTGTGTAGAGGGTGAACCGGACGGATAGGAACAATATGATATGGTTGATGGTGTTGTACTTGATGGTTATGTGAGTAGATGTAGTAATAAATAAGTATCTAGGTGTCACATATCGCTCTCCCATGTTAACGCAGGTAGTGTAATGAGCGGAACAACGGCTTTTGTATTAAAGGTTTAAAGGGGCTACACGAGGGAGAGGGTTGTGGGTAGTTTAGGTTTTAAGGTTTGAATTGACTCTTGTAGCCGCGTGAAAGGACTAAGGAAATCTCGAGATTTTTGGCTTTGATTTGGAAGGTTGTTGCTATAAGGGCAAGTTGATCACGGAACAAAAATAAATATTTATGGAATTCTATTTTATTTTTTTTTCTATTTATTACTTTAAATATATATGAGTATTACTCAACCAAGAATGAATTCACTTTTTTTCTTTTGATAGTTTACTATTATTATTATTTTAAGCTTGTATTTAAATAAAAATCACGTAATCTTTTTTGTGATTCCATTATCATAATTATTAATAACATTGTTTTTTAAATATTAAAAATTTAGTACAGATTATCAAACTAATGATTTTTTACTTATAGATTACCTAATATAGTTTAGCTATGCATTAGCGACGAATTTGACATTGCCTAAAAAGACGTTTGTTTTACCGATGTGTGCTTTACTAGTGGATTGTCTACACTTCATTTGCAGCGGTAGAGATCTGCATGTAAACCATAAGACTGGTTGCAGTAAACAGGAACAAACACACAACTTGAGTGAGACCAAAGTCACCCATGAAGGGTCTAAGGGCGAAGACCTTGGGGCCTACCAAAGAGTTTGTACCAAAGGTGTAGTTGTGGCTTGTGAGGATGAAAGATGTACGATGTAAAAACATTATAAGTCATAAAAAGACATGACGAGAAGCCATGAGTTTAAGCGGAAAAAAAATACGACAACTCACCTAAAATGGATCAAGAGGATCAATGACTTTGGTAAGTTTCCTCAAATGTCTTGAATCAAAGATCTAGAGTTCTTCATGTGAAACTTTATGATTGCAGAAGAATCTAGATACTAGTTTTAGTAGTTTGTAGTAAAAAGATTTTTAAAATAGCTTGAAAACTAGTATAATTTGTGGGGTCTCTTTTGCCACAATATACCTTAGAGTGTAACTTGTAAAATCCTATTGTAAGTATGATTTTAGCAACATTAAATGTAATCTCACGTTTTTCTTAAAATCTAATTGTCAAACTTAAACTAACTTATTTAAACTACTGATGTGTGACATAAAACTTTAAATAGGAAAGCTAATTAACCATAAGTGAATATTATCAATCACGCAGAAGGTTGATCATGTACAAACTTATTTATAATTGTAAGATCGTGTGTAATAACCCCTTCTTTAACTTAAAAAAATTGGGCCTTTTATGTCTCTCTTTCTTGAAGTTTCTGCTCTTGGGCTGAATCTGAACCTTAGATTCCCAAGATTTTCGACCCATAAAATCATCAACGACATCACCCCCAATCACGAACAACGTGCAACCGACGCAATTAATCAACACTCACCGTCAACCCATCACTTTAAATCCTTGTACCATAAACGTTAAAACAAAAATAGCCGCAGTCAAGATTCAAGCCATTGATGTATCAAGAATCACACACTCACACCTCTTTCGCACAGTTGATCGATTGTTAACTGTTCCCATACATAAAAGAAGCCATTGATAATTAATTAGTAGTTTTGACTCATTTTGTCCCCGTTCTTCTCGTACCTTATGGTAGATATGAGAAGATTGAACAAGATTTCGAGTGATCTACCCAAGATTTCGGATCTTGGGGACAGCGATACTTCTCGCGATCATCAGACGAGATTTGGGTTAAATCCTTTGAAGTTAATGGGGGGTTTTGTTGTTTGCTTGATGGGTTTTTCGGTTTTGTTCTCAATTTCTGTCATTTTGAAGGATTTTAAGTCAAATAGCATCTGGGCTGTTGCTGATGCTAGGGTTCTTGATGTGGCCCTTCCCAGAGGTATATTCTTATACATCTGTACATGATTGTTTTAATGAAAATTAAAGCACTCTAATCGCTGGCTACTTGCTTCAACTTTACATTCTGTTTATCAGTATCTTTAATATAAACTAAAATGGTCAAATCTAGTGTAATTACTAATTACAAGTTGTAAAGAATTAAGTAGAACTAAATACAGCATATAAAAGATAGATTCAACCATTCCAGATCTGTAAAAAAGTTGTTTTTGGCCTTATATGTATTACATTGTCTATGAATGTTGAAGTCATGAAATGCCATGAACTTGTAGACATGCATGTTGCGAAAAGGGTTTTTGATGACTTTATATAATGTAATGTCAGATTCGGTAATTACTTACAAAAAACTTGTCATCATCCTTCATAATGGAAAGTCGTTTAGAGGTGTTTGACATTGCCTTTTGAGGGGATTATGTGATATGGAATAATCTAAATTAGAGCATCAATTAGGTGATTAAGATACTGTTTGGATCTTTTGAAGTTGTGATAGTCGGTTGGTTTAGATTTGGACAAAATCTGATTCTTTGAATGTAAAATGACCCTGAAATAATCAGAATCAGTTTTGTTGCAGCTACTCCTAATCTGATTATCAAAAACTGATTATTTGATCCTTGGTAATCAGAAAACATGAATCAGTTTACTATACCCAAATACAGAAATCTGATTATATTTGACTTTAAAATGCTATAATCAGATGATGATTTTGTAAAGGCAATGCCAAACACCCTCTTAATCATTTGCTCCCAGGCTCACCCTTAAAGATTTAGGACAAGAAGATTGACTCGTTGGTGCCTTTGTGATGTCTGTTAGAACTCAATTGTTTGATTATTTACTATGGTTCTTAATTCTTTTGTGTAGTCGACTTAGAACAAGAAGATGACCCATTGGGAGCGTTTGTGAAGCACACAGAGAAGCTACATTCTTCAAGTTTTGAGCACGATGACAGGCTACTTAATGGCCTTCTTTCTGGTCAATTTGATGAAGGTTCTTGCCTAAGTAGATACCAAGCAGCATCTTACCGTAAAGAGTCACCATACAAACCTTCTTCTTATCTTATTTCTAGGTTAAGAAGATACGAAGCCCTTCACAAACGTTGTGGACCCAACACAGAATCCTACAACCGAATCGTAGCAAACCTAAGGGCTGGTAAAAAGCCAGAAGAAGCCTCAGATTGTAATTATTTGGTTTGGGTATCGTTCAGTGGGCTCGGGAACAGAATCTTGACATTGGGGTCAGCTTTTCTTTACGCCCTTTTAACAGATCGCGTTTTACTTGTTGACCGTGGAGCTGACCTTGATGATCTATTCTGTGAACCATTTCCTGAAGCTTCGTGGTTACTTCCAATAGACTTCCCGTTAATTGATCAATTCAACAGCTTGAATCAGAAATCTCCAGAGTGTTTTGGTAACATTTTGACGACTTCAAACAGTTCTTCGTCATCATCACCTTATGTCTATCTTCATTTGGTTCATGATTATGATGATCATGATAAGTTATTCTTTTGTGATCAAGATCAAAGCTTTCTTCAAAACGTCCCATGGCTAATCATGAAATCCGATAATTACTTCATCCCGTCACTTTTCTTGATGCCATCTTTTGAACAAGAACTACACAATCTCTTCCCTGAAAAAGAAACTGTTTTTCACTTCATTGGCAGATATCTATTTTTCCCCACGAATCCCGTTTGGGGACTCATAACAAGGTACTATAACTCTTATTTAGCACAGGCAGATGAAAGAATTGGGATTCAGGTCAGGGTTTTTGATACCCGGGTTGGACCGTTTCAGTATGTTCTAGATCAAATACTCGCTTGTTCCTTAGACAACAATGTCCTTCCAAATATCAACCCAGATGAATCTTCTATCACCTCACCTGGAAACCAAAAGTCAAAAGCTGTTCTGTTGACTTCTTTAAGCTCCGGGTATTTCGAGAAAATAAGAGACATGTACTGGGAACATCCAACAGTAACAGGTGAGGTGATTCAAGTTTCTCAACCTAGTCACGAAGGGTACCAACAAACGGAAAAGAAGATGCATCACAGGAAAGCATGGGCGGAAATGTACTTACTAAGTTTGACTGATAAGTTAATCACTAGTTCATGGTCCACCTTCGGGTATGTGGCTCAGAGTCTTGGAGGGTTGAACCCGTGGATCTTGTACAAACCTGAGAATGAAACAACCCCTAATCCAGCCTGCACTCGTGCCATGTCGATTGAGCCATGTTTCCATGCTCCTCCGTTTTTTGACTGCAAAAAGAGAACTGGGACCGATACTGGTGCATTGGTCCCTCATATTCGGCATTGTGAAGACATGAGCTGGGGTTTGAAGCTAGTTAATCCAACCGTTGACAGCGTAGCGTAGTGCCACTTTATGAATTTATTGTCAAAATCTTTGTTGATGTATGTTGTAGGAGTTATGCAAGAACATTAATGGTTTGCTACCTATTGATATGCTAATGTTAGTTGGAAGCATAGCTTGAACTGTAATGGTTTTGTTGGGCTGCTTCAGGCACAATATGGAATGAAAATGCAGTGCACCTTTGCATCCTTATCTGTTTTGTGTATCTTGAGGTGGATAATGGTAGTTTGAAGTATGAGAAAATAATGTAGGGACGTATGTCAACTAGCTTTCATAGCTCAGTTGGTTAGAGCACCCGTTTAGTAAGCGGGAGGTCTTGAGTTCGACTCTCAATGAAAGCATTTTTTTTATTGTTTTTAGAGATGTGAAAGAAAGATGAAACTGGAAATGTTTTGAACAGGTAATAGACCAAGTATGAGATTAATATTAATTTTTTTGTGAATTTAATATGAGTATGACTAGCCTAAGTGACCTCCGAATCTGTTTACCCAAACATGTTATATAACATAGAATACATAATGAACACTATATTAGAATTTTATAAGCATTTAAGTTTATATTATAAGTTTGTTGTTGAGGTAAAATTAAGAATGGTTTTGGGTAACATTATTTCAACAAGTAATTATCAACCACATAAGATCATAAACATAATGGCGGTATACTCACGTACCCGGTAAGCATTGAATAGTGGATATGAGACTAATAATACCTATATTTGGTCTATTACCATCTATGTTGTCATTCTTAAATATGTTTTGATTTTTAACTTAGATATACATGTATGACATTGAATAGTTGTTACGAGATTATATCCTACGGTTTTTTTATCTAATTTTTTTAGTTTAGTTTTCTCCATTTTCTTTTTATATGCATTTTAGTTTGTATCCAAGTACGTTTTGATTTTCTTTTATTTTCTTGTTGTTCTTTTAACGTTTTCGTTTTATTTTTGTTTGAATGTGTGCAATCACAAATTTATCTTTTTAACGGCCAACACATTTTTTATTAAATGGATCTCACAGGTGACTAGACCAATATTACGACGCCAAAGATTTGTAGGAGAGCAACAAAATATTGCTATTTTACAAAGGTCAAATCTGCATCATCTTTTTCAAGTTATCATTTTTGCTTTCGTATGGTTCTAAATCCACATGAAGGCATGTCTTTTCACATATTGAATAACACCTTCAGAAAAAGCCGATCTGTTGTTGAAGATATTATTATTTCGAGTGTTCCATGGACTTCACATAGTCGTCACTATGATAGTTTGCACCACTTTCTTCTTCTTTTTTGAACCGGGAACCTGCAAGTGAATATGCAGTAGATCCTTTATGTCGAAGGAGAAGAATGGGAAGATACTACACCACTTTGTGATTAGGTCTCAAAGTGATCGTGCTAACCTACAAGCGACAAGAACATGGACAACCACATAGTCCCTACATAATACGCTGTTAAGAAATCCAACCTTAACATTTCTTCTGACTAGAGAATCTGTTATAGGCAACCGATCCATTTCTACTTTCCAAGTAAAGAAGTTTACCCTCATTGGCACCCAAATGTTCCAATCCAATTTGAAAAGTGAGGGGTTGGATTTTATTTATTGAATTTTATTCTTCAGGCTTGCTCTGCAATCATAGATTATAATTACGACTACGGACTATGTGCATGTTTGGTTGAGATTTTAAAAGTTTTTTATGACTTTTTGAATGGATAAAAAGACAAAAATACCCTTTAAAAATCACTATAAATTACAATTTGTAACTTTTGAATGGATATTTTTTGTTTTTTTACTCATTCAAAAAGCCATAAGAAAATGTTCAAAACGGGCTTAACATGCCTCCGGTGTGTGTTAAAAAGATCACAAGCCCGCTAGGAAGATATCTAGTGGGTGTTTGGCAATACCAAATAAGTAACTTTTTAATTTTTTGGAGAGGTAAAAAGATCAAAATACCCCTCCAAAAAATTAAAAAGTTAAAACTTCTTAACTTTTTAATTTTTCTAGAGAAGTATTTTGGTATTTTAACCCTTAAAAATCAAAAAGTTATTTTTTTCAAAATTTGCCAGACCCTATTTAGGTTACAATTTCTTTTTTCAAACAATCTAAAGTTGATTCTATAAACTTCATTTATAAGCTTACTTTGAACCCTAAATTCTCAATATAAAGGATCCAAACTACTTGAATCCCAACCACCATCACAGTTCACAAACTACAAGTCACCCACAATCTCTGATCAGTGGACAACATGCTAACGATCTAATCAAAGACTCACTTCCCAACAGCAATTTCAGTGATCCGCTAAAGCTTTCGGATCACGAAGACGACGTCGCATTTGGGGATCAAAAGACACACAGACCAGACTTGGGTCGTTTGAAATTTCTGTAATTTTTCAAGGATTCTACACCATATAGTATCTGGGCTGTTGCTGATGCTATGGATCTTGATGTGCTCCTCCCAGAGGTATGCAAGCACTCTCTTCCTGCTTTTACATTACATTCTGTATTATTATATTTTCTGTGAACTGATATGATCAATTCTAGTATATGTTACATCTTGTAAAGAATGAAGTATGAGGGAAATTATCATATCAAAGATAGAACTAGATTAAAGCTTTTATTTGCCCTTTTTATTGTCAATGAAGGTTCATTTAGAAGGGGGTTTGATGACTTGTATTGATTGTTGGGCTTCATAATTACAACCCACACACAAAAGTACTGTCTTCACAAACATCTGCAGTCTCCACATCCTACAACTATAGTATTACTGTTTACTGTTAGTTATTTCAACATAAGAAGATCATTATAGGTTTTATGGATTAGAATATCGTAATAAGACTAATGTTATATTTATTTTCAAAGAACTTGATGAATGCAATCAGTGTGGAAGAGGCTAACAGTTTCATTGAGTTCTTTAACAATGGAATCACATTGATTATGTGTTCATCTTTTCTACTTGATTTTGATGAGAAAAAAAGTAGTGTAAGTATTAAGTTATTTACCGAATGATAAGATATGTAATAATAACGACCCTTTATATCGTTAGTTAAGAGGGTAAAGTTGTGCCCTACTTGTTGAGTGTGGAGTAGACCTGAATGGTCTTTTATGAGAACTCTTTCAAGAAGTTTCTTGGTTACGTCTGCCTAATACCCTGATAAATGATCAATTTCAACAGTTTGAACTAGAAACCTCTCAAGTGTTTTGGTATCATACTAAAGATTTCAAACATTTCTTCACATCATCACCGTTTGATCCTCTTCGATCGGTTCCTCTACGGGTAATCAATAATCACAAAATGTGATGATTATTCCACCCCATCGCTTTTCTTGATGCAGGCGTTTGAACAAAAGCGAAATACCCTTGTTCCTGAAAAGGACATGGGGTTTCACTTCTTAATCAGGTATCTATTCTCTCTCATGAATCCCATTTGGTGACTTTTAACGAGCTAATATAGTTCTTATTCAACACAAGCGGATGTAACAACAAGCTTTCAGGTCAGGGTTTCTAACACATAGTGTGGCCTGTTTCGGTTTGTTCTAGATCAAATACTCACTTGCTCTTCAGACAACAACCTGCTTTCATGGATCAACCCAAACAATCTTATCACCTCATCATAGAACAAAATTCAAAAGCTGTTCTTTTGACTTCTCTAAGCTCCAGGTTTTTTAAGTGAATAACAGATGTTGTATTAGGAGCATCCAACAGCGACCACTGAACTGATTGAATTGACTGAAGTTAATCAACAAACCAAAATAGGATGCATAACAGGAATTGCAGGCCGAAATGTTCTTACTAGATCGGTAAAATAAACACTTTTTTGTGGTCATCTTTTGAAGGGATAAAGAGACCCGGGGATCTTTTACAAACCAAGGATGAAACAACCCTGTTTCCGGCTTTCCCTTGTGCCTTGTTAATTGAAACTTGTTTTCTTGCTCCGCCTTTTTTTCATTGCAATAAGAGGATTGGGACTAATACTGATGAAGCAGTCCCTCATATTTGAGATTGTGAGGACCTGAGCTGGATGTGTTTGAATGTAGTTGATTCAATCGTTGATAGTATAGGCTAGTGTACTTCTGCACTTTTATTTTCCTTTGAACCCTTGTTATGAATGTTTTAATAGTTATGATATCCATACATGCAAGGTGCTCCTGTTGATATGATATGTGATATTTGAAAATTGAAACCATGGCTAGACATGTAACTGTCTTATGGTGGAATGTGCGGTGCACCGTTGCACCTGATCCACTTGTTGTGGTGGGAAATGATAGTTTGATAGAATGAAGAAAGAATGCAGAGGATGTATGTCAACTTGCTTTCATAGCTCAGATGGTTAGAGCACCCGTTTAGTAAGCGGGAGGTCTTGAGTTCGAATCTCAATGAAAGCATTTTTTTATGTTCTCAGTTTTTTTAATCTCAGGGACTATTGATTTCTGATGTTATAACTAGAATTATAATAATCCATATCTTGTGGTGGGGACCCATAATTTGATAAAATGAAAAGGGAATGTGTGGATGTACATTAGATTGCTTTCATAGCTCAGTTGGTTAAAGCACCCATTTAGTAAGCAGGTGGTCTTGAGTTCGACTCTCCATGAAAGCAGTTTTTATGGTGTAAATTTTAGAGTCTCTGGCACTGAAA
This sequence comes from Flaveria trinervia, assembly GCA_025506515.1. Taxonomy (NCBI): domain Eukaryota; kingdom Viridiplantae; phylum Streptophyta; class Magnoliopsida; order Asterales; family Asteraceae; genus Flaveria; species Flaveria trinervia. The sequence goes on from CM046452.1 coordinate 102,189,818, forward strand.
CTTAATTAGGTAGTTCTCAGAACTTGGAGATGATATAGCATTTGGGGATCGACAGACTAGATTTGAGATCAGTCATTTGGAGTTGGGAGAAGGGGGGGGGGGGTGATTATTTGATGGGTTAGACGAATACATACATTGATACATGTATATAATCATATAAATAAAATATAAAGCACTTCAATCTCTAGTTACTTGCTTTTACACTACGTTACGTATTTTTATATTTTATTTAAAATAAAAATTATCGAATATAGTGTATCATGCAACTTGTAAATACTGAATCAAAAGTGAGCAAAGCATATCAGGGCTAAACTTTTAACCATTTTAGAACAAGAATAAATATTTTTATCTTCCTTTACTAATGACAATGAAAAGGTTCATTCAGTACAGTTTACAGGATCTGATTTTCTAATTAGATCATGAACCTGCAGACAAATTTCCTGGGTTTGCTTGATACTGGTTATGGAATGGGATCATGGCGCACCTGGGCTCCATCAACAAATTGGTTTGCTTGCATATCGCAAGAAGTGTTTTTGATGACTTTCTTGCCATTGTTAGGTTCAACAACCACACACACAGGGACTATTCATTTTGACCTGGACGGGTCTCTTACGTATATGAGCTGTTTTTAGAAGTTTCTTGGTTATCTTCGCCTGATTCCCAATCAATTCAACCGTTTGAATCCGAAATATCTCAAGTGTTTCTTCATATTATGAAATGTGGTTATATTCCATCCTGTCACTTTTCTGGATGCCACCGTTTGAACAAGGACTCTGGATACCGTCTTTCCTGAAAAAGATACATGATTTTTATTTATCACAAGCTGTTGTAACAATAGGCATTCAGAAAAGGGTCTCAGAAACCCGGGCTGGCCATTCACTTTCTATTCAGACAACAACCTGCCTCCACAAAGCATCCCGAACAAATCTCATCTCAAAAGTCAAAAGCTGTTCTTTTGACTTCTTTAAGCTCCAGGTATTTTGAGAGAATAAGAGACGTGCCTTGCGAACATCCTGCAGTAACCACTGAATTGATTAAAGTTTATCAACAGGCTGAAAGAAGATGCATAACAGAAAAGTGTGCAGAAATGTACAAACTGGGTTTGATCTTAAAACAAATCACTAGTTCATGGTCAAGTGTTGGGTACGTGGCTCGACATCTTGGGAGGGTTAAACCCATGGCCCATGCATCTTTTACAGCCCCAAGAATGAATTGTGCTTTGTCAATTAAAGCTTGTATCAATGCTTCACCTTCTTTTTATTGCATTAGCACTGCAGGGGCTGATACTAATGCAGTGCACTTTATCCATTTCCGAGGCAACGATGCTTTGAATAGGGATTGTGGGGATTCTTGACACGTTGCTTTCATAGCTCAGTTGGTTAGAGCACCCGTTTAGTAAGCGGGAGGTCTTGAGTTCGACTCTCAATGAAAGCATCTTTTTGTTTATTATATCTTTTAGTTTCGGGCCCTGAAACTGTTGAGGACCTGAGGTGCTTACCCTTTCTATAAACCCATAAGTCCCATATCCTATGTTAGTTTATCATTCTTTTTTCAGTTTTTCTACTTCACAGCATGTGTAAAACTCTATCTAAGATGAATAATTGTGACATGCAAATGAAAATTATACTTAACTGAAGAGAATCGTTTGTAAAATTTAGTGCTATTTAAAGATAGAGAACTAATTGATGGCATATAAACTAGTTTTTTTTCTATCGTGCGATCCCGTGAAAATTTTGTGTATTACAAAATAAAGAAACTTATTTATAGTTGTATTAGATTTAATTACATAAAAGGTGGTTTGTGTAATGAACAGATAAAAACATAGCATGTTTGCTAGAACGATAACAACAACAATCAAGATTTTGTGTAACTGTTAACCGAAGTGAAATTGAATTCACAGTTTGGATATCGGTTAGAAACATACTCATATGAATCGCGGCATGTTCTGGTACATGGTACGAAAAGAGGTACATGGCTCGTTAATTTATAAAATTTGATACATAGGGGTAGGTTCATTCGAAACGTCAATTTAGTGGGCGTACCATATAGTGTGGTACGTCGTACCGATAAAATGCAATCTATATTATATGTTTAGAGATAATTAGTGTCTATTTATAGAAGGTGATATAAAACTGTCACCATTATCAAAGCAATGAACAATTAATTAATAAAAGTGAAAGTTTGATCATGCCTTTTTGATTCCCAATTGTGTTTTTAACTTATTGGAATCACAAACCGCTGTGATCTGGTTTTGCAAATTGGAATAAACTGGTTTAGTTTCCAATGAAATCGCAATTCTCCTATTTTAGCAAACTGGCTCACGAATCATAGGACGATTAGTACACGAATGAACCTGAATCCAATATGAACGATCTAGTTCCCTATTCGTGAAGGGGGGGGAGCGAATCCAGTGACTATAGTTAGAAACCAATCAAAACCAAATTCATGTTACGGATACCGGTTAGAAAATAAAAATCAATCAAAACCAAAATCAGAATCCTGATACCCATTAAAAACCAAATTCACAATACGATTCAGTTTAGTTTTTATTTACGAACTCGGTTCGCTTCATGACACCCCTGCGTTTTTTAATTTATTTCTGAACAACAGTTATAAATTCACAATACCCCTTACATTTAGCATAACTTAATTCGGCATAATTTAAACCCTAGATTACCAAGTCATCGACGATCGGTTAATCTGATCAGAGGACCACGGTCCAATTAAGCACTCCCCTCTGAACAGCAATTCGGGTGATCCACCAAAGGTTTCGGATCTTGGAGACGACGTTGCCATTTGGGGATCAGAGACGTTTTTGGTATCAATTTCCCTCTTGTTTCGAAGACTCTACACTCCAAATAGCATCTGGACCTGTGGTTCTTGATGTGCCTCTTCCACAGGTATAAACACATATATTTATAATTGTAATCACCAGCTGCTTGCTTTGACATAACGTCCTCTGTTAATAAATTTTATTATTTAAACTAAAGATGATCAAATGTGGAACTAGAATAAAGCCTTTTCTTTGTTCTTGTTACTGTCAATGAAGGATCATTTAGTATAGTTTAGAGGATCTGTGGTCTTGAATTAGACCATAAACTTGTAGGGTTGTAGACATGGTTCCTTATGTTGTATTGGGTCTGCATCAAATTGGTTATGGAATGGGATCATGGTGCACTAGGGCTTCACCACCTAAGCGGTTTGCTTATTGCAAAACAGGGTTTTGATGACTTTAATTCCATTATTAGGTTTCATAATTACGAACTAGCATCTTGATGAATACCTGCATGGTCAAGATCAGGATCCATTTGGGGACTTGCAAGTTGTAACAAGGTATAGTTCTTATTTTAGCACAAGTGGGATGTAACAATAGGCATTCTGGTCAGTGTGTTTGATACCCAGGTTGGCCTGTTTTGGTATGTTCTAGATCGAATACTCACTTGTTCTTCAGACAAAAGCCTGCTTCAATAGATCAACGAACAAATCTGATCACCTTACGTGAAAACAAAATATAAAAACTTTTCCTTTGACTTAATTAAGCTCCAGGTATTTTGAGTGAATAAGAAATGCGTATTGGGGACATTCAACAGTAATTGCTGTATTGTTTGAAGTTTATCCAGAAACCAAAAAGAAGACACATAACAGAAAAGTGAGGACATACAGGTATTTAGTAAGTTTGGTTAAATACTCACTAGTTTGAGCCAGTCTTTGAGTGTTAAACCTGTGTATGTTTTACAAACCCAAGAATGAAACAACCTGAGTTTGGCATGCACTTGTGCCTTGTCAATTGAACCTTGTTTATACTTGCTCTGCTGTTTTTTTATTAGAATAAGAAAAAATGGGACTGATACTGATGAAGCAGCTCGTCGTAGTAGACACTGCAAGTACATGAGCCGGGGTGGGTTTGAACATATTTAGTTCAGCTGTTGACAGCGGTCTATACATACATTCACTGTTTGCTCCCATTAATACATGATATTTGGAATCATGTCTAGAATTGTAATAGTCTTACAGTAGGGAATATGCAGTGGACAATTGCAACTTGCAACTCGATCCACTTATTGTGGTAGGAAATGGTAGTTTTGTAAAATAAAGAGGGAATGCAGAGGATGTAACTCAACTTGCTTTCATAGCTCAGATGGTTAGAGCACCCGTTTAGTAAGCGGGAGGTCTTGAGTTCAAATCTCAATGAAAGCAGTTTTGATGTTCTTTTTTAAGCTCAAAGACTGATCCTGTTATTGTAATAAATTTTATATAAATAAACCTTTTAGAAAATTAGTGTCAAAATAACTTTTTTAATCCTTTAGTTCATATACATGTATCATCTTGTAGGGCGTTTTTAATATCATATGCAACCACATTGTCGTGCACCCTTAGACCTTATCCATTTCTTGTGGTGGGGAATGATAATGTGATAAAATAGAAAGGGAATATGGGAAAGTACATCAGGTAGCTTTCATAGCTCAGTTGGTTAGAGCACCCGTTTAGTAAGCGGGAGGTCTTGAGTTCGACTCTCAATGAAAGCACTTTTTGGTGAATTGTTTTATATTGATGCCATCTTTTGAACAAGAACTACACGAGCTCTTCCCAGAAAAAGAAATGGTTTTCCACTTCATCCGCAGATATCTATTCTTCCCAATAATTCCTGTTTGAGGACTTGTAACAGGGTACTGCAATTTTTATTTACCACAAGCAGATGAACGATTTGAGATCCAGAACAGGGTTTTTTAGACCCGGCTTGGCCCATTCAGTATGTTCTAGATGTCACGTCTGAACAAAACTAAATGTCTAATTGTCATCTGTCTAGAAAAAGAAATGGGTTTACACTTCTTAGGCAGTTATCTATTCTTAATTCTTTCATAGGAATCTCATTTGGAGACTTGTAACGAGGTACTATAATTCTTATATAGCAAATGGCCATAGTGAAAGTAGGCATTGCAGTCAGGGTTTATGACGCCTTGGTTGGCCTGTTTTGGTATATGTTCTAGATCAAATATTCCCCTGCCCTTTAGACAAACATCTATGCCTTATCAATTGAACATACTTTCTACTTGCTCCACTGTTTTGTGATTGCAATAGAGAAATGGGCCTAATACTGGACAATGTGAGGACATGATCCGGGGTGGTCTTAAATTTACTTAATTCACTGTTTGCTCCCAGTGGTGCATGATGTTTGGATTCATGTCTTCTAGTAGGGAAAATGCAGTGGACCATTGCAAGTTGCAACCTGATCCACTTCTTGTGGTGTGAAATGATAGTTTGATAAAATGAAAAGGAATTGCAGAGGATTGATGTCAACTTGCTTTCATAGCTCAGATGGTTAGAGCACCCGTTTAGTAAGCGGGAGGTCTTGAGTTCAAATCTCAATGAAAGCAGTTTTCGGTGTTATATTTTTTTTCTTTCGGCAGATATCTGTTCTTCCCACGAATCCCATTTTGGGGACTTACAACTAGGTACTACGATTCTTCTCCACCACAAGCAAATGAAAGATTAAGGATCCAGGTCAGGGGTTTTTACACCTGGGTTGGCAAGTTTCAGTAACTGGTGATGTGATTGATTTTACTCTGAAAACCGATTCAATTAGTTGACGATAGAAAGTGGGTGGAGAGGGAGAACATCTTGACGACCATGGCCATGAGATTTCAAACCCAAGTGTGTGGCGGTGTCAGCTGTCATCCAAGTGCGACATAACTGTCTTCATGGATGATATTCTCCTCATTTGGAATTGTTAGGTCCAGTATAGTATCTGTATATATATATATTCCATGATGAAAACTTGTTATAGTTGGTAGTTAGTTTAGATAAACTGAATTAACATTAGTCGGTGTATAATACTTGGTGAAAAGGTCGTCTACGTATGCAGAAGTTAAACATATATTGTAGACATTTTCTGTAAGACGACTTTAGCTGTGAGTGTAGAGATGTAGATGAGTAGTTTTGTAAACATTGAACATGTGTTTATCAACCTATGCAATCTTTGCTTATTTTTGTAATTGAAGTTTATTCATAAGTGATGATCTAACATGCCCTTTCAACCTCATATGAAGAAAGCTTCAACACTCCAATCATTAGTGAACATCTAATATTTAATGATATAGTTTGTTTGATAAAAAAGTTGATGCGACGGACATTTGCACATGTTATGATATTTGTGGTATATAATTATATTTTCATAAATAAAAATTGTAAAATTATAAACACTATTCAATTCTATCTTCTCTACAAAAAATATTTGTCTTAGCATTAGAAGTTGTATTAATATATATTGTCATCAATTAGTGAATAAAACTATAACATGAAATTTTGAATTGGTGTCTTTTTGCCTCTATCATTCATATTGTATCTCAACTCAAACTTTAGGGGTTGTATTTAGAAGAAATGATTGATTTATACATAAGAGTCGAAGAGAGAATAATTAGAGATTAACGAAGCTTCGCAACTCTAGAGAAGAAAGAAAGACGAGTGTTTTTGTTTTCTTTAGAATTTTGTGACACGTGATTTAGATAGGTATTAGTTTAACTTGTGGTAAAAAAAACTTGTTAAAGAATTATTCTTTAACATTATAACTAAAAATAACCTTTAGGTAATTCTTGTCATATAAGTTTGTTATATAACTAAGATACTACGTTAGAGTCCATGTATTACATGAGCTGAATAAATAAAACATATTAAAAGTTTTATGAATATTTTATTATTATTTATTATAAAATAAAAATATAATAAATATTTAAAAGTTATAACATATAATGCAATAGAAATTATTACTTTATATTTAATATGTATTAATAAATTATTAAAAACCACATTTATATTTTAAAATTTAATAGTTTAGTTTATTTATTTACAATAATTATTATTTAATATGAGAGAGACAGAAAATATAAATATATATTTATTTAGTTAAAAAGAAAAGTCAAATTAATTTTTTATAATTTTTGTATTTATTATGAGAGAGATGCGAGAAAATGATTTTTTGATATGTTAAAATAATTACATGTGTCATTTTATATGTTAAAACGATGACACGTGTTTTAAATTTTTTTATTTATTATAAGTTATAAATTAGTGATCAAATTATTTAGCTATTACATGTTTGAGAAAAGATGGAGAGTGTATATGTAATTAAGTTTAGAGTTTAGAATTTAAGGTTTATTTTTGTGTAACAAATAATCACTTGTGTAGCGTAGTTTGGGGCTTAATTGAACCCTAGATTGAAAATATTATGCACCTAAACTACATGAATCCGAACCATCAACCCCAACTACGCGTCACCGACAATCTATGATCAAACTGCTGCCGATCTCGCTTCTGAACAACAATCTCGGTGATCTACCCAAGCTTTCGGATCTTGAAGACGACGTTGCATTTGGGGATCAACAGACCCGAGTGGGGTTGTATACTTGATGGGTTTTTGTTATCAATTTCTATCATTTTTCAAAGATTCTACATCAAATAGCATCTGGGGTTGTGGTTCTTGAAGTGCCCCTCTCTGAGGTACAAACATATATACCCATGATTGTACTGATGAGAATTATTTTATGCATTACATTCTGTATTATCATGAAATGATCGAATCTAGTGTAGTATCATCTTGTAAGAATGAAGTATAAGTGAACATAGCGTATCAGAGCTAGATTTAACCATTCTAGTGTTAGAATAAAGCTTTTTATTTGCCCTTTTTAATGTTAATGAAGGTTCATTTAGTGCAATTTACAGGACCTCTAGTTTTGAATTAGACCATGAACTTTTTAGGCAGGTATCTATTCTTCCCCATGAATCCCATTTGGGGTCTTGTAATGAGGTAGCACTAGTGGATGTAACAGTAGGCATTTGGGTCAGGTTTATTGGCACCTGGTTTGGCCTTCTAGATCAAATGCTCACTTGTTCTTCAGAAACAAGCTGTATCCATAAATTAACCTGGAAGAATCTTATCACCTCACCTGAAAACGGAGGTCAAAGGATGTTCTTTTGACTTCTTTAAGCCTTGGTTGTTTTGAGTTTATCAACAAAACGAAAATATGATGCATAACTAGTAAGTGTGGGCTGAAATGTCCTTACTAAGTTTAACTGTTAAATAAATCACTAGTTCATGGTCAACTAGTGAATCTTCTTTATACTTTCTCCCTCGTATTAGACACTGAGGACATGAGCTGAGGTGGGATTGAACCTGGTTAATTACAACTGTTGACAGGAATGTTAGGAATTTACCGCGTACAAACAATCAAAACAGAAGAAGAGTAAACAATGAATAACACGAGAGATTTATAGAGGTTCGGTTGCCGTGTGCAACCTACGGCCTCTTGGGGCAACTAGGGTTTTCTTTTTATCGAGTAGTCAATTATTACAAGTACAAGAGGGATATATATAAACAATAATTTGGGTTTCACCCTTTAGTTAACATTCTAACTAAACTGGGCCTAATTAGAACTTGGGCCGGCCGAGCCCAACTGTTCCAAATTAATCCACCCCGAAGCCTACACCCAACAATCTCCCACTTGGAGGCTTCGAAACACATTCAGCTGCACTCCACTTCTTTGTACTTCTGTAGATAAAATCTCTCTGATTTTGCACCCCCGAGTTACCCCCACCTTCTAAACATTATTCCTGAAGGCCAGCTGAAGCTATGCAAAGCTTCAGCTTATCCAGCGGCACAGATTTAGTAAACATATCAGCTGGATTCTTCGCACCTGAGATGTTCTTCAACCTGATTGTTCCATCACTGATCATCCTCTAACGAAATGATATCTCATCCCAATGTGCTTTGTTTTACCATGATAGACTGGATTTTTGGCAAGTTTCACTGCACTCTCATATCACAATACAATGAGTAATCAGGTTGTTGTTTGCCTAATTCTTCAAGAAAAGTCTTTAACCATACTAACTCTTTACTAGCTTCAGCAACAGCCATGTATTCAGCCTCTGTTGTTGATAGAGCCACACTTTTTTGAAGTCTAGACATCCAACTAACTGCTGTACCTCCCACTGTAAAGACATACCCTGTAGTGCTTTTAAATGTCCCTTTACAACCACCCAAATTAGCATCAGTATAACCCCTGAGAATTGCATCTCTCCCCTTGAAACATAACCCTATTTTAGATGTACCCTTCAAGTATCTGAGTATCCACTTGACTGCTTCCCAGTGTTCTTTTCCCGGATCTGACATAAACCGACTAACTACCCCAACGGCATGAGCAATATCTGGCCGAGTGCAAACCATGGCATACATGAGACTGCCAACCGCAGATGCGTATGGAATTTTAGCCATCTCTGTTCTTTCTTCTTCAGATTTAGGAGACTGATCTTTGGTAAGCTTTAAGTGACTTCCCAATGGTGTGTTTCTAGGCTTGGTCTTCTCATAATTCATCTTGAATCTTTCCAACACTTTTCCGATGTATTTTTCTTGAGATAGTGTTAAAGAACCATCCTTTTTGTTTCTGATGATGCTCATTCCGAGTATTTGTTTGGCTGGACCTAGATCTTTCATCTTAAATTCTTTAGACATTTCTTTCTTTAACTTGCTGATTTCTTTCATATCTGATCCTGCAAAACATATCATCTACATAAAGTAGTAGAATGATATACGAGCTGTTGAACTTCTTCAGATAGCAACAATGATCCATCTGACATTTCTTGTACCCTGACCTTTCCATGAAGTTATCAAACTTCAGGTTCCACTGCCTGGGTGCCTGTTTTAGACCATACAAGCTCTTTTCCAATCTGCAGACCCAATTTTCTTTCCTGACAACCCGGAACCCTTCAGGTTGTGCCATATAAATTTCTTCTTCAAGATCACCATGTAGAAATGCTGTCTTAACATCTAATTGTTCTAGATGTAAGCCCTCTGCAGCTACAAGACTCAGAACCAATCTGATGGTTGTCATTTTCACAACTGGCGAGAAGATCTCATCATAATCAACCCCTTTCTTTTGCTGGAAACCCTTGACTACCAAACGAGCTTTGTATCGTTTAGAACCATCATGTTCTTCCTTGACCCTGAAGACCCATTTGTTTTGCATAGTTCTTTTATCTGGCGGAAGCTTGGTTAGTACCCATGTTTTATTTTTCATCAAAGAACTTATCTCATCCTTCATAGCATGCTCCCACTGAAGCGAATCTTTCATCTTAATGGCTTCAGAATAACTTACTGGTTCACCATTTTCAGTTAAGAGAAGATAGTTGACTGAAGGAGTAAACCTCTCTGGTGGTTTGGAGACTCTGGTGGACCTCCTGACCCAATTTTGAGACTGGTCAGGATCCTGCGAGGACTGTTCGTCATCAGAGTCTGAACTCCCACTATCAGAAGCTCCCGCTGCTTCTTCATCTCCACCCATATCGTCATCTTCAAACTCTGGAACTTCAGTTTCTGTATTTGATTCGGCAACTGGCTGTGTTTTATTTGCATCAGTTTTAAATTCAACGTGTTCTTATTGGACCTGTGAGTTTGTTGTGATTCTGTCTTTGTACAACTCAGCCTCGTTGAATGTGGCATGCTTGCTTCTGACTACTTTTCTGCTTTTAGAATCCCAAAGCCTGTAGCCCATACTATCTGACCCATATCCAATGAAGGTGTACTTCTTAGCTTTAGCATCAAGTTTGTCATCATCTTTCACCAGATCATAAGCACTGCACCCAAAAACTTTCAAGTGACCGTATTTAACTGCTTCCCCTTTCCATTCTTCTTCTGGTATCTTGAATCCCAACGGAACTGACAATCCCCGGTTGATTAAGTAAGCAGCAGTATTGACTGCATCAGCCTAGAACATCTTTGGAAGCCCGCAATTAAGTCTCATACTTCTGGCTCTCTCATTTAAAGTTCTGTTCATCCTTTCTGCTACTCCGTTTTGTTGAGGGGTGCCCGGAACTGTCTTTATCATCCGAATGCCATGTTCAGCACAATAATCAAGAAACTCAGTGCTGATGTACTCTCCTTCGTTGTCCGACTTCAAGCATTTTACCTTCAAATCAGTTTCCAATTCAACAGCAGTTTTCCATTTTTTAAAAGTATCGAAAACATCAGATTTATTTTTAAGAAAGTAGACCCATACCTTGCGTGTTGAATCGTCTATGAAGGTGACATAATAGTGAGCTCCTCCCACTGAAGAACCGAGGTTGGTCCGAAGACATCAGTGTGAACAAGCTCCAATTTCTGAGCTTTTGGTGCTTTTCCTGTCTTCACAAAGGATACCTTCTTCTTTTTCCAAAGACACAAGGCTCACAGAATTCAGATTCACCCTTTTGAGCTCGGGAAGCTTTCCTTTTGCAACAAGCATCTTCATTCCTTTTTCACTCATGTGACCGAGTCGTTGGTGCCACAGAGTAGATTGATTCGGTCCACTGGTCATTGAATTTACCCCATCCATTGGAACTTCAGCCATATAAAGAGTACCTCTCTTTTTACCCTTGGCGATGACAAAATTTCCTTTAACTACCTTCCATTGTCCCCCACCAAACATCACATCATATCCCTGATCATCCAACTGCCCGATAGAGATCAGCTTCTTTTTTAGGCTAGGAATGACCCGAACATCCTTTAAAGTCCATGAGGTGCCCAGTGAGGTTTTCAGCTCAATATCTCCCAAACCTGTGACATCAAGAGTATGATTATTTGCCAAACGAACTTTACCAAAGTTACCTGTTCGTAGATTCTTCATCATCTTCATACTAGACGTGGCATGAAAAGATGCACCGAATCCATAATCCATGACTCTGTTGAGTTTTCCACACAGCAGATAAGAGCATCATCGGAATCAATATCATCAGCAGCTACATTTACTTCCTTTTTATTTTTAGAAGTAGTCGGATTTGGGCATTGATTTCTGAAGTGCCCAGTTGTCTTTGCAGTTCCAGCACTGGATGTCTTTTCTGGGTTTTGACTGACCTCTTTTTCTGGATTTTGATCTTCCTCTACTAGCCTCCCTTTCTTTCTTTCTTCCTCTCCCTTCAGCGCTTAGTAAAGCACTCGATGATTCCTCTGAGGCTCGCCTTCTGATATCCTCCCCCAAAATCAGATCCCGAACTGCATCAGTAGTAAGCTTAGTAGTTCCAGATGAACTACTAACTGCGGTAACAGTTCCCGACCAACTTTCTGGTAAAGAAGACAAAAGCAACAGTGCCTGAACCTCATCATCAAATTTGATATTAACCGAAACTAACCGAGACATGATAGTGTTGAAATTGCTGATATGGCTGGTAACAGATGCTCCCTCTTTCAGTCTCATGTTTACTAGTTCTTTAATCAGAAAAACTTTGTTTGCAGCAGATGGCTTCTCATACATGTTTGACAGCACATCCATAATGCCTTTAGCTGTTGTCTCCTTCAGAATATTGAAAGCAACATTTTTTGACAAAGAGAGTCTGATGATAGAAACAGCCTTCCTGTCAAGAGCAGCCCATTCAGCAGGTGTAGTTTTTTCTGGTTTCTGACCAACCAAAGTGACTTCTAAATCCTTCTGAACCAGCAAATCCTCGATTTGCATCTTCCACCACCCAAAATCATGACCATCGAACTTTTCAATCTTTGTTTTCCCGTCCTCAGCCATTATTCTAAACCACAGATGCTTAACAGTCGAGTCAGTTTTGAGTTTTGAATGCAGCGGACAAACAAACTACCCAGTAAAATTCGACAGAGAAACCCTAATTCGATAGCACAAGCTGGCCGCAAGAAAACCCTAATTCGACAGAACAGGGTGGCGGCAGCAGATCGGCGGCGGCAGCGGCGGAACCCTAATCGCTTAGTATTCTTCAAAAAAATTTTTTTTTGATTCGGTAGAGTAGATTGATTCGGTCCACTGGTCATTGAATTTACCCCATCCATTGGAACTTTAGCCATATAAAGAGTACCTCTCTTTTTACCCCGAACCCCGGAAGACAGGGGGAAGATTATAACAGTAGTCAAGAGCCTGAAGCTCTGATACCAGTTGTTAGGATTTACCGCGTACAAACAATCAAAACAGAAGAAGAGTAAACAATGAATAACACGAGAGATTTATAGAGGTTCGGTTGCCGTGTGCAACCTACGTCCTCTTGGGGCAACTAGGGTTTTCTTTTTATCGAGTAGTCAATTATTACAAGTACAAGAGGGATATATATAACAATAATTTGGGTTTCACCCTTTAGTTAACATTCTAACTAAACTGGGCCTAATTAGAACTTGGGCCGGCCGAGCCCAACTGTTCCAAATTAATCCACCCCGAAGCCTACACCCAACAATTCTCCCACTTGGAGGCTTCGAAACACATTCAGCTGCACTCCACTTCTTTGTACTTCTGTAGATAAAATCTCTCTGATTTTGCACCCCCGAGTTACCCCCACCTTCTAAACATTATTCCTGAAGGCCAGCTGAAGCTATGCAAAGCTTCAGCTTATCCAGCGGCACAGATTTAGTAAACATATCAGCTGGATTCTTCGCACCTGAGATGTTCTTCAACCTGATTGTTCCATCACTGATCAATCCTCTAACGAAATGATATCTCATCCAATGTGCTTTGTTTTACCATGATAGACTGGATTTTTGGCAAGTTTCACTGCACTCTCATTGTCACAATACAATGAGTAATCAGGTTGTTGTTTGCCTAATTCTTCAAGAAAAGTCTTTAACCATACTAACTCTTTACTAGCTTCAGCAACAGCCATGTATTCAGCCTCTGTTGTTGATAGAGCCACACTTTTTTGAAGTCTAGACATCCAACTAACTGCTGTACCTCCCACTGTAAAGACATACCCTGTAGTGCTTTTAAATGTCCCTTTACAACCACCCAAATTAGCATCAGTATAACCCCTGAGAATTGCATCTCTCCCCTTGAAACATAACCCTATTTTAGATGTACCCTTCAAGTATCTGAGTATCCACTTGACTGCTTCCCAGTGTTCTTTTCCCGGATCTGACATAAACCGACTAACTACCCCAACGGCATGAGCAATATCTGGCCGAGTGCAAACCATGGCATACATGAGACTGCCAACCGCAGATGCGTATGGAATTTTAGCCATCTCTGTTCTTTCTTCTTCAGATTTAGGAGACTGATCTTTGGTAAGCTTTAAGTGACTTCCCAATGGTGTGTTTCTAGGCTTGGTCTTCTCATAATTCATCTTGAATCTTTCCAACACTTTTCCGATGTATTTTTCTTGAGATAGTGTTAAAGAACCATCCTTTTTGTTTCTGATGATGCTCATTCCGAGTATTGTTTGGCTGGACCTAGATCTTTCATCTTAAATTCTTTAGACATTTCTTTCTTTAACTTGCTGATTTCTTTCATATCTGATCCTGCAAAACATATCATCTACATAAAGTAGTAGAATGATATAAGAGCTGTTGAACTTCTTCAGATAGCAACAATGATCCATCTGACATTTCTTGTACCCTGACCTTTCCATGAAGTTATCAAACTTCAGGTTCCACTGCCTGGGTGCCTGTTTTAGACCATACAAGCTCTTTTCCAATCTGCAGACCCAATTTTCTTTCCCGACAACCCGGAACCCTTCAGGTTGTGCCATATAAATTTCTTCTTCAAGATCACCATGTAGAAATGCTGTCTTAACATCTAATTGTTCTAGATGTAAGCCCTCTGCAGCTACAAGACTCAGAACCAATCTGATGGTTGTCATTTTCACAACTGGCGAGAAGATCTCATCATAATCAACCCCTTTCTTTTGCTGGAAACCCTTGACTACCAAACGAGCTTTGTATCGTTTAGAACCATCATGTTCTTCCTTGACCCTGAAGACCCATTTGTTTTGCAGAGTTCTTTTATCTGGCGGAAGCTTGGTTAGTACCCATGTTTTATTTTTCATCAAAGAACTTATCTCATCCTTCATAGCATGCTCCCACTGAAGCGAATCTTTCATCTTAATGGCTTCAGAATAACTTACTGGTTCACCATTTTCAGTTAAGAGAAGATAGTTGACTGAAGGAGTAAACCTCTCTGGTGGTTTGGAGACTCTGGTGGACCTCCTGACCCAATTTTGAGACTGGTCAGGATCCTGCGAGGACTGTTCGTCATCAGAGTCTGAACTCCCACTATCAGAAGCTCCGCTGCTTCTTCATCTCCACCCATATCGTCATCTTCAAACTCTGGAACTTCAGTTTCTGTATTGATTCGGCAACTGGCTGTGTTTTATTTGCATCAGTTTTAAATTCAACGTGCTCTTTTGGACCTGTGAGTTTGTTGTGATTCTGTCTTTGTACAACTCAGCCTCGTTGAATGTGGCATGCTTGCTTCTGACTACTTTTCTGCTTTTAGAATCCCAAAGCCTGTAGCCCATACTATCTGACCCATATCCAATGAAGGTGTACTTCTTAGCTTTAGCATCAAGTTTGTCATCATCTTTCACCAGATCATAAGCACTGCACCCAAAAACTTTCAAGTGACCGTATTTAACTGCTTCCCCTTTCCATTCTTCTTCTGGTATCTTGAATCCCAACGGAACTGACAATCCCCGGTTGATTAAGTAAGCAGCAGTATTGACTGCATCAGCCTAGAACATCTTTGGAAGCCCGCAATTAAGTCTCATACTTCTGGCTCTCTCATTTAAAGTTCTGTTCATCCTTTCTGCTACTCCGTTTTGTTGAGGGGTGCCGGAACTGTCTTATCATCCGAATGCCATGTTCAGCACAATAATCAAGAAACTCAGTGCTGATGTACTCTCCTTCGTTGTCCGACTTCAAGCATTTTACCTTCAAATCAGTTTCCAATTCAACAGCAGTTTTCCATTTTTTAAAAGTATCGAAAACATCAGATTTATTTTTAAGAAAGTAGACCCATACCTTGCGTGTTGAATCGTCTATGAAGGTGACATAATAGTGAGCTCCTCCCACTGAAGAAACCGAGGTTGGTCCGAAGACATCAGTGTGAACAAGCTCCAATTCTGAGCTTTTGGTGCCTTTCCTGTCTTCACAAAGGATACCTTCTTCTTTTTCCCAAAGACACAAGGCTCACAGAATTCAGATTCACCCTTTTGAGCTCGGGAAGCTTTCCTTTTGCAACAAGCATCTTCATTCCTTTTTCACTCATGTGACCGAGTCGTTGGTGCCACAGAGTAGATTGATTCGGTCCACTGGTCATTGAATTTACCCCATCCATTGGAACTTCAGCCATATAAAGAGTACCTCTCTTTTTACCCTTGGCGATGACAAAATTTCCTTTAACTACCTTCCATTGTCCCCCACCAAACATCACATCATATCCCTGATCATCCAACTGCCCGATAGAGATCAGCTTCTTTTTCAGGCTAGGAATGACCCGAACATCCTTTAAAGTCCATGAGGTGCCCAGTGAGGTTTTCAGCTCAATATCTCCCAAACCTGTGACATCAAGAGTATGATTATTTGCCAAACGAACTTTACCAAAGTTACCTGTTCGTAGATTCTTCATCATCTTCATACTAGACGTGGCATGAAAAGATGCACCGGAATCCATAATCCATGACTCTGTTGAGTTTTCCACACAGCAGATAAGAGCATCATCGGAATCAATATCATCAGCAGCTACATTTACTTCCTTTTTATTTTTAGAAGTAGTCGGATTTGGGCATTGATTTCTGAAGTGCCCAGTTTCTTTGCAGTTCCAGCACTGGATGTCTTTTCTGGGTTTTGACTGACCTCTTTTTCTGGATTTTGATCTTCCTCTACTAGCCTCCCTTTCTTTCTTTCTCCTCTCCCTTCAGCGCTTAGTAAAGCACTCGATGATTCCCTGAGGCTCGCCTTCTGATATCCTCCCCCAAAATCAGATCCCGAACTGCATCAGTAGTAAGCTTAGTAGTTCCAGATGAACTACTAACTGCGGTAACAGTTCCCGACCAACTTTCTGGTAAAGAAGACAAAAGCAACAGTGCCTGAACCTCATCATCAAATTTGATATTAACCGAAACTAACCGAGACATGATAGTGTTGAAATTGCTGATATGGCTGGTAACAGATCCTCCCTCTTTCAGTCTCATGTTTACTAGTTCTTTAATCAGAAAAACTTTGTTTGCAGCAGATGGCTTCTCATACATGTTTGACAGCACATCCATAATGCCTTTAGCTGTTGTCTCCTTCAGAATATTGAAAGCAACATTTTTTGACAAAGAGAGTCTGATGATAGAAACAGCTTCCTGTCAAGAGCAGCCCATTCAGCAGGTGTAGTTTTTTCTGGTTTCTGACCAACCAAAGTGACTTCTAAATCCTTCTGAACCAGCAAATCCTCGATTTGCATCTTCCACCACCCAAAATCATGACCATCGAACTTTTCAATCTTTGTTTTCCCGTCCTCAGCCATTATTCTAAACCACAGATGCTTAACAGTCGAGTCAGTTTTGAGTTTTGAATGCAGCGGACAAACAAACTACCCAGTAAAATTCGACAGAGAAACCCTAATTCGATAGCACAAGCTGGCCGCAAGAAAACCCTAATTCGACAGAACAGGGTGGCGGCAGCAGATCGGCGGCGGCAGCGGCGGAACCCTAATCGCTTAGTATTCTTCAAAAAAATTTTTTTTTGATTCGGTAGAGTAGATTGATTCGGCCACTGGTCATTGAATTTACCCCATCCATTGGAACTTTAGCCATATAAAGAGTACCTCTCTTTTTACCCCGAACCCCGGAAGACAGGGGGAAGATTATAACAGTAGTCAAGAGCCTGAAGCTCTGATACCAGTTGTTAGGATTTACCGCGTACAAACAATCAAAACAGAAGAAGAGTAAACATGAATAACACGAGAGATTTATAGAGGTTCGGTTGCCGTGTGCAACCTACGTCCTCTTGGGGCAACTAGGGTTTTCTTTTTATTGAGTAGTCAATTATTACAAGTACAAGAGGGATATATATGAACAATAATTAGGGTTTCACCCTTTAGTTAACATTCTAACTAAACTGGGCCTAATTAAAACTTGGGCCGGCCGAGCCCAACTGTTCCAAATTAATCCACCCCGAAGCCTACACCCAACAAGGAATGCATATATATTTCATGGTCAACTGGTGAATCTTCTTATACTTTCTCCCTCGTATCTTGATGCGCCTCTCGGAGAGGAATGCATATATATTTAAAGTTGTGTCCTACTCGTTGACTTTGGATTAGACCGATAGGGTATCTTAGACTCTTTGTTGATCCGTTTCCAGAAGTTTGTTGGTTCCTTTCGCTTGATTACCACATTATTGATCAATTCAACAGTTTGGGTCAGAAACATCTCAAGTGTTTTGGTAATATACTAAATATTTCAAACAACTCATCAACATCGTCACTATATATTCATCTGGTTTATGATTATGATGATAATGAAGATTGAAGAACTATGTCATACTCTTGTCGCTTTTTTGATACCTCAGTTTGAACAGGAACTCTTCCAGAAAAAAAATGGGTTTTCACTTTTGAGGCAGATATCTATTCTTTCCCAGAAATCCCATTTGGGGACTTGTAATGAGGCACTATAACTCTTATTTAGCGCAAGCGGGTGTAAGAATAGGCGTTCAAGTCAGGTTGATTGACACCCGGGTTGGCCTGTTTCAGTATGTTCTAGATCAAATACTCACTTGTTCTTTAGACAACAACTGCTTCCATTAATCAACCCAAACAAATCTCTTTACTTGCTCTGCTGTTTTTTGATTGCCATAAGATAACTGGGATTGATACTGATGCAGCAGTTGCTCATATCAGAGACTGTGACAACATGAGCCAGGGTGGGTTTGGACTTTGTACCTAGTTAATTTAGGCGTCGAGGGCGTAGGCTTGTAAACTTTGGCAATTCTGATTGAACCTTTGCTGATGAACGTTTTAGTAGTTATGATATACATACATTCGCTGTTTGCTTCTGCGATGATTGGAATCATGTCTAGAATTTTCATCGTCTTATAGCATAATAGCAGGGAAATTGCAGTGCATCATTGCAAGTTGCAAGCTGATCTACTTCTTGTGGTGGGAAATGATAGTTTGATGAAATGAAGAGGGAATGCAGAGGATGTATCTCAACTTGCTTTCATAGCTCAGATGGTTAGAGCACCCGTTTAGTAAGCGGGAGGTCTTGAGTTCGAATCTCAATGAAAGCAGTTTTTGATGCTCTTTTTTTTTAATCTCAGGAATTATTGACTTGTGATGTTATGACTAGAATTATAATAATCTGGTAGGGTTATTTTAGATACCATGTACAGAATGCAGCCACATTGTAGTGCACACCCCATATCCATATCTTGTGGTGGGGACCGATAATCTGATAAAATGGCAAGGGAATGTGTGGATGTACACCAGATTGCTTTCATAGCTCAGTTGGTTAGAGCACCCGTTTAGTAAGCGGGAGGTCTTGAGTTCGACTCTCAACGAAAGCAATTTTCTGTGTACCTTTCCAATCTTGATTCCATCATTGCACAAGAACCACATGAATTGTTCCAGAAAGGAAACAGTTCTTCACTTCATCAGCAGAATTCTATCCCACAAATTCCATATGGGGACTTTCACTAGCTGGTATAATTCTTATTCAGCACAAGCAGATGATAAAGTCAGGATCAGGTCTGTTTTTGAGTTTTGAGACATGGGTCGGCCCGTTTCACTGTTTCAGTATGTTCTGGATCAAATACTCGCTTGTTCTTTAGACACCAGTTTTCTTCCAAATATCAACCTGAACAATCTTTAACCACTTCACAAAAAAATCAGATGTCAAAAGATGCTATTTTGGCTTCTTTAAGTTCTGGGTATTCCAAGAAAATTAGAGATGTGTACAGGCCACAGGGAACATCCAACAGAAACTGGTGAAGTGTTGAAGTTTTTCAACGGACAGAAAAGAATATGCATAACAGGAAAGCATGATAGAAGAATGTAGTTATTAAGTTTAATAGATATGTTAATCACTAGTTCATGCTCAGCTTTCAGGTATGTGGCTCAAAGTCTTGCGAGTGTTAAACCCCTTATCTTGTACAAACCCAAGAACGAAATGACCCGAATTTGACACTCTTGCCATGCTGATTGAGCCGTGATTCCATGATACATTCTTTTGTTGCAAAAATAGAACTTTAGTCCCTCATATTCGACACTGTGAATACATGAGTTGTGGCTTGAAGCTGGTTAATCCAACTGTTGACATCATAGCTTGGAGACGCTTTATTAATTTATTGACAAAATCTTTGTTGATGTAGGTTGTAGTGGTTAAGAAAGTCTTTATAATTATTTTGCTTTGAAGTTTCAACACAAGTGTTGACATCTTTCGGTTTTTGGATAAGTATTTTTTTTATTATGCGTCTTGAATATTGGGTAGAACTAAAAATTATTGAATGAAAATGAGTTAGTTAATTCCCTTTGATATGAAAAAATTGTCTTTCATAATAAGAATAAAATTGACTTATTACACCCATGCATAAAGTGCAACAATTACCTATCATAGAAAGGCCAAAAGTTTTCTAATTTCAAGTAAGTCATCACTGTTGAAATGTAAAAAGAAATTGATACCGACTTTTTTTATATAAAAAAAAACTGAATTTGTTTTTTCTTTCCGTAACTTTGTTTTTTTAGTAATTTATTTGATTTCTTAATATTATCTAGGACCTAAAAACGTTCTTTTTGACATTTTCAACATTGATTAAAATTTAAAAACGTTCAATCAGGAAAATAAAAATATATGAGTACCATAACCAAATCATGAAAACTGTAGAAGAATAAGAAATGTGGGTAATTTAATTAGAAACACAAAAGTTACTATTATTAAATAAAACTTAATATGGTCTTCTTTGATTTGGTGGGTTGCTAAAATTGTACCAAGCGAAGCGTTGAGGGAATTAATCCTTTTGTATATATTTCTATGAATTTACGCACTAAAAATCAAAACTAATCTTGCAATGTCCAACCTTAATTTGAATATTCCTATATTTTTCTAAAAATGTATACTTTAACCATAATACGTAATATTTTAATGTTAAAATAAAATTTACATTAACTTCTCATTATTAACTTGATTTACCCATTTATGATTAATTGAACGAGGTAATATAATTGTTTTATTTAGTTTATAGAAACTCTCGCATGTTGATTGAGCCGTAATTTACATAACCACTCATTACCAACTTGGTTTATCACTCTATCTCTTAACGGATTTATCGTTGGATCCAAGCTCCCACCCGAATGAGTTAAACACAACTTAACTATATTTAACTAATAACTGTGACAATTGCAGAAACATATTTTAATTAAAATAATATAACTTTATCTTATTATAAATATATGTTAAAAAATGGATATTGATTGATTCTTGATGATCAAAATCCATTTTGATGACAATTTGTGGTTTATTTCGTAGAGGATTCTTTGTTTCTATTTATATAAATTACATGTGTAAAAGTTCGGAAGGTTGATTCGTCACATAACTTAAAGTATTCTTCTATCATTGAATGTGCATCATTACTCAAAATGTATTTTTATTTTTGATTAAAATAATTACATACTAAGTATTTATTATTTACACGTCAAATGATGTATGCAATCTAGGACTGTTGTCAATTGTAATTTGTTAACCTTTGATAGGTCTTAGATTACATATAACACTTGTCTTGTAAACTTAATTTACAACAAGTTAAACTACGGTTAACATGTAAACTGTAACTTTAGTTAAACGTTTAATCATTGGTGTATGAATCCATAATTTAAATTAAATAATCAAAGACAATGAGAAATGATAAGATTAATTTTCTCAATAATATTTCAATCCAGTTTAAAAAATTTATAAATGATTTGCATAATATGAAACTTGCAATCTCGAGTTGATATGGTTAACCTCAACTCTCCTTACCAACCGATTGGATATCTCATGATGCTTGAATAATATCACACAATGATGATTATCATAAAACCATATGATATGACTAATTACCTCATAATCAACACAAAATTAGCACTAATTATCTTATCTACAATCTCTTAATCAATTCTTCATAATATCATATGTTGTTGTTTGTCTCAACTCCAAACTCAACCATCATTCCCTTTCAATACTTCAACATCAGCTACATAAACCAGTCATCATCCATTCATCTTCATGAACTTCTTGTTCCCAATTATTGATTTCAATAATTCCATAAGCAATCCAAATCATTTGGTGCAATTGAAGTTGATGGAGCTTCTTGATCTTCAATTCCCTTTATACCCTTTGATGAATTTTCAGTGTTCTTCTCTGAACTCACCCCTGTATCCTCTGACCCTACCATCTGACCAAAAGTCCCCATCAAACCCCTCAAGATCGACTGATCGTACACTGCGAAAGACGAACCACACGGGAATTGATGCGTAAGTTGATCAGATGGAGTTCAAGCAACAAATTGGAATTCGATTCGAATGGTTGAATTGGATTGTTGAGGAGATTGCTGATCATATCTTTCTGTGTTGTTTGAATTTCTGTCGAATTGGAGAAGCAGGGCACGCGAATCGACTCGGGTATGTTTCGATTGATGTTCTTCCCACCAAAAGCTGCCGGAGATTCCATCAACGATGGCAGAGAAGCACCGCCACCACCGGAATCCGTCATCATCAGCCCTGAAATGTGCACTTTCTTCCCCCCTGAAGTCTTGTGAAACACACGACAGATTACCCAATCATTCTGAAGGTTTAAAGGACAAAGAATCAGAATCAATTAATCAAACACAAAATCTTTTTCAAGAAACAGAGGAAAAAACAGAGTAAAAAACAGGGGAAGAATGATGAATCTAAAAGCTTTTACCTTTGCTGATTTTGGTAAGTTTTGCAGCGATAATTTACCCTCTAATCGATATTCATGAGCTACCCAATTCGTCTTTTCCCCCTTTGGAGCTCTCCCCATGTAGAAAACTAAAGTTTTCTTCATTCCGATTAGCGATCGGCCTCTAAAGATCTCTTTATCTTTTCCGGTGGCCTTCCAATAACCCGAAGCAGTCGCTCTGTTCGTCCGCAATCCGGTCGGGTACTTCTTGTCTCTAACACAGAAGAAATACCACTCTTTTGCTCCTAATTTCGCCAACTCTGTTTTAAGGATACCCGAACTGTTAAAGATTTGTAACGAATACGAATCGAACATGAAAGAATGATAAAAGTTGGAAGTTAAGATTTTAGAACTCACTTGGTAATTCCCATGGTTCTGTTTTGTTCATATCCACATCTCCAATTGCTCTAGCAACAAATTCGCAATCAATGACTTTGTTCGACAAGTAATGAGTGATCAATTCTTCATCGGTAGGGTGAAATCGGAATCCAGGAGGCAAATCCATATGATCTTCACCTTGATCATGAGCAGAGAGCTTGTCCATGATCTAAGTGTTGTTGAATCTCAAAAAGATGAAAACTTTATGCAGAAAATGAGTCTTTAGGCCAAGATTTGATATGGGTTGTTCATCAAATTGATCTGTGTGAGTGGGAACGTGAACATATAAAGGGGTGGATTGATATTGAAAGCTATGGGGAATCATTGAACAAGTAGAGAAAAATAGACATGACAATGATGGTATAAAAGTAAAACTAAAAGATGGTGTAAGCTGGAAGATTGAAACACTTAATGAGGAAAAAAAGAAACAGAATGAACAACTCAAGGATGGGGGAGGTAGATGTGGCATTTTGCTATATTCTTTATTTTTGTTTCAATTAATTTGATTAGGTGAATGTATATTATGACCAATCTTTTGAACCAAATTACATGTATGATGTTATGCGTGTGAGATTTTATGATGGTGAAGGCACCTAAAAACTAATATGCATTATGTTATTCGTGTGAGAATTTATATAAGCGTTTATAAACTTGAAGAGAATATTATTTTATAAAATATGATGTTTTAACATGAATGCTCTTGACATGTTTTGAAAAATATGATTGTTTTAAGTTAAAAATGGATACATAAATTGCCCTAAAACTTTAATTTATTTATTGAAAAAATATAATTAATAAATGCGGTTTACCCAAAATATCACAGTGAAAAATTTTAAGGAAAAAAATACATCTGCATCAACATATATTAAAGAGTGTTTTTCTTTTAAAGGTATAAATTAAAATAATTCCATATTTTAATTAGTTATAGTATTAACAATTTTTACTATCTTCTTAGATTGTTTAGCTTTTTTACAATTTTAGTTTAATAGTTAGGACATATAACAATAAAACTTTTAAATGCTAAATTGGCTAAATAATAAATGAAAAAATTAAGAAAACAAGATAGTTAACTAAATCTTAGGGGAGTGGAGCGACTATCATTACGTGACAAGCAAAGTTGTTTAAAATCTACACCTAATTATTATAAAATTAAACCAGAAAAGAAAATTAGTAGGAGCTTATTGACCAGCTTGTTACTATTCATTGTTCAAAGACCGACATATACTTTTAAACCGATATAATATTTATAATCTATACAATTATATAAACGATTTCAGTACAATACAATTGTAATTTTACTTAACATGTAAGACAACTTTTTAACCACAATATACAAGTGTGTTATGTAATAATTCTTAATTGCTCTCATTAAGTATACGTCTTCTAATTAATGTATTATTTAATTTACTAAATTAAATATTATCTTATTTATAATGCTTTTAAAATAATATTAAATTTATATTTACTATTTATATTTATAACTATATATTATTAATATTAAGCATTATCTTATTTATATACATAAGTATGTAAGTACTAATATTACATAGTTAATAATAATAATATAATAATAATAATTATTATTATTATTATAACCAAATATAATTAATGTCTAAGCCATATCGGGATAGATTACGCTCTTCAAGTAAGATTCAGTAACACCCGTCGCATCGCGCGGGTTAAACCACTACTTCTATATAACTGATATTATTCACATGAAAAGAATTCAAGATGAAGCCAAAACGTTTTTATTGTTTCTTATTATTATTTTTAGATTAAGTGATAAAGTAAGATTGTTTAGATTGAAATATGATATAGTTCGTTTGGTAACAAAAAATGGCGTGGCACTACTGCGGCTTTCATGAATATTTCAATGTTCTTTTTAAGAGATAAAAATAATGTTCGATAATTAAATTACAGAATGTCATTTTCGTAAGAACTAAGGAATTGATTGATATTGATTTTCCCTGTTCTAACTTCTAACCCTGGATGTTGATAATAATTAATTTAGAAAACAAAGCCTTGTTTTTTTAACAGCAAATAAAGTCTTGTTAGAAAAATCTAAAGCATATTGTTATGTATACAACAATTTTAATAGACAAAAATCGTTTTAGAAGAAATTGTTACGTACACAATAAGATCTCTTATTCTCTTTTAGCTTTAGCCCCCACTAATGCTCAATTCACCAAAAGATAGCTTTATGAAATATAATTGTTTGATCACAATAATTTAGGCTGTTAGACACTCTAGCGATCAAACTACGTTGATCAACGTTAGGGGCGGAGCTTGGTCAAAGCTATCCAAAATAGCTTCATCTTTTTCTTTAAGATATATGTTATACTATTATAGTCGGTGTCTTCAAACTCGAACCGGATAGTAAATCAATCTTTCTATCGGTCTGTTGATCCTGTAAGATTTAAAAACCAAATAGCATTATAAATACTCTAATAATATATTTACAGTTTTGTGTATATTTGTGAGATTACAATCCCCCAAATGAATGTGGATCTCAAGTGAGGATTTGTTAATCAAGCTATTTCGTAGATTTTATTTAATATTCTTATTAATTACTTGCTTCTTCCCTAGAGAAATGTAATTTTGTTTTTAAAGAGATGAATTTATAGGGAACATATGTTACTTATTGCAACCACAAGTATATGGTAGAGCACGTCTTAGTGTCGGATTGGACTCTATCAAGCATTCTCGTGTCACAGACAAGTACAACGTGGTGATAACTCATTAGAAGGTGATAACTCATTAGAAGGGACCTAAATACATAGATGATAGAAAATATGTGTACGGGAGGAGTCATTTCAATACATCAGATACATACGAGAACATTAAATCGTATTTGTCACGTTTATATGTCTTTATAGAGTTGGCTGATAGAAACGTCTTTCTAAAAATAATTTCATTTTCATATCATCGTTCTATGTATCTAAATGGTTGAGTCTAAGATTACAATTCATCTAGTCACGAAACTTAAATGTGGTGAACATCAAACAGTCTTTTACACCTAACATTGATGAAGTCGAACAAAAGTCAAAACTTTCACTTTTAGGTATAACCTTATATTATAATTCATTATAAATACTACTGAAAGATCATGGACCCTTCCAAAATGTAGGTTGTGCCATACCTTAATGCCTAATTAGTTTGTAGTATATTATAATTGTTATTTATGTTTTTTCCCCTGTTCTTTAGGAAACTAAAAATTGAAATAACTACAAGTATTTAGATCTGATCTTATGATCTAAATCAGCCTTTATTTTGTTATCGCATCGTATAAAATTTTCTAACAGGTCTGAACTACAAGACGTCTTTTAGTATAATCGATATAAACAATTTGATTATTATTAAATGATTATATTATTCAAGATATATTTAAAATCATATTGATTGATATTACCATAGAGGGTTATCTAGGAATTTTTTAACCTACTTATATATATAATTATTTTCTTAAGTAGGTCTATATATAAATAAGTGCACCATTCTTTATTGGTTTTAGACAAATATGATTTGCCTTATATACTTGCAAATTACCCTGTTTCCTTATGGTTTTAGACAAATATTTTTTCTTCATTTAAAGTTTTTCATGTCATTCCTTCACATCCACTAACCCATTACAAACAATAGTAAGCGTGGGAGTCGTCTTAGGTTTCCCGGGTTGTCACGTTAGTGTCATATAAAATTTTATTTTATTTTCCCTAATTTTTCTCGTTTTGTATTGTGCCATCCCAATCCGCCACAAATAACAAAATGAATGTTTGACTATCTGACCATCTTTGATCATGGTTCCTTTTCACTAACTTGTATTTTGAAATGTAACTTTTGACGCTTTTATTATAGCCTTTATAAAAAGTTGTTAATTTTAAGCTTTTGTTGTCTAGTAAACAAATCCAAGGTGCTTTGTGAAGATGCCCTTTAATCTTATTACCCAACAAAGGTTTAGCCTAGTTTATATAGGTGTTACAATCACATGAGATCATGCTTAATGTCATTTAGCCTAATAGCCTAACATATTTTGTCATGATGGTCTTTGACTTGTAAAATTTTGGATGCCTAATATAACAATCTAAAGCTTTTCTAGAAGCTAGTTTTGGAATGAAGTGTCAAATGATGATTTAAAGTTACTAATACCTCTCGTTTAACTTCATCGTGAATGTGGATTGCTTGTTTGAAAATATTCATACTTTAAGTTTGACTTGATTTTTCAAGATTAAAATAATGCGTTGCGCAAACTAGACACAATCATATCAAGATCCAACTACGGGTCAACAATCTTTGTCCTTTGCCTTTTCCATTTCTTCAGTTAGCTGGTTTGAATATTTGTTATACGCTTGTACATTGATGCATTAGAATGTAAAATATGAATATATGTGTAATTTTATTCAACATTTGTGTCAAGTGTTACATATATTTACTTTCATCGAATTCATAAGATTTTATTTTATAATATGCGACCATGTATGCATTTGCATTGTCTAATGTGGTGCTTAAGTTTTCTATGATCTTAAGATCTCTAACAAGATCTTAATTAGCCAATGGTTAGTTTTTTAAAACATTATAAAAATTTTAAATGATTTATTTAGTTATGAATTTATAATACGTAATATAAATCAAGATGTACATATAACTAGTAATTATGCTATTTAAAATTATTAATAAAGTATAGTTTTTGTTTTGATTTTTTAATTATAGTTTTTATAAATGTATATTATAAGCAATTCAAGGATGATCACGAGAAAGATGTGAGAGTTGATCGGAGTTTCCTCTTGAAGATGGTCTTGGGTCGCGTACTCGAGTAATAAATACAATCTAGTGGGTTAGTGGTTCATCGGTAATCCAATTAATTGTTAAAAAACTATCTTGATGTGAATCTTATATGCGTCATCTTAATTCCCTCATAATATATGCACATTAATTGTTAACTTCAATACTTCATATTATCCATATTTATAATTGACGAATAATTTAGATGTTGAGATGTAGTATATAAAATTATCAACATCAATATTTTTAGTATCTAATATATAATAGAAATACATTAAATCAATATTTATATTAGTTTTAATATAAAAATTAGTATCAAGTTGATTGTTGGTTATTTAAAAATTTATATGTGAGGTGTTATGTGGAATTAAGAATGTATAGTAGGAAAGTTGCACTTGAACAACCAACAAATGTAGGAGTTGGACTTGTGCACAACTATTATCTAATCTAAATATGTTTTTATAATTCTGTCTCAACCAACATATATCTTATCTCCATTGCTTCTTTAGTGTCTTGTTACTCGGAACGTAGAGTGGACAGAATGATTTGAGAATTAAACACAAGTCAAACGATACTAAAAAAATAATAATTATATGAATTGATCATGTGATATTTCAGAATTTAAATTTGACCGAGGTTTAAAGCATTTGGGCCTAAATTAAACATAAGTGACTAATAACCCTCCCTTAGAACTAACCTCACCATCTCTCTTAGTCTATTTTTCTATCTAGCACCTTATTCAATTTTTATATCATGGTATTGATTATAATTGTTATCTAGAAGCTCATTTTATTGTCGATATCACGATACGTGTTATATCTTCAAACATGAATATGCGATTAGAAATTGTTCAAGGTTTAAAATAAACGACCCACACTAAAGAATAGTGAAGAAAATTACATCACATTAATGAATTGAAATTGATAAATCAAAACACAACTGGTATATTTATTATTATCAAATACATCTAGAAAACACTTTTAACAAATTCTAAATTATTTAGTATTCAAGATTAAGGCTGGACTTTAAAAATATAACCTCCCTCATATTTGTGCTTGTAAGGAGAATTAATAAACTACATGCCACCCTTTAAAAAGTCAAACATGTGCATCACACCGTCTTTGAAATGTATTTGTGATGTGTTTATGTTTAATGATAAACGTATATATAAAAATAGTTGGTAAAAGATTTCACTCAAATTATTTGAGATGACACAACTTATATAATCATAACGCATAACATATAATAACTTTTTATGCATACAATATTTTAGCCATATGTACCCCTATAAAATATCCACTCACAAATCACAATTCATCATTAGTTCTAACTCGTAATTTTTTCACGACATCCTTTAATTCAACATACATAAGACAATTCAACGTCAATTTAAGTTGTTTTGACATCCTAATAAAATCATCAAAAACTTAAATTACATGACCGGTGCATAAAAAAATATAAAATTACTGTGGCCCATGCAGGTCTCGAACCTGCGACCTTCGCGTTATTAGCACGACGCTCTAACCAACTGAGCTAATAGGCCATTTGGCGTGACTATTTGGATATAAATTTTAATATCAGTGGGTTCTAACTCTTTTATTCTCAGATGAACCTCCGGATTCAACAATGGCTTGAAACGAGCAGTGAGAGAGAGAACAGATGAGCAGGGGGTGTTTTAACAACTGCAATGCTTCATGGAAGACGAAGAAGAACATCATTCAACAAAATCCTTTTCCAACTGCTATACATCAGAAGCAAAATCACAATTACTCAACCCCATACTTCAAAACCCAAATTGAACACCTTTCTTCTTGTTGCTTCCATAGTCAAATCCCTCTCTGAGCCCGGAGGCACTCGCAACCTCAACAATGGAGATTCAACTTTCATTCAACTCTCTGATTCACTGGTTCTTGAAATCCTTAGAAGAAACTCTCTTGATGTATCCAAAAAGATTGATTTCTTCAAGTGGTGTTCACTCAGGCATGAGTACAAACCCTCGAAGGCTACTTACTCTCAGATGCTCAAAACCCTTTGTGTAAACCCTGTGATTTATAAAGATTATATCTTTGACTTTCTTTCCTCCATGAATCTTGAAGGGGTTGTTCTTGATTCCTCAACGTTCAAAACCCTCCTTGATTCTTTCATAAAGTCTGGTAATTTCGATTCTGCACTTGAAGTTTTGGATCGTGTGGAGAATGTTTTAGATAAGTTGGATCATGATGTTTACAACTCTGTTGTTATCGCACTTGTTCGTAGTAATCACTTGAATATGGCATTGTTTACATTGTTTAAGTTATTGGATTCTGTTACGGATGAAGACATTGGTTTCATTGATCTTGCTGCTTGTAATGAGTTGCTTGTTTCACTAAGAAAGGCTGGGATGAAATCAGAATTTAGAGGTGTTTTTGATAAGTGTAGAGAAAAGATTAGGAATTTTCCTGTGGATGTGTGGGGTTATAATGTATGTATTCACGCGTTTGGTAATTGGGGAGAATTGGAAACTTCTCTGAATCTTTTTAAAGAGATGAAGGAAAAGAGTGATTCTTTGGCTCCTGATTTGTGCACTTATAATAGTCTGATTCAGTCTCTTTGCTTCAATGGGAAGGTGAATGATGCTCTTATTGTTTGGGAGGAATTGAAAAGCTCGGGTCATGAGCCGGATGATTTCACTTATCGTATAATCATACAAGGTTGCTGTAAATGTTATAGAATGAACGATGCCACCAGAATCTTTAGTGAAATGCAGCATAATGGATTTCGCCCGGATACTATTGTGTATAATTCTGTGCTTGATGGGTTTCTGAAATCAAGAAAACTTATGGAAGCATGCCAATTGTTTGAGAAAATGGTTGATGATGGCGTGAGGGCTTCTTGCTCCACATACAATATATTGATTGATGGGTTATTTAAAAACCGAAGAGGCCAAGCTGCATATGCATTGTTTGAAGATTTAAAAAAGAAAGGTCAGTTTGTGGATGGAATCACCTACTCCATTGTTGTACTTCATATATGTAGAGAGGGAATGATCGAAGAAGCTCTGGAATTGGTGGAAGAAATGGAATCCAGAGGATTTGTTGTTGATTTAGTTACAATAACTCATCTCTTGGTAGCTATTAGCACATATAATCGATTGGATTTGACTGATAGACTCTTAAAGCGTATAAAAAATAGTAATCTGCTGTCAGCTGTTCTCGAATGGAAGGCTAATATGGAAGTGTTGATGAATGATCCAAAGAAAAGAAAAAAAGACTTTACCCCTATGTTTAGAAAAGGTGATTTTAGAGAAATAATGTCTTTAATTACTTCACATGAATCTAGTTCTTCAAGTAAAGAAGCCATAGACCCATGGTCATCATCACCATACATGGATCATTTGGCTGATGAAGCAAAATCACAGAGTCAGCTACTGATTTCGTCAAGGGGAAAGCGCGTTCAAGAAAAAGGTGTAGATTCATTTGATATTAATATGGTGAATACTTACTTATCAATATATCTAACCAAAGGAAAGCTAAGTTTAGCCTGCAGATTATTTGATATTTTTACTGATTTGGGTGTTGATCCTGTAAATTACACTTATAATTCACTAATGAGTTCATTGGTAAAGAAGGGGTATTTGAATGAGGCTTATGGAGTTCTTTCTGAAATGGGAGAAAAGGTTAGTTCTGCTGATGTGGCAACATATAATGTGATATTTCAAGCATTGGGCAAGATGGGACGCGCAGATCTAGCTGGTGCTGTTTTGAAAAAACTAACAGAGGGTGGTTTTCTTGATATGGTGATGTATAATACTCTGATAAGCGTATTGGGGAAGGGTGGACGATTTGATGAGGCGAATAAGGTTCTTGAGCAGATGAAGAAAAGTGGAATAAACCCTGATGTTGTCACCTATAATACACTAATTGAAGTTAATAGCAAAGCAGGTAGATTAAAGGAAGCTCAACGATTTTTAAAGATGATGGTGGATGCAGGTTGTGCTCCAAATCATGTCACTGACACGACTCTTGAGTTCTTGGAGAAAGAAATCAAAAATGAGAAACAGAAACAAAAGTGAGTTCTTGTGATTAGGTTCTCATAGGTTTGCAGTAGTCCAAATATGTTTAGACTTTAGAGGCCCTTGGCTGTAATTGGATGTTCTAACAACCTTATTTGATAAGAATGATAGATCAACATTCAGCGACAAAGAATAAAGTCTGATATTTTTTTTTGAAATGAAACTTCAGTCGCAGATTGAGTAGAATTTTCCTATTATGTGAGATTTTCTATGCTTTTCACCACATAGGGGTGCCAGTGTAGGTTTATCAAAGTTGTACTGCTTTTCACCAGATATAAGTATATAAGTTAGCTTTCTACTTTCTTTGTTTCATTGTGATCTCATTGTACTTGCACAATTCATTCATTCACATGAACCAATTACATAACGCAATTTGGTGTTTATGAATTGTTCTGTTGATTGAAATTGTGGATGTGGTTCTCTTTTCAATTGGTACTTTTTGTTCATAGTTTTGATATTTGACAACTTGGTTTGCTTATATTGGATACACATTCTGTGGATATTGTTATGGAGCTTATTTGTGACATTGATTCATCTTTTAGTTTACATAATGATAATTTTGACAGTCAGGTAATTACAAGTGATGTAGTTAGTTTATCTTTGTAGTGGCTAATTACATTCAAATCTATGGGAAGTGTAAGGTTTTAGTTCTTATCTTGTCTTCTGGTGAGAAAATGTCTACTATGAGTCCCTAAACAACAGCCATTCTAAGAACTTTTCAAATTTAGGCAAAAAGGCAAAACTTGCATTTTATGTTGGTGTTTGTCCAGTTTTTGTGTTGCAGATTAGTTAAGTGGTCAAGAAGGCCAGTTGAATAAAATTGGCGATCGTGTAGTTTATTGGGCTCGTGAAGGTAGGTGGTAATTCTACTTTGATTGTATTTTTACAGCCTAAGATGATAATATGATCTGTTAACTACCAAACAATCAGAACTGTGTTTTTGTTTTGTCGACAGGCCAACTGTTATTGAAGTATGGACTATGGAATCCATGATACCGTAAGGAAACAGGTAAGTTTATGGCTTTCATTTCATACCCTAAGGAATATACCATGAAATTTGTGGCTCACCTTTTCCTTAACCGCCTCTAAGTTATCAAAAAGTTTAAATAGACCTTCAATGAAACATGATGAGAATCTTAATCGTTTTTCTTGCAGTTGCATGTCCAAAGGACTACTAACGAAACACAATTAGGTCCCACAAACATATTTAAGTCCCCACAAGCATATTTAAGTCATGTGTATATTTGTCTGGATGATTTTAGTATGACTCAATGTTAGAAGATATGTTCTTAGACTTTTTAGATAATATGATAGCTCTTTTGTGTATTAGCCTTCAAAGTATTTGACATATGTGCTATCTTTTTTCAAAATAATATGTATTAATAGAAAATTAAACATTAACATTAATGGTTTGTTCTGCATACAACCTAAAAGGCTACCTAGTAATTTAGATACTTTAAATCATTCAAAATATATGTCCCAAAGTATATTTAAAATAAATTAGAGGGATCCTGATTCCTGAGCTATTGGATTTAGTCAATAAAGTCAATTAAGATTTGTGTGTTTTCAGTCTAGTATACTGAATACAGCAGCGCGTGGTTTGTTTCGATCCTGTTCTGCTTGCTTGGTGATTGTGTATCAGCATATCAACGGAGTATCACTTGATTATCTAACAAGTGACATGCTCTTCTTTTACAAAAATTAACAATAAAGTGTTAGAGGGTTAACCTATCCCGCCTCGATAGAGCTTGTTTGACTCATCCTGACCCGTCAAAGTTATGTTCTTTCATGTTCACCTTGAAGATTAATTGACTTAGAATGTTCAATGTTTTTTTTACAAACCATATTACTTTTCCTGTTAGATTCGGTGCAACAGTTTATCTACCTTCAAAAAGTTATGGTTTTGTCTACTGTTGCAGGTTACATCACCTTCTCGAAATATGAATATTTTTATGTTATCTTTGGTCCATAGATGGAACTTTAGTAGTTTGGTCCAATAGTTTTGTTTGCTGTGGCCTGTGGCTGGTACACTGAGGTCACATGGGCCAATTTCATTTATTCTTGCCGCTTTTTTTTGGTATCTGGATCCGAGTTCTGGAGCACGGTCTGACCCGGCCCACTTTCGCAGCCTAACCTATCCGAGGTCCAATATGATTTCTTACAGTTTCTAAGCCAGACCCTTTCGATCCTGGATTCTGGGATATAGATTCATACACCATGGACGTTACGCACCGTAAACTATCATTTACATCTTTACATATTGTAAACAGTTGTGTAAAGCCTTTGTAAAATGTAAACCACAGTTTACTACTTGTAAACAGTAGTTAAGGTTGCACCGGTGTATGAAAGTCAGGTCTCTTCCGATACATAACTGATGGCTTTATTATTTTTTATTAACTAGTTGAGTTAGTTATATCTAATTAATAAATTATTATAGATATGTTTTTGTGTTACTTAATAACTTAATATAATTGAAGTCTTCAAATTTAAGTGACATTAATTTATTTTAGTATAGTTGAATTTAGTTATGGCTAAAGGAAAATGCAAAAAACACATTTGATCAAGATTATTTTTATTTCAGACATTAATAAAAGATTCAGAGTTTAGGGTTTATTGTTTAAGATTTAATGTTTATTTTAAAAAAGAGAAGCTTTTTTGATAGGGCTTACAAGGGTATTGCACCTCCTTTGGTGGGGGCTCAAGGAGGGGCCTAGGAGGGATCAAAGCGTGTGAGTGTGACGCCCTTAGTAAGAAATTTTCAATCAATAAGTTTAAAAACTTTTGAAATTAAATTTAAATTTGCATAGTTAGATAAAAAATTGCAAAGGAATTGTTTGTAGTACTTATTAAAATAATCACTGTAGCAAGGTTAATGTATTTAGTTTGAAAAGACTTTAAACATTTGAAAAATATTATATAAAGGATTGGAACTAGTAAAAGTAGATAGATTCTAATGGAAAAACAGCATGACTGACTTTAGTAAAATATTTAAGAATATTTATTACTGTTATGTAATCCGATAAAAAACTAAAAACATATAAACTATCACCGAGCAATTGGAACAATTCAGTTGATTTAATTATCAAATAAGACTAGAGAAACAAAATATAACTAATAACTTAAGACAAAAACGATATAATTACTCAAACAACCGTAACTTCTGTGAGAACAAATGCCTGTAAAAAACTTGTTTGTTTCCGGGTATAATATAAAAATATATGTTTTAATACTATATTACTAGATTAGTATCCCGTGTAATACACGGTTAAATAAATAAAATAAAAAATATTTAGTAATAACAATTTGTGAATTATAAAACAATGTTTGAAGATAAAATATGATTATAATTGCATATAAATAGTTATTTTAAATAAATAAACAATAGATATGTTATAGATAGATAGATATATAAATAAATAGATAGTCTAGAAACTCATTTATTAAACAGATTATAGTTAGTAATAAACACGAAAAATTACGGTATGATATTTTAATATAAGATATGTATAAAATTATATATACATACTTGTTTTATCTAAATAGTTTATTTTAAAAAAATGTTTTAAGATTTTCTTATAAAAATTTAATGTCTGTATAGATCTTGTTTATTAAAAACTCAAGTTTCTAATTATTCTAGTTGTTTTAATAAAACTACTTTTAGAAAATTCCATATTTTTTATATTTATTTTTAAAAATGACTGATTTAAAATATCTTGTTTCAAAAGGTTCAATATTTTAGAAAATATATGAATTTTAATTTTCTTAATAAAAATTATTTTTAAAAACATAGTTTGATTTTAAAAAAAATATAGATAAAAGAGAAAAATGTATCAATTGACCAAATTAATTTTTATGAAGAAAGAGATATTGTTTGAGTATTTAAACTACTTTCATTCCCTTTTAGAGAGAAAATAAAATGAGAATGTTTAGAAAATAACAAATATCAAAAATATGATACAAGAAGATAACAAATGGTAAAAATCCTTTTTTTACTATTATTTATAGATTATAAAATACGATTTTCTCCGTCTAATGTTGTAAGGGAATGAGATTCCTTAAATTCAAAACATATATTTTAATATAGTAGATTTTTTTAACTGACAAGTTAATTATCAGTTGTTAGCATCACCAAGTTAGTAATATTTACTCATGCTAATTTTTGAATCTTGAACTTCTAAAAGAGTCAAATCCTCTCATCTCTCCGCTTAATCACTATGCCAAAAGATCATTCAAACATAGTAGATGTTTTTAGTTTATGTTCTATTTCATACTAATAAGCCAATCATGATCACTCGAGATCTCCTATTTTCCCCGAAATCAAGGGGTGGTGTTCCTGGTTTTCCTGCCGTCAAATAACCTGGCTCACTTCTCTCTTCTCTTCTTTGTATTCATCCCGGGTTCACGGATCACTGCCACACCTCATCACCTCTACCGCCAATCACCACCTTCCACCTCATCTCCACATTTCGTCCCCGTTGACTCCCACGCCCTTATAACCGTTTGCATCATAAGGGAAGACGGGGGTCAAAAGCTAGTCCAAGAAGCCGGTGAGACGTGGTCCAACTACTTGAACTAATACGGGCAGTTTCAAACCTCCACTAAAACTCTTTTGGGCATTCGGATTCGGAAGTTAGAGACTCAAGAGGTTCATTACATCCTTGATCCTACCCGCACATCTCTTTTCGCATCGGCTAGGATCTGAACATGTGTATCCATGTGGTCTAAGTTATAATATGTTAACGATAAGAGAATATGATTCGATTATGGTATTCTTGAGACGGTTTCTTTGGTTTTTCATCCACATGGCGTTGAAAATTGAAATAAGGTCAAAGTGAGTGAGGAGCGAAATTCGATTAATGTTGACGGTCATGTGAAGAAGAATTCCAATAACTTACAATTAGCCACCTTGAAGTTGATGAAACCGAAAACAAATACCCGAAATGGAATAATTTCCGAGGTAACCATGTTCGCTACATCACTTTTTAAAACCAACCACTCTTTCCCAATAAAGCACTTGCTGATTATTTTACTTAAAACCTTTTTCACATTTTTAATATAACAATAACCTTAAATTTACCAAATAAATTACTTGGAAAAAAGTTTTAAATCCGCTCATAATGTTTGTTAACAACCGAAAGAGAGAAAATCTCCATCTTACGTTACCTGTTTCACAACTTATCTCATCTAAAAAGTAATGAATATCAAGTATTTAATGGTATGATAATATACTAATACAATACTATAAAAAGTAATGAATATCAAGTATTTAATGGTATGATAATACACTAATACAATACTATAAAAAGTAATGAATATCAAGTATTTAATGGTATGAGACGGGCTATATAAAACAATCTCACAACCACATATGGTAATGAGATTACATAAACTGATCCCGTTGTCCCTTACCCGCACGTACATCACCTTGCTTCTTTAGTAAACCTAACTAAAGGAAGAAAAATAAGGTGATATAATAAAATTTAGTCAAGTCTTCATTTTTACATATTATTTTACACTTTAATTAAGAACTTTAAGGTTGTAATAAAATACCTTATCATATGATCAAATTTAACCAAAAAAGACAACTATCTCTGGGTTCCCGTGAATGAAAGCCCATGGACTGATTTTGCAAACAAAATCACATATTTCGAAATACTAAGCTTAGACCCATGTGAATTTGAAATCTGAATTTGACCTTTCAAAGTCAAAATTGTAGTTTTCGATTTTCCCTAGGATACTTGCTTACACATTACCCTATCCTTCCATTGTTACTTCCAATGTTGTTAAAATGCTAACCATACCTTCCTGCATCATCCCCATTGTTTTGTTTAATATCCAACAATATCATACAGTTTTTACAATAATAATCTTTAATTTATGCCAAAACACCCTCATTAGTAAAAAAAATCTTTTCATTATTGTAAAATTGTATGACACCATCATATTATAGATTAAAAACTGAAAAGCACTAAGACCAACAAAAACCATCAAAGTTTGTTTGAGCCAACACTCTACGTCTCTACGCTAGTATTTATCGAAAAACTTCGTGTTATAACTAAAAATTTGAATAACATAACATTATGTCAAAATAATACATGTTAATATGTTATATATGTTGTATTAAATGTTATGCATATGACATACCTATGAATTGTGTCTTGATGCAGTATTGCTTCTTTCACCTCAGAGCAAAGACCCCACTACTACCTGCTGGCGACTTCATGTAGCTACACCTGCACAGAGCGAAGGCTCACTTCCTACAACGTGTGTAGCTTCACATAAATAAAAGTAAAGAATTAAACAAATAAATAAATAATCTTTAACATGCTTTTACTTAATTACCCCTCTCAACCATCTATTTATTCCCACCTAAAGTCCCTTTACATTTCACCCCATTCATTATTTTCATCAACCATTTGCGTAGGAAAAATGACTCCAATGTGCCTTTTAGCGGTGGGTATTCTGTCAATGGCCTGTTTAGCTCAAGGCAACAATGGAGGTTGGATTGATGCTCATGCTACCTTCTATGGAGGTGGTGATGCTTCAGGCACTATGGGTAAACATTAAAACACAAAACCTATGTTTAACACTTTAACTTACCAACATATTATCATTGTTCAATTTGTAAACTTTAACAAGAATGCAACTGTTTGTTAGGTGGGGCTTGTGGGTATGGAAACTTATACAGTCAAGGGTATGGTACCAACACAGCAGCACTAAGTACAGCACTATTCAACAATGGCATGAGCTGTGGAGCTTGCTTTGAAATCAAGTGTGCAGGTGAACCAAAATGGTGCCACTCTGGTTCTATAGTAGTCACTGCCACTAACTTCTGCCCTCCAAACAATGCATTACCCAACAATGAAGGAGGATGGTGTAACCCTCCCCAACACCATTTTGACCTCTCTCAACCTGTCTTTCAGCAAATGGCTCAATACAGAGCTGGAATTGTTCCTGTTCACTACAGAAGGTATGCAAGAATCATAAAAAAGGCACAAACTTTACACACAAGAATGACATTTAAGTAAATCTTGATGTGTTTTTACCTTCAGGGTACCATGTATGAAGAAAGGAGGGATCAGGTTTACAGTGAATGGGCACTCATACTTCAATTTGGTGCTGATAACAAACGTGGGAGGAGCAGGAGATGTAACAGCGGTTGCAATCAAAGGTTCAAAGACCAGGTGGATACCCATGTCAAGAAACTGGGGTCAGAACTGGCAGAGCAACTCAAATCTTGATGGGCAAGCTTTATCTTTCAAGGTGACCACCAGCGATGGTCGTACGGTGGTCTGCAACAACGCAGTCCCCTCCGGTTGGTCCTTTGGGCAGACGTTCACCGGTGGGCAATTCACTTAGGCATTTCGTCGAACACTTGGTGCCCACAAAAAGAGCTCGTATTAGAGAGGCTCTTTTGTGGGCTTTAGGTGCTTTATGTTTTAGTAGTCGTGTGTGGTTTTGATTAGGGTCGCCGTGAAGTGATTTCGTGATATCTTTTTCCTCTGTTTTTTGGGTGGAGGAGAGTGACGGAATACGGTAGCGTTTAGATTAGGGTTCCGATGGTGGATTTGAGAGTTTTGGCTTCAATTCACATCGTAGTTAGTGATAAAAACAGCTTTTTTTAGCAGTTGATCAGTGTGGTGATGCCACACCGCTTGTTTGTAGGTGTGCTGTTTCTTTGTATTACATAATCAATGATGTGTGTAGTCTGTCTGCAAACTGTTTTTATGTGAAATCTCATTGTCGCACAAAACGGCCACGTATCTTGGCTTATTGTCTACTTCTTGCATTCTATAACAACTATCATCAGTTATGATATATACTTCATGTAGTAATGATATTCAACATACTAAAAAGAATGATTGATGTGTCTTACGGTTAAGAATATTAGTTTCAAGTCTTGTGAAACTCATATCTTAATGTGTAAATATCATGGATGCATTAGCAAAAACTTTCACAATTAACTACTGAATACATTGTAAAAATAAACTTTTTTAACAATCTAACAAAAAGAAAATATCATGCGGACAAGTTAAAGGACTGATATAAAAAAACGTCTAGGCCTTGTTATGCAATATTTAACTTCTCTAAACGAGGATGTTAGTCAATCATAAAAAGAAAAGTTATTTAATGAACATTGAACTCATCAAACGAACTTGAAGATGTGTTATTCACATCTAACTACATACTCATTAGGCCAATGCATCACAATCTAAATCCATCATCAACATCATTTAAGTTTAACAATATATTCAAGAATGTGAATTGGCTACATGAACTTTGGCCACTCACATAAAATAAAAGCTTAAAAGCTAATACATTTAGCCCGAAGATTTCTTTTCGGTGGTTTCCTAGATCCCAAATCTCCTCTTAAACAAATAGCTCAATGCACCTCTCCCTAAAACTCTTATTGTCCAATTCAAGATCCAAATTCAAGAAAATAAGAATATAAAATTAATTAATTCACTTCTATAAATAATCTTTTCAAATGCATAACTTCAAAAGTTTTATTGATTTTCACTGCCGAAGTTTGTAAAGAATCCTTAAGTTTTGCAGATAATTTTTCTTAACCGAGTGACCATTCAAATAGAACTCATTAGTTATCACGATCACCAACAAACTTAGGCATTACTTGGGACCACCCAATGACCTACAAACATAATATGAAGGGGATGAATTTAGGTGAAAACATGCACAAAAAACATGTGAAACTAAGTTATAAACTTAAAGCAAACATCAAATACAATAATAATGACAACAAAGCACAAAAAAATGATGAATAATTATGCCTTTTCAATTTGGATGACTACCTATTCGGAATGTGTCCTAATATAATCAATACATTGAGCCAATGATTAAGGAAGCCTACAATAACTATCTCAAATAGTTAAGAAAATTGATGCCCACCATCAAACCCTCCAATCATAATGTCTTTGGTACAGTTGATTTTTAAATTTATATACACACAAACATATATAGACATCTTAATTACTTCTTACAAACAAACATAAACATAAAAGCTCATACACGAAAACGACATCCTAGAACAAAACATATAGTGCTATCAGATTTTGACAATTTGGTTCCTACTATGAAACGTGACATGCGAAATCTTGAATCTTTTACTGATACAATACAGTGAAAAATCAATATCACTCAATTCATCTTCAAAGCCATCATCATCAGAACTACTGAGAACAATAACCTTATAGTCATCCTCAGAACTGCTTATACGGCACCATTCCGTTGAGTTCCTTGCCAAGAATCCTAGCATACACCTACATAAACAGAGAGCGACCTCTGCATTTAATTACACCAAATCAATGACGATTAATATCAATCTTACTATAGAAACATGAGAAAAACATGTAATATACATCAAAGCTACCTCATCTTTAAACTCTAGTCTCGTCATTCCGGGTTCAACCTGTAGAATAAGATGAAGAATTTAGGGAGACTGTTATCATAAGATACAAACTTCAAGCAAATAGATGATGGGGATGAATAAACATACATCTACATTTTTCCATTCGGCGGCAATCCCTCTGGCATTAAAACTTCGGCTATGGCCATATGAAAACACACACTGGGCATTCTCGATGTTGTCTATATACATAATAACTAAAGGCCAAAATCGGTTATTCAACTAATGAAACACCACTATCTCCACAACTACAACATATAACTTCGATTTATTAAGAACTTGATTAGGTAAAGAAAGCTACATGCTCAAACCACAACTGAATCTTCTATTAACATGGAACATGGGAAGCTGCACATGTGGAAAAAAAACAACTGCTCGTTCCTACTCAAGCCCCTAATTAACACAGTCAGAATTAACTCTAGAGTGTTATGAATGGCCAAGATTAATCTAAACCCCCCTAACCGTTTAGCAGCAATCATTAATATATAAAACATAAGATCAAACTTCAAAACCTTATAATTGTATATTGATATTATTATAGTTACTTCTCATTTTCTGATTTTAATATTTTTAAGATTTATTTCCACCTATCTGAAAATTGATTCAAGATATAAACTATTTAATCGGTTACATAATCTCAAAACGATTTGCCTCGGTAATTATTGCCAATTAGCATGACGTCCTCGGTGCGTTTCGACAAATGCTGGAGAATTATCTTAACATCGTTGGAAACATACGTCGACTTGAGTTTCATTTCGACAAATGTCAACAACCTGTTTTTTCAAGGTACGATCGTCGATCAACCTCGTTCTTTCCTTAATCCTTTTTAAGAATCTCTTGATGTTGTTTACCTTTCGGGCATAACAAAAACCCTTGCTTGCATCGGTTTCCATCCAAGAAACGGTAGCTCCTGACACCCCTTGTCACAGAGTAATTTCTTGCTACAAAGAGAATATTAGACAAGAGCTTTACATGTTTTCTAGAGTCTTACAAATGATCGATCCCTCATAACCTACTTATATTACCTTTGGCTATTCTAGATTCTTCCTTTCCAAAGTAGTCTAAACTAAAAAATATACATGACATTTCTGTGATAACTCTGGGAATAAGCCAAAGCTAGAAAGTTTTGGAATTATGAAGTTTTCTTTAGAAATTTCCATTAACCTTTGATAATGTGAGGGAAATCACTAGAATCTCAAGCATTTTGTCTTGAATTTAATCGGAGTGTGACATACGGCAAAGTTATTCCATTCCCATGAGTTCGTGGTAGAGGTCGACTTGTACTCACATAACCACCGACCTAGGCAACGGTGAATTCTGTCCCAACCCATGGGATATCAAGATCGAAAAGCTTCGAAAATAAGTCTAACATCTTGAAACCCAACAAGCTAGAGATCTAAATACTTCATCAAAGGATCCAAAATCTCAAGTTGGAAATGGAATTGCACTATTTGATTTCTTCTCTTACTCTATATTTTATTGCATTAACTAGTATCATTGTTAAAGACTAGATAATTCTTCAAATTGTTTAATATAGGTAAATCCAACAACTCATAGATCACGGTGCATCGTCAACGATCAATACACAAATCCTTGCTACAAGTGTTGTGTTTTAAAGTACGTTGC
Organism: Flaveria trinervia; assembly: GCA_025506515.1. Classification (NCBI taxonomy): domain Eukaryota; kingdom Viridiplantae; phylum Streptophyta; class Magnoliopsida; order Asterales; family Asteraceae; genus Flaveria; species Flaveria trinervia. Next base: position 102,232,756 of record CM046452.1, read on the forward strand.
TATATTGTCAGGCCATTGAAAAACCCGAAAGGGGGTAACTCTGACAATAAAATATATATTTGAATAAGTTCATGGTTTATTAACCGTAAATCGTTTTCTTTATTACCAGTCACGTACTGTCGGTTTCATGATTTAGTGAACCTGAGGATGGTTAATCGGTTTCATGTTAACATATGATTCATGTTAACATATGGTTAATCGGTTTCAATAAAAATATATTTGAATAAGTTCATGGTTCTTTATTACAAATTGATTAAATAGTCGTTAACATACTTTCATGTTAACATATGATTTATAAACGAATAAATATGGAATCAAAAAATATAGTTTCATATAAAATATATTTATCAACTAAAGAAAAGATCGCTTATAATAAAATAAAAATGTACGTGAACCTTAAGACTATATATTTCTAATTTGCAACAACTAGAACATTTAATTTTATTTATGTTTTTTTTGTTTTAAAGTTAAACTAAACATTTTATTAATTTATGCAACGTGAATCCTAAGTGGATGACTTTTGATTTTTACAAAGTAGTTCATAAATCAAATTTTAATTTAATAACATATCATATACCTTCATTTATATATGAGATATATTCATGTCAGTTGTTACTTTAATACGTATCTATTATTATGAAATTGACTTTACCAAGTTCAAATAGTTTATCAGTTGCATATGATTCGAAGGTTTTCTATTTACAAGCATTTGTGTTGAATTATCTTAATTCATTAGCTTAACCATAACTTCTAATGTCAATAATAATAAAACTTTTATGGTATTATATGGAAGTTTGTTATCTTGTAAAACCATGTTGGATTCAAGATTTAAATAATAATAATAAACATCAAAATAATATAATTGATTACGATTCATGTTGCTAAAGATAATACATGTTTATATATTAACATCAAAAGTATATGAACTTAATTAGCGTATCTATGGAATGTTTTGTCGTAAAAGATACGCTTGTGAATTTTGTCGTAAAATATATATTTGGAAATTAACTTTGACACCTTCTGGATCATATGTTATTAAAACATCAGAGGGATTATAATTGTATAAATTTTAATAAAGAGTGACAAACATGTATACCTAAGATATACTTGTGATTGGTTATATCGGGATAAGCTAATACATAATTTATGTATATTTGTATTGAAATTGATAAGAAAACATCTACTTTATAAAGTTTTATAATTACATGTTTGATATGGTTACATGTTGTAACTCTTTGTATTGTATAATTTGACTTTATAGTATATCTTTTGTTTTTATGCTATAGTGTCATACTCCTTAAATCTTATTATCGTTATACAGATATCTTGAAATTTAAGATCAATAAGTTTTGTATAACTCGATCACAATCACTTCTCAATTGATATTATGTGATGATAAGTATAATTATAAGGAAGGTTGAATGATACAATTTCTATTAATCACATTTATTTATGCTCTAAAAGTGATAATATTATTGAAAGTTTGAAACCACCATGTTGCTTGTGTGATTTAAATCCACCCTTTCCTCGACATGAATGTTATTATATAATGATCTTACGTTCAGTAAGAAATTAAGAAAATGTAATGGTGATCATGTTAATAAGATCAACCATGTTGATAATGAAATTGATTACAAGAAGTGACTACTGAATGAATGATTCACTGATTCTATAATAATATAATATGGAAAAAGTGTCACTATTCTCTCGTAATTATGTCGTGCATGAAACAAGCACAAGTACAATAAAGCATATATGATCATAAACCAGAAGTTTATGGATCGTGATTATTTACTAAAATGGCATGATCGGTTAGACCATCCCGAGTCAATGATGATGTACTCTTCGTGGTAATTAAGCAAACAATGTTGCTCTCAACGGAAGTTAATTACTTTACCAATCAAAGTAAGATATAATTATCTTATATTTCTGGAATTTATAAAGGATATATATATATATATATCCTATTATGGATGCCATTTAGTGTTTAAATCGATGCATCGTCTAAATGGTTATCAAATTCACAACTTGAAGTTGTATGTTTATGGCTTAGCTAATGAGGTAGCAAGCATATTATTCCAGATTGTGATATTATTTTTGTAGAAATGATGACATTAATTCACAAGATATTGATGATTATTGAAGTAAGTGTTGAACTTCATATTGCTTAATTAATGCACAAATTACTTGTTGAGAAGAACACTCAATTGATTGCAAAGCCAATGATCATAAGAGCATATGTTCATGTTTGTGAACATGTTATTTTACATACAAAAACACTAATTCACATCAAGCCAAGAAATTGTCAAACTTTCTCCCTATTAAAGTTGGGTTTTGGTCAAAAACATATAGATCTTATCTTATCTGAATTGTCTTTTGTTTGTGTGGTATATATTGTAATTGTTCTACCACAACGCACAAAGATGAGAGTTTAATGAAAGTTGAGAATATATCATGGGCATGCATAATATCTGTAGTTAAAATATAGAGCCATTGCCAATAAGTTGTCCATGGATTAGTTTATTGGTTATGCATTTTGATTAATCAATATTTCCAACATTAGGGGGAGATAAAAAGTAGTTGGATCATGAAAAGTTGTAATGAATTATCAGTGTATTAGCTTGATCTTCAAACAAATAGATACAAACCAAATGTTCGAAAGATAATTCATTAGTGAATCATTACCATATAGTCATTAACATGTAAAGAGGACTATGTCACATATACCAACTACTAATGCTCAAATTAAAATTTATATAGGTAATGAGTCTATGACACGTCTGAATTGTGATATACTGGTCGATTCTATGAAAAAATTTCTCGAAAACGGAGAAGTATAGAGATCATCAAGTCGAGGTATGATATAAGGGTCTCCCACAAAGACAATAGACATGATGGTTCTGGATGAACATCAAATACATGAAAATAAAGAGACCTCAATAAATATATTACGTTTACAATACATTGAATCGAAATAAAATCGACGCCGATAATACTGTATATGAAGCGCTTGAAATAATAATAAAAAAGATGTGTATCAAGAACTAAAATTTGCCTTTAAATAGAAATGTATAATGATTGGTAAAAATGAACATACACAAATAAGGTGGAGTTGAATTCTCTAATATGTTGGTTATAAATAAGATCTTTTGTACGAATGAATTATTTGAGAAAAATTGGTGGTACAAGGAGTTTCGCAAAGACAAATAATATATTACGAGGAGACGTATTCTCCTGGTGGATGTTAATAATGAACCAACACTCCATTAGTCTGGTAGTACAAAGAGAGAATTGATATGCGTAATATGAATGTTGTGATTCACTCGACATTGAAACTTGCATTAAACTCCATGAATGATTAATTGCTATAATCATCTAAAGTGAGTTCTCGAGAACACTATTATTATTCGGATCCGAACACATTATGTTTATTATATATGTTAATGTATTGCATATAACTTGAACTCCTCATGAGTTTTCAAAAGCAGATGAGTCTTTAAAAGGTAATTGAAAACCTTTTAAAGATGTAAATTTTGTGCACCATTAAACACACACAAAAGAAATATTATCTGTTGATGATGGAATCTCAATAAATCTACATACAAGAATGATGTGACATTTATGTTGGAAGTTTATTTGATGAAACCTTTACATATGATACAAATATCATGTGTTAAAGGTGAAAAGTTTATGTGCAAAATTCTTGATGATTGTATGCACATAAGTAATTAGTCAATACCAAATGAGTTTGTGAATGATCGTAAAGACCGAAAGTATTGACATCAAAACTTCAAGAAATATGTTATGAATATGGATTGATAGTAGTCGATGTGAGTGTGATATAATCAACTCGACGATTATCTCGAAAAGATAAGTATTAATTGATGTAGTTTGTCTATGTGTTTTATTAAAAGAACAACATGAGGTGCATAAGTATCATATGATATGTTGCTATATGATTGTATCTCTTCAATGGATTAAAGGAGTTCAAATTATTAAAGGAATAATTTGAAATGAAAGATAAAGTTACAAATTTATGATTTGAGATGTTGAAATAATGTTGTGTTTTATCAGTCAATCAAACTAAATCAATAAGATGTTCAAATATTTAATACGGATTAAACTTATCATTTTAAATATGTTAAAATGTTTTCCATTATCATCTTTTATCAAATACAAAAATATAATAATTTTAATCTAGAAATTCGTAGTTCATTGCAATTGATATATAATTGTTTATTTTAGTTATACACAATTATATTCTATCCAATGAATAGACAATGAACTATGTTAATTCAAGTATTTTAATATTTTCAAGGTATGAAAATATAAGTTTATATTTACTAACACATCAAAACAAGTTTAGTTAGTATTGCAGATGCAGGTAATGTAACACAATTTGAATCTTGTGGTATTTGTTTATAAAATTAAGGCACTAAAATTTCATTGAAATTGATACATCATTGTTGAACTTCAGCAATAACACAGTTGGAATCATCAACGAATCATCAACTTCATTGAAGATCAACACTCATCACTAAATGATGCATATACAAATAAGGGGGAGTATTATTCAAGTTACACTTTTTTCGTTCACTAAGTTTTGCCCCATTAGGTTTCTTGGTAAGGTTTTTAATGAGGCGACATAGCTAATGCAGATAGGGGGAGTTAATACGCATTGCACTTTTTTTCCTTAGCTATGGTTTTGTTCCACTGGGTTTTTCTAGCAAGGTTTTTAACGAGGCAACATCTTCAAGCGTATTAAGTTGATAACCAAGGGGGAGTGTTATAAATATAATTTATTATGATTATCAACAGTTATATAGATAGACTTAATTAGAGATATACTTATCATGTTATTCAAATGATTATTGAAGTTATAAAAGGATTATGTTTCCTACTCCTATAAATACCCCTTGTATCTTATTTGTAAAAATCAATAATATAAACCTTTCTCCCTATATCTTTCTTCTCATGTATTGTTGCTATTAGGCTAGTTTCACAACAGAAAACAATTATCCACGCCATTCTTTTTATTCTTAGATAACAAACTATCAATTGTGTACGGAATGGTTTGTTTATCCTCACAACCAAACCTACACACGAGTTTATGTTTATGGATTTTCATAACGATTGATTTAGTTTTTAAAACATGCATATTTATTTTGTTTATAATTTTTTAAAAATGAGGGGAGTGGAGTCGGTATGGAAATCCATGAGGGTGACCTGGGTTAAGGTGAGAGATGAGAGATGATTATGTGTGGTTTCTATCAAGATGGTGGTGTCGGAGGAGTGAATAAATAAAAAAGGAAATATGAGTGGCGGTATGATGTAGTAGTTGGAAGAGTGATGTTGCTTTGATATCTTCCCATAACCCCGTTTAAAATGGTGGTGGTAATTTTGATTAACCGAAATTAACACATAACCGATGGTTAACCAACCCTGACATAACTGACCAATCGATTATAATTATGGTCAAGAGGCCATAATCAACCAACCGGTTATAGTTATAAAAGATGTCAAAACCGAGTCATCACCAATTGTGCACACGTACCACGTATGTTGCATGATCAATATACATATATAGTGAAGGTGTGAGTAATACACTTACACGATGTATGCTTATACTCGTTATGAGTTGGTTATAATGGATGTCATCTTAACCATGTTTAACATGTTTTAGGGTCATTCAATAATAACATGTTTGTTAAGTTTAATCATCTGAATTTATTTTTTTAACTGTTTAAGTACTTACAACATATACATCCAATCTTATCCTTAGATCATGTTGATATACATGAAGTTATGTGTAACGTCCGGCCTAAGGTGTCCCATAAACACCCTGAGTAATCTTCATTCGCGATAAGGTTTGCCACATCACTAATGCGTCAAAACGAATTTGTAATACTTGAGACATGACATTTTAATGAACTAACATATCTCATGTCTACGATCAAGATTTGCATAACATGTTATGTTATTCGGTTAAAGTATTGCTGTTTAGAGCCCTTAAACTTCAAATTCTCAATATTGACAAATCCAACTGGATTGTTAGGTGTAAACCATATTTGTTGAATGGTAACAATCTACTTTTTAATGTAAGGTTGAGAAAGCATTTCGTAGCTTAAACTTTTACTTGTGGTACATACATCAAAGTGCTCAATACCATAATTAAGCGTTGCTCTTTTGTAGCTAAAGATATATATAGAGAACTCATGTATGTACGAAGTACACATACACCACAGTATGAACATTAACACATTAATCATTATTACAACAAGCTTAATATTGGAAAAACTGACAATGAAACCGGTGAACTAAGGTCTGAAGATTAAAGAAAGCAGTCTTCAACAACCTTCAAAAATTCTCTAAAACCAATCTTACCGTCTTTGTCAGCATCATAACGCACGATCATCCGTCCACAATCGCTTTCTGATATATGTAAAAAACCCATACCAGAAAGCATATTTTGTAGCTCATTTGCATCTATATACCCATCATTATTCTTATCAAACACGCTAAACGCTTGTTTGACTTCGTCTAAGCTTGGTTCGTCATCAACAAACAAACTCACCATTTCCTCCAACACGACGGTTTTCCTTTGATCATCAGGATCCCAAAACGTTCCTAATCGTTCCATCATAGTCTTGGGTTCACTCCCAATGCCTTCTTCTTACCCGGGCCATTCTCAACACCATCAAACTTCCTAACACGACTTCCTTCGTGCTTTGGAGCCGCCACGCAAGGGGTGGTTGGTGTAGCGGTGATAAACTGAAAAAGAGGGCGCGCAAAGAGCGAATAAAAGTCATGTAACAAGATAAACCATTCTATACACATATAGGACACAAACAAATACATGAAAATCATTTTGTTAGTTCTACAAATCTAGATTTGTTAGTAAGGTTGGAGGATGAAGTATGAAGTGTGATGAACCTTTGGTTTTTGTAGAAATCACGACATAAGGAAATTGTGTGGAAAATGCGTGTAACTAGTCCATGAAATTGTTCGAAAGCGACTTTATGATTGATTTTTAGAACTTACTATTCAATGGGAGCTTCCTAGTAATATCGTGATATACTTTTTTAATCTGATAATCTTGATCAGTTGACAAGTTAATATAAGGGAAACCACTAAGCACATTAAGGGAAAAAAACAAAATTAGTTTAATTTTCGTATATTGCTATAACTTTTAAATCTTCATCAATTGGAAAATAAGAGGGATAATCACTTTGGTAGTGTCGATGTTGGTTTGGGGTTCTAAACAATATGTTTTGGTTTCTGATGAATCAATTTTCAAGACGCAACAAAATAACGAGTACTCGAGTAGCATACCTTATAAGTTATAACATAGCACGAGTGATTATAAGCTGATTATATGAGCTTTTAAGGATTCAAGAGACTAAAGAGTTGCGTTTGGATCCTAACGCAAAATTTTAACAATCTTGTATAAGAGAATAAAAAAAAAGTTTTAAACTAACTGGATTACTCGTGACATAACAATAAAACATATACTTAAAGGATTATTTATGTTCATACAGTAATTAGTGACATGATTAGTGACTCGTCCACAGTGCCTTTCATTTTGATTTAGTCATAAGATCATTTAGTGACCAATTTGATTTTTATCACTAGTGACTAGTTGTGTACTTATAAACTCTATTTGACGACTAGTTGTTTGTTAGTCACAGATTCTAATCAAGTAAAGTGATTAATAAGTATTTTCTTTGTCACTATAGGTGGTTTTATGTTAGTAGAGAATATGAGAGTCCGTTTATGCTTTTTTCTAGGATTTTTCGTGTGGTTCATATTTTTCTTGTTTGGCTCTTATTTATAGAATACTAGTATTACATTCGTGCTTCGCGGAGGTATCGTGTTTGTGGTTTTATATTTTGAAATATTTATACAACATAAATGTTAAAAACAAAATGAATTCTCTTACATACAAAAAACAGTTAGACAAATAAAAAAACATATACAATAGTATTCATTATACGGTTTTAAAGAAAATTATCGTCGACAACTCAGTTTTGTAATAAACTCAAGTTGAAATAGTGAAAAGAAATAAGCATAACTCAACGGTGTACAGTGGCGGAGCTTGAACACTCCTGTAGGGGGCGGAGGCGAGATTAATTTTTTTAGGGGGGCGAACTTGAGTTTTATATAAAAAATTACACCATCAAGCCAAAAATTTACACTACCGGGAAAAAAATTTACACTACCGGCGAGAAAAAGAGGAGGGGGTTGCAGCCCCCCCACCCCCCCCCCCCCCCCCCCCCCCCCCCCCCCCCCCGCTGTCCCAACTATGCTTCGTCCCTGACAGTGTATATGAAATTATGTACAATGTAATATTTTAGAAGTGACATAAAAATAAATTTTAAAAATAGCATTGATATTGTATGTTTGAACTTTAGTAACTTGTACATTATAACATATGAATCTGTTATGAATGAAATTTATTACGACACATAGATAAAATTGTCACGTCACATCCATATATTCAAGAAGAAAACATTATCCATCACAATTTATTAGGGAACAATAAAATACGGCCAGAAATAATTATAACTAAAATAATAATATGTTCTTTCTATTAAATTATTTACATTATATCCAATGAGATTATGAGTGAGAAAATAAATGTTTTTAAAAAAATACTCATTTTAGTAAATATTTTTTTAAAGATACACCATGAAATATAGAATTTAGAAAATTAAAAATAAATGACACAGATTGATCGAATAATTAGAAAAATAAAAGAAGGAAAGTCATATATATTTTGGTATAGTTGGAAATGCCCGTGTGTTGCGGTGGTACGGTTGTTGCATGATTTTTTATGAATTCGATTTTAGTCATATCGGCTCGGTGCGTTATGACGTAAATTAAAAAATCAAAATATACTTATTGAAAAAATTGAATAAAAGAAAACAATTACGTATATTAAAAAGTCTTTGAGACAATTATATTATCTCAACAAGAATAGTGAAAGCATGGGTAGTACTTATGGTCGAAAATCACTTATTACTTAGATTTTACGAGGGTTTATTTTATGAATGTAGGTAAGAGTTTTATGATTATCGGAGTTAGCTTTTGGCTAGAGCTGTAAACAAGCCGAACCGAGCCGAGCCAAGATAGATTCGGGCTCGAGCTCGTTGGCCTAACGAGCCAGCTCGGCTCGGGTCGAAAATATAACCGAGCTAAAAATACGAGCTCGATTTCGGCTCGTGAAAAGCTCGAGCCAGCTCGATTTTTTAAAGGGGCTGTCACAAGAACACTTAAAGAAGCATATTGTTTAAATACAAGAACTCAACACTCAAGAACACTTACAAGCTCGCAGGGTCGTAGGTCGCAAGGGGCTGTCGCAGGGGCTTGGTCGCAGATTGCAAGGGGCTGTCGTAGGTTCGTCGGCTCGTCGTCGCTGGTCGCTGGTGGTTGTGGTCGCGAGATGGGTGGTTGTGATCGCGAGGTGGGTGGTGGATATGTGTGGCACTGTGGCTGCAGGTGGAGTTGTTAGATTGGAGTGGTGGTTGGACTCGGGAGGGTTTATTAGGGTTGGGGTTTTGTTTTAGTAATATTAATAATATATAATAATATTATTATATATAACATATCGAGCCACGAGCCGAGCCACGAGTCGAGCCACGAGCCGAGCCACGAGTCGAGCCACGAGCCGAGCCACCCCTAGCTCGAGTTCGGCTCATTTAGAAACTGAGTTGGCTCGGCTCGGCTCGTTTAGTCACGAGCTTTTTCGAACCGAGCTTTTTTCGAGCGAACTTCGAGCCGCGAACATTTTGAACAGCCCTATTTTTGGTGATGATTTGCATATACCGAAGAAAGTTAATAGAGAAATTATCATCACAAATTACCATTTGATTATTATTGAGTTTTTAACAATTGATAAAGGAAAGAGGAAAAGAGATTTGTGGTCAATCACAATATATAAACGATATTGAAAGTAAATGGTGATTTTGTTTGACCATGTGTATATGTTTTAGCATTTGTATCATAGGCAATCATATATTATACTTTATTTTAAGGGCATAAATAAAATAAAATAATTAACTTTTTGAAATTTAAACATTACTTTTTATATGAGTGACTTAATCCATATGTAAAATTATCATTCTATCCTCCTTTCGTTTTTATTATAAAAGATATAGATAAATATTAAAATTATTAAACTTATAATAATATGCCTCTAGAAAAATATTAGTATTTTAGTTATTATAAATATGAAGAATTATATCAGTTATATACTTAAATATTTAAATAAAATAATATTCTTGATTAAAATATTATTTAGTTATAAAAATATAATTAGTAAATATAATTTAAATGTCAATTTATAGTATCATAAATAAAATAAAATTTAATGAAGTGAATTAAATAATATCATATTATTAAATAATATATTAATAATGTTTATTGTGACAACCAGCAATTTCAGGTCAATACCCGACCTTGACTTGGTTATAATTACACCTATAACACTTGATTTTCAATTTAAATTATATTATTGAAGTCGTTTTATGCATTGCAAACTTTCACGCATAACATTTCATGCATCGGTAATTCGGCGTAATTACCATTTTCACACGCGATACAACCGGCACACACGAACATTGGTGTTAATTAAATTATGTATGTGTCAATAAATACCTTAAAGTGTTTTAAAGTATCTTATATTCTAAATTAAATACATTGGAAAAGTTTAAAATTTAAGAAAAACCTTAACGCGTAAATTGATATGTTACCCGGATAAAACGCGTGTAACGCAACTACTAGATAAATGATTTATTATTTACATATCATCAATATTAGAATGTACGATATTATATGATTTCTTATAATAATTTTTATGTATTTAAAAAAAAGTAAAAAGAAAAAAAATATAAAAATAAAATTTTTTTTTACCATAGTGAAACAAATATCAACTAAACACCCAATACTACTCAAAAGTTGAAAATCAACCCATTTCTCCATCTCCTAGCCGTTCACCACCACTCCCCCCCTAATTTCCTCCTTTTCCCCATGAAAGCTTTGTCTTCTTGTGTTGACTTTGCATGAATTGAACTTTTTCCTTTTTGGTGAAACCTCATTTGGAGATGTTAAAAATACATGTCCACCTTACTACTCTTGGTATCACTCATCCATCTTGTCTTGACCATATTTTTGAAAGATTCACTTAAACTTTACAATATTAAGAGTTTAAAAGAGACCTTCACCTACACAATTCACCAACATCCATTCCTTTCACTCCTCTCTTCAAAAATTCGGCCAAACCACCATCACCCTCACTTCACCATTTTTCAAACTTTAATTCTACAAATCTTGTGTGTTCAAGTACCTTTGGTTGAAGATCAAGTGATTTTTGAAGCTTCCAAGCATCCTACAACATCTTCTTCACCTTTTCTTGTTGGGTTTTCTTAGTTCAAAGGATCAAACCTCCTTTTCCTTGCATTTCAAGACTACCATCTCTTCTCCTTGCTTGGTTAAGGTTAGCACATTGTTTCTAATCTCCCATACATAATCATGAAGTGTTCATGTTCACTAACTCATCCCAAAAGTGCTCTACCAAAGTTTAAAAAAAGTAACAAAACATGTAAAACATTTTATGGCAGATTCATGTTCTGTGTTTTCAAGACCATAACTCGACCTAAACATGGTCAAATGAACCGTTTTCTTGAGCCTAACATTAACTTTAGGATGTCTAGTTTCTAACCCATCCAACCTTGAAATTTATAGATGAGTATAACCCTTCCAAAACGTACAAACAAATTAAAGTGCTGAACCTGAATTTTTGACAGAATAGATAGGTCAGAAAGAATGAGGCATAAGTTATGTTTAAAATAATAAAATGAAGATTTCTTTCTGTGGTAACTTAGCTTAAGGTGTTAGGTTTAAAAGTAATATAGGCACTATTTGTGAATGTAAGTTTTGACCTCTCAAAAAGGTAAATTCCATAGACATATACAGGAAAGTGTTGCACTGACATCTGTTGCTTCATGAACCATTTAGTGGCACTTAAACTTAGTTGTAGGATACAAGCTATACCTTTTTGGAATCCTAAGACATAGACATAAATATGATAAAAGTATCAGATTTTATAAAAATCCTTTGTACCATGAAAAGGGGATGACAACCAAACCCAAAAATTCTCTTAATGCTGTCAAAAACCTATACTTAGATAAAAGTAAACTTTTAGAGATATTTGGTAAAAAAAAGGGAAACCCATACACATGGAAAGTATAATACCATTATACTTAATATAAAACACCTTCAATACATTATGTATCTTTAGGAAAATAAAGATGAAGACAAGAATCTAAATAAAACATTTACGACTCGACGTGGCTAATTAGTCAAGTGACATTTTCAAAACTAACTTTGAGGATGAGTTATGCATGACCATCTAGGGTTAGTAATCATGACCTCATGAATATATCGTGATTTTTTTTAGGAAATTCCTAGACCAATCGTACATACAGACTATTGCTAGTATTCACGCGTACAATTGAGGTGAGTTTCACGGCCCCATTTTACTTATTTTCCTTTGGGGGAGATTACATGCAAATTACTATTTTCCTGGACAGATTTACTTGTTAATGATTTCACATGTTATATAAGTTGTTTACTTACCGTATAAAGTCCCCATTTATCGAACCGTTAGTTTGTTTCCCAAAGCGAGGTAATCATGGATAGTACTATTGGGTTTGACTACCCCCACCCGGGTTAATTACCCTAACCTTGACCGGAGCTCTAAACGGGTGCATTATTAGCCTGTTCACACTCATGCTTACGGTAGGCATGGGTAGGGGCAATTTATTACAGTTACAGTCTAGCTTCGGTTGCGGTGTTTATATAATTTGTAGCATTGTATGTACAAGAATCAAATCATAAAAAGTATTGTGGTCCCTTACGCTAGTTACTATTACTTAAAACCAGTGAACTCACCAACATTATGTTGACATTTTTCATGCATGTTTTCTCAGGTAATTGATAGATACACCAAGTTAAGCTAGCATGGAACATCTCATGTTTAGGGCCATTCATGCTGTTTGGGACATTCATTTTCGTAATTGTCATGTTTTGAAACAATTTACCTTATTACTATTGCTTCCGCAAATTTAACTCTGAACAATGATGTATTTTAAACTTATTTGAGATGTATGTTTTACAAAACCATGTAGTGGTCGATCAGTGACTATGAAATCATGATGTTCGCACCCCGCGGGAAACCGCTGTGGTTTAGGGGTGTGACATTTATTAAATACATGAAAGAGACAAAGGCAATAATGTCAAGTTTTATAAAATTTAATGGATAAATTTACCATATTACCCCTAAAGTGTCTTAAAGTTTTAATCAAATCCCTATTCTACCCCTTTTAAATATGATACACTCATTTGTAATGTTGCTTTAAAACTTGTATTTTTGGCAAAATTACATCTTTATCCAAAAAGATGTATTATATAGTAGTATAGATAATGTGAATTAATTACATTACTTAGAATAACCATACATCAAACCATCATAATAGTTTGCTTGAAACTACTATTTAAAGTTTAAACCATCATGTCCCTTCGTGTAATGACCCTTTTGTACCATATGAACCAACATACCCCTCTGGATTGTATTGAACCATGAACCAATGCGAACCCTCCCTTTGAACGGAAGAGGTGTAACTTTTGGATCGTCACACCATTATAACTAATCACTCAAATTAATATAAATACTTGTTCTATTTACAATAGCAAGCTTTAAAAATGTTGACATGTATGTGCCTAGCCATCCTAATCAAGTTTTGCCCTTTTTACATGCAAAACCAGATCATAAAACGCCCCAAAAACACACCCTCTCTCTTCCCCATCTCATATAACTTGTTTTTGAAAAATCTTACACAAAAACATCTACACTTTCTTTCGTTAATATCATTCTCACTCTCCTTAAAAGCTGACCTATCGTTGATGCACTTCATAAGTTGATCGATATTTGTTGTCCTATCTATTTTTCTTTATCTTTTCTATCAACTTTTTATATTTATATTAGAATTGTATTATATAAGATAACTAGAAACGTACTTCGCGTCTTGTGTGGACCGACCAACCTAAAAGTCCTCTTAAACATGAATGTTTATGTTGTATCTTGAATATCAAATGCAGATAGCCATCAACGAATTTGAAAACTTGAAACTAATAAGAATTTAATGTACGTATGTGACACAATGAAAATAACATTAATGAAAATCAAGAGCAAATTGTCGTTTTTCCCCTGTGGTTTGGTAAAATTTGCTATATTTATTCATAAAAGTCTTTTTTACATTTCCCTAAGATTTTAAAAAGTTACTATTTGCATCCAAAAAGTTAACCCAGTTAATTTAATTTGTTAAACATATAAATTGACAAAATTACTCTTTAAACTACAAAACAAAATCCCTCAATTATATAACTATAATCAAGTGTAACTAAGTCCGATATAAGAGAGATGGCAATTAGAGGTGATGATCTCTATTATACAATCCTTTTGTAATGGATTCCCGACCGCCACAAAAAAACAAGGTCTATCCTCCTTCGCCACCAGTGAAGTTGATAATCTTGTAATTCAATCACGATAGAAGTTCAAAAATGAAATATCTGATGTAGGTTTCGTGAATATAACAATAACACATGAATAAAATTTAACAACAATATGTTAACATAAATTATAATATTGTCTTTATATGTGAAATACATAGTTACCTGTTTAATGATAGATGATTTAACATTTAAAATTTATAGAGTAAATTTTTTGGATAAAAATGATAATTTTTTAAAACCTTGGCGAGCAAGATGCAAAAAAATCATATTTGGATGAAAATAATAAATACTGCCAAAACAAAAATTTAATTCACTTAAAAACAATTTAAACTAAGGAGGAAGAAAAGTAAATGTATCCTATAATGAAAAAAACGAAAAATAAAAATAGAAAAAAACTTCAAGGTTCAAACCCGTGTCTATTGCACAAAAAAAAGATGCCCAAATCACTACACTAACTTTCTTTTTTGTTAAAGTAAATCGTGTCAAGTATATAAATCCATAAAGTGAAATATCTTTTAAAAAAATTGATGCAATGCCTGCCATATGAACCAACTCGCTAACGGATTTATGAATTGGAAAAATTCACAATGAATAAATCTTATTGAATAGTTATACCGAATGATCTAGTTACTTTGTTAAATGATGCGTATATCCTTTCATATAAAACTTTACTATTGCGTTTTCATAACATGTGATTTGTGATATTCATTACATAATTAATCAAGAATCTATAATTCTGTATACGTGAAGTGAGACCTTTAAGACTAATCTTTTTGTATTAGATTTATCTTAAAAATGTATTGTAATGTTGTATCATAACACGTGAACAAGAAAAAAAATCTTAAATCTGAAGGGATATTCATAAGTTGAAAAACTTTACACATATGAATTTCATTTTAAAAGATATGCTTAAAAACTTTCACATTCTTTTCGACTATGATGACTTTTCGTGATTTCTTATAAAAGAAGAAAACCTACCAATCGTACTCTTTAAAAGCATTCATTTTTAATTGTTACATATGTCATTAGACGAAGTAAACCAACCTACTTCTAATTATTTAGAATTAAAAGTTTTGAATTTGCGTTTACAATTGAGGAAAGGAGGTGGTATATGACAAAATAGGTTCAACTAACATTTTCAAGAAATTTGTAGGAAATGAATGCCTTTATCTAGTACAAATAATATTTTACTTGTTTATTCGTTTTTAATATAAAGTTTCTGTGTTGTCTCATAAAAAATTAGAAATATTAAGTTTTTTCAAAGAATAGATTACAAATATTTAGTTAGCAAGGGCACATAGAGCGAATTGCAATTTGCATATGATAAAATTTTAATTACATATTCTTAGTAAAATGTAAATCGTAACTTTTAGATAAGACACATACCTTCTATCTCTTTTATCAATTATAATAATATTTAATATGTTATTAAGGCCATAACAAAAAGACTTATCGACTTATGATTTTTCAAAAGAAGAAGTTTTTAAAAATTGTTTGAATTAGTTTATAAAACAAAAGTTATAAAATAATAAAAAATACATACCTTTAAAAACCAGAGATGGTTAATACGAGATAGCAGATGTATAATAAGAAATTAGATTAAAAAAAGTTGTCAAAAGTTAGAGTTAATCTCGATTTTGGTCCCTGAGTTTTATAAATAGTCTCCACTTGAGTACCAACGTTTATTTTGTCTCCATTATTGGCCTGAGTTTTACAAATCGTTTCTATTTTCGTTCTTTTGACTAACGGGGTTAACATTTTCTGTTAAAATTTTTTAAAATAACCAAAATACCCCAATGGCTTAAATAATTTATTAAAAATCTTACAATCTCACTTTTAATTTCTATCTCTACTCTCTTTCTTTCTCTCTCTCTCTTTCCTCCTTTTCTCTACCGCAAACACCACCTCTTTCCCCTACCATCCGGCAACCAACTCCACGACCACCGTCCCTAGGAGCATTTTACCGAAGTGTTTGACCTTGGTCTTGCCGTCAAAGTGGCGGTGGCCGCTGCTGGGACCTGGCGTCAGTGTAAGATCTAGGGAAGGAACGGGTCCATCGCATCATAGATCGGGAGAGCCGGTGGAGCTCCCGCCAGAATAGGGGCGATTTGTTTTTTCAACCGGTGAGTCCTCGGATCCACTGCCGGAACTCCCTCTGGCAGCACGACGGAGATAGAGGTCAAACTCCGGCGACGGTTGTCGTTATCACCTTTTAGGGTTTGGAGATGGATGTCACTCGACTCGACCTGGGTGGGGATTATGTGAAACAGGCAAATTCTGAATCGATTTGAAATTTTCTAGTTCAAGTAAAAACCGTTTGAGCTCCATATCCATGTTTCCCTCCAAAGCTTCATTATCAGGAGAAAAAATGATGATATTGTGATTCGAAACTATTTCCTCAAGGGTTTGAAGCAGTAAAGCTTTTTCCATGAGCTTTGATAGCTTAGTGTAGTGTGAATCGAGGAGGGCCACGAGTATAGAGTTGGAATTGATCTAGGTGGGGGTTGATTTAGCATTTTGAAGGTGCAATATATGTGTGTTAATGGCGGATGTAAGAAGAACAATGTTGAAGAAAAAGAAGAAAAAGGTGATGAGTTCGAGTGCATCATAGTTTAGAGAACTGATGATGTAAAAATCTGGAAGAGGGTTTAGAAGAAGATGGTGTTTTGAATGAGGGGTATTTTAGTAAATTGACAATCACTTAACAGAAAAAGGTTAACATCGTTAGTCAAAAGTACGAAAATAGAAACGATTTGCAAAACTCAGGCCAATGATGGATACAAAATAAACGTTAACACTCAAGTGGAGACTATTTACAAACCCAGAGACCAAAATCAAGATTAACTCCAAAAGTTAATACAGCGCCTTCATTACTTTTCTAAGCTTCTTTTAACCCTATATAAAAAATCAATTTGAACAATTGTTAAACAATTTTTTAAACTTATTAATCTTTTAAAAGTTAATAAATTAAAAGTTGTTTGAAAATAAATAATCACAAACACCCACTAAAATTGATAAAAGGAAAACTTATAAATCAATGTGTGTGTTTTTATCTTTATAACATAACTATAAATGATTACATATAAAAGAAAAACAAAACAATTTTTTTATATTTTTGAAAGGAGTCTAGACTTATTAGTAAAAGTGTGAATATATATATATATATATATATATATATATATATATATATATATATATGTATATATATGTATATATATATGTATATAATATGTATATATATATATATATATATATATATATATATATGTATATATATATATGTATATATATATGTATATGTCACTTTTATTCAAAGGCGTAAGGCAGAATTTGTTGTTACTTTCGTAAATTGACAAACGATAGAAATTTCATCACGTCCATTGAAGGTGTACTACACAAACATTTAATGCGACTCATGATGCGATAGAACAAGTCAAAAGTAAGGATGGGTACCACTTTAGGACCCCCTACCCTACCCCACTATACCAAGCACAATTTAATACCATGACGAACATCATAATGGAAAAAACCAAATCATATAGGAATACATAAACACTTGAAGAAGTTTTAGGGATGGTATTCGGGTATGTAACCGAGCAAGAACTTATCAACTTTTTTTTTGGTTTTTTTAAATAGAGTACTGTTGTTTTAAAAAAATGAATGAATGAAACAACTACTAATAAATAATACATGCATATACTAATAAATAGAAGTAAGGCCCCGACGTTGTAGCGAGGTTGTAAAACCATACCAAGTGGTATTAATGACACACCACCATCAGTGTCCACCAATACAAAAAAAAAGATCATTTAAGAAAAAATGAATGAAATAAAACGAATGAAAAATAGACGTAAAAATATTGAATCATGCATACGAAATAAAAACATCTAAAACAATAAGTATGTCGATCTAGAAGTGCGCCTTGCAACGAAGTTGTTAATGGGAAAAAAATAAGCTTAAAAACATTGAACCGTACACGCACGCTACGACGTGGTAATTTGAAAGATATAAACCGAAATGTAAAATGAAAAAAAATTAGAATATAAAAAAGTATAAAGACAAAAGTTAAAAGTAAAATTTATTAGGACTAAATTATAAAATGCGTAAAAATATTGGGTTAAAATACAAAAAGTTAAATATTAAGAAAAAAAGACAAAATATAATACGACCCATGAGAGATAAATAAATTAGTAACTAATATACATATAGTTAGGATTACAAGTTACAAATAAAAATAATAAAAAAAGAAACAAAGTAAGCTATAACTCATAAAACATAGTACTAATCATAAGGAAGGGATAACATCATTAGAAATTAATTAATAATATATATAAAAAAAATACATGTAATGGAAGATACTTTTTGATTTTAAACAAGGTCCATAGGAGAACAAGTCAAAAATACCCTAGTCTCCGACGAGAAACCACCGCATCATTCCATAGGCATAGGCATAACCCCATACCTACAAGCTAGGGCACGAAACCACCACGCAAAGAAGATGATTTAAGCAACAAAGCCTAAACGTACAAGCTGCTCATCGTCTCCGACGTTAAACCACCGCACCACCACCACCACCACCACATCATCTGTATCGCCATCGACAACGCCTACAGCGTGATTCACCAATGCTCGAACAAATCACACAATCAAATGACGGGATGCAGATGTATGGCGCCATTTTTCTTAAACTCGTTGGTCGTTTCTGTTATGAATACGATACGATCACATAGTTTCATACTCTAAGGTAATCTGCTATTACAGACAATTTAATTTAAGGTCCAAAGTTATTCAGTTATTGTGTGAAATCATAAAACAAACTCCATTGCATCGAATTGATAATACCAATAGCCTCCGCTTTCATTTTCTGAGGATTATTATAATCTTTATGCGAATCTCAAAGTCAAATATCCTAAGTTGTTAAGCGAACAAAGTCGGCTGTTTTTTTTTCTTTTTTTGCAATTTAATGACCTAATATATGTTGTTTGACTGTATGAATGTATATGTTCGACTTTTACTTTGCCTCTCGGATTATATTATCAGCGAATCAACTTCAGTGACTAACTTCCTGCATTTTTTATTTGGTTGACAAAGAGTTCTTTGATTTGCTTACATATCTAAAGCTTCCCTGATAATTATGTGTTGTGTTTTGTTTGCTTGAGGAGGTGTTTGTGCTAGTTATGTCTTTGGGCTTTGACTTATCTCCCTCTGATTATACAAATGATACCCTGAATAAATTGATCTTTATTGATGGTTTTCGAACTGGAGAAGTTTTATATCATCATTTAATCACGATAACTATTAGTTTCATCTGTTTAACTTAAATTTGTGACAGTACTACTGCTTCTACTGAATGAACTCATGAATTTTTTTTTGATTGTCATGTAATCTGAAGTTGAAAGTTAAAGAGTACATAATGCTTTAACCTGTAAGCAAAGTTATTCTCCAATATTTAATATGGAAGTCACATAAACAAGATCGAAGATTGAGAAATTGTTTAGTCCCTCATGGTCTTCTCCTTGTATTATGTGATATGTATGTTTGATCTTGATTTTTTGAATTCTGCTTGTTTCACACTCTCATCTGTCTCATCATGTCGAGCGTTGCAGGGTGGTCAAAGCACTTTGGAAAAGTGCTAGGGTTTACAGGGAACATGACATCTTAATCAGTTATAGATGTTTAATTATTTTGACTTCAAGTTATGTCCGGATTGGTATTTTAACCTAACACAATGCTCAGTCTTATAATTGCTCAGTCTAATATCTTTTAACCTAACACAATGCTCAAGATATGGCTTCTTGTGTTCTTACTTTTAACACTATGAAGATTGCATAAGACATGTTGAATCCACATTTATTGTAATATTCATGTGTGAAATTCCAATAAGATGATATAGTGGTATCATTTTATTTTCAGTATATTCACTGATGAATAAGCATTTTGTGATTGTTGTTTCTCTTATAGACTTATCAACCCATGATTGTTTCTTTGTAGGCACCAGTTAATTGATTCAAGGGGAATTGTACTGAGATGTCTAGAGCTTATCTTATTCAGAAAAGCTCCTACTGCACGGATTTCAGGTACGGTTTTAACAAGTTAACTACTATTTTCTTTTATTATTCATATTAAAATTATATTAAAAGGCTTTTGTGATTTTATGAAAAAACTTCAGGGCGTGACATGGATCTTCTTGAATTGTCAGCCTATGACGCTGTTTTGCAGGGGACAAGATTCTAGAGGATGTAGCATGCAATGATCAGATATCCTAGTATGTTTCCATTATGTTCACTTGTTATAGTTCTAGATAGAAAACCGTATTTGTCTTTGTTCCAATTTTTACCCATTAAGCGTACAACTTAAATTCACAATGATATCACTCACAATTGATATACTTTTGGTATCTTTTGGATTTAGTGAAGAAACATAAATATTTTTGTTCTGTTTGTTTCATAGGCGATCCATGATAAATCATTGTGCTTTGTACTTCCTTCTTTTCTTGCAGAAACATGTCCAATTTTATGCTTAGTTCGTAATGTAACTCTTCTTTCCTGAAAAAGTTGTCCACTATTATCCCGTGTGCACTAGTAGTTACTTTACATGTTTACCTTTTCTTTATATAAATAAACACATTCACTTTAATGGACATACGTAAGAGAAGCACTAAGCATTAGAAATCAATCACACAAGTGGGAGCTTGACTTTTGTAGTTACAGTGATTGCCTGACTATTGCCATTGACCATGACCTTTTTGCAGTTGTGTTAATCTGTGTCCACATAGGTTTTCAAAATTCCCAAGAATATGTTGATAAAGGATAGAATATGTTGATAAATAATAAATTATGCCATTTTTTCTTAGTTATACTAATTGATTCTCTCTCCGGAAGCAGCCATGAACTTGCTTTTCCAATTGACATTGATTTTAACGTGATAAATAAACATAATTTAATATTATCTGCGCTTGTGAGATAATGTTATCATTGAGTGGCCAGTATTCATTGATTTAGTTCTCAACTTGAAGAAAATTCCAAAGTGAAGTAAACTTGACTTTTCTATAATTCGACAACAACGGACCCAATTATATGTGAGCTGTTGATTCGGTTTTATAGATCGTTTAAAATGGTCACGTTAAATCTGGACCATTGTAGTTCCACCACTACTTTATAGAAAGCAAGAAAGCAAAAAGGTAAAGAATGCCCATTACAAAAGATATACATAATGTGTGTGTATGTGCATATATATATATATGGCAATTTGGGTCCACATGACAACTCATGCTATATAGATAATGTGGCCACAATTTATTCAGGACTCAAAAATATCTTGATCTTTTTCTTGGCTGGTTCTCTTGATTTTGATGTGCCCACCCAGAATAACCAAGATTTACACTCCTTTGGTCGATATGAATTTATAGTGAGATATACCCCAAGGTAATGGTCCTATGCATTAGCAGGTTGTACTGTATTGCCCAGTGGCATTCTTCTTAACGTTAATGGTAGGTTGAACAGCTATTATAATCTAAACACCTGAAAACTGAGAATTAGGAAGTTGATTACTGTTATTCTTTTCACCTTAAAAGTTTGATTAGCAAATCGATTTGCAGGAAAATAATTGCCGAAACTTTACAAAAATCTAAACATCTAAAACTATACAAAAGCAACCCTATTACTCCTATTTTTTGCTATTTTTCTTGCGTTGTATTCACAATGAACCGTTTAAGCCCTTTCCTGAAAGCAAAGTGATCTAGAGAAAGCTGCAGGATTTGCCTGTAACACAGGACTCGGTTCTGTGGTTGTATTGTTCTTTTTTTCATTTCCTTTTGTTTGAAAGGCATTAAATAGATCACCTCTGCCACTGTGTTCATTCGTGATTCCAAGTGTTGCCCATATTGAACTCTTTGCAGCTTCATCTGGATCATCTATTCTAAGTGTCTTTGGAATCAAAATTGTACTCCTTTGTTTCTTCGAGTCTTCATGTGACCCATTTGGTTTTATCGGTTCCCCATCTGTCGAATGTTTTCCCAAGATTGAACCAGATGGAGGTAACCAAGAAACAGAGCTCCAGTAAGGTGAAGGGTACATTGGAATTGGAGGGTATCCTGCACCTGGAGTACAAAGGGGTGGAATCTGAATGGGAATAGGTGTGTTCCATGGGTTATAAGGCCATGAACCCCCTGGAATCCAGTGAACATGGGAATGGAATGCGTTGCTCTCTTGCTTATTCTCAACTACTGAATTGGAAGAGCAGTTGTCTCGGTTTTCTTTACCACTGGAATTGGCTCCAACATGTGTAGGTTTTTGACCAAAGGAAAGGACTTTAGGTGAAGTTCCATTGGAGTCAGGAGCAAATTCAATATGATTTGCTGCCACTGCTGCTGATTCCAAAGCCTCTTGCGAGATGATGTATCTGCAATGCGACGGTGGCGTCTTTTTCTTCCTGCGACCCGCCCCGACTGGCATGTTCCTCATGGTGCCTCCAGCAGTCCAGTACCTCTGGCAGCTTTTGCAAAAATGTCGAGGCTGGTTAACATTGGAGTTGTTGAAGTAACAAAACTTTGTGTTCATACTCTCACAGCGTGGGCAGGGCAGAATCTTATCAGGTTTCTTCAGAGTTCTAGGCTGCAGATTCATCGTCTCACCATCAGTTGACTGTGGGTTCTCCGACATAACCTCCTCATCGATCGAAGGAGTTTTCGGATTGTCATCCGATTCATCTTTCCCTTGATCCTGAGAATTTCAAAACATATCAGTTTAGACAAAACATAAAGAAAATGAAATCAACCCATTACAGCCTGAAGAATTAGATTTAGAGGAAGTGGGATGTTGTTTATCAAATCTGCAAAAGAATCACACACTTACATGTGGTGTAAACAAGGTGTGTTCATGTCTCTCTGATGATGAACAAGCCTTCTCTGCAAATGCAATTGCAGTTGCTTCCTGTGTGTTTTCTCTTTCTTCTGAAGAAGTCTTAATCTCCGCCGCGGTGGCGGTCGTGGTGGCGGCGAAGGGCGGAGGAGTGGTGGTTTCCGGCAGGCCGATCTTCTTGCCGAAGAGTATGATGCCGGGATCCGTCATGATCCAGGTGGCGGCTGAGAAAAGAAAGAAAGAAAGAAAGGAAGGAAGAAAAGTAGTAAGAGTATTTGATCGTAAAAATCTAAGTAGGAATAAACATATGATATAGGGGGTGGGGGGCTGGTGGATGCCACATAAGCAATGAAGGAGGTTTGTGAGCCACAAGTTTGTTGTGGTGTGGATACGTTGGCAGAGTGGATTCTTTTAAAAGTGGGTGCACACAAACACTAAATGGGCTGAAAAAGATTTGGCACCAACTTATTGGTTCTTACTCGGATAATATCGTACTTTTCCGTTGCATCCATCCTCTTTATATACATATATATATATACATACATACATATATACATATATACGTACATACATATATATATATTATATATATATATATATGTACGTATATATGTATGTATATATAAGGAGGGATCAAATGAGAACTAACTTTTTTTGTGAGAACTTAGGAACCAATCTCAACAATATGTGGTTGAGATTTGTTCCTAGAGTTCTCACAAAAAAAACTAGTTCTCATTTGATCCCTCCCTATATAATATATATATATATATTTTTTCTTTTTATATCATAGCTTGGAGAGTTTTTTTATTTCATGGAACAGACCAGATGCTAGTTTACGTTATCTTGATCTCCTCACAGGATAGAGGATAATTTGTTGTTAATTCGGTTTATGCGAATGAGATTTTAGTAGATTTGTCATTTGTTTGTTGAAGAGAAAAAATCATTTTGATTTTAAGAATTTGGAGGGGGTACGATGAAATTTGAGGTGGGAACAAATAGTCAACCCTTTTTTTAATTATTTTGGAGACTAGATTGTATTTAAAAAATCTATTTACACTTGTACGTGTACTTTATTTAACATTTGGTCACATATTTGATTAGTGACATTGTTTTTTTCTCTTACCATTATCATCAGAATATCTTATTGGAGAAAATATATATTTAGATTGTAAACAACTTTTTTTGGGGGCAATTTATGAATGATGTTTCTTTGTAAAATATCTGAATGTGAATTACCATGCGACCAATAGCACAACTTCTGGCATGTTATGTATAATTAATAGTTGTTCGGGTTTTTATCTAATTTAGGAGGAGGTAGTGTCAAAATTGAGATCTTTACGTGGCAAGAATAGATATATTATATTTTTGTTATTAAAATTCTTCTTTTTAGCGCTATTGACCATTTATTTCTATAAAGTTTTCCGTCTTTCTTAAACAATGGACTTTATATATATGTTGTTTTCTTATATCATTTTCAACCTTGATTGTCAATATATGCACAAACCTTTACTCCATAAATTAACATAAAGTATAGAAAAAAGTAATAATACGCCTCTCAAATGTATAATAAAGAGAGGTTATCTACGTGTCATGATAAGGTGTCGTTTTAAGTATCTTTCGGTGTTTATGAGTCTCCTAATTCATTATTTTACCATTAAGATAGTGTTTATGATAGGATTAGTGAATAAACTAATCACCCATACTCTTCCTAGTCACTCGTTTGTTATTGTTTTCTAAGTTGGACGGCTATGCATGCTTATTTTATTATTTGGATACAAAAAGTCGTTAATTTTAAAGCCCCACTTGTAACTTACCCCAACAAAAAAGTGGATTTTTTCTCTCTTTTATATCAATCTGTGGGTATGAGACTTTACTTCACACCATGGTATTGAAGTACGAAGTATGTATGTTTAAGTTAATGGTTAATATATGGTTGCTTAAGTAAGAATTAAAGTAAGTTTGAGGATATGTTTAGGGGACATACAAATCATACTTAGTTTGGAGCGCTTTTTGGTCATTTAAGTTTTGATTCGTTGTTTTCTAGAATGGTCTCACATATAAAGATTTTTTTTCATATAATAAAACATCTTAGAAACATGTGTTTTGAATATACCAATCATGTTTGAATTTTGAACCCATTTATAAAACTAAAAAGGTTGGCAAACTAAGAGGTAAAACAAGTACGACAATTCACTCTCATTTGAGTCTTAATGTTTGAATCAAGAAATGATTATGTGTGGATGTGACTTTAAGTGGAAGATTTTTTCTTCATCATTTCTACATAAAAACACTTTTTCAAATCAAGTTTAGACTATTCTATAGAACTTTAGCTTGGTTTATATTAGATTTATTTTAAATACTATGTGAAAATACATCATTTTTAGATTATCAAAATCTTAATTTTTAATTTAAAACACATATAGCTATTTATATGTTCATCTTTAGTTGATATATAGTGTTATATATATGATATGAAGATATAAAAAATTATATTTGATATGTTCATATTTTTATGATCCAAACTACTAAAAACATTTCATATTCTAGACTCCATACCTCATATATCAATAAATGAAGTGAGTTGTGAGCTTCATTGTAATTAAAATCCAAACACTTATTATAAAGTTGTTATGATTAGGGGTGTTAAACGGGGTCGTGTTTTAAAGTTGCGGGGTCCTACCCAAACCCAAATAAAAAATTTTACACAAACTGAACTTGAAAATTATTCCAGAAGTATCAACCCGAACATGACTCGAAAACTTACGAGTTGACATGAACACGACCTGATTGATCTGAATTTTTAAAATTTTAAATTTTTAGTTGTTAAATCTTATGCCAATTTCTATTTTTAGTTAATATAAAACGTTTATATTTTAGTTGTTAAATCTTATGCTAATTGCTATTTTTAGTTCTTAAATTTAAAAAAAACACATAACAAAGTTATTTTATGACACAAAATGCATAAATTAAATTAAATAAATAAACGTAATGTTGAACCCGAACCCAACTTGTTTAGCTAAGCAGGTTCACAGGTTTCACCAGTACCTGAACTGAACCCGTTAATAATAAACCCAAAGCTATAAATTTTGTGTTAGGTTTATGTCATGTTATCAAGTCATGTCACAAATTCAAACCCAAAGCTATGAACTGAACCCGTTACTAATGCTTTTATCCATGTATCAGTCATCCTTAACAAGATTAGATAGAAGTTATGCATGTAATATCTACCTAGATTAGAGATATGAACGGTAGTTTCTACCAAGATTATGGGTAACTTGTAAAGATTTTCTCTCTTTATTCGAGATCGGAGGGAACCTGTAAAGATGATTTGGAGAGAAGCCAAAATGATCAAAGATAAAAGAGTGGCATTTTTACAAAGATGAGAAAAGTTATTCATGAAACGATATATTGAACGACTAGACAGTTCTAAAGATTTTAAAACACATATGTTTTCCCTTTTGAGATGACTTCAAGTAAACACTCTAGATGCTCGACCTCAATCTATGAGTTAAACGCGATATTATTTTTTAGATGGTATGACTGAGAATAATACTTTGAATAATATCATAGACCGGGGACCATGAAAGGAACAAGGTGACCTTAAAGTCGAGTCCGAATCCAATTTGAACAGCGTACCACAGTTCTTGCATCTAGCTCACTCTTGACTCTTTAACATTTCACATTAATTAAATTTTGATCAAATATTTGGGGTTCCTAGTTGGCAGAACCCTCACAACAAAAGCTTAGCTAGAGGATGAACCAACAACAACGGATGAGTGCTCACTTTGGTTGGAGTGGCTTGTTTTTTATTATTATTTTTGAGAGCATCTTGCTTGTGAGAGAGCTTTTTGCATTATATGAATATTGTGAGTAAACTACACATCAAATATAAAGCATATGAGGGGAAAATAGTATGTATAACACTATTTGCACGTTACCATTTATAATTAATTACATAATAATCTTACATTTATTAATATTTACATAAAGTTTTATATTATCTACTCATAAACCAAAAAACTTAATATGTTTTAACATTTTAGCTATATCTTTTAATCTATCACATTTAAAAACGTTTTGAGACTACAACTTAACCTATGTTTATTTTTTAATGTTTTGGTGTAAACTTTTTGCTGAAATGATCTATATTTTGTGAGGTACAATAAGTTAATGTGTATATACAAGTCGTCATGTAAAACTCATTTATTTGGTGTTTTAAATTTTAGCTTTGAAAAAACATAATAAACTTTTGTAAAACTAATAAAAAATAAAAAAATATTAAATGTCGTGTCCAAATGCAAAATGCCGTCCCGCCGCGTTGCGCGGGCACCCTTCCATACTAACATACGAGGGTATGTGGTAAAAACCAAGTTCCACGGAATAAACAACTATAAAACAATCGTTTAGTCATTTTCTAACCACTTTTTTTATAACCAACTGTTATATAATTTCCAACTCAATTTTGTTGCAGTCCAAGCCCACTTTGGGAGTTTGGGTTGGACTAGAAGTATGTGATTGTGGTCATACTATTATTGATATTATTTGGATCATTTTAAGTATTAATTATAGCCCGTTAATTTACATGTAGATGGATTAGCCCGGCTCACTCACCTCTATCCATTGGACCATGATGTAAGTTTTTGATCATAAATACTCGATCCGTTTAAAAATTAAAATGCTAGTTTTTTTTTATTTTTATATGTTTTATCTAACAGCATTTTTATTATCAAATGAGAAATGATTTATTGCAAAGTACTTTTCAGATTTATCATCATGGCTAAAGATATGATTCAGCTAGGTTTATAATCCAAAGCTAGATTTTAACCTTTAAGTAATCAATAGTTATAGTTACTTTCTAATATGATTGAATTATATATTTAAACTATGATAATTTTCTGTTTTTTTCCCAAACATAAATAGAAGAACAATATTTAGGTGTGCTGTGTTTAACAAAAATTAGTAAGGCGTGCAGTATATAGATTATAATTATATTAACTTATATGTAATAACATGTGTCTTAGCTGTATCAACTATCAAGGAGTGAATGAAAGGTGTCGCTTTCTGGATGGTTGATAATGTAATAAGTTGTTTAGATTTAAAAGTGTGTGAGTAAAAGATTTAAAAAAATATATAAAAGCTTATTTTTTTAAATATTTATAACGTAATAATTAAAGTAACATATCATAAGTCGTTTTATTAAATAAATCTAAGAATTTAAAACTATAAAAACTAAAAATAAATAATAATAACTTTCAAGAGCTCCTTTTAAGGCTTGTGAGAACTCAGACAGGGTTTTGGCGCATGGCCTTGAATAGTGGAAGGTAGAAAATGAAAAATGGGAACCATGGATTTAGGGGCTGTTTAATAATTTTTTAAACATTAAGTGTTGAATCATTAAGAGGTTTGAACTATTACGAGTTAGTATATCGTTTAACTATTCAAATCCAATGTCTGATCAATTCAGATACGAGATCTTAGCCATTCAACATTAGACATCTTAATCATTCAACATTTGTATAATACTTAACCATTCAAAAGCAAATGTCTGAACCATTCAGAATTTTTCTCGCGAAACATACAGTTTGAATCATTAAATGTTGAACCATTCAGACATCTAAATTATTAAGAGGTTGATTCAGATGTTAACAAACAACCTCTTAATCTTGTTTGCATTCTCACCTATATATATTTAGTGTATAAAGACTAACAAATTAAACACAATAAAAAATTACTTTTGGTACCTATTATAATTTATACATGCATATATATAAAATTTGTTAATTAAAAGTGCTTTTGTTTACGGATTAGTTTATTCTTGCTTCATAATTCATACCTCTTGAAAAACAGGTTTGGATGTGCTGACCGTGTCTTTTCGTTATTTCAAAGAGGCAAGTCACATGCTACGATAGAATTTAGGATTACTTCACCTCTTAGTTGAGATATTTAGTTATAGTAGTAATAATAATCGTCAATTATTATTCCTATTTAAACAAATTCTTTTAGACATATAAGGTATATCTACGCCATGCTTTGATTAATGCAGGCTTGAAATTTATTTTTTAGAATTGACAATAAAATTTTGTATTTGAGAAAATTCCGAAGGTAGTAGTTGTCAAAGGCGTGTTACACCTTCTAACATTTTCCTTTTCAATCTGCGTAATAATACCTACATATCAAACGATATGCAACTCTTGTTCGAGTATTTGACTTTAAGATACATATATATCTAAAAGATGTTTTCGGATGAGATTTCTAGTATATATTTTTAATATTTGAGTAACCTATAATACGTATAATAACATAAATGATATGTTAATTAAACTCAATACAAAAAAAATCATACATTATAAAATAGCTATAATACCATTTGTACTGGGGAATTGCGATAATTCTAGATGACATTCTCGTCACGTCTGTTCAATTATATTATTCAGTATTTTACCATCTTACATGGTATAAGAACCATAGAGTTTTGTGCACCACCACAAAAACATAAAACCCTAGCCGTCGCCACCGAGTTCAAATCCTAGACAGGGCGGTGTGCCGCCACCGCCGCCGTCCTGTCCCACCTTTGTTTTCTAGTTTCGTTTATTCTCAGTTTTTTTTGTTTTTGTCGAATAAAGCTACGTTATTGACTAAATATTCAAACAAGATATATATTCTTTTGGTTGGTTCGCAATCATATTCTTGGTTTATTCTTGAATTACGACTCACAAAATGCAACGATCACTTTTTTTCCTTTATTATTCTCGATGTTTTAGCCGTACCAAGGACCACGGTCCACGACCATTGATCTCAAACTACGGTTTGATTGATTTTTTTCTCTTTTCTTATTTATAAACTACAGATCTTATCTCTTGATCTACGGATGTTATCTCTTGATCTACGGGTCAAAAAGATCACACCTAACCACGGTCACCGGCCTTTCTCTTTGTTTTTCTTTTTCTTTTTTACGTCTACGGATTTTTTTCTCTTGATCTAAGGATCCAAAACACCGTTGTGTACATGCGGTCACGTGTCTTGCTTTCTTTTTCCTTTTATTCTTTTAGCTTTAATCTCTTGATCTACGGGTACAAGTAACAACCGACTACTAGCCTCGACAAGTCATGAACGACTATTATATACATATACGCCCCTTTCTTCCGTCGGTGGTGTTAAATTTCAACCCGTTAATATAAATTTTTATCTTTATATAAATATAAAGTTCGTCCCTCGCTAAAACTAATAAATTAATTTCATTCATCAGTGACTCTAGAGATGTGAGATATATTTCACCGGTAACGAATAACTAGACAAAAAAGCCATTTCTACTAACTTGTGGCCACATCAAAGGCGGATAAAACTAAAAGAGAGGCTAGTCCACACCACATCTCCGTGGACACTCGCAGCACACAATCACTCCCACCATCCCCCACCTACCATCCCAACTACTTAAACCCTCGCCGTCACTCTAACTTCACACACATCTATTTACATCACAGGTACGCACACACACGCATACACGTACACGCTTTCTGTATCTATTCATCCACCATTTCCATCATCCTCCTCCTTTACGTATGAATTTACCTAGATCTAGACACTGTAGCCTTTGTTTATCTGGATCTATAATGCTTCTAATAATATGATGTTATTATGATATGATAAGGCCTAATTGTGTTGAATTTTTTTCAACCGATCTGAATCCTGCGTTTACCTGCTTAGATTGAGATTCAGAGATTCCAATTTGTATGCGTCTCTATGCAGTTTTGAGATCGTATAACTGTTTATGTTATTTTGCATCGTAATCGCATGGCTGAGTGTTAACAGATTAATTGAAGGAAGTTTGATGCGTGAAGGTATGTGGAATTGAGTTATAAAACCAGACCTTAGGCAATGTTTAGCTTTTCTGCTTCAAAATAGAGTGTGACGTGTGTTTTTGTTGGCTATAGAGATGCTGTTACTGGTACCTTATTGATCGTTTGACATATGAATGAATTTTGAAAAAAAATAAGTCATACATGTCATCAGATTTACTTGATTTACATGTTTTGCTCAGAGAATTACCACTTTTTGATGATGAATCAATGAACTAATGTAGTAAATGATAAATTATACGTACCTAATAAGCGACATCCTCGCTTGATTTAGAACATTATTGATCTGCACCAGCTGAAATAGAAGTGTTGTCCTATAGTTAGTTTTGGATTTAACGTAATTGAAAAAGGAGTTTAACATGCAATTTGTCATAGTGACTACCTGTTGATGAGTGTGTATGTAAGAATTAAGATTTTGTGGTTTTGAACTACTGTTGTATTCTTCAGGGTAGAAGGAAGATGGCAGCCAATTCAGCTAGTCCCCTTCCTATTGGATCGATAACCAATGGTTCCAAAGCTAGCTCACTACCACAATCAAAAGCCTATGGAATGAAATTTAACTCACGGAACCAAATGAAAGATTTCAGTGGCCTCAAGGCGGTTGCATCTGTAAACTCCAGATCATCATTCTTGGCCAAGGAAAGTACTACAGCTCTTCAACAGTCTTTCACTCGGAGAGCCCACAAACAAACATCACCAAACGCCTTTCAGGTTCAAGCTTCATTCAAGGTTGCGATTCTTGGAGCTGCTGGTGGCATTGGCCAACCGCTAGCTCTTTTGGTGAAAATGTCTCCTTTGGTTTCAGACCTCCACCTGTATGATATAGCTAATGTGAAAGGAGTAGCCGCTGATCTCAGTCATTGCAACACTCCCTCTCGAGTTCGTGATTTTACAGGAAATGATGAGTTATCCAACTGTTTAAAAGATGTAGATGTGGTTGTCATTCCTGCTGGTGTTCCAAGGAAGCCTGGTATGACCCGTGATGACCTCTTCAACATTAATGCCAGCATTGTAAAATCGTTAGTCGAAGCTGTAGCTGATAACTGTCCTGATGCTTTCATTCATATTATCAGCAACCCGGTTAACTCAACAGTACCCATTGCTGCTGAGGTGTTAAAACAGAAAGGTGTCTACAATCCCAAGAAGCTTTTCGGTGTTACCACTCTTGATGTAGTCCGAGCAAACACATTTGTTGCTCAAAAAAAGAATCTGAAACTCATTGATGTTGACGTCCCTGTTATCGGAGGCCATGCAGGAATTACCATTCTACCCTTGCTGTCAAAAACAAAACCTTCAGTCACCTTCACTGATGAAGAAGTGCAGGATCTCACTGTTAGAATCCAAAACGCTGGAACTGAGGTGGTTGAGGCAAAAGCCGGTGCAGGTTCTGCAACATTATCAATGGCATATGCTGCTGCACGATTTGTGGAGTCATCTCTTCGTGCACTTGATGGAGATAGTGACGTTTATGAGTGTTCTTTTGTGCAGTCAGAACTCACAGAACTCCCGTTCTTTGCATCAAGAATTAAGCTTGGTAAACAAGGTGTTGAGGCTGTGATCTCTTCTGATCTTCAGGGTTTGACAGAATATGAGGAAAAAGCTTTGGAAGCTCTTAAGCCCGAGCTTAAGGGAAGTATAGAGAAAGGTGTAGCCTTTGCAAATAAGCAAACAGTGACTGCTTGAAGTTGAATGTAACATAGAAGCAATCTAGTGAGTTAATAACAAAGTTGCGGCTCAATGTCAAACATTTATCGCCAGTGCG
The DNA here is from genome assembly GCA_025506515.1 of Flaveria trinervia. Taxonomy (NCBI): domain Eukaryota; kingdom Viridiplantae; phylum Streptophyta; class Magnoliopsida; order Asterales; family Asteraceae; genus Flaveria; species Flaveria trinervia. The sequence continues at coordinate 102,265,803 of CM046452.1, forward strand.
TATGTTTTTGAAGTAAGCTTTAAAACCTTGTGGTTACTAATAATATTGTAAAATTTTGTTTACCGTCTGATAAATGCATAATCTTGGTTTGAAAAGGCGTCTGACCTGAAAGCCGGCCAAAGCTTATGTTGTAACAAAGTTATGGATTGGATTTATGAAGAAGCAATTTAATGTTCTTAAACTATGGTAAACATCAAATATTTCTACCAGAAATCATTACATGAACATCTACCATCCTTAAAGTGATGAAAGCGTGTACGATCTCTTATAATAACCTCTCTATTATAAACACCCGAAAGCACCTTTGCAAAGTTATGGCAATCGGTGCATATTCGCAAGTCCTTAGCCACTCTTAGTTTCGTCCCAGGTGGAGTTGCTAGAACTCCAAAAGCCATTGCCAGTTTCTCACTGTGATAAGATAATCTGGTTTCCTTCTCTTTTGTACCAACATCTGTAATCCCAGCTTCATATCCACCAATCTTTAACTGTTTCTCGATCTCATCCAGCATCTCATAAACTTCACTAATTCCGGAATGTGTAGTATCATCAACTTTGAACTCATGTATCTCCCCTTTAAGTTCAATTGTACTAGCACTTGGGGTGGTTTGGATCCCCCTCTCTTTCATCAGTTTCCTCACTTCTATTATTTTCTCCCAATCACCAGCAGTCGTGTAAATATTCAAAAGTAGGATGTAATCGCCTGCTTCTTGAGCCTTGAGCTCGATCAAATGTTCAATCACTTGTTCTCCAAGCGTGAGATTACCATGTACTTTGCAAGCCCCAAGCAAAGTTCTCCATATTGTTGCATCTGGTTTACAGTTCATGGACATGATAAGCTCATAGGCATCTTCAACCAATCCCACGCGACCCATGAGATCAACCACGCACCCGTAGTGGTGGATATTAGGCACCACGCCGAACTCCCTCTGCATACGATCAAAAATCATCCTTCCTTCATCGAGCAACCCAGAATGGCTGCAACCAGAAAGCAAAGCTGTGAATGTTTGCTCATCTGGTGAGACACCCGTTCTCGTCATTTCACTAAAAACATCTATCGCTTCTCTTCCATAACCATTACTTGCAAAGCCTGAGATCATTGCAGTCCACGAAACAACATCTTTATTCCGGATTTCTTGGAACACTTCATACGCTTTGTTCAATTGCCCACACTTGGAATACATCGCCACAAGCGAATTACATAGGTTAAGAGCATGAATGTACCCACGGTCTTTGATATATCGATGAACACGCTCACCAAACTCAAACGCACACATGTTAGAGCAAGCCTGAAGAACTAGCAAACACGTAACATCATCCGGATCACACCCACACTCCCCACTCAGCATCGAATCAAACACGCCCAACGCATCGCGCGTCCTCCATTACGCGTATAACACGAAACCAACACATTCCAAGCGACAGTATCTCGATGAGGCATTTCATCAAACACCTTGCAGGCATCCTCACACATGCCACCACACGAGTAAAACTCCATCAAAGTCGTGAGCAAAACGGTATCCGCATGACACCCATCTCTCAAAACCCTATTGTGAATCTGCAACCCCCCAAAAAACGAAGAACCCTTTATGCAAGATTTAGCAACAAAGGAAAAAGATTGAGAATTGGGACGAACACCCTTCCGCATCATATCCCTGTACACGTAGAACCCTCTTTCGGGATGAATGCTCATGGCATAAGCTCTAATCATGGTGTTGTAGTGCGAGACATTGGGTGTTGAAATCTGAGAGAATATGTGGTGGGAATAGTGTAGGTTTTGGAATGGTGGGAGTGATGTTCGGCGTAGGAAGGGGATGGAGAATGTTGGTCGTTGAATGAGGATGTGCGAAGGAGATATGCATGGATTTGAAGCAATTGGGTTGTTTTGGTGGTGGATTCGATGAATTGAATCAAAGATTGGAGATTTGTTTGGTTTGATGGTGAGGTGAAACGAGAAATGGTGGCTTGAGAGTGCATTGTTCGACTCGCAGGTGATGGTGTGATCGGTTTGACCGTGGCTGGAAACAAGAATAACAGAGTACAATGAAGGGTTATGAATCTAGTAACCTCGTATTATTTTATTTTATAAGATTTAAATTCGCGCTAATTTAGACGCAATAAACATTGGTTGTTGCTAGATCGAGAGACGATTGGTACGTTCATTTAGCATTTTATGATTTTTCAAAGTAAATGTATGGGATGGAGTCTCACCAGATACAATATGTTTCAACTGGTTTAAGTGTTTTATTACAGTGGACCTTTAGCCGAGTCACCAGCGTTGTCTGTATTCGTGGACATGGATGGTCTTTCGCCAATATGTTTACCCGGGTGACCGGACATAAAAATTATCCGTTGGCTGTTTAAAAAAAATTTAGTTTATTACCGTATATACAAGGGTAACTTCACCCAAAGCGTCATACTAAAATCAAACAAAGAATTTTTGTTTCTCTATAGTCATCAACGTTTATAAAATTTTTCACTCGTATATAATATTTTGTAAATGTTTATTTTTCTAAAATTAATGAGACAAATGAAACATATAGAAATAAGAGGTAATAGTGAAGAAAAAGTTTCTCTAAAATCAAGTTTTATAATTGTTAAATTAAGTCAGACCGTAAAAAAGGAATAAAAACAATATAGTAATCTAGAGTCATATATATTTTACTTGTCTTGCTTAATTTTGAAAAAAAATGTAACATTTATAGAAGTAACGCATTGGATTAAAACAACTAATGAAAATTGAATTACTTTAGAGGGGTAGAAAACGTTTTGGTGATATTAGTGAAACACTTAGAGAAACTTTGTTATCATTGTGTAAAGTTACTAAAGTTACCTCAACAAACAAATATATATTATACCTAAGAAAATTATTTAATATTTTTAAGCATCATATAATCGAGGTAAACTGTAAAGTTTAATATTTTGCAAATATATAAAAAAGGTACATAATATTATATTAATCTAATATTGATATATTACCTAAGATTTGAAGGGTTTAAAAAAATATATAAATCAGTTTGATTAAGATTTAAAAATATAAAAGTAATATGGATTTAATATAAAACTTTATAAACATTATAAACGTTTAAATTTTATAACATAACTAATTAAATAAAAAATAGATAAAGTGATCTAATTGAATTAATAAATTTTTGTTCCTTACTAATTTTCTCAGTCACCCACTTTAATTTGGACAAAAAGATAAATTTTTAAAAGTGAGATCAAAAATAGATTTCGCTATATCGTCAATTAATAAAGTGATCTAATTCAATTTTTGTTCCTTATTAAGAGGACATGAACGGAGCGAAACAAGAAATCAACACTCATTATATCGTCTTCACTTCCCCTTCTATAGCACCTACTTTTAAACTTTTAGAGTGCGTTTGTTCGCAATAATTTCTAACCCAATTCACAAGTCGGTGAAGATGGGGATCTAAGTTGACAAATTGGTCAAGTTAGATTTAATTACTATTATTTAGTGATTAGTATTGTAATCAAGTAGCACTCTAACATACATAACCAGTGTATAGGATTATGTATGTGGTGTAATCAAGTTTTTTGAGTTAGTTTTCTTGATTATAATAAATCATTGGAAGTTAGCCAGTTTATCTTGTTTTCTATACTAACCCGGGACTTGAATTGGTATCAGAGTCAGTTCAAAACGTTCTCACCGAAATCATCAAGATCAAGAGAGTTATTGTATTGTGGTTTTGAGTTATTTTTTATAATATAACAAAAGTGAGTTTACTTATAATTTGTGTGATTGATTCTTGGATTTGAATTGGTATCAGAGCTTGGTGGAATCAAGAACCAAGTTCGAGGTACCCGAGATTGATATGATACCAAGATTTGCTCGTCGCATGGAAGCCTATCACTGTCGTGAAAAGATCTAGGGCTGATCGTTTCCGCCAAGGAGAGATCTAGGGCCGATTGAAGTCGACCGAGTGAGATCTAGGGCCAATCGATTGAACGTAGAGAAAGATCCAGGATTGCTGACCGATTGCTTTAAGAAGTCGTCGTTGATCTTGTCTATCAATAACGGGAACCAAGGAACCAAAGTCGAAGATTATTGACCACCAAGTGTTGTTTTTGTAAAGGATCAAGCTCATTAGATATACTGTCACAAAGCCCACTGATTGATCAAGTTTAGCGACCACAAGTTGTTGTTGCCAAAGGATCAAGTCAACCGGTTTTTAGAAACATCCGAACTAAAGCTAGTTGCATGGTTTACTTGGATGCCAAGTTTCTTTTGATTTCACCTTTCGAATTGGATGAAGAACTCTCAATTTTGAAGGAAGTAAGTCAAGAACCTCCGAAACAAGGTATAAAAGTTTTCTTGAGCCATCCAATTAACAAAGGAGTGTTGTGCGATCCAAGAGTAAAATCCAAGTGACGGCTGAGGAAAAATTAAAATACACGTATATGAAGGTGTAAAGGGTCATCAACAACATGAGTATGATAGGTCTTTTGAGAAGGATGCGATTCAACGATGATTCAAGAAATCAAAGTTGTATAGTTGCGAGTATTACTCGGAATAAAAGATGAATTTGGTGAATTTTTTTCAAAATGATGATTTTTTTAAAAAATATAATAGTGAAATAACATTGTTGTGCAATAATAAATTAACAACAAATAATATAATACATAAAAAACAATGATAATTAACACATGTATCATTATGTTTTTTATTGTCATTATGTTATTTTGAAGATTATAAGTTTTAAAAAATAATTTGGTGAAATAACATAATTGTATACTTTTAATTATCAAACACAATATAGATAAAAACAAGTTTATATAATCTATTAAAAAAATAAAAAAATAAATAAAACATCATGTTATCTTTAATATTATGAGTTCTGAAAAATATATTGTTGAAAATATATCATTATGTACTATTAATCTTAAAAAACAATCATAGATAACAAGTTTATGTAATCTAGAAGACAATAATAAAGATAACATAACATTATCTACAACGTAAAACATAATGATGAATACGTACATATAATAAATGATGTAAAAATATATGTCACAATAAACTAATATTTGACACAATAAATGTATAGGACACAATAAACTGACATTACCAAAATGTCTTCTTTTTCAAAACAATAAAAAAACACGTGCTAAGTTACAATATTATATTCTATTTTTTTTAGATTAAACATTTTTTTACTACAACCATATAATTAAACTAAAGTGAAGATATCTTAACACTAACATCATGTTTTGTTTTTGTCCTTTGGCTTTATTTAATTCATGGTTCAAAAATTACTCAAAAAATAGGAAAAAAATTATTAAATAAATTGAATTGGGACTTTTGAGGTAAAGTTTTTTATTCATCCCCAAAAAGACTCACAATTCGACTTAGGGTTGGTTTCCAAACACTAGAACACGAAAGAGTGAGTGGTGTGTTGGCTTTCTATGAGGAATCATATAATATAGTGGAGTGGGGCATGGACAGTTGAGAGTGTAAACACATGACACCAGTCATAAATCATAATGTTTGGGCATCGTTTATTCTGCACCTCTAAAAATTAAATCTAAAATAATTAATAAACAAAATAAAAAAAAGCGAAACTTCCAAGTGATTAAAGATGCTGCTGTACGATTAATGGGCACCGTCAAACTCAAACCCAGAGAACATGTACGGAAACAAACCCTTTTTTCCATTTCTGATTATTTACCCAAATATAATATCAAATTCAACAATATTACAAAATTGAAACATAATCCCAAAACACATGTATAAAGGAAGGAGACCATTTGATCTATAATTTTTACATTTATCGTCTATGTATAACCATTGTGAAATATTTTGTAATGGTTCCAGTATATAACAAAAAGACAAGCTAGATACATATAGGTTTTTTATAAATGATGTTGAAACACATGCTAATGCTACATTAGTAACATTATTATTCCGTGTTGAACGTCTAGTTGTTTGAAACCACCTTATGAGCGAAACCTAATTTTATAATTGCAAGATCAAGATGTAAAATAAAATAGACTTTTATGAGTCAAGGTGCATCTTTCAAATAGACTTAATTATACGTACACCATGCTTTGATGCTGCTATAGTGATGGGTGCATGGTGGTCCTGAGAGTATCGATCTTCATTGTCACAAAGCACAACCACCAATATCATATCGTTAAAAGGTAAATTTAAAGTAAAGCTAGCCAATGGTCTTAGTTTCTCAACCCCCATTTAACTTTGTTTAATCTATATAAATATTTATGCATGTTTGTTTATTCATTTCAATATCAAATCACATGTATTTCTCTGTATTTAAACGAAGCTTTTTCCATTTGTAGTCATCGATCTTTTGGGCAGAGATGAGTGGTATCATGTTAAATTTATAAAAAAATAGTTAAGATAAAAGGTTAATAGTGGAAAGTATTTATTATTTTTTAACATTTTAAAGCTTTAATTCCTACATCTTGTATATGGTTTCCCATAACGTACTCATTCTTACTTACTAAAACTCATTTCTAACGTTTATGTTATACTAGGTTACTACCCATGTAATACACGTATTGAATAAATAAAATATTAAATAATTATTAATAAAAACTTATGCATTATAAATCATGCTTGAAGATAAAATATGATTATAATTACGTATAAATAACTACTTTAAGTAAATAAACAATAATGTATTTTTTAACTTTTGCTTATATTAAAAAAATTTATTTTTAAATATACTTTTTTAAGATAAAAGATGTTTTAATTTCATTGTATTCTATTTTTTCTAACTTTTTTATTTTTAAAAAGTATGTTTTTAATAAAAAATAGGTTTTTAATTTATTAAACTATACATTTTTTAATTTGAAAATGGTATGAGTAATAATATTAGTGTTTAATGTTATTATTAATAATATAGAGCAGTGTGAAAGTATGTATAATGAGGTTAAATAAAAAGATTAAATTTTAATGTAAAATATATATGTAAAATGAACATGAATAGTTACAATATAATATTTTAATATAAAATATAACTAAAATTATATATGTGTACTAGTTTAAGAAATAAACAATTATACCATTTTTTTAACTCTCTCATGTAAATAGTTTTATTTTTAAACATTCGTTTTAAAAAAAAATTTATAAAAAATAATTTTTATAAAAATATTGTTTTCGGTTTGTAATTATTCTGGTTGTTTTAAAAAATATTGTTTTAAAATATTTCACTTGTTTATAAATTTTGTTTTGAAACAAAGCAATTTAAACTATTTTGTTTAAAAAATGTTTAGTGTTTTAGAAAATTTCATATTATATAAAACTTATAGTTTTTTGTTATTTAGATTTTAAATAAAAGATGTGGTTTCTAATTTTCTTTCATAAAATCTATATAAAAAAAGGTCGTTTGATTTTTTAAAAGATAGATAAGAGAGAGAAACATAAAAATTAATAAAATTCATATTTAATAAGAAAAAGAAATTTGTAAACGTTTCAAATTACTATAATACTCTTTGGAAAAAAAATTTATATGTAAATATCTAGAAAAATAACAAGTGTAAAAAACATGACTTAAGGGAAAGATAAGTGGCAAAATAATCCTTGCTTTGTTAGAGCTTATAGATTTAACCAATCCGTATTTCACAATTTTAACACTCAAGTCCTTTACAAAAATTTGGGTTGAATACGGTTTTCATCCCTATTTTTCATTCCTATAATTGACAGAAAGGCGATTTCAATCTAATTTTATTCATGTGATTTCATGATTTGTCATTCTAATGCATTTGTTTAATTTCATCAACTAGTTATGTTAACATTTGCCAATGATCCATTGGTCTGCTAGTTGAAGGAGGGTGTAAGAAGTTTTGTTTCTCTTAAAGGTCGTAAGTTCAATTCCTAACATAAATGAATAATTACTAAATTAGTAACTACTAAATAGTTGTTAAAAAACTATTCTTAACATTTGTATGATTTAAGTTAAATACATTTGTTACCAAATATTTAAAAAAATAAATATATTAAAAGACCGAATACTCTTTCTCTCCATCGCAAGAACACCTCCATCCTCAACCCTAGTTGCCAGTGCCCTAGCCTATTATTCGGTGATCAAAAGGAATTCCTACTCCTCAAATAATGAAAATGAATATAAAAATAATTAAAGCCATCCCCCCACCCCCGACCCTAACTGATTACCATCGATATTCATTTCCAGGTAATTTTCCCATCATTTTTCAACTTCAAAGTGGTTTTCAATATAATATAAACATGTCAATAGATAGATCGAACCCATCTTGAGGTTTTGCCCTTAGACCCCACCAAGAACCCCCATCCCCTGGATCGGTTATGAAGGTGTTGCCCCCAAATCCCCAGGTCTAGTGATTCCCTAATCCTTGAAATTATAACATTTATAAAACAAACATGCACTTCACATTAATCATAAGTATTTCTAGTTACCTAAAACAACATGACGACGTTAAAATCATATCACCAACATCACACAACTAAAGAAATAAAGAACGTTACCATTTAACCATATTCCACATGTATTAAAAAACTATTTGCAAGTAAAAAATCATTAACAATCTTAAATACTTCTATATTTTGTTTTAAATATGATATGATGTACTAGACACTTATCTAGCTGTCTACACTACTCTCTTTGCGACTAGGTAATACTTTATTACGTAGTTTTCATTCAAACCCTAAATTAAGTTAAATCCAAAATAGAAAAGGAAATTATGTACATGAGCAATACTAACATAGAAATTAAAAATGAGGGTGCATATTATACAGTAATATTATTCCACTTGTAAGCATTGAATATATGCCTTTTTTCTTTTTTTAGTATATTCTTTATTTGACATTAGGTGCATGCTTTCCGATTTTGATATTACTGTGTGCAGCTACCTACCTAGGGCTAATTTCTTACACTATCACTTCTTCTCAGATCCATCAGCAAATTAAGGGTTTGTCTTGTCTAATACTCTACTCTTCCTTTCACTACAGTTTTGGTTAGTTTCCTGCAGCTAACAGCTAGCTTTGAGTAGCCAATGATCATATCGTTTTCAATTCATTATGCCTTTTTTGATCATATTTTGTAGGTTAAATTTTGTATTTTTGAAGGTAACAACAAGTAATTAAAGCTTGATCGATGAAGATGGTGAGGCAGAAAACTGAGATCAGAAAGATAGAAAACTTAGCAGCAAGGCAAGTAACCTTCTCAAAGAGGAGAAGAGGCCTTTTCAAAAGCTCATGAGTTGTCTACTCTTTGTGATGTTGATATGGCTCTCATCGTCTTCTCAGCCACCGGAAAACTCTCTCACTACTCCCCCTCAAGGTCTCTCTCTTTACCTCTTTCTGTGTATCTATACGCGCGCGTGCGTGCGCGTGCGCACTTATTATTTGATGTTAAAGCCCGAGTGTGGCAACAAGTAGCAGATCTAAGCAAGTGATTTATTAGTTTTTTTGGTTTGAAATGTTAATTGCATATGGACATGTTTTATTGCAAGGTGAACACTAAAAATGACCAATTAATTACCAGTAGTACTCTTTTAAAAGAGGTAATATCATCTCTAATCAAATTGAAATAAGATGGAGCTAGGACAGATATATGGAGATGTATACATAATCAGTGAGTATGTTTAAAAGGAGTACTGGTAGCTGGAAAAGTGAATGATTGATATAAAGTTTCTAGCTATTTATATCAATCTTGAGGTACATATGTGTGTGTGCATATACGTGACATGTGAAAGATTCATGTGTACTTCTAGATCTCTCACAGTAGTAGAATTGAAACAACCAACAGTTTTGAGTCTAGCTATATGCCTATATTTTAGTGTGTAATCAAGATTCTGTTGATTGAGGCTAGGGTTTCAGCTAGTTCTTCTAAGTTAGCTGTCAGTATAGATACAGTTATTTTATCTGTGACAAGTAGGTGAAATTGAGGATTTTGATATATCAATAGCGAAGTCCCATCCATGGGTGATCGGGCCTGCCACCTAGTGTAAATTGCGAAGGCCCGAGACAAGTAAGAACACAATGAAAATATGTGAGTTTTAGTTTGTTTGTATATGTTTTAATTAGGCTAGTTTCAAGTTATTTTTTAGATTGTTCGGAGCAATTTTAGTTCTTTTAGACCGGCTCAAACCAGTCTTTTGTAGAATTTGGCTAGTTCTTTTACATTTTTTGTAGATGTGCATCATGATTGATGCAAGAGGTTATTAATACATTTGTTGTGTCTGAACACCTAGGTTTGCGTCTTATTTTGGTTACCTAGATATTCTCAAACGTAGGAGGCAACAAATATTTGTGTTACGTTACCTAGTTTATCCTTAAGTACACAAATAAAGGACGAAAATAATGTAAAATCTTACATTGTGAGAAATCCTTCCTTCACTTTACATAAGGAGTCTGTTTATTAGATCTTCTCTTCTTTTGTGTGACAAGTCATTGACTAGACTCATATTGTGTACCACACACGCTTGGATTAGAAGCATCATCATTAAAATTTTGAATGCATGGTTTAGTAAACCATATGGTTTACTACACTATCTCTATCTCTTGAGATAACGGACTAACTCCCATCACACCTTTACAAACTCTACAAATAATTTTGCTATAAGTGAAATCATATTGAGTATGTTATATTTTTTGTTTACTATAAGTTATAAGGTTATTAGAATTCTGATTTTATGGTTGAACTTTTTTTGGAAAATAAATACAGTATTAAACTTCTTGATTTAATGATAGAATTCAGGATATATGATACATTTAACTAAATTGATAGATGATATTATATGTTAAATCATTTTCTGTACATAGCTAATTAGTCATATTGTTTCATCAAATAAACATTGGGCATGTATTGTTTCTAATTTATGATCATATGTTTGACGTGTAATACCATGTTATTAGATTGTGCAAGTATATTGTCTTGTAATCTACTTCCTTCGTAACTCGCCAATTTTTTGTTCAAAAGTATTAATCAAGTGTTAGAAAGGCGCGGACAGCTACAATCCAACAACATTGGAGAACCAAAACAAACATGTGAGGATTTGCAGGTATACATGTTTCCACAATGCTCATTTTATCATTTGTGCGCTAATACACTAATACCGCAAGTCATATGCATACTGAGACAGTATAAAAAAGTTAAATTATAAATTTGAACAATGATAAACTTATAAAACTTATAACATAATGTAGAAAATTTAATAGAAATATAACGTTTACCATGCTCTTATAGTATAAAACAGTCATGTGGGATCATCAACATGGTGATTAGTGAGCCATTGACCCCTATCCATCGTATTTCTTGCCATATTGATGATGAATCACCCTATTAAATAAGGTTTTTTGTGGTCAGGGAGACTCACGGTCTCTTCAAAGCTTAGAGTGTTTTGATATGAAAACCTAACTTAAACCACTTTTTATTATTTTGATTAGTATATAAAGAATCTTGAAAATCTTGATTTCGTCGAATCTATGAATTTCAACTCTTTTATTATTTTAGAAGTTTGTTGTTGTAAATCTGAATATTTAGTTTTTATCCGGATAGAAAGGGACTTGTAATATTGTTGTGCAAATCTTTATTGTATATGCTAATCTTTATAATCTTCATCGAAATATTACTTTCCAAAGCAAAAATTTTTCTTAATGAAATTGGTGTCACGCTTTAGAACCTCTTCTTCAAAACTTGACTTGTTGCTTGACTTTTGACCTAATTCAGTTTCTAGACTTGTTATCTAAATGTCTCTTTGAAATTCTCCAAAAAATCATCTATGGAAAAAGTGTTAGCGATAAACCTTGACATCAAATAAGAATAGTCTTCCTTACATTAGTGTAAAGTTATGTAATATAAGTATGAATGAGTCAAATAACCCACACGGACCATTAGATTATACAGGTGGGTAAAATGATAGTTACTAAGACCCGCCTATATGTTAGGCAATACCGTCGCCCAACAAAGGGTATTAAAAGCCAGTGTAATCTTCATGTTAAATACCATAATTGTTTCCCTAATCTTTAAAAATAAAATTATATTTTCTTTTCTTTTTTAAATAAAATATTCATATACTTGGGGCGACGACTTGGCCACAATTAATTTTATATTTGAATTTAAAAAACCATAGAAATAATTTACCAACAAATCTTTGGTGACGGCATGCCGTCGAGATAGGGTTCTGCGGTGATAAAATCTTTGGCAACAACACCAAATTAATCGACCTATAGCAACAAAGTTATAACTACTTCGCTTATAACGATGACATGTCGTCGCCATATATAGTTTATAGTGACGACAATGACACCCTATGGTGACGTACAACATACGTCGCCGTCTCATCTATTTCTCTCTATCATATATCATTAAGTTGTTTAGTATGTTGTATGTATCTGCGAGAGTACAATAAGAATCTGTATTATAGTTTAGACTTTATAATGACAATTGAAAAGGCTCTAAATTTTAGATTTACATATAATATATAGCTACATTAGATTATAAAAGCATTTAGGTCACCTAATTAAAGTAAAAAGGTTTAATCTAGACCATCCAATACTATTTTGATTATATCCATTTAATTTAGGAAGTCTAATTATCTGATTTACAATCACATATATAAAGTGAGCTAGGATGGTTATCCAATGCATAATGTGGATATCCGTCTAGTTATGTGTTAAACCTTGAATTTCGAAACATACTACACACCATATTTTGAGAAGAGAGATATGTACGTATGCAATGTTCTGTTTTCTATTTATATTATAGCTTGGAGAGCACATGAGTGAAATTAGAAATAGAACAGACCTGGTGAGAGCATACTGTTAATATTTTGTTCTTATCTCACATGATGGTTAGAAAGTTTATGAATGTTCCTGTTATAGATCGCGCGTAGAAGATGCGACATCTTGAGCAAAGAACTTGCAGAAAAAACTTGTGAATTGAGGTACAAACCGTCGTTTATTTTCCTTATTCTTACATTAATTCTAAGTCTCTCTTGATTTAAGTCAAATCTTTATTGAGGCAGGCAAATGAAAGGAGAAGATCTCCAGGGACTTGATCTCAAAGACCTATGCAATTTAGAGGCCAGTATTGAATCTGGATTGGCTGCAGTTGTAAAAACAAAGGTAAAGTGTCTATATGTAAGCCACTTTATTGAATTAAATGGTTGATTGTTAGCATCAAAACTTTGTATATATTCTTGTTCAATGTGCTCTTTCAGGGTGAAAGAATGTTGAAAGAGGTTATCACTCTTAAGAACAAGGTCATGGAGCTAAACCTTTGTATTTTTTTAATTTAAGTTCCATTCTAATATATGCGTTTGAAGGATCAATTAAGTTTAAGGCGTTGGAACTTAAACTACTAATTAAACAATACAAAAACCTTGTGTTTATGGATAAAAGGTATCAACCATTTGTCCTATAGGTTGAGTGATGAATTTAAAAAACATATATGTTGAACCAAATATATCCTAACTGTAAAACCATAAATGATACTCAGGAAGCTCAACTGCTGGAAGAGAACGCATGCTTGCAACAGCAGTTGGTGGTAAAAGCATCTACATAGTCTCGATATGATTATATTTGGTGGTTAACAAGTTACTGAATACTCAAACTTGTGAACCAGATTATGGACAAATGCGTTGGAGAAACAAGTATTCAAGATCGTTGGAACGATAACCAATCATTGGAGTTAACAATTAGCAGCTTGAACTCAAGAGATCCTCCTCACAACTACAACTTCAGCAACTCAGACACCTTGCTTAAACTTGGGTAAGAATAGAATAACCAACTGCCCAACACTTCAGGTGTGGTATAGTTTTTTTTTTTTTAATAACCAAATCAATAAAGTACTTTTTTTTCTCAAGGTATCAGTTTAAACATATTTCAGGCCACCTTCTGTAAAATGAACTGAAGAGCTGAAATGACGCAATTGTAAAGACCATGATCTCTTGTGTAACACTAGTATTGGCTGGCTGCTAATTGTTTCTAAATAATCTCTCATAGATTCTTTGTATTTAGTGATAATACAGCCATATTAGTTTAAGAGTGTTACAGTTAATTACGCTTTTTCTATGAAATAGACATGGTTGTGAGATCCATTGTTACTAAAATGCTTGTGGATGAAAGCTAAACTGGCTGCATAAAGTACATGCAAAAAAAGCACTTATAAAACAGATAGTAACAAGTGTTCCATATAATTGAAGTGATGCAGAAAGTCGATACTGCAAAACATCAAAAGATAGATATCATTTTTAACATTTTGGGTCTTAACTTCACATTTCCAAAAGAGTACTGTAGTTAAAACACAGTGTTACTTGAAGAATGAAAGCAGTCTGAAAACAGCATTGACTTCATCACTTCTTGTTCTTTATCATCATCTAAAACCTCATGATCAGCAGGATTTATGCTGCAAGTACTAGAACACAAAGACAACGATTTCTGTGGACCAGTAACCGACACCAAAGGTGATCGCGGCCCACCCATAGTTCTCCTCCTCTTGTAGTTAGCCTTAAAGCACGCCTGTCGCAGTCTCTTTGTGTTGTTTTCAAGTTTCAAATCCGGAACTTCCTCCATCTTTTTCCTCTCTTTCTCCAGTAACATTACTGCTTCCCTCATCTTCTCTTTTGCTACTTCACCAGCATCTTCACCCAATTGCTGCTACACCATATGTTTCATCAATTATGCAAAAACTTTAAACTAACACTTCAACAACAATGTGTACACAAAAGTAGATAAAGTTGTAACCTGAACATTGGTGATGAGGGATTGAAGACTCGTGAGTTTGCGATGAGGCCAACGACGAATGCCTAATTCCCTACACCGCTTCTTCAAAAGTGTCAATCCAACGTTAAGCTCTTTTGCGGCTTGGGTAATTGGCATGTAGAAATATTGTGATATCACTTGGCGACTTAACATCATCTTTGAAGTATAACTAGAACCACCACCACTACCACTTTCACCGTGCCCCTTCTCCAATATCCTTAAATTATCTCTTAAACTCATCATTTTCCCCATTTTAACATCATAATTATCATTTATCATATTACTGTTCATAACGTCTCGCACATTACCATCATGATCATCAGTATAAGATTTCAAAAGTGAGTGGTTTTGATCAGCTATACCACATGTGTTCACCTTTGACGTATCTTCATTCTGATAAGAGAATCCATTGTTGACTCCGTACACATTCAAGAAGTCATCTACTGGTGTATACGCCATAGAATCTACAAATTAATAACCCAATGAGAACATCAATTCAACATTAAGAAATACCTACTTTATGAAAGATCTAACGATACAACCTGAGAGATAACTATAGTTGTAACTTGGTACAATGTCTAAAGACGAATAAAATGGATCCTTTGAGATGATATCCATCAAAGAATAAGCTTCAAATTCATTCAAATGTTCGTACTGCAAATCTGAAAACCTGCTTCATAAAGCAAAAACAATATATACTTGTTAATGAAACGTACAAGAAATAAACAAATATTGAAAAAATAACAAATTTATGTTGCTAAAAGATTTTTTAAACTACCACCCAAACTCAAAAGGAGGCAATTCGTTTGGAATTGAAAATACATCTTCTTTAGCAGCAGAATTGACTTCAAAGATTGACCAACTTGTGATTGAATTTTGACTTTCCATGATGATAGCTTGTTAAGGTTTTGATTATTGTTTTCTTGAATTTGCATGAAGGGTTAGGGAAGAGGAAGAGAGAGAGTTTAACGAAGGGATATATAGGAATTGGAGAAGACTATACAAAGTGGAAAGTGTAATAATGGTTAGTTAATGCTGGTAATTAGTTCATGTTAAAGTAATTTTAAGGCTAACTATTGTTATAATGTGAAAGTATTTAATCAATAATCACTGCTGTGAAGATGATCATGCGCCGTCCCAATGATTCAACCGCCCTAGATCATTATTATTATTATGCATGTATATATCATAATCTATCAATCTATCAATGCATCACAATATCTATTAGCTAGGGGCATGCTAATCTTCTCCTTTTCGTTTCAACTTTATTAGATGATCCGAAGGGAGGTCTATGTAATTGTTTATTAGATACCTAATACATGTAAATATTGATAGGTTATGGGTTTAAGTATCATTTCGAATAAAAATATTCAGATTCGAGCTAGGGGTTTGAGGTGTCGTTTCGGTTAGGAAATAAATAGGTGAACCTGATTAATATAACACATATCATTCTAAATAGGGTCACACATTTATCGTTAAAAAAACAATCTTTTAAAGGGGCATGGAGTGGAACCAGGGAAGAGA
This sequence comes from Flaveria trinervia, assembly GCA_025506515.1. Lineage (NCBI taxonomy): Eukaryota > Viridiplantae > Streptophyta > Magnoliopsida > Asterales > Asteraceae > Flaveria > Flaveria trinervia. The sequence goes on from CM046452.1 coordinate 102,282,049, forward strand.
TGGTGAAATCCCAACCCCTAATGGAAACACCACTCTTCGGTTTCAGTGACAAAATAAACCCCTAAAACGGAGAATAATCAACGAGATTCATCGGATGAGTTTGTGCTTTGTCAATTGTATGTACCACATTCATAGCACCCAAGGAAAATGTGAAGAAAAATAACAAAGGAAAAAACCAAGAAGATTTAAAAAAAAAAAATCTAACGTGCTAATTCAAGAAAACTAAAAAACCAAAGACAACTCTCTCTCTCTCCCTCTCTCTATCTATCTATCTTCCTCTCTCTCTCTCGTTAAGACTGAAAACTACAATGTTATAATTTATAGAAAATTTTAAGTTGATTTGTGTTTGTATATAATTATTTGATTTTAAAAACATTTCTAAACTACAACTTCTATTGTATAAACAAAATTTGTTTTTAATTTATCTAAAAGAATTGTCATCCAATTAATTCGTAGCAAAAAAATGTTTGCAAAATGTATAGTAAGGAATTGGTTAAAGTAAAAATAAATAAATAAATAAATAAATAAAATTTAAATGTTAAAAGTGTCTCTAAATCCGTAACATATATCATGTATGTCACTACCTCCATAGCAAAATCCGTCATGAGAAAACTCAGCCATGATGATGACACAACCACAACCGTAAGCAACATGAGCCCTTACGAGGGTTTTGGCATTATAAATCGTACTTATGTTCTAGTGTCTCTTGTAGCTTCAATATTATACCTTGAACTTACATATTTTATAAAGATGAAGCTAATAAAATGTTAGAACTTCATGAGCATAAACCACATGCATGGATCGTGGGTGTATGTGAATGGACATAGCCATGCTATATGTAGATGTACGGTACTCATGGCTATGTGCTTCAACATCATTATGTTCATGCATCTTGTGAGACTAAGGTGCATAATTCTTAGTGAAGATATATCTTTTGGACATCGGAAATTGGTGCTAATCAAAATCACTAGTTTTAAATTTACAACATTGTGAAAATGGAACAAAGTTTGCGAGTTTTGAAACTTAAGGGAGTTATATCGTGCAAGTATTAATCTGAAAGGGCTCTTATGCCTTAGCAAACTAAATGGTGACTTGGTGAGGGTCAAATTAGTAAATTTTGTAGCATTGTCGCATTGATTAAAAGGTAACGCTCTAATGCTCTATGATGAGAAAAATGAAGTAATTATATTTGGAGTTGCAATCATTTGTAAAATATGAATATAATAAAAAAAAATTCGTATTCACTATTTGTTGATTAATTATTTTTTTGAATGACAAATTTACGACCCTAATTCGAATAATAGGCGTTATTTTAATAGAGCTCATCTATCCGTTTTCCAGCCGGAACCATACCCAACCCCCACAGAAAGAAACTCATTGTTGAGAAAACTCACTGGCTCAACTCTAAGCATTTTACTCAGAGTGAGACTTAAACCCACGACCTCTCATTTATGATTTTTTTTTAAATAGGGTTTTTTTAGAGTTGATGTTGACAAGAGGGTTAAATGTTGTCAGGAGTTGACATTAAGGGTTCCCGCCCTTGGCAGGGGCGGGTTCTGCCACTCGAATTCCATGTCATTTTGTTTTTGTGTGTGCAGGTGTGTGTGTAGGTGTGTGCAGATGATGTGACTAGGAGAGACCACGCCCTTCGAAAGGGCTAGTTCTCCATTAAATATGACACGTCCGATCTACCAACACACTTAAGATCTACGGTTGACAAAATGCAGAAGAACACGCCTTTGGGAAGGGCAGCTTCTGACTTTTTGATCGGTCCAAACTTTTACCTACCTTTCTTTATTTATTTAGCTTTGTTACTTCATTTCTCACAATTCGTTTCAAAATCCAAATTCTCACTATTTAAACCTAATCTTTTTAGAATTTTATATTTCATTTCAAAAATAAAAAATGAGCTGGAGAATTACACCCGTCCATTAAATAACGATTTGTTATTTTTAAGTGGTCAACATAGAGCTGATTATTATTTTCGAGATCTAGAAAGCGATGAATAAATTTTACGTGCTAGAGGAGGTGATAAAACTTTTTGGGATTACATTGATGAAGTGCCTATCCCTGAAAATGTTATGAAATATATAAGGTTGGCTGGTTTTGCGGGTGTGATCGAGTGTGGTTATCGAAAACTTGATCGTGCTCTTATTTCAGCTTTAGTGGAGAGATGGAGGCCAGAGACACACAAATTTCATTTACCGGTTAGAGAGACCACAATAACCCTTCAAGATGTTCAAGTTTTATGGGGTTTGCCGGTTGAAGGTGATGTTGTTTCTGGCACTGATTATGCTATGAGTGCATCCGAAATTATAATAAGGTTTGATTATTTAACCGGTTGTACACTCGCTACAAGCGCTGTAAGTGGTTATAAGTTAAACCTAAGGTTTATTTTAAATGAAATAATAAAACCATTTTCTGATAATGCCACTGATTTTCAGTGTATTCAACGAGCTAGATTAATTTTATTTTTATGATTGGTGCCACTTTATTTCCTGATACTTCTAGCAACTAGGTGCACGTAAATTATTTAAGTCATATTAAAAACTTAAATAACTGTGGTAGACTTAGTTGGGGAAGTGCAGTTTTAGCATTTTTGTATAGACGGTTATGTAAGGCAACGAGTGTCATAAATCGAGAAGTTGGTGGACCTTTATTCTTGTTGCAATTATGGGTATGGGAAAGATTACCTACTATGTGTCCCAAGAATACGAGATCTATTGATTTCAGGTTACCATATGGTGCACGGTATGTTAAAAAAACTTATGTATTAACTATTTATCTGTAATCTTATATTTTTCTAGTTAACCTGGTATATTTAAAAACTTGATTACAGATGGAATGGTGAACTTAGTTATGTAAACACCACTCCGCACTGTTTGAGTGTGTATCGATCTTAGCTGCATTCATTAAGTGAGGCCATGGTATTAATATTAATCTGATATTATTTTGTATATATTAACATTTTGTAAACATATTAATTCATATTTTTATATCAGTTTAATTGGAGGCCTTATGATAATATTATCCACCTTCTACCTGAATCTGCACAAGTGGACATCAAAGCTGGAGAAGTGATACATACCTTATATGTTGGGAAGTTATTGAGCCTCACATTCCAAGTAGGGTTTTAAGACAGTTTGGAATGTTTCAACCAATCCCTACAAGTGTGTTACTAACCCGGGAGCAACATACAAATCTACATTCGACTGCTCGTAAAGATGGTAGAAATAAAAACTAGTTACAACATCATAATATCTTTGTTCAAGCATGGGCGTCTCGGCTTAATTCAGTTGCTAATAAGCGTATACTGATTCACCAATTGCTTCTGAAGTATACATGATGTGGTATCTAGAGCGTACTGTTGTGTATACAACAAACCCGACTCATCAAGACACGAACCCTCATGGCTTCCAAAATGATGGATAAAGATTGAGAATGATGTTATTATTATTAATAACTTTATTATTATTATTGTTATTATTATTATTTTTAAATTAATCTTTCATAATGTTATTTATAGATGGATGGGATGAGTCAGTTTTATCAAAGACCAGGGGATGAAACGGGGAGGAATATGGAGAGCTATTATATGGATTTGGCACATGCAAACCATATAAGTTATCTACCAACACATGTGACACAGAATGTTGATGATACTCAACTTCCTCTTGTCCCATAATGTTTACCCAGAAGGGGTAGAGGACGAGGGCGGGTTGGTAGACAGGTTGGTGATAATAATGTTGTTGTGCAACAGAATATGACAGGACAAAAGGATTTCACGGAACAACAGCTTGACTCCCCCTTTTTTAGCCAAATGGGCAACCAAGATTTTTTTTATGGTGATACCTCAAGTACTCAGTTTCCACATTTTAGTCAAATGGGGACCCAAAATTTCGAAGAAGGGGGGCCGTCAAATCCTTATCAAAGCCCTGATAATAGTTATCAACAATCATTTCACCATTCTTCCCCGTTACCTTATTACCCTCAATTTCAAGATACAGCTCAATCAGTTGACCGGTTTTTTAATCCATCTCCTTGCATGTTCGACTTAAATGATGAAGCAACAAACGATAATGATGACACTCGTTAGATATTATTTCTTTTATATTTTTAGTGATGTATTTTACTTTTTTAATTATGTAATTTTTATTACTTTTATCTATTAATTATATAATGCAATTTTATTATATGAATACGAACTTAAGCTACAATATTATTAGAATAAGCATCTAAAAACGAACAAATAGTACAATAATAGTAACAAGTAAAGCGGTAATACAACAAAAAAATGGCACTTGCGGGTCTTGCGTTTGACTATCTTTTCTGTGAACCATTCAGGGTGACTATATGTATAACGATACTGATAAAATTCTTTTGCCATATAGCGTCGATATCTTGCACAAGTGTCATTAAAATCTCCCTTCATAGTTAAAGTTTTTCCTTGAACTAGCTTTTGCATTAACATAAATTGGGGTTCGGTTTCAAGTGGGTTTTTGATAATACAAGCGTTTTCAGATTGATTAAACAACGGTTACAAGTTCGATTTGTGTGTTCGGTTTAATTTGAAGCGATTTGGTGTTAAATTTGCGACGTTTAGGTGTAATTTGGGGGTCGCCGGAGCCGTAGCCGGCGGTGGCCGGATGGCCGATCGGAAAAACGGGGAGAAGAGAGAGATGGTATGGAAGTTTCGATTAATTACACAAATGGTCCCTCAACTTTAAAATTCACCCATTTCATGTGTAAACTTCCATTTAAAGTTTACTAACTTGACAAGTCAACCCCCTTAACTTTCTTAATTTAAGTTTTAGATTAAATTTTTTAGTTAATAATTCCTATAAATTGATAATATTAATAACAATATTATTGTTATTATTTTTAATTATTATTAACATTATTGTTATTATTATAAACTATTAGTAATGTCATTATATTCAATAGTTAAAGTTATTAACCTTTAAAAGAACTAACAAGAATCAACATAAATAAACCATAAGTTCCATGAATGACACGATAGTCCTTACAAGAATAAACGACATTAACTAATAGTTGACAAGACACAAAAAAAAATACGAGATGTTACAATAGCTGAACGCTTTAATTATTGGACCGAATGCCCAAAACACATATTTAAATGTGTAATAACCAGATGTACCGGTCGGATGATGTAACCATTCCACGATAACATGGTTCTTCTCTTGTAATGCGTTGATGTACGTAGGTAATTCCTCAAAATTACTGTTCCAACTACCATAAATATTCTCAATAGCAGCTTTTCTAGCTCGCCAGGCTTTATTATATGAAACATCAACATTTAACGTGTCTTTCAAATGTGCTTGAATTTGCTTGATGGGAAAAGCAATATCTTGACGAATAAAATGGATGATACGGGTAACAATATCTGTGCATTTGAAACTTCTATTGTTGTTACCAACAACAGTACCAAAGCAGTTGTGGGAATTCACCCATCTTGAAATTCTCCACATGTGATGATCATGGTTCTTGGAAGCATAAACATACCATGAACATGGAGGACCACTATGAATATTATTTTTGTAACTAGGGTTGGTGCTGTAGCACTTTGCTCTCCATCTTGTACGTTTACTTTCAACTACAACAGCCTCTCTGTTACGTGCAAGGTTCCATAACCGCACTGCATGCATCACTTCATCTTTCGATTTAAAATACATTCCAACACGAATTTCTTTTGACTCTTCATTCCATATATCCATACGGTCTTCATCGTCAAAATCAGCAGCTTCATAATCTCTTAACTCCTGTGGATCTTCAGAATAGTTCACCTCTTCGTAAGATCCTGGATTAACACCAGAATTATAATTGTTTGAAACTCTATAAGTGTTGTTATCATCATCACTGGATTCTTCTTGTGATGGAATGAGTTCAGTATCTTCACTGCTGTCTGAACGACCATCATCCGACTTATCAAAACCTCCATTATCATCATCCACTTAATGATGAGAATTGGTTGACGGACCGGCTTGATAATCATGCGATCTTACATTGCCTTGATGATAAGAATTGCTTGACGGATCGGGTGCTTGAGATACAGAGAAACCGCGTACAAGATCCATATAATTGGATTGTTGTACAAACAATTTTGGCTCAATGATAACATAAACATTTGCTCGAAAATTTTAAACATTTTCTCCCAAATAATACAAAACATCTAGACTTGAGTCATTAAAAATTTCAGAACTTTGAGAGAAACCAGCATATGAGTTATAATTTTAATTTCAAATTATAATACTCTTTTTGAACCTGAAGATGATTATAAATCAAATCTACAAATTCTTCGTATGAAACTCTATTACGAAGAATAATAGTTGAACTTCTAGTAGAAACATCACATATGATATTTCCATTTTCGAATGAAATATCCCCACCCCAATATATTTGTAGAAAATAAGGCCGAGACATAATAATAATTAGTTTTTTTTCAAGTGTAAAATTAAATTTTGTATGTAGATTTGAGTGAATTCGGTTGAGTTATAAATATAATTTGTAAGTTAGTACGTTAAATGTGTGGATGACATTTGTTTGAAAACCCGCCCTTGCCAAGGGCGAGTTCTCCATAAAGCGGTCAACAACAGTCAAAAGCAGCACAGCAGTCACATCGATCGACAAAAAGCAGTCAAAAGCAGTAGCAGTCACATCATCTCAGCAGAACCCGCCCCTACCAAGGGCTGGAACCCTTAAAGTCATCTCCCGACAAGATTTAACCCACTTGTCAACATCAACTAAAAAAAAACCCTATTTTTTAAAAAAAAATCCTCATTTATTTACATATTATAGGTATCTCACATTAATCAGTTGGGCTAAGAATTATATTTATTGATTAATTATTTAAGATATATTTTGTTGATTAATTACAAGTTGTGGTGGTAAATTTTAAGTTATCCAAAAAAAAAAGATACATTATGTATTTATGTTTTTTTACTTTTCGCTTGTCCTTTTCTAACGGCACTAGTCTTTCTAAGTCTTCATTATTTATTATTTATGAAATTTAAACCATAACAAAATATCTTACTAATATATCACATGTTGAACACTATTAGGGTCATTTGAAATCTAAATCAGCATTTTAATGGTTCAGATGTCTGAATGATCGGTAATTAATGGTTCGGTAATGAATGGTTCAGACTGTTTGTTTCGTGAGCAAATGTCTGAATGGTTCGGACATTTGCCTCTGAATGGTTAAGCATTATACTCATGTTGAACGGTTAAGATGTATAATGTTGAATGGTTAATACCTTTTATCTTAATTGGTCAGATATTTGCTTTTAAATTGTTAAAAGATATAGTAGCTTTTAATGGTTTATATATCTTAATGGTTCAACACTTAATGATTCAAATATCATATTGGTTCAGCATTTAATCATTTATGAATTGTTAAACAGCTCTTAGTGTGTTACAAGCACAAGAACATTTTAACGATATTAGTGTTCTTAAACACGACACTTTTTACTATCACTTAAACCTCTCATTTCTTAAACACTTACATAAACATGTTAAAAAAAAGTTTAATCAAATTCAAAACAGTAGTTCTTACATAGCCAAAAAAACATCAATATCTATATATTTTAATAAAAAATGGATTCTTTTATCACTTATCTTCTTAAACCATCTTTTTGACATTTGTCATTCTTCTAAACATACTTAATTTATTTTCCCCCAAAAGAGTATTAAAGTAATTTAAACACTCACACAATTTCTTTCTTTTCGTAAAAATTAATTTGGTCCATTGATACATTTTTCTCTCTCATCTATATTTTTTTAAATGAATCTATGTTTTTAAAAATAAATTTTATTAAAAAAATTAAAATTCTTATCTTTTCTAAAACATTGAACCTTTTGAAACAAAATATTTTAAATCGTTGATTTTTTAAAATAATTATAAAAATTATGGAATTTTATAAAAGCAGTTTTATTAAACAACCTGAATAATTAAAAACTTGAGTTTTTAATAAACAAGATTTTTATAAACAATAAATTTTTATAAGAAAATTTTAAAACAAATATTAGAAATGAAACCATTTAGATAACAAAGTTAAAAATAGTATAATTGTTTTATCTTTTGAACAAGTACGTATATATAATTTTATGTATATCTTATATTAAAATATCGTGCTGTAACTTTTCGTATTTATTACTAACTATAATCCGTCTAATAAATTGGTTTCTAGACTATCTATTTATCTATATATCTATCAATTTATAACTTATCTATTGTTATTTACTTAAAATAGCTATTCATATGCAATTATAATCATATTTTATCTTCATATATGGTTTTATAATTCATAAAATTTTATTACTAATTTTTTATTATTTTATTTATTGAACCCGTGTAATACACGGGTTACTAACCTAGTGTAATACTAAAAGAGTAACTTATGGGGATACTTGACACATTTATAGGCCTCTAAGTTTATTTTTTCCGTCTCTCTCTTATTAAATAAGTACCTAAATTAAGAAATATTAAATAATTTTAAATTTTTTTAGATTAAAACTTTTAATAAATTAAGAAATAATTTTTTATTAATGTTATTTTTAGAAAATAATATGTATGCAACTAAAATTTTTTCCTAAAATATCTAACTTTTTTTAAATATATAAAATATTTTAAATATGGTTTTTAAGAAGTTAATTTTTTATAAATAAAAAATAATTAAAATTAAGAGTTATAATAAAAAAATTTAAGAATAACATTTTAATACGGTTTGTTTTTGAAAAAATATTAAAAAGGAATAAAAACAAAAGTTTAAAAATTGATATAGTTATTTTATTACTTATATGTAATTTTAATTATATCTTATTTTAGATTATTATTTTACACTTCATAAAATTTTATTATATTTAATATTTTATTTTTTAACCCATATAATATACGAGTTTACTAAAGTCAGTATTAAATAAATAATAATCAACACCTAATTAGATATATTATGAATATTTATAGCCCAATCCAACCCGATTTAATACTATATCTTTGTATTTGATTACAAGGTCAAAATAATTTGAAATTGATCTAATTATTGTACATAACTTTTTAGTGGATATTATTCAGATCTTAATTCTTTCATACTAATATACTCACACCCACTTAATATCTAGCTCATGATTTAACATGTCAAAATATTTATTTTAAGTCTGAAAGAAGACAATTTCTTTTGATTGTATATTTCGTCATGACAATAAATAAAAGTTAAGGTCAATCTTTGTTAAGTGTCGGTTTATATTTAGAAGAGTCTATTTTTACATATGATCAGCTTTATATCATCTGTTGCAAATAAAAAGTAAGATGAATTGAATCTTTTAGTTGTAAATAATAAGTGCAAATCTAGTAATGTTACTATAAATGTAGTTTACAAGGATGGTGTTGTTCATTTGTGGCCTTAGAATCAAAAGTTGTTATATAACGAGCTTGATTTTATTTTTAGTTTTATGTTATTAATAATTAACTCCTCACAGTAATAAACATATATTAATCACTTATTAGTTTTGTTAGTCACCAGGTGTTAATTAGTTGGTTTAAAAACTTTGGGTCCTCTCTCAAAGCACGTGTGGTTCTCACATTACCTAATATTTGGGGTATTCAAAATCAAATATTTAGATTTTTAAATATCCAAAAATTTTGGATGGTGAAACCCAAATATTTGAATTATTTAAAAAATATGAATTATTAAAAATTTATATAAAAAATTAATATATTTTATTAGAAAAAGTTTTGGATATCCAGATGTTTTATAAAGATATCAGAAATTTCTTCGGATGTCTGCATTTTCGAATATTTCGGATTTAAACATTTGAAAATTTTGAATTCGGTTTTGGATTCAGATATTTTTACATCCACTTCACTAAATTGCTGATACATACAAATGAATATCTAATGCAACTCATTGGATTAATATGATTTACAAACACAAAAACTTAAACGTGATTATTTAAGAGTTTGCAGAAGTGAATCCATGTAATAACAACACGTACTCATTATGGAAAAAAACGATTATATAATTCAGAGATGGTTGATGTTAAGTTTCGTCTTAATTCGTTTTAAATTGTCAAGAGGGATTTTGTATTGTCAAGAGATCAAATGCTAGAATGGTTTCTCTAAACAACTAACACGAGATTAAAGGGGGGCGGGAATTTAATTAATCTTCTCCGATAATTAAGTCAGCGTAAAGACAAATATGTCACGACTATATCTTTAATAATAATAATAATTTTTAAAAAGTAATATTAAAATAATAATAATATTCCTGTGTATGAAAATTTAAGCATTTCTGATTTGTTTGATAACATAATTAGTTGGGTGAGTTTTCAAAAGAACTCGGGTGTGGAGATTTTTAACGCCTCTGTAACATTCTTAACATCTGCATGTACAAAACAACAAACCTCCTCTTTATATAAAACATATACAAAAACGTGACATATTTTAACATCAACGATACTCTAGATACAATTTGTCCTGGTTTTATAATGTTCATATTATGAAAAGGACAAAATAACATGTGCCAAGGGCAAAACAACTACTTGATCATTCAAGCGAAAGAAGGATGCCATATGGCAATTCGTGATTCGTCACGAAACTACAATTCAACTTCCACTAGCATTAAAGAGGTTATACTAGTATGTGAGAAACAATTGACAAGAAAAGGTAAGATGTAACTGAGTTATTATTACTTTGTCGTTGTCTTATTGTTACGACATTCATACACGTACTATTTAATTATGTTAATGAGTTGTAATACAATGAATATCACTATTTTTAATTTTTATCATCATTATATTTACTCTTTATTGTTTATCTTAACTAAGAAATGATTTTTGTTTTGACTGCAATTCAATATTAATATTACGTGACATCGAACAAAAATACTTTTCCAGTTAACATTATTATTCAAAGTTTAAAATTATGAATATCTCATAAATTATACTCTCAAATTATCAGTAACTAGTTGGAAATGCCCGCGCGTTGCGGCTCTACGGTTGTTGTATTATTTTTTGGGAATTCGATTTTAGTCGGTATCGGCTAGGTGCGTTATGACGTAAATTAAAAAATCAAAACATAATTATTGAAAAAATTGAATAAAAGAAAATAATTATGTATATTACAAAAGTCTTTAAGACAATTATATTATCACAATAAAATAGTGAAAATATAGGTGGTATTTATGGTCGTAAATCACTTATTACCTAGATTTTAGAGATGTTTATTTTATGAATGTAGGTTTGAATTTTATGATCATCGGAGTTAGTTTTTGGTGATGATTTGCAGATACCAAAAAAAGTTAATGGAGAAATTATCACCACAAATTATCATCTTGATTGTTATTGAACTGTTAACAACTGATAAAGGAAAATGGAAGATGAATTAGTGCTCAATCACAATATATAAACGACATTGAAAATAAATGACGATTTTGTGTTGATCACGTATATATGTTTTAGCATTTGTATTATAAACAATCATATATTATAATACTTTATTGTAAGGGCATAAATGAAATAAAATAATTAATTTTTTAAAATTTAAGCATTACTTTTCATATGAGTGTTTTAATCCATATGTAAAATTATCATTCTATCATTCTCTCATTTTTATTGTAAAAAATATAGATAAATATTAAAATTATTAAACTTATAATATGCCTCTAGAAAAATATTTGTATTATAATTATTGTAAATATGAAGATTTGTATAAGTTATATACTTAAATATTTAAATAAAATAATATACTTAATTAAAATATTATTTAATTATAAAAATATAATTAGTAAATATAAATTTAAATGTAAATTTATAATATCATAAATAAAATAAAATTTAATGAAGTAAATTGAATTGAATAATATCATATTATTAAATAATATATTAATAATATTTATTAAATATATAAAAGACACAAGGGTAAAAATGTCAAGTTTTATTAATTTAATGGATAAATTTATCATATTACCCCTAAAGTGTCTTAAAATTTTAATCAAATCCTTATTCTACCCCTTTTAAATGTGGTACACTTATTTGTACATGTTGCTTTAAAACTTGTATTTTTGGCAAAATACATCTCTATTCAAAAAGATGTATTATATGGTAATATAAATTATATATATTATTAATTACTAATTTATGTATAGTGAGTTGGACCCTTAGGTTTTTTTATCTTTAAGTTTTTATTTTTAACCCTAATACTTTATATTTTTTACAATTTAAGTTCTATAATCTTTTACTTTCCACTTTGTCCTCTATATTTTTTATCCTTTATAATTTTTTGTTTTACGAATTCTAAAAGTTAATACATCGTAACGTGCGCGATTTAACGTTTTACGTCCGTTTTGGTTTATTTTTACGGTGTTGATGATCGTTAAATGGTGGTATGACAATTGGTGTTGTTAGGCATAGTTTTATGCACTCGTCGCAAGACGAATGACTTAATAGCAGTTACTTATAAATTACAAATAACGTAATCATGAACTAAATCAAACCATATCTGTTTGTTACGTTAACATATATAATTACGAAAACCTACAAAGAACTCAAGATTTCCGTCGAGAATTATCACACGAAATCGACGTGAATGTGTACGTACACTACACCTCCTTACAATATGAAAAAGACGAAAAACACCCTCACTCACTAAAACACGAGAATTATCCCGAGGGTTCAACGGGTAAATTCACATTTCAAAAATACAAATATTAATAACGTTGTGGGCCCTACATTTCTACTAAGCACCAATCAGCAGCAAAGCCTGTATAAGTCTGCAACAATACTACAATAGTCAATAGGTGCGAATGTGCGATACATACACCACCTTCTTCATCTCCATTGTTTCTCTCTCTACAAAAACAAACCATTTGTTTTAATTTCTTCACCCTCATGCTTCATTAAACCCTTTTCTAGGGTTTTCATTCTTCTCTCATCATATCATCTCTTCTTCTTCTTCAAGTAAGCTGCTGGTATATCATCATCATCATCATCATCATCATTCTGTGTGTATACAGTATACGTACTAGATTGTGGTGTTATATATGGTATTGATATTCTTTTTGGCTTTTTCGTTCTGTTTTCTTTAAGAGATTAATGGGGTTTTTTTATCAAAGATTTAACGTTCATTTCTGCACTTCTTGCTTTTCTTGCAATATTCATTGCGGTTGTGACTTGTGAGTGTGTGTATTTGTACGTACGATGTTTTTCTTTCTTTTTTTTGTTTTTATTTGTGTTTATTCAGATTATGTTTGCTCTGTTTTCTCTTTTCTGTTTCTGAGTGGAGAATGTTGGGTTTTCTTGATCTCATCGTGAGTTTTCTTGTTAAGTAGACGCTAAATCGCATGTATCTTTCTCTTTATCATTGTACGTGTGTTTACGTTGTATATCTGTCGATTGTTATTTGGAAACAAATTTCGTTTCGGTATGTTATGTTCTTGAATAAAAGATTGGCTATTATTATTTTATATTTTTTGATTTTTTTTTTGTTTTTGGGGGTGAGACGATAGTAGCGTCAATCTTGAAGAAATAGCAGCTAAAATCACATTCATGTCTCTTGTTCTCTGTCATACATACGTATACATATATTAGTTGCTCTCTGTAGTACTTCTTTCATGTTTTAAATGTTTAATAAATTTCCTTTTTCTGTTATCTTATATGCTTTTGAATTTCAGTGTGAATGATATATTCAAACAATGATATATTAGTGATCATGTTCTACAATTTTTCCTAACCTATGTTTGATTTGTAAATATATTTCTTATTGTTCTTTAGATACTCACACACATACACTGATGTTTTAACTTGTATAATCTGCCTTTTAATATTATCTTACATTTGTTGTATACTGCTTTCATACATATAAAATAATAATCTTGTTCCTACTAAAGTCGGTGGCTCCCCCAATGATTCCACCAAATTTTGTTCCTACTAAAGTTGGTGGCTCGAACCGCAGCCAGATTACTAGACGTGGGTTCGGCACCAAAGGCCAGAAAATCCCTCTATTGACCAACCATTTTAATGTGAAACTGAGCAGCACCAATGACCATTTCTATCAATACAGTGTATCTCTTCTACTCTTATATACAATTATATGCTACTATGTTATATAACTTGTGCATTTTACTTTTGAGTCAGAATGTTTGCAATTACCTTTTGTTTTTAACAAATCATATGTTTATTGCATTTTTAGATTGAAGGTATCTTGTTTGGAGTGTTTAAACGGAGGCAATTTGTTTGTGGTTATGTGTTTGGATTAGGGGGAATAATCAGAACTTTTGGTAATCACAAACAAATATGTTATGATTATATTGTAATTAGCACATCTAAAGATCATGCTAATTGTAAAGACAGTTTAGTGACATCCATACAAGTACGTGAAGAGAATGTAATTTTTACATTTTTAAGTTAAGAAAATGGATTATTTGAATGTGTTTCTAAATGCCTCTCACTTTTAGTCAATGCAGTTTTAAGCTGTTATTACTTTTAAAAGTCTAATTCTGACTTTTGACTCTTGAGTGTCAAATGTATTTTGACTTTTGAATGTGAAAATTAATGTACATTTGTACATATAACATATGCCATCATGCAGAAGGTTTTATGGGTACTTGTATATATTCAACATGTGATTGTTAGTTGTAACAGCAATACTTTTATATTGGAAAACAACATAAACCTCTATCGAATTTGTAGGTTGGAGAAAACTGGATTTGAATCTCTAAAGTCAAATGTGGTATTGTTGTGAGTTGTTCAGGTGGCTTTTTTCTATGAGGATGGGAGTCCCATGGAGGCCAAAGGTGTTGGAAGAAGAGTACTAGACATGGTCCATAATGTATACAATTCAGAGATTGGTGGTAAAGGGTTTGCATATGATGGTGAAAAGACACTGTTTACTGTAGGCCCTTTGCCAGCTACTAAGCTTGAGTTCCCTGTGTTGTTGGAGAATCTGTCATCCAACAGGTAGAAAATGTATGATGTTTATGTCTTTTAGATCCATTTTATGATCTTGTTGTTAATGAAAACATGCTGTTATTATAGAACTGCTAGAGGTGGGATCCCGGATGGAGTTGAAACCAAGAGATCAAGGCGTCCGCCTCAATCGAAGTCATTTACTGTGAAGATCAGCTATGCCACCAAGATTCCAATTCAAGCCATTTTTAATGCACTTCAAGGTCAAGATTCTGAACAATTCAATGAAGCTGTTAGGGTTCTAGATGTTCTGTTAAGGCAACATGCTGCAAAACAGTAAGTTAATGTTTTTAAACTGACTTTCAATATATTTCAATTTGTCAACTTTAATCATGTCTTGTTTGGTATGTATGCACACAGGATGTCTTCTTGTTAGACAGTGTTACTTCCACAATGACCCTAGAAACTTCATAAGCATTGGTGGTGGGGTTTTGGGCTGCAGGGGTTTTCATTCCAGTTTTCGGGCCACTCAAGCTGGTTTGGGTTTAAACATGGGTATGGCTCAAGATTCTGTTTCTATGAATTTGTTTGAAGAGATTTGTGATTTTTTTGATTAATTTGTAGACGTGTCGACTACGATAATAGTCCGACCACGGAAAGTTGTGGACTTTCTTCTAGAGAATCAAAATGTTTGAAGCATAAGGGAAATTGACTGGATTAAGGTAACAAGTCTGTTTTGTTTTAGATTTCTTAGTAGATTCATTCTTATTTTTTGTAATGTTTTTCTGTTTATGATTAACAGGCTAAAAGAACATTGAAGAGCCTGCGGGTCAAGTCCTTTCCCTCTAACCGAGAACATAAAATTATTGGGTTGAGCGAAAGAACATGTGGAGAACAGAAGTAGATCATATTATTACCGAGAGAGAATTGAAATGATAGAAGAAGTTATTGAATTGCTTTTCAAAGAGGAGAGTGCTCCTCATTTTATACTGGTTTACAATGGTTCCTAACTTAAGAAATAACAACTGTCGTATGCTGTCAATTGGAAAAAAAAGGAAACAATATCAATTAAATATGGGAGATGATGTGATGGACCACCAATCTTGCTGATCCCACTTGTATTCTTCAATCATAGAATATTTTGTAATATTCTTTCTTTTCAACACGCCCCCTCAAGTTGAACCATGGGATTTCCAAAGTTCAACTTGTCCAAGCATTTGTGTAATAATTTCTCGTTAACTGCTTTTGTTAGGATGTCCGCCAGTTGTTCGGACCTGACGAATGGAAGAGAAATGAGTCTTGTTTCTAACTTCTCTTTGATGAAGTGTCGATCAACTTCAACATGCTTTGTTCGGTCATGTTGTACCGGGTTACATTTGAATCACAGCTTTATTATCGCACATAATTTTGCTGGCTTCTTGTGGTGGAAATCCTATTTCACTTAGGAGCCTTCGTACCCAAAGAACTTCGGTTAGTCCCCTTGCTATTCCCCTGAATTTAGCTTCAGCACTTGACAATGTCACTACTTTTTGTTTTTTACTCCTCCATGTAACCAGATTTCCACCAACTAAGGTAAAGTAACCTGCAGTTGATCTTCTATTGTCTTTGTCTCCTGCCCAATCTGCATCAGTGTACAATTGGGTTTCTAGGTATCCATTTGGTTTGAACATAACTCCATGTCCAACCGTTCCCTTTAGATATCTTAAAATTCTTAAGACAGCATCCATATGGGCCGTTTGTGGTTTATGCATAAACTGGCTCACCACCCCTACCGCATATGCTATATCTGGTCGGGTGTGTGAGAGGTATATTAGCTTCCCTACAATTCGTTGATATCTTTCCTTGTCAGCTAGCTCCGCCTGTTCCTCCATGTAAAGCTTTTGATTTACGATCATAGGAGTTTTGTGTTGGTTTGCAATCAATCATACCAACTTCTGTTAGGAGATCAAGAACATATTTTTTTGACACATAAAGATTTCTTGTTTTGATCTTAGAATCTCAATCCCAAGGAAATATTTAAGTCTCCCTAGGTCTTTCATTGCGAACTCAGTGAATAAGTTTTCCTTTAATCTGGTTATTTCTTCTTTGTCATCCCCTGTAATGATCATGTTATCAACATATATTATCAAACAGGTTGTCAGATTGTCTCTTTGTTTGAGGAACAACGTATGGTCTGAGTTACTCTGCTTAAACCCATAGCGATTCATAGCAAGGGTGAACCTTCCAAACCAGGTTCTAGGAGATTGCTTTAGTCCATATAAGGACTTCTTCAAACGACATACTTCTTTTTCTCCAAAGTTGTTTGTGAATCCCTGTGGTGCTTCCATATACACTTCTTCTTTGAGTTCTCCATGTAGGAATGCATTCTTTACATCGAACTGATGGAGTGGCCATCCTTTATTTGCTGCTATTGAGAATAGAACCTTAATTGTGTTCATCTTTGCGACTGGAGAGAAAGTTTCAGAGTAGTCAATCCCATATGTTTGGGTATAGTCTTTAGCCACTAATCTAGCTTTATATCTTTCAATCGCACCATCCGACCTGTATTTAATCGAAAACACCCAACCACATCCGACTGTTTTCTTCCCTGTAGGTAGAGTACATTTCTCCCACGTGTTGCTCTTCATTAAAGCTTTCATCTCTTCTTCCATTGCATCTCTCCAGTGTTTTGATTTCAAGGCTTGCTCTAGGTTGGTGGGGATATCTTCGGAATATAACGACAACGAGAACGCCTTGGCTTCTTCGGACAATTTACCTTCGGCTATATTAGCCATAGGGTATCTTGATCCTCGAGACTCCTTTTCAGGAGAGTATTTTCTTGGTGGGATTCCTCGGTTTGTTCTTGGTGGAAGCATATATCTTCCTGGCATGGCTTCCTGTGTGACAATATTTTCTTGTATCTGCTCTATTTGTATAGCTGGTGCATCCACTTGTACGAAAGATTCCTCCCGTTCCTGCACATGTTCACTTTGCTCTGCTGCCTGTTCCTGCACATGTTCACTTTGCTCTATCGTTTGGTGAGTAGTATTTTCAGGAATTTTAGTAAAGTGGGTGTTACTTACCTCCGGTATCAGGTCAGGAGCAGTTTCTTGGGTGACACTGATGTTTGGGTTGGGAGGAGGAGACTCATCTCGGGTATTGTATGATCTGTATTCCAACCAACTCAGTGAGTTAAGATACTTGCTCTCCCCCTCATCGCTATGTTGGGAGGCATAGTAATATTTGGTTTCCAGGAAATCACAGTTCATAGTGGTAAACATGTGCCGGGTTTTCGGACTATAGCATCGATATCCCTTCTGATTTACTCCATATCCAACAAAGACACATTTTTCTGCACATGGATCAAGTTTAGTCCTATTTGTTTTTGGTATATGAACAAAGACAGTGCATCCAAAAATTCGAGGTTCAAGTGTAAGAACAAAAGGGGGTTTAAAAAATTCTGAAAGGACTTGTAAAGGAGTTCTTGATTTTAGGATTTGAGTTGTTAGACGATTGATAAGGTAGGTGGCGGTGGCAAGGGTTTCTTGCCAAAAAACATTTGGAACTTGTGACTCTATCAGGAGGGCCCGAGTTATTTCCAATAGGATGCGGTTCTTTCGTTCCGCAACACCATTTTGTTCAGGTGTGTGAGGACATTTTGTTTGATGAATAATGCCTTTAGTTGTGAAAAAATGTTTCATCTCATTGTTAACGAATTCTCCACCATTATCGGAGCGGAAGACTTTAATGTTTTTCTGAAATTGGTTTTGTATCATAGCGTAAAACATGATAAATTTCTCAAGAACTTTGGTTTTATTTTTTAATAGGTACACCCAGGTCATTCGCGTACAATCATCCACGAATATTACAAAAAAACGAAGATTTTGACTTCCAATAGTTGGAGCCGGACCCCACACATCTGAGTGAATTAATGAAAAAGGTAAGTCAACTCTTGTGTTATTCGGTTTAAAGGTTTTTCGATGGCTTTTAGCCAACACACAAGTTTCACAATGTGACTTACAATCGGAAGGAAATAACTTAGGAAATAAAACATGCAAATACCCGTAGACGGATGTCCAAGTCTTCTATGCCACAACCAAGCCTCTCGTTCCATTGTTCTATGAGACAGCATAACATTACCTCTGTGAGTCACCTCATCCACATAATATAACCCTTGTTTTTCAGTGCCACGCCCAATGATCGCTCATATCCTGTAGGATACAAAATGTGGGTTGCATAAGAACGGAGCAATTTAACTCCTTTGTTACATGACCAATGGATAAGAGTTTATGTGATAATGAGGGAACATAGAGGCAATTTGAAAGTTTGAGAGTAGGAGAGATTTCAATAGTTTCATCGTTTTCCGCATTCATTATTTCTCCATTTGCAGTGTGTATAGATGATTTTGTTGGTTTGGAAGATGTAGTAAAGTCGGATAATTCATAAGTCATGGTATCCGTGGCTCCACAATCAAAAATCCATGATTGTTCTCGTGACTTATTATTGTTTCGAGCCATATGTGCCACACCATTAGTTTTGGGGTAATTTTTACATTTTAAGAAGCTTTCTTTTATAAAAGATAAAAAAGTGGTGTTTTTAAAATTTTATGTTTTTTCAGGGTTAGATTTGTAATAATATTGAGGATAAATATCAAAAGGACTGTACCTGTGGCCACCGAGAACTGGCCCTCTTCTTCATCGTGAGGAGCTACCGCTACCCTTCCAAATCCGGCGGTTGTGTTCTGATGGTCGCTGTTGGTGCTGGCGACATTACTATTGCCCACCACTCGGGGTAGCCGACGATCTTGAAACATTGTTCTTTGTATGTTTTGTCATGCCACAGTGGTCACACTTCAGGTGAGTTTTGTCCTCAGCCATCGATACGGTCTTTTTCCCTTCAAACTTCCGAGGCCCCTTTGTTACAAGCCCTAATCCCTCTGCTTCGGCGGCGAGTAGACCTGCTGCTATGCCAGGGGTGGTGTGCAGCTTCTTTACGAACGGTGGCATAAGCTACCTCTATAGTCGGGAGGGGTTCAATCCGGAGGATTTCCCGTTTAATGGGCTCATATTTTCGATCAAGGGCTTTAAGAAATTGGAAAAGTTTTTGTTCTGACCTTATTTTTAAGTATGTCTTGATGTCTTGTGAGCAACTCATCGGATTTGGGTCAATTCTATCAATTTCTCCCCATATCCCTTGCAGCGTGATCCAAAAATCTTCAAGAGACATGTCATTTTGTTTAATGTCGTTGGCTTTGACATGAAGATTGAATGTCTGCAACTTGTCTTTGCCGCTGCTGTAGGTAACCACCAAGGCGTCCCACAATGATTTCGCTGTGGGAAACTCGGTTAGGTTGCCTGCAAGGATGGGTTCAATATTCTGTATAAGCCACGAAAACACAACCAGATCGTCTTGTTCCCACTGTTCGTAGGTTTCATCGGTTTTTTCTGGAGGATTTGAGGACAAGTGTTTTAACAATGTCTTCGATCTTCCACCGATGGCAACCCGAATCATACGGGTCCATAGAGCATAGTTCTGGCTATTCAGTTTGAGATTAATCTGTAGGCTATCAGATAGTTTGGGGCTTTTTGGTTGAGATTGAATCCCCTGCTTGAGCAGGTTGGCGAGTTGTATGGATAGATCATCCTGATTACCGTCTTCAGACATGGTGACCTGGTTTTACTTGGTTGGAAGCTGGGTAGGTGAGGAGCAGGTTAGTTTAAACATTGTTCTGATACCATATTATCGAGAGAGAATTGAAATGATAGAAGAAGTTATTGAATTGCTTTTCAAAGAGGAGAGTGCTCCTCATTTTATACTGGTTTACAATGGTTCCTAACTTAAGAAATAACAATTGTCGTATGCTGTCAATTGGAAAGAAAGGAAGCAATGTCAATTAAATATGGGAGATGATGTGATGGACCACCAATCTTGCTGATCCCACTTGTATTCTTCAATCATAGAATATTTTGTAATATTCTATCTTTTCAACACATATCACCAATGTTTTTCTTGTGTTCTCATTTTGTGAGTCCAGTTTTTGAAAGAAATTTAAATGACTTGTAACAATTGAGTTTACATTTACTTTGTAGATTTTCAATGAAACAAAGGAATGGTGACAGCCCAAGTGAGCCCGAAAAGATAACAGTCTACAACTACTATGCCAAACATCATCGTATAGAAGTTCACCAATCTCGTGATTACCCATGTCTAGATGTTGGGAAACCAAAGCGACCTGTTTACATTCCACTGGAGGTAAGTTACTCAGAAGTTGTTAGAACTGATCTTATAAGTACATTATTATTTTGTTTTACTTCCTTTTATTGTGTTTATAGTTGTGCGAATTGGTACCCTTGCAACGCTATACCAAGGCGTTATCAAATTGCAAAGAGCATCACTTGTTGAGAAATCTTGACAAAAGCCACAAGATCGGATGAATGCTTTGATGGGTGTAATCTTTTCTTATAACATATTAATATAATACATATTGATACAACATATTAAATGGTAATGGTGTTCTTTATTTAACTTTGTAGGCATTGAAGCAAAGTAACTACAATGCTGATCCTGTTATCAACTCAACTGGCATCACAATCAGCACTACATTCACCCAAGTTGAGGGTCGGGTTTTGGAACCACCAAAGGTGTATATTAGTTTACAAATTCTTCATTCTTCTTGTGATTAGATTCTCAAAGTATTCATTTTATTTATTACAGTTGAAGTTCGGAAGTGGAGGAGATTTGCTTCCTCGTGGAGGTTGTTGGAATTTCAACAACAAGGTAAGTTCTGGTTCTTAAACAGTTAAGTTTTCAATAGTTAGATCTAACAGATAAAATTCGGCTGCAGACATTCGTTGAGCCGACAAAGATTACTTGTTGGGCAATTGTGAACTTTTCAGCACGCCGGGACATCGATATCATAAGCAGAGATCTAGTCAGGTGTTCTCGAGCGAAAGGAATGGTAAATATTGATTGTTTTTTTATGGCACTTTCAATCTATTGGTGACAAAAACACAAGGTATCACAAGATAAAGATTAAAGCTTTTGGCAATACTTGCAGGATCTTGATAAACCATATGATATAATCGAAGAGAGTCCCCAATTTAAGCGTGCTCCTGCACCTGTTCGTGTAGAAAAGATGTTTGAAAATATAAAGCATTCTTCCATACTTTATGGTTTTTTTTATCTAACTTCCCTTGGTTAGAAAAAAACATTTATTTTTTAAAAAGTCATTATGGTAATT
The DNA here is from genome assembly GCA_025506515.1 of Flaveria trinervia. Lineage (NCBI taxonomy): Eukaryota > Viridiplantae > Streptophyta > Magnoliopsida > Asterales > Asteraceae > Flaveria > Flaveria trinervia. The sequence goes on from CM046452.1 coordinate 102,304,187, forward strand.
GAAGTTTTTATAATGCTGTATAGGTCCATGGAAGCGGAAATGCCTTGTAGACTTTGGGATTGTCACACAGTGCATTGCACCGGCTAAGATCAACGATCAGTATCTCACAAACTTGCTCTTAAAGATTAATGCTAAGGTCTTCAATTCAAACCAACAATGTTTTAGTTTCTTGTTTTCTTTTCTAAAACTCAATGTGATTTATTTTTGTTTGATTTCAGATGGGTGGTATAAATTCTCTGCTGTCAATCGAGTATCTGCATTCCATACCATTGGTTTCACAGACTCCCACCATAATCTTTGGAATGGATGTGTCCCATGGCACTCCTGGCCGCTCTGATGATCCTTCTATTGCTGCTGTATATTCTATTTTATAATCTTAATATCATCTCAACAATGATTATATCAGCATCATGTGCTGTTTTTCTTGGAATGTGCAGGTTGTAAGCTCGAGGAAATGGCCTTTTGTTTCTCGCTACAGGGCATCTGTTCGTTCACAATCATCAAGAGTTGAGATGATTGATGGACTATTTAAGCCTGTTGCACCTGGTAAAGATGAAGGGATGATCAGGTTTATATATATTATATACCTTTTCAAGATTTTTTTTAAATTTTTTAGCTTTGTGATCTACTGTTACTAAGTTGTATATGCTTTGGTGATTTCAGGGAACTGCTAGAAGATTTCTATCAATGCACCCCTAAGCTGAAGCCAAATATATCATAATATTCAGAGATGGTGTAAGCGAGTCTCAGTTTAACCAAGTTCTCAATATTGAGCTTGAGCAGATAATGCAGGCCTGCAAGTTCTTAGATGACACATGGGATCCAAAGTTTATGGTGATTGTGGCACAGAAAACTCATCACACCAAGTTTTTCCAATCTAGCTCTGATCACAACGTTCCACCAGGACCATCGTCGACAATAAAGTTTGCCATCCTAAATACAATGACTTCTACTTGTGTGCTCAGAACGGACCAATGTGAGTATTATACATCAAACCACTAGTTTTATACTTACGACTGAAACCAAGAAATATGATGTTGGTTTTTTGATTTAGGGAACTACCAGACCAACCCATTACCATGTGCTTCTTGATCAGATCGGCTTCTCTGCAGATGAGCTGCAAGAGCTCGTTCATTCACTATCCTATGTGTAAGTCGTTTATCTAGTTAATTTACACATGAGAACTTAAAATTCAAAAGTTATAATGCTTCTTCAAACTATTTTATGCAGGTACCAAAGGAGCACCAGTGCCATATCTGTAGGTAAAGATGCTAAACTTTTGAGATAACTTGCAAATATCTGTAGAGATGGTTTTTTGTGGTTCTTTACTCACAAACTGATTATTGATCAATATTACTTAATGATCCGTTATGCGCAGTTGCACTGATCTGCTACGCTCACTTGGCAGCCGGACAGATGGGACAGTTTGTCAAGTTTGATGATACATCAGACACTGCTTCTAGCCACAGTGGTAGCACGGGTGGTGGCCTGAACCAACTTCCCAAGCTTCATGACAAGGTATGCAGTTCAATGTTCTTCTGCTGACTGATAGAACACCTACTATTATCATAACAAGTGATGGTGATTAGTTTTTTGAGGATTGTAAGTTGTCAAAGCACATATACAAAAGGTGGTTTTTATCTTTTTTATTGAATATTATAGTCATGGTTATGTTATTATTTTAGTTTGCATGTTTCAATACTAACATATAATCAAATACTATTGACATATCTCGTCTTCCAGCGTTTATGATGATCATTTTAAACCATTGTTGCTACATCATCACCCCTTGTGGTTGTAGACACCTCCGTTGTCACACCTCAAGTTGATTCGTTTATGTTTCAAGCAACTAATTTTAAACCATGAAATGACTATTTTCACCTAATTCTGTTTTGATCCGAATCAAATTGAAACTCTTTAAAACAGGAATGATATCAATTTCCACTAATCAGACGCTATCCAATGCCATAGTGTTTGTAACCATGAAATATTTTTACAACTAATACTATACCTAAAACCTTGTCAGTTAGTTATAATTCTTCATATTTGAAAAAATTAATAAAGGTATAAAAAAATAAAATAAAAATTAGATTCTCTTCGGTAATAATAGACAAAAATATCAGGAAAAAAACACCCCCCTCTTCAAACTCGGGTGGGTCTTTAGCAGCATGTGCTCCTAATATTACGCTACCGATTCCTACGAATTTAATGCATTCAATTAATTTCTTCATGGGCAATTTTAAACTGAAAAAAAATCAAAGCAATTGTGGTCCAGTCGCAACATCCCACGTAGACATGCGGTCCAATAAAGACCAATCACTATTTATAAACGTTTATGATTCATATAGAGGTATTTGTATGTTAATAATGTTCTTTTTAATTACAAATTAAATTCTAAATGTTACTAGTGTTTGAATTCATAAAACCTCAAGAAGTCATTATGTACGTCACAAACATATCTATAGATTTGTCGTGTATGATGTTATAAAAATCTTGGGATCTAATCAGGACTCGATCTTGGAGTTGGCTCAATAGTGTCATTCCTTATCTACATAAGGTAGAAAAAAGATTAAAAACATGTGAAACGCTTAGTCTTTTGGATACTTTGATGATCAAGCCCGTTAGCTCTATGGACGCTTTGATGATCAAGTTTGTATGCATATTTGATATAGTATAAATAAAAATGCATAAATATAATGAAATCAGATATGTCATATGTATATGTTTGTATTGTGGGAAATATAGATGCGCTTCTACAAGGTTAAAAAGAGGCCAAAAGAAAGTCAATAGAGCATCCCCTATGTGTGAGGGACAGACGCCTAAGAATTCATAATCACGTTGCATTCAAGTACAAATTTGGATATCTTTCTGAGTACTAGAGGTAATCACCATGTAATATTGTATGCAGGGAAGAACTGTCAGATCCAAGTTTAGAACTTTGAATGGGAAGTATTGGGATTTGGGGGCCAAACAATTGTATATTTTAAAGGTCTTTGGCAATTAAGAAAAGCGTAAAGAAGACACATTATGCTAAAAAAATTTAAAAAATACAAAATAAAAACAAAAAGGAAAAACTATACAAGCTCTGCTTTTACTTTATTTAGCTTTCTTGCAGCTGTAGCAATCTCTTGAGCTTTAGCAGCCAAGACTCCCCTTCACACATTCTTTCATAAAATTCCAAATTCAAATTTGTTTCAATCTTCTAACCTCTAAGATTCTTCTTAAAGTGCACCCTTATAAAGATTATATGTATATGTGGCACTATCTTCTACACCACATCATTGCTTATCAATGATTTCTGCTTTCTTCCTTTATTTCATCCAAATCCCATAAAACATCAACTTTCTTCTGTATGTAACAGTCACATTCCATAGAAATTAGAGCATTGTTTCAGTTATATCATCTTCAACATCATGGGAGTTACTGGTAACACAGTAATGATCCTAGTGTGCATCGTGTTCTTATCTACTCACTCAGAGAATGCTCATGCAGCACGCAGCATAAATCTTGTTTTAAAATGGAGTGAAGAGACAACATTTTCAAGGAACTCGCGTTTTCATGGGATTATAGCACCATCACCTTCTATCATGTTTGACCCGAATCAATCAAGCAAGAGAAGAATTCGAAGAGGGTCTGATCCTATTCATAACAAATGCTGATAATTGTAGCTTCGGTTTGTTTTCTGTTCAACTCAAAATAGAAACAGAAGCTCTATCTCTAACTCTGTTTCTCTCACACACACCTTCACACATGATGTATGTATAAAGCAGGATCTTTCTTTCAAAGGATTCAAATTACTGGATTTCAGATAGTTTCAATATATGTTACATTCAACTGCGATCTATATATGATATAACGTATCCCCTATCAGAAGCTAGAAAATACTGATCTCCCAAAGGGACAAAACCCATACTACTTAACGAGAATTCAAGAATTGTTGTGACATACTGTATCGATTTTTCCTACGAGCTTTATAATGTAAAGTCGAAATCTTTTTTGAAACCATCTTCCAAATCATATCCACAGCATCACCAGGCCTTGAAGGATACTGATACTCGAAATGTGGTGCAATTTGCTTCAGATTTTCCCACATTTTGATCCATTTTTCTCTCTTCACCTCTCTAAGAAGCTTCATAAGGTACCCCTTTTTGCATGCATCTGATGCAGGGACAAAAATGGAAAATTTGGAGTAATCAAGAACATCTTCATATGGGAGCTCGATTTCATCACTGATTATGACAGGAACACAATGACTAACATTGCATCGAAAAGGCGATTTGAGGAAGGTGTGTCTCCTGCAATGTTGAGGCAGAATTTGGAAGCTGCCATCCCTGTGGATGCCTTGCGGATCCCACCTCCACCCGCACTTCCAAATGTGAAATGCACATCTTTTTCGTCTTTTAGCAGATAGTATAATTCTTGACGAATCACTCCACCCTGCTCACAATACATGTAAAGTGAATATATTTCATAAAATGAACTAGAGAGTGTTTGGATTTGAGAACTAAAAGTAACTATGTGATAAAATAATCAAAATCAGATAATAAGTGTAACAAAATGCATCGTGAGAGATTGTGTTCAAATATGCTTCTATTATGGAGCTGTGATAACCAGATAATAGTTGTTCAAGTGTTTGGTAAATTTGGATTAACTGATGATTTACATGTAAAATGACCCTTAATAATTCAGATAAACAGAGTCAGTTTAATTGCAGCTACTGCTAAACTAATTATTCCATAAACCCCTATATAAATCAGAAGCAGTTTCACAATACACAAACGCTAGAAACTAAAAACATGCGACTTGAAATACAGTAATCAGATAACCACAATCTAAACGCCAATTCTTATGACATCTGCAAAACAAATATGAATGGTTATAGATAAAACTCACATCTTTCCGATAAATTGCTCCTTGGAAGTACAACAAGGTGGGTCGTTCTTCGAAAGTAGGTGAATTGTTAGCATCAACAGTCCTGACCACATGCCTATAAGGAGCAATCACATCTTTATCAATATTTGCAATTTGATCAGAATATCTACCAAAATCTGCAAGCACAAACATAGCTGAACCCAACTTCCATCTAGCAATTAACATGCTGTTCGGATGGTGAGCCATGATCAAATGATCTTTCCCTCCAAATCTTTTCCATTCATCCCGACCGTTCAAATACTCCACCAATCTTTCTTGCAAAATATCATTAGTACTCTTTTCCTCCGTTCCCTCAACCTTGGAATGCCTATTGTAACTCAAAGATGAGAAAAATGGGACGAAAACAATATCCGCTTGACTTGAATTATGTACAAGAACAGCAGTGCAAGATCTAACAACATTTGGAGTGAGTGATGATAAAAGATCAAGTGTGAGCCAATATTCAATACTGTGTTGCAAGTTTAGTCCACCTGGGTAGCTAGGTATTTCACTAAAGTTACCAACATTAGGCCATATTCGGTTTGGGCTTCCTGTCCACCCTAGTAACCCGAAGTGAAACTCAGGAGGTAGATCATACATAAACACTTTTAACATAGCTCGATTCGGATCACAAGATGCAGCAGGTTCCATTGGCTTGGACTCAGAACATAAATCTTTACAAGAATTCGATCTGGGCTCAATCGACCCATGATCAACGACAATGAGGTTGTAAATTGATCTGGGTACTAACGAATTGTCACCAATTCGAAAGAGGAGTGAACATGAAAGAATTAGGAAGAACAGTGAAACAGCAATCAGACATGAAAGCAAGCGTGAAGAGAACAGACGCTTCTCCGGCATTGAAGTCATTGAGAAAAGGGTAAAATGAACTTTACGGCTTTAATGGAATTAGAACAAAACTAGATTTACATCACAAAACAACTTCAATTTAACGCATGTAAGTCGATTATAAATGGTAAGAACAATTACCCATAGGCAAGAACACCTTAATTTCAGAAGTAACTACACGAACAGAAGAAGCAAACCCTAATTACTTTCTTGAAACCCTAATAACTTGATCATCCCAAAAGGGGGTTAAACCAAAATTGCAACAAAACCCACCACTAATTCACTTTCAAGCTTCACAACAAACGAAATGCGTTCAAGTTTTTTACGAGGGCATCAAGATTCAACAGCACAGAAGCATCCTGGAAGAAACAGTAAATTTAAACAATCAATGCATGAATAAAGAATCTTTAAATCAAGAGTCAGAGTTGATGAGATCAAAGATCGATGAAGAGAATGAGAATGCAAGTAAAGTGTTACCTGAAGATGAGATCTGCCGCCATTAATGGTGGACAATAAAGAACACAGATTCAAGTGAGTATGTTAACATTCGAGAGAAATCGTATCGTGATGCGTATAAAATTCTCAATTTGGCTCTTAGATTGATGGAGTATGTAGTTGATTGGTACAGCATTATTTTTATTATTATTATTATTATTACAGATGCAGATTAACAATGGAGTCTCGTGTGTTGATGAACGTGATGAGTTCTGACCATTTATGTGCAGAATTAAAACTACTACTTTTTAAATCACACCGACTTTGATTTATGCCTGACCTTTTTCACAATATTGATGTTGGATCTACTTGTGGATGTATTGAAAAATAATACAATACAATAGAATATGAATGCTTATTTGTTTATTTTTTTTATAATAAAATAGATTAGTTTTGAAAATGGTGACTTCTGTTATTTAGTTTTTAATTTTGAGATATTGATTTTTTTTTCAGTCTCACATGACACGCCATGGAAAATTATATTGTAAATCACTTTTCTTAAAGAAAATAAACTTGTATGAAGTTATGTTTTAACCTTCCGAAATGATTAAATAATTTATTTTTTTCGTTATATTTATTAGTGGTTCTAGGCTAAATGATAAATATACACCCATGTAACGTTATGAAATTACATAACCATATAAGAAGTAGGTGGTATCTTGACACAGTAAATTTTTAATTATATCATGATAGTATTTTACATAGATTTCAAGTGGATATGGGAATAAGGGTGATTTTGTGCACATTATTTACATAAATAATGAAATATATACAGAGAGGTTGTGAATCGATTCAGGGTAGTTTAGGACACTTATGATCTATTAATCAACTAGGTTAAAATCTCGTATAATACACGGGTTAAATAAATTTAATGTTACATATTTAATCATATACGAAGTTATGTCTTATACATTGTGTATTATATGTATTGAATAAACACATCTATTACACATATTTAAAATTTTAAAAACATATTTAAAATTTTAATTATGGATAATTATTAACTAAAGAATATTCATTTGACATTTGCAGTTAAAATATTCTTTTTTTACATTTATTATTATTTAAGATGAGAGAAAGACGAGAAAATCAATTATTAAATAATCTCAAATAATGACACGTGTATATGTTTATTTTTATTTATTAATATAGAGATAGATATAGATATAGACGTGGTAGTGTAGGACACCATTGTGCCATGTTACGATTTTGAATTCCCAACTTAATTGATAACCTTGATTACCAAGGATATAAATACAAAAAAATCTCCTCTAATTTAGGAGATGATAACTATGCTAACATAACAACATTAATGCTACATAAATATAACAAATTAATGTGTTCACTGACGAATCCAGAAAGGGGTCAGAGATTTTTAAGAGTCATTTAATTATCAATAAATAAAATAAATAAAATATTAAATAAAATAAACATTATTAATTATAAAATAATAGACTAAAACATAATATGATTGAAATTATATATGAGTAACAACTATAAGTAATAAAACAATAATATAAAAAATTTATTTTGTTTTTTGTTTTTTTCAAAAATAAATTAAGTATTATGTTTTAAAATAACTTTTTAAAAAAATTTTACTTTTAAAAATTTTCTTACTATAACTCATTTGACTTATAGCATTTCTTCTTCTCTAGCTGAAGGATTTTAATTATTTTTGTTTAATAAAAATTTACTTTGAAAAACCAATTTTGAAATATTACAAAAAATAAATTTTAAAAAAATCATTTTATAAAAACTATCTCTATAGAAATAGCATTAATAAAAAAATTATCTTTCTTATTTTTTATTAAAAAGTTAATTATAATGTAAAAATAATAAATAATATTATTAGTAATTAATATGGTTATTTAATATGAGAGAGAAACGAAAAAAGTTTAATGAAAATGAATGTGGTGGTGACAAGTGGCACACCCATTTACCCTTTTATTAGAATAGGAAGATTATTTGATTCGGTTCGGGTCGTTTCTGGTTCACTACTGAAAAAATTGTTAAAATGGTCCCTAAAATCTTGTATTTTCATATATATCAAAAACTACCTTAAAAGAATTATACTCATAAAAGTAGTTACATGTAATGTTTTTAAGGCAATTATACTTATAAAAACAATGATATGTAGTATGTTTGAAACAATTATACTAATCGTGAAAATAGTTTCTAAACTCTTCAGTTTCAAAAGTTGAAGGGGGGCGGTCGAGATTTTCCCATATACAAAATTGAAATTTTTTCGTTTAGGGTGGATGACTGACCCCGCTCCTCAATATGTAGATACGCCACCGAGTATGTTAGACATAAAACAAAAAAATGACTAGATTCTGGAAGCGTGAGAAGTTAAGTTACAAATATGACATAAGATTAGACTTTTCTTAAAGATTTGAGTGAAATTGACTGTACCTTTTACTTGGGTGACATACTACTTGATGAGAGTTTGAATCATGTGAAAAATTCATCAACTGTTATCAACATGGAAAAAAAGGATACAATTGAGAAAAAAAATAATTTTGACTAGTAAATGTTCAATATCAAGCTATCAACTATAACATAGTATTAGGTTATTTATTTTGAGTCAAAAATGTTAAGCCATCGAAATGTTATACATATTTAATTGTAAAAAAATATAGTTATAAAAACATTTTAGATTTAAGCACAAAATTTATTGATATGCCCCTTCAGAAAAAAACTTTGATAGATACATTGAATATAGGATCCTTTGCTTTTTCTTTTTAACAAAGATTAAATCTTTAATCAACCAAAAGTTATATAAACTTCTCCCTCTCTCAAGTCTCACTGTCTCAGTAGTCAGTTTTAGAATAGCCCAACAAATTTAAACATATTAACCCAACAAGGACCGTGGGCCCATTAAGTTTATATAGGGGTCATTAGCTTTCTAATAACTAATCAATCTAATATGAGTAATGGGTTAGGTCCTGTGCAGGCCCAGTGCTAAAGGAATAAACCAGCTTTTTCTTAACGGAAATACCTTAATTTTGATACACTTTAAACAATTATAATTAGGTTTGAACCTAGAGGTGTGCAAATTTATTTTTTCTTTTTTCAAATCGGTTCAGTTTTTAAACAGGGTTGTTTTCTTTTTTGTGATCAAACCATGTTCTTTTTTCAAACCGGTTTTCCTAATTAAACATTCGAACCCCTTAAACCGATTTTGAAATTGGTTAAAAAAAGTTTTTTTCCTGGTTTAATCGGTTTTTTTATTTGAACCCGTTTTGAATGTCAGGCTGCCAAACTAGTATACTGGACTAGGTTTTTGATTTGTTTTATTTTGAATCGGTTCTTTTTCCCACCTCTATGTGAACCTAAATAACATCTAAAAAGTAGTTGACTTTTATCATTGAACTACCAACTCAAATAATATAGACAGACTTAGTTAATGCTTGATTTATCAATGAAATCACGGTGTACCATTAATGACAGGAAAGCTTTGCTAAAACGCATGCTTCAGCCTATTGTTATTAGGATCTCATCTTAATTTTTGTTGCGTTGTTGTTATCACGTTAAAACTTCAATGGCCATACTCCTAGTTTTAATATGCATTATAATAAATATTAAAAAACTAAAATATTTGACTAGGATATTTCTACCCTGATCTCAATAAGTTGAAATGACCTTGAACATGTGTTGATTTTCGCGACCTTGCTCACGATTATTTATCAACCAAGGTTTATAAAGGTTATTTGTTGGCTCAAACTTTATGATTTTTTTCTATAAATATTTTACCTTTCAAAATTAAGTCTAAACAATAAAACATACATAAATATTGGTTAAATTAAATCTGATTTTATAAAATTAACTTAAAATAAAAGGTAACAACGAAGAAAAAAAATTCATTAAATAATAACAAACTTTCATAAAATTTTAATTTAATTTAAAATGAAAAAAAAGTAAACACAACTATGTTTCATATATACTTCATTTAGCTTGCTTAATTAAAAAAATATTTGCAAAAAAATACACAAGATAGGAGCACATAATGACTTTTGAGTGGTTTTAGAGAAAGAACAATATTCACCGACTTTAGTATAACTTTTTTACTCGAACGACCAAGCAATTATATTGAAATCAAGGTTCAACAAGAAGCTATGACCACCAATTACAAAACTAAAACGATGGAATCACAAATCAAATTGACCAATATGTGAGAACTTTAACCGATATGAATCACATATTTAACAACACATACAAGTCACATGTTATTTTACTTATTTTCGTAAATGTTTATAACTTTTTTATGACATCATTTTTTCTAAAAAAGTTCACTATTAATTTTAATATTTTTTATATGTACAACGCCTATAATATTGATATTATTTAAAAAAACTCATCCACCTGTAATTTAACATGTGTAAATCCAATTTTACATATGTGTACATCCGATCATACAATCGTAAAATGAATTTTGTAAATCAACAACGAGTTTTTTTTATTTTTTATACTTTTTGTGACATTCGTCATTTTCGACTAGCTTTATATTTGTTATCCTGTATTGTAAACCCAGCTCGTTTTGGTCTTCGGATCTTTGAATATTAATATAATGATGGATTTTATGTTGAAATCATATTTCATACTTGTCGTGGCTTGACCCACAGTTCGTTTCAGCAAAATCAGTTTTTTTAACGTTTTCGGTTCGTTTAAGGTCCGGGCTTGTATTTTAATCATCCAAACCAACCAAGACCTAACCCATAATTATTCTAGAACCCTCCAAACATGTAGATACCTGGTCATAATTTATTTAAATTAAAATTTATTTTAAATAAAAGAATCAAAGTGCACCCTTTTACCCACCGGACAAACGCATTATCCATTTCCTCAAACCCAATCTTTCCCTATAAATGCCACTCATTCTCAACCATTTCACCTGTACATTTTCATCTTCTTCTTCCAAAATTTTTGATCTTGTAAGTTGTTCTAGCTAGTTTTGCTTAAGTTTGACTTTAAAAAGTCAACGGAACCGAATCTTGCATTTCAAATCATTTCGGGTATGTAATTTTGGTTATTTTCAGTTTTTCTAAGTTATATTATATTCACAAAACTATTTTTATCTTTATTTAAGTCTTGTGAGCATTGAAACTCATAGTTATGCATTTTAGACCTGTTTGGGTCGTTTTCGGGAAGTTTACTCGATTAACTTTCTTATTTGAGTTTAGATCTGGAAGTTTTACCTTATTTTAAGTTTAATGATTTTGGACATGTGGTAACTATCCTCAGGTTCATACCGAGACAAAGACCGAACCAAACCGAACGCTCGTTTAAGCACTTTAAATAACTTTTAAGTGACTATGTTATATCAAACACTTTAGATCTGAGTTTTTTCATGATATTTTAGTTATTATATGGTTGATATGGAGGTGTAGAACAAATCTTGGCTTGAACCCAAGTATTGGGTAAAAACCGAGTAAAACCGAACACCCGTTTTAACGAGTTAGTCAATGTTCAAACCACCAAAAGTTCAACCTATCTTTTTAGTTATGTTTTACTTTATATTACTCATATTACTTAAGATTTTGGAAGTGTTAGAACAAATATTAGCTCAAACCAAATTTCGGGTAAAAATAAACCCGAGTAAAAGTCGAACTTATCGTCTTAAGGAGCTAGTCACCGTTCAATACGCCAAAAGAAAAATCTTTCCTAATTTTTTAAACTTATGTTTCACTTTATGTTATTTGTATTAATAATATTATGGTATGACGGAATCAAACTTGGTTTTATACTAAATCGGGTTTAAGCGAATTTCTTTATTAATTAAAGTCTCAAACTCGGGTTTAAGAGAGTGTAAGTCGGACCTTGATGCTTACATTAATGGGATCGTGCATACTAGCACTAAACCAACTCTCATATGTAAAACTTAACAATGGTTGAGTAAAACTAAACATCAAGGACCCGTTTTCTTGTAAAACTCATTTTATACTTACGTTATTTAAACACACTTTGTAAAATATAACTAAAACTCCCGAAAACCCAAGCCTTATTTTTATGAACTTTTATACCATTTATATTTCATCTTCAAGACTCAATACTTACTCAAGATCTTTCAATCTAGGACACGCACGTTAAAACCGTCGGACTCGCTTACTTGAGGATTTTATTCAAAATTTATTCATCAACGTCATTTTATTCCATTTGAGTAATTTCATCCCTGTTTTCTCTTCTATACTTTGGGGGTAGCAAGCATACTTACTCAACCAAAAATAAAAGATTTAACATCTAGATCCTCAACCCACAACCTTTAGGTTATGTGTTGCTTAGAATAATTGTCCAATTGTATGTTATATACCTCATATGATTAATTGCTACATGTTTATTGCTTTTGATCGTTTAGCCTCATCCTCATCCTCAATAAGTATGATCATACGCTCCTCCTTGTAATATGGTAGTTTTATCAATTAGAAAAGAACCTCATTTATTTATGATTGATATACCTCAATTGTCACTTTTATATTATATTTATAAAGTCATGGAATTGCTCACCAACATACATATTGACAAAACATATTTTATGCAATACTACAGGTTTGATTATCGGTTGATTGAAGATTTAAAGACGTTACTTTATTTTGGACCGTTAGGTTATTAGTTAAAAACTATTTATTTTCTTGTATTTGTAAGAACATGTTATGAAATAAATGAGTTGATTAAATATTATCATTTTAATAGTGTCGTGTGCATTTGAACAATCTTAGTTGCGCTCCGGCATGTTCCGCCGCTTTGGTCGAGGTGTGACAATTTTTTTAAGAAAGAGTGTAACGAGATAAATATTTTCATGCATTTATTTTTTATGTTATTTTGTCATTAAAAACTAACGATTCATATTGTTTACTAGAGTTTTCAAAGTTATTGTTTGATCTCTCCCCTACAATTTTATTATAGTATCTTCGACACTAATTGTTTTAAATTAGTTTTTTTTGTTTGTTTCCTTTCAAATGAAACGCATATAGTTTCTTAAACATTTGTAACTAAATTTGTTCTTATGGTAATTTTTTCTTTTATTTTAGATTTTGGATATTGAAAATCGAATAAGTTTTTAAAACATCATTTAATAAGATCATTAAATTTTTAATAGTTTTATAAAAATAAATCTTTATTAAATATTAATTTGAAATAAACGTTAATATTATATTTTTAAGGTTTCTTACCCACCCTTTGTTATCTTTGGTATCAAATCACTATATGTTATATTTTCTACTTCTTTTTTGATAAAAAAATTGTTTAAAAGTATCATTAAAAAAACTAACTGTTTCATATTTTTATCTTTGGTATCAAATCAATATTAATTTTTTTTTTAATCTTTTACATCATATAGGTATATTTCAAAAGAACATTTAAAAGATTATCATTAGTATGTATCATCTTTAAAAATTATTTGTAAAAAAGAGACATTGAGTAAAGAGACGTGATTTGTTTCTTAGACTTACATTAATATTTCTATTAAAATATAATGTGCTATAATAGTAATAATAACAACAATAACAACCGTAACATTAACAATAATAACACTAGAAATAATGATAACTGTATTAGTAATGATAACAATAACAACAATGAACCTCAATCAACCATGTCATGTCTTAGTAGTTGTTTTAGCCTTTTAGGTTATACAAAGGCACAATATATATGTGATAACTAGATATTTTTACCCGTTGCGCGTTGTCACAACATCGTACTCGTTGTGATAAAGTATACACTATAATAGATCAAATTCGTTTTCAAACTAAATTTACGTTAATACGTAGAGTAATTCGAATTTGTATTGTTGAATGAAATCGTATATTTAACTCGGTTTTTTTTCCAAATAAATTTACGTCGAAACATAGACTAACATTTGTTTCGACTTGTTTTCAAACTAAATTTATATCGAAACATAGAGAAAATAAAAAATGTATTATATTTGACCTACTCGACGCGCTTTAATAAAATGACTTACGTCAAAAATACATAAACGTATGTCAAAATATAGACAATCTGACATCATATATAAAGTTAATAATGAAAACATTTTATATTTAACCCGGGTCGTTTTTGGTTAAGGACCAAATTATATTTTTAAATTTTGAAAAGAATTAGAATTGTATCAGATAAAGATGAAGAAAAAATAATAAAGGAAAAAAAAAGCCTTATAATATTCGAACCCAAGTCTTATGATTGAAAGAAGATAGACTAAACGATTAAAACAAGAAGTAAGTTATGATTCAAAACTACAAGCAATTTTATATGACAACTATTGACATAGAATAAAAATAATATAAGTCGTTTCATTGCTAAGTACATTTGTGCCATGATCAATACATTAATGGGCTTTAATTTTTATGTGTTGATTAGTTTTCTTTCATAGCGCATAGTCACATTAGGTCATAATTAATGAGTCACTTTGGCATTGAAGACAAATGTATAATGATTGAGATTCTAATGGGTCTTAGTGAGCATTAAAGTGAGTTAGTAGGTGGTTTATACAAAGTCGCAATAGTCATAACTATTCATTTTGCTTCCAATTTATGTGTGATGTCTAGTATATTAATGAGCTTATCACTGCTAGTAAGTTGTTTTAGATAACATAAAATTACATTAAATCATAACAAGTTATTTATGTTAAGGTTCTATGAATACAATCAACAGACTATTGTACCTCAAAGAACCTTTTCATGTGTTAGTAAATAGGTATAAGTTATTTAAATTCAAATTGCATCTTAACAAGTCATTTGGTGTGAAGTTACATTGACGAATAAAGGATTATGTAAAGAGAAGAATAAACATATGCCAATGATATACACCATAAAATTTTCAATGCACACACCTTCTTAACATATATGAGCACATGCAAATTAATGTATATTAGGCACATTAATTCTATGACTACCAATCCTAACATTAATCGACCATAGGTCCGTGTGTTGAAATCAACATACACTCTTGTACACCATAGTTTTTTAAATACGTGCCTCTTATTAAAACATGAGTTAATCATGCACACACATGAAAAATCATGTAAATTAAAGTGTGTATATATATGTAGAAGTCTTGACTGTCACATACAAGTTGCGGTGAACAGAGATGTGGGATCCAAGACCACATGTGATGATTGAGACGACATACGTTCTCGAAACATATTGGGATATGTATGATAGATTTTAATTTCAAGATCATCTTTTCCAATAAACTAGTTACACACAAAAGAGGTATGTATAACACGTTTGATAAACATGAAGGTTTGTGGAAACGTAGAAGACTTACGATTGCTTATAGGGATCATAAGAAACTCGTCTGAAAGCAACTACGATTGCTTACCATTTAATGATTTTTGATGAATTCTAGACTGAAGTTTCAGCACAAAATATATGATTCTCACTGGCTAACATTTGAAAAGTCTCAATATATAGAAATAAGTTTTGAAATCTTTTTACTTATTGGTTTTTTACAGAACATCCATCAGAAAAGGTTACCATTGACAATGAAATTTAGACTTACCATTGTTGGTGATTTCTTGCAAATCAATCCGTCAGTGAAATTCTTTTTTTTTTCTTGTTTAGGTTGTACATCACTGATATGTTGTTAATTACCAAAGGATTAAATATGCAATATTATGCATAATAATATTCGATCTTTTATCTTTTATTTTTATCTTTTTATGGATTGGAAGTTACTGAACGATCCGACTTACTGTCGATGATCTTTGATCGTATACACAGTTTCTTAATAGTGTTACATACTTCTAAAACATAAAAATGGGCTCTAATGCCTAGACAAATTAAAGATATGTGGCATGATGAGTTGAGTAGAAAATTGGTATATTAAAGAATTTGACTTTGGGTTGCTTGTTATGTAGATGAAATGACAAGGAACATAGACTTATAAAATACATATTTGGCAGACCAAAACAGTTTGTAATTTCAAATGGGGGACAAGATCCATCCATGAAAGTCATGAAGATGGAAGCTGTAAAGCTGGAGGATTGTTTGCTGTATCCATGTGACATCCAAACTCCATTCATTTTAATTCCACAAAATAATGCATGCAAAGTTTTGTTTATTTTATTATCCTCCCACCTCTGTTTATTAACTTTAGAGGTACTTTACAATATGCATATGGTGCAAGTGTATATGTATAGTAGTTGCAACATATATATACATATCTTCATCTTAATTCCATATATATATATATATATATATATATATATATTATATATATATATATATTATATATATATATAATATCAACTGGATTCTCCAATTCAAACCCTAATTGATTATCATTTTAATTAGAATGTTTCTTGGTTTTAGTCTTGAGAACTACATATATTTGCCTTATCCTATGACATGCATATATTAACTGGTCTTGTTTAGACCTATTTAATAATGATTTTCTTATATATATATGAATATTATAACCTGAACACCTAATAATTAAGCTTTTTATAACAAGTAAAGTTATTAACGCATGATATATTAATATCAAAATTAAACTAAAGAATGACTAGATTTTGTTAACCTTTTATAAGCTACTTTAGTAGCTGTACATTACTGCAGAATTTGAATCGATGCTAAACACTAATTAAGGATTAGACCATGATGCTAATTAAACTGATAAGGTAATTGAATAGCCTGATCAGAGACAGTTTGGTAGTTTAGAATGGATGTATAACTTTGACGATTAAAAGGAAATAATAATTAGTTTTTTTGTACAAAAGGAGTAATTAATTAATTAATACAATCAATACACGCAGATTAATTTATGTAAAACTATAGAAATCAAAGATATATAAGATCAATTCATACATGTGTGAGTGTTTAAATAAGTACTGCATGTGTTCAAATGATCAATCCCTCTTTTAGAGCACTTACATGCACCCTAGACATGATCAGATGTTGCTGAACCCTCACACACAACTTCATTCACCTCTCTCCGATGGAAACTCCGGTGGCAGCCGCAGGCGGCACACGAGACCGCAGCGGCTGTACCTTCTTCTCCACCGGCCATGAACTCCTGCAGCCATCCACCGCGTACCCTCCGATGTTCGCCGCGTGATTCTTCTGGCACTCTCCATAACGAACCCTCACACTTGACGTCCTATTGGAACAACTACTCTTTTTAACAACCACTTGACGTTTCTTCATTGATCTCCACTTATATGTATAACTAACTCTCTTAATTTCTCTCTCCAAATTAATGTATAAAGATTGTACTTGGAGGAATTGAAGAGAGATAGAGGGGGGGGGGGGGGGGGGGGGGGGGGGGGATGGATGCAGGATGTGTGTGAACTGTGTATGTATGAAAGAAACCCTAAAGCTAATAGCTTGTATCCATGGTGATTTATAGTAGATGAAATGAGTTTCCCACTTGGGAAAAAAGAATGATGCCATATAGGGGCATTATTGAAGCACTATGTCATGTCTCTTCTGATATCTTTTGGTTTCAATGGTTATTTAATTAGGGCAAAGAGTCATCTCGAGGCATCTAGGTTACTTTCATCAGTGGCCACTTGTGGGTTAATTGACACCATATACATATATATATATATATACATATATATATACACATATATACATACATATATATACATACATATATATATATACAATATATATACACATATATATATACATATATATATATATCCAATATCATAATTTTGTTTACGACGGATTAATATAAATGATTTATGATGTGAATTAATGTATGTTAGAAGGGTTCATACCTAGATGTATGCTATATAGGTGTTGCCAAAAGATAAGAATGATTATCCATTGCATATATATGGCAACATGATGGTATATTTGGAAGGCTAGAAACGATTTGATTTTCAACGGAAGACCGGTTAATCCTGCAAGAGTAGCGGAGGAGATAAAGGTTAATTCATATTTGTGGATTAAGTATAGAACACGGTTGAAAAAAGTAGATTGGCATCATTGGTGTAATTTTGATATGTACAACTTGATGTAATTGGTGGTATGTGCTCTAGCATCTTGCTAGCAGCATCTTCTAATAAAATTTTGCTTTACCGTTAAAAAAAAGGGTTCATACCTTGCTGTTACAAAAAGGATTAAAAGAATAAAAAGTTTCGACCACTTACTAGCAAATTTACATGGTGCCAAAAATATTGACCACAAAGTGATTAGACATTGCATTATAATCGCACTCAAAAAGTCGAATGTTTCCCTTAATTAATTATATATTTTCACCTTTACATATAGTTTAAATTATTACATATCAATAAGACTTTATGTATAATTATAAATATAATCCTATATAAGCATGTTTTAAAATATATAATTAAATATGCATCTAGACCAATAATTATGTAAACATTAAAAAATGTATCCGTGACCCAAAAAACACGCATCTTAATTAAATTATGAGTTGATTGATAGAGTTATTGATTTGAGTGAAGACTAATATATATGTATGCTATATGTATATTTGGTCCAACATAACTATGCCCTTTTTCCTTAAAAAATAAAATCTCCTTATATCTGCTTAAACTTTTACAACCAATTCAATGAGCCAATTTACTAATACATAAATCATTATGTTGGCCATCATGTGCGTTTTCAATCATACATGGATGTAGGATCAAAATAATTAGTTGGTCAACGAATTTTAAAAAAAAATTAAATTTGTGATCGACTATTATTACTTTCCTTATCTACATGGCTTTCACCCATATACTAATTATAATGTATCTGGGTTGGTACTAGTGATAAAATAAAAATTGTAATAAAATAATTATATTGATACATTTTTTACCATAGAATAAAATAAAAATAATATATTTAAATCTTGTGTTCGTACTATTACAATTATAGGAATAATATATTTTTATTCAAATTTAAATCAAGTTACTGATTAACACAACTAGCTAGTCAATTCAGATAAAGACAAATAATTATGTTGGTATGAAATCAAACTACGTTCTTTTTCTTGTTAACCATAGAAATGCAACTTGATACTAGAAAAAAGAGAAAATCATGAATATCAGGTTTAAAGCTGGAGATAAAACAAGACATTTACAACCATAGTTTTAGTCAGAAATACCTTTTTGTGACCGATTTATGACAAAGAAGAGCGATGTATATGACAAAAAACTACATGAGTAATTGTATTCTTCAACTACAGATTTATGACCAGGAATTACCATGTAACGAGTTGCAAATCTTGTGATCTTTGCACTCGGGCGTGACCAACCATTTTTTCTACAATTTTTTTTATTTTCACATAATATATTCAAATAGTTTTAGATTTAATATCAAAATTCATATAATATCTAATAATTAATAAAAAAAATTAAATTTCTAATCATCCACAACATAAAAACATAACCAAGTTTGTCCGAAAAATATATTAGGTATTAAACATATAAATTAAAATGTTGACAAGATCATAAAGTTGTTGCTTAACATACAAATTCAAGTGTTTAATTTAGTCACAAGTTGTAACATTGTTTCACTACATCAATTTGACTCCATATATTTTTTTATATTTATTTTTTGTAAATTTCAACCAGTTGCGACAGAAATTAATGTTTATTTAATTAGTGTTTGTAAGTATTTGCTACCGTTATTTGTAATTTAACTTTTAATTCGATATTTTTTATATTCTCCACTACCGATTAATTTCCAATCAGATAATATTTTTATTTTAAATTTGTTATTTTTTCGTAGTTGTATGACCGGCTTGTGACTGAAATAGTTTTTATTATTTATATACTTTTATCAACAAAATTTACAACCTGTTTATATAAATTTTAACTGTTTATTTTTTATTTTGTGGCTGTTTTGCAACCAAATCTAAGCAATAGTGAATTTTGCTACTGTTTACAACATAATCCGAAAGCTCATGAAAAACAATTACAAAATTATTATTTTAACTAAAATACTAATGTTATGATAATATATAGCATCATTAAATGAGTTTATACATGTATTTACATGTATTTTAAAATTTACAAATCTTACAAATGTGTTAATTTATAAAATATACAAATAACATGTAAACTAACACATATAAGTTCATTTAACAATCTTATATTTTAATAATTAATAACGATATGTATCTAGATAAAATATTGATTTTTTCTTCTTTTTTTGTGAATTCTCGGTGTTTTCAAGGAAAATAAAAGTTTTAATTTGAACATTACACTAATTATAAAGTGTAGCCACTTTCGTTTAAATTTGGTCTCAAGTTTGCAACTATATTTTCCATCGTACATTTCGCTCGCAAATGTTAAGTTATCTACTGGTGGTTCAGTTCGATCGGTTACAAATTTAACAAGATTTTATAGAAGCTGGTGAACATCGAGCTTTGGTATCATAGAAATATACATTAATATCTTTTGAGTAAATTATCATTTGCATCCCTAACGTTTTCTCATTTTAATCACTTGTATCTCTACAGTTTCAAAATCTCAATTCACCCCCTAACGTTTCATTTTTGTCTCCGTTTGAATCCAAATGACTAACTCCGTTAAATTGTTCAGTTAAATTTTTATGAAAAAGACTAAATTGCCCTTAAGAATAAAAAAACTTTATGAGACCACTCGCATCATCATCTTCTTCTCCTTTGAGCCACACAACCTCCGTACATCACGCACAATACCACCACCCACTGCCGCCATCCTCCACACCCCCACTGCCGCCAACCTGCACAACCCCTGCCACCCCCACTACCGCCGACCTCCACAGCCCCCGCCACCACCACTTCCGCCGGCCTCTAAAATCCCACCACCTCCACTCCCGCCGGCCTCTACAAATCCCACCACCTCCACTCCCGCCTATCTCCACAATCCCCACCACCTCCACTGTCGCCAGCCACCTCAACCCACACCACCTCCACTACCACCGCCCTCCACAACCCCACCACCTCCATTGTCGCCCGCCACCTCAACTCACACCACCTCCACTGTCGCCGGCCTCCCCAGCTAGCCCCACCACCTCCATTATCGTCGGCCTCCACAACCCTCACCACCTCCACTATCGTCGTCCTTCACAATGCCTACCACCTCCACTGCTGCCAGCCACAAGAACCCACATCACCTCACTGCCGCTGGCCACCACAACCCGCACCATCTCACCACCGCTGCCACCACAACCTAGAGCACCTCCACTGAAGTCCCTCACCATAACTCATACCACACCTACACCACCTCCACACCTCACCCATACCACCACTCACACCACCACCACCACTACCGACCATAAAGATAATCGATATTAGGGGTGAGTAGAAATCGGGTATTCTCGAAAATACCGATAACTGAACCAAAATAATACCGATAACCCAAGTGAAATAATATTTAATAGGAGGTAATCGGTACTAATAATTTGATAATTTCGGGATCGGGAATGGATCTGGTAAAACCGAGAAGCTGAGTGTCGACCCGAAATTATTATAATAGGAATTTGTTTCAGTTACATGTCGTGGGTCTTCACAGGAAATCAATTTAACGTATTTGATGTTATCGTTGGCTGCTACTGGTAATGTGCTTCACGTTTGATAATTCTTCTAGTTTGTTATCTGCTTCATCAACTGTTGGCTTCATCAATTCTTCAAAAACTTTTGATTCTGTTTAACAAGATGCCTCCCAACTGAAAGAGTTACTGAAATGTGGTTTCATTAGATTTTAATAGCACCCAAAACTTTGTAAGATAATGGATCTAATTCAACAAGATAGTATAATATAATATAAAAAACAACACAGAACTTACCTTGGCTTGAAGATGCAAACTTGAACAACCTATTCAGGTTCTCGAATCGGCCATAAATGAAATCATACTTTCAAGAAATCATCGACAATCACATAAAATGATTATCAGTATGTTACGATGATGCTAGAATACATCACATGTTGTTGATTGTAGGGTTTTAGCAAGAAGGTTGCAACAATCATCGGTTATCGGTCTCGTACCGATCCCCTACCCTACCGACACCGACTAACCTAATTCCCGATGCTCATATCTATATACAGTATTCGGTTCTGATTTTAATCTCATTTCGGGTTCGGGATACCCGAATCCACTCGGGAAACCCGACTTGAACAGCCCTAACCGATACCACCTCCACTGACGGTGGTTGTGGTGGGGGAGGAAAGGAGAGAGTGTGTGTGTGTGTGTGAGAGAGAGAGAGAGAGAGGAGAGTGAGTGTATGTGAGTTAAGAGTAGTTATGTCATTTTAAAAAAAGTTAACTGAACAATTTAACGGAATTAGTCATTTGGATTCAAATGAAGACAAAAATGAAACGTTAAGGGGCAAATCAAGACTTTGAAACTACAAGGATACAGGTGGCTAAAATGAGAAAACGTCAAGGATGCAAATGGTAATTTAATCATATCTTTTTAATACATCACAAATATTATTATTATTATTATTATTATTATTATTATTATTATCTTTTATATATTATTATTATTATTATATTATTATTATTATTATCTTTTATATATTATTATATTATTATATTATTATTATTATTATATTATTATTACATATAAATATTGGGCATGCATGAAAAAAGGTTTTTTGAGGTGTATTTTCGATCCTCCGACATATTCACTGCAGGCCAAATCTAAAGCAGTGTGTGCGTGTGTGAGAGACATGGAAAGAGATGGGTGCATGTACGTTAGCTTTTTGATATTTCCTATATCTTTAGTATGGGTTTTTGCATGTGTGTGTGAAAGGGAGGTTGTTTTATGTTGAATAACTCACAATTCCACCAGGGTTAGGTTTTGACTGATCATGTTCAGATATTAACATGTTGTCCACCATAATGTTTGTTTATATTCGATCATATTTTCAATAGAGATCAATTTCAATCGAATTTGAACAAAAATCAAAAACTACAAACCAACATTTATTCAATGGTATCCAAATTTATAATGGGTGCTTCCTTTTGAGATGTCTAAAAAAATCAAGTGGTATGCAGATTAGGTGAATTTAGATAACACGAGATGACTATATATGAAAGGACAATAGAGGAAGAAAGGGAAAGGGTGTGTGTATATATATATATAATATATATATATATATATATATATACATTATATATATATATACATTATATATATAATATATATATATAGATATATATATATATATATATATATATTATATATATATATATATTATATATATATATATTGTTATATCTCTTTGTTGTTATTAGTTTGTTCAGTGCGATCTCATTTGACATAAAGGTAAAGTTTAGATGACACGGGATAACTAGAAAATGATCGAGGAAAAAATCAATGATATATGAAGTGACAAAGATGAGATTTTAAGTTTGAAAAGATAACATATAGTCGTCTTGTTGCATGTGTCACAAGTATATTACTTATAATAAATGGACTACAGTTGATCAAGTGAAAGTGTAACACAAAAGAGAAGGAAAAGACGTTCATTGTGATATAATGACAAGAAGTTTAGTTGAACTCCATGTTCGTATGGGACTTGAAGAAATGCAAGTTACACCTTTTTATCACGAGTCATGTCCTAAATGCACATGGTAGACAAAATTATCAAATCGACAAGCTAGGTTTGCGTGAGTACTTTCTAGCTATGACCTCTTAAATCTAGCGTTTGTTGTTTTTCATTTTTATTTAGTTTTTGTGATAAAACATTTCTAAGAGTCTCTGTTAGATAAAACTCTTTTAAGCATCTTGTATCATAATTCAATCTTTTTTACATGCATACATACATACATATATATGTGTGTGTCTTGTCACAGGTTGTACTGATATTTTGCTTATTTGCCATCTTCTGTTCTTGCAAACAAGAAATTAACATTTTGTTTACTATTCATAATAATAATATAATAATAATAATAAAATAATAATAATAATAATAATAATAATAATAATAATAATAATAATATAATAATATAATAATAATAATAATAATAATAATAATAATAATGATAATAATAATAATTATAAAAAGTAATAATAGTAATGAGGATATTATATATACAGCAACTTACAAAGAATGAAAGTGCTCATATGAAAATCAGATCTTGGCATATGTAATAATAATGATTATATAATTTTCGTTTAGAATTATAAATAAGAGTTAGTTTAATTTTACTCGTTAAGTTTTGTTAAAAAATAACTAATTTTCTATAAAAGATTAAAAATATCAATTTACCTCCAAAAGTTTCATAAGTTGTTTCAATTTTAATCCAAAAGTTTTATTAGTTGTTTCAACTTTATCCAAAATAATAAAAGTTTTGGAGTGAAATTAAAACAACATATGAAACTTTTGTAGGTAAATTGATGTTTTTAATCGTTTAGAGAAAAATAATTACTTTAATCAAATCTTAAGTAGTAAAATTGAAACTAACGTTATAAATAACCTTGATGGCTAGTCTAAAGGTTTCAGTTTTTACCCTCACTTCACTCTCAATAGAAAAACTTAATATAAACAAACAAAAGTTTACTTATTATGATATCTTATTAGAAGAGATACAAAGAGAATATGAATTCAAAATTCCCATCATAGATCACCTCCACACTACTATACAGAAAGTGTGAGGTTAAAAGAATAAATCAAAGTGAGATAATGGGCGTGTATAATATATTAGATAAAAGATATGAAATTAAAAGTGAGTAGAGACATGAATGGGTTTTAAAATTTGAAGAGACATATTGTTCCTCACCAACCATACCATTTTGTAAGGCCTGCTATAAAGTCCAAATGTCCTGTTTATGTATTCATTATCCTATGAAAACCATGTTGGCCTACTATTAATTTTAGTTGGACCAAAAAATGATCGAGTAGGCTATCATTCCATTGAAAGTTACAAGTTTAAAATCCACACGAAGTGTTGCTGATTTTACAACTCATTACACGAAGTGTTGTTGATTTTACAACTCATTAGAGTTAAATTGACCAAATCAAAAATATTATTGACATCGATATATTGGTTAAACACTATTTCATTTAGTAGCCAACAACAAAAACTAATGCCAGGAGCACAGAATATGATATTAATGAGAGCGGCCAAAGAAAAGTCTTATAGACTATAACATGATATGCATTCACTGAAACTTGTAGAATTTCTTACTATCCATATCGCTTGTAGCTTCCACAATATTACTTGCCCACCTTTTACCCATGGAACCTTCCGGTTGTTTCATATGTGTGTATTTTTCTTTTATCAACCATGATAGCGTTAAAATTAATATTGTGGTTAGGCCTTTCATAACGTACTTCTTGGTTTTGTTTTAACAAAATTAAAGATTGGTATATAATTGTATGTAGAAACTGATATGAAAGCCTAAGGCGTAACCCTAAGGGGCCCACGTCTCATCAAGAAATAGTATAGACTCACCCTTAAGACTATCAGTTCCTTGATTTCTCATATCCTAAGGTTTTGTTTAACTGACTTGAGGACGGGTTAACTCTAATTTACAAAACCTCAATGATGATATCTATTACATCCATGTAGTTTGAGGGGGAGGAAGATCGACCATAATTCAAACTAGAGTGGAAATCGACTACTAGATCGAGATGGTGGCAAACCTTTGGTGGAGATGTCAACATATTGGGGATGATGATATATAGAACATGAAGAACCTGAAGTTGACTCAACGTCACTTCTTCTTGAAAAATTAAATATTTATCTCAATAGGGTTAGGTTTTTTTCAGAACTTTATTATAAATGAGAACTCATAAAACTAATATTAACCATTGTTTTGATAAATGGTTATTATTAAACATGTTCACTAAATGTAAATTATTATTTTATTTAATTGGTTAATTTAAAGAAATATGTATATTAGTAATCTGTTATATTATTTTGTCTTTTCAATTAGTTAGTAATTAATTAATTTTATTCTCTCTTCTTTTTTTCTCTTATTTCTAAAAATTTATTAATACATTTGAAAAAAAAGAAATTTTTTAAAATTGAGTAAATTAGTATATGTGATGCGTCATAATTGGTATTTGTTTAATCTTGCATTCGATTATAATATGTATATTTTGTGGTAATTGCGTTGAGTATTGTCCAACAAATTGTTTATCAATGACTGAAGAATATGAACTTTTTTTCATTTTTTTCATGATGCTCGTTGATATACGTATATGTAAATCTTTAGACTGATCGTCTACTCAACGTTAATATTTTACATAAACTTAAATTTTCAAATCAATAATCCATTTTTAAATTGATTTGGTACTTACATATGTGAAAAAAATCTTTATACTAGTCATTTAGTTTTCAAACTTACCACCATTTACATATATGTAAAACTTTATCTCATTGTTTTTTTTCATATACATACAGGTTCTACATATGTGTGAATCAACTATTTACATGTATGTAAGTCTTCAACACAAACTTAAACCAAATCATAAACTAAAATTCAAGCTAATTAATATAAAAACTTGAATCAAGACATAAAGTCATACCCTAAATTTAACCAAACGATTATTGAATTTTTGAGAAAATAGATTATTACATTTGTGTACGTAGAAAAAAAAATATATAGGTAACACAAAAAATATATATGCAACATTAACAAACCATTTATTTCCATATATGTATAGGTAAAAAAAGATAACTGATTATATTTTTGTATGTAGTGAAATTGGATGCAAAATTAACTCAAATATATTAAACCATTATCAAAGTATCTTTAATACTTTTTATGAATATGAAAAAAAACCAAAAAACCGTCCAAAATCAATGCAAAGTTGACATTGAGCACTAAAAGAAAAAAACAATTAAAAATCTTATCCAACTAAAAGAAGATAATTATGTAACTCCCTAAATTAACTATATAGAATTAAAAACTCATATTAAATACATATATTAAAAGAACATACCACCCTTGTTATATTAATTAAAAAATAAATTTAATAAATAATAATCAATGGTTAAGATGTGTTTTCGTAGTTTTCACGATTTTTAGGAGTACTGAAAAAATCCTGGCCCTATCTCAATATATATGGTTAATGTGTTGATGTTGAACAAGGTTAGTAGACATATCTATAACATATAATAAAATATATATTTTTTGCATTTGTCCTTCTCTTATCCCAACATCTTGTCACTTGTTCTTTTGCTAGATATATCTACATATTAATTTTCCCTCCAAAAGTATATTATAATAATTTAAATATTCACACAAATTTTTATTTGTTATTAGAAATAAATTTTATTAATTTCCGTATATCTCTATCTTATCTAATTTTTTTAAAATCGAACTATGTTTTTTTAAAAATAGTTTTTTATTAAGGAAAATAGAAATCATACCATTTAACTAAAATATAAATAATAAAAAACTAAAATTTTATATAATATGAAATTTTTCAACACACTAAACCTTTTTAAACAAATTATTTTAAATCGTTTTGTTTTTAAAAAAAGTTATAAACAGATGCAATTTTTTAAAAACTGTCTTATTAAAACAACCAGAATCATTACAAATTGGGTTTCTAAAAAAACAAGATTTAAAAAAAATTATAAAAAAATTAGAGAAATAAAGCGAATTAAAAAAAAATTACTATTTAGATAAGAGAGTTAAAAATAGTATAATTATTTTATTTCTTGAACTAGTACGTATATATAACTTTATTTATATTTTATATTAAATTATTATATTGTAACTCTTCGTGTTATTACTAAGTATAATTCGTTCAATTAATGGTTTTTAGCCTATCTATGTATTTATAAAGAAACTAAAATAAACATGAAACAGTTGTAAGACATTATATTTAACTTCTTATTTCTCTATATTGTTAATAATAATATTGAATACTAATAATACTACTCGTACCATATTCAAATTAGAATGTATAATTTGTTAATTTGAAAACCTATTTTATTAAAAACACACTTTAGAACACACAAATTTTATAAAATAAAGAATACAAAGAACTTTTTTTTATCATTTTTCTTAATAAAAAATATATTTAAAAATCATATTTTTTTTCGCATAATTGTTTATTTACTTAACGTACCTATTTGTACGTAATTATAATCATATTTTATCTTTAAACATAATATTATAATGTGTAAATTTTTGTTCTAATTATTTAATATTTTATTTATTTAATTCGTGTAATACACGGGGACTAACCTAGTAGACTATAGTAACATGTCATAGCATACAATAAAGACACACAATAAAGGGTAATAAATGAAACTCTAAGAGAAGATTGTGTATATATCTAACATTTTTCATCAATGACTTTATTAACACCGTGATATTCAGACTCGGTGCTTGGACATGATGTCACACCCTCAAAATCCACTTGCGGAGTTTTACCGCGAGGCGTGTAAACAAACCAGGATCACAGTCAATAGTTACTCAGAACGATTCTATATGCCATAATTTAAATGAAATTATCCAAAGTAAATAAATTAAAGAGTGCGGAAGCGTTTTGAAAATAACCCAAAGTAATAAAAGTATATTTGTGGCAAAACACGTGCCAATCCCAAAAGAGTAATCAATAACTATTAAAATAGTAAAATGTCTTGAAGACCGTGTCATAGAATGCAGTGGACCATGCAGTGCTCCTATGGCAAGCAAGCTAATGACCTGAGAATAACATACTAAAATGTCAACACAATGGTTGGTGAGTTCAAGAGATATTCAAATATAAACAGTTTGATAATAGAGATGTACAAGTAGCGTATTGTAACAGATAGCTAGTCCATAACAATAAATATTATTTCATAGTGATTTCGCAATTGAAGCTGACTGTGTTACGTTGTTGCCTCCTGCCACGACTTAACAGGTCGTGACAATGTTCATTAGGACAACTTGCACCGGTTGACCTCGAGTCACACAGGTGGGGCTCGTCAGACCAGTAGTACTACCCAAATTTCCCCGCTAATCAATATTAACAATTCGAAAGTGTGAGGACTCTCCATGATATCAACACTATATAATATTGTACACAACTTAAATACATAAAGTGTTCGTGATTTACCAGTATGCTATCTCCCCCAAGAGAGTAAATAAAAAAAGTGGGGCCTGAACTCACCTGATATGCGTTTAGATACACAGGGTTTGACTTGTCAAACAGAATAGACAGACAACCTTTAGAGGTTACCTAGATCATATAAGTGCATGAGTACGTGTAATCAAAGAACATGTGAAACCCTAAGTACACTACAACCAAGGACTCAAGATTTCAAACAAAATAGACAATGTTTGACCTAGTTGACCCGTTTGACCCGTTGGTGACTTTATGTGTTGTAAACCATTCAAGTAATCATACACATCTGTTATGTATTGTTAACATTCAAATAGATCATATGTATGCTATATCATCCAGGTGTAACACTTAGATCATCATTCAACCAAGTATCATACAAGTCATGCGAATCTAGAACATTAACATACCACTAGTTATACACAACTAACATGTCACACAGAGATCAAACCACTCACTACATGCCATGTGAAGCCACTCACGACTACACATCCTAAACCCTGCCAATCCTACTAGTAGGGGCCTCAGATTCGCACGCGTGTATGATGATCATAACCATATTCATTATCCATATGCATTGCATTCCACAACATTCCAACAATCAATTACCAGTCCCAAACATGATGTCCTACTACTAAACAACATCCAAACCATACATGATCATAAATGTCCAAATATCATTCATGATTACCCCGGCATTACATACAACCAAATTACCATGTTCTACCACATTAGAATCTATCCATGATCATACTAACATGTTCCTAACATCCCAAACATGTTTAAGCTATCATTTTTCAGACTTTAGGCAAATAAAGTTTCCCTTTTGGAAAGTACATCCAACAACTATCACCATCCAATGTATTCATGAATTCATCATAATTATACCATTTCAAGCTCCATACAATATCTAGACATGATCAACAACACCTAAACACCATAATCCAACAATCTTCATAAACATAATTCAACATTAAAGATTTCTAGCATTCATAACAACAATCTAGCATCTAATCATCATCATGAATACATCCATAACATCATACCATCCATAATTCAACATTACATGCAAAATAAAGTTACTATTCTTAGTAACCTATGAACAATGCATCAAAATCCCAACTTTCTTGCATAATCAATGTATTCTAACATTCATACAACCTATTAATCATCAAACATTCATCAAACAATCATCCATCATGCATAATCATGGCATTTTCGAATTAGGGTTTGTTTCATACACAAGGTTCATGATTAATCCACTAAAAACATAAAATTCATGCATAATCGACGTTAACTAACATGTATTTAATCTAACTAACATACTAACATCATCAACCAATATCAATTTCGACTCCATGAAGGCCAATTCACGAATTAGGGTTCGGCCCTAAACAAAAACTCACAAAAACATGAAAAATCTAACCTTTAAACGTGTATTAACTTGCAATTGATGATTCCTACGTGTTGTATGCCTTGTAATCGAATCAAATTGAGGTTTTGATGCTTGTTCTTGGCTGATTTTCGCAAAGGGGTGGGTTTAGATGGGAGATCGCGGCCGAAGGGGTGGCTTGGGGCTAGGGTTTTGTTTTATTTACTTTTAATTTACATATTTACCCTTTTAGCCCATGTAATTTGTATTTTATAAAAACTAAGCTTTAAACTCTTTGTAAAGTGTTTTTAACTTTATAATATAAAGATATAAACTTATGAAAATCATTATATATCTTATCTTTATAAAAACACAAGACATACGAACAAATAGGCACGTTTCCGCGTTACGCGATTAATTTTCTAATTAACCTTTTATAAATGTGTAAACACATAAACATAACCCAATACTCACATAATCACTTAGATTCACACCAAATTAACATTATCCATTATTATTAGGTCACCAACGTTAAACGACAACTAGTGTGTGCTCACGACACGTAACGAAACTAACGGAATTTGGTAACGGAAATTTACCGGATGTCACACATGAGACAATAGCTAGCCAAGCGTTTGGAATACCAACAATCCAAGATAACGGGTTATCACCCGACCCAAAACAAGAAGTGATACGAAATGTACTTGGATGTCTTCCCCAATCAACATTTGAATAGAATATGTGACCATAAGTGGATAACACATATTGTTAAAGCCCGTGATATAATGTGCCACTTATGTAACATATAATACACCTCAGAGCGTATTGAACTTTAGAGAGAAACATATTAAAAATATGCGAGTTTATATATATATATCATTTGTATTGTATATTTATATTTTATAACCAAAAGAAAGATATATGAAATATTAGAAATCTTAAGGCAATAGTAAATTTTGGAATAATTATGGTTGAAAACTTAGAGATTTTTTAATCATGCTACATAAATTTAATAACCATGTTCATTCTTATATACATCTAACTATATAAGAAACTCATTTATTACATATGTAATATAAATTTAAAATATTAAAATCATTAGATTTTATAAATATTGTATATTTTACATGTCATTAGCCATTGACAAAATAATAGATACTGAACGTTAATTAATTATAAATAACAAATAACAAAAATCAATTATAAAATCATATGAAAATAAGATATAACAAAAAATCTTATTATTTAGCAGGTTTTATAAAATTCAATAAGAATATTTTTAAATATTATATATTATTTATT
This sequence comes from Flaveria trinervia, assembly GCA_025506515.1. NCBI lineage: Eukaryota > Viridiplantae > Streptophyta > Magnoliopsida > Asterales > Asteraceae > Flaveria > Flaveria trinervia. The sequence goes on from CM046452.1 coordinate 102,336,072, forward strand.
CATTTTACAACTTTAAATTTATTTTAATTTAATATGTTAGATACTACACACGGGTTGAAATAAAATATTATATAATAGATTATATATACATGTATAATCTAATATATGTTATAGATAAAATATCATAACAAACATATTTAAGGTATGAACGATAGTATAAAAATGAAAAATCTTTTATTGTTCATAAATATACATAAACTTTATATATATATATATAAGATGTTTTAGTTTAAACAATAATTAGTTATAAATTAAACTATATTTTAACGAATTTAAGTTTTATTAAAACATTTTAAATAAAATGTATTTATTTCTAGAAAAAAATTATCTTGATTATTATAGTATGAGATGAGAGTTATTATGAAAACTTTTATTGAAGTAAAATTTTTAAACAAATTATAAATTTATTATGATGATTACACATAAAAAAAAATCCTAGATGAAGCCTAAATGAAGATAACCTAAACATGCTAAAAAATGATCATGTGGCTATAGTTATTTGAATTTATTAGAGTAGATTTATAGACTTATAGATATAGATACTTAAAATTGATTACATGTGTTAACTTATGTTATCACCACATTCTTCTTCATATTCATTTTTACGTTTAAACTAATTATTTATTTTTTAAAGCCAACTAACCAGTTTTCAAAAATTTATTTTTCTCTCTTATATTATTAATCTAAGTCCTTATTAAATTAATAATTTTAAAAACACAATTTCATTAAAATAAAAACGGTGTATTTTGATTAGAAGATACACTTTTTTGAAAATAATTTAAACTATTATGTTTTTCTATGACATCATAATTTTTTAAATTAAAAACTATTTTAAAATTAATATTTTAAAAAATATATATAAATTTTATATAAAACCATTATTAACAACATTAAATTTTTAAAATTTAATTAAAACATGGAGTAGAAACAACGAGATTTAATTTAAAATAATTTTTCAAATTTTTTTTTAAACGAATGTACTTAAAATAATAAAATAAACTTATTAATATGTAATTTTAATCGTATCTTTGTATTAGAATAATGTCTTAAATTTTCTAACTCTTCATTAATATATATTTGTAAATTTATTATTCAATTGATGTAAAACACATTGTTATAGTCTAATGTCATATATTCTCTTACTCTATCTTGCAGTTTAATAAAATATAGCTTTATCTTGTAGTTTAATAAAATGTAACCCGTTATAAAAGATACTTTTTAAAGTTTTTTTAGGTTATCGCAATTTGATATATCTTTACAAAGAATAAAGTTATACTCGATAGGCAATCAAATAGGCCCCAAGCATTATTTCACTATTTAATGATTTTGTATGTGATTTGTTTAATTGGACGTTGACATATTGATATTTGGGTGGGGAGAAAGAAAGGTCAATGAAAGAATATCATACCAAAAAGAACATATATTTGATTAAACATTTTGGTTGGACGAGCTTTTTTCAATAAAACTATTATATAAAAATATGCAAGTTAATGTCAATAGATTAGAGATTTAGTGTAGTAAGTAGTGTACCATGAATGTTTGTTCGTTTATTGTTCGTTTTGGGCTCAGCCCAAGCCCTACATCAAAATGTCTGTTCGTTTGCTCCTGCTATACCACATGAAAAATCTTGATTCAGGCCCATTTGATTAACAACTAAAGTCGGTGGAAAAACGTGATAGCGAGATAATAATATAATCACACATAGAAGTATAATACAATTAAGTTTCGCTTGCTGGGAAGTTATCACCAATGTTTTCATAATCGGATGATATAGTAAACCGGACGTCTTAGCGGTTCACTGATCGGACCGGTTCAACATATATAAAACCGATTCAACCGGTCCGACCACCGGTTCTATGCCAAAACGGTTTTAAGCACCGAACCGGACCGGATTGGAGTTGGGCTTCCGGTCCAACTAGTGGGAACGGCCGGTCCGATCCGGTTTTCAAAACAATGGTTGTCACGATCCTAAATATCACAAAATGGACACCAAACACGTTGTAAATGTTATCATTCCAACGTATTAGTGGATAGTTACCCACGCTATGTGACAGGTTGATCTTTGTTAAAATTAAGCTCGACGTAGAGTGGATTATATTCATTGAAGAAGATGATATCACGTCATTAAAGTAATTACATGAAACAATAGCTAGTTTAAAAACAAACGATCACAATATATTTCATGAACCACTTTGGATATCGAGTATGACAGTACAAAAATATAAAATAATATGTAACTAAAATAAAAGAATAAAAAACTTTACGCATCAACATGTTATACAATGCAAATAAGCGGTTGTACTATATGAAATTTAAATCACATGTATTGATCTGATGTGGATTTTTTAATTGGTTTAGGCAGTTTATATCAAAAGTTGCGTGTTGTATACGTGCAATGGTTCATATGAAGATAGCCACTTGAATTTTACGATGTCACATGATCATGATTCTAACAAGCTGTTGATGTCGAATAATTCATACTTCTAATATTCATCATCGGGTACCTAATATATCGATTAAACCATTTGATTACAGCCTCTCATGCACGAGGCTATGTTTCTCTTCCACATGATTTGTCGAGACCTTTTGCCATACAATTGCATACAATATGTATAATATATACCTATATAATACACCTATATAATAACATAATATGATAATACACTTATACAGATATATCAAACCAAGAAGACAATAGGGCCCACTGGCCCAATATGTATGGATATTGGGTTGTTTGGGCCCGTTAAGGTTAGTTTAGCTTAGTTACCCAGCAAAGTTGATATTTATGTGTAATATATATTCATTTCCTATATACACAAATCCATATGTATTTTGTCACTACTTTGAGTGACAACATATTGCATGGATTGAAGAGTTTTAATAACAATTGACTATGTTGACCAAAAGTGTGAACTTTGACTTGGTAATTTGCATTATTTTTATACCATTTGGTTGATTATACTACTATAACACGCTCCATTTATTATTCATCACCAAAAAGTCTAAAATTTGACTTGGTTAATTTGCATTTTTTGATTTGTTTTTGACCAAAAGTCTGAATTTTGACTTGGATTATTTATTTTTTATCCCTAATACAATACTTAAAAGTTATAATTTAGTCTTTATAGACGTTATAAAAAATCCACCAACTTGAAGTTGTGTGGATGCAAGATTTAGTGAATCTTCCGGTAACTGTAAGTAGAAAAGTTACTACAGATAGAGAATGATTCATTTTAAGATACATAAAAAAATTGGCATCCTAATTTTTTGTAGTAATATAATATTATAATTGACCATTATAAATTGTTTTTCTTTTTAATTATAAAAACAAATGGCTTAAAATTTGTGAATACCTAACGGTTGGCTTTTTGTCCTTTTCTAACTTTTATATATAATACTTTTTTATTTATTATTTGTTTTTGAGGTATTTTTATTTTTTATTTTCTATTACAACTTTTAAAACATAATATCTTATAAGTTTCTGATATGCTAACGTCTTATTTGTATCTATGTCTCGTTATATATTATATTTAAAGTCAAGTACGATCAAATATTTGTTTTATTATAACTTTTATTTTACGATTTTACATTTCAATATAACTTTGATTACTAGTTGTTTCAACGCTTGTCAGATTAACACTTTGAAATGACCATTTGTCATTTTGTCCTGTTTTTATCTCACAACAACGTATACTTAAAAGGTTATGCATTTTCACTACACATAATAATGAGAGCATTTCAATTCAGAACCCTAATCTGCCATTTATTCAAAAACATATTATAATCATTTTTCAACAAATTAATTCTCAGTTATTTATATACATACATACCTTTACTAAATGTGGACCAAGAGTTGATGTCGATTTATAAGTTATAACCTTATCTTCAATCATGTGATGCTTACAAATCATAATAAATTAACAAATCATAAAATTAATGATATTATATGACAAAACAAAAAAAGATTGAAAAAAAAACCATCAAACAAAAGGTCTTAGCTCTTAAGGATCACAATAGACATTTATCGTGTGAACATGTCCACGTAGTAGAGGCCAAGAAAATACATTGCTTTATTTAAAGAACTATTCCAGCACCACAAAGCAAATATATAAAAATAAAAATTGAACATATCACATAAAGAATTATAGAGAATAATAAAAAAGAATAATTAAGAAAAACAATATCTTATTGCGTCGACATGTTGGCGCCCAAGGTTTTCACATGGTGGGTCTATATTTCAGCTTCACGCTATCTTGTTGTGTCGTTGTGTTAATGTGATAGCGCTTGATGTCGAATGTCGAAGCCATAAACTTAGTCATCCCAAGTACAATAGTGATCCAAAAGACCTTGATGCTATAGGACACTTTTATTTTCTTGTAGTGTTTGAATACATTTCTTTTTTAATTTCTCCAATCAATTCCATGGCAGCTGACTTAATTTTAAATTTTTAATAAATAACGAAATTCTTTATTGGATAATGGTATATTCATATAAAAGTTCTTTATTGTATGATTATATGTTGACGGACCAAAAGAATTTATTAGGAGGGTTATATACATATCTCGTTTCTTTATTATTTTCTTGTGTTGATAGTTAATAAGAAAGAACATGGTTTTGTCTCATTTTCCATGCATGCCAGCTTAAAAGCCATTACTCTTTCATTAATTCAGTTTTCTCAGAAGAAGCTTCCTTTGAATGTAAGGAACCGTCATTTGTCTTTCTGGAAAAACAAGGCTGTAAAGACCATAATAAAAAGTCTTAAAGCTGCATGTTTCCAATTAATTTTTGGCCCCAAAATTCAATTGACAGTATAAAGGGGTATGGGTAGGCTTGCCTCCATCCAAAATTGTATTATAAAATGCTATATTCTTCTTACATATTATGCACCGCGACGGTATCTAAGAACGACTATGTTACGTAGCCGGTTATGTTAATTACCCTTCTACCGTCTTTGTTTGGATGACTTGTATGTTACGTAGCCGGTTATGTTAATTACCCTTCTACCGTCTTTGTTTGGATGACTTGTTAACCGGCGAACTGGACATTTGAGCAAATCATGTTTTTTTTCTTCTAAAATCTTATTATGGTTTATTTCTTTCAAACTCTATTCTATTTATTTTAAAGCGACTGACTTGTTGATCGATAATTTGACAGATTGAATTTTAATTACTATTTACTATTTTTTTTTCAAACGGCGATTTACATACTAATCTATCAATGCTTCTAAATTACATCAACTCCTAAGCTACTTTATGTTAGGAATTGAACTCTATTGTTTGTAAAGATTATTTGACTCTTATCATTATGCTATGAACCTAATATTTCATAAAAACATTCACATTGTGGATTTGTGTCTAACTTATATTCTTTTTAGGGGTGAAAATTGTATATATTGCCGTGTGTTACAAGACATTAGAGCTTCCAACAATAGGTGTGAAAATTTAAAGAGAAAAAGACATGATGAGGTGGAGCATTGATTAAGTTAAAATTTAAATTTGCACTCGAGAGGGTATGGGTGGCCAAAAACACAAAAGAAAATAAAATATGGTATGGGCTCAAAATGTATCAACGACCGTTGGGCTCCAAAATAAACTCATTGGTGGGCCAATTGATATTCGTTTTTCACATGCCCAACTTAATATTGCAGTCAAGCTTGGAAGATATAAAAAACTATATAAAAAATAGTGTTTTTAAATAAAATTGGGGTTTGAATCTTTATATATGTATTAAAACTTGTGTTCCATAGTACACAGGGTTTAAATTTTCTTTTTTAAAATCAGGGGTTTGACTTTTGCAAAGAAAATGAAGTCCAAATTTATTATAAAGATTAAAAGTCAACGTCTGTGCCTACATGCAATTTTGTGCATTTAAGATCCAAATAATGCAATTTCCGAGTAATTAGAGTGATATTTTAGAAGCAACTTGCATGTCTCTAGCTTTCTTTTACCCAATTGGAGGACACATTGAGCATCCTGTGAGTTCAACAACTTTTTCTTGCAAAAAGGCATAAATTATGTTTAATTTGTCATTAGCAATATCGTGCAAGTTAAGGCAATATATCTTTGTCAAAATTAACACAAGACGCTATTTCTTATAATAATTTTTACAGACTTAATCACATTTGGTTAAATATATCTACAGTATATCTATAGTTTATTGGTTGAAAGTTTAATAATATAGTTAAGTTAAATAATCTATAGATTCTTAAAATAGGGTTTTATATAGATATATAAAAACAATTTGGGTTAGAGCTTTTGAAATAGGCAGTTAAGCAAACATTCATGTATTTTTAATTGAGAGATTTTACCTAGATGATAGAAAAACTCTTTCGCTTAGGTGTTTACCACCACACCCACAAGTGAGGTACGTATTTCGTCCAAACGGTTTGGAAATTTAAATTTGTGCAACCACAAACGCTAGAAAGTAGTTGAAAATCTTATCAAATACGAGTGTCAATTAAATTCTATTTGTTATGTTTAATTTTGGGTTTTTTTATCTGTTATACATATACCTACTATTGTGATGATTTTATGGCTTTTAAAAGAAATACCGAATGACATGCTTTGAAAATGTTTCAAGTGACGTTAAATTCTAACCTTAGGACCCTACCAATTTTCGTAGTGATATATGTTAACCTAGGACACATCGATGGTTTGGTGCAACAACGTGTCACTTTTAATTTTTTAAGGTTTCATATGTATCATCAAGGATATATTGTATCATATTTGCTCTTTTATGTATTTAGTAATAGTATAATAAAATATGTAAGTTTGTGGGTATGCCGTATGGGCTAGCCAACTTCGTTGACGGATATCAGCTTAAGGATTGGTGTATTTTCCAAGAGGATTTTCTGTACATTTTATTTAAACAATGACGAAGATGAATTTCTCCATACATTTTGTATTCATGGAATAATATTACGAACAATAATTGTTTGAGAACGACTTGTCAATTAGCGATATGTTATTTTTTCTTAAAATGCGTGGAAAATGTTGTATCTTACAAGAAATATAATTAATGTAACTTAACTATGATATCCAATATAATCCCAAAATTATTGTTTAGATGACATAATATATATCCTTCTGTGGGTATTTTGAGATTAGGTGGTTTAAAGAAAAGGTGTTTTAATCTTCTTTTTCGATTCGGTTGCATAACTAATTTACCATGCCTTCTCTCTCTTTATGCAATACACCAAAGAATAATTGAAATCAAAGAATACTTGTAATCACAAAGTAATCAAAGAAAATTTACAAAAAAAAATGAATATCATTCAATTCAGATCAGTTTGAAATCTCATTCCCCTCTTCTATAACTCTATTCATACCCAAATTGACCTAAGAAACTTGTAACAAACATTTTACACCTTAACCCCTAAACAAACAGAAAACAACACAAATATTCCTTGAACTTCACAAGAAGTGAAAACGGCACAAAAATTGAAAAAGATTACAAATACGTTGAACATCACAAAAACAAAAAACAGTACAAAAACTAACATATTATTTTTGACTTTTAACTCTCATCGCTCTCTCTGTTGAAAATCTTTGGTTTTAATCAACAAATTAATAATATGAAACGCATGACAGAAAATTTTCATAAAATGTCATCTAATTACAATTTATCAAGAAAAATATCATAAAAAAAACTTTCTCCACAGACAAATATAGATTTGAAAGTTTCAAAATTACGATGAAGAAGCTTCTTTTGATAGGTGTCGGCAATAAATAATATCGGCAGCCCACAAATGGAAACTGAGAATGAGAGACAATGTGTGACAATAAATATGTATAATTGTATACATAGTTTTTTATAGTGAACTAATAAATTTAACAACTAATTTTATTAAACAATTTTGTGGATTAAATTTTATCATATAATTATACTTAAGATAAGGTAAAGTATGTATGAATAGGTAAAACAAAGATTATGCTAAAATAAATATGCCCTTATGCGTATTCATTTTTATTTCAAAATAAAAAAAATTTGTGTAGGTCAATTATTTTAGTCTCAAAATCTTTTTAGTTATACTTGTTTTTTATAACATCTAATAAATGCATGAGATTTTATTGTATTTAGTTTGATATTATTAAATATTTTTTTACGTTTAAAACATCATTGGAGTCACCGTTAGCTACAAAACAATGACGTGTCAAAAAAAGTATGGGACAAATCAAGATAAGTAATCCATAAATGTTTTTGAAACCGTACTTTGTATGATAGATCAACATGAAAGCATGCATGTAGTTTCAACAACCATTCTAGATTAGAAAATTTTAATAATTGTCCAACTAAATTGTTCTAGCATTCTGTACACTCTTGTTCAATGTATAGTTTACGATAATCATAATCGTACAATATGCTTAGATGTTGTATCTTGGAAGACGGACTGGTTCACCTAGGTTGTTCGAAACTGTTTTAACTTTTAAGTTTATAAGAACAACATTCATCTCATGACCTCCTACTAGTTACGTGCATCGTTATTAGACCGTCCACAATAGAATGTTTTTAGCCCTTCAAGAAGCATCAACGTGACAAATAACTAGGTACGTTCTTTGAAGTGTTTACTTTGTAGAGTACACATGTAGGAACAAGACATGGTGAAGATGCAAGAGAATGAAAGTGTAATGTTGAATAGTAGAGAACACCAAGCAAACAAGCCCTCCAACCAATCCTAGCTCCTAGCTAACAAGTATATTTAACATGATTTTTCTTATTAAACAACATTTCTAGTTATGCTTTTTTTCTAATTATTTTTTTCATAAATATCTTATTTGATATCATATTTTGGATTTTTTTTTCTAATTAATCCCTTTTTTATCTCTGTTTATAGGATTTAAGTTCCATACAATCTTGACTAGGTTAAACTTAATTTATACTTTTTACATATTACTGTTTTCAAACTTTAAAATTTGCACAGGAAAACACAAATGTCTTTAAAAACTTTGTATTTTAACTGCAACACTTAGACACTTATTATTATTATTTTAACTTTCCATATAAAGTTACACAGGAAGACAACTTAAATTATAATAATTTATAATTATAATAAAGCAAAGTTTTTTTTACACTTGTCATTCTCTTAAACTATGTTTTTGACACTTGTCAGTTTTCTAGATATCTACATATTAATTTTCCCTTTAAAAAGGTATTATAGTAATTTCAATACTTTTACTAATTTGTCTCTCTTATTAAATATAATTCTATTAAATGCTATGTTACTCTCTCTTATCTAATTTTATTTTAAAATCAAACTATCTTTTTTTTTAAATAGATTTTATGAAAGAAATTAGAAATCATATTTTTTAATTAAAATCTAAATAACAAAAAACTAATTTTTATATAATATGAAATGTTCTAAAACACTATGCAGTTTTAAACAAATTATTTTAAATCATTTTGTTATAAAACAAAAATTGTAAACATATGAAATATTATAAAACATTCTTTTTAAAACAACTAGAATAATTACTTGAATTATTTTTGTAAATTCAAAAAATTATTTTTAAAACAATATTTTACAAAAAATTATTTTTGTAATTTTTTTAAAAACAAATGTCTAAAAATGAAACTATTTACATAAGAAAGTTAAAAACAATATAATTGTTTTGTTTCTTGACCTATTACGCATATATAATTTTAATAATATTTTACTTTGAATATTATGTTGTAACTATTCATGTTCATTTTACACATTTAACTTAATCTATTTATTAATGAGTTTTTAACCTATCTATTTATCTATAAAAAATCAAACTAAGCGTGAAACAATCGTAAACCTCATTATACTTATTTTCACATTTCTCTATGTTATTAATAATAACATTGAATACTAATATTATTACTCATACTATTTTAAAATTAAAAAATATATAATTTACTAAATTAAAAACCTATTTTTTATTAAAAAATATTTTTTAAAAACAAAAAAATATAAAAAACAGAATACAATGAAATTAAAAAAATAATTTCTCTTAAAACATATATTTAGAAAACACAATTTTTTAAAAACAAAATTTTAAGAAAAATACATTATTATTTTTTACTTAAATTGGTTATTTATACGTAATTATAATCATATTTTATCAAGCATGATTTGTAATGCATAAGTTTTTATTAATAATTATTTAATATTTTATTTATTTAATCCGTGTATTATACGGGGACTAACATAATAAAATACTATTTTGAAAAAGTTCATAAAAACAAAAGGGTAAGTCTGTAACCCATCAAGATGACTAATTACTTGTTTAGCTAAATGTGTTCGTAAAATCTCGTAAATGACTAAAATCTTTTAATAAATGTGTTACAGTAGCAATTGTTCTTATGTTTAATTGGCATAACATTAAAATTGGTAAAGACATATTTAAATTTTGAAAAGATAAATATACATTTTTATGGGATGATGCTTGTAATGGCGCAAGTTAAATAAGTCCTTCTTTGATTTTTAATCGATTGAATGTAGTTCTAATATTGATTATTGAACACCTGTGGTGGCAATAGTCGGTAAAACTCTTATGTGTAGGCGTTCGTCACGTTACTTTCGTAAATTATTATCATATATATTAATATGAAAATTAAGGAGTCCATTAGGGTAAAATCTTCACTATCATTAGTTAGATGTAGTACAACCTCTTTTAAATCATCAATTATTTGCCGGCTTATTAAATGGTGCATAATAATACTGATTATTACTTCTTTTCTTGTAATTAAATCCAAAAGAATTAATAACACCCTTACCTAAGTCTCTATGATTTACAAATATTGCATTTTTTTCTTTTAATTTAGTGGGTGTTGTAGGTTGGCGGTGCCCCGCCCAACTTCAAGTGGAGAGTTTAATTTTCATTATATGGATATGTTTCTATGTTCAAAAGAGAAAAACAACTAATGGGTGAAAATGCATTTGTGACAGAGGTGTTAAAATTTATAATGTGTGATTTTGATTATTTGTATATTAGCATTCATCTCATAACAGTTCATGTTGAAACATTAAAAATATAATTACGTTCTAACGGTAAATCTATAATATTTTTAAAACATTGCATTTTTAGGATTTTAAGATGAAAACAAGAAAAATTGTAAAAAAAATGAACTCGAAGCAACTTTTACTACTAGGTTAATGTTCTTAACTTGTACGTTATTACACCCAATTTGGTTTTATATAAATTTACATCAAAATGTTGACAAATATAAATACACCACAATGGTATATTTAGAATATTATAAATTATCAGATTTTAGTTGTTATAAAAAAAAGAACAAAATTAAAAAAACATATATAAGTGATCCACTTGGCTATTTTGATTAAGCGAAAAAAAAAGCTTTAACAAATAAGAAAAGTTTAAAGTTTAAAAGGTAAGTCCACCCAAAGTTGAAGTGGAGGTAATGTAACTTCTTAAGGAGGTAAATTAAAGTTTAAGAAAATCATGCTCAAGAGGCTAGTACCATTCGATTAAAAAACTTGTAATATGTGATTTGACAAAGTAAACACTAATCACTGTCTACAGGAAACTATTATACTAATAACACAAAATAGATTTATTTCTTATGTTATTTTCTTATATCTTTATTGACACATGTTATTTTATCACACTCTATATGTCATATGTCATTATCATTTAATGATCATATAAATACTAAACCAATGATTTTTTGACCTAGTGGTTCAAGGAAGGAGGGGGAGGTTTTGTCTCTTTTGAAGGTTCAAGGTTCAACCCTTGGCAGTAGTAAATTATTACTAACTTGGTGTTACTAACTTCTAACAACTAAACAACCGTTCAAAAAAAAAATTAAATTACTAAAAATATTATTTATTTTAATTTTAATTTATTAAACATATTTTAAAAAGAATGTAATTTTTGTAGAATAAATAAAATGATAGTTTTTTAATACAGAGAATACTTTTAAAAAGAATACTTTTAAATGACGTTTAAAAATGAGATGTTTAAAAGTTATTTTTAATAATTTTTTAAAGACAAAAAATTTTAAAAATATTGCTATCACTTTATTATTTAAGGTAGTTTTTATATGTATTTGAAATCATATTTTATCTAAAAAATATTTAATTTTTTTTTAAATATTAATTTAATATTTTAATTAAACTCATGTGAAACATGGGTTTCAAAACAAGTCTACTTTAATAAGAGAAAATGTTTATGTTTCACATAATATTTTTATATACCTCCTCCACTTAAGCTCCACCTAAGCATTATACACGTATCATTACTTTTTTATAAAATGTTATGTTAGATTTGAATATACAATTCTTCATATTATTGTAACTATATAAATAATATAATAAAGTTAAAATCATACACTATATACAAATAAATATATAATATATTCTTATAAACAATGTTGTAAAAATCGCTAGGTGTTAGTCAGACGGTAAGGTAAGGACTAAGGATTAATCGAGATTAATCGGTTTGGATTTTTATATATAATTTTCAATTTTACATATATATATATATATATATATTCACATTTTTATATGTAATTTTTATAAAAATGTTAATTTTATATATATAAACAAATCTGGCAGGAATTTATAAAATTTCCGTCGGGATTTCAAGAGTCGTCGGAATCTCGCCGGAAAACTCGTCGGAAATTCCAATTTTCGGCCGATTAGAACCGCCTAGGCCCGCCTAAGGCCCAATTTAACCTCCTTTTACCGCCTAGCGATTAATTGACCGATTAGATAAAAATTCCTATGTGGCCAGCCGACTAGCGATTAATCGCCGATTAGTCGGTCGTCTAGGCCGATTTTTGCAACACTGCTTGTGAATAATAATTATTGTTTTTTTCATATATTATTGGTTAATTTAATTATACAAAACGTAAAGTTTTGGAACCTTGTTATCAATTTAATTATATATGATTTTGTTTTCTTCTTTATTATCTCATAAGTATAGAAATTTTTTCACTTCTAAAATTCACTTGTCTTATTTGCCTAACTTAACTTAAAAAAAATATTTGTAAAAGTATTACATATGATTAAAACACATAATGTATGTTGAGTGACTTTAGAGTGACACAAAAAACTTTACATGACTTTAATGAAGCATAACTTTATTATTATTGTGTGAAGTTTTTCTTAAAGTAAACTGCATATATAAAGTTTCGGTGATCACATTTTGAAACTCATCATTAATTTTAGTTAACCTTCACATGTCATAGTTAATAATAGTATTTATTAATAATACTCTAGAGTCCAAGACCTTCGTTGTTCCAAAATTGTTAACAAAGTTTAATAGAAATTATGGAGAAACGTCAGGATAATAAATTACCATACACATGCATATATTTCTAAATTATTAACTTAATATTTGTAGGATAACAGATCATTTACTTTCGAAATTCAGAGATAAAATCACACGCTTATATTTGACTATTGTAAACTAAAAACTGCACGAAATATATCATTTTCAATTAAACAAAAAGAAACTCTTATACTCATTGTCCACCTGTTTACAGGAGCCACGCATAGTTTCCTCCTAAAATAGCGATTAAGAGTAGCATTATTACTCTTTAGTCTTTATGCACTAAGCATATAGATACATATTATTTATATATATATATATATCCTAAGTACCACTAGAAATTCATTTACATTTCCTTTCATCTAATTCTAGAAAAAAAACTCATAAAACATGAAAACAAACCCCCATAAACATAGATTAAACCTCCAAAAACCAGAGAGAAAAAGCTTTGAAAATAAAATAAAAAGTTAGAAGAAGTCATTGTTTTCTTCTAATGACATGTTCATAAGGTCACCTTGTGCAGTAGCATCATCAAAAAGCCACTTCTCTAGAAAACTAAGAGGTGGCATTTGATCTTCCATGTTTGGTTTACTTTCATCTTGGAACACACTTGTTTCGGGTGAAACCGACTGCGAAACATCCGAATTGCTGTAGTTTGAGTAGTAATTGTTTTTCTGATTGTTGTGAATTAGATTATTATTGGACCCAAAGTGAAGGGAGTTCTCGTAACCTTCACTTGGAGGACTTTGAAACTGCTGGTTGATCATTGAACTCTGAGTTGTTTGTGTTGTTTCAATGCTTTCGGAGCTCGTTTGTGACGATTTCTTTGAACTGTTCATCCAGTTTGGGAGCAACCGGGCTATGTTCTCAGCGCTCGAAGCGTAAGGAGTTGTGGTTCGAGTCGGTGGGGGTGTTTCGGGTAGATTGATGGTTTTGTTGTCAAGAGATAGGCTTCACAAAGGGCTTGTTTGGCCAAATGGATATCGGTTTGAAGCCTTCTTTCCCATTGGCCTTTCGACATAGTGGTTTCGGACGATGATGGGGACTCGCACCCCTTCGAACCACGACGATGGTGGTGGTGGTGATGATGGTTTTCTTGATCTGCGTTGAGTTTTTTCTTAAGATGAGTATTCCAGTAATTTTTGATATCGTTATCTGTCCTTTGCGGAAGATAAGAAGCAATTGCTGCCCATCTGTCATACATAATAAAATTTAACAAAATCAATAACTTGTGACCTAAAAATCAAAACTTTATTAAATTCTTGTAGCTAAAAATAAAAAAAAAATGTAAAATTAATCCCACCTGTTACCAAGAAGGGCTTGAAGATGGATGATCATCTTCTCCTCTTGCTCGGTGAAGTTACCGCGCTTGATACCAGCCGAAGATAATTCGTCCATCGTAACCTGCAACTCTTGCTGCATCTTAGCAAGCCTGAATTCACAACACGATATATATAAATTAGCAACAATTCAAGTAAAATAAAATAAAAACTTTTAAAAAAATTTCATTACAGAAAGTAGCAGGATACAATGAATAACATGAATTTAATGATCTAACCAACCCACCTCTAAACAAAAAACAAAAAAAAAAAAAAAAAAAAAAAAAAAAAAAAAAAAAAAACAAATAACAAAAACCAAAACCAATCAAATAATAATAATCATACCAGTATTAGTAGGCACAGATCTCCAATTCCCAGGGCCATTTTGTTGAATATAAGAGACTAAAGTTATGTCTTCTTCAGGAGTCCATGGCCCCTTCTTCACACCAATCTTATCACAACATGGTGGTCTACCCATTGATGCTAATTCGCTTGAAGATGATGATCAATCTTAACTGTTTCACACTTGATATGTATGTATGTAGTATGTTTGTGTGTTAGTGTGTGTATAGTTTCTTCTGACTGATTGAATGATAAAACGTAGTTTGGGTTGGGAGAGTGTAGGCTATATATAGATGTGAAGACAAAAGGGAGGAGATGAGGAAGAGGTGGTGAAATTACACGCTGACCGAAGAAATGAGTTGAAAAATGGGGAGAGAAAAGAAATGTATTCTCTCTCATGAAAAAGAGTCAAAAGAAGCCAGCAAGAAGCATTTACTCCTGTTTGCAAAAAGTCAGCTGTATGCTTCATGCAGACTGTGAGAGATAAAGACGGAATCAAATCAAACCAAACAAACAACTATGTCTTATAGAAAACGTCAATTGTATAACACTCTTTTATTAATTAACCAAAGGCTTTATTATACTAATTATGCTTTAATCCGTTTACTATCAAATGGTACTTTTGACCTTACGAACAGGGATTGACTAAACAAATCTTTTTGTGCTGTGTGTGAAAAGAAAATGTCATGGTGAAATTGCATAGTTGAAGTGATGCAACAAGTAGAAATGGAGGAGTGGTTCATTTAGCACATCTCGAAAACATAGTTGTGTTCTAAAATTTTTTTAATGATAGGATTGTTAGAAATTTTTGTTCTCAAATTTACTTAAAAAGAAAAAAAAGCTAAAATCAATACGGAAATAAAAAAATAAAAGAAGAGAAGATAAATAAAAAAAATGTTTCTTTTCTTTTTTTCTCTCGTTAAGTTAACTCGGGAACACAACAACGGGTAGTGGGTGGGTATTTTGAAAATTATGAAATAAATTATCAAAATTATAACTAAATAATATGGTAATTCGATGAATAATTTATAGAATATTAAAATAATTATGTGTATAGTAAAAGACTGATAAAATGAAGGATGTACACACGTGTCTGCATTTTCTTTGTTTCAACTTAAGCTTTCCTGCTTTTTAGATTAGACCACCAATTTTTTAAAATTTAGTTTTTCTCATTTTTCAATTTTAATCAATTTACAATTATGACAAAATATAATTATTTTAATAAAAATATTTAAATACAAAGTTTTTGAAACTAAAAAGTGTAATAATATTAAAATGTTGAACACATGTATTTTTTATTATAATTAGGTTGAGGGGCAAATTTGGTAGTCTTTTCCGATCTCAAGTTCCACATTTTTTTAAACGTCCACAACTTTTACATACGACATACGACACGTGTTATTCATACTTTTTTAGATCATTATGTAAATTTGTCAAGTAATTTTGTAATCTTTTGAATTGACGATAATTACGTACAATTACCTAAAAAGAATTACACAGAGAAATATAAACAAACAAAATATATTTTTAGGATTGTGTTATTTAAAAATTATCATTTTAGAAAAATACCAATACATAACACAATACTTAACATTAGACACAATGATCAACATTAGACTCAAAGGATAACACATTGACCAACACTAAACTCGATGATCAACATTATACACAATGAGCTGCTTGAAAATGATTACACGACTACATGTTCAGGATTACATAATGAACCATAAAACGTAAAAAATATATTTTTTTTCAGCATTGTATTTTTTAAAAATTATTATTTTAGAAAAACACAATGATTAGCATTGAACACAATAATCTGATTATTATACAATAACTTATTATTACACAATGATCAGATGGATATTAAAAAAAGGAGTTGAAATAACATTAAAAAAATTCTTTTTTATATATCAACATTATACGTGTATTAAATATAACAAAAGCCTATGTTTATGATGTTAGTCTAAAAAAAATAATATTATATGTAAAAGTTACGAGCATTAAAAAAATAAAAGAATTTGAAAATATGGTTAAGACAAAAATACAATTGTCTTATATCTGAAATTTTAATTAATTGTTATATTAAATTTTTAACCGTTGGACCTAAGATGTAATGGTTAATAATATTTCTCTCTTCTTATTTTCCTATTTTTTCATAATAGTTTCACGTTTATTTTAATTAAAAATCAACTTTTTAGTAATTGATATTGTCTATTAATGAATTGATCGGAACTTTTACACTCGTGTAATCATGTTTCTATCTATCTATATATATATATATATACACCAGGTTAGTAACTCGTGTGTTACACGGATGGATAAAATAACACAAGTAAATAAATTACAGTAATATATATATATGATAAATATATGTATGATGTTGAAAAGATAAATTAGAATAAGATTATTTTTTTATATAATGATATCAAAAATTACGATATTCCACAATAGAAATACATGAAGGTAGAACAATTGAACATAAAATATAAAGAAAAAATATTAACTAATAAAACTTTTTGATAAAATCTACAAAAGTATGTAACAATGATAGGTAACTAAAACAATGAATAATTAAAATTAAAAACTAATTGTTCATAAAGATATAAATACTTATTTATGTAATAATATTTATGTTGTAAAGAACAGATTATTAATTAAGTGATCACAAACAATATTAATTAAGTGGAAATGTATAATAATCAATACTATTATAACTCATTGTGTAATAAACAATATCACAACAATGAAATGTTGTTAAAATGATTATTTTTATAAATATCCTTATTATAACTCTCATATTTATTTTTTTTGTTATAAAACATTTACTTTTTAAAAACACTAAATTTAAAATATTTTATATTTTAAATAAGTTTGATGTTCTAGTAAAAAAGTTATTTTTATAAAAATTTATTTCTTTAGAAATAACATTAACAAAAAGATATATTTTTTAATTTATTGGAAAACCATTATTAATCTAAAAAGACTTAAATAATATCTTTGTAATTAAGGTAATTATTTAATAGGAGAGAGACGCGGGAAAAATTTTGAGAGAATCAATGTGGTGTTGACATGTGTCCTAGATGGTTACCATTTTATTATAGTAGTAGGATATTTATTATAATTGATATAAGTTAATAGTTTTCACATTTATATTAACTCAAGATTAAAGGATATAACGACATGTGACAATGCACATGTGAGGTGGACATGCTAGAAATACGTCACGTGTACCAATAGTTAGTATTTACTTAATTATTATCTGAATAAATACGTAAAATATAAAACACAAGTTAAAAATTTTATTTACTTTCAATATATTATTTTTTAACTTTTAATATCTTATTTTTAAATTACTTTCTCAATATTTTTAATCGAACCAAGTTATTTTGACTCTGGAAAATTAAAAGAGTCATGCTCATAATCAACCTTTTTGTATGAAACTATATATTACACAAACTGAGATAAAAATTCTGAGTGTAAACATGATGATTTTTTGGACCATTTCATTGCAATAATCCGGCTTCCCACGTAAGCAATTAGAAAAAGAACAAAAGTAATTTGAAATGATAAAAATAGGTAATAAACATACGGATCTACACGAAAGCTCTTGTGAGAGAAAAAAAGTGAGAAATACCATAAGAGCGTAAGAGTTTGAAATTAATAATGATTAGGTTGTGGTGTCGCACGTCGTGACTATATAAGTTTAACATAACCTTAAATCAAAATTAAAATTAAGGTTCAAAACTATAAAACAACATATACTTAAAGTAAAACGCATCAAAACCTCAAATTTATAACACATCAAAACATGCAGAACCCAAAACTAAATCAAATTCCAACATCATACACAAAATAAACGAGATCAAAGCCGCAAGAAGGCGACACAATCTAAATAAAAAACCGACGAAAATCAAAGCTCAATAAAAAGCAAACAAAAGAAAAACTCAAACCCTAATAGCGAGGATCGTCATGGTATCGATAACGAAAAAAGAAAGCGCACAGGAACCTAGAGAAAGACAATGTCAGCGAACCCTATAAACGAACATAATCGGAACACACATCAAACAAACACAATAACAAAATAAATAAATTAATAAACAAACATAATCGAAACACACATAAAAAAACGTGTCAAAACACAAAAACCCACAAGAAAAACCACACCCTAAAACCTCAAACCCACACCCAAACAAACCTTATAAAAACACAGACTAACAAACAAAAAAAATCTACCGACCAAATGTATTAATATAAATAAATAATAAATAATACGTCACCGATAATAAGTTTGACCCATATTTTATACGCAAGATAAAGATATCATTCCTATTTTAGAGAGTTTTTTTCAAATGTATAGGCAAGATAAGTTTGAGACTGATCGTGGTTCATATAAATATTTTTTCCTTTTTAGTTTTCTCATATAGAATTTTACATATTAAGTGGTAATCAATTTTAACTTTGTTTTAAGTAGATTCTTCATAATAAAGTGGGTATAACATGAAAAAATAAATACGGTGAAAAGTTGTGTAGATAAAAAATATGTAGGAAATAAATCAAATATAAGTCAAACAACAGAACGGTGAGGACGAGACCCCTTTAAAACTAATTCTGTGTTTATACGTATTTGTGATGGTACAACCGGACGGCGGCAGACTCAGAAATTTATTTTATAAGGGTTAGAAAATTTTGATGGGCGGTTGTATATCGTTAAGTTCTATTTTTTAAAGTTCAGGGTCGGTTTGAGTCACGTAATAAAAAAAAAGAAAAACAAATCAAGTTTCAAATGCATAAGAAAATACATCAATTGCCATTACAAATGCATAATAAAAATACAAAATATCTAAAGTTATATCTGCAAGTTTTATTTTTTAAAATTTAGCTGTTACATCATATCATCTATAAAAAAACATTACTAACACAATTATTTTCAATATAACAAGGGGTTGTAACCACAAACGAAATGGTGGTTGACGGTAAACAACTCCAACAACAAGTATTTCGTGCAAAAATTTGACTGTTAGGGGCTTGGGCGGTAACAATGATCCAACTGTTTAAAATTAGATTTGTGATAGAAGTATTGCAAAAATTGTCTTCCAGTTGCAGTTAATATTTTAATTTTATAAATAATAATCAAATTGTTTAATAATTATTTGGTTAATTGTTTAATGGTTGGGTTCCTCCTATAACAGGCTTAATTTTTAGAATAGTTATTGGGCATTTTTGTATATAGATAATTGGATTTATAGGAATTAACATACTAATGAACTTAATTGTCTAAATAGTTGTGTTTATAATAAAGTTTTAAAGTATATGTTAATTAGTTTATAATAGCTTTATATTTATAATACTTTAAAATCTTATATTGTTTTTTTGAGTCTGTAAAAATTTCTTGAGAGCCGACATCAGAACCTTTTGAGATCAGTGGTGATCTCAACCCCCACCTCTTAGGTTTGTCAATGCAACTGGAGCGGTGATGATTTTTTCAAAATTAATGAAATTTTTGTTATTTCATTAAACTTTTCAACATTTAGATAACTAAAAATCACATTTTCAAATTAACAAAAAAAGCTCGCCAGATAGAATCATAAATCAAATTGTATCTTATCGAATTATATCAAGTTAAGGTATCATTTATCTCAAATCAAATTGTAAAAAACTCAAAACGTATACTTATTATTCGAGATTAACTCTCTCCATAA
Organism: Flaveria trinervia; assembly: GCA_025506515.1. Taxonomy (NCBI): domain Eukaryota; kingdom Viridiplantae; phylum Streptophyta; class Magnoliopsida; order Asterales; family Asteraceae; genus Flaveria; species Flaveria trinervia. The sequence goes on from CM046452.1 coordinate 102,356,694, forward strand.
ACCAACGTAGTTTTATTAAGTAAAGAAGAAAATAAAAGTTTCAATCAAACATTACCTGACCAAGAATAAAATATTTACTTAGTCGCTACAAAAAACCTCAGCTTATGAGGTCAATTCCACTTGGTACAATATCAATATGATACAATTTTTTGGAATGTGAAAACACACCTAAAAGGAAGTACCTCGAGTCAACTTAAAACTGATGTTCCCTTCAACAAGGAAAATGTGTTTCGACAAGGTATGGGGTGAAGAACCAATAGTAAATATTAAATTTCTACATGCATCCATTCATGTGTAACTTGGTCAAATTAAGTAACCAATCACGTTCTCAATCTAAAAAGTGAAATATCTGGTCAGTAACATTTATGAGATCCATTGTCATATTAACATGAACTATATTCGTTTTTTTTCTTATCAACATGACTCTTAAAAACCAGAATTTTCGTATTCTATTTTACTATATGAAATCTCTTCGTATACAGAATATAAACTCATGTTTTTTATATAGTTTAACATTTTAAATTACTAAAGACAGAAGTTTAAACGAATTTAAAACAATTGTTACGACTAGAAATTTTTTGGAGTTTTCTCAATAAAATTACGGTTAATTAACCTGTCAACAAGACACTATAAATGATAGGGAACACACAAAAAATTTAGATGTATCATTCTCAAATTTGGATAGTTCTAGATATGTTTTGATTCATATGAAGCTATTAATACCATGCTAACAAGCATTCTTGCTAGCCTGGGCTTCCGTGATCATGGATCAAACAGAAAAAACTCAACTCAAAATATTAGCATAAGAGCATTCACAGTCTGTTCTTTATATTTCTGTGAGTGTGTTTTCTATATTATATGATATGATTATAAGTGGTTCTGAGTGAAGGATATAATAAATTTACTGTTCAATCTGTATTTTGGGGAAGTATTGTTCAAAACCCTATGATATTTTTAATATATTTTAAGTGGTTATGAGTAAAGAAGAAAGAAAAAGTAATAATAAAATTGAAAAGAAAAAATAAAAAATAGTGATTTATAGTATAGTTATATAAAAAATACGGGGAATGGATTGTGAATGCTCTAATAAGTGAAAGAGTTCATTTGATCAATAAATCTCACATCAGTTTTTTATACAAACGATGTGTAACAAATCTCATACTTTGTAATGATTCCAGTCCATAACAATCGACCCTCCTTAAAAGCCAATGTCCTCGTTGATCATAGTTGGGTCTCTCGAGACCACCACTTCTAATTTGGCTTTAATACCATTGTTACGGACAAAATAGGATAAATCAAACAAAAGACTAGTCGGATACATCATTTGTTTATAAAACTGATATAAAACAAGTCTCATATCTTACCATATATTATTTCTACCCATAACAACAATCATTCATGAGGCATTAGTTGCGTATGCATATGCGTCTATAGAGCTATAGAACCTTCTTTTTCTATCATCAATATTGTTTGACGTTCATATTGTACTTATCCTCTCCTTCCGAAAAGACGATATATAGTGATATAAATTATCTTTACATCTATGCAACAATTGATAAGAAAATACTTTTCTGTCATATTACGAGATATATATAGTATTATTATCTTTACACCGATATTAAGAATGATTTTTATTTACAAATACTAATTTCTTCGAACCCATTAGGAACATACGAGTTAATGCCCCCACCATAGTGAGAATTGTGACCAAATGTCCCATGTGAAGATTGCTAAAAAGTTTAGTTAAAGACTTTTTAACTCAAATAATTATATGAAACTTAATCTATAGGTTTGAGCTATCATGAATGTTGGTGATGTTGTTTCATCAAAGCTATCTTAATTAACTGGATTTATATAAAACTGAAGTAAAATTGCTATAAAAATCAACGCAAGAAAGTAGTACGTTATCAAATGCATGCTTGATCGAGGATATTGTAATTATTAGAATCAAGGAACCGTGGTGATTTAAGGGCCAAAGCCCCCCTAGACCAGGTCGCCCCTTTAACGAGGGTTCTTGCCCTGGTAACAATCCACTTAATTGGTCTGTAAATTTATTTTGTTATGGATCATTTGTGGGAGCTTGACAAATCAATAGCTATTGGTTTGTGTTGTCTTAGATAAGTTGCAACTGAGCAAGTAACAACCAAAGAGGTCAGTGCCTTTTGATTTTTAAGAAAAACTTAGATCAATAGCAAATAGGCCAAGCAGTACCAATTGACTAGCAGTTGCAACTAATGTCTACAACAACTAAACAGTTAGTGTTAAATATCACTTATGGTTTTTCCCAACTAAAGTAATCGTTAAGTATTGATTGTTGTTACTATCAACTCATAAGCACCAACTTAAAACATTGTGTGATGATCTCTTTTATATATAAAGAAATTCATGTTGTATGTTTGAATATTGAATTCACAACTTTGATTTTAACGTAGTAGAACATCTCACTTTTTTAAATTCGCATTATTACTTATTCGATTATTAACTTTGTGTACACATAAAAGTTTTAATATAAAATTGATATACACAATTAAAAACATTATTAAAGTCATATGAAATCTAAAACCTACAATAGATAAGAGTTTCATAACAAGCTAATATGTGTCTAAATTAAATTAAAAAGTGAAAGATATGGAATTTGAAAAAAGAAAATGCATAAAATTAAGGGCATTGGTAAATTAACCTCTGGACGGTTTATAGGTATGAGTCGATTTGTTTATAAACTCTTTATGTGCGGTTTACTCCAAGCACTTATGTGTGGCTGATTTGAATGATTTGAAGTATAAGTTAAAGTCGTGAAAAGCATATAGGGTGAAACATATGTATCCTAGTATCCTAGTATGGTAATATATGTAAGTTATTATGTATAATCGAAACATAAATTATTAAAACATACTAAATTTAATTTTTTTTCATTATTTAATATTTTACTTAATATCAACCTAATAAAATAAGATATTTTTGTAATTTTTTTCTTAAATCAGTAAAGAACGTAGGATTTATATTGATATTTTATTTCACAAAATCTTTAAAAAAATCTTTTGATTGTGGCCTTCTAAATTCAAATAACAAGTTGTTATCATATAAGATATTTATCTATTGTATTTGTTTCATCATTTATCTCATGTAATATATGAGAATCTAACATAGTTTGTGAATATGAATAATATATCTTCATATACTCAAATATATTTAGTCTCAGTTACACTTTAAACCAATGTTGTTAGGACCGGATCTCACCCGCCGATCCAACCGGTCCAACCGAGGATCGGCTAGGTGGCGGGTCCGGTTCGCTATAGATCGTTTTGGGCTGGTCGAACCGCTCGTTCGTCCTGAACCAGTGGTCAGACCGGGAAACAGGACCGGTTCGAACCGGATTTTGATTATTATTATTTTTTAATGGGTATAAACGGAGTGTTAAACTATAAATTGGTGTGTTGGATATACAAATATAGTTAACTTTTATATGTAACTATAAAATACATATATAAATCACATATAAATTACTTATATTTAATTATATATATAACTTGACGTCATCTGGTTCTTAAATCCGATCTGACCACCATCCATTAAGGCGTCTGGTTTGCCGTCCGATCCGATTTTGAAAACATTGCATTAAACAACCAATTGCAACAGCTAAATTAGCATTTTGATATATAGTTTATTTCTGTTTAATTGTTTGAGATATATGCAAATGATTGGAAATAAAGAAGTGAGAAGAGTAATTAGATGTATCGAATAAATTTGTTAAATGAATAATCAGACAGAAAGTTAAAAATTAAAAGTATCAATTTTTAAATTTTAATTAAAATTTTCAAATTACTCTCTCTAAACTCAAATATGAAATTCTTTGAAAACTTTGTTTAGTTGACCAACTTATTAAACGGATTTTCAAATTGACTTGTTTAATTAATATGTTATTAGTTAAACAAAAATAACATAAACCAATTATTTTTGTATTGTTTTTCATATTGTCTTAGAAATTTGTCACTATATTACTCCAACAATAAGATTGTTTAAAGAAATTTCTAATAATTCATATCAAATTTGATTTTGATTATGTTACTTTATATTTTATTATGTCTTTCAACATCTGTCAAAAATAGAAAATCTTTCTTTAACATGTATGATAAGATATATAAAAACGTTTAATCAGTGAACACGTGTCTAGAATATTTAAAAATAATAAAGTAATATAATTTAATCATAATCAAAACAATTTGAAACTATCAAGTGACAATTACTCAAGATGAAAAGATCGAGTGAGGTATGAAACTTACATAATATAATATTGTATATCAAAACAAATAAAATTAGGTGGTGTCGCACTTAAGGAATAAAGATACGACCCCTTTTACCGATTAGAAGAATAAAAGCTAGTTCCATCGTGATCCATTGCGACAAGTTGTGATCAAACCGTACCATCCAAGTATTTGATGTCTTTTACATAATATTAAAGAACTTTTAAAGTTAATATAAACTCATATGGAAGTTGCGTGTTATGTGTTAGAATTTCATTCCATATGTCGTGGCTAGAATATAGTTACCAGCCATCAATGTATTTGAACTAGTCGTTTTTCATAGTGTTGTGTGAAAGAGGTGGTTTGCTATACGCGTAACACTTGGCATTTGTAGTGTCTAAGCGTACGCACGCACATACGTCCATATATACGACATTTAATTTTGTTGAACTTTTATATAAATTGATGTCATAGATAGTTGAAACCGTCAAAATACAATGCATGTTTATTTATAAGAATATCAATAATAAAATTAATAAGATTTATCTTCACATATCATAACATCATTTTTGAAAACTCGAGAAGTATGACTATATGAGTAAAATAAATTATTTATATCATTGAACTTAAAAGAAGAATTTATATGATAACCTTATAACTAGTCAAACAAATCTTAAAAAGATAAATAATATACATTTTTATTGCATTAACAAAACCTTACAAACATATATATATATATACACACTAGGCTAAAGTCTCGTGTAGCACACGGGTTCAATCAAAAAGTATTATTGTTATATAAAATGTGTGTAAATTATAATGTTGTTGGTAATATTTTGTATATCGATTTTTATGTATAACTTTTATTATTAGTTATATCTAACATTATTCGTTTTTCTCTGTTAATATTTATACGTCTAAATAGTATATAATATGAAATGAAAGAACTTTATAAAAAAGAACTTTAAATAATAATCAAATTAAATTGAACATGAAAAACAATATTTCAAATTCATAAACATCTAAAAGATTATTTGTATACAACATTTGATGTTTTGTTGGTTATTTTGTCATTATTATCTAATATTATAGTTTTAACAATTATCTACTTTTAACTCGAGATAATGCAACATAAAACCGATTATGATCCTTACTAAAAAAACAAACCAACTTTGGATAGCGATTGTCCTTGGCTTTTGTTTGTTGTCATTTCGAAACACACTGATAACAGAAACTGTATTTTTTGAAATTTAAAGTAACTGTTGTTTGAAGGTGTTAAAGTCAATTGTTGAATAAAAGTGTAATTTTCAATCTTACTTCAGATACATCAAAACAATTTGTATATATCAAACGAATTCCAATAAAAAATAAACGTAATAATAATAATATAATAATAATAATAGTAATAACAATAATAATATGGTAGTACACATAAAAAGAAATAAATAAGTTTAAAAGTAAAAACATGTAATACCTCTTTACAGATACACTGTTGAAATAGATAATCGTAAAAAAATTAAAGAAATAATATTAATCCAAAAACACAATAGTGGACAATGATAGATTAAATCATAATCGCTGAGAATGAAAGATCAAATATAACAAAAAATGAATACATTTTGTTGAAGAAAACTTGATAAAACGGAACCCAAAATGAGAACCAAAATAAAGTCGGTCGAAGGCGATATCTCATACTTTATAAAGACAAATCACGAGGGTCGTAAACCTGGATGGTTGTGAATTATTTTAAAATCGGGTATGATTTCATTTCCAAAAAAAGATACCCATGAATTCCTGTAAACTGAAGAGGAGTTGATTAAAAAAATTTGTAACTTTCGTCAAAATTTGAATATAAACCGAGTATTTAATGGAAAAATACAATCAAGGAACTGATTTTATAGATAAAAAAATCATAAATGATTTGTACAATTTTTATTGATTAATTATTTGAAAAAAGAAGAAATATCAGGCATGATTTAATTTTCAAAAAAATATATGCTTTAATTTTGAGTTAAATTTCCAAAATTTCCTTAATATCTTTTGTATAGAAGTTGACTTTTAGTCAAATGAACCTAGACTAACACTAAGAACATATACATATTTAGGCGGGAATTGAAAAAAATAAAAGCGTAAGAGAATGACACGTAACACTAAAGTTATTGTTTTATTATAAGTATTGATTGTATAGTTTTTAATGAATAATTATTTGGAAAAAGAAGAAATATCAGGCAAGATTTAATTTTTAAAAAAATATGTGCTTTAATTTAGGGTTAAATTTCTAAAATTTCCTTAAAAATCTCTTGTATAGAAGTTGACTTTTAGTTAAATGAACCTAGACTAACACTAAAAACATATACATATTTAGGTGGAAATTGAAAAAAATAGAAGCGTAAGAGAATGTTACATGACACTAAAGTTATTGTTTTATTAATAAGTATAGATATAGATATGTGTATGTATTATGTGTCGGGGTGTAAATGGATAAATTATTAAATACAAGAGATAATACGATTTTCAAAATCTAACCCTTTGATAGTGTAACTTTAATATGTAATTGACTCTAATGTCAAAAGCATACCGTTTGTCATTGGAATCTCTAATTTTCACCACATTATCATGGTCTCCCTGTTGGTTCCGACATGCATTTATGCGTCAGTTGTTCCCCTATTATTGAAATTCGGAAAGAATATATTCTTACGAGTCTAAGACCTTAATTTACTTGAGAGACTTATATTATGATCGGTACGCGATAAGTGTTTTTAGACTTGATATTTTTCTTTATTTAAATTTCATTTCAAACTGAACATAACTTTATGGGCGAGGATCAAGATGTGTTTTTGTTCTCTACCAACTACAAGTAATGGATACAACTTATGTGTTTTTAACCATCAAAATGTTTCATACTTGTTAAATGGTAATCTTTGACGTTTAAAGTCACTACATATACTCATGACGAAATTGATGGTCATGCCCATGTAAGCCTTTAAATTAAATTAACCTTCGAACACTTTGGAAAATCATTCTAACTTGAACAAAGAACTTCTGAAAGTCAACTCTACATTTCCTTTTTTTCTCAAAAAGAAATGAAGAATGTCCAAAATTAGGATGATACTAGTTTTTGAATTGAAAATTACGTTGGAAACTTAATCCTAAAATAGAAATACCAAGCTTTTTTCACTTTGAAACATATAAGAAAGTCAAATTCAAAGATAGACATGACTTGGTATCATGGTCTTTTGTATCATTATGATGTAAGACCTTAGACTGGTTGAATAAGTTAATTTCTTAATTAATGAGTGTTTGATCAAAATCACAGTTTGCTAAGAGGATATTAGTTTGGTAAACTTAATAGATTATGGTAAAAAAGATAACACAAAACAAACACAAGGATAATACTAGTTTAAGCATGTTAACGAAACCACCTTGCCTATGCTCATTAATTCTTCAAACAATAGATTCTTTTTTTTCTATTTTCTTCCATCTAAACTGGTAAAGAACATCATTTATTGTCTTCTATCTAGTGTGATAAAGATCACCAATAACATGTCCAAAATCTTAAGAGGGATTATATCTCTTTTCTTTGATCAAGATAGAGATCACCTTAATAAATTTTCTACTATCTTAAAATAGATCATCGATTTTATCATGAGTCAAGGTGGATATCAAATTCATGTCTTCTTATCTTTTTCACAATGTAAGGATCCAATACTTGTGATTGTTTAGTGATTGCATTTACATTTTATTGAAAAGTGAAAACAACAAAGTGTATCAAATACGATTCATGGCACCATGGTCAAATCGTGGCTTGACTTTCTCGTGCCTACATACCATTTTTAGCACTTCTATTGTAGGCGTTGTGTTGATTCAATATCTATTATCTTAAACATTATCCATGGTTTGTTTTTTTAACAGCAAATGTGCGACCATGCTTCTGATAATATGTGTTATTTTAATCGGGCTCACCAATTCTTTTCCTAGCTAAGACCGTTCCCCCAACCCCCTCAGAAGTAAACACATTACTAAGAAACCAAATGTCTCAACTCTGAACATTTTTATTTACAATGATACTTAAACTTATGATCTTCTCTTATTTATAACTCTGAATATTTTTACTTAAAATTGGATTTGAACCGATAACTTAAATCCATGTTTTGTAAGACTGATGATGCCTTAGAAATATCATTTTACCATATCAACTAAAAATATATTCAACTTAATTAGTTCATGAAATTCACTCAACTAACTAATTTCATTCATAATACAATAAAAAAAAGGTCAAACTAGTTTAAACTCTAGAACAATTTTATTTATAGTAAGACTTAAACTTATGATTTTTTTTATAACTCTGAATATTTTTTCTTAAAGTGAGATTTGAATCCATAACCTAAATTCATGTTTTGTTGTATATTCAGCTTAATTGGTTCATGAAAATTGGTTGATCAAAGCATGAAATGTGTTATAAGCATGTCTAAACTCTGAAGCTTTTCTTATTCAATCTGATGACTCCAACAAATTTAATCATGTGAGTTTTTGCTTTATATCAAGGAAGATTCTCGATCATTTGACCTTTTCTTTATTGTATTATGAATGAAATTAGTTGAGTGACTTGAAATTATTTGTTGTATTCAACTATCAAGCTTGTTTAACCCTCTCCATTCAAGTACCATGTCTGTTATATTTTCATTTGGAAAAAGCAATAGTAAAAATGCTCATTATCGTAATATTAATAAAAAGACACAATAACGTGTAAAAAAACATAATGAAAAACAATTACAAGCAAGAGCCAATAAAGACATAATAACAAGCTGAAAAGACACAATGAATTAGAAAAAATATTAATCAAGATATCTAAATCACTTCTAGTGGTACATAAAATAATAAAACTACAAACATTATATTTTAAAGAACAACTAAATAGACTCATTAAAAAAAGTGTTAAATAAACTACAAATTATAGTGAATTTTGAAAAACTAGACATTTTATATTACGAGGAGATCATGTTATTAAAAATTATTGAAGAAAAAAATGATTGATCTATATTTTCACTCCATTATTTGAAGAAAAATAATAATAGGAAACAAAAGAGTCTTAAGATATAAATTTCTTTTTGAATCGTCTATTCTAATTTTAGGCGTTGTTTAATTCAACACGTGACTCGGTCTCATTTTCGAAGAAAACCTGGTCCATTTTTGTTGTCATTTGAAAAATAAAGTCAATCGACGTTAGGGTTTTAAATATTTTAATTCTTTGTATGACGTTATCAAATTAAAGTCTTGCTTGAATTTGGCACCCTTCACTTAAAATTGACAAGAAATTAATACACTACTCAACTTAATTAATAAACATTGATTACGCTTATTCTAGTGATGATCTTGTGACTTGTGGCCGATTATATCCTACAAATGTCGTCTAGTTCAAGTATTTGGAAGTATGCGATTAGATGGAACTAGTGGGTTTTGTAAGCGTGTTGCGACAAATCGATTTTAAATTAAACGTAAATTGTCATTTTCGTCCTTAGGGTTTGTCGTATTTTGTTTTTTTCATTCAAAACCAAAATTTTCCTCCGCGCTTCCCTGACATTTAAAAAATTACAATTTTCATTCAGTTTCGTGATCATTTATTTAACTGTTAAGTAGTCATTACGTGCATCTCATATGATGAGGATTTATGTACTTTACACCTCATGTGATGAGGATTTATGTACTTTTACACATCACTATAAAAAAATAAACCTAAATAAACATTGTTCAACAGCCTCGAATATTCAAATATTATTCGATTAATTTTTAATATTCAAAGTTGATGTCCACTTAAGAGGTAAAACAAACGCCGTTAACAGAAGTGGATTAAAATAACAAGTTTTTAGAATGTCAAACCGTAAACCGTTAACAATTAACTCTAAAATTAATATTGAAACTTACATACACGTCGCAATTGTATATTTAGAATATTTTAAGTAACTATGTTTTTGTGAAAAAAAACTCGTCATAACGATGTATATGAAAATGAAGCTAAACGCAGGTCAAAATCAAATAAAATTTACATCCAAATACAGATGAAAATAATCGTGTCAAGGGTGTACATTGAATAAAAAATTAAAAAAAGAAAAAAGAAAAACGATATATTCGAACTCTCCTTTTTTCAAACTAAACTTATGTTGAAATATAGATAAAAATACGTAGCATTGATAATCTGATATATTAGAAACTTTAAGAAAACTATAATATTAACAAACTACAACCACACTTTAATTTGAGCTCAAAATTTAAAATTGACGAGAAATTCTGATGATTTTTATATTAAATCAACTAGTAGTTAACTAAGAATAACTTATAATAGTTTAACATTTAATTAATAGAGTTAATCTCGGTTTTGGTCCCTGTGTTTTGTAGATTGTTTACTCTTGAGTTCAGATATTTATTTTGTCTTTATTATTAGTATGAGTTTTCAAAATCGTTTCTGTTTTCGTCCTTCTTACTAACAATATTAAAATTTTCTGTTAGATTTTTTTAAAAATACAAAAATACCTTTAGGGTTAAAATGGTTATCACAACTTTGGGTTTCCTTTTTTAAAAACAAACCACCACCACCAAATCTAATTTCAGGAGATGTGAAGGTTTCAATTCTAATTTCAGATAAAATTATAGAGGTGATGTAGGTGCTTTTGGTGGTGCCCGACGTTGTCACACCCCGACCGACGGCGGAATCATCGGGGCGGACGAATGGGAGATGATTGTTCATAGCACATGGAAACTAATTAAGTTGGAATATTATTAAATATCATTATTCATAAAACATTACAAGACAAATAAGTTCATACAATACAAAAGAATCAAACAAAAAAATAACATGTTAAATTAAACTAGGTCCAAGTCTTATATGAGCACGAAGAGAATCGACAAGTAGTAAACCTGAAACATGTTAAAGATAAAATATCAACTTTGAAAGTTGGTGAGATTTTCATAGTCTGCAATACATAAGTATATAAAAGATGACAATTCATGTTATAAGTTAGAGAGCAAAGTAACTAGGGATGTAAGACAGAATACACAATCAAACCTTGACAAAGTTTTACAAGTCTCAAACGTTTACAAGCATATACGATTAGCTAAGTGTACTTGGATTAACCAAGCAGGCTTGTCAGGCCTATAGATCTATGACGTCGCCAGGCTAGCAATAGTTAATGATTGTACATATATTCGACATTACATGGTAGCTACAAAGATCAACTAACCATAACATACAAGTGAATTGCCATAAGTTTACAAGCATCAAACGTGTTTACAAGTGCAATGTTTATAAGGTAACATGTTTCACCCCAAAGTGTAAAAATGTGCAAAAAAGGTATAGAAATACTCACATGGAAAATAAGCATAAGAATGATGATAAGAGAATAAACGAGGCTCCAACGATTTCTTTTACGAGTTACCTAAACGTATTGATTCCAAGATTAAGTTTGATAATAAGATTAACGATTAGACGCGAACTAGGGTTTCTATTGAAATTTGAGGGTTTAAATAACTAAATAATAATGGATCGTTTACGTTTTGGTTTATAAAGATAATATAAATCAATTAAGTTTACGAATAATAAAAAAAATGTCTCAACAATTTAAGTTATTGATTTAATAGAAATTAAGTATAATATGTGAAAGGAAATAATTAATTATTTAATACTTGATAAAAAGAATCAATTAAGTTCTTATTTAAATGACATCAAAATTATTTAAAATCATTTTATAAAGTTTTGAGCTTTTAAAATGATTTATCATAAAGGTTTTATAATAACAAACCCAAAAAAAATATAAATAAAGTAAATTATACTGTTTTACAAATCTCAAGAATTTAAATAAAAGAAAAAATAAATTTATTAACTATTTATGATTTAACATGGTTAAATGAATAGATGAATAATTAAATATTAGATCATTATTTAAAAAAACTATTTAAATAATTAATTATCTAGCATATAAATTTATAATGTTTTTGTTTAACTTTTGAGTAACTACTATAAAGATTTTATAATATTAAAACCTTTCAAAAACAAAACACAATAACCCAAGATATTATATGATTTAGAAGTTTTAGGGATTATATAAAGAATTTAAAATAGTTTTAATATTATTAGAATATTTGTTTGCAAATGAGAATATTAATTTGTTAACAAATTTTTTCAGAAAATGAAATTAATAACTACTAGAACAAATTTAGTTACCAATAATAATTTTGTTTTGATTAAGTAATATATTAGGTATTTATAGAATTTAAATGATAAAAAAACTAATAATAAAATAACCTGCGGGTGCCCTGGTTCGAACCCGGGACCCTAAGGGTGTGGTTCACATATGTTACCGCTGGGCTATAAGCCCCATGTCTGTTAAAAGTTCGATTTTAAAGTTTAAAAATATAACAACAAAATACCCCATTTCATAAGAACCCTAGAATCGATTTGTATCAAATTGAACATGAATTCGGAGTAGTTAACGAAATCCAACTTAGGGCTTTTCATCCCTAAGTGAAACCGAGTGTCTAGATGTATGAAGCTTACATGATTGAGTTCGGATATGATAAGATGATAAAAGGTACAGTCGCAACTTTACGTTGATGTTGATTCAAGGTGCAGATGTTGTTGATATTCAAATTGCTTTGGTGAGAAGCTTTGGATCAACATATCAAACAGGAACCATTAATCAATTGAACTTGAAAAAGTCCAGAAGAGGTTGAACTGTATAGTTGCAGGTTAATGAAGAAGATGTCGATCGAACTCCATGAGATCGTGTGTTACAGGTAGAATTGAGAGCTTGAAAAGTTTAGAAGTATCGCGCAGGGGGTTTCCCCTCAAACATAAGGACTTGATTTGCTCGATTTCGAGTCTAATGCAATGAATGCAGGTTCGGTTCCGAGTTTTGTATGTTAATGATCAATTAATCACAATTAAACAGGGGTTAAGTTCGAAACCGATGGAATATAGTTACGGTTTGGTTTGGTTTAATTTCATTTACATCGAGCGTTTTGGAAGTGTGATGCTCACCGGAGTTGGTGGCCGGAGTTTGGCCGGTGATAGGGGAAGAGGCGACAGTGGGTAAGTGTGGTTTGGGGTTTTTTTTTAGAAATTACACATTTGGTCCCTATAATTTCAATAGTTTACCATTTTATGTTAAACCTTCTATATTAAGTTTTAGAAAATACAGTTCAGACCTTGAACTTATGTGACTAAACAATTTAATTATTTATAGACTTTATAACTTTATAAAGTTTGTAAATTTTATAATTTGTTTATTTATTTCTAGTAATTAAGATTTATAATTACTACTAACTTTATAACTCCAAATTATTTAAACTCATAATTAATATACCAACTTTATAAATTTATAAACTTTATTTACAAATTATAAAATTTATTATAAATTGTTCAAATGATTAAATAAATGAAAATTAAATAAAACAATAGTCAAAATTGGTTAAATTACAGATTTAACGTATGATTCAATAAAATAAATAAAATAGTTTTAAATAATTTATTTATTTATTTTTTTCATCATATGAAAGTTCAAAATGGGTTTATAAATTAAAAAAAAATAGTGGATGTTACAGATGTGGTGGAGGTGGTGAACACGTGGTGGTGGTGGTGGCCTGTGGTTGCACAAGGGCGGGTGGCGACAGTAGCTGCGTTGTGATAGCAGTGGTGTGGTAGAGGTGTAGTGGCAAAAATAGTTGTGGCATGGCGGAGGCGTGGTTGTGACAGTGGTAGTACGACGGAGGTGTTGTCACACCCCGACCGACGGCGGAATCATCGGGGCGGACGAATGGGAGACGATTGTTCATAGCATGTGAAAGTAATTATGTTGAAATAATATTAAATGTCATTATTCATTAAACATACAAGACAAATAAGATAATAACATAACAATCAATTTACAACAAAAAAACATAAGTCTTTCAATTAGTCTAGGTCCAAGTCCTATATGAGCACAAGAAGATCTTCAAGGAGGAAACCTGAAACATGTTAAAAATAAAAAGTCAACTATAAAGTTGGTGAGTTCCCATGGTTTAAACACACCCATATATGTATGTATATATATATAAAAGGGTTACAAGTAGCAATTCATGTTCATAGTTACAAGTTAGCAAGCTTATAGAACACATACAGTTACAACCAAAACTCGACTTGATTACAAGTATATAAGATTGGCTAAGTGTACTTGGTTCCCATGATGAACAAACATACATCATCAGGAGTCAGCAATACATCGACTTTAGCACCGAATAGGCTTGTCAGGCCCAAAGATCTAAGACGTCGCCAGGCTAGCAATAGTTAATGATTGTAAACAAAATATGTATCTCATATAAGACTTACAATAACACAAATAACCATGACAAAAAGTTAAGATGAATTGCATGTGCATTTACAAGTATCAAAATGTTTACAAGTGTAAGTTTATAAGATTAACATGTTTCACCCCAAAAGGTTTGAAATAAAGTAAAAATGGGCATGGAGAACTCACATGAAAAACTCACAAGATGTAAATAATATGATGATAAGAATGTAGACGAGGCTCCAACGATTTGCTTTACAAGTTGCCTAAACGTATAGATTCCAAGATTAAGTTTAAAGGTAAGATTAATGAATAAACGTGAACTAGGGTTTCAATTGGATATTAGGGGTTTTAATAATAAAAAACAAGTGATTATGCGTTGGTTAAATAAAGACGAAATAGATTAATCGAGATTGAGAGCGATAATGAATGATTTAATAATTTAATTTATTTAAATAAATAAAAATTAATATAATGTGTTAAAAGAAATAATTAATTTGGAAATTAATTATTTAAAATTGATAATGATGATTTATTGAATACTTAATTATATGACTTGTAGAATAATATAAACTTATTTAAAGTGATTTTACAAAGTTTTTAAATGTTTTAAATAATCTTTATAAAGGTTTTATAATATTAAAACCCAAAATAAAGAATAATAGAAATTATATTGATTATAATGTTTCAAAAAATCTCCATTTAAAACAACGTGATTTAAACGATGAATATTTAAAAGAAATGTTTGGACCACTAATAATTTATTAATTATCATAACCCATATATATAACCCAAGAATAATCTTTAAAATGTTTTATAAAAAAGATTTTTTTATTATTTAAATTTAGAAAAATTACAGAAAATTATTTGGTCTCTTTAGAAAATATTTAAAGTTTACAAAACTATTTTTTTTACTAATTAGAAATTTTCTATAATTAATTTAAGGGCTAGAAAGACTTAAAAAATTGTTTGAAGGTGCCCGGGTTCGAACCCAGGACCTCAAGGTGGGGATACAAGTGACTAACCAGTGAACTAAAGGCCTATGCCGTGTTAAGAACTAGTATTAAATTGTTAAAAACAATACTTCAAGAATCCTCCAAATTCATAAGAACCCTAGAATCGGTTTGGATCAAATTGACCACGAATTTTAATTTTTAACGAAATTAAAGTTAGGGCTTTGATTCGCCAAGTAAAACCAAGCATATAGATGCTCTTAATTACCTGGATTGGTTTCGTTTGGTTAGCAAACAAGAACAGGAACATGTGCGATCTTGGAGTCATTAAAAAGAACTGATTCTTGATGGTTTGATTCAATTGACCACTTGAAAAGCTTCGTGTGATGATAATAAGCAAAAGCACTCTGTCAATTTGGTTTAATTAAGCCTCGAAAATAGATTTCCGTTAAGTTGCAGGTTGCGATAAAGGTGAGATTCAGATGTGGTACTCGAGTGTGCTCCAGATGAAATTGTGTTGGGTTTCAGTTTAATAATGATGAGTACATCGATTAGGTTTCAATTAACTTGGTTATTATTGAGCTTCAATGCTCGACCGGTTCTAAGATTAAAAGCTTCGGTTACTCGATGGTTTGGGATCCATAACCGTTGTTTTAACCCAATTAAAGGTCGTAATGGTGTTCAAATCATCCTCACGAATCGTTTGGTGTTTGTTGGTTCTTAAATCGCGGTCATTCGACCGGTTTTTGTGGTTCGTCGGCGTCGCGCCGGCTTGGCCGGCCGGTGGCCAGAAAATCGGGAGTGGGGGGGGGGGGGACGGTTTGGGTTTTAGAACATTTACATTTATGGCCCCTGAATCTTTATTAGTTTATCATTCCATGCACAAACTATTAATTTAAGTTTTGAAATTTACAATTTAAACCCTTGATTTATAAAGACAAGTTTAAATAATAAATCAAATCAAATATTTAATAATTTTTTTTAACTTTCATAAAACTTGTAAATTTTATAATTTAATTATTTATTTTAGTTTGATAATATAAACTCATAAATGAAAATAAGACATTATGAATTTATAAAAACTTATTTTATAAAATGTTCTATAAATTGTAGTAACTTCTTTAAATGGTTTGATAGATAAAAAAAATTGAATTGACTAATTTGCAATATTTGTTAGATTGCACATTTAATGCATTTGATTTATGAAATAATTATAATTAACATAATTTAATAATGATATTATTTCAGTGCATGAAAGTTCAAAATGTGTTCGGGTTTGGGTTTTAAATTGGAAAAATGGAGGATGTTACAGGTGTAGTGGCGGTAGTAGCTGCATTATGGTGGATGTGTGGTGGCGGATAGAGGTGGTGTAGGTTAGGGTTTGGATAGCACCACCACTATACCCCGTCGAATCATGATATTTTAGGGTTGCCGGAGGTTGGCCGGAACCTTGCCAAAAAACCTTTGAGGTCGAGCTGCCACGAGTTGGAGAACCACCACCACCATTGGACTCAGAATTTACATGATTTCAATTCGATTTTGAAAATTTTTACAGATTTTTGAAGATTTTGAATCTAAATCGCTTATGAACTCCGGTGATCGGATAATTTTTACTTGATTTTGTTACAGGAAAAGCAGAAGTATCTTCTCCAGCGAAGGAGACGAACATTACGACGGTTGATTTGTTAAGCAAAATCGAATCTCCGGTGCCGACGTCGGAAAAAACGTCGAGAAATAGAGGAATCAATTAATCATCTTCCTCGCCGGAAAGCCACTCGTGCGTCATCGCTGCCTGTCACCGTTGCATCACCACCGTCTTCTACCGACCTACCACCGTCGGCGAAAAGAATGTGGCCGCCGCCACCAGCCCTATCTCTTTCTCTCTCTATATCTCTTTAAAGTTTCATTTCTCTCGCTAAGTTTGTGTATTTTTCATGGTGTATAAAGTGGGTGTGAAGTAAGGCTAGGGGTATTTTGGTCATTTAACATGCATTTAATACTCATTTAACAGAAAATGTTAACAGCGTTAGTAAAATGGACTGAAACAGAAACGATATTGAAAACTCAAGCCAATAATAGAGACAAAATAAACGTTGATACTAAAGTGAAGACTATTTACAAAACACAGGGACCAAAACAAAGATTAGCTCTAATTAATTACTTCTCTTTTATTTTTCTGGTTGAAGTAGCATGATCTTTTTATTTATTTTTGCTATTATTATTTTTAATATTAAAAACAATAACCACCCCATACAGTCACTAAAATTCATGACTTTCTGAAGACAATATCTTAATGCATGGCAATGTGTCACGTGTCTCACCTCTATATCATAGCTAAGGGTTTATATCTTATAAAATATAAACATGCGTGATTAATAATAGCATGTTAGGATTCGTTCTAAAAAAAACTTAAACACACGATACCACATATTGCACCATTGTGTGTCGCATCCTACACATATACCATCACCGAAAACACCTTTACATTACCAACCCTCAATTCGCAAAACACACAAATCACCATGAAATCGACTCCATAACAAATGCCACCACTTCATCCCGTTACTCGGACCACCAGGAACACCCTCATAAACAACTATGATTTATGACCTTAATATTATTTAATTGTGCTAACTTAAATTTGGATATAAGGTATCCCCTCTTTATATTTTATGGGGAAAGGTAAAAGACTTCACCATTGATTATACACCATTTTTGTTTTTCTTTTTTCTTAAAAAGCCTTTGGGTAATATAATACCTTTTATTTAACACTACTTTTTTATTATTATATTTACACTCGTTCCAACCATTTATCTTATTTTAGCTCTCTTTTAACTAATTATTAGTTGAAATTTTATCCATTTATCTATTTTAATATAAATATTTATGGATTCAATTTTTTTACAATATGCATTTCGTACTGTATAAGTTATAATAATATATTACATGTTGATTATTAGATAAAACTCAAGTAATCTTTCAATAGAGTCCATTAGGGTATAAATCATTATTTAGGCACTATGATATAGGTGGACTAGCTTCTAAGAATCAGTCCAAAGAGAGAATGTTTTTTTTTGTAATGTGACAATGATTGTATATTTCAACTAGGGTATTTATAATGTTACATATAATTATATATATATACATAAACTATCCTCATTCCTCAATTATATACGTCTAGTTAATACTAAGCAACAATGTTATATGACACCGGTAAAATTTTAAAAACCTCAAATCAAGTGATAATATATATTTTCGAATATTGACACCTATAAGAAAATTCACGCTATAATTTAACACAAATAGTATCATTTGGTCAGATGGTTTATGGTTGGTTATTTGTTTGTGCCAGTCGAAAGGCGAAAAATAAGAAGAGTTTTAAAGGACAAAGAGTCAACAACTTAATATCCGACGAATCATTTAATGAAATTAAAAGTGTAAGCTTTCTTTGGATTAAGAATAAAGCTAAATTAAAGGATATTAGATGAAGCAATTAATGTAACTTTGTAATCAGAGGTGCTGCTAGTTTGTTTTTTCTTTGTTGAGCATGTAATTTGGGTTCCCTAGCATTTTGTTGGATCCCCTTTTGTTGATGTTTAATGCAATGCAACCTTTCGGGAAAAAAATATACGACATTTAGAATTAAATCAAACTATTAATAAGAAAAGGTTAATTATTAAAAATTTCATGTCTAGATGCAAAAGAAATATAATGCAGCCCAATCTGAACAAAGCTAATTCGAAAATGAACATGACTTATAGGATTTTGAAGCCCTCTGTACGTCTAACATGAGTTGAACCGTATGTAGTTATTATTACCATTATATGTATTTTACTTATTCTAAAATGTATATTATAAAATTTTGATGACCCAATCTATAAAGAATTCATAGGTATTTTAATACTGCAACATTGTGCCACCGATAAAAAAGTTTATGGTTTTACAACTTGTATTAGCCTAGGAGCCAACGGTGATCATGGTATGGAAAGCCTAAGTTATGATGATATATATAGAATAGGGTTTGGAAGACATACAACATTATACTCTTAAAAAAATTTCATTTTTTTAATGTTTATGTGGATGAATATTATTAGATTGTTCAATTGTTTAATTGTTCGAATAACGGTTTATTCGTTTTATTATGTTTTGTTTATTTGGTTTTGAAAAGTTTTTGGGCCTAATCGCTAATTGAAGCGAACTATATTCAATCGATTTATTCGGTTTGGTTATCCGATTTAGCCGATGAAACTGATTATTGTTTAGTTTATCCGAATAACTGAACTGAGAAAGTAAGATGTTGTGCTATTGTTCATCGAATCGAACCGAATCCACAAATCGGACACGGTTAGAAACCGAAATGCAAATTGATTTCGCATTACGGTTCGGTTTTTCTATTAGGGATACAATTTTCTTTGGATTATAAGATTTTAATAATCATAACTTTTGTTTATTGAACGGGATTAATCCTAACTCAAGAAATGCATACAGACACTCAAAACTTTGACCTTATTTTCCTTCAACGATTCCTTATAATTGAGAGTTAACACTGTTAGATTTTATGATATAGACTATTTATATAGCCAAAATATTAAGCAGAAAGTTGAAGTCAACCATTAGGTTCATCAATCTGAAACTTTTGCACCCTGAAACCTATCAATCTTCACCTCCTGATCTAAACCATTTGACTTGTTAAAGCTATATTTCAAATGACGATAGAGGTTAGACACCGAAAAACAAACCTAATAAAAGTTAGGCGGCTGCGGAGTTATACAGTGACTCAAAGTTAGCCTCGTTTCATCAAAAAATATAAAGGACATTAACTCTCGGTTAGTAAGGGATATTTAGAGGAAAACAAGTTTAAAGTTTGGAGTGTTTATAAACAATTCCTGTGTTGAGATTAATCACGACCAATATCTAAAAGTTGAGATTATTAAAAATCCAATAACCCATTTTCTTTTTCGGTTATTTCTTGTTATCGGTTTTTTTCAACACCCCTAGACTCGTATCATTTTAACTTTCAAGTTGGGTGGCAATCGCGTCAAACTAGCGGGTTGAAATTGTGAATCAAAACACTATCTATATAAAGTTGTTTGTCTCAAATGAATCAACCCTAATTAGAATACATTTAAAATGGTCTAACTTGAAAGCAACCAAGTAGATTATTTTTTTAAATGAGTCAAATCTGTTTTAAAAAAGTTGATTGCTTGTAAAAGAGTTGTCAAGTTGTAATCATGTTGCAAACGCATTACATGGAATGAAAACAAATTGACCGATTATAATCACTCTGTATACCGACTGACCAGTTACAAACAAATTATAATAAATAGGTCTACGTGTTAACCACACATATGACAACTCAAAGTATAATTATTTGCGTGCTAGTTGTTATTGAATTTCAAAATCTTATACCACTATGTATTAACCAAAATATTAACCAAAACCGACTTAATATAAAACCACTAAATCCAGTTAAGCACGTCTGGACACGATACCTTGTCGATTGCAATAATTGAGCCATCAAAACTTCTTCAACGTCCACATCAACAGTGAATGCAAAACATCCAATCAATCATATTCCGCCACGTGTCATGCTCACTCATGTTCTGTAAAGAATGTACTCTACGACTCTATGTCCCTATTAATAATTGGGCCTTCAACAGTCGCTTTGCAATGGGCCCACTTACCATCTAAAAAGCTATTTTTTATTTTATTAGGATGGGTGCTGCCGGGCCTGGCCCACTTGAATTGAATTGGGCTTTCAATACAAGATTATGATTGGATACAAATCCGACACATGGCAGCTGGCACGTGGATATTTGACACGTATTGGGCCCAATTGTGGTCCTAATATTGTTATTTAAAAGTGTTGTTGACTTTCATGTAAAGGGTTGGTTAATTGATGGGGCCAATGGATTGATAAAGTCAAACCAAGTGCGGATTACACATGATACTTTGGACAATGATAAAGTGTTTTTGTTGTTCATACCCTTTTTATCCATAGTTTGACATATATGAACGTAAATTTATGTTCACATACCAAATATTGAAATCAGCTTGATGATTGATCTAATGCAACTGGAAAATGTTTAGTTGGTTATTCTTAGAAAGTATACAGTACATTTAGTTCATTTACATAAACTTAGAGGCTTTAATATATGTAAATTGGTTGAATGACATTTTGTTCGTATTTACAGGTTGAGGGTCATATATATATATATATATATATATATATATATATATATATATATATATATATATATATATATATAAAATGTGATATTCAAACCTAGTCTGTGTATTCAAACTAAAATATTATGTGACTCGTTTAAATTTAAGAAATTTGTTGGGTTTTTTTTAGTTTTACTTGTGTATAAATTATATATTCTGATTTGTGTTTTATTAAATATATAGAATATGTTGTTTATGCGTGGCATGATGACAAGCTAGCTTTTGTAAAAAAAATTTCATTTATTATTAATAGTAAGTTAATGATAGATCTAGTGGGCTCATACATTTACACTTGTGTTATTAGTTTTAATAGACAGGTTATTTTTTTTTTATTTAGGATAAAAGAATATACTGTTTTGGTATGTAAGAGATTAGTTATAAACAGGTGGATATCACCCATGCACATATCGTTCATAAAGGTCTGTAAACTTTTTCCAAAAATAAAGATAAAAAATCATTGGATAGTCAGGGGCGGATCTACCCCAGGGGAGGGGGCCGGCTGGCTATCCTAAAATTTTTTTTAATGTTATATATACATTTAATTCTCGACCGTTCCCTGTACAATTTTGCAATCACCCCCTGTCAAACAAGCGGATTGACTTCAATCGAAAATGAAAAAATACAACTTGTCTTCTGCTTACATTTGATGTCGCATATTCTGGATATCACAAACACGTTGTCTCAAAGTCTTAAAAAAAAGCAAGATTTATTGAATGTAGTTTCAATGGTTTATTCTACCAACATCAACTTGAGAAAGTTAGAATGGAAGGTTTTATAAGTTCTTTAATAATATTGATTATTTTTGTGAAAAATATAACTTGAAGTAATAAACATGGATGATGAGTACATTCCCAAAGAAGACAAGACAAAAGACAAATATGACATATCGGCATTTTTTTAGTACGATTGCTTCAATGCGGTTTTAGATATGCAAATACAAGAGTTTAAGAGTCGTTTTAACGATGTAACATCCAACTTACTTATTTGTTTGAGTAGTTTGAGTCCTTGTGATAATTTTGGTGGGTTTGACATTTCAAAAATACTATGATTATTCGAGTTGTACCCGAATGATTTCGATGAAAATGATAAAAGAAGACTTCTAATTGAACTAGAGATTTATACTGATAATTTAAAAGTGGATAGTCGATTTGCCAACTTGGATGGTTTATCAAGTCTTGTACATTTAATGGTTCAAACAAAGAAACACCTTTCATTTACATTGGTATATCGTTTATTGAAGCTAGCTCTCGTATTACTCGTTGCAACCGCAACAGTTGAAAGATGTTTTTCGTCAATAAAGTACGTGAAGTCCGATTTGCGTAATCGGATGGGTGATGAAAATTTAAGCGATAGTTGTATTTGCTTTATGGAGAAAGATTTACTTAGGAATGTCTCTATAGATGTTGTTATGCAAAGATTTCAAAAAATGAAACATCGTAGAGAACAACTTTAGGTATATTGTACATTTATTCTGTTTTTGTAATGACATTTGACGTGATTTTATTGGTTTATGAAATTTAGTTTGATTGTCTTCTTTTTTGTTAAAATGAGCCGACCCGATCCAACCCGTCATGGACCCGAAATGGTTCGAAAAAATTTATTATATAGCGTTACCACATTAGTCAACCGACCTTTAAGAAGTTTCCGCCCCTCATAAAAAAAATTTGGATACGCCATTGTGGATAGTACTTTTATATTATATAAAATTATGTGTACTATGTTTACATTCAAGCCACCATGGTGCTTCTGTTAAAAACAACAATTTTGGATTGTCAAAAAGCTCTCATGGGTGCAAGCGTACCGACTGAAATCCAAGCTCGACTCATTTTTTAAACTAAAATGATTTATTTTAAGCTTCATTTTTAAAGAAAATATAACATGTGAACACAATGTCATACCGTGATGAGTTTGTGTTCTATGGTGTTGCAGTCTCGATTTCTTTGTATCTTTTTTGTTTTCATTTATGAAAGCACCGGATTATAAATTGTCTGCAACGATTGATGTGGACAAGATAATATAAAGAACTTAAACGGAAATTAATATTTTTGGATTTTCTGTGACTAGTTTATGGAAAGCATATCTTGTATATAATATATTTATTGGAATGACATTTTGAAATTTTAATGACTTATAGAATATTATTTACTTACTTGCAAAATTAAATTTTATACTTAAAAAAATGGTGATTTGATTATGTTGTTGAAGGATGCGTATAAATTAAATGGTGATGTAGCATCGCATCACGTATCGTATTTTTTCTCACTTTTTAGAACGATAAGTTAAGGCCCAATAATGGAGCCTTTGCTCACTTTTGCAAAGGCTAACAATATAAACGTCGGCCCAAAATCCAATGTCTTAACTAATTAGTGATACTGTATTACTGTTAGTGTGAAGCCCAAAGAGATAGTTGGGCCGATGGGCCATGATCCGGTTTACGTCAATAAACTACGATGAAATGTAGAGTTGCACATAAAAACCGGGTACGGACCCGACCCGGTGTACCCGACCCAGACCCGGGTCCGGGTACAACCCGATACCGGGTGTACCCGGTTCGTACCCGGGAAAAACTGGCGGGTCCAAACCGGTTTGGGGTGTTTGGAAATCATAGGAACCGGACCCGACCCGGAACCGGACCCGAACCGGTTGAACCCGGGTTGGACCCGCTTTCGACCGTTTTTTTTTCTTTTTTTCTAGCCGTTTTTAACGGCTATATAGCTGTTGGGGACGAAATGTGACCGTTCTTTTGTGTCACACCCTCAATTTCCACAAACGGGGTATTACCGTTAGGCGTGTGACTTCCAGGATCTCAGCCACTAGTTACACCAAACGACACTTTAATTATAAAACATAATTTGTTTCTAAATTTTGATAAAACCAAAAACTGAGCTATTAACGTAAACATAACAAAAGTTGCGGAAGCATAATAAATCTTAATTGTTTAAATGGCGCAACACGCGCAAACCGAATAAATAAAATTCACTGAAAAACGTTAAATAAATCACGTGGATTGTAATGCATAAATGAAATGCTCCTAAGCGTGCAAATCTTGTGAACCTGAAAGAAACATGCTGAAGTGTCAACACAAGGTTGGTGAGTTCACAGGTTTTGATAAATTGAACATAACAGTAAACTGATGCAGTAATCAAGATAATATAAGTAGATAGCTAGTCTACTCAACAAGTTACTAAGTGTATGAAGTTCGCAACCGACGCTGACAACGTAAAGAATGCCTCGGCTGTGAACACCGGTCACAGCAACAGAATTAGGTCAATTAAACACCCGTTTGACAATCGTTGTGCTAGCGCGACTAGCCCGGGTGGGGTTTGTCAAACCCAGTAGATCTACTCAGAATTACCTCGCTAGAGTACATATATTAACGGTTCGAAAGTGAGGACTTAAGCATGGTGTCACACTAGTAAACAAGTGATATTAAAGTAATACTGATCAGGTGAAAATACGTTTGGAACACACGTTTCTTTCACCCCAAAGAAAATAGATAAAACGGGGCTGATAACTCACCTTAAATGCACAGCAACAATGTAATGCAGAAACGGGTAATTAGGTCCCCGGTTAACCTGAATTCCAGTTAATGTATACAATAAATATTAAATATAAATTTACAACTTGTACGGTTTCGCGTTTCACGACTCGGTTACGGTGTCGAATATTGGTTGACTACCCATTCACAATCACATACCATCATACCCCAACTCACCCAAAAGGATGCCTTATATATGTTTTTAATTATATAAAAAAAATTCATTGTTGAACTCTTACATTTCATAATACGTAACTCCACAACACCACGCGTAACGACCCAACCAAACACACCCATAGTATATAATATAATATACATAAACATAAACACAATTGCATCATCCTAACAAACTACATAATATATATATATATATTATTACTAGTACACTACACACATACACGCACAGAATAATCACACACATGGACTATGCACCAATTTCATTATACTAAGGCATATACTCACCCCATGTATATATACATGCATACCACACACGCATGCATATGCAAACACCCACACATACATACCTACACTACGCATATATATATATGTATATTCATACGCAGAAACATATCCAAATATATACAAACGCAGGAAGCGCACCATACATATATATACACACGAACACATCACACATCATATATATGTATATATATGTTCGCCGCCTCCATGCATATAAATACATAGTGCAACACACATGAATATGTACATCCATACATACATACACATCAGGAAACTATATATATACGTACGTATGAATAGCCGAAGTTCATACGTGAAGAACTTGGGATCAGGCGACCACCCGACCGGGTAACCACAAGGCGTTCACCCCGGTCCACACTCACGCACAAAATACGCATGAAACCGAACGTTAAATCGCGACAACCGTTCAAGATCGAACGACCGAACCGTAAGACCGCATAAATGAAACGAAGCAAACGGACATACCGTACGATTGGATTTCTCACGGTTGCCTATAGAGTTACGATCGCCACAGGAGAAAGCTTGTCGTGCGGAATATGTCGTCGTTGACAGAAGGGAGGGAATCGCCGGTGGTTCACTCGCGAGCTTGTTTGAAACTGTCCAGGAGGAGGGGGCTGCCGTCGGGACTTGGGGGTTAGGGTTTCGAGAGATAATGAATTGAATGGAGGGTTACGGGAGTTGAGTTGGTTATATGCAAGGGAGTTTGGCAACATGCCAAATCTAGTCCTTCAAGTTTAAGTAATTTCCATTTGGAGATATTAATTAATTTTAATTAAGTTAATATTAATTAGAATTATGTACTAATAATGATAATTAAAGTTTATTTAATTATAAAATAGCAATGGAAGATTAGATAGCGGAAACGATGTTAAACTGAAAAATACGGGTTGTCACATTTTGGTTGTTTTTGCCTCTAAAACAAGTATAAATAGGTGTGGGTTGATATGGTAAGGTACCCAAGCTTCAAACACAAAAAAACATACGCAAAAAACGCAAACAATATGTGACACCCTACACATATCCCATATTGGCCGTGGACAGGAGAGATTCCTGGTTCATAAGGAATATCTGGCTTTTAACATCAACAACACGTTTTGGGCGTATTGGCTGTGGATGAGAGGAGAACTCCACAGTTAAGCGTGCTTAGGTGGGAGCAATCCAGGGATGGGTGACCTCCCTGGGAAGTTTTCACCAAAGCAACCAAAAACAAATCCGTGAGCTCCTCGTGGGCAAAGCGGACAATATTGTTGATGCGAGGGGCCGGGTGTGACAGAATGGTATCAGAGCCACTCATGTGCCGTTCGGGTTGTGGGACATACCTCACCAAGGATGGTGACTTCTCAGGCTCATCGAGGACGACGAGTCCAAACAGGGGGTGCTTGTGACACCCTACACATATCCCACATTGGCCGTGGACAGGAGAGATTCCTGGTTCATAAGGAATATCTGGCCTTTAACATCAACAACGCGTTTTAGGCGTATTGGCTGTGGAAAACTCCACAGTTAAGCGTGCTTAGGTGGGAGCAATCCAGGGATGGGTGACCTCCCTGGGAAGTTTTCACCCAAGCAACCAAAAACAAATCCATGAGCTCCTCGTGGGCAAAGCGGACAATATTGTTGATGTGAGGGGCTGGGTGTGACACAATACTCTCGTTTATTCTCAAATCTCAATATGGCTCACTCTCAATCTTCCGTTGGTCAAGGTTCTTCGAATTCTGCAACTGTCGTTCGTGTTCTTCCACACAATCGTAACATGGATGTTTGGTGTAATTGGGATATGGTTGAGTTGAGTGACGGATTTGTAAAGGCTCGTTTCAAGTTTTGTGGAGCTTTACTTGCTAAAGATTCTAACACGACTTTAAACAAACACATTACCAAGAAGTTTTGTAAGTCGTTGAAAAGTAATCCGGATTCGCAACAAACACAATTGAGTGGAGACGGTGGAATCTTTAATTACAACGTTAATGAGGTTCGAGATTGAATGGCAAAGTTCGTGATTCAAGAAGCTTTGCCTTTCAATCACTTCGACAACCCTCGGTTAACCAACTTAATTCGAGAGACGCTTCAACCTCGTTACACTCACGTAAGTCGTACTACACTTAGACGTTATTGTTTAAAATTGTGGAAGCAAGCAAAAAATGACTTAATTGTATTATTTGAAAATTTAAATACCGATATAAACTTAACTAGTGACGTTTGGTCGGCACCACACGGTTTGCCCGAATCTTACCTGTCACACCCCAACCTTGACGGCGGAAACGTCAAGATGTGAGGGTTAAGATTGTTCACAGCCACATAACGCTATATTAAATTGTAAATATTATTATCATAAGTTTTGAAATGGAAAATACAATCATAAGTCTTATACAAGAAATAAGTTCAACATAACATAACATAATGTAACTTTTTATTTCATTATCTAGGTCCAAGTCCTAGATTATAGCATGCTTCAAAAGGATCACTTTAAACTTGAGGTTGACCTGAAACATGATAAAAATAAGAGTCAACTAAAAATAGTTGGTGAGTTTCCAAGGTTTTCATACATAATATGAAAAAGAAAGTTACAAGTAGCAATTCATGTCATAGGTTATAAGCTAGTAAGGTTATAGAACACATATCGTTACAACCAAACCTCGACTTGATTACAAGTATAAAAGATTGGCTAAGTGTATTTGGTTCCCTAGTGCACAAGCATACGGCTCCTAGGAGTCGGCAATACATCGACTTTAGCACCAAATAGGCTTGTCAGGCCCAAAGATCTAAGACGTCGTCAGGCTAGCAATAGTTAATGATTGTAAATAAACTATGTATCTCATATAAACACTTACAACACACAAATAACCATGACAAATTATAAAGATGAATTGCATGTGCATTACAAGTCTCAAATGTTTATAAGTGTAAGTAGAATAAGCATCATGTTTCACCCCAAATTAGTGTGAAATTATAAAAAGGGGACGAGGAAAACTCACTTGACAATAAATATATAATGGCGATTAATAAGAATAATAACAAGCGTCGCTCCAAGATGTATCGTCACAAGACACCTAAATATATATATTTACAAGATTAAAGCTCTACAATAAGATTAAGGACTAGGAATCAACTTGATGTTTGGGGTTTTGTTGATTATATTTGCCAAGTAAGAACTCATTTATATTCTCGGGGAAATGATTTTATTTATATTTTATATAAACATATGGATTAATAATAACTTTTATAATAATTTTGTAATGTTTATCAAGTTTAGATCAATTTTGTAATTTAAATAAAAAGAACATAAAAATAAACAATAGATTAAAGGTAATGTTTGAAATATTAGTTTGTGTAAATTAAACTAAATTTTAAAGTCTACATTTTTATAAAAATATTGTAATTATATTATTAACATTAGGATAATATTATAAAGATATTTTTTTGTAAATAAATTACAGAAAAATAATTAAATAATTTTAAAAGAAACAAAGTTTATGAATTGATTTTTCATAATTTTTAGAAATTTTTAACATTAAATTTGAAGGCCAAAAAGGCCTAAAAAAATACATGAGGTTCCCCGGATTCGAACCGGGGACCTCCTGTCTAGGGGTCATGTGTTTTACCAGTGAACCAAAGGCTTCCAGCCGCGTTAGAATCCGCCCTTTAATTGTTAAATACACACTTAAACAAAAACCCCTAATTTCATAAGAACCCTAGAATCGATTTGATTCCAATTGAACAACGAATTGATATTGTTAATGAAATCAATCACAGGGCTTTGATTGCCCATGTGAAACCGAGCACAAAGATGTGTGGTACTTACGTTATTAAGTTCGAATTGATGGTCTCAAGTTCAAGGACGATTCGCGACTGCGGGGATGTGTTTCAAGGTGCAAACGAGGTTGATAACCCAATTAAACTTGTATGAAGCTTCGGATGATCTTGAAGATGAAGAACCCTCAATCAATTTGAACTAAGAAGGCTTAGAAGGGTAGTTTCGACTAAGTTGCAGGTTGCGGGAAAGAGGTGATCAATTTCAGAGTTTGGGTTTGATTTGAGTGCTTTTTAGTGTTGTAGTCGATTAGAGATGGATTTATGATCGATTTAAGTTGGTTTAATTGTGTTAATATTAGGTTTTAATTGTTAATCGATTAAAAACATAGCCCGACGGTTACTCGAGCTCAAAAGCTCGTGTAACTGGTGTTTAATCTTAATTAATCTATACTAATCGATTCGAATCAGGCACACGACTCAATTGGAAACGGTTTCCAATCATAAATCGAGGTTTTAAGGCACTAATAGGGTCGCCGGAGTATAGCCGGAGCGACCACCGGCGTCTCGCCGGGTTTGCGGGAAAGAAAATGGGGGGGGGGGGGGTTTAGGTTTTGTGATTTTACACATTTGGTACCTACAGTATTTAATAGTTAACATTTTATGCTAAAACTTTGTTTTAAGTTTATAAATTACAAAAACAGTCCCCCAAGTTTTTTAATTAAATTTTTAAACACTTTTAAATTAACAATTTTATTATTATTAATACTATTATTATTATTATTATTATTATTATTATTATTACTTGTAACATTATTACTATTATTAATATTAACATAATTAATATTATTTGATATTTTTATTTTAACTTTCTTACATCCATAACCAAAGAGAATAAGCATAAATAACACATGAGTTTATTAATTGTCAATAATGACCCTTATAAGAATAAACGAAGTTAACGTTTAGTTAACAAAATTTCGAGATGTTACATTACCTTTGCGTCACCGCTCATTGGGTAGATCCCAGTTCATGGCAAATGATGAAACGTACGATTGCATTTGATCTATTTCCGTATCCACACACCAGAGAGTATTTATTTTAATTTTTAGATAATGTAATAACTACTTTTAATTTACAAAATAAAATATTTTCAATGGCATTTGATAACGCTTCCAACAACACAACCGCGGTTGAAAAATTAAAATTAAAATATCTTCCGATTGCAAACGGTGATTTTTTTCATACTCGTTGTGTTGCACATATTATTAATTTAGTAGTACAAGATGGTCTATCCGTACCATTTGTTGATAGCTTTATAAAAGCTTTTCGATTTATATTACACGACGTTTTTAAAAAAAGTAGAAAAAGATATCATGATTATAAACAACTTTGTAAAGATACAGAATCTAGATTTTTAGGGCCTAATTGGGATGTACCTACTAGGTGGAATTCGACTTGTCATAT
Source organism: Flaveria trinervia (assembly GCA_025506515.1). NCBI lineage: Eukaryota > Viridiplantae > Streptophyta > Magnoliopsida > Asterales > Asteraceae > Flaveria > Flaveria trinervia. The sequence continues at coordinate 102,387,664 of CM046452.1, forward strand.
GTTTGATTGTGCTTTAAAACAAAAAGGCACTTTAAAAGCTTTTCATAATAGTCTTTCGGATAATTGCGAAGCCGACCTGTTTCCGGATTTGGGTTGGAAAAATATTGAACATTTATCCGAATTTCTTGAGGTGTTTAAAAACTCAACTATAAAATTATCGGGAGTTTATTATCCCACTAGTTATTCGGTGCTTCAAGAATTATATTTCATGGCTTTGAATTTTAAAAATTTTCAAAATAAAAATAGTATGTTTAGAGAAATGATAGAACCAATGAAAGACAAGTTTAAAAAATATTTTCTTGAGTTACCACCTGTTTTTACTTGTGCCGCTGCTTTAAATCTTTTTTTAAATATTGCGGGGGTAGAATGTTTAATAGACGAGATAAATGACAATTTGGATATACATGACGAAAACCCCAATTTTTCAACCGAGGCAAAAGAAGTTTTTAATATAAGTTTGAAAATTATTTATAATTTTTATTTAAATAAATATGGACTTAACGTAAATATAACTACGCAAAGAGAATCAACCTCAAGTGCTAGTACCTCGTTTAAAGACCCCGTTATGACTATGTTGAATGTTGTTCGGGATGTGACGGCTAAAGGTCAAAGGGGTAACGCCCCAACAAGCGAACTTGGTATATATAGTACGACGAATTTTATTTCAACTATGAGTACTCAAGATTATCATGCATTTGATATTTTGGCTTGGTGGAAAGGAAAGGAATCCCAATTTCCAATTCTTTCCGCTATGGCCCGTGATTTACTAAGCGTCCAAGCTTCTACGGTAGCTCCGGAGTCTGCGTTTTCTCTTAGTGGCAGGGTATTATCATTACGGAGAACAAGATTAACTCCGGAAGCGGTGGAGATGTGCATTTGTTTAAAAGACCACTTAGACGCGATGGATCGTATACAAGACAAAACAAATCTTGAAGACGAAATTGTAATCGAATGTAAAGTACACGATGAAGAGGTAGAAGAAGGAGTATCTTCTGGTATATCCGACGAAGATTAGCATTTGATGAAGCCTCTCGAAGAAAATAGTCGATTAGTTATTGATTTGTTAATGTATTTTTTAAGTTATTTTAATAAATAAATAATAAATTAATGAGTTATAGATGTTTTTTTAATGTTGTTATAATTTATAATAATAATAATAATATAATAATAATAATTGTAATAATAATAATAATAGTAATAGCAATCATAATAATAATAATACTACTAATAATATTAATATTAATAGCAATTAAAAAAATAATGAGTTATAGATGTTTTTTTAATGTTGTTATAATAATAATAATAATAATAATAATAATAATAATAATTGTAATAATAATAATAATAGTAATAGCAATCATAATAATAATTATACTACTAATAATATTAATATTAATATTAATAGCAATTAAAAAAAAAACCCGATTGTACCCGGTTCTGGACCCGACCCTAACCGGGTAGGCCGGGTAGGCCGGGTAGGGTTTTAAGTTTGCCCAACCCGACCCGTACCCGAACCCGGTTTCACCGATACTCGGTTCTAAAAAAACCGGCTGGACCGAACCGGTTCCGGGTCCGCCCAAAACCCGGTTTGGCCATCTCTAATGAAATGTATCTAAGAAGGGAGGAGGGTGTCGTCACTTCGCTCGCTCAAGTGACGTCACTCTCTCGTTATTTTTATTTGTTCTTTTAGTGTAGACGTCACGTCATTTCATTCAGTCAGTTTATCATTTAAATGTGAAAACAAATTTCTATACGAGTAAGGGGCTGTTTGTTTGGTTTGACCCGGCTGACTCGGTCAGCCGGTCAACCCGTTTGATACGCTTGAAATCAGATTTGACCGGGTCTGAATTTTAAACATGCTGTCTGGGTCATTTTCGTCTGACCAAGACCAATGTGATGCTGGAGGTGGTGGCGGTGATGCTGGAGGTGGTGGCGGTGATGCTGGAGGTGGGTGGTGGGTGGAAGTGTGAAGAAGATGGATGAAGATGAGATGTTTAGTGGTGATTTGGTTAAAGGCGATTTATATATAAGATGATTTGCAAAGACGGTTTTTGAGTCAGTCAGATACCGAATCAAACAACTAAGTTTCAGTTAGACGCATATCCAGTCAGAACATCTTACTGGGTCAGCTTCTGACTCAAGTCAGATCTTACTAGATCAGTATAATCAAACAACCCCTAACTCAAGTCTTTAACTATCTAAGATTTAAATTAATTTTAAAACAAACAAAAATAATGTTAATAATATCTACCTACATATAAATAAGTTTTTAGATGATATTAATGTTTTGTTCTTATTGTCATTCTTATAACTTAATTGGTCTAATTATAAATTCATACTTATCATTGTGGGTTAATCTATTTAACTATACATGTTTAATTAAATGATTAGACTTGTTAACTTGTTGAATACATTTTTTACAACATACCAACTTTATTAACACGTTTAAAACCTGATCGCTGTCCACCAACCATCAATCTGTTTAACATGTTTAAATAAATTAGTTATAAGCATCATGTTTGTTAAAATGACTTTTAAGTGTGTTCGTGTTACAAAAAACACATAACTTTTTATTTTTAATTTGAGTGAATAATTCAACCATCAACTTAAAAGTTAAAATCCGATAACCCATCAAACCGACACAATTAACATCCATACACATAACCAACGAGTTAGAAGATGCATTAATTTGAATGGATTAATCGTAATCGTTCAAACGAAGCAAATAGAACCGTCAGATCTAGAGCTTTATTAGTAGCGACCAGAAACCCTAGAGTCCCTCCGATTCAACGATGGTGCAGCGTCTAACCTACCGCAAACGCCATAGCTATGCTACTAAATCAAATCAACACAGGGTCGTCAAAACCCCTGGTACCTTTATCATAACTTTTATTATTATTACTATTACTATTGTTGTTGTTACCGATTCTTATAGTTATGCAAATCTAGAATTGATGGTTAATTCGATTGATGAAATGAAAATGTTGCTCTTTCAGGTGGGAAGTTGGTTTACCAGACCACAAAGAAGAGAGCTAGTGGACCTAAGTGCCCTGTTACTGGCAAGAGAATTCAAGGGGTAATGTGACTTCATTACACTTTAGATCTTTTTGGGTACTTTACTGTTTGCATTTAGTTGTGTTTGATTGCTTTTAATGAGTTGCATTTGCATCATGCTTTCGGTTTTTTGATGGGCGATTGTTTGTTGATAATTTGGGGGGTTTTGAGTTTATTGAATACAAGAAACATCCATGATTGTATGCTCTAAAACTTCATTGCAGTTTAGTACGTTATATATGGTTATTTTAATGCTATGTTTGCACTGTATGCTCTAAAACTTGATTGTAGTATAGTACATTATATTGTACTGCTATGAAGTTGGATAGAACTGAAAATTTAGGTAAAATCAGTGAGAAAGTTCTTTTGCATATGAAGAAACACTAGGATCTCATAGCTTGATTAGAGGATTTCTAATTTAAAATATTAGTTGATGCAGTGAGCTCACTACTTTACTGTTTGTATTCTGATTTAAGTTAGTGTCCTTTCGTCAACACTCTGATCATGTTGGGTGAACTAGTAGTTATAGAAGCTGCTTCTAGATTAATAACAAAGATTTCTTCCCCTTATTATCACTGTGTTCTTTGGTTAAGAAGCTTTTGCCTTGATTGAAGCTGCTTCTAGATTAATAACAAAGATTTCTTCCCCTTATTATCACTGTGTTCTTTGGTTAAGAAGCTTTTGCCTTGATTGAAGTTATATCGCTAATTAACTGCTAAAGTTAACTTTCAAGCATTTAATTGTTAAAGAATGTTTTGTATTTCTACAGATTCCTCACTTAAGGCCAGCTGAATACAAAAGGTCTCGATTGTCTAGGAACAGGAGGACTGTTAACCGGGCATATGGTGGTGTATTGTCTGCTGGTGCTGTGAGAGAGAGGTAGGTTAAACCCTTTGCAACTCTTGTAGTTGTGTTTATACTTTTGTTATTAACACCAGATTACTAATTGTTGCAGGATTATTCGTGCCTTCTTGGTTGAAGAACAGAAGATTGTTAAGAAGGTCTTGAAAATCCAGAAGGCAAAAGAAAAGCAAGCTGGAAAGAGTTAAACAGCAGGTTTATCACGAAGAATTTTTGAGTAGTTACTGTGTTTTCAAGTAATTTGAATTCGACGCAATTGTTACAAGCTGTAAACTTTGCATTATTTTTGTTTAAGGGATGGATTGATTTTAAATTCCAATGGGCAATGAATATGTTATTTTGAATGGAGCTACCATCTATGTTTTACCTACTTAAAACCTGTCTAGCTCAATGATCAATTTACCATTGGTCATCTTTGCCAATCATGATACACCCCTTGATGTCTGTTGCATGATATGTTTGTTGTTGTTTACTTTGATTTTGTGACTTCTGCCTCTTAAAAGTGATGGATTTTGTAACACTTTTGGCGTAGCCCACGATGTTATCTTCTGCCCATAGAAGATACTTGATCGTAAAGAACATGATTTGGGTGCAATTGTTGCGGAAGAGAGAATAATTCTACCATCAAGTGTGTTTGAGTGGGATCAATCTATGTAGGGTACTTGTAGCAAGTTTTCAATCCAACAATAAAAAACAATAAAAAAGTTACACCTGTGAGTTTTGAATATACAAAGTAAATAATATTGGTTCGTAGGAGGAATTGAGTTTTCTTTGATGTTTTTGTTGGTTAAATAGTGATGGTTCCAGGGATGCAATGATAGTTAGAGATTGCCTGTGTTATGTATCAAGAAGCTGCTAAAAAAATTATAAAAAAAAATATGTCAAGAATGGGATTCGAACCCATGCCCTTTCGGACCAGTACCTGAAACTGGCGCCTTAGACCAACTCGGCCATCTTGACATTTCTTTTGAAACATTCTCAAATAATTTTCAAATACAAATGTAACATTGTTAATTAACACTTTCTATCATTTCTTTTTACAAAAAGGCAATTAAAAATAAAACAAAATTTTTATTATTTCAAAATACGAAGCTTCAAATTTGGTATTAAAATATAAATGTATTTTTAATCAAATTTCTTAAAATATTTAACAAACTTACCACCAATGTTAAAAGACTTTTCGTAAATCAAATGAAATAATTATTATGGCCAACAAAAGCTTTTAGAGATGAAAGTTTTAAAAAAGCATTAAATTTTATTATTATCTAAGGTAGTTAATTATATGTAATATCAATCAGAGTATATCATAAAAAATTATTTTACAATTTCTAAAAACAAACTAGTAACTTTCTTTTAGCATAAATTAATAATTTTTAATGTTATATTTTTCATCCAACTTATATAGTACGTAAATTTCTAAACTAGAGATAAATTAATTAAGTCAATATTTGTAAACATATAATCGTTAAAGTGTATTTATATAGTTTGCTTATAACAGGTTTTCTTTATATTTTTATTTTAACATAAAACGTGATATTTTCTTATTAATCTTTAACATACTTTCAGTTTTTGTTTTCACTTTTCACGTTATTTATATTTATTAGTTTGTTTATTACATTATTGCATTGCAATTCATTTATTTTGTTTACACGTTCTAAGAAAAATAAAAACACGAACTATATATTCTTGTTCAACAAAGCGCATAATTAAAGTCAAAAGACATTCACGTTAGTTTCTTTATTTTTATTCATATAATTACATTAAAAATCACTATATTTTCTCTCTTCTTTTCAATTAAATAATATTTTTATACCATTATCATTATTTTTTTTCTCTCTCCCCCACTCATAACCATTTAAAAAAATATTAAAAAATTTATAAAGATTGAACAGTGATTCTTTAAATATACCAATCCACAATAACATTTTCTTTCTACTTCACTCACAACCACCCAAAATCATTCCATATAATATACCAAACACACTCACATACTTTTAAAGAATCTACTGTGAATGCTCTCAGATCCTTGAATTTATCATGATATTGTAGTAAAATTATATTATTTTTGCTAATTGGAGGCTGACCAACTTGATAATCATTTATTTTGTAAGAAGAGATATTGACATATGCATAATCTAATTTGGTGTAATATAAAAGTAGAAATAAAAAAATTTATCATTAAAATTAAAATTACATAAATGTAGCATAAAAATTTAATATCTCATGAGTATATTTTCCAATTTTAGCTTATAAGATACAACTTAGGCCCTGTTTGATTCGTCTGACCACGCGTCTGACTACTAACTGGCTAACCCGGTCAGCCAGTTAGTGCGTTTGTTGTTGCTGACCGTGTCTTCTGACCCGGAAATACCATCTGACCGAGTCCAAATTCTTGACAAGGCTGACCGGGTCTTCCAACCCTCCATCGGCCGCCTCCCATCCGCCGCCCTCCCCCCCAGATCCTCCCTCCGTTGCGCCCCATCTGCCGCCCTCCCCCTCGTCGGCTTCCTCCCTCCGTCGTGCCCCATTCGTCGCCGTCCACCCGCCGGTTTCCTCCCTTCGTCGTGCCCCAATCACTGCCCTCCGCCCGCTGGTTTCCTCCCTCCATGCCCCAATCGCCGCCCTCCCCCCGCCGGTTTCCTCCCTCCGTCGCGCCCCATCCGCCACCGCCCTTGAAACTCTAGCTCCACCACCGCCGAGCCACTCCGTCGACAAATGGCAGCCGTACTAATTTACTGTTTTGTTTGTTCGAATTGAGTAGATCGATCGGGGTGGTTCATTGATTCAACTGCGATTGTGTGTGTGTGTGTTTTGTTTCTATTGATTACACAAAACTAGTTAAAATACAAAGACAAGTTTAAGTCAGCAGAGCCGGTCAAATACTAAATCAAACAGTCAAGTTTTAGTCAGATGCAGACTCAGTCAGAACTTCTTACTGGGTTAGTTTCTGACTCAGTCAGAACTTCTTACTGGGTTAGTTTCTGACTCAATCAGCGTAATCAAACAACCTCTTAATAAAGTAAAATGATAAGATAAATATAAATCCGAATATTAGAAATGAAATAAATCAAAGATCGAAGAAAAAAACTCATCATTGTGTATTTATGACCCATAATCACTTGGGTAATCAAAATCATCAACGTTATCATGATCATCAAACACCCATATTCTTCTTCGATTATTCAACATTGAACACCCATGTATGCCCACCGCCATCATCATAGTCGCTAATCACATGTCACACAGAATCATACTTTAAGTTCGATGCTCTAAACACTCTAACCCACCATGTATTGATGATTGATCGAACCCCAATCATCAAGATCTTCATCATCGTCTTCAAGATCGGTAAGATCCTTATTTACTTCAATCTGTTTTTCTTGTCAGCAAGATCGTCTTCCCTTTACAGCATATGTAATTGGATTCAACTTTGTTTAGTGCTTGATTGAGTAAATATTTTAGTTGCTGGTTCAAATGAGAACCTAATCGAATCCAATTGAATACAATTTTATATATTTTATCTAATTTAGGATAATACCCTGTTGGGAGTTTGGTTGAATGTGCTTTTACTTCGTATCAGATCTTCAGGAAGTTAATCTGTGATAATCTTTCGTTACTTGTCTGTTGTGGTAGTACTAGAATTTTTTTTAGTGTAAATCTTGATCTACTTTCTTGGCTCTTCAGAGCTCAAGATATTTCCTATAAAGTGTTTGCTGAAATGCTTAGTGTTAGACTGCTTATCATTTTGCTATATGCCCATTGCTCGTGAACAAAACGACTTCATTTTTGTTTGATTTGTCATGTACATATAAACGATCTATTCAAGCTTTACGCAGCATTATTTAGATATCTTCAACTGATATTGCAGGTGAATAATGGCATCTAAAGGTAATCCAGGAGACAATAGAAGTAGGAGATCGTTTTCAATATTTATAGTGGTTGGTTTATGTTGCTTCTTTTATCTACTTGGTGCGTGGCAAAAAAGCGGTTTTGGTAAGGGAGACAGCATAGCTCAAGAAGTAACAAAGAACGCTGATTGTAGCGTTATTTCAAATCTTAATGTTGAGACTCACCATGGTAAGGGAGTGAAGAAAACCAATGATTTACCAGAAAGCAAGGTTTTCCAACCATGTGATGATCGTTTTGTTGATTATACACCCTGTCATGATCAAATGCGTGCAATGACTTTCCCTAGAGAAAACATGAATTACAGGGAAAGACATTGTCCTCCTGAAAATGAGAAATTACAGTGTCTTATTCCTGCCCCTAAAGGGTATGTGACCCCATTTCCATGGCCCAAAAGCCGTGATCTTGTCCCTTTTGCCAATGCACCCTATAAGAGCTTGACAGTTGAAAAGGCAATTCAAAATTGGATCCAATATGAAGGCAGCGTATTTAGGTTTCCAGGTGGTGGTACACAGTTTCCTCATGGGGCCGATGCATACATTGATAAATTGGCTTCTGTTATCCCAATTAGCAATGGAATGGTTAGGACTGCATTGGACACTGGCTGTGGTGTAAGTAAAGCTTTTTTTTATTTATCTGTTTATTGTTATTCTTTTTTAGCTTGTTACATTTAAGTTTTCATATAGGTTGCAAGTTGGGGTGCATATTTATTTAAAAGAAATGTGATTGCCATGTCATTTGCACCAAGAGATTCCCATGAAGCACAAGTTCAATTTGCTCTTGAAAGAGGCGTTCCAGCGATCATTGGTGTTCTTGGAACTATAAAGCTTCCATATCCTTCTAGATCTTTTGACATGGCCCATTGTTCACGCTGCTTGATACCTTGGGGCGGAAATAGTAACCTCCTAAACTGTAGTCTTTATATTTAAATGATGGTATTAAAGATTTTTATAAATAACTAAAACATAATTTATTTTTTGTTAGGTGGAAAGTACATGATGGAAGTTGATAGAGTCTTGAGACCTGGTGGCTATTGGGTTCTTTCTGGTCCGCCAATTAATTGGAGGACTAATTATAAATCATGGCAACGACCGAAAGATGAACTTGAAGAGGAACAGAGGAACATTGAAGAAATGGCTAAACTTCTTTGCTGGGAGAAAAAATATGAGAAAGGTGAAACTGCAATTTGGAGGAAAAGAGTAAATAAATCCTATTGTCAAGAACGTGATTCTCGTGTTACCATGTGTAAATCCACAAATCCAGATGATGTCTGGTATATAATTTGCTATTAAGTTCATGTTTTTAACCTTAATCACACCCAAAAAGATCTTGTTAATAATTGAACTTTCAAATGTCCATGTGTGAGTAGGTACAAGGAGATGGAAGCTTGTGTGACACCATATCCTGAGACAAACAATGCAGATGATGTTGCTGGTGGTGAATTAAAACCGTTTCCCGAAAGATTAAATGGTATTCCACCTAGGATTAATAGTGGGTTGGTTCCTGGAATAACTGCTGAGTTGTTCCAAGAAGACAATAAACTATGGCAGAAACATTTGAATGCTTACAAAAGGGTGAACAAGATCATTGACTCTGGACGTTATCGCAATATTATGGATATGAATGCGGGTCTTGGAAGTTTTGCTGCTGCAATCGAGTCTCCAAAATCATGGGTTATGAACGTGATGCCAACAGTATCTAAAGAAGACACACTTGGTGTGATTTTTGAGCGTGGCTTAATTGGCATCTACCATGACTGGTAAAACTTTGAAACTTTGGAACTTTATGTTGTTACATTCGAGTAGATGTTTCTTTACACCATTAGGATCAGGTATGAAGGGTTCTTAGGGGCTGTTTGGCAACTTTTGCATGATTAAGTGTTGAACTAACAAGATGTTTGAACCATTAAGAGCTAGTATATCGTTTAACTATTTTAAGGCAAATGTTTGACCAATTCAGATAAAAGGTCTTAACCATTTAATATTAGACCTCTTAACCTTTCAGCATTAGTATAATGCTTAACCATTCAGAGGCAAATGTCTTAATCATTCAGACATTTCCTCGCAAAACAAACAGTCTGAACCATTAAATGCTGAATCATTCAGACATCTAAACCATTAAAAAACTTATTCAAATGCTATCAAACAACCCTTAGTCTGGAAAGTAGTGATGTTACTTGTGATGGTGCAGGTTTTACGCGCTTAATGCACAAGCGTTTGTGCATCAAAGTGAAAACGTTATACATCATGACACCCTTATAACACCAAAATGATTCATACAATTTTAACTATAAGGACCTTTTTCTACAAGAAGCCACCTACCCCATCATTCCTTTCAAAAATGTCAAACATTTACCTGCTTTCTGTAAGAATGAATAATCTTGTACTAAAGTGTCATGTAAAATCATTCTTTTAGCTTTTATATTCCCAAAATTTATCTACAGTCGCAGGAATAAATTGAATTTGAAGTTGCTCCATTATCTTTTTTTCAGGTGTGAAGCCTTCTCCACTTATCCAAGGACATATGACCTAATACACGCAAACGGGCTTTTCAGCTTGTACAAAGACAAGTAAGTTGTTTATGTTTATGCATCAAAGTTTCGCTGGTCTTAAAAATCTAAACTTTTGTCATCTAAATGTTTATTTCATGGTGGGCATGCATGCAGATGTAGTTATGAAGACATTCTTTTAGAAATGGACAGAATTTTACGGCCCGAGGGTACAGTAATAATACATGACAGTGAGAAAGAAGTTACGAAGGTGAAAAGGATCGTCTCTGGCATGAGATGGAACACAAAGATGGTGGATCATGAAGATGGTCCTCTTGTTCCTGAGAAGATACTGTTTGCTGTTAAACAATATTGGGTTGCAGGCGAAAACAACTCAACATCATCTACATGATCGAGGAAGATTATGATGTAGGACACAATATGTTTAAGATATTGTTTGTTTTGATCATAATTAGTTGTACCAAAATAATAATGTAGTTTGAGAATAGTGTTGCCAAAATGTATAATTAGTTTGAGATTAGTGGTGACTTTAGTTTAGAGTTGTTTAAGGTTTTTGCCTTTTGGAGACCATGGGTGTCTTGTGTATTTTACTTTCTTTAAGAGTTTAAGTTATATGTATGCTCTTCAAAAGTTTTGATTTTACTTGTTATAATAAGTGTTAGCCATGTTCGAATTTGGTTTAAACTTTGAATTATATAAAGTTATAGTGTCCTATAAAGTTATAGTGCATAGCCTAATCTCTACTAACAAGTCTTACACTCTTACCCCTAATGTTTTGTATTTTTCTAACACAATGATGATTGATGTGGTTGTAAATATATTATGCACATATGTTTTGTTGTTACCATCATATAATCTCAAAGTTCAAACTTTGGTTTATATCACACATAATTACATAACAACTAGTAATGTTGTTGTTTTATGACCTTTTCTAATGGGTTTTAGCCGTAGGAAACAACCACCTAAATAAAAATCCAGGGTAACGCTACTTCACGATTTGACCCCTCCTCTGACCATCCGTAAAACGGGAGATAAGTTAAACACCGGGTAGACCCTTTTATAATTACCTAAGATAACCCCACAACAAATTCATTAGCTGAGATCATATATGCACCAAACAGAACACCTAATTCAATTCATTTTTATGTATGCCATAAACATTTACATAAATCCTTTTCAATTGGTAAAAAAATTACATACTAAGAATCTTATATAGAATTAAAACTCCAAATCGAGGAAAAATATTATGAAACGTTTTTACTGGCTAATCATTGAGTATGGGTCGAGTCGATTGTGGTGTATAGCATGCTCACCGGTTCCAATCAATCAACCAACATACAACGAAGCGCGAATGTTTGGTCACCACTAATCAATAAAACCTACATTCCGGACTGCACTTACTCTTGGTGGTCCAGACCAATGCCTCGAGCCATAAATCCTCGATGGAGCCACTTGATCTCTTAACACCTTTCATTCCATTCTTCAATGAGAATATATTTAATTTTAAACTCTAAGCACATTTATAACATACCCACTCGATTATAACATCTTCCATATCACAAAACTCGAGCCACAAATATGATCATACCAGCACTAATGCATCGGACCCATAACAGCTCCACCTTTAATGCATCTTTTGCCTTTAAAAGAAAAAAACAAACTCATACCATCATAGTTGCAACTTTCTTTTTTGGATAATCATAAACATTCTTCAACAATTCAACCCTCTGGCTTGATGGGAAGCGAAAACAACTTGAATGATCTTCGCGTAGCTTCGTTTTCTTGTTATCTTAAGCCCGTTGAAGGCGTCGTGAACATGTTTGATCACGACGATCAGAAGCTCAACGAAATGGCGGTTTTGGATCTACACAAGGTGAAACCAAGCATTTTCACAGCGAGAACTCCGAGTGTTGCTTCGGAGGCGAGCGGTTGGAGCAGCAACCGCGGGCCGCTGCTGCAGCGGAAGCCGCCTAGCGGTAGGCGGTGGACGTTCCACGGTTGTGCAGGCACTCCTTGTTCCACTAGAAAAGATGTTTATGTCCCACAAAAGAAAGAAGACATTAAGTTTGCATTCCCAGAGATGTTGACAAAAGAAGAACACAAACCCGAAGAGCTTCCTAGGATGTCTATCGAGGTATTCGGTTCAGGAACGGTGAACAAAGGCGATATCGCGAAAAACCTTGTGCGAAAGATGTCGATTTTGACGTGGGACGCCATTCCCAAGAGTAAAGAAAGTGTTATTTGTGATGATATGGCGAGTGAGGCGAGTTCTGATTTGTTTGAGATAGAGAATATATCGCGAACCGGGTGGCAACCTTCTGAGTCGAGTTGTATGAGTCCCTCGACTCAGTATGCGCCGAGTGAGGCGAGTATCGAGTGGAGTGTGGTTACAGCAAGTGCAGCCGATTACTCGTCTGTTTATTCAGGTTATGATGAAAAACAGACGGTTTATAGCAATGGAGCAAAGAAATCAACGACAAAACTGGATAATGGTTTGTTGGGATGCAAGAATTTCAAATCTGTCAAAGTGGTTGAACCTGTGTGTAAAACCACTTGTAGATCAAAACATTAGATGCACTTGATTGCATGTATGTTTGTAATAATTAAAGTTGTGTTTTTCTATGGGTTTGTTAAAAAAATGCAATATAATTTCTTTTCTATCAAAATTTATCAACTTAATTGTGCCATCTTAAATTCATATTTATACTTATGTAACATACACATAGTTTAAAAAGATTATAAGTTACTAATTACCTTTTTAAAATAGTCGTAATGTCTTGTACATACGATTATAATTCTAATTCTCTAACATGATATAAATTTTCACAAAAGCGGTTCAAATGAATAAAGTAATGTGTTAAGAAAAATCGCCTTCATAGTCTACGTTCCCCGTTAAATGGACATGCATGTGTATTAAAAACTAGAGTTGATACATTTATGTTATAATGGGTTGAACTAAAAAAATATAAAATAGTAACTAGAACAGATTTAGAAAAGAAATGATAAGCATAAAAAGAAAATGATAGGTCACAATAAAAACTAACGCATCAGTTTACTAGTTTAAGAGTTTTAATTAATATACTATGTGTTATCTTTTAGTTTGTTTGTAAAATGTCGTTAAAGTGGTTCTAATTACTGGCCAATGTTGTGCAAAGAAAATATCCAATTATGGTCCACCTGTTTGGTGCCTATTGCTTTTTGAGTATGAAATAATTGATCATTTGAAGTATAAAAGGCCAAAAGGGCCTACAACCATAGATCAATGCTTCACAAAGTGAGGGCACTTTGCGAATCTTAGGTCTTGATGTCTCTTTGATGTTTGATAACGGTTAATTTTCTTTCTCACTTTTAGATAAAAGGAGTTTGTCCTTTAGCTTCATTGCATGTGTGCCTAAAATTTGGATTGCTAGGAAAATGCATGCGGATCGATCTTGTATGGATACAAATCAACCTAGTTAGGGTGTACGCGTGACTAAATGTGTGGTCTGTTCTCAGGGTTATTAATGTTGATAATTACATACGAGTAGGGATGTAATCTGAGTGTTTCTTTCAAGTGGCTCCTCCTTGGTTATCCCTAGCGGTCGTAGATACGTGAGTTGGATTAAACATCTGACTATATATAAAGGGTTTGACTTTGGAGGCATTGGACTCAACCATTGGAGTGATGAATAAAATCATAAATGAGCGAAGTTAATGATGCTAGGGGCATTCATGGTCCTACTTAACGGTTTTTACGTCAAATTGTTATGGTTTTTTATTGATGAAAACTAACCAACGCATTGAAATCTAAAACTGAACCAAACCGTAGGGTTACTAAAAGAACATATATTTATGTAACTATAGTAAATACATAAGTTTTTTTAAAAAAATTAGTTACCCAATTAGCTAGCATGGGTGGTTCCAAGTTAATTTGTTTAGTTGTATCTAATGGAACCGGACATTATATTAGGGCAAGAAGTTCGAAGTGATCAAGAAACGATTAGAAATATGATTGATAAGGATTGGAAGTATGATCGACAGGACGAAGAAGAAGCGGCTGAATGTGAAGAGCAATTTGAAGTCTATTCGCTGCTCTGATACCATATAATTCATAAAAGAGAGAAACCTGTAATTAATCTCAAAAGTCAATATATAGTTGGTCTAATTATGCTTTGTAATAGTTAATTACTTGAGCTAACTAGCTTTTCTTAACTAACTCACTATGATTACAAAAGTCAATTAACGCTAACGATTAGGTTTTATAGCTTTGACTCGTTAATATTTAGAAAGTTGTTAGAACTAAGACACCAAATGAATAAAGAAAGTATTGATTAGATTCACGGTTTCAACACAATTTCTATTTAACACTTTGTTTCTTTTCTAAGATTTTTTAATTTCCAAATACTTATTTAGTTATGCTTGATAAAACATGAATGATGTTACTAGCTACAAATATGATTCAATCAGTAATGTTATTCTCATGTTGGTGCTTTTGGAAGGCACATAACGAACTTCGTATTTTCAAACAAGTCAATTTATATTCCAAGACTGATTGAAGAGATCAAGAATGGAGGCTTTCCTCTACTAAAAACAAGATCCAAGAATCTAAAACCTCTAAGTGAAGGAGCTGGCATAAGTTAATTTTCACTTTAACTTAGAGGTTGTTTGGTAACATCTGAATCAGCTTGTTAATTATTTAGATTTTGAATGGTTCAGCACTTAATGGTTCAGACTGTTTCACGAGCAAATGTCTGAATGATTCAGACATTTGCCTCTAAATGGTTAAACATTATTCTAATGTTGAATGCTTAAGAGGACTAATGCTGAATGTTTAAAACCTTTTATCTGAATTGGTCAGACATTTGTCTTTGAATAGTTAAACGATATATTACTCTTAATGTTTGAGACCTCTTAGTGGTTCAGACCTCTTGTTGATTCAACACTTAAATATTTAAAAATTACCAAACAGCCCTTTACTTTTTTTTGTGTGTTTTTGGTGCTAGCTTTGTCTAGCCTCCTACTAGTTCGTTTATTCGCTTTTATCGTAACGCCACCTTTCCAAAAATATTTAAAAAAGTTACCCACTTGATATACTAAAGTGTCTTTGGTCCAACAGTACTCAATGTATTATACGATGTTTCCTTATAGGTTGTGAATTCAAATCTAGTCATGAACAAGTGTAGATTTAGGATGTGCGTGAGTTTCCTTTCAAAAAATAGTTGCACCTAATATAATATATATATATATATATATAATATATATATATATATGTGTGTGTGTGTGTGTGTGTGTGTGTGTTGTGTGTGTGTATAAGGGAGGGATCAAATGAGAATTAGCTTTTTTTGTGAGAATCCTAGGAATCAATCTCAACCACTAGTTCTCAATGGCAAAATTGTAATTAACAAAAATATATTTAAAAAATTTATAAATCATAAAATAACATAAAAAAATAATAAAAACACAAAAATGTTCCCCAACTTTCCATCTTTCATAAAACAAATACAAAAAAAACTATAAAAAATAAAAAAATTCCCGTTTTTTTAACGAAATTCGTTTTATACATGTGTAATATCGGATTTACACATGTATAAATCCAGTACTACACATGTGTATAACTAGATTTACACATATGTAAACAACGGATGTATGATTTTTTTAGAAAAATATATCGCGTTGGAAAGATAAAAAAATACTGAATTTTATGGTGAATTTTTTTTGAAAAAATGATGTCATGAAAAAAAGTTACGAACGTTTAAAAAACAGAGCGAAATAGCATGTGATTTACATGTGATAAAAAATGAATGGTTGAGATTGGTTCCTAGAGTTCACAAAAAAAAGATGGTTCTCATTTGAACCATCTCCTATATATATATATACATACATACATATATACATATATATACATACATATATACATATATATATATACACATACATACATATATACATATATATATATACATACATACATATATAATACACATACATACATATATATAGATACACATAAATACATATATACATATATATATATATATATATATATATATATATATATATATATATATATATATACATACATACATATACATATATATATATATATACATACATATATATATATATATACACACCCGCATTTACAGAGCGGTCAGTTTTATATGATGGATTTTTAATACAAACCATAAACAACCCATTTCACTATGATATGAAAATATTGAAACAGACCAACCAAAAGTTAAAAGAAAAACCAAATGTGAAACCAAACCACTGATCGATGTGAATAGCTTGGTAAATATAAGCAGGATAATGATCTCCTCTAGATGGTGTGGGGCAAGAGCCAAGAGGATACGTACTATTAAAAGAGAACTCAAATTCAAAATTAAAAGTAATTAGTATTGTTAGTTGTTGCATCATAAAACAAAAAATAAAAAGGCTTACAAACGTCATGTTGTCCGAGTCATGTTATCACATATACTTATTATGAAATCTGATATGTGTTTGAGTATCATGTTTAGTAGAAATCAAGCCTTAAGTACATGGATTCCTGGTCACTAATATATATGACTCGGAGTAACTCAACAATTAATTAATTGTTTCTACTAGAAATGCTTAAACTTATTGTATTCTATCGGTCGAGAGTTAGGTTCACTCTTCTAATGAGTCTACAAATGACGAAATCAGTCGTGATCATAATCATTAGAAGTAGACGGAGACATTTAAAACAATTCAATTTAATATATTTCAAATTTGCAGGGCATAATATTTCATATTCAAAACTTGAGAAAAACCAATACAGATACACATGCAAAACTTTTTTCCCAGTTCTAGTTCTAGATTTATATTCAAAAATCAAGATCCTCTTAAGAGATTTCTGAACATATTTTTTCAGCAGGCTTATGGTAAAGCCCACACATGCATATGTTATGTATTTGGGTCCTACGCAGTTTCTATGGTTCAATGGGCCTTTTGGGCTTGCTACGTAATCTCAACGCTCATATGATCATATTCCTAAATCTTAAGACTCTAACCTATTTTTTTTAAGGATAAAATAAGGTCACATGTCTTCTTTTTAAATAATATTTTACGGTTGAGATTTTGTAATGTGTAGTTTTGTTGATAATTTTTCTGGTAATAATAAATGGAAGGTTATGAACGAATCATTTTTTTCTTCAAAATTGTTATTGAATAATACTTCTTTTTTATAATAATAAAGTCCTTTTCTAACACATTCGTTGATGTACTCTACATGAGAAATCATCATACGGTTACAATCAATGTTTTCCTAAAAGTAGGTGACAAAACCATGATAGGTGCTACCCCACATGCACAAAGCAAAAGAAAAAAAAAGAAACATCATTTATTGTTACAACCTTTAACAAAATATATAAATAAAAACAAGAACAAATCCATTTTCATATTATCTTTATTAAATTCATTTAATAGTTCCCTAATCGAGTGTCCTTTGTGCCAAAGACAACACCGCTATGATCTATTCTATTCAAGCTATGAGACGTAAAAGGTAAATCAGTATGGGTAGTGTTTAACACGAATCAAGTATTTGTGTAGAATTAGTTTGGTATATGTATTTTTTATTTTTTTTACTTTTATTTTATGATATGGTGCTTTTGTGAGTTACACACATGACACGTAACATGTTGAACAAGTTGTAAAATGATTGTTATTTTAATGATATGAAACTCAACATGACAAATTATTATTTAGGAAGTGTCAATCAATTACTTGATTTACGGACCATGTAATAGAAGGAAAGTTATTTTCTATATTTATATTGATCATCATTTGGGTTATTATTAGACTGTTGCTTTTTATCTAAGAAACAATATAATCATTGACACTAGTAAACATGACAATGATGTTTTTCTTTCGACAATAATACGTGCAAACATATTAAATGTGTATATGTATATGTATATGTAAACGAGAAGCACTAAATACTAGAAACTAATATAGTATAGTATAGCAAAAATGACGGTACAACTCATGAAGTGAAAAGATATTCATGTTAATCATTTATTAAAAATATATATTTTTAAGTTCTAATATTTAATTATTCTCCTTTGCAACTCATCACATGCGTGTGTAATTGTCTATATATATGTAGGTTTATATAATAAGAATTAAATGAATTGTTTTTTTTGCCTTTAGACGATTATATTTCTATGGTTCTTGTATCATGTTGTTCTTATGTCTTTTCATATTTACGAGTGCTTATAATCCTATGGCATTCGTTTTATGTTTAAAATCACTCTTTCTTAAAACCCACTGACATTTTTTATCAAACTCTAAATGACTCATATTTACTATGATAATATAATTAGCTTTAGAGATGACTTAATCCTCAAAACACTTGATAATTAGCTTTAGAGATGACTTAATCCTCACAACACTTGTCAACTATTTTAAATCATTAAGTCTCACTAAAACTAGTTTTCTTCGGTGAGCACATAAAATTTGTAACTGAAGAAATAATATACGTTGAAACAAATACATTAATAAATAAAGATTTTTGTTTTAGTTATAAATATATTAATAAAATATAGTTAAATCCGATCAAACTAATAGCGGTGATCGGTGGTGGCGATGGATGGTGGTGCTGGTGGCGGCTAGTGATGGTTGTTGTGGTGGTGGGTGGTGACGACTAAGTAGGGCTGTACAAAAAGTTCGTGGCTCGAAGCTTGCTCAAAGTTCGCTCGAAAAAAGCTCGAAAAAAGCTCGGCTCGAAAAAAGCTCGAATCTAAACGAGCCGGCTCGGCTCGGCTCGAAAAAAGCTCGAATCTAAACGAGCCGGCTCGGCTCGGCTCGAATTCTAAGCGAGCCGAACTCGAGCTACGGTTAGCTCGGTTCGAGCTAGGGTTAGCTCGGTTCGAGCTAGGGTTAGCTCGGTTCGAGCTAGGGTTAGCTCGGTTCGAGCTCGGCTCGTGGCTCGGTTCGTTGGCTCGGCTCGTGACTCGGTGCATATAATATATGTATATATATCTATTTATATAGTATAATTATTATTATTTCTACTACTACTATTATATGATTATTATTTTTATATTAGATTTTAAAAATGTTTTCTTAAAAATAAAAATGGATTTTTAGAAACACCAAGTATTTTGTTTAAAAAATATATAACTTGATAGAAATTGTTTATATTCAAAACAATGATTTTTGTTCTCATAACTACGGACTACCCAACAAAATATAAAAACCCTAATATATTTTTTGTGTGTTCATATAAATTAATGTGAAAAATAAAAAAAATTAATTTGAGCTGGCTTGAACGAGCCACGAGCTGGCTCGAGCTTTTCACGAGCCGAACTCAAGCCGGTGTTTTGAGCTCGTTAAAATTTTCGAGTTGGCTCGGCTCGGCTTGATAAGCTTCGAGCTCGAGCTCGAACCCATCCTGACTCGGCTCGGCTCGGCTCGGCTCGACTCGACTCGTTTACAGCCCTACGACTAAGGATGGATAAAAAATGCAATGAAAAAAATAAAAAGGTGGATGAAACAAATTTGATGTATTTAAAAGGAATGTAATTACTTATGTAATTATTAATTTTATTACATTCACCAATCAAACAAATTTTTTTTGCATTCACCCTTAATGTTTCATTGCATTCCGCGTGCGTATCAAATGCTAACTAATAAAACACTTAAGGTACAAAGTGAGTTTTTCACGTACGAAGTTATTGTGCATTTATTCATTATTCTTGAGTAGCAATTCCACTCCTATGTAGTCCTTCTTACATAATGATTTATCATAAAAGCAACATGTGTAAATATTTCTTATGTGATAATTTCACCTCCATTTTATACATTTCTCACAGAAACACCATTTTTGAAAAAGCATATTATTATATTTTGTATTCATGGTAAAGTTATATCGTAATTTTAGTGTATGTATATTTACTTTCATATCTAATTAATGATATAAAAATAGTTAATTAAATTCTAAATGCTAATTATGCTTAAAAAGTAAAATAAAACTATTTATATAATGTTTTATATTAGACTCGTTTTGAATGTCTTTTAGACTGTTGTAAAAAAATGCTTTTAAGCTTGGTTTCCTTTTTTTGGAATCAAATGATAAATAAAAATTATAATAAATTAACAAAATTATGAAATGAGATAAAAAGACATTCATGAAGTGGTCCATACAAAATATTGAAAACTCGATATGACAAAAAAAGGCATCACACCAATTTATTTATTTTTTTAATTTATGTTAGAAATAGCATTATTAATACTTATATTAAAGTGCAACTCACCTGCGATAGTAAACTTTTAGTTGGTTATTCTTTCGTACTTTTTTGGAGAATTTACTTTTTGAATCCCATTTAGTTATTAGTATTACAAAAAGAAGTAACAAACGCTGATATTAATATTATTAGAACTGATTACAATATTCGCTTTTATGTTTTCGATGACCAAGACGATAATGATCAGATTCATAACACGTTGCGAGGGAAAAACGATTATGCTCCCGCCGCACAGTTCAGGGACAAAAACTAGTTATGTATAAAATGTAATGTTTCGACGCTTTTGTAATGATTTTTACGAGTTTTTTATATAATTTTAATATTATTGTCTATATATTTTAAAATGAACTAATTAAGTAAATCAAATTAACATATACAAAGTATAGATTCAACTTTATGAGTTTTCAGAATTAACAATCACAATACTAAACCCACCCCTGACTCTCTGGGATGATTCATTAGTTGTTTTTTGTTATTTTTAACGGTCAACGAATACTTTAAATCCGATCATTCAAATAAACGTATTTATGATATAGGATAAATTCATTAATTTCTCTTTGAATAGGTAAGACTCACTCTCTAAACTTATATTAGAGGATAATGACAGACCCTTCACAAAGAGGGATATCACCTTTTGAACCTTGTTAACGACACAACATCTTGTTTGTTCTTGATGCCATTACCTTTCTTTTGAAAAAGCATATTATATATACCCCCAATAAGAGTAAAATGTTATTTTCATTTCTAACGTTTTATTGGATTTGTCATTTCAATTCAAATTTTTGTTTTCTCATTTTAGTCATTATGGTTTAACAAATGTTGTCTTTTTCATCCACTATACTAATTCCATTAAGTTTTTTGTTAAATATGAGTGTATTTTAGTCTTTTTAACACTCTAATTGTCCAACTAAAACAAAATCAATCAATAAAATATTCAATTAAAACTAAAAAAAACTATGAAACAATTAATGAGACCAGACTTTTTAATTTAAAAGTTTTGATTAACTCAAACTAGTTTAGATACCCGTCAACTACACATGTTATATGAAAAAAATTAAATAAAAATTATTTAGTAATATTAAAAATTAAAAAATAATTTTTTGAGATAAATATGCTTAAAGCTACATATAATTAACCATTAAGTAATTAAACAACAACACTAATTTTTCAAAATTTCACCTTTAAAGAAGTTTTGCTTTTAAAATAATATTAAATTTTTAAAGTTTTAAAAAAATATTAAAATGTTTGCATTAAAAAATTTATATTTCATATAATTTGGTTTTTAAAATGTTTTATTAATATTTTTTTATTAGGTTTGTGTTGGGCACTTCATAGGGCGCCATCCTATTTTTTCGTCCGTAGTGTTACATTTTAGCTCGATGGTGTAAATTTTTGGTCTGGTAATGTAATTTTCATATAAATATTAAGTTCGCCCCCTAGAAAAAATTAATTTCGTCATCGCCCCCTTTACAATATAGTTCAAGTTCCGCCACTGTTTAGGGGTCAAATCAAACCCTTTAGACCTCCCCTTGCGTCTCATTAACATTGTATTTACTGTGTTTAAACTTTATAACATGAACCTGTTGTTTCATATAATGACATCTTGATCACACCAAGAGATACCTAAGCAAAATCATGCATCGTCAACTAAGTATATAATTTGTGCTTTGTTTACTTTTCATTACATTATTATTTTGTATCTGGACAATAATTATCACGCATCATCTAGCATAATATTAAATGTATAATAGAAAATTATTAATAATATATGGTTATTGAATTTGACATACTTTATAATATATTGTTTAAACCAGGTATTATGGTTGACCCGTATGCTTATAATCCTAGTTTTATAAAAGTTTTTTTAATAAGAATATCATATAAATGATGGAGCAAGCAATTGATAGTCCACTTGGACGTATTCGTATATGTATTATCTAAAATCTAAAAATCACATCTTCTATCAAAACATTCGTTGAATGAATCGAGTACAATTTCTTTGTTCCACATTGCATTTTAACTTATCAAAATCTTGGCCCCACGTAAAGTAAATTAACTCCCTTCGACGATTTAGCGATTGTTTAAGTAAATTGAAAAATAAGCAAAACTCACCGGTAAAAGCTAACAAATTATATCAAACATGAAGTTAAAAAATCAATTTGATTAATTTTCCTACTCTAATAAAAAATTAATTTGAGATGACATGTGGTAGTACCATAATCATCTCACTAAAATTTTCTTGTTTTCTTTTTTCTATTAAATAATTACCTTAATTAGTAATAATATTATTTGACACTCTTTCAGATTTAATTAACTAAAAAAGAGATCTATTTTTAAAAAAATATTTTTTTATAAAATACTAAATTTTTTAAATCATACAAGTTTTTTTGAATACGATATATTTTAAAATTGGTATTTTTGAAATTCAATTTTTTAAAACCAAAATAATTAAATTTGAGAGTTATAGTAAGAAAATTTTAAATGCAGTTTTTATACGGTTTGTTTTAAAACAAAATGTTTACTTTTTTTGAAAAAAATATTAAAAACAAAAATTTTAAAAAAATATTTTTTTATAAAATACTAAATTTTTTAAATCATACAAGTTTTTTTGAATACGATATATTTTAAAATTGGTATTTTTGAAATTCAATTTTTTAAAACCAAAATAATTAAATTTGAGAGTTATAGTAAGAAAATTTTAAATGCAGTTTTTATACGGTTTGTTTTAAAACAAAATGTTTACTTTTTTTGAAAAAAATATTAAAAACAAAAATTTTAAAAAATAATATCACTGTTTTATTACTTATAGTCATTTATCTTAAATAATTTTAGTTATATCCTATTTTAAAATATCATTTTATAATTAAAAATTTTATTAAATTAATATTTTATTTATTAAATATATATAATACACATATTTACTACAACTAGTTTAGTTGTAAATATACCATATACATAGATAACTAAGTGTGGAGCATAAACTGAATTGATTACAACCGAGTAATCATTAGCATCATTTAATAGAAACAACAAAAATCTCATCCATGGATCTAGATCCGAAACGATTATTACCGACTTCTAATAAAAAACTCGAGTAATTATAACTTTTATAAATATGTTCCAAACCAATCAATAATTTACTCATGAACTCAAGATACTGCAAAGATTCATTTTTGTTTTTAAAATCTTTTTATAATAATAATAATAATTATTATTATTATTATTATTATTATTATTATTATTATTATATATTATTATTATTATCCGTATCGCATCTCTAACGAATTTCGGTAGTAAATTCGTTTCGGTCTTAATAAAACCCTAGTTCTTTTGTTTTTCCCCAAACCCTAAACAACACAAACCCATTGCCTACCTTCCCCTTTCGTCTCTCAAATCTCCTTCACTCTGCAACACACTCTTTTTCTTTCTCTTGAGCAACAAAAACTTGTGTCTTTTCTTGATATCACTTTAGCGTTTTAAAATGGTGGCCGATAAGGGCAAGAAACCAAAGTTGGAGACAAAAACGATGAGGAAAACGATGAGCAAATCGACGGCGAACTTGTTCTTTCCATCGAAAAGTTGCAGGAGGTTCAAGATGAGCTCGAAAAGGTTCACCCTTTCTTCTTGTTTTTAAAAATTTAGCAATTTTTATATTCGTTCTAACTTCCAAAGACACCCGATTTGGGTATTTAGTAACGAAATTGAGGTTGGTATATAAAGATTCTTCGTAATCATGTACGTGTGAACAATTTCCCACTTTCTAGCAGAAGTTTGTTACATTCTACTCAAATTTGGTGCCCTATGAAATGGGTTCAAATTTGGTCTTACAACATGATCTTAATTGAACTTTGTTTGTGAATTGGTTTTTTGAGGGGTGAATTGGTTTTTTGATGGGTGAA
This sequence comes from Flaveria trinervia, assembly GCA_025506515.1. Classification (NCBI taxonomy): domain Eukaryota; kingdom Viridiplantae; phylum Streptophyta; class Magnoliopsida; order Asterales; family Asteraceae; genus Flaveria; species Flaveria trinervia. Next base: position 102,412,137 of record CM046452.1, read on the forward strand.
TTGTATGCAATTTTTGTTTTTATTGCTTGTGTGGCTGCAGATCAATGAGAAGGCCAGTGATGAAGTGTTGGAAGTCGAGCAGAGGTATAACGAGGTTAGGAAGCCGGTGTATGATAAAAGGAGTGAGATCATCAAATCAATTCCTGATTTCTGGCTGACTGCTGTGAGTAATTTGTTATCATCTGTTATAATATTGTAATTGGTTATAATCTGTTATGAGTCTGATCTGTACTTGTTCATGCAGTTCTTGAGTCACCCTGTTCTTTCTGATCTGCTCAATGAAGAAGACCAAAAGGTTGATCCTCTACTCAGTTTAGTTTGATAATTTTGTCACTCATTTATAAATTGGCTAACTATCTACCGTACACACATGTTAATATGTTAAATGGATGTATTGTTATGTTTTTTTTTCTGCTAGATCTTCAAGCATTTAACCTCTATTGAGGTAGAAGATTTTAAAGATATGAAGTCGGGTTATTCCATCTCTTTTGTGAGTATTTATTATCTGGATGTTATTTGATTTCATGTATGTTTATGTTCATATTATTTGATTTTATACTTCTTTTTAGAACTTCAGTCCCAACCCGTATTTTGAAGACACTAAACTCACCAAGACTTTTGCCTTCCTTGACGAGGGAACCACCAAAATTACTTCTACCTCTATTAAGTGGAAAGTGGGCATGGTAAAACATTTTTACTAATTACTGATATATTTATCAACAATTATTTTAATTTCTTGAACGTGTAATGGGGTTTTTGTAATCCTTTTTTTATATAGGGTGTTCCAAATGGAGTTGCACATGAGAAAAATGGAAATAAGAGGCCTCATGAGGACGACAGGTTCTTTATTCATTTTGCTTTTCTTTGTTATATGTCAATTAATTTGGACAGGGAAGATATTTATTTCGCATTATCTGTTTCATTCAAGTATTGATTTCCCCTTATTAATTGATATGTTTGTGCAGCTTTTTTGGCTGGTTCAGTGAAACCCAACAGAAAGAAGACATGGATGAAATTCATGATGAGGTGTGTTAACTTTGGATTATGCACAAGAGTCAAGTGTTTATTTATAAAATCTTTTTTATAGTTATAATGTTCGATTTTCATTTTGCAGGTTGCTGAAATAATCAAGGAGGATTTATGGACTAATCCTTAACATATTTCAACAATGTAATTTCTCATCTTACAGCTGCTGTTCATTTGCTTGTGAGTTGTATCTATCTTTCTTTTCTTCTGCTAATTTTCTGTTGTACTTTTTTTTTGGTTGAAGGATGCTGACGAGGAAGAGTTTGAAGGTGATGAAGAGGTAATATTGTTTTGAATTTGAGTTAAAAGTTGTTTATTTTAAGTTCTATTTTTCTTTGAATTTTACAATATTCTCTATGATAAAGCTTTCATGTTAATGAATAGCGATATATCCATTCCTGTTACCGTTATCAGACAACTAAGCTGTTTTTTATTTATTTTGCATCCACAAGATTCTATCTTTCCCTTATTGAAGGGCTTGACTTCATTTTTTTTAAATTATCGGTCTAACATTTAGACATCCACAGGAGAATGGCACAGAAGAATCTGAAGAAGAAGATGAACAAGAGGATGATGGAAACTAAGTGAGTTGCTGTAAAGTGGTTCAAAAAGTTTGCTGAAGTTTTCAGCTTTAGGGGTATGTCGACTATCACTAAAAGGTTCATCTTGATGGGTTCATAGGTTAAATTTAACTATCTTTCCTTTTTATATTTCTAAATATGTACCTGAACTGCAATTTTGGAGTGTACTGTCATATTTAGGGATGAAACGGCTTTAAAAAGAAAGAAGCAGATTAGTTAGAGCTCTTATGCTTGTTTCTCATCTTTTTATATTCCTAATTCTAGCATGACAGTTATGGGTTAATCATCTAAAGCCCTCAGTTGCTAAGTACTGTTAGTCTTAAGAGCTGTGTTGATGGTTGTCATGTTGCGAACAACAATTAGTCATTAAAATCCTAAGAAGTTGATTCAATTTCTATTCCAAATTTGGAAGTCATGACATGCTTCTCATTCATGAATTGTGCGAGCCATGAGAATATTGACTCAGAGTTTTCATTAGCATTATTGACCAAAGAACTCACTTTAGCTAGCAATGGTGGTGGAGATTCAAAAATGAGAATATGAAGTAGCAGTACTTTGTGTAAACAAACCTGATGGTTTTGACCTGTATGCCTGAGTCTTCATTTTTATGGTGACTGTGCTTGACTACTCAACAAATTTCATACCTAGGTTCTCAATTTCATCACTATTCAAATCACTGGCAATAGCAATAAATCACTATTTACTTTAGACATTTACATGGACTGGTATTTGAAGATGATTTTTCAATATCAATTATTGAATATTCTATGTTACTTCGTATTTTAACTAGTTCTTTTAGATTGTTAAAAAAGTTTTTTTTGATTAAACAATTTATATGCTATTGACATACCAATAGTTTTGGATACTAGTGGGGGCATCCATATCCACAGCTTGCTCTAATTCCTGTGGTTAAGTTACAAATATAATAAGCAACACCACATGTGTATGACTATTCGAATCAAGGTTGAGTCACACCATAAGGTTTTGTTGATCTTGACAATGGAGGTGATTTGATGACAATCTTTGAGCTCAAGGTGGGTCGAAAAAACTACGCACACATTTTTGGTCATGTCGCTCCATGGCTAGTGATGTGCGCTTACCACTCCCTATTAACGTGTACTTGCTCCGGATGATAACGTGTACTTGCTCATGGGCTTTTAAGTTAATATGATTGTATATTGGTGTAAAGCAATTATAAACATCATTTAAAAACCTGACTAATTGTACCTCTTAATTTATCTTTGTTTTATAAATTATTTAATGAAAACCAACATCAAGTTTAGGCGGAATTCTGTAAGACTTGCAATTTATAACTTTCTAAAATGACCCAAAAGTGGAGTGGTGTGCCCATTGGTGATGAAGACAAAGAAGGAACAAAGGAGATACAGCATAAAAGCTTTATGTGGCACAACAGTACCAGGAACCCCAGCTTCACCTTCACCATACCAATATTGCGCCGCATGCACACCCACCAGCTCAAGTTTGATTAATTATAGGTGAACGTTATGCTATTTTGTCTTCCTGGACATAATAAATAGCCAACCTCAAATACTACTTCCAAACATATCTAAATATAGAGTTTTTTTTCTTACAAGTTTTTTTCATAGTTGATACACCATTGAAATTACAGGACATAATCAAGGGAGTGCATAGGCCTCCCTCCAAATTTTTTAAGGGAGTACGACAGGGATCAAAGTTAAGATTTCAAGGTAACATTGCCGTACCTACCTGGAACCGGAACTAATCAATATGGCAAAAGCGAACATGAAGATTGAAACTTGATCACCGTTGTTCTTCAAGAAGACATTGGAGGTTTAGAGGCTTTCAAGAATGGAGAATGGTGATCAAACATTGGTTGTCCAAATAGGTAATGTTATTCAGGTAACATGTTTTTATTTGATATTCAGCTCTTTTAACGCCTAATAGTAGCTTATGCTATAACTGTGATATGTTCTAAAGGTGCCGAGTAATATAATATTTAAAAGCATGACACACAGAGGGGTGAGACCAAAAGGAAGAACCGGCATTTCCGTAGTATGCAATGGGACAAACCGGTGGAACCACCGCCTAAGTTTACCCGAGGTTGGAAACTTGGAATGGAAGTCAAGTATAGAGGGTTTTATTACAAGGATTATCAGGCTTTGAGGCTGAGAAACAAGACTCATACATCACCCATCACCGATCGCAATCCCTAAGATATCATCTGCATCACAATTCACACATTATGAAATTTAATCATCATATGATATAACCTGGTTGCTTGATTTGGTCTTGTAATTGTCAAATCCAGTGTTGTTGAAGCTATAATAACATTGTTGATCGTCAGTCTGAATTGCATTGAGGGTCTATAGAGGGTCTTGTTCAACTCAACCAATGTATGCATTGAGCCTATTTGGTTCCCATTTCACCCTTTTACACTACAATAATTCATTCCAAATAGGTAAAGTGATGGCATGTTATTAAACAATATTTACATAGAAAAACCTGATTTACAAAAACGTAGATCATAATTAAAGGGATTTAAAATCTGGGAAAGTTACGATACAGTCAACAAGGGTTTAGCCACAACAAAAACACAAAAAAAGGTCCCCAATTCCCCATGACGATGCACAAACAGGCCTCAGTATCTGTATTCATCTTCATCGAATATGCTGTTACCTCTATACCTAGTTTGCCTGTCAGACTGCCAAAAGAAATAGATAATCAGATCTCATAGCTTATTAATGAAAAAGAGCAGGAGGGGGCATGCATACACGATGAATAATTTCTTGAAATGCATCTGGTCCATGTTCCTGAATGTATTTCTCAGCAGCAGTTAAGATGTCATCTGGTTTACTGAACACGTCTTTCTTTCTAGGGACATACCAAATGTTAATCGTCTGTTTTCCAGTGTAAAACGGTCTAACATACTGCTCATAGACATATGCAGCACCGTTGAAGTATGGTAACACCAGCCAGCAGGTTGCAATCAGCTTTGCATATGACCAGAATGGGATCCTGACAAACGTTACATAGAGAATTAAGAAGATACTTATGACTTATGAGCAATCAGCTGTATGAATCATAAAGACAGTCATCACATCACAACACTATACAAAGCATATAACTTTACCATTCAATAAGCTTAGCAAAGGTTAGCTCGAAAAGAGTAATCATAGAATACAAAACCCAATACGTAAGCCATTGTTGATCATCCACCGGAGATTTAGTCTCTATTGCTCTGATTGAAGCATATCTGTTCCACAGAAAATTAAGCTCATCGTTCACTGATTACAGCATTAAGCTAAACTAATTTGATTATATAAACACATTCATAAGTCATACAGAACTTACAGAGGATAAGCCAAACTAACCACAGGCCTGCAAGACAAAACACACAAAACACAAATCAGATTCCCCACAAAAACCCTAAAAAGCCAAACTTGAATTCACTAAAACACATAATGATGATTTAATTTTCAAATACCAATTAACGATTAGGACAGTTAATGGCGGAAATCACTTAATCTTTTCAGTACAAAATCGTCAAATATCAGATATAAGCAACCTTTTCGAAACCCCTAATTGTTACAGATCGTAAAGTGACGGAAATTAAAAATAAAAAAAAAAGCTAATGGACCGTATAATCCACAAGATATGAACGAACAAGTTCCTAAATCAAACTGTAGATTTGTGTTTGATGAATGAATTGAGATAAAGAGTTAAAGAAGAAACCCTGCAAGAATGTCGAAGTTTTGAGCGATTAGCTTAAGCAAGTTTCCGGCTCCAGATCCCATCTTCGATCAAAAACAGCAATCAATTTGATTTACGAAATCGAATAGAAAAGAGTATGAATGTGGGGTTGGTGAATGGTGAGTTCAGATGTCAGAGAGAGAGAGAGAGATAGAGAGATAGAGGGTCAATGTGTTACTGTGTTGTTGAAGACTTGAAGCAGCTAGAAAAGCATGTGTTGTTGTACCGTACAAGTAGACATTGCATTCCATTTTCATGCGGCTATCTTATTCTTGTCGAGAATCAATTATTTCCTCTTCGGGTCCTCTTATATAATATAAATAACTTTCTAGATAAAGAAGAGACTCGTAACCTTTGAAAAAATATAAATAACTTTCTCTAAAATAGTAATCAATTTTTAATAATGTTTTAATTAAGTAACTTAAGTTTTAAAAGTGTTCCAATTAGATTATTTATTTTTATATTTTATATAAATTAAAAGTCATAACATATTTTTTAGTATGTTATACTTTTGGATTCAGTTAAAAAATATTTTTTTATATCTTTTGAAGCTGATATAGAACGTTGGCGTAAATTTTAGGCACTTTTTTTATTTTTTTCATAATTAACATGTTTTTTTAATATAATTTTATATATTGAAAATTCTAACTCCAATGTCTTTTCCATCATTACTTTCTAGTCATAATAAAATTTGAAAATGACTCGATTTGATCGTTTAGAGGTCCAATTTGAGAAAAATATGCATGAGTGATTAAATTAGAACATTTTTGAAGCTTGATTACTATTCTGTGATTTTTTTCCAAAAAAATATAATCATTTGTTTTATTATGACGCCGACCGGTAAGGTTGTATGTGTGTTACGACTTGCGACGTGACGTATAATGTGCGATCGTGAAATTCTTAACCAACGTCTGATAATAATGCACTTTAATAAACAAAATAAACATATTAAAAGAATACAACGCCACGTATGTTATGACATGACATTTTAAACAAAATGATTTAAGCAAAATACGTACTCATCCTTGCCGCCGGCGGAGTCATAGAAAGACATTAACGTGGTTAATATCACGTTCCAATGCGTATGCAAACTTCTTTATGTTGTTACCTGTTAATTCAATGATAGAAAAAAGCAAAAAAAAAAACTAAGCAAAAAAAAAGACAATGAAAGCTTACAAAGTTCAGTGTCAAAGAAAATGAAAAAAAAACATCATAAAAGAAAAAAAAACTAATAGACAAAGGGTATCAAACACACGACCTCTACGCCAACTACAAAATACTTCAACCATCTTGTTCAGCCAAAACAATTTGTCTTATTGCCGAAGTGAAAATATATATTGTACTCGTTGAGTGAGAAGCCCATTGATACATATACTAAAAAACACTTTAATTGAAAACTAACGTATTAATAACACTCATATCTCATTTTTTTATTTTCATTTTTATAATTACACTAAAATTTATTATTTTTTCTCTCTCTTTTAAATTGTATTTATACATACATTTTTCACTAACCTTTTATCTCTCTTCCATTCAATCATTTTTAAAAAATATTTAAAAAATTAATAAATGTTGAACAATAAATCCTTAAATGTACAGATAAACAATACTATTTTATATATTCTTTACTCACAACCACTTAAATAATTTCATATAATTTAAGAATTCCCATCCACATATTTTAAGAAATAAGTTGTAAATGATCTAACACATGTCGTAGGTATGACAAGCCCATTGATACTTATAAACGAGTGTTTACATAATATTCTCAAGTGAAAAATAAAATGGTTACTAAGATGATAAAAATAATATTAAATAAAATCATATAATGATAATGATAAAAATATAATAATATTAAAGCCAAGCACATAACATAAAGATTGGTAAAAATATTGTAACAATAATTCAAATAGTAATACAGCACACATCTTTTGTATGCGAAAGTCTAACAAATTTACAGTTAATTATCAGTTAATCATCTTTTTTATTACGTATTCTCAAGATACTAACTTTTTTCTTTATTAAGAGTATTTTTAATTGCTTTAGCGATTCCTTTTAATTAATTATTTTTTTTCTCTGACTTTTTTGTTGGGTTTATTCTTTGGAATTCTTTCTTCTTCTTTTTTTATTTTGTATTATTTTGTATTATTTTTCGTTAACTTTTTTTTGTATTGCTATATGTTCTCTTTGGATTTCATTTATTACAATTTTGTCTCATTTATCATTCTTATCTTTTTTTCACTAGATTTGATTTTCACGTTTACATTTCGCTTATTTATTTATATGAATATATATATATATTATAATAACCCGTCATTTTAGTAAAAATAGTATGTTAGGGCACTAGCATTTCATGACCATTTTTGTTGGAAACCTAAAATGTTTAGAATAAAACCTGAGTTCCACCGCGAGATCATGTTCTTAGAATTCGGGGACGAAATTAAATTAACGGGTTAGAGATGAAATAACCTAAATTAAATAAGTAATCAAATAATCAATACTTAGAAAACAATAATGATAACAACTATAATAATAATAGCAATAAATAATAGTCATTCAACATCAATTTTGAACCTAAATAACTAAATATAAAAAGAAAAGAAAAGAAAGACATAAGCATAAGCCCTTCTTGATGACCTGGTTTCAAATCAAAAGTTGTTATTCTTCTTTTTTATCTTCAACAACAAACAACACCGATAATAATGGAACTCAAGCCTCATCCCAACACAACTATGGATGTATTAAACGGATCGTCGACCCTCAATTGCTCTCACGAAAACCCTCATCAACAATTCCATCTCACCTCCCACTAGATCTCTCTTGCGGTTCAAAAGTTGTTGTCAAGCATCACTATAACGCAGGTTGTTGAACATCATTTGAATTCGCCTAAAGCTAGCTTTTGAACTCGCAATTAAGGTAAGTTAAGGTCATGTTCTTCCTGTTATGTTTCTGAACAAGTTCCATTCTTTTAAACCCCAAGTCTCCTCACAAATAAGGTTATGGCACTAGTGTTACATGTGACATTTGTCATTTTCGACTACCTTTGTATTTTTTGTCCTGTATTGTAAACCCGACTCGTTTTGGTCTTCGGATATTTGAATATTAATAAAATGATATATTTTATGTTGTAATCATGTTTCATACTTGTCGTGGCGTGACCCACAGTTCGTTTCAGCAAAAGCAGTTTTTTTAACGTTTTCGGTTCGTTTAAGGTCCGGACTTGTATTTTAACCATCCAAACCAACCAAGACCTAACTCATAACTATTCTAGAACCCTCTAAACATGTAGATACCTGGTCATAATTTATTTAAATTAAAATTAATTTTAAATAAAAGAATCAAAGTGCACCCTTTTACCCACCGGACAAACGTATTATCAATTTCCTCAAACCCTAATCTTTCCCTATAAATACCACTCATTTTCAACCATTTCACCTGCACATTTTCATCTTCTTCTCCCAAAAGTTTTGATCTTGTAAGTTGTTCTAGCTAGTTTTGCTTAAGTTTGACTTTAAAAAGTCAACGGAACCAAATCTTGCATTTCAAATCATTTCGGGTATGTAATTTTGGATATTTTCAGTTTTTCTAAGTTATTTTATGTTCAAAAAACCATTTTCATTTTTATTTAAGTCTTGTGGGCATTCAAACTCATATTTATGCATTTTAGACCCGTTTGGGTCGTTTTCGGGAAGTTTACTCGCTTAACTTTCTTGTTTGAGTTTAGATCTGAAAGTTTTACCTTATTTTTAGTTCAATGGTTTTGGATATGTGGTAACCATCCTTGGGTTCATACCAAGTCAAAGACCGAACCAAACCGAACGCTCGTTTAAGCACTTTAAATAACTTTTAAGTGACCATGTTACATCAAACACTTTAAATATGAGTTTTTCTTGATATTTTAGTTATTATATGATTAATATGGAGGTGTAGAACAAATCTTGGCTTGAACCCAAGTTTCGGGTAAAAACCGAGTAAAACCGAACACCCGTTTTAACGAGTTAGTCAATGTTCAAACCACCAAAAGATCAACTTATCTTTTTAGTTATGTTTTACTTTATATTACTCATATTACTTAAGATTTTGGAAGTGTTAGAACAAATATAGCTCAAACCAAGTTTCGGGTAAAAATAAACCCGAGTAAAAAGTCGAACTTATCATCTTAACGAGCTAGTCACCGTTCAAAATACCAAAAAAAAATCTTTCCTAACTTTTTTAACTTATGTTTCACTTTATGTATTTGTATTAATAATATTATGGTATGACGGAACCAAACGTGGTTTTATACTAAGATCGGGTTTAAGCGAATTTCTTTATTAATTAAAATCTCAAACTCGGGTTTAAGAGAGTGTAAGTCGGACCTTGATGCTTACATTAATGGGATCGTGCATACTAGCACTAAACCAACTCCCATATGTAAAACTTAACAATGGTTGAGTAAAACTAAACATCAAGGACCCGTTTTCTTGTAAAACTCATTTTATACTTACGTTATTTAAACACACTTTGTAAAATATAACTAAAACTCCCAAAAACCCAAGCCTTATTTTTATGAACTTTTATACCATTTATGTTTCATCTTCAAGACTCAACACTTACTCAAGATCTTTCAATCTAGGACATGCACGTTAAAACCGTCAGACCCGCTTACTTGAGGATTTTATTTAAAATTTATTCATCAACGTCATTTTATTCCAAGTGAGTAATTTCATCCCCGTTTTCTCTTCTATACTTTGGGGGTAGCAAGCATACTTACTCAACCAAAAAATGATTTTAACATCTAGATCCTCAACCCACAACCTCTAGGTTATGTGTTGCTTAGAATAATTGTTCATTGTATGTTATATATCTCATATGATTAATTGCTACATGTTTATTGCTTTTGATCGTTTAGCCCCATCCTCATCCTCAATAAGTATGATCATACGCTCCTCCTTGTAATATGGTAGTTTTATCAATTAGAAATGAGTCTCATTTATTTATGATTGATATACCTCAATTGTCACTTTTATTTACGGCTTCACATATCTGAGTTGTGAATTTTTGCCTTATATTATATTTATAAAGTCATGGAATTGCTCACCAACATACATGTTGACAAAACATATTTTATGCAATGCTACAGGTTTGATTATCGGTTAATTGAAGATTTAAAGACGTTACTTTATTTTGGACCGTTAGTTATTAGTTCAGAACTATTTATTTTCTTGTATTTGTAAGAATATGTTATGAAATGAATGAGTTGATTAAATATTGTCACTTTAATAGTGTCGTGTGCATTTGAACAATCTTAGTTGTGCCCCGGCATGTTTCGCCGCTTTGGTCGGGGTGTGACAGATTGGTATCAGAGCCATGACTATAGCATAGGTGGTTAGACGTAACGACCTATTATAGTTTATGCCTTAGGGTCCCAACACGTGTTGCCTATATGTGTTACCCTACTGGATTATTTATTTGCTCTTATTTACTTATTTATTTCATTTATCCTCATGTACACACACACACTCTTTTATAGAAATCCAAGGTATCCTTACCTTACCTTAATAAATAAATTAATAAATAAAAATTAAAAAAATCAAATTATGGATCTCAAAAATTGAGTTTGGGTCCCAAATTTTTTGATATTTCTCATCTCCTTAAAGTTTGACATTATAACGGGTTCGTACTAACTGGAAGAGGGAAAATACCTAGATGTGAACCTTTAGCAAATCGATTCCGAGAATCAAAGGTGATTTACTTACCTCGAAGGTTCAAATCAAGGTGTTTGACCTTATAGGCCAAAGTGAATGCGCGTTATATGGGTTGCTAACTTTAAGCAATCACCGTAACCATTCCGGTTACCTCCATTAATATTGTTGGATTGAAATATGAAAGCCACGGTGATATGTGGACTAGTGTTTTGATCCCTCTCTCGATTTCGATTTGTTTGAGTTGAATCATGAAAGCTACGGTGATACGTGAACTAGTGGTCTTGACTTCTCATTTTATCCCATTTTATGATCTTGGTTGAAACATGAAAGACGCGGTGATTCGCGCAACGTTTCGACTCCCCACATTACCTCGTATTTCCTTAAGATTACTGTCGGGACAACAAGTCATGGTGATTCATGTATGTATTTCCCGCCTCAAATCTTAACGTTTCAAATTTCAAATATATATATATATATATATAATATATATATATATATATATATTCATGTGTTAAAATGGTTTTTTTAAGGTTCACAAAATATTTCACTACAATCTCATATTTACATTAATCACCATCATATTTGAACTAGTTACCCAAAATCTCATATTGTCTCACTTTTATTATTTTTAGAATGCCTCCCCTTCATCGTCAAGCTCGTCAAGCACGTCAAACTCGTCGCCCCAAGAACTCCGACCTTAAGATAGCCGAATTGGTTACAACTTAAATGGCTGTTGTACTCCCCACCCTTGTTGCTCAAATTCAAGCTATCCAACCGCAACCTGTTGCTACTCAAGTCACACCCTCTCATGCTACCTTTACTTATAAACAGTTTATGGGCGCCAATCTACCGAAATTTGTGGGTGAGGAGTGTGCTACCACACTCCTTCAATGGTTTGAACGCATGGAAAGTGTGTTCTTGCATTGTGAATGCCCGGAGGCCAAGCAAACCACTTTCGCATCAAGTGTGTTCGAGCTAATCACCCTAACGTGGTGGAATAGCATCATGAATGCCAAAGGAGCGGAAGTCGCTATGACTCTCCCTTGGAATGAACTGAAGGATATCATGCTCAAAAATTTTTGCCCCAAGCATGAAATTCAAAAATTGGAGCCGAATTTTATCTTAAACAAGATAACAGTAACAACTCCGCTTACTCAAACCGCTTCCACGAGCTTAGCCTTCTAGTGCCCCATTTGGTTACCCCACTCGAGAGGGCAATCGACAAGTACGTTTCGGGTTTGCCAATGCAAGTTCGAGATTCCGTCATGAGTAGCAAGCCACAAACGCTTAATGATGCGATCACTCTTGCCGCCACCCTTTCGTAGAACCATGTCAAAGCGGGGACTTTATCCCGAAAGGATTCCAATAAACCAAATGTTAAGGCCATCACCGATCCATCCCCAAGCTCCAAAGTTGAAGCCCAACCCCAATCCATCAATTACTCCAACTCATCTCACCACTCTAAAAAAAAGCATATACCGAACCATCGAAACTTTGCTGTCACTCACCCAACTCAACCCCAATCTCAATCTCAAGCTGCCTAAAATCGAAAACCTTACACCGGTCCCCATCCCTTGTGCAACACTTGTCAACGCCACCACCCATCTTACTCCGCTTGTCGCCAATGCTAAACTTGTAATCGTTACGGCCACCTTAGCAATGTGTGTCATGAAGCCTCCTGTGGACAAACCACTCTACCAAGGTTTGTTCCGCATAATCCTCAAAACCGACCCATGCCTTTTGCTCAAACTCCTCCTCAACCAAGAGATTGTTTTAATTATGGAGACCCAAATCATTTCCGCAATGCTTGTCCCCGAGTCACTTTTGCAAATCAAGCCCAAATCATGCTCGCACCATACTACACAACTCAAGCCTACCAATTGCAAACTTACCAACCTAAGTCCCACAACTCATGGCGCATCCTGTTCAACCGTTCCAATCAATTCAAGCTCCCCCTCCCCCGCCTTCGCAAGCTCCACAAGTCACCCATGGCAACCAAGGGCGTGTTTTATGATGAATGTCAACCAAGCCCAAGTTGCCAACGATGTGGTGAACGGTACATTTTTAATTAATGAGCATTTTGCTTCAATTTTATTCGATACCGGAGCTGATAGGAGTTTTATTTCATTTAAATTTAAATCAACCCTTTCCGTACCCCGTACTAAACTTTCTCGACCTTTTTCTGTCGAAGTCGTCAATGGTAGCTCAATCACTATCGATTCGGTCATCCGCGATTGCATACTCACTCTTTGTAAGCGTAAATTCTCAATTGACCTCATCCTGATGCAAATGGGAAGTTTCGACATCATAGTAGGCATGGATTGGTTAGCCTTGCATTGTGCTGAAATTGTTTGCTATGATAAGTTTATTCGAATTCCACTCGCCAATGGTAAAACTCTAAAAATCTTTGGCAAAACTTCTCCCAAAAAGCTCAACCTCATGTCGTGTTCTCAATCTCAAAAGTACGTACACCAAAAGTACGTTCCGTTCCTAGCTCAAGCTGTGGCAAAAGACCCCGAAGAAAGGAAAATTCAAGACATTCATGTTGTTTGTGATTTTCCTGATGTTTTTCCTGACGATGTCTCCGGTCTTCCACCCATCTGTCCCGTCAAATTTCGAATCGACCTTGTGCTCGAAGCAACTCCCGTAGCCAAGACTCCCGATCGTTTAGCTCCTTCTGAAATGCAAGAACTGTCAAACCAACTCCAAAAACTCTTAGATAAGGGTTTTATCCGTCCAAGCTCATCTCCTTGGGGTGCACCCGTTCTCTTTGTGAAAAAGAAAGATGGCTCGTTTCGCATGTGTATCGACTACCGTGAGCTCAATAAACTCACCATAAAAAATCGTTACCCATTGCCTCGAATCGATGACCTCTTTGATCAACTCCAAGGTGCAACTTGCTTCTCCAAAATCGATCTTCGATCGGGTTTTCATCAATTGCGTGTTCACGAAGATGACATTCCCAAAACTGCTTTTCGTACGCGGTATGGACATTACGAGTTCATGGTTATGCCATTTGGATTAACCAATGCACTCGCGGTATTCATGGACCTCATGAACCGCGTTTGCAAACCATTTTTGGATAAATTCGTAATTGTATTTATTGACGACATACTCATCTTTTCTAAATCCGAAGCCGAGCATGAACATCATTTGCGTTCCATGCTCGATCTCCTAAGAAAAGAACAACTTTATGCTAAATTTTCGAAATGTGAATTTTGGCTAAAAGAAGTTCAATTTTTGGGTCACATCGTTAACGATAAAGGTATTCATGTTGATCCCGCTAAAATTGAGGTCGTAAAAGATTGGAAGACTCCATTCACACCTACCGAAGTTCGATCCATCCTTGGTTTGGCCGGGTATTATCGGCGTTTTATTCTAAACTTCTCCAAAATCACGCTACCCCTCACCACATTAACTCATAAGGGAAAATCTTACGAATGGGGACCAAAACAAGAAGAAGCTTTTCAAACTATAAAGCATCTGCTTTGCAATGCTCCTATCTTAGCCCTCCCTGAAGGAAACGACGATTTTGTGGTATTTTGCGATGCATCCAACCAAGGTCTCGGTTGCGTTCTCATGCAACGAGGTCAAGTTATCGCTTATGCCTCAAGACAACTCAAATTTCACGAGAAAAATTACACAACTCACGATCTCGAACTTGGTGTCGTCGTTTTCACTTTAAAAATCTGAAGACACTATCTTTATGGTACAAAATGTGTAGTATTCACCGATCATAAAAGTCTTTAACACATTTTCGACCAAAAAGATCTGAACATGAGACAATGGCGATGGGCCGAACTACTTAGTGACTACGATTGCGAAATTCGCTACCATCCCGGTAAAGCAAATGTCGTGGCCGATGCCCTTAGTCGAAAAGTTAATGTTAAATCTATTTTGCTCCATAGCATTATCATCCAAACCAATCTTCAAAACCGCATCTATCGAGCCCAGTGCACCTCCGTTGATGAAGGTAACATGTACGGAGAAATGTCATGTGGAGCCGAGCTTCAACTCGAAACTAAACCCGATGGCTTACTTTACTTTCTCAATCGTTTATGGGTTCCCGATCGTGACGAACTTCGTAGTTTCATTCTTGACGAGGCTCATAAGTCACGTTATTCTGTGCATCCCCGTGCGGATAAAATGTATTTCGATCTTCGTCCCATTTATTGGCGGCCCGGTATGAAAAAGGATGTGGTACTTTACGTTTTAAAATGTCTTAAAAATGCTCAAAGTTTAAAGCCGAGCATCAAAGACCTTTCGGTTTACTCGAGCAACCCCCAATTCCTGTTTGGAAATGGGAAGACATTGCCATGGATTTCATCACTAAGCTCCCAAATACCCGAAACCAAAATGATAGTATTTGGGTAATCATCGATCGATTGACCAAATCGGCTCACTTCATTCCGATCCGAGAAAAGTATTCCGTGGAACAACTAGCTCAAATCTATATCCGAGAAATTGTGTGCCGCCATGGTATACCAATGACATCATCTCTGATCTTGATGCTCGTTTCACGTCTCATTTTTGGAAATCGCTTCAAAATGATCTAGGTACTCGCCTTGACCTTAGTAATGCTTACCACCCTCAAACTGATGGCCAATCCGAGCGTACAATCCAAACCCTTGAGGATATGCTTCGATCATGCGTACTAGACTTTGGTGGAAATTGGGACTCTCATATTCCGCTTATTGAGTTCTCCTACAACAATAGTTTCCATTCTAGCATTGGTATGGCTCCGTTTGAAGCTTTCTATGGTCGCAAGTGTCATTCTCCGATTTGTTGGAACGAGATTGGTGAAACTCAAATCACCGGTCCTGAGATGGTTCAAGACACTACCGATCGTATCGATCAAATCCGCAAGAATCTACTCGCCGCTAGAAGCCATAAAAAGAGTTATGCCGATAAACGACGAAAGCCTCTAGAATTTCACGTCGACGACCTTGTCCTCCTCAAAGTATCTCTTTGGAAGGGGGTAGTCTGTTTTGGAAAGAAAGTAAAACTAGCTCCTCGTTTCGTAGGCCCATTCAAGATCCTCGAAAGGATTAGAAAAGTAGCTTATAGACTCGATTTACCGAAAGAACTTTCCGGTGTTCATCCTACCTTTCATGTCTCGAATCTTAAGAAATGCTTAGCCGAGGGTAATCTCCACATACCACTCGACGAAGTACATATCGATGAGACAATGCAATTTGTTGAAAGACCCGTAGAAATTATGGATCGCAACGAGAAACAAACCAAACGAAGCCGTATTCGGTTAGTGAAAGTTCGTTGGGAATCAATACGTGGTGCCGAATTTACTTGGGAAAGAGAAGACGCCATGAAGGAAAAGTAGCCGCATCTCTTCGTCGTAGCTTCTTCCTAATTTCGGGACGAAATTTCCAAAAGTAGGGAATACTGTGACATTTGTCATTTTCGACTAGCTTTGTATTTGTTATCCTGTATTGTAAACCCGACTCGTTTTGGTCTTCGGATCTTTGAATATTAATAAAATGATAGATTTTATGTTGTAATTTATACAAAACTACACACTATGAGTTTCAAAAAAATAAAATAAAATAAAATAAAATAAAATAAAATTTGATTATATAAAATATTAATCTCTAGATTTATAAAATCATGATCTAATCGGAAACATTTTCATTAGCTAGGTATTAACATAATTTGGATAATTGTTTACGGAAAAGTTAGTAAACGGGTCAGATTTTGTTGTGTTGTTGGGTCAAGGATTTAAATAAACAAATGAAACCAATTGGGTACAATTCAATTTCAGTTTCTTACGTTCTCCATTAGGAGTTCACGAGAGTTTTTGTGTCATGTTTCTTCTGCATTCACCTTGTTCCCTGTATGAATCTTTAGTTTTGTGGACTCTAGTAGATTTCCTTTTCCCCTCTGGCACAACACTCCCAACTACTCAAACATATGAATATGTAGTCCTTTTTCAACACTAACTCATAATGTGTTAAATTAAATCTTTCAACCTATAAATTTTTATGTTAATATGATCTTTTGTTTAAGAACCTGTAATGTCAATAACTCTCTATTAGGCAGCAAACTCATAGTCACAGGATTCGCTCAATGTACAACGATTTTCGAATTGGTTCGAATCGATCCCATTCGCATTCGATAGCGACCTAACCGCTCGCGGTTCGCTCAAGGGTTCGATTGTGGTTTGGTCGGTGGTTCGAATGTGGTTCGTGGTTGCAATTCACTCATAGTCCAAAGAATTCGCTATCTATTCGTGAACTGGGTAACCATGATTCACGATTTCTATAACTGTGAATTCATGAACTCATGAAATTGGAGGGAAAATTAATTTCCCCCTAGACCAATCGAGACTGAAGTTCAATCGAATTCATTGAAAATTTAATTTCAACTTCAATGTTCCACGTAGTCCAAAGAATTCGCTATCAATCTCTGTTTTGTGGTTTTATTTATTTTGGAGTTGTTTTTTTTAATTCTAGAGTTTTTGAATTATCAGTTTGTTTAATGAGAGGATATGTTTTTTAGAAATATTTTTTATTATGTGGAGTGAACCGAATGGATTGGTACACCGAACCGGACCGAACCAAAATGAACCTACCCCCTTACGAACCGGATTCGTGGCCCCTAGCGAATCGCGAACCCGTACCTTGTTTTCAAACCAGAGCGAACCACGAATTAGGTGACTATGAAAAAAATCTTATAAGAAAGATAACATCAAACTTGCTACTATTACTATTAATAAGAACAATGACGTTAAAAAAAATTCTATTCGGGGTTAAGATGTTAGGGGATGATAAATTGGATTAATATGAAAATAATTATAATTTAGAGGTCGAATTACTCGTTGTAGGTTTGTTGAACACGTCGGTGAAACTTTGAGACATTAAGAGCATTAGTCACTTACTGAGGTACGGATGTTCTTTGTTATTTTAGTTGTTTTACTATAAATCATGCCATTTTTGGAATTTACTCCGCTGATCTATGACTCTATGTTATTATCTGCTTACTTTTATCGAGTTACTCTGATGTGGGATACTGAGCTATTTTTAACAAAATTGAAAAACATATATTTTTATGACATGCTTGTGAATGTATCGTTTGGGTGCCCATGCTTGTTTTCATTTAAATTAGGATCATTACGCATGATGAATATATTTGGTGACGGTTAGATTATTATTCACTCATGCGGTCATAAAACCCTAGATTTGTAGACATGAGACAGGGATACTAAGTCAACTACATATGGAGGTACCATAGGCTTGTCGTTGTGGCTACCGACGACTTGACACTATCCGTGACGGTGTGATTAGTTCACGACATCTCCACTTTGTTTATATGATTATGCTTGTGGAAAAGCTTTTGGATTATTTGGGAGGCGTATGGATGCATCCTATGAATTTAATGATATGTTAGTTTGCGGTTGAGTTGTGTAGTGTCATACACACCTTTCGATTTAGGGGTACATTGGAGTTGCGACCAGTGTGCCATTGTGATTATGAAATATGATATGTGGGCATTGTGGATGTGCATTTTTATATATATCTGTTTGTAGGTTACTCGATATCAATAACCCTAACCCCTCGTTGCTTCAGCCTTTATTTTTCTTGTTTATTCTGGTGTAAATGGTGGATTCGATGGAGATGTTTTAAACATCAAGGTTTGGTTTCTTTTCAAATTTCTTAACATCATGCTTCGATATATATATATATATATATATATATATATATATATATATATATATATATATATATATACATACTATTTTGTCTATTGTGATCTACATCCGCGCGCTAAGCTTGTAGCTCAACCGCTTTCTTGTTTTCGTGGCAGGTAAACAAGGTTGATCGAGGCTATGTGATGAGAGCTAATAGAAGTTTGGAACACATTCTTGGAGATTTATTTCATAATATTTGGATTTTTATTTAGTATTTATTTTGGTGGATGTTTTAAACTTCATAAGTTGATGTTTTAATTTGATGTTTGTAATTCAAGTATTATTTTGAACTTAGAATTTTGTGTTAACATTTGAAGTGACCTTCTGTTTCATATTAGGACGAAGGTGTTACATATATTTTGCCTCATTACACAGGGAATACTACAAGTTTTATTAACTAAGAAAATGATTTATTTGATTGTTTTGAAACACCATAAAAAACCATGGATAAGAAAAGGAAAAAATAGAAGAGGTTTCAAAAAAAAATGTTAACCTATCCGTTACACATGATGATCAAGTAGACTAGTCGCCTTTGCGCACTAAAGTTTATTAAATGTAATACACTTTTGAAATGTTGCCAGATAAGTTGTTATTCATTCAGTTGTTTTTATTAAAGTACGCAATTTATTATTTATTATTGTTTGTAACATCAAGCGTTGCTATATAATCATCATCAACAAAGGGCTTTAGCCCCTTAATCCAAGTGACGAGGTTTAATCACAAAACTACTAAAAATAAAATTATCTCAAAACGAAGAACTCTTATGTCATATAAACTCATTCTTAAAACATATAAAATCTTCATCATATGATTAAAACTACCAATCATTTATGAAAAAATAACCTTGACAATTCACATTTTTAGCTAAAAATAATATGTATTTGTGTAAGATCATTTTAATATATGTATTATAATAAATTAAGGTTTCGAGTTACCACTTGTCATAATTTTAGACATCTTAAATTTATTTTTCCGCTTCTCACTCCTATTAAATATTTACATTAATTACTAATTATATTATTTAATTATTTTGTAGATTGAATAGTTTTTTAACAAAAAAAAGTATTTTTATAAATGCAATATCTAAAGAAACAATTTTTTGTATAACGTAAGTAATTTTTCTAAAATATCAAGCTTTTTAAAAATACAAAATATTTAAAAGCAATGTTTTTAGCAAATAAAGTTTTATGAATCATAATAATTAAAATTCGGAGTTATGATAATATTTTTTTTTATAGAATGATATTTTCTTAGAGCAGTTTGATTTAGAACAAAATGTTTCACCTTTTTAATAAAACAAACCAAAGTATAAAAGTTTAAATGAAATTATATCATTGGTTTATTACTATAAGTCATTTTAATCATCTCTTATCTCAAAATATGATTTTATAATTAATAAATTTTTATTACTATCTATTTATATTTTATTTATTTAACATGTATGATACACGAGATACTAAATTAATATTTAAATAAAATCAAAAACTTCGTTAAACATGTAATACGTATTTAAGGAATGAATTAAAGATATTCGATTCATGATTATTTTTTAAAATCACGATTCACTCTTTGGATTTTATTGACGCTACGAAAAACCGTGAAAAGATCCGCGAATCCAAATAATAAATATTATATTATTATCGTTTCCTCTTCCCCAAACGCCTATATATATCAATCACTTCTTCTTGAGACTGAAATTTTTCAGAGACAAACGACGGCAATGGAGGCTTTTCAGAAGATCGTTGAAGTAATACAAGCCACCAGCGACGAAGGAGTTTCCGTTACAACACTCGTTGAGATCCTCATGTTTGTGTACATCTTCAACTCATAATTTTTAATCTCATTCCATAAATCTTCCTCTGTTTTGTGTTTTCACTAATTTAATGATTTGTTTCCTCATATTTTCAGTTTCTAATTCGCTTTGTCGACTTTAATCAACTGATTACGTTTTTAGGTCAATAAAGCAGTCTAATTAGGGGATCGATCACATGCATCTCGTTGAAACGGTATTCTAGTTTCTGGATGTGTGAATAAAAACGGAAATATTGTCCTGTACTAGAAACGAGAGTACTTAAAAAAAGGTCTTGCACTGTGTTTGTTTGTTCTATCTAATGTTCATATTTATCTGTGTTTGTGTGGTTGATCACATCTTGTGTTTAGTTTCATAATTTTATATCTCTATGTTTTAATAAATCAGCATGAGGTAGTGGTGTCTCACTGGTGGCGATTGCAATCAGCGTCAGAGAAACAAAATTGGTGCTAAATGCATTTCTAGATCATGTTTGTGTGAATGTATGTTTCTTATGCCTCTTTTGAATGTTATTTGAAAGGCAAATGGGATCGAGTTTGGGTAAATTTGAGTACAATTTGCAGGTGATGATATATTATTTCCTTTTGATTCAATTTAAACATACTCTTATATTGGAACTTTTTATAGGTATTAGGTTTGATAGGCAGACAAGTAAGATGAGAAGGAAAGTTATGTTTGGTTTCATTTGCTGGTGTATAATGCAGGTATGTTTTTTAGTACACACAATATATTGTTTTCTTGGCGTATAATCCTGCTATTAGATATGCATTTCATTTTCACCCACTCTCCGTTTATCCATTTCCTTTTATATTTGCACATGAAACAGAAAAGTTCTTGCAGTATCTGTAAAGCATAAAGAGTAAGCCGCTGGTATAATGTGCACATCTGTGGGTCTAACATTGTTTATTTTTGTATGTCTTCATGGCTATTAAGAACTCATTATCTATGAAATATGATAGCTGATGATTTTCTCATATGCTTTTATTGTTTGGTGGTTTATTTACCAGGTAATGGTCATAATCTTGTAGTGTTTGGTGAAATACGAGTAGAAGTCCCACAAGATAGATGGTTCTGAAGGCTTATTTGCTTAAAACACGTTTGAGACCACACATGATGCTCTTGTAAGCTATAGAAACAAAGGTATTTTACTACACAATATGAATTTGTGAATGTTTTTCTTTCTTCTTTGATGTTTCTTAAGTCATTGCTGTTTAATACTCTAAAGGTGTATATTATCCTTTAGGATGAACAAAAGGTCAAATAAGAATACAAGAACAAGTCAATGATATATGGCTGCTTGCTTTGAATGTATAGCAGGAGAGACTATTTATTTGTTTAATGGTTAAAGCTGCTCCATTTGGATTGATTATGTCTCATTTATTCATTTCATCATAAAGTATCAAAATAATTTTTACTTCAAGTATTATTATTTTGTTCTACTCATGGGTCAGACGCCCTCTCATCCTGCACTAGAATGCACTCTGCAGTCACATCCAAGCATGGTGCGTGTTCTATCCTATCTAAACTAAAATTATCTGCTTATATATTCAGTATCTTAACTTTATATGCCTTATCTTAATATTGTGTGTTCTAGGTTGATTTGTATATATTTGTGAAGTTTATTTGAATGTTAATTTTTTTATATGATCATGTGACATATATGTTCTCCGTACTTTGGTGTACTTTAGATTGGCTAATTCCAGAAAAGATAAAGTAAACTTTAGGGACGTGCTTATTCGTGCTTGACAAATACTTCCATCAGCCTATGGGTTGGTGCCGCCTCTTATTGTCCATTGTTTTCCTCTCGATCGCGTGCTTCTTTCTCCTCGACAAACATTCAGGGCTCTGATATTTTTAGGTAATTTCAAGGTTTTTAGCCGTTCTCCTTTGTCACTTTCTTAGTCTTTGTTTATGCATAACTGTTAGGAGTTTTGTTTGGCTTTGGATCAGGGTCGAATACTTAATCGTTATTCTGTTCTAGCTGCAGAATTTGGATGTTGCCTGCGAGGAAACCAAGCATCGTTTTAGCCTTCAGTTCAACCTCCATTCATGCAGTTAAAGTATCTCCTGCCGCCTGTAAGTAATAATTCAGAATTTGTTGTTTGTTGTTTGAATAAATGGCATTGCATAATTATAGCGTTAGGCATCAAAATTTCACGGTGTTGGTTCAGATATGCAGTGTTTGAACTCTAAGTTCTGCATTGTTTGCAGTTAAGATTCTGCATTGTTATGGTTCAATTTCTGCACTGTTTTCGGTGAAAATACTACATGCACCTTTTACTGTTAAAATACTGCACATTCTTGAGCATAAAGGCTGCACCTCTGGGGCTAAAATACTGCAATGTTTGGGTTTAACATGCTTCATTGTCTGGGGATAAAGCGATGTAAATTTAAAATGCTTTACTGTCTGGGGTGAAAGCGATGTAAGTATGTAACTATTAGGATTATCGCTTTACCAACATGCAAGATGATTTTTCTACAAGTTGGTGAATTGTAAAAACAATATTTGAGTAGACATGGTCTCAAATCCTTACTTAATTTAACTAATGCTATTATTAGTAACTTCTTTTGAAACTATTACGATATTACTCTTTCAAAGCATAATCCCATGCGGGGGCTTTTTGCTAGTATGTTAACAAAAAGAAGGGACATAGAGGGGGGGAAATTTACTACCATCTGTCAAGCTCGGGGTTGTCTCTGCCTTCAAACACTGACTGTGAATATTCCTGTGTAAGTTTTTGGCTGAACCCTTAAAATTGAATATTTTTTATGGTGTGTGAATATAATTAATTAGGTTCTTGGACATGTTTGTTATCATATTGCGGAGGCTGATCTGAATGGTTACGGGCTGAAAGATAAATAAGGAGACCAGATCAAATGAGTTTTTGGTTGTTTAATCCTCTAAAGATGGTTATGATCTGTTTGGATGAAGAAAAGAGCCAATAAAAACTCAATAACACCTCAATGTTGCGACGTGTGCATGTAACACTTTAAGGCATTGGTGGAGGTATGTACAAACTATAGTTGAATGGTACTAATTAGGGTGGCATTATTACAAGTCAGGTCGATGTACGCATATGGGTTATTTTTTTGCACCTGTCAGATTGGTTTAGGCCGATCCACAAAAACTTCTTTTTCCACTTTTTGATTTTTCTATAAATGTAGTGTGTGAATTGTGATTACAAAAAGTATATAATTTTAATAATATTCCAGGTTTGAATTGGTCGGTTAAGGGATGAATGATATGCACGGATGCCCTTCTAGCCAACCAGGTATGTTCCTAATTTTGTTAGAGGTGATAAGCTTGACCCATTATTTGAGCTATGTATTATCTCCAACGGGTGGTTGAACAGGTTTAGTTTTTATATTTAAGCGAAAACAGAACATGCTAAATGGGTAATACTCATCCATAATGTATACAAAGTCATTGTGACGCCACTAAATCTTTGCAACCCCTTCTGCTGCACCAATGTTGGTGGTTGAATATAATATTATGCTTTTAGCTGGTGGTGGAAAGATGAAGTGATCAATTTATAGCAAAGGATCTTTTTCACTAATAGTTGAAGTTGCTATATTTTGTTAGATTAGGTGTCCTTTATTGACCTCATCATAAAATATTGAAATCTGTTTTTCCTTCCAGTATTATTATTTCGTTGGCTCATGGGTCAGAAGGCATCGAACCTTGCACCCAAACAAGCTACATGCTTTTTCTTGTCATTAACTGAAATTGCCATCATATGAACCCATTTATTTTTATGGGTTGATTTGGATTATTTTTTTACATCTAACTTGAAAAAGATAGCCAAAATGTAAACGAGTCAAATGGGCCGAAACTCACCCAAAGGGCATTTTTAATGCATAAAATCTTCAAATCATTTTATTTAGAGTTAAGTTTGGTTTGCTCCCTAAGATCCGATTAAAATAACCATTTTCCTCCAAAAGATTATACACATTTATTTACCTCCAAAAGTTTCATAACTTGTTTTAATTTCAGTCCAAAAGTTAATTAGTTGTTTGAACTTAAATCCAAAATAATGAAGCTTTTCGATTGAAATTAAAATCACTTATGAAATTTTTGGAGTTAAATTGATATTTTCAATCCTTTGGAGGAAAATAGTTATTTTTATTAAATCTTAGGGAGCAGAATTAAATTTAACTAATTTATTTAAGAACTAGATTACTCTCAATGTAAAAGAATTTTTGTAGTCATATTTGACACACTACATGTTAGTAAAAAAGTTCAAAATGTTGAAACAGAAAGTGTAAAGTGTAAACCTGAACTATTTTGACTGTCCATTTTGACCTGTCACGTGAGTGAAATGAGTATGTGACTCTGCGGGCCTAATATTATTTATATTTGTATGTCATAATGGATTATTAGAATTCGTTATCTATGCAATATGTTAATAGAAAGAAGGGACCTACAAAGGGAGGAAACTTACTGCTTTGGGCTATCAAGCTTGGGGTTCTTTGCCTTCAAAAATAGTGAGTTTGACTGTCTATGTATGCTTTCGGCTGAACTCGATCAAAATGCATATTATATGGTGAAGATTATATTTTCTTCATATAATCGCGTGGCCATTATTAATTAGGTTATTGACATATTTGTTACCATATTCTAGCAGATGATCTTGATGGCTTTTTGGTTTCTCTTCTTTTGAAACTTTTAATGGCTTATAAAATAAGCTGATTAATGTTGGTATTGGGCGTTTTCTTTCGATTCATACATATGGGGCTTAGGCTGGAAGGCTGGAAGGTGGTGGAACACAGGGCTTTTTTTTATTTCTTCATGGAGGCTGGAGCTATGTTTTTTCAGTTGGTCCTGACAAGTTGCGAACTATGGATGGATGGAGGAGATCAATCGTCAAAAGGCTTCAAATTCATATTTGTGATATTACATTCAAGGCTAGAATCGGCAGACTGTTGCTCCCATAGACAAGCGACCATCAGATTACTCACATATTCCAAGTTTCAATTGAAAAACTACACAAATCAAATGGGAAGATATCGAGGAGGATGAACATTGAGTTCTTGATACTGCTCTGATCTTAACTGTTCCGTTTCAAGATTTATTTGATTGATTTTTGTAAATCTTTGTTTGATTGATTTCCTTGGTCTTTTTGATCCTGTTTTCAGGTGAATCTCAGTCGGTTGTCATCTAAGAAGAATGATTTGAACAAACAGCAAAAAACAAAAAGGTTACTTTTGTTTTGTGGAACAAGTCTCTAATCATCCTGTAGCAAGCAATGGATGACACCATTGTTATGGAATTTTCAAAATTCGATCCTGCTGTGGTATATTAATTTGATTTACTAGCTTTTGATTATGTCTCTCCTTGAATTGACATGGGTAACTAAATAAGTTTATTTGCCTCACTTTCTATATGCTATTTATAAATGATGAATTGACTGCTTGTTTTGTTTTACAACTGCAACAAAACGGTTATCCGAAGATAAGTTTATGTATATCTTCTGATGCAATCTCATCAACAAACTGGCCACTGATATGTTTTTTTTTATAATAGACTAAGATATTGCATGTTTTATTTTGGGTGTATTAATGTACATGTGAAATTAAACTAAGCAATATTGCTTTCAGTGTAGTTAAATTTGATCTGCATTTTTGCGGTATGAACTTGGATAATAATGATAAGTTTTTTTAACAATCTTGTAACTAACTGTGTTCGTCTTTGTACCAAACTATCAATTCCTTAGTAATGTTGAAACTCTATTTTGATTGAACCTAGTCTGACTTTATGGAAATGTAGGTTGTTAGGTGGTGTGATTTTGGAGCACAGAAAATGAAAGTGGATCTTCGCAAGTTATGCATCAGCGGATAGCATGGAATAAAAATGAAGAACGCAAGAGTATTTAAGCAGTCTCGTTGAGGTTTTGGGACATCCAACTCTTTTTGACTCTAAGGTATGAATTCAAATAGTACATAATATGATAATTCTTCGACTACCTTTACACATATTTGATCTTGTAGATGTGCAATAGTTCTGCAATTGCATAAAAAAGACCTCCATTTAGGCCCCCAAGAGTCATCCCTGGCAACCCACACACCCTGTCATTTGCTTTGTCTGTCATAGGACTTGAAGTCTTGAAACCTCAACCCCTTGAGGCGGGACATCATTCCTACACCCCTTGGTACTGCTAAGCCATTGGCATTTGGTGGCTGGTCTGAATGATTATAGGTTGAAAGATCAAATAAGTTTATTGCTGGTTAATCCTCTAAAGATGTTTATGATCTGTTGGGAAGAACAAAGATCAAATAGGAAGACAGTAACAAGCCAATGTTGCAATGGCTGAATGTAAGACTTTGAAGTAGAATGATACTCTAAAGATGGTTATGATCGGTTGGATGGCCTTGTCATTGCTGGAGGTATGTATGACTATACTTGAATGATACTGAATAGTGGTGGCATTATTATGGGTCGGGTCGGGTCGGTGGATAACAAGTCAAATGGGTTATCTTTTTGCACTTATCAAATTGTGTTGGGCAGGTTCCCCTAATTGATTTTTCTAATAAATTCATTGCAACATGATAACATAAGTTTTGAATGAAATTTTTAAGGAGGTTTTATGTAATAAAAGAATACACTTTGGGGGACTTTTGATCTATTTGACCTGTTTCATTCGAGTCTAATATCTATAACCTTTTTGTTTGACCTGTTAAGAGATCGAAGATTACATGGATAGACCCATCTATAAGTAAATGGGTTGAAAGTGTCATCTCTAAATTACGGATAGGTATTAGTCTCTTGTTTCCTTATTTATTAGTTCTGGCTTTTTTCCTTTAAAAAATCAGTGGACCAACCTTTCCCCAAGCGAAATACTCACAAATGCTCTATGGAGGTTGCTGAATTTTTTAAATACCAAGATCTAACTTCACATGGATAAAGATTTAAAAATAATATGGAGGTGTACTTTTTAGCTAATAGCCTTAAGCATTTTCATTAAAATTAAAAAGTATAGTGTGATAATGTTAAAAGAGTGCATATACTAAGGTCTTTGGGGATACTATTTTCTTTTACTAATATTTTAAACACTTTTTTGAACTTTTCATGTGCATGTGAGAGGGCTCGTGGACGCTACTCTTTTTTCTTGCGCTTCTAAATGAAGCGATTCAATAACTAACAAAACTTATTACCTATTATATAACTAGACTTAGTTTCATATTAAATAGCTCAGCTTGTTTAGATGCAAATCACATGTGCACCAAAGAAAGCTGCAAGTAGTAAGGATGAGTTGGCAAATTTAAGTTGCTAACCTAAAGTAATGTTGAATTGCATGGTTCGACGGATGATTATGGATTCTAGTATCAGGAAGAGGACAGAAAATAAAGGTGCATGGTACATTGGTAAGAACGTGAAGATAGTCAAATACCTAATTAGATTCTCTTAAGGGTGAGTGTGACAAGATAATGAGATATAGAGATCACTTATGAAGGTGAGAAAGTATAGATAATGGGGGTTGAATGCCCAGTAATGGCAACAAGAATGCCAAGAATATAAATACCCAAATTAGGATACATGATTGGGTGTAGCTATAATGCTTATGTAATTTGACAACTAAACGTATTAACATGATTGTGAAATTAGAGTTACATGTGTGTTCTAGCATATGTTATTGGTTGGATAATGCTTGTCTTAAAATTGCACCAAAGCTTGAGATACGAACCCAAGCCCCCACCTTTGATCTAGGACCAAGTCAAAGCAGCCCCCAACAGTTCCTGATCAGTGGCAGAGAGTGGGGATAACTACCAGATTGGTTTTAGGCTTTATATTTGTGTTTTGATAAGGAAGAATGGGTCTCGAATAGTATCAACTAAAGTGTGCTTAGAATTTGGAGATTTGCCCTCTCAAATGTGCCTATTCTTGTAATCTTTTTCAGTGAATCAAAGCCTTTGATTTCCAGTTCTTATCAAAATGTTTGAAGATTAGACTCGTCAGCGCAAGCCAACCTGTTTGAACATGTATTTCATGGAGTTATATGATTCTTGGTAGCAATGGAAAAGTGAAAGAATGCCAGAGGCATCAGTCGCTACTGTAGAGAGAGTTTAGAAAAGTTTTAAACAAGTTTAAAATCTGTTTATAATGACTTGTGTAAATCTAGAACAAGTCACGTCCCAAGAAGCTAGGCTATCAAACACAAGATTATTCAATTATTTAGATTATGTTGAAGTTATCTATTTTTAGTTGGGGTCAACTCATTGCCTTTAACTAGAGGTGTACAAACCCACTCTTTTCTATACTGGTACTCGTTCTTGGTGGAACTGGTTTGGGTTAGGAATAAGTTTTGGAGAGGGAAGTGATCTTCAGTTTGAATTCGTTTTTGATCGGTTGGCTTGGGTTAAACCAGTTTCAACAAGATAGGTAACAAAGCAATTACAAACCGGTGGTTTGGGTTCAACCCTAACTGGCTTTAATATTGGTTTTTGTTTGGGCTGGTCCCGAGCCGGTTTGTGTACACCTCTACCTTCAACAAATAATCAAGGGTTTTAGCCTAGAAAACATGTACGCCCATTTAACGCAATAGTAGAAATAGAATAGCATGCACGTCTTATGGCCGTTCATATCCTAATGGGGCCATGGGGGCCAAAATTGAGTTGGTATTTGCACAGGTTTATTGATGATCAAATATTGATTATCAGACCTCATCATAAGTTGATAACAGATAAACGATTTGGATGTTTGCTAGACATGTGTTTGCAATTTATATGATCACAATCATCAGTAACTTTTCTTTTAACTGTATCTGCCACATGATTGTTTCATTTTTTTCATTCTTTGAGGATCATAATATGTGTTGAATATTTTCGTAATTACTGCATTTTCATTGTTTTCCAGAAGTCCATTGTTTAGGGAAATAATGTTAGCTTTATATATAGTATATATTTCGTAAAGGTTCCATCTCATGTGATGGTCGTGGCCACACACGATTGAGGGGAAGTTCTTGAATAATGAAGTGACAAAATGAGTGGTTTGTTAATCTTTTGGTACGTGTTGGGTTTGGTTGACCCGAGACACTTTTAGCCAAGCTTTCTGTAACGGTAAAACAAATATAATGGACATGTAACGGAATACAGCTTTCAAACACCAAATGTGGAATAAATGGAAACTCATGCAATTAAGTTACAAAATTATAAAACTGTGATAAGCAACACAATTAATATAAGAATCCAGTATGTTAATATGCTTGTTAATGTAGGATCTTTAAAGAAGCTACAGTCGACCATAAAATCATAAACTTGGATATTATTTTTATTTTGTTAGTTTCTGGAGCAATATGATTCGCTAAAATCGTTGTTGAGATTTTATGTTTGTTGTTTATAGCAATATTCCTGAACCACTAAACATAAAAAGGAGAGAAAAGCAAAGCATCCAATCGAGCAACTTTAAGAATTCATCCATTGACAATTTTCAAGTACAAACATTTATAAAAACAATATCAGTTTATGTTGTGAACTCGCCTTCAGTACAAACGAATTATCTGCAGAGTTTAAAAGCTTATAAATTCACATGATCACTGTAAAAAGCTTCTCCAAACAGGCCTGTATTCCCATGATCAAAGTCACAAAGTGTATGATGTAACATTAGACTAATAAATGAATTGACACAGTTATAAAGATTTAACAGTTGACCAATACATGATTAGACAACTTCCACCATATTTTACAAAAAGAATAAATGGTTTCAAATTTAGCACGACCGAAATCACAATGGTGAAAATTATTTTTTACCGGTGGAAATCATTGTTCTTTCTTGGGAATCCGATGAAATATAATCTCTAAACAATACGTACCCCCCCCCCCCCCCTCAAAAAAAGAAGCAAATTGTAGTTTATAAATATGTAAATTATTGTTTACATGGTTGTAAAATTAAGTTTATTCTGTAAACAGTTGTTTACCTTTTTTCATAAATATATATATGTAATCTCTTGACATTATACATCCCTCTCTTATAAATCCAAACGCCAACACCGTTGTAAGTGCATTTTCTATTATATGACCAAATATGTTTATGCCTAAATCGATTAGAAGTTATATATGGGCTCAATTATCATAAACTACAATGCTAGAAACTTGTAACAAATATAATACCTTAACACCCCAACCTCTTTGAGCTAAACAAGACGAGTGAATATATAGGTGGAATAAAGCTGTTGAAATTGGAGGCCGTATAATTTTATTGTGATAATATACGCAACTTAATGTGTAATAAGTCCCAAAACATGGCAAATTGATAAGAGTAGAGCCAGGGGCTCGAGAATTTTGTAGAGATCTTGTGTCCGGGACGAGAACAAAAAATAAACCCTTATAATACAACGTATAAAAAAAGTTTAAACCGAATAACTTAAATATAAAAGATTCATTATACAGCAATAATTGTTATAGCAATTAATAAAACAAAACTGTTGTAACAAAATAATTTAATTTACTTAAGCAAATTGGGAGGCTCTCATTGCGGTTTTTAAAAATATATATATTACTAATTATATATATATATATATATATATTATATATATATATATATATATAACATATAGACTTAATAATGTCTGAATATTACTTCCCTAAAAATTGTTTGAGCCACCCTTATCACCGTTTAATCGTAAACCCCGTGAAATACTAAATGAAGTTGATAATTAAAAAGGTTTGAACAACACATTAAAAGGTAAGATCCCGTAACGATAGACAAACATCGATCAACAACTATTTGTTCGTATGTAAAACAGCTTACTAACAATGATACAGTTGATCTATACCACATTTAATTTAATAAATCAACAAATTAACTGTCATCGTGTCTTGCAGACGAATTGAATTGAAATAGCAATTATTAAAATAACAAGACTGTCATCACGAGTCAGAAATAATGGAAACAAGACGTACAACTCCAATCGAATTCTAGGATCTTCCTTCCATTAGTTATAATTATATGACTTCATGCATGTCTTATCCTTAAATATTGTTAATTTTGTAAATTATAACTGGAGACAAAGAAGTATCAACTGAAGTCAACCGTTCCAATTACTAATTACTAATAACGACAACAAATAACTAACATTATGCTTTTTTATCCCCCCTTTCATTAAAACATTATTTGAAAACTCATATTAGTGAATTAATAGAAAAAAAATTATTCAGATAAATGTTTAATCATCTTTTTTAGTTCTCGTTAGTAACACACACTCTCTAAGTCTAATCTGAAATATACACCAATGTCTGTCATGAGAGTAGACACCTCAACCACTTATGAATTAACACGTTTACTACATATACCGTTAAATTACAGGCTTTTTAGTTAAACGAACTCCAAAAAGATCACAATAAAGGTAACATATATTACTATTTTACTTACTTCTTTTTACAAAGAAATTACTTTTGAGCTTGTTTTGAAATATTTTTTAAAATCAATTTACTAAAAAATCTTTGACCGTTTTACCTTAAAATCTTTACTTTAACAGTTTTACCCTCGAGCCCGTTGATACTCGTTTAATGATTTCAAGTTTTGTAATTATATAAATAATTTGTATGATGTATAAACACGTATGGGATGTTTAGATATTGTAATATTCGATTATTAAATGTTAGTTATTAGTTGCATGTCAAAGTCACGTATCAATAACGCAATGTTAAGGATTTAAATTATTGCACATTTATTTATTTATCAATCCAGGTTAGTTACAAAAAGTATTATTTAAATACTTGTTAAAGAAGGGGTTTTTATTATTTGCCATGATGTCATGTTTGTATTTATTTTATACATCATGAAGAAAACATGAAACGTTGTGATCTTATAAGGTGCTGCAATTGAATTCGAATAGGTCAAAATTGGTGAGTTGGAGGGACCAATTGTGGCAATGGTTAAATCTTGCAGTATGAAAATGTATTTAATGCAAATAATTGTACCATACACAGAGAGAGAGAGAGAGTGTGTAGTTAAGACTTAAAGAGGGGAGAGAATTGAAGGCGCACATGGAGTGTAGAGTACAAGAAACAAATCATTGTCTGACAAATGTAACAAACTAACCAAAATCCATTTATGGAAAGTCAGTGTGGTGTTTAAAGTGTTAAAAATGCAAATATACAATTTTAAAGATAACTTTTGAACTAAACTAATAATTTTTAACTCAACTAGATAAGATAAAATACTCATAATAAATAAATATAAAAACTTATGGATTCAAATCTTACTGTAAACAATATATTCAGAATTAAACGAGTGAGTTTTTTAGGAATGTGTTTCTTTTTGAGAGGGTTGGAGGTGTGGTCTCAACTGAAAAATAAATGGTGATCCCAATTAAAATAACATATATTTTTTGAAGTGAGGTTGTGAATTTGATGTTAAAAAAATAACTTTGAATTAGAGGGGCTATTAACCAGGAAAATTAATTGCATTGTTATTTTTACCGAAAACTTTGTTAAAATACAACCAATTGATAATGTTATTTTTTTAAATGTGCACGTCTTATCATATATTGTAATACATCTAAGGGAAAGAGATCCAAGAGTTTTGACGGTATAGAGCTCATTTGAAGACTTTCTAATACATATGTCTTAAAATGTCGATTTAGTTCGAAGCCTGGAAATTAAAATTGTTAAGGTTTGGGGAAAAAAGCATGAAAATCTCACAATACCATGCTTCTCATCGGGATGTGATAAATCTCGTTTGGGATTAATATGCCGGTCACTCATAAAAGCATAAGGGGTCGTGCTTATGGCATGGAGCAATCAATCACTCGACCACTAAAGAAGGCCTAGGGGTCTTCTTAGTTTTGTAAAAGACAAAGGCGGAGGCCTTAGCACAGTCGAATGCTAGACTGGGCATTGTATGTACCAACATTCGTTAAACATAAAACATAGAAATGAACATGTATACGTTAAAACTTTTGTGTTATTTAAATGAATTCGTACATATTCAAGACAATATAGAACATGATTTGACAAGGATTGACGTGTTAACTCACTAGCATTATCGGCTAACATTTTTATTTTAAAACATGTATATCACGTAAACCGTAAAGGAGTTAATAGAGGTTCTCGCCTCAAGAGAAAGGATTTTAAGAGTAGTTTACTTGGTTATTATTTGTGTTATGTTTGTCAAGTTGTAATGTAAGTTTAGTTAATATAAAGTTACAATTTTCACTGCTAAGTTTTACATATGAGCCCCATCTTAAATGGAGTGTGACAATCTATTGCTAAAAGTAGGACTTAAGGGATTAAGATGGTGGTGAAGTCCAATATTCAATCACTAGTGAATGATTTGGAAACATATATAGAACTCATTTCCATGAGGTCCATACTTGTGGAAACTTATCTACACAATTAGTTAATGCGTTGGGGTTAATTTTGTAAGGTACTTGATGACATATTGGCTTGTCAATACTATGCGATTAGTGTTTTCATGTCTGTTTTTCTATGTTATATCTTAAATCAGGAAATTCTTATATTCTATAAATATAAGGTAACTATATGCATAAACTTGTTATCATGTATTTCTAGTATTAAACGACATATTTGTGGATTAGAAACTTCCCATTTAAGGAATGCATTTCTAGGCCATACCTATTCCTAACATATTTAAGTTAAGGTTTTATTAAGAGTAAAGGTTGGAACCATGTAGTTATCACATATTCTCACGTGACACGTGTTTAACTCCCTCTCTTTTTGTGAAAGTCTCACCGGGTCACAAGAAAAAAAAAAGAAAAAAGATGGTGAGTTGGAGAATTGGACCTAAGAAAAACCGAAAACACCCCTTGATTTTGGGAAAAATAGAAAGTTTCGGGGAAGTTGGTGAAATCAGGACCACCCTATGTGCCCTAATAACATGTACAATTGACACACCTAAATTATACGCTTAAAGTATGCATATTTGTCTATCATAAGACATAATAAGGTTGCACCCTCAAACTCTTGAAGAATGATATCTTTTCAAACACCTTGGTTTTACTGCACCAAAGACCTTTTGTATAACTAGCTACTTCTCCAAGCGATGTAGCGATATATCGCATAAAATAAAATTATATATACATTAGTATTAGATTTAATTACACAAAAAATGTTATGTGTGACCAAAA
The DNA here is from genome assembly GCA_025506515.1 of Flaveria trinervia. Lineage (NCBI taxonomy): Eukaryota > Viridiplantae > Streptophyta > Magnoliopsida > Asterales > Asteraceae > Flaveria > Flaveria trinervia. The sequence continues at coordinate 102,446,759 of CM046452.1, forward strand.
GATAAAAATGTAATATGTTCAAAAGGATACCAACAAATAATGGAGATATACATATATTCACTTATAAACTTACATATTTTCTAAATACAGTACTAGATTTTAATGTGTAGTGTACAATGGTTTTCAAACTTGATTTGAGAAATATATTTTTATAACTTTAGAGAGGGATATATGAAATTGCCACACAAATAATGGTAATAACAGTAATAATAATAATTACAATAAACATTTTATTAAAATCAAAATAAAAAAAACAAAAAAGATGGTCATAATGATAGAAATTATAATTCCAACAAAAATAATAAGAAGCAAAAGTAATAGTAGAAGAATACAAAACCCATAAAAAATTGATAAGAAAAGAAAGAAAATAAATTGGGCAAGTATCAAACCTACACCTCCCCTAATGATGGTAACAAAGTAACTACTAAAGACTTGCAATTAGTAGCAACTTAATTGTTGTTGATCATATTTACTTTTGAACAACTTAGTAACTACTAATCCAGTAATCCATCAATTACTATTAACATTTGACTTGTCACTAATTTATTAGTAACTACTAATCCGTCAATTACTATTAACACTTCACATATCACTATTTTCTTTGTTGCCACTGATGATGCTCCGTTGCCACTAAAGGCCAAAGTTGATGCTCCTATATAGTTTCCATCAATGATCTATGACAACCTTTTATTGATTTATGAGTTATTTTGGATCATCAAATTAATGCAATTTTTCATCATTCAAGCAAATACAAAGGGTACAACTAACATAGTTAAGATTTTTCATTATCTACCGTTATCAAAGGCGTAGCCCTTCGACCCCATGAGGGGCTGCTATCCTTTAAACCATGTGATGGTTTAGGGGGGCTTCGCCCTCTTGAATTTCAAGGCATTTTTTTTCTAAAGAACAATAATATTTTTAACTAAACATGCACTTTACACGTTTTAACTCCTAATAATGTTTATTATAATATAATTTAATGTAATTAGATTAACCTAGGACCAAAAGAAAATTGGAGTAAACATTGATAGAGTTAAAAGGTGCGGATTTCATACACAATTTGATAAGATTCCAAGGCAATCACGAAATTCAAAATACAACAAAATGCACTCTTTTTATCTAATCAATTACATTAATCAAGTTTTTCCCTTTTTATTTTTATTTTATTATAACTTCTTATATAAGCGTTATTATTATCTATAACCTCTAACAAAACAAAGTGTTTTTTGTCACTTGTAATTCTCTTAACCCATGTTTTCGTCACTTGTCATTTTTGTAAACATTCACACATTAATTTTTCCTCCAAAAGGGTGTTATAATAATTTATACTCAAACAAGATTTTTTAAATAGATTTTATGAAGGAAATTGAAAATAACAACTTTAATTTAAAATCTAAATAACAAAAAAATAAAGTTTTATATAATATGAAATTTTCTAAAACGTTAAACATTTTTAAACAAAATATTCTAAAATCATTTTGTTTTAAAAAAATTATAAACAGGTAAAATATTTTAAAACAATTCTATTAAAACACCCAAAATAATTACAAATTATATATTTTTTTAAACAAATCTTTATAAACAATATTTGTTTATGAAAAATCTTAAAATGAATGTTTGAAAACAAAACTTTTTACATAAGAGAGTTAAAAAATATTATAATTATTTTATTTATTGAACTATTACCTATATATTTATATTAATTATATTTTATACTAAAATATTATACTGTAACTATTGATGTTTATTTTACATATATAATTTACATTAAAATTTAATTTGTTTATTTAATATGGGTGTTTAGTCTATCTATCTATCTTTAAAAAAAACTAAAATAAGCATGAAACTATTATAGATCTCATTATACTTACTTTCTCATTTTTTATATTATTAATAATAATATTGAATGCTAATAATATTACTCATATCATTTTCAAATTAAAAAACATATAATTTAATAAATTAAAAATCTTTTTTTATTAAAAACACACTTTTTAAAAACACAATTTTTTATAAAATAAAATTTTAAGAAAAATATATTATTGTTTATTTACTTAAAGTAGCTATTTATACATACTTATAATCACATTTTATCTTCAAACATTATTTTATAATGCATAAATTTTTATTAATAATTATTTAACATTTTATTTGTTCAATCCGTGTATTACACGGGGACTAATCTAGTTACTATATGTATTAATATGATTTAACACACATATACACAATGTTAGTTAGATTATAAATAAAAACCATAATTAATGATGATAGATGTAAAATAGCTTATATTAATTCTCTAGCCTTCTACAAAAATATTAAAAGACATTTAAAATTACTAAAGTTACGTTTTGAAAAGTTTGTAGATTGATTATCCAGTTTAGCTTTCTTTAAAATTTAAGTTTCTAAAGTTCCTTGAAGCTTTCTTCAAACATGTAGCTTTTACCAATATCGAATTACTTTTATACTATAACTTGAGTTTGTTGAATAATATTTTTGTGTGCTTCAGGTATATGTATCAAATAATTTAGAAAAGTTACAAATAGAAAAAATAATTGGATGAGTTGGGTTATGTGTTTAGAAAGTATAAAAAAGGTTGACGTGATGGTAGAAGGTGCATGTTAGAAAAGTTATAAAAATTAAAGAAAAGTATATCTGATGAGTTGGATTATGTGTTAGAAGGTATAATCATGGGTTGAGGATGTATACTTAAAAAAATTATCCAAAAAATGTAGTGATATGATGGGTATGGGGTATATGTGGTAAATAAATTAAAAATTAAATAATTAAAAAAACATACAAACTAATCATTGATGTAGTGTATGTTAAGAAAAAAATGGTGTGATGAGTAAACTTCAAAATAATATATCACATGCCTTTATTATCCAACTGAATAATCAATATAATTTGTGGTTGTTTCTTGGTGTTCGTATATAGGTTTCTAGCAGCTTGCTAGTATTTATGGAATTTTTCTTGATATTAAAAAAAATTAATATTAGCAAAGAAACCCACGCAAACACCAACGAGGATTAATATTTTTGCATCATATAAGTCTACTTGTTGCAAAAGCAATTTCCTTTTAAGGGAAAAAGTGTCCTTTTTTCAAGCAAGTAATGTCTTGCTTATAGTTGGTTTCACATGTAAAATTTCTGAGTTTTAAGTAGATCAAATGTTTTTGGTCTTTGGGTTTGTGTAAACTATCCCACCATCATAAACACAACACAATGATAGTTGTTTTGATACCATTTATGACATCCAAATTCTCATATGAACTACTATGGGTAGGTTGTTTATATTCAGAAGAAGCTTACAAATTTATTTTTGTTAAGTGAGTGAAAAATTATCAATGTGTCGCACATCATAGGATTGCTCCTCACGAAATATGCTTACATGTGAGGCTCTCTTCTCACCTACAACCAATACGTAAAAAACACGATGGTAATAAAATGACTGACTATATGGTCTATCCACAAAACAAATTTAATTTATGTTTTTGTCTAATGTGTCATAACTTGGTTTTGAAATCATTGATATACTACTCCTTATGTTTCATTCTTCTGATTTGATATCACCTCTTTTTCCATTTCATTAGCTATTTGTCAACCGAATTTCTCATCATTTTCACTGTAGTGTCTTATATCATGTTTCGACTCATCTTCTCCGTTTTGGCTTGTTACACTGACAGCTACATCGGTTTTCTATTCAATATTTGAAAAATACATACGCAGAGTTTTCTTATTTAATATATGTATAGTGTGAATCGTTAATTTTCCAACAAAACTGTTTCTACCACGCACATTTCTCATTCCATTTGCTATTTGTCAACAAAATTTCGCATCAATTTATAAATACGTCTATTTATACATTATAAATTATAATTACATTCTTTTGAAAGAGACAATCATATATCTAACCATTTTATATATTAATTATGCCTTATACACATGGATGACCCCGAGTATACCTATGTATTCATGAAAATCATGATAGAATCTAGCAATTTAACCTTTCTCATGATTTTTAAGGATATGCATTTAAAAATGGATCAAGTATATATTCTACTTTCACAATCTTGAAAAAAAATCTCGGTAACCATCTCTGTACAGTAAAGACAGATCACGTATTGTAGTTCAAAAAATTTAATGGCAAACTGTGAAGATAAAAAGCAAAAAACCGAACTGAAAGTTAAATTGAATGAAATAATTTGAAATCGAACCAAATTACATATCTAATTTTTGGTTCGATCATAAACCGAAACCGAGTTGTTATATGTTTTCAAAATTAGAAATAGTTTTAACCAAATAAACGTTATTTTTATTTTAGCCTGTTAAACTAAATCCGGTTATTTGCAGGGAACTGAAACATAAACAAAGTTGGTTTTTAGTTCGATTTTAAACTACTTTGTATTTGGTTCGTTTGAAATTTCAGGTTCGATCAAAGCAAATTTCTTTAGAATAAACCTAGCTCGTATACCATTTGGTTAAATGGAATGCTGTTGGGACCGGATCGGACCGGCCGGTCCAACCGGTCCGACTGGGATCGGCTAGGTGGCCGATCCGTTTCGCTATGAATCGTTTAGGCTGGTCGAACCGCCCGGTTCGTCCCAAACCGGTGGTGGGCGGGGGACAAATTAATATTTTAGGGGGGGACTCGATATTTATATAAAAATTTACACTACCAACGAAAAAAGAAAGAGAGGGGCGGCAATCCGGTACAGAAAAAAATGTTAAATTATTAGATTGAGTCCGACCACAAATCTAGTAACAAGTACGGTTCAACGTTCGATCCCGTTTCGAAAAAACTTGTTAAATTTATTCAAAGAGCATCTCATAAAAGTATGAAACGTCAGTCATGATTCATGAAACACCAAATTAGTTAATTAGATTTTGCACAATTTTCTAAACAAGAGCTAATCACTAACGGGACCCACACATATGCATGGACCAGATCAAATGAGATCGAAGGTAGGACCCACATCCAAGTGGGGTCCGAATTTTCCGTCACTCAGTTTTCTTTTTATTTTTTAGTCATGCTTGTGCCGAGTATTTGTCCTTATAAAGTATTAATTTGTTGCATAAAAATATAAACTTATATTGTTATTATTCTACAAACATTTGTGTAATATTTGCCGTTACAAAAAAATAAATTATTTTACTTATAAGTAGGGTGTTGTCACATGACAATAAGAAATTAGTTCTTTTTAAATTTAATTGGAAATGAATGATAGTTCTTTCTTCTTTCATTGATAGTTTATCTTGACATAATAAGCCACTTGAATTGGTTAGGAGAAATCATATACCCAAAGGTTGTTGGTTCGAATCATATAGCTTTCCGGCCCTTTGTTTCAATTTACGGATTAGTTGTTTTCTTTGCGGTTAGTTGCATTCATTTTTTGGTTTATGATTTTTGCAGTTAGTTGTATTCGTTTTTTGGTTTATGAAAAACCAAGTCTAAAGTAATTATCAAGAGTTCAACCTAACAAAGTAATTTCGTCGCACACGTCTTGATGTTTCCTCATTGCAAAAATTTTACGTAATTAAGTTTGATACTATTGTTAAAAACATTTCCTATTTTGAGCATAAACATATTTCCGTATGCACCGTGTGGAGTATTAATTTCCATCTAAAGTTGCATAATATATATATAATATATATATAATATATATATATATATATAATATATATATATATATATTATATATATATATATATATATATAAGAGATCAAATGAAAACCATTTTTTAATAGAAAACCAAGAAAACAAATTTCATCCAATCATATAATTTCTAACAATTTTATTATTTTTTAGTTGAAAAGGGTATTTAAGTAAAGTTTCATTCCATTAATTTAGATAACTGTATTTTTTTATTTCAAATCTTTATTTGACTTTTGACCAATCTCTTATCAAATCATCATCTTCGACATTCTTAGTCTATTCAAATCATCGTCTCATTTCTTGGTTATGTGGTTCGACAGAAGAAGATGAATGCGACGACAATGTGTAAGTGCTTTAACGAATTAGAGATCGTCTTGTCTTGATCGAGCGTTTTTTATGTTGACGACGTAGAAACCTAATTACTACGATTAAGGGCTTCAGTTGATTGTTAATATAGCCATCCTAATAGGAGGAAGAATACATAATTTTGAACAAGGATGGAGCTAATTGAGGATGACTCTAAGTAGCAAGTCCTTATTGAAGGTGATTGAGGTATAATTTTTGAAGACGACATTCTTGTTTCTTCGAGGAGGAGTTGCAGATGCAGCTTGCTCTTACGATTAGTGTTTCGTCAGGGCAACTTGACATAGAAACGACGCAGATTAAGGCTGCTAAGAAGAGGAGGTTGGGGTGCTCTTCTGATGAATTGTTTGTTGAATTTCTTTTGCTTCAATATTAGGTTATGTATTCGTTTTTCTTTGTTTTATGATTTTTATGTGGTTATGTATGGTTTGTTTAATTGGTTACATATTATGCATAATTGAATTAACATAAGAATTGAGTAAGAACAAAATTATATATGTTATAGATATATCATAATAATTGGTTTTAAATGTTGTGGACTCGAACGTTAATCATTTTAGTCTCGCACAGACTTTCTGTGATTTGATAGATTCTGGAATTGTGAATTTGATATTCCTCTAGATAGGGGATGATTCATGTTCTGCTCGAGTAGGCGATAACTTCAGTTGTGAAATGCATAATGTATACATGGAAACGGTATTAGGCTTTTACGGGTATGTATCATTGTTGTTGCATATACATAACTCTATTGTTACATATATATACCCTTGTGTTGTTTTTGTATATATAACTCTATTGTTTTAATGTTTATATAACTTACTAGATGCATGTGTAAGTTTTTTGTTTACATGTATGCACTTTTGTTTGTTACGTATTCGTAAGTTGGACTTGTATTCACGCACACACACATATATATATATATATGTAAGTGTTGGTACGTATATGTAACTCTGCTGTTACATATATGTACTATTGAAATCGTTTTTAGCATTGAAAATTTTTTTGATTTAAAATGTATGTAACTCATTCTAGATGTTCATATTGGTTCGTTAACAATGAAACACATATGTATGACAGTGTTACATACACGTAACACACAATGTTACGCATACGTAACACATATTGTTACGCGTACGGTGTTACGAATGCATAAGTAGTTGTTTTCTTTAGATTATTTGTTTTTTAGAAGAAACATGATGATTTAATTTTTTGATTTAAAATAAAAAAAACAATACACTTGATTATTTAAATCTTTATTAAATATAAGAGAGAGATGAGAGAAAAATGAAGAAGGGAGTAAATTTAAGAATTTTGTTAATTATAATTGATAGTTACCAAATTAATTATATTGTGTTGTTCCTATTTTGCCCTTAATGCTTATTTAATCACTCATAATCTTTTCTTTAATTACTAAAATACCACTAGTTAATGTCAACCATAGATCAAAAAGATCAATGGTGAATAAGTGGTTTTCTTAGTTTTTAATTATAATATAGTTTTCAATGGAACCCTTCCCTATATATATATATATATTATATATATATATATATATATATATATATATATATATATATATATATATATCCAAAATCGGCCGAACGAAGAGCGTGTAAAATCGGCCCAACGAAGAGCGTGTAAAATCGGCTAGTAATTATTAAAAAGAAATAATGAATGGTGATTTACAATTATCAAAGCATAAAAGTATAAATTTTTTAAAACAAGTTTATTATTTATTTTATTTTTAATATTTTAATATTAGAATTAGGCTTTCTTTCGTTTTATTCTCTTATAACTATGTTACAATATAAATTCTATCGAAAACCGAGGTAGCTCATACTTGGTTTCCTTTCATAATTTGTGTATATGATGATTTATAAAGTTTATCGCGTGGATAATAAGATCATTTATTGTTAGTTGTTACAACTTTGGTATATAAATGTAAAAAAAAAAAAGAACGACAAACCATCTGTAGATAATGCTGTGACTGGAGACTATTATGATAAATGACTTCATTCTCCAGTGTTTTCCGGCATGTTTAACTTTTTCAACACATATATTTAATATCAAAGGCATAGCCATTAGTAACTTAAAAATAAGATATATGAAGGAGTGAGATGAAGTGTAGTTTAATTTGGTGGGTTCAACAACTCCTTATCATTTTCACGTAAACCTTTTTCTACTTATATCGATATAATTAACTTTTTTTACCGATATAATTATCTTTAAGCATCAAAAGCGTCCAAGGTGTTAGAACAAGCTAAACCACACAGAAAATGAGATCAGTTATCATTATTTTGTTCCAACTTGCATATGTAGCCGTCAAAAAAAATCTTGAAGTATATGTTTTTCTTTAAGTCGACAGTGCTGAAATTTAATCATATCTTTTAGGAAAATATGTTAAATATGTTAAATATGTTAAAAACATTGATAAATTAGAAACTAGGAAAGGAAAATATTCTAGTGTTATTACTAAAAATATATAATTAAAATCCGGGTCCTTAATTTTTAAAATCCGAGGTATATGAAGATTATTAGTGTACGCATTTGTATAAATAACTAGGTTATATGAAGACATATAGTGTTCGGTAGTATGTCAAGAATCGGGTTATATTACTTAAGGGTTCTTGTTTGTATTTTTAGGTGTTTCATATTGCTTGAAATGTAGTCCCATTTTATTTTCTGCTTTATATTATCGATTTTGGTTGAGTTATAATAATTCGGGCACCGGTGTGACACAAAATTTTGGTATGGGTTGAGTGAAATATCCATTAATTCCTTTCAGTAAGTTCCAATCCATTTATGTGAAGACACTTATGTTTGGTGATGGAAGGAGCATTATTGCTTATTTTGTTCAACATATATATATATATAATATATATATATATAGATGTGAGTTCTACTAAAAAGTCAATTTTGCTTAAAAAGTCTAGGAATGCTTGTTGTAGTGACAAGTAGATTTATATATATATTAAATGAAAGGATATATTAGTAATTAGCCTTTGTGTTTAAAAAGGAAGTTATATTCAGTTATATTATAAGCCGATTTTTAGGGGATCCATTGATTTGAATACGGTAAACATATTTCAATCGATTAATCTTGATAAACATATTTTATCTAAATCGTGAGGCAATGGCTATGAGAAGAATTGGATAGTCGGCCACTACATACGCATAGTTATAATACGCACACTTGACCACTACATACGCACAGTTATAATACTTAATACGCATAGTTATAATACTTAATACGCATAGTTAACAGCTAAATACGCACAGTTGGCCGCTAAATACTCAACATTGATATCCTTATAAAACATATGAATAGCTTAACACGCACGGTTCATATTGCATTTAAGTATTTATCACGCTCCATTGATTTTGTTCGTCCTATTTCTTCTCCAATATTCCCTGCAATCTTGGGTTTCAGTTGTCAAAACCCTTAATTGGTTCAACGGTTAATTACCTTCTATAGTTTTTAATTAAATGATAGATTTGCCCCTTGAATTCTAAGAAACCTAACATCCTTAGAACGCAATTAACAAATTGCCACACATTAAATCTCATCCATTTATCAAACACATTCAATGGCTAGAAATGCTTCCTAGACTTTTTATACAACCAACCCTTTTAGCGTAACTCTTCCCTACATACATACATACATACATATATATATATATATATATATATAGGGGAGGGTTCAGATGAGAACCACATTTTTTTTGTGAAAACTCTAAGAACAAATCTCAGCCATTTATTTTTTATCACATGCAAATCACATGTCATTTCCCCCTTTTTTTTAACCGTTCGTAACTTTTTTCACAACATCATTTTTTCAAAAAAAGTTCACCATAAATTTCAGTATTTTTTAATCTTTCCAACGCCTACCATATTGATATACTTTTAAAAAAAATCATACATCCATTGTTTACATATGTGTAAATCTAGTTATACACATGTGTAGTACTGGATTTACACATGTGTAAATCCGATATTACATATGTGTAAAATGAATTTCGTTAAAAAAACAGGAATTTTTTTATTTTCTATAATTTTTTATATTTTTTTTTATGAAAGACGAAAAGTTGGGGAACATTTTTGTGTTTTTATTTTTTTTATTTTTATGTTATTTTTTGATTTATAAATTTTTTAAATATGTTTTTGTTAATTACAATTTTGCCATTGAAAACTAATGATTAAGATTGGTTTCTAGAGTTCTCACAAAAAAAACTAGTTTTCATTTGATCCCTCCCTATATCTATATATATATATATATCTATATATATATATATATATAAGTATATATATATACTTATATATATATATACACACACACTTATATATATATATACTTATACTGCGTGAAAGTAGTAATATTACTTTTAAATTAATTAATCTTAACTTTTTTACTTGATATAAATGCAAGTTAATTAGAAAGCCCAACAAAATTGACATTTAGAAAAAAAAGTAAAAATCAAATTGTTTGTTTGGATGTTATCTTAGGCATGTAACAAGCTATTTACTAATAATCTTTAGCTCAAGTGATTAAGTTAAGATAACTCAAGTCGTGTAAATAAAAAGTTTTAGATTTAAGTCTTACATAAAACAAAAAAAAAAGAGGACGGGAGGTTTTAAGGATTAGGTCAAAAGGTTTTTTTTACTCATGAAGGTTTTCTCCTGAGTATGATCTCAAGTTCAAGTATTTAAGTACATATGAAGATAATCGTATGTGCCAATGGTCCGCTATTGCTCTAATTAGTCATTAAAAAATATAATAAGTTATTTTTGTATATATAATGACATTAACTTTGCTCGATGGTAATTAAGTTCCCTAAATGGTAGACTAAACTCATTTAGAGTTTTTAATTTGTAAAATCACTCAAATTTCATTAAGCGTGTAATATGTTTATAAATATTTCAATATTTCAAAACTAATAGAGAGAAATGTCGCACATATGAATCTTGGTTATTCAAAAGTGATAATTTTTTCCAATCAAGTTCAAGTAGGAACAATTGTGAATTTTTATTTAAAATGATTAATAACAAATAGTCATAATTGTTAAAATTTGTCTAATTGGAGAAAACTAATTATTATATAACCACCAATATTCATATAAATCCATTTATCTCGCTTAATTTTAAAAATTAAACATTATAAAACAAAATATTGAGTGACTTTAAACATACAAATTAAACTTTAAATAACTTAAATGTAACACTTAATAAAGTTAGATACTGTCAGGTGAAGTTTTTCGTTCTAATCGTTTTAGAAAAACATTTATTATATGCCAAACCTAATCCAAACCATGAGTGATTTTATTAAGACACTTAATAAATTTGATTAGTATTGTATAAAATTGTTCAACAAAAGAGAATTTAAAAATGTATGTGAGTAGAGTTGCAAACGAACTGAACGTTCAGCGAACAGTTCGTGAACCGTTCGGCGGGAAGTTCGTTTATGTTCGTTCGTTTAGTAAATGAACGAACATGAACAAGAAAACTTCGTTCGTTTAGTTAAACGAACGAACATGAACATAAGTCGCGTTCATTCATTTATGTTTGTGAACATTTGATAATGTGTTCGTTTATGTTCGTTCGTGAACGTTCGATAATGTGTTCGTTTATGTCCGTTAAAGTGTTCATTTATATTCTTAATTAACGTGTGAATTATTTTTATGACTATTATATCAAGTATTTTTTGGTATTTATGTTAACTACTTATTTATTTTTATTGATTTTGTGTAATGTTTGTAATAAAAAAATATAAATTTTATTCTAAAATAAATCTATAATAATTTGTATTCGTTTGTGTTTATGAGTTTTTTGTGTTCGTCATGTTCATGAACAGTTGTTTGTGTTCGTTTGCTTTTGTTTGTGTTCATTTGCGTTCGATAAGTGTTCGTGAACAGTTCATGAACATATTCATTTTCTTAATGGACGAACACGAACAAGAAATCCCGTTCGATAAGTGTTCGTGAACAGTTTATGAATAAATTTATTTCTTAACGAATGAACATGAACAATGCATTATTCGTGTTCGTTCGGTTCGTTTGCAGCCCTATATGTGAGACCAACAAACTAAAAAAAATACCGGATTATGAGAGAGAGAGAGAGAGAGAGAGAGAGATTATGATTACTTATTTATAATGCAAACATTAAAACATGCTTTAAACTCATTCATAATTATCTTGTTTGAAATTTAATTGATTTTACCTTGTAGGGGTTTAACTCTAGCTAGTCGAGTTTAATATATTTGTTTTTATAATGACAAAGAAATCATATTCTTACATTAGATTAAATTACATCATTGTTTGGTAACCTAAAATCTCTCTGCAAGAGGAAAAGTCTCTACTAAGTGAGATAGCCTCACATTAGGAATATATATTTTCTTGTACTAAAGGTATATGACATTAACTAAATTTACTTGTATTTTGACGGTTTGTTACATCGTTACTTGAAATGTATAATATTCATATCATGTTTCACATTCCTATTTTTATAATTACATTAAAAATTATTGTTTTATCTATCTTTTTTTCAAATAGAATAATATTTTTATACCTTTATAATTACTTTTTCTTTTATTTACTCATAACAACTTTTAAAAATATTATAAAATTTATAAGGATTGAATAATAATTTTAAAATATACAGAAAACATTAACACTTTCTTTCTATTTTACTCACAACCACTTAGAATATTCATAGTAGGTTTTTTATTTTTATGTGAGTATATGTTCTATATTTTGAGGGATGGTTGTTAGTGGTTGTGAATGAAGGAGCAAGAATATTGATGTGGGTTGTATTGTGATTCCCTATATCACGATACAACATCATAATTTTTTTAATATTATTAAAAGTATTTGAGTGAAAGAGAAATAAAATGTAATGATAATGATATTAAAAAATATCATTTAACTGAAAGAGATAGTAAAACAATAATATTTTTAATGTAAATATGAGGATAAGGTTACGGAAACTACTATGAATACTTTTATAACCTTTTTTTAATATAATAAACACACTTACGTATAGTGATACAATGGATCTATTGTGAATGCTATTAATGACTTACGTTGACTTTCACTTGTGTTAGACTCTTTACTCTTATAAACCAAATAAATAAAAACACATAAACTTATTAATATTTAAATAACAAGCCAAGTCATATCTCCAAAGCTATGAAAACCGACGATCAGAAGGGAACTTTCCTATTCGAGAAGTTAAAGGATGGAGCTTCGTTAATTCGTTTAGGGGAGGGGAAGATGATGGGCCCCTATGTAATACATGTGTATAGTTTATCTTTCTTTGTCTCTATATTAATAACATATACAATATAGTTTTATCTATTTATATGTATTTCTTGTTATATATTATTCATTAGATTTATTTATATATACTTATAAATTATGGATTTGTTTATTATGGAAAATAATTTGGTGATAAAAATAAAGGTAAAATGAGGTGGTGAAATGAAATAAAATAAAATAAAAATTTAAGAGAAGGGGAAGAACAAAGATAAAATGAGTGGTTTTAAAAAAACAAGTAAAAAATGATGTTACAACTGATGTAGTGTGGTGATATTCTAAACCTTTTTATATCAAGCGGAATATAAGCTAATCGATCAGTTGTCCGGATGAAGGTAAAGTTTACAATCAAGTATACTTTGATTTTGACACAACTAAAATGTAAAAAATAAACATAAGTAATAAACACATATACATGTAACATATATAATATAAAGTGAAAATTCTTAAAATGTTCATTTCCTCCCAAAATGTTCCCCTAATAATTTCTTGTCAACGCCTGTATATTCCCCTATGGATTCCTATGTGTTAACGCCTGTATAACATGTCACTTAAATATTACAGGTGTCCTTTAACAAAAAGTTGTTTTTTATTCAAAATCACAACACGAGCAACCGCCTTCACAGCTCGGGCGACCGCCTCCGCACGTACTTTTTTGAGTGGCCGGGGGAGCCCCACTTGTGTTTTAGAAGCGCCGATGCCTTGTCAAAATGAACATTTTAAGAAGAAGTTTTTGAAGAGATTAATAAAGAAAATGTAAGTGAAAAATAATAATTTGGAAAATTTGGTAAATATAAATGGTGAGGTCGAGTGTGAGTGTAGAAGTGCCAGCGATGGATTGAATTAATAAAGAGGAAAGAATGATCAAAGCTTGTTCCCCTGCTCTGATAAAAGGTAACTTTGATTTTAGGAGCGTGTGGGTCCCATCTATCTGACCCCAATACCTGGACTGATAAGGTTTGGGTCCCACTCTCATTCAAATATCTTTAATCTATAAAAAAACCGAATAATTCTTAATATGACCCATACAACATGACATTGACGATTGTCACAAACCTATTTTAATTCTTTTTTTTGACGATTGTCACAAACCTATTCAATATTTATTTTTTTATCATTCTATATTCACATGCCAAATAATATGAACCAATAAGCAATTTATTTTTTCTAACTAGATACGTATTTTCTTTAAAGCATGTTCGTTAACTACTAGGAAAATGAAAGAGATTTGATATTCGTCAAAGCCAATAATAATACAATCAAAATGATTACTACATCAGATTTTTTTACGTGGGTCTTTCACTAACAGTCTATTTAAAGAATGTAAATAAAGTGAGAAAATGACGTCATTGAAGATTTTCACCGTTGGTCAAAATGAGGTAATATCCCTTTCAGAGTTCATGGGATTCACATAAATTTAACGGCTTTTGTTTTTCACTTTTTCTTACTCCCTTTTCAAGACACTCACACTATTGAACTCATAACTTCTTATATAAAATGAAGACTAAAAAGGATAACCATATTAATCGAAATCGTTAAACAACAAAAAATTATAATAAATAATGATAATATAATAATAATAATAATAATAAGCTCATAGTGAATACCAAATGGGACCTTCTCTTTTCCATTGTAATGATTAAAACCAACAATACACCCTGTTAAAAACTCTCTCCAAAACTGATAAATAATCACACATTAAAAAAATAATCAGCACCATAAATCTGAGGAAAAAGATATATTCTTTCTTTTCCAAAATTTTGTAACTGAAATCAAATTTAACTGAAAACCCTCATGAGTGGTGGCTAGTGGTATCATGAGGATCATCACCGCCACCACCGCCACCACCACCACCACCGCCACCGTGGTGCGACTGAGATCCACTACCCTGTTGTTCCGGTGCCCCTTGACCGAACATTGACCGGTACGGATTCATTCCGGCGAGCATACTCAGCTGCCCTTCTGTTAAACCACCGGCGCCGCCGCCGCTTGCGCCGCCGAGGCCACCGGAGAGTTGCTGACTGGGCAAAAGCGCCACCGGCGTCGGGAAGTTCATGAAATGTAAGCCTGTGGAGACGGTGCCTCTGTACACGGCGGCGTTGTTGACCGTCGGAAAAGTCCAAATTGGGTCACCACTGATACCCTGGTGTTGACTCGAATTCGCAAGCATCCAAAAGTTAGGTGGTATTGACGCGTGATTTGCTGCCATTGAAGCTGAGCTTGATTGAAGAAGATAACTCCCCATTTGCTGTTGCTGCTGTTGTTGGTGGTGTGGTGATGGTAACTCCGACTCCGATGGAACCCTACGTTTTCTTCCGATGGTCTCTTCCGACTCCGATAACTCAACGGAATTATCCCGATTCTCCTGCTTCGTTTGCAACAGCTGATGAAGACTTGTTGATGACCCAAAATTCAAAAGGTTTGATGAACTATTTTCCGATGAAGACAACCCAATTCCGGCGAAAAGATTCCGATTATGTGGGAGGGCGAAATTCGGGTTGTAATAACCCGATCGGAGCTGTGAAGGAACCGACATGCTGGACCCGGTGCTCCGAAGTGAGATGTTGAGTGACGTAAAGTTCGCCGGAATCGTACCTGTGCCGGTGGCTGCAATAACGGCTGGCTCAGCTTGTTGCAGGAGCCACTCGATGGTTTCGCCGTCGGTTTTGTGGCCGAGCTCACGTGTGAGCTGAAAGACTCTAGCGGCGCAGAGAGCCGGCATGCGGATGCGGCGGCCGCGGCCGTCGACTTTTGTGTGGCGGTCTTTGGTGGAGGTTCTTTTGGGGGCTAGTTTCTTCGAGGATTCTGCGGCGGAGGTGGTGGCTGCTGCGGCGGAGGTGGTGGTTATCTGGAGGTTGGAGGTGTTGGATCGGAAGGTGGGGTGGTTGGTGTCGGCGGAGATGGGGTGGTTGTGGTAGCCGGAGGCGGTGGCGGTGGCGGTGGTGGCGGAGGAGGAGCAAGCTTCATCGTCTTTCTTTTCGAGTAATTGAAAGGGGAAATTGGGACGATGGTGGAAGTGATCATGATCATCAGCACCACCATCCATGATCATATGAAGATGAAGACGAAGATGAAGATGAAGATGAAGATGAAGATGAAGATGAAGATGGAGATGGAGATAATATTACTGAATTGAATCTCTCTCTGTAAGGGGATTATTGGATTGAAGAATCTAAGGGGGTGAGATGTGGGTCTGGATTTGTTTCTCTTTGAAGGAGATTGATGATGGTATAAAGAAACTTAACAGTCTCACTCGATTTCTTCGAATGTTTAACTGCAAATTCTTGAGGCTTCAAAGAGAGAGAGAGAGATGGGGGATAATGAAGGAGGGGATACTTTAAGCAACAAAGATAATGAGTGGGAATTATATGGGTGAGCTTTAAAAAGCAAAATGAAATTTAAAAAATGTACAAAATGAGTGTTGATAATTTGAAATAAATAAATGGGAAAAGAAAATAACTAGGTCTTGAATTATATTGGAAGACTTTTCAAAGGGAATGGTGTGATCCAATTATAGCAACTCATATTGATATAATTGAAAAAAAAGTAATTAAGTATAACAAAAAAGATATGTTGTTATGAAGAAACATGAGTAAAACGTTGCAACAAGCTATGAAATTAAGACGATGTAAATCATCAATTGAAACTATAGGAGCATCTTTAGAAAAAACAAGGTCTCACCCACAAATATTTTTAACTGATTAAATTGTTGAAACTACTGACTGATTAGTGAGCCAAGCCGATTTGATTGCCATCAAAAACTCTTTTTCAAGTTTGATATTATTTTTTTTATCAAATTTCCGATAAAGGTTTTCAACTGTAGATTTGTTATGAACTGAATATTTTTCGAAAAACATAGTTTCTTAAAGATAAAACTTTTCTATAATCCTTGATTTGTCTTGTTAAACATCACCAAAGAAATATGTTAGAACTCTATATATTATATACTCCGTAAATATTAACCTCAGTTTGTTCTAAAGATAGCAAACTATATACAACTTGGGTTGATATTTGATATTTATTTTAATAAACCATCGTTAACTATCAGAAACAATGACAAGAAAGCAAGTTAGTATGAGACAGGTCGCCTTTGTGCACATAGTAGATGGATCACGCAACCCTCTACATGTAGGGTGGCAGATGTTGGAAGAAGAACATTTCTTTGGCGTCAAGATCACCACCAATCCCCATCAGGGTCGCCCAACACCAAGATATCATACGAATCTCATTTGTGGGCACATGCAAGCGTAATTAAGATGTCTTTATAAATAAGTACATTAATTTGTTGTATTTATAGATGTATGCTAATTAATTAATTATCATTAATTTATTTAACATATGTAGACAGGTTATATCCAAGATTTTTGGAACATATTGTGTCACTTGAGGAAATCGTCCATCAATGGTGGCTGAACTAATTGCTTGAGCCCATCAATGACACAAAGGCACATCATTGCATATGATTTGGCTTGATTCCCTCGTCATTTAGTTTTGAGTTAATCTCGGTTTTCGTCCCTGAGTTTTGAAAATTGTTTTCATTTAAGTACCAACATTTATTTTGTCTTCATTATTGGCCTGAGTTTTACGAATCGTTTTTATTTTCGTCATTTTGACTAACGGTGTTAACATTTTCTGTTAAGTGAGTGTTAGAAAGACCAAAATACCGCTCCACCTTCAAAACCAGCTCGTCCCCACCACCTCCCTCCTTTGTGACCCCACCACCGCCCTCCTCACCTCCACCTCCACCGCCCCCTCCTCTTCTTCACCATCGCCTCCATCCTCTCCTACATCTCCACCGCCCGAAAACCCCCTTCCTTCGCCTCACTACCATCGTCCCCCTCGCTCTCACCACCCTCTCTCAGAAGAAACATCGACTCGTCACCATACTTCTCCTCACCATAGATGAACTTCTTCATTTCGCCCGTGAAGAGGCCCACTTTAGCGAAACCAGAGACCTTCGACCACGACTCTGCAACCGCAAGATACGTGTGCAACGATCTCTGGACAAGAAGGCGTTTATCCACCATCCCCACCACCAAATCTCCGTTTGAGGAACTGCCCCAATGCTAACAATCAAGATTCTCACTTGTTTATGCGAGCATATCGATTTAAGTAGCTTTAACCCTTGCAAATTTCCACTTAAATGTCATTTATCCTTAACTATCCTCATCAAACCAATAATTAAACTATGGTTGCAAACAATTTGCATGTCGAAATTGTCTTCTTCCATCAATGTCTGAATCAATTTGGTTCAATTGATCTTAGTTTCAATAGACCCCTCATTCAACATATCAATAACCAATGACACTTTTGCAGGTTGCATAAGATTTAACCTTGAAGACAAATCAAGATTCAAATTAACAAGAATGGAAAACACTTCAGACCCAATAGCATGAGATGTGTACGGACCCAACAAAGATGAAAGAACATCCACCCATTTATCAACCACCGTCGTCCTTGAGGCGGCGTGAGCCGTAACCACCCGCCGGAGCTCTTTCACGACTGAATACGAGCTGACCTTTGACCCTTTTGAGTGCATCCAAAATTCTCTGTAATCGCGAAATCATGAACCATGGTCGCTCCCCCCAATCAATCGCTACATCTTCCGATTTCACCCCATTACGTGAAAATCGAAAGTACTTCAAATACGGCTTCTGAATCACATCATAACTCATAGCAAAAAGATTAATAGAGACAAGGTCTAACTTCAGGTGGTCGTGTGCAGTGACGGTGATGTGTGTGGTGGGCGGTGGTGGTGTGTGGTGTTGTGGTGAAGAAAGAAAGAAGGACAGATATGAAATTGAAAAGTGAGTTAGTGATATTTTTTATAGCCCTTAGGAGTATTTTGGTCATTTTTTAAAAATCTAACAGAAAATGTTAACACCGTTAGTTAAAAGGATGAAAATAGAAACGATTTGCAAAACTCAAGCCAATAATAAAGACAAAATAAACGTTGGTACTCAAGTGTAGACAATTTGCAAAACTCGGGGACGAAAACCGAGATTAACTCTTTAGTTTTATTTTATATTTCTATGAAAATAAATATAGTATTTAGTTTTTATTTTGACTAAATTTTTTACTTGTGGTTTATTTGTTTATAAGTTTTAAATTGCAAAAGTTATAATATTACCCTATATGCTAAAAAAACAGCATAAGCAATACTAAGGTTTTGGAGTTTTTTTGGATCTTAGCCGCACTGTGAATGAACCTCAATACAACAAGAATCGCCCATTTTAAGTCGAGATAGACAGTGGACATGGGCGAAGCATAGTTGAGACTGGGAGCCCCCCCCCCTCTTTTTTTCGTTGATAGTGTTAAACTTTAGTCCGGTAGTGTAAATTCTTTGCTCGGTAGTGTAAAAAAAATTTTAAAACTCAAGTTCACCCCTTTAAGAAAAGTTAACATCTCTCACGCTCTCCCTACGGGAGTGTTTAAACTCTATCACTAATGGTGGAGGAAGATGCACCGCCACCTTCCGTTGGGAGACATGATTGTCCATGCCCAAAGTTGTTGGCGGTAACGTCCCTTTATTTTAAATTTACAAATTAATTCATATTTAAGTTTTGAATAATAAGAATTGTTTTTAAAAACTAGTGGGTGACCCGCGCGTTGCTGCGGAAGTATTGGAATTTCTATGTACCCTATTGTTTCAAACTAAACTTAAGTTAAAATGTAGACGTAAATAAAAATAAAACTTGATAGACGTGTTAACTTTTTTACAACTTGATTATATGTGTCAACAAGAGTACAAATTTTACAACTTATATATTTAAATCCCATTAATAGATGTGTTAACTTTAATCCATTTACTTTTCATTTGATTATATGTAGCAATTTAGACCTGTAGTTTTCATCAGTAGTCTTGTAGTGCTTTAATACCAATCACATTTCACCACCTGAAGCTTGCATACATATAACTCAATTGAGGGAGCTACAGAAAAACAAAGTTTGTATGGATTAAACAAAGTTATTTTGTATTAGACAACCTAGGCTTTAATAGTTATATGAAAAACAAAGAGTTTAAGTAAACTAATATGTACTTATAAAATGCATAATTTTATAAAAAAGTTGTCTCACCATCTTATTATTGGTAAGTTATATTGTGAGCACACTAAGCACAAAGACTTGATTTTTCTCATAGTGTTTTAATACCAACTATATTGTTTGATAGTTATATTGTATACCGTGGTTTCATTTACTTTAGTTGGTACCACACAACATCATACTCATCATCTGCATTAAAAAGATTCATAACATCTGTTAATAACCTATAATAATCATATGGTGTACTTAAGAAAAGTTTTCCAATTAATAATTATATGGAAAACATAGTAAAATTGTCTTGTCATCTTCCCCATGGGATATACTCAAAAAGTTTTAGATTACTTGTTCAAACTTAGAATGAAAAAAGATTAAATATGCAATTCCAATTCCAAAACACCCACTTTAGTTGCAAAAACTTCAAATGTTTGTAGCAATGGATGCATGTGTCATAGAAGTACGAAATGCACATCATATTAATAACTAAAATCAATAAAAACAACATTATCTCCGTAAACAATTGATGTTGAAGGACTAAAAAGTTAAAATTAACCACAAGAACATAGAAAAATCAATTTTTATCAAAAATCCTCACATCGCTCAAACCGGTTTGGAGCGGTTTAAAAACCGGTTTTTTAAGAAAAAAACTGGTTCTTATACTGGTTTAACAGGTTTTTTAATTTGAAATTGGTTTGCAAACCAAGTTTTGGTGCCAAGTTATTTGGTTTTTTTGTACACTTCTAGTGTTAACAAAAGGAGATGAGTGATGAAAGATTTCTCAACTTAAATGACTAAACTTCATTAATGGAATTTGCTTCTCATGGCAAGAATGAAAGAACATTGGTTATGTTGTATTAACTATTATTATCAATAATTATTACATAGTAAAGGCTAAATATTATTAAAAGTTATAATACCTTGTCCATCTTACATTCTTTTTCTATGTTGTAACTTTTTTCTTATGATTGTCTATCCAAAGACAAAAATAAGACTTGTTAATCAAGACAAATTAAGTGAAAAGACACTTGATATTTTCTGACCATTGTTACCTTCGTATATTACTATAACTATTCTAATTAAAAGGTTTGGTCGGTGATGGTTTTTCCCTTTTTTGTGTTTAAAATTTTCTTTTGTTTATTTTGTTTGTGTTTTAAATTTTTTTCTTTTTTTTTGTTTGTGTTTTAATATGGTTTGTTTTGAGTGTGGGTTCGAGATTTTGGGGTGGGGTTTTTTGTATCTAGACACGTGTCTTTGGTTTGTAGGGTTCGTTGACGTTGTTTCTCCGGGTTCCTGCTTTTTTTCGTTATCGATACCCTAACGATTCTCGCTATTAAGGTTTGTGTTTTCCTTTTGTTTGCTCTTTTGGAAATGTCCGCGCGTTGTGGCGGTACGGTTGTTGCATGATTTTTTGGGAATTCGATTTTAGTCAGTATCGGCTCGGTGCGTTATGACGTAAATTAAAAAATCAAAATATAATTATTGAAAAAAATGAATAAAAGAAAACAATTACGTATATTACAAAAGTCTTTAAGACAATTATATTATCCTAACAAGAATAGTGAAAACATGGGTGATATTTATGGTCGGAAATCATTTATACCTAAACTTTACGGTGGTTTATTTTATGAATGTAGGTTAGAGTTTTATGATCATCGGAGTCAGCTTTTAGTGGTGATTTGCATATACCGAAGAAAGTTAATGGAGAAATTATCACCACAAATTACTATTTTGATTGTTATTGAGTTTTTAACAACAAATAAAGGAAAAGAGAATAGGGATTAGTACTCAATCACAATATATAAACAACATTGAAAGTAAATGGTGATTTTGTTTGACCACGTGTATATGTTTTAGTATTTATATTATAAGCAATCATATATTATACTTTATTGTAAGGGCATAATAAAATAAAACAATTAATTTTTTGAAATTTAAGTATTACTTTTCATATGGATGTCTTAATTTATATGTAAAATTATCATTATATCCTCCTTTCACTTTTATTATAAAAAATATAAATAAATATTAAAAATATTAAACTTCTAATAATACGCCTCTAGAAAAATATTAGTATTATAGTTATTATAAATATGAAGATTTATATAAGTTATATACTTAAATATTTAAATAAAATAATATACTGAATTAAAAATATTATTTAGTTATAAAAATATAATTAGTAAATATAAATTTAAATGTCAATTTATAGTATCATAAATAAAATAAAATTTAATGAAGTGAATTAAATAATATCATATTATTAAAATAATATATTAATAATGTTTATTAAATACATGAAAGAGACAAGGGTAAAAATGTCAAATTATATTAAATTTAAAGGATAAATTTACCATATTACCCCTAAAGTGTCTTAAAATTTTAATCAAATCTCTATTTTATCCTTTTAAATGTGATGCACTCATTTATACATGTTGCTCTAAAACTTGTATTTTTAGCAAAATTATATTTTTATTCAAAGAGATATATTATATAGTAGTATAGATAATTTCTTAAATCAAATACATGAAGGATAAAGCGTAGGGAATCCGCTGGTAATGTAAAAAATGCCAACCTTGTCATACTTGTTTGCAACTGTTCCATCGGTATGACGTAGGTAATTTTCGTTTTGAAAAGTATTAATCACAACCATTTGAACAAAGTAGCTTCAACTTTAGTACGTTTTCTGTCAGTGATGTGCCATTTTTCTCGTAGTGAAGGATTGAGGTACGTTGACCATCCGGTTGGTAAATATTCTATTAACAAATGCATCATCGTTGTTAAATACTTTGACTAGTCTAAATGTCTATAGTATTTGAAACAAATTTCAAATGAGATTGTGTGTTGTGACCCCTGTTTTCGTTAGTCATCCTTTACATAAATGATTAAGAAAGAATTAGTGGTTATTGGCTTATTGTTCAAGTTTTCAGTTTAGTTCACAAACTTCATTTGAACTTTTCTTGGAAAGATACAATGAATTATATCACAATGACACTATTGTCGTAGTTTTCATGGGGAAAATCTTTTTATAATAGAACGTTTATAATTTAATATTTGATAAATCAATAAAGTCGATAAAATTAATAATTTGTCTGGTATCAATAAAATAATTTTTTTTGAAATTCCAATGTAAATATACTGATACCAGCAAAACTATGAATTAGTAATTCCTAAAATATTATAAAATTATAGGATTGTCTAGTAAATATTGTAACACCCGACCCTCATAACAACAATCTTGTTCGTTTTGTCCACGAGCATCTCACGGATTTGCTTTTGTTTGCCTGGGTTCAAGTTGTTGATATTAGAGGTAAGACATTCCTTATAAACCAGAAATCTCTATTGTCCACATTCGATGTGAGATATGTGTAGGGTGTCACAAACACCCCTCGTTTGGACTTATCGTCATCGATAAGCCCGAGAAGTCAACATCCTTGGTGAGGTATGTCCCACACCCCAAACGACACATGAGTGGCTTTGATACCATTTTGTAACACCCGTCCCCTCACACCAACAATATTGTCCGCTTTACCCACAAGAAGCTCACAGATTTGCTTTTGGTTGGCCGGATAAAAACTTTCCAGGGAGGTCACCCATCACTGGATTACTTCCACATATGCACGCTTAACTGTGGAGTTCTCCTATTATCCACAATCAATACGCCCAAAATGCGTTGTTGATATTAAAGACAAACCATTTTTTATGAACCAGAAATCTCTTCAGCCAATCTAAGTTTTTTAACATCGCCCTGTTTTAAGCCAATAGTAGCTTAAAAATATAGAAATTAATCTTTTAACACATGGGTGGAGCTAGAAGGGAGACTAATGTTTAAAGAGATACAATATATACATATTTTATCAATATTCGCTCTTAAGAAAAAATACTATTAGAACTTTACTAATATAACAATAATTTCATGACCGGTTCGCCCAACAAACAAGTCATCTATATGGTGTGAATTTATAATGTTAGTGAAATATATAAACTTAAATAACTAAAATAAGCATCATGATGCTAAAATAATCAAGGAATGACACTTGGAAGGAAAAAAAGTTGATATACACTCTGACCAGCCGATCTGAATGGTTCGAATGAAAAATAATCCAAGTCGATATATTAAAACCGATCCCCGATCCAATTTGTTAAAAAGATTGCACTCAAAATTGCATGAAATATGGTGGTCAAACTTCAAAGGACTAAAGTCTAGCGTATTAGATTTTGGAACCATAGTAGTCATGTTTCTAAAATATAGGGACTGAAGTCCGCAGTTTTCAGTAATTTAGGCCATAAGTATAGACTTATCAATAGTTGATGGACCGGAGTGTACTGTCTCCGACACAAGGAAATAAAGAGCCAATAGAAAAAAAGAAGATAATGACTTTGTTGATTTTTTTTGTTAAAAAAATCTGTATTTTACTTTCTTTTTATAAAATTTTCTAAATTAAAATATAGGTGATTAAAATACTCTATCCACAATTTTGCAACTGACTCACACTCCTCTAATTTTATCTATAAATATTTTTATTATGAGAATTAAACACTTGAATATATAAAAACTTAAAAAGGGAAGTCTTTCTACAAACATTAATATCATTAAGCTATATATAAACTATATTAATTTTTTAATAGTAATACCTTATTTCAAGGCTTCTAAATTACTTTTATTCAGGTTTAAACTCTAAAGAGTATATGAGTCTTACAATTAGAAATTTTAATATCAACCAAGTGGCATGGTATATTATATCGCTTAGTTGCATAAAATTGTCACAACAAATATGTTAGAGAAATCGAACTGGATAACTATATTTACATTTTCTTAAAACCAAAAGGCAAAAGCCAGTTACACCTGTGGGGCTCTAAAAGAAAGACCCAGGTCAACCAAAAGGCAGAAGCAATTTGCTGTAACCATAATTTAGTTTCTTGTATACAAATATAGGTTAGCTCATTTTGGTATTTTTGTTTTAATAGATTATAAAGAGCACTCATACTGCTATAAATCTATGTAAATAACTTGTACTCAGTGAAATATTATAAAAATGTTGGTTTTTTTAAAAAAATCATAGTTTATTTAGAAGTTCACACAAATTGACAAGACTTTTATATTTTCTAATATAAAGCTGATTATTAGTTTAAATTTATTTCTATTGCCTAGCACACACAAAATCCACCTAGATCTCATCTATGGTGTTTTTTAATAGGTTAACAAGTTAAAATTTTAATGATTATATTAGTTACTACTTGGAATGTAACATATATTTGAATATATATTGCTAATATGTGAACTTGATGCTTTTATAAGAGTTGTTTACACTTCAAGTTGCATATATTTGTGTTATCAATGTTATTCATACTATTAGTTACTTCATCTAACACTACTAGAAAGTTATACAAGTGATATCAATTTTTTCACTAAAGAAAATCTTAAGCCACTGATTTCTACATTCATGCAAATTAAGCGTACTTGTAATGATACAGTAGCTAAACAATCAAAATTTTGCAACTATCTATTTGTAATTGTATATTCGTGCGAAAAATACTAAAAAATAATCGCAAAAGTAATTTATTAAAGTTTACATGACTTATAAGCCGCTTCTATGTTTGTAATTGTTTTAGTCATATTTTAGTGACATTGTTGCTGTTAAATAAAAAAGCTGGAGAACTTTAATTAAAACCATTCTAAACCTTTTACAAGAGTACTTAATGGATTAAACAAAACATGAGATCATTGTACTATAAGTGATTTTCCATAACTTCGATCCAAATAATTCTTCATCATAACTCCACATTATCTCTAAATCCACACTTTCCAATTATTGTCCAACACCACGTCCTTTCTCCTCTTCGTGTGATATATTACTTTGAAGTTGGTTTTTGAAAACAATTCTCATTTTGCATTTGAAAAAAATTGGTCATAAAAGGCATTAAGATGAACATAAAGATAGTTATAAATTTGGTCATCTTAATTAAGATGTACATAATGTAGTTTAAGTTCATTAAAAAGGCAATAAGTCTTGACTCTTTGTAAGAAGTACAATGTTGGACGATTTAAAGCCCCACCCTTAATAGCTGAATATCATAGAAACCTACATGCTCACTTTTTTTAATAAGTTGACTATTTTAATACATTTTGATGACTTGTACTCAAGGTTCCATGAAAGGTTGTCTAAGAGCATGATGAATTGGAGCACTAAACTTGTCCTCTACACTATCATTTTCTCAAGTGTCATGACTAGTCATGTTATTGATTGATAATTTCACGTAACTCAATTCACAAAAAAACACTTAGGATTACCATCATATATAAGAAAAATACCCAATAATAAAACTCACTCCGGGTATTACGAGGTTATATGTGTTATGGCATTGGTTTTCATACTTCATTCCATTCACTAGTAAGTAGAAACACTACGCCCATTAGTAATATTACGTAACATTTGCATACATATGATTTGAATTTTGAAAGGCAAGTGAATGGTGTTTCATGGTACAATGGAAATTTAATCTAGTGTTCTGTTTATAATATGAGTAGAACCGTAGAAGATGACCAAACAGCAATCATGTTGTCACGTGATATATATATATATATATATATATATATATATATTATATATATATATATTATATATATATATATATATATATACATATACATACATACTTGGCTATAACAATGGTTTCATTCTGATTAACGTACTACAAGGTATAGTATATAAAAGAATTTGTATTCGACAACAAGTATATTGGACGTTATACAAGCTGTTATTTAGTTTATCTGTAGTAGATGGTAAATAATAATATGAAAGGTAAGAATTTTATTAATAGAAAAAAACACGGAAAGAGAGGAGTTAGTTCGTTGGGCAAATGGTTCAGAGTCCACGTGGGTGTTTTTTATATCATTGAATTCGTAAAGACAGTGTGGGTCACCTGCTTACAAGTCAAGAGATTTAGACAGCCAAGAGGATCATCAAACCCGTGGTCCCATTTCTCATTCACGTAATCATTTTATTCCTATACATATCTTTTCTTTCTTTCCTTTGTAAAAGTTTAAAACTATTCCGTATCTACTAACAATCCATAACTTAACTGGTTAATATGAGAATGTTTTTATATTCAAAATCTTACTTTAAGCAAAAATGTTTAAAGTTAAGTTGGTGATTTTTTCAGTTGTTTGTTTTCTTCTAAGGAGATTGGGGTCTCATCCGGCTATGAACCGGATAGGTGGAACAGATTCATATAACACTTATCATTCGAATTAGGGTTATACATTTGTCGTTCAAAACAAAAACTAATCAAACTCTTATTTTTACAACTAACATAGTATGTGTTCTTGTAGTTTAGTGATGTTGTTATTTACTTTTTACAATAAAAATAACTTGTGTTTAGGTATTTGCAAGTTCAAGAGTAGATGGTGTTTAATAGTAAACAAAAAGTTGATTTAAAAAGCAGAATATCTATCCTACTCTGACTCGTGTTTATATTTTGTTCTAATTTATTTTAGGTAAGAAAATAGAAATAAGTAATCTAGTTAAAGGGTATTGATTAAATAACCAAAACTAACATATTGATCCAGCATAACTACAAAATAAACATATATAAGACATTAAGTATAAAATAATACACTAATATAATTTTAACACCGCATTATTTGATACAACAAGATTGGGAACCAATGGGTATTTGTTTCGAATTTGCATTAAGGTATGTTTGTTATGATGCCCATCGTTAAGTGGTTGGGGTTCTAGATTTATAATATACAACTGATATAGATTTAAAGAGTGTGTGTATTTATGATTAAAGAAATAAGATTAATTGGAAGGAAGCAGGATGTTGAATGATTAAATAAGAATCAGGGGGAAATAAGAATGGCTTTACAACCTATTGATGTTGCTGTAGTCTTTAAGTTCAATAAATATCTATTTAACGTATTTGTAGTCTTTTAACTTATTGTACGTTTGTTTCATTGGATTTTTATAAGAACTGTTTAAGTTTGAATCGTGTAATAGATTTGTAACGTAGTCAACGTTGTAATTAATTTATTAATATATACGGTTTTCTAAATCTATACTGACGTAATTGTTTTAAAAAATATAATAAGGCATTAGTTTATTTCAGTCAATTAAATTTTCAATAGCAACTAGAATCTTTTTTTTTTCTCAGTTAGGACTCATTTTATTGGTCTCAGATGATTTCGAAGTATAATATAAAAATAAGTCAAAACAATTAAACTTAAAATATGGAGAATTCGTGAGTGAAGAGTAACATATACAATTTGCCGTTAAAAAAGTAACATTAATAATCTGATGCAAAATGATGGAGGGAGAGAGCTCACCCAAAAAAAGTGAAAGATATAATTTAACTATTTAAGTGATAGTAACTTTCATAGTCATTTGATCAGGATGCACAAGTATAAAGTTGGTATACGATATAAATCACGTATTACATGAATTTAATCCGATATTATATATAAAATTTGAAACTTTCATGATTTTTCAATTTATTTTCTTTGTAAAATCGCACTTTCGATTAGGTGATAGAAAATGGAGTGTGAATCTTATCAGAAATTGTGTTCATTGGCATATAGCATGCTCACGTGGCAATTTTCTATTATGTATTTGAGGATAATGTAGACTACAGGTCAGAAGTGGATGGTCGTTTTCTTTCTTTTTTGGGGATTTTAACATTTATTATTAAATACAATATTTTTCCATAAAAATGTATGTACAATGTGTTTTACACCCAATTACCGACATCAAATACTTTATAATTTTTAGATTGAAAGTTAGCGATTAAAGCTGCAAACAAACCGAACGAACACAAACAATTGGTTTTGTTCATGTTCGTTCATTAAAATATAAATTTGTTCATGAATTGTTCACACTTACTGGAACGAGATTCTTTTTTTGTGTTCGTTCATTAAAAAAAAGATGTTCATGAACTATTCACTACCGAACGCCAACGAACACAAACAAATGTTAATAAACATGACAAACACAAAAAGTTCATGAACACAAATAAATGCATATGATGATATATATATATATTAGAATAAAATTTATATTTTTATCACAAACATAACACAAAATTCACTAAAAATAAATAAAAACTTAGCACAAATATCCAAAAATAATCAACATGATTGTCATAAATATATCTGACAAAAAAATTACAAACATAAACGAACATTCACGAACCGACATTAGCGAACACCTTATCGAACATTTACGAACATAAATGAATGAACACGACTTGTTTTCATGTCCGTTCATTCAGCTAAGAAAATGAAGTTTTCTTGTTTATGTCTATTCACCTTACTAAATGAACGAATGTTCGGTTCATTTACAGCCTCTATTAGCAACTATAGACTGAAAACCCTAATATTTTATAGAAATTATAGGAAAGAATTTTAAATCATAGTCCAAACGTAACAACTACTAAGATTAGAGGAGTGATTAGTTTGACGTAAGTTATGACAAGGAACAAAGAGTAGCATTCACCTATTGTTTAACTTTTTCTTGTTTTATTATTATTTTTAATTGTATTTTTTTTGAACGGCCAAAGCCACTCACGCTTGCAAACACAGACAGCGCTGTTGACCCCGCTTGCCCACTATTTCAAGGGAAACCCACCACTCAAAGACTCACTGTAGTAAAACTCGTAGCCCACTTATAACATATTACGCCTAATGAGACTCCAACCCATTACCTCCACTTTGAAAAGTTATAGGATGTCTGCTTCTAAACCAGATGATCTAGGACTCATTGGCATTTTTAGTTGTATATAACTTTTTTATGAGCAATGTTTTAGATAATTTTATCATAAAATCAACTATCATCTATCTTTAATTTGAATATAAATAGGCTAGAAACTCAAATATAACACGTGTTAATCTATATTATATATAAAGTCATATGAGACCATAAAATTAAGAACAAATACTTAATTTAATACATAAGATACAATCAATTATGAGGGTAAAATAATATTTATAACATTATTACATATTACCCATTACAATTAGTTACATAATAATCTTACACTTACTAACATTTACGTAAAAATTTTCATTATCTAGCCATAAATAAAAAAACTTAATTTGTTTAAGATTTCAGTTATATCTTTTAATATATCACATTCAAAAACTACTTGAGACTACAATTGTAACTTGTGTTTTATTTTAAACGTTTTGATGTAAATTTTTTGCTGAACCGATATGTATTTTATGAGGTACAATAAGTTAATGCGTAAATGTACAAGTAGTCATATGTAACCTATTTATTTGGTATTTTAAGTTTTAGCTTATAAAAACATAATAGACTTTGTAAAAATACTTAACAATAGCAAAATATTATAAACATGTGTCATATGTAAAATATCACCTGCCGTATTGCGTGAACACCCTTATAGTTTAAATATTAAATAGTTAATAATCAAGATTTAGAAAATATAAAAAATATTATTCTTAAATAACGTCAAGTTCTTATTTTTTTTGGGTAAGTGATAAGCATGCAAAATATGTAATAAATTTCACATATATATGAAAATAAAACATAGTACAAATAATTAAAAGTACTACTAAATTTAAAATAAAATAGTATTGCTATATTTTGCTTTTTATAAACATTTTATTTACATGCTAATGAACTAGGTGGGAATAACAATATGTCAGGATATTTTTACGGTCTGTCAAGATATTTTTACGGTGTGTCAGGATTTTTTATATGACGTGCCAGGCCATACAACTATGTGTCGGCTATATGGTTATCGTTGCCACGAAATATAAGTTCTATTGGATGTATTTACCCCTCACCTCTTGAGACACGAGCGACTCGTGGTATATTCTCACTAATATTGTGATCGGCTACCTGGTGAAGAAGTAAAATATAGCATCATTTGATCAAATATTGTTGATGATATGATTAGGCTAAAAAGTTAAAATAAAGGCAATGAGAGGTAACAAAGGGGTGGGGAGAAACATTATTTGCTAAACCAACATATTACGTACGGGATGAATAAGAAGTCAACAAACGGATGAATATTTTCTAAATAAAACAATAAACAATTGTAAACTTTATGGGCCAATGGGCCACAATTTAACCAAAAAAACCTAGGTCATGACCCAACTAATAAGTAATAACCATTTTACACGTATTCCATATTCCATTGTTGTGCCATGTCATGCGGTCTTGGTATCACACATTCATTCCCAAAAGCTGGAAACAAAATGATTTATTACACTTATGTTAATTTGGTAAGTTTAGGTTACGATTTTGTTAATAACTTTTTAAAAATCACACTTATAATTCAAACTAATTGCCAACCATTAATTATACTTTAGATCCTTGGAGTTAACCTCTTAAGAGGTCATCCTTATGGTAACGTGCCTCCACCCTATCCGTGAGGGCGAGGGTTCAAATCTTATAAAACACATATAGAGATGATTAAAAAAAAGAGTAGTTTTATCAAACTTACCAAAACTTTTTATGTCAGCTAGTGAAAATGATCAAAAGTGTTATGACTTAACAAACAGACACAATCTTTTCAAAAAAGATGGTACCAACGCCATAATATGATCTTACCACACAGTTCATTCATGTAACTAACCAAAAAAAAATAAAAAAATCACATGCTTTATTAACTTTTTAACAGTTCTTATCCTACACCAATACCATCTTCAGAAAGAAAAACAATCCTATGCAAATCTGTTGGCAAAGACAAGATGTTAAAGAAAAATACATCTAGACTAGAACACCTTATCCCAAATCTAATATAACATAAGAAAGAAAACAACTTAAAACAAAACATATAAATTTGACAAAAATCACCAAGATTAGGTTCAGAAAGGGACCTGTTTAAATCTGTTAATCATCTCAACAACCCATAACAGCACAGTTATAAACAAAACCACTTGAATGCTTTCTACCAATAATGTTCCATCGAGGCGGGTTCTCATCGGGCACCCAAGAATTCAACTCAATCATCCCTCCGTAGGAAACGCGTGGCCCACCAATAACAATAAGCTGATCTCCACAAGCCCGAAACGCAAGCCCCCATCCGTTCATAGAGCTCGCTCTTTCGGGAAGCCCACCCACTCTGACCCAAACATTCTGACCCTTATCATACTTTCTCACTTCTTGCTCTTCATAATAAGCTGCATATAATTCATTCTTTACAACTGCTAATAAAGGTGGCGCTTTGGCGGTTGCAGGTGCATCTTGACCACCTGCACCGGTCAACACCGGAAACATATTGGGAATCTCGGTCCAGTTACCTGCTTCCAAATCATAAACTTCCCCGCAAGTCAGCTCGTTGTTATTTTCTTCGCCTACTCCACCGATAACGTAAAATTTTGAGTCCATAAACACCCCTGAACACATTTTTCTTGGTTTATTCATGTTGGGTAGTGTTACCCAAGTCCCGGTTTCTGAATTATAAAGCTCAGCTGAACTCAAGATGTTGCCAGATGGATCGCACCCACCGGCTACAATGGCTACCTCGTTAAGACTAGCGGACCCAAAGAGACATCTAGGTGTATTGGTCTTTGAACCGGGTGACCATGAGTTGGTTAAGATGCTATATTTATACACTACATGTGTGTCTATTTCTTTACCAAACACCAGCAGCTCGGTTCCTACAGCTAAAGATTCTTTATCCGATACATAAAGCATCCGTTGCAGTCCATGGTAGGCAGGCGCATCCACCTACGGCGGATTGGGTCAAAAGCCTCCCATTCAAAAAGGTCACATGAGAAATAAACCCAATGTTCTGAAATACCCATTAGTCTTCTTAGCCTATAAAGCTCACCACCACGAACTAGGGACCGAAATGTGCGGTTCAGTGAGGCAATTGAACCGTAGTCGGACCTTGAGCTGCGCAAAAGGCAGTTAATTGAGAGGTCTCGACCTAATTGGTTGATCATTGAGCTAGAATCTGATAAGTGCTCTTGATTTTGGTTATCTGATTGGTTAGTTTTAGAAAGTGAAATGACTGAAATACCCGTTTGTGTATGGTTTTCAGACGGTTGTCGTGATTTTTTTGATCCCGCTGTTGTTTCTTCACCATCATCAAGACGACGTTTTCCTTTTGAAAATTCGGTTGCACAAAAGGCGTTGTAAGCCCATGTGCTTTCTTGTTCGCAAGCACTTGGTAATTCTCTTGAGACAAGAAAGGCAGGACCCTCTAACATGATTCCTATTTGAGATAATGAAATATGTTTGGTCAAACGAATCGAATTTATGAAGGAAAAAGGACGGTTAACAAGCTATTTACGTGCGGAAAGTAAACGAATCTATAATGTGCAGAATAAAGAACACCAAGAAGAACAAAATACCAACTTTATATTTTGTCAAGAACTGCTAGAAGTTAGGCAATATACATGGAAATTGTCACCAGTTTAACCTATAAGTAAATATGCACAAAACAGATAGATGAATATGACAACAACGAGTTATAAAACATTATCATACCTTTTGATGTGCCGTAAAACAGTATAAAAAGTCTAAGCAGGTTAAAATGCTAGTTTGGGATAAAGGATTATAAAAGTCCTCAAGATGGACTACTCGAAAACATATGAAATCGAGTCTGAACGATATAAGACTTCTAAGTTCTAACCCAAATGAGACCCCATAGAAACAAAATACTACATCTTTAAGTTCAACCAAACGTAAAAAGATTAGAATAGTGAATCTTTGATCAATACCCACATTAAAACCCCAAATCACAATCCAAAATACGAAACAAACGGATTCAAATTGACATTTATTATATTCAATACACAATAAAAATATAAACACAGTATGCAGGAAGCCCTAAACTGAAAATCCAATTTGGGATTTTGTAAAATTCTGTAAAAAAATGAGTTACAAAGAATCTTGATACTAACTAGTAATGATCTTTCTATTACTGATAACTGAATTCAGAAATTGGTGATTAAATATAAATACAATCACTCAAAGAACAACAAAGAAGATTAGCATAAAGAACAAAATACCACTTGTTGATCATAATCTGAAACTGATAACAGAAGATATAAGTCTGTAACTACAACCCACCAAAAAGAACCCAATTTGTAATCCAAACATGGATGCTTAACTTCTATTGACATAAATTACATCAAAAAGATCAGCAGAAATCCCTAAATTGAACATCCCACATTGGGTGTTCTCCCAATTTCACTATAAAACGCAATCTTACAACAAATTACCAAACTCTAAGAGCAACAAATCTTGCAACTCAATCAAAAATTAATAAAACCTAAGATCGTGCAAACCCAACAATAAAAGCCCACAGAAAGCAAATAGACCAGATAGAAAGCAAATAGACCAGATAGAAAGCTTACAGATTGACACAGAGCAGAGAGCTTAGTTGAAATTTCTTGATTATAAAGACGTAAATAGATATATAAGTGCATATATGCACACATATGAGATGAAATTCAACTGCAAAATTACTTTTGTTCTTCTGTTCTGGAAGTGAGGCTTCCTCAGCCCTCGCTCCCCGAGTTTTGATTCACTTTTTTCCTGTAAATATTATTATTTTGAAAGTATTGCAATTTCCTGTAATTTTCGTGAGGGTTTGAGGGGTGTGAACGGGGGTGTGAACGGGGGTGTATTTATAATATCATAGCCATGTTTGGTATTATTTATTTCGATGAAAAAAACTTTAACAAAAAATACTTATTAATTATAATTTTATAAAAAGTTTTTAAAAATATTTAAATTAATTTATAAATTAAAACTTTGTATAAGGATAACAAGGATATACTTTTTAAAAATAAGTTTAGTTAATAGAAACTAGAGAAGTATAATAGGATATTGAATTAAAAAAAATTTCAAGAGTTAATAAGTAACTTATTAATTATTTTTCAAAATCTTATTTTTACTCTATATGAAATACAGTTTGAAAATTGTTTTTAGGTTTGTCAAATATTTTTTAAAAAAATTAATAAGTTAAAAGTTGATTGAAAATAAACAATCTCAAGCATGCACTATAATTTATAGTAATAAAAAGGTAATTTTAATAAATTAGAAATATATAAATAGGTTTAGACGCCATGTGTATCACTTGTTTTTAATATTCACTGAATTTGCACGATATGGTTTTTAATTTTATTTTAATTGTATTTTAAAGATATTCTATTTTCATCATAAAGTGAAGAAGTATTATATTATGTTTTTACTGGCTTAATGGTCTATTGTTAAAGGTTAGTGTTTCGTTATTTATTAAAAAAAAATAGTTAGTGGTATACGACATAATATCATGACTAAATTACCGTACATCAACGGATGGATGTTATATGTATTATATCTAAGATTTCACTTTGAATTAAGAGTTACATAATTGTTGATAAATGTTTAATATCATGTCATAACCTTTTTTCCTTTCTAAAGGGTAAAGACTTCATAAATCATAATGTAAGAGACGGGGTTCCCAACTTGTTTCATTGCATAAAATGAAACTTTGATTTTTTGTCTCTACAACAAAGAATGGTGTAACAACTCTAACTCCCTCTTTATCTGGCAATGATAAAATACCTTCTTTTTTCCTAAGGGTGATTTCTAGGGTTGAAACCTCATATTTGATAAAATACATATATCATTAGTTCATTACATAAACTTATTCTTAATTTCTTTCATAATAAATCCTTTCTAGGGGAGTCAAAATTTAAACTTCACCCCATCATATAATCTTTAATGAGGCATTAGTCTTTCACTCCTGTTCTACCTCCACATAGTATCATATGATCCTTCGTATCACCATAATTGAAGCAATGAAATACTGGTTTCAGCCATCGGATCGGAAACTAGATCATAGTAACAAGTATATCTAGCAACATATATGTCACATGCATCTTTTAATGCATATAGTATATAATCTATGATATGTAATATGCATAGCTATTTTGAAAGCAATACCCCACTAATGACCTTCAAAAAGGTTTGTGGCAAGTTGCAACTAGCAATTATAAAATAAAAGTTGTTTATAATGCAAAGGGTTGCAAAGTATAATATAATACATTAACAAATAGATGTCGTTTTTATATATGGATATTTAGTTGGGTAGTTTTTATAGGCGATTAGAAAAGTAGGAATATTTGTGATAGCACTTGGTGGCTTAGAGCACCATATACTAGACCTTTTCTCTGTGATATCACTACTGTGTTAGATTCCCTCTATTCATTATTGGCACATCGTTGTGACTTTAAGCTACATAGCATAAATTATGCGATTTGTCCTCGTATTTTAGCTGCAATATGCAATATTAACCACACGTATATAGCTTTCTGTTTATGTCTTTGTCTTTTTAAGATACTAAACTGGGTAAAAACAACTTATGACAATAGGATCAATTAAATTCGTAGCATGGATTGATGGAACATTTGAATCAATAGTTCATATTTTTTTAATTTTACATTTGTTACACATAAATACACATGTTAATGTATAAAAAGACTCAAAAAACTAGTTTTCTTTTTCACATATATTAAGATTCTAATTGTTAATCGATCTGCATATATTTAGGTTATGCGTGGGTAATGAGTTTACGCACGTGTAGATTGTGCATATAAACAAACTTTATTCGATTCTTTTTTAAATTTATAGAGAGGTGAATAAAAATAATGTTTATCATTTTTTTATTTTGTTTTCTTTTTAAATTAACATGATGAATGATTCATTTTGTTCTTCATGTCCTCGTAATTAAACAACATTGATATTCTGCATAAAACTTTGTCACATATATCTATATATAATACATTTTCGATCTTCACAAGTATTTCATGATAACCATAATCTAGATCTTACCATCAAGTATTTAGTATGAAACAGTTACTCCCTCAATTTATATATAAAACTAGTGTCCCACGATATTAATAGCTAAGTGAATGGAGAGAGTATCTAATGCAACATTCCACTACTGCAAATTTTGGTAAATGATATTAGATTTCCAAAAAATTGCACACACAAAAATATAATAGAGCCTATTTCAGGAATCAACTTGGTGAAATAACAATAAAACAAAGGAAACCTTACTACACCACACAAGCATTTCATCACTTAGTCCGCTTTAAATAACCATTTTTTAAAAGAAGAAAGAAAACTCTAGAGGAACAAACTAGCTAGCTTATAGATTCTCTCACTCCATACCCATAGAAATTAAGGCTTGAAAACAATATATCATCATTTAGGCAATGAAAATAGTAGACATCCACCGAGAGGCAAAATATATACTAATCTACACACTTGTGTAGGGCAAAGATTAACTACTAAAGTTGATAGTGACTTCTTTAGCACTAATGAATCATTTGATACTGATATTGTTAGCATGTACGACCTTATAGGTTTTTAAGGCATTAGTATTAATGTAGTGTGATATGATTATTACCATAAAATGACAATCTTTACCATATGCAAGATATGTATAACAAGATAAGTGGTGAGTGTGTATGCAAAACATACCATAAGTTGTGTCTAGTGACATATTACCGTTGCCTGGTATCCAAGATCGAAATGAATACATAAGGATTAAAGGGGGAACGAAGGATGTATCCTAAGTGCTTATATGTGAAATGATTTGAAACTAACGTAATAAGCAAACTAAGTTGATAGCAGCTTTTTAACCTTGATGAGTTGTATGATCTTGATCTTGTTAACATTTACGACCTTATATGTTTTAAGGTGCATGTTGGCATTAATGTAGTGTAAAGTGATTATGACCATACATTGATATTCTTCTATTTATGCAAGACATATCCAGGTGGTGAACAATCTTCTGTTTATGCAAGATATATTGTAAGTTGTATCTAGTAACATATTATTACTACATGAGTCGGAACAAAAGTATGTTATCTGCATCATAATGAATATGACTTGTTAAACAATCCATATTATAAAACTTGAATTATAATACCATCTTTAATGGAAAGGGGATGAAATGTCATCCCCTTCTTCATGTTGGCATGCCTACCTTTTTTCTTCTCTCTACTCACAAACACGCCTCCCTCTTATTCCTCTCTCACGTTCTCAATCTGTGGTCACGAGCTTTTTTCTTGTTCTCTCTTCTGTTCACATCCTTCACATCTAATCACCCCTCATCCTCGTCTTCCACCTTTGCTCGACCTCTATATTCATGACCTCGTGGAATCACAATTGGAGCTCATCTAAGGCTCTAAATTTATCATTTGTTGCGAATCCCATTGAACCAAATACATACATTGGACTATGAGAATCGTACAATTAGACATATATAATACCATGAATTTTAATTGATTCAACATATTGGTCAGAGTTTAAATGTATGATTGTAACTCGAGTCCCACTTAAAAATCATAATATTCATGTTCACCGGTCAGTGGATCAAACCTTGCATAAGCCCAAGCACAACATAAACTTGAATAGATACAGGAATAAGACGCAAGTTCTCGCATGTTGATATACACATCATGACCCGTTTAACCAGAAACTTCTATTTTACTAGATTTTTATATCAGTTAGTACTCTATAATTATAAGTTTACAACAAAACTTACACACACATAAAAAATAAGATAAATGTTACAACATATATGAATCCATATAATTTGAAAATCTATATACTCTTAGAAACGTGTGAGATTATATATATAAGATATATGTAATGTATATACATCCATATTTGAATAACGATATTGATATGGTATTCAAAATATTTTCCTTATGTCTACTCTCTTAAGATAGTGATTTATTATACTAACCAAAAGGTCCAAAACTACCATTCTCATAACCCAGTTTCTAAACCCTTTTTTTAATGGTAAGAAATTGAATGGCCCAAATTTTAATATTTTTGAAATTAAGTTGTTCTTTTTAAAACGGTTAAATTACACACGTGTTCTATTAATTTTCCATGTGGTTGCCATTGAGTCCATTTTGCTTTTAAAAAAAACTGATTATTACGAATTTGATGAAAGTATATGTATAATATGTATCATCCGACTTGTAATATATAGCATACACCGACCGAGTGGACGCGTGTCCATCAGCAAGGCCACCGTCACCTTCATCAAAACCGTAAAAGAGAGAAATTGCTCATAACATCAACATTATATATATATATATATATATATATATAATATATATATATAATATATATATATATATATATATATATATATATATATATATATATATATATATATATATATATATGGTGATCAACAAGAAGAAACCAGTGTTTCTGCAGGATCCCCTTTCTGATATTAATCTCGTGTTCGCATTTTGCTCAAGTTTCTCTCAACTTCTTTCATTCAACTCAAAATTCAAATGGGTATCTGCTTCACAACGAGAAGAAATCACTGTCACCATGATCAACCCCACGATCACCCTGGTAATCTTTCCTGATGCATGCCATCTGTCGTTAATTAAGTTCGATCGGGTTGCATTACGATGATCTGCGAGTCTTGATCGATGTTATATACAGTTAAATACTAGTAATTAAGGGGTTTAAGAGATAAGATGATAAAGTGCTTACTTTTTGTTTAGTGACTGTCATTAACTTCTATTTGGTGCTTTTAGATTCTTATTAAATTACTTGTTGGTAATGTTCCCTAAAAGACCATCAGGGTTTGACTCTAATCTTTTTTCTTTTTTTTGAACGGCTAATTATGTCTGAAATTTGACTCTAGTTATGTCTGAAATTTTCATGCTGTACGTTTGTGAACACTTGATCAGTGATCAATTAAGATGTAGTCAAAATTTGTAAGAAACTTAATTGTTTTTTATGAAGGTTTTGCGGCCGGTTTTCATAAAGATTTACTTGAACAATCTTCACTTGGATAGTACCATCTTATAACCGTTTGTGTTAAGATCACACAAACACACTTTAATTACATGATTACCGGCTTTAATTCTCATTTATTAACAAGAACTTCTTTTAAATTGTCTTGTGAGCAGTTTCAATTCTGATCTTGTGGGATTATTATGGTTAATTCTCAGTCATTATATATGCATTAATTGTATACATTTAGGTTTTTGTGTACATACATTCATACATTAGATGGAGTAGGCACTTAAAGCAATGTTGGTTAAACATGTATCTTGATAGAATTCACTGAACTATAGATCGAAAAGAAGCTTTTCGCATATGATCATAACTTCCACTTCTATATATTAAGGTTTTATGGGGCTTATAGTAGTTAATTGTTTTATATTAGAAGGGCCAGATGATACTAACAGAAGCAGTTGCAAGAAACTAGCTACATACCCTTCACCTCTACCACCACAACAAAGCTCTACCGACGCTCAAAATCTACCGATTTCAGTTCCGGGGCATGCGAACAAGACAATCTTCTCGCCACATTTGAAAGTGTTCTCATTTTACGAGCTTTTAATTGCTACTCGATATTTTTGTCCTGATGATCTTCTAGGAGAAGGTGGTTTTGGCCATGTATACAAAGGATGGCTCCACAAAGACACCCTTATACCCGCACAACCTGGACCAAAAATGGTTGTTGCAGTCAAGGTACTTAATACCACAGGTATTCAAGGCCATAAGCAGTGGATGGTATGTGTTTATCTTAATAGTATACTAGTATAATTAATTCTTTATTTGTTGTATAGTAGCTGTTCTAAGTTAAAGTTGTATCTAATTTGCAGTCGGAAATTACTTATCTTGGTCGGCTTCATCATCCAAATCTAGTAAAACTTATTGGTTTTTGTTGCGAAAGTGAAAGTAGGGTGTTGGTATATGAATTCATGCCTCAAGGCAGCTTAGCGGATCATATTTTTAAGTGTACGTCTAAGTTTTATTCCTTATGTACATCTTCTAAGTCATATATATGCATGCATCTTTCGCTTTTCGTCTCATTTTTTTCTGTTTATATCCTTTTGTCCATGTATCTATGTCCCATATCAGCGTGTGAAGAGCCTCTTCCGTGGGCACTAAGGATCAAAGTGGCAGTGGAGGCTGCACGAGGGCTCGCTTTCTTGCATGCTTCTGAACCAAAAGTTATATACCGCGATTTTAAATCTTCTAACATCCTGCTGGATATGGTATATATATATACGCGATCATTAATTCACATATTCACCAATGTTATCATGGTCTAGTTTCATATATAGTCGATTTACTTTTGCTTTTTTAGGACTATAACGCAAAGCTCTCAGACTTTGGTTTGGCGAAAGATGGTCCAATGGGTGATCTGACTCATGTAACAACTCAAGTCATGGGGACAGAAGGCTACACAGCGCCAGAATATATGGCTACAGGTTCATTTCAATTCATTCCCTCTTGGTTATCAAGAATTAGTTGATAGTTATATACCTTTTTGGTAGTGGTCAATCAGTTATTTTAACACGTGTATGAAATAATATTGTCACCTACGCGAACAGGTAGACTTACAACAAAATGTGACGTATATAGCTTTGGAGTAGTGTTGTTGGAACTCATTGCAGGGCGACGTGTCATTGATGATAAACGGTGTGGTGAAGAGTGTAACTTACTGGAATGGGTAAGGACCCAACTAAGTGAAGCCAAGAAAATATATAGGGTCATGGACATGAAGCTAGAAGGGCAATACTCGCGGAAGGAGGCTTATGTAGTTGCAAGTCTTGCCTTACAATGTTGTCATCCAGAGGCCAAGTATCGGCCCCACATGTCCTATGCACTATCCATTCTAGAAAATGTGTGTTCATCTAGGGCGAACCGTCAGCAAGAGATGTTGAGTTCAACTTCAAGAGTCAATGGATGTGGTCCCAACATTGGTAGTCATGGATGTCACCTTGGTTCACAGGTGCCCATCGCATGACCACAACGTGCACCGTTGATGCTTTGATCATGGATAATGTATCAAGGTGTTGATTAGTGAGACCATATACAATAAATAGAGTTTAATGATGGATGAATTAGCCAACCTTATCCTATATATAATAAACTTGAGATATGTTTAGACAATCTAATTCATAGTTTTACTTATTTGGTAATTTTTGGCTTTTTTCTCATATAGCTTTCTCAGACCGCACCAAAAAGTTACTAATTTGTTAACCAAGAGTGCTTTTTAATTATACAATTTTCCTTTGAACGGTTGCAAATATATTAAAAGACTATAAATATAACATGGATTTTTGAGCCACTCATTCCAAGTTAGAATACATTTACGATTCCTATTCACGAACCAAAAAAACCAGTAATACATGATGCCATCAATAGCAGACACTTTTCGCTGGAATTTCTGCCAAATAATGTCACTTCGAAGCTTCCATATAATCCATCACGTCACAAAGAAGACAGCCTCTATTAGGTCATTTTTTAGCGTAAAATGAGAACCAACCATCCAATCAATGAGCGAAGCTGGAGACCGTACAAAGGAAGAGCAAAATCTAACCAAGCAGCAATCT
The DNA here is from genome assembly GCA_025506515.1 of Flaveria trinervia. NCBI lineage: Eukaryota > Viridiplantae > Streptophyta > Magnoliopsida > Asterales > Asteraceae > Flaveria > Flaveria trinervia. The sequence continues at coordinate 102,489,480 of CM046452.1, forward strand.
TGGACCATATTAATAGATGCACCGCCGACTAAGAGACAACGTCACAACAAGGACACAATAAAGATAGAATATTCAAATCTTTAGCATCCAAATTTACCTAAGTGGGTAGTCTATTAATGAGAACTCTTCATGCATTAGAATGCACTTTTCGCCTGTTATACAAACTGTATCTAGCCTGACTCACAATACACTCTTTGGAGGCTTCAAGAGCAAATAGATATTTAGGCTAAAGGAGAATCAACTAACCAATGGTTCAACCAAATAAAGTTTTGTTTCCGTTACCCACCTTCAATAAAAAAGACAAAAAAGACACGGTGTCATGATCATCTAGCTTAGAGAATGATTTCAAATATCTAGATCACACTCTATTTCCATGAACAACCCCTTGAACCTCCGTAACCCTCATTTCAAAAGCATAGATCGTAGATATTATCTAAGACCACAAACTTTGAGGTTCATTGAATAATCTCCATCTCTATTTTTGGAGTAAAGCCAAATTAAAAGCTTCAAGAGAGCCAAACCCAATACGGCCTTGATGTGGTTGGGGGTGCGGCCCAGGCTAGAAAACGAACAGATGGATCCGATTAAGATAACACATATTATCCGAAGCAGGTCGTACATCTAGCGTTAAAAAGATACATTGTAAAACATGTGTATATTTGTTCATCTTAATGAGTCTTTATTACTATAAAAAATTCTTTGACCAAAAATAGGTTAACTAGGGTGATGTTTGTTTTTAAAATAAAAAAAAAAAATCTTCTTCACCTTTACATCTGCGCGCATGCAGACGCGTGAAGAGCTTTTGAGTGCGTAGAGTGTTTGTTTTTTGGAAGACGTTTCATTAAAAAACGTCTTCCTGAGGTCTGCACGGAGAAGATATAGACCTATGACTTCTGAGATATTCTAACCTCTTCTCACCTCACCTCACCTCCCCCACCTCCCCCACCGGGCGGACCTCCGCCTCCCCCTCCTCCTCCCCCCACCTGCTCCAGGCCCCCCTCCCACCTCGCCCATTAGCCGCCTCCACCTCCCCTACCTACGCCCGCCTCCCCCCTCCCCCAACCTGTGCCCGCCGACCCCCTCCCCACACATCGCCTGCGGGTTGCTTGTACGTATGGATGTGTATATATGTTGTATGTACGTATGGATGTGTGTGTGTGGTACAAGTCCAAGGAAACAATGTTAAGAAATAGGTTTAAAAAATAAGTTTAAAAATAGGTTTAATTTAATTAGAGAATATTTTTTACCATTTTGCAGATGTTAAAAACAAACAGTTTTTTTGTAGACTGCAGACGTTTGGTCTACCTCTTCTACTGCAGATGTGGTCCGCAGACTGCAAACCTTTTCATGCAGAAAAATCAATCAACACCTAGATCTTTTAAGTTCACATGATAATCCACATTATCAATATGGATCCTATCTTACCATAAAGACATAATATTTGTGTATATATATTGCAGAAACACAGATATTCAGGTTATCGGCAAACTCCATAGAATCAATCAAGTAAAACATAATGCTTGAGTATGATTGATTATATTGCAGTCGTCTATTCTCCATGAGAATGACGATGGAGTTTACAACCCTTAATCACTCTGATGGTCGTTCACGTACCATCAGAAGCGTTAAGGAGTTGTTTGTTCCCGCAGATGAAGATAAGGGACTCAAGAGGAAAGCATGGGACTTGATCTGTGACGAGTTAACCCGCATGGGGTCACCGGAATCTGCAATTGGAGAGGTGATCCTGCGGCACACTTGCTGTGCACTGCAGATGGTGAGAGATCAGGCCAATATATCGCGGTTTGTGCTCGCGATGGAAGTGGTTGTTACTTGTGTTGTGGAAGAAGACGACGTGGAGGTGGCGGTGGTGGCCTAGGTGTGTCTGGTGTGCATGGTGGAGAAGCATGACTTGTACGTGAACTGTGTTGTGTAATGTGTTACATATAACCTAGCTAGCTTTCTTGTCAAATTAATTAGATGTATTAGATGAATTAGAATTAAGCAGATCATTAGATTATGGTGCAAAACTATTTCTGGTAAATTGTATCACAATACAAAATTCTCTCATTATTATAATATCAGTTTTACCTGACTAAAACTTTGACGAATTAATTAAATAAACATAAAACGGTAAGTTTTAGGGTTCTCGAGTCACTCTCAGATAGCCACGTTGGGTACATTAACACCACCACCGCATCTTTAGGGAGCGTTTGGTTGAAAGAATGGAATGGAATAGAATGAAATTGAGAAACTAGTATAATTTTCAAATAAAATTATGTTTGAGTGGATAATGAAATGTAAAACTCAAGGGAATGTTTAATCTCGATTCCCTTGGTTGTGGGATTTCAAAATCCTTCCACCTAAGAAGGGAATTTGAAATCTCACAACCAAGGGAATTGAAGTGAAACATTCCTTTGGGTTTTACATTTTATTAACCACTCAAACATAATTTTACTTTAAATTATACTAGTTTCTCAATTCCATTTCATTCCATTCCATTCTTCCAACCAAACGCTCCCTTAGTGTGTCAAATCGGATTCAACAACCCGAGCAATACCAATTTTTTGAGCGTTTGTCAAACGGTCAATGGACCGTTACTTTCAAAAGTACATTTCCATTATATAGGAAATGTTTATTTTTTTCATTTTAATTTGACACCCAGTTACGATTTATTTAAGACTTTATTTTTTTTATACATATAAAGTTTGATGTTTAAAATGCATTTCCAATAAACTGACTTTTATTGACGTTACAACGCAAGTTTTTTTCTTCATATATAAGCTTTGGAATATTGTTGATGCATTCACTATAACACATGAATATACGGCTTTCTATTAAAGTTGGGGTTAAATAGTTGCTGTAAAAAACAACAAACAAATCACACCAAACACAAACACAATCATCCATCTTGAACCACATTTTGGTTTCAATATCGTAACCTCCGCAACCGATCACCACCACATCACCGTCGCCACTCAACCTGGTTCACCTTCACCATAACTACATAAAAGCACACATCATCACAATAATCATCAAAATACATCAAACATCAGAAAACCCTAGACAAATTACACAATGTTTTCTAAAAATAGGTATTTTTTGAAGTGTAAAGTGGTTTAATTCAAGGTATTATTTTTAGGCTTTTTATGTTTTTAGGTGTTTAGCTATCTCAACTAGCGAAATTCGAGTTTTGCACCACTTCCGCTAGTTGAGATAACGAAAATGTACATGTCAAGGAATGCTTTGCCATGTAAGGTAGTTTCGATAGTTAAGACGGTAAAACTTTTAAAACCATAAAAAAAACTATCTAGAAACCGTCTAAAAAACACTAATTAAAAAAATTAAAAATTACTCACCATTACCATCTCTGGACAACCGCAGAGATCCATCATTCTTTAAATTCCCACTTGTTTTCACCATTAAAACACCACCATTCATCAAAGAAGACAATGAATGTCTTCGACTCAAAGCATTTGTGTCTTCAACCCCTTCTTGTCTTCTTACTTTAGCTTTTGCAGACACCGTCGCCGCCATGTATCCCGGCACCGACCGCCGCTTCATCTCCGATGATTCATTGTTCTCCGACGACTCTTGTTTCGCCGGAACACACACCAATCTTTTCGATTTCTTCCTTTCATTAACGTTGTCATCTTCGAGTGTCTCAGGCTCTGTTACTATCATCTTCTCGACGAAATCATTTGTGCTTTGTATAACAGAGCTGCTAACTTTTCTTAAATTGCGTTTGATCCTCTCGAGAACAAGTTCGGGATGCTCTTCGATGCAATTCACATGTTCGATTGAAGAAATCTTTTTTACGTGTCGTATGGGCTTATCGAATTCATAAGCGATGGTTTCCACATTTGGTAGTGATGATCTACGGGTGTGTGGCTTTCGCGGTTTTGAGGGTTTGTTGGATGTTGGTTTTGGGGGAAGATGCCAACACTTGGATGCAGACCATCGCTCCAGCCAGCTTGAAACTGAATTTGGTTCGTTCAGATCGTATTCGAAGTGCAGTGGCATTGGTGCAGGAGATGAAGCAAGAATCTGAAGCAAGAAATGCGACTATGTGATGATTGATATATGAAGACATTCATATGTTTACAGGTATAGATTAATGCAGGAATACCTTTTTAGCGAAACTGTTTGTTGATTGCTTTAGTAGTTGCATTGATGTGCTGACTCCAACAGAAGGCATGATCTTCAGATATGTAAATTACAAAGGAGGTAATTTATAATCAGAATCAAGATGATTACTTTAATGGTAAATTGGAAAGAACAGATTTTGATAACTTACCTTTTGGTTTAACCGATTGCATATCTTTCCCACTTGAACTCCAATGTTGGAATTTCGGGTTTTTATACCACGAGCGAGTGCTTGAAGCTTGACAATGTGGATCATACAGTAAAGAGTTGAAACAGCTTGTCGCCTCACCAAATGCCCACGAATAAGTGCTTGCAATCTTATAACGCCTTTTAGGGTCTTAAGTTTCTGACGAGCCTGAAAGAAAGGAAAATGCATCTTCAAGAACGTGCAACAAATGTTAAAATACATACTAGTTGCCACCAGGGGTGAACTCAGAAAATTTTTTCTTCGGGGTCGATTTTTTTTCAGTTTTTGAATAAACGTGTATATCTCAACTGTTGAATTTTTTGTTTGGGTTGGGTCAGGTCACAAAATAAATTACAATTACATTATAAGACATTTCACAAAAATACGTTTTCATTAGAAAGTAAAACACATTACATTTTATACTTGTTTACGTGGCTTCATCTCTTGAAAAATATCCATTACATTATCAATCGACACTTTCTTAGAAATGTCTTTCTCTTAAAAATGTAGCAAATGCAAGTATTGTTTAAGGTATTCTTCTAAAAAAATTTATAGATAATTAAAGAATGTTAATAGATTAATGAAATATGTGTTAGGTGTTTAGTTAAATAAATGAACTTAAAGATATTATACAAAATAGACCTATTGATGATTATTCTGATATTATTATTTTTAACTAAGTAATCTATTATTTTAATTTTTAGTGGGTTACAACAAATTCTAATAAAAATAGAGTTTAGGGGTCGTAAAATGTTTTATAGGGGTCAATATTAAAAAATACACGGAGTCAATAAAAAAACGTCAATACACATTACACATAAGGGGGAAAATCTGCGGAGTCGGTTGACCCCTCCCCTCCCTTCTTAGGTCCGCCCATGGTTGCCACCAACAGTGTCAAGATTAACAGAGTGAAGCATAAGGAAGTTACCACATAGCCCCTTAAAGCAGCCTGCAAATCTATAGCAGCTTGTTCTTCTCTAATTCTATCAGAATCATTTTGTGAGTCTGTAGCAGCTTGTTCTTCTTTGATTCTGTCAGAATTGTTTTGTGAGTCTATAGCAGCCTGTTCGTCTTTGATTCTATCGGGATCATTTAGTGCATCTAGTTCTGTTGTAGCTGCTATGCATTCATCATCTTGTGATTTATCAGGCTGTATATTCTTCTCTATCCTTAGTTCAGTCCTTTGATCTAGGGACACTGGCATTTCTGTGTTTTTTTTCTTCAGTTACATCAAGAAACTAAAAGTTAGAGGATTTTGTGCAGTTTCAGCTTGAAATGCTTTCTTATGTGGCTATTTAATGTTCATAAAAGCTTCATCCTTGTAGGCAAACAACAATGAAGTATGGCAACATATATGAACTGATAGTATTAACTTACTTTTACCTCATCATTTGGTTTAGAACTTTTTGATCTTGATGATCTCTTCCCAAATATAAGAGTTTTCACCCATCTTCCTGGTGATTTGCCCATTGCTACACTTTCGAGATTCAGACCACAAAAGAAGCTTAAGTCTTCAATTCGTTCTGAAAGGCGCTAAATATGATCATGAATTGATATATATTATCTTGTTTATCAGAAAACAAAATGCACTAAAATGAATCAATCTTCCACCAAAATTAAATGCATTAAAAGGACAACCTGTTGGCAGATAGTTAACCTTCACTCGATCACTGGGATGTTGATTAGCCAGTAAATTCTTGTACCTGATGAACCCCTTTGCCCTTCAAAACTCCAGCAAGTACATGGTTTTTTTCGTTTGAAAATTCTTATAAACGATCGATATGAAGTCGAGGCACGAAGTATGAAACAAACAATATACGTAGCATTGCATTTGTGAACAAACGCTTGAATTGGAAGGCAATGTATAGCACGTGACAGCGTAAGAATGTGTGTTTACCGAACAACGGAATAATGAGGTGGGAGAAAACTGTTAAAGAGAGGGAGTGGTGGGAGCATTGTTTGATAGCCGTTGATATAAATAGGTGGTGATGAGGGATTGTGATCGGACGGATGAGAAGAAGAGTGGGGTTGTAGGTAACCGTAGAAGTAGCTTTGGAGTGAGAGTAAATATTTGAGTCGGTGGGAAGGGAAGACATCATGGCCCACTTTGTCAGCGCGTGAACTCTACTCTGGGCCTGCCTTCTATTCCTCTTCATATTCCTACCACGTTAATGTCTTTCACAAGCTGTTTTTTTAGGGAACTTTCACATCCGGGTATTCTATACGTTACGTATACATTCATACGTCGTATATAGGGTGAATTGTTAGGGACAATCATCATTCTCTATACGTCGTGTATGGATCCATACGCGACGTATAGGGTATTCCCTGAAAATACCATGACAGACGCGTGTCAGAGCTTTATCGGGGTTGCTATACGCTGCGTATAGCACCATACGACGCGTATAGATTCCCAATTTTTTTTTATATTTGTTGAGAAGCATGCCAAACCTATACGCCGTGTATGGACTCATACACGGCGTATAGGTTGCGATGTTTTTTATATATAATTCTTTATAAAAATTTTGCGTATAAGTTATGGTATCAACTATATTTTGCAAGTTAAGCTTGAGATTTTACGTATAAGTTATGTTTTGTAACTTATTAATCGACAATTTTAAATCTTAATTAACCAATAAAACATATAAGACAAACATTAAATGATAATATAAACAACTAAGTTTTTAAATACATAACAAAATAAAAGTACAATTAATAATATAAAAAAACTACGGTGAATCTATGTCGAGTCGGTGGCAAGTCTCGATGATCAATACCAGCAGAACAGACTCGTGCAATCTCAAGCTGAATGACTGATTTGACTTCGTCAACGCTATACGCAGCGTATGGGTCCATACGCGACGTATAGGCACGCTAAATGACTGATTTGACTTTGTCAAGTTTGTCGTCTGAAAAGCTTATACACGGCGTATGGCACTATACGAGGTGTATAGCCTTCACGATAACTTCTGATGTGACGTGGAATGTTTGGCATTTATGGGGGAAACTATACTCCACGTATGGACCCATACGCAACGTATTGGTGAGTGTCGATTTATAATAATGAGTGTCCCTATACTAAGACCATATTTTAACACTATATATGATTTAGTTTCGAAGGATAAGTGTTACATTAATTTAGATTTCTTATTTATTTTCTAGTTAGTATTGCACCTTTAACCCCATTAGAAAGAAGATCATAATTGGGAAAATGTTAGGTACCAGTATTAGCAAGCTTTGATTCACTCAAAAAAAAAAAAAATACAAGAACAATCACATTCGAGAGGTCAAATCTCCTATACTAGAACACTAACAAACATAATTAATCAGACTCGACTTCTAAGATGTAGGTACACTAATATTTAAACTAAACATTGACGGAAACGATTAACACACTCCCTAATCTGATGAACTTTTGTATGTTTTTTCTCATCCTAATTTTCCTTCGTTTTGTTTCGTGTTATCTAGCATCAAATGGGTCGAACCCACTGTTTAGGTTCGTATAAGAAAACCACATGGCTCAACTCTGAGCAATCTTGTTCAAAGCAAGACTCTAATCCAAGATCTCCCCATGATATCGGACTTGTAGTTATTTATTTGTTTTTCAGCTAGGACGCAACCCCTAATTCTTAGGAAAAAGACCTACAATTAAGAACATTTCTTGCTTAGCCTGTACCATTTTCATTTTGAACAAGAATTCGAACTCGTGACCTCCCGTTTTGGAAGTCGTGAGGTTATCACTAAGTAAGAAAGCCTTGTGGTTTTCACAAATATGATTAGGAGATGGTTGTTCTTAAACGTAAACACATTACTTTTAAACATCATAAACTACTATAAAAAGGCTTTCCTCTACTGCTATATTACAAACTAAATGGCGATTCTAGTGGACGAGGTCGTAGTCGGGCTCCTGACCCGCCCGTGTTGGGTTCACGAGAACAATGCCGCCACCTAGTTGGGTGGCCGCTTTAGATGTTATTGATTTTACGTAATTTAGGTATGTGTTCTGATGCTTTCTTAACTGTTATAGTTTTGATAAATTTGATACGCTTTCTTAACTGTTATAGTTTTGATAAATTTGATTTCAGAGATTAAAAAAATAGACCTATAGCTTGAAGATGAGGAATAATAGTTAGAGAGAAAAAAACAAACCCAATTCATGTAAAAGAAACTTGTTTGGACTAAATATGTATATTCTAAACCACCGGGACCGAACCTTAACAGTTTCAAATAAGAAGAGTACCAAAACCGTAACCTTTTTCTTTCAAACAATTCAGAATCAAACCGACGAGCGTCTAACGTTAAAATCATTCAAGTTTCAAACACGACATTTCCCGCCCATCGCACCCACCTTCTTTATTAGCCCTAATAATTTCTCCCCCAATTCATCCAATTTCTACTTGAAAACATATCTTCTTCACTGCAACCATCACAACTTCTGTCATGGAGGACACTCTCAAAGATCAAACATCAGTCTCAGGTAATCAATTTTACACCTTTAGTCTTCTTTCACTCCCTCACACGGGTGTTTAATCAGATATAGTGGTTTTGTTTGTAAAAAGTAATGATTTTGTTCTTGAAGGAAACAAAGGGGCAAACCCTCGAAGCTTCTTAGGTATCCTCTCAGATCGGCCTCCAAACCCAAGGATGATAAGCTTTCGGCTTCTTCTCCATCGACTGCTTCTGCTTCAAGAAGGTTTGTGCTTTTAATGCCGTTGTTTTTGTTGAATTTACGTAAATTTCATCAATTTTGCTTTATTGTGGGTTGAATTCTTGTTTCTAAGATTCTGTTGACTATATCTGAGATGATTTTTAGTCTATGTTAGTTTGGTCGACTGAAATTGTGCCAATTTGGGCTAATAATCTGCACGTCATGTCGTCATCTGACTGAAAATGTTTCAAATTTGTAATTATTGATTAATTTATTTCTACGTTTATAGTTTTGATTTGATTTTGCATCATGTACCAAGTTGCTTTAGACTCCAATTCTAAGTTAAATACATCTTTTGTTTGATGAAATTGTGTTATAAAATAACAGGGGAAAGCCTACAAGTGTGAGTCAAAGTGTTGATGTTCTTCAGATGTCTACCAAAGAGAAATCTGCTAAACCTCCTAGGAGGCTGTCAATCCCCAGCAAGCAAATTGTCAGTCCTGCCCCTAAATCTGCTGGCTACATCACTCCCATATCAGAAGCTAGGGCAAATAGGGGTAGCAACATCAAGGGCAAAAGTGTCACACCAGGTTCAGATGTTTCAAGATCATTAAACAGAAAGAAGTTCACTGTTTTGTCTTCAGCGTCATATTGGCTCTCTCACATTAAGCTGTCCGAAGCTGCTGGAAAACATCAATTGTCACTTGGGTTTTTCAAGCTAGCCCTTGATGCTGGATGTGAGGTAACAAAACACAATTTTTATTAAGAAAGTTATGATTTTTGTTTATATTTGGTTAGTTGTTTATTATTTGTATTAAAATCTTGAATTCTAGAATGTTCAGCTGTTGAAAGATGAGCTAAAGTCTTATGCTTGCCGCCACAATCTTCTTGATCTTGGAGAGTCTGCAAAAGAGGTGTTTGAGGGCTATGGTATACCAGAAAGCATTGAGCAACTACAAGTTTCCGAAATTTGTACTCACATGCCAGAAGATGATGATGAATCAGCACATAGTTTGTCTTCTGCTACTGGAGTTTCAAAACTTAAACCAAAATCCTTAAACAACAGTGCCAGCTCAGCAGCAAAAGGTTCAGTCAAAGAAACTACACAAAAGAGTAATACTGTATCTAGAACTAAAGCTCCAATGAACAAGAAGATGGAAAAGAACTGCAAGAAGACAATCAAACAAGAATCCAACAAAGAGAAACAGAAGGTTAAGACAGAGGGAATGAAACCTGCTAATGAAAAAGGTAACTTGAACCATTGGTATATATCATAGTGTCATTGAATAACTCTTATGTTATGAAATTAATGGTATTTCATTTGGCAGCTCAATTGGACACCTCTCCTAAGGAGGAAGTGATAGAAGAAAACAAAGAGAATATGGTAAGAGAGTCAGAGACTACTTGATTGTGTCTATTTAAATAAGAAGTTTCCTTGTATTACTCTACAAATAGTTTTTGCTCATTTGTGTATCATATTGTAGGATGCCCCTCCCCAGGTGGAAGAGATTAGCTTGGAAGCTTGAAGAATGCTATATATGAATATGAAGCTTGCTTGAAGATAAATAGATGTTTAAAGTTTTTACCTTGTTTGGTTATGTCTTCAATGTTTTACTGGAGGCTTTTCCTCTGTATAGATTGATAGTAGGTGTGGTGTGCAAATTCATAACTATGGATTTCCTGCTTTATTTGTTGTGTTTTTGGTTGTTGGTTGATTAATCAGTTGTATGTTGCAAAGTTGGAATTCATAATATACTTGTCTTAAATTTCTCCACTTGTGAAGATTGGTTATTTGAAAATCCATCTTTAATGACTTTCTTGAGACAAATGTAAGGTTTGCTTTTTCCCACACTCTATTTTACAAGCGGGATGCTGTTTAGTATGTTTGTTTGTATGATCTCATTCCTCATTAGTAAGTCATGGTCAGTTTTTTGGGCTAGAAATCACCTTTTATAAACATGTGTCAATAATTTACTTCTGCTTTAAGACTAGTTTTAAAAGAAATAAATAAATAATTGTAGTAGTTGTACATAACTGTTTGGGAAGAGTAGCTTTAATTGTGGCTAAAAAATGTAAAATATGACCCCACATAAAGAACTTTAAGGATTTCTCACCTACTCAAACCTAAAATGACTTTTATCTATAAAAATGATCTGTAAACAATATTTAGAATTTTGAATATTACTTTAAGCAGCAAAGACAGAACAAGGAAAGAGGAATAACAAGTATTAAAAACACTCATGAATTTATGACTCAAATCATGGGTTTAACATCTGCCCTAGAACCACTATTTGGACCTTCAGTTGGCTCAGCTACATAGATAAAATAAAAGACCAACAGTCATCATACATTAATGTTAAATTAAATCGAATATCAAAATTTTGGATAATCCGTTTGAGTTGCCTTGTATAGTGCAGCTTAAGTAGAAGGCGGGATTTGCCAATTGTGTGGGACTGGACCAACATCATAAATAACTTCTCTATGACAAGACCACACCAATTTTATTGCTTCAGGAGTCCCTATTCCTGCTCCTCTGGGATCGCCAGCAGGTCCAAACCTGTAAATACGACTTAGAAATTCAATAAACGAAGAAAAGAAAAAAAGAACAAAAAGCATATATTTACCCACCAATGATTCTGCGGTGCCCCTGTAGTTCTTGCTCTAAGTCCAACATAAGTAGTTCCATTAACAGTTTTCCCCAGAATATCCTGAAAATAATTTGCATCCCAAAATGAATAATAAATATTGTTTATAAGAGCATAACAACTGCTGTGGATATACCTGGATAAACAAGGGATCACTAGAGACAACAGCAGCAGTTAAATGTGCATGCATCTTTTCAAGAGCATTCAGCACCATTGGGATTTGGTTATCTTTGTATTCAGTGATAATCTAAACAATGACGAGAATATTTTTACAAATATATAATTAAAACGTACCGAGTTGTTTAAATATGACATTTGAAACAGTGAAGCCACGTCACCTGAAACGGCCCAAATATTTCTTTGGTAACAAGCTCATAATTTTCAGGTTTTAGTATTTGTTCAAGTGGAACAAATACAGCTGTGGGTTTAATAGCACCATATATTTTAGGAATTGAATGATTTTCCAACTCTTCACCACCCCATAATAGTTTTGATCCTGGAATTTTAAGCAAATTGTTCTTGTGGTCTAGCATTGCTTCTGTTGTAACCTAAAAATACATGGAACGTAACAATCAGTTGAAAATAATAATCTTATTGTCTGAAATTTTAAAACTTAAAGTTGCCTTATTTGATAACTTACTGTAAGAACTGGGCCAATTGTTAAATTATCAAGCTTCCTTCTCGAAGCAAGGTAACTCAAGTGACTCATGAGTGAGGTATTATTCCAGTTCTGCATATAATGAGAGTATGAAAACGTAAAATAATAATTAATGAAATTATGAAAAGCATTAAAATGTATGCAGGATGCTAATGAAATAAGTGAAGCAACAAACCTCGTGAACGAATAACAACGACTGTGCTGAGCATTTCTGACCACTACATGCATATGCATCTTGATCACAGACCCATGACACATAATCAACCTGTCAATAATGACACCTCAGTAATTTAATTCAGATTGCAAATTCATAAAGTTTGAAGATTTTATAGTCCAAAGGATAAAATAGTGTAACCTCATGAACATCAGGGCCAAGAATTTTCCAGTCAAATCCTGCATCTTCTAATTTAACTCGGCCGTTTAGATCATAAGCCAACTTATCTGCTATTCTTGAGCTACCCGTAAAAAGGGTCATTCGTGGATTTGCCTGATTATGAAATTAGAATATTTAAAAAGCATGAAATTGAATATTTTTTTACTAAAAAATGTTATCAGTGAAGAAACCGACCTCTAGCAGCAGCTTGTTCATTGTCATTCCATCAGAATTAATAAAGTCAACATCCTCAACAGGCATCCCACAAGCATGGAGTAACCTAAGCATTTGTTCCATAACAATGCAAACCTATAAAGATGTTTAACTTTTTTTTAATAATTAATGTCTATAAACATTAGTTATTTCATCTGTACTTGGGTGCCTTACAAACTCACTTTGCTATCAACTTTAAGGACAGGTTTATTGCCCATGTAAAGAGCTCCCATCAGCTGGAGTACAGGAATCTCTAGAGGAAAATTGAATGGTGTGATTAACGCCACCTACAATTACAAAACATAATAAGAATAAATATTTATATTAAATAGTTAATTAACAATGAATTAAAAGAAATAATAAAGGTGACAGGTGTCTTACAGGGCCATAAGGCCAACGGAAACCATGACTTTGTTGCCCAAGATGATTCCCAGGTACTCCAAACGATCTTGCCAGGAAACGCACCTATTAGACAAAAAAAACTGATATTAGTAGAAATGCAGCGAATTAACTAATGGAAAAGTCATTAAAAAATACCTGATCACCAGAAAAGTTTTCTAAAAACTTTCCAGTAACATAAACTTCACCAAGAGCCTGCTGGTAACTCTTTGGTGAGACCCTTTGTATTAACTTAGCAAAGAAATCAGAAACCTAAGAATAATATAAATATAGGTTAAAATTTCAAAAAACAAATGAAATAAAAAACACATGAGCAAATTTTTAGTTTTCTTAATATATACCTCAGGCAGGGAAAACATATAGCCTGCTTTTGCAGATACATCTCCATAGAGAAGGTACCTATAAACAACAATCGGTTACAGTAATTAGTACCTATAAGTATCATTACATGATCATATTTAATCATTGACATGAATCCAAGAGAAAGAAACACCTCTCGGGGGACTTAAACGGATTGTGTAGGCCATGTTTGGGGCACTTAGACAAGCTTTCAACAAAAGGCTGCACAAGGTTTACATTTTCGAAAGATATTCGTTATGCGTATAAATTTCCAATCAGGAAAGATATTAACTTGGTGGTATACCTTGATTCCATTTTCATCTACTTCTGAGACTTTAATGAATGGTTCCCCATTTAGAGGATCCGGAATCGTATTCCAATTGCCAGATGTCATCCATTTTCCCTGAACTGCAAAAGATATGAATAACCAATTATACATTCATTTTGAAGATCACAATCTCTGTTGTTGATGATACAGAAGAATATTGTTGCTTACCCAAGTTTTGTACTTCAGCAGGCTTAGAGCCTGATATCTCTTCGGCTTTAATGGTGGCAAATTGTAGTGAATGAATGAGCCTTCAAACCAGAGTAAAATCGTAAATCATCTAATTTCAAAATTAAAATCTGCCATATAACAGTTACTTGTACAATTAAAAGCAATTTTATGTAAGTTATTATCACAAACGATTCAAAATTTCAATCACGCACGAAATTCAATTAGCAAAGATCAAATCGCAACGCTATGTTAAGGTAATGAGGGATACGATGGAGACATGAAAATACTTAGTTTACGTATGTGTTAATGGATCATTTGAAAAGGAGTAATCACAAAAGTCACCTTGAGAATGTTAAGGAATGAGAGGCATTGTTCCTGATTCGATTGCAGATTCGAAACATCGACATTGTGAAACGATGTTTATGCGAGAAATCGAAACCCTCGTTGTTGTGTTCTTAAAAGTTGTGTTTACACATGTGAATGTGAAACCACTGATACCGAGTGTGTCACGGAGAGAACAAACGCTTTTTCCTCGTCAAAATCTCTCTCATTGATGTTTATTTATATATTATTATTAAAATTAAAAGTAGCCTACTAAAATAAACATGCATTAACATTAAAATAATCTTAAAAAAAAAAAATTCTCTTCATCTTTGTTTCATGATATATTTGTATTGCCGTGTTTGTGCTTTGGGGATTAGATAATTTGGTATCTTCTTATGCGTTACGCTGTCATTGTTATTGTGATCAATTCCAAAGTTAGAATGATGACAAACTAAAAGGTGAATAATCATCTTGAAAACTTGATTAAGATGAGCATGTCTTTTGTGTGGTTTGATCTTTCCTTGATTAAGGTATAGAGTGCTATGAAGTGATCAAAAAATGATGTCTATTCTCAAGCGTGCATATATTAGCAATTTGTCATACTGTTTTATGAATAAGGGTATGGGTGTTTATGGTTTGCTTTGAAAGTTTTGATAGTGGTTAAAAAAGAGCTAAAAAAATTAAAAAGAACGTAATCATATATGTAGTGGTCCAGATTATTTATTTCAAATTGCTTTACCGTTTTAGTGAAGCTCTATAGTATTATCACTTTTTGCACTGTTTATGTTGAGATGTTTAGTCTTACGAATTCTGATGTGTGTGTTCAATTTAGTGTTGTTGTAAGCCCAACTTTAGTCGCATGCCATGTGACATGTGATGTACATATATTCAAGCAAATATCACATATGAGGGCACTATGGGCATTTAATTATGCCAAGAGTGAAGTGACAACAACTCCACCTGGAAATCATGATACATTCTTAAATAAGTGTACTTCCATGAGCACAATTAACCCGAGCCCAATCCATACTTCTCTAAAACGATTCATTTTAACCCAAGCCCAGTTTGACTGGTTAGCTGGCCTACGACTTTTAGAGAAATGGATCACTGGCATATGAAATGCAGCTCATCAACCATCCTAGAAGCCCTCTGTGAGTGCAAAAACACGGCCCGCCAAAGGGGGGATCAGTGCAGAAACAGCTTCTTTGATAACCTGATAGATGCAAAACAGATGTTATTAGTTCAAATCCCATGAAAATGCTGATAATACTCGACTCCAAGAGATGTTAAAACTTACATCCAGCTGATACCGAGCTGAAAAGTGGATCAATAAAATTGCTTTGTTCTCAAATCTGCTTGCATAATTAACTATCTGCATTACCAGAATAACAGATCACAAAAATGTAATCTACACTAACAGTTATTATGATTAGATATCATTTACATAGAGAGAACAAGATTTGACTATTGACCTCAGATAAATGTGTGTGACCATAGTCTCTTGCATTCTCCACTGTCATTGTATTCTCCACATATGTGCTCTGCGTGACATGGAATAATATGTAATTCTGTTACCAAAAATAAGATAAATGGTGAACATGTGTTACCTCCATAATGAGAACCTTTGCTTTCAACACATCAGCATTATTGTCATCAACAATAAAGTCGGATGTAGTATCTCCTGTAAAAGCAACTTCAGGTGATGTGGTCGTGTATGTTATCTGCAAAAAAATATAAATTCATCTAGTTAGTTTGCATATTCTATCGGATAATATATTATTTAATAGCTAAATTGGCAAGACAAACCTCCACACCTGAGAACTTCAACTTCTTGATTTCAGCCCCTGGAAGTCCCAAATACTCAGGCTTAAGCTTTTGTTTCACTGAATATATTACATAACCCTGCCACAAGCCATACAAAAAAAATCAAATATGTATCTATGTTTCATTCTAAATATTAACTAAAACATACTTAAGTGGTGAATAAAGACACACCTGACTTGGTATGACATGATATGTCTTAAATGCTTTTACTTTCAGATCTTTTCTCAAATAGAATTCTTCCCCTGCAGATTTAGTGATGTGTCAACTTGACATAGAGTATGAAATTGAAATAGTATAATCATAAGAATAATATTTCAATCCTTCTTTTTCTTTTTTTCTTTTCTTACCAAAATCCAATCCGATCAATGTATGCTTCAGCTCTGATTGGTCCATTGCCCGGTGTGCTTCAAAGATTTTTTCAACATGTTCTTTAATGACTTTTGGTACAATAATTGTCGGTGGAGACATTCTATATAAACCACGAGTTGCAACATACATAGGTAATCCTCCCTAGAACAAAGTTTATGTTTTAGTGTTATCAAAATGAAGTAACCACAAGTTGCAACATACATAGGTAATCCTCCCTAGAACAGACTTTATGTTTTAGTGTTATCAAAATGAAGTAGATATTAATACTACAAATGAAAAGAAAAATATATGAGGGAGAATGAGAGAAGTACAATGTGATCCATGTGGCCATGAGATATGAAGAGAAACTGTTGAGAAATGGCTCGTTGCGGGCACTTTCCAATGTCAAAAGCTAAGTTGAGAGTGGGGAGGATGATGCAAGTTTCATGCCCTGCTATCGACAGCCCTTCAATTGGGTAATCTTCATAACCAAACCCTTTTTCTTCTTCGTCTCCATCGGTACCCAGATGCAGGTTCTACAGATCAAGTAAGATTGCACCTGTAACTATGTCAAACAAAGATTTGATCAGTAATGTTACTTTTAAAAAAGGTTAATTCGTTAATCGTATCACAGTTTACTGAATTTTCATGTCTTATCATGGACTTTACAACTTTCAAATGAGATCTCTTATACTAAACTCAAAAGGTTTTCACCCAAAGTTCCACTTCAATAGAACTTTCAATACACTGCGGTTTCTAGTTAAAAGTTCATTTTCTCTATGTATTTGATCATATCTTTGAGCAACCATATGCAGCAGATGATACATGGCCACATCTTCCATTGGCATTACATCGAACACCTAGTGGGCAATCACTAAGGTAGCAAAAATTTTGCCCATATACTATAAGTACGCAACAAACTATACTATCAAATGATTTTACACAACGCAAATACATAAAAATTAAAACTAGAATGAAACAAACAAAAGTAACCCAACAACAGTATATGCATAATGCATGCGATATAAAAAAATGCATCTTTTATCACCTCTTCCAAATTGGGAA
Source organism: Flaveria trinervia (assembly GCA_025506515.1). Lineage (NCBI taxonomy): Eukaryota > Viridiplantae > Streptophyta > Magnoliopsida > Asterales > Asteraceae > Flaveria > Flaveria trinervia. The sequence continues at coordinate 102,507,142 of CM046452.1, forward strand.
AAATCTACTCCAGAAAAACTAACTTATCTAACAAAATAATCAACACCCAGAAATGGGAGAATCAAGCACAATCAAAGAGCAATTACCTTTAAGCAAGCAAGCAATCAAAGAGCAGATTAGTCGATTACAGAATCAAATTTCCCTTCAAACGCAGAAGCGAATTTCTCCAACAGATTATAACCAATTATTCATATAAATGAAGATGATCAACTCCTTCAAGTTCAAAGTTGCAGAAGCAATTACAGAATGCTCGAACCAAAACAACAAATGATTTCTTCTTCTCCAAAGTCCAAAGGACAAAAACAACAAACGTGAAAATGAAATAGCCCAGCGGTGAAGACCAAAATAGAACTAATATGATTTCTTTCCTTTCTTTTTAACCTAATTTCTTGATTAATTTAAAGCAGTCCAAGCCCAAATGTACATAGCATGTAGAAAAGAAGCTAAATGGGCTAAGCCGTTGCTTACTTGGCCCATTCGGACGTTCCCGCAGCCGCACATCGAGGTGAAAATACTACCCGGCCCATTCTGAGAACTCAAACCAAAACCGGACCGGTTAAAAACCGGTAAAATTGAAACAGGTTACAAAACTGAAATAACAAGTGGTTAGAAACCGGTTTAAAATTTTCAATATCGTATATATACACATTTACAAAGGTCGGTGGCATATGCTATCGGCCAAAAAACCCCCTCAACTTTTTTTATTTGACATTTTTTACCCTTAAACTTTTTGTAAAATTTTGAAAAATACACTTTCACCCCCCTTAAGTTTTAAAGTCCAGGATTTACTCTTATAAAATATAAATTCGAGTCTATCATCGTTAGAACCTAATCAGATGTGACTCGACTTAACTATTTTTCGACAAACGCCTACGTTTTGATGTAAATTTTGTTCAAATATTATTTGAGTTTAAACGTTTCGACGTAAGTTTTGTTTTTGGGAACGCGTCGGATCAAATATAATATACTTTTGCTAACTCTACATTTCGACGTAAACTTAATTCGGACACGAGTCAAATATAAATGTTTCAACATATGTTTTGTTTGGAAAAAAGTCGGGTCTAATATAATACGTTTTCATTCAACGGTATAAATTCGAGTCACTCTATATATTTGCGTAAATATAGTTTAAAAACGAATCGGATCGATTGTAATATATACATTATCAGGCAACGTACGGTGTCACGGTAACACGCGACGGGTAAAAATGCTAGTTGCACTTGTTAGGGATTTGTTATTTAGAAACTGGTTATGAAACCCACTTGTTAGGGATTGGTTATGATTGTTATCCACAAAAGAGAGCCGTTTTGTAACAATAATATTATAGTTGTCAAGAGTGTATGGACAAAAAAACCTCAGTTTGATAACTACATGTATTACAACTAGATACGACCATTATCAAGAAAAACTCAGTTTGATAATGGCTATATATATATATTATAACCAGTTATAACTATTATCCATAAAAGAAACAAGTTAAATATCTTATAAATAGCAACTATATTACATTAGAGTTATATAATATTGATTTTCCTTGAACTTGTTTTTATTTATGATCTTTACCGACTAGTATTAACTAAGTTTACTGTTATATTACATTAGAATTGGGTCAAAAGGGGCTACAAAACAAAACAAAACAAAGACAAAGTATGAGACAAAGCAGGCTAACGTAATGTCCAAGGACTAAGGTTTGAAACAAAATCAATAAGCTTGCAAGAAAAGTTATCTCAATTCTTAACACTTCCGAAATCAAAGTAACATATATCAAATATTATCACGTCCTATACAAAACATGTAGGAATTCGCAGCTATATAGCAAACTAAACACCCATTAATTTGCATAAACTTCAGCATCGATGGCTAATTTCCGGGAAAGACCGCCATTTGATGACAAGCAAAGCTCTAGTAGTTTGGTGTTTCAAGTGTTTGTGCCTACTTTTGCATGTAGCGAAGATTCAACGTGCCATTACTTTTACTTATTCTTCTGAGTACACGAACCTCGTCATCTTATTGCTAAATTCATATTTAAAGACTTATATATGTAATATGATATATCGATAAACAAACAAACAAACATATACAGTAAATCCCACTCACGAGCAGGGTCTGGGAGGGGTAGTTGGTGGCGAGTATTTCCTCTATTTTGAGAGATAGAGAGACCGCTTCCGAAAAGACCCCCGACTCAATAAGGAAAACAATAACCGTAGCAATCATAATATACGGCATACAATACACAGGTAAAGATCACATAAAAGCTCAGAAAGTACGTACAACAAATAAGCGGCAAGAAACGCGAGAAAAAACAAAAAGTGTGTACAACAAATAATAGGATATATCGATAAAGGGTAATATTGTAACAACTACAAATCAAAATGTCAAAACAGATAGATTGGATTGCATTAACCCAAAAACCTTTTTTAGATCTATTTATTAAAATATTTTGAAAATGAAGTTATGTTACAGTCCCAAAGAAAGTTGTACAGCACCAAGAGATCACACATGACAACATACCATCACTACGACCAGTATCGTCAGATGAAAGTGATGATGAAAACAGTAAAGATAAGTCAGATGCAGATGGGAGTAGTGAAGATGAAAGTGATAATAAAGATGGTGAAATGGATCTTGAAAGAAAAAAACACATAATGGGTTTTGATGAGAGTTGGGGGCAAGAGGCTGATATGTTTATGATACTTGCAGTGAGAAATTGAAACATAATAAAGGGATTATTGTGACACCAATCTTTGCATTTTCATTAGGTGTGTTGGCAACTCTGAAGTTTCTGTCAAATGGCATTGATGGAGGAAGCTCTTGAAATCAACTGTTGTACATTATACATTTATACATTATATCAAATTACAGATATCAATTAATATGCGGTTTGCATACTGTAATACGAAGTGTCAGAGTTCAAATCTAACATGGAAATCAAATGAAAAACAAGATGAGCAGATGAATTACTCATGAACATTGTCACCTGAACAAAAACACAAGTGCAATAAATGTTACACTACAATTCAAAGTTTCTCAATGGTAATTTCTGCACCATCTTCTGGTTTGGGATTTGAGAGATACTTCACTTTTGCATCCGGATTCACCAACTCCCACCTGCATAATATATATCCATATTAGAAGTGCTCAACATAATCAGCAGTATCTACTAGATACTATCTAGTGTATGAAATGGTGCAATATTTATATGACTACATACTTGTATCCCGTGGACAAATGATAGAGAAAGATAGCAACTTGTAAACGAGCGAGCATATTTCCTGCACAGATTCTTGATCCACCACCAAACACTTGGTATGTTCCGGGCGTCATTGGTTCCTTAGGATCATACATTAAGATTTAGTATGAAAAAACAAAGAAATCCAAAGCAAAGATAATAATCCCGCCAATTAAGGGACTTACATCCCATCTATCAGGGTTGAAACACAGTGGATCTTCAAAGTTCTCAGGCGCCGTGTGGATATACCTAATCCATAGCATTACATTCCATCCCTTTGGTATAGTATATCCTACGTGTTAAAACCATATTTTAGCAAGAACAAGATAAACAAGTGAACTTAATAAACCATGGAGCTTCATAGGGGCCGGGGGGTGGGGGGCTATTTTTTCGTCCGTAGTGTTAAATTTTAGCTCGATAGTATAAATTTTTATATAAATATTGAGTTCGCCCCCCTAAAAAAATTAATTTCGCCCCCGCCCCCTTACGACATAGTTCAAGCTCCGCCACTGCACACACCTTTATAAGTAACATCTTTTGTGGTTGTGCGAAAGAGAAATGGAGAGACATTCGCCATTCTGATCGTTTCATCCACAACTTTCATGGTGTATTTCATCTTCAAAATCTCATCACTTGTAACAAATTGCTCAGTCTTGCTACTTTTAAGAGCCATAGTTTCATCCTACATAAGTAAAACTTAATAATGTTAGAAGATGAACAAGAACAAAAACAAGAACAAAAACAAGAACAAAATCACAAACACGAACATGAATAACAAAGACATCAATTAGGCGTAGGCATACCCGAAGCTTTTGAAGAACATTCGGGCATTTAGCAAGATAAGTAACAGCCCACGTCGTTGCCAATGTAGTTGATTCATAGCCACCAATAAGAATGCTAACAATATTGTCAACAATCTCTATGTCACTTAATTGACCCCCTTCTTCATCCTTCAACTTCATCAAGCCATCCATTAAATCGTTGACAGTTTCACCACTTTCATTTTCAATGTATTTCTTCCTTTTGTTCAACTCTTCCTTGAAGATTGCAACGGCTTTTTTTCGACACTACCGAAAATTTTTGTCACAAAATAATTATATATAAAAAGCACACAACTTAAGTATATTATTATCAACAGTTGAAGAAATGATGAATCGTCTATAATATAGAACCTGAAGGCCATGATAATAAGCAAATCCTGGTATATTCATCGGGTATGATCTGATTCCACTAACCAATCCAGCAAAGTATCTATCAATCATGTCAAGAGTAGGGCCCGGTTTAAAACTAGCAAAAAACATGCCAATGTTCTCGAATGTAACCTTCTTGATTTCTTTGTATGAGGTGATTGTATGACGTTTGGCCCACGAATCAAGGGCCGAGATCATTCTTGGTTGCACTGTCGTTGCTATCCTACGAAGTGCTTCGGGTTGGTTAACACTTCTTGAAACAAAACTTCTGAGCCTGGCATGCGATTTCCCATGAACCGCAACCAGTGATGTCTTACCCACAAGTTCGACGTTTGGCCACTCCATTACGAAGCTTTCCTCAGCTCGATATACAAATTTGGTCGCTGTTGGTGAGAACACTATTACTGACGGTCTACCGAATAGATGGGTCCGGTACATTCCGATCCATCACCAAACCTATTGACCATGTGCATAATCAGTGACCATATATAGAAAACATGAAACTTTATGGGATAATCTAATGCCACGACATTTTCAAACAGTCGTTTGAGGTCGTTTCAAACAGCCAACAATCGTTTGAAGGTTATGACTTGCGTCACAATCCCTATTGCCCATTGAGAATTCGCCAAACGGCCATTTGAAGGTTTCGGCTTGTGTTATAACCCCTACCTTTAAATGGTAGATTGAGTTTATTGTCAAACGGTTGTTTGAGTTTGGGGGTGGAGTATTTGATTGGGTGGTGTTATACAAAAGTTGTGTTATACAAATATCCTTTTGTTGTTATTTAGACACCGTATTGTTTCTATCTCTCTCCATGTATCTATATGTATTTATAGAAAGATAGAGAGGTAAAATTAAATAGAGTGTATCTATAATATAGCCATTTGATTTTAGGGTGGTGTAGGAATAGTAGTAGAACAGCGTAATGATTAAAAGATAAAAATAATGATATATAATTACCTTTTTCGCTTGGAATTGATGTAATCATCAGGGCGACGAAGGAATCTAAAGTACCAAAGAAATGTAAACGTTTCACCGATGAACGGAAGTCCCATGTAGCCGGGAGGCAGATCGGTGCCGCCTTCAGATGAACGAAGAGTTGTGGTAATGAGTCCATACCATATATCGTTCCACCACCAGAAGGACCACATTAGTAGCGGCACCGCTCCTAACACCACCGCTAACCACATCCTTAGTAATAAACTTGTTTTTGGTCTTGGTTGGTGAAAGTGTGAAATACATACGGCTCCAAGTATTTGTAGACGCATACAAAAGATGCTACAAGAGTACTCTAATTATTCCATTGACATTAGTAGACAACTATATAGGTTATATTAGTCCACTTGTTTTAGCATCGATTGTTGGACGGCACTAACAATGTTTTCAACTTATATGTTGATAGTATATTCATATGATCTAAATAAGGTATGCATGCAACGTGTTTTATACTATACGGGGTAATATAATTTGCTTACAATAGTTAACATAGGGAGAATGATTAAACGAATTCATACCTCCAACATTATACCCATGTCTCATAAGTCATAACGTAATAGAACTCGTACGGGTTCTATCACAAATATTATTTTTTTAAATACCATAAGGCCACACGGAGTGGAGCTCCCCAGGGAGAGATCTAGGGGATCGATAACACCGCCCCCTTTTTCGGGCCGACCCCAAAGTTCTTGATTTGGTTGTGTCCCTGACTTCTCATTGTTGTAGACTTCCTTTATGATCGTTAAGGATTTAAAAAATATTAATTTTTAACTTTATAAATATACTAACTTAATTAACTAACATTTTTACACCAACATTTATTCTTCCTCTACTATCTTAAATTATCAATTGTTTCTCTACTCTCTCAAATGGAATTATTATCTCGAGAGAAAAAAACACCTACTAAAAGCTTCGTAAACAAACATAACAACAAGTGTCACAATAACAACCATCACAACACGAATCAGTTCATTCGTCGCTACCCCAAATCCCCAATTCGACCATATTTATAAAATTGCATCTACAACTACCCCAATAGAAGCAATTCAGGCAATTCAATAAACAACGTACATGGGCTCTGATTACCGCAAGATACAAAGAGGAGACGTGTTTTGGAAAATTTTTTATTATTTTTATATTATATTATGTTAAGGTCATTGAAAATGAATCAGGGACACAACATTGGGGATGTGAGCTTTGATTAGTTTGTATGTTTATTGAAGTATTTATTAAATTGTCTTTGTAATTTTAAAATTTTTAAATGGTAAAGTATATTTATTTCTAGTTGAGAAAATTTTAAATTAATATTTTATCCAAATAATCCCAACTTTAGTAAATGTAAGCTTTACCAAAATCTAACTTCGAAAAAAGAAGCTTAATTTTACTCGTTATAAACGAGCCATCCAATATATGGTTATCTTTATATAGGCCGATTGCTCTACCCACACAACCGAGTTGATCACACGAGCCAACCAACTAACCAATAACTTAACAATAATCATGCGTTGTAAACTAATAACGCTAAAAGATAAAAACCTTGTGCAAAAAAGTGTATGTAGGGGAGTTTTTCTTTAAATGGGTTTTTTGGAAAACATGATGGTTTGTGAGTTGATTTGTAATGTTTTTAGTTAATGGGTTTAGGGTTTAAGGTTTATGAAATCGAATTCTCAATTATTGAATCCATAATGAGAATCACGGATTCCATTTCGACCATTTGTTTACCGACGACTTCTTCGACACATTCCACACCTTCACTGACTTGTCCAAACTCCCACTATAAACCACCCACTTCATCTCGCCGGAGCTCTTCCTCGCCTCCCTCTCCACCGAGCAAACCACTGTGAGCAAACTCCTTCTCCAACTCCCAATAGTTCACCATAACTCACATTTACGAATTAAATGATCGGGACTTGGATTCCATAAATCCCATATATAGAATGCCCGTTAAATAAAATCATCCTCTAATCAACTCACAAATCATCTTCAAATCCCATGTGCAAAATACCAATTAAAAAAAATCGTATAGGGAAAGGATATACGAGAAATTAAAACAACCCTAAAAAAAATCCTAAGAAAACGTGCATTAATGACATTAATGCATGTCATCTATTAATTGTGAAAAAGGTATATATACCTCTTCAAACTCAAAAAAATCATATCTATTAAAATATGTATAACCCAGTTGCTTAGTAAAACCATATTTTATTATGTTTTTACGAAGTGTATATATCGTACCATGTCATAAATGGATGAAAATTTTATTATAATATATAACAATTGTTAATTATTCAGTAGTACTCAATGCAAGCCATGTTGTGTGGTATTAGTAATTATACAACCATACCCATAGGTCCCGTAGAACGCATGTTGATCCAAAATGATCAAGAGAATATTTGGAAGTTACAAAGGAATCGACAATTAACGGTTTTGTTCATAGCTAAAAGTAGTTTTAAATTTTAAAATCTCAGTTTAGAGTTTTTTAATAGTAATTTCAACACCATCTTCTGGCATAGGATGTGAGAGATACTTCACTTTTGCGTCTGGATTCACCAATTCCCACCTGCATCATATCCATTTTACAATTCAACAATAAATATTGATACACAGGTCTAATTTTGTAGGAGAAAATTTTCATACATTTTGAAATGGAATGATACTTATATGATTACATACGTGTATCCCGTGGACAAATGATAGAGAAAGATGGCAAGTTGTAAACGAGCGAGCATATTTCCTGCACACATCCTTGATCCACTACCAAACACTTGATACGTTTTGGGCGTCATTGGTTCCTTAGGACATATTAGGATATAGTATGAAGAAAATGTAAGGAAATCGAAAACAAATATTATAATTTTGCGAGGAACTTACATCCCATCTATCAGGGTTAAAATTTAGTGGATCGTTGAAGTTTTCAGCATCAGTATGCAGATACCTAATCCATAGCATTACATTCCATCCTTTTGGTATAGTATATCCTACACGGTAAAAAATATTTTGGCAAGAAAAGGATAAACATTGAAGTAAAATAATAGAACGTCACACACACATCTTTATAATTTACATCTTTTGTTGTCTTGCGAAATATAATTTGAGCAATATTCGCCATTCGAATTGTTTCATCCACAACTTTCATGGTGTATTACATCTTTAAAATCTCATCACTTAAACAAATTTCTCATTTTTGCTACTTTTGAGAGACATATTTTCATCCTATAGCAATATAAGTCGAACCTTCAATCAAAATCGAAGAATACCAACATCAACATGACATGAGCATGAATTAGATTTAGGTGTGCATACCCGAAGTTTTTGTAGAACCTTTGGAAATTTAGCAAGATAATAAACAGCCCACATCGTGGATAGGGTGGTTGATTCGTAGCCAGCAACAAGAATGCTTACGATATTGTCTAGATCTCAACGTCACTTAATCGGGCCCCTTTATCGTCTTTCAGCTTCATTAAACCGTCCATTAGGTCATTCATAGACTCACTACTCGCATTCTCAAACTCCTTCCTTTTCTCCAACTCTTCCTTGAATATTGCAAGAGTTTTTTTCCGACACTAGTACATTAATTTTTCAACCCACAAAGTAGATTATTAAATTACTATGATTAAAAGTTGATAAATCATGAATGAGAATTGAAAAGAACCTTAATACCGTGATAATATGCAAATCCTGGTATATTCATTGGGTAGGATCTGATCCCGCTAACTAATCCAGTATAGTATTTGCCAAGCAAATTAAGAGTAGGGCCCGGTTTGAGACTAGCAAAATACATGCCTATGTTCTCAAATGTGAGCATCTTGATCTCTTTATAGGAAGTGATTGTATGACATTTGGCCCAAGAATCAAGGGCCGAGATCATTCTAGGTTGCACGATGCTCGCTATCCTACGAAGAGCTTCTGATTGGTTAATGCTTCTAGAGACAAAATTCCGAAGCCTACCGTGAGTCTTCCCGTGAACTGCCACCACTGAAGTCTTACCTACAAGTTCAACGTTTGGCCACTCGAGCTTGAAGCTTTCCTCAGCTCGAAATACAAATTTGGTTGCTGTTGGTGAAAACACTATCATTATAAGGTTAGCTGAAAGTTTATCTAGTAAGTTACATGTTTCGTCATAAAGGTTTGTCCGTTTAACTATTTTTATCCAAAATAGACTCTTTTGACATATCATATTTCGAGATTCGCATATTGTAACATTATTCACACAGACATTAACTCTATTAATTTTTTATTAAATCTATAGGTATTTTACTCAATTTGATTGAGGTACAAGTTATTAATGCATGGTACTAGCTTCTAATGCATATATAAAATCAAAATGTAAAACATATCAAACAAAAATATGTTATATATAATGTAATAAGTTAAATTCAATTTTGGTCCTAGAGGTTTGACAATAATAATCACCAATTACTTTTCTTTAAAAAAATTGAAAATATCAATTTATCACAAAAAGAAATGTATTACTAGTTTCAAATTCATCCCAAAAGTTTGTATCATTTGTTTTAGTTTAGTATCAGTACAAAAAAATGATGAAACTATTAAACTATAGTCGAAACACATAATGAGATTCTTTAACTTAAAAGAAATAATAATGAAACTCTACACATTTTAATATTTTTAAACATTAGAAGGAAAATTACTACTTGTATCAAACTTTAGAAAACAAAACTTAGCTTTGATATAATAAATAAACACTAAACCTTAAGATTTGGGAGAATTACATATATCCCCCTATAAATTTCATTAGTTACATATATATCCAACTTAAATTTTAATTACATATATTTCTTACAAACTTAGTTAATACATATATATCCAAATTAAAAGTTTAATTACATATATCCCCTTCTAAATTTTAGTTAATTACATATATACTCAAATTAAATTACATATATCTGTTTTATTAAACATAAATATTACATTTCATTACATATATTTGCTTTATTAAACATAAAAATTACATATTTACCCATTTTATTACTTTCATTAAAAATAACTTATATAACTAGTAGTTTACTCTTTTTTTATTAAACTATAAAATTATGATTTTTCTTCTTTACTTGCTTTTCAAGATCTGATTATTATTAATATTTCTATACTAGTGTTTTTTATCTTCTTTTTGTCATTTTACCCTTTTATGCTATTTTTTTCCGGTATTTGTACCGAACACTTACAGTCTCATTATGCAACATAAAATTATATGTTCGGACTATATTGAATAACAAGACTGGAAGTGTATCGTATAGAACCTAGAAAATAATAGCATCAAAAGGTAAAAAACAAAAAGAATATAAAAAACGTGAGTACAAAAATATTAGTAAGTAATCAAAACTTGAAATGCTTGTAAAAAAAAAAACACAATTTTATAGATTAGGAATAAATAGTAATTATATAAGTTATTTTTAATAAAAATAACCAAATGGATAAATATATAATATTTATGTTTAATAAAGAGGATATATGTAATTAAACTTTTAGTTTAAGTATATTTGAAATTAGCTAATTTTTATAAAAGATTATATGTAATTAAAAATTTAAATAAAGTATATATGTAATTGATGAAGTTTGTAAGAAGAAAATGTAATTCTCCCGCATTAAATTAGCCTGCAACCCCCACCTACCACTATTGTCTTCCTAACTTTTCTTTTTCAGTACACCATCATATATATGTTGCACGTCTGACATTAATGATGGGATCGTAAGTTGTCGTAGACATCAATTCTAAACTAGTCGGTATGAACGAGAACAAAGAGATAGAAAATTGTAGTAAATAAAATGAGAGATACTATGTCCGGAAACCGTCATCGTTGGATTTATGTGGAGTAGCGCTTTGATGAAACTAGATTGAGATCACCTATTACTAGAACAAAACCACAACCCCAGATAACAAATTTTACATATTTCAAGTCAATATTCAAGATACAATTTTTTTATAGATTTAGATGTTGTTAATGAACCGGTATGGACATATGGTTAGTGGCCTAGTGACAAAGGCAAAGTTTCTTGAAGCATCTAAGGTTTAAATCATGAGCTTAGATCCATGAGAAGTAAAAATGAAAGAAAATTTGCTTGTCAATTTCATGGCATGCACACGTACACTACCATGTGTAATCTGAATGGTTTTATTTATTTTTACCGTTACATGTAAATAAAAATATTATTTTGTTGTTAGCAGTACGCTACTAGACTCCTAACTTGTGGGTTCTTTTCTAGAATTCCTTTAAGTATATTCCGTCCATATTTAATAATTATTTTTGTTGTAACTGTTTAATTTATGTTCAGTTTGTTTGTTTATCTTTTTAACTAGATTATGTAACATTACCTTCTTAAGGCTTGACTTTAACAGGATGGTGGTGTTGGTGGCGTTAGGGCAGCAGTGGTCGACGCCGGTGGTGTTGCGGTAGTGGTCAACGCCGGTGGTGTTGCAACAATGATGCGATGCGTTTCAACAACAAGAACAATGATTGGGGTGGGATGCATTGCCTTCTTCATTTTTTTAATATTAAAGAGTGGGTTTGCGTTTGTTTTTATTTTTGTTTCTACTATAATGAATGAGTATAAATATTTTAGAAAAAAATATGTATGCATTGAAATATGTAACATAAATAGAAAAATATCACATGATAGTAATAAATTTTTAATAGTGTTCTAATTTAGTCGTTAATGTTTATTTTTTTAACTTGGATTATTAAACCATCAAATCAAGTAATTATTGAATTTTCTTATGTCAATACACTAACGAATGAGAAGATGCGGTGGTTGGAATTTTAATAATATGAAATTATAATAAAAATTAAAATAACATGTTAATGATATTAAAAAATAAAACAAGGATACACTAGTACAAAAAGAAACAAATGGGGCGGGCCTAATTTTTTTAAGGGGCGGGCGGTTTAAAAAACCGCCCCTTATAGCCTTCTGAAAATTTAAATGAGAACAAATTGGGCGAAACCGCCCCTTAAGTTACCTTTAGGGGTGGGTATTACGACCGCCCTTTATGATACCTTTAGGGGTGGCTCTAAACCGCCCCTTATGTCCTATTGAAAATATAATACCCGCCCCTTTAGATCTCCATAACCGCCCTTTAAAACCTTAACAATTACCCGCACCTTATGACACAAAACCACCCCTTAAGTTATTAGACAAAACCGCCCCTTATGAGAGCAAAACCGCCTCTTTTGAAAAAACTCGCCCCTTATGCAAGAAACCGCCCCTTTTGACCGTTTAGCCCCTTATGAGCCCTTACTGCCTCTGTAGGTCACATATTACATGAAAAAGTTTGTTTTCCCTCCCAAAAGTGGCCACCACTCCCACCCTGCCGCTTCTCCACCACCGCCTCCTCCTCCCCCTAGTTCTCCTTCGACGCTGCCCCCACCCCTCCGATTCTCCACCACCGCCCTCACCCCGTCGCTTTTCTGCCACTACTGTTGAAGGCTTTATGTTACATCAAGATTGTGTATTGTAGCATAAGGTAAAAAGTTTTCAAGATTATTTTTTACAATGAATTAGATTTAAGAGGACTAATGATTTTGTTATCTCTTTTTTAGTTGGTTGCTTATTTGTAACTTGGATTATTGTTTCTTTTTAGTTATTCATATGATTTCATTAGATGGTGTTTGGGTCAAGGTTTTATGCTTCTATGTTTGTCATATTCTTTATGTTTGGATGTAGTCTACAGGGATGATTTTATAATTTAAATACACACCACATTGAGTTTCAAACAAAAAAATCATTTAATGGTTGGTATATTATTATGCTATGAGTATTTGATGAGATTTTATAATGGTTGCAGACATGATTTGTTTTGGCTTTGAATTACCCGTGACCCGTGATATTTTAAGTTTGAAATCGAACTGCAAAATGGGTATGACTTGTTGTTTATTAGCTTTGTTATGTTGTTAAACTAAGTATTGCTCTCCATAATGGTTGGTATATTATTATGCTATGAGTATTTGATGAGATTTTATAATGGTTGCAGGGATGATTTGTTTTGGCTTTGAATTACCTGTGACCCGTTTTATTTCAAGTTTGAAATCGGATTGCAAAATGGGTATGATTTTTTGTTTATTAGCTTTGTTTTGTTGTTAAACTAAGTATTGCTATCCATATATGCTTCTAGTTCAAATTTTGGTTAAAAAGTTGTGGCATTATATTGTTAAACCTCCAAATGTAGCAACTAACATGTTTTTTTGTCTAGATGTCGTATATTGAATTGATTTTGAACGTTTGATACATAATGTATGATACTTTAATATATGAAACATTTGATACACAATGTTATAATTTTTGGTTGATTGAGCGGTTTACATAGAAAAATATTTCTTGATATTAAATAATAAAAATATTTTTTTTTCTCATTATTTGAATATAAAGGGGGTTCAAAAACCGCCCCTTATTAATGTACATAAGGGGGGTTTAAAAACCTCCCCTTATTGATGTACATAAGGGGGGTTTCAAAAACCGCCCCTTATTGTTGTAAATAAGGGGCGTTCAAAAACCGCCCCTTATGAAAACCGCCCCATATGAAAATATATCATAAGGTGCGTAGCCATATGGGGCGGGCTAAAAACTGCCCCTTATGGCCAATTTACCCGCCCCTTTTACCTCTTTTTGTACTAGTGATAAAAAATTCTCGTTATCGTTCCACATCAGCATCAAAAAAAAGAAAAAAATATTTTCTAATTGAAAGAAAAAGGAAAACATGCTAAAAGCTAGATATGTTAAGACTTATAATTTTAATAAAATATAAAAGCAGAGTGATCTAATTAAAACAATTTTTAAACTTGAGTTATCTAATTTAAATACTTTTAAAAAGTGGTTACTATATTATAAAGTTACACCATCATAAATCAGTAACTTGTGTATCAATTAAATAACTGAAATACCCCTAAACTTACATAAAAATTGATGTAGTTAATTTCGGGAACGAAGATGGTTACAAAGTGCAAACCTCAATGTATAATATGTCAAAGGATACATTTTTGGACTAAAATAATTAAATTGGCCAAAACTCATGGATGAAAAGCATAATTAACTTAAGTTTATATGTTGATAACACACTACTAAAAAACTACTATCACCAAAGGGAATTTATTGAATAAACAACCTTTACAACATTTATTAAGAGATCAATGATGGGCACATTTCCGTTGAAGATACTATTTTTTAGTAGTGTCAGAGATTAATCCAAAAAAGTAGAAAACATATATACTTACTTGGTACGTTGGAATTGATGTAATCGTCAGGGCGACGGAGAAATTTGAAGTACCATATAAATGTGAACATTTCACCAATGACCGGAAGGCCCATGTAGCCGGGATGCAGATTGGTGTAACCTTTAGATGAACGTGTAGTCGCCATAACCAATCCATACCATACGTCGTTCCACCACCAAAAAAGACACATAAGTAGAGACGCCACCACCGACCACATTATGAATATTACTAGAAGTAAACTCGATTATGAAATTGCAGTACTTATAGACTCGTAAAAAAAGATGCGATACAATGCTTCACTTATTCCATCGACATTAGTAGACAACGTACTACATAGATTATGTTTGTCACTTTGTTCAACATCATCATATATTAATTAAACCATTATTATACATCATAACAAAACATTTTTTATTTTTTATTTTCCAACTGCATGCGAAAACATGTAATTTGTAGGAATGTAGGAAAGGTGTTCCTCATATAAAAACAATACCACCAGACAATAATTGGTCGTTTCGAAACGAACTAACCAAATAACGTTATTATATGTATATAGGGAATACAATATATAATTTCGATATAATAAAATTATAAAATATCAAATTTGAAAGAAGAATTGCACAAAACAACACTTTCAATTTTGGGATGAATTGGACGGTAGTAGATTTGTTCATATATATCACGGATATGCTAGAATAAATATTTGATATTTTATAATGAAGGTAGAGGTGTTTAATATTTGATTTTTATCCTTTATAATTGCTCATAAAATCAGACTAAAAATATGAGGTTTGAGATCTTTTTTTTCCGGTACATTTAGGTTGCAATTTGAATTAGTCCTTGGTTTCTGGTTGGGGTGATTCCATACCGTATACCAAGGTTTAAGGTACGTTTTGTGAATCCTAAGACACATATAAATTGTTTATCTAATAAAAAAACAAATATGAATACATATATTTTCTCCTTTAAATAGACAATTATTTGTTCATTCAAATAGAAAATGGATAGTAGCACAAATGTTTTCTCATTTATTAAAATAAACTAGTTTTATTAAATCTGTATATTACACAAGTTAAATAAATAAAATACTAAATATTATAAAATTTTATCAACATAAACGATGTTTTAAGTTAAAATATTATTAAAATTGCGTATGAATGTACACTATAAGTAATAAGATAATGCTATCTGTAGTTATGTGTTAGAGCATTTACATCCCATTATTTTTATTATCATCTTTATAATTACAATAAAATATCTATTTTTTCTCTTATTTTTAGAATATGTTTACCATTATTTGTTTTTTCATTTAGGCTATCCCTATCACTTTGCCCGTGGCTGGTCCGTGCCCGACGTGGACAGCGCCCGCCGAAGGATGACGATGGGGGAGAGGGGGTTGAAGATGACCGATCCTTGGCCAATGGCGGTGGAAAGAAAGGTAGTGGTGTGTCTCACCACTATAAAATTAATTCTAAAATATTAATACAGTGGTGGGCCTCACTATTATCAAATGATTTTAAATTAAAATGTTTTAAAATCTTTTAATTAAAATAATAACTTAAGTATATTATTTTAATTAAAATGTGTTAATTAGAGTAATTTTATATTTTATAATTATTTGAAATTTCTTAAAATACTTAAAATGGTTCAATTAAAAGGTTTTTTTAATTTTAATTCTTTTTAATATCTGTAATAATAAACTAAACAATTTGAGTACTTTTTATTTATTGTAATAATAGCTATTTTTTATAATGACTATGATTTATTCAAAAGTAAATAAAAAAAGAAAATGTGAGGTGAAAAAATAAAAATATTTGCGGGAAGAATAATGTTTAGAGTAAAAAATGTTTGTGGGAAAAATAGGTGGAGGTGAGTAGAAAGTTGATGAGACATACTGATTACGACTGTTTCTGAGAAGTATGACCTGTAGCGCTGTGAGCAGTCTTACAATCATTTTCAAAAATATTAATTTTTTTAGAAAGGTTTAATAATATTTTCAACAATATATAAAT
This sequence comes from Flaveria trinervia, assembly GCA_025506515.1. Lineage (NCBI taxonomy): Eukaryota > Viridiplantae > Streptophyta > Magnoliopsida > Asterales > Asteraceae > Flaveria > Flaveria trinervia. The sequence continues at coordinate 102,523,793 of CM046452.1, forward strand.
AAATAGTTAATTTTTCTTTACTCAAATTAGGGGCTACATTACGGCTAAGAGGCTGTTTGAAAACTCTGAATGATTAAGACTGAACCAATAAAATGTCTGAATCATTAAGAGGTTTAAAACATGAAGAGTTAGTATATTGTTTAACAATTAAAGGCAAATGTCTGACCAATCCAGATAAAAGATCTTAGCCATTCAGCATTAATATAATGTTTAACCATTTAAAAATAAATATCTGAATCATTCATGTATTTGCTTATAAAATAAACAGTTGAAACCATTAAATATTAAATTATTCAAACATCTAAACAATGCCATGAAACAACGCAGGAGACGTAAATCCTGTTGGTAGCGTATGAAGGGGTAAACTAGTAATTGCAGGTTGTACGTGTCATCGTTGGGAGATAGATAGGCCTATCGGCATTTGATTGGCTAACGGATGATCGAAAATTAGGGCCCAAACACCGAATACCGAAAGCAAACAAGAAGATCTTACCTTCGAGAAAACCTCCGGCGAAATTGAACAATGGCGGTGGCAACAGCACCTCCCGCTACCACCGCTACTGCTTTTTTCAAGTCCGTTCACCGTCGTCTCTCACCCGCCAACCCTCCGCCGCTCCGCCGCCTCTTTCCCGCCAAAAAATCATCCACTATTTTAGCCATGGCACCGAAAAAGAAGGTAAGAGTATGAACACAAACTATCATTAAACGATTGCATAATTTCGTCGAAATTTTAATTTCAATTTTGGTTTCGGTTTAGGTTTTCGGTTATTAGAAGTAGTATGAGTTTGGTGTCGATCATCGATCATTCTGAACGATTATAGATTTATAGGTTTTCTAATTGTGTTATGAGATCTAATCGTATGCTTCTTGTAGAGTCTGATTTTCATCGTCTTTTGATTTAGAAGTTAAGCAGGAATGCAGGTGAACAATTTAGCGCTTCCTTTCAGATATTACTAAAATGTACAAAATACAGAGCGAGATGCATATCACTGTTCTTTTTCATTATCTATTATAGTATATAATATAATATAATGTAATATAATGATTGCACACTTCTGTCGAATTTATGTTAATAGTTTCAGTTTTAATTTCAATTTCAGTTTTGGTTTAGGTTTCGGTTGTTAGAAGTCTTATGAATTTAGTGTTGATCGTCGATCATCATGAATAATTACGATTTTGTAATTGTGTAATGAGATCCAATAGCATGCTTCTAGTAGATTCAGATGTTCAAAATCTTATGATTAGACGTTAAGTATGAATGCAAGTGAGAAAGTTAAGCATTTCCTTTCAGATATTATCAAAAGGATTGCAACTTCTGTTGAAATTTAGTCGATAGTTACAATTTCAATATCAATTTAGGTTATTTAAATTAAAATGAATTTAGTCTCGATACTCTTGAATAGTTATGGGTTTTATAATTGTGTAATGAGAATATGAGATCTAATGGGATGCTTGTATTAGATTCAGATTTTTATCCTCTTTTGATTTAGAAGCATGAATGCACACAATGCAGGTAAACAAGTATGACAGTGGATGGAAAAAGGAGTGGTTTGGTGCCGGAATTTTTTTCGAAGGAAGCGAAGAAGTAGAAGTCGACGTATTCAAAAAGCTGGAGAAGCGTAAAGTGCTGAGCAACGTGGAGAAGGCGGGGCTGTTGTCGAAAGCAGAGGAGCTAGGGTTTACTCTTTCTTCCATTGAGAAGTTTGGGGTTCTGTCAAAGGCTGAGGAGCTAGGGCTCCTCAGCTTGCTTGAAACGGCTGCAGGATACTCTCCTGCAACTTTAGCATCCGCTGCGCTGCCAGCTCTGGTGGCGGCGATACTGGCGGTCGTATTGATACCAGATGATTCAACTGTTCTTGTGGTGGTACAGACTGTCGTAGCAGGTACGCTTGCTGCCACTGGTGCTGGATTGTTTGTTGGGTCGATTGTATTAGATGGATTACAGGAAGCTGATTAATTAGAGTGTCGTTACTTTGTATCTTTTATCTGTTAAGGTTTTGGATTGTGAATAATCTACATTTGTTGTATTTTAAATTTGTATGTTATTATACATTTTGTAACTTTATATTATGTGGAGGAATTTATTACAAAATTTAATCAAGTTCTTCTCATTACTTGTACATACTTGATACATTTCATTTCTGCTACAACAGCCAAGTTAATCTTATGGTTGAACTCTGAGATGAAAGAATATACAATATGAATGATGTAAGGGTGTTAACAGTTAATGGTCTGTATTTGACAGTTTATAAATCAAACTGTTAGTAATGATTTTTAAACTATCTAAACCAAAACCAAAATGGCAAAATGTTACACAAGGATGCAACTATCTATATTCCTTACATGACTGCTTAATGGTAAGAATATAAATGGTTATATAAAGATTAACTGAATTTGTTGCTTAAAAGAAATCACTTCCCAAAGGCATCCTGGAAAACACTTTAGATGATCAAACAAGTCAGACCTGATCATCCCGCAAAAAAATGGTTTCAACCTGAATGACAAAACCCATTTTGATCATCTTTGACCCAATTCAAACCGAACTATGCACCTCTGACCATAACTAAGCCAACTTTGAAGCTCTCAAAATTTTGTTAATACAAAACCAATCGGGCTAAATCTGAAATCTGGGCTAAGATTGAAAGGGGCGAGGGGCACTTTGTGGGCTAAATCTTGAAACACACTCATAATTTCAAGTTTTTTATAGTAAGAGTTTAGATTACATCTGTCGGTTCTGCACATATGGATCACACCTTTAATGGGGTCTTCGTTCTCATTTAATTTGTTCTTCTTAGTTATGATACTTCAAACACAATAGTAATTAAAACATTCTTTTGAATCCTTTTTGTTTCTTTATATATTATGATATTTAAAATATGAAGTTAACTTTTTCTGTATCTTTCTCAAAAGTTATTTTTGTTTTAGATAAAGTTTGTTTGGTTGTAGATTGAGTTTGTTGCCGTTTCCTATAATAAATAAATTATGGGTATCTCTTTTTTTATTTTCTATTTTTTTATGTTTGGAACAAGGTAGAAAATGTTTTTTAATGTTTAGAACAAGTAGAAAATGTTATCTAGAATTAAGTTATATATATTAGCGGTCTCTCACACGCGCTTCACACCTTAGCACCTCATCATTTAAAGCCAAGATTATCATTGTTATCAGGAAATGTGGATTGATGATGACTCTTTGGACTTCCTATGAGCACTGGACCATTTTGTGAACTGTCATCATCTTCTAGGCATGAAATCAATCAATTTAGTGTAAGCTGTCAATGATTTATTGAATAGTAGTTTAGTGGATATTGATGCTTTCTGGAAGAATTTAATCTTCCAAATTATCCGCTTATTCTGTCCCTTTTTGGAAAGTTAAATGCAATTTTGAAGCAAATCACAGATCATGCTTCAAGTGCTATCCCTTCATATTCCCCACCATTTTAGATCCACTATTTGACTTGATAGACATGCTTATTTTATGTGAATATAATAATAAATTTGGATAAGTACGTCAGTAACAAAAGTTAATTATAAAATTATATAAATATCTATATAACTTTAATCAAGTGATTATCTTATCTGATTCTATAGGTTGCAATAATCATTGATTGGATTCACTCTAAGTACACAAAGGAGCATACATGTGCACTAGTAGCAAAATAGATAGGAACTGATAAATAAGTAGATTTTATGGCTAAGAACATCAGACTCCTGTTGATTTGCACAGCATTCGCGTGTCATTTGAACGTCCATCACTGCGTTTTGATCCATATTTATAGGATTTAGCCCACAGGAGATAAACAAGGAAGTTAAGCCCGCTAAGCGCACACATCAACCAGTAAAACCTTTCAAGATGATAATGATTAAGTTACTCCCATAGAGCCATGGCGTGTGGCGGAAGGTTCCTGTAACATGGTTCACAATAGACACAAGCACTGAACTAAGGTAATAACCCATGGCTAATGATGCCCACGAAAGCGATGTAGCCAATGATCTCATGCTAAATGGCGCCTCTGTGAAAAAGAAATCCATCATGCCCGCTAAGGTAAAAAGATCAGCGGACCCAAGAAACAAGTACTGCAAAGAAACCCAAAGGAAAGTGATTGGCAGTGGTTCAGTGGAACTCATCAAAGTCGCTTGATGCGCCACTTGTTTCCGTTTAATTTCCACTAAAGCTGCAACTGCCATAGCCATGATGGATAAAACCAGCCCGATTCCTATTCGTTTTAAATGGGTTATACCCATTTCTGTTTTGGTTATCTTTCTTGCAAATGGGATTACAACATGGTCATACATTGGTGCAAGTATCATGATGAAAATGACGGGGAATACAGGAAGAGAAGCTGGTGGGACGCGTAATGAACCAATTTTAGTGTTCATTGTTGCTGCTTGTTGGACAGAAAAGGTAGAGAGCTGAGCAAGGCAGCAGTTAAGCATTATGGTTGATATGAATACGGGGAAGATTTTAAGGACGATTTTAACCTCTTCAACTTGTTTTATATTGACCTTAAATTTTGGAAAAGTAGATGTATTCATAACTGCTCTGTTAAGGAAGCTGAGTTCTTCTGTTAAGTTGTTTTCTACTTTGCTGTCTTCTTCCATGTTATGCATTGAGTTTGATGTGGATGTTGGGTTTGTGCTAACTACAGCAGCTCTTGCTTTACTTGAAAATGTGTTGAAAATTGCTGCTGCTAGTACCTGGTGTACACAACTTAGCACTTTAGTTCTGTTATCAATCAGGAAAATTGCATAAAAAGGCAATTAGTGCGCGCTTTAGGCAGATTTTTACTTTCCTTTCACAACTTCAGAAAGAAAAAAGTTTAATTGATCGTGATGTGACCCGGTTAACCGTTCAAAATAATAACATGACAGCTAAAGTGTCACAACTTTTTTAATGATATCATGACGCGGATATACACATGAAAGTGTTTGTCGGCTAATTAATCTTTAAGATGATGTCTAGCTAAATCTCTTCATTATTTTGTTATATTCCCTTTTAAAAATGTAATTTTCTATTAATGTTTTAAATATAAACAAAATAACAATATACTAGCTAAATTTTATGTTATATATAAATATTATTCTAAGATTTAGTTATGACATGATCTAGTTATTAAATCCGGCCCGACCCAACCAATGAACTGGCAGTGTGGCTGGTTTGATGACATGTTCGGTTTTTTCAGAACACTGCAATTTTCAAGTAGATGAAAATCGAAAATGCTACCTTACATATGGTTGTAATAGGGCTTCCTGTAGGAAGTTTGATCCTGTAGAAGGTGGAACCAAGTAGAAATATAGGGATAGATATAAGAATTGCCAAGGTGGAAATACCAAAACCCCACTGCCACCCTTTATTATCCTCAATCCACACTGCAAATGTCACTGCAATAAGTGCACCACAAGCAAGGCAAAACACATAATAATTAAAGAAAGATGATCTTTGTTTTCTTCCTTGAGCAGTTTCTTCATCAAATTGTTCAGCTCCATGAGGTGGAAGAGAGCCTTTTATCCCACCAACACCCAATGCCACAAGATACAATCCTATGAACAACGCCACCTCATTACCACCTTCAACTTCTTCGCATTTGTAGTTCCTGTTGGATGATAAACACCTTTGTGGTTTCAATGAACGCGTGTGCGCTTGCAGTGTGAGTATTACAAGACCCTGTTTATATAATCAAAATCAATTACGACAAATATAGTAAGTAATAAGATAAAGAAAACATAAAGATGTTCTCTTCTTTGTTTAACTCCATGCATTCGATCTCTCTCGCCTCAGCATGAGGTCAGAACAGTTCATCCTTGAAAACAAGATGTTGGAATAAAACCCGATTTTGATAGATTTTATCATGTTCAGCCATCACTAGATGTTGTTTTCCTTGTTGCCTTTTTTCTAGGGAACTTAATATATATACATACATATGCATATATAGAGAGTACAGAGAGGACAAAGAGAACCGACTTTAAGCTGAAAATCATGAGAACCACATAAACACTTGCGTCTATTGTTTTAATCCATAACACATTAACTATATAACCAACTCTCTTTCTGTGTCCTACTATATTGGACATTTACAACTAACAACATACCAATACTTATGCGCAGTTGTGAATTGGTTCTGTATGTATGAAGAGAGAATTCAGAGTTTCTTACCGTAAGTTCAACGGTAGCGCTTATGAGATAAATGCAATAGGTGGTGAAGAAAGCATCAGCTAAGAAGCCACCAAGAAGAGCAAGAAGAAAGGCAGTGCCCATAAAATTGCTAACAATGTTTGAACAACTTGATGGAGAAAAGTGCATGAATCTTGACAAATATAGCACAAGGTTACTTGCATTTGCCAAATATGCCAAATTCTCCAATACCTCCACAACTACATGCATGTTAAATTTACACAATTAAAGGAGTAAGTTAACACATATATATATATAAAAAAAGAAAAACTTTGCATCCCAAATTATATGACTTACCTAAGACGAAAGATGCAGCAAGTATGCCACCATGTTGGCCTTCAATGGCTGGTTTGTTTCTCCAATTAACATACCTACTAGATTTGCTTATTTGGTGTTCTTCATCCTACAAGATTAATATTATTCATCAAAGAATTGATCAATGCAGCATAATCAATTAAAGAAAGAAAAAGATTAGCATAAAGAATAAGTGATACCATATGGTTATGCAAACGTGAGATGATATGATCTTTCTCTGCAGAATAATAATATTATGGTTCAATCTTTTATTTGTGGTGAGAGAATGATGCATGGCATCCTATTTATATAAGGGCCGGGGTTGAACCCACCTGGAATGGTCTAGACACCATGATAGTGATTGCAACCTCTAATGCTCTTAACCAACTAATTTTACCTACCACTAAAAGTTCTAATAAGTATTTGTTTTTGAGAAAAAGAGAACTTGATCCGATCCTTTTGCGACTAAAGTGCGTATGTACATGTGAGACACTAGGCGAATCCCATATCATCCCATCCACAAAAAGGACTGATTCAAGGTCATAAGGATTGTTGAAGCCCAAAGATCTTTAGCGTGTTCTAGACGCTTTGATAAACTCAGAAGTAGTGACCTTCAGTTCTAAAAGGTTTTCACTACGTTACTATAGTAACTAGAAACAAATCCATGAGCCTTTTGTGGACAAATAAAATAATATTGTTGATACGAGAAGTACCAATGATTGGATGCTTAATGTATGGGTTTTGATCAGGCATTTAACTATCTAATGTTATAATAAGTTAAAAATGACTATTGAGCAAGTCGGTCTTTATGATAATTTCTAGGAGATAATAATAGATTATACCACACGACGCTACTAAGGTTTATAGGTTGTACGTAGCAGTGATATTTATGGGGTTTGTGACGAAGTCATGTTGTCGTCAAGGGTCTATCGACCTATTGTGACGACATGATGCCAACTTTCCCCTAATCAATTTTAGTCAAAACTCCTAGAAAAACCATAGCAACGAAATTTCGCCGCTATAACATTTTTTATAGCAATCATAGACGTTGTCAGCATAGGGTCAATTTCTTGTAGTGTGAAGGGGCTATTGCGTCGGACAAATTTCTGTAGAAATTGGGAGATCTGCCCACGATTAGGGTGAGGTAAAACTGTTGGAAAATAATTAAAATTGTGATTTTCACTAATTAACTCTAAACACAAATAATCTATTAATATATGATATATGTATTTAATAATGTATGCATTTGTTTCATTATTGATTAGAGTTTTACAACGATCAATCTATAAAGAATAAGACAAAAATGTTTAAACTAGTGATAGAAACGGAACTTGAAAAGATTTGATTATTATTTAATAAAACCGCTACAAAAATTACGGTTTCATTTGAATCTATAGACTATAGTATATATTATTTAATAAAGGAATGTTTTTTTGTCACTTGGTATTTTTTTAACCCACTTGGTATTTCTTTAACCCACTTGGTATTTTTTTAACGTATTTTTTGCTATTTGTCAAATTTTTAGATATTCACACATTGGTTAACCTTTCAAAAGAATATTATGGTAATTTAAATGTTGATATAAGTTTCTCTCTCTTATTAAAAATTAATTTTATTAATTATTATATTTCTCTCTTTTATATATATTTTTTAAAATCAAACTATCCTTTTTAAAAATATATTTTATTAAGAAACTAAAAAAATCACATCTTTTAATTAAAATCAAAATAATAAAAAAAGTTATATAATATAAAATTTTCTAAAACACTAAACCTTTCTAAGAAAATATTTTAAATCACTTTGTTTATAAAAAATTATGAAGGTAACTTTTTTAAAAGGTAATTTTTTAAAAACATTCTTATTAAAAAACCCAGAATAATTACAGATCAAATTTTTTAAAAAACAAGAATTTGATAAAAAAATTTATAAAAAATCATAAAGCAAATGTCTAAAAATAAAATTATTTATATAAAGTATAATTGTTTTATTTATTTTATGTATATAAAGTTTTAATTATATTTAATCTTAAAATATTATAATCTAACTCTTCGTGTTTATTTCTTACTATAATCCGTTTAATTAATGAGTTTTAGCCTGTAAATCTATTCATAAAAAAACTAAAATATATGTGAAACAATTGTAAGCCTTATCATACTAATTTTCTCATTTCTCTATATTAATAATAATATTATTATTGATACTAATAATTTTACTCATACTATTTTTAAATTAAAAAACCTCAAATTAATAAATAGAAAATCTATTTTTTTTTATTAAAACACATTTTAAAATAACTAGATTATAATCATATTTTATCTTTAAGTATGAATTTATAATACATAAAATTTTGTTACTAATTATTTAATATTTTATTTATTAATTTCATGTAATACACGGTATCTAATCTAGTAATCACTATATACTTTTAATCAGTTTGTTTTGACTACAATTAACTGCATGTTAGCTTCACGTTAATGATGCCCTTTCCTATTTTATTGCGACTTCAAATCTTGATCAAATGATCATCAGGGAATTTTTTACATTTTACTGGTACGATCATCTCCTTTTATCACTGCACTTTATTACTTTATCTTTGACTTTCTATTATTTATTTTTCTTTTACTATAAGTTAATATTATTTTACGCTATAATAAAGTTTTATATAATTAAGAAGTGATTTTCTAGGTTTTTCTTGTGATAATAGTTACATTATAAAATTTGTAAATGATAAAATGTTAAGTTGATTTCAATTTTGTTCTTTACGGTTGGACCAAACATCAATTTGACTTTAAAAGTTTCATAAGTTGTTTCAATTTCAGTCCAAAAACTTTATTATTTTGAATTTAAGTTGAAATAACTAATGAAAATTTGAAACTAAAATTGAAATAAGTTGTGAAACTTTTACATGTAAATTGATATTTATGATCTTTTAACGAAAAATGATTGTTTGTGTCAAACTACACGGAGCAAAATCGAACTTATCTCTAAAATGTTTTACATACAATGATCACTTAGTTGTGTCATCAAAATATTCTCTTTATGAAAAAAATAATATATTTTATAAGTTGATATCATGAATTTATAATATCAATTAAATACTTGTGAGCACAAAACAATTTTCATGTTCTAAGTATGTGGCAATAACAAGTTTGTCACCAACTGTGATGTAACGAGTCCGTTCTTTAAAAAAAATAAACAAAAACAAATAGCCGAAATAATTATGGGAAGATCTTGTGAGTTATTAGGGGAGGGGTGGAGCCGTGAAGGGAGGGTAAAGAGATCTTTTAACATTAATGCATAAATGGATACACCAAAGTATTTGATTCATCTAAAAAATTTAGTTCCACCTGTAAATAGGATAGCTTATTCGATTAACGGATATATTTTCGGATTAGATCAAACCCGACCCGTTGACAGTGCTAGATGCTGTATGTCTTAATAAGTTTTAGAATCGTATACTTTCAGACTAAACAATTTTCATGATAATTCAGAATGTTAAATTAGATAACTGAAAGAGAAAACAATAACGGGTGCGCTTTTCTCTTTTGAAAATCGTACAAGAAAAATGTATATGAAATCAGAACATAGACCTCTTTTATGTGTGTAGAGGACCATCACAAGTTTAAGTTGAAATGACAAAAATTTTTGTGAGAGATAAAGTATGTCACTGTGCCATTATTATCATTGACAAGTAGTTATCCTTTTAAATTTGCAAGAACTATGTTCGTAGAAAAACTTGAGTATGAACTACTAGTTTTGATAACGACTTTACTGAATTATTGTTGATCACCCAAGTTGTTGTGATGACATGTTAATTACCACTCTAGTTACTGTTGATCAATGTTATTACTACTGATCATGGTCGGTTGCTGCTAATCTCATGTGTCCCCTATGCACCAGGTTGCTATAAACAATAACTTACTACTGGTAACTAATTCTTTCTAATAATTAGCCCATACCATGTCAAGGGCGTTGCCATGAACCCAACCACGGCCTGGCCTTTTGGAACTTCGTGGTTTAGGGTGCTCGCCTTCTAGATTCTCGAGGTTTCTAGATTCCTTCTAAAATCACTAACATTACATTACATCACACAAGTTATTGGTTTAGCATCAAAAGAGTCCATTGAATATTCTCACCACCACTTTGCAACACAACATGTGACGAGTCCTCATTGTTGATCATACTATGATTATATCAATCTCCTTGCCATGAGGGGCATTTGTGGACCACCAATGACATATTGATGCAGCTTAATTGGGCGTTACTAGGTTACATCAATTTCAATTCCCATCATGGCGTTTTCTTCATTACCGAACAATTCATCAGACCTTTCAAGTTCATCAAACTATGGCAAACATGATTATGAAACCGTCCAAAATGGATGGACGGGAGAGGCTGACATCGTGATCAATATATCTATATCTTGTGAATAATCTATCAGCTCATGTTTTTGCCACTATAACATGTCTTTAGATATATTATTTCTTCAATGAAATATAACTCGATCTATCTTTGTTTCGTAATATTTTGAGAAAAAAATTATTGTTTCGAACTAGAATCCTAAATGACGTGTGTTACTTATATGTAATTGATTTTGAATACTAATGGCGACTAATTTTGTAAGTAAATTATAACATTCTTTATCAATATCCTTGTCACTAGAAAGTTCTAATGTTTGTGTCAAATAGTTAATGCTAGCTGTTCATCTCGAGTCACTGTTGTACCTTCCAGATTTATTTTTGGACCAGTAGTTTCTTGTTCCTAGCCAATGAATTTTCTTGTTCTTGCTAAGTATGCATTCTTTAACATAGTTTCTAGACAAAAATCTAACATGTTTTTTTTTTGTTTTTAGATGATCCGTTAATTGAACATTTGAACTAGCAGATGTGATGAATTGGCCAGGAGATTCGGTGCTTGGGGTAGCGCATGTGTGGTAAATTGCTAGGAGAACTCAAATTTGAATTTTGAATTTATAAATTAAAAGAATTACCTTTCTATATGGTATGTTTTATTCTCTTATAACTTGTTAATTTAAGTTTTTTTCTAAAAAAATACCAATACACTATTTTTATTTAGCTTTTTTTATTGGACATTCCGATCTGAAATTTGTTAAAAACTGGCTTTGTTTGTAGAAACATATTCATTTTATCAAAAATAATTTTTTTGTCGATCGCATAAGATTTTAACAAAATATATGTCGGAATGTTTGCAAGAAGACCAAACATAACCATGTACTTGGATTTCTTTTAAAACATCAATATTACAAGTTATACAAAATTTAAAAACAAAATTATAAGTAAAATTTTAACAATTCAGTCTGATTATTGGAGACATCCTCTCATGTAAGGAGCAGATCCTCTGCCACCCACTCACATTTCAATGGAACACTAGTGGAGATGTTATTCTCACATCCGTTGAGTAGGAGAACATAACATTCCTCACGAGGGGTGGAAGATTTTCTATCAAGACGCTTAGACGCGTATTGCCTAGGCAAGCAATTTGTCGGGAGAAAACAAAGTTTTGAGTGTCTGGTTGGGCAACTCATCGGGAGCAAATCGAACAATATCTTGCTACAGTTTATGTGGACTGTTACAAAGATTTAAGTCCCACATCGGTCAAGGAGAAAACAAAACCTTCCTTATAAGGGGGTGGAAACATTCTTTATCAAAACGTGTTTTGTTTGGGCTAGTTACTCATCAGGTGAAAACAAAACCATGAGTTTTAGGATGAGCAACTCATCAAGGGAGAAACGAACAGTATCTTAGTATGGTTTACGTGGGCTATTAGTGGACAAAGAGAGAGCATTTAAAGGAGGTTTAGTGAAATAAGTTTTGTTTACGTCCCCTATATGACATTTTAATTAAAAACCATCACACATGGATGGATTACTAATAGATAACCATTATTCCACTTTTACAGTAATTAATTAGAGTTTGCTCGTGGGAATTTGTGACTTTATGTTAACGATGTATCACGAAGAAAAGAACCAAAACTCAAAAATATTAAAAACTAAAGTTTGGTGTCATCACTTAGCATTTTCGGTCGAGCGATTTTATAAGTGATAGTAGTCTTTTATTTTTAGCAATGAATTGTTTGTTTGATTATTTTAAAGGAAAACAATCGGTTTGAGAGTAGTTTATCCGGATGAGATCTTCCAAAACTTGAGGTCACTTGTAAACACAATTTATCTCACTTTTTAGTACATATGTGATCTTATTATTGATTTGTTGCCCATTTTCAATTGTGTTACAATTTGAGGTGTACAAACGAGAATACGAGAAAGTGGTCATGTGAACATATTCCTATCTTCCTACTCACCTTTTGGACATTTGGAGTTAAAATGGCCACCAACAATGCAATGTGTTGAAACAAATTGCTAAAGTTTCGTATTCCAGTCCTAAAGAAACATTACTTTCATTAGAGTCCTCACGACGTCCTAATTTCGTCATGTGTACAATTATTAATGTAAAGTAGTCTAGTACTGCCTATGGAGTGCATAACTTTTGTATTAGACGCATTACGCATAATGAGTTAATGTAATTATATGTGTAGCAAAGAAAGACGATGAAAAGGAAGGATCATTATGGTCTTATTAATCCATTGTTATTATTATTATTAATATTGTGAAAAAAAGATCATAAAATTATAACCAAATTTCATAATTTTTGAGAAATATTAGAAGCATAAGCATTTGCAAAAGGATTTTCACAAGATTATAACAGGTAGTGAAAATTAAATGATTTTAGAGGAACACAAAAAGTGAAGTGGACGTAATGGAACAGTTAAGAAACTTCGCTAGTATTTTCCAGGCGTTTTCTATAATATTTAAGCATTAATGTACCATAGAGTAAATAATTTGGGAATAAATAACTATTACGTAAATATATTTGTTAGGGTTTATTAATACTACATATATTACGTGATTTTATATTATTATATAATGACTTGTTGGAAATCGAATTAGGGTATAAAATTTGGAGATAGATTATTTACTCAAATAGATTGGGGATTTGATTGGGGGAATAAATAACTTGCTAGAAATCAAATTAGGCGGTGCTAATAGGAATGGCAACGGTTTGGTGACTAGAGTAATGGTTGTGGTAGCGAAGTAGAGACAGCATAAACTACGGTGATGTGACATCAACAATGGTCGTGATAGCAATGATGGCGGCATTAAGGCCAACAACGGTTGCAGTGGTAAGGCTACCATAGTAAGTGTTGATGATATATGGAGCTTGTGATGGTGATGAAATGGTGATGAAATGGTGATGAAATGGAGATTCTACATCTTTTGTTTGATTCTTTATTGTACTCACAGAATTTCAAGATAATTTTGTTTTTTGAATTCCATTCATTTTCTAACAAAAATATGTTATCATTTGAATTTATATCCTAATTTCAACTACCTTTGTGAACTATACAAGTTCTAAATGAAATTAAATATTAAAGTATGTTAAAATTCAATGAAATAGACGTCCTTTAACTTTTATATACACATTAAAGCAGAACGTTTATTTTCGACTTATATACCCTAGGTTAGTTATTAATCGACTAGCAAATGACAAAGTTTTGTGAACTTTATTACTGAAACAAAATTAAATCACTAACTTGTTTATACTATAAAATCTATGAATACTTAAACAATATATTAACATGTAACTGAAGTTTCCAGAAATATTGCATTTTAGAGAATTAGACGAGTGTCAACATCAACAACATAAAGAAAATTGGATCTATATGCAAGTGGGTACTATGGACGGTTCCTATTACTGAGAAGAGAGGCAAAATTAATACAAAGAGCAGGTTGTGGTCCAACCATACGAGTTAAAACAGTGCCAGTCAAAAGTACATGCTGATAAAGATTGGGGGTGTAAAGTGTCATTTCTTCAGAGTTTAGATCTTTTTTACCGACAAACTTACACTACTTCGAAACTACATAACAAATTACTCTCTACCTGAATTGAATATTAGTTTACTTTTAAAATGTTTTGCCGCTTACCGCTAGACAACAACCCAAATGACTGCATAGTTTAGATACAAGGTGCACAATTTGGTTTAGTTAAAGGGTACATGTTTTAAGCTGGATTAATGGTTGTTAACTTAGGTAATCAAGTTACTTCAATTAGTTAAACTTCCGTCTTCTCCTTTAATCAAGTTTTCACTCATGAGATATACTCTAGTGATAAGGTGTTTCCCTCCATAAAAATGATACAAGTACAGTATAAGGTTATATATGAAATTAGATGTTATAAAAAGAATTGTTGTTATATCAAGTTTGCTAGATAATGTAAACGATTGAAGGTTAGTTAATCAGCTTTTCATCACCGGTAGTCTTTTAAGTTACAATATTTATCACTAGCCTTTTAAACCCCGTGTATTACGGGTTGGATATCAAAATATAAATAAAAAATCATAAATTTACTTATAGCTAAATGAGAAATGAATTAAAAACCATTGAATTTTTTTTTGGAATAAACACAAATTAAAATCATTTCCATACAAATATTAATAAAATTTGTTTGAATTAGTAATTACCATAAAACGGGTGAAAATAATTTGCGGGGAAATTTAATTTTCTGATAGTCTAAAATTGTAACAACTATTATTATGGGTACTCTTTTATTAGAGTGGGAGGGGGTGTAGGAGGGATGAGAGACTACGGCCATGTTTGATTCGTCTGACCACGCGTCTGCTGGTCAGCCAATCAGTGCGTTTGTTGTTGCTGACCGGGTCTTCTGACCCGGAAATACCATTTGACCGAGTCCAAATTCTTGACAAGGCTGATCGGGTCTTCCAGCCCTCCTATCGGCCACCTCCCATCTGCCGCCCTCCCCCCTACCAGATCCTCCCTCCGTCGCGCCCCATCTGTCGCTCTCCCCCTCATCAGCTTCCTCCTTCGTCGCGCCCCATTCGTCGCCCTCCACCCATCGGTTTCCTCCCTCCGTCGCGCCCCATCCGCCACCACCCTCGAAACCCTAGCTCCACCACCGCCGAGCCACTCCGTCAACAAATGGCAGGCGTACTGATTTACTGTTTTGTTTGTTCAAATTGAGTAGATCGATCAGTGGTGGTTCAATGATTCAACTGCGATTGTGTGTGTGTGTGGTGTGTGTGTGTTTTGTTTATATTGATTACACAAACTAGTTAAAATACAAAGACAAGTTTCAGTTGATAGAGTCAGTCAAATGCATAATCAAACAGCCAAGTTTCAGTCAGATGTAGACTCAGACACTCAGTCAGAACTTCTGATTTGATCAGCTTCTGACTCAGTCAGCTCGTACTGGGTCAACCCAATCAAACATCCCCAAACCAGTTGTGATTTTGTACTACTGTGTTGATTGTTTTTATGTACGATTAAAAATTTGGTAAGAATCTGACAAGTGTGGTTCATTCAATTTGCAATAGTTCTAATTGTAATTGGCTACATGGAAGTCACTTTCTAAACCTACTGACGAACAATAGTATGGAATGTTGATTATATCTAGAAACATAGATGAAAACATGAAACTATAATTATGTTTACTCAATCTCAAATATAAACTAAACATCAAAACAATTAAAACTTACTTATGGGAATAGAGATCTTTGATGAAGATGATGAAGCCATGATCTTGAGATTCGTTCCTGTTATGATGTTTAGAGGGATCGATGGATGATCTTGAGAGAAAAGTTATTAGTGTCTTTTTGTTATCTCCTTACTCCTCTTTTTATAACATTTAAGGGGAAACCCTAATTATAATTGTGGGGTATTTCCATCAAATAACCCTCTTATACTATTAGGGACTAATTATATCATTTGATGAAACTTATTTAAATGATCCGTAGGCCACATATTACGGGTTATTTCTAACATTCTCCCACTTGGCCGAGTGATCATTTTGATGAGTATACATAAGTTTGGCCAAGTTAGACACTCATCAGGTTTCATATTGAAACTTATAGCAAATAGTTACAGTCATTCGAATTAATGTTAATCCGAGACCCCCAACAGTCATACTAAAGTTTCAATATAAAACATTAAACATAAAACCAAAATGACTTAAATAAACCCTTAATGTACAATATTTATCTGCACAAATTTGTCTATAGATCATAAAGCGCACATATAAGTTATAATAGACAATAAATATTTGAGGAAATCACATTAATCATAAATGCACACTTGATATGCTATTATATAAGGTCTCTAGTAAAACCCATCTTTGTTACGAGTTCTTGGAATGTTTTGGGTGGTAGACCTTTAGTCATCGGATCCGCAAGCATATCTTTTGTGCTAATGTTCTCGATACAAAGATTATTTTCCTCTACTCGTTCTCGCACGAACAAATATTTTGTATCAAGATATAAACTAGTTCCACTCGAACTGTTACTATTCGAGAAACTAACGACAGCTGAGTTGTCACAGTAAATCTTCAACGGTCATGATATGGAGTTAACAATTTTGAGTCCGGTAATAAGATTTCTTAACAACATCCCATGGCAAGTTGCATTATAAGCTGCAACGTATTCTGCCATCATTGTTGAGGTTGTTGTCAACTGTTGCTTATGACTCCTCCATGAAATAGGCCCGCCTGCTAACATAAAGATATACCGATGTTGATTTCTTATCATCTTTGTATTTAGCAAAGTCAGAATCAGAATAGCCCACCACTTCTAAGTTATCAGTTCTTCTATATGTCAATTTATACTCTTGCACTTCTCTTGCACTTCTTGTAAGTCAATGTCATGACTTTCAGTGCTCCCACTAACCTTAGAATCCTCTAAAAACATAGCATGACGAGTTTCTACGATGCGAGTGGTATGAGAGGGAAAATAAAATCTATACCCTTTTGAATGATCAGGATATCCTATAAAGAAAAACTGACTGTCTTCATATCAAGTTTTCTTTGTTGAGGATTATAAAGCTTAACTTCGGCTGGACAACCCCATACTTTCATATACCTTAAGCTAGGTTTTCTTCCTATCCAAATTTCAAATGGAGTTTTAGGGACAGACTTAGAAGGAACTCTATTTAGTATATGAATAGCTGTCTTTAATGCCTCGGTCCATAAAAATTCAGGTAAAGAGGAGTTCGCTAACATACTTCTAACCATGTTCATTAGGGTACGGTTTCTTCTCTCAGCTACACCGTTCTGCTGAGGAGTACCCGGCATGGTAAATTGGTTTACAATCCCGTGTTTTTTACAAAATTCAAAGAAAGGACCAGAAGCTTGACCAATATCAGTATGTTTACCATAATACTCACCACCTCTATCTGATCTCACTACCTTTATTTTACGATCAAGTTGATTTTCGACTTCAGCCTTAAAGGTTTTAAACATGTCAAGTGATTCAGATTTATCCTTGATTAAGTACAAGTACATGTAACATGAGTGATCATCTATAAAAGTGATAAATGATTTATGTCCAGATATTCCAATAGGATAAGGTCCACTAAAATCAGTGTGTACAAGTTCTAGTAAACCGGAACTCCTGACGGCACCTTTGTTAGATCCATTAGCCAATTTACCTTTAAGGCATTTAACACATGTTTCAAAATCAGAGAAATCAAGATTTCGTAATACTTCATCCTTCACGAGTCTTAACATGCGATCTCGTGATATGTGGCCTAAACGTTGATGCCACAACATGGATGATGTTTTTAAATCTCGTTTTCGTTTGTTAATGTTTTCATTTACATTATATGATAACAACGATTTTGAAAATTGATCATCTAGTTCTAACTTATAGAGATTTCCATCCAGATAACCATAACCACATACATGAGAGTTTAAAGTAATAGTGACTTTGTCACGACCATGCAAAATTTCATAACCATCATTGTCTAACTTTGGTACAGATACTAAGTTCCGAGTAATCCTCGGTACATATAATGTATCATAAAGTTTAATACAATGACCAGTTTTCATTATTAATAGCATGGTTCCTACGGATTCAACGTTAAGTTCATCACCATCTCCCACCTTAATTGTCCTTTGGTTTCTTTCCAGCTTCCGGATTGTAAGGAATCCTTGTGTTGAGTTAGTAACATGAACCATAGAACCAGAATCAATCCACCATGTGTTAATTGGAACGTTAACAATAAAGGACTCAAATATCATAAATAGATGGTTACCTTTCTTAGCCAGCCACTTCTTGAACTTAGGGCAATCTCGTTGGGTATGTCCCTTATTGTTACAGAATTTGCAGCGAGATTGTCCAAAGGAGGCATTTGAGCTGGAAGCTGCACTTGTACTAGCCTTATGGACTTTCAAGCTTTCCCCTTTGAAGTTTCCCTTTCTCTTTAATGGTTTAATGGTGGTAACATGAACAACATCAGGCTTTTCTAGCTTCAGACGTTCTTCCTCCTGCACGCATATTGCTATCAACTCACCCATTGACCATTTTTCTTTTTGGGTGTTATAGTTGATCTTAAAAGCATCAAAGCGTGAAGGAAGAGAAGTCATAATGAAATGTACTAGAAAACCATCACTGATTTCCATGTCTAAGCTCTTGAGTTTATAAGCCATGTCATTCATCATCATTATGTATTCACGCACATTATTAAACCCATCATACTTTGTAGTAAGCATCTTCAGAATCAAAGTGCTCGCATGTGCTTTAGAAGATCCTTTAAATTATTCCTCACTGAATTCAGATAAGTTTTAGCATTATCTGAATCAGGTATTGCTCTCCTAATAGCAACAGAGATGGAGTTTTTTGATTACCATCAGAGACATTCTGTTAGACCTCTCCCACTTTTCATACTTTTGTTTTAGATCTGCAGTACTTTCAGCAGTAAGAGTAGTAGGAGCGTCATGTCTCAAGGCATAATCAAGATCCAACATGCTAAGAGTAAGTTTAACAGAATCCCTCCATGAGACGAAGTTTGCCCCGGTTAAAACTTCAATTCCAAAGTTAGGAGTGATAGTGGATGCTAAATTGATACAAGTAGTAAAAAAGTTAAAGTGAGCTAAATTTCAGGGTAATCAAAATAAATAAATAAAACAGACATAATTAATACGTTGAAGATAAAACCTATTATAACACCAAAATAATAGGCTAAAATAAAGTTCTAGATGAATATTGGTTTCGCGTTGGCTTTGACCAAAATTCAAATGTTATGAACAAATTAAAGTAACGTTCTACTTGCACAATGGCTTTGCGTTGGCTATGACCAATGTGCAAGCGTTATGAACAAATTAAAGTAAGGTTCTAAATGAATGTTGGCTCCGTTGGCTATAACTAACATTCAAGTATTATGAACAAAATTACAGTAAGACATATAAATACGACACATCACCTCTGGGTAGAAGTGTAATATCTATATTAATTTGCCAACATTCATCATGTGTAGTATCAAACAACTAGCCTTTAAGTTTATATATGACGATACACATAGTTATATAATTATATAAAATAGTAACGTTAAACTTTAATGTCAAACCAAGTGATGTACCGTTGGGATTACTCACTTAATCTTTCATTGAAGTTACTATTTTTTTTATTTGTATGTCAAAATATATGAAACATAAGTACATTATATGTTTCTACAAATAAAAATCATTATTAAAAAAAGATTTTGCAGTTTGAAGTAATTTGCAAAAAAAAACTATTAAAGAGTTTTACAAATAAATGATTTTTATGTTGTAAATAATTCATAGAAATGTAAAATAATTGCATTTTTGAATATAGGTGAAGCTGATTTGAAGAATGTAAATGGGTTATTAATGTGTTTTCATTTACTCAAAATTAAACAGTTACAAAAAAAAGTAAATTCAAAAATTTATTTACATGAAATAATTTTATTCTATTAAAATAAGTTTAGTTTAATAAGGAAATACAAACTGAACCTTTTTTTTAATTCAAGTCAAAAAATAATTTTATTGATTACAGAATCTTATCTTATTAAATTTTCATTTATTATTATAAATATTAAATGTATATATGAAGATATATATAGTATCCAAAACTGATACAAAAGTTATTATATTAAGAATGTAATAATAAAATCATGGTTGACATTTTTATGGCATAAAATAATTGAATAAGAATTTCTCATATATAATCAAAACTTGTGCTAATGTTATTTAAGGCAAAATTATTTTTCTTATACTAAACCTTCTAATTTATTTTCAATCGAGGTAAGCAGTTTTGAAAAAAATTAAGTTTTTAAGTGCGTTTGTAAATTACCGAAACCCAAATGTTTTCTTAACATCAAAATAAATCAGTTTATGTAATTACCTCGAATAACAAAAACAAAATATATAAAATCATTCCATGTGAAGTTTTTCACATACGATATCATCATTCATAAAAAAATTTTTGATCGGGGAGCATAGTATAAAATCAATATGCAAGTACAATATGCAAGTAACATGATGAATTATTTTGTCATTTACCCAATGATGAGTCCACAATTTCAATTAATTATATGATTTTGATTAGTTATATACAAATCTTTATGTCAGCACTATATAAACAAAATCATGGTATTTGATTACGATAAAAAAAAACTTATGATGTAGTTTTAAATATAATCAAAATCGTTTGTTTTGATTCATCAATCACCAATTTACAGTGGGTTTATTCATTAATCGGTAAAGTTGATTTTAGTTTCTATGAACTCGTATCATCACAATAAAAAAGATATAATCAACATTATGCTCTGATACCACATGTTGATTATATCTAGAAACAGATGAAAACGTGAACCTATAATTATGTTTACTCAATCTCAAATATAAACTAAACATCAAAACAATTAAAACTTACTTGTGGAAATAGAGATCTTTGATAAAGATGATGAATCCATGATCTTGAGATTCGTTCCCGTTATGATATTTAGAGGGATCGATGGATGATTTTGAGAGAAAAGTTATTGGTGTCTTTTTGTTATCTCCTTACTCCTCTTTTTATAACATCTAAGGGGAAACCCTAATTATAATTGTGGGGTATTTCCATCAAATAACCCCTTTATACTATTAGGGACTAATTATGTCACTTGATAAAACTTATTTAAATGATCCGTAGGCCACATATTACGGATTATTTCTAACATGGAATACAGTAGAGACTATAAAATTGCATATGTAGAAGTGGTTTTGATTATTTTAAGAGGGACGATTGTATTGGTGAAAGAAAGCAGGAATTTAAAGTATAGACTATTGGATTCAATGAAGACTATTTGGATGGATTAAAAGACTCTCATACCGTGAACACTATTTGGATTCAATGATCCCACCTTTGATGGACAACAAATATTTACACAAAGAAATTATCCGAACTCATGAATATATTAAAGAAATAACTACAGCAATTAATATAGTAATCAGTGATTATTAATAAAAAGATTTAGGAGATGTTTGATAGTCTCTTAATATTTTAATAGACTCTTAATAATTAAGAGGTAGTTGGATGATTGAAATGTTAAATCTTAATGGTATATATTAATCATTCGGCGTTACGGTTACCTCTTAATCTTTAAAAAATATAAACCATTAAAATGTATCCTATTAAATTGTATCCTATTAATGATCATTAAAATATTACTAGAGAGTCTCTTAAATTATTCTTATTTAGATTTAATCTAAATATCGTTGTTTTTGTGGGTTTTGCATGAAACTTATATGCCTAATTAAGAGCACCATTTTCATTTTATATACATAGACAAATAATATCAATTCTTTATAAGAAAGGTAGTGGTTGGAAAAGTAACCATAATATCGTTTTTCAGTTTTGTCAATTACATTTATTATATATTACTTTATAAGAAATAAGGTCCACGTCAATCTGAGTAACTTATAACAACATTCATATTAGATTATTAGATTTGTTATCGTTATTACTATAATTATATTTTTTTATTTTTTAACTAAATAATATTTTTATACCTTTATTATTATTTTTTCTTTCCTACACTTACAAAGTTACAATCATTTACAGAAAAATATTAAAAAAATTATATAAATACACATTGTCACATTGTATTATCAATATAAAAATAAACAATAATATATCCTCCTTCTTTGCTCACAACCATTTCATATAACACAGAAAACAAACTCACAAAACATAAATAACATGTGGTGATGTTACGAGAAAACGATACCATATCATTGAAGAAAATGTGGCTTTTTCAATATTAGGCCAACAACGAAAAGCTAACAGGCCAGCCCAACTCCAGGCTAGCCCAACTCCCCAAGCTGGCGTCCAAATGGCTTTGGGCCCATTAGAAGTGAATTTCGATCCATGTTAATATTTTATTCTACAGATGTAACTTTTGACTTGGATTTAAGTTTGATGTTAATACAGTTCTGTGGCCCGGTCTCGTTTCATCTAACGGCCCATTTACAGAATTACGGATCTTGGTAAACTGAGGCACTGACTACTGAGCCTCACTTTTATATTTGGGCTTGGAAACAGCATTTAAGCAAAGGCTATTAGGCTCATGAGTAGTTTCCTTTTCATTTGGGCCCATTGGCCCACAAAATTAGAGGTGAATATGTGAAAAAACTGGTTATATTAATTTTTTTTTCAACCCAAACCGGAAGAAGAGTAACGATGTTTAAAAGGACTTGGTATGATAAGCCTAAGCTAAACAACATTATACACAGCCCATTAATTTAACTTCTACAAATAATAATATTTTCTTACGTATAAACCAATTCATTTTCCACCCTTCATTCATATTATTATATGGATTTTGTTGATAACTTTATAAGTTTATATACGCTTGGTAACCTTCTAAACCATATTATAACTTTGTTAAAATCTATTTGTTAAATTGTTAAATTATATATAGTTATAATAAAATATGCGATATTAAATTAGTGTCGGAATATTTTAAAACGAGACATAAACATGGAAATAAAAATCATATATTTTGAATAGATTAATCACATGATACCTTTTTTAATTGGCTAGCTTTAGAGAATGCCATCACCATAAACCACTTGCAGAAAGTTCGTAGGTGGGACTGAATTATATTTACTTTGTTCCACAAATGAAGCATGGTCGTATGTTTTCACTCGTCATTGCAATCGTATGCAACATAACTTTTTTTTTATAAAGGGTGAACTTTCTCTTCATGATTCGTCAATTTTTTTATTAATAGAATCTAAAGTTTATAGGTGGAAAACATGAATTTGACACTTCATTATATTGAAACGAGTTGTTTTTCACTAGTATTAGATACATATATAGATATATGTAATTATTATCAATATTTTGTTTAGCAATTAACGGTTTTTCTATTCTTCTTTATGATAGTTTCGCAATAAACTAATGCTTGTCTAATATGAAGTTAAGAAAAGTGATATATCGAAATTAAATTGGGAGGTTTGAAACCAAAAAAGTTGTGTGGAAATAAGTGAAAACCTTGTCTTGTGTAGGAAGAATGTCTACCTCAAAAGCGTATATTGTTTGCTTAGCCATAAGAAATTAGTTGGACCTTACAAGGTTGGGGCACCTCACACATGCAGGCAGGTCGTGACTGTGAAAACAATTTGACGTTTTTATGTCACACTTTGCACTTCACACTTTATGGTTTTAAAGGTTTGTTCTACATTAGTAGTGGTAACTTATTGATGTGTCACTAGTAAGTAGAATCCTCCTGCTTTTTTTTTAACGACAAATGTACGACTCAGCTTCGGAAGATATGTGTTATCTTAATCGGGTCCACCTATCCGTTTCCCAGCTGGGACCGCACCCCAACCCCCACAGAAGGAAACTCATTGTTAAAAAAACCCCATGGCTCAAATTTAAGGATTTTTGCTCAGAGTGAGACTTGAATACATGACCTCCCTTTATTATTTACATGTTATGGATAATTCACCTTAACCAGTTGGGCTAAAGATCATTGGTAGAATCCTCCTACTAATACGTTACTATTGACATGCATCTTGTTGCAGTTGGCTTGAAGTAGTAACTTGCTGCTCATAGGTTGGGTTAATTGAATTCATAATTGCTATTGAGCATATTACTACTATTGATTGTAACTAATGATGAGTTAGTTGCTCGTCAATTTATGTTAAACTTAGTTTTACATAAAACAACAACTTTGATAGTTGTATATTTATTAATGTTGAAAAGTTACGAGGTGTTATGAATTGAAATGAATTTTTGTTTATCCAATTGAATTTACATTAATATAATTTTATTTTATTTATTTAAATCTTGCATTGCATTTGTATTTATCTTTCGTGCTTGTATAAAATGAAAATAAAAATCATTTTGAATATAATGAATATTGAAACTGATTAATTTCTTCGCCCAAAATTCAAAAAGTAAAATGACAAAAAATGTAATACAGTAAATTATTAATCAAGAATTCATAATACGGCAATCATAATATCTAAAAGGTTTTTTTCATCATAGTCGAGTTCTCCTTGAAACTCTTCTTCAATCACCTTAAATTAAGTTAAGTTTTATCTATGATTTGGTATCCAATTGACTTTTCATTCTCATTGAGCCTGATTAAGTATAACATGTCTATCTTATAGTGGACATATAAATGTTTACTAAGCTTTTAATGCTCCACAATATTCCTCTTTTAGCATGATTCCTTTTAAAACATTACAATTACGTTTACTTATAAAAGAAGATGTAGTTTAACTTAAAAATTTTATTGCAACTCTGGACATCTCCACCAAACAACTTCCACTACTAATCTAATAAAAATGTTAAGAATAATTTCATATAACTAAAGTCATAAATTAATTTTAAAGTAATCTTATAAAAAATAGTATGCTTCTAAGAAGCTAAAGTAAGGCGTCGACGATTGGTTGTGTCCTCTTGATCACGAAATTTGGTTAATCATTTAAGTTGTAAGCTTCATGCGATCTTTAGTGTTCTTGGTAGTACTAAGTACCCTCACCCTTCAACACACCTTATGATAAAATTCTAATGGAATTTGTTGCGTTGTGACCTTAAGATACATAGTGTCTAGTAAAACCAAAACTTGGTTATAATCCAAATCTCTTCTAGTGTGTCAATGATGTGTAGATACATTTTAATACCATAAGCACATACTTCTCATCTTCATGATATGACTCAACTTCCTGGTGGAGCCAAACCACACACCATGATAACCACAATATTTCATGCATCACAGATTTTATTTTGTTGATCAAGAGACTTCTCTAGTGATAGAAAATGAACCTGAACTTGCCAGACAAAATTGAAACTTGAAACTATCCAGAGCGGGTGATGGGACGGATATTCATAGGATTAGTTTTTTAAAATTTTCATAAGTGCGTGATGGGAATAACATTAAGTGATGTCCTGTTGGGTTACCTAAAATACACTCATAAATATTTTATTTTTTATTTTCTTGGTCTTGGGCAATAAAATATCTACGTACTCACCCACCCAATCAGATGCAGGATTATAATTCTTGGTAGTCATTTTATTGTCGTTCCTATACTTTCTGAAAGATCACTCATGGTACCACTCTTGTCCAACTGGATCTAATGTACTTTTTACTATCTTGAACGAAGCATATGATAACCTATAACTTCTCGAAACCACTCTCGTCGAAAATAACATGGTAGTGAAACAACAAAAACGAAACTATGAAAGTGAAAGCCATTTCTACTAGTAGGGACTTAAATTGTGTTATATAAACTTAAAGAACTAAACTTGCAACTCTTGACATGCTTTATGGACGAAAAATGTAAATTATTATAAAAAATTATATACACCCATACTCACTAAAATAAATATGTTGCAACTTGCAAAAGAACGTTCACTCCTCTATAACTCAATTTCTCTCTCTCCATCTCTCTTCGAATCTACTCCCTTTGAATTCGGCTAATAATATTATTATTTTGTTGGTTTGTGATCGATCATATATACATCTTTGTTTGATCGGAGATCGACCCACTTCCCGACGATCAACGGGGAGTTTTTTGTTATGATGGGTGTGATCAACAGGTGTTCACATACTTCCCACATCACCGAGATCATCATCACAAGCTTCTTCCGTCACAAGATTTAAACAAACTGCATCATTTCTCAATAATCGATATACTCTTTTAACAAGACTATATATATATATATATAGTTTTTATTATTCCAAAGTTGAAGAAACCAGCATCAGATTAATGTAAACATATAATTAGTAATACTACCCAAGTTCTGGTGGGTACTGCAAGCTGTAGTGGTGGTGCCATGGCAGCTCGGAGCTACCTCTACGGTGGTGATTCTGGTGGCGGTGGCGGTGGCGGTGGCGTTAGCGGTGGTGGTTCGGGGTTTGATTCTGTTATGCTGATGAACAAAAGGGTGCTTTCTTCTTCTTCTTCTTCTAAGCATCTTGATTCCTTCTTCGGCTCTGGATCCTCTCGATCTTTCGTAGGTAATAAACCACTTTTGTTTCTTGATTATATTCTTGATGATAGATTGAATGATTGATATATGTAATTTTGTAGTTTTAGATCATAATATGCTAAGATTTTATTTGGGTGATTAAAAAACAATCCAATTAGGGTATTTCCAGTCACTTGATTTAGTAAGAGTCCAATTTCATAGATTAAGATTGGGTATAGATTAAAAGTAACAGTAGATTTGTGTGTGAGTTGCTGTTTTATAAGAAATTAGTGTGTTTTTAATATGAGTGATCCCTGGAATATTAGATCAAGTAAATTTATAGTGTTAATCAAGAAACACATGGGCCTAAGTGGCTAAAACTTTATGGTTGACTTTTGTAATCATTACATAATTTGAGAAAAAAACTGTGTTTTTGATCTTTATTATGATATTATCTCACCAGGGTCCAGATCAATGGTTAGTTTTGAGGATAAAAGAAATGGGTCAAGCGGCTCGTTTTTTCGCGCATTTGATCAAGAAGACAATGGAGACGATGAATATGACGACTACTTTCACCATCCGGAGAAGAAGAGACGACTCAAAGCGGATCAAGTTCAGTTTTTGGAGAAGAGTTTTGAGACGGAAAACAAACTCGAGCCCGAACGAAAGAATCAGCTAGCGAAAGAACTCGGGTTGCAGCCGAGACAGATTGCGATCTGGTTCCAGAACCGTCGTGCGCGGTGGAAGACCAAACAGCTTGAGAAAGACTATGATCTTCTCCAAGAAAGTTACAACCAACTCAAGGCAAATTATGAGAAATTACTAGAAGAAAAGGAAAAACTAAAATCCGAGGTAATTATTGAAAATAATGAAAACGTCATAAATATTATGTATTACTGATCAACTATTTATATAAAAAATACAATAAAAACTATAGTGATTAATCTTAATCGAATCAATTCAGATAATGAGTAAAAAGGTCATCAGCAATTAAAGGAGTTTTTAAGCAGTTTAGACCCAACAAAAACTAATTCTTGCAAACTTACACTAACCCAAATTTTAATGACTTTTAACTCTAAACTGCTTAAAAATTGCTGATGAACCTATTCGACTCATGACCCGATCAAGATTAACACTTACAATTCTCATTGTATTTTTATAAATAGTTGATTGATAATATAAAATCATGAAATCTAAGATAAAAATGTAATCTTTACAATCTTTTCTTGTTTAATTAGGTTCTTGATTTAAGTGACAAGTTACTTCTGCAAGAAACCGAGAAGGGAACCTCGGATTCATCAAGTACTAAAAGCCCCTCTGAGCCACTACAACAGGAACAGACTGCAGATTGTGTGAACGATGCCGATGTAACCAAGACCTCAAATGTTGTGAGTGAGTCAAGCAGCCTGCGATACGGAGTTCAATCTGCATTGGAGCATGGTGATTCGTCGTATTTGTTTGAACAAGATCAAAGTGATGAATCTTTGGATGAAGAAGATAACTTTGGGAAGATGTTTGTAACTCCGGTTAGCGGTTTCATGCTGCCAAAGATTGAAAATGGTGATTACCCAGAACTAGATGCTGTGAATTCTTGTTACCTAGGGTTTCATGATCATGATGATAATGAAGATCAATCCTTTGGTTTTTGGTCTTACTGAGATCAAGTTTAAGTTATTATGTAAGTTTTATTGCTGTTATATTAAATGTCTTGAAATTAATCAAGAGTGGTGTAGAAAGGAATAAAGTCCCAACTTGTCACACCCTTAATCTATGAGTGGTGATGTTGGTTTCTTTTCTCTTTTTTTTTTGTATTTCCATTTTGAATACTAGTTATAATAAATTTGTGTAAACAACTATTTTGTGTCTTTAATGTTAAGAATTTAATTTTATCGTTTCTTCATGTGTTCCAATTTTTCAAAGGCTGGTGATGATTTTTAGATAGTTTATGTTTACATTTTGCATACATTAGTGTTTTACATGACTCACCTGTTGGAATGTGTACGTTACTCGACAATTAATTTTGCATTCACATGTGCAATTCCACTTGTATAAAATTTTCATGTGAATCAGGTATAATTAAAATGATTCGTTACTTTATTGTCCAATAATATCATTCATAAATACACTACATATAATTTTACAAGGGTCCTTAAACCCACTTTCCATACAATAGCGTGTTCCATAGTCATACACTAGGTAACATTGTTTTTGTACTTATTCCCCTTACGTTAGTCAACAAATCAATTTACTAATTCTATTCATAATGTTGCGAATAAATTTATTCATTTCACTTATTTTCTAACAATGTGAGTGGTTTTGAAAACAATTTTGGTATTACATATGTTCCACTTATTTCAATTGCTTCCTTGCATACAATTTGAAACCTTTTATCAACTTAGCAGTAATAGCTTATAGCTACCTATCAAGTTTTGACCTCCTAATCTTAGATTTTTTAATGTCAAATGTACGATTCTGCTTCGGATGATAGATGTTATTTTAATCGGGTTCATCTATGTGTTTTCTAGTCGGCACCGCACTTCTTGAACCCATTGCTGAAAAAACCTTCTGGCTTGAACCCATGACTTCTCATTAATTACATATCATGGGTACCTCAAATTAAACAGTTGAGCTAAGGATTATTTGTACTCCTAATCTTAGTAGTTGATACTTTCACCATACTTAAAAGTTCACTTCCAATACTTTAGCCATAAAAATCATATTTGATATTTGATCCGCTTTACAAACTCAGTGTTAATACTCTTGAATGTTATAAAATATAATCGGATAGGTGGACTTGATTAATATAACATATACATTATTTGAAACAATGTCGTACATTTGTTGTTGAAAAAAAATAAAAAAATATATATATAAAACTTTTTTCTAAAATGATTTAAAATTGATAAAAAATCTGATGATCAATTTATTAAAACACACTATGTACAACTTATAATTACATTTGAAATAGAGGAAATAAAAATTGTTTTTATTTTACCTTAGTACCCACCATCTTCCAAATACAACGCCCTTATGATTTATGAACGTACACTCGTACAGGAGTGTGGCTCCACCTTAACAAATGCATTCCATAAAGTCAAAGAAGTAATATAAAAGTGATTATTAAATGTGAAATATGAATCAAACTGAGAAATAGAAATCTATATGTTAGAATTCATTAAAAGTAAATAAATGATAAATGAATCAAATATTTAAGCCATTCAAATGCATTGTAAATAAAGAAAAAAAAAGGTAAACTGAGAATTCCCCACGGTCAAACCTCGTCGACTTCTACATGATAATACTATCACAGATAAAATAACAATTTCGTAAAATAATCATAAAAAGCTGCAAATATTCAAGAGGATGAAATGATCGTAAACTAATAATTCATTTGGAAAAACTATAGATACTATCTAAAGTTTAAGTTAGGCATACATAATGTTTTAATTTTTTTTTAAGATATACCATGTTTTATCTTTTAAAATAATGAATTGCAATTTGCTCCATTTTCTTTATCTTAAAGATGGTTATTAAAATTTTATACCTATCCTTGCGTGCTCTATTTTATGGATAGATAATTAGTACGAGTGACGAGACCTGAAAATGATGTAACCTTCTCCTTATATAATATTTGTGTCATATAAGACCAGTAAATATTGAGTTCCTTGTACACAAACAAACTTAAATTAATAATAAATATTGAGTAAACAATTGGGATGCTCAACACACTCTTTAATCTATATTAAGTTCTGTGTATTTTATTTCATAATCTTTTATAACCTATATTAAAAATTATTATATTTAATATTTCTATTTTTTTATTTGGTTAAAATAATTTAATTTGATAATGTTTTATATAAAAAGTTTGAGGTGTTTCATCTACATTAATAATAATAATATATTATTATTATTGTATTTATTTTAAGATACTTTTATATACAGCGTGAAGACTTGCATAATATCTCATTCACTGAATAAAAAAATAATATCAGTATCTGTTCTTCAAAACCACTTAAGTTTCAACATTTTAAAATACAATTTATAATATTGCATCATTCTTTTCCTTCTTCTTAATTTTGTCAAAAATGGTTTTTCTTGCATAAAGATAATATATTATATACAATTATCCTTTTATAAGTGCATGTGAAAGGTCTTCCCACAAAAGTAAAAGAAGCAACCGAAAATATATAAAATAAAAAAAAAAAACCATTTCATTGTTCACTTTGTTTGCTCCGAAAAAGACACCAAATAAAAAAGAATTCCAATACAAAATACACAAGGGCCCCACTAAATGACAGGTGTCAATTATAATATACATGAAGGTTTCTTTTTCTAAGGTACTCCAACCAAACCATCTAAAACTTCAACCGTAGGATCATGGTCGGGTCCACATAGACCAAAGGATGATTGACAGAAGGACACAACGGCGTCGTTTAGCGCACGTCATACGTGGCAGATCGCTTTCTAGCCAACCAAACTGGACCGAGTCCCGAGTTCGAAAAGAGTGAGTTGGGCTTTTGTGGTCGACGCTGTCCATAGGTGGGCCCATTTTCTGTAAGTAAAAGAGTGTGTGGGCCATGTGATGTTACGTGTCACCTATTAGTAAGTGATAAATGATAATCCCCTTGGTTTTGTATTATGACAAACTAGTGCCTCATGTTTGGTTTTGACACATTAATCAGAGGTTATACTTATGTTTATTCTTTTTAGCTTTGTACGAATTGACTTTGGTTTCCTTCGTTAGTTAAGTGATATTCTTTAATGTTAAGAAACTGAGTGAGAAAATTATAGAAATTAATAAAAGAAACTTTCTTTTATCATTTGTTATATTCTTAAATCATTTTTTTAATACTTTTTATTTCTCTAAACATTTTTTACTTTATTTTCCCTTCAAAATGATATTAAAGTAATTTAAATACTCAAACAATTTCTCTCCCTACATAAAAACTAATTTCATCAATTGATATATTTTTCTCTCTTATCAACATTTTTTTAAAATAAAACTATATTTTAAAAAAAAATTATTAAAAAAGTTAAAATTCATGTATTTTCTAAAACATTGAATCTTTTATAACAAAATTTTTAAATCAGTACTTCTTAAAAAGAATTATAAAAAAAATTAGATTTTGTAAAAGTAGTTTTATTAAATCAACCAGAATAATAAGAAAATTGAGTTTTTAATAAACAAGATTTTATAAACAATAAACTTTTATAATAATATCTTAAAACAAATATTTAAAAATAAAAATATATAGATAAGAGAATTTAAAAATAGTATAATTGTTTTATCTCTTGAACAAGTATGTATATATAATTTTATATATATATTATATTAAAATATCGTACTGTAACTTTTCGTGTTTTTTACGAACTATAATCTGTTTAACTAAACATAGATATATTTATCATTATATCTATCTATCTGCAACTTATCTATTGTTTATTTACTTGAAATAATTATTCATATGCAATTATAATTATATTTTATCTTTAAACATGGTTTATAGTTTATAAAGTTTTACTAATAATTATTTATTATTTTATTTATTAAACCCGTGTAATACACGGGTTACTAACCTAGTGATGAAAATATTATAATGTTTTAAGAGGTTGAGAAACGTTACTATTGTAATTCCTGGATAAGTAGTAAGTTTTGTGTTTATTAATTTATGTTTAAGAAGTCAAATTTAGTGGACCATTTTCTAATAATTTGAGAGACATTCTGATGGTGTTATATAGCCTCTATTAAAAGATTGTGAGTTGTAACTCTAAAATTTACAATTTAAAGCGACTTGATTTTATAAATTCTAGGTGTTACTGTTTACAAAACTATATATTGAATTTCCTTTTATGAGATCATTATTATGTAATTTCTTGACGGGTACGATCCTGACAATCAAGAAAAAAAGTTGATTAAACTCGAATCAAAAGTTAGTTTCTTGAGACAATACCGAGTTTCCTACTTCTCGTCTTGGTTCATGTTTTACAACCATTAGTCTCTTAATTATAATTGTACATTTTGACGCAGAAAATGTAAATGTTCATGCAAACCCGGGGCATTTAGGCCAATGATATTCTGGTGTATTAAATAACACCCCTCTAGAGATCAAAGATTTTACTATTGGTCTGTCACAATAGACCGTAGAATAAAAATTAGACACGCATGTGAGTTGTAATAAGATATACAAATAAATAATAAGTTAGGGCCGGTGGTTTAAATAGAAATTATGTGATGGATCAATAATCAATATTTTATTTTTATGAAATAAACCAATCAATAGAGAACAAAATGTAACCACAAACATTTAATATGAAAGTTGAGTGTTTTATGCGGTTTGTGTATGATTAAGGAGCCTGACTGCCTGCGTTATTAGTTTAACAAAAAATAGTCAACAACATTTTGCCAAACCAATAGTCAACATTCAACAAGATTGGTTACGACGTCGTGGTAGTTTTACCAATAATCAAGATTCGTGAAATATTTTTAGACTAAATAAACAGAAATATGTTATTTACTTATATACTAACTTTTAAGTTTCCACCTTAGAACATTTTTTTCTAAATTTCTCTATCTTCAATGTTTGAATTTTAATATGAGAAGTTTTGGCCTTAAAAAGGTAAAATAAAATGAAATAAAATAAGAAACCGCAATTCATAAATAATAATATAATAATCACCAAGAACTTATCACTTTATCATACTTAGACATTATTACCTTCTTGATGTATACAATGATTAGACAACAAAATTTCAAGAAAGCCAGTTGAGCCTTAAGAGGTTTCTTTGTGAATCAAGGTTTATGGTGAGGGATTAAATAACTCGTAAGGTCATCAAATAGGAGAGAAGTGCGGTAGGCAAAATCACACATGTATCATCATGTGAAGACACACAGGGGACACGGAGTAGAGATGGGTAGAATCCGGAAATTACTGGGGAAAAACCGATGTCGGCTAGGAACACCATACCCCTAGTTCTATGAAGCTACTACTCGGTGAAATTTCACCGGCTTCACTGAAGCACAACCCAACCATTATTTAAAAAAATTGAGGAAATGGAAAATTTTGGAATAGGAAAAATGAGGGAAAACATGACGATTGTTAGTGACCTTAACAAAAGAAAGCATTAAGGAGATTAAAGCGAACACTAAAAAAAGACTAAATTATAACATTAAAAGAAACTAACAGAAACCCTACGAAGGATTTGATCATTTACTCTTAAAAATATGTATTGTTGGATTTTAAAAGTTACTACTTTATTAGTGACCTTGTTTTTTCCTTGTTGCTTTTTCACGTCCTTTTTGAGAGCACCTTTTTTATGTAAAGCAAAAGTTTTATAAATCGTAAAAAATATAAATCTAAACTTATACGACTTTTAATTTGCTAGACTGATACATTTAAGGACCACTTAAAGACCGGCACAATTCGGTCCCAAAAGTAAAAACCATGCATTTACAATATGTCTGTCAACATCTATATATTAAATATCTCTAACTTTATATATACACATGTTGAAATTAAAAGTAAAAACAATATTCTTGACTACAAACACCACTCAAAAGCCGTTATTTTAGCAGTGGTCCATACTTCAACTTGCCAAAATAACAAATGTTAAAGGGGTCCGCTTAATGGGTCTACCAACATTTAAACCGGTAAACCAAATTAAAACCGGATCATTTATAAACAACTCAGGTACTCTGTACGGTCCGGTCCAAAAACGATTGATTTTCTTTCTTATTTATTATAATTATATAAATTTGGCAGTGAATCAATCTAGAATGTTTTATTACTATGGTTATCAAACCAGTTGCCTTACCAATCAACCGGTACCAATTGCAAAAAGTAGTTATTATAATTCACTTTTTATTATATCTATTAATTTTTATATGTGGACCTGCAATGTTAAGAAAATATGAAGTTAGGAATATAAAATATAAGTTTACAATAATAAATAAATCAGTAAGTAAGATTTGAAAATAAAGGATAAAATATAAACTTAAAAATTATTTATTTTTAAAAATTCAGACCAACAAACAGGTCCAGTTAGCCAGTTCAAGCAGTCAAATCCATAATCAACCGATTCAAGAGTATTCAACCAATCAGTTATTTAGTAGTTTTCAATCTGACCAGACAACATAGTTCTTAAAATAATGGTCACAATTTATAACTATCAAAGTGACATTAAACCACAATTGTACTCTCAGTTTCAGGGGCAAATCCAATATGCATTAACCGCAATCATTGAAACACAAACATATATAGTTAATTTTATTGTGCACATGTAAATAGACGTATAAGTTTTTCAAGTGACAACAATGTTTTTTTGGACGGTGACTCAAGTAATTATAAAAAAAGTATAAACTTAAACTTCGAAAAAATCTACAAGTTAATTAATTAAATAGCTAAATAAATACACTCCAACTCCAACTAAATACTCAATGCCCATGCTAGGTTATAACTGATTAGATTAAGCCCACTTCTAATACCTCTTAAATACCAAATAATTATAAAACCTAAAATACTCTTGTTGTATCTAATACTTTGGAGTCTTAAACTTCACATCAAAGGCAAGGGCAATTTTTGATTGGATATTTGGACTAAAAGACAAAAAAAGGTAGAGCTAAAAAAATTTCAACTCAAAACTTGAAAAAAATATTGTGTTTTTTACATTCTGATGGTTTTGTTCTTTATTATTAAATAGTACTTATATGATATAACCAGACTTGAATCGACCTAAAAATTTTTACGTCCACATCTATAAAACTGAAGCATTTAAAAAAGCAGTGCCTCCATAGGAACAAATTCTTGGATCTACTACTGCTCAGTTCCAAAATATTTCAGTCAGGTGTGAGGTAGTTTCAGAACCTTGAAACCCTGTGCATAATCTAGAGCCCTTAAGTTCAGTAAGTTGCAATTCAAACAAATGGTTCACTCATACATTCATTTTTGGTAGAGGGTGAATGAACAAAATCTTTTGGTCCCAAAACATTGCTATACATACAAGGTCCAGCCACATGGAACAAAACCCACAACTTACTTGATTCCGAAAGTTTCATCAAGAGATCCACCATAATTAATGTCGTTGAAATCAAGTTATGAGTTATGATCAAGCATAATCTGAATGGGAGTCATAGAAGTCACTTGGGTAAGGTGACATCACCTCCTGTTCGAGAAACTGCAACACCTGTTGCATCGAGGGTCTGTAATCAGGGTTCGCATCAGTGCACCGCCCTGCAATTTCCAGAACCGCCTCTACAGTTGACGCATCGGCATCGATGCACCTCTTGTCCACCACGTCTTCCAAGTGGTTCTCTTTTCTCAGGGTGTTCAACTGTTGTATATAAAGAATTAACAAGATTGACATTTTAAGTCATTGTATTTTACTTTATATACAAAACGATTTAGAAATGCATACCCAACCAACAACATTTAGGCCTTGTTTCACGAAAGCGGGATCTGTTGGTCTCTTTCCTGTTACAAGCTCTAATAACAAAACCCCGAAGCTATAAACGTCTGATTTCACTGTGGCCCGCCCGCTTTGCAAATACTCTGGTTCACAAAACCCGTTAAGATAAAATCGTGTGTTGCAAACAAAGTATGTGAAGAAAGAGCAAACCTGGTGCAAGATAACCGAAAGTTCCAGCGACAACAGTGGTCACGTGAGCCTCTTCATCTACCAAAAGCTTAGCAAGACCGAAATCAGAAACACAAGGCTCGAGATTTTCATCAAGAAGAATATTACTAGATTTTATATCCCTGTGAACTATTCTAGGACTACAATCATGGTGCAAATAAGCCAGTCCCCGAGCCGAACCATATGCTACTTTCAAACGAGCGGTCCAGCTTAACGTCTGATCTCCATCCCGACATTCTAGAAACAATAACAATAAAACATTAACAATCATATTAGAAATTATATAATCCTTGATTAAAAGTCAAAGTATGAAGCTTACCATGTAAGAAATTTTCAAGGCTGCCATTGGCCACATAATCATAGATAAGAAGCTTTGAGTCGGGAAACCGACAGTATCCCCGTAGATTAACAAGATTAATATGTTTAACACTGCCCAATATTTCCAATTCACGTTCAAATGCTTCATCTTGACCTTTTGGGTTCGGTCAATCCTTTTAACCGCAAATGTGCCACAATCATTCATTACCATTCTGTACACAGTCCCAACCCACCAGACCCAACCACATGTTCATCGTCAAGTGACTCAAGCTTCTCTATAATCTCGCTTGAAGGGTAAGGAAGATCACCATGGAATGTTATAAGTTGTGTGCCTACAAATTAACAAAAAACTCAGTTATGAAATTTATAAAGTTAGCTAAAGATGTTTAATAAGATTATGTCTTTTACTTGTTTCTTGATGAACTTGTTTCTTGACAACCACGTATCTTTTCGCAGCCCTTTCTTTCTTTGTAAGCATCAAAACCAATAGGAATACAAAGAACACAAGTGCTAGGACCAAAGCAGCCACAACACCGATCAGTGCTCCTTTCAAAGAATGAGATGAATGCTTAGGCACTGCAATGGTCAAAAGAAATCATAATCGGTTAAGATTAATGATACCTACATAGTAAAGTTCTCAAATTTTGGTACTTATAGTAGCAAATAAAATTGAAAAATGGTTGACTTGCCTGCTGCTTCATCACTCGCTGCATGTGGTAAGACAGCAGGGAATCCCAATGATGTTTTACACGGTTTGTGTATTTGCTGGCCACAAAGGTCTAAATTACCAATAAACCTACACATTATCAAACATATTTTCAAATTAGTCACTTTGAAAAAAGGGAGTAAGCTATGAAAAAAACAAGAAAATCAAATATCAGAACATCAAGAAACTGGTTTAATGCCAACTTAAGATTAAATGCATCAACATAGTCGTTTAAGGTTGTATGAAGTGAAACTTACGAATTGTTTCCAAACTTGCTTAGGGCTCCAAAACTCGGAATTTCCCCAGAAAAAAAGTTTGTGGATAAGTTCCTGCAAGTAAATAAAGAGAACTTTGAATATCTAGAGCAATGTGATTGTCTAAAATCTAATTTTCAACAAATTCAAAAAGTTAACACTGTAATATACTAGTGAACCAACGTACAAGTATTGGAGGCGAATGAGATGACCAAGAGATGAAGGTATTGCTCCCTTTAAAGTGTTGCTTGACAAATCCCTGAATGATGAGAGAGAAATATATGATCAAAAATTATACAAAAGCAAATTTTGATAGATGAGATTTCAAGACGCAAATTGCACTTTATTTGTTTATATGCAAGTACAAATAGGATTGGGGCAAATTGCTTGTATACTAGGGCTTTCACTTTTAGACGTTCCGAGCCTATGTTATACGTTTACAATCAGAATATTTGATCGTAAACTTATACCATAGGCCGCTAAACAAACTATTTGACTTTCCTGAAGTAAAAGTTGACTAACAGTACTGTTTCTTTTAGGTGCATGTGCACAATACAAGTATAAAGCTCTCAATCCACTTAAGTTCACATCTGCTAGTCCAAAATCAATTATTGTACACAAATGCAAATTAATTCATCTTTCAATAATTCAATCAGTATATATGTAACATTAAAAGGAAAAACACAAGTAAAATCAAAAAATATAAAACTAACTTACAGAATACTAAGAAGGGAAAGATTTCCTATATTTGAAGGTATGCCACCCTGAAGATAATTAGCCCTCAGGTACCTATACAAAAAATTTCAGCATTGCATATCAGTAACATGGTCCATAAGCATTGTACATTGCTAAATCTTACACACAAACAGAGCAATAACAAAGTTCAAAAAATACCAATTTCAAAGTTTTGACTTACACAGCTCTGAGTTCAACACAGAGACTGATTTCATTAGGAATAATACCATGTAACCTGTTCTGGTGAAGTGCCCTGATAATAAACAAGAACACTATACTTCAATATCCAATGTACCACAAAACTAGCTCAGTTTACAACTGATACAAATGCAAAAACACACTTACAGTCTCTGTAATCTACTTAGTTTACCAATGCTTGGAGATATAAACCCTCCAAGATCCATATACGGCAAGTTTCTGCAAAAACCCCAAATTTCAATCAAAGTTAGAACTTCGGTAAAACCCAGTCATTCGATCTGCTTCGAAATTAGGGTTTTTTAGTCGCTCTTTCAATTTCTTGCAATAATCAGTAAAAAAGTTGAAATCTTTGAGTAAAAAGATAGTTATTTACATGGCTAGAACTCTGTGGTCACTCTGATAGCAAGTGATACCAGTCCATTGACATGGGGTTTCATCATTATTCACCCAATTGCTCAGAGCATTCCTACTGTCATTCAAACTTTGTTTCAGCTCCAGCAAAGTTAACCCTAAAAGAAACAAGAAAACGGCCATTAAGATCAAAAATCAAAGCTTTCAGCTAAAGAAACATAATCTTTTTGCTAAAAAGAGGTAAATGAGGGTTACCATCTTCAGTGAGAGCGAATGAACAAGTGCTAAAAAGGGTTGTTGAAACAAAAACAGCTGAGAGAACCCAAATGAATATCAGATTCTTCGTACTCATTTGCTTAACTTGATGAAACATGAGTGAGAACAAGAGGATTCAAATGTGTTCCATAAAAAGGATTCAAATATAAGCCCCGGTGATATAATGTGTTTGAGTATGCTGCTTTTCAGGGAGGGGGGAAGTGGTGGGGTTGGTGAGTGGCGTGACTTATGATGGTGTTTTGGGAAACTAAACATGTAATGTAGTAGAGTGACATTAATAGCGTATGTTTTTTCTTTTATTTAAGTAATTTTAGTAATTAACATAACCAATTATCTTCATCTAATACTATATAATCATGTTATCTAAGCCTTGAGAGTTCAGGTTATGTAATCAAAGTTTATGTGTAATTAACAAAACCTTAATACTATATAATTAACAAAACCTTAATACTATATAATCAGGTTATGTAAGCATTGAGAGTTCATGTGTTAATACTATATAATCATGTTATCTAAGCATTGAGAGTTTATGTGTTTAAGTTTTACTTTAAGCAAAATAATTAAAGTTTTACCAGAAAGTTTTCTCAGCAATTGTTTTCTTTTGAAAGCGTTGTGGGTGCGGTGTTGGTTGAAAAACGAATAGAATAGACCAATTATAATAACATTTATCTTTCGAACAGAGTCACATGTTTGCTTTTTAAAAAATAATAATAATAATTAACATGTCAATTATTTTGTTATTTATAAACTTGGCATTTAACTTTAGAGTAAATTATGTATCAGTTATGTGATATGTAATAGTTTGATCATTCTTCTATTTGCTTTGAAAATCATAATCTTGTTATCTAGTGGTATTGGTGTTTTTATCTATAATAGTAATGCATGTTCGAATCATTGCAAGTGCAAGATTTGGTGGAATAAGGATAAAAGAATTTGCAATTCAAAAAAAATTATTAGCTTTGAAAATTACAGGCTTCACACTTATAGTTTGAAACATTGTCACGTATCTCGTCTTCATGAGTGGATAAAATAAACATGTGTTACTAGTTTATTTATAATTACTACTATAAGTTAATTTAGGTGTCATGTTATCAGTATGTTTGTTATATTCCTAGTAAGGTAATCTACGGTGTTGCAACTGTGGTTTTTGTGCTTTTTCTGCACGTCACAGAACGAAAAGAGAATATACAAAGTTATGATGTTCTATTTTAAATATTGAAACATACAATTTGCAAAGTTAAGTTAAAAAATAGAAAAATAGATTTTCATGATATAGATTGAACTTAAATTGAAAATAAGAAGGAACTCAAAAAGGATAAAAAAATAATTCATATAGATTTTCACAATAGGATATTAGGTGGATTTAATAGGTATAATTATAGCGATTGAAAACAAACAAGAGTAATAATAAAGATGAATATAACAGTAAGTTATAATTATAATAATATTATGCTTATAATTATAATAATATTATGATTATAATTATTAATAAGCAAACAGCCATCGAACCCATATGGTTAGCCTCACATGCACGTCCAAAGACCATCCTGACCAATGTTGTTTTTGTTTAAAAGTGTAGTAAGGTATTTACCTTTAGTAACATGCTATAGATAAAAAAAGTAAATAATCAAATGCTACATTTCATATTCTTGTACGGTACACATAAAAGGTTATACAAAATGTATTGTTCATCACACTCTGACATTGGCATCCTATTTTACTGGTATATATAATGTGGTAAGTCTGTTATAAATAATAAAAATGTAATAGTAATTCCAATTTTGAAAATCCAAAATTTCAAGGATAATACATAATAAACTCAATTAAATACTTAAAATTATTTAGCAGTAAACATTGAGCAAAATCTGCAAACAAAACAAGGGGAGTTGTGCAGAGGAAAAAAACGAGCCGTTATTAAATGCAAAATTCAAAAATTAGAAAGTTTGTCACACTCTCAGCACAGGAGAGTGAAACACACGCACTTGAATTGGATGACGTGGTGACGTTTAACTGGTTGATAAATGAAGAGTGAAGCGTACGATCATTGATAAAATTTGAATGAGGAGTAATATAGCCATGCATTCAAAAAGCCTAGTGGGACAGTAACCAAATACGGATTCTTCACGTACCTCCAAATCTACGATCTCCTTTCAGTTAATTTATACTTTTTTGATTAAATATTTGCGTTAGTAAATTTTGTTTTGAACGAAAGATACTAAATTAAAGTAAGTACTCAATTAATTTTTTAATAGTTTAAATATTTAATTATTCAGTTCAGACCGTTTGTTTTGTAATTAACAGTTTGAATGATTCAAATATTTTTTTCTGAATGATTAAACATTATACTAGTGTTGAATAATTAAAAAGTTTAATGTTAAATGATTAAAATCTTTTATTTGAATTGATGAAACATTTAAATTTGAATAGTTAAACGACATAATAGCTCTTAATGATTCAACACTTAATAATTCAGACATTTTATTGATTTAACATTTAATCATTCAGAAATTATCAAACAAACCCTAACACCTTCAGCTCATCTTCTAGTTTTAGACTAATAGTATAAGTATTGTGATACTTTGTATTTGTGATCTTTAAAATTTTAGGTTTAAACCTGATTTAGTTTACTTATTTTTTATAGTGATAAGCTTTTTAATTGAAGGTGTTCTTTGATGAGAAAGATTTAAAACGTAAAATTAATATAAACGATTAATATTTCATAGCTGAAAGGTTCATTTGAGTATTTGAAGTAGTTCTACAATGTTAAAATAATATTTAATTAACACTTGTACTAGAAGGAACTAGAAACAAGAAGCGGGGAACTTCAAAATTAGCCTGCTAAAATACAAGTCATAGGAAGGTTTGGAGTTCCTGGGTCCAAGTATAGCTAAAAGTAAAAAAAAAATATGGTTTGTTAGAGAGTTTTCTAATTATAAGTTTTATTCAAGGAGTTAGGGGTAGTTTTTTGCCGAAAATAAATAGATGAATCTGATTAATATAGTATTATTATTCGAAAGGGTAGTACATTTTTGTTATTATAAACAGAAGTTAAATAAAAAAAACTATTTTGACCGTCCTAAGATGGACTATTAAACCTACCTTTAATAAGTAAGGGCCGTTTGTTTTAATATTTTGTTCTCTAAACAAAAGATGATTGATTATTGAAAATGTTAAAAAGCTATCAATTCCATGACAAACAAATTGTTCGAATTTTGTACTTACTTTTGAGAGGAGTGTTCTTTTAAAGTTTTCACATTAAGTTTTCTATTTTTTATAATAATACCAAAAATCATTATTTTTTCTTTTTAATTAAATATTTATTTTTTATATCGTTATTGTTACTTTTTTATTTTCTATACTCATAATAACTTTTACAAACAATAAAAAATTTATAAAGGTCGAACAGTGATTTCTTAAATACATAAAGAAACATTCTCTTTTTTCTCTTTTCATCTCACAACCATTTATAATCATTGTATAAATTATAAGGAACAAACTAATATAAATATAAGTAAACTACCGTAAATGTTTTTAGCTCATATCCTTATTCAAAATTTGACTCAACCCAATATTATATATATTCTGATTATTAACATTAATATACATTAAATATTGTACCATGTGTTTTATTGGCTAGACTCATTTTTTAATTTTTATATTTTTAATCTGTAATATTTATATGGTAACCCAATATTTTATATCTCTTATAATTAGTCCTAATATTATTTTACTTTCAACTTTAGTACCAATACTTTTCATATTTTATAAAAATTTTGTTTAACGTTTCGGTCTAATTTTTACGAGCTAATGTGACGCAATGTGTGTTTGTGGTTCAACATTTTTACACTTACTGTTCCCATCAAAACGCGCTAGTCCTAGATCGATTTGCTTATTTTTTATATTTTATTTGTTTTACGTTTTGCGTGCATGATTTAATGTTTTTACATATACTTTTTGTTTGTTTTGTTTTGTTTTGTTTTCATTTTTTTCTTCTTTAAAACAAGTTTTTACGATGTTGGCAATCACTCGCGGTGATATACCATTGGTGCTAATTGACACGGTGTTACATCTCCCGCTGTAACGCGAGGGGCTTAATATTAGTTTTATT
Organism: Flaveria trinervia; assembly: GCA_025506515.1. Lineage (NCBI taxonomy): Eukaryota > Viridiplantae > Streptophyta > Magnoliopsida > Asterales > Asteraceae > Flaveria > Flaveria trinervia. The sequence goes on from CM046452.1 coordinate 102,567,117, forward strand.
AAAATATTAATGTCTTTCTCTTTCATCAATACAATTTAACAAAACTTAATTATTCACTTGTATTCACAACTCAACACGAACAAACTTTTTATTAGATTAACATATGTGGTTACGAAATATAGAAAAAAAATCTAATTATGTAGTGACAAGACTGTATAGCAAAATTATTAAAAAAGCGTCTTACTCTTAGTAGGTCCATCAAGCTAGTTGTTAGAGAAATTGGGCTTTTAATTTATTTTTATTCGGTTTTGCCAACTGACCCATGAATTGGTCTACAACGGGGAAGGGTCAAAGGAATACATGGTGTGAAGGTTTGAACCAAAAGAAAGTATCTAAAGTGTTAGGCTTATCACCCTTAGAGAGTATGGATGGTTCTTAGGGGTCTTACATCATTTTTAATGTGTTTTATTTCAATTCAAATTACTTGATTCGTGTTTGTCTAAGCTGAATACCCGTGTTATCTATCTAGTACGACTTAGATGGCTACAAGACAAACAATTTGGAAAGAATACCTTTCAGTGGACAATGAGCAACCCTAAATCGAACGAAAATGCAATATCATTGCCATCACCTACTTCCCCTTTCAAATAACATTTGAGATCAATGGTGATTTTTGTGACCTGAGTGGATATTTGAGATTTACTGTTAGTATGTCACATATCAGGAATGGTTAACTTAAAGTGGTGTTAAGTAAGAGTGTCAGTATGTCATATATTTGAAAATTTCGGATAGTGGATTTCACTATCCGAATCCGAAATTTCGGATATCCGAAATACTTTGGATATATGAAATAAATTTTAATAAAATTTATTATATGTTTATAAAATTTATCAAATAATACAATGTTTTTTGAAATTCGGATATCCGTTCGGATATCCGGATATCCGAATTTCAAAAAACATTGTATTATTTGATAAATTTTATAAAAATATAATAAATTTTATTAAAATTTATTTCATATATCCAAAGTATTTATTAAAATATCCGAAATATCTGAAAATATCTAAAATATGTAATTAATATTTAATATTTTTAAAATTTTATAAAAATATTTTGGATATATCGGATATTTCCGATATCCGAAATATCCGAAAATTCTCAAAATCACTATCCGAATCCGAAATTTCGGATATCCGATTATTTCGAATATTTCCAATTTCGGATTTTCGAATATTTCGAATTCCGTTTCGGATTCGTATATTTTTGAACACCACTAGTGTTAAGTTTGAATGACTCGTGCAGTGAATGGAATCAATGACCTTGATCATATTGGTTTTTTTTACGTCAAACACATTCTGACTAATAGACCAAGGCTTGGCATTTGTAAACTCCCTATACTATGATACCTTTTGGGACTAATATCTTTTCCCATGTTACCTAACATATCTATTTTATTTGAGGGATATCTTCATTGAAAAAAAATTTCTTCTAATTTTTCTTAAACTCATCTAGTATATAGTAAAGGGGAGTACCACATGAACTAATTTTAGCCAAGTGATTATTCCACTCAAAAAAAACATTTTTGCATTTCCCATTATGATAGTTTTGTTTCAAATGGTTTTGTAATCGGGCTCCACTAAATGATCCGATTCATATTGACGCCAATAGTTGATCCTGAAAAGGAAAAACTTTAATTTGACACATTAGTATTGTAGTATATACCAACCATGTAATCTAAGTCAACCAAATCCACCCCACACCTGATAGCTTGCTCTTGTCGAAGTTAACCTTTGGCCCCAATGACATGTGAAAACATTTAAGAATTGTTGTTTGTTGAGTAATAGTGAAATAAAATCATTTCTTTCTTTGTGTGTTAGTTAGAAAGTATAGGGACCAACTTTGTATATATTGCATAATTTAGTCTATATTGAATTTAGGTTGTTAATGGTTAGTTAACACATATATAATCAGTGAATGAAGAAGTGAGCAATAGAGAGTAAAAGAGCGAGATACAATCGTTTTTCTTTTTGAGTTGACTTGTGTAATTGATAATCGGTGAAGCAAATGAAATTCTTGATGTTCAATTTGGTTTTGTGATCTTAACAATTGATTAGAGCATTAATTTTTTTCAACAAGTGGTATCAGAGTCATGTTCGAAAGAGGGAATCAATCTGATAAGATCAAAGGGAGATTATTAATCAAGATGGTGTCGGCAAGATTTGAGTCGGAGAAGTTCGACGACAAGAACGATTTCGGGCTATGGCAAGTGAAGATGTGTGCGCTGTTAGTTCATCAAGGAGTTGTAGATGCACTTGCAGGTGAAGCACGGTTACCGGCGACTCTGACCGAAAAAAAGAAGGACGTGATGGAGAAAGCACATAGTGCGATCATCCTGAGTCTTGGAGATCGAGTGTTGCGAGAGGTTTCCAAAGAGACAACTGTTGCGGGAATTTGGGCAAAATAGGAGAGTCTATACATGACAAAGTCCCTCGCGAACCGCTTATACCTCAAGAAGAGACTCTACACTTTCAACATGGCAGCAGGGACATCCATAGAAGATCATACCGACGATTTAATAAATTGGTCTTGGATCTTGAAAATATAGCTGTCACAATCAAAGATGAAGATCAGGCAATAATCTTCTTGACATCTTTGCCACAAAGATTTGAACACTTTGTTGATACTTTAATGTACGTAAGAGATACTCTTTTCATGGAAGAGGTACTTGCTGTGTTGAATTCCAAGGAACTCAAGAAGAGATCAGACATGAAGAAACAAGTGATGGCCTGGTGGTGAGAGGTAGGACTGAACAAAGACATTTAAATCTAGAGGGCAGTCAGGATCCAAATCAAAGTTTAAAAGAAAATTGTAACACCCGGCCCTTCGCATCAACAATATTGTCCGCTTTGCTCACGAAAAGCTCACGGATTTGCTTTTGGTTGCCCAGGTGAAAACTTCCCAGGGAGGTCACCCATCCCTAGATTGCTCCCACCTGAGCACGCTTAACTGTGAAGTTCTCCTCTCATCCACAGCCAATACGCCCAAAACGCGTTATTGATGTTAGAGGCCAGACATTTCTTATGAAACAGGAATCTCTCCTGTCCACGGCCGATGTGGGATATGTGTAGGGTGTCACAAGCACCCCCTGTTTGGACTCATCGTCCTCGATGAGCCCGAGAAGTCACCATCCTTGGTGAGGTATGTCCCACACCCCGAACGACACAAGAGTGGCTCTGATACCATTCTGTAACACCCGGCCCTTCGCATCAACAATATTGTCCGCTTTGCTCACGAGGAACTCACGGATTTGCTTTTGGTTGCCCAGGTGAAAACTTCCCAGGGAGGTCACCCATCCCTAGATTGCTCCCACCTGAGCACGCTTAACTGTGGAGTTCTCCTCTCATCCACAGCCAATACGCCCAAAACGTGGTGAATGGTACGTTAACTCACCCTTAAATTTTGTGATCGAATTCATTTCATATTTTACCTGTATTGTTAAATACCTTAAAAATTGAACAGGTATGTTCCTTATTAACAAAACTTATGCCTATGTCCTATTTGATTCTGGAGCCGATAAAAGTTTTGTTTCATTAGAGTTTGAATCCATACTTGCTAAGCCACATACGAAACTAGAAAGACCTCTTACTGTTGAAGTTGCCGATGGAGAACCAATTACCGTTGACGTTATCGTTCGTGATTGCATCTTAAGTCTTGACACGCATGATTTTCTTATCGATCTTATCCCTATGAAACTTGGGAGCTTTGACGTCATCATTGGTATGGATTGGTTAGCCAAACACCATGCCGAGATCATTTGTTTCGAGAAGTGCATTCGTATACCGTTACCCTCTGGAGATACGTTGAAGGTGTTCGGTGAAAAATCTTCTAAAGGGTTGCAACACGAGGTCTTCCCAGGGGGTCACCCATCCTAGTACTACTCTCGCCCAAGCACGCTTAACTACGAAGTTCTGATGGGATCTGGTGCATTAGTGCTGGTATGATCGCAACCAGGAATCTCTCCTGTCCACGGCCGATGTGGGATATGTGTAGGGTGTCACAAAAATGCTATATATGCAATTCTGAAAAACACTTAAAAAGAGATTGCCTAAAGAAGAAGAAATGAAAGCATGAACCTAACAATGCCAGAACAGCAGGTAATACCTCTCCTGAAACTTCTAATGATGGGTATGAGAGTCCTGATGTGTTAGTAGTATCAAATAGTGATAACTATAATGGATACTAGACTCAGGATGTTCTTACCACATGAGCCCTCATAAAGGTTTCTTTAGCGAATTAACCATAGAAGATTTAGGTGTGGTGCAATTGGGAGATGGCAAACCTTGTAGGGTTAAAGATCAGGGGGTTGTAAACCTGAAATTGCACAATGGGTCAGAGCTAAAATTAGAGAATGTAAGGTATATACCTGAGTTGACAAGAAATCTCATCTCATTAGAGTAGTTATGTGTTACCTGTAAGGTATATACCTGAATGTAAGGTGAATCTTAAAAATGGAAAAGCCAAGATAATCATGGGATCAAGAGTAGTTATGTCTGGCATTAGGAAACAGAATAACACTTATGTGTTAGAAGGGGGTGTGTGCCCAGGTGAAGTGTCTTCAATAGAAAATAACTAGTCTAAGATGACTGACCTATGGCACAGAAGGTTGGGTCATATTAATGATAGAGGTATTATGGAGTTGAAGAAACAAGAGTTAATACATGGTGTTAACAGTTCTGGGGTCGGTTTTTATGATCATTATATCTTGGGAAAAGCTCACAGAGTTAAATTTGGTAAAGGGATGCATCACACAAAAGGTATTCTTGAGTATGTACACTCAGACTTATGGGGGCCGGCTAGAACATTGTCTCTAGGTGGAGCAAGCTACTATTTGTCTATAGTGGATGATTACTCTAGGAGAGTTTGGGTTTTTCTTTTAAAGCATAAGAATGATGCTCTTGACAAGTTCAAGGAATGGAAGGTGTTGGTGGAAAATAAAACTAGAAAGGAAGTTAAGAAACTCAGGACTAACAATGGTCTTGAGTTTTGCAACAATCATTTCATCCACTATTACAAGGCTCAAGGTATAGCAAGACACTTGACTGTACCGGGTACCCCACAACAGAATGGTTTAGTTAAACGAATGAATAGAACACTTATGAATAAGGTGAGGTGTATGTTGTCAGATTTAGGGCTGCCAAAGACTTTTTGGGGTGAAGCTGTGAGTACAACGACTTAGATGGCAAATAGGTCCCCTTCATAAGCAAATGATATGAAAACACCAATGGAATTGTGGGTAGGGACTCGAACTGTTGAGGGTGTTTGGGTCATTGGCCTTTTCCCACATAAATCAAGGAAAGCTAGCACCAAGAGCACAAAAGTGTATTATACTTGGTTATCCTGGAGGGGTAAAGGGGTACAGGTTGTGGAGGTTAGATGAAGGTAGTCCACGAGTAATCATAAGTACAGATGTTATGGCATTCAGGGAGGAAGTGATGTATAAAGACGTGATAAGAAATGACAATGGGTCAAGCTCTAGTCAAATGACTAATGAGGTTCAAATTGAGGTGGAGAGTATGATGGATAAAGGCAGGTCTGTAGAAGATGAAGAAAATTCATGAGGTGAAGTTAGATCAGATTCATCCAACTATAATCTAACAAGGAATAAGCCTAGAAGAACTATAATTCCACCTGCCAGGTATAGAACTAGTGATGATTTAACAGCTTTTGTGTTTAGTTTTGTTGAGTTGGAAGACCAAAATGAGCCACTTACTTTCAATGAAGCTATAAATTCCAAGATGGGTGAGAAATGGAAAATGGCCATGGATGAAAAGATGGCATCATTGCACAAGAATCACACGTGGGTCCTAGTTGACAAACCAAGTAATCAAACAGTGGTTAGTTGTAAATGGATTTACAAGCTTAAAGAAGGAATTCCCGGGGTATAGGGTCCCAGATATAAAGCCAGGTTAGTGGCTAAGGGTTTCACTCAGAAAGCTGGGATATATTACAATGAGATTTACTCACCTGTTGTGAAGCATTCCTCTATAAGGGTCATATTGTCTTTAGTTACTGTGTTTGATTATGAATTGGAGTAGCTTGATGTAAAAACTGCTTTTCTTCATGGGAATCTGGAAGAGAAGGTGTATACGAGGCAACCTACAGGGTATGAGAAACAAGGTGAGAAAGACAATGTGTGCTTATTGCAAAGATCATTGTATGGGTTGAAACAGTCACCCAGACAATGGTATAAGAGATTTGATGATTATGTGTTATCAAATGGTTTTCTGAGGAGTTGTTATGACTCTTTTGTCTATTATAAGGAGTATTGCACTAATACATTTGTGTATTTACTTCTTTATGTGGATGATATGCTATTAGCCTGCAAGGATCAAGATGAGATAATAGCTACTAAGGCTTTATTGATGAATGAGTTTGAAATGAAAAAGCTAGGTCCTGCTAAGAAGATATTGGGTATGGAGATTACAAGAGATAGAGTTTTAAAGAAGTTGCACTTGTCTCAGAAATCATAAATTAAGAAGGTGTTAACCAGGTTTAATATGTTATCTAGTAAATCTGTTGTAACTCCTTTGGCAGTGCACTTCAGGTTATCTAAAATGAATTCTCCTCATAATGAAGAAGAAAGGAGGTATATGAATAAGGTACCTTATGCTAATGTTGTGGGGAGTTTAATGTACCTTATGATTTGTACAAGGCCTGACATAGGATATGGTGTCAGTGTGGTTAGTAGATTTCTCTCTGATCCAGGTAAGTTGCACTGAAGGTTGTTAAGTGGTTGTTGAGATATCTATGTGGATCTTAAGAGGTTGGATTATGTGTTAGTAGTAGAATAAAGGGTCAGCATGGTACTCTTGGTTATGTTGATTCAGATTATGCAAAGGATTTAGATAGAGGGAGGTCCATAACTGGATATTCTTTTATGGTGTTGGGTAATCTGATAAGTTGGAGATCTTCTTTACAACATGTGATAGCTTTATCTTCCACTGAAGCTGAATATGTTGCACTCACGGAAGCAGTGAAAGAGGCATTATGGAATAAAGGTTTTATCACTAAATTAGGATTAAGGATTGATCAAACAGTGGTGTTGTGTGATAATTAAAGGGGCAGTGCATTTAACTAAGAATGCAATGTTTCATGAAAGGACCCAACACATAAATGTTATACTGCATTTCATCCGAGATGTTGTGAGTTCTAAGGAGGTAGAGGTTCTAAACGTTAATACCGAAGACAATGCAGCTGATATGTTTACTAAAGCTTTGCCAGGTCTCAAATTTCTGAATTGTTTGGATTTGCTGGGAGTGGGATGACTTCTATTTCAAGATGGAGATTGTTGAGTAATAGTGAAATAAAGTCATTTCTTTCTTTGTGTGTTAGTTAGAAAGTACATGAACTAACTTTGTATATATTGTATAGTTTAGTCTATAATTGAACTTAGGTTGTTAATGGTTAGTTAACACATATATAATCAGTGAATGAAGAAGTGAGCAATAGAGAGAAAAGGAGCGAGATACAATCGTTTTTCTTTTTGAGTTGTCTTGTGTAATTGATAATCGGTGAAGCAATTGAAGTTTTTGATGTTCAATTTGGTTTTGTGATCTTAACAATTGATTAGAGCATTAATTTCTTTCAACATTGTCAAGTTTTGAAATTTATCAAACGTTCATTTCTCATGAATGACAGTTATCGGCATAGAATAAATGAGAGAATCGTGTTTTGTTGTTTGGGTGTGTATGCCATTGAAGATTCCCAATGAATGAGCATGATTGGTGACCACATTCATTTTCATTAATAAATACATAAACATAGTATTTTGATTGCAAAGGTTTGCCCTTCAAGACATGAAATTACTAGTACATTATTTTCTTGATGATCTTGTGTTTTAAGTCTCTTTAACTTGTTAATTATATACATTGTCCTAGTCCAAATTTAGGTGTGTGCATCATGTTAGAACAGGACCGAGTGAAATGGGACCGAACCCAAAGCCAAAAATATTGAAAATCTCAAACCGAAACCTGGGTTACTCGTCTGGGTTGGACTTGGGTTGTATCAAATCAACGAGTGTAATAAATAGTTTATTATATTGAAGATATATTTATATATCATTTTAATCAACAATTAATATAAATCTAACGAAGTAAGACGTTCATTTTTTCACACCTCTTTATATTCTTACTTAATGATAAAAAAGAAGGTATACTCACAAATACACAACTCAAACAAAAATCATCAAGTGACTATAAAACATATAGTAAAACTTAACATAATAAACATAAAAACCACTAAATAAACAAATTTGAACAGCTAATCAAAATCATTTAAATATACAATAGAAACTCATACATGTAAGTATGTTGGACTTTCCCTACGCCGAAATATAGCCTCAAATCCCCCAAACTTCGGATCCAAAACAAACCACAAAAACCTCTGACTCCTAACCACACGTTAACTTCATCAAACCGCACGTGATTTCAATTACCATTAAACGCATATATAATTAGTTAATTACCATTTCAACCTCCATAATCGTCCTCTACAATCTACATTACCCCATTGGTCTCAGTACTAGACTAAAAATGGAAACCGGCCGCCGTTCTCCTGACTCCTTGGATAAACAAATGGCTGCGCCGCCTAAAACTAAAGGGGGATGGAAATCGATCAGATACATTATTGGTAACTACTATTTTAAGATACATATTACTACGATGGTTGTATTGTATATTTGAACGTCTTCTGATCGTACTGTTAAATTTGTGCATTTTGTTCACCGTTAGATATGAATCCTTACAGCTTTTTTACGGTTTTGCTTTGTTGTTTGATGTTTTTTTAACAGGAAACGAGTCATTTGAAAAAGTGGGGTCCATGAGTTTGGTTATGAACATGACGGTCTATTTACGTTCAAACTACAACATGAATGGCATTTTTCTTGTAAACGTTGTCACCATTTGGAACGGTACTGCCAACATTTGCTCGCTTGCTGGTGCATTCGTCTCGGACGCTTGTATCGGAAAATATCTCACTCTTCTTTACGGCTCCATAGCATCTCTTATGGTATGCACGGATCACAACTTTAGTTGTCACATAACTATTGTTTACTCATTATGTTTTAAAACTTTGAAAATCACTACAAGAAAACGGTAACATATTTACAAACTTTTTTTTCACGAATAACTATCGCTAAAGGTTTCGGCAAATTCGACCGACAAAAAAATCTCTTGGAAAAATGGCCGTACAACATTTGCCACCAAAAATTTTTTGTTGGCTTTACATTAATAATATATCATCATGGCATTTGAAATGTATTCTCACTGGACCATACCTTCTTGGTCATAATTAACGCGTTCAGTTTACCTTTTATTTTAAAAGAAAAAATAATCATGTTAACCGTATGAGGTCTTAATTATCATAATAGTGTTCTTACGATCTAAATGCCACGTAATAAACATATCTGTCTTATGTCATGTGATCTGAAGTTATAGCGTACAAATTAATGAAGCATCCAATAGTATATTTTTGAGTTTCAACATTATAACTTTGTCTTCTTTATTATTGGTTGCCCCAATATTCGGGGAGGTGTTCATGTGGATGAAAGTAAAAAAAAAAACTAAAGTGTGGTGGGTCTATTTTCTTACCTATAATACTAAACATGTAAAATGAGAAATAACTTATTTAATAATAAAAACAGAAATGGTATGTTTTCTAATCTTTTTATATTTTTATTAAGGTGGTTTTTAAATTTTTCGGAAAATGAGTGTTTTGTAATGTCTAGACACGTTTATAGTGTTGATGCTCTAACATTTCACATGGCAATTTACACAGGGTATGGGTATGATGACATTAACTTCAGTGGTACCACATTTCAGACCACCCAAATGCACCGATTTGTCACTCTGCATCCAGCCAAAAAACTGGCAGTTGGGGCTACTATTCTCCGGCCTCGGCCTACTAGCGGTCGGGGCCGGCGGTTTACGACCATGCGGTATCGCCTTCGGTGTCGATCAATTCGACACCACCATCGCCAATGGTCGTAAACAGCTCCAAAGATTCTTCAACTTATGGTACTTATCATTCACCCTAACTCTCATCTTAGCACTCACCGTAGTCGTCTACATCCAAACAAACATCAGTTGGGTCATCGGATTTGCAATCCCGACCACCTGTTTGCTGTTGTCCCTCACTATTTTCTTGATCGGACGACATACTTATATCCTGAAAAAACCCGAAGGAAGTGTGTTTTCCGACATTATTAAAGTGATCATTGCTTCAATACGTAAACGTAAGATACCACATGATCACAAATCAAAATACCCCTTTTATTACGGGAATCAACAGCAATCCAATGTGGTTCGAACACAAAGATTCAAATGGTTAGATAAAGCAGCCATGATCGTCGACCCGAATGAGTTGAACTCCAATGGTGTTGCTGATAGTAAGTGGAGATTATGCAGCGTACAGCAAGTCGAAAACTTGAAATGCGTCATCGGAATCTTGCCGATATGGGTCGCGGGCGTGGGATGTATGCTTGTGATCGATCAACAAAGCACATTTGGTGTCCTTCAAGCGATTCAAATGAGGGGAACAATCGGGCACAAGTTCAATATCCCCCCGGGGTGGGTCACCGAGATCCCGATGATCACGTTATCGATATGGTTATTCGTTTACGAAGTGATCTACATCCCCAAGCTTACGAAGCTGTTTAAAAAGGACGTAAGGTTCACAATAACCACAAGGGTTCGAATTGGCATGATCATGTCAATTTTATGCATGCTAACAGCTGGGATAATCGAACAAAAACGTCGCGATTCGGCTTTAAAAACCGACAATTACATCGCGCCATTACACATGTGTTGGTTGATCCCTCAATTCATGCTATCGGGGTTGATAGATGCGTTCAACAGTGTAGCGATCATGGAGTTTTTCACCGTACAGATGCCTGAAAGCATGAGAACTGTTGCGAGTGCTATATTTTTCATCACGTTATCGATTTCGAGCTACATAAGCTTGCTTATAGTGAATATTATTCACAGATTAACGGGGAGAAATGGAAGAACCCGTGGTTAGGTGGTCATGATCTTAACAAGAACAGGTTGGATTATTTTTACTACATAATCGCGGGTTTTGGGACATTGAATTTGATTTATTTTACGTTCATCGGTTCGAAATATGTGGCTCCGACGAAGGTTATTGAGATGGAGGATGAGTTGCAGAAGGTTGAAGATGGTGACGATGGGAGAAATTTGTCGAGGGATACCATGGATTATGAAGAAAGGAAGAGGGTGGTGTAAATTTGTTACTTATGATAAAAAATATATAATTTTATTTGATTGTGAAGATTTTTGTGAAGTTATGTTCAAGTATTGGATTCAAGTGTTCATTAATGATAAAGGATTACGATATATTATATGAAGTTTATTTTAGCAAGTGGTAAGAAGAAAGAGGTTTTTTTTTTAGAAAATTAGGTTTAAATCTTATCGGAAGTAGCGTAAGATAAAAAAAACATTGAAGCTTAAAAGAAATACTAGAAATATCTTTATGCCCGTTGCGTGGGTAATGACACCACAAACTTAAATATGAATGCTAGAATACATAAAAATATCTTAACTGCTATCATTACGATTTACTACCCGAATGTAACATCTGTCAATTTTAAAATATGATCAAACCTGTTTGTCAATTTTAAAAAGTAAATTCTTAAGTTAGCTATTTAAGTTATTTTAATCTTTCGTATTCAATGAGTTTACCATTTATATTCAAAGTGAAATTTATTGCAAAACTTATAAGATTTAAATTCAATTCAATTCACAATTCAATTTCAAACAATTCAATTTTACAAATATTAATAGAGTTTATTCTTAATTATGGTCATAATTTTATAATAAATAAAGAAATTATAAAACATTTTTTTAAGATTTAAAAAGGGTTATAAAGACTTTACAAAATAAAATTTTATTTATTAATTAAATATGTTTTTACAAAATAAAGGTGTTAATAAATTTGGGGCAAATTTGCAAATCATAAAACTTTGTTTCAAAGTTATTATATAAAATAATAACAATTCAAAGTTCGAGGGGCTAATGTGTAATTTTTAATTTACAAACCCAACCCTCCACCCTCTTTCACTCTCCCCGATAATCCGGTCACCGGCCGGCCAATCTCCATCCGAGCTCCGGTGGCCATCAAACACCCAAAATTGGCCATTTTTGAACACACCAATAATACCAATTGACTCGGGGTGGTGTCACGGACTCGAACCCATAGCTTAATTGGACTCTTAAACTCGATATTAAAGGAATCGAACCGAAACAAAAACTTCAATCGACTATCAACCGTTAAACGGGCGAATTGTGATGATTAATCGAGTTAATTGAGCTGAAACGTACGGATAATCATTACCAAGCTTAATGCATAGTTTAATTTGATTTAATCAATCGATTAAACACTCAATTGTAACCGAAATCGTCGAACAAAAACCAAAACTCGATCGGTACCTTAACGTACAAATCAAGGCTATAAAATGGGGGGAAAATGTTTCATTCGATCCCTTTCAGCTCTCTGTAACTCCAATTGCTCGAAAAGATCATTCTAACATCGAATTCAAACCTTCCCGTTCATCGCGGAACCGAAGCTAAATCGGGGATAATCACATCAATCCAGCTACAATCGGGTAATTAAATACACCCACTCATTCGGTTTCACCCACTAATAAAAAGCCCCATGTTTATTATAAGAATCGTATTCGAATTCATGCTCAATTGGGTTGAAATCAAACCTAGGGTTTATGTGTATTTGAGTGTTTCTTGGTGTTTATGTATTTAAGAATTAAGGACCGTGATATATCAAGGCCACAACCCTTAGTTCACTAGTTAGTCCCTTACAACATCATCTTGAGGTCCCGAGTACGAACCTGAGCACCCTCAAATATTATCTTTAAGCCTTTTTAGGCCTTAAATTAATTATAGAATTATTTTTAATAAATATAGAAATGGTTTTGTAGACTTTAAATATTTTTAAAGACATCAAATCATTTTTTACAATTTTTTCTCAATTTAAATAATTAAATACCTCAATTAATAAAATATTTTAACAAAGGTTATTCTTGGTTAAATTTTATTAAAATAAAATTTTAAAAGTAATTAATAAATTATTATTATTTGTCAAAATGTTGCCTTTGAATTATTGTCATTTAAATTACGTTATTTCAAATGTTTATTCAAATTTTATGTTTAAAATTTTAATAGTTATTATAAATGGTTTGATTTTCATTTTCTTTATATTACAAGACATAAATAGTACATTTTTTATTATAAGATCTAATGTACATACAAAAATCCCCAAAATTTCATTTAAAACCCTAGACCTCGTTAAATCATTAAACTTATTATTATTCAACTTAAATCCTGTAAATATATATTCTTAGGTACCTTTTGAAGGATTGCGTTGAAACGTTATTATTTTTTCCTATTAATGTTGATTCTTATACTTATTTGACAAGTGAGTTTCTTCATGCCCCTTTTTACTTTATTTCACACCTTTTGGGATAAAACATGTTAATCTTATAAACTTACACTTGTAAACATCTTGATACTTGTAAATGCATATGCAATCCATCTTTACCTTTTTCTCATGATTAGTGGTATTATAATGAGTGTTATATGATAAACATATTTTGTTTACAATTATTAACTATTGCTAGCCTGGCGACGTCTTAGATCTTTGGGCCTGACAAGCCTATTTGGTGCTAAAGCCGATGTATTGCTGGCTCCTGATGACGTATGCTTGTTCATCATGGGAAGCAAGTACACTTAGTCAATCTTATAAACTTGTAATCAAGTCGAGGTTTGGTTGTAATTATATGTGTTTTATAAACTTGTTAACTTATAACTATTGACATGAATTGCTACTTGTAAACCTTTATATATATATATATGTATATATATATACACGTGTGTTTAACCCATGGAATCTCATCAACTTTTAAAGTTGACCCTTTTATTTTTAACATTTTTAGGTTTTCTACTTAAAGATCTCTTCGTGCTCATATATGACTTAGACTTAGTTAATTGAAAGTATTATGTTGTTGTGTATATCTTGTTTGTGTTGTATTAATTTAATTGTCTTGTAATGTTCAATAAAAATGATATTTAATATTATTACAACTTATTTAGTTCCATGTGCTTTGAACAATCGTTTCCCATTCGTCCGCCCTGATGATTTGTACTATTATAATATGTTGTGTCTCTTTTAATAAACAACGGATTAGAATGTAGGAGTTAACATCACTTATGAAATAGAAGCAAATTATATATGAAAATTCAAATATATATTCATGTATAAACAATTATATTTTCATACTTAGACCACATTCATCGGGACACGTGTGAGAGTTAGGAGTCTCGGCGCGTAAGAATCCAAATTCTAATAAGTAGCTCTTGACGCCCTTGTGAGATGATGTGAAACGATCCGTTGGAGAGAGGGACCGGTCAATCAAGTAGTGCCGAAGGTGACAAACTGGTATATCATTTAACCTAGCATGACTAATAAATCATATTCCTTTTCATTTACTCAAATGAAGTTTTCTTGAAATTCCTTCGTTTAAAGTCACCATACCACACTTCACATAAAGTCCATTTACAAATTCAGATAAAATACATGTCTATGTAATCTAGTAATCATTTATCAAAATTTCCATAACTACTAACATAAAGTTTAACATTCGTAACAAATATTTACAAGTTCGCGGCTCTTCATGTCGATTATTATTAATAAATTAAAAAAAAAAATCATTTACCTTTATCTAACTCGGCCCGCTGCGTTCCTCTCGGCCCAACAACATAGCACATTCCGTTTATCGTTATTTCTCTCAGCCCACTTGTAATAGCCCACTAAAACTTTAAACTCTTAAAAGGAGTTCAGCCCACTAACACTTTAAACTATTAGAACGAGTGCAGCTCACTAACACCTTAAACTGTTAGAACGAGTTCAGCCCACTAAGACTTTAAACTTTCAAAACGAGTGCAGCCCACTGAAACCTTAAACTTCTAAAAAGAGTTCAGCCCACTAACACTTTAAACTTTAAAACCAGTGCAGCGCACTAAAACCGGTGACAACTTAAAAGGAGTTCAGCCCACTAACACTAAACTTTTAAAACGAGTGTAGCCCATAAAAACCTTAAACTCTTAAAAGGAGTTCAGCCCACTAGCACTTTAAACTTATAAAACCAGTGCGGCCCACTAAAACCATAAACCCTAAAAAGTGTTCAGACCACTAACACTTAAAAGCTTTTAAAACGAGTGCAGTCCACTAAAACCTTAAACTCTTAAAACGAGTTCAGCCCGGTAACACTTAAAACTTTTAAAACGAGTGTAGCCCATAAAAACCTTAAACTCTTAAAAGGAGTTCAGCCCACTAGCACTTTAAACTTATAAAACCAGTGCGGCCCACTAAAACCATAAACCCTAAAAAGTGTTCAGACCACTAACACTTAAAAGCTTTTAAAACGAGTGCAGTCCACTAAAACCTTAAACTCTTAAAACGAGTTCAGCCCGGTAACACTTAAAACTTTTAAAACGAGTGCAGCCCACTAAAACCTTAAACTCTTAAAGACTAAAGAAGTAAAGATTGTGTATATAATTTAATTTAGGGGTAACTTTGTAAAATAGTAACCAACTTTTAAAAATGTTCTAATTAAATAATTAAAGTTTTAAAAGTGTTTCAATTAGATCATTCATTTTTATATTTTATACAAATTAAAAGTCATAACATAAATTTTAACATGTTATACTTTTGGATTTAGTTAGAAAAAATATTTTTTTCTATATTTTGATGCTGATATAAAACGTTGACGTAATTTTAGGCACTTTTTATTTTTTTCATAATTAACATGTTTTTTTTATTTTTTAATATAATTTTATATATTGAAAATTCTAACTCCAATGTTTTTTTCATTATTATTTTCTTGTCATAATAAAATTAGGTAATGACTCGATTTGATCGTTTGGAGGTCCAATTTGAGAAAAATATGCATGAATGACTAAATTAGAACACTTTTAAAACTTGATTATTATTCTGTAACATTTTCCCTTTAATTTAATCCCTGACATATATTTGTAGCAAAAATTTCTTTACTCCAACTAATAATCGTTCATCTGCAAGAAAGCAAACCCACAATCAACACCATTTAATACTTCATCCTTCATTTTTGGTTTCTTGTCTTTCTAAAAAGTTGCAAAAAATGAAAAAAAAAGACAACTAAAGATCTTAAATATAAGAATCAATATTTTGTCTATCATATTTTGTAAATTTAATTACATCCAGATCTCAAAATTAATCAATATTTAAACTTTTACTATTAAAGTGGTCAAAACTAAAATTTTAACCTATTTTGTAATCTTCTCTTCTTTTTATTACTTATAAATGAAACTTTCAAAAAAGTATGTATGATATTTGTAATCATTGAACTCTTTTATGATTATAACATTTAAGAAAAAATTAAAAGGCAGTTGCGTATCAACTTCAAATCTAAAATTTCCATCTATGAAGGTGATGTTTCTAACGATATATTTTCTTCGTATTTTAATAATTGTTTTCAATCATAAAGAGAAATTATGGCTTCTTTATTCAATTGTTTCGGTTTCTTATTGGCGAATATTCCTGAACTATCAAAGAAGTAAATAACTGCTTTTTAAGTCTTGTTTGTCACTAATAAAAATATATATTTATATCTATATTTATATTTATACTAATACCAAAATAAGTTTTTATCATATATCATCTTTGTACATCATCTTTATCACATCTCATTAGCATAAAAAAGTAACCATTGTATAATAATAATATTAAATGTTAATAACATTATTATATTCTTTCAAATTATAAAGCACTTTTTATTAAAAAATGTATTTTTAATAAATAAATATACTTTTTCAAATATAGATTTTTTAAATGATGTTTAAAAAAATTAGAAATGCTGAAATGTTAAAAAGCATTTTTTAAACAAAAGCTTTTAAAAGACGAAAGTTAAAAAAAATATTGTTATTACTTTATTCCTTATAGTAGTTGACTACACATAATTAAAATCATATCTTATCTGAAAATTATTTAATAATTTATAAAGCTAACTATTAATTTAATATTTTTAAATGGACATGTGTGAAAAATGAATTTTTTAAACTAGTATATTAATAAAGGGTCCTAATAAAGAGACACCCCAGTTTATAAATCGACATCCACTTATACGTCGCGTATGGGTCCATACGCGGCGTATAGGGTCGAATACACTAAAAACGAGGAAAATTCAGGGGGGGGTGTCAGAAAGCTATACGCCTCATATAGCCCTATATGACCCCTATACGACACATATAGGGCTATACGACGCGTATAGCGAATTTCGACACTGACTACGAGAAAAATTCAGGGGGCTGTTGGAGAGCTATACGCCTCATATAGCCCTATACGACACATATAGCCCCATACGACACATACAGCCTTATACGACCCCCCTCTATACTACGCGTATGGAGCTATACGACACGTATAGAAATTTTTAGATGTTGATTTAAAATATTGTGGTGTCTATTAAAAAAACCCTTAATAAAAGACTAATTTGACTATCACATGGCCTCTTCCTAGGTGTCCACCTAAGATTTGTATACAGGTTATCGTCGCAATAAACATCAGTTATAAGAAATATAAATGAAAACTTAATCAAGTCAAACTTTAAAATTTGTTAATATTTTTTAATAAATTAAATTTTACTTAAATATGATAATAATATCCTAATAGTAAAAAATTAGTTTTTTATAGTCACAACTCAATTTTTAAAGTTTACATATCAAATGATTTAATATGATAAAAGATTTAAACTAAAACAAATTAAATAATTAATTTTATGTATTTGTTATTCAATCCGTATAGTGTACGAGTCACAAATTAGTTATAATAATATAAAAGCAGCTTAATTTTTTAGTTTACGTTCACAAAACTAATTTTGCTTTTAGTAGTTTTTCTACATTAACTTTAATTAGTTTTATGTCCATCCGATAATGAGATATCTTATATTGTTATAGTTAAATAGCTATTTTTCTAATTTCTAAACAAAAGGAATATTTGTTTAAAATCAGTGTACAACTCTTTATTTAAAACTTTAATTTAACCACGTAGGAAACATCAAAACAACACTTTGATTTGATGTTGTTTTTCAAAAAATTAATTGTTGGAGTAAATTACCATTTGCATCCCTGATGTTTTTCAATTTTAACCATTTGTATCCCTGCAGTTTCAAAGTCTTGATTTGCCCCCTAACATTTTCTTTTTATCTTCATTTGAGTCCAAAACACTAACGACGTTAGATTTTTCTATTAACTTTTGTAAAATGACAAAATTATCCTTATTTATTAATTCACATGCCTATCATCCTCACCCACACCCCTGATTCTAAATCTGATTATGAATCTGACTATTGTTGTTTGGTGATGAAGATGATGTAGAAGCTGATGAAGAAGAAGATGATGAACAACAATTAGGTTTCAACCTCTTTGTATGAGGGTAGATCGTGTCACCGACGATAGTTTGCAGATCGGAATCCGGTAGGGTTCCTGGGACACCACTCATAAATGAATCATCAATCACTGGCGACTCATTCACAGGATTAAGCTCACAGATCATCGATTCAAGCCACGAGTTGAGATCAGAAGGATTATAATGAACCGAATCAGAAGCAATCTGAGACAAACTATCATCGTTCCCCAAAACACCTTCCAGATGTTCAATCTTCTGAGCAACACCAACCATATCAGACGATTTCACCTTGTACCCCAACATCACCAACAACTCATCAACACCGCGTCGTCTGCTCTGTCCCACATGTTCTTCCCCTTTCCGGTCACATCCCCACCGTCCACAGCGGCGATGGCAGTGGCGACAGTGGTGGTGGTTGTTGATGGTGTGGTTATATGGTGATTTTGTGGGTGATTTCGCTTCATATTTGATGGGGGTCGCGGTGGTGGTGATGGGGGTCGCGATGGTGATGATGGGGGTGGCGATGATGGTGATGGTGGTGATGGTGGTCGCGGTGGTGGTGATGGGGGTCGCGATGGTGGTGATGGGATCACATGGTGGTGATAGGGTGGTTGTAGTGTGGAGATGACATCTCGCGGTGGTGATGGGGATCGCGATGGTGGTGATGGGGGGTTGCGGTGGTGGTGATGGGGGAGTTGATGCGGGTTGAGGCGGTCGCAGTGGTGGTGATGGTGGTCGCGGCAATGGTGATAGGAGTCACGACGGTGGTGATTGGTGGCTCTAATAAAGAGAAAAAGTGTGTGGGGGGGAGGGTTATGGTGGTGGTGATGAAGGATGTGGAGGTGGTGACAAGTGGTTGTGGAGGTGGTGATGAGGGTTGTGGAGGTGGTGATAGGCTGTGGAGGCAGTGTTGGGTATGGTGGTAATGAAGAAGATGATGTCGATGAATGGATCCCATAAGTTTTTTTATTATTTAATTCAAGGGGTAGTTTAGTTTTTTCAATTGTGTTAGTTATCTTGACTCAAATTGAAATAAAAATAAAACGACAGACACTCAAATGAAGATAACATTAAACGTCAGGGGACAAATGACAATTTTGAAACTATAGAAATGTAAACGGTTATGATGAAAAAACATTAAAGATGCAAATGATAATTTACTATAATGTTTTCATCACCTCAAATTCCTAATTACAGTAGTCAAAGAGAGCAACATGCATCCTTTTCTACTTTTTTTTCTCCGTTAGAAAATTACTAAAACAATTACATTATTAGGAGTCATCTTGCGCATATCTTCTTCATTTCACATTGACTATGGCATAATGGCAACTTCCGAAATTTCAAATTACTATAAATCAAGAGATTATTATGGGATTGATGGCCCCCGTCTATTTCTTTATTGCTATTGCTTTTCCTTTGAAGCATAGTATTCTTGTGTGGTCATTTCAGAGATGCAATGCGTTTTATCTTCTACAAGTGATAAAAAGGTTTATCGAAGGTTTTTAAAGTGATTATAAAAAAGTTAATTCTAACTTAAATCTAATATTTACACCACTTATAATTAAAACCATGTTTTTAAAGTGATTATAAAAAATTGAATTTTATCTTAAGGGATGAATCAAATGAAAACCATGTTTATAATTAAAAACCGTGAAAACCACCACTAACCAATCAATCATAACTTATAATTGATTTAACATTCTAATTGTTTAAAGTATATTTAAGCAAAATTTAACCATATTTTCAAGGTCATCATGTATTTTTTCATATAAACTCCAAGTAACGTCAATAATGAAGAAACGACTTACGTATACGTAACTTGTATGGGCTACATTTACACAACTCTTAGTTGTACACTTGGTAACACGTACTTGCATATACATAACCCATACATGTATGTAACTTTTAGTTGTACATTTTATAACACGTACTTATATATATGTAACCCCTGATTTTCATGGTTTTTAATTATAAACATGGTTTTCATTTGATCACTTCCCTGTCATCTTATACTTATAAGTATATATCTATATTATATTATAATACATTTGAGACGTAATGAGATTGAGTTTAAAGAGCCAAACTTGTCTTTTATGAATTTGACTATCTTAAACATCTTTTACGTACACATCCCAATTATATAACTATATACAAAAATTAACTTGAATAATATTGATTATGAATTTGACTATCTTATACATTAGTTAATAATGAATTTTTTAAATTTCTTTATAAATCAAGTTATGTAAAATTAATTTTCT
Organism: Flaveria trinervia; assembly: GCA_025506515.1. Taxonomy (NCBI): domain Eukaryota; kingdom Viridiplantae; phylum Streptophyta; class Magnoliopsida; order Asterales; family Asteraceae; genus Flaveria; species Flaveria trinervia. Next base: position 102,587,849 of record CM046452.1, read on the forward strand.
GTTTAGCGACATCATTAAAATCATTCTTAGAAATTTAGTTTATCATGTTGTGTTTCATGTGACATCACGCTAACACCCCTCTAATACATATAGGTTGTATAGTTGTAAAATTAATAGATAAAGGATCGATCAGAAGCGAAGAAATTAGTGTTCGATCTTCACTTCACCATTTGGTATTATTTCTCGTTGTTGGCTAGTATCTATTGGTATTAAAAATTGTCTGTGGTTGATACCGTGAGAAAAGCTACTTTAAATATTTTGTCTTCCTTGACATCTCTTTATTTTGAATCATGCTTCAAGGTATTTTTAGACATCATAGGTTTGTATTATATTTTATTTTCTTGCTGTAAGTAACATGCATTTTAGTATTATTGTCATTTAACTTTTTGCATAGGGGATCTACATAAAGTTTTGCTGTAGTTCAACAGCCTACCAAGTACATAAAACTTTATCATAGTTCAATGACTTATTTTCCAAACTTTTATTTTATTAATATTATTTATAATAACTAGATTTGTGACCCAGGACTTGTTGGAGGATAATTTTTCTATCAGTTTTTAAAATAACACAAGTACCCTTTTATTTTAGAAAAGAATTAAAAAAAACCCATCATGTACTTGGCGATTGCCGGGTGCGGTGGCTCATCTTGGTGATTAGATGACCGGAAAGAGTGGAGGTGAGACATATAAATAGATGGTGTTTAATCCTTGTTGAACAAAAAACATAAATAGATCGTACTAAAAGATACATGACCAGCTTGAAACCTTTCATGTTTTTGATCTTCGTTAAACCTAAATACATGTTTTCAAGATCTACTGCCAATAACCGGGTCCAAACCGAAACCCAGTCCTCCATAAAACCAAACACTAACGGCCCTCGGGTCTAATGTGACCACCATATTTTAATCTTATCATGCAATTAAACTTGGAATTACTTCTTTCAACTTGACAATACATCTCTCCATCATGATAACATGATGGTTACTTCATAATAGATGATGGTTTCAACTTTCTTACTAGTGTATACTACACTATGAATAGATAATGTTCAACTTGACTTGCAAATTAGAAAAAAAATATAATCATCATCATCCATTTTCTATAAACTACAAAACTTTTTAAAAATACATTTTGAACTTGATGTATTTTTTTTAGAATTACAATACCAACACGGCAACACCTGCGTTTCTCCCCTTCAATTTCATATGTAAGTTTATTTTCTATATCTTTTTCATATAAGATATGATTAGTTGTTCTCTATAGTATTCTTCATCTAACATAAATAAAAAAGACCTTTTTATCTAGTTTGTTTTTACATTTCTCTGTAATTTTTTGAACCCGAGGTATATTCAACATAGCTTTGATGCATAGTAATATCTTAAAGAAGGAGATTTTGGTGGATTTTTGGATTTGTTTATCTTTCAAATTGAGCAAACATGCGAGGAAATCAAGTGTTTGGAAATCTTAAAAACAACTAGAAAACATAAGGACGTGACAATTTCATCGAAGTTGGGCCAAATATCTTCTTTATATAGGTGATGACGAACCGTCACAATGCTTTCCTTGACATTTGATACTATCACTATTACTTAGTTACTACTAATGACCAAGATACTCATGTAACAATTATACAACTACATAAGTGGAAAAACTCTTCAATAGAATCTTTATCAACGGTAATTCAATTACCGCTACCATTGACTAGCAGTTGCTAAGTACAAAAGCTGCTAATAACTAGTTTGGCATGATAGCCAGTTGCCACTGACGTAACTTAGTATGATAATCGATTGCTACATAAATCAATTTCCATGCGGTTTAAAAAACAAACATACAAATTCAAAGCAACTTCCAGTGGCATTTAACCAAGGTGACAACTATTTTCCATTGTGGGTGCCAATCGAGAGGTGAGACCACTCACTAGGGGCTCTACTCCATAGCCCTCACCTGGGAGTTGTCCGCAAAACCACACCGAGGAGCTACTCTCTATACCCCTAGGTTCTTTAGTGTATGAAATAAAAACAGACGTTATAAAAACTAATTGTGTATTTCACACCTCCTAACTTCTATCAACTTATTTTTTTATTTCTCTTTCATCTTAAAAATATCGGTTACTCAAAATATTCGGAAGACACTTGAATAAAACGCATGAATAACATATGTAAGAGTTAATCATTAATAATGATTTAGTAAACAACAATAAAAGGTTTACTCCTGAAGGTGAAGGTGGAGTCTCTTTTTTCAATTTTTATTTGTTATTTTAAAGTGGAAATCTAGCTATCTTATCTTATTCGAGCAACTTGAATGGTTATGGTCAATTGTGGAGACTCCTGATTTCAAAATATCAATTCTCCGATGAAAGGAACAAATTTTGGATTTTCTCTTATATACGCGTTTGCTTACAATATACTTTTTGTATCCATATGGCGTGCTTGCACTTAAGCCTATCTACCTGTGATTTGACCATGAGCTAATTTCCAATTTGTCATATACTATACAAAATTACTGACTTCAAGAATTTAGCTTTTGCAATACTAACCAGAAATAAGCGTTCATGTTGTAGCGAAGGCGTAAAATCGTGCCAAATAACACAAATGTCACACCACCGCCAACACTGAAGTCACGGTGTGTTAATATGAAAAACTTAGACTAATACGTAAAATGTAGAAAAATAGAACTCAGTCGATCTAAGAATCATGCGTTGTGACGAACCCTTCAAAAGGGAAAAATAGACGTAAAAATATTTAACCACGTATGCACATTGTGTTGCGTTAACTTAGCAAATTTAGAACGAAACGTAAAATGTTGAATCACACTCGCATGTTGTGTCGTGTTAACTTGCAAAATTTAGAACGAAACATAAAATGAAGATTCACGAAACATGAAAAGTATAGGGAACAAAGTTGAAAATATAAAAGTTGTGAGATTAAATAACAAAATATGATGAGTTTTGGGTTAAAAGTAAAGAAAATCAAATTTGAGAAATTAAACTGTAAATATAAAAAAATTGTATAAAAGTGAAAAATCAAAATTTAAAAAAAAAACTCCCAATGCATAAGGTATAACACCGTTATGCATAAAGGGTTGATAATTAGAATAATATAAAGAGTAAATTACACGGATGGTCCCTAGGGTGTGCCTGAATTGCAATTTTAGTCTCCAATTTCAATAAATTACAAATATAGGTTTGAACTATGCAAAGATACCACACTGACAATCCTTAGCACTAACAGAGGTTAAATTTCTCAATTAGTTTTTTTTAAAAGATCATAACACCCTTTTTTATCTTCTTCTTAACATTCAACACCCACCACCACCACATCTACCTTTAACCCGCCACCACCACTGGAACCACCACGACTCATAATTGCCACCACCACAGGTCGCTACCACTACTACCACCATCACCACCACTCACAATCACCACCATCGAACGTCACAACCACCACCACCACCACTTAAGGTTGTTGAGCACCACCGCCACCATCCCAAAAGCCTCGATCCCATCTTCATCGCACCATCACCATCTTCATCATTTCGCACAATCATCACCACCATCACACATTAAGACCTTTTTCCCCTCAACCATCACTAACACCGCTACACGATCGACATCCCACCCCTATCTTTACAAATGTGTTTGTCTGTATATAAAAAACACACAACCACATATCATCATCATCATCCAGCAACCCACAACACCACCACCACCCGCAACCCACAACATCACCACCACCGGTAACCCACCGACAACTAACCACCATCTCCATCACCACCATCCATCATACCAACACCATCGACCACTGCGACCACCACTATCAGAATCCACCCACCCCATCGGCCACCCCCCATCGGTCACCCTTATCGGCCACAACATCATATTTATCATCACAAAAACATCTGCAACATCCGATTGATTTTTGTTTCAATCGAGGTGGATGTGCGGTGATGGAGATGCGGCGATGGAGGTGTGGTGGACGATGGTAGTGTGAAGGCGGTGATGGTTCGAATCTAGGTTGGAGATGTCAAGATGTTGCAGTTCACGTCGACAGAGAGACATTGGGAGGGACTTACAAGGGAGGTGAGGGTAGGCTCATCATAGGTGTAGCCACCACTATCATCGAGTTTTTCGATCAGATTTGGATTAGAGAGGTGGTAGATTCATTGATTCAATTGGTGGTGGTACGGTGGCAATTAAAGGTTGGACATGATGGTGGTTAGACGATTACGATGGTGGTCGTTGATACGCATTGGTTGTTGATGGTGGTGTGGTGGTGGTAAGACGTCGGTGATGTTGGTGGTTGTTAGGCGCGCTGATTGTGGTGGGATTGGGGTGGCTGACCAGTAGGTGAGGAAGATGACGAGGAAGGGGGGTTGGATAATTAATGTAAATAACTCAATCAACAATAAATATATATTATTAATAAGGGTATTTTGGTCATTTTACATTGACTTAACTAAGAAACGTAATCTCTGTTAACGTCGGGGACTACCGGTGTGCATACCATGCAAAGTTTAGGCCTGCATCTGTAATTTATTAATAGTGGAAACTAAAGTTTGAATTCAGGCATATCTCAGAGATTATCCGTGTAATTTACTCTAATATAAATTATGTGCATGATACATTACACGAAAGAGTTTAATGCCAACCAAAAGAAATTTAATTTTTTTAAAATTAAATCTGAATATTTGTAGAGTTAAAATCAATGGTTCTAAATGATGTCGAAAATGGTCCAACCCAAATACAAATAGTTCTTATTTAAAAAAAACCAGAGCCATTGATCTTTACCACCCAAGACCTTATATTTAGTTCAAAAGTTTTTTTTTGGATTTGCATTTGAATCATTCCCATACGATACATAAAATAACTATATACCACATAAGCTTGTTTTGTAGAAATAAAATCTGTTGTGTATAGTATAAACTCACATAAAAAAACATGTACAAATTATGGCTAATTAGTAGAGCACTTTTGTTAATTATAAGTTCTAGCATATTGGGTGTGGTGTCGCATTGAATCGTATATAATGTTTTTGTTTTGGACTGGCTACAAACATGCAGAGAAACTCAAGGTGTCACAAGACTAAAGTTTAGAGAATTACTGACAACTAAATAAGTTGGTATACTCATAACTAGCAAATCACATTTTTTTTCTATAGTTAATTGGATCATCGACGGGTCGTTAAGTTATCCGCTCATTTTTATTACTCAAGTACAAAACCTTAATGCACTACGTGAATAGATCACATGTATGTATACATACATACATGCATTAATTAAGAGGTGATGTATATATTAAGCGAGGGAGAAGAAAAGGGATATACTCGCGTATTTAGGGGAGGGTGACGAGTCTTAACTTTTAGTTTAATCCAGACTGAGTTGGATCCAAAACGTTTTGTCACTGATATTCAAAAACATTTTCTTTTCTAGTGTGGCTCTTTGAATATGTTTGATAAACCAGTGTATATTGTATATTATATAACACAACAAAGTTATTTGATATCACAACACTCGTCTTAAGCGATATCTATATTATATAATAAATAAAGGTTTTTATGAGAAATATGATATCTTTGGTGCATCTTCATCATTATTTGTTCGCATATCCCTTCTATTAAATGACAAGACATGTGTCATTATCTACTGATTTATCATTTTTATTTTTTGTTTTTTTTCTAATTAAATAATAATATAAAAGTAATTTTTTTGATATTTACCTATTTTTGAATTCAAAATTTTGTTTATCATTGTAAATTGTTTAATCATTTTATAATTACTAAATTACCATTACTAATTACTATCTATTTTTTTCATTTAACCCATTTAATATATAAATTTCCTAACCTAGTACTTACATATAAAGATGATTTCTTGTGTTCCTCTAAATAATGCTACTGAAAATGATATTTTACCAAATCAAAATTTTAATGATAGTTTATTCTTATAATATTGCAATCAGTATTTTTCACCTACAGTAATAACTAAAATTATAAAAATAGTTTATATTATTTAGACGTAAGGAGAACCAAACTCGAAGAGAGACTATTACGTAACACAATCACACTATACTATATATTCAACCAATCAAATATTATAATGTCATATCATTCCACATTATATCACACAACTACATTTGAATGAGACACTCATTCCACACACCAATGTTTGCCATTTGACACGACGTCCACCCGTCGTTGTGGTGCAGCGCGCTTACGTGACATTCATGTTGCCGTTTGACGCTGTGGACCTAAAAGGAGTGCCCCGCCCACCGCCCCACCTTATATTCAAACCTCTTTAAATTTACCATCAAACTTTTCAGTTTTGTAGAACTGATGAATAAGGAAGGAGAAGAATCATCCCCTTCATATGTATCATGACCTGACAATATTAAAATAATAAAGCCACAGCCACCACCTCCCAAATTAATATATACTTTTAACGATCAAACCTAATAGCTAGTAGAATGTTATAACTTTTATATTTGGACACAAAAGTTTATACTTTTTACCATAAAATTAATGAACTTAGTTATGTTTTCAATTTTCATTTTCATTAATTCCTTAAACAATATACAATTTACGTTTTAAATCTGTTTTATCTTCTAATAATCCTTTTTTTTCTTTTTTTCTATAATAACTTTTGTTTGTTAACATTTTAAAGAGATAAAATATGTTGTCTTCTTTAGCATTTTATCACACGAGGGTTTTTAAATTGTAGTTACAAAGTCGTTGTAATTGATTACACAAAAGCCAGGGGTGTTAATGGAAATTATATGCCTCTAGTCGACTTCAACCACACACACGGTCTAGTAGTCTATATATACAAATATATGCCACTCATTTTCATTCATCTTATATCAAAAAATCATGTTGTGAAGCAAAAATCCACCCGTAGACTTTTACACACAGTAGTAGTATAATATATATATTATATATATATATATATATATATATATACATATATATATATATATACACACACACCCATATAGATACTTAGTGGAGGTTGATAGTAATGGCTTTGAAGGTGGAAGCCATGAGCATTAATGGAGATGAGAAAGTGGAGGAACTAAAAGAGCCTAATTACAGTGGAGTCAAAGCCATGCCCTTTGTTATAGGTATATATATACACACACATACACACATCGGTGTTAAAAAGCGAACTGAATGGTTGAATCGATAAGCTGTGAAAGCTACCGATTTAACTTACGGTACGTTACATAAACATTCATAATCACACTTACATCAACATACTTACATACATACGAACAACTTGTTGTATTGTTAATATTGAATGCATGAAGTAGATATGTAGATAGAATGATAGGTCAAAAACGGGTTTTGGGGCTTCAGTGAATAATTGCCTACCTTGTTTTAAGCTTAAATCGACATATGTACAAATGAATATTTGATTTGTGGATTTCTTTTATAAAACAGTAAAAGATTGTACTTATATGTTCTTGGGTTTAAATTCTATTATCCCTTTTAACTCTGTGTAACTATCTAAACTTAAGTTATTATTATAATATTACACCAACTAAGTTATTATTATAGTATTACACGAACTAAATGAAGAAATTTAAAGGGTGGGAAAAATATATCGAAAATTATATATATTAAATTGGAAAACAATAATATATTGAAAATGTAAAGAAACTAGGGAAAAATTTTAAAAACTGTTGTGATACGTGAACGCATCCGTTACTAATCTATTAGAGATATAAATTCGAATAACTATTAAAAAACCTTTAGGAAAATCTTAAAAAGTAAGGATGTAAATGAATAGCCACGGCAAAGGTTTATGATTTTTGGATCTAAAATGAAAATTGGATTTTAATAATATAAATTATTGATTATTGATCAATACTAGTTTAAACTAACTATTTGGTCAATACTAATCATAATTTTTAATTTTGTTATCAGTAACAGTATTAATATAACTGTTTAGTTTTTCATAACGTGATACCTAATGTTATTCGTGACATGACATGGGGTATTAATATAATTAAAATAAAAATATTAAAACATCACTTAATTTTTATGTCTTTTTGTATCCAAGCTACTTACATGTCAACAAAATAGTTATGTAAAATTCTTTATATAATAATCTTTTTAAGAAGATATTGAGTAATGCATTTATATTTTTAATTGTAACTATGTTATGCGTTACGTCACGAGTCACGTCACGTGATACGTTATAAGAAACTAACGGAGTTAACAAATAGTTAGATCAAGACTGTTATAAATAAAAATCAAAAGTTGGATTAATACTATTTAAATTGTTAGTTGGTGTTAATATAGCTCTAAGAGTTAATAGTTTGGATTAATAAGGCATAAATATATTTTTTTTAAATAAAAGTTATGAGTATAAAAAAATTCTTAAAAAGCGGTAAACAAATAGTTTTATTTGTATGAACAGAGAAAAAGTAGTTATAAATCTCGGTTACTCGGAAAAAAATTATATTTTAATTTGTATATAATATATATATTGTTTTTTTCTTGAATAAATATAAAAATATATATACTACGTATATAGTTATTTTAAAGTTTTTTTTAGCATAAGTTAACATAAATTTTATCAAAACTTGAGTTGCATCAATGAAGTATATATTGGTCTCGTAGAATCTAAAATTATTTTATTTTGTATAAAACCCCACTTTTAATAATTTTAGATTTTAATAAATTACACAGATCATAATCTATTAAAGATAAAAAATTATAGACGAAATAAAAAAATTACAAGGAAAAGCTGAAATAATTTATTGTGAGGGCACGATCGCTACTCTTACAAATGTTGTTTGTTGTATTGTGATTCATTTGAATGTGTACTGTGTAGGAAATGAGACGTTTGAGAAGTTGGGAACAATTGGAACATCCACAAATCTACTTGTATACCTCACTACAGTATTCAATATGAAGTCGATTACTGCTACTAATCTCATTATGGTACTTCATGGTACATGCAACTTCGGTACCCTCGCAGGAGCTTTTCTGTCCGACACTTATTTCGGCCGCTACAAGGTCTTAGGAGCCGCTTCCATTTCATCTTTTCTGGTACCAACCACTATTATTTTAAAATCAAACGTTATAATTATTACTATTTTTAGAATTCGACAGCGATCACTCGTAGTACTGGTTCGGCTATGCCTTTATATTTTGCTTACAGTTGAACCGTCTGATTAACACTCAAACCCTGGTGAGCGGGGTGAATTTACCAATATTTGTTTTCTTTAATTTTTTCTTCTTAAAGTATTCATTTATTAATTAATTTAATACTATGGAATCTATATTTTATAAAATTGAATCCTCATATTTTATTAAAAATAAAAAGCTACATCAAAACATATACTATTTTCATATTTTGTTATTAATTAGATCTAAACAAATATTTTGAACTAGTTTTGGTAAAACCATGTCTTACAAGAGTTTTATAAATAAAACATTAAATATAAAAAAATTAACTAATTATAAAACGATATTTATAACATACGATATGACTGAAATTTCTTATAAAAAAACTATAAGTAATAACATAACTTGAACTTTAACTTTGTTTTTCAAAGAAAATATTAAACATTTTGTGTCAAAGCGAAAAAAATTAATAAATACCTTTTTAATTTTTTATTATAACTGTTAATTTTAATTATTTTTAGTTTATAAAAAAATTAATTTTTAAAAACACTAATTTTAAATAGTTCATCTTTTTAAATAAGTTTGATGTTTTAGAAAATTTATTGTTTTATAAAAAATTGTTTCTTTAGAATAAATATTAATAAAAAAACTATTATTTAATTTATTTAAAAACTATTTTTGATCTGAAAAAGTTATATAATATTTAATAATTAATATAATTATTTAATATTATAGAAAAACGAGAAAATTTTAATGTAGAGAAATTTGGTGTTTTCACATGTTTGTGATAATTACTTAGGATGATTTTCAATTATTTATAATATCACTGGATTCTTAAATTTAGAGCGAAAGAAATTTGGTTTTAAATTTTTGAAAATTGTACTATTTTAATACAGGGGATGCTTGTGCTAGCATTAACAGCAGCAGTTAAAACACTTCATCCTCCGCATTGTGATGACACACTTTGCATCGGACCAACACCATGGCAAATGACTTTCTTGCTTGCCGGTTTCGTGTTTCTGATAATCGGCGCAAGTGGAATCCGGCCATGTAACTTAGCTTTTGGCGCGGACCAGTTCAACCCGAACACTGAGTCGGGCCAACAGGGAATCGCTAGTTTCTTCAATTGGTACTATTTCACTTACACGTTTGCTATGATGGTGTCATTGACCATCATCGTCTACGTGCAAGCAAATATTAATTGGGCTATCGGGTTAGCAATCCCGACGTTCCTTATGTTCCTATCGTGTGTCGTGTTCTTCGCGGGCACAAGGATTTATGTGATGGTGCGGCCTGATGGAAGCCCTTTAACCAGTATTTTTCAAGTCTTGGTGGCCACAGTTAAAAAGAGAAAACTGACGGTTCCTGAAAAACCGTCAGTTTCCTTTTCAATCATGTTTCCACCAATTCCATTAACGCAAAACTTCCGTACAACAACCAACTCAGGTATTATATCTAGACCTTAAACCTTAAAATAAACGAAAAAACATTTTATGTTTGACGAACCATATAGTTATAACGTGTTACAATCTTATAACAGAATTTTAAACAAAGCAGCAATCATAACACCGAATGACAACGTTAGACCCGACGGATCGTCAGGAAACAAATGGACGCTATGTAGCATACAACAAATAGAGGAAGTGAAATGTGTAGTTAAAACAATACCAATTTGGGTCGCTTGCATAATCTACAGTGTATCCCTTAACAATATGCAAACGTACACAGTCTTTCAAGCACTACAATCGAACCGACGACTCAATCGAAGCTCATTCCAGTTTCCGGCTGCATCATACTCCGTCTTCCAAATGCTAGCCCTCACGATATGGATCCCGATATATGATCGATTGATGGTTCCATTCCTTAGGAGAATAACAAACAAAAGACAAGGCATTTCACTCCTCCAAAGGATTGGAGTGGGGATATTTATCGCGATTCTGACGATGCTTGTTGCGGCTATAGTTGAAACGAAAAGAAGAGACGTGGCGCATTCAAAGCCGACACTCGGGTTTGAAAAGGGGAAAGGCGCGATCTCATCAATGCCGGGCTATTGGTTGATAATTCAAATGGTGGTAGCCGGGCTCTCGGAAGGGTTTGCGGTGATCGGGTTTGTTGAGTTTTTCTACAAGCAGTTTCCTGAAAACATGAAGAGTTTTGCGGGTTCTTTTTTGTTTTGCGGGTTCGCGATGTCGAGTTACTTGAGCAGTTTATTGATATCGGTCGTTCATAGAACGACTAGCGATGGTGAAGACGCGTCGAGAAATTGGCTAGCACAAGACCTAAATGAGGCCAAGTTAGATTACTTTTATTATTTATGCACAGGGTTAGAGGTGTTGAACTTTATATATTATTTGATGGTGGCAAAATGGTACAAGTATAAAGGAACAGGAGAGGAACCAGGAGACGTGTTACTAGAAGATATGCCTACACACAAACATGTTGTTTGAAATCATATTGCAACTCTTTTGTACTGGAATCAATACCCAAATGTGGGTTTAAATTCAGATAGAAAAGATATCCACATAGATTCTCTAAATGTAAGATACCATGTAACGTCATAATATCAAAATCCTAAAAATGCTTCATCAAACTTTAAAATCATAATCCAAATTAATGTTTTTAAAAATTGGTTTGGAGTGCACGCTCCTTTAAATTTTATTTGATTTTCTAGCTTCGACAACCAATATGAGTCAAGGAGCAAACGTCCCTTGGGCTAGAGGGTTTTGGAGTAGCGTTTAAAGTGAGGATCCTGATTCATTTGGATCCATACCATAGTCACTTATCACAGGAACCAACATGTCGATTCACGCCAACTGAATTACTTGCCAGCTGACAGAGCTATGGCGAAATCTTGTGTAATTTTAAAGAAAAAGTGATGTTTCGCTCCATATAAAGATGTTATCTTTGAGCTATTTTGAGTTGGACTTTCAATTGAAACACACACATACCAATTTCTTTTTATTCTTCTAGGTTATACTAAAGTTTTGTGTAATCAATCGAAGTACTTATAAAAGTGTGAGATCAATGTTCTATACTTCTACATAATACTTTTTGCAAGATTAAGATAACAGTATATATTATGATTTACAAATAAAAAATAAAAATACTAGTGATCGATCCTGCATAATGAAGATAAGATTTTGGCTGTCTCACAATATATTATAGTATATGAATAATATTACATATTATAATCATGATATATAGATGTTATAACTATAAGACAGAAATAAAATAGGATAGGATATGAGGCCCTGCAACGGACAGCGTTCACACATATGTGACCACATTTTCATATAGGGATTTAAATGCATTTTGAAACACTTGTTTATTTCAAACAAGTCTAATCATATATCTTTAATTATTCTAAAAGTAGAGTCCAAAAGTAACATGATTCACTTGACGATACAAAATTTATTTCAAGAAAGTCATGGATTATATGTTTCAAAAATAGATATAAAAATTATCGGGATGGATGGATTAGTTGGTCATATAATAAAAATAAGATACAATTATAAAAAACATTATCATTAGAGAAAAACATTTTTAAAAAAACTAACCAATTGATTATCGATAATTCTTTAGGTGATTAATCTTGAGTCTTGTCTTTTGACAAATCGTCTCTTTCACCTCTTGAACTTTCAATGCAATTTACAAGTTTACTTTTTAGGTTTGTTTAGGGGTGGGTTGATTTAATTTATTTAACTCACAAGCATTATGAGTATTTGGTGGGAGTAAGCTTATTTAATTATCTAATTAATTAACTAATAGTTTTTTGTAAGTTTTGAGTTTATATGTAATTTTATATAACTAATAGAGTCACCATTTAAAAATACAATGGTGTCACTTAAAATTTGTCATATTTAACCCCTACAAAGACTTTATTTATTTGTTAAATAGTTTGTCTGGTTATTAAATAATACTATATGTGATAATTACCATTATAGTTAAAACATTTGGTCGGTCATGGTTTTTTTATTATTTTTTTGGGTTTCGTTTTGTAGTGTTTTTTTTTCTGTATTTTTATACAGTTTGTTTTGGATGTGCGTTCAAGATTTGGAGGTGAGATTTTTCTTGTGGGGTTTTTGGTGTCTGGACACGTCTTTTTGATGTGTGTTTCAATTATATTTGTTGGCATTGTCTTTCTCCGAGTTCCTACTTTCTTTCTTTCGTTATCGATACCCTGACGATTCTCGCTATTAAGGTTTGGGTTTCCCTTTTTTTGCTTTTTTGGGGCTTTAGTTTCCGTCTGGTTTTCTATTTTGGACTATGTCACCTTCTTGCAACTTTGTTTTTCGTTTGTTTTGTGTATGGTGTTGGGTTTTGTTTTAGTTTTGGGTACTGAGTATTCTGGTGTGTTATAAATTTGGGGTTTTGGTGTGTTTTACTTTGTGTATTTTGCTGATATTTATGGTTTCGAACATTTATTTTGATTTTGATTCAGGGTTACGTTAAAACTTGCATAGCCACGGCAACGCACGACAGCAAAACCTAGTTATATATATTGATAATACGATCTTCGAGTTCTTATACTTAATCATGTTTGGTATTTAAATTTAGTTAGATGTTCGCTAATGAAATAAAAATACAATTAAAAAACAATACTAATCTAAAGTAGTATATGACTCGACAAACAAACATATATAAATAATGAATTCAACTAGCATCAAGGCTTTGTTCATTACGGCATGCAACTAAGATCTTTACTTATAACAATGTTAAAGCAAATAAAACATTGATGAAAATTTCACAATAAAACATTGATGAAAATAAGAAGGTAAATACCTTTTATGTAAATTAAAGTTTACAACAAGTGTAGTGATGATGGTATAAAAGTTGTATAAAAATAGTCGATTAAAAAAGTTAATGTCTAAACTTCAAAATAAGTCTATCGTAATAGTAGTGGCGTCATAATATTTTATGTTTATATAAGAAAACGAAACCATATTAAAATCATGACAATAACATCTTAACTTTTTTTAAAGAAAAAAACGTTAAAAATCATACATATTGTAAATCATCTAGAGAGTTCGAATAAATTTAAAATTTTGAATTTTTAGATAATAGAAAGAAAAATTAATATTTTTAAAAATTCATGAAAAAAGATAAAAAAAATAATAAAAAAATAAAATTGTATTTATTTTAAAGTTTAATGGGATGGTATAACACGTAAAAATCTATCAAATGAAGGTATATATATCACCACTCTTGGTTTTCCAAATAACGTTTTTAACCAAACAATATCCTTACATACATAGTTACTCTATATTAAACAACTATGTAATTGTTTTCATCACTATTTAAGTTGTAAAATGTTTAACTAAAACTAAACTTTCAAAAAATATTTACCGACATATCCTTTAAACAATTATGGTTAGATAAACCTAATTCATCTTGAAAGATTGTGAGAGATGGACAAAATATATATATATATATATATATATATATATATAACACTTCCGTTTTATTCTATCTTCATAACATAACACATTTTGAGTCCGTGAAATAGAAGGCTTAACATCACAAAACTACAAAATTAGTTTGCTTTTATATATGAACTCAGTATAGTAAGTAAACAAATACAGTTATGCTTCTATAAAATACAAATATAGCATTGATAGCTATATTATAACAACATATAATAAACAGAAGATGCATTTACTGTAAAATGGTAGTAGTGCTTCATGCCTTCATCTGACCTGTCTCCACTAAGGAAAGAACGCGGTAGAGCAACCCAAGTTGCTTTTTGCTTGTTATAAAAGCTGATTATTACCATTTTGATATATTTCAAACTGAATATAATACCAATCTAATCTTTTAGATACGGTGACGGATCTTGTAGTAGTTTATAACGGAGGTTGAGGAAAAAAATTTTAAGAAGGTAAACCTGATATATTAAAAAAATGTAATACTAATGGACTAAAAATTAACGTCGCTGACAATGGGAGGCGATCCCCACACTACCCCCAACAATAAACATGTACTGTTAAAAAGCAAAAGCTTAAAAATATAACTAAACATATAGAAAACGTATGTGGTATGATTCACTCATACTAGATCTATTGATAGAAAAACTATTTAAGTTAAGACAAAAACATAAAAAAAGAGTTACTAGAATTTTACATTAACAACTAACATTGATGATATATAAACTAAGCCAGCCTCACAACCAACACACATTAAACCGACTTCACTCACACTTATTCAAGGGTGGTTGCTACTGCTTCCGTACCAACAATGAAGAACGAGAAAGATGAACAACGAACACCGGAGGACGATGAGCCCCAAATCAACTACAAGGGCGTCAAAACCATGCCTCTAATCATAGGTTTGTGTATAATCATCTCTATATCTATGTAAATCAACAGAAATTAAGTTCAATTGCACTTAGTTACAGTTAATTAAGCCTCAATGAAGTGATAATCATATGAATTTGTATAGGAAATGAGACATTTGAGAAGCTTGGAGCAATCGGAACGATGTCGAATCTGTTAGTGTACTTAACGACGGTGTTCAACATGAAGAGCATAACCGCCACCACTCTCCTCAACATCTTCAATGGAACCACCAATTTCTCCACTATACTCGGTGCATTCCTCTGCGATACATACTTCGGGCGTTATAAGACCTTAGGTTTTGCTTCAATCGCATCATTCATTGTATGCACATCTTCGATTCGATCTACTTCCCCAAAATTAATCCGAATGTGTTCGATCTGAACCTCTGAATCTCTGATGCTCGATTTTGTGTGTATTTTAGGGTTTACTGTTAATCGATCTAACAGCGGTGTTCAAAGGACTCCATCCACCGGAATGTGGATCGAAAGAAGATAGTCATTGCATCGGCGCCACACCGCGCAATGGCTGTTTCTCCTCACCGGATTCCTGTTGATGATCGTCGGAGCTGCCGGAATCCGGCCGTGTAATCTCGCATTCGGAGTCGATCAGTTCAATCCTAACACTGAATCTGGTAAAAGAGGGATAAACAGCTTCTTCAATTGGTACTTTTTCACCCTAACGTTCGCACAGGTGGTGTCGGTGACGCTGGTGGTGTACGTTCAATCGGACGTGAGTTGGTCGATCGGACTTGGGATTCCGGCGATGTTTATGTTGATTTCGGTTGTGTTGTTCTACGCTGGTACGAAAATGTACGTGAAAGTGAAGCCGCAGGGGAGTCCGTTCACGAGTATGGCGATGGTGGTGGCGGTGGCGGTGAAGAAGCGACGGTTGAAACTGCCGCAACAACCACCGTTGTCGCTTTACAATTACAGATCACCGAAATCCATTAATTCAGCTCTGCCATACTCGAATCAATTCAGGTAACGTCATCATTCACCTTATTATTTGCATGTTCTTGGGATTATTCGGGTTTTAAAACATTAAATTCTTGCCCGCAATTCTATAACAAAATTCAACTCAGTTTTTTTGTCGCACAGTAATTAATTTAATCAACAATAGTCATTTTCCTAAGAAACAAAATTAAAAATATTAAGTTATATTTTAAAGTTTTACAAGTTGTTTTAATATAAATTTAAAAGTTTTAAAGTAAAAGAATTTTTAAAATGAAATTAAAACAAAATATACAACTTTTGTAATTAGACTGATGTTTTTCTAATCTTTTAGAGGATTATATACCTATCTTAGTTAAATTTTAGGAAGCATAGTTAAAATTAACTATAAATTTTTCCAGGATTTTAGATTAGAGCAGTGAAAGTTGAAACCAGTCAAATTATATAATGTCTTAAACACCAAGATCCCTCTAAGATTATTCTATGATGATATGTAGAAACCGTGACCGTACAGCATTAAAATAATTAGTAAACTTATTATAAGAAAACAAATCATATGCAATCAAAGATAAAAATCCCACATTAGAAAAAGTAAATTTGTTTTAAGTCATAAAATGTCTTTCCAAAAATTATGTTTTCATCGTGTAGTATAATTATCTTTTTTGTTGTCTGACATTTCGAATTTCTTTTATTTTTTGTTATAACTAACCTATTATAACCGAGATATAGATGACAAAGACACTACTAGTATTTGCTTCATGAAACCCATAAAACCTTAAAGTGGTTAAAGATTTTTTTGGATTATTACTTGTAACTACACTAAATGATAGTAAAATAAAAAAATTGTTATAAATATTAAATTCATCAAACTTTTATTGTATTAAATTTCGTTGATAACAATATATATTGTTAATATGGCCATTTATGATTTTAACTTCTATTTCATTACCAGATACAATCTTATATATATTTTTTATTAAGACTCATATTCAATTTTTTTACGACCGGATCGGACTAGCCTGTCCGACCGGTTTGACCGAGGATCGGCCCCTTAGCCGGTCCGGTTCGCTATGATTCGGTTTTAGGTGGTCGAACCGGTCGGTTCGTCCCGAATCGGTGATCGGACCGGAAAATCGGACCAGTTTTGGGGTTTTTTTTTGTTATTATTAGGTAAAAACGAGGTGTTGAACCATAAAATAATGTGTTGAATATACAAATATAGTTAATTTTATATATAATTGTAAAATACATATATAAATTACTTATATTTAATTACATATATACTATAATATATATACATACATATATATATAATTATGACGTCATCCGGTTATTAAATTCGGTCCAACCACCAAACCAATAATGTGTCCGGCTCGACGTACGATCCGGTTCCGAAAACAAATACATTATTTTAGAATGTTGAAGATCAAAGTGTGAGGAGTTGATAAAAGTCAAAACAATCACATCCAATATTGTTTGTTCCATAAGATGATAATTAACGTGATTATGTTACGTTAGAGGTTTTCTTAGTATGAGTACAAATTTCATTTAGTCATTTCAATAACAACTCATTGCTAATATTGCAGTCTAATAATATTAGTGATTGCTTTTTAAAAATATGGTATGGGTTTAAATCAATAAAAGTATAAGGTTAGGTGCTATTTAGAAGGAAAAAAAATTTAGTTAATAAAATAACAAATTATCTTTGAAGTGTGACTCATTGTGGTTGCCTTTTTCATAAGCAAGTCCTTAAATATCTTCTCGAAATAGACTTTCACGTTTGCTATTGGAAGGATATTATTTAACTTTTAACTCCGATCTCGTCGATAATTCGATACATATCTATTTCAGCTAATGAACACGTTCCTTTTTCCACTGGTGCAGTGGGATTATGTTAAGATCATTGTTGTTGGGCGATATTTGTTGTTTAGTAATGTATTAACTATGATATTTTGGAGTTAGGTTAAAATTATTGATTGATGTAGGACCATAAAAAAATGTTGAAAGTGACGAGATAGTTGGCATACTCATTGCTCAAATTTCCAAATAAATTGAGTTCACATTTCAATCTGATGTGCTAACAAAGTATCAATAATTGTTGTTGATATTTTCACATTATTCGAAACTTTTCGTGTCAATTTAACTTTAAAAAAGGTGAACTTTCTGCCTAACACATAATCTGTTGGCTGAAAAATATACACAAAAAGAGCCAATTGAAGATTTTTTTCACTCTAGACACTACCTTGTAATTAAATTATCTTCCGAGGCCCATGGAGCAATTCGTCATACTATTATTTATTTGATGTATATTTGTACTTTTTATAACTTTTAAAAGAAAATACATTGTTAATAATACGATAATTTTGTGTGTATTATAATACTAGAAGGGTGACCGCGTAATGCGGCGGGTCACATTTTATATCCGGCACATGTTTCTAATATTTTGTTTTTGTTATAGTATTTTTATAAAACTCTGTTATGTTTTTTATAAGCTAAAATTTGTAATACCAAATAAATGGGTTATATATTATTACTTGTATATTTATGCATTAACTTATTGTACCTCACAAAATACAAACCGGTTCAGCAAAAGTTTTCACCAAAACGTTTAAAAAAACACAAGTTACAATTGTAATCTCAAAAAGTTTTTAAATGTGATAAATTAAAATATATAGCTAAAATCTTACACAAATTAAGTTTTTTTTTTATTTATGGATAAATAATGAAAAATTTTATGTAAATATTAGTAAGTGTAAGGTTATTTGTAACTAATTGTAAGGGTTAATATGTAAATAGTGTTATAAGTACTATTTTACCCTCAAAATTTATTGTATCTTATACTTTGAATTAAATATTTGTTTTTAATTTTATGGTATTTTAAAATACACATTCCATATGTTTTATATATAGTATAGATTAGTTTTATACAAACTGAGACACACCTATGAATACAGCTAAACTTACTATGAGGAATGGTACAAATAGAAAGCTTCTAAAATTAAAAATATAAAACTAATCTCAATTATGAATCTCTTTAATCAATAGTTGAAATCAAATTATAAAAATAAATTTGTTAGAAATAAATTTTAGGCGTAACAATTTTTATTGACTTTTTTCAACTTCCCTTATTTTTTCCTAAAGTGTCATAAACTTTATGTACAACATTATATTTTTGTTAAAAATTATACCATAAAATGAGCCTTTGTTTATATTTAAAATGAGTACACTATTGTTATATAAAAATGCTAGAATATTTTTTACGTTGTTAAGTTAATTACTTGTCATTGTAACCTCAGTGCAGATTATTGTGTATTTTTATTAATTATTGTGTTTTTTTAATACAATTGTGTTTTACTTAAATGATGAATTCTAAAAACATATAATGGTGAAATAATATTGTTACATATTCTAGAATGTAAAACACAATAATAAATTAATAACTAATTAATAAATACATTAAAAAATAACAGAATAACACAATATCTCAAAGTATTTTTTATAGTCATTGTGTTATTTTTAAATACAATGAATTTTGAAAACAAACAATTAACTTATATTTGACACAATGAACGTATAAACACAATAAATTGACGTATATGACACAATGATAAAAATGTCACTATTTCATAAATATATAATGACACGTATCAAGTCTACAATTATTTTTATTAATTTTAGATTAAATATATATTTTTATTATAACCCTAACATAAAATTTATATTAAGATATAAATTTGATGATGATATATTTATATTCATATAAAATACTATAAGTTATGAAAACTGAAAAGTTGTACTTTAATTTTTATTAGAATGTCTTTTAATATATTTTACTATCTACAACCTATCGAATCTAAACTTTTAATCTTAATACAAAAAAAAATATTTCATCAATCTAACTGTAATTTTAAATAAAAGTTATATTTTAGACGTGAGTAGAAATTCATATTTTTTCTACACGACAAATCAAAAGTCAAATTACCATCATCAACCTTTGACTAGTATGATTATTGATTTAATGATTTCTTGAACCATTGAACGCATTCCACTAAAACACGGACTCTCTTTCTAGAACATATTGTATGCATTTTTATCTTTAATTTTTTTTAATGACGACACACTCATCTATTTGTAATTTTTAAACTAATTTAAAGGTTTGTGTTTCGTTGACATTTATTTTTGTTATTAGGACATGGTAATTTTTGTATCTCTTTATATCTTTATACGTATGTATAATTTATAAAGAGAGATAGAACTAAAAAGAATAACTTGGGTACCAATAAAAAACCCAAAATTAAATCTTCAATTGTTCTTCCTACAACTTTGCTTTATTTCTAGGGAAAAATGTTTGACATGATAAGAAAATTTATTAAGTAAATTATATAAATAATAATTAATATTAAATTATAATATATCGATAAATTGATCATACCATTAATAAATTTTTTTGTGGCAGATTTCTTAACAAAGCAGCAATCATGACACCGGAAGACAAAATCAACCCAGATGGATCAGCATCCGACCCGTGGAATCTCTGTAGCATCCAGCAAATAGAAGAACTAAAATGTGTATTAAAAGTTATACCCGTATGGGCTGCAGCCATCATATACTCCATTGCGATGGCCCAACAACACCAATATGTTGTTTTCCAGGCCCTTCAATCCAACAGACGTTTCTTCAACTCCAATTTTCAAATACCAGCTGCTTCCTACACCGTTGTCACCATGATCACCTTAGTCATCTTCGTACCCATATATGACCGCATCATCGTCCCCTGGCTCCGTCGCATCACCGACAAGGAAGGCGGTATATCACTCCTCCAAAGAATCGGGTTGGGATATCCTTAACAGTTTTAGCTTCACTGGTTTCGGCTTTGGTGGAGGAAAAAAGAAGAAATCTTGCCCTTACAAAACCCACATTAGGTTATGAACCCCACCGCGGGGCGATTTCATCAATGTCAGCATTATGGTTAGTCCCACAGCTATCCTTGGCTGGGTTCGCCGAGTCGTTTACTGCCATAGGCTTAGTTGAGTTTTACTACAAACAGTTTCCTGAAAACATGAGAAGTGTTGCTGGTGCATTTTTCTTTTGTGGGATGGCGGCATCCAGTTATTTAAATGGTTTCTTGGTGATGATTATTCATCGGGCGACAGAAGGGGCGGCCACTGGAAACTGGTTGCCGGAAGATCTTAACAAGGGTAGATTGGATTACTTCTATTTCTTGAT
Organism: Flaveria trinervia; assembly: GCA_025506515.1. Lineage (NCBI taxonomy): Eukaryota > Viridiplantae > Streptophyta > Magnoliopsida > Asterales > Asteraceae > Flaveria > Flaveria trinervia. The sequence goes on from CM046452.1 coordinate 102,609,487, forward strand.
AACTGCCATTGGCATCTTGAATTTAGGCTACTTTCTAGCTATATCAAGGTGGTATAGGTACAAAGTTGTTGGTGCCGCTCACGGTGGCGGCACTATCTCGGTGCAAATGGAGAAGAAATCTGATAAATCCCTAGTTTGAAAACTAATAACTATATTATGAGGTTGTTAGAATGTAGATTGTCAGTTATCAAGATATAGGTCTAACTGTACCAAGATTATGTCCATGCATATGTATAATAATAATCTTTGTTTGGCCTGTAAACCAAATCCACCCACTGCTCAGGGAAAGTTAATATTTTTTGCAACTTTGATATAAAAAATTAGTTTAAAATCTAGAATAAATAAACATAAAGATGACTATTCAAATGAAGCAGTACTAACCCTGTTTAGTTTCATGAATTGACCTCCAGATATGAATTAAGCATCAAGAAACACCAAGGTATGATGCGGTGAAACTAATGGCCGGCTAAAATCATTTCTCTAATGCGCTTGTTTCATATACTTGATTCTTACATGGGTGTTTCTCAAAAACCTAACTTTGAATCATATACGCGGTTCAGCTTCCACCCATAACTTTCTTTTAATCGGATTTCTGTTCAGCAGTAAGCCTTAATGCGTACCTGACATCAAACTTGATCAAAGGGCTTTTTGACAGCTTCTTAATCAACCTTTTAATGGCTCAAATGTCTGAATGATTCAACATTTAATGATTCAGACTGTTTGTTTCGCAAACAAATGTCTGAATGGTTCAGACATTTGCCTCTGAATGGTTAAAAATTAATACTAGTGCTGAATGGTTAAAAGGTTTAATGCTGAATGATTAAGACTTTTTATCTTAATTGGTCAGACATTTGTATTTGAATAGTTAAACGTTATACTAGTTATTAATGGTTCAAAACACTTAATGGTTCAAATTTTTTATTGGTTCAACATTTGATTATTGATATCAGAAGTTACCAAACAACCTCAAATTTTCTTTCTTTCTAGCCACTTTTTAACATTAGCATATTTCTTGATTCACCACTAGATCATTACCTTCCCTCGTGAAAATCTCATGTGGTTTTTCATCTATTACAAATATTTGTGCTTTTTTTCCAAAGGGATTTTATCTCAATGGTTAAGATCTTCTCCACAGTGTAAATCTTAGCGCGTCAAATTAATTAAAATGATAGATACAAGCCTTAAAAATTGTGGATATGGTTTATAATAAATGTAAGGTATTCATGTGTAGAAACATGCATAGATAATAAAGATAAACCTATAAACATGTTTACATAGGAATGAAGAAAAATGATTCATGAATTGTGATGACTGAATACTTAGATATTAAAGTGTTGTAGCTTAGCTTCCAAGAAAAAAGCTAGTAGTGTATTATGTTTTTATGATGTAATGGTTTATTAACTAAGGATGTACATATCGTTTTACTTATGAAGAGAAAGAGCATATGCACCAACGATTCTAAAAGGAAAGAAAGTGATAGATCGGTACAACGGTAAAAACAAACATCTGGGGGAGTAAAACAAAATAGATGGAAAAAAAGAGATGAAGTTGGTATTTAGAACAAAAGTTTTGAAAGAAAATCCTAGAGTGTTTGGATCAAACTAAAATCAACTATGTGACGTGTTAGAAAACTAAATCAATGCACTAAAACTCATTTTTTAGATGACACTACCACCTTGTACAGAGTCGTATTATATGATTTCTTCATAAACACTTATTGTACTCTGATTTGATTCAAGAAGCGAGTTACATTATTGTTATAATTGGCTCATATTGTGTACATTTACAAGAATTCATGGAATTAAATGTTTTAGAATTAAAAGGCTTGCCGCCTATTGGTATTAAGGTGTGTAGGAAAGAGGGGATTTAGATTCCATTAAAATTTTTAAACAAGTGATAAGGTTACAGACTAGGATGTTACAAGTAGCAACCTAGATATCCAACCAGATGAATTGAAAGGATACAAACAGATACATATCAGAGATGATGAAATTAATTTTTTTTTTCTCCGTAACCCATAATGACCCATGGTATCATCTACCGATTAATGAAACACAGGGTGTCTCATCTTTTTAGGCCAATAATTAGTCATTTTTGATGAAAAGCCCAAACTAATGTTTCCTGAACCGAATCAAATGATGAACCGATCACGTTTATATATATAGGAGATGAATTAAATGAAAACAATGCTTATAATTATAAAACGTAAAACCACCACTACCCAATGACATAATTTATAATTGATTTAATATTTTAATTATTTAAAGTATATTTAAGAAACTTCAACCTTATTTATTGACATCTTTGTATATTTTTAATTTAAACTTCAAGAAAAAATGATAATGATGAAACGACTTACATATACGTAAGTTGTATGAGATACATTTATGTAACTCTTAGTTGTATACCTTGTAGCACGTACATACATATACATAACCCCTACATATATGTAACTATTAGTTGTACACTTTGTAACACGTTATTACATATATGTAACCCTTAGTTTTCATTTAAAACATGGTTTTTAAATGATCCCTCCCTATATTATATATAAATATATATACATATATATATATATATATATTATATATATATATATAATATATATATATATACATATATATACATATATATACATATATATATATACATATATATATATACATATAGATATATATATACATATATATATATACACACACATATATATATATATATATACGGGAAGGATCAAATGAGAACTAGCTTTTTTTGTGAGAACTCTAAAAACCAATCTCAACTACTAGTTCTTAATGGCAAAATTGTAATTAACAAAAACATATTTAAAAAAACTATAAATCAAAAAGTAACATAAAAATAAAAAAAATAAAAACACAAAAATGTTCCCCAACTTTCCATCTTCATAAAAATATATAAAAAAATTTATAAAAAATAAAAAAAATTCCCGTTTTTTTAACGAAATTCGTTTTACACATGTGTAATATCGGATTTACACATGTGTAAATCCAGTACTATACATGTGTATAACTAGATTTACACATATGTAAACAACGGATGTACGATTTTTTTAAGAAAAGTATATCAATATGGTATGTCACACCCCAACCTTGACGGAGGAAACGTCGAAGAGTGAGAGTTAAGATCATTCACAACCACATAACGCTATTATTAAATTAAATATATTTTTCATAAGTTTGAAAGGTACATTACAAGCATAAGTCTTAATAAGAACACAATATAAGAAATATAACAAGCTCATTCATTAAGTTAACTAGGTCCATTCCTAGGTGTAAACAACTTCAAAAATGGCGATCAAGCTTGAGTATTTCCTGAAACATGTTAAAAATAAAAGATCAACATAATGTTGGTGAGATTTCTATAGTTTTTTATACATATGTATATAAAAGATGGCAATTCATGTTGTAAGTTAGAGAACAAAGTAACTAAAGATGTAAGACAGAATGCACAATCAAACCTTGACAAAGTTTTACAAGTCTCAAACGTTTAAAAGTATATACGATTAGCTACGTGTATTTGGATCAACCAAGCAGGCTTGTCTCGCCCATAAATTTATGACTTCGCTAGGCTAGCAATAGTTAATGATTGTACATATATTCGACATTACATGGTAGCCACAAAGTTCAACTAACCACAACATACAGGTGAAATGCCATAAGTTTACAAGAGTCAAATGTGTTTACAAGTACAAAGTTTATAATGTAACATGTTTCACCCCAAAGTGTGAAAGTGTAAAAAGGGGGTATAACAATACTCACTTGAAATAAATAAGATGATGATAAGAAAGTAAACGAGGCTCTAACGATTTCTCTTACAAGATGCCTAAACGTATATGTTTCAAGATTATGTTCGATAATAAGATTATCAATTTGACATGAACTAGGGTTCTAATTGGAATTTGAGGATATTTAATAATAAATCAAGCAAAATAAAATAAATCAATCGTTTATATTTTGGGTTCATAATGTTGGAATTAAAAATAAGAATTCAATGATTTAACTTATTAATTTAATAATGATTAAATATGATATGTGAAAAGAGATAAATAATTCAATAATTAATTGTTTGGAATTTGATAAAGGTAAAATAATTAATATTTAAATGACCTTAAAACTATCATTTTATAAGATTTTTAAACGTTTTAAATGATCTTTGTAAAATTCTTATAATATCAAAACTGTAAAACAATAATAAGGAAATAATAGAAAATTATATTTTTATAAGTTCCAAAAACTTATATAAAGTTTAAGAAATAACGTTATTAACTAATTATATATGACATGATTAAATGAATAAATGAATAATTAATTATTTAAATAATTATTTAAATAACTATTTGAATAATTGTACATTTAACATATATATTTATAATGTTTTAGAATAATCTCCATTTAAAATAACGTGATTTAAACGATAAATGTTTAAAGAAAAATATTTGGACCACTAATAATTATTAATTATTAAAATCCATTTTAATATTAATAACCCAAGAATAATCTTTAAAATGTTTTATTAAAAAGATTTTTAGTTATTTAAATTTAGAAAAATTACAGAAAATTATTTGGTGCCTTTAAAAAAATATTTAAAGTTTACACAACCATTTTTTTTATTTATTAGACATTTTCTATAATTAATTTAAGGGCTAAAAAACCTAAAAAAAAAATATTTGAGGGTGCTCGGGTTCGAAGCCGGGACCTCAAGGTAGGGCTGCAAGTAACTAACCAGTGAACCAGGGCCGCAACCGTGGTTTAACTTGGTTTTGAAATCTTAAAACATGAATAGAAAGAAAACCCCAAATTTCCTATGAACCCTAATTCGAAAATTCTGAAATTGAACCTTAATTCGATTATGTAGGAGCCTGTAATCATAGGGCTTTTGTTCCCCATGTAATTTCGAGTCTATGAAGGTGTTTAATTTACCAGTTTTGAAGCGAAACCGACATGCAAGAATGAAGAACAAGTCGCGGCTGTGGTGGAAGTGGTTCGAGTTGCAATCGTTGATGTTATTCAAATTCTTTGCATAGAAAGCTTCCAAGGATTTTAAGGGACGAAAACCCTCTTTCAATTGAAGTTAAAAGAGCTCGAAATAGGGTCCACAAGTGGATTGCAGGTCACGATAGGAGGGGGAATCGAATGAGAAGTTTTGTATGTTTTCAGGTGAAATTGGTAATGGTAATCGATTAGAGGTAGTTAAAAGATTGTTTAGGTTCAATTAATTGGGTTATTATTGAGGTTTAATGCCCGAAAGGCTATGGGGTTTAAGGCTACGGTTATCCTCTCGATTGGACTTTGTAAACGGTGTTTAAATGTGATTAATTGATGTATACAAGTTCGAAACACATGCTAGGAAGGATGGGGAGCGATTTGGGATCACGAATCGATCAAAAATCAATGGTTTTGATGTCGCCGGAGTCCGGCCGAAGAGTGGCCGGAAATTTGGCCGGAAACACGGGGTAAATGAGGGAGGGTTGGTTTGGGTTTTCGAATTTTACACATTTAGTCCCTGTGGTCTTTAGTATTAACATTTTATGCATAAAACTTCATAACTTAAGTTTCTAGATTTACAATTAAGCCCCTAGACTTAGTTTAACTGTAAGATTTAACCATTTTTAAACTTATCAATTATTTATGACTTGTTACTCTTATTATTATTATTATTATTATTATTCATATTATCATAGTAATTATGATTGTTATTTATTTTATAATCTATTAGAAATGTTATTGTGTTCAATTTAATAGTTTAAGTTATTAACTTTTAAATAAAAGAATTAATTAATGAAAACAAAGAATCAAACATAAATAAACTACAAGTTCCATAAATGACAACAATGGTCCTTACAAGATTAATCAAAGTTAATTCTCAGTTAACAAAAAATTCAGGATGTTATATGGTAGGCATTGTAAAGATAAAAAAATACTGAATTTTATGGTGATTTTTTAAAAAAAAATGATGTTGTGAAAAAAAGTTACAAACGTTTAAGAAAAAGAGGGGAAATGGCATGTGATTTGCATGTGATAAAACATGAATGGCTGAAATTGGTTCCTAGAGTTCTCACAAAAAATATGATTTTCATTTGAATCCTCCCCTATATATATATATATATATAAATTGTAATTAACAAAAACATATTTAAAAAATTTATAAATCAAAAAATAATATAAAAATAAAAAAAATAAAAACACAAAAATGTTTCCCAACTTTCCCTCTTTCATAATAAAATATAAAAAAATTTATAAAAAATAAAAAAAATTCCCCTTTTTTTAACGAAATTCGTTTTACACATGTGTAATATCGGATTTACACATGTGTAAATCCAGTACTACACATGTGTATAACTAGATTTACACATATGTAAACAATGGATGTACGATTTTTTTAAATAAAGTGTATCAATATGGTAGGCGTTGAAAAGATAAAAAAATACTGAATTTTATGGTGAATTTTTTTTAAAAAAATGATGTCGTGAAAAAAAGTTACGAACGTTTAAAAAAAATGGGGGAAATGGCATGTGATTTGCATGTGATAAAAACTGAGTAGTTAAGATTGGTTCTTACAGTTCTCATAAAAAAGGTGGTTCTCATTTGAACCATCCTATATATATATATATATATATATATATATATATATATATATATATATATATATATAGGGGAGAGTTCCTAAGAAAACTAAGAAAACCATTTTATAACCATTGATTTGTTTGATCTATGATTGAGATTAATTGATGGTATTTTTGTAAAATGACTAAAATTATGGGTTCATTAATGGTGTCTAAGGGTAAAATTGGTACATTACAAAATTAAATTTAATAACTTTCAGATTTAAAAAACAAAACTCCTTAATTATCTTATACTTTTTTTCTATATCTATCTCTCTCTTTCATAGCTCATATTAACACCAACAAATTTACAAAGTCATATACAAAATCATTCATATAAAAAAAGTAAAAGTCTAAAGAAACGATTAGAAAAGAATGTGAATTATGTATACGTAACATATGTTACCTATATATAACTTTTTTGTACAATTTAAAAAATGCAGAAGCATGTTACATAAGAAGAAAAGAAGGTTGAGTTAAATAAAGTAACATGAACAAATAAACAACAAAACTAAAATTTGATTAGCATAGCTAGTTTACACGTTTCATATATGTTAAGATGTTAAATAACATGTAATTTGAACAAAAGAACTAAGAATGGAAAGATTGGAAGATGAGTTAAAAACTTTAGAACTGTAATGTTTTGATTACGTATATGTAACTTACATATGTAGAACTGTGGGTTACGTATACGTAAACCATACTTTTATATACTTAACTCATAGGTACATACATGTATCCCAACATGAGAACAAATGCAACTTCTAACATCATCGTTGATATCTTCAGCTTCTAATATCATCATTGATAGCTTTTGTTACGCAGATACAATGACATAACTCATACTTTTGTATGTGTAACTCGTAGAAACATATACGTAATCCAACAATCGGAAGAAGACACCTACCACCATCATCATCGATATCTTCACTTTAGTACACAACTTATGCTTCTTTTACATAACTACATATATGAACACATATATGTAAATCATCATTAACAGCTTATGTAGGGTTTAATTTCTTCTTAATCATTTCTCTTGATTTTTTTCTTAGCCCACATCAGATCCACGTATCATCATATTCATCACGTTTCTCGAATTGAAGTAAAAAACAACGGTCTTTCACGTACATCAGTTTCATCTGACTTGCAAATCCACATACATCGGTATTTAATTGAAACCCTTCAACCTAATTTTCATTTGAAACCGCCATAAATTCATCATGTAGCAACGATTGATTCACCAATAAAGAAGAAATATGTTGAAAAAAATCGATTTAGTGAAGAAGAAGAAAATGATCGATGATTTGTTAGAATTAGTCTTGATTTGTTCAATGAAGGAGTGAAATAACGAATATTAGTCAACCATTATTATTTACTAAAAATAAGTAGAAAGACAATTACTAAAATACCCTTTAGAAATAATATATATATATATACATAATAAAAAATTTTGATTGGCTAGAATTAGTTTTCTCAAAACTTAATGGTTTTCTTAGGATCTCTCCTATACATACATATATATATATATATATATATATATATATATATATATATATATATATATATATAGTTAAATATATTTTTCAACATAATTATTTTATGGTTATATAAAAAACTTAACAATAATCTTATATTCAACATTCCAATTCATCATTAGACCTTCTTTTTAAACCTATTAAAATCCAAAATATCAAAATAAAACATAAAACATCAAAAATTTGGTCTGATCCGATTTCTTGTTCCTGGTCAGAGCACGGAACCTGTCCAAACCACCTGGTTCTTTGAAAATTATACGAATTAGGGTGGATCAGAACGGTCAGCCCTTCAAAGCCTAATGTAACCTGACAGTCCGATCGAGTCACAAAATAGTGTCTTGAACACACATATGCATATGCATCCTGACTATTGAACGGTCTAACTTAAACCATATGACACCTAGATGCATGTTGACTTTTGACCTGTCCAACTTTAACCATATGACTAATTACAACCACATCACTAATGAGTTCTTAATGATATTCTTAGAATTATGATAGAGTTCTCTAGATAATATTATATTATATGTATGTATAAAAAACTCTAGAATAGAATAATTTGTAAGTAGTATAAATAGATAATTGGTACTTCATTTGCAAACCACCTCAAGATTCTTATAACATTAAACATAGTATTTGTGTTATAATATAGTTTTCAATATATAGCTATGTTGTTCTTTTATTTGTACTAAAAACAAGTGTTTGATTCTAAAATAACAGAATAAATCACAAAGATTTTTTTTAGAAATTGTTTTTTCCAACAAATTAACATATCAATAATTATGCAAATATTGTTGGGCTTAAAATAAGACCAATTTTTTGTGTTGGTTTGTAATATCAAAACTATACCTTTTTTTCTCCTTAAACCTTAGTGAAACCTATGGTATCTTGTACATATTAATGAACCACACGGTATCTTCTTCGTTTTGGCCAACAATTTCAATTAGCAAAAAGTTTTTTTGGATAGAAAGCTCAAACCAAGGTTTTTTGAAACTAAATTGAAAAACAAACCAGTCACCTTATTAGTCAACTAGTGGAATCAGATTTCAGAAATCGGATTTAAGAGATTTTAGTGTTATTTGAAAAGAATGATTAGCCATTTAGGTCATTTTTCATGAACTATTAAACACATCCGAGTATACCTTTAATGTGGTCCTTTTGTAATAATTTTCAAATTTATCATATTCATTTCCCAACACTCCCGCATGGGGCTTGTTAATAACAATACGAACATATCTCATGTGAATCATGTCGTCCTTTAACATCTTTTCTACATCAACTTTAAGCACGGCTTTGGCTACATATTTTATTAGACAAGTCATGTTGATATATGGCATCTCTATACATAGTTTTGAGTTCATTTGTTGAATAATAAAATGTTTCATCTGATATTATGTTAAAATTAAATTATATATTTATATAAATAAAGTTTACTTGTGTCATTGTATAAGGTCACCACTAGCTTTGTGGCATCTCCAAATCTTTTATCGAGGCTACGAGAAAAACTCAAATTGTCGTCTCCAACAATAAGGATTAGTTGTAATGTCTTGTAAAGTGAGGTTGCGTAACACCCTGTTTAAAAAAGTTTGTAATCACAATATCATTTGTAAAGTTTTGGTAAAATACAATATTTACTTAATTCTGAAACATAAACAAAATTGCTTTGCCATAAGTTTGGAACATTTAAGGTAATTAAACAAGGAACACATATCTAAGACGCCAACAATGATGCCCGATAAAGCCTAGATCGACACAAATATTAACATTAATTTATAATTTGAAATCATATCCTAATGATTAACAGTCATGTCCGATAATGCCCATAGGTCAACACAATATTAACACTAAATTATAATTTGAAATCATATCCTGATGATTAATAATCATGACCAATAATGCCTTAGATCAACGTAAATATTAACATTAAATCACGAATTGAAACCATATGGTGATGATTAAGAATCATGAACGATAATGCCTAAATCAACGCAAATATTAACATTAAATTTTAATTTGAAACCATGCCCGGATGATTAAAAATCATAACGTGTAATGCCCTAAATCAACACCTATATTAACATTAAATTAAAATTTAAAATCATATCTTGTTGAAAAACAATCATGACCGAGAGTGCTAATATTAAATACACAATACTGCCCTGGATTGATGATGATACCAAATGAGTTGTGAGATCGACTTGGAATGATGCCTCAACAATCCCACGTGATTTGTCATGGTACTGCTTCGTACCATCGGCGGCTATTGTTTCAATTTGCTCAGTTTGGGCTCAAAGTACAAAATAGAAACATTGGGCCTGGGCTTTAACTTGCAGAAGAAAATGCCGTACGACAAAGCCCAACCTAAGCAGGAAATAAACCTATTAAGTATTAAGCATGAGTTTAAACTTGGTGCAACCAGAAACATGCAAACAAACAAATTTCTTTGATTCATATTATCAATATATTATAAAGAAAACCAAAAAAAATGAAATTGTTCTTTTATCGCTCGTACGTAATGTCAATCATATCTTATACCGAAGATCATTTTATAATTTATTACTTTGTATTAATAACTATTTAATATTTTATTTGTTTAACGCGTGTAATACACGGTGTACTAACCTAGTAAAATAATAAAAGATAGCGAGATTTAATAAATAAATAAATTATTTTATATAAAAAAATTTATTGTTGAATTATTATTAATTGGATGGTAATTATAAATTTATTAATAAAGATAAAGAAAAAGAGAGATTTGAAAATTAGATATTTGTCTTTTTAAAAACAAATAAACAATTTATACAAAAAAAATAAATGAAAGAGTGAATATGATGGAATAAATGTAAGAAAGAGAGATTTGAAAATTGATATTCCATTTGAGATTAATGTATAACATGAAAATAGTGACAACAAAAACAATGGTGAAATTCTAATAGTTGTTATGGTTTTTAAAACAAGACTAATTTGTATTAGATACTCCTATCATTGTCTTCTTCTAATGATAAATAAAAAATTTATATAATTTATAAAACAATAATTAAAATAACACAAAATAATTTAAATGTAAAATTAATGATAAATACATATAATAAATAATATAAAATATATAACATAATAAACTGGTATTTATCATAATAAAACAGCCCAATCACAAGCCCAACATTTATTTGTATAAACCGGCCTAATACCCTAATATTAATGGGTGATTGATTTCAATTTGTTAAGTTTGGGCTTTAGTGTAGAAAATGGAAACGTTGGGCCTGAGCTCAAATGGAGCAACAAATTGACCTTATATAGACTTGCAGAAGAAAATGCCATACGACAAAGCCCAACCTAAGCAGGAAATAAACCTATAATGCATAAATTTAAACTTCGTGCAACCAGAAACATGCAAACAAACAATTTCTTTGATTCATATGATCAATACAATTATAAAGAAAACCAAAAAAAAACAAAAATAGAAGCTACAACTTCGGAATAAGCCCGATTAGCCATCAAACAACCCGAAAAGAAACCCGGTTACATTTATACAACACAAAATATAGATATATACAGCTTATAAAAAGGCCGAATCCACAATCCTTTTTGCAACAAACTCCGGTATGCAAATCCCTTTCAACACGAAGACAAACAAAATGAAAGAATACTGTGGACTTCGTTACTTCAAACTACGATACTTTGACCGGTCAACCCATCCTCAAGCCGCAACGATCCATCCTTCATCAAATTAACACTTAAGCTCTTGAATCTCTCTCTTGAGTATTGTCGTGATGCCTTCCTCCAATCAGTTCCTGCTTTCATCATTGCTACAAATTCCTCAAAACTAATTTGACCATCCTGAGACAATGGTTGATAAACCGTTAGAAGTCAACAAATCATTAGATTTTAGTCGGGGGCAGTTTCGATCTGTTACTTATGAATGAGTCTATAGAAAGACATGAGTTAGAATGGAAAAATGGTTGAACCGTTTGTTTAAATGGATCTGTAGCCCACAATATTTTCTAACAGCATAAAACTTTCTAAAATCTTTTATTTAAAAAATAGATTATTACTTAACAAGACATTCTGATCATATTTGACTACAAATTATTTCAGCACATAATCATAGCTCAGCTCCTTTCCATATACTTTTGAGTTTTGACCCATTATCCAAACCGTTTAACCTGTCTATCTTGTCATGTCTAGTGATTGACATTCAATAACTTACCTTGTCTGTATCGACCTCTTTCATGATTTCATTAAGTACTTGAATGTCTACTTGACCCGGTTCATATAACACTTGTTCAAGCTCATCAAGCTCGATATAACCACTTCCATCTTTATCAAAAAACATAAACGCTCTGCGAAGATGTTCATCGTTTTCCATCTTTTGTAAATGAATGGTCACTGCTACAAACTCTCCATACTCGAGTACTCCATTGCCATCAACATCAGCCTTGTGAATAAATTCACAATAGTAAATTTAAGTACTCATATCGTGATATTCAAAAAATATTATTTGTATAAATGTACATGACATACCACATCCATGAGCAATCGAATCTCGGGTTCAGCCAACTGTGAACCGACTTTCTTTAATCCTGCTTTCAGTTCATCAAATGTAACTTTCCCATCACCATCAGAGTCCATCAATGTAAACATATCTCTAATTACTTCAACTTCTTCAATAGACAGGTGCTCTGCGATCACCTACACCATCCAACCAACAAAACAAAATCTTAATTACACTCGAATGTAAAAGATCAAATATGGAATTGTTGGTTTCTAAATAAACATTAGTACAAACAGAAATGGTCATGCTTACTCTTAATGCTTTCTTTTTGAATCTGTTCATCACTTGGAATTGCTTCAGTCTCGTTCTCACTATATCCCCTAACGGTACATTTGAAGCTTTCTTCTCATTTTGTATCCATGGATGTTCTACAAGAGAAAATGAGAGACAATGTCATGTTGACTTTGACTATTATGGTCAAATGCAGACTTTGCAACGTCATTGCCAAACATGATTTCTACATTTCTAGAGACATAACCGACAACTATGCATCTTTTCATAACTGTTTATTATCATGCACGTGTTGGTATTATGACTTTCGGTAAAGTTAAATAATTCAAGCTCGGGTAGTGTTAAGCTTTGACTACAAAAGTCAAAAGACATCTCATGAACTTACCAAGAACCTGTTGGGCAGTTAATCGCTTCTTGGGATCAGGTTCTAACATCTGTTTAACAAGACTTTTAGCATTTTCAGAAATTTGAGGCCATGGTTCCCTCTTGAAATCAATAACACCTCGAAGAATTGCTAAAGCAACACCTTGTTCAGTTTCTACAATCAAACAAGTAAGAATAAAAGATTAGCACCAAAATATCAGATCTTAAAAATCTAAACAAAGGATCTTGTGTTTGTAGTAATACCAGCCCAAAATGGAGGAACCCCACATAATAATATGTAAAGAATCACTCCAGCACTCCATATATCAACTTCTGGCCCGTAATTTCGCTTTAAAACCTCGGGTGCCATGTAGTAAGGGCTACCCACAATTTCAGAAAATCTTTGCCCTGAAACAGAAATTCAATAAAAGGTAAAAAAAGATTGCAATAACTATGTCTTTTTTACTAGTTTTGAATCACAAAATGATGCCCAAACACTCCAGGATTAAGTAGTCAAAACGGATTCTTGTCAAAACAGGTCAGATATTAGTAAATGCCAAAATGGTTTGGGTCAAGTTGACCCGAAACACTTTTTTGTCTCTTTGTAATAACTTTTTAACAAAATAATTCATGCGTTAGATATGATTAATGTTATAAATCTTCAAGTAAGCCCGTTTAAGAGGTTTTATACATTAAAATCATATTTCATGTGAATTCATTCATTCAACATTGTTTCTTGCCTACAACATTTATTTGACCCGTTTAAGATTTAATAAAAAAATATCAAATCAGCTCGTTGGCCACGATCTATAAAGAAACCGAACTTCACACAAGGCTAACCCCGTGGGCGGTGAGCCATGGTTCGAACCCATGACTTGTTGGTCAAAAAGTAACAGCTTCTAGGTTTCTTGATCTTGGGATCTTTCCCCAATACCACGTCTTCATATTTTGACTAAATTAACATGAAAACGACATCCAAATGGAATCTTAATCATTCAATCCAACACCACCTACTCACCTACTCCAAATCCTCCAAACCCTTTTGAAAAATCCTTAATTTGATCTGATGTTTAGAACAACTAATTAGTGAATTTCAAAACAATATTTCAATTTCAATCAAAAAATTAAGGGGATTTAAAAATTTGGAGTTAAATCTAAAGATTTCAACACCCAATTCAAAAAGTTTGCAACTTCAGCATCTTAAGATCCAATTAAACCCGATTAGACACTAACCCAGAAAAATCAAACAGAAATTATCAAAGAAAAAACATAATCAACGACACCCTAATCAAGAACAACAGATTGAAATACCTGGTTTGAAGAACACAGAAAGCCCAAAATCAATAGCTTTCAGAGCCGAATTCTCCTTCTTATTCGCAAACAAAAAGTTCTCGGGCTTCAAATCCCTATGAATCACACCATTCTCATGGCACATCTTCACCACCTCCGCCACCGTCTTCGCGATTCCAGCAGCCGCACGTTCACTGTAATGCCCTCTAGCCACAATCCGATCAAAAAGCTCTCCACCCTCACAAAGCTCCATCACCAAATGAACAGCTTCATGGTCCTCATAAGTGGCCCTAAGCTTCACGATATTCGGGTGCTCCGGCAACGTCGACATGATCGCCACCTCTCGCCGTACATCCTCCACGTCAACGGCGGTTCGGAGCTTCTTTTTGGAGATTGATTTGCAGGCGAAAGCTTGTTTGGTTTCTCTGTCGGTGCAGAGGTAGGTGACTCCGAATTCGCCCCGACCCAGTTCGCGACCCAGGATGTACTTGTCGGAGATCCGGGTCCGGTGGGTGGCGAGTTGGGCGAAATCGTTGAGGACTCGGATCGGGACGGGGGTTTCGGCGTATGGGTTGGGTCTTCGTTGTTTGTTGTTGTTGTTGTTGCGCTTTTTGTCTTGTGGAGTTGGGGGTGGTTGGTAGTGTTTGGACTCCGGTGCGTCGGGTCGGAGGCAGGTGGTGCAGTTGCCCATGGTGGTGGTTGGTGGTGGTGGTGGTTGGTGGTGGTGGTGGTGGTGGTGGTGGTGGTGGTGGTGGTTAGTGGTGGTGGTGATGGTGGTGGTGGTTGGGGAAGGGGGTTATTAATAATAATAATAATATTATTATTATTATTATTATTATCGCCGGAGAATGAAGGTTTGGAGTTGGAGAGGCGGGCATTTCACGGCAAATGGGAGTTATGAAACCGAAAGGAAAACGCGGGTGAGGGGATGAAAAGGAGGTTTTCTTTTCGCTAAAAGTCAAATTTATTATTCTACCGTATTTTATTATTATTATTATTATTATTATTATTATTATTATTATTATATTATTATTATTATTATTATTATATTATTATTATTGTTATTTTTATTATTTTTATTTTTATTATTTTTATTATTTTATTATTATTATTGTTATTATTGTTATTATTGTTATTATTGTTATTATTGTTATTATTGTTATTATTGTTATTATTGTTATTATTGTTATTATCGTTATTATCATTATTATTATTATTATTATTATTATTATTATTCTATTATTGTTATTATTGTTATTATTGTTATTATTGTTATTATTGTTGTTATTGTTATTGTTATTGTTATTATTATTATTATTATTATTATTATTATTATTATTATTTTTTTTATTATTTTTATTATTATTATTATTTTATTATTATTGTTATTTTTATTATTTTTATTTTTATTATTTTTATTATTATTATTATTATTATTTGGATTATTTTTAGAAGACGGCGTGTAATATGAGCATCCATTTTTATTATCAAATATTAAGTCGGAAGTTTTTTCGATAATAGGTTTTAGAAAAAATTAAATTTTATAATTTAAACTATTATTATTAATTGCCTGATAATAATTTATATTATTAATTTAGTTGCTAATAATTTTAATTTTTACTTTTGTTACCAATTATATCCCAGTATTATTATAATTAACATATATTCCAGGCTCGATTTAGCTTGTATATTTTTTCATTTCATTCATATTTATTATTGTGAACGAAATCGAGTGCAAATCAAGCGTATGTATTTAAAAATTATGTTAATGAGACTGTTGTTGGTAACAAAAATAAAATTTTGAATTATTATTATTAACTAATAAGTAACAGTTTTGATCAATTTTTTCCTAGGTTTTATTTTAAGAGGTGGTGGTGGTGCTCCAAAGTCCAAATGAATTAATAATGTAATGACACAAATGCGGTTTTTTTGAGAGCTCTTATTGTCCCTTTATCACCCTTATTCGTATAATTTATAAAATAAAAATACTATTTTGTAAATTTGTTTATCTATTTTTAAACCTTCTATATCTCACTCCATGTACATATTTCGATTAAATAATGCATATTTATATTTTAATAATATATTTAAAACGCATTGTATTATAAAAGATTTAAAAAGAAAAGATTTCGGTAGGATGTTAATGGAGATCCAGTATATTTCGGGGATAATATTGAATTTATCTAACAATCCTCACATGTGAGGATGTGGTAGAAAAAAGAAAATTAAAATATTTTAAATGGGTTTCTCATATTATTATGAGTGTGTTTATTATATTCTAAAAAAGTATTATGAGTGAGAACAAATTTCACTGTTTATTTGTATACTTTGGAAAAAATATTGTTCATCCCTATGATTGTTTTAATATTTTTAAAAATGGTTGTTAGTAGAAGAAAAAAAGTAATGATAAAAGTATAAATATTATTTGACTGAAAATGAAAGATAAAAATAATAAAATTTAGTATAATTATAAAGATAAACCAAAAGATTTTACGTAAATGTTTTAAGACCTAAGTGTATGTTTTGATAAATTTAATTAACAAGTAAGAATGAGGATGACAATAAGAGATTTGGGAATGCTCTGCAGTCTGAAAGTTGATGTAAAAAGTGTAAAACCATCTAACATTTGAACTATTGTTATCTTCATTTACATTTAAATAATTATTAAAGTACAAAACATAAGCATGTATTGACTCCATTTTAGAGTGTTAATGTATTAAGCTGTATTTTGGGTCGTTGGTTTAAATCATTTAATTAAAAAATAAGAAAATAAATACTATTTTTAATTTTTGATGATTCTTTAAGAGAGCAATTTCTCTTCATTTCTTTTTAATTACGTAAAATATTTTTTAATTTTTAAGAGAGAATTGTATATATTCTTTATTAAACTTATTTCCTAAATCATACTCGAAAGATATCATTATACGTGAAAAACTCTATTTGGTGAAATATGCAAATTAATAAGTTTAAAAGTATAGATATGTAATATACCCTTCTCTAACGCTCATAACACAAACTATTAGTCGGTAATTTTAAAGCCGTGCAATTATGTATTCCTATATTTTATTTTATTTCTAAAAAAACATTTTTAGTAATTCTTAATTAATTTGTTTTTTAAGACAGAATGATTTTCTATTATAATTTTTTAATTATTTTAAAGATTCTTTGTTAAGATTAAAGAAAGCTACACAAGTAATCTACGCAAACAAGTTGATAATATGTATATATTCATATTAAAACATTGTACGGGGTGAAAGTCTCAAGATGACACGAGTGCGTGTAAGTTGAATTATCGAATAGCACACGAAATTTTTGGGGTATTCAAACTTGGATATCCGAAATTTTGGATATCCGAAATTTTGGATTTTCGAATTTCGGATATCCGAAAATTTCAAATAATGAAAATTACTATATGTATCCGTATCTGAATTTTGGATATTTGAAATTTAAATATCCAAAATTTCAGGTATTGATAAGGATAGTGATTTGAATATCTGAAATTTATTTTTTTATTATTTTGTATTTTTGTTTTTTATAATAATTAGACATATTATATTATAAAAATAATATAAAAAACCAACTCATGTAAGAAAACTCATAATATACACTAAAAATCTCAATTTAAAGTAAAATACATCTAATTTTGTTTTATTTTGCATAATCGGATATCCGAATTTCGTAACTTTTGAAAAGCACTATCTGAATCCGAATTTCGGATATCCGTAAATTCGAATATTTTAGAATCGGATTTTCAGATCGGATTCTCAAATTCGAATATTTTTTAACACCCTTATAATTTTTCACATAATTTATTTTCTATATCTTTAAATGGCAGACTATCTTATTTCTATTATTATATTACACCAAACTAATTTGCTTATTTTTTAAGTTTTAACTTAATACTTATTTTCTAATAGACAAAACCTCTACCAAAATAAATTAGTCGCACGTTAGCATTTAACACATTATTCCCCTAGACTATTTTCAAACACTTCACATTTTTCTTTTCACAAACAATTTTTATCGCCACATTAACTTTTTACGTGACATCTAACCTTAAAAAGATAAAATAAATTAAAAAAGCCTTCGTACGTTTACATATTATCACCACTTGTATGAGCTATATTTAAAAATAATGGTTTCTAGGATGTGCGCTCACACTTGAAGGCAGATGGGAGCCAACATGCGAAGCGTCTAACTAGTTAACGTGAGGTACTCATGACATGTAAATAAAAAGGAGGTTATGGGTTCAAGTCTCACTTTAAGCAAAATGCTCAGAGTTGAGTCAGGAGGTTTTCTCAGCAATGAGTTTCCTCCTGTGGGGGTTGGGGGTGCGATCCCAGCTGAGAAACGTATAGGTGGGCGCGATTAAGATAACACATATCCTCTGAAGAAGGGTCTTACATTTGTCGTTCAAAAAAAACATGTGAAACGCCTTCAATGGAGAAACATGTTACTTGTGGGACGTGCGTTGTTGCAAAACTAATTGAGAATACAAACGCGGAATATGACCAGTACAAAGATTATATAAGAAAGAATAAAGTCGTGAACAAGAACTTTCAAATGATTACTATGATTGGAATGATTTCGGATCACCAGATCGATTACATCTGATCCTTATTTATAGCGTATTAACTAACTATAACGAACACTCAACAAAATTGAGAATTTACACTAAGGACCCTAAACTAAATCTTCCGAACGGAAACAACCCTGCGGAAGATATACATACTTCGGAAGAATTCCAAAGTACACTTCAAATCCCTTCCGAAGCAAACATAACCTTCGGAAGATATCAACTTAGCTTCGGAAGAACTATATTAAGCTTCGGAAGAAACTTAACTTCGGAAGTTATCACTTGTTTTGGCTTTTAATACTTCACAATCTTCATCTTAAAATCCAAAACAAGATTTTAACCAACTCCCAATACATCCAAGCAAAACTTGAACTTCTCACCAGGTAGAGACTTTGTAAACACATCTATTGGATTCTCCAAAGTAGACACACCTTCCACTTTCATATTTCCAGCATTTACCACATCCCGTATGAAGTGTAACTTCACATAATATGCTTTGTTCTCTCATGAAACATGCTATTATTTGACAAGTGAACTGCACCCTGGTTATCACAGAACACCACTGAGTCTGCAACTTTGATTCCCAATTCAGAAACAAAACCATGCAACCACATAGCTTCCATGACTCCTTCCGTCAAAGCTATGTACTCAGCCTCTGTTGTAGATAATGCCACCACATGTTGCAACTGAGCTTTCCAACTAACTAAAATACCAAGTACTTGAAATGCATATCCTGTGATATATCTTCCTCTTTCCAGGTCCTTGGCAAAATCTGAATCCACATAACCAACAATCCTGTCAACCTTCTCATGTTCATGATGCCCAAACACTAAACCATAGTGCTTAGTACCCCTGAGATATCTCAAGATCCATTTCACAGCAACCCAATGAGCTTTACCTGAATTTGACAAATACATGCTGACTAAACTCACAGCATACCCAATATCCGCCTTGTACAAACCATCAAGTACATCAAGCTCCCAACGACATTAGCATAAGGTAATCTCTCCATATATCTAACTTCATCATCTGACTTAGGACAATCAGAGCTTGATAGTTTAATATGAACACCTATAGGAACAGTTACTGACTTCACATCATCCATCCTATAGTTACTTATTACCTTTTCCAAGTAAGACCTTTGAGACAGTTTTAACACCCTGTGCTCTCTGTCCCTTGTAATCTCCATGCCCAATATCTTCTTTGCTTCACCTAGATCTTTCATCTCAAACTCTGACATCAACATCTTCTTAGTAGCCTCAACTTCTTCTAAGTTAGAACAAGCCACCAACATGTCATCAACATACAGTAACAAATATACAATTTGTTCTCACGGTATTCTTTAAAATACACACAACTATCATAGCTGCTCCGGTTAAACCCATTTGTCACCATATGTTAATCAAACCTTTTATACCACTGTCTAGGGGTTTGCTTCAGCCCATACAAATACTTCTTAAGGATACACATCTTCTCTTCCTGCCCTTAACCTCAAACCCCTTTGGTTGCTTTATATAGATAGTTTTCATCCAGCTTCCCATGCAAAAATACAGTCTTCACATCCAATTGATGTAGCTCCATATCCATAGAAGCAGTTAATGACAGCATAACTCTAATAGATGAATGTTTCACCACAGGTGAGAATATTTCATTATAATCCACACATAGCTTCTGTGTAAACCCCTTAGCTACCAGTCTAGCCTTGTACCTAGGAGATTCACCTTCAGAAATCCCATCTTTCAGTTTAAACAGCCATTTACATGACACAGGCTTGTGATCCTTAGGTTTATCAACCAGCTCCATGTGCCATTCTTATACAGAGATTCCATCTATTCCTCCATGGCCTTACACCATTTTGCACTTTCTTTCACAGAAATTGCCTCAGAGTATGAAAATGGTTCATAAATACTTTCTTCTTCAGTAGCAATAAAGGCCATTGTAGACAAATCCATCCCCTCTCTAAACCTGAGAGGATGTATCACTTGTCTTATTTGTCTATCCCTAGCCAACTGGTAATCATCCATACTATCTCCCTGGCTACCAGAGGTACCTTGATCAACACCTTTATCATTCACACCTTGCTGCTCCACCTCAATCTGAACCCCACTCTGATCTTCAACCTTTGTCTTTCCTTTTTCTTGAATGTATTTATACATGACATTCTCCTAAAAAATTATGTCTCTGTTCACTATTACCTTAAATTTGTCCCCTTCTAGTCTTAATAATCTATACCTGTTTACACTCTCAGGGTATCCTAGAAAAACATATTTACAAGCCCTAGGTTCCAACTTCCCTTGACTAACATGAGCATAAGCCAATGATCCAAACACCTTAAGTTCTCCATTGTCATTTTTTCTTCCTGACCATGCCTCCATAAGAGTCTTCATGTCTAATGCTACTGATGGAGACCTATTGACCAATATGCTGCAGTGGAAACAACTTCAGCCCAGAACATCTTGGGTAAACCAGAACTAGCCAACATGCACCTCATATTTTCAAGCAAAGTTCTATTCATACTCTCAGCCAAACCATTCTGCTGAGGAGTCCCTGGCACAGTTCTATATCTAGCAATACCATGAGTTTTACAAAATTGATTAACTCATGACTGCAGAACTCCAACCCATTATCAGTTCTTAACTTCTTGACTTTCCTTTCAGTTTGAGTTTCCACCAGTACTTTCCATTCCTTGAATTTACTGAAAGCGTCACTCTTTGTTGGATCAAGAAGAAGGCTAATGCAACCAAAACTAGATCACTTAAGTTATTTTGGTGCTACATGCAAAGGCTTCTGAAGCTTATCATGGAACTTCCGAAGGTTGTAGAGTTCTTCCGAAGACAAAGGGAAAGTCCAACTTCCGAAGATAGAATTCTACTTCGAAGACAAATGCATACTTCCGAAGTTCAAGACTTAGAAGAATAAAGTAAAGACCACTTTCGAAGTATGATGAATAGAAGAAGTCTCCAAGCCTTGGAAGAAGCAGCCTCTTCCGAAGTATAAAGTGGTTTCGGAAGTACTTACTCTTCCGAAGCCATTTAACCTTCGGAATTCATGTAAAGCAACTGAAGGAATGGTTCTTCATTAATCAATCTAAATATGTCTCTGACATCTTAGAAAGATTTGAGATGAAGGATTCTAAGCCTGCCATGTCACACCCCCGCTAAGAGCGGAAACACGGGGGCGTAACGAGACGGGAATCATCATAACACATGGTAAGCGATAAAGATGCAATAATAATAATGCTGACAAGCGTGTCATGACGACACCCGATAACAAGGGGACTTGTGTCATGTTTAGTCAGTAATCACGACCACATAGCCATAAGCATAAACATGATATAAGATAAACATAGATAATAACATTGTATGCAATTCCCACAACCCGGGAACAGGTTACAAAGTGTAATGTTGTTTGAAACAGTTACAAAAATTGTTTTCAAAAAGACAAGTTTAGCCCGAAAATGCATCCTAGGGTCTCCACTAAGGCAGCACACCTAGAACCTCAGCTAGCATGATCACCTGAAAAGATATGCTCAAAATGGTCAACAAAATTGTTGGTGAGTTCGCAGGTTAAAAGTAAATAAGTAATTGATGTTGTATAAAGTTGTTGCAGAATACCGTGCATACAATTATAAGTAAGCAAAATCACATGACAAGAGCTTTACAACCAAACCTAATGATGTACACAAAGAATCTTGTCGGAATATATTCACCCAAGGCCCGTACCTGGCTATTGTTGGTACTAACTAGTATACCAACATGAGGTTGTATCGGTTCGGTCGTGGGTAGCACACACACACAAGCGGACACACGTATCAGATCTTATGTAGATCCAAGTACTACGAGTAGTCGTCATTCTTATGACATTCGTGAAATGATCTCATGGTTATGAAAGATAGCACTTGTTAAGTATTTGGAGTTCCAATTGGATTGTTGATATTTGTAAAATGTTAGGTTGATTTCAATTGAAATAGTATGTGCATGTTGATAGCGTTGACTTTAATCTTTGTGGTCAAGCAATGACACTTTTACTGATGTTACTTTATCATCATCAGACGTTCAAGGGGAATTTCACACTCAACATCATCAGTCACACAACAGGACCAGACGCTCGACTCAACGCTCCATTCGTACGAATCAACCTTCAATCGTACGAATTGAGTCTTCATTCGCATGACTGGCATTCAGTTGTACCACACAACACACATTCGCACGACCCAACCTCCATGCGCACGAATCAACCCTCAATCGTGCGAATTAGCTACTTTCATGCGATTGAACCTTCATTCGTGCGATTGGACTCCAGTCGTGCGAAACACGCACAATCGCATACATTCAGTCGGTCACCTGACTCAATCGCACACACACTCATCCGCATTGACTCAATCTCACACACATTCATTCGTTCGCACAACTCAGTCGCATGACATCCCTAGTCGCACGATTCAGTCGCCCTAAAGACACAATCGCATGACTCAGTCGCACGACTCACCCAGTCGCACGGCTCAGTCGCATGACAGACCCAGTCGCCTGAACTGCAGGTTCGCGACTGCAGAAGTGCAGAGCAGCCTTCGGCTGCTCCGAGCACGGGTTTTACACAACAAGGACTTCAAGAAACACTCTACAAACATACACAAACATGAAACACAAGCAGAAAGACCTCACACGCACCCACACGACCTCGTGTGTTCGAGTTGAACCCGAACAACCGAAACCCTAGTTTGGACAGCCGTGAATAAGTAAGGAAAGGGACAA
Source organism: Flaveria trinervia (assembly GCA_025506515.1). Lineage (NCBI taxonomy): Eukaryota > Viridiplantae > Streptophyta > Magnoliopsida > Asterales > Asteraceae > Flaveria > Flaveria trinervia. The sequence goes on from CM046452.1 coordinate 102,633,407, forward strand.
CCAAGGTCGTCTACCTGCTAGAATAGAGTAGACTAGGCCGTAGATGGAGTCTAGACGACAAAAACAAGGCTAAGCGGGTTGGATTTGGTGCTAGAATGAAGAAGATGTGAAGAAGAAGGTGGAGAGGATGAAGAAGATGGAGATGAAATAAGATTAAGGGCTGGAGTATGGGCTTATATACCCAGCCCAGGTTTGCAAAATGGCGAGTTTAGTCCCTGCACTTAACCCTCGAGTTCTCCAAAATTTGTTTCGGTTGATTACGACCTTAAAATGTTCATTATATTAAGGTTAAAAGCGTGTTTAATGGTAATTGATAGTCTAAAATGGTTTTATTAATGACAATGGTTGACATTAAAAATGATATATGTGACATCTCTTAATTTTGTTAACTTAGAAGTTAACTTTGTTAAAATCTTAAAAGGGCCTGTTATGCCATTTTGAAACTTTGGGGTTTGTTATACTTAATAATTAATTTGGTGATTAACAAATTAATATAAAAATAATAACATTATAAGTGTTATAATGTTTGCTTATTATTATAAAATTTAAGTGATAATAAAGCTAAAAATTGTAATAATAATAACAATAATAGCAATAATCATAATGAGTATTAATCTTTGAAATAAATAAAAACAATATAAGTTTCTATGATCTTAAAACTTGAAATTAATAATTCATGCAGAAAATAATAACAATTTTAACTTCAGGGGCCAAACTGTAAATTGGTTGAAACTAAAAATTAAACTTTGAAATCAAAATAACAAAAACATAAACCACAAGGACCAAACTGTAATTTACTAAAACTAAACCCCCCCTCATTTCTTTCCCCGGTTTTCCGGTGGAAATTCCGGCGAGCTCCGGCCACCCCCGAAACTCATTAAAAACCATCAATTTTCAAACCAAACCGCTCCTAAACGTTTCGTGAGTGTGTTTCGAACTGAATGCATAGCATAATTGCTGTTTAAAGCACCGGTTACTAAAAGCAAACGAATTCATAACCGGCCACTTTAATCCTCTAACCGTTCGGTCATTAAAATCCAATAATAACCCAATTACTTCAAGCAGAGCTAACTTCTATCTATACCTAATCAAACAAAACTCTCAATTTCACCTGAGACAAACAATTACAACGAGTTCGAATACCCCCTTGAGTCGCGACCTACCTGCTATTCGAACACTGTTCTTCGTATTTCAATATCTGAAATTGATAAAGGGTTTCGTTCATTGGGTTCTATAGAAGCTTCCTGTGCAACGAATTGGATTAATATCATCATTTGAATATCGAACAATCGCTTCGTCAGTCGTGACTTGTTCTTCATTCGTGCACATCGGTTTCGCTTCAAAACTGGTAAATTAAACACCTTCATAGACTCGAAATTACATGGGGAATAAAAGCCCCATGATCTTTGGTGTTAAAAACAATGATTTGGCTGTCAATTTTGGTTCAAACAAATCTAGGGTTTATGGGTTTGGGGGAAGTTCATAGGGGTTATGTTCTTAAGATTTGAAAATCGGGTGATACCGCGGTTGTATGCCTTGGTTCACCGGTTAAGTCTTCTCATGTCACCTTGGAGGTCCCGGGTTCGAAACTCGGCCACCCCCATTTTTTTTTTGACTTTTTCAGCCTATATAAAATGATATAAAAATTTCAAAAAAATTCTAAAAATCTATCTTATAAATTCTAGTTATTTTAAAGGTTAACCAATTATTTTCTGAAAATTTATTTATTTATTTATTTATTAAAACAAAGAATATAATTAGTTAAATATCTTGTTAAATAGAATTTAAATATTATTTATCTTATAAAAACATTACATGTTCAAACATACAATTGGATTCTTTTTTTTGTTTTAGTTTATTTTAATAAATAATAAAACATTGATCCAAATGCTTTTCTTTAAAAAAAGGCTTAATTATTTTCTATGATCATTTAACTTTTATATATTAAATGGTTTTTTTTAAATAATTGAATAATTATTTACATGAATATGGACTTGATGCAATAATTTAAAAATCATTTAAAATACTAATGGGCACAATAGTATTTTTATTCTTTAAAGGTTTACTTTTATAATTATGATAATGTTATATTATTCTTAGAAAAATATAAAGAATTAATTACATATTGAACTCCAACTTTGTTATATTTAAATTTCATTTCTAAAATATTACATATATAATTCTTCTAATGAATTAAAAATGTAAATAATTACTTTATAAACTTATTACTTATTAAAAACCCCCATAATTCTATGAAAACTCTAATCCTTGTTTGAACGTTAACCTTATTATTAACCTTAAACTTGTAATACATATGTTAGGTGCCTTGTGATGGATACTTTGGATTATCTTTTGACTTTTTATATCATCTAGTAATGCATATATCCATGTGAGTATTTTATACCCTTTTTTCCTACTTTCACACTTTGGGGTGAAACATGTTAACTTATACTATTGCACTCGTAGACTTATTTGAGACTTGTAAACCTATGGCAATTCATCTTGTAAAAGTTGTGGTTAGTTGAACTTTCGTGATTACCATGTTATGGCATTATATGTACAATCATTAACTATTGCTAGCCCAGCGAAGTCATAGATCTATGGGCAAGACAAGCCTGCTTTGGTTGATCCAAGTACACTTAGCTGATCGTATAATCTTGTAAACGTTTGAGACTTGTAAAACTTTGTCGAGGTTTGATTGTTGCATTGTTCATAACATCCCTAATCACTTTATTCACTAACTTATGACTTGAATTGCCATCTTTTATATATCTATGTATTGAAACTATGGAATGCTCACCAACATTTTTATGTTGACCCTCTTTATTTTTAACATGTTTCAGGAATACCTTAAGTATGTGTTCTACTCTTTGAGGCTTATCACAACTAGGATTGGACCTAGAGATAAGATGGAAGATCATGTTATTTGTAGTATTTGCACATGATGTATTCTTTGTTGAAACTTTTGCTTGTAATGTTACTAATGAAACTTATGAATAATATATTTGGAATTAATAAATAGCGTTATGTGGCTGTGAACAATCGTAACCCTCACATCTCGACGTTTCCGCCGTCAAGGTTGGGGTGTGACAATATATTTGGTGGTAATGGTGATGAAATTTATAAAAGGTTTATGTTGAGCACACGTTCTCGGAGGAAGTACAGGCACAAGGGAAAATAAAGCAGACATGATTCCTTAAAGCAGGAGTTCATGAAGAAGGAAGAATAATTAAAATAATTCTATGCTTATTTATGTCGTTCGACGGACCTTAAGGTGACCCATGTCACAGTACCCCCAGTTGAGAGAATTTCGTCCCGAAATTCAGCTGGAGTTAGGTCCAAGAGTGTCATCCACGAATAGGTGTGGGTATTTGAGTTTCATTTGATCTTCCCGTTCCCATGTAAACTCGGGCCCTCGTTTGAATTCCACCTTACGCGAACAATTGGTATTCTGTTGCGCTTCAACTGTTTGACCTTATGATCCATGACCTCAATGGGTTCCTCAATAAAATGAAGCTTTTCGTCGATTTTGATATCGTCAATGGGTATGTGAAGTGATTCGTCAGCCAAACACTTCTTGAGGTTCGACACATGGAAAGTATCATGCACACCGTTGAGTTCTTGTGGTAACCTTAATCGGTAAGCCACTGGACCAATTCTTTCTGTAATCTCGAATGGTCCAACGTATCTTGGGGCTAACTTCCCTTTCTTTCCAAACCGAACAACTCCTTTCCAAGGAGAGACTTTGAGTAACACTCAGTCCCCAACGTTGAATTCTAGAGGCTTTCGACGATTGTCGGCGTAGCTCTTTTGGTGATCTCTAGCGGCTTTCAGCCTATCTTTGATTTGGAAGATCTTGTCGGTTGTTTCCTAGATGATCTTCGGGCCTGTTAACTGACTTTCACCAATCTCGGCCCAACAACGGGTGATCTACACTTCTTTCCGTACAACGCTTCGAACAGAGCACACCTAATGCTGGTGTGGTAGCTGTTATTGTATGAGAACTCAATCAATGGCAAATGAGTATCCCAACTACCCCCAAAGTCGATTACACACACTCTCAGCATGTCTTCCAGTGTTTGTATGGTTCGTTCACTTTGGCCATCTGTTTGAGGGTGATAGGCGGTACTGATGTCTAATCGAGTGCCTATCGCTTTCTGTAGTGTCTGCCAAAATCGTGAAGTGAATCGGCCGTCACGGTCGGATATGATTGACACCGGCACTCCGTGTCTTGTCACGACCTCTTTTATGTACAATCTCGCCAACTTGTCCATTTTGTAGTCTTCTCGGATTGGCAAGAAGTGTGCTGATTTCGTCATCCGATCCACTACGACCCATATCGAGTCATGCCCGTTGCTCGCTTGAGGGAGTTTGGTAATGAAGTCCATGGCTATGTTCTCCCATTTCCATTCGGGAATCTCAGGTTGCTATAACATCCCGATGGTTTTTGATGTTCAGCTTTAACTTTCGAGCATGTCAAGCATCTGTTGACGTACGTGGCAATGTCTTTCTTTAGGCCTGGCCACCAGTACAGATCTTTGAGATTGTGGTACATCTTGTCTGCGCCAGGATGAATAGAATATCGCGTCTTATGTGCTTCATCCATGACCAAGGTACGTACACCTCCCCACTTGGGTACCCATATACGGTCCACGAAGTATGTACGTCATCGTCCTTGCACATCAGTTGTTATCCAACCCTCGGAATTCTTCTCCCGCAAGGTTTTCTTCTTTCAATGCCTCACTTTGTGCAATTTGGATCTGAGCTTTCAAATTTGTTTGAATGGTCAATCCAAAGCTCGAGCACGTAGTGGTTTCACGCGTTCTTGCGGCTTAGAGCATCAGCCACCACATTAGCTTTCCCCGGATGATACCGGATTTCACAATCGTAGTCACTAAGAAGCTCTACCCAGCGTCGTTGTCGCATATTGAGTTCCTTCTGATCCAGATATGTTGAAGGCTTTTATGATCTGTGTATATGATGCATTTGGTTCCATACAGGTAATGCCTCCATATTTAAGTGCGAATACTACAGCGCCCAACTCAAGATCATGAGTCGTGTAGTTCTTCTCGTGCACCTTAAGTTGTCACGAAGCGTACGCAATCACCTTATCTTTTTGCATTAGTACACATCCCAACCCTTGATGCGAAGCATCACAGTATACCACAAAATCACCAGTTCCGTCTGGGAGGGACAATATCGGTGCATTGCACAGCTTATCTTTCAGCGTTTGGAACGCCCGTTCTTGCGCATCTCCCCAATGAAACTTCTTGTCTTTCTGAGTCAGCAACGTCAACGGTTTAGCGATCTTTGAAAAGTTCGCAATGAAATGACGATAGTATCCGGCTAATCCTAAGAACTGCCGTATCTCTGAAGGTGTCTGGGGTGTATCCCATTTCTTTACCGCTTCGATCTTGTCGGGATCTACATGAATCCCGTCTTTGTTAACCACATGACCCAAAAACTTCACCTCTCGCAGCCAGAATTCACACTTCGAGAACTTGGCGAAAAGTTTCTCTTCTCTTAACAGTTCCAGTATTGCCCGAAGGTGTTCTTCATGATCCTCTTTTGATCGAGAGTAGATAAGTATGTCGTCAATGAATACGATCACAAACTTATCAAAGTAAGGTTTGCACACCCGATTCATCAGGTCCATGAACACAGTCGGTGCGTTAGTCAATCCGAACGGCATGACCAAGAACTCATAGTGCCCATAACGAGTCCTAAACGCTGTCTTCGGTACGTCCTCCTCGAAAACCCTTATTTGGTGATATCCAGATTGAAGGTCGATCTTGGAAAAATACGAAGCTCCTTGTAATTGATCAAACAGGTCGTCGATCCTGGGAGAGGATACCGATTCTTCACAGTTATTTGTTCAACTCACGGTAGTCGATGCACATACGAAACGACCCATCCTTCTTCTTGACAAATAACACGGTGCTCCCCAAGGCGAGTGACTCGGCCGAATAAAACCTTCTCCAGTAGTTCCTGTAACTGGCTAGATAACTCTTGCATTTCAGATGGTGCCAATCGATACGGTGTCTTTGCTACCGGTGTAGCTCCAGGAACCAACTCAATACGAAATTCCACCTGTCGTGGAGGAGGCAAACTAGGCAAGACATCAGGAAATACATCTGGGTAATCCCGCACTACAGGGATATCTGCCAATTTCTGCTCCTCTTGTTTTTTCCACCACGTGAGCCAGAAAAGAGTAGCACTGTTTTCGTAAACTCGGCGTGCTTTCATGCAGGAAATAAGCTTTAATTTTCTCCCGGTCTTTCTCCTTGAATTCTGAGTAATCCCCCGTCTGACATAGGATTCGCACTACCTTGTCTCGGCAACAATCTCGGCTCCGTGTTTCGACAACCAATCCATTCCCACAATCACGTCGAAAATACCTAATCGAAGGGTATCAAGTCTATATCGAAGGCGTGATTCTCTAATATTATTGAGCACTTTTTAATAATCTCGTCGGAACAATCCTACCATTGGCCATTTCTACAAAGTAGCTAGTTTCTAGCCTACTAGGACTCAAATCGAGCAATTGCACAAATTCAGAAGATATAAAGCTATTGTCTGCTCCAGTGTCAAATAATACAGATGCAAAGTGATTATTGAGTAAGTGCGTACCCGTGACAACATTTGGGTCCCGACGGGCTTCATGGCTCCCATGACAAAAGCGCGTCCCCGGGCCGCGTTCCCTGGTTTTTCGGGCCTTGATTTCCAGCTATAGCCATAGTCTGATGCTGGTTGTTCCCTTGTTGGCCCGATGCCCGATTCAGTTTGGGGCACATGTTTCGGTAGTGATCAGGGCTTCCACACTCATAACACCCCTGGCATTTCGGCGGGGTTAACCGCGTTGACCGGTGCGACCATATTCGGCGTTTTTGCAGTCTCTTGCTAAATGTCCGGGCGTCTACAGTTAGCGCACAACCGGCACGACATAGCTGGGGGATGATGAAAGTTTCACCTATCGCATCTGGGGTGCGGACCCACATACTCTCGTCTGCCCTGGGTCACGGCCACAAAATTTCTGGTTGTCTTGGCCCATTTCTCGAATTTCCCGCTCTCGACCGGCTTGTTTCCCCAACTTCTTTCCTTTTCTCTGCTCCCCTGCCCAATACCCCTGTTCTCACCATCTCATCAGTTAGAGCGCCAGCCTTCAGAATTGCGGTCTGGATAGTAGGAGGAGCAGTAGCGGTTACCATTGCCCGGATTTGAGGCGCAAGTCCCCAAATGTACCTCTCTATCCTTTTTGATTCCGGGGTGACTAGATGCGGAACCAACCTTGCTAGCTCGTGAAAATGATCGGTGTAAGCTGCGTGCCCAGCCCCCACCATGGCATGTTTCCAGAACTCATGCTCAAGCTTTTGCATCTCATTGAGAGGACAGTACTCCTCGGTGATTAGGGCCTTGAACTCATCCCACGACATTTGCATCGCCGATTCTCTTCCCCTAGCCTGAATCCGAGTGTTCCACCACGTTAGTGCCTTGCCCTGTAGCGAGCACGTGGCGTACTTAATCCTTTGACTGTCGAGGCATTCGCTGATGTCGATCACGACCTCCATCTTTTCAAGCCATCTGGTCAGGGCTATGGCTCCACCTTTGCCATCAAACTCTCTTGGTTTACAAGCCACAAATTCCTTGTATGAACATCCTCGTTTAACATTCACAATTCCAGTTTCGTTACCGGCTGTACCACCATTTCCAGTCTCCTGATTGCTCTCGTTCCCAGTCGGGTTCCCGTTATCCTCATTATCATTGCCACCGTCCCCGTGGGGGTGAGAATCTGAAGAGCATCGCTCACTTGGGCCACGATAGTTGGAATCAGTGCAGCCAACTGTTGAGCGATTAAGGCTGCCATATCGGTGTTTCCTGTTCCTGGAGTGACATTGGTAGGACCATCACTTGTTCTCGGTGCTCTACCTCTGCCTCTCGGGGCTTCACTTCCGCCACTGTTGCTGCGGGTAACTCTTCGAGGCGGCATGTTCTAATCATAAGAATAGCAAATGCATAAGTTTTAACCATTGCAGGACAAATTATCCATGTCACATTAAGGACTAACTTTCCGCGTTAAGACCACACTTATGGTTGTCACACATCGCATACAAATCGTGAAATTCTCACACCATGCATAAGTAATGTCCAAATAGTAGTCCATCATAACAATGACATGTCCATGCATGAAATCAAATTTAGTCTAGCGGAGGTTGCCTATTTCCTCCTCTCTCGAGGTCTCAGACATAACCTCCTCGTTAAATCCCAGTGCTTAAGATCAAACGCAATAGCATGATCTATGAAGATTTCTTTGGGTTCAATACCCGGATTGATAAAACAACTCGGTGCACAGAGGGAAACGGAAGATCCAAAACAAGCATCCCGTAAAGAGTGAGCACAAGGGCTCCCTTACATGGTGAAACGATCACGAGACAGATAGTTAATCGAACAAGTAATGAGGAACACGTATGGGATACAAAATGCACACAACCCTGGCATGCAAATCTACATGAAGGTTCCTAGGTTATAGTCTAGGTCAAGTGTATTGCCTAATTCTCTATAACCAATGGCTCCGATACCAGTCTGTCACAAACCCCGCTAAGAGCGAAACACGGGGGCGTAACGAGACGGGAATCGTCATAACACATGGTAAGCGATAGAGATGTAATAATAATAATGATGACAAGCGTGTCATGACGACACCCGAAAACAAGGGGACTTGTGTCGTGTTTAGTCAGTATCACGACCACATAGCCATAAGCATAACATGATGTAAGATAAAATAACATTGTATGCAATTCCCACAACCCGGGAACAGGTTACAAAGTGTAATGTTGTTTGAAACAGTTACACATTGTTTTCAAAAAGACAAGATTAGCCCGAAAATGCATCCTAGGGTCTCCACTAAGGCAGCACACCTAGAACCTCAGCTAGCATGATCACCTGAAAAGATATGCTCAAAATGGTCAACAAAATTGTGGTGATTCGCAGGTTTAAAGTAAATAAGTAATTGATGTTGTATAAAGTTGTTGCAGAATACCGTGCATACAGTTATAAGTAAGCAAAATCACATGACAAGAGCTTTACAACCAAACCTAATGACGTACACTAGAATCTTGTCGGAATATATTCACCCAAGGCCTTACCTGGCTATTGTTGGTACTAACTAGTATACCACACGAGGGTGGGGGTGTCAACCCAGTAGTACTACCAATACCTAACCGTCGGTTCCCACTGGAATTAAATGGTTGTAAGAAAGAACCACAAAGCAGACTCAAGCATGTATCAGATAAGTACCCACAAGACAGTAGCACGTTGATTCCAAGTATGTAAATTGTATGTATGTTGTACAGCATAGAAAATGGGCGAGCATACTTTTCCCCCATGTTTGTAAATGTTTGTAAAGTAGTATAAGTATAAAAAGGGGCCACGAAACTCACATGTTAAGTGGTAAGTATGATTGATCAAGATTCCCAACAGTTGAATGCAATGAACAGTCAAACACCTATTGACAGATATTGTTAAGCATTAATGACATGTATAAAGCATATAGAAATGTTTGGTCAGTTCGGGTTGTATCGGTTCGGTCGTGGGTAGCACACACACACAAGCGGACACACGTATCAGATCTTATGTAGATCCAAGTACTACGAGTAGTCGTCATTGCTTATGACATCCGTGAAATGATCTCATGGTTATGAAGCACTTGTTAAGTATTTGGAGTTCCAATTGGATTGTCGATATTTGTAAAATGTTAGGTTGATTTCAATTGAAATAGTAAGTGCATGTTGATAGCGTTGACTTTAATCTTTGTGTTCAAGCAATGACACTTTTACTGATGTTACTTTATCATCATCAGACGTTCAAGGGGAATTTCACACTCAACATCATCAGTCACACAACAGGACCAGACGCTCAACTCAACGCTCCATTCGTACGAATCAACCTTCAATCGTACGAATCAGCTTCATTCGTACGATTGAGTCTTCATTCGCATGACTGGCATTCAGTCATACCACACAACACACATTCGCACGACCCAACCTCCATGCGCACGAATCAACCCTCAATCGTGCGAATTAGCTACTTTCGTGCGATTGAACCTTCATTCGTGCGATTGGACTCCAGTCGTGCGAAACACGCACAATCGCATACATTCAGTCGGTCACCTGACTCAATCGCACACACACTCATCCGCATTGACTCAACCTCACACACATTCATTCGTTCGCACAACTCAGTCGCATGACATCCTAGTCGCACGATTCAGTCGCCCTAAAGACACAATCGCATGACTCAGTCGCACGACTCACCCAGTCGCACGGCTCAGTCGCATGACAGACCCAGTCGCCTGAACTGCAGGTTCGCGACTGCAGAAGTGCAGAGCAGCCTTCGGCTGCTCGGAGCACGGGTTTTACACAACAAGGACTTCCAGAAACACTCTACAAACATACACAAACATGAACACAAGCAAAGACCTCACACTCACACGCACCCACACGACCTCATGTGTTCGAGTTGAACCCGAACACCCGAAACCCTAGTTTGGACAGCCGTGAATAAGCAAGGAAAGGGACAACCAAGGTCGTCTACTTGCTAGAATAGAGTAGACTAGGCCGTAGATGGAGTCTAGACGACAAACAAGGCCAAGCGGGTTGGATTGGTGCTAGAATGAAGAATGTGAAGAAGAAGGTGGAGAGGATGAAGAAGATGGAGATGAATGAGATTAAGGCTGGAGTATGGGCTTATATACCCAGCCCAGGTTTGTAAAGGCGAGTTTAGTCCCTGCACTTACCCTCGAGTTCCCCAAAATTTGTTTCGGTTGATTACGACCTTAAAATGTTCATTATATTAAGGTTAAAAGCGTGTTTAATGGTAATTGATAGTCTAAAATGGTTTTATTAATGACAATGGTTGACATTAAAAACGATATATTTGGTGGTAATGGTGATGAAATTTATAAAAGGTTTATGTTGAGCACACGTTCTCGGAGGAAGTACAGGCACAAGGGAAAATAAAGCAGACATGATTCCTTAAAGCAGGAGTTCATGAAGAAAAGGAAGAATAATTAAAATAATTCTATGCTTATTTATGTCGTTCAACGGACCTTAATGACGGATTTCACATGCCAAGACACCCATACCCAGAAACTATATCTTTGTCCTGACCTCGAGGGGGAGGATACTGATCAACATCAGTATAGGGAAATTATTGGTTCTCAGATGTATCTTACAGCTAGCGACCTGATATCATGTTTGCCACTTGCATTTGTGCAAGATATCAGGCTGCTCCTAAGGTGCCTCCTAGATGCGGTTAAGAGAATCCTCAGATACCTCAAAGGAGCACCTAACTAGGTCTCTGGTATCCCAGAAACAAGGATTTCAATCTTTATGGATACTCTGACTGACTATGGAGGCTGCAATATTGACAAGAAATCAATATCAGGAGGATGTCAATTTCTTGGTGGAAAGATCATCTCATGGCAATGCAAGAAGCAATCTTGTGTCTCTACATCAACTGTTGAAGCTGAATACATTGCTGCTGCTGCTGCTAGCTGTGCTCAACTGCTATGGATTCATAATCAGATGTTGGACTATGGATTCAACTTTATGAGTACTCCTATCCATATTGACAACAACAGTGCTATCTCCATTACTGAAAATCCGGTGAAGCACTCCAAGACTAAGCACATTGACATCAGGTATCATTTCATTAGAGACATTATGAGAAAAATCTAATCAAGTTAATCAAAGTTGATTCAAATGAACAATATATTGATCTGTTTACCAAAGCTTTTGATGAACAAAGGTTTAAGTATCTCATAACAACTATTGGGATGATAAACATTGATTAATCTAATCTCTTTTGAAAACCTTTTTAATATGTAAGTCTTGTGTTAATACAATTTAAGCCCTGTTACAAGAAATTCTCTCTGAAATTTTCTAAGTTAAATTCCTTCCGAAGAGAAATTAACCTTCGAAGACATTCTCATATCTTCCGAAGCAAATTTCTCAAAGGATAACTTTCTTCTCGGAAGAATTTTTGGTCTCGGAAGAAGCGATTGATTGCATATCAGATCTACTTCCGAAACTTACAATTCTCTATTCGGAAGCAACTCTAACCTTTGGAAGCAAAGATTTGGCTTCGGAAGTAAGAATTGCCTTCGGAAGACAAGTTACCTTCGGAAATGTTTTACACTTGGAAGAGAGATTTCACTGTGTAACGTAAATTTCTTGGGCCCCACACTGTAAAAAGCAAAGATTTTGTTAATGATGTCGGATTATTTAACTGATTTTTACCTTACCACCACTGTCATTTCATCCACTAAACCATCACATCACCTTATCCTAACCCCATTACCGCCATTCCACAATCTTTTAAATAATCTCGACTATTCACTTTCACCTCTTTACTTGAAAATTTTACAGCCCTAGAAATTTCTCCTAATCAACTTTACCCAGCTCAAATCATCCTCCTTCACCTTTCCAAATGGCTTTCAACCCTCAGCACAACCAAGTCGCACTTCTTGATTCTTCAAGAGATGTTGACTTCTCAGATATCATCTCCTTTCTAACCCAATCTTCTTATTACACCGCTCTGACTATAAACCCCACAATTTACTCAAACCATATGTCTGAATTTTGGGCAAATGGTCAGATTGAAACCCTAAATGGGGTTCGTGTCATTCGATCAAGCATCTGTGGCCAGGTGTTGGTCATTTCTGAACAGATCATCAGGGAGCATCTAGAGCTTTATGATGAGGGCGCTCCAACGGAATTCCCCAAAGCAGATTTGGACAATTCTTATCTACAAATGGGATATGGTGGAGACGTTAGTAGGTCAACTGTCTACAAATTTAACTTCTCGTACAAATGGAAGTTCCTGCTACACGTGGTCCTTCACTGCTTGTCGAATAAATCTGGAGGATGGGATCAAATCCCATATGAACTTAGGTGCCTTGTTCATGGGTTGGTGAAATGCCTCCGCTTCAACTATTCAAGATTGTGCTGACTAACCTAATGGGAAATCTTCAGAAGGACACATTCTTCATGTATCCCAAGTTTCTCCAGCACATAATCAACTGCGAACTGGAGCATAGCAAGCTTGTCTGTGCAGCTGCTCTGACTGCTCCTCAAATGAGGCTGACCATCTTCAAGACTTTGAAGAGAGTGTCCACCAACTTCACAGGAAGAGATACTGCACTTCTTCCAGGTATGACTGAGCCAACGGCTCTTGGTGACATCCCTGTTTACCCCACAGATGATGAACCCACACCAGCAACTACCCTCACAATGCCAACACTACCTTCTCCACCATCACCATCACTTATCAGAGACGCCCCAAACGACCCTTGTTCAATCTACTCTGATTGAACAAGCCCCTCCTGTTCAATCCAAAAAGACTAGAGTGGAAACATGGACTCCCACTCAGTCAGAGGTCTCTCCATCCTTCTCTTTTGACCTCAATTTGAATCTTTAGTCTCCTCAGTCTTAGACCCATGAGCCCACAACCCAAGCTGAAAGCCCTCAGGGTGAGTCTCTATACTCCCCTGAGCAGCCAACAAGGGACAGCCCCACCAGAGGCTCAATGCCTGTAGACATTGACCAAAGTCCCGGGTCTGTAGGTTTACCCATCCTATCTTTCACTGACCTTTTGTTTAAAACTGATGAAGAGATAACATCTCTTCATGGCAATGAAGTTGATCTACAACACCCTCTCCAAGAACAACAGAGCTCGAAGAAATCCCTTATCTCTAGCCCCCATCAGCAACCAACAACTGAGGTGAGTCCCACTGATGTGGAGGGGACTCATGTAGATTCAGCTGCCACTATAGAAGGTGCCTTAATGGACCTTGTGGACAGTGGTAACATTTCTCAGACTGAATCTACGGAAACCGAGCCCTTTGATGACGCTGAAAGAGACATCATTGAGCAATGGAAACCAGGTGCCAAGAAACCACATCTGGTGGTGAGGCTGAACATACTAGGTATGTTACCTCATCTCCTCATGATTATTTGAAAGAATATGAGGGAAGCATGCAACTCCTCATTCAAGATCTTCTTTCTAAAGTTTTAAACCTGGAATCTCAGTTTAGGACTTTAGAGGCAAGATCTGCCACTCAGCAACTTGAGATTGACAATCTCAAGGCTCAACTAGCTGAGAAACAGACAGAGAGGTCGTTCAGGCATGTACCTATTCAGGTCTCCCTGACTTCCTCCTCCAGCTCATCTAGCTCTCAAGATGATGCTACCAAAAGGGGGAGAATGTTCAAAGACAAACACACAAGGAACCATAGAGCCGGCCTTCTACTTCAACATCTTCCTCTCCATCATCTCTGCGCCTGAAACATCTCAAGTCACTCTTCAGATTGATCCAAGGATGCTCAATGATCTCTACAGACTCTTCACCAAGTTTCTGTTAAGATCTTCCTTTGAGCAGCCAAGCCATGATGCTGCAATGATCTACTTTGGAGCAGAAGAGCTTCAAAGACTGACTGCACCTTCTACCACCATAGAAGAAGTTGGTCAACCTAAGGTCCTCATGGAACCTAAGATTCAATTCGAATGGGAAATGGGAATTGATGGCCTAGCAACTGAAACAGTTGGGACAAAATCTGCATCCTTTAACTTCCGAAACTGAAGTTAAAGCCTCGGAAGAACAAGCTGAATCTTCCAAAGCTGAAATGGAAGTTGCGGAAGGACTGTTCAAAATGTCCGAGGAACTGATCATCACATATGCTATCCTGGAAATGGCATCTGAAATGAGCAGTGAGGACTTTCCAATTGCACCTCCATCTCAGACACCATCTTTGACTCTCTCACAATCAGAAACCTTTCTCCAAGAACCACCACAATCAGGATCTTCAAAGGATAAAGGAAAAAGGAAGATGACTGCGGAAGAGATTCAGGAAGAGGAGAAGATTGAGAAACTTAAGAAGAAAGGAAGACTTCAGACTAAGAAGTTGCTAGCTGCCAGCACAAAAGCAGTTGCTTCCAATCAGGAGGTTGTCATCAATAAAAGAAGAGAGCAGATCATTGACCAGCTCATTGAAATAGGAGCTGCCAATGAAGAGATACTCCTGCTACCATTAGAGGAGTTGGTGGATCTGGAGAAGGCAACCAGGCTGAGACTTGAAGAAGAAGCCAGGTTGGCCTTAGAGGTAAAGGAAAAGAAAACAGAAGGAGGCTGAATTGCAGCTGAGGAGAGACAGGATAAACTTCCTACTCTCTAGAGGCTTTGATCTTCAAGAACTCTCTTCACACAACGAGATACGATCCTCTGGCTCTACAATAAAGAGCAGGATCAAATGGAGAAAGAAAGGAAGAATTCTGCAAAAGTAAAGGCCAGAGAGAAGAAGAAAGAAGAAGAGGCTAGGGTCACTGCCTTCAAGAAGCTTACTGAGAAAGCCTAGATGAAGGACTATCTTCAGGCTCGTGGCTTCTCTGGTAGGCAGGTGGGTCCTATGTCTGAAAGGACACTCCAACGGATTGTTAGTGAAATTAAGGCTGACATCCGGATGGGAAAAAGGAAAGAGATGTATAGAAGGGTAAAAGGGATGACCTTCACTGCTTCTACCCAACCACAACCTGAACCTTTCACCCCTGAACCCACATCACTACCTACTACCACTCCCTCACTTCAACCATCCAAACTTCCCATTATCCAAACCAAAACACTAGCCAGAACCTCTGAACCTAAACCTACCCAATTACCCTCCAAACCATCCCTTCAGCCTTCTCAACATCTCTCCTTTGAGGAGTTTAAGGCAATCAAGATGAAGCTCACTAATTGCACTACTTTGAGCGAAGTCTCTTGTGTAGAAGACTCTGTTAACATCACCTATGTAGACAGATCTTCAAGTTCCTCACAAGAGACAGATTTCTTGATTTGCCTAGAGGAACTTTGAACCAGGCTGCAAGAATTTTGGGCCTCAATTCAGACTCTTTAAATGAGGAAGAAAAGAAGCTCAGAAGGAAACTGGTGACTCTGCTGGATACAAGAAAAGAGGACAAGATTCCTAGTCAGTCTCTTGTGCCTAGAAGGAAGATAATCCAGTGGAGGTTCGATGAACCTTCTCACAACTTTGTTGTGGAAAGAGAGAATGGTGAAGTCAACAGACTCAATGCAACCTCTTTGTTACACTCCAGCAGATTCGACATTGCTGAGTTAGCAGAGAAGCCATTCTCCAACCCCTCCAACTCTGAAACTGCTGCACTCGTCAGAAATCATCTCAGCAGTCTTCATTTAGCTAAGCTAACTGCAAAAGCAAAGATTGAAGAAGAGTTGAAGTTGAGAAGACAGGAAGACAAGGAAAGATCTCCCACCAAAGGTACTGCCTTTTTACAGATGGTAGAAGGTCCTGAATTGGAACCTATAGTTTGATGGGAATATGATTATAGTTCCCATCAACTAACTCTTTTCAGAGGGCAAAAACAAAGGGTAGATGTTATCCAAGGTGACAGACTGGATTTCCTGTCTACCAAGGATCTGTACAAGCTTCTCAGCACCACGTCAGGAAAGAACAAGGAGACAAACAAATATTTGCTCTCCTTGGTGCTGAAAGTTTTGAGAAGTCGAGATAAGTGAAGTTTTGGTAGCATCAGCCTAGGGGGAGTTTATTGGATCAAGAAGAAGGCTAATGCAACCAAAACTAGATCACTTAAGTTATTTTGGTGCTGCATGCAAAGGCTTCCGAAGCTTATCATGGAACTTCCGAAGGTTGTAGAGTTCTTTCAAAGACAAAGGGAAAGTCCAACTTCCGAAGACAGAATTCTACTTCCGAAGACAAATGCATACTTCCGAAGTTCAAGACTTAGAAGAATAAAGTAAAGACCACTTCCGAAGTATGATGAACAGAAGAAGTCTCCAAGTCTTGGAAGAAGCAGCCTCTTCCGAAGTATAAAGTGGCTTCGGAAGTACTTACTCTTCCGAAGCCATTTAACCTTCGAAAGACACTGCTATAACCAATGGACACAAGTATGGTCTCTGACACTCCGCTGCAGACATCTGATACAGCATGGCTTCTTCCTAAAGAACCATGTTGTTGACCATACTTTATTCCACTGGTTACCTTTTTCATGATAGTACAGTTGCCATCTTTAGTTGGTGACAAAAGGTAAGTCAGGGACATGTCCTGACTACCAAATCTCAGATAAGACTTTATCCGAGATACCTTAACTATAGTCTTGTAGTATAGGCCTTAGCTAAAGGATCCCAGCTGGTATCAAAGTATATCCGGCTGTAGATAGTATTATATATAGGTTCTCCTTATAACTCAGAGAAAAAAAGATTATCATCTGCTTGTAAGAGTCTTTGTATCTTGAGTTGAGAATCAATATATAAAAGTATCTTGAAAAATCATCTTTCTGTGTTCTTAGTTACTTTTCATATTGTGATCAACTCTTATTGATTCTTACCCGAGTGTGATTCTAGGTGAGTTTGAGAGAAAACCTTTGTGTTAAGTGACAAACACCGATCCTGCACTCTTATTCTTTAAGATAACCACCCAAACTTTTCTTGAAAAATCATCAATCAAGGTCATAAAGTATCTATGTCACACCCCGACCGACGGCGGAATCATCAGGATGGACGAATGCGAAACGATTGTTCATAGCACATGGAACTAATTAAGTTGAAATAATATTAAATATAATTAATCATTAAACATTACAAGACAAATAAGTCCATACAATACAAAAGCTTCAAACAAAGAAATAACATATTTAGTTAAACTAGGTCCAAGTCTTATATGAGCACGAAGAGAAACCTCAAGTATTAAACCTGAAACATATTAAAAATAAAGGGTCAACAATATTGTTGGTAAGATTTCCATAGCAATTCATGTCATACATTAGTGAACAAAGTAACTAGGGATGTAAGACAGAATGCACAATCAAACCTTGACAATTTTACAAGTTTCAAATGTTTACAAGTATATATGATTAGCTAAGTATACTTGGATCAACCAAGCAGGCTTGTCAGGCCCATAGATCTATGACGTTGCCAGGCTAGCAATAGTTAATGATTGTACATATAATCGACATTACATGGTAGCTACAAAAATCAACTAACCACAACATACAAGTGAATTACCATAAGTTTACAAGAATCAAACGTTTTACAAGTGCAATGATTATAAGGTAACATGTTTCACCCAAAAGTGTGAAAATATGAAAAATGGGTATATAAATACTCACTTGGAAAACTCATAAGTATAGTGATGGTTGTAGAGTACATAAGAAAATTTGAATGTCAAGAGTCAAAGGTGATGTCCTAAATAATAAAAAACAATAACATGAAGTTGGAATTCATTATAAGAAGTTAGGACGTTTAGAGAATGCTAAAAAACGAAAGGTAGATTGAAAAAAGGATTATTGCATCAATTTTAGATTCTGGACAGAATGTTTGGTATGTGTTTGAACAGGTCTTAAAAATAGAAAACGGTTTCATAAAATTATAAAAATTTATACTTGATTAGTTCAAAGTTTTTCGGACAACTTTCATTCAGAAACAATTTTATGAAAAGATCTTTAAATAGGTCAAACAAGCAGCACAAGAAAGAAGGTGTTGAAATACGCACTTATCTTGTGAAGACTATTGTTGAGTCGTCCAGTTGAGTTTGAAGACATATAAACTGTTGTTGAAAAGATAATTCAAAGAACTTAACATTGGAGTCTGAGTTTACTCAAATTTATTTTGTTATGATCAAGTTATGGTCAGTTGAAGTAAGATTATATTTTCTCAGAATTGTAGTAAGACGCTTATGTGCACTTTTAAAATCATTAAAGCATGAAACGGGTTAGAATATTTTATTATGTCAATATATGGTATATTAGTCTTCATTTGAGTTATAAAAATATTCTAAGAGTTTGGCATAGCCATCGTTTAGAATAATAATCTTGTGGAATAACCAAATGCGGCGGCATAGCCGTCCATATGCAAACGGGATTCTTTGTTTATTTTAGTGTGTTGTTAGCTTAATTTAGGTATGTTAGTGATTGTTATAAGGTTAGTGATTATTAAAATATTAATGATCAAATGATGATGACTAAAATAAAAAGAGATTTGATAGAAGAAAAAACAATAGTAAGAACATAAAGTCATGAGAACAATTGGATGTTAGGATGATTAAAATGTATAATATAAAAGCAATAAAAGATTACCTTAGTATTAAGAATTCTTAAAATTTCTTGTAAAATAAAATTCTTCAAATTGATCATAAGCAATGGATGAAAGAAAGATATGATAGTGAGATTTTTAAAGAATGAGCAAATAAAAAGTGAGGCCTAAGTCTTGCTTTTATACTTGAGGTTAAGAGGAGGTTATGAATGGTGTTAATGGTGATTTATAAGTCTTTTAAAAGGGGGTTATGATTTTGAAATAAATATAAGATTAAATAAAAAAATAGATAAAAGAATAATTATAATTTATTTTCTTATAAAATCTTTATAACTTTTATAAGACTTGTAACTTTATAAGTTTATTAAAATTCATTTTATAACTTTATAAGTTTTAATAAGTCTTTTCCATTTAGTTATTTATTGTAAAATGATAAATAAAGATTATATTTTTATGAAAAAGATTTATTTATAAATAAATAAATTATTATTATTTGTTTAAATGATAAAATGAATAAAACAATATTCAATATTGCTTAAATTGCACATTTAACGCGTTTGATTCAATAAAATAAATAATAAAATTTTAAATATTAAAATTTTCATCGTATGAAAGTTTAAAGTGAGTTCGGGTTTGGTTTCATAATTTTGAAATTCGACGTATGTTACAATCTAGCACCACCTAAAGAATCAACCTTAGCAGGACCCCATAAATCAGAATGAATGTAGTCTAATACCCTACTTTTGACATGCCTAGCCTTTGTAAACTTTACTCTCTTGTGTTTACCAAGAATACAAGTTTCACAATAACCAAAATCACAATTAATTATGCAGTTCAGTCATCACCTGTTGCTTTTGCAACTCCACCAGTCCTCGATGACTGATATGACCAAGTCTCGTATGCCATAGCATAGCCTTAGAACTACTATCACCTGAGGCAGATGCCACCCGAGGTTCTAATACACCAGCACTATCTAGTAAGTAGATATTATTCTCCCTTCTACTTCTAGACAATACTACCATAGATCCCTTTATCACCTTAGCCTTACCATCTCTAAGACTAACATGGTAACCAGAACTCTCTAACAGCCCTAAAGACAACAAGCTCCTTTTAAGACAAGGAATATACCTTACATCATGAAGATCCACTTCCATGCCATTCTTCATTTTCAGAGTCACTGTGCCATGACCCACAATCTTGCAAGGCCTATCATCCCCTAGCTTTACTGATCCAAGATCTTCAATCTTCAGTTCTTTAAGGAACTCCTTCACCGGTGTCATATGAAATGAACACCCTGAATCCATAATCCACTCATCCTCCTTGTCACTGCTTGTGACAACCAACACATCTGCACTTTCATATCCATAAGAGGAATCATCATGTGCATTGTGTCCAGGATGAGTTTTTGATTCACTTGATTCACCCTTCTTCCTTTTCAAGTCAGGACAAGCTTTCTTGAATTGCTTTTCATATCCACACACATAACACATCCTCTTATACTTGGATCGTGACTTTGAGACACTTCTCTGCTTGAAGTTTCTTTGTTCAGATCTTCCCCTGACTACCAAGGCCTTTCCACCATCTTCCTTATAATCAGTTCTCTTCTTCATTGCTTTTGAATTGAGAGCTGCTAATACTTCTTTCATGGCAGGAGTGTCCCTACCATACATCAAAGTATCCACAAAGTGCTCATAAGAGGATGACAAAGATGTCAAGAATATGGTTGCTTGGTCTTCATCATCTAACTCAACTTCGATGTTCTCAAGATACAACACCAACTTGTTAAATTCATCAGTATGATCTTCAATTGACTTCCCAGGAGCCATTTGGAATGTGTACAACCATTTCTTGAGATACAATTTGTTCGCAAAAGACTTCGTCATGTACAAACTTTTCAATTTCGCCCAGATGCCTACAGCATACGTCTTCTTCGATACTTCTCTGAGTACTTGATCCCCCAAGTTCAAGATGATTAAACTGCGTGCCTGTTCTAGCATCTTCGTCTTCTCCTTCTCTGACATTGTGTTCGACAACTTGGATTCTCCGGCAAAAGCATCCACCACTCGTTGGTGAACGAGTAATGCCTTCATCTTCAACCGCCATAACCCGAAGTCGTTCTTTCCGTCTAATTTGTCAACTTCAAACTTTGTAGACACTATCGTTGCCACCGATCGATCTTTGATTGAATCTTAATTCTTAATTGAGCCAATAACCAGGCTTTGATACCAATTGTTGCAAAACTAATTGAGAATACTAACGTGGAATATCAATAATACAAAGATGATATAAGAAATAATAAAGTCATGAACAAGAACTTTCAATTACTATGATTGGAATGATTTCGGATCACCAGATCGATTACATCTGATCCTTATTTATAGCGTATTAACTAATTATAACGAACACTCAACAAAATTGAGTTATGCTAGCTTGGAACGTACGCACAACCTTATGTAGGGGTGTTCAAAAATATCCAAATCCGAAAATCCGATCCGAAAATTCGAATCCGAAAGATCCAAACTTTCAGATATTCGAAAATTCGGATTCGGATTCGGATAGTGATTTTCAAAAGTTTCGGATATTCGGATATCCGATTATCCGAAAACTAAAAAAATATTTTTTAAATTTTTTTGAATTTTAGATATATTTTTACTTTAGGTTGAGATTTTTTAGTGTATATTGTGAATTTTATGATATGAGTTGGGTTTTTATATTATTTTTATAATATTATATGTCTAATTATTGTAAAAAAAACTAAAAAATAAAAAAATAAAAAATAAATTTTGGATATCCGAATCACTATCCGAATCCGTATCCGAAATTTTAGATATCCGAAATTTCGGATACGGATTCGGATAGTGATTTCCACTATCCGAAATTTTCGGATATCCGAAATTCGGATATCCGACTTTGAACACCCCTAAACTTATGGATAGTCTTATTGTCTCAAGTTAACAAAATTTCTAGATTATGCGCGTTTTGTTTTACCACGCCTAAAATACATGCTTTATGAAAATGTAATAACTTTTTGAAAAAAGTATAGGAACAAATAAAACAATTCTTCTTCAAACATCATCTAGCTAACTAGCTTATCCGAATAAATTATAAATTAAATAGACTATAATATAATGACACTATCGAATAAAGTATGTTCAATACAGTATGAGACGTCGACGTGACAAAAAAACTTACAAAAGTCAATACATTTTGGTCTTGTGGATGCTCTAAATGCTACCTAAAATAAATGATTAAAGTTGACTTAATCAACTAGCGATAGTTCTCTATACGAAAAATCAAGTAAAATCAACGTTTAAAAAAGAGTAAAAATGTGTTTAATAAACTCCCCTAAAATCTACTTTCGAAAAAATAAAGTTTTTTTCCAGATTTTTTATGTGAAAAACTGAAAATAAAATATGCAATATCTTTTTCGGTGTGAAAATGATTACAATCAACTTAAAAATAATATTTGATGCTTTTGGTGTAAGAATAGTACCATTATAGTTTAATTTTAATCATTTTAAATCTCGAAATGATTATTTAAGGTTAATCATGTTTTCTTATGAAAAACAACCTTTTAATTATACTTAATATTTAGTTTAAAAAAATGTTCCTAAAACATAATTACCTTTACTAGCCGTTAACATAACAGTTGATCAAATATATAAAATATCAACAAGTGCGTTTATAAGCAAAATTATCAAACTCTTATTAGGCGCTACATACAGATATATTTCGGATTGAAAATTTTCCAATACTACGCGTAAAAAGTATTCTGTACCATTGATCTCGCTATTTTAATGATTAAACTAAGACACCGATCATATTGTAAATAAATAAAAGTTAAAAACAACTAAAAAGATAAAAATGTATCAGCCGCAATTGTTGAATTTTATTATTTCAATATAGTC
This sequence comes from Flaveria trinervia, assembly GCA_025506515.1. Taxonomy (NCBI): domain Eukaryota; kingdom Viridiplantae; phylum Streptophyta; class Magnoliopsida; order Asterales; family Asteraceae; genus Flaveria; species Flaveria trinervia. The sequence goes on from CM046452.1 coordinate 102,656,431, forward strand.
TCAATGAAACTCAAATAACGTTAATGTAATTCATTATTGTACAAACACACGTTTAAAAAAGTATTGATGCGATAGTTGTTAATAACGATGCATTTAGTTAGTTTCCGCGGTATATACATCAAGTTGTTTAATTACAAGGGTAAGTCTAAATTAGTTACAATGATATGTCTAAACTAGTTATAACATTAAGTGTAAACTAATTACAACAATGTCTCTCGTGTATAATGTGAGGTGTGTCCAAGTGATTCAAGTTTAATGTATGAACAAGCCATGCATAATTTATAACAGTGAAACCAAATCATTACAACTTAACATCTGAAAACACATTTTATTTAACAAAATACTAAACCTTCATGATAAAATACATTATTACATTTTGGAGGCTTACGTGTGATTCAATGCGAAACAAAAAAGATCACTTAATCAAGAACCGATTTTATATAATTTTGTATGATCGTGAATGTAACTTTAGTTGTTGTGTTATAAACAAACAGACAACTCACTTTAGGTGTCAACTTATCTTGTTTCTTTTTTGCTGTATAAAGCATATATGGATGCTATCAAATAAGCTATATAAATATTTTGGAACAATCCTGACGCTAACTCGTTTTATTTTTGTTGACGATACATTTAACATGTTCACTCTTCTACGTATGTTAACAATTTGAAGAAGCTACAAATCAGCTGTCACATAATAAATATTTGATGTGGCTTATCCGTTAAACGGTCGTCTAAATAACTCAAAACTTTTATCATTATTTATATATATTTTTTTATAAAATCGAATATTTATCTAATATATAAAAAACCCAATGACATAATTGAAATATGTATCGTTCTGTATAATTACGAACTAGAAAGAATAATTCAGGTTTAGGTGAGTTGTTCCATTTTAATTACATTAACAAATTATTTCTTTATTTAGAAGTTTGGTCACATTTTCGTCCATATGCTTGAATTCTCCTTCTACACGACATTAAGAACAACGAGGTTAATAATTAAATATACAATAAATAAATTGTAACTAATATCATCCTTAATTTGATGATCCAAGACATCCAATAAAAACAAACTAAGTGTTTCTTAAAAATAACCATTGACCGTCAATTATATGAAAACATCTTTTAAATCAAGTGTAGTAGGTTAACTAATGTTTAAATCCTCTATTGATACAATAATATAGAAAAAATGAGTTTGACGCCCGTTAAGTACTTGGAGTCTCATGACTTTGGAGTTTTTTTTAATTATCTTGTAATGGTATTTGAAGTTCCATTTGTGTTTATGTCATCATCGGATTTGAAGCCCTCAAATTGTCCAAGTGTAAAAGCCAAACTAGATCCACCGGTTCGTCATATTAAGTCTCAGATTAAAAGATTTAGTTTTGTTAGTTATATGTTTTTTTTTTCTAAATTACAACACGACTTTATTAGGTAACCAATAAATTTACGATGAATTAAAGAATTAATTATATATATATCTATACATATTGTTGGTGATGACCAAGTCGTATCAAGAAAGATAAGTTCAACAGAAAGTCAAAGCTGCATATGATAAGTTGAACGGAAATTACGAAAATGGTGATGATTTAACACGAGACCTTCTAGATGGAGTATTGAACACGCTCATTTCATTTTGGTTTAATAAAAATATGTTCATTTCTCTCTCTCTCTCTCTCTCCCTATCTCTCCCTATCTCTCTCCCACTCTCTCTCTATCTCTCTCTCTAATAAAATAAACTAAAGTTATATGTTACATACAACATCAAATTATAAACTGCAGTTAATAAATATGTAAATTGTCGTTTACAGTCACTGTAAACTACAGTTTACAGAGTAAATAGTCGTTTACCTTTTTGTGAACTGCAGTTTGTTTTTTTTTCAGGTTTTTACCCGGTATATGAATCATAAACCATATAAACTTATATAAACTTATGCTCTATGAAGAAATAATCAGATTTTGTAAAGATGATGAATTGTTGACTCGATGATGGAAGATTTTCTATAGTTAATATCAATATTGTAAGAATCTTTTCCTTAATAAGATAGAAGTTTGAGTCTTTTAGTCTATCAAAAGTTTTAGCCTAAATGACCTTAGTTAAATGAAGTGGTTGAGTTGGACCAAATCACGACATGTAATTAGGGTGGTGTAAGAGGCTAGTGGTTTGGTTAGAAAAGGTAGCTTTTGCCTTTTTGCTAAATTAGAGGCTTATAGCAAGTCAATATAGGCCCGTTGTATTGAAAGCCTTCCTGACTCTTGAACAAATGCGTTGATATACAGGAGGTTTAGATGAGATGGATTATCGTTTAATGAAAACTATTGCAATTCATTGCTTGTGTTTTCATGTTATATGATATTTTAGTCTACTGACATCTGGTGTTTATTTCTACGTATTTAATGTAACCAGCAGTCTTACAAAATAGATAATACATGGATTTTAATAGTAGATTTTAGGGATGTAAATGTTTGTTGTTAAAAATATTATTTGTTTCATTGTTACAGTTATATTATCTATAAATCTCAAATTATTCACATACTCAAATCAACATTCAAAATATATAATGAAATTTCTTTTGAGGTTGAAAGGTTTTGTTAAGATGGATTTGAATTTTACACACTAAGATATATATATTTGTTAACATTTATAATTTATTTTAATTAAAATTATTTTTATACACATACATCATCGTTTGGTTTTATTCATTGGAAATAATAAATGGTCTGAGATTTGTTGTCGGATGTGTAACGGGGCAAATGCAAGTTGAAAGTGTCTTTGATAGTCTGCTTGAAGTTGTTGACCGAATCAACATGTCAATGATTAGAATCTAGAAACCTCTTTTATATTCATTTTATCAATAAATGCATGTCCACACTAAGTGTAGAAGATTTTGCTAAATTTAACAATACGAAATATAACGATGTCCATCTAATATAATACACAATAACTTCATGTATATTTTTTACGTGTCTTCATAGTTCATACCGAAAAGAAACATTCACGTAATTATCTTACGAAACTATCAACATGTTTACAAACTACTTGTTATCAACGAAAAAATAGCATCTATTATACGTCTACTATACTTCTAGTGTCATCACAACTGCATAGTATAATTTACGATGATTAACTTGATATGAGATTATAACATAAAACATTTGTTAGCATCTCACTTTATCAAATTATATTGATGATTTTTGTCATGTCATATTGATATATAACAAGATTAAATAAAGATACGTGTTACGTGTCTATGATTAAATAAAGTGACAATTTAAGAACATAAAAGAAAAACTCATCAAAAAGAGCTGCATGTTACCTTTGGAGCAAATCGCATTTGCACATGACCTAAAAAGGGCAAATTTATGAACTGTAAGTGGTCACAAAACAGTTGGTGTTTGCATGGATAAAGCCATGGATGAGTATTAAAATAAGGTCTAAAAAGCATAAAAAATCTAAAAATGAGGGGTCCAAACTGGAAAAGTGAAAGTACAGAGTATAAAGTTTGATCGGGGCCCATTTAAATTATAAAAATGATGAAAAGGGTCCTTTGACTTAAAGTTAGGGCAATGGGCCAAGGGCTTTACTCAAGTATATAAGAATGCCATGTTTGTGAGAGGGAGGCACAATAATGATGTTTAAGGTAATGCAGTTTTTTATCCATTTTCCAAATCTTGAATTACACAGTTTGTCTTTAACTTTGGAAAATATGAAGAATATAAGTTTAGGTTGCATTCTTGGTGGGTTTTGTTTTAAACAATTTGAGATGAGGATTTTTGTACATAGGTATTTAGGAATTTGCGTCTTCAATCAACTGAATATACTACAATTTTTTTTTTGTAAATTTAGTTAGATGTGAGAGCAGAAGCTTGAGCTTCTTTTACTCAATTGTTGAAACTTTTGTTATATTTGACCTATTGCTTTTGATAGATTAATGTTATATTCTTAACAAAGCTCGGGCTCGAAAAAAACTTTGTTTGGTTAACAAAACATTTTAGAATTTTCTTAGAAAGTAAAACAAATGTGCTACTTGAAAATTGATTTTAGGAAAGCTAAGACTTTCAAAAGATAAGATTACTCAAATATTGTCAAACAGTGTTTACTAGAATGTTGTCTAATAGTTTCTTTTTCTTATTTATGGATGTGTGTGTGTCGTTTACATTTTTGCTAAATTATAGCATTAATTTATCAAACACTTGCATAACTATGACAATTACAAATGAGATATGCAGGATTCATATGTTATGGGTTATTTTTATTTTGGGTTGTGTCACACCCCCGCTAAGAGCGGAAACACGGGGTTGCGACGAGACGGGAATCGTCATAACACGGTAAGCGATAGAGATGCAATAATAATAATGATGACATGCGTGTCATGACGACACCCGACAACAAGGGGACTTGTGTCGTGTTTAGTCAGTATTCACGACAACATAGCCATAAGCATAAACATGATATAAGATAAACAAATGTAATAACATTGTATGCAATTCCCACAACCCGGGAACAAGTTACAAAGTATAATGTTGTTTGAAGCAGTTACAACAATTGTTTTCAAAAAGACAAGTTTGGCCCGAAAAATACATCCTAGGGTCTCCACTAAGACAGCACACCTAGAACCTCAGCTAGCATGATCACCTGAAAAGATATGCTCAAAATGGTCAACAAAATGGTTGGTGAGCTCGCAGGTTTTAGTAATAAAAGTGTAAGTGATGCTGTATAAAGTAAATGATATGGAATACCGTGAATGCAGTTATATACACAAGTAAAATCACATGACATGAGCTTTGCAACCAAACCTAGCGACGTACACAAAGAAATTGTCGGCATATATTCACCCAAGGCCCGTACCTGGCTATTGTTGGTACTAACTAGTATACCAACATGAGGGTGGGGGTGTCAACCCAGTAATACTACCAATACCTAACCGTCGGTTCCACACTGGAATTAAATGGTTGTAAGAAAGAACCACAAAGCAGACTCAAGCATGTATCAGATAAGTACCCACAAAACAGTAGCATGTTGATTCCAAGTATGTAATTTGTATGTATGTTGTACAGCATAGAAAATGGGTGAGCATACTTTTCCCCCATGTTTGTAAATGTTTGTAAAGTAGTATAAGCATAAAAGGGGCCACGGAACTCACATGTTAAGTGGTAAGTATGAAAGATCGAGATTCCCAACAGTTGAATGCAATGATCGGTCAAACACCTATTGATAGTTATTGTTAAGCATTAATGACATGTATAAAGCGTATAGTATGTTGGTCGGTTCGGGTTGTATCGGTTCGGTCGTGGGTAGCACACACACACAAGCGGACACACGTATCAGATCTTATGTAGATCCAAATACTACGAGTAGTCGTCATTGCTTATGACATCCGTGAAATGATCTCGTGGTTATGAAAGATAGTACTTGTTAAGTATTTGGAGTTCCATTGGATTGTCGATATTTGTAAAATGTTAGGTGTTTTCAATTGAAATAGTATGTGCATGTGATAGCGTTGACTTTAATCTGTGTGGTCAAGCAATGACACTTTTACTAGATGTTACCTTATCATCATCAGTCACACAACAGGACCAGACGCTCGACTCAACGCTCCATCCTTACGAATCAACCTTCAATCGTACGAATCAGCTTCATTCGTACGATTGAGTCTTCATTCGTATGGTTGGCATTCAGTCGTACCACACAACACACATTCGCACGACCCAAACTCCATGCGCACGAATCAACCCTCAATCGTGCGAATTAGCTACTTTCGTGCACGATTGAACCTTCATTCGTGCGATTGGACTCCAGTCGTGCGAAACACGCACAGTCGCATACATTCATTCGGTCACCTGACTCAATCGCACACAATCATTCATACGCATGACTCAATCACATACACTCATTCGCACGCATGACTCAATCGCATACAAACTCACAGTCGCACGACTCAGTCGCACGACATGCCTAGTCGCACAACTCAGTCGCACGATTGACTTAGACACACGATTCAGTCGCACGACTCACTCAGTCGCACGGCTCAATCGCCTGGCAGACCCAGTCGCCTGAACTGCAGAATCGCGACTGTGGTCGAGCTGAGCAGCCCCCGAGCTGCTCTAAACGCGAGTTTTACACCACAAGGACTTCCAGAAACACTCTACAAACATACACAAACATGAAACACAAGCAGAAAGACCTCACACGCACCCACACGACCTCATGTGTTCGAGTTGAACCCGAACACCCGAAACCCTAGTTTGGACAGCCGTGAATAAGCAAGGAAAAGGGACAACCAAGGTCGCCTACCTGCTAGAATGGAGCAGACTAGGCCGTAGGTGGAGTCTAGACAACAAGAACAAGAGCAAGCGGGTTGGATTTGGTGCTAGAATGAAGAAAATGTGTGTGTCAGGAGTGAAGAGGTGAAGAAGATGAAGTGAATGAGGAATGTGGCTGGGAATGGGGTTTATATACCCAGTCCAAGTTTGCAAAATTACAAGTTTAGTCCCTGCACTTAACCCTCGAGTTTCCCAAAAATTGTTTCGGTTGATTACGATCTTAAAATGTTTGTTATATTAAGGTTAAAAGCGTGTTTAATGGCATTTGATAGTCTAAAATGGTTTTATTAATGACAATGGTTGAAATTAAAAATGACATATTTGGGGGTAATGGTGATGAAATTTATAAAAGGTTTATGCTTAACACACGTTCTCGGAGGAAGTACAGGCACAAGGAAAAAATAAGCAGACATGATTCCTTAAAGCAGGAGTTCATGAAGAAAAGAAAGAATAATTAAAATATTTCTATGCTTATTATGTCGTTCGACGGACCTTAAGGCGACGGATGTCACAGGTTGGGCTTAAATTGTTAGTTTAATCTTGTAAATGGTTGTAAGTACAAGGACTAATGTTGAGGTACTTGCAAACCAAGGGGTTTTTGAGTTAGTTTGTATCCCTATTTTTTAGTCGGTTTAGTATCCTGATTTGTATAGGACTCTATGGTTATAAATAGAGGACATCTGTTGTAATCTATAACACAATTCAATACAATCAGCAAGTTACCGATTAGTTTTGTGATTGCCAATTTTCTTTTAATTGGTATCAGAGCTTAATCGAGAAGGAGATCTGTGAGTCCGGCATAAGCGTTCTTGATTGCAAGGCAGCGCGATTGAGGAAAGAATCTGCGACGGATTCAAGGAATTGGTGATCAAAGATAGCGAGGTTCGAAGACTCGAAGAGGAGATTGATTCAAGATTTCCTTAACCTACAGTAGACGGAATCGCAACACAACTATGGGGGATGAAGCAAACCGTGCAGGCCAAGGAAAAGAATCAAACTCGACACTGTTACATTGTCCGATGCTATCTTCCACAAATTACACAGTTTGGGCCATGAAGATGAAAGCTATCTTTAGTGTCAATGGTGTATGGGAGATGATAGATCCAGGGACAACAACTGATGTGAAAAAAAACAATGTTGCTGTAGCATTGCTTTTTCAATCATTACCCGAAGAACAAGTCTTACAAGTAGGAAATCTTCCCACTGCCAAAGCCATGTGGGATGCTGTGAAAGTGCGACATCGAGGAGCAAAACGGGTAGTCGAGGCTAGACTTCAAACATTAACATCAGAGTTTGAGAACCTAAAGATGAAGGATAGTAGTACAGTTGATGAGTTTGCAAACAAGATCGCTGGAATTGCATCAAGATCAGCCTCTCTTGGTAAGCTAATTGATGACGAAAGACTTGTAAAAAGATTCTTAAATGGACTGCCAAGAAGGTTTATTCACATGGTGGCATCACTCGAGCAAACTCTGGACCTGAAAAAAATCACGTTTGATGATGTAGTAGGGCGGCTAAAAGCATATGAAGAAAGAGTTAATCTTGAAGATAAACCACAGGTGACTAAACAACAACAACTTCTTCTCACTTATGAAGAATGGCAGACAAAGAAAAAGCAAGACAAAGCCATGGGAAAAGGAAAGAGTACGGCCGAGTCGAGTCATAAGAACCAAGAACATGGTAGAACCGGGGGGCGAGGAAAGGATAAATATCAAGCACCACAAAAGAAAGATAGATCAAAACTAAAATGTTATCGTTGTGATGGTTTAGGACACTTTGCCTCATGCTGCCCGACCCGAAAGAAGAATGATGAAAGCAATCTAACTCAAGACGACAAACCGGCACTTTATGTTGCTACTGTTAAAGAAGAAACTTTATGCCTTAATGAAGAAAGATTCAATCCAAGAAAGTTCAATACCATCCCACAGGGTAACGAGACATGTTTCCTTGACAACGGCGCTAGCAATCACATGACTGGAAACCCGGAATGGTTTGCCAAACTCGATAAATGCAACATGGGATCAGTAAGCTTTGGAGATGGGTCTTGTGTTGACATAAAAGGCAAAGGTATGGTGATAATGGAAGGAAAGTCTGGAGAACAATAGTTTTGCAAGATGTTTACTACATTCCAGCACTCAAGAGCAACATTATAAGCCTTGGACAATTAGATGAGATCGGGTGGAAAGTCGCGATACAAAATGGAGTTCTATGGATGTTCGAACAAGATGGAACTCTACTAATGAAGGTACCGCGCTCTTCTAACCGTACTTATAAAATAAATTTAGAAGTTGCTCCTCCAGTATGCTTGCAAGTAAACCTACAAACCGAGGCATGGGTCTGGCATGCGCGTCTAGGGCACTTGAACTTTGTTGCCATGAAAGAACTCTCGAGACTTGAAGTTGGATTGCCAAACATAGTACACCCAAATCAAGTATGTGATGCTTGTATGGTAGGAAAACAAAGCAGGAACGTGTTTCCCAAAGACACTTTATACCGAGCCAAGAAGCCTCTCGAGTAAAACTACACAGATGTGTGTGACCCAATATCACCAAAAACCAGTGCTGGAAATCGCTTCTTTCTTCATGTAGTCGATGATTTCAGCAGTACATGTGGACGTTCCTAATGAAAACGAAAGCTCAAGTATCGGATTTACTTATGGAGTTCATAACAAAAGTGGAAAACGATGTTGGAAATAAGGTCAAAGCTATGAGAACCGACAATGGAGGAGAGTTCACATCTCGCGTGTTGGAAGAGTTTTGCAAGAAACATGGCATAACTAGACAGTTCACCGCTCCCCACACCCCTCAGCAAAATGGGGTTGTAGAGAGACGAAACAAAACTATTTTATGCACAACCCGAAGTATCCTAAAAGCAAAAAACTTACCTCAAAGTTTCTGGGGTGAAGCAGTACATCATTCAGTCTATCTGCTAAATAGATCGCCTACGAAAGCCTTACGAGACTCGACGCCGTATGAAAAACTAAAGGGAAGAAAACCAAATTTATCACATATTAAAGTATTTGGTTGTGTGAGTTATGTAAAAACATTAGCCGCAGGGCAACAAAAACTTGCAGATCGGAGCATGTTGATGGTTCACTTAGGTTGTCAGCGGGCACCAAGCATATAGGATGTTTGAACCAACCAAACATCAAATACATGTAACTCGGGACGTTAGATTCGATGAAACAAAAGGCTATAAGTGGGATGAGTATTTGGAAGACTATGACCCAAGTGAAGACTATTGGAATGAATTTACAATTCAACTTGACACAACCCAACAAGACACCAAATCGGTCACTAAAACAGGCCCGCAAACAGGCTCGAACTGTGCGGGGGAAGAAGTGGGTTATCAAAATAATCTAGTAACAAGCAACAACATGCAGCCCATTACAAACCATCCCAGTGAAGATCAACTTCGTAGCTCATCGCAGCCTTGTTCATCAGCCCAAACTAACAATAAGTCACCACTGTTACGTCGATCTACCCGGCAAAGTCATCTACTAAAGAGATTCAATGATTTTGTAGTTGAAGGCCTGCCAAATTCAATCAACCAAGAGGAACACTCTCATGAAAGCCTACTGTTGTCCATAGATGATAAGCCAATGACATTTCAAGAGGCAATAAAGGAAAGTCACTGGAGAACAGCAATGGACATTGAGATGGGTTCAATTGAAAAAAATCAAACTTGGAAGTTGGTTGACCCACCACCAAACGTTAATCCCATAGGATTGAAGTAGGTATACAAAGTAAAGAAAGATGAAACAGGATCAATAACCAAGCACAAAGCCCGGTTAGTTGCTAAAGGTTATGTCCAAAAACACGGAATAGATTTTGAAGAAGTTTTCGCTCCCGTAGCAAGGATCGAGACGATGAGGCTGCTACTCGCCTTAGCGGCCAGCCGTGGCTGGGAGGTACACAATTTAGACGTGAAGTCAGCCTTCCTCCATGGCGAACTAAAAGAAGAAGTCTTTGTAAATAAACCTCAAGGCTATGTCAAAAAGGGTCATGAACACCAAGTATACAAATTAGTCAAAGCCCTGTACGGCTTACGACAAGCTCCACGAGCCTGGAACATGAGGCTTGATGCGTCATTAAAGGAACTGGGGTTCGAGAAATGCAAGCAAGAACAAGTGGTGTATAAAAGGTAGTGAACCAAAAGCTACTCATAGTCGGCACGTACGTGGATGATCTAATTGTTACCGGGACTATGGTACAAGACATCATTCAGTTTAAAAGGCAAATGGAGTCATGTTTTGAGATGACTGATCTAGGTCTTCTCCATTACTATCTTGGGATTGAAGTGAACCAATGCAAGCAAGGGATCATAATAAAACAATCCAACTACGCGAATAAGATACTAAAGCAAAGTGGCTTTGCAACATGCAATGCATGCCAATATCCCATGGAGCATGGCTTAAAACTCTCAAAAAAGGATGGTGGGGAGAAGACTGATCCGATTGAGTTTCGTCAAATAGTCGGGAGCTTACGGTATCTTACTCATACTCGACCAGATCTTAGCTATTCAGTGGGATATGTGAGTCGATTTATGCAGGAACCGACTCATGCACACACACAAGCAGTAAAGCAAATCCTATGTTACTTGAAGGGGACCATCAATTAGGGTATTGTATATCCAAAGAAAGGAGAAACAAGGTTATACGGTTACAGTGATAGTAGTCATTCAGTAGATATTGATGATGGAAGAAGTACAACCGGAACAGTGTTCTACTATGATAGTGCTCCAATTACAAGGAATTCACAAAAACAAGACACTGTAGCGTTGTCGTCTTGCGAAGCCGAGTTCATGGCTGCCACCTCGGCGGCCTGCCAAGCATTATGGCTTCGAAATCTGTTATCGGAGGTAACCGGAGAAGAAGAACAAACCATAACTCTCTTAGTGGATAACACATCCGCTATCGCATTGATGAAAAACCCGGTCTTTCACGGAAGAAGCAAACATATACACACACGTTACCACTTCATAAGAGAATGTGTCGATCGAGGACAGATTAAAGTAGAGCATGTAAGCGGTGATCTTCAAAGGGCCGACATTCTCACGAAGGCGTTGCCACGGTTGAAGTTTGGCGAGATGAGACACCTTGTTGGTATTACAAGATTAGGAGGGTGATTGTTAGTTTAATTTTGTAAATGGTTGTAAGTACAAGGACTAATGTTGAGGTACTTGCAAACCAAGGGGTTTTTGAGTTAGTTTTTATCCCTACTTTTTAGTCGGTTTAGTATCCTGATTTGTATAGGACTCTATGGTTATAAATAGAGGACATCTATTGTAATCTATAACACAATTCAATACAATCAGCAAGTTACCGATTAGTTTTGTGATTGCCAATTTTTTTTTATAAATATGTAGATCTTCAATTTTGCAACAGATTGGGCTTTTGGTTCTGGTATAGTGGTAAGTACTAAATGGTATCAGACTATCAGGTATATACATTCCTTTGCTTCTAAGTTCCAATGCATTACTTGAGATACTATCTCAATTACTTTACTTTTTTTAACGTGGAAATTTATTCTTAATAACTGGAATTGCACGCTGCATTTCCTAAGTTCATTACCTGAGGTGGAATTGCACCACCCAGTAGTTCCCATTAACCGACCAACGGTTATCACCTAATTACGCTAACTACTGTGAGACGACACCATCGGGTAAACATAAATGATAAGCATTTAACTAACTTTATGATTACTAATAAAGCACGATCAAACAACATTCACTAGTTCACGTGGTTAAATGCTCAAATGAATAACACATACAAAGAAAAATTAACATGTTGTGATAAAACAAAATAATCAAACAAGAAGCTTTAGTGCGATAGCAAGGAAACAATTTGCAAAAAAAATAAGAGTTATATATTTTCACCGAATTTGGTGGGTTAATCAAAAACCCTTTTTAAAATTTTGGTTTCGAATTATCTAACGAGAAGAACCACAAACCAAATACCTATTTTTTAATATTTTATTTCGAAGCTATAAGAATGTATCTCCATTAAATTTAAAAAAGAAAGTTGACAACGAATAAAACCCTTATTGAGGGTAAAAGAGTGAATTTACAATAGTTTCATTAACATCTATCATAATAACCATACGTTGTTTTGTTCTCTTATTAATACATTTCCATCATTTGTTGTTCACTTGTCTTACAAAAGAATACATTATATTGGGCTAAGTCACATGATTAATGGGTAATGCCAGGGTATAGGTGTCAAATCGGGTTGGAAGCCGGTTTGGGTTGGGCTAACAAAAGTCAAAACAATTTTTTTTGAACTGACTCGTGTTGAAACTGGTTTGAGTGATGGAAATAACCGGGTTTAGCTCATGTTGATTGAAACCATGTTGAAAACAGGGTGTGTTTGAGTTTGAAACCATGTTTGAATCGGGTCGGTTTGGGTTTGAAACCGGCTAAGAACCGATCCCAACCCTACAGGTTGGTCTTAGGTTGGAGTGAAACCAATGCATTTAGGTCAGGTTACCGATTTGTTTTCCAGACTTGTCGTATATAACAATAATTTATCCCTCATCAAAAAACATGGTTCAAAACCTTTAGGCACCTTTGTTAAAAAAAATATATAACAAACAAATAACTGAATGATTCTCAGTTCTCACTTTCTAAGGTCTTTGGATCTCAAAATAAACCAAAAACACTCAATGACTTATTATTACAGAATAACTATAGGGGAAAGAAAATCGCTGTTCGCTTTCTTTTTGGGGATAAATTTAGGGAAACCGCCAGTTCGCCACCGATGAAAGAGGACGAGAGAAGATCAATCGATGGGAGAAGATTTCATTCAATCATCAATATGACCAGTAGCGATTCGGTTGGTGTTTTTATGAATCTGCTGTGTTATTTTGCTACAATATATGTTTCGATTCAACCACTGTTGCTTCAATAGGCGGCAATCAATCTGCTATTGTGTTCTAATTACTCGCTATTGTTTTTTAATTTGATGACAAGTATCATTGTTTCAATCGCTATTGTTTTATAATCAATTGGTTATGACAGTGGCGGAGGATTTAAGCCCTCTTTTTTTCGTCGGTAGTGTTAAATTTTAGTCCGGTAGTGTAAATTTTTGGTCGGTAACGTAAATTTTTATATAAAACTCGAGTTCGCCCCCTAAAATAAATTAATTTTGCCCCCGCTCTCCTTACGTATATGTTCAAGCTCCACAATGGTTATTGACTCACTATTGTGTACATGTTATTTATATCATTGTCTGACATGATTAATTAATTCAAATCTGTTTAATGTAATAGGTAGGGCGATAGGGGTTTATAAACAAGTAATAAAGTAATTAACAATGAACATAAGATTTAGTAACAAACAATTGATTCATATCTGTTTGGTATGATCAGTTTATTTACATCTGTTTAATGTTTTGTGATAGACTTCTTAATTTTGTGATAGTTATAAGTGTTAACAAGCAAGTAACAAACATTAGATCTTAGGGGTTGTTTGGCACCTCATAACCAGACTTTTAATAATTCAAATGTCTAAATGGTTTAACCCTTAATAGTTCAGACTGTTTGTTTCGCGAGCAAATGTTTGAATGGTTCAGACATTTGTCTTTGAATGGTTAAACATTATACTAATGCTGAATAGTTAAGAGGTCTAATGCTGAATGGTTAAGGCCTCTTATTTGAATTGGTCGGATAATTGCATTTGAATAGTTAAACGATATACTAGCTCTTAATGCTTCAGACCTCTTAAACAACCCCTTAGTTTTAATAAGCAAGTAATTGACATTAGATTAAGTGCTAATAAACATAGCGTGATAAGGGATTAAGTGTTAAATGATTTGTCATATTCAGATCAACATGAAAGTTCCAATAGGGTCACTCAAAAAGGGCCAAGTAGTTTAAACAAGGTGTATATATGACATTAGGAGAGAGCCTAACTTGAGCCTTCAAAACGGTTGAGATGCCTCTGGTACCAAATTATACATGTCATTTTCTAAGTGGTTATGCATATTTTAGAGAAATGGAGTACAACCCAAAACCGGTTATTGTACATGGGTTTGTACCCGGTTATATATGCACGCTATATATGTGTAAGAGTGTTATGGTTTCAAGTTGTATTCTTGTTAAGAATACAAGACAAACACAATTCATTTTCATCAAAATAGCCATCCTTATGTTAAGAGGTGAATTAAGTTGCATTGAATCACTCGGTGACAACAACACTAGTTCATATTCACTCCACTCACAATGTTATTTAGTTCCAAGGGAACTTATTGTAATGCAAACCAAGAAATTATACGTACTTTACACAAATCTCACTCTTCTTCAATACCATAGACTCCAAGGAGGTATTAGGTATGGGCATATGCAACCACTGAAAGCCTTGCCTTCAAGCACACAAATTTGGCATGTTATTAACAGGTCTTTTGTTTGATTCCGGATTAATATTCAGATGAATGCAGAAAGAAAAACAACTCACATTATGTCCATGTCAGGTAAGCTGAGTATTGTATGACCCGCAATGAGGGCATTTATGGTAGCACCAATGGAATGGTGTAGTTCCTTTCTTCTCACAATCATTGCAGAAAATGTCCTGAAAAGATCCATATTTGAAATTGATCTCAACGATATGCATTTACCACAACATTTTTGCAATGCGTGTGCGCGTATGTGTATATATATATATATAATGTTTATAACCTCTGTCCTGCCCAAATACTCTTCAGGAATTTTCTCTTCAGCTAGCACTGAATCCAACATCTTGAAGTATACCTATTTTGGACGTTGTAAAATCAACTTTCAAGGAGTTCTATTTTTTTTGTTTTCGTTTTTTGTTTTTTTAAATAAGAGTGATTACAATGTGAACTAACTTGGTTCTTCAATAGATATATGAAATTGTATGCGTAGTAGGTTGCTTACCTGCATATCCCCCAATGACTTGTTGCATATTGGGCAAGTATAGAAGGAGCAAGTGTATTTCTGACAGAAGCATTGAAGAGCGATTTAAGGAAAACATAAACATAAAGATATGAGACGAGACGAGATGGGATGAATACCTGAAAACACGAGGAATGGATTACATGACCACACTGAAGGGACATCACGGGAGTCTTGGATGTGAATATGTATTCATGGCATATTGGGCAATTAACTTCCAGACACTTCTCCCTGCAGGTATGCTCTATAAGTGACCTTGCCATGCATGCATTACAATTCATGCAATGGAAATAGTCAATCCCTAGACCTTTCCCCACTCTGCACAGGTTACAGAATGGGCAGTGGTAGATTTGCCTGTTGATCCAATTCTTAAAAGTCAACAAACAGAATCAATAACAAGTTAAAAACTATTGATATAATAACCATTTGTTAAATCACCTCTCATCATCAAACAGTTTGCATATTGGACAATAGTATCGGGCCATGAATAGGTTACAAGTAACGGTTGAGCATATTGGACCAATAGGTGAACTATCAAGCATTCCATGCACATCATTATGGTTGTGGCTTTCCTGAAAGTTATGCATGTGTTTAAAACTTTATATTCTTACTTCTATGTTCATAGTGAAAAAAGTTGGTGTGCGCGACTACCAATCCATTTTGTGATCATTTGCGTCGTCATGGCAAAGCCTGCAAGTGTATAGTTTATTGCAACATGAAGCCACAAGTTTGCAGTTTCTCTTATAGTGTTGACATCCAAACACTAGTTTGTCTGAGTCGCGATAAGATGGATAAACACCTTGATCATTATCTAGCGCGCTGAGGAAATAACAAACAAACCAAACTTTCAACTCAGAATCCACAAATTAGCACAAATGAAAAGGAAATATAAACTGATATCAACCTCATTCTGTATTATGATTGATTTCTTATGGTTGGTGTGGACAGGTGACTGTGGTGCTTCGTGGTGGTTGCGGAGGATGCAGATGGTGACCGAGCAAGTACGAAGGTGCTTCAAGCTACACGGTGGTCGGAGGAATACTTGAACCCATTTTATAAGGAGTTTGTAAGCTCAACAAAGGGAACCCAGGTTTAAATCCTTTTCTTTTTATTTCGTTCTTTACTTTCAATAAAATTCATATTTTAGTTCCTAATATATCTTAACTTCAATACTTATAATCATTAAATATTAAATTATATATATATATTATAAAATAGTTTATTATAGATGGAAGAGGTGTTAACATGCGCAGTGTCATGCCTCACGTTACTCTCCTCATGCCACCTTTTATATTTTTTTTATGATTATTATTCTGACTTTAAGAATTAAACAAAGTAATAAACATTAATAGTGACTTGTATTTCTTCGATAATACGTTCTCTTCCTAGAATTGTTAGTTGATTTTATTTTTGCTTTCAATAATCGATCTTTTTATACGACTATGTGTTACGGGACACATAAATAGTAGCTTTTATTTCGTTGGATAATTAGCTTGTTAAAACCAAACAAATTCAGCTTGAGACGATTCGACTCAAGCTTGGTAGCTTTTATGTTGAAGGCAGCTTGCTCGTTGGCTTGTTCAAATACCTAGTTGAGTATCTTGTGTTAGGTCTCAAGCGGCGCAGCGGAACCAACACACGAACACGCACAAACGATTATCACGGGCGAGAATAGAACAATAAACAACTCAAATATTTAACGTGGTTTGGTCGGTGTGACCTACGTCCACGGGCTGCAACTAAGGTTTTCTTTATTTGCTCAGTACAAAGATTACAAATACATAACTAGGTATATATAGAGACTAATTATGGTTAACAACTTAATTAACAAAAAAACTAAATACGGGCCCAAGCCCAAAGCCATCACAAACCCAACAATCTCGCACTTGAAGGCTTTGCGATAAATTCTAGTACGCCATTCAAGTATAAAGCAATCCAGTCATCTAGTAGCTTTAGTAATCTTTAAACAAGTCTTCCAAGCCTCCAGTTCTAAAAAAACAAGCTAAGACTTTAGACTCCATCATATCTCCTAGTTGCAGCGACCTTCATCATCACGTACCAGAAGGGCCAATTGAAGCTCCCCCGAGCTCCAACCCAGTCGTGGATAGTCCCTCCAACGACTCATCCTCCATCTTAATCGGTTTGGACATTCCACCAAATTCAAAGATACACAGAGGATCACTATCACTCTCCAAATTTAGCAAAAAATCACCAGGAGAGAATTTTTCAATCGTAGTCTTTAAAACCCAACGGTCCTTTGTAACTATTCCCGAAACATGTCTCGTGCTCCCACTATCACCGAATCCCCTGAATGGTTTAGACTTTCAAACTCGTTCACCTAACATCCCTGCTCCAGACTTCACGTTTGCAAAACGAACTCTCTTAACACCAGATTTAGTGAATCGGATTTTGTCGTGCTTAACCGGGACAGTCATACATCCCTCAGCAGGTACTTCAACCATATACAATGACCCACGCTTCATACCACGAGCAATAACCAGATTACCATTGATCACCCTCCATTTATCACTACCAAACCTCACTTCAAGTCCTTGTTCATCCAGCTGACTAACTAAAATCAGTTTCTTATTCAGCCCTGGAATCACCCTGATATTCTTTAGGTTCCATGTAGTACCCAATGAAGTAACCAGATCAATATCGCCCATGCCCGTTACCGCAAGTATCTCGTCATTGGCTTATCATACCTTTGTAAAATTACTATGTTTCAGATTCACCATCGTTTCCCCGTTGTCCACGGCGTGAAACGAAGCCCCTGAATCCATGAACCAAGAGTCCACACTGTTTTCCACACTGAGTATCAATGCATCATCATCATCAAAAACATCCCCAGCAGCAATGTTCAATTCTTTCTTATTCAGACATTGACTCTTAACATGCCCCACCTCATTGCAGCTCGAACACTTTACATTCTTCCTAAGTTTAGATGAACTCATCCTTGACTTTCAATGTTCCTGTTATTACCCCAACCCCTACCAACATTTAGTAGTTCACTATTAGATGACACACCGAGTTTCTTCTTCTGACTTCTTCACCCATAATTAGATCTCGAATACCACTAAGAGTGAAACCCTTAGTCCCCACAGAACTTGAAATTGTAGTCATAGTTTCAGACCAACTATCAAGCAGAGACGACAACAACAGTAGAGCCTGAACTTCATCATCAAACTTAATTCCAACAGATACAAGTTTTGTTAAAATTGAATTAAGATTGTTAATGTGAGCAGTCACTGAGCTTCCTTCTTTCATCCTTGTGTTCACCAGCTCCCGAATCAAGAACACCTTATTCGCCGCAGACGGTTTCTCATACATATTTTACAAAGCAGTCATCATACCACGAGCCGTGGTTTCCTTTATGACATTAAAAACAACATTTTTCGTCAAAGCCAATGTAATAACCGCACGAGCCTTTTTGTCCTTCGATTCCCAATCAACTTGTTCTATTTTCGCAGGTTTTTCTTCTAGTACCATATCCAAGTCCTTTTGACATAATAATGCTTCTATTTGCATTTTCCACCAACTAAAATCAGAACCATTAAACTTCTCGATCATAACCTTCCCGTCTTCAGCCATCTCAAACAGCAAACAAGAAGCAAATCGAAACAGTGAACATACACAACAATGTAGAGGTGTTGATCGGGTAAGTTAATCGGGTTTCGGGTTAATCGGTTCGGGTTTTTCAACGTTGAAATTCTACCCGAAACCCGACCCAAATAACAGTCGGTTTAATCGGTTTCGGGTTGTTCGGTTCGGGTTTCGGGTATTAAACAATAGACTCAAATTAGTAGATTTTAGTAAGTTTTCATTTGAAATCTTATAATACTAGGGGGCTTAAATTATTTTACTTCTATAATTTATAAAATGTGCTTAAATATATATTTATATACAAATATTTTGATCAATTTGGACAATATAAACAAGTATATACATATAATTTACTTAATTATAATATGGGTTGATCGGGTTATTCGGATTTCGGGTTAATCGGTTCGGGTTGTTCGGGTTTTTTAGGTTTGAAATTTTATCCGAAACATGACCCGAATAAGAATCGGTGTTTGGGTTGTTTGGGTAACAGGTTGTTTGGGTCGGGTTTCTTCGGATACGGGTGGGATTGGATCGGCGGGTTAATCGGGTACGGATAAAATCGACGGGCCTACAACAATGGCATGGGCCTGAACTTGACGACTGTTCTACTGAACACTGTCAATTGACCGATTTGCTCCTACAAAAACCTTTGCAGACAAATCTAAACCCGGATATACTTTTTTTTTCACAAAACACGGTTCTCCAAACAGTTGATAATAATCCTTCAATAAATAGAAACTTGAAAACACAAAACCCTAACCTTTACCTAACGAATCCAAGAATTATTAACAAAACCCTAATCGACGGCTCAAAAGGTTTCAACCTCTATGAATCGTATTCCGTGCAACAAACTATGTATTCAACGAGCCAAAGCTCTGATACCACTTGTTAGGACTCAAGCGAGACAGCGGAACCAACACACGAACACGCACAAACGATTACCACGCGAGAATAGAACAATAAACAACACAAAGATTTAACGTGGTTCGGTCGGTGTGACCTACGTCCACGGGCTGCAACTAGGGTTTTTTTTATTTGCTCAGTACAAAGATTGCAAATACATAACATGGTATATATAAAGACTAATTAGAATTAACAACTTAATTAACAAAAAAACTAAATATGGGCCCAAACCCAAAGTCTTCACAAACCCAACATCTTTAACTGTCCCATTTGAACGAATAATTATGGCTCGAACTGCTTGAATCTGTTAATCACTTAATTGGTTTGAACAGATTTCAAAATGGTTTATTTACGGATTTTAAGAGCTTATTTACGGATTTATTTATTAGTGCTAATCTACATTTAATCATATCAAAATTCATTTTTTAATTATTTAAGAATTCATATTTTATAAGTGATAAATCTATGTCAGTTGAATCAGATTATTGGTTTGACGAGTTTTGAAAATATTATTTTTCCTTTTAAGATCTTATTTATGGATTTATTTATTAGTCACTACTCTATATTTAAATTATAAAAAAATATGTATTTTATTAGCATGATAAATCTATATCATATATAAAATACTCTCATATTTTGTCGTCACTCAATCCAGTTAGTCAACAAATCAAACACCTCTTTGGCTTTGTGATTTTTTCTCCTTTTTGATATTTTATACCACGATCCATGATATTGAAATTACTCTCGTATTTTGTCGTATATTTCTATCTTTAGCAATCCGTATAATTTATAAAGCAGTATGTTTTTTATGTTATATATATTTGCACATGTATTTGTACTATATTTGATGTGTTAATTACCATATGTACTTTGCTTCTTTTTTAATTATTTGGTATTATGATTCTGGTTAGTGTTTCACTCAGTCCTATTTTGTTCTTTATAGTAGGTACTCAAGGTTTTCTTGAGATATTAGTGCATGGTAAACTAAGAAAATCTGAGTCTTAAGAATTTCAGTACTTATTTATCATAAGTTGAGGGGAAATCACTATTCGTAAAAGAGCAAGCCAATTGCCAAAACCGTGATTATATTTAAGCAAGTTGAGTTTTAAAATAGGGAAAATGTCACAGAATAGTAACCAAGTTTTAAAAGTGTTTTAATTTAGTCACTCATGCATATTTTTCTCAAATTGGACCTCCAAACGATCAAATCGAGTGATTACCAAATTTTATTATGACAAGAAAGTAATGATGGAAAAGACATTGGAGTTAGAATTTTCAATATATAAAATTATATTAAAAAATAAAAAAAAACATGTTAATTATAAAAAAAATAAAAAAAAAGTTTCTAAAATTTACGTCAACGTTTTATATCAGCTTCAAAAGATAGAAAAAAATATTTTCTAACTGAATCCAAAAGTATAACATGCTAAAAAATATGTTATGACTTTTAATTTGTAAAAATATAAAAATGCATGATCTAGTTGGAACACTTTTAAAACTTGAGTTATTTAATTGGAACACTTTTGAAAGTTGGTTACTATTTTACAAAGTTACCCCTTTAAAATATTAATAAAGAGTTGGATCTTAGTATTACCAGATAAACATATATTAAGTTCATGAATTTCTGAAGTTGTTATCCAATTATTTAATAATACCTTAATAATAAATAAGATTTTTGATGCAGCGATAACTTTTAAAATCAATGTAGGTTGATAGCCTCACTTTAGCCATGGTGAAACGCATGGGCAGACCTAAAAAGGGAGGAGAGGGGTCAACCGACCCCGCAGATTTTCCTCCTTATGTATAATGTGTATTGACGATTTTTTATTGACCCCGTGTATTTTTTAATACTGGTCACTATAAAACATTTTACGACCCCTAAACCCTTTTTTTATTGAAATGTTTAACCCACTGAAAATTACAATAATAGTTCACTTAGTTAAGAAAAGTAATATCAAAATAATCATCAATAGGTCTATGTTGTATAAAATTTTTAAGCTCATTTATTTAACTAAACACTTAACACATATTTCATTAATCTATTAACATTCTTTAGTTATCTTTAAATTTTTTTAGAAGAATACCTTAAACAATGTTTGCATTTGCTACATTTTTAAGAGAGACATTTTTAAGAAGGTTTCGATTGATATATATTGGATATTTTTAAAAGACAAAGCCACGTAAACAAGTATAAAGTGTAATATGTTTTTTTTCTAATGAAATCGTATTTTTGTCAAATGTCTTATAATATAATTGTAATGTATTTTGTATGCCAGACCTGACCCAAACCAAAAATTCAATATTGAGTTGAGATATACACGTCTATTCGAAAACTGAAAAAAAACCGACCCCAGAGAAAAAATTTTCTGGGTCCGCCCCTGGTGAAACGCCAAGACCACCGCCTCTAAAGCCTCATGTCTCATGTTCACCTTTTTAATACCAAGGTTTATAGTTAGACAAAACCTACTCTATTATAATTGAAGACCCTAGAGGATAGTCAAATACCCTTATATTAGGCTTAGTTAGAGGGTTAAGGTCCAACTTAACTTGACCCATTAGGATCATCCATGTAAATGGAAACTTAATCCTCCCTTTGATGGGGCGTCAGGGCGGACATACTTTATCATATATTCATGACTCATAAAATTATGTTACACCTAATATATCTTGACTTGGGCATTAGAGTGTCCTTGGAACTTACTAACACTTTGTCTATGATGTTTACAACCTTGCTCTTATCAGTCATAAACATCTGGTCTAACCACTGTTGGACTTAATCTTAACATCAAGTAGAAGATAATTTAGAAAGTCAAATATAAAAGTCGAGTATGTAATTAGTAGGAAGTTAGGGGTTAGATATGTTAGTTATAGTAGTTGTTGTTAACCGCCTATTGTAAGGGTATAAATACCCATCTTGCATAACAATTTCAGTGTGGAAATCATTTGTGAGTTTGTGTGTGTTCTTGTTCTCACATCATGATTCCCCGCGAGTCACTGCACATTTGTGCATACTCCTAATCTTGTTCACCCAACATGAAATAGATCCTAGACATCGACCTGAAGGGGCCTCAATGACCACTATACAATGTTTACTTGGTCTCATATAGAGTGTATTATTTAATAAAAACAAAAAATATAAATTCTGTTTAATTGATGATCTTATACACCTAAAATCATAAGCTAACCAAAAAACTCAACTATAAATATTCCTAACCAAGCAACAGGTGTTCTTAGTTTGTTCGGTTATTTCGGTTATGATCTTATTATTTGGCTTTTCTACTCGTAAGAGTTCAAGATAATTAGTTGCCTCATGGGGGTCAAAATGTATATATTCATCCAAAAAAACACTCATTTTATTTTCATCAAATTAGCCAACAACACTAGTTTATAACCACTCCACTCACAATGTTGCTTAGTCCCTATGGAACTTATTGTAGTGCAAACACCTATGCATAGTTTCACATATTTAATCCTTCTTCAACACCATAGATTCTCACCCAAGTCCTTGCCAATGAATACCGCATAGAAAAGCAATCCTCACTAGCGTTATATCCAAGTTAGATAAGTCGGGAGTTGTATGATCCACAATGAGTGCATTTATGGTACAACCAATGGAACGGTGCAGTTCCTCTCTTCTCACAATCATTGCAAAAAATGTCCTGAAAGTAACCATATTTGAAGTTCATCTTAAAAATATTATGCATTTTGCATAGCATTATTGCACTGTGTGTGTATACATAATGTTTATAACCTGTGTCCTGCCCAAATACTCCTCAGGAATTCGCTCTTCGGCTAGCATTGAATCCAACATCCCAAAATATACCTGTTAGAAGATGCAAATTCAACTTTCAGGGATTTATTAAACAAGAGAGATGACAATGTGCAGCAACTTGGTTCTTCAATATATGTGATTGTATCAGTAGTAGGTGACTAACAAAATCACCTGCATATCCCCCATAGATTTGCTGCATATCGGGCACGTATATTCTAGGGAAGCGTATTCCTGACAGAAGCATCATCAAAGAGTCGATACACATGAGTAAAAAAAACTTAAAAATAAAGATGTGAAATGATATGAATACCCGAAAACATGTTGAATGCATTATATGACCACACGGAAGGACCTTCAGAGGACTCGTGGATGTGAACACGCACTCTTGGCAAATGGGGCAATTATCTTCAAGACACTTCTTCCTGCAGGTATGCACTGAAACCGCCCTTGAAAGGCATGCATTACAATTCATGCAATGGAAATAGTCAATCCCTAGACCTTTCCCCACTCTGCATAGGTTACAGTATGGGCAGTGGTAGATTTCCCTGTTGACCCAATTCTCAAAGGTCAACAAACAGATCAATAACAACTTAAAATTTCAATATACAATAAGCATATAATAAATCACCTTTCATCATCAAACAGTTTGCATATAGGACAGTAGTATTTGGCCATGGATAAATTGTTACAAGTAACAGTTGAGCATGTTGGGCCAATTGGTTGAATTTGTAAGCATTTCATGCACATCATCATGGCTGTGGCTTGCCTGCAAGTTAAGCATGTAAGAATCTTATAAAATGTTTTATTTTTATTTTGATAAAGATAAAAGATAGTGGCGCATCTACCTATCCATCATGTGATCACTCGTGTCATCGTGGCAAAACCTACAAGTGTATAGTTTGTCGCAACATGAAGCCACAAGTTTGCAGTTCCTCTTATAGTGTTGACATCCAAACACTAAGGTTTGAGAGTCGCGATAAGATGGATAAACACCTTGATTATCATCTAGCGCGCTGAGGAGCAACCGACAAAACTCGTAACTCACTATTCACAAAGTAGCAGAAACAAAAAAGAAAACGAAGTATAAAAGTGATATCAAGTAACCTCATATTATCAGGTTCTGTATGACCGAGCAGGTACTAGGGCGTATTCGGCTCGTTTGGGGGATGATTGAATCAAATATATCGGGAGTTAACAAGCTCAAGCTCAACAAAGGGAACCCAGGTTTAACACTTTTTTTACGTCGTTATTTATTGAGATTTTTTTAGTTGTTTAATCTATCCAATACTTGCAATAACTAAATCTATATTATTTGTTTCTTCGTAAAGTAATTTAATTATAGATGGAAGAGGCGTTAAACATGCTGCATCTTCAGCCTTCACCCACTCACGATTTTTTAGTTTGACTTTAAGAATTAAACAAAGTACTAAACATTAACAAATGATGCAGATTGTAACTCTGTGACAAGAAAGCTCATAAGTATGTTTGTTTAAACTCATATTTTGTCTTCACTTAATCCATTTAGTGAACAATCAAACTGTCAAAAAGAAAAAAATCAAATTGATTCAATCCCAAATCAATATCAATTACACCCAAAAAACAAGAAGAATTCAGACTAGAAACAATCTAATCACTACAAAAGACAACAATTCTCAAACCATCAACAAGATGATTTGATATAAACAATCTTGAACTAAACTCAAGAAGAACAAACGGATTTGTCATTGTTACAAAACCTTGATACAAAGATGGACAACATCTATTCTCCCTTTGATAAAAGTATCAGATGAAGATATGAGGGTGAGATGTTGATGAACAGAAGATATGCTTGTTTATGACCATAAACAAGATCATAAAGATGTGTTTTCCTCTTGCTCGGCATTTCTTGTAAAAGATTAGATGACTCATTTGATACAAAAGCTTTTGTTGGTAAAAAAAAGATTGAAAGCCCAACTCTAGTCCAAGCCCAATTAGGTTGTGCCCAACTCTAGTCCAAACCCAATTAGTTTAACAACCGTATCCACAAACAATCCAGAACTACTAGCCCATTAGCAGGATGTGCGGGACAAAATGCTCAGACGTGAATCCACCAATCAACCAAATTTACATGCAACAACAAACAGAAAACATCACATTAGAATAATATCATACCAAATATAATATCACATCAATATGTTTGTTATTGAATTGAATCATTCATATATTTCAACACAAACACCTTTTTGGCTTTGTGATTTTCTCTACTTTTTGATATTCTAGACGATTCAAAAGTGCTCACGTCACCAAGAATCCATGATATTGGATAAAATCTTTAAAATCAAAATTATTTATTCAACTAGAATTACATAACTTATATTTTATTAAATTTCTCTAAGGGAGTTTCTTTCTATACTAGGTGGTTAATAGATAGAAGAAAACTAATTAAAACTGTTTTATGTTATATGTGATTTTAGTAGATCCTAGCAAATGTCAGTGAAGTGGCAAGAGTTTAGCTTTTGATATGAGGGGATGTTTAAAGTGTAGTAAAACTTTGAATTTTTAAACAGTATCATATAATTAACTTCTTATACAGTTTGATCTTTTGTATTGTAACTTGTTATAGTATCAAATAATTACTTTTTTTTCCTTTGAAATTTTGGCATAAATTTCATTAACAACCGACTTCGTTTGGTTTTATTGTGTTGATGCTGACATTCACAAGAGCTTGTTGCCTCCTGGCTTTGATTTGGCCGGTAAGGGATAAACGAGTCAAGTTAGGCTTATGAGCTACTCCGGATCGGCTTGGTAAAAACTAAAGGCTCGAATCAAACTGACTCATTTAATAACAAGTTTAAACTCATATTATGACGCATTTAACAAACATGTTCGAGCTCAAGTTTTATAAATAAAGTTCTAAACTGTCAAACCGAGGTAGATTCTTTTAAGTCAAAACGAGCCAAGCACAAATCTAGATATGCTTTTATTTGACATTGCTCGACTCATTTACAAATCTAGATTTAGGTGCCAACCCGGATCTGCCCAGCCCTCTTTTTTTATTTTTTTATTTTTTTATTTTTTATTTTTTATTTTATTTCATCCCGAGTAGTTCTGATCTCTTGTAACTCCTTTTCGGTCCAGTAGCCCATCAAGGTCCAATGGACCAATATAATGTTAATTCATTTTTTTATGGGAACCAAATTAATTAAATAAAATAAACGGATCCAACAGTTAGCTCCATTTTCTTCTACAACTACAGAATAATAAAACAAATATAGATAATAAAACAAAAGCCTAACTAAGTTACATAAGTACAATAAAACATATATTTTTCATATCAACATTAACATATTTAATAGTTACTACTTAGTAACATACGAATATGAGTATATAAAATAGATCGATATCTAAGATAACATGATATAATGTGTTTATGTAGTTGACAAAATGTCACATGTTGAGTCTCTAGTATTGTGAGTTTTATGTCCGTTTGAGATTGACACAGACATAATCAAAACTTTTGGTAAATTATCTACATTGGACTTGGTTACAATAAACAACAAACAAGAAACCAAAATTATACACATGATGAGAGTTACAATATTGTTGAGAAGTGATTGTTCGAACTATTAGTGAAGTGGATGGAGAAGTCAGATGTTTTACAGTAAAAATATCTACACTAAATGTCAAGACTCGACTTGGTGCTAGCCAAAGAACTAATGTTAAAATGATAAGTAGTAAAAGTCAAGGTCCTTGTTTCAAACCTTTAATAACATATATTTGCAAGTATGAAGATACACTAGAATCGCTCAAACTCTTAGGAAGTTCGAAGTTTACTGCAAGATAAAGGAAGGAGACAAGATAGTGTGAAAAATCTATCAAGACCTTAGTAAGAACTTATATAATTAGATTTTCCCAAATCCTTATCCAACAAGCTTCAATACCAAGTACAAAAGCACCAACAATCCATTGAAACAATCTTTCAACTTCCATTGTTTATTCATACTTTAATCATAATGTCTTCTGAAGATCATTTTTGACTAATTTTGTACAATCGGTTCAACTTGCTAACCATAGTTCTGGTCTAACGTCACTCTAACCAATTCAAAGTAACTAGAAATTTTATATTAATGTAATCACATTCCATGATCACATAATTACATCGGTTACAAATATAAAATTGAAACATATACAAAAAATTAACAGTAAGTTACTTGCAATACGTTTCAAGTTAGAATTTTGAAAGAAAACAACATGTTTTGAAAAGATACAATCACATCTAATATTTATCAAGAAACTGATAATTATTAGGTAATGTTGTTCAAATTCAATTTAAACGCAATAATAGATAATAGGACGATAAATCACAATTGATTTAGTGTTCGGTTTAAATTAGATAAATCTTTATTAGAATCTTAGGCAACGAAAGCCACATGCACTTGACATGTTGAGGAGCCCTCCATTAGGAATGGTTTTTGCATCTACGAGTGTATTATCCCGATTTAATAGGGAACAATGCCTTGTTTATATATATTTTTTATCAAACATTGAGGATGATATCTATGTGTAAGTGTCGACTAGTCATATATGATCAGTTTTTTCTTTTTTTTTTGTTTTTTGATTTCGAATTTCTTTATTGTTGATTTGGCATACAGGGAAGATTTCCCATTTCATCACTCAAAGTCACATGTATATTTTGAAATTTGTCTCACTTACAAATATATATTTGCCGATAAATTTAGAAAACCCTTTTAAGTTATGGTTTAGTTTGATAATAAAAAATGATATAGTTATGCAAAAAAATGTTTATAACAGTGAATGAAAAGTAAGATTTTCACATTTTTGTACAAATATGACTCGTGGCTTTTAACTTTATTTCCTTAGTGTCACAATCTATATGGAAAGTTTTAAGGTTCCATTTTCAAATAACTAAACCCTAATAAAAAATGCTACAGAAAAAGAAAATTAATAGCACCTAAACTGTAAAAGATATTGAGCGAGTAATATAGAAGAGAGATACCATTTTGTTGTAAAAGTTAAACAAAGTGTTTAACCAACAACTGAATCCCTAACCAAAAAAAATTAATAAACGTTAAAATTCTTACAAGTATATATATCTATAACATCTAATAAAATAATATTTTTTTTTGTCATTTGTCATTCTTTTAATTTATTTTTTGCCATTTGTTTTTTTCTACACATTGATACATCATTTTCCCTTCAAAAACATATTATAGTAATTTAAATATTTATATAAATTTCTCTATCTTATTAAAAATAAATTTTATTAATTGATATGTTTCTCTCTTTTATCTAATATTTTTTTAAAATCAAAGTATCTTTTTTAAGAGTTAATTACACAAATGATCCTTGTGCTTTATTCAAAATAACAGATTTAGATACTAAAAGTTTTTTGTAACAAGTTTAAGATTTTTATTTTTAATTTGTAACAAATTAAGGTATTAACACTAATAAAAGTTAGTTAACTTTTTTGTTAAGCTTGAGGGCATTTTGCTCTTTTCATATTACATAAACTAATTGTATAATATAGACTATAAAGCAGAGGTGTAAAAACCGATTCGTGGGGTCAAACCAGTTCGGGTTCAAAACCAAACCGGTTTTTTGGGCGTGGGGTCAACCGGTTTCTGTTCAAATCGGTTGGAGTTACAAACCGGTTTGGCTCACCAGATACTCGAACCTGTCAAACCGATTCGGACCGGTTTGAAACTGGTTTTTTTAATAAACCGGTTTAACCGGTTTTAACCATTAAAACCGTTTATAAACCGGTTTTGAGAGTGGGGTTACCAAACCGGCATACAAACCGGCGGTCTGGGTCGGTTTGGGACCGGTTTGGGCCAAACTGGTTTTCTTTTTAAACTAGTTCCGTTTTTTTTGGCCGAACCGGTTTTTTTTACCATGTCTATAAAGGGACTATTTGTGTAATTTTAAAATACTATACTTGTAAATAATTTTAGTTTTATATTTTTTTATCTAAAACATAAACACCAAACCACCACCAGCACGCAACCATCATCGTCAACCATCAGCACCGCAGGTCGCCACCTCTAACCATGAACAACCTAAATATTTGTCCCCTTCGATCCTAAAGGAGAACTCATTCTTCTTCGTTGTTTCTTCAACAGAACTACAGTAAGGGAAATCGAAATAATCAATATTAAAAATTTTAAGACGAATGTTTCATATTAAAACTATTTAGTTAAGAGAGTTAAAAATGATACAATTATTTTATTTCTTGAATATTATCTATATATAAAACTTTACCTATATTTATATTAAAATATTATACTATATATTTATGTTTATTTTACATATATATTTTATATTAAAATTTGATTCGTTTATTTAATAAGTTTTTAACCTATCTATCTATCTATAAAAAACTAAAATAAGCGTGAAAAATTTGTAAACCTCGTTATAATTATTTTCTCATTTCTCTAGTTTATTATTAATAATATTGAATACTAATAATCTTATTTATACCATTTTCAAATTAAAAATGTATAATTTAATAAATTAAAAACTTATTATTTATTAAAAACACAATTTTGAGAAACAAAAGTTTTATAAAAAACAGAATGGGATGATTTTTTTTTAATTCATTTTGCTTAAAACAATATATTTAAAAATCACAATTATGTTTGTAAAACAAAAGTTTAAAAAAATACATTATTGTTTATTTAGTTAAAATAGCTACTTATACGTAATTATAATCGTATTTTGTCTTCAATTTATAATGGATATTTTACTATTAATAATTAATTAATATTTTAATAGTTTAATTATTTAATCCGTGTATTACATTGTGACAAACCTAGTTAAATAATATAGCCATGGTCGTAGACTATCTATTTATTATCTATTTATTTGTAAACTCAAAGAGAGAAGTGATTTCAAGGCTTAATATCCTTTGTCCTAATTAATTAACAAACTTGAAAGAGTTTTTAGCTACTATTATAGTATACCTTCAAGTCTTATTGTTTGCATTTTTGCCCATAAACGGTACATGCATGCTGATATATTACACTTGTGTCAAATATATATGTCAGATATATGAATTAATTAGTTTATTTACAATAAATCGACCAACTTTATATGTAACATTTTTTGCTCTTGCTCTCGTCATCCCTATACATTGTTCATGATCTTAGCGTTCTTGTTCCATTATAATTTATAGTTGCAGACTTCTAGCCTCTTATAGCTACTATTCACCCTTGACTCTTCATAAGTTGGTTTTCTGACGTCGTGATCATTAAAAACTAGGTTTTTTCAATGGTCGCTTTTTTTGTTCTCTTAAAATTTATTTTTTAATAGTTTCACCACACAAAAGAAAACTTCTTGTTCGATTAAGTACTTAAAATGTATAAGCAAACAAATATAAAATTAAGTCAAGAGTTTGTGGGGCACCTCAAAGTACATCTATTGGCACTAACGCGTTTAATCTATACTTTTAACCTAGAAAATTATTACTACTTTAATTGTACTTTATGCATATATCCCAACAAGCCAGCAATTGTCATAAGAGATTCGGAAGAAAAGTAAAAAAACGAGTGTCGTCATGTATGATACATCATGTATGGATATCTTGGTGATAAAGTAAAAGCCTCGGTCAGGTGTTTGACTTTGACCTATTCTTTTAATTTCTTCATTCAATTTACTCATGAATTCATAGATAAAATATTGTTATATAGGCAGAGAAGACATATCATGTACGCAAGGAAGGACGTATACCATGCAGTGATGCAACTACATACTTTTAATAATATACTAAAAGAGTAGGGATTAAAAAAAAACCATATTTTTATGTAAAACAAAAAAAATCAAAAAATCAGTTACATATTTTATAGATTTTTTATCACTACCCTTTCTATATTTATATGTGCATGTGTGTGTATAGATAGAGGCATGAGTCAAATGAAAACAGTACATAGTTTTACATATACGTCACATATAGGTTACGTATACATAATCAATTTTCATTTGATATAGTGTTACGTATATGTAAGACTCTTTATGTATGTTTAACATATAGGTAAAAATATTTAAATATTTTTTCTAACAATTGAATGAACAAAAAAGTTATGAATTATTTTATTAATTTTTGTAGTTTTCTTTGATTTTCGTTAACTATTGGTATTCTCAAAAATGTTTTCTTATTCTACAATATGCTTGATAATTTATTTTTGCCAAAATATATAATATATTGTATTGAATTGAATTGAATTATAGAAAATTATAGGAACTACTAATATAATTACAAAAGCCTATAATGAATCGATCGAAAATTTAAATTTCTTCTCGTTGATTTGCTTAAACAGTTATAAGTTTTATATTTTGGTAATAAAATGATAAACATGACAAAAAGATAGTGCCAGAGTTACACTGCGATAAATAGATAAAACATATAATTTTAAATTTGCCCTTTATCTCTGTTTTATCCTTTCGGCAATATGATTAATCCTTGTATATTAATAGCATCTAAAAGAGTTAAATTAATTTAAAGATGTAGTCGAGGAAAAATATATTACCCTTATTATAATATTTTAACAAGTATGCAATATAATACACACATGAGTAATATCGAATCAACTTGTTCCCCAAGTAATTTTTTGTTTAATACTTTAATATGATCACATACATGACGTAAAATGATATGAAGCATAGGGACAATTGCGTTATGTATACACACTATTTTAGGTCCTAGACCGTCGATATATAAACGAAATTAATAAAGATGTATGTTATTTTAATTTTGACATAGAATCAAGTTTATAACAATTTGTTTAAAATCTTCACCTTCGGAAAAACAAATAAGTTGATAAAAAAAATTCAATTACGTTGGCTTTAGTTTTAGAAAAAAAAAACAAAGCAAAAGTTAAGACCGTTGGCATTTCAAAAAGGAAAAAAAACAAAAAAATAATCGCTCTTGCCGTTCATTATGCGATGATTCTTAACCCCATGTTTGATATATTGTCACATATGCTCCCAATTTTAAATTTAAAAAGATTTTTTTTCCTAAAAAAATGTTTTGATTCATGTGACATGTTGGATTTTAATATCTATCTCGTAATTCAATTTATGAAAAATTTACTTTTTACTATGAAAATAAAATTTGTTAAAACCATATATCAAGCTAATTTAATGTAGGTGGGGCTCGCTATGTAGTAAGCAATGTGTCATAGACCGGTAAAACCAAATGTTATAAGTTCTAGTCTAGCATTCGAAATAAAAACTATCTTTTAAAATTTCAGTCGTTGATTTAAAGAAAAAGTTAATTAAATGTACACTATAGTATATTTAAACAATGCAAGTTCATATTTATTATAAGATAGGTTGGAGTCATCCTGTGAGGAGAATATAAAAGAAACGAGGATATGAGGCGGAGGGTGGTGCTTTGCGGTGAAGGTGATGAAGTTTGGTGGTGATTGGTGAAACCTAGTCAATATTCACTGAGCCATGAGAAAATCAAAGAAGAACAAAGGGGTGGGCCGAGGAGTTCAACCAAGGAAAAACTGGGACTTGACGAATATGAAATTTCTAGCTCCAAAACTAATTGATCCTAGAGAATAGGGGTTGTTCGTGTGCCCACTCATTTAAAAGTCGTATAAAGCATCAACTTTGATTTCTACATTGTTTGTTTCTCTGACTTGAGATGAAACACCACCCCCTTGATTCCGGGTAAAGTAGGAATCGTATGGATTATTGACTACTTCGTGCACCCTAACCAAAATTACAATTTCACTAATATTACATAGGTTTAACAAAACAATATTAACAATCATTTGAGAGTTTAACACACATTGTTTAGAGCATAATGCTATGAAGCTCATGGTTTCAAATGAATTGATTCAACTTAATTCTTTGAATGTGATGACTTGAAAGTTATCCTGGTGATGTATGAGCATTAGAGAGTGTCATAATAAATGGAAGATTAGATTGGTAACGAAGCCCTACCACTCTCCTACATGATGAAACAAGATTGCCAGAGGATACTAAAGCCACGTCACTTTCCCATCCACCATCCATTTTTCTTTTTGTCTAGTATCTCTAACCGCACTTCTTCTAACACTTCATTTTTCCCCTTGTCGATGCCACTCCCACCAACATAATGTGTTTTTCATTAGTTTTATTATATGTCTCATCATTTTATTAAGTTATAGTCTAGGCTAATATACTCTTATATACAAATGACCATTAACACGTAATCAAATTTAAGCAAAAAATTTAAGAACCATAAAACAGATATACATAATGCTTTAAAAATGGTACATAAGATTATAACGTAATTGTTTAACCAATTATTTTTGTCTCTCACTATTATATTAATACTTGTATGGTTTTACAAGAAAGCCGAAGGATAGTAGGGGCCGTTGAAGGGGTGGGGGCACATTGATTTACAACTAAAAATCATATCTTTAAAATGACATCTTCATGAAATAAAGAGCGCCGCCCTGTCTTCAATCTCTCTTGGTTGCCTTCAAGCAAAGGCGGATGATGGTAGGGGCTAGGGGAGGGGTGGCACCGTCATCCTCTTTTTTTCAACAGTATTGTTAAATTTTATTCTGTTAATGTAAATTTTTTACATAATATTGAATTCACCCCTCATAAAAAAAATTAATTTATCCTCATCCCGTTACAAAAATGTTTAAACTCCGCTTGTATTGAACGTGACTATACACGTATTAATTAATTAGTAGAAAAAATAAAATTGATGAGGCGGTTCTGTTATATAAAAGCACTGTAGTTGTGAGATCAAGCCCGTGAAGGTGGGAACACGTGGATGCACAAAATCACAGGAAAAAATAGCAACGTAGGGTTTACAACACACCGTTAATTCACCTCCAAATATTATAGAAAAATCTCATATAAAACCCCTATCAACTCAATTTGGCCTGCAAAAATACACTCAAAACTCTTATGGACACCTAGCCGCCACCCCCTTTTCTCTTCGTCTTCCTTCTTCATACCCATTTCAGGTAATCACCTAATCGATCGTCTTTCGTCCTAATTCTAATCAATCTTTGATCTTCTTATGTGGTTTCATATTTTATGCCCCCATTGAGAATGTTGACTCTTTCGTCAAATGTGACTGCTTTGATGATCTTGATTAGGGTTTGTTGTGAAGTGTTTTCTTGAATCTTGATGCATTTATGTTTCGTTCTGATCTTTGATAGTGGAGATTATTAGGGTTCTTGATGAGTTTCATTGGGGTTGATTTGTTTCTTTCAGCGATTTCCAGCATTAGAGTGTGTTTTTTTGGTGATTTGTGCGTTTCATGATTTACTATTTTAGGTTAGAATTGACTCAATTCGTTATGATTCTCGGGTAGAAAAGATTGTGAGTACGTTCTATTCACTGAAAATGTATTGAAATATAACGATCTTGAAGTCACAAACCTGTAATATGAGTTTGTACGAAATCAGACTGGAGTTTCAATTTCAAAGTTAGGTCTTTTTTGGTGGTTAATGGGGAGGATCTTAACAGATTAGGATGCTCAAGTAGCGGTTGAAGTAATTGTGCGCGCATTATTAGGCTCTTTTTGTTTATCTTTAGTAATCTTTAAGCACAATTTTTGTTACTTTTTATGAATATATGATCAACACATGGTCTCATGGTGTTGTTGGTCTCATTAAACAGTCTATTTGATAAAGTTTATAGATTTGTCTAAATTACCCTTAACTTAAACAGTTTAGTTTATGGTAAATGTTTTTACAGACCATGTTGCGAACAAAGCAGCTAGGTGTTCTGTCCCAGTCAGCTAGGTCTTTCTTTCTCAACGGGTCAAGATGTAGTGCAGATGGGAGCTCATGCACTTGTTCAGAAGATGAAACTTGCACTTCTAAGAGGCAAATCACCACCACAAATGGAGCCCGAAATGCACAAACTACGCCCACATTGGCGCCCGAAACATCCACCAGAGTATCGAACTCTAGTAAACCTGAGACCAAGATAGTTGACAGTCAAACCTCCCACCCGTCAAAATCAACATTACTGGTCAAACCAGATTGTGTAAGTTATGCTGATGAAACTGAGTCGAAGCACCCATCTGGTCTTACAACTGGTAATTTGTTAGAGCTGGGATTGCAGCGGTCAACTTTCTAAACGATGTGGTCAGCTACAAGATACCTGGTACCGAAGGGAGTGCATCTGTTGACTCAGGTCAAAACTATGTGGTTGAGAAGGCCCGTTCGTCGAACATAAAGACCTACAAAAAGGTTGAGTTTGAGTCAACTTCTTCAATCAACAACGCTAATTCATCAAATGTGAAAACCTACAAGAAAGTCGAATCACAGGCATCTGGTCCAACAACAAGACCAAATGCTAAAAGCTCCACAAATATCGGTAAAGGCAGGGCTGAAAAATATGTCTCGGGTAAAACTCAAAATTTGAACACCGTCAAATCTGCATCGAGAAGTCAAAAGATTGTGTAAACCACTTCATGGTAGGTCAACATGCTCCTGAGTTTCGTGCAGCTGAAATGATGTCAGTAAGGGAAACCCGGGGAATATCCACAAAGCCCATACCTCAAACGGGTCGGCCATTTTCAGGCTCAGTCCATAAGGTGGAGAGTGTTTCTCAGATACTAAGACAGCTAAAGTGGGGTCCAGCAGCCGAAGAGGCGTTATGGAATCTTAACTGTTCGTTAGATGCATATCAAGCTAATCAAGTACTAAAACAGCTTCAAGATCCTTCAGTAGCTCTTAGCTTCTTCTATTGGCTAAAAAGGCAACCTGGGTTCAAACACGATGGTCATACTTACACAACTATGGTTGGGATACTGGGTCGGGCCAAGCAGTTTGGGGCCATCAACAAGTTACTTGATCAAATGGTTCAAGATGGGCATCCACCAAATGTGGTTACATATAACCGTCTTATTCATAGCTATGGGCGTGCAAATTTTTTGAACAAATCGCTTGATGTTTTTGATCAGATGCAAAAAGAAGGTATAGAACCAGATAGGGTCACATATTGCACCCTAATTGATATTCATGCTAAGGCGGGTTATCTGGATGTCGCCATGGGCCTGTATCAACGGATGCAAGAAGCGGGTCTTTCACCGGATACTTTTACCTTCAGTGTTATAATTAACTGTCTCGGGAAAGCGGGTCACTTGGATGCTGCCCTGAAGTTATTTTATGAAATGGTTAGCCAGGGTTGTGTCCCAAATTTGGTTACATATAATATCATGATTGCTTTACAGGCGAAAGCAAGAAATTACCCGATTGCATTACAGCTTTACCGTGATATGCAAAATGCGGGCTTTGAGCCTGATAAAGTGACTTATAGTATAGTTATGGAGGTTCTTGGTCACTGTGGGTATCTTGAAGAAGCAGAGGCGGTTTTTGAAGAGATGACCCGGAAAAACTGGATCCCAGATGAACCTGTTTACGGGCTTCTTGTGGATTTATGGGGGAAATCAGGAAATGTTGAAAAGGCTTGGGCTTGGTATCGGGCCATGCTTAATGCGGGTTTGCTTCCGAATGTGCCAACGTGTAATTCTTTATTAAGTGCTTTTCTTCGAGTACATAGGCTTTCCGATGCTTATAATCTGGTACGGAGTATGCACAGTTTAGGATTAAGCCCTTCGTTACAGACTTATACATTGCTGCTTAGTTGTTGTACAGAGGCCCAAACGTCATTCAACATGATGTTTTGTTGCGAGCTGATGGGTGTCACGGGCCACCCAGCACACACTTTTCTACAGTCGATGCCATCCGCGGGGCCTGATGGGCAAAATGTTCGAGACCACACTGGTCACTTTTTAGATCTTATGCATAGTGAGGATCGCGAGAGCAAACGCGGGCTGATTGATGCAGTGGTCGATTTCTTACATAAATCAGGCCTTAAGGAGGAAGCAGGCTCGGTTTGGGAAGTGGCGGCCCAAAAGAACGTGTACCCAGATGCGGTCCGGGAGAAAAGCTCATGTTATTGGCTTATAAACCTTCATGTGATGTCAGAAGGTACTGCGGTGACTGCATTATCGAGGACTTTGGCGTGGTTTCGTAGAGAGATGTTGAAGTCGGGAATATGTCCGAGTAGGATTGATATAGTGACGGGGTGGGGCCGGAGGAGTAGGTGACAGGGACCTCGTTGGTTAGGCAGTCTGTGCATGATCTGCTCAACATTTTCCGGTTCCCGTTTTTCACCGAGCACGGAACACCGGGTGCTTTGTTGGGTGCGGTGAGCCACTTAGCCGGTGGTTGGTTCAGTCGTACGTGGAAAGGATGCATTTGCTGTAGTGTTGATGGCGCTAATAATGACAGTTTTGGGTATAGATGAAGAGGGTCAGCAGACGTTAGCTTTTTTTACCTATGGTGGAACTGGTTATCTGTATTTAAGAAACAAAATTAATTATTATTATTATTATTATATTATTATTATTATTATTATTATTATTATTATTTTGTTATTTTTACCTACTACTATTTTCGTGTTTGTTGTTTATTCTCATTCCTTGTTCGTATCTGAAAAACAGACGGGTCAAATTAGATTGGTAGAAGGTTAAAACGGGTTCTGACTAAAGTAAGTTTGTATTGAAATGGATGGATTGAGAAAAACTATGAGAGAACTAAAATTAGTAATTACGGATTTATAGCAACCTCATTTTGTCATTAGCAAAACGGTGTGGGAGAGTCGGATATAGGTCGAAACAGGTTCTGGTCATAAAAAATTTTTTTGAACGGGTTACGTGCAGAGGAAGACTGGTTGTTCTGCTAGATCAAACTCTTTTTTTTCTTTTTTATTTAAAATATCTACTTTTCTATTTTAGATACTTTTTTATCTTTATTTTCTTTGAAACAAATAAAACAGCTTTATAGTATTCTTGTTAGTTTGAAACATAATACACAAAACTAAAACGTCATGACCTCATTGAATGACTTTAGATCATAGAAAATTTCTTTTTGCTTCACAGCACAGAGAAATTAAACACTTCTCTCCTCTCCATCTTCTTACATAAATCCCCACACATTTACACTGCGGCTCTTTTTCAACTCAGTCTCTTCGGATCATAATTGAAATCAAATGTGCCCTCACGCCAATTCGCTCTTTCAAGATAACAACTGGGTTCCAATTAAAGTAAACTTTCATGGGTGGAGAGCATGTCTCGATCGCCTTCCTACTCTTGTTAATCTTGAAAAAAGAAAAATTAATATATTATCATTACATGCCCCTCTTGTGGTCTTTTCCCTGAAGATGCAAACCACTCTCTTATTAGTTGTTATATTGCTAGGGATGTTTGGAGGCGGATAGGAGTATGGTGTAAACTTCCACAAACGCACAACTTACCTATCCAGGAATTGGTAGAATGGGTTGAGGAGCTAGGCTCAAGCAAGGACCATAAAAAGCTTCTGGTGGCTATTTTTCTATCAACAATATGATGTCTTTGGAAAGCAATGATCAAAACGTTGAGTTTTTTATGGATCACAAATAGATCAAAGTTAAAATGGGTCAGTTGGGATTTTTGGTGTAATTTTTCTTTTGTTCATCATTTGTAATCTTCTGCCTTTACTAGCTACTTGCTAGTTGGCCTTTTAATATAATCTTGCCGTTCAAAAAAAAAAATTTACACTGCGGCTCAAGATACCAATATTTCCTTCTGTCATGCAGTTAGTTTCAAGTATTTTATTCGAACTTGGTGGCTCTCTGGATGGATGGTGGTGGTTTTGGAGCTGTGATGGTTGGTGTTTGTTGCAGCGGTGATGATGGTTGGTGGTGGTTGTGATGGTTGTAGAGAGTAGACAGTGGTGGTTGTGTGGCAACAGTGGTCTGTATATCTAAGGTGTGTGATGTGTGGCAGCTATTAAACATTTAGTTCATTTGTATAGTTTGGTAATTTTCTACTCCCAACATTTTATTGACCCATTTTTACACGCATGGACCCATTCTGACCCGTTTTATGCTAAGTTAGTGCCCATTTCAACCTGAATACAAAAAAGTGTATCTATACCAAACGGTTTCCTCTACTTTGAGTCAAGATTCTCAGGTTTACATGCTTGTATATATTGCCAACAACACACTTCATAGCCACTCGGGTCACAATATCATCAATGGTTTTTAGTCCCAAGGGAACTTATTGCAATCCAAACAAACAAACAATTTGTACATAATTATCACAAATCTGATCCTTCTTCAATATCATAGATTCCAAGGATGTATATGCAAGCATTGAAAGTCAAGCCTTCAAAGACGCAAAGTTGACATGTTAATTAATAGGTCCCTTGTAATTTGTTTAATTAAGGATCAATACATACTGCGCAGAGAAAAATAGACATAATGTAGTAGGTGTACATCTGAATCCTGGGTAGAAGTCAAACAGCACTCACAGTATATCCAAGTCAGATAACTCGGGTGTTGTAAGACCCACAACGAGGGCATTTATGGTACAGCCAATGAAACGGTGCGGTTCCTTTCTTCTCACAATCATTGCATAAAATGTCCTGAAAAGAACCATATTTGAAATTCATCTCAACAATATGCATTTTACATCACATTATTGCAGTGTGTGTATAATGTTACTAACCTGTGTCCTGCCCAAATACTCCTCAGGAATTTTCTCTTGAGCTAACATTGCATCCAACATCTCAAAGTATGCCTGTATGATGATGAGAATTTGATTTTCAGGTATTTATTAAATACTTACTAATTTTTTCTTCTATGAATTTAATATATGAAATTGTATGAGTAGTAGGTTATTAGCAAAACCAAACTAACCTGCATATCCCCCAATGACTTGCTGCATATTGGGCAAGTATAGTTGGAGTGAGTGTATTCCTGACAGAAGCATGTAAGAG
Source organism: Flaveria trinervia (assembly GCA_025506515.1). Classification (NCBI taxonomy): domain Eukaryota; kingdom Viridiplantae; phylum Streptophyta; class Magnoliopsida; order Asterales; family Asteraceae; genus Flaveria; species Flaveria trinervia. The sequence goes on from CM046452.1 coordinate 102,696,725, forward strand.
TCAGTATATAAGATTGAAAAAAAAACATAAAAATAAAAATGTGAATGGAAGGCTACCTTAAAACATGAGGAATGCATTATATGACCACACGGAAGGGACTTCACAGGATTCTGTGAAGTGAAGATGTATTCGTGGCATATTGGGCAGTTATCTTCTAGGCACTTCTCCCTGCAAGTATGCTCTGAAAGTGACCTTGCCATGCATGCATTACAATTCATGCAATGGAAGTAGTCAATCCCCAGACCTTTCCCCACTCTGCACAGGTTACAGTAAGGGCAGTGGTAGATTTGTCTGTTTGAGCAAATTCTCGAAAGTCAACAAACAGCATAGATAAAAAGTTAAAGAACTTAACATATAATAAGCATTTCGTGAATCACCTCTCATCATCGAACAACTTGCAGATGGGACAGTAGTATCTGGCCATGGAGAGATTGTTACAGGACACTGTCGAGCATGTGGACCAATGGGTTGAATCATCAAGCACTTCATGCACATCATCATGGTTGAGGCTTTCCTGCATGTTAAGTATTTCGGAATCTTATAAGATGTTTTATTTTATTATTTTTGTATGTTCATAGTGAGAGAAGTTAGTGGTGTGTCTACCTATCCATTATGTGATCAGTTGCATCATCATGGCAAAGTCTGCAGGTGTATAGTTTGTTGCAGCATGAAGCGACAAGTTTGCAGTTCCTCTTGTAGTGTTGACATCCAAACACTAATTTTTGTATGTCGCGATAAGATGGACAAACACCTGGAACGCCATGATTATTATCTTGTGTGTCATCTTCTTGATTCAATTTCTTTTGTGTGCTTATCCAACGGCTGAGAAGAAATAGACAAAACTTAAGTCACAATTCACAGATTAGTACAAACAAAAAGGAAAGGAAAGTATAAAATCTGTATCAACCTTGTCATCAGGCTCTGTATTATGATTGATTTTTTCTTAGGCTCCAATGTTTGGTCACAGTTCACTCTTCTAATTGTAGCCTCGAGTTCCTCTTGAGTCAAAACAAGTACATAATTTGCAGTTGTGTCAGTTCGACAATCAGTAGTCATTATCTCTGTGTATGTCCTGTCATACTCGCTGCAAACTTTACAATGATGATCGGTTTGGTCTTTGCCTGATTGCAATTCTTTATTATTTTCATCAAAAGTTTCAGAGCGCTCCGTTTCATTATTGATCATATTGCTTTTCGGGAAAACACCGTCTGTGTTTCCACCACGAGGCAAGTACGTTGAAACCATTTTCAATATGTCAGCAGTTGATTGGGTTGACACGGTTAACTTGTCAACCTTGGGAATGTCATAGCTCTTCATACCCTCCCACCATGCACCTAACCATTGATCAAACATTGTGTTCTTGGTGACTTTGCGCCATAATGACATGAGTGCATTCTGTTCTTCAACTGTCAAAGATGCCATAAGCCATGGTATCATTTCTTGCAAAGTTTCTGCTCGTGTTCTACCAAGCATGCATCCTATGATCTTTTCTTGTTCCTTAATAGACAGATGTTCTCTAAACAAAGGCCACAGTTCAATTTCTTCATGGTTCACATGGTCAGATAAGATCTTATTCATGCATTTACACATGCCATGAAGCTTCACACATAGCCGACGATATGTTACCATTCTTCCATTCAGAGTATCAACATACATTTCTGAAATCTGACCCAGAACATATGAAATTCTATTGAAGAATTCAATGTCCATTTTGTGGTCAAGGGAGTATGAATGGCTACTGTTCTGGATTATTTTCTTTGCTTCTAAAGCTGGAAATGCAATATCATCTTCTGCATCACTGTGGATCTTGTGTAAAACCCGCAAAAGATGGAAACGTTGATAAAATTCTGTGAATAAAGCCTTGTTTTCTGCCAGATTTGCAGAAAGAGAAACAAGATTTTCCAAATCCTTCCTGAAAGCTTTGTGGAAGAAAAAAATGTGATCCACTGGTTTTGACTCTAGATAACGGAATGAACTTTCAGTATTATCCTCAGTAGAATATGTCGAAAATTGAGTAGACATTTCCAGTTTCCGAGGAAAAAGCACTTGAAAACTGATCCCGCTAGAATATGACGTGTTGGATCTGTTGTTGAGTTGTGTGTCCATTTGCGAGTATGGAGAATTGTTCTTGATTTGTTCAGAAAGAAAAGAACATCTGTTCTCAAATGCTGCTTGCAACTCTTCTCTGATTTTTTGAGTTGATGTTTTACCCCAGGAACCAATGCGTACCCATTCATACAAAAGGGAAGATAATGATTTATTAACCAAAATCCCCCCTTGCTTTATGCTATGCAAAATAGATTTTGATTCATCTTCTGTTAAATGGCTTGAGAACCAGGTAACCGTGCACTTTAGCAATCCAAGTGGCATCATTTCAAGGCCAGTGTATAACAGCCACCACTGCATTTCCTGGCTGCAGTTCATAACTATAAATGGGAAAACCTGCCAAATACAGAAACAAAGCAATATTACCAAGTGAAATATTATAACACAATTATTTCAAAATGTGTGAAGAAGATGTTACCTGAACTTCTAGAAATGTCAGGTACCTGCGGATCCCTGTGACACATAATTTCAGTTTGTCACATAGATTCTCAACGAAGTTCCTTTCTGACATGCCATTTTCACTCTTACTGTACAGCAACAACTGCAAGCCTTCGATTTGACTGTCATCTAAGAAGCGTTGATACGAAGGAACTGGACAATCTTCAGTCAATTCAATGCACATTGAGTAGAAGAGTTTATCCAATGAATTGCTGAAAATTCAAAGTATTAGTTAAGTAAGGTAAACTGATGGGAAGGTGTAAATGATTTATCCTATTAGTACATTACCAGTAAAATATGATGACATCAGCAAAAAACTTTAGCTGAACAATTGCAGGACCTAGGCCTGAAAGATCATTTGAATCTCGAACCAAATATAGATCTTCCACAGCTTCCAGAAGATCTTTATTATATGCACTGTGCCATAAATGAGCACTGTTCAAAGGATTATGTTGAGTCATTGTATGGACAGGATATTCATGATCTGGCTTCATTGCTTCTCTAGAATGACCCTCAGATGTATATACTTCTACAATCTTCCAGAAGTTAGCGCGACCATTGAGGAACAGCGATCCTTTTCCATATTTATCGAACTCCCCAATGATAGGTTCCTCTGTTGCTTGAATACAAGATATTACAACCTTCAAGATGGATACCAAATCATTACATCAGTACTTGAAGTAACCTCTACCGTTATTTATTTTATGCGCTGAAAGAATCACGTGAATAAAACAAAATTGTTTGATAAATCTTTTGAATGAAAGTTCTAAGTGACATAAAAATGTCAACTTAAGAATTTTTTTTTTCTTTTTTTCTGATATAATAACATAATCATATAATTTAGTAAGTGCAAGTTCACTTGTCAACATATAACAAGTTTCATGTTAAAAGCAAAATTAATAAAGATCGAAAATGTAATATGACTAACAGAGATCACGATTTAGTTATACCTCTTCTAGAAGTAAGTCATCAGGTACAACTTGTTTAATACATTGCAGCATATATTCTCTTTCATCCGAAGAGAGAAAGGAATTCACCCATCGAAAGAAGTCTTCTAAGAGCAGCATAGGAACACTACACATGAATTGCCAAACAAATAAAGCCTGTTCCTGTGCTGAGAACTGCTGTGTCAGCAACGGGAAAACCTGTTTCAAGGTATATGAAACTTTTCATAGTCCAACCTTTTTATCTAATGAAATGTTCTTTATTCATTTAATCAATGTCTTTAATTATAAAGAATCAACTACATTGAATATACTCTTCAACTGGATTTCATTTTACATACTCTTATCAATCTTCATGCCTTCTAAGTGGTATATTTTACAGTAGCAAATAAACATTACACAAGAAGTTCAGTTCCTGAAAGAAAAAGTTAGCATTTCATTATTTGATTAAGTCATTTTCTTCTTTACCCAAAGTTAAAAGCTTAAAGTTGATAACTTTATATCACTTATGTTTCTGACTTTAACAGGATTGATGTTCTTGGTGATGACATGATAGTGGAAGTGAGAGCAGATAATCAATAATTGAGGACACCATGTCAGCTCATACAGTCATACTATGCCCACTTATCGTCAAATTGTAGAAAGGTATTCATCTTTTGGAATTTGGAAGGGTCTCTGGATGCTTATTCAGATTTACATTTCAAGAGTCAAATTCAAGGTATATTAATGTCAGATCATCAAGGATGTGAAGCCAAAGCTTTAGCTTCTTATATGAACCTGAAAACTGACACTGTAACATGTACACTCGCTGACAGTTTTAATAACAAACTATTACTAGAAGACGACTAGCTTCTGAAAGATCCATACGAGGCCTTGTGATTTGTCACCATGATACGCTTCTTTGGATTTTGTATTCTATAATAACCCTAAATCTTTAGAATCATAAAGATCCTGATGTTCAACAATACAGTGGTAATGATGCATACTGTTTTAAAGTTTAAAACATGGTCCCATTCTTTTTTGTTTAATTTAATAAGTACTTGGTTCATGAAATTTAGGCTGCCCAGCTATATTTAGTTCACGGAATACAAAAAGTTATTACACGAAAACTCTCAAATATCATCGTAAAAGCAATAATACCTGACATATAGTTGAATTTTATTATTATAACACAGTACAATAACATCAAATAATTGTGTTATTATGTAATTTATACTGGTCTATTCAAACATTTTAATTTTAAAACTTACTCAATATACAAAACATGACTTAGGATAAGTAATTCTTTATCTTTGTAAATTTGATTGGTTAAAATTAAACGATCACAGGAATCATGATGTTGAATTCTTGTGGGCCTACCACACACTGTAGATAGAATCTTATCCCATGGAAAGCTAGCAACAAACAACAAATGGTGTGTCATGAGTTATTGTTATCGTATGTAGATGTCTATATTCAGATGATACATGGATGCTGTTCAGTGGTATTAAATTAAATTGATTATTACATGGTCTATAATTAATCCGGGCCCACAAATTATCGAAATTCCGTGGTACAAAATTCATGGGCTTGTAGATTGATAAGGTGGGAACTGGTTTTGGGCTCCATAGCCCATTTACAGCATATATATTATGCATCTTCGTTCCTTCTCTTTCTTTTCGTTTACCCATTCTTGCATGCATATATGATTCTTTTTCATGTGTGCATTTCTTTTCATATTTCACTCTCCTTTCTCTCCTCAAATACATGTATGCATCGTCTTCGGGTTTTCAATTAATACAGGGCTTGAAGAGTCAAGAAGTGTGGTGGTGGTTCGGGGGAGCTAAGGTAGTGTGTAAGCGACGAAGTCAATAGTGGTGGGGTTCAGACACAAGGGAGAGGGATGGAAGTGGAAGGGAAGATGATGTATGAGTGTTTGAGACGCATGTAGATGAGTTGTTTCGATTGATGACGCTAGGCTTGATTAGGGGTATGACAAGTGAACCTAGCCGAGTAAGAGCTCACCTAGGCTCGAGCTTGACTATTTTTAAATTAAGAGAGCTTGAGCTCAAGCTTGGCTCATCTAGAGATTTATTTATAAATCTTGAACTTGACTCGTTTAGTATTTGATAATTTAATATATAGAGTTTCATTAATTTTTTTTATTTATAGTTATGATTATATATAGCATAATATATATTATTTAATTATTTTATCATAAGTTTATATACAATAATAACAATTCATATAAATATTTATCTAATAGATTAAATAAAATTTATATAAATAAAATATTCGTTTAGGCTTACAAGTCGGCTCGAGCGCGGCATACAAAGCTCGGGCTCAAGCTAGTTTATTGAATGAGTCATAATACGAGCTCGAACTCATTTCAGCTTAGCTTGATTCAATCTTTTACTTGTAATTCCAAGTATATATGCACAAGGCGCCCTGACTTGTTTGCAACTCTAAGCTTGAAAGATAATTGTAATAAATTTAAAAAGTAAATTACCATTATCGCTTAACTACCCCAACCCCCTTTAGGAATTATGTTTTGTGTTAAGAGATTTCAATCTATGAATATATTTTCAAATACTTAATGATTCACAAGTTTTAACTACCAATAACTGTAATTTACTTTTTGCCTAAGTCCATAACTACATATGCAATCGACTTGGGCCGTTTTAAGCTATTTAAGATCAACCAACTAAAAGTCTGAATTGAGCTAAGCTCAAATCTAAATTGAAGCTAGCTTAACAAATTAACTTGAACCCAAAAGATTTAAGATATGGCTTTCAATGAGCCCAGCTCTATATCAAGTTATGTTTAAGTTAACCGAGTCAAACTTTGTCTAGTTGGACTCGAGCTCCACTCGGCTCATTTTGCACCAATAATACTCCTATGATTGTAAGATCATTTAAGCAAGAATGTCTCATACCTGCTCCTCTTCTTTGGCCATATGCTTGCAAATGCTGGTCTGCAATGTACCAATAAAGTACACCAGTTCCTGAAATGGCTTCGAAATGCGAACTTCATCTTCCTTCTTCAACACATCCAGATAGTGGAATATGGAGTCCCATATATCATTGGTGCTTGTGTGCTCCAATGTATATGCAGAGACCACGTTCTTTACATGTACATCCAAAGCTCTAAATATCACCTGAAATCAGATAAACACATGCTAATCGACATCATAACCATCACTGCAATTAACACACAAATCAACAGTTCGCACATTAACGGAAAACTTAAACGGAATAACAATCCGACATAAATCCATAATCGAACTCCGATCAACTCAATTTCATCACACATTGATCTAGTTAACTAACAGCAACTAAAATCACTACATCAGTAGTGAAATCATTCATTCGTCATCGGAAAACTAAAACGGAATATCAATCGGACATAACGGGTCAACTCAATTTCATCACACATTGATTTTGTCAATCAACAGTGAGCAGTAAAATCACTACACCAGAAGTGAAATCATACATTCACCATCGCAGAACATAACAGAATGACAATCAGACATATAGAATCGATCAACTCAATCCATCACTCATTGATTTCAAATCAACAGCAAGTTAATTAGGGAAAAACGAAGATACCTCATCTTCCGCCACCGAGTGATACTTGTTCACAAGCCTAAGGAACTCAAACCTCCGCCGGAGTTCACGAATCAACTCAGGACCATAGATCCCGCTGTCCAACGCCTCCGCCGCGGTACGGCGGAGGTCAGCGAGCTCTTGACGGAGAGCATTGTGAAAGTGCAACAGCAGCAGAACAGGAGCTTCACGGAGGCGTTCACCAGGAATAACCGTAAGTTCAAAATCCGACATGAGAGGAACAACAACAACAATAATAACAATAACAATCTGCAACAACTTCAGCGTCTATCTCCGCCACCTGTAGAGGGGCGGAATTGATCTACACGGCGGCCATAGAAGCTCCGACCACCGGAGAATAACAGAGAAGAAGAAGACGAAGGGGAGCTCCGGCATGGAAGTTGTGGTGCATATAACGACTCCTGCATCATCATCTTCTTGCCATTGGCGTTCAAAGCTTCGTGCATTTTTTTATATTTGTTTATTGTTTTTGGAATTATTAAATTTGGTTGTATGTGTGGGATGATTGGGACGTTATACCAAACGGCCAACGCTGCCTATTTTTTAACGGCACAAAGCCTTCACGTTTGTCTGTGGGTTTACATGGAAGAGGCGTTAAACATGCTGCACCTTCAGCCAACACCCACTCGCCTCACGCGCCGTGTGTATCTTCTACCATTATTATTATTATTATTATTATTATTATTATTATTATTATTATTATTATTATTATTATTATTATTATTATTATTATTATTATTATCACGACTTTTAAGGATGATGAAAAGTTATAAATTGTTACTTGGCGACAAAATACCTGCTACACATGTTCGTTTATACGCCTATGATGGGACATAATTAGTATCGTTTAGGTTTTTAACTATATTCTTCTAATCTTCTTCTTTTTTTTGCCAAATTAGTTAATTTTATATTAATCAACTTTTGTAATTCAATGTATGTTTAAGGTTAGACAAATAGCTATAGCTTGTAGCATGTTCTCTTTGCTAATTATCATGTTAGTAAAATAAACAAATGCAACTTCATAGAATTCGACATAAGCTAGTTGGGTTATATAAGTTGTAGGGTTTACTAATCTAATTTTCAACTGCACTTCGTCAAGGTGATTTTTAACAAATGAAGATTGCAGTGGCAAGCTTGAATACTTCTATAAGAGTGTAGAGATGAAATTAAATTTTTTAATAGGAGGTAAATTCGATATATATTAAAAATTACACTAGTGAAGTAAAATTTTACATTAATGGATCAAAAATTAACACTAATGACAAGAAAAGAGTTAGCCTCTGGCCTCTATCATCCTTCACCTATAAATGATTGGACATGTGACCTGGTTAAGTGGTTCGGTCGATTCAAGTAAAACAAATTTTAGAAATATAATTTTTTATAGTTTATATGATTTGTACTTGAGATCTTGTGTTTTAAATGTGGAGGGTTTACTAACCATTAGGATGATAATGGTGTTATATTTCTGAATATTTAAACTAAGTAATCTTCAAACTCCTTCAAACTTTTTTTATCAAAGGGTAATTTTTACTAATAACGAGATTTGAACTATATAACTAAATAAAACACTGTCATTTAAAATAATTTATTTTTTAAAATATTATCTTTTTTAATATAAACAACATAGTATTTGAAATTGTGTGGCATTTAGATACTTGTTTTACAATTAATCATCACGTCATTCAAATCGACATGATTAACAAGTTTGGAAACTAAACTAGTATTGCTAATAGTTTTGTAACATGACTGGTTTGTAAAAGGTGTTAAATGTATCCGGTATCCCTCACTAACTTGATGGACTCACCTCGGGTGTGTGAGTCATATGGTAGCCCAACAATAAAAATTAATTTTTTTAAAAAAAAGAATCGGATCTAATATGTAGTAGACTAGAATTTAGTATAGATTGGAAGAAGTAATACGTGGCTGAGTGAGCTATCATTCTAAAAGTAATAAATAGCATTTGTACTAACATCATTTAAATTTGTATTGTTTTTTTAACTTTTTCCTCCAAATGCGTCTCTAAAAAATTATTATTTAAAATGTCTTCTCCTGACAAGACGTTGACGTCCATATAGTAGAATCTGTCACAAATATACATATTTTTCTAAGCAGGCGGAGTTCTATTTATAGAAAATGAGAAAATATATGCTAAGTAGGCTAGCATTTGTTACGAGCAAGCGAGCACTTGTACTAAGCAGACAGAGCCTATTTCCCCATGGCCCAAACAGATGCTTACTCTCATAGGTTGGCCAAGCGTATAAAAAACTAAAAATTTATTAGGCATGATGACCATGACAAGAACGCCAAAGATGCGTCTCTTTAAGATATGTTCATTTGTGACTGATTATGTTATACATGCGTCCGCTCCAACCTCTACAAGTGTTGTTGTGCCGACGTCTTATATGATAGGGACATTTTAAGAAGTCGATTTTTTTAAATAGCATTTTAAGAGAAAAAAAAACTTTTTTGTGAATTTCTATTAAAAAAAGTGTTAACACTGAAATATAGTAGTGTCATTTACTCTTTTTTAGGTTGCGGTGGTAAATGTTAACACAAATGTCACGCGCCACCGAAATCATGTGTGCCGGCCACGAGCTCATCGTCACGCAATCAAGCCGGTCAATAGTCAACACATTTGTGAATTTTTTTTCATTTTTTTTACTCACTTAAAAAGTGGTAGCGTCATCAAGTCGGTGTCCATGCTATTTGTTGAATAAAATCTTTGGAATCAAAATATATCACTACAAAATTAATAAAGTTTATGCAACCAGTTATTTTATTACATCGTTGACGAGATAATTAACCCCTGGGGTTTGGCATTTGTCATAGATTTATGTTCTAAGTTTTAAAAGTTTAATGATTGGGTTAGGTGATTTTTATTTTGTAACAAGTTTGGTTTCAACAATTATTTTCGTTAAATTTGTATTAAGTTGGATGAGAATGAATTTTTAATTTTTTTTTACTTTTTGCCACATTACAGGGAATCAAAGCGGTTATGATTGCGGCTACTGATATTTATATTCATACTAGTTTTAGTAAATTAGTGTGTTAATCGGCTTGAATAAATAAAATATTAATATAATAAAATTTATTAGTTATAAAATAATATTATAAGATATGATATGACTAAAATTATATACGAGAAATGACTATAAATAATAAAACAGTTATATCATTTTTTAATTTTTTTCTTAGTTAGAAATAACATTAATAAATAGTTTTCTTTCTTAATTTATTAAATTTAAAAAAGTGTTAAAATAATATTATTGGTAATTAAGGTAATTATTTAATATGAGAGATAAGCAAAAAAATTTTGATGAGAATGAATTTGGTGTTGACACATATCATCTCAGGATATCTATATATTATAGTAAAAAGATACTTTTGTATTGTAATTTTGAGTTAAACGACTATTTGGAAGAACTGAAAATCGAAGGGGTAAACCCTTATTCAAGGTATTACTAAAGAAATAAAAAGGACAAAGATGTGTAATTATCTTCAAACATTGAGGCGTAGAATCAAGATTGTCGAAAGGGTTATTTTTCTTTTCTTTTAATACCTTTTTATTATTTTTTAGTAAGTTACATAAATAGTCTTTATACATTTTATATTCAACTTAACAGAAACTTTAATAGACGGTGGTGTTAGAATCTATACTTACCAAAAGAAGACACGTAACTAACCATGTGAGTTTTAAACTTAGATTCAATCAAACCATAAAAACTATGTTTGTAATAAAATATATATTTATGATAGAACTATGAAATACATTCAAAATAATGAATAATTAATAATTAATCATTAATATAGAGCAATAGGAATTAACCTTAAATAAAAATTAATCAAGTTGTATACTCTCGTAATCAATATATAAGTAGAAGTACAAAACAAGAAAATTACAAAATACAAACCTAATAATAGAGCCGATTAGTAAAGAATCAAGTGGAAGTTGTTTAATTTTTTATCACATGTTATTAGTTCATACTTCATTTTTAATGTCTCTCTCTGTCATGTGACTTTGATTTCGCTACTTTGACTTTGCGAGTGTTTATTTTAAATTAAATAAGTTTTGTAAAATTTATAATAATAATAATAATAATAATATAATAATAATAATAATGAATAGTAACAATAATATCAACATAACAATATTAATTGTTTATTATTATTATTATTATTATTATTATTATTATTATTATTATTATTATTATTGTTATTATTATTATTATTATTATTATTATTATTATTAAAAGTTACTTGTTTAAAAAGCTAAAATGTTTAAATTCTCTTGACTTTTACCTGGATAATAATCGCATTGAGTTGACAGGTTGAGTTAATAATCCAATACGACTCATATGTTCATTTGTCACAAAGATTATCATTGTTAGAAAAGTATTAAAATCGTGTAACCTATATACAAGTTATTTAATATGGTATCCAAGCTAGCCAAAATGAATTGTAAATCAATTGTAAACGATATGTAAAAAATTAGTTAAATGGTTTAACAATTGCCTTTGTCCGTAAAATATCTTTCATTATTCTGTTTTGAATTCAGAAAAATCTAATTATATTTCTTGTAGTTTCAATACTTACCACACAAGAAAGACCACACTTCTATTTTTGAAATATCGAATACACCATAAATATCAAAAGTTAACATGTTGGTATAACTATTAAAAAATGCGGTGTGTAGAGTGCGTGCGTGACACTAGCTTGCCTTCTCGCAACACGTTCCCTTCATGCTGTTGCTTATGGAAGCTTCTCTTATTATTATTTTTGTCAGACACAAACAAAACAAGTAATAATTTAATAAGTATTTAATTTCATATGCTTTGAATAGACTCTTTGGTTCTTCTCAAAATAAGAATATATTGTTTGGTTACTTCTTGTGAACTTTCAAAGAATATGGAAGCCAATAAAGGTAAGTGCAAGCTTTTATATATCAAAACATCATTATCATCTATTTGAATTGTAAAAATATGTGAACTATTAAAACTTATGAGTCGAATCTCATGTTTGCCGGAATTTCTTTTACAATTAACTCGTCATCTATTTCTTAGAGTACAACACTTGGAATAGAAGTAATGTCGGATTTGATCGATATTCATATAAAGTATCAATGAGGTTGGATCATAAATTGTAGTGTTATTATGTGTATACTGGTGGTCCCTATACTAGAGTTATTAGAGGTATTTTACATTTATTTTAATTAATTCATATTCTAGTTTCATATGACCCTTTGTATTTTTTTTTTTGAATGGTTAAACTCCATGTTAGTTTTTGTTAGTGGATATTGAACCCATGACCTTCATGTATATTAGTTACCACCACAAGGGTGGGGCTTGACACTTGGTATCTTTTGGATAATCCATATAGAGATATGTAATGGTTATTTCACATGTAGAAAAGATATCTTGATAACATTGTTTACTCTTCTAATTTTTGTTCTTTGAAATGTTTTCTGGTTTCAATCTACACTTTAATGATGTATGTGAAGCTCGTTTATGCTCGTGATTCCGCTCGATCTCGATATCTGAAGCTCGAGCTTGGGCATGTTTAGTAAATGAGCTTCAATATGAACTCGAACTCGTTTAAGCTCAGCTTGATTTTAGTTTTTTATGAGCCAACAATAGTTTGCGAACTGACTTTACTCGTTTATGCCCCTAGCTCCAAGAACACACAAACAAATTACAAAATTAGAATTAAACATGATCAATAAGGATGAATCAAATAGAAATAGGTGAAATGAATAGTAGATCACTATAATAAATTCTCAAAACTGTCTTAGGGGTTGTTTGATTACTGCTGACTGAGTAAGATCTGACTGAGTCAGAAGCTGACCTAGTAAGAAATTCTGACTGGGTCTGCATCTGACTAAAACTTGGTTGTTTGATTTAGCATCTGACTGACTTTGCTGAATAAGAAAAATAACCTTATTGTCCCGTTTGGTCAATTGATGTCAATCGAAGTTAATTATGACAAATTATTAACTACTAGTAAAATCATAATTTTTAAAACCTTTAGAAGAAAAAACATCATTTGAATCAAACCACATTAACGGAATGTGAAATTTACTTAAAAAATGTGAAATCCAATGGATAACATCACAATCTCCGTTACATTAACCCATTGGCTCTCACTTCCTATATGCACATCACACACACCTCTCATCCACTATGTCACCATAATCATATAACCATAATCATCAACCACCACAACCACCACAACCACCACCACAACAACAACAACCACCACCACAACAACCACCGATGGCAGCCACACTCTCCACCACCATGGCCATGCTCAACGCCAAATGCATGACCACTAGCCCTCAAAAACCCTCATCAAACCCACCTCCCTACTCCTCCCCAAATCCACCACCACCACCACAATCTCCACCGGAAACGCCATCGCCGAGGGGGGGTCGTCGAGTTGGGAGGTCGTCGCGCAAGGGGAGTCGAAGAGCAGGGAGGTCGTCGCGCAGGGGGGGTCGAAGAGCAGGGAGTTCGTCATGCAGGGGGCTCGTCACGCAACGCAGGGGCTGGTCACAAGGGGGTTGTCGCGCAGGGGGTCCGCCGTCGGTGGTTGTTCGGTGGTCGCGCAAGGAGGGTGGGTAGGGTGGTGGCCGTCGGTGGTTGTTCAGTGGTCGCGCAAGGAGGGTGGGTAGGGTGGTGGCCGTCGGTGGTCACTCGGTGGTCTGGGTCAGCTTTGTTTAATTTTAGGTCTGGGTCAGCTACTTGGACCCCGTCAGCAGGAAACAAAATGCATATCAAACGGGCTGACCCGCTGACCGAGTCAGCCAGTCAGCCGGGTCAGCCCGATCAGCCGCAATCAAACACCCCCTTAGAGGTTAAAGGGAATTAAGGTTATTGCCTTCAAGATGTGCCTCATAAGAGACGCTTATATGAAGGTTAAAAGGTAAAGTGACATGGTCGTGTCGACAATCAAACATATGTAAATGCTTTAAAACTAGGTTGATTACAACGCCACGATGACTCACACGATCATGTCGAGATACCGAGCTGGGACATTTCAGTAGTCGAACTCTAAAAACTTTACTAATGGGAGACAAGCTAGTTAGTGGTGATCGTGTACTACAATTTTAGTTTTTGTCTTTCATTGATTCTCAATCAATATCATGTTGATTTAATATCTATGTAATTATAATAGTCCTCGACTTGATCACCAAGCGTCACAACTTCAATACTATTACTACTTGTAATATGGTCAATGAATATGCTATATATTAATTATATTCTTAATTAGGTTTATTATTTGTATTTCTTATATTATACTTTAATTGTATATGTATTATATTATTTTAAGATATACTGGCTTAAGCAAATCCGTATTTATATAGGTTGATTAAATAAAATACGCATTTATTATTATAAAACGTTATTTTAAGATACATATCATTAAAATTACGTATGAGTAAAGCGTATTAGTAATAAAACAAATATTTTAATTTTTTTAAACCTTTGTTCTAAAACATTTTTATTTCCAAAAAAATGTAGTTTTTAAATTTTCCTTATTTACTCTCAATTTCAGTTTTTTTGTTTACAAATATTTTACTTTTTAAAAACATTAATTCTAAAATATTTCGTATATCTAAAAAAGTGATGTTTTGTAAAAAGGTTCTTATATTACAAAATTTTGTTTCTTTCAAAACAACATTAATAAAAAGAAAATATTTTTAATATATAAATAATTAAATAAGACTATTAGTAATTAATATAATTATTTAACAAAATAAAAGAAGCAGAAAATTTTTGATAAAAAAGAATATGATGTTGCTAGATGCCCCCCTTATAAGAGTTTAAATAATTATAATATTTAAAATACTTGGTACATTCATTTAAAACTAAATTACTAAAACAAGAAACTAAACAGTTATCAATCAACTAGCTCATGATTTTTAAATGGTTATAATTTTTTATTTATTAATATTTTATATTAATATTACATCATAAGAACATTTTATTCAATTTAATCTGATATGTTATTGTTATAGTTTTTTCTTTTAACTTTGAAAATGTTTATTGTCACATCACATAAGCACCCCTCTATTATGTATATAGTGTGTGTGTACGTATATCCACTATAAATATAATGTTTTTCGATCATTTACATGTGTTTATTATAATTCTAAACTAAATTAATTATTTAAACCTAATATTAGCACATAAACATTATTCCCAACACACATTTATCTACTTCTAATATTTATTTTTAGTTATTACTATTTCTCAAATAATAGCAATTAAATACATATAATTGTTTATAACAATTACCTCACCAAATGATATTTCCACGGCAGCATTTCGCGTTAGTGTGTTTAAACTATTCCAAACACAATTAACTAATGTTTTTTTGCTAATTGTTTGACTCTTTAGGTCTTACCTGAATAACAATGTTTTCATACATTGAATCTTGGGCATCTTGGTTCAACATCAAAATTCACAAGTCACATATTTATCTTAAAATATAAAACTTCAATTTTTTTTGTGGGAACAAGACTTAAATAATAATTCATACTATAGCGTTTTTTTAGGATGTTACATGAATGGGCAAATTTATGATATGCGATAGTTGGAATTCCTTCACCTGCAACAATCAACATAAAGGAAAATTTGTTAATGAGGTCAGTTTTTTTGGTGAATTTGTTATTTGGGAATCTGGGCTGATTGCATTGGGATTTGCAGGTGAGTGAGGTAGTAGGTGAGGAAGATGGAGGCGTTGAATGAACAAATGAAGAAATTAGGGGGTTAAACGGTTAATTTAGGTTTATATTTATTTTATTTTTAAAATAAGAGGTAAAACAGTGATTTTATAAAAATCTAATAGAAAACTTAATGTCAACTTTTAACAAAACTAGTATTACGTTAATATGCTGGACTAAAGGTGAATTTCTAAATCCAAGGACTAAAACTGTAATACATTATACACATACCACATGAACCAGTAGCTAATTAATTTTACCTTATGTGTTAAAGCATATATAATATTTAATTTAGTATGTGATCTAATATTTTTCATTATTATAAAGAACTAAAGCAATCATTAATAATCGATCAACGAAACTTACTTAGAGTTAATAAAAAAAGTATGTTTTCTGAAATATATCCACTCTTCATGTCTATAATTTTTTAACAACTCAAAATTCATATGTTTCTACACTTAAAACAAAATTATCAACAGGAATTGAACTATGGTTTTTTTAAATAACTTTTTATTCTTACCCTTAAATTATCAACTTAAGTGTCTTTACATTAGTCAGTTATACAAGAATAGCTATAATCATGTTTCTAAGGACTACTCAACATTTTCATGACCCTAAAAAGAAACAAATTTTTGGGGCCTTGTCTATGTGTTATTCTTAAAGATCCGGGCCTCGAACCGACGACATAAACAAAATTATATATAGTTTGACAGAAAACAACTTAGGATAAAAAATAAATTAATGAACTAAAACAAAATCAACTATAAAAAAATTAAAACGACAAATAAACAACAATAGTTAACGTAAAGAGAAGCATCAATTGCAAATTTACATTAAAATCAAAACACACAACAATAGATTAGTATTGACAAAAGGACAATAGTTGATTAAGAATTTGTGCATAAATCAAGACGAGACAATAACAATTCGCATATTAAGTGATTAATTGCAAAAGAAAAATTAGAATTGATGAACATAAAAGTACCGTCAACATTGAACTATCAATCAACTTTTGATGAATCAAATTTCGTAAGTTAACCTCGATAAATCAAGTTTTGTAAGTCGGATTTGATAAACTTTCAATCATTTTGGTATCATTTCATTATCTCTAAAGTCATAAATATTGATTAGATGATCACATATATATTCAGTTTAGAATATAAATAAAAGTAGTTTTGTCTTATTAAAATTTTGAAATCTTTAAAAATTTAAAGGTTTAAAATAATTGTTTTAGTTGTTTATACCGTAAAAATATTCCTATATTTTTCAATCACTATATTTTAGTGATGAATATTTGTAAGTAATAATTAGCCTTTTTTTACCGAATTGAAAATTAAGTTCAACATCGTATTTGCAAAAACAGAAATTAGCATACGCATTTCTATTAATAAGCGTGATAACCTAAAAAGTCCACGTTTTATTAATAAAATACAAAGTCAACTCGCTTGTATACGTGATACTCCGTACGACGTCAATTTATTATAATTGATGTTGCCTACCGTTGTATCTTTCTAGATTAAGTGATAACAATTTTGAGTTATATTAACGACATAAACATATGTATACACACACAAGAAGGATCGAATCAAATGTACATATTTATTTATGTTGAAGATAAAACGAGCAAATTCATGTAAAAGTTTAATCATAACTACAAATGTTCCGCCCATTTTGATTTATATTTTCCTTAGAAACAATAACTCATGTTAAGAAAAGAAAAATTCAAAAAAATAGTTGCTAAAAAACAGAAGAAAACAGGGTCTGTCATACGGATTTATTTTTTGCTCTTATCTTACTTTGTTCAAACAAAATGTATGAAAAACTAAAAAATTAGTTAATTTTGTTTTTGTTTTAGAAAATTTACGTTTTTCTCAATTTAGAAATATCATCTATGATAAATTTCTATCTTTTTGTTTTGATATGACCTTCTAAATACATTATTAGTATTATATTTCATTAATGAAATTGTTCATCCAAGTATATATTAAGAAGATTGTATGAAAATCGGCATGAAGGTACACGTTTTATCCTTTTAAACCAATAACCATCCTTTTCAGTTAAGACTTAAATTCACAATCAGAGAATTAGTTGAATAAAAATGTCCCACACAACAAAAATACTTGATTATGTTTAGCTTTTAAAATTTTAAATATAAAGTCAAATTAATATTCTATTTCTATGCAAGGCCGTTAGGCAGGAAAGTCAAGTAGCTATTCATTTGGACTATCGGACATGATAATATATAAATGTAATACAAGGGTTAGGAACATGGGATCCAATGATCCATAACTCCATATTTTATTAGTAGTTATATATTCTTTTGTATAAATCATAAATGTAAGCGATAGTAACAAGAACTTTCAAATATCAAGGTCAAAAAAGTATAGCATGTAATTAATAACTTAAGTTATTGATATGATTAAGCTTTGGTTTAAGTATGAATTTGAAAACTTTAACTAAGATATTAAGTCGAGTGGGATTTTAATTTGAACTCGAGTTCACAAATACAAACTAAGGTTCTTCGTATCATAATCTTTAACACAAGTTGAAAGCTAAACTTTTTTTCAACTAGAATAAGGCAACAACCTTGTTAGCCACATATGCAAGTTGACTCGTTTTTTTTTTTTTGAATTTTAATGATTTTGTATGTCTCGTTTTATACATGTCTTAAATCACAAGACGGCAATAGTTTCAAAATATACAAGATCTTAAACAACAAATTACTAAACTACTAATATACAAGGACATTTGGATGTTAATTTATTAAATCAAGCCAACGAGCAAAAAAGCTTGAGCTTAAACTCAATTTAAATTTCATGTGAGTAAACTAATTAAACCATTTTACTTCAAGCCGAAGCAAATTAAGGTTTTAATAGGCTAATAGCGCACGAGTTGTGAAAGAGGTACAAACCACACACAAATTGACTAATTTTAGTTCTAACTAAAAAAATGACGCACGAGTTGTGAAAGAGATACAAACCATGCACAAATTGACTAACTTTAGTTCTAACTAAAAAAGCAGAAGAACTAATTCTTTTTATTTATATTTTTTCTGGAGTGTTGTCAACCCCATTTTAATATGGATTAAAATTATGATACAGACGTAGACAATGGATAATTTAAGCAAAAAATGGCGTATCTATTCTGAGTAATCTAAGAAAATTGCGTGGCACTCAAAATTTAAATATTTTGACTTTCAAAAGTCAGCCATCTCAATCTGATTTATTTTTGTTTCTTCATATCCAATTGCTTTAATTAATAGCGTTCAACTAATAGATTCAGCACAACAGATAGATTCGAACCTTTTTTGACGTAGCTAATCCTTACTTTAAATGTTTGTACATCGGTACATGTAGCTTTGAACTTGATACATTGACTTTTGTCTTTGCTTATCAATAATTTTTGATACCCAGTCCATACTTGTGTTCCCGATAGGCTTGTAAACGAACTGAACATCGTTTAACGAAGAAACAAAAGAAGACAAACACTTACATGCACATAACTTTTTTTTCTTGTTTATGTTTGTTTAATGAAATTAAGGTGTTTATGTGTCTTAAATAACTAGGTTGTATTTAAAAATATAGGGCAAATTAGCAAACTATTGATATACAATGAACATTAAGATGTATTTTATTTAATCAAGCCAACGAACAAACTAACTTAAACTTGAACTCAGTTTAAAATTTTATACGAATCAGCTGGGTTGAACAAAACAACGAACAAATTAACTTACGACGTTCAAGATAAAGCTATTTAAAACAACGAACTCAGTTAAAGCTAATTAAGATTTTAGCATGCTAATGACAAACGTTTGTGAATGAGTTACAAACAACGAACAAGTTGATTAACTTTAGTTCTAACTAAACCCTAAAAGAAATTAAAAAGAAGGAATTGTATTATTTTTTATTTATCAAATTTTCTCTAGTGTTGTCAACCTCATTTAATATGGATTAAAATTATGATACAAACGTAGAAAATGGATAATTTAAGCAAAAAAATGCGTATCTAATCTGAGTAATCTAAGACAATAGCGTGGCACTCAAAATTTAAATAGTTTTGACTATAAAAAGTCAACTATCTGAAATCTGATCCCCCCCCCCCCCCCCCCTTTATATCGAATTGCTTAAAACAATAGCGTTCAACTATAAGATTCAGCACAACAGATAGATGTGTACCTCTTTTGACGTAAGATATTCCTTGCTTTAGATGTTTGCACTTATAGCTTTGAACTTGATACTTTGACTTTTGTGAGTTTGTCTTTGCTTATCAATGATCTTTTGGCATCAATCCATATTTGTGTAGTCGATCAGGCCTCTAAAAGAACAAATCATCATCTACTGAACAGATGAAAGAAAACAAACACTTAAACGAATGGACTTATTTTCATGTTCGCTTGTTAGGAAAATGAATGTGTTCGTTTTTGTTTATATGCGTTCATTAAGGTACTAAATTAAACATACATAACAACCATAAACAAACAAACGAAAAGGGAAGAACAAAAATAAATGAAGAAAATGATTCTTTCTTTGATCATTACCCCATGTTTGGTTCTGAAATTTGATTGGGTTGACGGGTTGATGCATGATGTGCCAATTAGTATTACTATAATAGTTAAAAATTGAATTTAAATATACATGTAAAATTGGTGAACTTAGATAAGCAAACATAAACAAAATTAAATTATCAACGAACATAAACAAACGTTTAGTAACCTATACCAACGAGCTGAGAATGTATTCATAAAAATCACTAGGTATGAGTTTATTATTGACTTGCCTGATAGGATTTTATACCCAATTTGAGGTGTTTGGGCAGAAGCTAGGGTTGTATCTAACACCTTAATGTGGTTGAATCTTATTATGTATACATTGATTTCGGTATGGCGAATTTTAGTAAGTTAGAATTTAAGGTGATTTGATGCATGTGTTCTGATGTATGTTTCCAGGAAAGAACACCACATGGATTACTCATTCATAGAACTATGATGTTCTTGATACTTAAAGAAGATGATTTGGGAACCTTGTGTAACTTTAAAAGTAAAAAAATTGGGTTAGAAAGTGTTTACTGTAAGGATAATAAGTTTACGGGAGAAATCGAGAGAAGGATATGGGATTTTCCCCAGATGAAGACTTATATTAAATCTTCTTTGGGTAAACATCTTGAATTACCACTCTTATTTCAAACAAATAAAAAAATCTTACTTTGACTAAAGAAAATAAGATAATTTTTCTAGCACAAGTAGTAAATGTAAGTTGGAGTCGGATTGCGTGTTACTTATATAATCCACATATTTTAAAAACCTAAAACAACTTTTGTTTTAATATTTCATACATAATTACAAGCTTTCTGCATAACAATTCATGTAAATTATCAGTCTTCTAATATTAGCATTTTACTATACATTTATATTATATTATAGAAAAGTAACTGGTATGTCTAGTTTGTATGTTTAAGACCAGATTAAAAGTATGATTGAGACATGCAACTAAATAAAAGGAAACTGCGAATAATAAATAAATGAAAAAATGAGTTGAGTTAAGATTTCTAACTAATATTCTAATTGTTAAATGAACTAACCTTATAATAAGGACGAACTTTTAGACACGTTTAACTTTTTTTTTAATCATTATTCTATTGTATTGTTTAGTATGTTATTTTGCATCTATATGAATTTGATAATTATCAAATGAAATAATATGTAAAAGAAATAACAGAGAAACCATGTGAAGATATCCAAGAGTTTGAATTTTAGAGAGAATTATATATATCCTCCTCTCCATCTTTGAAATTACATATTTCCTCAAAACACAAATTTTCAATGCATAAGTACAATACATTTTATGCATGCTTTGAGTATATATGTAATTTCATAAGTTTGGAGGGGGGTATATGTATTTACATAAGTTTAGAGGGTGATATATGCAATTACCGCAATTGCCTCTAAATTTTAAGTGTATCAACTTTTTAATATTTATTAATAATGTTATTTTCTTTTATTGAGAATTAAAATGTTTAAATTAGAGTGCTTCTATAGTTGTTACACATCAACTACCATTGTGCTTATAACCTTATCTTTATGTATAATTTACTTGATTTCATGAAAATGGTATGAAAACCTGTGAATCAGTACCAGCTAGTTGTCTAGTAGCATGCCATTTTAGCATTGGACAACATCATAAACCATTTCTGTAATGGTGTTTGTCAACCCCATAAACACATACATTAAAGATAGATAGAAGAAATGCGACAAACGTGAAAACAAGGGGAGCGAAGCTGAGTTTCTTGGTCACAGAAGGTTTGTTGGAGCGGCTTGCAGGTTATATGAAATCAAACGAAGAGTTGTGAAGCTAGTGAAAAAGAACAAAGAGGGTGAAGCTTTTAAGCATTTAATTATATATATCATATTGAAATTGAAATTTAATAACATAAAAACCGATACTATATGACATCAATACAGTTTTAAATCATACTTAAAACTCTAGATAACTGATAAAACCAAATTCTTCAACTATAAAATATTAAAGCACATACACATTTTTGTGTGTTATGAAAAGTAAAACTACACATAGAGTTGTTGGGCTATGTGTATGTGAAATAATGTTGTTTGGGCTATGCGTAGGTGAGACCGTGAGACACAGTTGGGTTCTACACAGATGTGCTTCTTTGTCTTTTAGCTTGTTTTAACTATGGTCTATGGAGTTGGATTCTACTGGATCTTTTTCTCCAAATTTTTTGTCATTCAAATTCTCATTTGATCGATTACAAGTGTGTAGCGAAACTAATAAATCGTAGATCAACTGGTTTAGGAATATGAACCCTATGATTTTTTAAAGTGAAAGTCATGAGTTAGAGTATCTCTAGTGTAATATGTTTTTAGTAGGCCAAGGGTTTTACCACAGTGGACCTTTAGGTGGTTGATTTCTCTTAAAATGGTGGGCGAGCTGAGTCACCAGCGCCGTCTGTGTTTGCAGGCGTGAGTGACCTTTCGCCAATGGGTTTACCGGATGACCGGGCTTAAAAATTATTGGTTGGCCGTTAAAAAAAAACAGGTGTGTAGCGAAAATGACATGAAACATGGTCGGACGAGTTGGGACCAATTAAACTAGGACCATTGTAGTTATCTATTTGGTTACAAGCATATGAACACAATTCGTAGTTACGAGTAAACCAGGTAAACTAAAGAAAAAAAGTTAAAAACTTAAAATAAATTTGGCAAATTTGTAGAATAATAAAAAGCTCATATATCATGTATGTTTATTGATATTTATAAATAATTGTACGATAATAATTATAGATAAATCTGAACTAATCATAAATTCTAATCACAGTAAAATTTAAAATAAAACTTCTCTACATATAAACACCTAACTATACTGGCTAACCCACTTGAATTGATGTTTTACTTGTTAGATGTGAGGTATTATGTCATTCTAAAAAAAAACTATTTGTCATTCTAAAAAAACTAACTAATATGTTATATTTAATACTATTTTATTTAATAATATTTTAATTAGATCATTTGATTTTCATGTTTTATTTACATTGTAAGTTTTTATCATGTTTTTAGTATGTTTTTCTTTTTGTTTCAGTTAAGAAATATGTTTTATAAATTTATTACATGGCTGGTCCATGTGGCATGTAGGAATGACAATCAAATCCGATCTCGACAAAAATACTTGAAACCCAAAACATTTGGGATTTGTATGGAATCAAGTAAACAGGGTGTTTGACCGAGTATGAGATTATTTTTTAATGTTTTCCGGAATGTGACGGATATGAGATTACATAATATACTTGTTAACAGTCTCGTTTACCCGATTGAACATACTCGTTTACCTGATTATATACTCAAAATAACTTTTTTGTTTTTCTTTTGTTAATTTAAATATTATATTTATTTTTGATTCATTATTTTAAGCATATGATATTATTATGGAAGTTCTTTAATCTTAATATTCGTATATTTCGGCCAATATCCTGCTCGAATAATTCGACAATTAGACTTTTGATTCTTCTTCAAACCTTGGTTAGTAGTTACTATCAAAAGAAAGTCAGCGAGACATTAGCAAATAGATTTAGTCAAAAAGAGATAGCGATAAAAAGATTTGGCCAGATTGTTGAAAGGATACCAACGAGTATTTATTCATAAAATAAATGGGTATACCCTATTACCTGCGAGTATGCCTGATACTGGACGGTAAATACCCGATACATATCCAACAAGTTTTAATACACCATATAGATCAATTTCCCCTGACATTCTTGTGTGTTCTCGATTTGAACGGGAACAATGAGCATGGATCTTAGGATTCATATTGATAAAGACAAGAACTTGACCGATTAGATGCTAAAATATAATAATGATGAACATGATGAAAACACAAACATGTTTAATGATTGGTGTTTATTGATATGTTGTTGAAATCATCATCATTGAAAGATGATGATATATTGTTGTTGATGATGAACTTAATTCACCCTAATAAGTGGTGAATTAGTCACCCTTTACAATAAAAATATGTGCTAATATATATATACTAGTCTAGCATTTACAATAATTACAAAACAAACACTAGACTAATATTTTGTTGCTATTGTTCTTCAAATCTTCAATTTCAATAATGTTGCAATTTCTTGAAAGGTAGAATACCCAACAATTCTTCATTGATTCCATTGGTCATGACCAATGTTCGTGTCGTTGTCATTGTTCGGCAACACCACCATAACTGTGACATTCGTCATTTTCGACTAGCTTGGTATTTGTTATCCTGTATTGTAAACCCGACTCGTTTTGGTCTTCGGATCTTTGAATATTAATAAAATTATGGATTTTATGTTGTAATCATGTTTCATACTTGTCATGGCGTGACCCACAGTTCGTTTCAGCAAAATCAGTTTTTTTAACGTTTTCGGTTCGTTTAAGGTCCGGACTTGTATTTTAACCATCCAACCAACAAATACCTAACCTATAACTATTCTAGAACCCTCCAAACATGTAGATACTTGGTCATAATCTATTTAAATTAAAAATTATTTTAAATAAAAAAATCAAAGTGCACCATTTTACCCACCGGACAAACGCATTACCTATTTCCTTAAACCCTAATCTTTCCCTATAAATACCACTCATTCTCAACCATTTCACCTACACATTTTCATCTTCTTCTCCCAAAATTTTTGATCTTGTAAGTTGTTCTAGCTAGTTTTGCTTAAGTTTGACTTTAAAAAGTCAACGGAACCGAATCTTGCATTTCAAATTATTTTGGGTATGTAATTTTGGTTATTTTAAGTTTTTCTAAGTTATTTTATGTTCAAAAAACCATTTTCATCTTTATTTAAGTCTTGTGGGCATTCAAACTCATATTTATGCATTTTAGACCCGTTTGGGTCGTTTTCGGGAAGTTTACTCGATTAACTTTCTTGTTTGAGTTTAGATATGGAAGTTTACTTTATTTTTAGTTCAATGGTTTTGGACATTTGGTAACCATCCTCAGGTTCATACCGAGGCAAAGACCGAACCAAACCGAACGCTCGTTTAAGCACTTTAAATAACTTTTAAGTGACCATGTTACATCAAACACTTTAGATCTGAGATTTTTTTGATATTTTAGTTATTATATGGTTGATATGGAGGTGTAGAACAAATCTTGGCTTGAACCCAAGTTTCGGGTAAAAACCGAGTAAAACCGAACACCCGTTTTAACGAGTTAGTCAATGTTCAAACCACCAAAAGTTCAACCTATCTCTTTAGTTATGTTTTACTTTATATTACTCGTATTACTTAAGATTTTGGAAGTGTTAGAATAAATATTAGCTCAAACCAAGTTTAGGGTAAGAATAAACCCGAGTAAAAGTCGAACTTATCATCTTAACGGGCTAGTCACCGTTCAAAACGCCAAAAGAAAAATTTTTCCTAATTTTTTTTTTAACTTATGTTTCACTTTATGTTATTTGTATTAATAATATTATGGTATGACGGAACCAAACTTGGTTTTATACTAAGATCGGGTTTAAGCGAATTTATTTATTAATTGAAGTCTCAAACTCAGGTTTAAGAGGGTGTAAGTCGGACCTTGATGCTTACATTAATGAGATCGTGTATACAAGCACTAAACCAACTCCCATATGTAAAGCTTAACAATGGTTGAGTAAAACTAAACATCAAGGACCCGTTTTCTTGTAAAACTCATTTTATACTTACGTTATTTAAACACACTTTGTAAAATATAACTAAAACTCCCGAAAACCCAAGCCTTATTTTTATGAACTTTTATACCATTTATATTTCATCTTCAAGACTCAATACTTACTCAAGATCTTTCAATCTAGGACACGTACGTTAAAACCGTCAGACTCGCTTACTTGAGGATTTTATTCAAAATTTATTTATCAACGTCATTTTATTCCATGTGAGTAATTTCATCCCCGTTTTCTCTTCTATGCTTTGGGGGTAGCAAACATACTTACTCAACCAAAAAAATGATTTAACATCTAGATCCTCAACTCACAACCTCTAGGTTATGTGTTGCTTAGAATAATTGTCCAATTGTATGTTATATACCTCATATGATTAATTGCTACATGTTTATTGCTTTTGATCGTTTAGTCTCATCCTCGTCTTTAATAAGTATGATCATACGCTCCTCCTTGTAATATGGTAGTTTTATCAATTAGAAAGGAGCCTCGTTTATTTATGATTGATATATCTTAATTGTCACTTTTATTTACGGCTTCACATATTTGAGTTGTGAATTTTTGCCTTATATTATATTTATAAAGTCATGGAATTGCTCACCAACATACATGTTGACAAAACATATTTTATGCAATGCTACAGGTTTGATTATCGGTTGATTGAAGATTTAAAAACGTTACTTTATTTTGGACCGTTAGGTTATTAGTTAAGAACTATTTATTTTCTGGTATTTGTAAGAACATGTTATGAAATGAATGAGTTGATTAAATATTGTCACTTTAATAGTGTCGTGTGCATCTGAACAATCTTAGTTGCGCCCCGACATGTTCCGCCGCTTTGGTCGGGGTGTGACAATAACTCTACCAACTCATCAATAATCATTACACCATTCCCACCATCATTTCCTTTCCCGTTATCTCTATCTATATTTCTATTTCCCTGCAGATCCTGTCATTGTCGCCATCCAAAACGCTACCACCACTCCATCTCAGCCATCATCCCATCCCACCACCCCACCATCTCAGCCATCATCCCATCCCACCACCATTTCCTTCCTCTTCATATATATATCTCTCTCTCTATCTCCCTCCCTCCCTCCCCCTTTAGATACCACCACCATCGAATCACCATCGCATGAAAACTATCATCTAGAGATAAAATAAGGATAGAATTATTATCTATAAAAATTCCAATTACACGAAACTATCATGTAAAGATAAATTTTACATGATAATTCTACTTATATCATTTTTTCTTCTTATATTCATACAATTTACATGAAAAATATATTTTATACCATTACCCATTGAAACAAAATTTTTGGCTATAATAACGTAAAACTGGTTGAAATAAGAAAAGATTTGTTTATCTAAAAGCAACCACCAATGATCCATAGCCCAACTAGTTAAGACGAGATATGCATAACATGTGAATAAAAAAAAGTAACGGGTTAAAGTCTTATTCTGAACAAAATGTTTAGAGTTAAATCATAGATTTTTTTAACAACGAGTTTCCTCCTAAGAGAATTGAGGGTGCGATATCGACTGAAAAACAGATAGATGAATCCGATTAAAGTAATACTTATAATGCAACCTCATGTAAATTTGAAAGTAAGAAAAATCTAAAAGCACCTTTTTCACAAATTGGTCGAATTGAAGAGTCCTCTGCACTTGATCGGCAAAATGGGGGTGAAGAACAAATGGATGTCGACAATAGCCAGCATATGGATCCAGTGCACCAGTGGCTCACTCTACACCTTCTCCTTCTACTCACCAGCCGTCAAATCATCTCAAGCCTACGACCAATCAACCCTCGACACCGTCTCCGTCTTCAAAGACTTCGGTGCAAACGCCGGTGTTCTCTCCGGCCTCCTCTACACCGCCGTCGCATCGCCGTCGACCCCCACCACCCTCTGCCGAAGAACCGGTGGGCCCTGGGTGGTGCTCTTGGTCGGTGCGGTTCAGTGCTTCGTGGGTTACTTTCTCATATGGCTCTCCGTAATCGGTGCGATTGATCGGCCGCCGGTGTTGGTGATGTGTGTGTTCGTGTTGTTGGCTGCTCATGGAGTCACGTTTCTTAACACTGCTAATGTTGTTACTGGTGTGATTAACTTCCCTAATCACAGTGGCACCATTGTTGGTATTATGAAGGTCATCATCACTCTAGTTGTTTAATTTGATGCTTTAGATTCTTTTTAAGTGATAATATAGTTAGATGTTAGAACCCATTTTTATGCACACCAAGTGTTTGATTGTTTGCCTCGTTGAAGTCGCTCTTTATAAGCACATTATTAGTGATTTCTATGCCAACAATCTTACATCTTGTAGCATTTTATTACCTTAAAGCTTACATTTTTGTCAATCTTTATTTGGAAGATTAAAAGAATGTGGCTCAATTTTGGAGTTAGGTTTAATTATCTGACCTTAGAAGCCAATATGTGGTTCAAAGAATGTGCCTCAGTGTTGACATTTGTTCTTATGACTAGCAATATGATGTGCAAACTGAAGGATATAATCTTGATTAATTTAGACAATTATCATTATTAGTTTTAATAATTGTTTAGTTGAGTTCGTATTAGACTTGGATTGAGCTTGTTATTTATTTGATAATCTTTTTAACAGCTATTTATTTAACGTTTAATAGTGTTTGCGTTGGGTTGAGTTCGTGTTAGACTAGGGTCTTCTAATTGAGTCACAAATAAACATGTTTTGGTGTGTTGCTCGACCTGTTTTCCGATACAAACCAAAAATAGTTACTAAATGAATTCGTATGCAATGATCATCATCATGATTAATGATCTGGGGATGTCTGAACAGGGGTTTCTTGGCTTGAGTGGAGCTATACTACTTCAAGTTTATCAAACAGTTTTCAACGCTGGGCCGACCCCATACATTCTGATGTTAGCTTTGCTTCCGTTTATAAACACTTTGCTGTTCATGTGTAATGTAAGATCTTATGAAACAAATGAAGTTGATGAAAAGAGAAATCTTGACGGTTTATCACTTCTTTCCATTATTGTTGCAGCATATCTCTTCACCATTATAGTCTTAGAGCAAGCAGTTACTTTAAGTTTACCAGTACGCATAGTTATCTTCTCGTTGCTTGTTATTCTGCTGGCATCACCTCTCTATGTTGCAGTCAAACCACGGTCAACCCAAAACTTTGAAGAAACGGATACAAACCGATTACTTAACAATGTTTCAAGTAATCAAGATTTCATAGAAGAACACAACAAGAATCTGCTGCAAGCGATTTGTACAGTTAACTTTTGGTGTTTGTTTCTTACAACAGTTACGGGTATGGGTACGGGCCTAGCCACTGTAAACAACTTAGCCCAAGTAGGCGAGTCCCTCGGCTACACCTCTATTGAAACTAGTACTCTAGTCTCATTATGGAGCATTTGGAACTTTGTTGGCCGGTTTGGTGCAGGCTATGTCTCGGACCACTTCCTCTATAGCAAGAAATGGGCTCGACCCGTGTTCATAGCCATTACTTTGGCACTTATGAGTGTTGGACATTGTGTGATTGCTTCTGGTTTGCCCGGAGCTCTTTATGTGGGTTCTGTGTTGGTGGGTGTGTGTTACGGTTCACAGTGGTCGTTAATGCCAACAATTGCTTCTGAGGTTTTTGGGGTCTTGCATTTTGGGACGATATTTAACACCATTACAATTGCAGGCCCGATCGGATCTTATGTTGTTTCTGTGAGGGTGATTGGTTTTATCTATGATAGGGAAACAGCTCAGGGAGGGGCAGAATACTGTACCGGAACTCACTGCTTTCGGTTATCATTTCTTGTTATGGCGTTTAGTACATTCCTAGGGTTTATCGTTGCCATGGGGTTGTTCTTACGAACAAGAAGGTTTTATGAACAAATTGTAGTTAGAAGAGATGGAGCTTGTAGCTGAATTGAACAGCAAGTGTTTGTCGTTCAGAAATAAATAAAGGGCCACTCTTGTGTAAAATTATCTATAGTTAGTTTTTGACGTTCAAAGTATCGACTCTTTTAGGTAAATGTTACATTAACAACTACCTTCTAAAATTCATGATCAGATTTTATGCCGTGTGTAAAATCAGCCCGGATCGACAATATCGGAATGAGATTATTCAAGTGGCTCAACACCTCCTAGATCCGTGTATACGAGAGCCTTGTGTACTGGATTTGCCCTTTGAGTTTTTGGTTTGGTTCTAGCTTTTATCTAAAAGTGGATTTTGCATGTGTATTTTGATGTCACAAGGCTCAACAATATCAACGTGCTCAATCGATCTATAATATCAACCACATATGAGATTGTAGAATATTGGTATAATACTAAAAGGTTAATCACATTCACAGAATAAGAACGTTGAGTAAGCCTTCAACATCCTCCGAGCTGGATTGGTGATATACGAGATCCATTAAGAACTTTGACATAAAACTAATAATCCTGGTAATAATCTTCCTACATTAATAAAAAGCTATTTAAAAAGGACAATGTTAACGTTATATTCATCCTTGTAATTTTTTTTTCGTTTTTCTCTTCTATTTAATACTAATATTAATTACTAATAATATTATTTAATTTTTTTAGATTAAAATAGGTTTTTAATAATTTAAGCAATAGATGTTTTTACTAATGTTATTTCTTAGAAATTAATTTTTCATAAAATTAAAAAAACTTTTTAGAACATCAAACTTTCTAAAAAAATATAAAATATTTTATAATTGATGTTTTTAAAAAGTAAAATTTTTATAAACAAAAAATAATCAAAATTGAGAGTTCTAAGAATATTTTTTTTAAGTATGATGTTTATTAAATTTTTTATTTTGAAATAAAACTATTATTTTATTTATTATAAGAAAGATTCCAATCATATCATATTTTCAAAATATCAATTTATAATTAATAAAATTTTATTTTATATAATAATTTTTTTTATTAAACTCGTGTAATACATGAGTTTATTAAATTTATTATATCATATTAGATTGTTCAATCAGACGGTCCCACTAACAGATTTTAAGGATACCTAAAAATGTGGAATGAGTTACGTGATAATTTAGTTCAATGACTCGATCACTAATTCTGATATGATTTATTGAAAGATGTGTTGGAACACATTTGGAATCTTTATGACTAATACTTATTTTACAAACATGATTGATAAAGTCTTTAATGATTACGTTTCTAATCGTATACTTTTTATGTAACAACTAATACAAACCTGATTATAAAAAACTAACTTTTTATTAATAGTCAATTTATTTAACTACTTACACTTTATTGATTATACTTATTACTAGATTAGTATTCCGTGTATTACACGGGTTGAATAAATAAATTAATAAATAACTAGTAATAAAAATTTATGAGTTATAAAACAATGTGTGAATTATAAAATATGAATTTTAATTTTTTAATAAAATTTATTTTTAAAAACATAGTTTGATTTTATAAAAATGTAGATAAGAGAGAAAAATATATCAATTGATCAAATTAGTTTTTACAAATATAGAGAAATTGTTTGAGTATTTTAATTACTTTAATATCTTTTTTGAAGGAAAATAAAGTAGAAATGCTTATAAAAATGACAAGTGTCAAAAATGTAATTTAAAATATGCAAAGTGATAAAAGATACATTCTTTTATTAATATCTATAAATTACCATAGTCGAGTATTCGTTAGTTTCAATCCGGGTACTATCAAGTTCAATGACAAAATTAACCAATCTTAAATATATCGTCATCTACCCTATAGTACCTAATAGGTGGCGCCACTATCCTTAACTATCTTAGTAGAGAAAGTGATTAGTACTTTAAAGTGAAGTGATAATTAAAGTGAAGACTTTTTGGCTCGTACCCATTGCGGGTTTTGGTACCCTCTTCGCCTCTTGACATGCCATTGAAGGTAGCAGTTTTGTAGCGGCGTATACCCTAACTACTCGACTAACATACTTGCACACACCCCCTACACCCTCACGCCACACTCCAAATGCCAAGCCCAAACCAAAAGGCTGTAGACTTGTAGTGTAATGATTTTATTTAGTATATCTAAAGCTCAAACCCGAGGTCCAGTCCAAACCGGTCTATTTGGGTATTGGGCTAAATATCACAGATATAATAATATTATATATATATAATATAATAGTAATATAGATAAGAAAATGAAAAGAATTTAAAAGAAAAACAGAAAACAAAAACGAAGGTGAAAATCGAAAGAAGTTGAGATCAGTACCCTTTGAGGTTTTGAGTGAGAGACACCAGAAAAACAATCGGAACTCATTCTTCTCATCATTCTTCTACTTGTTCGTTGATTACCTCATTAGATCGGAGATACAACGTAACCCTAATTCTATACACACAGAATCAAAATGAAGACGACAAAGGGGGGCAAAGTCATGAACCCTACCGACGCCTATCGCAAGGAGCTTCGCAAGAAAGAATTGAAAAGGGTAAGTGTTTCCTTTTGAATTGTTTGTATTACAATCATTGTATTCTGTAAGATGGTTGGTGATTGTTCTTGATAATCGTGTTGATTGTATTCGAATCGTGCTAACCTGTTATTGCCCTAATTCAATTCGTGCTGTTGAAAAGTTTATGGTAATGAGACGAACATCTTAGATTTGGATTGAGGGGTTATTTTGTAGGAACTATCCACATTTTGACTATAGAATTACTAAGGTTTTTATGCCTACTTGTGTTGATTTCCTTGAGTGGATACATTTGTCTCTGGTTAATGTAGGTTTTGGGTTGTACTCTTTATCTAGGAGAGATGCGATAAAAAGGACTTCGATGTAAAGATGCTCGCTCCGTTAGTTCATATATTAATTGTTTTCCTTTATTGATATATCCTTGAGGACAGAGGTCCAGAAATAATATAATAAACTAAGCTAAGAGTAACCATCTTTACAGTGTGCTTATTGATTGCTTCAGATGCATTTTCTTTTTTCTGATTCAAGTGTTAAAGATATATAGTTTGCCTAGGTTTGAGGTTCATGCAATACAGGAGTTAGGAATCAAAACTTCAAATTTATCTTTATTTCATTTTAGTTTTAGTACTTTGTGGGCTCTTATAGGATGTGGCATGTTGGCATTATTCTGGCTATTCGTAAACCATTAGTTTTTCTTATTATAGGTGGACTTTCTAATTGCTGTTCTCTTGTTATCAGTGTCATGAACCTGATTAATATTATGAGTTCTCTTGTTAACATGGATTTTGGTTTATACTTATTGTTAACAGAACAAGAAGGAAAGGAAGAAAGTAAGAGAGGTAGGGATATTAAAGAAGGATCCTGAAACGCTTAAGGAGCAAATTGACAAGTTGGAAGCAATGAGTAAGTTCCAAATGATCATAAATTTATTAAATCCAAGTAACTGTAGCATATAAGTCACTGATGACTTGGGTTGAATAATGATGTTGCTACTATATTTAAGTGATATGGATTTACTAGTTATCAAATGTACTGTAGCAGTAAAATGACCAAGTATGTGAAACAATATTGGCAAGTTACTGGTTTAACATTAGGTAATAGCATCGGGGTCTTACTAGAAAAACTTTGACTAAAAGTTGAACCCAAGAGCTTTGGGGCTAATGTAATTTGTAAATCAAGTTCACATTGGTGACTGATGAAAGTAGTTGAACTTAATAACAATTTGAATAGTTTTGACCAAGATCTTGACATGTCAGTGGTTTCTTATAATAAAAGAGAGAACAAAATGGAAACAAAAAAGTAACGAATGGCCACAAGAATATACAAATTAAGAATCATGTACAGATTGTACACTTACAAGTTTCAAGCAGTTACTGAGGCTTTTTTTGACCTTTTTGCATTCCCCTTCTCCCTTTTGGAATTTCAGTGTTTGCATTTGTGCATAAGTCTCCAGCTTCTCAGTGGAGGGGCTAGTCCCTAACGATGATGTGATCAAATTTAGGAGAAAATATGTTCTCATATGTTTATTGTGGTGGTATTCGCATGATCTTTGAGGGATGCTATTCCGACTAATTTGTTTTCTACAGTTCTCTTTTGGTACCATGTATCATTGTATCCTATATAAAAAGGTCCTTACACAGAAAATTTTCATGTACTTTCTGAATCATTCCTTTAGGCTCCCTAAACATGCCAACTATGTGATGCTGGTGCGACCTAGATATATATGGCAGGACATGCACTATCTTCCTGTGAAGTGAACCTACAACACTAAACCTGGAGTCATATAGCTGGCTAGAATTTGATTAGTATTTCTGTTATTTACCACAATTGTACACTTGTAGTAATCTAGGGAAGTGATAATATCATTTTTTGCTTACATGACTTGAAAATAGTGGAACTTAATAACAGTTTGAATCGTTCTGACCAGGATCTTGACATGCCAATAACTTCTTACAATAAAAGAGTGACAAGATAGAAACAAAAAAAGTAATGAATGACAAAGAGTAGACAAAGTAAGAATCGTATACACTTGCAAGTTTCAAGTAGTTACTGAGGTGTTTGACAGTGTTTGTTGACCCTTTTATGTTCCTCTTCTCCTATTTGAAATAATTGAAATTGCCGTATTTGCATCTGTGCATAAGAGTCCAACTTTTCAGTGGAAGGGCTCGTCCCTAAAGATGATATGATCAAGTTTAGGAGAAATTATCTTTTCATAAGTTTCTCATGGCCGTATTCACATGGTCTCTAAGGGATGCAATTCAGACTATTTATTTTCTACAGTTCTGTTTTGGCACCATGTATCCTACACAAAAAAGTCCTTACACAGAAACTTTTCATATACTTTCTGTATCATTCCTTTAGCCTCCTAAACATGAAAATATATAATGGTGTGTGCGACACTGCTGCACTGCAACCTAGAGATATAGGACAGGACACAAACTATCTTCCAACAACACTAATCCTGGAGTCATATAGCTGGCTAGAAGCTAATTAACATTTTTGCTATATACCACAATTGTACACATGTAGTAATTTAGGGAAGTGATATTATCATTTTGACTTGAAGGTATTTACATAAAACAATTTAAAAAAATTAGATATACCTATTATTAGATGATGATCATGATGCAACTTAGAGATATATGCCTGGACATCCTTGCTATTAGTCTGTTACCTTTATTTGGCAGTTAAAACAACAATTCTGGAGTCATAAAGCTGAAAATAATTTGAGTATTTTTATTGTATTTATTTTTCTTGTTCCTGTTAGTATTCAGTATATATTCTTGTTCACTAGTTCAAGACTCATATTTGCTTGCTATTTATTGGTGCAGAGGCAGATGGTGCTTTGGACAAAGCCAGAAAACATAAAAAAAGACAACTTGAGGACACGTTGAATCTCGTTCTCAAGAAAAGGAAGGTAAAAGTTGAATTAGGAAAAAATCACTTGGTTCAAAAATATAATTTTTTTATTAAAAACATTATCTTAACTACATTTTATTACATAATATAGTGAAATATAAGTTGTACATGATCTGTTTTACATTTGTCAACAGGAATATGAAGAGAAAATGAAGGAAAAAGGCGAAGCTCCTATTATGTTCAGGTTAGTTTTGTCAGACGTGATCCCTATTCTTTTATAAGAATTAGACAGCAAAAGCTGGAGTTACTTGCATTTTACTTTAAAAATGATTAAATCTAAGCTACAATTTGGTCTTGCAGTCACCTTGGCCCTCCTCGAAGACGGACTTCAGAGGAAGAAGAGAGAGCTAAACACCCACAACCTGAGGTAAATGTTAGCTTGATTTCAGTTAGTAAATGATATGCTGATGTCATCACTAGAGGGCCCAAGATAAATAATAATATTTGCAGGATTCTGTTTACTATCATCCTCAATGGAATCCAACTGGTGCGCCTCCTCCTGGAAAACCGCCAATGTACAAGTCATCACTTGGACCAATAATTCCATTAGTGGAAGGTTCATCAAGTGGTGCTGGAGCAGCTGCTGAACCAGATGATGTCGGTTCATCGGTTCCTCCACCACCGCCACCACCACCTTTGCCACAAACTGATGGTGAATCAGAGTCTATAGAAGATGCTCCTCCTTTACCCCTGCCTCCTCCAATGCCACCTAAGCCTGCCACGTCAGATTTGGGTACCATGTTGCCGCCACCTCCTGGCCCTCCACCAAAAGAACATGTTCCAGGTCACCATGTGCTTCCTCCCCCTCCTCCCTTGCCACAATCTGCTCAGCAACCTCCATTGCCACCTGGCACTGCAGTAACTGATAAGGAGAAAATCCAGTCTTCAAAAACAGATGACTTGGCATCTATCAAGCTTCCTCCACCGCCTCCACCACCAGGTTTGCCACCAAAGTTGACTGGAAACCAATCTGAAGGTGCTTCAGAACCCAAAGACTTTTCTAAAATGGTTCCACCACCACCACCTCCGAGGCACCCACCTCCAGTCCCAGGACCTGGAATGGTCCAGGTTATGCCACCAGAGGTGCCGCCACCGGGGATGTCTCGCTTCCCACCACCACCACCTCCTCCAGACATGCGCCCACCATTAGGAATTCCTGGCCAACAACCTCCTCCTCTGGGAATGATGCCGCCAATGATGCCAAGGCCACCGTTTGGACCTCCACCGATGATGAGACCGCACTTCCTCCTGGACCCCCACCTCATCTAATGGAGGATTTTTATAGACCAACTGTACCTCAAAAACCTTCATATGTCAAATCAGCTGCATCCACTGTTGTTAAGCGGCCTTTGGCTCAGCATACTCCACAATTAACAGCCATGGTAAGTTAACAAATCACCTAATTATTTTTTTTTCTATTTCTTTTATTTTATACTTACTTTTTTTGGGTGCTACAGGTTCCAGCATCAGTTCGGGTGAGGAGAGAGTCGGCCGCACCAAAGGCTAAACCAAAGCCATCTGTTACATCAGTATCAGTAGTTTCTCAGCCTGCACCAACTCCAACTGTTCTGAAACAGCCAACTGTGAAAGTGTCATCCTCATCAGCAGCCAAACCACCAAGTGTAGATGATTCTTACATGGCGTTCTTGGAGGATATGAAGGCTCTTGGGGCTCTTGACAACTGATAGACCGGACGGACTAAGAATGGCATGTGTAGATGATGTGGTAGTGTGGGGTGATTTTAGAGATTAGATATATTTCTTACCTGTCTCTTTAATCCTGTTTCCTTTCGTCATCTAAGGTTTTTACTGGTCCTTTGATGTTTAGATTGTATTGAACTATATTAAACATCAGACGCCAAGGCTGAACCTTAAGTTAGTAAAACGTACTTTAAAAGGATACCTTTTTATGAATTTCCAACTTTTGTTTTTTCTACTTCAATTGTTCAAAAGCAATGCTTTCATAAGAGTCACAACCCTAGCAAGTATTGCGAGTTTAATTGATATAAACCACTGAATTTGAACCGTTCAAGATGTAGTGATAAACACTTGAATGCTCTTTAACAGTGGATTCATGTTTGAGTTTTACTTTCATTGAAGGCCACATGCATAAATAGATGTGGTTTACTTGTTGGTTAATT
This sequence comes from Flaveria trinervia, assembly GCA_025506515.1. Lineage (NCBI taxonomy): Eukaryota > Viridiplantae > Streptophyta > Magnoliopsida > Asterales > Asteraceae > Flaveria > Flaveria trinervia. The sequence continues at coordinate 102,734,202 of CM046452.1, forward strand.
AACAAGTCATTTCACTTATCGGGTAAGAGGCTCCTAATCTCCTATGACTAACCACTGGTTTGTGTACTGGGTTTGGTAGCCCAACACCTAAAACCGGTTCAAATAGAAAAAACCGATTGAACCCGAAAGGAAAAACCTTCACCGGGTATTTAGTTAGAAAAGCCAATTTGAAAAAAAAACATTTGATCACAAAACTTTTGAAAAAAAAATAATCATGTTTGTATATGCCTGTCTACAGCTATGAAAAACGATTGAATTTGAGGTTCAATTAAATAATCTAGAAACTAATAGTGGGCTCGTGGGCCGTGGGCCGTCTGTCTTAAGGTTGATAAATACATATCAATCATGTTTGGTTAATTGGTTCAAAAGGTTCTAAACATTGTCTCGGACTCTCGGTCCTCTAAGATCCTATTGAATCAAGTCAAAGGTAAGGTCCACAATTTCTATAAAATACTATGTTATATATAAAATTCTTCAACTGACAATCAAATAAAATTGTGTAACACGATGGAAACAGTGCGGATAGAAATAAGTTTTGTCTCAAATAATAATAATCCAGTATCTAAAACATAATCATTAAGATGAGTTAATTACACGGTTCATGTGGTAAGTCCTGATTTCACTTCTGGTCTCTAACTTTTTGAAATTACAAGGTTTGTCCAATACTTTGTATACACGTAACACATTTGGTCCCCGAGTTGGATGGGCTTTAAGTTTCTCTTATAAGTGGGTGTGTATTGACATAAATACCCTTCGAATTGAAAAATCAAATACACATTTTATTAACACATTATCTAATAAAGAAACAAAAAACTTTAGTGGGCCACTCAAACACAATCACCCATCACCCCACCCTACCGTCACCGACTCCCGGTTCCCACCACCATCGCAATCGCCGGAGAACAACCCTTACCCTCCCCAATCTTGTTTGTCTTTGTAACATCTGTCATTTTTCAAGTTAAAACCCAAATCTGAACCCACTTTTAAGTTCTATATTAAATTATTATAATAGTTTTAATGGATCAAATGCATTAAATGTGCAATTTATATTGTGAATTATTCATTTATTAAACATCTAAATAACTTATAATAATTTATGGATTATAAATAATTTTTATAAAGTTATAAAGTTTTATTAAACATTTTACAATAAATAACTAAATGGAAAAGACTTATTAAAATTATAAAGTTACAAAATGAATTTTAATAAACATATAAAACTTTATTAGTAATTATGAATTTTAATTATTAAGTGAAAATAAATAATCAAATTATAAGGTTAACATGCTTTATAAAAGTTATATAAGACTTATAAATAATTAATTTGATTTATTATTAAGATTAATCTTATAAGTCCAGGGTCTAACTTGTAATTTCTGATACTTAATGTAAAAGTTTCACACATAAAATAACAAAAAATAAATATTACAGGGACCTAAGTTGTAAACTTGAAAAACCTTGAAACAAAACCCAACCCCTTCCCCGTTTTCCGGCCACCGCCTTCGACGACCACCAAGCACCCAAAAGACTCGATTAAAATGCAATTAAACCACGTCTTACCATCTGACAAGCTTATTTGGTGCTAAAGCCGAGGTTATTGTCGGTTCCTAATGACGTATGCTTGTTAATCATGGGAACCAAGTACACTTAACTAATCGTTATATACTTGTAAACTTATTCTTGGTCAATGTTTGATTGAATCTATATGTTATCTATAAACTTGTTTTATTTGTAATCATTGACATGAATGGCTACTTGTAAACTTATATATATATATATATATATATATATATATATATATATATATGTGTGTGTGTGTGTGTGTGTGTGTGTGTGTGTAACCCATGGAAACTCACAAACTTTTAAAGTTGACTATTTATTTTTAACATGTTTCAGGATTGGTACTTAAGTAATTCTTCTTGTTCATATAGGATTGAACTTAGTTTAATTAAATATCTTATGTTGTTGTTTAAATATTTATTGTATTGTAATAACTTTATTGTCTAGTATTATTAAGTGAAAAATAACATTTAATATTATTTCAACTTATTTAATTCCATAAGTTATGAATAATCGTTTCACATTTGTCCGCCTCGATGAATCTACCGTCAGTCGGGTGTGACAGTCTTCTTGAGTTACCACTACTTTTAATGGTTAGATTTGTGCACGGGCTGCTATTATTGAGTCGCCACTATGAAGTTGTTGGAGTACATTGGGTCGACTCCCTTTCTTAACCGAAGGACCACCGATCATCTATGCCACACTACACAACCACGTGACCCACCACCACTACCACCCCCAAACCCTTTGGATTTTGTTTTAAACCATACATGTGAAGCGATTTCTTCGGTGCCGCACCACACAACCATGTTTTGTGCGCCCGAGATGGTGATTGTGGTGAGTGGTGTATTCGGTGAAGCGATTTCTTGATGGTTGCGATGGGTTTGGTGTTGGCGGGGTAATGCACCGAAGGTCTCGATGATGGCGATGGATTTGGGTTGTGGGTATTGCGACAAGGAGGAGGAGGGGTGGGGATGGGTAGATGAGATCCATCAATATTAACAAACTAAAGTTTTTTTTAAATCAAGTATAAGTTGGTAAATTTACAACCATTTAACTGTAAAACTTAATGTCCATTCAACTCGGGGACTAAATGTGTTACATTTATGTAAAGTATTGAACTAAACTTGTAGTCTTAAAAAGCTAGAAACTAAAAGTAAAATCAAAGCTTATTACAGATATTACATTTAACAAATAATCTTAAAACATTATTCTTCGAAAAAAGTATAATTTGGGTTTATTTAACATAAAACACTTGAGCCCAGCCCACATTTTAAGCCCAAACATCTAACCCTAGAAATTATATTAGGGCATTACAAAACCCCTGTGGTAGTGGTTTGTGCCAATAACGACGATAGCAGCAGCCTTCTCCGCCCGAACTGAACTCCAAGCTGCTTAGGGTTGACGATCAACCGTTCGATTCAACGTAAGATTTAGAGATCATCTTTATTAATATTGTTTATAATGATTATCTAAGCTTAAACCTAACTAATATCCTTAAACACATTTCGATTTCCTCAAATTTTTCATGGTTAAACGATATACTACTAAACATTCATTCATGTTTGGGTCAAACTATAAGCTCTGTGAATTTATATAACAATGTATTATAGTGCATCTTGCCTGTAAAATTTGGTTCGTTCTCTGCAGCATTGTAATGCTTGATTACTCGACTCGTGATTCTTTTTTGTGGATGCTTTTTTATGTTAGTTTATGTGATTTAATGTTGTTGAATGCAATAGGGTTGTGTTTTCGGGTTTTGGCGTGTGATTGATTATCAGATTATGTGTGTTCTATAGTTCAATGTAATTATCTTTTTTGCATTAAGTTCTAGGGTTAGTTTTGGAGCCTCGAGTGAAGGACGGGGAGCTTCAAGCTTGTTTCTTCTCATAGTGCTCCGGACATGTATTGCCTAACTAGTATGAAAATGAAGTGTTTATTTCAGTTTTCATTGAGTTGTTTCAAGGCATATATGTTATTGTTGTACGTGATATAACTTAGCATATAGGAATAATTATTCGTGTGCTTAAATTGGCTAGTGTTTTACATTCTGTTTATATGAAAAGCTTCATTTCTTCTTAATGAGTTTTTAAAGCTTCAAAATAGTCTTAGGAAATAAAATGCATGGTTTTGTGTTGAGGCTACTATTTTTCATGTCCTGTTTGCTTGAATGTTTTTGTTTCAATATTTTTTTATACAATTCAGATTTTTAAGATGTATACCTCATCGAAGAAGATCCACAAAGACAAAGATGTTGAACCAACTGAGTTTGAGCAGAGTGTTGCTCAGGTCATGCTCTGTTAACGTCATTCTCTTAAAACTTTACTTTTATAGTTTTTTTCATCTGCGTTTGGGGTGTTTTATTTTATTATTTTGATTTATCTTATAACTACAGGCCTTGTTTGATCTCGAGAACACACACCAAGAGCTCAAGAGTGACTTGAAGGACTTGTACATCAATTCCGCAAAGTAAAGATTCATTGTTTTCATGTGAGTCTGTTGTTTGTTCTTTGTTGTTTGTTATGTTAAATGTTCGTATTTATGCTCTTCTGCAGTCAAATTGATGTCTCTGGGAACCGAAAAGCCGTTGTGATTCATGTTCCATACAGATTGAGAAAACCTTTCCGCAAGATCCATACTAAACTTGTGAGAGAGCTTGAGAAGAAGTTCAGTGGGAAGGTATTTTCACCATATATGATTATTATTTTATTGTTTTTAAGTACTTGCATTTATCCAGTTTAATGATCTTCTTATATTGATGACAGGATGTGGTTTTCATTGCCACCAGACGTATTGTTAAGCCTCCAAAGAAAGGCTCTGCAGCCCAGAGACCCCGGTCACGCACCCTTACTTCGGTCCATGATGCCATGCTGGAGGATGTGGTGCATCCTGCCGAGATTGTGGGGAAACGTGTTCGACACAGACTTGATGGTTCTAAAATCATCAAGGTGGATTAAATTATTTTCATGTAAAAGCTACGTGTTTCTTACCATGTTTCTGTAATGACTCGGGTTTGTACTGTTTGTGCAGATTTTCTTGGACCCAAAGGCTCGGAATGACACCGAGTACAAGCTGGAGACATTCAGTGGGGTCTACAGGAAACTTTCTGGTAAAGACGTTGTGTTTGAATACCCTGTTACAGAAGCTTGAGGTTTTTTCAACTACTATAGCTAGCTAGCCTTTACTTTTGAGTTGGTTTCTGTTGAAAATTCTGATGGTTTTTTTATGCTTTTCTGAAATTTTGATTTGTTACTTCATCTGTTTCTGGATGTTATGTTTTTAAAACATTATATTATATTATTATGGTTTAATTATCTTCTTTCTCTCGAAGAGTGTTCTTTTGGGGGTTTGGTGGGAATTTAACTCATTGTCAATGTTATATTAGAACATTAAGTCTTAACTAAGTTTTTTTGTTCAACCAATGTGACCATAAGAACAAAAAAATAAATATGTTGATTAGGAACTTTTTGGATCAAATGTTAAAAGAAAATCTATAAAAGCTTATAATCTAATGGCTAAATAAGGGGAGAATTTAAAATATTTGTTAAAGTTCCATGATTAGGCATTTGTATAATTACTCGATGGATTTATAACTAAAACCAAGTTGGTTTCACGTTCAAGTCATCGTAGCCGGAGTTTGTTTTATTGTATTGTAATCAAATAAATCTTATTTTTCAAAATCAGAATATCCAAATTAAGTGCCAAGCTCATGTTTACCTATTTTATGTTTTTAATATGAAATTTTATTTTTCAAAATATTTCTTGCATATGCACTTTTTGGTGTATAAATTATCATAGAATAATTGTGTCTTTTATTAATATTAAACTACATGTTATATCTTTTAGTTTTAATAATTACATATAATACTTACATATAATGTTTTTTATTTAAACAAATTGCATACATATTATCCTTTACATTAACCACCATTAAAATGTACGGGTTAATTTAGTTATGTGATGCTTACATGAGTGTTTTTTTTTATCATTTGCTTTTCACGTCTAATATAATAAAAAAATTTAATAAGCAATCATTAAACTAAATCGAATGTTCAAAATAAAGTTGATAATTTATATATACATTATTTAGTTTTTCATATAATTATTAAATATTTTTTTTGTTGAGACTTGTTACTGTATATTAGAACTTTTATTATGTGTTATTTTTATATTATCTTTATAATAACATATATTTTAATTATTGTAAAAATAAAAAAGAAAAGTTTGGATACCCGAATTGATATTTGTATCCAAAATTTCAGGTATATGAACTTCAAATATCCGAAATTGAAGATACAGACGTGGATACAGATAGTGATTTCACTATTCGAAAATTTCAAATATCCAACTTTGAACACCTAACATGAAGGCTACGAGAATAAAGTGACGCAAAATATTGACTTATTGTAGGCATGTAAAATACAAAAATAAACCTCAAGTGAGAGCCACAAGTTTGATTAAACTGTAAATTTTGATAGATGTTAGTATAAATGACAATATGTGTGTAATTTTTTTTTAAAAAATGACATATGGTGTAATTGTTGAAACTAAATGACACAATGTAATTTCATGTATTAATGAAGAATAAAATTTGTAAGTTACTCTAGAATAACAATAATAAAGTTTTAAAAGTATTATAATTTGTGAACTCATATATATTTATTTCAAATTGTACTTTAAATCATTAAATTAAGTCATTATTAGATCTTCTATCAAAAAAAATAGTGGAGAAGATGTAGGGGTGGGTTGGAATTTTTAATACATGATATATATATATATATATATATATATATATATATATATATATATATATATTATATATATATATATATATGTATATATGTTAAATATATTGAAAAAATATTAAAAACTACCTAAAAGTCAAGTCATGTTTCCACTTAGCATCAGGAAAAAAAATATTTACTAACTGAAATAAAAAAGAAAAACATGCTAAAAATATATTAAAACTTATAATTTAAATAAAACATGAAAACTAAATGATTTAATTAAAACATTTTTAAACTTGAGTTGGAACACTTATATAACTTGGTTACTATTTTGTAAATTTTTCTCAAAATTAATTCATACACAAGTTGCGAATTTACCTTTTTGTTCATGTAAGAGTATTACTTTAGATGACGATTATCACTGATTTATAAGTATTTCATTGCACATACATGAAGAGAATGTTGTGTATTTGTTGTTGGTTATAGATGACGATGATTTAAATATATTAAAGGTCTTTACGATGATAATGTCAATTGATCATGACTTGTGGAAGAAACTAGAAAGGGCAATGATGTTTAAAGTTAACAACTCGTTCAATGTAAATTGTTCTTAGTGTTTTCTTATAAAAAGAGTTAACCTTAAACAAATCTAGTTATAACAGAAAGAAGATGTTATACAATGAAATTCTCAAATCCTCAAACAACTGTTATATAGAATGAATGAAAGCATATTGGAAAATCAATGATGTTTCTTTTTTTAAGTTCATCAATCATTCGTTTTATTTACGTGATAATAAGTCGTAGAACTTACTTATCATCATATAAAAGAAAAGTTGTATCTAACAAATATATATATTGTAAAATTTTGATAAGTGTACATCAAAAACTTCATGTTTCACTGAAGTTTGCCAGTGATACGTACACTCTTGTTTAGGTTATGGATTACATAAATGATGATTGATCATTTATGAATACATTTATTTCAAAGAAAAAATTAGAATATAAGTGACTATATATACGCATGTTTCTTTCCTGAAGCATTTGGGCATAATCGCATAAAATTAATTTTATATGTCTATAAAAGTATAACAAGATATAAATAAAAACGACTTGCTATTATACATTATTATCATAGCAAGTGTATAAACTCTTTGTTAAAGTTGTAAATAAATCTACTATACTATTTATCTATCATATAATTTTATTTGTCTACCATAATCATTGATTTTTAAAATAAAATCCACCTCAATGTTGATGTAAAATGTAACTCTTGTATACATTTTTATAAATTATAACTCTAATATTATGTTAATTAATATACTATAACACCTACTAGTATAGTAGTATCATCGTTAAATATTTACTTTTTAAACCAAAGTTTAACTAATTTTTTATATCTTTACGAAAAGTTATTTTGTGTGGAAATTGAACACAAGTTGCATTTTGCGGTTTGCACAGGGAACATTGTTTAAATTATTCTATATCATAACAGCAAAAGTCGCCAATTTTCTTTATGGGTAATGTCTCCTTCACGACGTTGAATATTGCCGGTGTTTATTATTATTTAATACCCATTATTCGTATTCGTTTTTTTATTTATTTCAATTATTAACAATAAAAAACTGCAAGTTGGGTGTAATGTCATCCATATGCAAATATGAGACAATCAATGCTGTTCACAATACTCAAAAACCCAACCAAGATCCCTCCAAAATCCTTTGTTTTTCCACAATTCCCATTGTTTCAACTTCTTAGTCACCATAACATCCTTAACCATAAATTATTTAGTACTATATTTAGTAACTGAATATTTTCCAAGAATACAAGAACACAAGTTTTAACTTTTAACACACCATTTTAAACTTAAACTACTATTTATAATGTATTATTTCTAAAGGGCAAGACCATAAACGACTGTTTACAACAAAATAAGAGTTTGATGTACAAAATCAAGAGTCAAAAACTATTATCATGAAAAAAAGAAGGATTCAAAGAGGCCTGTAGAGAAAAAATGAAATACATATTTGAGTAAAGAAATCTTCCAACCATACCAACTACCTGATATAAAATTGATTCAAGAATTAATTGCAAAGTCAACTATGAACACTGCCTACATGATTCAACTTTTGATGCCATCACCATCACCTTCACATCTTTATCTTTCTGTTTTCTTTGACAAATCATTAGTCAAACGGCTCATTAGGGTTCCATCATCCATGAACAAGATAAATTAAGAAGCTTTTTGTTTCCACCATGGCTGTTGCTCATACAATGATGATGAAGATGATGAGCATCTTCTTCTTCTTCTCTGTTACACTGTTTCATCTTCTCATTAACCCTACTCTTTCACTTCCACTCTGCACAGATTCAAGTAAGTTCCTTTACAAAATTCTCATCAACCCCACTTCAAATCATCACTTTCCCTTTCATTTTAGATTATTTTAATTCTCTTTTTAATGAATCTTGAACTGTTTGTAACAGAAGCACCAGTGACACCCAAAACTCCTCTGGCTTTCTGCAACTACAATGGCAGTTCATGCTGTGATTCAACAGACGATTCGAATATACGGAAACAATTTGAATCCATGAATGTATCTCAACCTGCTTGTGCATCAATTCTCAAATCTATCCTCTGTTCGGTATGAATTTGTAAATTCAACTTAATTTCTATCATTTTCTGATCGTTAAAACTTGTTATTTCATCTTCAATCTCTTTTTTTCAGCGATGCGATCCGTTTTCAGCAGAACTCTTTACGATCAAAACAGCTGCTAGACAAGTTCCAGTTCTTTGCAATTCAACTGTTTCATCAAGCAACAGTTTTTGTCAAACAGTATGGGATACATGTCAAAATGTATCAATAACAATTCACCATTTTCGCCATTGTTACAAGGTCAAGCTCCCACACCAGCAAATTCTAGCAATAAACTCACTGATATCTGGCAATCAAGATCCGATTTTTGCAACGTAAATGGAGGGTCATCTGTCAATGATTCCATATGTTTTGATGGCGAAAAGGTGAGCATAAACATCACTACAAACAGCACGAGATCACCACCAACAGGCATGTGTTTGGAGAAGATCGCCAATGGTTCGTATCTTGACATGGTGGCTCATACTGATGGTTCGAACCGTGCGTTTTTCTCAAACCAGAAAGGTCAAATCTGGTTAGCTACGGTTCCAGAAGTCGGGTCTGGACGCGGGTTGGAGCTCGATGAGTCCAACCCGTTTCTTGATCTGACGGATCAAGTTCACTTTGATATTCAGTTTGGGTTGATGTCGATTGCTTTGCACCCGAATTTTGCACAAAATGGTCGGTTTTTTGCTTCGTTTAACTGTGATAAGACCCAAAACCCGAGTTGTGCTGGAAGGTGTGCTTGTAATTCTGACGTGAAGTGTGACCCTTCGAAGCTAAATTCCGACACCGCGGCTCAGCCGTGCCAGTATCAAACTGTTGTGGCGGAATACTCGGCTAACCGGACCGCATCCTCACGTGCGTCCGTAGTAAGTTATTTTACCATTTTGTATCGAAGGTTTTAGAGTTTGTGTTGTCGTTTTAGTTTAAAAATGATTTTATATTGGTTTATGAAGAGTTTGTTGTCTCAAACAACGGACTCTAGCTTTTCTGACGACAACTGTTGATACTTTGGTTGATCTTTTACAGATTCCTACGGCTTCTCGGTGGAAGTCAGGAGGATATTCACGATGGGACTTCCTTTCACGTCTCACCACGGTGGACAGATTCTGTTTGGGCCGAACGACGGGTACTTGTATTTCATGATGGGGGATGGAGGCGCAGGTGATCCGTATAATTTTGCACAGAACAAGAAGTCATTGCTTGGCAAGATTATGAGATTTGATGTGGATAAAATACCCAGTAAGTGAAATCACAGGTTATGAACATAAATGTATCAACTTTAACGTTTATCCTGTTTGGTTATGGCATCTAAAGAAGATGCACAGCTGACTTGTGAGTCAAACAGGCCAACATTTAACTTCAAATTGGATCCAAAGAGAAAAAGGGTTTTGAATTTTTCAGGATGAGAGAAAAAATGTGTCTCAAATATGTAACAATAAACAAATTGATGTTGAATTTTGTCACGAAATATGTATAAACATAGAATCAAGAAAACCAAAAGTTTGACCTAGAAAGTCAAACTTCACGGTTTGTTTACTACAGATGATCGTAAGTTAGAGTTTAAATCCAGGTGATTCTGAAGTCACACGTCTTGGGCTATGGGGAAACTATTCTATCCCGAGTGACAATCCATACGTCGAAGATAAAGATTTGCTACCCGAGATCTGGGCATCAGGATTACAGAACCCTTGGCGTTGCAGTTTTGACGCAGAAAGACCATCTTATTTCATGTGTGGAGATGTAGGACAGGTATTTAAACCAATTTCCTTCAACTAATGTAACTAATATTTTAGAAGTATTTAAAGTTTACCTTGTTTTCATGAAGAACTACTATGAAGAAGTGGATATAATCACGAAAAATGGGAATTACGGGTGGCGTGTTTATGAAGGAACAAATGTTTACATTCCTGAAAGCAGTCCTGGAGGAAACACATCTATAAGCTCCATAAGTCCTATTTTCTCGGTAATGGGATACAAACATTCAGATGTAAACAAGAATGAAGGTTCAGCTTCAATCACTGGCGGGTTCTTTTATCGGTCAACCACCGATCCATGTTTATACGGAAGGTAAACTACTCAAACGTTTGACTTTTGATGAACCGTTTTGACTTTTGAAGCCAAACTAACTAAAGTTGAATTGTTGGTGATTTTCAGTTACTTGTATGGAGATCTATATGCTCATAATATGTGGGCCGGTGTTGAAACACCTGAAAATAGTGGAAATTTTACAACGAATAATATTACTTTCGCTTGTGCTAAGGATTCTCCAGTAGCATGTGATCTTGTACCCGGGAGTGAGCTTCCTGCATTGGGTTATCTTTTTTCGTACGGTCAAGATAATAACAAGGATGTGTATTTGTTATCTTCTAGCGGCGTGTATAGGATTGTTCCACCAAGTCGCTGTGGTTACACATGTGCGTATGAAAGTACAACCGCAGGTTCAACCCCAGCTCCAGCCTCGCCTAGTGGCTCAAGTGCAAACACGCTGAAGAGTTCATGCAAGAGTGTGTTGTTGCTTCTCTTGCTTTTCATTGGATTGAGTTGCTAGATCCTGTGATAACATCTTCCACTCATGCATTAATGTATTATCAAGTACATTATCATCAAATTTTCTAGTATCTTATTTTACCTGTAATCTTGTGACCACAATTGATGTCTTCTATTACTGTTAACTATTGTTTGAATGTAATATGTAATTTCTTTTTGTCATGAAAAAACTACACTTTCTTTATATAAACTTTATGATACCCAGACCCGTTTTGAACCAAACCATAACTAAAATTACTTGCTACGATCATGAAAGGGGAAAGATGTACCTTTTTAAATTAAAATTCAACACGTTCTACAGTAGATTACAACGACCCGAGGTCGTACCAAAACTTCCCCGAACACATGTATAATTAAAACAGTAACCCATCTAAGAAAGAAGGGGAGATTAGGAAAGAAAATAATCAAAGAATCCCGAAAGGACCATTCTTGATCGGCCCACGCTTTTTCCTGAAGCTATATCGTCGTCATCATGGATAAAAGGGTAGGTGTCATCTCATGTTGCAGCATTGAGGGCGGCCGCTAAGCTGTAACTTGTTCCACATGCATAACATTTGTCTCGGAGATTGATAGTGTGCGGTATAGTAATCTTCTATGCAACCAAATTGGCAAAACTTCAAACTGTGCACATATTCTACGCGTTTTGTGGTGTTGAATTGTTCTACCCACATTCCCATGCTCACATCTTCCATCTTGAATAGCTTCAACTTGTGTTTGTCAAATTCGGTTGCAATGAAATCAGCGACATCTGATGATAGAATGTAGCCTGGGCCGTTTGCATAAGGTGGATAATCTTCTTCTGGCCATTCCTGACGATATAAAAGGATTTAAATTATGTACACAAATCGAAAAATCAACCTTAAAAAGATTGTGATCTTATGAATTTATCATCTCTTAGATTAAGCATTCAAGCATGCATAGCATGGCTGTTTGAATTTCTCTTTTGTGAATGCTTATCTAGTTATTATGCTTGGATAAAACATATTCTACTTCTGTAAGTCCCTGAACTTTGTTAATATACACGTACTAGTGAAGTACTATAAAAAAACAGCCTTTATCCCTTAAGCGGGTCAAGATTTGATGAAATGACGTTCAAAGTGTTCAAGAAATGCTAACATATAAAATATTTTTAATTATACAAGATGGTATGAATTTCAATTTAAAGCGGTGGTGGTAAAAGAGTCTACATGAGATCCACGTCAACAAAAAGTTTCCTACATAGCTTCCACGTGCTAGTAACAAACGTTTGTTGATTTCACTCATACATGTAAATTGTAATTTATATAAATTTGGGGATTTTAACATTTCAAAATGTAGCGAAGGACTTTCCATGCAAAATGAGAAAGTACGTTGGTTTTTTGAGCTATTAATAAGCACATTTAACAAGTAAAATTTTTGAAAACAGGATTGGTGCAATTGAATCAAATCAAATACTTCGAGATTCTACAAATATCAAAAAACATATTTCATGATAGAGGTGTCAATCAGTCACACAGCACAAATTAGCTACTAAAAGCTGCAGATTTATGCATAAATATGATAAGAATGTGCAGGAGAAATTAATGCATGTTTGTGAAGAAGAAAAAGATAAGAAAATGGTATAGTTACCTCATATGTTACAGACCATTTACCATATCGTAGAGGCTTATGGTAATAATTGATGTTTCCAACATACAAGCTCTTGCCATCACCGATCTTTTTTGCTTCATTTAAAACGGCATCAACTCTGACAAACGTATCATCGTCACACTTCATGATATATTTGGCTGATGCTGTACGAACCTGAGTTAAAGAAACAAATAAGAAATCCAAAATTAAGTACCCTTTTAGCATATAACACAAGACCAGCTTTTCATTTTCCAGTAAGACCTCATAACTCACCCCGTATTCACATATTGCAACGGTTTTCAATACAACAAGATCATAATTATCCATATAAGGCACAATCACAATGTCACCAAAGAATTCAGCCTCTTTCTTTAACTCGATATTCACTTCCTTTCTTGCATGCTGTAAAACAACTCATGCAAGGTTAGAATCTAAAAAAATTATTAATAACGATATTATTAGCGTGTTCTTTTTGTCTTCACTTACCAGTGCAACAAAGAAACGAGCAACAACATGTGAAGATTTAATAAGATTATGCTGCATCCAAGACTTCCTGACAGCCATTCGTTCGGCAAAATGATTTCCAGCTGAAAGAACACCAATGAACATATCAACAGGTCCATCAGGAAGAGGTGGTGCCCGCCATTTATTTGACATTTCCAGATGTCGTTGAGGAGCAAAGCTAGGATGTGTTGAGGGTAATGAAGCAGCAAAAACAGCATTCACATCAATGTCTCCATTCAAAGACAATCCTGTGGCATCCTCCAATGCAAAACCCTAAACAAACTCAATTGATACCAACTTCAATTAACTATATTTTTTCTTAAGAATTAAGTAAAATATTTCAAAATGTTTACTTACGGTTCGATAAGGAAACGAAGTAATATGTCTTCCATCAACATTAACATGATAACCCTCTAGTCCAGCACTGAGAGTCAAAACAAATAGCTTCCCTTCTGCAAAAGGGTAAGGCCAGTCAAAAGTCACCTTCTTGGTTCTACCTATGAGCCGGTTCAACCACCAGCTCGACTTCGACTCCTCTGAGTGGTCATCATCGTCACGGATCCATTTCTCACATTTCACCTGCCCATCAACTAGAAAAACACAAATAAATAGTTAAGAACTATGACGATTTATGTATTATTATATATTCTCATTCTACATGATTTCTAATCGCATATACAACTATCATCAAAGAGTGAATATTGAACATGAAAAGTTGTTTTCAAAAACCAAGACCACAAATTCGTCATTTCTCATTGATTTCATGTGATAGTTGCCATATAATCAAGCTAAAATGCAAATTTGAGGCTGTGGCTTCTTTATAAACATCAATGAGCACTCCTACAATCTCTAAAGTCTAAACATGATTGGGCAAATACTAATATCAGGAAAACCGAATGATATTTACAAAATACAATCAAATCATATCGATGTATGCAACGAAATCATAGTTAAAAGCAAGAAACAAGACCGAAAGCATAATCAATTACGCGTATGCAATCAACTGAACTTACCAGTCTCTTCATCAGCCCTAGACCTCCATCCTTCACACCTGTGAGCAGATCCCCATTGCATCCTATAACATGTATTCTGTTCAATCACAGGCTTTCCACTCCAATCCCCCTTCAACCTAGGATTAAAATGCAAAATCCTCGGTGGGTCTTCTCCATCAACAGTCTTTAAACCCTGCAACTCCATCATAAACTGTGACACCATCAAATACTGACCCGATTTCAACAACGAAATCTTCGGGTCTTGCTCCGGATGAGCCTCTCTAGGCCTGCCCACAAGTGTTATATGTGATCCCAATGTCATCCCACAAGGAAGCACTATAATGCTCCCTTTTGCGCGAAAAACAGACCCCGACAACGTAATTGAATTCGGGCAACTCTCGTTTGAGGTCCTGTTTTCCGATGGTAATTTAAGTTTACCCGATTCAAGATCCTCCCAAACCTTCTTCCCCAATGAAAAAGCTTCCTTTGCTGACTTCTGAATATCCCCAAATCCATCCTTTGGTTCACCATTCAAACTATTAACATCAAAATTCAAGGTTGATAAAGCACTAAACTCTCTAATTCTATTAGAATGCCTCGAATTCAAGGGGGTTTTAGCAACGATTTGTGGGTCGTTCAAAGGGCGAATTGGGGCTTCTTTTTCCTGCAATTCTTCTTCACTATCCAAAGCATAGGGCTTTTTAGAAACTCTATCGGTGAAGAAGAAACTACTGGTGGACTCATCTTCTTGACTATCAATCTTCGACACAAACGGAACTTCTAACACCACCAACAGCAGATACAAAACCCCCAAACCGATCAAAAACTGAATCGATCGTTTCTGCCGTAGCGACATCAACCAATCCAACTTACTTCGCTTCATGTTCAATCTTTTCAATCACACAAAAACGAAATTGAACAAGAAAACAACCACCCACAACTCAGAAAACCCTAACGGTAATATGATTTACTACAATCATGAAAAAAACTCAAAAAGACTCAAAAATACTCGAAAAGACTTGTACCCAGATTCAAATTGAAGCCGATTTGAAGAATCTATCAACCCCACCACTCAAAATTGAGAAAGAAACGACTTTTAATACTCAAATTGATGGTTGAATTGTAGAGAGAGAAAGTGTGGGGGTGTGTGTTAGTGTGTGAGAGAGAGAGATAGTGGGGAAGGGGGTAGGAAGCTTTAACAGGTCGGTCGCCTGCCTGGAGAAAACAAAAAGATCGATATATTCTCCATCAATTCTAATCAAATTCAAAAAGATACCGTTTTTAGTTTTTTTCTACTTTTATAATCGGATAATTCTGTTTATTCATAATTACTAAATTAATTTTTTAACTTGTTTGAAGTGTAATTATGAGAAGAGGTACTTGAATTCATGTGTAGGATTCAATGGACTTTGAATTCACTGAAACGGCTTGAATTAATTAAATATAAAGCAAAACAGAAAATACATAGAGTTATGATAAGATTGTGATATTTAAAGTTATCATTTAAAGATTGTTGATGAGGATGACGGATTAGAAACAGAGATTGTAGATTAACTATACGATATAACAACAAAGAATTGCCTTTATTTACGGACTTACGGTTGTATAGTAAAATAGTTTAAAAATCATCATGTAAGTATGGATCACTTTTAAATCAATTTTATATGAGATGTATGGTAAAAAAAAAACATTTTGTATGATTGTGTTTGGAATCTAAGAAAATATGAGATTTTTTCTTAAGAATCGTTAATAAACAAGAGATAATTTCAATATGTTGTGTCAAAACAGGTTGGTGTCGAGTTTGTATCATGAATAAAACCAAATATAACCAACTTTGGTATGATGTAGATCTATGGGTGATGTGAAGGTGGTAAACATTTTTTTATCTTTTTAAGTAAAGGTTTCTTTCATAATCTTTTGTATGTCGTCTATGAAGCACAAGCTTAACTTACCTAATCTCGTTGGTTTGCTTGTCATTAGAAGGTATCGTGAGATTACCGGTCACAATTTATTATGTGTAATGAAAAAAAGTAATAGATTGATTCTTCCCATACCTTATAAGGAATAGACGAAAAATTGATTACTTTATTTAAATATTAGACATTTTAAAATGTGAAAATACGAATAAAAACATTTTTTAATATGTTGTTTTTAGGGACTTCATTAGATGATGAAGTGTGTGCCTAAGAAAGTAGTTTGTGGACTACTCGATGTTGTCTTGTTAAAAGTTGAATTTTGGTTCATTGTAGCAAATATGGCAAGCAAATCTATTGTGACAAATGTATTTTATCATGGAAGATAGGAATCTAAACCAAATAAAATAAATTAATTCAAGTGTAGCAAACAAAAAGTTACGTTTCTTAATCGCACAACACGTTGAACCAAATCTTCTTCATGTAAAACCTGCTTAATTTAGATCGGGAAAATCGTGTGGTTTTATAAAAACATGTGCCACGGCTCAAATCTGAAGTCAACCCTATTTCTGATAGGGACGGTTGACAACTGCATCTGATTTTTCCCATTGTTTTCATATCCGCAATAACGCGAAAAGAAGGCCCAACCCCAAGTTGTTCAAGAATAGTGTCATTGAGTTTCTCGACCATTTGTCTTAGGATTAGTCGTTCTATTTCTTGATGGGGGCATGGAAGGGATATAACTCAATGGTAGAGTGCCACTTTGACGTGATGGAAGTTATCAGTTCGAGCCATGTCACGTAGACTAAAGAGTTACCTATAATAATAATACATTCTAACATAAACAATAATAAGTTCATGCATAAATCTCAACAACAAACAAACAAATATATATTAGACACACATTGAGCAAAAACAATAATAATCTAAAAAAATCAAGCATGTGTGCTTGCTCGCGAGCATACATGACCTTTTAAAGTGACCACGCAAGAGATATTGAGTAGAATCAACAAAATCACGAGGTTGAGCTATGTGATATATTCCTACATAATACCATGTAAGAAGACGTTATTGAAAATATTTATGAACCTCCTATAAGTAAGAAAAAAACTTGTAAAAATAAGGTAAAAATCGTTGGTTTTGATAACATGATTAAATGTCTTAGTGTACTCAAGGCCCTTTGTTTTATGAAACCTTTATCAACAAAATGAGTTTTGCACGATGAATACTCATAAGAAATGATAGATTTTATATCCTCTAGGTTTGTTGTAAATGAAGAACATTAACTATTGGACATTCTCGTTACGAGCTATAATGAACCATCTTGTTGGTAGGACTATTAGATGGGTCAAATGTTCCTAAGTGAGTTTAAGCCATCTGTTTACGTGCATATCGAGCTATTGATTTTACTAATATATAATAAACGACGACACAAAGTACGAAAGTTTGATCAAATCAATCTTCCCAACGAGTAATAAAACAACAGATGTTTCATTGATTCTAAGTGTGTTTTATATAAACAGGTGCTTGATCCCATTGAGACACTATCCTTGTTATTCTTCTTTTGTTGGAAAAGTTATTAAAGGTTGATCTCCAAACAAGTTTAACTTTAGTGTAACCGAATTATATATATCAACTATGCATATGTTGTAATGATAGACTAAAAGTTAAATGCAACTTTTATTAATTAATAAACGTAGCAAATGCCTCTGCGATTTAGTGCCAAAAGACGCTCATTAGTTTATGTGTCTGTTTTATCAGTTTTTTCGTATATATAACAATATAAAAAGTTTAATAATTTTCTCGTATTAAATCTTATTATTTTTGTTAATTAATGTATAATCATTAGAACTTTTACATATTAAACTGTATATAAAAATTTAAAAAGATTTGATTCTCTATCTCCATCATTTCCACTTGCATATGTAGTTTATTCTGGAATGTTGATGAGGACATGATGATTATATTGTTAAAGATCATCTCACATGGAAACCAACCAATTAGCGTAACATATATTCCAATGTGTTTATTTAAATAAAACAAATGCTTTTCATAAACTTATACTACCACACCTATTAAGTGCTCTTCTAACATCTTTTTATACCTATGTAATTTCTTTATCACAATTATTTTTTTAATCAATTCATTACAACCTACTTATTGAACAAACATTATTTTGAAAGCACAAATCTCTACATTATTGAATAAGCATGGCTGCATAGTGCAACCATATTACCTAACTACCAACAATGAACAACCTACACTCTTCAAAAAGCTAAACGAAATCAGAGCCTAACTACTCTATGGAGAATATATAATACTTTAGTTTAGCGACTCTAATTGTATACGACACTCTTTACAATTTAGTTTATCAAAGTTAAGAGTTAAATAAACATATGAAAGTATTTTATATGGCTAAGCTCGTGTCTTCAAGTGGATACATTACACATAAAAAAGAAGACAATAAGAAGAAAGTATCTAAAACATGTGTCAAATATTCAATATTTGTTGGATATTAAATGTATATTATTACTCTAATAAAATGATAACTTTAAGGAATATGTGACAACATCATATTTCTCGTCATCACATTTATCCCGTTTATCTCTTCTATAGAATAAGAATTTTTTCTAAAAATCAAACTTTTTTAAAAGTATTAATTATTTTAAAATTGGTGTTTTAAAAATGAATTTTTCATAAACAAAAATTAATTATAATTGGTAGTTATAATATAAGAAAGATTTTAAAAACGACATTATATAAGGCGTTTGTTTTGAAACAAAATTTGCATTTTATTTATAATAAGAAAGATTTCAATTATATTTTATCTAATGGTATCTTTTTATAACTAATAAAATTTTATTATCTTTAATATTTTATTTATTCAAAATGTACAAATATGGTGATAATTAAACACGTAAATTGTATTTATAGTAAGAAAGATTTCAATTATATTTTATCTCATGATATGTTTTTTATAACTAATAAAGTTTTAATGTATTTAACATTTTATTTATTGAAACCGTACATGGTGATAATTAAACACGTAAATATGTATAGCAACTAATATTTAAACAACTCGGGGTGAACTGTAATCATTCAACGTCACTTACCATTTTTACTCTAACAATTAGTTTTTGAAATGCAAAATACTGAATGATTTTAAACAAAATTCTGGCTTTAAGAAACACATGTTTAGTGTTATAATATTTTAATTTAATATAACAATCCGGTATTTCGTATCGTCATAAGCATAATTAGTACGTTTTAGCATCTACAACGCGCTAACGTGATTTTAAATAGTTTTCAATTTGCATTTGTTTGGCCCGAACTTTTCAGAATACATGACGAAATACGCGGTGCAGTTATGCTAACTTACAACCATCAACTATATTAATTATTGAATTGATTTATAAATTTCATAGTCAAAGTTGTATTTATAGCTATTGGAAGTCTTTTATTCAATAGCTTGATTTGTTTAACTCTTTTTAAAACTAAATCCAAAAATGACTCTATTCACATCATAATTTGTGAAAGCCAACCAAAAATTCAAAATCATATTTTTGGTTTTCGTACCGATTTTTGATTTCGCTAGTCTTCTCTAATAAAACAAAATACTTTTTATTATTGTTATCTTCTCACACTCATTTTATCATGTGTCATTATCTAAGTAAGTCAAACATTTAATAATGATAAAAGATTTTATTTATATACCTTTCAAATTACAAAACAACTTTTTTGATCAATTAAAAACATGTTTTCTTTTTATAAAAAACGTATGTTTTTGAAACAATTTTAATGAAACTTGAATTTTTTAAATACAAAAAACTTTAAAAAAGTTTATGTGATATAAAATGCTATCTAGTAACTGATAATTTAATATTTATTCAACATGTGTCACACGGATTTTTAAACTAGTGTATATTGTATTATTACGTTTGTATGTTATTACGCTTACACTTTTTCAATAAAATAAAGAATGCGCTTTCTTGAAATCAAAGAACACAATGTGCAAGTGTACGAAGTAAAAGACTTGAATCGAAATAAATTACATTACAACCATGAATAATGTTCTCTGTATTTTAGTAAAATAATATATTTATAATAAACTTAAATGATGAAAAATATATTTTTCTCAGGTTATTTTCTTGTTTCGGCGTCAAGAAAGACCGATGATCTGGAGCCCGTTTCGTTTGGGCTGAGAGTTGATCCATGAATTATGGGTCATGTTAGACTTGAAAGTTCAAGTAGGCATTTCGTTTGGGCTGAGAGTTGGCCCATGAACTATGGGTCATAATTCATATTAGACTTGAAAGTTCAAGTAGAACATTTCATTTGGGCTGAGAGTTCGCCTAACTATGGGTTATAAGTAGAGGTGGCCAAAAAAACCGGTTTGGGAACCGGTTCGGCCAAAAAAACCGGAACCGGTTTGAGGCCCAAACCGGTTTGGCCCAAACCGGTTTTCAAACCGGGCCCGAACCGCCAGTTCTTGACCGGTTTATCACTTCGACGTTCCAAACCGGTTTCAAACCGAACCGGTTTTCAAACCGGTTCCAAACCGGTCTCCCAAACCGGTTTTCAAACCGGTCTCCCAAACCGGTTTTCAAACCGGTCACCCAAACCGGTTTTCAAACCGGTCACCCAAACCGGTTTTCAAACCGGTCACCCAAACCGGTTTTCAAACCGGTTACCGTTACCCAACGGCTATATAGCTGTTTTTTGCAATTTTTGACCGTTTTTTTGATGTTTTTTTACCATTATACCCCCACTAGGTTACTATATATATGTATTTGATGTTTTGGTTGAATCACAACAACTTATAACACTCTCTACTCTCAAAAATCTCAAAAACGCTCTCAAAAACGCTCTCCACAAATACTTTCGTTTAAAACGCTCTCAAAAACGCTCTCACAAAAATCTCTGAAATGGCTTCAACAAGTGCTCAATCATCCGTTGGTTGTGAAGCGTCTTCAAGCAACGTGGTGATAGCAATCCTTCCTACGAATAGGAACCCTGAAGTATGGTGCAATTACGATTTATGTCAAATGGCTAGCGGTCCAAACAAGGCTCGTTGCAAGTTTTGTCATAAGTTTTTCAAAAAAGATGCAAACACAACGTTGAAAAACCATATTGCAAATAAATATTGTAGAGCGTTAAAAGGTGAACCTTCTCAAGGTCAAGCTTCGATGACAAACGAAGGAAATATTTGGGCTTATAACGTTGATGCGGTTCGGGAGCAAATGGCGCAATTTGTAATTCAAGAAAGCTTGCCATTCAAACATTTCGACAACGAACGTTTGACTCGACTCATTCAACGAACTCTCCAACCTCGTTACACCAATGTCAGTCGTGCTACTCTTCGAATAGATTGTTTAAAAATGTGGAAAAAAGCTAAAAATGAATTAATATCTTATTTTGAAAATTTACAAACCGGTGTTAACTTAACTAGTGATGTTTGGTCGACACCTCACGGTTCACCGGACTCGTACATTTGTGTCACCGCCCATTGGGTTGAACCCGATTCGTGGCAAATGATGAAACGTACGATTGCGTTTGAATTGTTTGATTATCCTCACACCGGCCAAAACATGTTTTATCTTATTGATAAAGTTATTCAAACGTATAAATTAGAAAACAAAATATTTTCTATATCTTTTGATAATGTTTCAAACAACACTCTTGCGATAGATCATTTAAAATTAAAATATAAACCAGTATGTGAGGGTGTGTTTTTTCATAGTCGATGTGTTGCGCACATCATAAACTTAGCCGTGCAAGACGGTTTAAAAACGATTGAAACAATTAAAGATTGTTTTAAAAGAATGTTACGTGATATTTTTAGTAACAACCAAAGATATACTAAATATCGCAAGTTTTGTAAAGACGCAAATACTAAATGTTTAGGTCCGAATTGGGACGCACCAACACGATGGAATTCCACATGTAACATGTTTGAAAAGGCTATTGAACAAAAAGAAAGTTTAATAGCCTTTCATAATAGTTTGGTAAGTCGGGGAAAGGCAAATTCTTACCATCCATCGGGTTGGGCCATCATCGAAGAAGTAACAAAAATGCTTCAAGTTTTTAAAAATGCAACTACATGTCTTTCTGGAGTTTATTACCCAACGAGTCCGTTGGTACTACACCAAATTTATTTAATGACTTCAAAATTAAATGAATTGTCGTGTAGTGTAACATCTTCTATTTTTGGTTAACTAATAGTTAATCTCGTTTATTCTTGTAGGGTCTACTGATGCCATTTCATGAAACTTGTGGGTAGTTGTGTGATCTATTCTTAATCCATTATTATAAAAGATTATAGTTTATCTTTTGTTTTGAACATAAGAATTATGGTAAATAATATTTTATAATAAAAATAATATCAACGTTAATAATAAAAATAATATTAATAATAATAAC
The DNA here is from genome assembly GCA_025506515.1 of Flaveria trinervia. Taxonomy (NCBI): domain Eukaryota; kingdom Viridiplantae; phylum Streptophyta; class Magnoliopsida; order Asterales; family Asteraceae; genus Flaveria; species Flaveria trinervia. The sequence goes on from CM046452.1 coordinate 102,757,109, forward strand.
AACAATAAATGATAACTATAATAATAATAATTTATAAAAAAAATCATTAAACTTAAAAATGTTAAAACTTAAAGTAATAAAGTTGAGGGGGTGTTTTTGCCATTTTAGAAACTTAATATGGGAGTTTTTGCATAAATTAATAAACATGCTTAACTTGAGGGACCATTTGTGTAATTTTTGAAAAAAACCCAAACCATTTCCCCCTAACCCCGCTTTTCCGGCCAAGCCTCCGGCGACCGCCGACTATGGCTCCGGCGAGCGTCAAAAACGCCTCAAAACACTCGGTTTTCACACACAAACCGACCCAAACCGGTTCGTTTACGTGATTCGAACCTGAATGCGCACTTTAAACGCGTTTAAACACCGGTTACAAACCCAAATCGATCGAGTAACCGAAACCTATTAATCTTATAGCCGTTTAGGCATTAAAACTCTGTAATAATTCAATTGAATGAACCTAAACGGCTATCTAACTACGATTAATCATCCACACCTCCTAATTACACCTGAAATCACACAATCAGAGCTACACGATTATCCCCTCATCGCGAATCTGCTACCATTCGAACCCCATCTTCCAAGCTTCAAAACTCGAAATTGATACAGGGTTTTTCATCCTCGAGGTCATTAGAAACTATCTGTGCATTGAATTTGATTATCATCATCATTTGAGCATCAAACCGGTTTACGTGGCCGCGAATTGTTCTTCGTCGTGTTCATCTCGAATTCATCATAAATCGGGTAAATAAACAACAATTATATTCTCGTAATCACATGGGGAATCAAAGCCCCATGATCATTCATAAAAACAATATCGTTTCGGTCTTTGATTTTGGGTTTGATCAATCTAGGGTTCTAAGGAAATTGGGGATTCCTGTGTTTATTGTATTTAGCTTTTTAAGACGGAGTTTTAAACGCGGCTGGATGCCTTGGTTCACTGGTTCCCCACTTACATCCCGAATTAGAGGTCCCGGGTTTGAACCCGGCGACCTCCAATCCATTTGTTTTTGGCTTTTCAGCCTTTAAAAAAATATAGAAAATTTCTAAAAAAATCATAAAAATTAATCTTGTAAACTTAAATTATTTTGAAGTCATTTAACCAATTTCTAAAAATTTATGTTCTTATAATACTTGTATACTTTTATAAAACAAATGATATAATTAGTTAAATTTCTTATAAAAAAATAAATTTTATTGTTGACTAACTTATTAAAACCATTATTAGTTCAAGTAATATATTTAAATTATTTCTTATAAGTTAAACTTAAAATATAGTTTTAATCTACTAAATAGTTGTTTGTTCAAATAATGTATATAAACTATTTTTTTATATAAAATAGACATTAAAAATTGTTATTGTTATTGGCTCACACTTTATTTATATTTTTTACAAATAAAAAAATATAAAAAGATATCTACACTTTATATTTTGTTTTGTCAACCATATTAAACGATTCAAGTTTATGACCTCATGACAAATTATTAAATCAATGTAATTCTTTGTTAAAAATATATATACATCAAGGAATCCCAAATTTTCTCTTAAAACCCTAAATCATGTTTAAACGTTAATCTAAAACTTAAATCTTGTGAATATTTTTACTTAGGTTCGTTGTGAAGAACTACGTTGGAACGTTGCTTATTATATTTCTTATTAATCGTCTTTTACATACATTCGATCATGTGAGTATTTCCATACCCCCTTCTTATTTTATTTCACACTTTGGGGTGAAACATGTTAATTTATACTTTGCACTTGTAAACTTATTTGAGACTTGTAAACTTTATGGCAATACATCATGTTAAGTTGTGGTTAGTTGAACTTATGTGGTTACCATGTTATGGCGTTATATGTACAATCATTAACTATTGCTAGCCCAGCGAGGTCATAGATCTATGGGTAAGACAAGCCTGCTTGGTTGATCCAAGTACACTTAGCTGATCGTATATACTTTTAACGTTTGAGACTTGTAAAACATTGTCAAGGTTTGATTGTTGCATTGTCCATAGCATCCCTAATCACTATATTCACTAACTTATGACTTGAATTGCCATCTTTTATATATACTTATGTATTAAAACTATGGAATGCTCACCAACATTATTGTTGACCTTTTATTTTTAACATGTTTCAGGTAATGCCCAAGTTTGATTATCTACACTTTGAAGCTTGCACATCTAGGAATGGACCTAGATTAATAAATAAGACAGAATGATACACTGCATTCTATGTTATGTTTATATTTCCTTTGAAACTATTGATTGTAATGTGACAATTTAAAACTTATGTTTAAACTTTATTTGGTTTTTTTTAATAGCGTTATGTGGCTATGAACGATCTTAACTCTCACTCCTCGACGTTTCCGCCGTCAAGGTTGGGGTGTGACATGTAGGGGTAGACCTTATTCCGATATGATACCCCCAATGAAAGAAAAACTTAAAAAATATTTTGAAGAAATGCCACCCGTTATTACATGTGCCGCTGCTTTAAACCCTTGTTTAAATTTGTCGGGGGTTGAAACTTTACTTGATAAAATTACTTTTAATTTGGATTTAGAAGTTGGTAAACCAATGTATAGTAAAACTTTAAAAGCGACTTTCAACAAACAATTACAACAAATGTATGATGTTTATTTATTAAAATACGGGGAAACATCACAAATCCATGATGCTTTAAGGCATGCGGCAAATGCCGAATGTTCGAATGATCCAATGTTTGATTTATATAATACTTTAAGGGATGAATGTAATAAACGTCAACGTGGTAACACTCCGAGTAGTGAACTCGGGAGGTATGGTCTTACAAACTTTTTATCGACCATGACTCCACATGAATTTAAAAATTTTGACTTGTTGGCTTGGTGGAAAGGTAAGGAAGATCAATTTCCCATCCTATCCACCATGGCTCGAGATTTACTAACCGTCCAAGCTTCTACGGTAGCTTCGGAATCTGCTTTTTCTGTTAGTGGCAGGATTATATCAATAAGACGAACTCGACTCACTCCACAAGCAGTTGAAATGTCAATTTGCTTGAAAGATTATTTGGATGCCGCGGAAAGAGTACAAGACAAACGATCGCTTGAAGGAGAACTGGAATACGAAGCAGAATTATACGAGGACGAGGTAGAGAGCGGATTGACACCAGGAATGACTGATGATGAAGCGGCATATGATGACTACCTTCGTAACAGTTCCGGTTCTGGTGGCGAGGAATAAACGTACAAGTATAATACGAACGAAGAAACGACTATGTTAAATGTTTAGTTTTAAATGTTTAAATTATTAAATGTTACGAATTGTTAAAATGTTTAAATTGTTTATAAACGATATAAATTGTTTATAAATGTTATTAATTGTTAAAATGCTTAAATTGTTTATAAATGTTAATAAATAGTATATATATATATATGTTTATAAATGTTATAAATTGTTTAATTGTTTAAATCGTTTAAATGTTTAAATTGTTTAAATCGTTTAAATGTTTAAATTGTTTAAATCGTTTAAATGTTTAAATTGTTTAAATGTTATAAATGTTATAAATGTTATAAATTGTTTAAATTATATAAATTCTTTTAAATTATATAAATTATATAAAAATTTTATAAATATTTATGTTTTAATTAAAAGTTTAAAATTTCGTTTGAATATAACAAAAAAAAAGAAAAAAAAACCGGTTTGGGCCGAACCGGTTTGGGCCCGAACCGGTTCCAAACCGACTCAAACCGGTTTGATAGGTTTGGGTTTTTAGCGTTTGAAACCGGTTTGAACCCGAACCGGTTTGGGGCCAACCGGTTTTGACCGAGTTTGACCAAACCGGTTTCGGTTTGTGACCCGAACCGGTTTGGGCCCCCAAACCGGTTTGTACACCTCTAGTTATAAGACTTGAAATTTATACTAATCGGTCAATTAATCGCTAGGCAGTCAATGGAGGTCAAAATCGGACCTAGGCGGAGCTAGGCGGTCTTAATCGGCCAAAAAACTATAATTCCGACGAAATTCTGATAGGGTTCCGGCGAGGTTCCAGCGACCTTTGCCGGAAGGTCAAAAATTCCGGCCAAAAATTGAAAATTCCGGCTAAAATCTGGAAATTCCGGCCAAATATGTTAGTTTATATACAAAACTTAACTTTTTTATTAGTTTTACATATGAAAATATGTGTATTTATATATAAAACTGAAAATTATATATAAAAATCCTAATCCGATTACATATGACGGTTTTGACTATCTATTCATGATGGAAATATTCGTACATTAAAGTTAATCACATGGAAATGTTAACGTGATTACAGTGGCTGACAGAAAAGTAAGTGTGTTGTTTTCGCTTTCTAACGGAGATCTAGGTCGGCCGTAACTGGTAACGCCAAATTAATATGGTAGAAATCCATATATTTTTTTAATATGTAAATACAGGAATAGAGATATAAAGAGAGATGCCCGAGACTTTAAATCACATGGGTGTATGCATGTTTTAGAAGGAAATTTGGTTTGCACAAACCATAGGCATTGGGAATAAAACCCTTTTTTTTGTTTCCATACAGTTTTGAATGTATGGCGAGACAATTCAACATACTTTATGAAAGCGATTAATTATAGACTAAATTATATAAGTCACTACGATTTTTACCCATACCACTTGTGGCACTATCAAAGATAGATAAAATAATGATGATTGTTTGATTTAATGATGTTATTCGTTGTAATAATAAAATAACAATAGCAGTAATAATGATTTAAACTATAAAGAGGAACGTTGCTTTTTATCTTATGTTACAACCACCCCACTACCCAAGTGTCGCACAATTTGTATGGATTAACCAAATTATTAAAAATTATTCCAATCTTGAAGTCACATTTATTCAAAATGGCAATTTAATTAGTTCTTATGGAAGTACATAATCAACATGATCCATAAAGTACAGAGGTAAAACGAAAAGTAATAGAACAAAAAGGGTAAATTAGGAAAAGGTCAGTCTTCAAAATGTCTCCAATTTGATCAAGAAGACACATGAGTTATTAAGCAAAAGAGCCCATTTAAAAGCCATTTTGATTAGAGAAGTTACCAATTCGAGGATGATTCATATTAGACTTTATAGTGACCTAATATGCTTAATTTCAATAAGTGACTATGTGAATTGCAAAGTTAGGCATAAGAATGGTACTTATCACTTACACTAACACAAAAGAGTTGTATGTTAAAAGCCATTAAGCTACTTAAAGTTGTTGCATTAGAATGGATATAATAGATGCTTTAACCACTAATATGCATGATGGTGGTGTTTTTAAAATCTAATTACATGAGTAACCAGCGCGAGTGATCCAACTCCTAACTAGTGTGATGCTGAAAAAATGTAAACATTTATGGAACATATATTTTTTAATTGTTAGGAACCCTTGACATGTAAACATATTTGATCAAAAATCAATGATATATCCAGAAATGCCTTCGAGAAAACCATATTTCTACACATTTTGCTTGTCACATCTTGTATTTCTCAAAACCATACCATTTTTGCCTCTATACATGGATGTTCTTCACATAATATGAAAAAAACAGATTGATTTGGTTTTACTGTGATTCATGCCTAAAGTAACGCTCGATGTATTTCAGTTTTTGGCATGCAAGTGATGCAACAGTTAATTTCCATTGGATCATTCCTTCAATCTCTTTATTAAAAATCCATTTGATCAAATCATCCAACCATGATCCCTACTTGGGTTGGCCATTGCGATCTTTGTGGATTTGGTTCTAGCGTGCAACGGCCAACACCCATCTATGAAATGGTCTATAGACAACCCTTTAACGATCTCCTCATGTCACATACATGAAACCAAGAGAGAGTGGTCTCACTCACCGAGTTGACTCACAAACGCATGCATTCTTATTAGGTCAATTCCCCTACCACTGTCACGCAACCACCGTCAAGAACTTGAGAATGTGAGACACTTATCCCATCCCCGACTTAATGGGCACTATATAACATCCCCGAGATCCGTAAGGACAATCATTCCTTACACCTTAAACTCATCAATAAAGTGAACCTAAAGTCCCAAACCATTGTAATGAGGTGTCAACGTTAAGGGATTCCTAAAAGATAAGCACAAGCGAAACCCGCACATTAAACACATCCCCAAGCAAGCCTAAAACATGCGTTTTTTGCTTGTCATTAGCAAATAACAAATAGAAAACTTTGCAAAATTCAAAGTAGATATTGTTACATTTTCAGGCATGTCCTCTCAAAAGGTGCATGATGTGTACGATTAAATGTCTACATACCTAATTTTATTTAACGAAAAATATGCGGGTTGGCTTCAGAAGATAAATGTTATCTTAATCGAGCTCACATATATGTTTCTCAGTCAAAACCGCACCCTCAACCCTTCAAGAGAAAACTCATTGCTAATAAAACCCTCTGGCTTAATTTTGATAATTTTGTTCGGAGTGAGACTCGAATACATGACTTTCTAATATTTACATGTCTTTTTAATATTTACATGTTATGAGTATCTCATCTTAACTAGTTGACCTAAGAATCTATCGACTCTTATTTCTAGTTAAAACCATCAAACAACACAAAAGGAAACTCCGGTTTAAGGTCTGATCCGGTTCGACAATTAATGCATTGATTTTAACTTTTTCCTTTGAACAACCATTGCTTTTAGATAATACAATGATATAATTACAAAGTTATAATTAACATAGAAATAGAATCATAAGGCAATAATTAACAAAGATACCGTTTACTTGCTGTCTTAAATAAAACATATTTCGTTTAAAAAATACCTTCTAGCTTTTGTAGCGTATCATAACAAAAATGCTAAGATAAAATTTCATATAATTTTTTAGAAAAAAGGGTATTAAACTAAAATAACACAATTGTTTATTTATTTATTTTCAAGCTCGTATTTTTTTAAATATTTACAAACTGGTCGGGGGTTAACGGTACCAACGCCATTGCGTAAGGTACATGTATGGAGTAACGTTGACATAACACGATTATTAAGGCGTTCGATCCCATTGGTACAACTCATACATATATCGGAGCTTGCATTATTACCGCACTCTCTCGAGTGTAAAATAAAACTCACGCGCCATAAAAAGCCACGATTCTAGACTTTGTCGGGCGCGTGAAAGAGAGTTGCCATTCATTCTCCACTCGCGTTTCCGTATCTCATAATACACGTTTAGCTTGTACGGTACAAGGGATAGATGCTATAATCTCAACATAAAATGGTCCGTGAACTATTTATCCATATTTCCATATTATAGTCTTTTAGGATAGCATGTACGTATTATTCAATTATTATTATTTTTTTTATCATGCTGTTAACTTTATACACATATGGTGACACCTAAAAACATACCAAATAGCATCAGAGACACATCATTGTAGTGTATTGATGCGAATAAATCAGACCAAAATGTAAAACATAAAAGTACAACTAATTTGATAAACGAATCACGTGTTGCAACGAATCTATCAAGCGAGAAAAAATAAAAGTAAAACGTTAAACCGCACACACATGTTGCATCGCGTTAGCTCACAAAATTAAAAAGAAATGCAAAATGAAACGTAAAAATGTTGAAACACACATACATGTTGCATAGTGTTAATATGCAAAATTTAGAACGAAACGTAAAACAAAAATTTATAAAAGATAAAAAGTATAGGGGATTAACGCTGAAAGTAGTTATGAGCCTAAAATGCAAAAAGGTGATAAGTTTTGGGTTAAAAATAAAAAATCAAATTAAAAAAAATCATTTTAAGCATGAGGTACAACCTCAATGCACAAAGCTAGTTAGTATATATATATATAATTTTTTTGTAATTATAATCTAATATTTTGAGATATTAAATATTAAATAATTTTTTTATCAAAATTTTTACTGTTTGTTTTAAAAACTATTATTTTTAAAAATTTCTTTACTACAACTCTGAATTTTAATTATATTTGGTTTATAAAACTTTTACTTTTTAAAGCACCAATTTTAAAATATTTTATTTTTTAAAGAAATAGTCGTCTTAAAATTTTCTTTTATTATAAAAATTTTAAATAAGATTATTAACAAGATCTTTAGCTTAATTTATTAAAATACTATGTATAATCTAAAAATAATTAAATAATAATATTAGTAATTAATATAATTATTAAATAAAATATAGAAGCAATAAAATTTTGATGAGCAGATATATAATGTTACCATGTGTCCATCATAAAAGGTAAAAACATATAATTTTGATTAACAAAAATATGTATCAATAAGGTTGTAGCTAATGGTTTAAACATATAGATAAAAACATATACTTCTACATAAACACAAAGATTAATCTTAGCTAATGTTACTCAAGTATGCTACACAGTAATGCTATTTAATCGAAAGTTGAAAGTTGTATTCTGTATATTTTTTGTAATAGTAATACTTGCTAATATTGTTAAGTATAATTAGTATGATTAATTTTTTTAAACTATAGGTTTTTGTTTATTTTACTTGATTCAAAACATACATGGATTGAAAGTTGTCAAGACTGAGATTGGCGAACTCCTGACCAAGGAATATAGCACGGGCTGTTTTGTTATCTGAAAATTCGTTTTGCACAGCCGTCCAGGCCGCAGAGGCAGACTGACCTGGTTCGATAATAATACTTAACAGTGGTTGAGAGATAGTAGCGTATATCCATTGCAATACGATTGCATCAAGACGAGACCAAAGGGCTGCAGATTTGGCGGCTTCAGCGACTGATGCCGGATCAGTGGCAGAGGAGGCAGCAGCGTCTGGACGTTCAGAGAGGTGGTCGAGTACCTCATAAGCACGGCAGTGCACCTGAAACAAGGTTGACCACATGGAATAGTGAGAGGAATCTTTTTCCAGGATGATCGGAACATGCGTCTTGATGTTTGTGACCGTGAGGGCCGGGTGAAGTTTGGTATCCATGAGAAAGAATGAGGGGAGTAAGCAGCGGAGTGAGGAGGAAAGATGCCGGAGCCGGAGAAGACAGTCAGCGGCGGCGGGATTAGGATAGGATCTAGGGTTGACTTGATACCATATAAGAATTATTCAAGATGCCCTTTCTCATTCCTTCTCATCTGAATATATCCATACAATACATAACCGACTCTCCTAATATGGAGAGGATCACCATCAATTAATTACAATATATTACCATATAGACATATACTATTAGTTAATTTTGCAGTTTAGATAGTTTCTCATGCTAATCAAGTAATCAGCCTAGCTATTAGTCAAAAAGACAAAATTAGCATAACACATAATATAAGGACATTTATGTAATTCCCCATTTCCTTTCCAGCTAGCGAGGGACCTTGCTTAAAATGCGCCGGTAGCGCACTACACTCCTTCATCTCCTCCTTCAGTCACTCGCAGCGTTCACTGACCTCACACATCTTACTTACAGTCGTCTATTATATACGTATGCATCTATCCCCATATCATTATTATATCCATATTATTATAAACCCCTGTGTCTGATTACTCTATTTGCTTCCAAGAAACATCAATTCAAATCAAGATTTCCATATTTAGTCGTCAACCGAACGATTAGGAGCTCATATTTATTGATTTGTTCCCTCAATTATAAAATTATACATACATACATACATACATTGTATTGGAGTATTCGTTATCCCAATGGATCCACCTATAATCAATGAAGCTTCCTTCTCGGCGGCGAATCCTTCTTCTTACAGTTTGACTGAGATTTGGCCGTTTTCGTCGTCAATCATTGGCGGTGTTAATGAGGGTTTAGGGCTCAAGGTGGCTAGTTATATCAGTGGATTTGGGGATCATGGTAATAACCGTGATGAGGGATCTTCGGTGACGGATCAGAGTGGTGGTGGCAGGAAGCGGAGGGATGGTAATTCTGAAGATGAATCTTCGAAGCTTGTGTCTACTAGCAGCGGCAATGATTTGGTAATTGTTGAATTTATCTACCCTTTTGTGGGTTTTTGTCAATTTTGCTCAATGTTTGTGATTCTGTAAATGAAGTTCTTGTTATTGAAATGGAATTAGGGTTACCATCTATGGAGTTAAGTGGATCGAATCTTTGATGCTTCATTGTGATGTGTAACTTTATGGATGAAGTCTTTATGTGATGATTGAATTCATATTATGTTTGTGTTTATTATGCTGATTTTATGCACACTTTAGATCCTGATGAGTTAATTACTTAATTTAGACTACCAAACATATGTCTATTGCTATTTCAACACAAAAAGAAGCTTTTATTGAAGATCTGTTGTTGAGAGTATTTTTATTTATCTGAAAACAGAGAAACATGAATGGGAAAAGAATGAAGACATCTGGATCAAAAGACGAATTGGGTGGGTTGAAGGTTGATGGTGAAGGGAGTTTAGGTTCGGGTAGTAAGGCTGCAGCTGAGCAAAGCAGTAAACCGTCTGAACCGGCTAAAGATTACATCCATGTTAGAGCAAGAAGGGGTCAAGCTACTGATAGCCATAGTCTAGCCGAAAGAGTAATTCTTTTCGTATTTTAGTGATTTGATATTTGTTTCTGTTTATGCAGTTCTCTGCATACTGTTGGTATAAAGTAATGATCTTGTTTGTTTTCAGGCTAGGAGAGAAAAGATTAGTGAAAGGATGAAAATTCTTCAAGATTTGGTCCCGGATGTAATAAGGTGTGCACGCGTATCGTTTTTGTGTTTGTTTTTGATATATATGTTTTTAAGATAAGCTGAATCCTAACTCAACTAAGCGAAAAGGTTATTTAGTTTGAGTCACACTTCTAGTAGGATTAAGGGAGTGTGTTTGGATGTGCGTTTAATCACAAGAAGATTAAAGAAAGGGATGGCTTGGTAATTTTACATTTATCCTATACAACAAACTTAAGTGAATGCATCCTCAAATTCTGATTGTATTGGTCTTTAAAAAAATAGAAAATCAAATATTGTTTGAATTATGATTTTTTGATCTCTTGCTTGATTAATAGTCTAATATGAAGGCAATTGATTTTGATGTTGTCTACTAGGTTATTGGAAAAGCACTTGTACTTGATGAAATAATCAACTACATCCAGTCACTACAACATCAAGTTGAGGTATTTCTTTCAACATATGTAAACATTAATTTTATAAGTACATCGTTCGCCTAATTTCTGACCCTATTTTCAATCTATTGATGTTGTAGTTCTTATCTATGAAGCTTGAAGCTGTAAATTCAAGAATGAACTCTCCTATTGAAGGGTTTCCTACAAAAGAAGTAAGTATTGCAACACCTTTTATCACATGTGACGTTTATTCAAGTTTCTTACGTTACTGTGTTCTATTGGCTTGCTGGTCTATTCATTGTGAATTATGTATTATGTATTATGTTCCACTTGTCGGAAAGCTTAAATAATATGTACTTTTCCGCCCCACAATCTGGCTTTATCCGTATCATAGTTACGTGTATCCTTAAACTTTGTAAATTCTAAAGGAGCGGAAGAATACTTGCAAAATATTATATGCAAAAAAATTAAAATTGTTGCTAGGATTTTCATTTTAGCAGGTGAAATCTTAGGCCTCGTTTGGTATTAATTTGTGTTTTCCATTTTGATTTGTGTAATAAACTAATAGTGAACAGTATAAAATCAAAACCAAATTATATATCTAACATACACTAAGCATATTATAAGTGAATAAGACGAAAATCATATCGTCTAGCTTGAGGACCATATCCTCGTGATCTCTACAGAATCATTTGTAGTCATTTGCAGAGTCTGCAACAAATCTACAAATGAGTTTGATGAAATGATATTACTTTTGGACCACCAGCTTTTGTGACCTCAGGCTTAATCTTATTATATGAAGTGTGGACCACCTTGCAGCACTTATGTGGATCTTGTTTTCACTTGCTTGGATTTTTTCTTTATTCTGATCTCTTCATAAATCTATCTTTTGACTTTTGGATGTCAAACGAGCTATTAATTATAATCTAATTAGCAAGGGACGTTTCTTGGTGTAGAAGAACTGATGTACCAAATTGATTTATATAAAGTGTTTTGGAGGTAATAGAAGAATATAAAATTAATGTGAGATTAGGAGTTGGAACGTAGCAGCTTTGACTTTTTAAGATCAACCATAAATGCGAATTGTGAAATAATTTAATCTTTGTGTAGCAGCTTGCCCCACCACAGTTTGATGCAGCTGGACTTTTGTTTGGATCACAAGCGGCACGGGAATTCGGTCAAGAATCACAACCAGAGTGGCTTCATATGCAATTAGGAAGTAGCTTTGAACGAGCGACATAAATGAAGTCAACACGAAGCATGTTGTTGTTAGTCAACCAGAAACCTGGAAGTCCTGCATTAACAGTGGAAATGAGAGATTTTCTGAGGTATGTAAGATACGATACTTATAATATATGAACTTATATCATATTCCTATTGATATTTAAGCTCTATATTATATCATTTGTAAAAAATCGCATTTCTGGTCAACCCTGATTAGACTAAAGACTACTTGCTTTACAATGGTCGGGGAGAGAAATGCTAGCTTTTATATGTTAATTTGTTTTCCTTTCTGACTGATTCTGTAAAATGTACCAATTAACAAACTGACGTTTTCTTCATGTTCAATTAACAATGTATTATTACCTTACACGTTAAATTTATTTGCATTAAATGATTTTAAAGTATGTTATAATGAGCATGAGACATTTATTTAATACATATAAGCTGTATTTTTATACTGACCATAAGTAAAGGGTGTAAAATTAGTGAAGAAATGGGTTTTGACTAATTTTTAACATTAGATATTCAATTTCATGATGAAATGGGAAGTGTCAGAATTGAAACTAATGCGTCTATGCTCAAACTAAACTTTAATCATAAAATTTGGAAGTCAGAGCAAACGTTAATTTTGTTGGAGCTTCAACTAATCGGAATTTCTGTCACTTGTAATATCTAGAATGTTACATAACTAGAACACAGTGAAGCTGAAACTGATACTAATATTGAAACTGACGGTTTACATTTAGGGAAACTTCTATGCCCTCATTCACCACTCTCTCTTTCCAAAATATAGCATGTGTACAGAGAAATCTAAAAGCACAAAGAGGGAATCAAATTGTTCTTAAGAGATTAATGTTGGTAATTAGCATATAGTTAAGGATTGGAGAAATTTAGGTATTTGTCGTGTTCATGTCCTCTGAGTGACACAACTTCCGTAGATGATGAGCTATTTCGGTTAAAAGTTCAGCTCCTTTTTCACCCTTTTGAAGTGTCATTGCAGTATGCTTTAAGAATCCACTGTCTGCTTCTAAGGCTCTTAATCTTTCTTTAATTAGGGATACCTCTCTGCTTAGGGCTGCCCTGCTTTCTTGCACTGCGAATTCAGAACTAAATCATTAAAAAATAATTAAATGTAACAATAAATAATTTTAAATGAAAAACATGAATTGTTTCATTACCTGTATATTCATCTTCTAATGAAGATGACTCAATGTGGTTTTCAAGATTCTTCAACATACTATAAAGCTGATATTTTTCGTTTTCGAAATCTAACAGTGGCTCCTCATATGTGTCCCTTTCATTTTCAACTGATTTTCCAGAGCGGCTCTCATCAACTTCCTCATGAGCCCTTGGCTCATCGAAATAATTTGATGATCTCATGAGCTCGTTTCCAAACAGGCTCATGGGCTCTTCATAATCATTTTCAAACGGGGTCACGGGCGATTTCTCACCAAAAGATGATGAAGATTGAGATTTCCACTCTTGGTAAACTTCATCAGTATCAGCTTCAGCCTCACATTCATTAATACCTACTTTCCTAATGTCTCCATATTTCTCTCTGTAGCTCTTAAGTTCTGATTCCATAACCCTAACATGTTCATCTCTCTTAGCCAACAAATCTTGAAGTATTTGAATCGCTTCTTGATCATATTCAGCTTGTTCTTCCATCATTCTTTGATACTGCAATGCTTCCATTTGAACAGATGCTTTCTCTTCCTGTAACCGTGTGATCATTGCCATTGCGTTGTTAGCTGCAACCGCAGCTGCATTCCTTTCTTCTTCTAGCTCTGTTGACAATAACTGAAGAGCCTTTCGGTCCAAACGAGCTTGTTTTCTCAACTGCTTTACAATTGAATCACCATCTCCTGAATTTTCATCGTTTGCATCTGACAACAAATCGGATTGTTCTAACAATGCTTTTTGGGGACAGCTGACCGCAAACCTTGGACTAAGCGCGGTTGTATCTGTGAGTGGGATCCCAAAGAATTTGTTGGTTTTAAGTATATTTGGGGTCTTGCAAGCCTCAACATTTCCCTCGAAATCTTGTAGCAATGATATTGTTCCAGGTTTCATATCTTCTCTGATTTCTACACGATTATCCGTTTAAAACTTAGGTTATTGTACGATGGTTTTGAGCAAATTTACGTATACGTTGATTGGGTTGTGTTTGATTTAAATGAGTCAAACAAGTCAAATAAAGAAAAACGACAATGGGATCGTTAAAATGGTTGAAGTAACCGAATGAGACATGTTGAAAGCTATTCAAAGTCTTTTATTGTATGTTTCCGTATAATACTTATTCAAAAATCAGGTTCGTTATAAACAATCTATGATGTCTTTTAAATATGCAAAAAAATAATAATAAATAAAAATAATTGAGGTGGATCTACCCAACACAATTTCTAAAAGAAGTGATCGACCTAAAACCATACATGTTTTGACTTGTTATGCAACTAATCCGACCATCAATCTTGTCACCTTTACCGAAAGGCAATATGGAAATAAGACTTGCAAGGTAAAAGAGCTTACGTTTAGCATCCATGTTGAATCCAAGTCGTATTCTGGCATATCTAATTCACTATCAGATATAAATTTCACCTCCGTGTATCTAGATTCCTCAGTCTTCCATGTGGGTGTGAAACACGTTATTGCTCTTGGAGAAGAATCCAACCTTGGAGAAGAATCCAACCTTGGAGAAGAACTTGTTGTTGATGCACGAACGTTCGAAAAGCTTATGGAGTAATCTTTAGAGGAAGCTCTTGTTTTCAAAGGCTCACCGCAACACGAACACCTTTTCACATCAATATTGCTTTCATTAGAACTATTGTGATCGCTAGCAGGCTTCAAAAAAATCTTCATATTTTCAGTTGCAAGCGAGTGAAGACAACCATCACACATGTATTGAATATTAGAAAGTTTTCTATGAACATGACAAAAAGCCAAAGAAGATATGTCCTTTTTGTGACATTCGCATATGGAGTCGTTGTAGTATGTGTTCGGCTCTTTTCCCACGAGTGCATGGTCAACCCGTGTACAAAGCACGCATGGTGGTTCCAACTCAAAGAATTTTGCAAATGTACTTGAAATAAACGCAACAAACCCATCAATATAAAGAGACGCGATCAATATCCATTCGAGAATGGCCATAACAAGAAATGAGTGAATCCGCCCATTTCTTCCATAACAAATTTCTTCAATGATCTTTTTGATGACGCCATTGCTATTATATATCAAGAAATGAAGAGAGACCGAATATGTTGACGTGCAGAATGCTGTTGATTGACAGAGAAAGAGATGAAACGATCATGACCTTTGTTAACAAAGTACTATGTAGATCATGATCTACCTCCTTCTCTCTCTAGAACTTTTTGAGAGAGAAAGATAGAGATATGTTTGTAGAATACCAAACAAGATTTTAAAAGTTTTTTGTTGATTTGGTGGGATTGTAGAGACATGTTTTGCTTCCAAATATGGAAAGGTCTATGAGGGGTCAAGTTTGCCTAAATTAGCGTTTAATCATGGCAATTAGGGGATATGATCTTCAGGTTGTATATGCTTATTGTATAAAATTTCAATCCGTTGTTTAAAGCCATTAAGTGATCCAGCAGTTTTTTTTAATATTAGAATTTCCATTTGTTTATTTAACAGGTTAGTGATCAAACAATATATATATATATATATATATATATATATATAATCCGGGTTAAATAAGTTTATAGTCATATTATAGGCATTTTAATACCGTGCAACACTCAATCATTTCTTTAATAGATATGTGATGTTATGGTGACCACATATTTTGTGGTCATTAAAGTTACTAACCATAAATATGTAAACTAAACTAAAAGATTTGATGGACAAAAGATTAGTTGGTTAGTGTCACATCAACTTTGTCAAATACAACTGAAAATCTATTGTAGTGAAAAAAGTATGAGTATTCAATTTACCCAATCACTCATGACCACTTTGTGAATTTCTGATGCTATGTGCAACAAGTAAAAATGAATTCTTCAAATTATAAACTTATATATGACTTAGCCGAAATGTAAGAGCCAGGGTGCCATATCACTAGGATCAATTGATGGGGTTTAGATGATTCGGTGTATTTGATAGTCAACTACATTAAAATTGGTAGGTATAAATCAAAATGGATTCATATTTTAATTGAAAAAATACGGGTTAAATAAGTTTATAGTCACATGATATGCATTTTAATATCATACAACACTCTAAATTGTTTCTTTAATAGATATGTGATGTTATGGTGAACACATATTTTGTGGTCACTAAAGTTACTAACCATATATATGTAAAACTAAACTAAAAAATTTGATAAACAAAAGCTTAGTTTGTTTGCGACTTTAGACATCACATCAACTCTGTCAAATACAACTGAAAATCTGTTGTGATGAAAAAAGTATGAGTATTTAATTTACCCAACCAATCATGACCAATCTGATGTCATATGCGACAAATAAAAATAAATTCCTCAAATGATAAACTTATATATGACATAGCCGAAATGTAGGAGCATGTGCCATATCATTGAGATCAAATGATGGGGTTTATATGATTCAGTGTATTCGATAGTCGACTGCGCTAAAATCGTTAGGTGTAAACCAAAATGGATTCATATTTAATTGTTTAAACTTAATTTGGTTAGTAGAGATTATTAAGTTATAAAATGTTTATCAGTTTATTGTCCCCTTTAAAACATATAATTAATGATAAGTTATACGTGTGTGTATATATAAATATATATATATATATAATATATATATATATATATATAGAGAGAGGATGGTTCCTGAGAAAACCAATAGTTATGTGAAAATCAAAGAAAACCAAGGAAAACAATTATATAATTCATAAATTTTATGTTATTTTAACTGTTAAAAGGTTATTTAAGCATTTTTTATATATATGTTGAACATAAATACGAGAATGAAGAGATTTACGTATACGTAACACTATGTCGAATGAAAAATGGTTACGTATACGTAACCTATATGTGACGTATGTGTAAAACCATGTTACGGTTTTTCATTTGATCCATACCCTTGTTTATATATATACACACACAAATATAAGATGTAGTGATAAAAAATTATAAGTTATGTGACCGATTTCATTGGTTTTCTCTAGTTTTCACATAACTTTGTGTTTTCATAGGATCCCTCCTCTCACTCAGACACTCTCTCTCCCTCTCTCTCTATATATATATATACACTCACACACACACACACTCTCTCTCTCTATATATATATATATATGTATATATATATATGTATGGGAGTGATCAAATGAGAATTAGTTTTTTTTATGAGAACTCTAGGAACCAAACTCAACCACTAGTTCTTAATGGCAAAATTGTAATTAACAAAAACATATTTAAAAAATTTATAAATCAAAAAATAACATAAAAATATAAAAAAATGAAAACACAAAAATGTTCCCCAACTTTCCTTCTTTCATAAAAAAATAAAAAAATCTCTTTTTTTAACGAAATTTGTTTTACACATGTGCAATATCAGATTTACACATGTGTATAACTAGATTTACACATATGTAAACAACGGATGTACGATTTTTTTAGAAAAATATATCAATATGGTAGGCATTGGAAAGATAAAAAAATACTGAATTTTATGGTGAATTTTTTTTGAAAAAATGATGTCGTGAAAAAAAGTTACGAACGTTTAAAAAAATGGGGAAATGACATGATTTGTATGTGATAAAAAATAAGTGGCTGAGATTGGTTCCTAAAGTTCTCACAACAAAAGGTGTTTCTCATTTGAACCCTCCCATATATATATATATGGGAGGGATAAAATAAGAACTAACTTTTTTGTGAGAACTCTATGAACCAATCTCAACCAATAGTTCTCAATAGCAAAATTATAATTAACAAAAACATATTAAAAAAACTATAAATCGAAAAATAACATAAAAATAAAAACACAAAATTGTTCCCATACTCTCCCTCTTTCATAAAAAATATTTTTTATAGAAAATAAAAAAAATCACGTTTTTAACGAAATTCGTTTTACACATGTGTAATATCGGATTTACACATGTGTAAATCCAGTACTATACGTGTGTATAACTAAATTTACACATATGTAAACAACAGATGTACATTTTTTAGAAAAGTATATTAATATGGCAGGCGTTTGAAAGATAAAAATTACTGAATTTTATGGTGAATTTTTTTTGAAAAAATGATGACATGAAAAAAGTTATAAATGTTTAAAAAAAGGTGAGAAATGACATATGATTTCATATGATAAAAAATGAGTGGCTGAAATTGGTTCTTAGAGTTCTCACAAAAAATATGGTTCTCATTTGAAGCCTCCATATATATATATATGTATGTATGTATGTATGTATGTATGTATGTATGTATGTATGTATTATGTATGTATGTATGTATGTATGTATGTATGTAGTATGTATGTATGTATGTATGTATGTATGTATGTATGTATGTATGTATGTATGTATGTATGTATTATGTATGTATGTATGTATGTATGTATGATGTATGTATGTATGTATGTATGTATGTATGTATGTATGTATGTATGTATGTATAAGGGATAAAATGATAACTCATTTTTTTGTGAGAACATTAGGAATCAATCTCAACGATTAGTTTTCAATTGCAAAATTATAATTAACAAAAATAACATAAAAATAAAAAAATTAAAACACAAAAATTGTAACATCTCGAAATTTTGTTAACTAAACGTTAACTTCGTTTATTCTTATAAGGGTCATTATTGACAATTAATAAACTCATGTGTTATTTATGCTTATTCTCTTGGTTATGGATGTAAGAAAGTTAAAAATAAAAATATCAAATAATATTAATTATGTTAATATTAATAATAGTAATAATGTTACAAGTAATAATAATAATAATAATAATAGTATTAATAATAATAAAATTGTTAATTTAAAAGTGTTTAAAAATTTAATTAAAAAAACTTGGGGGACTGTTTTTTGTAAATTTATAAACTTAAAACAAAGTTTTAGCATAAAATGTTAACTATTAAATACTGCAGGGACCAAATGTGTAAAATCACAAAACCTAAACCCCCCCCCCCCCATTTTCTTTCCCGCAAACCGGCGAGACGCCGGTGGTCGCTCTGGCTATACTCCAGCGACCCTATTAGTGCCTTAAAACCTCGATTTATGATTGGAAACCGTTTCCATTTGAGTCGTGTGCCTGATTCGAATCGATTAATATAGATTAATTAAGATTAAACACCAGTTACACGAGCTTTCGAGCTCGAGTAACCGTCGGGCTATGTTTTTAATCGATTAACAATTAAAACCTAATATTAACACAATTAAACCAACTTAAATCGATCATAAATCCATCTCTAATCGACTACAACACTCAAAAGCACTCAAATCAAACTTTGGAGGATTTGTTACGTCTCTGTGTTATTGATTTTGGTGGCGATTGGGATACGCATCTACCGCTTGCGGAATTTTCGTACAACAATAGTTACCACTCGAGTATCAAGATGGCACCGTTTGAAGCACTTTATGGTCAAAAATGTCGTTCACCGATCTGTTGGACCGACATTGGTGAAAACTTCATCACTGGCCCTGAACTTATACAAGAGACGACCGATAAAGTTTCTATTATTCGCAAGAACCTGGAAGTGGCGAGAAGTCGTCAAAAGAGTTATGCTGACAAGCGACGTAAGCCATTAGAATTCCAAGTTTGGGAGATGGTTCTTCTCAAGGTTTCACCGTGGAAAGGTGTGGTTCGCTTTGGAAAGAAGGGCAAACTGGCTCCAAGATTTGTAGGACCTTTCAAAATCCTGAAAAGGATTGGGAAAGTGGCTTATAAACTAGAGTTACCTTCCGACCTTAGTGGAATTCATCCTGTGTTCCACGTCTCAAATTTGAGAAAGTGTTTGGCCGACGAAAGTCTGTACGTTCCGCTGGAAGACATTCAGATTGACGAGTCATTGCATTTTGTCGAGAAACCTGTTGAGATCATGGATCGCATAATGAAGAAGACTAGAACCACAACAACTCCAATCGTCAAGGTTCGTTGGGAAAATAAACGTGGCGCTGAATTTACTTGGGAACGTGAGGAGCACATGAAGAAGAGATACCCATTTTTATTTGTATAGTTTCATTTCTTTTAATTTCGGGACGAAATTCTTTTAAGTTGGGGAGACTGTAACATCTCGAAATTTTGTTAACTAAACGTTAACTTCGTTTATTCTTATAAGGGTCATTATTGACAATTAATAAACTCATGTGTTATTTATGTTTATTCTCTTTGGTTATGGATGTAAGAAAGTTAAAAATAAAAATATCAAATAATATTAATTATGTTAATATTAATAATAGTAATAATGTTACAAGTAATAATAATAATAATAATAATAACAATAATAGTATTAATAATAAAATTGTTAATTTAAAAGTGTTTAAAAATTTAATTAAAAAAACTTGGGGGACTGTTTTTTGTAAATTTATAAACTTAAAACAAAGTTTTAGCATAAAATGTTAACTATTAAATACTGCAGGGACCAAATGTGTAAAATCACAAAACCTAAACCCCCCCATTTTCTTTCCCGCAAACCCGGCGAGACGCCGGTGGTCGCTCCGACTATACTCCGGCGACCCTATTAGTGCCTTAAAACCTCGATTTATGATTGGAAACCGTTTCCAATTGAGTCGTGTGCCTGATTCGAATCGATTAATATAGATTAATTAAGATTAAACACCAATTACACGAGCTTTCGAGCTCGAGTAACCGTCGGGCTATGTTTTTAATCGATTAACAATTAAAACCTAATATTAACACAATTAAACCAACTTAAATCGATCATAAATCCATCTCTAATCGACTATAACACTCAAAAGCACTGAAATCAAACCCAAACTCTGAAATTGATCACCTCTTTTCCGCAACCTGCAACTTAGTCGAAACTACCCTTCTAAGCCTTCTTAGTTCAAATTGATTGAGGGTTCTTCATCTTCAAGATCATCCGAAGCTTCATACAAGTTTAATTGGGTTATCAACCTCGTTTGCACCTTGAAGCACATCCCCGCAGTCGCGAATCGTCCTTGAACTTGAGACCATCAATTCGAACTTAATAACGTAAGTACCACACATCTTTGTGCTCAGTTTCACATGGGCAATCAAAGCCCTATGATTGATTTCATTAACAATATCAATTCGATGTTCAATTGGAATCAAATCGATTCTAGGGTTCTTATGAAATTGGGGGTTTTTGTTTAAGTGTGTATTTAACAATTAAAGAGCGGATTCTAACGCGGCTGGAAGCCTTTGGTTCACTGGTAAAACACATGACTCCTAGACAGGAGGTCCCCGGTTCGAATCCGGGGAACCTCATGTATTTTTTAGGCCCTTTTGGCCTTCAAATTAATGTTAAAAATTTCTAAAAATTATGAAAAATCAATTCATAAACTTTGTTTCTTTTAAAATTATTTAATTATTTTTCTGTAATTTATTTACAAAAAAATATCTTTATAATATTATCCTAACGTTAATAATATAATTACAATATTTTTATAAAAATGTAGACTTTAAAATTTAGTTTAATTTACACAAACTAATATTTCAAACATTACCTTTAATCTATTGTTTAATTTTATGTTCTTTTATTTAAATTACAAAATTGATCTAAACTTGATAAACATTACAAAATTATTATAAAAGTTATTATTAATCCATATGTTTGTATAAAATATAAATAAAATCGTTTCCCCGAGAATATAAATGAGTTCTTACTTGGCAAATATAATCAACAAAACCCCAAACATCAAGTTGATTCCTAGTCCTTAACCTTATTGTAGAGCTTTAATCTTGTAAATATATATATTTAGGTGTCTTGTGACGATACACCTTGGAGCGGCGCTTGTTATTATTCTTATTAATCGCCATTATATATTTATTGTCAAGTGAGTTTTCCTTGCCCCTTTTTATATTTTTCACTATTTTGGGGTGAAATATGATACTTATACATCGTACACTTATAAACGTTTGAGACTTGTAATGCACTTGCAATTCATCTTTATATTTTGTCATGGTTATTTGTGTGTTGTAAGTGATTATATGAGATACATAGTTTGTTTACAATCATTAACTATTGCTAGCCTGGCGACGTCTTAGATCTTTGGGCCTGACAAGCCTATTTGGTGCTAAAGTCGATGTATTGCCGACTCCTAGGAGCCGTATGCTTGTGCACTAGGGAACCAAATACACTTAGCCAATCTTTTATACTTGTAATCAAGTCGAGGTTTGGTTGTAACGATATGTGTTCTATAACCTTACTAGCTTATAACCTATGACATGAATTGCTACTTGTAACTTTCTTTTTTCATATTATGTATGAAAACCTTGGAAACTCACCAACTATTTTTAGTTGACTCTTATTTTTATCATGTTTCAGGTCAACCTCAAGTTTAAAGTGATCCTTTTGAAGCATGCTATAATCTAGGACTGGGACCTAGATAATGAAATAAAAAGTTACATGATGTTATGTTATGTTGAACTTATTTCTTGTATAAGACTTATGATTGTATATTCCATTTCAAGACTTATGATAATAATATTTACAATTTAATATAGCGTTATGTGGCTGTGAACAATCTTAACCCTCACATCTCGACGTTTCCACCGTCAAGGTTGGGGTGTGACAGATTGGTATCAGAGCCCATAACTATAGGGATTTAGATTATTAGAAATGGTGACCTAGACTATAGCTTATGCATGAACCTCATAAGATAATATTGATATTCTCGGAAATATATATATTGTCACATGCTACATAACGCTATACCTTACTTATGTGCAACTTGATGCCTTAGCATAGTTTGCCTTGTAATTATCTAAACTTTGTTACTTGTCTCCCTAAACTTAACTTTGACTCATTGACTCTCCCCGACAAATGAAACTTCTTAATCTTATTCTTGTCAACACGTGGAATCGTATACTTATGCTTAAGAATTAAATCTTTAGACTTATGTCTAATCTATGTAAATCTCATCATGGTTTTGATTTCATAAACTTAAGAAATTTGTGTGACACATGGACACCTGTATTCTGGATTTCCTGGCAAAAGGCCCTCGGGCTAAGGCAAGCATATCGCATAAATCCTACGGGACTAGTTATGCTTACCTGGGGATTTCTGGGATGAGTGATAAACCATGGTCAACATACACAAATTTCTAAGGCGAGTGGGTCAACTTACCTTGACGTGTCAACGTTTCCAAATGGTAATGCGTTACCAAATGGAACCATCCCATGTGCCTTACAACTTTTTGCTTTATCCTTGTTGAACATTAATCCTTGTTATTCCAATTCTTATATCTAACTCACTTGTATATCCCAGCATGTCTCGTCATCGTGGAAAGCGTGGAAGTTCCGATCGTAAGTTAGCCGCCATGATTGCTCGACAAATGGCTGCTGTCATCCCGACCATGGTTGTTGAACTTAATAGCACCTTAATGACCAACGCTAGCAACAATGGAAATGGTCATGGAGAGAATAGCAACAATCAAAACGGGAATAATCAACACGGGAATAATCAAACTTGCACCTTCAACACTTCAGCTCTTGCAAGCCCACTAGTTTTAGTGGCAAGGAAGGAGCCACTGGTCTTCTTGAGTGGTTCGAAAGCATGGAGAATACCTTTATCAATTGTGAGTGTCCCGATGCACTCAAGGTTCGTTATGCCACTAGTATGTTCCAACAAAGGGCTCTTACCTGGTGGAATAACGAGAAGAGAAACCGTGGTCCTGAAGTTGTGGTAGCACTCACCTGGGAGGAGTTCAAGAACATCGCCATCGCGAAGTTCTGCCCAAGAAGTGAATTGCAAAAGTTGGAAGAAGAGTTTTGGAATTTGAAACAAAATGATGGTGATCATTTGGCCTACTCAACTAGGCATCATGAGTTGAGTATACTGCTGCCCCATATGGTCGACACTGTTCCCCGCAACATCGAGAAGTTCATTAAGGGTGTACCACCCCAAATTCAAGATGCTGTGGTGGGTAGCTGTAACATCTCGTATTTTTTTTGTTAACTAAAAGTTAACTTCGTTTACTCTTACAAAGGTTATCTTTGTCAAATTTTGAAACTTTTGTGATTGTTTGTGTTTATTATTTATTGTAATTGGGTTTCATGAAATGTTAAGTATGTATAATAATAATAAGGTTAATATTAATAAAAGTAAATATAATAATAAGTAATAATATTGAATAATAGTATTAGTAATAATGAGATTACTAATAATAAAGATTTATAAACTTAACCATATTTAAATTATAAACTTAAATTAAGCTTGGGGGTTGTTTTTGTCAATTTGGAAACTTAATATAGAACTTTAAGCATGAAATGTTAACTGTTAAACTAAAAGGGGCCAAAGTGTAACATTTCAAACTTTCAACCCAAACCCCCGCCCATTCCCGTAATTCCGGCCGCGACTC
Organism: Flaveria trinervia; assembly: GCA_025506515.1. Classification (NCBI taxonomy): domain Eukaryota; kingdom Viridiplantae; phylum Streptophyta; class Magnoliopsida; order Asterales; family Asteraceae; genus Flaveria; species Flaveria trinervia. The sequence goes on from CM046452.1 coordinate 102,781,841, forward strand.
CGGCCACACTCCGGCCAAAGTCCGGCGAGATTAAAACATCAAAAAAACGGTTGTTTCGTAGCCGAACTTTATCCGAATCGCTTCGCATACGTGCTTCGAACTTGAATGCACTTAAAAATCGAGTTATGCATCGGTTACCAAGTCAATTCGATCATATAACCGAAACTCTTTTAACTCATGACCGTTTTGTCATTAAAACACAATAATAATCGAATTAACTGAGTACAATCAATCTTCTGTCTATCTCCAATCGTTTACACCTTTCAATTTCACCTGAATCAAACATAATCAACGAGTTTAAGCATCATCCTCATCGCGACCTGCACACTAGTCGAACACTACCCTATTGTGTTCAAAGATCAAAATTGACAGAGGGCTTTGAGTCCAGACCATCACACGAAGCTATCTGCACCTTTGATTTGAATATCATTGAAGATTACTTGAACTATTTGCACTCACGGTCGCGACTTGTTCTTCGGTTGATACTTCGTTTGTTCATCATCAACACATCTTCGAATCGGGTAATTAAATACATGTACATGCTCGATTTTACATGGGGAACAAAAGTCCCATGATCTTTACCATTAACAACATCGATTTAACGCCTAATTTGATTCAAATTCGAACTAGGGTTCTAGGGATTTGGGGGTTTTGTTTATATGGCTTTTTAATGTTTAAAAACCAAGATCTACCGCGGCTGGATGCCTTGGTTCACTGGTTAAACGCTCACATCACCACCTAGAGGTCCCGGGTTCGAACCCGGGCACCCTCAAACATTTTTTTAAAGGCTTTTCAGCCCTTAAATAAATTATAGAAAATTTTTAATAAATATAAAAAAGGTTTTTGTAAACTCTAAATATTTTTCAAAGACATCAAATTATTTTCTATAATTTTTCTAAAGTTAATTAATTAATTTAAAAAAAAAATTTAACAAAGGATGTTCTTGGATAATTTCTATTAAAATGGACTTTGAATGATAAATTAATAAATTATTATTGGTCCAAATATTACTATTAAGTTATTATCGTTAAAATGTTGATTATTTCATATATTATTCAAGTTTATATTTAAACTTCACTAGTTATTATCGTTGAATTAATGTTATTTTTTTTATAATAATTTACACAAATGGTATATATCTTTGTACATTTTTTTAGACGACTACAAAGATCCTCAAACTCCACTCGAAATTTTAACTCTCGTTAAATCAATAATTCAATTATTAAACTTAAATCTTGTAATTACATACGTTTAGGTGCCTTGTGACGTTCATCTTGGAACGACGTTTACTATTCTTAAATAATCTCCATTATATACATATTATCATGTGAGTTTTCTTGCCCCTTTTTCATATTTTTTTTACACTAACTTGGGGTGAAACATGATAGCGTATACATGATACACTTATACACATTTGAGACTTGTAAACCACGTGCAATTCAACTTATTATTTTGTCATGGTTATTTGTTTATTGTAAGTGTTTATATGAGATACATAGTTTGTTTGCAATCATTAACTATTGCTAGCCTGGCGACGTCTTAGATCTTTGGGCCTGACAAGCCTATTTGGTGCTAAAGTCGATGTATTGCCGACTCCTAGGAGCCGTATGCTTGTGCACTAGGGAACCAAATACACTTAGCCAATCTTTTATACTTGTAATCAAGTCGAGGTTTGGTTGTGACGATATGTGTTCTATAACCTTACTAGCTTATAACCTATGACATGAATTGCTACTTGTAACTTTCTTTTTCATATTATGTATGAAAACCTTGGAAACTCACCAACTATTTTTAGTTGACTCGTATTTTTATCATGTTTCAGGAAATCCCCAAGTTTAAAGTGGACTTTTGAAGCTTGGAAATAAAACTAGGACTTGGACCTAGTTAAATAAATAAATGTTATGCTACGTTTTGTTTTATTTGAGATTACTTCATGTTTTGAGACTTATGTTTGAAATGACTTTTGAAACTTATAATTTTATTATTTACACTTAAATATAGCGTTATGTGGCTGTGAACAATCTTAACCCTCACATCTCGACGATTCCGCCGTCAAGGTTGGGGTGTGATAGATTGGTATCAGAGCCCATAACTATAGGGATTTAGGTTATTAGTAATGGTGACCTAGACTATAGCTTATGCATGAACCTCATAGGATAATATTTATATTCTTAGAAATATATATATTGTTACATGCTACATAATGCTATACTTTACTTATGTGCAACTTGATGCCTTAGCATAGGTTGCCTTGTAATTATCTAAACTTTGTTACCTGTCTCCCTAAACTTAACTTTGACTCATTGACTCTCCCCGACAAATGAAACTTCTTAATCTTATTCTCGTCAACACGTGGAATGGAATACTTATGCTTGAGAATTAAATCTTTAGACTTATGTCTAATCTATGTAAATCTCATCATGGTTTTGATTTCATAAACTTAAGAACTTTGTGTGACACATGGACACTTGTATTCTGGATTTCCTGGCAAAAGGCCCTCGGGCTAAGGCAAGCATATCGCATAAATCCTACGGGACTAGTTATGCTTACCTGGGGATTTCTGGGATGAGTGATAAACCATGGTCAACATACACAAATTTCTAAGGCGAATGGGTCAACTTACCTTGACGTGTCAACGTTTCCAAATGGTAATGCGTTACCAAATGGAACCATCCCATGTGCCTTACAACTTTTTGCCTTATCCTTGTTGAACATTAATCCCTGTTATTCAAATTCTCATATCTAACTCATTTGTATATTCCAGCATGTCTCGTCATCATGGAAAGCGTGGAAGTTCCGATCGTAAGTTAGCCGCCATGATTGCTCGACAAATGGCTGCTGTCATTCCGACCATGGTTGCTGAACTTAATAGCACCTTAATGACCAACGCTAGCAACAATGGAAATGGTCATGGAGAGAATAGCAACAATCAAAACGGGAACAATCAACATGGGAATAATCAAACTTGCACCTTCAAACACTTCAGCTCTTGCAAGCCCACTAGTTTTAGTGGCAAGGAAGGAGCCACTGGTCTTCTTGAGTGGTTTGAAAGCATGGAGAATACCTTTATCAATTGCGAGTGTCCCGATGCACTCAAGGTTCGTTATGCCACTAGTATGTTCCAACAAAGGGCTCTTACCTAGTGGAATAGCGAGAAGAGGAATCGTGGACCCGATGCTATTCTAGCACTTACATGGGAAGAGTTCAAGAACATCGCCATCGCGAAGTTCTGCCCAAGGAGTGAATTGCAAAAGTTGGAAGAAGAGTTTTGGAATTTGAAACAAAATGATGGTGATCATTTGGCCTACTCAACTAGGCATCATGAGTTGAGTATACTGCTGCCCCATATGGTCGACACTGTTCCCCGTAACATAGAGAAGTTCATTAAGGGTGTACCACCCCAAATTCAAGATGCTGTGGTGGGTAGCCGACCCACAACCTTGGAAGAAGCCATTACTATCACCGCTCAACTCACCGAGAACCATATACGAGCGGGCACCATGTCTGTGAAGGGTGCAAAGAAGGTAGAGAAGACGGCTACCGAGGCGGTTAAGGAGACTAAAGCTGAACCGTCTAACAACAACAACAACAACAAGAAGCGCAAGTTCACACCAGCGCGTAACTATACCGTGGCTGCACCCAAACAACCCCAAAGACAACTTGTACTTGCGGCTACACCTGTGGCACAAGTGCCTGGGGCTAGGGCTTATGCTGGTCCTCAACCGATGTGCAACACGTGTAGGTATCATCATCCGGGAAATCAACCATGTCGCATTTGCACCTTATGCGGTAAATATGGTCATTTGGTGGCGACTTGCCACCGTGCACCTAACAATGCCGTTGTGGTCACAAACCGTGTTTTTTACAACTGTGGGGAACCTGGCCATTTTCGCCCACAACGCCCTCGTCTTGTGGGTAATGTTCCACAAGCCCGAGGACGTGCTTTCAACATCAACGCTAACCAAGCACAAGCAAACAATGATGTGGTGAATGGTACGTTAACTCATCTTTAACTTTTGTGATCCGATTCATTTCATACTTTACCTGTATCGTTAAATACCTCAAAAATTGAACAAGTATGTTCCTTATTAACAAAACTTATGCCAATGTCCTATTTGATTCTGGAGCCGATAAAAGTTTTGTTTCATTAGAGTTTGAACCCATACTTGCTAAGCCACATACGAAACTAGAAAGACCTCTTACTGTTGAAGTTGCCAATGGAGAACCGATCACCGTTGACGTTATCATTCGTGATTGCATCTTAAGTCTTGACACGCATGATTTTCTTATCGATCTTATCCCTATGAAACTTGGAAGCTTTGACGTCATCATTGGTATGGATTGGTTAGCCAAACACCATGCCGAGATCATTTGTTTCGAGAAGTGCATTCGTATACCGTTACCCTCTAGAGATACGTTGAAGGTGTTCGGTGAAAAATCTTCCAAAGGGCTTAAACTCATGTCTTGCACTCAAGCCCGGAATTGCTTAAGCAAGAAGTATATGGCCTTCTTGGCTTACGTGGTCAACACGAAAGTCAAAGGGAAAGAACTTAAGGATGTCCCTATCGTACGAGACTTTCCTGAAGTATTTCCCGATGACCTTAGTGGTTTACCCCCCGTGCGTGAAGTCGAGTTTAAAATTGACTTGATACCGGGAGCAAACCCCGTGGCCAAGTCACCATATCGGCTTGCACCATTGGAAATGCAAGAACTCTCTTGTCAACTGCAAGAGCTGTCCGAGTGTCACACCCCAACCTTGACGGCGGAAACGTCGAGGAGTGATAGTTAAGATCGTTCATAGCCACATAACGCTATTAATAATCCAAATATATTTCACACATAAGTTTCATTTGTCACATTACAAATATAAGTCTCAAAGGATATAAAAACATAACGTAAAATGTAACAATTCATTCTAATTTATTTATTAATCTAGGTCCATTCCTAGATGTGCAAGCTTCAGTGTGTAGATATTCAAACTTGGGCATTTCCTGAAACATGTTAAAAGTAAAGGGTCAACAATAATGTTGGTGAGCACTCTATAGTTTTATATACATAAGTATATAAATCGAAAAATAACATAAAAATAAAAACACAAAATTGTTCCCATACTCTCCCTCTTTCATAAAAAATATTTTTTATAGAAAATAAAAAAAATCACGTTTTTAACGAAATTCGTTTTACACATGTGTAATATCGGATTTACACATGTGTAAATCCAGTACTATACGTGTGTATAACTAAATTTACACATATGTAAACAACAGATGTACATTTTTTAGAAAAGTATATTAATATGGCAGGCGTTTGAAAGATAAAAATTACTGAATTTTATGGTGAATTTTTTTGAAAAAATGATGACATGAAAAAAGTTATAAATGTTTAAAAAAAGGTGAGAAATGACATATGATTTCATATGATAAAAAATGAGTGGCTGAAATTGGTTCTTAGAGTTCTCACAAAAAATATGGTTCTCATTTGAAGCCTCCCATATATATATATATATATGTATGTATGTATGTATGTATGTATGTATGTATGTTGATGTATGTATGTAGTATGTATGTATGTATGTATGTATGTATGTATGTATGTAGTATGTATGTATGTTGTATGTATGTATGTATGTATGTATGTATGGTGTATGTATGTATGTATGTATGTATGTATGTATGTATGTATGTATGTATGTATGTATGTATGTATGTATGTATGTATGTATGTATGTATGTATGTATGTATGTATGTATGTATGTATGTATGTATGTATGTATGTAGTATGTATGTATGTATGTATGTATGTATGTATGTATGTATGTATGTATGTATGTCTGTATGTATGTATGTGTATGTATGTATGTTGTATGTAGTATGTATGTATGTATGTATGTATGTATGTATGTATGTATGTATGTATGTATGTATGTATGTATGTATGTATGTATGTATGTATGTATGTATGTATGATGTATGTATGTATGTATGTATGTATGTATGTATGTATGTATGTATGTATGTTGTATGTATGTATGTATGTATGTATGTATGTATGTTGATGTATGTATGTATGTATGTATGTATGTATGTATGTTGTATGTATGTAGTATGTATGTATGTATGTATGTATGTATGTATGTATGTATGTATGTATGTATGTATGTATGTATGTATGTATGTATGTATGTATGTATGTATGTATGTATGTATGTATGTATGTATGTATGTATGTATGTATGTATGTATGTATGTATGTATGTATGTATGTATGTATGTATGTATGTATGTATGTATGTATGTATGTATGTATGTATGTATGTATGTATGTATGTATGTATGTAGTATGTATGTATGTATATATAAGGGATAAAATGATAACTCATTTTTTTGTGAGAACATTAGGAATCAATCTCAACGATTAGTTTTCAATTGCAAAATTATAATTAACAAAAATAACATAAAAATAAAAAAATTAAAACGCAAAAATTGTAACATCTCGAAATTTTGTTAACTAAACGTTAACTTCGTTTATTCTTATAAGGGTCATTATTGACAATTAATAAACTCATGTGTTATTTATGCTTATTCTCTTTGGTTATGGATGTAAGAAAGTTAAAAATAAAAATATCAAATAATATTAATTATGTTAATATTAATAATAGTAATAATTTACAAGTAATAATAATAATAATAATAATAGTATTAATAATAATAAAATTGTTAATTTAAAAGTGTTTAAAAATTTAATTAAAAAAAACTTGGGGGACTTTTTTTGTAAATTTATAAACTTAAAACAAAGTTTTAGCATAAAATGTTAACTATTAAATACTGCAGGGACCAAATGTGTAAAATCACAAAACCTAAACCCCCCCCCCCCATTTTCTTTCCCGCAAACCCGGCGAGACGCCGGTGGTCGCTCTGGCTATACTCCAGCGACCCTATTAGTGCCTTAAAACCTCGATTTATGATTGGAAACCGTTTCCATTTGAGTCGTGTGCCTGATTCGAATCGATTAATATAGATTAATTAAGATTAAACACCAGTTACACGAGCTTTCGAGCTCGAGTAACCGTCGGGCTATGTTTTTAATCGATTAACAATTAAAACCTAATATTAACACAATTAAACCAACTTAAATCGATCATAAATCCATCTCTAATCGACTACAACACTCAAAAGCACTCAAATCAAACTTTGGAGGATTTGTTACGTCTCTGTGTTATTGATTTTGGTGGCGATTGGGATACGCATCTACCGCTTGCGGAATTTTCGTACAACAATAGTTACCACTCGAGTATCAAGATGGCACCGTTTGAAGCACTTTATGGTCAAAAATGTCGTTCACCGATCTGTTGGACCGACATTGGTGAAAACTTCATCACTGGCCCTGAACTTATACAAGAGACGACCGATAAAGTTTCTATTATTCGCAAGAACCTGGAAGTGGCGAGAAGTCGTCAAAAGAGTTATGCTGACAAGCGACGTAAGCCATTAGAATTCCAAGTTTGGGAGATGGTTCTTCTCAAGGTTTCACCGTGGAAAGGTGTGGTTCGCTTTGGAAAGAAGGGCAAACTGGCTCCAAGATTTGTAGGACCTTTCAAAATCCTGAAAAGGATTGGGAAAGTGGCTTATAAACTAGAGTTACCTTCCGACCTTAGTGGAATTCATCCTGTGTTCCACGTCTCAAATTTGAGAAAGTGTTTGGCCGACGAAAGTCTGTACGTTCCGCTGGAAGACATTCAGATTGACGAGTCATTGCATTTTGTCGAGAAACTGTTGAGATCATGGATCGCATAATGAAGAAGACTAGAACCACAACAACTCCAATCGTCAAGGTTCGTTGGGAAAATAAACGTGGCGCTGAATTTACTTGGGAACGTGAGGAGCACATGAAGAAGAGATACCCATTTTTATTTGTATAGTTTCATTTCTTTTAATTTCGGGACGAAATTCTTTTAAGTTGGGGAGACTGTAACATCTCGAAATTTTGTTAACTAAACGTTAACTTCGTTTATTCTTATAAGGGTCATTATTGACAATTAATAAACTCATGTGTTATTTATGCTTATTCTCTTTGGTTATGGATGTAAGAAAGTTAAAAATAAAAATATCAAATAATATTAATTATGTTAATATTAATAATAGTAATAATGTTACAAGTAATAATAATAATAATAATAATAACAATAATAGTATTAATAATAATAAAATTGTTAATTTAAAAGTGTTTAAAAATTTAATTAAAAAAAACTTGGGGGACTGTTTTTTGTAAATTTATAAACTTAAAACAAAGTTTTAGCATAAAATGTTAACTATTAAATACTGCAGGGACCAAATGTGTAAAATCACAAAACCTAAACCCCCCCATTTTCTTTCCCGCAAACCCGGCGAGACGCCGGTGGTCGCTCCGACTATACTCCGGCGACCCTATTAGTGCCTTAAAACCTCGATTTATGATTGGAAACCGTTTCCAATTGAGTCGTGTGCCTGATTCGAATCGATTAATATAGATTAATTAAGATTAAACACCAGTTACACGAGCTTTCGAGCTCGAGTAACCGTCGAGCTATGTTTTTAATCGATTAACAATTAAAACCTAATATTAACACAATTAAACCAACTTAAATCGATCATAAATCCATCTCTAATCGACTATAACACTCAAAAGCACTGAAATCAAACCCAAACTCTGAAATTGATCACCTCTTTTCCGCAACCTGCAACTTAGTCGAAACTACCCTTCTAAGCCTTCTTAGTTCAAATTGATTGAGGGTTCTTCATCTTCAAGATCATCCGAAGCTTCATACAAGTTTAATTGGGTTATCAACCTCGTTTGCACCTTGAAGCACATCCCCGCAGTCGCGAATCGTCCTTGAACTTGAGACCATCAATTCGAACTTAATAACGTAAGTACCACACATCTTTGTGCTCAGTTTCACATGGGCAATCAAAGCCCTATGATTGATTTCATTAACAATATCAATTCGATGTTCAATTGGAATCAAATCGATTCTAGGGTTCTTATGAAATTGGGGGTTTTTGTTTAAGTGTGTATTTAACAATTAAAGAGCGGATTCTAACGCGGCTGGAAGCCTTTGGTTCACTGGTAAAACACATGACTCCTAGACAGGAGGTCCCCGGTTCGAATCCGGGGAACCTCATGTATTTTTTAGGCCCTTTTGGCCTTCAAATTTAATGTTAAAAATTTCTAAAAATTATGAAAAATCAATTCATAAACTTTGTTTCTTTTAAAATTATTTAATTATTTTTCTGTAATTTATTTACAAAAAAATATCTTTATAATATTATCCTAACGTTAATAATATAATTACAATATTTTTATAAAAATGTAGACTTTAAAATTTAGTTTAATTTACACAAACTAATATTTCAAACATTACCTTTAATCTATTGTTTAATTTTATGTTCTTTTATTTAAATTACAAAATTGATCTAAACTTGATAAACATTACAAAATTATTATAAAAGTTATTATTAATCCATATGTTTGTATAAAATATAAATAAAATCGTTTCCCCGAGAATATAAATGAGTTCTTACTTGGCAAATATAATCAACAAAACCCCAAACATCAAGTTGATTCCTAGTCCTTAACCTTATTGTAGAGCTTTAATCTTGTAAATATATATATTTAGGTGTCTTGTGACGATACACCTTGGAGCGGCGCTTGTTATTATTCTTATTAATCGCCATTATATATTTATTGTCAAGTGAGTTTTCCTTGCCCCTTTTTATATTTTTCACTATTTTGGGGTGAAATATGATACTTATACATCGTACACTTATAAACGTTTGAGACTTGTAATGCACTTGCAATTCATCTTTATATTTTGTCATGGTTATTTGTGTGTTGTAAGTGATTATATGAGATACATAGTTTGTTTACAATCATTAACTATTGCTAGCCTGGCGACGTCTTAGATCTTTGGGCCTGACAAGCCTATTTGGTGCTAAAGTCGATGTATTGCCGACTCCTAGGAGCCGTATGCTTGTGCACTAGGGAACCAAATACACTTAGCCAATCTTTTATACTTGTAATCAAGTCGAGGTTTGGTTGTAACGATATGTGTTCTATAACCTTACTAGCTTATAACCTATGACATGAATTGCTACTTGTAACTTTCTTTTTTCATATTATGTATGAAAACCTTGGAAACTCACCAACTATTTTTAGTTGACTCTTATTTTTATCATGTTTCAGGTCAACCTCAAGTTTAAAGTGATCCTTTTGAAGCATGCTATAATCTAGGACTGGGACCTAGATAATGAAATAAAAAGTTACATGATGTTATGTTATGTTGAACTTATTTCTTGTATAAGACTTATGATTGTATATTCCATTTCAAGACTTATGATAATAATATTTACAATTTAATATAGCGTTATGTGGCTGTGAACAATCTTAACCCTCACATCTCGACGTTTCCGCCATCAAGGTTGGGGTGTGACAAAATGTTTCCTTAGTTTCTCTCTTTCATAAAAATAAAATAAAATAATTAAAAAATAAAACAAAATCTCGTTTTTTTACGAAATTCATTTTACACACGTGTAAATTCAGTATTACACATATGTATAACCAGATTTACACATATGTAAACAACAATGGATGTTTTTTAAAAATATATATATCAATATGGTAGGCGTTTAAAATATAAAAAATACTAAATTTTATGGTGAAATTTTTTAAAAAAATGATGTCATTAAAAAAAAGTTACGAACGTTTAAAAAAAAAGGAAATGACATGTGATTAAGAATGAGTGACTGAGACTGATGCCTAGACATCTTACAAAAATTATGGTTCTCAAGATAACCCTAATATATTATATATATATATTATATATATATATTATATATATATATATATATATATATATATATATATATATATATATATACATACATACATACATACATACATACATACATATGCATATACCATGTTATAATTAAAAACTAAAAAAACCAATTTTTTTACATTTGATCATTTCATTTACGTTTAAGATTAATTAGTGATATTTTAATAAATTAATTAAAGATTATGAGTATTTAATTAGACCTTAAGAGCATAATTTGAAAAACACAAAATAATTAATTTGGTAACCACCACATATAATTAAATGTTTCTAAATTCACATAAATATTTTCTCTTTCCTCTCACCTCTTCTATTTCATTGAAAAAAGTTAAAAATCAAATATATTTTCATTTATTTAATTAATGATTAGTTTGATTTTTATTCGGTTGACGTATGTTTATATAAGTTTTATTTACGTATATGTAAGTAAGTTGTATTTGCGTCTATGATTTTGTTGAATATGACCTATGTTTATGTACATGTAGGTCATAATTACGTATATGTTCTGTTGAATACAACCTACGTTTTTGTGTATATAAGTCGCTTTTTTGAAATATTTGAAAGCATAAGCTATGAAACTTAAGGACTATGATAGATGAATTAAGTGCTTATGGCTAACAATTAACAACGGAATTACATACACATAGCCACATAGTTACAATATGTAACCCATTGTTTTACATAATGTAACAATGGTAAAATGTTAACAAGCCTATTAAAGACCTAAGAAAATAACCAAAAAGATTTATAGACGATATAATATGAGATTGTAACAAAAAAGGCTAGCAACAAATGAGTCGTAACCATACTCCCACTCAAAATCGTTAAAAAAATCTATCAAAATAAAAAGATAAGACTTAGCCCATATACATAGAATATAATAAAATACAATACAATAAGTATATAATTTTAAATATGTAACAACATCGTTACGTATATGTAATAGCAGTGTAACGTATATGTAACAACAATATTAAGTTTTTGTTTTGTTCAGTTTGTTCTTAATGACTACATACCATTTGTTCATCCTATCTTCATCTTTATAACTATCAAACTTACATATACGTACGCCACGAGTGGATACATATATGTCTGTTATCCTGATACCCATTTTTCATCTAGTTCATCACCTTCCTCATTAGGGTTACATATACATAACAGAATTCACCTTCATTGTCTTCTTCATCTTGATGTTACCAGTTCCATCCATATGTAATCCTAGCTGTCGCCCCTTTTTTATGACACATCTTCATTATTATTAAATCAATATAAATTTTATGTTTACCACTTTTTACGATTAAATTTAAAAGCTTACCTTTTGATTTTGAATTCAAAATGATTCGACGTTCTCTGAACTTCCAATCATAGAACTAAAAACCAATCGAAACTTATACGTACTTCAACACAAGTGATGCTGATAATGGTGGTTGCACTACAATAAACAATAGAAATGGCATGGTGCCACTAGTATTCGCTAGTTATGACCGGAGCACATGGTGGTGTTTGATGGTGGTAGGCGGTAACCAGAAGGTTTAGTGGGTACCATTGATGGATATGTAATCTTTAAAATTTGATGATGGCGGATGGTGGTAGGTGATGGTGAGGTGATTCATATATTGGTGCTTGATGGCAGCATATGCGATCTTTAAAATTCATGTAAACTAAATCTCTATGTGATTACAAATTTAAATTGAGATAGAGAATTTCAAGGGATCTAATCAAATATAATAGAAAATGCCATAATTATGTTAATTGTAATATTACAAAAATAACCTTTTAAATAAAACAAAAAACAATTATATTAAAAATTTACGATTGGTTGAGAGTAATTTTTGTGGTTTTCATTTGATCCATCATCTATCTCTCTCTATATATATAGTGGTTGAGATTGATTGCTAGAGTTCTCGCAAAAAAGTTAGTTCTTATTTGATTCTCCCTATATATATATAGATAGATATATATAGGCGGTTACTATACAAAGTGCAATTTTCGTGCGAAGTGTACGAAGTCACCAAGACATTACATATGTTTTTTGATGTAGGGGTAGTTTCTTGCGTGCCATAATTACGCAAGTTATATATATTATTACTCAAAGTAAGATTAGTCACGTAAAAAAATATTTACGCAAGTCATTTGAGAATTACGCAACTTATATGATAATTACACACGTTGTGTTCGTAATTACGCAGTTAATAATCACGAAAATTATACACACAACACATAAATGTTTTTTTAAAAAGTGATGATGTTTTTAAAAAAAAAATATAGTAATAGTATACTCAAATTAAAGATAATAAAACCCACCTAGCATGACCTTAGGGGCAACCATGCACCCGAGAGTCACTCAGTCATGTTAGGTTAACGGGTTGACTTGAACCCAAACAAGATCCATATATTTATCATATAAAATCAAATATATCAACCTTAAATTGACATTTTTAAAATTGTATAACATGAAAATAGCTGTTTAAATCACCTATCTAAACATATAAAATGAGTTGGTGGATTGCAAATGGTTATAAGGTGTTAAAAGGATTGAAGGGTTGTTATAAATGAGATAAATAAGTTGGAGGGTTGTAATGAACGAGATAAATGGACCGAGTATTGTGATAAATGCCATAAAACCGTAACTTGTAAACGAGATTGCAAGTAGTTAAACATGGTGATCCAAATACATGTAGCATAATTAAACTAGTTATACAAATTAACTCAAACAAAAATTCGATTATCAAACAAATTATGCATGTCGATGAAAATCTGGTAAAGGATTTGTATATTATACATTTCATTTCATTTGATATGTTCGTATCAAATAGTGTAACCATTTTTAATTTATTTAAATTCTAAGAATTAAACATAATCATTTAAAAAAATATTTTAATTACTTTAAAACATTGTTGAACTAATCACCTGTTCCGTGATTTAATTTAATTTGATTTTTTTTGATGTTTTATAAAATCACTTTCGTCAAATCATAATAATCCGGTAACAGTTAAAATTTTATTGTGGTCAAGGTTTCACCTTTTGGTTGTGCTTTTGAAGGGCGTATGAAGGCCCGACTACAGTGACACTAGCTTCGGGTTCAGATCGACAACTGAAACATTTCCTCAGTCTTAGAGATGATGACTTCGTTAAAGCTACAACCATTTTATGAAAAAGATGAAGGTTGTAGTACGCAACAATGGTGGTGGTTTTGAAAGCATGCACAAAATTTCAGCAATGGTGACGATTAGCTTTAGGTTCAAATCAAAGACTACAAGTAATAAGAGATTATAGGGGATGACCCGACTTTTATTTACATTTCTATATATAAAAATGTGATTCAATAGAATCATGACGCATGGACAATAAGTATAAATGTACTGTAGAAATAACACTCGTGAATGATATTATGTAGAATATTAAAATGTATTAAATATTAATAATACATTTGTTTATCATCATAATTTATTTTTAGGAAAAAGAAATATCTAAAATACCTTTAAATAAGTTTAAACCTATAATAGTTTTTTAAAGAGTATTTTACTCTAGTTACTAGGCAATCCACACTTATGACATCCAATTTTATAATTGATTTTGCACTTTATTAATTTAAAATTATATCATATGCTACACTAGTTACATTTTAAAAGTTTATCTACAGAAAATAAAACTACATTAATTTCAAATCACACTATGTGTAAGTCTGATGTTTTAACAAAAATGTTATATATAATTTTTCTTATAATTTAAACTGGTGGATTAAGTGTTTGAGCAGTAACATACATATTTTTTAAAGAACCTGCTTGGGTTCAAACCTTGTGAATGCTCTTACGATATACTTCTGAACTATGTTTATCAATACTGGTTTATATGATTTAACACGAATAGTATACTTTCTATTTTTTTCAATTTTTATATGAAAAACAACACCCTAATATTTTAAATCAAAACCTCAAAATTTTATACGTGTCGTATAGCCCCATACGCGTCATATAAAGGAGGGTCGTATAGGGATATACGTGTCGTATAGGGTTATATGTGTCGTATAACCCTCTGACAGCCCCTGAATTTTTCCTCGTAGTTAGTGTCGAAATTCGCTATACGCGTCGTATAACCCTATATGTGTCGTATAAGGGAGTCGTATTATATGGGGCGTATAGCCCTCTGACAGCCCCTGAATTTTCCTCCGTTTTAATGTATTCGATTTTATACGCCGCATATAGACCTATATTAAAACCCAAAACAAAACATAAACTCTCCCCGACCCGACCCCTAAAACAATTTGAACCTGTCGATTTACCAATTGTGAAAGACGGAAAAACACAGAGACCAGATCTATCAGACGGCTGATAATCACTTCACTTGTGTTCTTCATTCCAACTGAACCCCAATTTGCAATGAACCCTTGAAAGTTGAAACCTCTCTCCACACACGGGCGCCAAAAACCTCAATACATCATCACACACAAACAATTATGCATTTATAATTCACACACACACATACCAATCTCCTCATTAATAATATTATTATCATCATCATCATCATCGAGATACACGAATCAAAACCCTGTATCTAGACTCCAATCTGTTGGAACTCACACACCCTCGATTTGGGGGATTCATGGCGCACGAGAACATCGTCAAAGAAGCACTCAACGCACTTTATCATCACCCGGACGATGCTGTCCGATCTCAAGCCGATCAATGGCTTCAAAAGTTCCAACGGACGATCGACGCTTGGCAGGTTCGGTTTTTTGTACTGATGGAGTTCAATAGATTTCAGTTTGATGTCTGTATGTGTGCCCTAATAGCGTGGATAATCAGTGTTATGTTGAAAGGTCTTCAATCAGTAGTTATTTGTGTCGAGCAATTGATGCCTTTTTAATATTTACTTAGGTTTTGGATTAAGTATCGAGGATGAAGTGTGATTAATTGGCAGTGTTGAGGATGTTTGGAGTGTTTAAGATTATTGATTAATCATCTAGCGAAACTAACTGGGGGTGTTAATGAAATCTGGAAGTGGTAAGCTTTATGCTGGCGGTGTTAATTATTTGGTATTAAGGATTTTCAACTAGGGTTGCACTACCATAACATAAGCTAAAGCTTTAAATGTTACATGTTAACAAGTTTTACTGATTAGTTTTGCTTGAGTATCGTGTTTATTTTTGTAACAAACAAGATACTTGGTGGTGCATATTTGTTTTCAGTAGATGCTTGCATTTGGATTATGTTGCTATCTAGGTACATGCGTTTTAACCGACTGAATCGTAAATCTCACTAATTTTGTAGGACAACACACACATCTCTGAGTCTAGTCTTGTTAACTTTTCATTTGCATATCAAAAGGCACGTTCTTATCCCCATCTATCTTCCATTATTTATAAGGATAAAAGGAGTAAAATAAGATTTGCATATGTTTTAACTTCTAATCAGCTACAAGCAACCAAACTTGTCCTGAATCAATCTACCCAGAACGGTAGGGTCTAGGGAGGGTGAGATTGGGGCAAACTAGACGATTTAGAGTGCTTTCGGAGAGACCCTAAAAAAGCTTCTTTTCTTTTTCTGAAAGGAATATACAAAGACCATACAAGAAAAAACAAGTATCATATCAGAATGTAGTGGTAGCAATTAGCGAAAGATAAAAGAACACGAATACATAAAAATCCCTAAGACCGACTATGTTTTCTAGAGCCCACAAGCCTCACGCCAAGGCTCTCAGGGGAAGCGCAACCTTTTTGCCTCACTTTAAAAGCCCCATTTTCAGGCCAAATTCTGGACAAAATTTATCCCAACAGATCTGGAACAATTACACTAGCCCTAAACAAGCATGGATTGAACCTAAAACAGCCTAAACTAGTTTAAAACAAGCCTAAATTATGTCCAAAACCCCAAAAAATGGTTATACTATGCACCTCGCTTAAAAAGCCCTTGCCCTTTGACACTATGAGACCAAAATAACTAGGACTGAAGGCACACCTACAACTAAAGAGACACCTGTAGGTAAACGTAGAGAGTAGCTAACACTGACACCTCCTACTAAAGGCACTCTAGAAAGTAGGTAACACCAATTCATAAGACTAAAGGCAAACCTAGAAAATAGCAAACACGGTGACCTATGGCTTTAGTCTTAGGTATGTTTTAGTCCCATACTTCCATCTTCTTTAGTCTTAGGGATTTTTATGCATTTCCGTACCTTTATCTTCTACTCTTATAAAATTTTGATTATGATACTTTTAATTATATAATAGCAGTGTCTAACTATTTATTTTGCAGATAGATATATTGTTAGTTTCTATTAACAACAGTTCCATGTGGTTATTGCTTAATAGAATCTTATGGTCAATCAATGTATAATAAGATAAGTTGACATTCATTCATTTTTCTGTAGGTTTCTGATAATTTGCTTCATGATGCAAGTAGCAACGTAGAGACACTAATTTTTTGCTCACAAACTCTCAGAAGTAAGGTAATTTCGTTCATCTTTACCTGCCCCTTTTAGTTAAGGTATTTTCTATAGTATCGATAACATTATGTTATAAATTTTCACTTCTAATTATAATGGTAAATGTTTATGTACAATTATCCATATATATATTTCATCTTATTTATGTTACTAGGTGCAACGAGATTTTGAAGAGTTGCCTTCTGAAGCATTTCGTCCACTGCGTGATTCTCTAAATGTGAGTAAATATTTCTACCCTTACATTTATTAAATGTCTGACTTAACAACTGGTTTTTTAACTTTAACTGCAGAACCTATTAAAAACATTTCACAAGGGCCCGCCTAAAGTTAGAACACAGGTAATTTATTGCATAAACACACACTTAGTCAAAGGCCCACTTTCTGCTGACTCGCAATTGTAAGGTGTGTGTTGTTATATAGATTAGTCTTGCTGTTGCTGCTTTGGCTGTTCAAGTTCCTGCTGAAGATTGGGGAGACGGTGGCATAATGAATTGGCTTAGAGATGAAATGCATTCGAATCCTGATATTGTTCCAAGTTTCTTGGAACTACTTAGAGTCTTACCAGAGGTACTTGCTATTACTTAGATATTGTCTTCCAGCTGATGTCATAAATGGTATTATCATATCTTAATATATGTCTATTATGTATTAAATCAGGAAATTTTAATTACAAGATAGCTGCGCGTCCTGACAGACGCCGGAAATTTGAAGATGAACTTGTTTCCACAATGGATATTGCTCTTGGTATTTTGACTGCATGCTTGAACATTCCAGAATTGAAAGAACAGGTGAGATTTGTATTTTTTGTACTCACATTATTCTGGAACAAGCTATTCGTTTATAGGATTTGAATCTCTTTTCCTATTTTTTTTCCCTAGTTGGTAATCATACACAGACCCATGCCCTCTATATTTTTGACAGATTCTCAGTTTATAGGCTATAAGATGCTTAAATAGTGTTAATAAATATCTTGTGCATTGGTGAAATTTCAATCCAAACTTTCTCTTAACAAGAAGCTGCACAGGAAGGGTGAAATAGTTAGTGCTTTTGCTTAGCCATTTTAGTTTCAAACAAGCTATGTATGAATTATGCACCTTGATACTTATGTTCTATAATGTATTTTACCCTTTTTACGTTTATTATAACTAAATCAAACCTTTTTTATATTCTTGTAAATTGTAATTTGATCTCCCTTCTTATCATTCTCCTTTGGCTTGACACAGAACACGTTAGTTAGCCAATAACACAAGGTAAAGGTACAAATCTTGTAGATTCACGAGTTAGGGTACCTAGTCACCTTGTTTTAGGCGTAACGTGACTGGCCTTGGATGACTCAAACCCATGACTCCTTCGAGTAAAAAAAACCTACGGTATTTATGTATAGGAATTCATATCATAAATGATAGATATTATCGCATTTCTTGTGGTGGTCAAGCATGGGAAATCAATAAATTCATAATGGCCAAGATAGCGAGGTTGGAAACTTATGGTGGCTGCCAAAATTTAAAGGACTTCTCTGTATGTCTGAAATTGTGGTGGTTTGAAGATGGTTAACATTGTTTGATGTGATCTGTCAAAGAGTAAAAGCAAGATATCCTGAACCATCATGTACCAAAAGAGCCAGGTGGCTTAACATGAAGGAAAATGCTAGAGGTTCTACAATTATTAATCCTACGATAGTAGCTGAAATTTTCAAGACCGACACATAGAACCATCGGGATTAAGCCTCTGTGTTGAGTGGAAAATACATTTTCCACTGGAGCCTAAGGTTTGATCTCTATGGTTTTACCATGGTTTTTTCAGAGTTGTTTTGTGTTATTGTCCACTCGTTTCGAGTCGTCTTAGCTTAACTTGTAACATTTTCAGAGTTGGAGAATGACGAAGAAGGAAATGAAATTAAACTAAGATAAGATAAAATAAGGGCTGATTTAGTGTCTACTATTGTACGCAAGGTTTAAAAATTAATATGTAACGTATGTACCAAGGTTCATAGTGCATGCATATCCTATACAAAACTAAATTTGCTTAGCAGAAACACAAATTACAGACATGAGGGGTTGAGGTTTGATCAATAAGAAGAGGCAAGTAATTAAGTGCTTGGTGTTTGGTGAGCTTTTAGAAGAGAGCACTATTTTTTGCTGTTTTTAGAACAACAGAGATAATAGACAAGGGAAATTAACATCGCCTTTGTATGATCTTTTTTCAATAAAGAAAGTCAAGAATCTGCGAATTTGATGACAGCCCTTTTATTCTCTTTTTAACAATATTACCAATTATATATTGGTTTAATCATCATTCTAACCAATATTGTTACTTTTTATCGAGCTTTCATATTGTCTGCTGAAAGCTAATATACTCACTTTACACATACAAATTGTCATCAAACTTTCTTGATATTTATTTCTTGGTCTTATTGTTCATTTTCACTGATCATGGTTTTACATTTATTTTAATTTTTGTTATTCTTGGCAAACAAACCACCTGATATGTCAAGAGTTGCAGTCAAAGTGGGTTTTAAGTGACACTAACCACATTTGTTTTGCATTCTTTTCTTATTTTCTCTCATGGTTTGTTTTCTTTTTTGCAATATTCTAACTATAAATTGCCATTCAGGCTCTGGAGGCTTTTTCGTCTTGGCTTCGGCTAAGACATAGGTACGTTCTTGTGCTGTTGATTAATTGTTCAATAATGACAACTATTACGAGTATTTGTTTATGTATTTGGTTGAGTTTGTTAGTAGGTATGTCTTTGCTTTCAGGATCCCTGCATCTGTTCTTGCTACACACTCATTGGTGCTAACAGCTCTCTCCAGCTTAACCTCTGATGTGCTTTCAGAGGCAGCTGTGAACGGTAATTTAGAAAAAAACTTGCATATATTTACGAAATCAGTTATTACTTATTAGTTTACATGTTTATTAAGTTGATTGTTCACTTATTTCTAACGTGTTATTATTGGTGTTGCTTATTTGCAGTCATTTCTGAATTAATACACTACTCATCAGCAAGGAATTTGGATGGATTTGCTGTTCAGTTGCCGTTAATTCAAGTTATTGTGCCCCAAGTTATGAATCTGAAGCCGCAACTAAGAGATCCTTTAAAGGTACTTGGTTTTCAATTAGATGCACATTGATTGACTTTTTTTTTTTAATTTTTATAATTTTGGTTTAGGATGAGGAAGATGTTAAGGGGATTGCTCGATTATTTGCTGATATGGGTGATTCCTATGTTGAATTGATTGCAACTGGTATGATACTTGATCATTCTTTCAGAACTTTGAAGAATTTTTTACTAGTTTAATTAATATCAACAATATATACAGGTTCAGATGAATCAATGTTGATTGTTCATGCGTTACTAGAAGTTGCTGCACATCCAGAATATGATATTGCTTCCATGACATTTAATTTCTGGCACAATCTTCAAATTTGCTTGATAGAAAGGTGAGTCCTTTTTTGGTTTCCTCACTATGCTACAAAGCCAAATCTTTGGTAAAATTATTATTTTGCAGAGAATCATATGCATCGCTTGGTAATGAATCATTAATTGAAGCCGAGAGAAATAGACGGGTGCAGGTTTTCCGTTCTTCATATGAAACACTTGTATCTCTGGTGAGTTATTTATTTATTTTTTCTATTTTCGCTATGAAAACGGAAATGATACATATTTAATGAGTATATTTTGTAATCAGAATATATATATTTCTTGCAGGTTAGTTGCAGAGTTCAGTATCCTCAGGATTACTCAGAACTTTCAAAAGAGGACCAGAAGGATTTCAAAGAAACTAGATATGGTATCCGTTTGCCTTCATATTCAAGATATATTTTCTCTCCTGATTAACATCCTTCAAGTGTTATACTTGTATATAATGACATAGCATTTGATTTGTAGCTGTTGCGGATGTTTTAACTGATGCTGCGTTAGTTTTAGGAGGTGAAACAACACTTAAAATTCTATACATGAAGCTTGTTGAGGTACAATATTAACCTAATATCATAATGTTATAGGTTCATGTTATTTTATCTTTAATTCTCTCTGAAATGTTGAATTTCTATCTTGTTCATATATATTAAAGAGCGTTCAATTATGTCCTAGTAACTTTTTTACAAGCAAGCATTTAGTCTATACTCTATCATCTATGAAATAATGACAGTGACTGAGAGAACCCGGAAAATCAAAGGAAACTAAGGATGGGATTGATAACTAGTTGGCTAGAGATTGTAATCCAATTCGAGAAGGATTAGATCTCCATATACAATTCAATTCTATCTCTCTAAAACATCAAAAAACAAGACTACAACATGAACTTCCTAACATTAAATAAGCTACTAATGCAGAAATAAAGGAGATAACTGCCCCACTCATCCACTAAACACATGTTGCTGTTGACCAGGACTTTTATGGGACTGCCCATCAGTTAATGAGTCTGTTTTCTGGGTCCAGTTGGGTTGATTTGACCCACTGGATACATATCAATACTGCCCGCCTGGAGAAACGACTCGTCCTCAAGTCGAAAAGAAGGGAATTGAAGCGCCAACAAGTCATAACTTTTCCGATTTCCTTCTTTCAACGGATGGTTGCACCAAGCAATAGGTCATTTAATTGTAGCCTGCCGAAACAACAAATAACTGGTTCATGAACCAATAAAAAACAGCAAACAGGTCCATGAACTTCTAGGCAGCAACATAAGCAACATAATATCAGGCTTTCCAGGCACACAGTCATTATTTTCAATGGACCTAGTAGTTGAAGGCCTTGCTATGAGTCCACTAGACCTGCCACATCTAATGGTACCCTCAACCTGTCTTTTCTCTAGCTTGAATCCCAGTGCAGCCTGGCAAGAACCCAGTCCAATACAGTATGCTTTCATCATGTGGCGGGGCCTGCCGCATGCCTTTATCACGGGTATCCGGATCACGCTCAGATGTTAATCTTTTGGTACTTGAATGTGTTTGAGTTTCGTCATGATTATCTTCCTTTTCTTTGTCTGTTTGTGTTTCTGACTGAGCTTCCTTGGCATCCATCCAAGCCTTGATCGCTGCAACATCATCCTTCAAGGCTACCAGAGAATCTAATCTTGCTATGATAGCCACTAATTGAGCAACGATAGGATCTTCAAATAGGGTTTGAGGTGTCATGATTTCCTGGCAATGGAACCAAATGATAGAACCCGGAAAATCAAAGGAAACTAACGATGGGATTGATAACTATTCGGCTGGAGATTGTAATCCAATTAGAGAAGGATTAGATCTCCAAATACAATTCTATCTCTCTAAAACATCAAAAAACAAGACTGCCTAAGAACATGTACTTCCTAACATTAAATAAGCTACTAATGCAGAAAATAAAGGAGATAACTGCCCCACTGATCCATTAAACACATGTTGCTGTTGACCAGGACTTTTATGGGACTGCCCATCAGTAAATTGGTCTGTTTCCTGGGTCCATTTGGGTTGATTTGACCCACTGGATACGTATCAGTGACTTAATGATGTTTTTTTAGAAGAAGGTGGGAATTTGAATTGTAAAACCCTAAAATGAATAAGAGTACATTGTACATAAGAGTTAACATTCGAAGAAAATTTAAGTTATTAATCAAATTATCTGTTCCGGTTGTGTTAATAATTATTTCAGGCTCTAAGTGGGCCGCAAAATGGTGATGTGATGGATTGGCGACCTTCAGAGGCTCAATTATATTGCATCAGGGCCATTTCAGATCTTGTTCCCATCACTGAGTCAGAAGTTATGCCCCAGGTAGAGTCAAAGCTTCAATGTGTTTATTGACCTGATTTGACTTTGACCCTATTGATTTCACTAAGTTTTTATGTTCCAACAGTTAGGCAATTTTATTTATGCCTTACTATTTAATAATATGTCTTTGCTGTTTTGATTAATATGGACAGATTGTGTCGGTGCTACCTAAACTTCCTCATCAATTTTTACTACTTCAGACAGGTGACATATTTTATTCATAACATAATTTCATAATATCAGGTGAACTTAACATAGCTATGATTATTGTCAAAATTTTACTTTTCAGTATGCTTGACTGTTGGAGCTTACTCTAAATGGCTTGATGCTGCACCAAGTGGACTCTCTTTTTTGCCGTCAGTTATTGATATTCTTGTCAGTGGTATGAGTATGTCTGAAGATTCTGCTGCCGCTGCCGCCTTGGCTTTCAGACACATCTGCGATGGTATATTTAGTCGATGATTCTTATAAGTATTTTATAGATAAGTGGTAGTACTTTTTATATAGATGAAGGTTAATATTAGGAGTTTCGGGGGTGTTTGGGATTGCTTTTACGAATTGATTATCTGATCACTTGTGCGTTTTGGACGTAAGCAATCTTCTTCTGATTATTTTACGTTTTATCATTTTTATAATCATTTTGAGTGGCAGATTTAATTGATTATTTGATTTTGATTATTTTACCTTAAATTTTTAAAACCATCATATTTTGTTAAATTTTCATGCAGCTGATTATCTGATTACTATTTGTCGATATCGCTAAATTAATTTCAAAACACTGCCAAAACACAATCCCTTAATAGGATTCCTAGTTGGAACTTGGAAGTCAATATAAATAGAGGGGCTGTAATGTTAATTATCCCTGAATTGAGTGACTGAATTTTCAATTGAGCGTCATTTAGAGAGTTGAATATTCTCATAAATATAAGTTGTTATCTTTGGTTATTCTATGTTACCAATCAGGTCCCAATAAGTGTCCTATAATTTACTATCGAGTAATGCATATATCCAATATTATAACTCTATACGGATCACGGGGCACTTGAAATATCCTGTTTAATAACGAAAGATCAATGTTTTATTTTAGACTGTGGCAAAAAGCTCCGTGGATCTTTAGACGGGCTTTTTCAAATATATCAAAGGGCAATGATGGGGGAAGGTTCGTTTAAAGTAGCAGCTCAAGATTCTTTGCATCTGGTTGAAGCCTTAAGGTACCACTATAATCTTGCAAAATTTTAATCACGTCTATTTAATAAAAAGTTCTCATAATTTTTTTGTTGCAGTATAGTTATCACTGAACTTCCTCCGGACCAGGCTAAGAAAGCCCTTGAAGCACTTTGCATACCTATCGTTGCACCTTTACAGGTTTGACTAACCTAGATTCAAATGAACAAAAGGTGAACAGTAACTATGCTTTAGAGGGGGGAAATGGGTGGGTATGGCGGTTGAGTAACATGTCAAAATGGGTTTGGGAGATTGGGTCGACGCAAAATGGTTTTTGGCTTACTTATAGTAAGTTGTTAGTGTGTTAAATGATTTAAAAGGCTTTTCATTTTGAGTCGCTAGAGAATCATAGCCTGAATTGACCGTTAATATGCACATGGGTTGAAATTGCTACCTCTGATATGCTTATGTTGTACCGAATTATGTGTTTATGAGCAGGAAGTGATTAATCAGGGCCCTCTGGTATTGGGTCAAAAACCTGCACGTGAGATCACTGTTCATATCGATCGACTTGCAAATATATTTAGGTAGCAAAACATTTTATTTGCTCAGGTCACTGATTCAAGTTTGTACAGGATCTATAATAGTTTGAAATAATGAATCATTTGCAGATACGTAAATAATCCAGAAGCCGTTGCTGATGCAATTCAAAGACTTTGGCCAATTTTCAAAGCCATCTTTGATATGTAAGTACTTTCAGTATACTTTTAAATTTGTTGCTTGTTTTATTCTAAAATACATATTTATGAATGATGAGAATGCAGCCGCGCTTGGGATATGCGGACAATGGAATCACTCTGTCGGGCCTGTAAACATGCTGTGAGTTTAACCTGTATGCTTTATTTAGCTATACTTTTTTCTTGCTAATAATATTATTGCAATTAAAAAATGGTTTTACGAAGGTGAGGACATCTAAAAGGTTTATGGGAGTTACAATTGGAGCAATGCTTGAAGAGATACAAGGGTTGTATAAACAACACCATCAACCATGTTTTCTATATCTCTCTAGTGAAGTTATAAAGGCATGATTCACTCTCACAGGTTATTCATCTTTAATCCAATATTAAAAAATAGTAATAGTAATTATTGGAGATTATGCCTGCAGATATTTGGATCTGATCCTTCTTGTGCTGACTACTTGAAAGTGTTGATCGAATCTCTATTTAGTAATACTGCATGTTTACTTACCAAAATCCAGGTCTGATTTCATCCCAAAAATAAATTATATTAATAAATGAAATATTGAATTATTTATTTTATATTATTCTTAGGACTTCACTTCCCGGCCAGATATAGCAGATGATTGTTTTTTGCTGGCATCAAGATGCATTCGGTATTGCCCACATTTGCTATTCCCATCTCCTGTATTCCATCATTGGTGGAGTGCTCCATGATTGGAATGACAGTGCAGCACAGGTTAATTGATTTGTTTTAGGTTTAACAACTCATTGATCATTGCCATTTTCTTGTTTTTTAATACATGTTTTCTTGTTAATAAAGATATATTTGATTTGGGAAATTTATTCCATTAAAGTATATTTGACGTGCAGGGAGGCGTCGAATTCTATACTAAGTTTCTTATCTGATATATTTGATTTGGGAAAATCAAGTCAAGGACAGCAATTTATTTCAATAAGGGATAGTGTTATTGTGCCTCGAGGTGCCAGCATCACTAGAATATTAATCGCTGCTGCAACCGGGGCTCTCCCAAGTTCAAGATTGGAATCGGTAAAATGTTTTTACATGCTCTTTTTCTTTTTCAAACAAGTATATATATTTTTTAATCTAGAGAAACGTGTTGTTGCTAATAGGTGGCATATGCCCTGCTGGCACTTTCACAAGCATACGGGGTTAAAGCTCTAGAGTGGGCTAAGGAAGGTGTGTCGTTGATTCCAGTTACTGCAGCCACAGACATGGAAAAATCAAGATTTCTGCAGGCGTTATCAGATGCAGCATCTGGTGTAGATATCAAAGGTTTGACAGATCCGATTGAAGAGATTTCAGAGGTTTGTAGACGAAATCGTACAGTTCAAGAGATTGTTCTAGAAGCATTGAGGCCACTTGAGTTGAATATGGTCTATGTGACATAGATTTATATCATTGGGGGAAAAAGGTCATTTTTTATGCCTAATCTTCTCTTTGTGAATTACTACATTTTTTTCTGGGCTTATAGGGATGGGTTTGGTGTATAATTGTTGTAATTGTTTTCCTTCAAAATTTTGGTTGAGGCTTTATTACTTTTGGTTTGCTTATGTATCCATCCCTTTTGGGATTCTATGAACATGAACCCATTATGTGTTTGATGTCCTGAAATTTTGGTAATTATGGTGTTTTACAGTGTTTTGGGTCAGTTCATTGGTGACAATTATTCATTTAGACATCTTTCGTGTATTTTACAAGAACTCATATATCCGGTCAATTTTTGGACCCTATGTTTAACGGGAGTTAAATAAATCATTGTAACGTCTATTTTGATATCATTGTTGGAAGGATGCCGGTAAAATGTTTATGCATCGCTTATATTTGCTTGCAATTGCAATTGCAAATTTAATTTTACTTATCAAGTATATTCGTAAAGGAAGATTTGGGCTATAGAACTTAATAAAACTCTAGTTAAGATATGATTAGGATATTTGTTGAAGTTGTAATATGTACAACCCTCCTCCTATCGTTACCATTCATGTTAGTTTAATATGTTATAGTCTATAATACTCTAAAAAGAAATTACACACTTTTAATGTGGTATGTTGGAATGACAAAAATGGAATGAAATGTGTCAACGGAATAAAATTGTCGTTTACGCAAGAAATCGCACTCTAAACACCCCATAAGTTTTGGGGTTGAGCCAAAACCATTCCTCCATCCTTCTTGTTTTTTTCCATATGGCTTATTCCGTCACCTCATTCGTTCCCACCACCACTGCCATGGTCACTGCCAAGTGCCAACCACTCAGGGCCGGCCCTATGACCAACCAAGGGAAGCAGCCCACTTGGGGGCCTCATATCTTATGGCCCCCCCAATCTTCTAGGCTTTTTACTTTTGAATGTTAATTGACGTAGAGAAAAAAGAAAGCATCCTGTCATGCGGTCTCTGTAGAGAAAGAGAAAAAAACAATTACTGGAATCCTATTCGAGTCGACGAATCTGTTGTGACTTGTGAGTCAGTGTTCTTTTGAAGGTAATCTATCGATCCTATAATTTTATTATTGTTTAGTTTGTTAATAAAGTTGGTTTCAAACCTGTGTTTTGCAAATTTGGTTGTTCCAGGCCTTTTAAGAAGTGCATAAGTGAATGGTAGAAACCAAAACTTTTTACTACTGTCTTTAATTTGGTTGTTCTAGGCTTGTTAATAAAGTTGGTGTCAAACCAAAACTTTTTACTACCTTTTTTAATTAAGCAAGTAAACGGTAGAAAATTGGCTCATTGTTTCATAATTCTCACATATCTTCTTTGTTGTTCTTGTGATGTTGGTCTTTAATTTTGTGATAAGTTTGAGTTGATATGCTTAAGTTCTAACCATTGAAAAGGCAATGAATCAAGCTGTTAAACTATGTAATTTTTGTATGATCTTGTGAAACCCACTATTGTAGCTAACTCATTTAAACTCAAGTTCTGTATTTTAGATTAAAGAAAACTCTTTTGTTGTTGTGAAACATTTGATTCATGGTCTTGAGTCTTGACAACTAGTTTAAAGCCAATGGCTCATAGAAGAATGATTTTAATTGAATTAACAAGATCCTACTCTTAGTTTTAGCTTTAGTACTTAAGGTTATCATGTAAATACTTAAAGAAACAAGAATCAATAGGTCTCGAGTAAGTGGATATGTTCCCAAGGGTAAGATATTGTTATTAGTTATATCATATATAGTCCGTTAGAGATAAACAAAACCCGAACCAACTCATGTTAGATCAAAATCGTAAGTATGAATCAAGTAGTTTAGAAAGTGGGGGGATGAATTTACATCGCTTGGGGCCCCAAAAATGATTGAGCCGGCCCTGCAACCACTACCACCAACAACCAACGCCACCACCAACCACAACCCACCACCACCATTGCTGCCGCCACCCACTGCCACCGCCACCACCTACCACCTACCACCAACCACCCCACCATCATTCACGACCACCTACCACCACTATCCCCATCACCACCCGCCACCATTATATTCCATTCCTACGTTTTTTTCCCACCAAACAACACAAAATAATAATAATTTATTATATTTTTATAAATAATCAAACAATATAATGAAAAATAGATGTTCCACTACATTCCTTTGTACAGCGAGTCCTCCATCCATCAAACACCCCTCCCTCCAACTCTGAGTACAGTCGACACTCGCATCATCTTCACTCATCAATCTTCATCACCGTTTATCATCTTCATGGATCGAGACATCAAGTGATAGCTGCTCATTATCTTAATCGTTCCATCTCAAGTTCGACACCCTAGAAGTTCTACATCTTTTTCACGCAGGTTCGATCATATGTTCATCGCTTCAATGAAAGCTCTGTTAAAGTTACACTTGATTCAATTTGGTGTAATAGTTTAGTGTAATTTTTGCTTAAATGAGTTCTGATTTTCGGTTAATTAGAGCATTTGGATTGTGAAGTCTTGATAATCTCAGTGTTTCTGATAAGGGTGGGTTAGAGCATATGGATTGTGAAGAATTGATAATCTCGGTGTTTCTGATTTGGGTTAATTAGAGAATTTAGTTCTTACTGTTATCATCTTGCATAATTGGTCTTCAAATTAGTGACTTTGTAGTACTGATGCAACAGGCTCTCCTCTATTGTTATCATCCCCTTGAATTACAAGAATACAAGCACCCATTCATAGTTGGAGCTGTTATTATTAGCAGTAGAATTATTGTGATGATATTGACCCTGCATCCTTTTCGGGGGCGTTTGGTTGGAAGAAGTCACAAACTAGAACCCTATATGTTGGTCTAATACAGATAGAGAAAATGCCCACCAAATGCCTAAATTATGCTGTTTTGCTTTTTTATGTTGTTTTCATGCTGTTTTCATGTTGGTTTCAAGCTCTTTGCTGCTGTTTTCATGCTAATTGTTGCTGTTTGAAGATTGTTATTTTGCTGCGGTTTTGAAGACTATTATTTTGCTGCTAGTTTTATGCTGTTTTGTTACTGTATTAATGTGGTTTTGTTGCTGTTTTTATGCTAATTTGTTTCTGTTTGAAGACTGTTATTTTGCTGCAGTTTTGCTGCTACTTTCATGCTGTTTGGTGCTAGTTTTTTCCTATTTTCATGCTTGGTTTTAAAATGCGCGCATTATGCGTGATGCACTTGATGTGCTGCTGCGAGCGCATCGCAACATCTGACGCGTTGCGTTTCCATGATGCACCCCTGATGTGTCGATGCGCTGCTGATGTGCAAGATGCGCCTTGATATGTGCATTATGGACAACTATGTTTTTTCTTCAATTTTGGACATGGGTCGAATCTTTTAAACATGAGTATGAGTCTAACCTCTCTACATTAGTGTGTTTTTGTTTGATATAGGTGTTCATGCTATATATTTACGTGTGTTTAACTATTGTTTCAATAGTTTGTGCATAGTGTAATAGTCTATAATTTGGGTTTTTATGTTAAAATATGTTTTATGGATGTGTTGATAAGTATTTTTTCATGTTGAAGTATTAATCATACAAGAATATTTGTGGTCTTTTTTAAAAACTAATGCATCAGATACGTGATGCGTGCGCATCATGCATCGGGATTTTGGGACCAAAACGCGTCGGAGCGCATCGCGCAATTTAAAACCACGGTTTCATGTTGCGTACTAGGACAGAACAACTAACTGATATTCCTGGTCAACAAGCACCTCACATGTTTTCGACACCAGAACACCAGCAGCCACCTCTACAAGGAAATAACATTCGTAAACCTTACCAGGATGTTAACATCGAACCATCACAGGGCTACCAGTTTACACAACAACCGATGCACTACATGGGATATCAACAGAGACCACCTAATATGATGCAGCCACCTCAGCATATACAACAATTTTCTCAACAAGATCACAGATCTGCAATCCCTCTGAGAGAGGATGCTCCACTTGTTCCAAATCAACCTTCAGATGTTATTCCCATGCAAACACTGCCTACACAATTTGGTCGCTCTCAGTTCAACATGCAACAGCCATCTTCATTCGGTCAATTGCAGCAAAGCAGTGTTGACTATCAGCAACATGGACCAAAGTTCCAGAATCAAATGGGTCTGCAGTCAAATGTTCCACCAGTAGGAATGAAAATGGGCTTTGAGGATAATCTACCTGGAATAGGTGCGAATGAACACCATTATAATACTAAAAATGGTGTGCCTTCTATGGTTCCTCATCAACCTAAGCTTGCAGTAATTCCAATGGCAAGAACTCAGCAAGTAACATATTTTACTTCTTCTGAGCTTCACATTCTATGATATGTTTAGTTTACTTTGTTTTCATTTTTGAACTATACTAATGTACTGTGCGATTGTGCATATGTGTGAGGATCATGCTATTTTGCTTACGTATGTACTTTGTACGACCGTGTTTCAGGAGATGCAGTCTGGAGGTCTTGTATATCAAAATGTATGGGCAAGCTACTGATGGCTTCCCATTTATGAATAAAACTATGATGAGTGCAAATCCAACAATTATGGCCTCTTTAGATGCTATGACTCTATCATCTGTTGATGTTTACCGTCAAAAACATGACGTAACTGCAATGGTTTGTTTACTGACTTGATTTTAAATATGGATGATAATGTTTCATTGTGCACGTTTATGTTAATAGATGTATGAGAACTTTGATACAAGTTACTTTCTCTAAATGATTTTATAGGGTGATAATGTTCCTGCTCCATTTATATCATTTGAGTCCACTGGATTCCCCCCAGAATTATTGAGGTAAGTTTTCTCTTCGGCTGTTAGAGTTTGTTTAAATAGATTTGGTTATGTGCTGGAATCCTATATTCAGTATGTTCAGCATCTTTTGTTTTTCCTTAATTTTAACTCTAGGGTATTACGTTTGACTTAACACAGGTGCGATATATGTTCCAGAAACGGAGCACATGTCGTACGCTGCCATGCTATTCACACATTTATTCTGAGCTAGGCTGCAAATTCTGATGTTGGTTCTGCCTCTTTTGTCATAAATGCACCTTTTCTTGCCTCAAGTTGCTTCAGTAAGCAACTCTATATCTATAGGTCTTCATTTACCTATTATTATTTTTTTGAATTCAGACATCCTTGTCATTATAGGGCTTCTGTAACTTTCTCGTAGAATGCTGAATAATTCGCCAAAACATTTTGTTAAGAGAGATGGTTAATTAATGACTTTGTTTCAGATGTATGCTGCTAGTTTTGCTTCACCTACACCTATTCAGGCACAAACATGGCCATTGGCCAATTGCCGTACAAAACAGGGACATAGTTGCAATTGCAAAGACGGGTTCTGGTAAAACATTAGGCTATCTGATTCCAGCTTTCATGCTGCTTAGACGTTGTCACAACAATCCCCACCATGGTCCCACAGTTGTTGTTTTAGCTCCCACAAGAGAACTTGCTACTCAAATACAAGATGAGGCCATCAAGTTTGGCCGATCTATCAGAATCTCTTGCACAGTGAGTCTTTAGTTACCATTTTATATTCTTTTTTATGTGCATATATATTTGCTAATGTGTGTGGATATGGTTCAGTGTTTGTATGGTGGGGCTCCTAAGGGCTCACAAGTGAAGGAATTAGAACAAGGAACGGATATTGTTGTAGTGACTCCAGGCCGACTTAATGATATTCTTGAAATGAGGAAGGTTGACTTTCGTCAAGTTTCTCTTTTGTGCTTGTCGAGGCTGATCGGATGCTTGATATGGGTTTTGAACCTCAAT
Organism: Flaveria trinervia; assembly: GCA_025506515.1. Taxonomy (NCBI): domain Eukaryota; kingdom Viridiplantae; phylum Streptophyta; class Magnoliopsida; order Asterales; family Asteraceae; genus Flaveria; species Flaveria trinervia. The sequence continues at coordinate 102,814,016 of CM046452.1, forward strand.
AAGGAAGATTGTCAATGAAATACCTCCACATAGGCAAACCCTAATGTATACTGCCACTTGGCCGAAGAAGTTAGGAAAATAGCTAGCAATCTTCCGGCCAATCCTGTTCAGGTCAACATTGGCAATGCAGACGAACTTGCTGCAAACAAGTCTATTACACAGGTAAGACGCCGTTGCGTCTGTTTTTTAACAGTAAAAACTACTCTCTTTTACAGTGGCAATTTTGACTATAATTTGGTCAGTTTAGCTTGTGTTTTATCCTGATGTGTCAAATGGGTATGTTAAATGTATTAACTAAAAAGAAAAGGTCAAACTAGTAGAAAAATAAAATAGACCAAATTGTATTTTTAATGCATAATATCTCCTGATGTGGTTTTATTCAAAAAAATAGATCACTTCTGTAATAGGACAGCTTTTATAATCATAATTCACATACTCACTATTCACAAGAAAGTTAGAAATTTTGGAGACAACCCGATTTGGGTCAATCTGAGTTGGCCTAAACCTAGGCAGGCTTCCAACTCCAGCTAATGAAACTTTTAGATAGAGCTTTACGATGGTATAAAGAGCTAGATTTTGTAATGCATACCCTTGATTATCAAATAGCACTTGGATTTCATTTCGATGATGTGCTGAAATGTGGCAGCAGTATGGCTCCCTTACATGTCGGCATGTACTTCTTGGCATTGTTAATGCTGACATAGTTTATTGGGTTCAAGTTCTTTGTTAATTAAGTGTGGATTTTGTCAAATGTTTATAAAGCTATCTTCATAGGATGATATTAGTATCGCGTATCACTTCTGAACCTAATTATGGCAAGCGGTATGTTGGGATATTGTACTATGTGGAAGTGGTCCCTCACATAGGGAAGCAGAAGCATGTGGAGCAGATTCTGAGATCTGAAGAAAGGGGTTCCAAAATTATTATCTTCTGTTCAACTAAAAAGTTATGTGATCAGCTTACCCGTAGTATCAGTCGTAATTTTGGGGCTGCTGCCATTCATGGAGACAAATCTCAGGGGGAGAGAGACTGGGTTCTGAATCAGTTCTGGTCTGGAAAGTCCCCAATATTAATTGCTACTGATGTTGCTGCACGCGGCCTTGACATTAAGGACGTGAGGTGAGACTCCATGAAATGTTGAATAAAAAAATATTCCAGTGCTAATCAACCATTTCTAACTATTTTTAGGTGTTTGCAGGGTAGTGATCAGTTATGATTTCCCGAATGGGGTGGAGGACTATGTCCACCGAATAGGGCGAACCGGAAGGGCTGGAGCAAAAGGGGTGGCTTACACTTTTTTTTCTGAACAGGACTGGAAACATGCGGCTGATCTTATTAAAGTTCTTGAGGGAGCTAACCAGCCTGTGGACATGTGTTGCGTGAGATTGTGACACGCGGTGGGCCTAGTTTTGGTAAGGATCGTGCTGGAATAGGCCTTTTTGATTCTGGAGGTGGTGGCGGGCGGTGGGATTCTGGTGGTGGTCGTGGTGTGATGAGGGATGGTGGTTTTAGGGGTCGTGTTTTTTATATGAAGGATGGGAATTTTGGTGGCCGTGGTGGAGACATGCAGGATGGCAGATTTGGTGGGAGTGGTGACCCAAGGGATGGTGGTTTTAGTGGCCATGGTGGTGGAAACTTTGGAGGTAGAAGTGTCCAAAGGGATGACAGGTTTGGAGGTCGTGGTGGGATGAGAGATGGTGGTCGCGGTGGAATGAGAAATGGTGGGGGTTTCGGTGGTCGTGGTGGAATGAGAGACGGTGGGGGGATTCGGTGGTCGTGGTGGAATGAGAGACGGTGGGGGATTTGGTGGTCGTGGTGGAAGGAGAGATGGTGGGGGATTCGGTGGTCGTGGTGGAAGGAGAGATGGTGGTGGGGAATTTGGTGGTTGTGGTGGAATGAGCGATGTTGGGGGATTTGGTGGTCGTGGTGGAGGGAGGGATGGTAACTTTGGTGGTCATGGTGGCCCTAGAGGTGTTGGATTTGGTGGACCAGATGGAGGTTATAGATTCAATAACTCCCGTGGTGGGGGTCGTGGACGTGGCAGAGGTCAATTTGATAACAGAAGAGATGGTGACCATAGCAGGGGAAGAAGCCGCAGCCGAAGTAGAAGCTGGAGTAGGAGTAGGAGTAGGAGTTACAATCATAGCCGTAGCTGGTCACACAGCCGTAGCCGGTCACACAGCCGTAGCCGTAGTTGGTCACGCAGCCGAAGCCGAAGCCACACACCTGTAAGGCGTGCAAGATGCCGGAATCTAAATTGACATGAAAGAAGCAGATTTGTGTGCCACCTCGATAAAACCTGAAGCTGGGAGCATGCTACAAGATGTTTCCTTTTCACGGCCTGAGAGTAGCGCTGATCCGGAAGCCGTAAATGAAATAGCTAAACCCTGAATGATACAATTTATGCTGGAAGATTGAACATCTTTGATTAGAGGTTGGTTTTAATGTAGTTTTCTGTTATTTACGCTTTAAATAGAGAACTTATTTCTATTTTCACTTCAATGCTTGAGCCTTGAGGTAAATCGATGTTTTGATGTTTTAATAATGTTTTTGATGGTTCAGTGATTAGTTTCGATTGATTTAATGAATGTCTTTTGATGCTTCAATGATCGTTTTAAGGAATGTCTTTTGGTGATTAGTGAATCTTTTGGTGGTTTCAATGATTGGTTTTGATTACTTTCATCAAATTGCTGCGTATTGTCAAATGGACCAAATGGGTCAAACTATGTCTGAAAAATGCAGCCTACACAAACTATCAAATAGACCAAATTTTGTCAAACTGGTAAAAAATGCAGCCTCCACATGCTGTAAAAAAAGGTAACTTATCATGTACCTGACCCCATTTTCACTATATATGAGTGTCCATTGAATTTGGGTTATCGTTATTGGTGGCAATTACAGAAATTTCAAACTACAATTGTACAGAACCATATATGCTAAACTAGTAAACTGTTGTCAAATAGTCTCGAACGGGTCAAACTTATATGCAGTGTTGCGAAAATCCGGATTAATCGGTGATAAGGTGATTAATAGGAATTTGGGGTATCACCTTGTAATTTTGTGCTAATCGACCAATTAATCGCTAGGCGGTCAACGAAAGTCAAAATCGGACCTAGGTCGGACCAAAGTGGTCGTAATGGGCCAAAAATCTGTGATTCCGGCAAAATTCTGGTAGGGTTCCGGCGACTTCCGGGCGAACTTCAAAAATTCCAGCCAAAAACTGAAAATTCCGGCTTAGACTTGGAATTCCGGCCAAATATGTGTATTTATATATAAAACTGAACTTTTTTTTATTAAATTTACATATGAAAATGTGTCTGTTTATTAATCCGATTACTCCCGAATAATCGCTAGTCGGTACCTCACCGTCCGCTTAGCGCCTAACGATTTTTACAACACTCCTTATATGCATATATATGCTAAATTGTTGTAAATTATAGGCTTTTAATCAAATGACCTAATCCTATTGCTGCTTGAAACCAAACTGTCGTAAATAACTCAATGGGTCAAAGTGGGTATACCTGCTTCATTTAAGCTTTGGTAAATAGTAGGCTTTTAATGGAAATGGGAACTACTGATTTTATCAAAGGGGTCAAACTCGAATGGGTCGAACGAGTGAAACTGAGTAAAGCTATATGATTCAATCAAAGTTAAACTTACCTCACATTTTTTAGTGTCATTACACATCATGCAATCTTTTTGAATTTTGGGCTTTTGCTAAACAGGTTTCTAAAGATCAAAGATGGGGCTGTTGTAACAAATAAACTTTCAACCCAATTCAAAATCACTACTATAGTGAAAGCGTAAAGCAGACAGGTATATTGTTTTTTTTGTTGTCCTTTGAATTTATATAGGTAATACTCGAAGTACAAGCTGTAAAAAAATGTAAAAAGAAAAATGAGAAGAAGCTACAGAAATAAGGTGTTAGAAGTTAATCCTAATTGTGGTCATATGTGGAAGTTTAGGGGGGAAAATCGTCAAAAGTCTAAAGATAGGTTTGTTTTATTTAGCAAGTTTTAATTAGCTTTATTTAAGGTATTAGTATTCATGTTTTGGTTGTTAATGAGTTGTCATTCCAGCTGTGTTTGAGTGGAGTTTTCATTAGTAATTAAGGTTTTGATTAATATAAAATAGGGTCATTGTCTAAGTGTTATATGGTTTTTATTCAATAAAAAAATTAGAGTCGTGGGTGTGTTTTCCCACAAAAATGCTGCTGATTTTTGCTTTTTTTGATCCAGTTGTCTAACAATTGGTATCAGAGTTGCAATCAAGAGACTACTGCGATCCAGACTTGTGAAGAAAAACCATCAAAAGGCTGTTGAAGACAAGAAGAAGAATTGTCCGAACAAGATAGAAGAAAACAATCTGTGATAGATCAATTACGAAGACTGAAGACATATTTGAACTTGTGATTGGTTCATATAATTGTGGAGCGCTGATTGTGTGACACAATCAAGGTTAAGTAGAGAAGATTTGTGTGACGTAGCTGCAGTAGACGAAGATTGGTGCAATTCAAGTTGTATAGAAAGGCGACTGTGTGAAGCAGCGAACGACGGTGAAGAAAACCTGTGGTGTGATGATACCAATGTGGAGAAGATGTTTAATCTGTGAAGGATTGAACCAAGTTTGCTGTGAAAGTGGGTTCGAGAAGAACTAATCAGTGATTGATCAAAGTGGGAAAATGGGTAATTCCGTGAAGAAACGAGAATCTGATCTGTGTGAAACAGACTACATTCTGCTGTTGCATCTGTGTGAAACAGATTGGTTTATGTTGATTTATTGTTGAAGTTTGTGAATCAGAGGAGTTTTGCTACTGCTGTAGGAATTGTTTGTGCAGAAAAAAGTTTTTTTTGTGAAAAAAAGGTGATCAGGTAGTTTAGAAAAAAGATAACAAAAGGTGCAGGAGCAGTTGTTGTACCCCACCGAGAACCAAGCAATATGACTTTACAATGTTCAAAATTGACCACAACAAACTACACTGCATGGTCAATTATGATGGAGACCATCTTAGGTGCACATGGTATGTGAGAGGCCATAGAACCTGTGACAGGAAGTGTTATTGATGATAGAAGAAAGTACATAGCGAAGACGATATTTCGGTCACTACCGGAGAATGTATTACTTCAAGTGTCAAAGCATAAGGATCCGAAGAATGTTTGGGAAGCATTACGGGTCAGATATGTGGGAGCTGAGAGGGTTCAAAAGGCTCGCTTGCAAACACTTAGAAGTGAGTTGGAAGCCATGAAGATGCCTGAAACAAAGACTATTGATGAATTTGCAAGTAAGATTAGTGGGCTACAATCAAAGTATAAAAGTCTTGGATCTTCACTTGATGATGAGATAGTGGTGAGAAAGTTCTTGAATTCCATGCCAAAGAAATATTTTCCAATCGTTGCTTCGATTAAGCAATACTCGAAGATCGAGAAAATGACATTTGAAGAGGTGGTGGGTCGACTTAAAGCTTACAAGGAGAGGGTAAAATCCCAATATGAAATTGAAGATAGGCAAAGTAAATGCTCACTTGTAATGATGAACATCCTAAACCAAAAAACGATAATGATTATCAACAAGGTCGTGGATGGGTTAATCAGGATGGAAGAGGTCGTGGTAGAGGCCGAAGTTTGGGAAGAGGAAGGAGTCGTGAGAATCAATCCGGTTCAAGAAATGATCAACGGAGGACAATGGGAGACGAGACAAGTCATGGGTTCAATGCTACTGATGTGAAGAGTTTGGACATTTTGCATATGAATGTCCAAGTCAAAACCAAAGCATGAGAAGGCCAACTTAGTTTGTGAAGACGATGAGCTAACTCTACTTTAAAGAAGGAAGACCACATTAGGATTAAGGGGGTGATTGTTAGAAGTTAATCCTAATTGTGGTCATATGTAGAAGTTTAGGGGGGAGAATCGTCAAAAGTCTAAAGATAGGTTTGTTTTATTTAGTAAGTTTTAATTAGTTTTATTTAAGGTATTAGTATTCATGTTTTGGTTGTTAATGGGTTGTCATTTCAGCTATGTTTAAATGGAGTTTTCATTAGTAATTAAGGTTTGGATTAGTATAAAATAGGGTCATTGTCTAAGAGTTTTTTATGTGGTTTTTATTCAATAAAAAAAGTTGTGGGTGTGTTTTCCCACAAAAATACTATTGTTTTTTTGCTTTTCTTGATCCAGTTGTCTACATAAGGAAAAATTGGTGGTAGATAACTTAAATAAACCTACTTGTGTGAACAGTAGTTAGGTGAGTTGTATGATCTTTAATTGTATCGATAGTACTGGATGATGCATACCGAAATGTGAAAGAGATATTGAGGTTTACATTATCATTGTTGTTTTGAGATATTGGGTGATTATTAAATGAAATAGAAGATGGCCGAAAGTTTTCTTGTGTTTGAATGTTATCAGACTTTATACGAACTATACCATCCAAAAACATCTTTTTTGTTTTCTTCTCTCAGTAGCATTATCAAAAGTTATGTTGGATTTTAATACTATAAATGTATAATTAAAATAAATGAAAAATGTAAAAATATTGTAAAGTGTAAAAAATAATATGAAATTTACCATTTTTTAATGTCTGAAAAAGAAGTAATTGTAAAAAGACCTACAAAATTAATATTTTTAATAAAATAAAATGTGTAAAAGAAGTAGTAAAAACAATTGTAACTATAATATATGATGTGAGAACATTACCTTTTGAACTATCACTATTGGTAGAGTTTTTGGATGTAAGGCCAAAGAAAAGACTTTGATTTAAAAAAAAAGGATAACTTTGTAAAATAGTAACCAAACTTTTAAAAATGTTTCAATTAAGTAACTCAAGTTTTAAAAGTGTTCTAATTAGATCATTTATTTTTATATTTTATATAAATTAAAAGTCATAACATATTTTTTAGTATGTTATACTTTTTGATTCAGTTGAAAAATATTTTTTTTTCTATCTTTTGCTGATATAGAATGTTGACGTAAATTTTAGGCACTTTTTTTTATTTTTTTCATAATTAACATGTTTTTTTTATTTTTTAATATAATTTTATATATTGAAAATTCTAACTCCAATGTCTTTTACATAATTACTTTCTTGTCATAATAAAATTTGGTAATGACTCGATTTGATCGTTTAGAGGTTTAATTTTAGAAAAATATGCATGAGTAACTAAATTAGAACACTTTTGAAACTTAGTTACTATTCTGTGACATTTTCCCTAAAAAACATAAGCGTCCTTATAAGTTATAATATTAGTACTCTTGTTGTGCTTGCATCAATTTAATAGACAAAAGAAAAAGGTATTACACTAGGAGTTAATTTACAAAGTTACTATATGTTTCCAGTATTATCATAAGTGTGCTTATTATATTAAAATAATAAAGAGAATATGGTTGTGAATGTAAACAAAAGAAAATATTATTGTTTATTTATATATTTGAAGGAAAAAAAAGACTATTGACTTATAATTTTATTATAAGTAAAAAAAAATAAAATGTTATAATAAATGATTAAAAATTATTATTTTATTAAATAAAAACATAATAAAAATAATTTTTAATATAATTATAAAAATAAAGATAAAAGAACTAATACGAAAAATAAAAATCCAGATATGAAAAGTAGATAACTAAAAATGTTCATGGCATATTCGTTTAAGCTATAATAAGCTATTACAGCATCGTCCCATACGGAGTGAATAATAAGAAGTTGTATTCTAGTCCATGAAGATCTGAGAGGTAACATTTTCTACTTTTTGCTGATTTTGGTCAACAAACCCCTACGTTTTTCGAGCATTAATCATTATAGTATTATACTACTACTATTACTACCTTCATCTCCATCTTCTCCAAAATCGATATCGCTTTTGATCTGTAACAAACCATTGATTTCATAAAATGTAACCTCAAGTCTTCCACTCGCCTTGAATCATTTTCATGGCAGATTCTCTCTTCAAAATCACCCAAACAATGAATTCAAACATGGCGTCAACAGCTCAACACAAGAAAACCCTACCATCGATGTTAGCAGCTAAGCTCCACAACCTCACGATTCCACCATCATCATCCGATCAAGACTTTGATTTCGAAGACGTATTCGGCCCCAATTCATCATCTTCAACAAATCCAAACCCTAACCCTCATCACAACCCTAATTTGTTCATCGGGGACCCCCAGATCATCCACAATCGGTCTCACTCCTTCATTGGCCCTTCTCCTCGTTACACCCTCTCTAAATCGCTTCCTTTTCAGCATGAGTTTGATCCTGAGAGCTCTGGAGAAGATGATGATGTGATTAAGGTTGATAAGGTTCAGGAAGAAGAGGGATTTGGAGTTGAAGAAAAGGGTGAATTGAATCGAAAGATTGGGCCTGGGGATTTTGAGATCATGAGGGTTATTGGTAAAGGGTCTTTTGGGAAGGTGTTTCAGGTGAGGAGGAAGGATAAAAGTAGCATCAATGGTGATGGAGATGGGATATTCGCCATGAAAGTGATGAGGAAGGATACTATCATCAAAAATAATCATGTGGATTATATGAAAGCCGAAAGGGATATACTTACAAAAGTTGTTCATCCATTCATTGTGCAGCTTCGTTATTCCTTTCAGGTACTCACTTTTGGTTATTTTTTGTGCTTTTTAATCACTTCTCTTATGAGGGTTTTGTTTTGGATTCATTGGTTGTTGTAATTGAATATGTTTTGCATGATTACAGACAAAAACAAAGCTGTACTTGATATTGGATTTCATCAATGGAGGTCATCTTTTCTTTCATCTTTACAGACAAGGGATCTTTAGGTACATGTTCGTACATCTTGTGGATGATTTATAATGATGTATGATTATCTTCATTATGTGGAAGATGTGTATTGATGTATGGTTATCTTGTATGTGTTGGGTAGTGAGGATCAAGCTAGGGTTTATACTGCTGAGATTGTGTCTGCTGTTTCACATCTTCACCAGAGAGGGATCGTGCATCGAGATCTTAACCTGAAAACATACTCATGGATGCAGATGGGCATGTAATCACTATGTTCATACTTCGTTAGATAATTGTTGTTAATTTTATGTTCGTCGAGCTCGTTACTTAATTGCTTATTTCCCAGGTTATGCTAACCGATTTTGGTTTGGCAAAGGAAATTGATGAATCAAGCAGATCAAACTCGATGTGTGGAACCACTGAATACATGGCTCCTGAAATATTACTGTCTAAAGGCCATAATAAAAATGCAGATTGGTGGAGTGTAGGGATACTCTTGTATGAAATGTTAACGGGAAGGTAAAAATATGTGGTATTTTGAAACAGTGAATTCTTACGATATATGCTCGTTTTTGTATCTTTCTATGGTTATATCTAGAGGCGGTTGGGTTTTAATTGGGGCTATGTATTATGTCCAGGTGGCTACATGAGTATAAAAATGATTTATATGACATTATATAGATATATTGTTACTGATATGATATGATATGATTCTTGTAATACTGTTTTGGGGTAACCTAACTCAATATGTTTTGACATATTACACATTTGACCTGATCATTTTTTGCTGTATTAATTGGGTGTACTTTTATAATGTTTTCTTCAGCCACCATTCACACATTCCAACAGAAAGAAACTGCAGGAGAAGATAATCAATGAAAAAGTGAAGCTGTTACCACGGTTAAGTGGTGAAGCTCACTCATTGCTAAAAGAGTAAGTTCAGCTAATCATGAATAAGCCTTTGCTTATGCCCTTTAATCACTAGTACTCATTGGAGTTCATATCTTTATTTCAGCTGTTGCAGAAGGACCCATCATTAAGATTAGGAAGTGGGCCCCGTGGCGGTGATGATATTAAGAATCACAAATGGTTTCGAACAATAAACTGGAAGAAACTAGAGTCCAGAGAATTGCAACCAAAGTTTAAGCCAGATGTCAGTGGTGAAGATTGCACTGAAAATTTTGACAAGTGTTGGACCGCAATGCCTTTAGATGACTCACCAGCTCCTACACCGACAGGCGGTGAACATTTTCATGGTTATACTTACGTGGCACCTAATCCTTGGCTTTCTTCTCCTCAATGAAGCTGTTGAAGATATGAGTTCTCGTCCCTAATTTGTCGATTTTACACCTTGTTGATTGGGGTCTACATGTGCATTTGTTTTTTTGATAAAATATAGTGGTAAACATTGCAAGTGTAAATTGGATAAGTTATTGTTAGTTTGATAATGTCATGTTTGTGTTTCCATACCAAGGTGTGTTTACAATATGGTCATAGAATAAAATTTCTCATGAAAAAATGCATATATTTAGTAGCATGGTAAAGTGGTAATGTTACTATCTGGGCTGTTTTGGGGTTGCTTCACAATGGTATGGTTTTGGGTCCGCATAAATCATAATATTGTACTGAACACTGAGAACAGCCATAGTGGGGTTGGTTTCAGAACATTTAAGCAGATATATGCGGGGCTTTTGACCTGTTACCCTTTTGGCCCGTTTCACTTCTAGTAAAATTTTATTTGATTTATTTATTTATTTATTTTGCTTTATAGTTTGATCCATTGTAGAAGAGAGTACAAATCAGCTAAATTTTTAGTGAATTGGCCGAAAGTCTTGTGATATAGCTTCGCAATTGAAACATTTAGGCAAATGACATGATCTGCGTAAAGAATGTTCGGCAGGGAAGTTCTTTGTATATTTCTAACGCTTTTAATTTTTAATGTCCATTCCTTATGTTGTTCATTGGCGTATAATGGTAAAAAAAAATGCTTGATATGAATCTCATGGTTTTTAGTAACGGGTCATCTGCCTTCAAACCATTTGGCTTAGTTGAGATGTTTTGAGAATGAGAAGTCATGTGTGTTTGCACCAGTTCTTACATACAAATTGGGTAAATACTAACAGCATGTCTCTTCAATTTTACAATTGTGTTGATTATGTTTTTCTTAGCAGGTGATATTAGTTCCTTGTGTGCAGACTGCAGATGATGTTATGGTTTGTTTTATAAACTTTGCATGTGTCCCTATCCGGCTCTCTTTATGCTACTGGTAACTTGTTCTACACATTGTATTACGCCATATTGTATTATGTATGACACATCTTGTCACATAAGACTAGTTTGCACCTAGTTCTCGTATATTATTATGACAATTAACGACTTGTTTAAAATTATAAACGGCAAATTTACACTTTTCAGTATATCTTGCCAAATTGGCCAACTATTTGACATAAGTTTCATTTTACCTCATCATATTCTTTAGCAATTTGTTGATTAAATCACACATTATTATTCTAGTAACAGGCTGTTACGTTTGATTAAAGTTTTCTAAGTAAAAAAGTTGATAGCCAATCTAATTAAATGCTTTGTGGGTATCACACAGCTGTCTTCATCGTAATCAAGATAAGAAGATAAGATTCGAACATATATCACCATGTTATTGTAGACTAGAAATCAACGGCTTTTCCTTTATATTATCACCAACGCTTCTTCCTTTAAATTATCATCATATTAAGCAATAATCTCATCTCTTATATCATTAAAAATGGAACCTTAGCGATTATCAATAGAGTGAGTACACGTATTTACATCGATAAGACATATGAACTATTTTTGTCGTTATTCAAAACAAGAGGTATCAGCAACCACCCACATTAATGTGAAAGTGGCACCAGACAATATCCAGAATAACAATCACCACTAAATCAAAGGGTCCCATCACTCTCATCTTACAACCATTGAATATGGAGGACATAACCCCCACACACCCAAATCACATCCACATCACCATATCACTATTTCCATCATAAAAAAGGTTAACACCCCACCCACAATAAAGAGTGTCAAATAAACAACTTCTAATTAATATGTTTATTTCACTTATACAGATGATAGTTACACACTTTAAATAAACATTTCTAAACACCCTCAAAACAACTTATTGTTTTATCTAAACATTATGAGCATACAAACAACATCATATAATGAAATCTTGATCTGTACATAATAACAAAAGGATCAGATTGATGCAGATTTACTTCTTTTTCTCTTGTTTTTGATGTTTAAACAACACTGATTATACCATCATTGTTGAACCCTGAGATTGGTTGGAATGTAGAAGATAGTGAGAGGTTGAGAGATAAAGATAACAACATTGAATCATGTTCTTGTTTCTGATTCGAATAATTATCCGCCTTTGTTGATCGATCCAGTGTTGGATATAGGGGGACCGGGCGGATTACTGTTGGTCTAGTGTTGATTTGATCCCCAGTATCGAATGTTACAGTTTCAGTTTGATTCTTGATCGATGGCGGCGGTGGTGGTGGTGATGGAACCAAACCAACTGCCGCGTTGAAGGCGCCTGTTGGTGGTTGGGCAGACTGATTATTGTTATCTTCATGAACTTGTTCTTCTTCCATTGGAATAGCAGCAACCTGACCATCAATCACAAAGTTTTAATTTCCTATATGTAACATGCTAATTGATATGTAAATAGATTTGTTAGGGTATCTTTGTTAACAGTATATAGATTTGCTTACATGTCACCAGACCCATTAATAGTCTTGCTATGGATGAGATTTACTGGGTGTGGTCGTTAATAGATCTGTTACTAGTTGATGGTACTTACCGAATCAGTAGTGATGTCAAATAGGCTTGATCTCCTGCGACGACGATTAAGGTTGCTCCGCCTAAGGAAGTATTTCTGAGCATGACTCGCGACTTGTGTAGGCGTTCGTGTCTTCACAAAGTTCCTCGAAATCCCCCTCCAATCCCCTTTGCCAATCTTCTTCAAACCTAAGAGAAATAGCTTGTGTTCATCCTCAGTCCATGGCACCCCTGTTGCATTCCAAAAATACAAAAAATATCAATGTTTATTACATTCTCAACAATATTAACAACCACAAAAAATGCCACAAAAAATGCCACAAAAAATGCCACAAAAAAATGCCACAAAAAATGCGAGATCTAACCTCGTTTGCGCTCTCTAGCGCCACTCGACGTATTGCGTACAACATCATCGGCCGAGGCGTAACCAACATCAACAGCAACATCGAGATTACTATTATTATTACTATTACCGGACGAATCACGAGTAACAGGTTGTACATGTATGTACTGTGAAAGATCATTCATACTCACACTTTTCCTCATTGGATCAACCTTGACCCTCACTCCGAACAACATTATCTCACCCGAATTCGATTCCGACATCGTATTTCGACTCAAAACAAATCATTCATCAATACTACACGATGAAGCAAATTTGCTAGATGATGGAATAAATGCAGAGTTCACCGGATAATATTGAAAGTTATCTTATAAAATGGCCGGCTGTTGGAATCTGATGACCGTACAAAGTTTCTCTTTGTTTAATATGTGACAATAGATACAAATGAGGGGTGTATATAAAATGCTAAAATGACGGGTGGGTTCCATGTGGTTGGATTGTTGGAGTTTGTAGCACGTACACGTGGCGGATTCTGGTACGATGCTTAACTGTGACGAATCACACTTGTGCAATATGCGCTTACCGTGAAAGTCAAAGTCAAACGAGCGTTTATCGTGCGAAATTACCATTACGATTTGAGATAAGAAAGGGACTTTTCAGTTTTTATCAACGCAATTTTAAAGCGTTTGTAATCACTTTAAACTGTAACAAATTCTACTGTTTAGTTTTTGTAAAATATGTATAACGTCATATGATTTAATGATTATTTAGAACGTTAATAACTTATTATATGGTCTTTGGTTGTTACACCCAAGGGAGTTTATGAACTCAAATAAACTTCTAAGAAGAATCATAAAAATAATCTAGTACTGTAGTACATATTATTGTAATATGTATAAAATGAAACCTAACATGTATTTAGTCAACAACTTTTATACAAACAATCTAATACAGATATGTATAAAATCATGCAATAAATTAACAAGTTATCTCTACATATAAGCAAATAATTGTTGGAAAAAATAAGCATGGTATTTCTTTTATAAATTGTATTTATCTTTTAAAGAAAGATGTTATTGTTAAATATATATTTTTCGAGAGTTTTAATTTGCTGGCCAAACAATTATGTATCTAAGTAATTTTAAGTGACTAACATATGCACTCTCTACTCTATTCACATATACTTTGTGGGGTTAAAGCTACAAACATTTGGCTAGCGAGTAGCTGAGTACAACGCAAACATCTATCTACTTATATACAACAAATGTTAAATTTTATATTTTAAAACAATAATTTTTTTTTACAAATTTATTTTTTATTAGCGGCTACTTCTAGAATATATTACCATAAACTATTATATATCATCTTTGAACATATATTTATTTAGTTTAAAGATGCTGTAGATTTAATCACTGACATACTTTATTCGTAATTTACATTTTATTGCAGCTAGTTGAATGTATTATTTATTTTTCCTTACTACATAGTTATTAACGCAATTTTTCTAATTAAAGTACGTCCACTATGAAGTGATAACTTATTATAATCATATAAAAACTTTAGATTTCCTAATAAATTTAAAATTGTATTTTGTTAACCTTCTAGACATTTCCCGAGAACTTAAGAACTGGGTTTTGATTATTATGTTGCCTCTAGATCGATATTTTTTACCTTAAGAGACATATTTTCTACTTAATGAGTTAACGGCTAATTAACAGTATACTTTTATAAGATTGTGTATATAAAGAAGATATACTTTCAAATTATGAAGTGAGAAAGCAATGGATGGATGTAATTCCATAAGAATAAAGGACGTGTTTGAACCGTCCGTTTAGCATTATCGTTCATCAATAAGATGTTGACGCCACCCAACGTGTTTAACAAGGCACCTTCATTTGGCTTTCTTTTTAGGGAAATTATGTTATTAAATTCATTTATTTATTATAATAAGACATACAAATTTGCTTTTTAATACCGGTGTGAGCCACTTGGTATATTATTAAGTGGTTTATTATCTTCTCCATTTCATATATTTATTATGCCATTTTGTGTTTCATTTTTAAATTATGTAGTTGAACTTTAAGATAAATTATTTTTTGAAAAAATTAAATGAAGTTAATCAAAACTGAAATTTAAAGCGAAGCTACTGATGAAGCACTTAGACCCCGGAAGCCAGGGAAGTTTCCCCAAGAAATTGGCTCGTTAAGACACTTTCAACTGGCTTGTTAAGACATTTTCAACTATACATACAAGATCCATAAGTAACCTACGTACAATCAAATAACACATAGAAGAATGATGATCTAAATTTTAAATGTTCGTGACATAACTATATTTTGAGTAGTTGCATAGTGGATAAAAAAACAATTTTTGACGTAAGTCAGAATTCCTCTAAAAATTAATTATGTTAAAAAGTTATGAATGTTTATATAAAGTATATTACTTTTAATTTATTTTTGTAATTTGTAAGGTACGAGAATGTTAATAGGTTGATAAATAATGATATGATAAAAAAAGGTTAAATTTACAATGATAGCCACGTAAAAAGTTGAGCATTATTGGACATTGGTTGGGATCAGGAAATTCGGTTCATGGATTAGTAATCGACTCTTGGGCTCCACTTTGATAAAAAGTAAAAAAGAAAAAAAAAAGAAATGGAATTAAAAGTGAGTGGGCTAAACTTAATTGGACTATGGTTTAGATATCATGAAGACAGATGGGCCGAAGAAAATGGTAAAGGCCCACAGGAAATAAAGAAAGAACACTAGTCTACCGTACGGAGGAATAAAATGGGGTTGTGTTGAGCATTTTAGGAAGTTTTTTTGCAGCAGCGATTTCAAAGGGGTGACAGCCTCTTGGCTGGCTGACAGCAAGCTACAACTGCTTGGCACAGAAATCGAGACAAGGGAAACATGAAACACAAGATGTCGGCTGGCTGGCTGGCTGGCTTGCAGAAAGAAAGAAAGATAAATTCACAGTTTTTGTGTTATATGTAATTTAGGATCTGTCAATGAATTTTTTTTTATTATTTTTTTATACGATTTTGTTTCGAAAGATAAATGTTTATTTTAATTGTGTTATATGTAATTTAGGATATGTCAATGAATTTTTTTGTTCTAATGGTTAAACGAAAGGGGAGAGAATTTGTTTTTTTAAAGGTTTATGGGTTGATTATTGGAACTGATGAATAATTATTAATTTAGTAATACTAAAAGTGTTAATGTTTTCAGAACCGATTAGACAGTGAATTAAATATTTTACTAGTTTACTTGTCGGATTAGATATAAAAATCATATAAAATTGCAATTATTTTATAAACATATATGTAAAAATACTAAAAAAATACATATATGAAAACCCGTTCATCCGGTTCAACTGGTCCAACCCTCGGTTCATCCGGTTAGACCCCTAGTCCGACTACCGATTCAATGCCAAAACGGTTTTAACCACCGAACCAGACCGGATTGGAACCGGTTCCCGGTCCAACCAGTCGGGCCAGCTGATCCGATCCCGTTTTCAAGACAAATTATACAATTCCATTAGGTTAGTTTTAGTAACCACTAACACGTTGTTTGAAAAAAAATAATTAAAAATTTTATTGAAAAAACAAGTAAATAGAAGCAGAATGCTTAAAACACACACATATGTATATGTATATATTGTGGTTTAAACAATAAAACAATAATTGTTTTTCATTTAATAACGTTAAGAAAAATTTTAGCCACTCGTAAACCAGATCAAGTTGTTTTTTTCATCTTCTTTGCGTTATCATGGGTTCTTGCTTATGGATTCAACGTCTATGTTTTGATCAAGGATGATATCATGTTTGCATCTTCTTTTCCCCTTCATTTGGTGCACTAAATATGCTTTTATTAAATATATCATGAATCTAAGAATTTACAACATTAACTATTACAACCTATCGTGCCCTCTCGTGAAATCATCAATCTTGACTATGAATGTTTATCGGACCGAATAACATATTATTGGATTATTTGAATAAATCAAATAACAATTTATTTTATTTTTTGTTTTTATTTATTTGATTGATTTTTTTATTTTTAACATGTTATTAGTTCAAACATAATGGGTAACTGTATAGGATTCAAAGATTAAAATCTTCAATTTAAAACAACACCAATTATTGTGTGATTGTTTAGGATCAAATGACTAAAAAATATCAAAACTTTTAAGTATTTAATTGAAAACATCATATATAGTTGTTTAATGAGTATTGAGCTATAAACAGAGTAGGATTCTTTTTTTTATTTTATTGGATATCCAAATAACCCGAATAAAAAAAGTTATGATATCCAAATCCGAAGAAGGATTTCTGATTCGGCTTAGATTTGATCCGAATAAGGATTCAGATCGGTTTAAGTTTTTTTTGAATTTTGGTTTTTTAAACAATACTGCCTACGTGTTTCTATTGTTTTGATTTTGGTTATCAAAATGTTTTCATGTATGAGCTTAAGTTCACAGTTCAAGAAGTTTGAAGCTCACAAACTCGAAATAAACTAGAGAAACCAAATTTGTGATCGTAAAATAATAAGGCTAGCCTTCGAGTGTAAGGCATTTGATGCCTCTAATAACCGCATGCAAACAACTGGTTACTTCTTTAATCCGTAGAAAAATAAAAACCAAACTTAAAGACATACAATGTTAGAGTTGATTTTTTAATGTTGTAAAAACAATAGAGACGGAAATTTAGTTTCTTGTAAAATTCCCTTAATCAAATGATGGCGTTGTAACGTTTAGTACCTTTTTGTGACACGTGATTAGAAAATGACTAGTACTAACCCATAAAGTTTTTGTTCATCTTTCTGAACATTATGATTCTTGGAGCATGTTTAGCAAGTATGTTTAATATTGGTATAGCCACAATTAGATTATAACTTATACCACAATATATAAAACACTTCAATAGCGTTAATGTTAATACTGACCACTGAAAAACACATACAATGTTTTCCCAAAAGTGGTGCATACACATTTAGCGCCATTTTTCTTGTAAAATAGCATGCCAAATCACACACATATGTACATGAGCATGGTACTTACAAAACAAACTACGGTTCTCTTTGATTTTGACTACTTTGTAATCTTTAGGCCTAGGTACTAATATTTGTTGTTTATGCTTTTAAACTGAAAACCACTATCGTCACCATTTTAATAACGAGCTAATCGGCCTGAGAAAACAAAATCAAAACAACAAAAATACCAATGCTTCCCGTTTTCCTTTGCTAGCCGATCCCTTTATGAGAGTCGATCCAAGTTAAACCCCGAAACAATCGTAACAACTACTATAACCACGAGTAGGGCTGCAAACGAACTGAACGTTCAGCGAACAGTTCGTGAACCGTTCGGCGGGAAGTTCGTTTATGTTCGTTCGTTTAGTAAATGAACGAACGTGAACAAGAAAATTCTGTTCGTTTAGTTAAACGAACGAACATGAACACAAGTCGCGTTCGTTCATTTATGTTCGTGAACATTCGATAATGTGTTCGTTTATGTTCGTTAATGTTCGTTCGTGAACGTTCGATAATGTGTCCGTTTATGTTCGTTAAGGTGTTCGTTTATATTCTTAATTATTGTGTCAGTTATTTTTATGACTATTATATCAAGTATTCTTTGGTATTTATGTTAACTACTTATTTATTTTATTGATTTTGTGTAATGTTTGTAATAAAAAATATAAATTTTATTCTAAAATAAATCTATAATAATTTGTATTCGTTTGTGTTTATGAGTTTTTTTGTGTTCGTCATGTTCATGAACAGTTGTTTGTGTTTGTTTGTTTTTGTTTTTGTTCATTTGCGTTCGGTAAGTGTTCGTGAACAGTTCATGAACATGTTTGTTTTCTTAATGAACGAACACGAACGATAAATCTCGTTTGGTAAGTGTTCGTGAACAGTTCATGAATAAGTTTATTTCTTAACGAACGAACACGAACAAGACCTTGTTCGTGTTCGTTCTCTTGTTCGTATTCGTTCGGTTCGTTTGCAGCCCTAACCACGAGATATGATTTTTAAAACATTACTTATATGTGTATAACTCATTACGAGTCTCATGAGCTGTAAACATCGATTTTGTTACAAACATCAACGTTACGAGTATACCAACAAAAATATAATAAAAGTACATAACTTGATATAGTCACTAATGATCTTTTAGGCACATAATAGAGGAAAAAAAACTTTTTTTTATTCCTTATATTTTACACGGTTAATAATAAAAAAAAACCTGTAAAAATATCTTTCATTTTATTAACAACGACTCATACACACTTATAAATTTAAACTACATAAATTCCTAAACTAATTCATATATTATTTTAAGCCTGTATCCAATAAAGAGTCTTAAAGTTAAATAGTTAAATCATTATCAACTCAAGTGAGAAGAAAATGAAAAAGAAAGATAAAAACATAATTTGAAACATGTTTGAGGACACGTCATCGAAAACCGCTTTATGAGCGCGCCCACCGGAACGACAACGACATCAGAATCCGGATAATTACCCAAACCGGTCCAACGATGTCACCGTTCGTAGGTTTGTTTAAGTTAACCACATAATGGCACTCTCGTAATTCCACAAACAACCAGGGGCAAAACCGTACCAAGGGCAACAGAACTTTCAGTTCGTAACAGACAGCTGCTGCTTACGAAGAGAGGCAACAACAACAACAACTAACCCTTTTCTCTCTCTATTTCGTCTTCTAAAACTTCAATCTTTTTCTTCGATCGTACGACCATGGACGCCGACGAGGTCAAATTCCGACACCCACTACACCAATTTACTAGTTGATAGCATTATCACAGCAATTTAACCGTTTTTTTATGGTGTTGATTGGGGTTCTTAAATCTTGATGCATAATAATGGGTTTGATCTTCTTTGTTTTGTACATTCTTTTGGTGTTTGATTTTGTGTTGTTTTGCATTTGATTGTTGCAGAGGTTAACGGCTTTGAAGAAGGCGTATGCAGATATTATTCTGAATACGGCGAAAGAAGCAGCGGCGAGGATTATGGTGTCCGAACGGAAAGCTGTTCGGTTTGAATACGAGCTTAAGAACGCTAAAGAAGATGCGGTTCGGATGCTTTTGAGACTCAAACAGATGATGGATTTTCAGGTATAAACATATACACTGTTAAAATTTTGAGTTTTGTTTGCGGTTTGAGTGGTGGGGTTGAGGTTAATGAGTTGATTTTGAAGTTGAATTAGGGTTTGTGTGTTCTTGGTTTGCTGATGAGTCAAGAAAAGGGTTGAGTTTGTGTTGTTTGGATACGAGGGTTTAGTTAAATTGCTCTGTGTATGGTTATAGGCTACAATGTTAAATTCAAACTTTGTGGTATGATGTATTTGGTGTGAAAGATCTGCTTTTCTTGTGGTTCAGTCTTGAATTTAGTTACTATTTTGGGAATTTGGGGGGTTCTTGATGTATGGCAAAAGTTTCTTGATTGGTTGATTGATGAAGGGCGTTTTGGAGACCAATATTAGCTTCGGTATACTTCTACTACTTTCATGATGATGGTCAATGTCATATTTGCTGCTGTTGTTGTTGTTATATAGCTTTTATATAAGATTGATGACTTGTGTATACTAGTTTGTAGCTTATATGATGCATTTTTATGGCTTGGGTGCCCTTTGATTCGTGTTAGAGACTAAGTTGTTGTTTTTTCCTAAGTTTGGCTCAATGCTGGGTGGTTCATATGTAACTGAACGTATCCTTATAGTTGTAATTGGGGTTATTTCATAGTGAAGACATTTGGTAGTGATGCAGTGAGAAAATCTAGCGTGCTTGAGTGTGAGACCGTGATGGATAATTGTTACCGACTATAATCTTCATACACATTGCGTCTTTAAAGTTAGTTATGAAAGTTAATAGGTTTGGAATGTCAAGAGTTTTAACTTTGCTAGTTGGATATCTGTTTCTTTGAACTAGAGTTCTAAAATGATGCAAAATCACCATGAATATGATTATTGTAGAAGCTTAATTATGGCTACATAGGAGAACTCTAGTTACTTGGTTGAGAAGAAAAAGGTTGGATGAAACTTCCATACATGTATATAAACAAAGTAGATGTTAATTTTAGGGTAAGGAAACCTGACGCATACGCATTGTGTAGTTCAATGGAACACGACAAAGAAAGTGAAGCGAGTTAATCAAAGGGAATGATAATTGTTATTGTGAATTATAATAAGGAGATTACAAGATATATATAGACTAGAATAATACAATCTAGACCCTATACAATTAGACTTTATATAAATATAGAATAATATCTTGTCTAACATCCCCCGCAAGCTAAGGCGGGAAGCGACCCTTAGCTTGGATCGAAGAAAGAGAAAACGCTGAGCAGACAGAGGCTTTGTAAAGATGTCGGCAATGTGATGATCATCTGTAGAGATGAATTGTACTGAGAGTTGACCTCTAGCGACTCTTTCACGAACTGAATGAAAATCAACTTCAATATGCTTTGTGCGGGCATGAAATACCGGATTGACTGATAAGTATGTGGCTCCGAGATTATCACACCACAATGTAGGAGTTGAGCCAACCGGGACCTGTAATTCTTGTAAGACAGATTGTATCCAAGTGAGTTCAGAAACTGCATCAGCTAGAGCTTTATACTCCGATTCTGTAGATGACCGAGAGACAGTTTTTTGTTTTCGTGCACACCACGAGACAAGATTACACCCTAAATAGCTAGCAAATCCCCCCGTGGAACGACGGTCATCTGGACACCCGGCCCAGTCAACGTCTAAGAAAACGGACAAATTGTTGAAGGTTGAATCCGCATAGGTATGGAGAACTGGAGTAGATTGCTGCTGAATAAGCAAGCCGTGGGAGAGAGTACCCTTTAAGTACCGCAGAATACGCTTTACCGCAGACCAATGATTCTCCGTCGGAGACTGCATAAACTGGCAGACCTTGTTGACTGCATAGGCGATGTCCGGACGGGAAAGGGTGGCATATTGTAAAGCCCCGACAACTTGTCTATAGCGTGCCGGATTGGCAAATGGTGGATTGTCCTCTAAAGCAAGATTTGCTGATGTAGAGATTGGAGAGGAGATGGGTTTGGAGTCCAATAGGCCTGCCTTTTGCAGAAGCTCCAAAATATACTTTTGTTGAGATAAAACGATGTCTGCCCCTTTGGAAACAATCTCAATACCCAGAAAATAAGAAAGTTTGCCCATATCCTGAATAGGGTAAGTTCGACTGAGGTGGCTAATACTCTAAAGCAAGATTTGCTGATGTAGAGATTGGAGAGGAGATGGTTTTGGAGTCCAATAGGCCTGCCTTTTGCAGAAGCTCCAAAATATACTTTTGTTGAGATAAAACGATGTCTGCCCCTTGGAAACAATCTCAATACCAAGAAAATAGGAAAGTTTGCCCATATCCTGAATAGGGTAAGTTCGATTGAGGTGGCTAATAACGGCATCAACAGCCTTTGGATCATTACCTGTAATTATGATGCTGACAACATATACCAACATATAAAGTACCGTGGCCTCGGAGGTGTAAATAAACAAAGACTGATCAGTCTTGGAGCCTCGAAAACCAAGCTGATGTAAGGTGGAAGACAGCTGATGAAACCAAGCACGTGGGGCTTGTTTTAGCCCATACAAAGGCTTGTGAAGCAAGCAGACATGATCCAGTTTGTGAGGATCCACAGCCTTGCGGCTGCCGGAGATAAACAGTCTCTTTTAAGGCTCCATGCGGGAAAGCATTTTGAACGTCTAACTGACGAAGAGCCCACTTTTGCGTGACCGCCAAGGAAAACACAATATGAATAGTGGTTGCCTTGACCACATGACTGAATGTTTCCTTGTAGTCAATACCCGGTTGTTGTCGAAACCCCTTGGCCACTAACCGAGCCTTATAACGTTGAATGGCCCCCTTTGGATCTCGTTTAATCTTGTAAACCCATTTGCAATCGACGATATTAGAACCCGGAACACGAGCAACTAGTGACCATGTGCCAGTTTTCAAAAGTGCCGAGTATTCATCAGCCATAGCTTGACGTCATTGAGGACAAGTGTTGGCAATAGTAAAGGAGGTTGGTTCGGTGTTGGGGTCAGTGGTAGAAGAGGTAAAGGAAGATATGTTATAGGGTGTGGTAGGTTTTGGGTTAGGCTGAAGATTAGAGGGGCGTGGACGAGGAGGTGGTTGGGTACTGGTTGGGCTTGGGTTGGGGCTGCCTGGGTACTGTTCTGGGGCTGTTCGGAGGCTGAATGAGTGCTGGTTTGGGGCTGGTTGGTGGCTGTTGGGGAGGGTCGTGTGTGGCGGCGATGGTAAGTATGGATTAGGGGAGGCCTAGGAGGTGGTGGGGGAGGTGGGACAGGTATTCCCGCTACTGGGGAGGTCGGGACAACAGCTGGTGAAGGCTGGTCTGGTGGGATACCAGCAGCCGTAGAGGTGGGATTTTGTTGGACGGAAGGTGGAATACAGTCATCGGTGTCGGTGTGAATTAGGATACATATAGACAGAGGGGTCGGGAGAGGATGAAGAAGAGTGAAGATTGTTAAGTTGAGAAGATTTGAATGGAAAACAGAGTTCATTGAAGCGAACATGCCGGTCAATGTATGTCTGCTCGGTTTCGAGGTCAAAGCACCGATAACCATGATGATGTCTTAGTTGAAGTTGTTCCGGTGTAGCTAGGTGCTCTTCCTTTTGGTTTGGTCTGACGGGAACTGCTTGTTTTGTTCCAGGAGTTTCGCTTCGTGCCTTTCCTGTCTGGTCGGTCGGGTGGGTGAGTAAACTTACTCTCCTGATGAGAGCTATATCCGAGAAAAACACATGGAGTGGAGCAGAAGGCAATTTTGTGTTTGTTGTAAAGACGTAGGTGGGGAAAACATTGTGAACCGAAGACTTTTAAAAGGAGTAATCGGGTGGACGACGAAAAAGATGTTGAAAAGGAGAGAGAAGAATTGGAGCGTGAAGGCATGCGGTTAATAAGGTAGACAACGGTTTCAAAGGCAAAATGCCAGAAGCGATGTGGCACATGAGATTGAGCCAGTAAAGTGAGACCTGTTTCAACAATGTGTCGGTGTCGACGTTCCACAACACCATTTTGCTCGCTGGTGTGTGGACATGAAAGGTGACGAAGAATGCCTAATGATTGAAAGAAAGTGGATAGAGACCGAAATTCTCCACCCCCATCAGTTTGGACCTGTTTAAGTTTGGTGTGAAATTGTCGTTCCACCATAACCAGAAACTATTTAAAAATATTATAGGCATCAGATTTATGTTTAAAAGGAAAAATCCACATGAATTTAGAGAAGTGGTCTATACACAAAAGAAAGTAATTATGACCCTCACTAGATGGAATCGGGGCGGGTCTCCATACATCACAAATAAGCAAATCTAAAATATGTGTACTCTTAAAAGAAGAAGGTAACAAATGTAATTTTGATGATTTTCCAATAGAACAAGGTTCACAAAAAGAAACAGAACAATTGTTGTTATTCAAAGGTAAATGATAAAAAGATAACATCGACTTCAAAAGCTGAGGATGAGGATGTCCCAATCTTTGATGCCAAATGTTGGAAGAAGCACGATGAGCAGAAAAGGTAGTTTTAGAAATAGCTTGTTGTCGTGGAAGCCGAAGCGAGTAGAGCCATCATTACTTGGACCGTGAGGAGGGTAGTGTGTGTAGACTTGTCTTTTACAGAAAAGAAAGAATCATGAAATTCAAAATAAACATAATTATCTCGACAAAATGTTGAACAGGAAGGAGGTTTTGTTTAATTTCAGGAACATGGAGGATATTGGTAAGGTTAAAGGTACGGTTGGGGATTTAAATGTGGATGAGCCAATATGTAAAATTGGTAGACCCTTACCATTGCCAACATGGAGGTTGTCACCGCCATGATATGGATCAGAATGCTTGAAACTAGAGAGATTTGGGGCAACATGATGACTAGAGCCCATGTCCGGGAGCCAAGAAGAAGAGGCATATGACCTAGTATCTACAAAATTAGCTGATGGCTGCTGTCTTGGGCGAACAATGGCTGGGTCGGGACAGTGAGTAGGGAGATGCCCTATGCCACACCTGTGACAGGATCCATAAACGACGTTTTGATTTGATGCCCAACTGAATTGACTGCGATTTCCACCACTAGAGCCACTCGAGCGATTGAAGCTACCACGTCCACGAATGTTACCTTGCCGATTGTTGATGCGATTGTTTCCAGAACGGTTAGTGTAGAAGGCTTGGGGCTGAGATGGTAACTGAAGTTGAACACCAAGTTGGGCCGCTAGCTGTTGAACCGCGCGAACAACCACATCTGATGGCGGTGTAGGGGTGCCTCCGGTGGGTTTAGCCGAAAGGGGAGCCACGACAGAGAATGCTTGAGTAGGTGGAACAATGGGGCCGAAATGTTTGAGCACGTAGTCGTGATCAGCAATCACGGCATGAAGTTCGTTGTAAGCAAGTTGACGAGTAAGGGCCATGGTCTTAATGCCATGGTATTCGTCACGTAGGCCAGAAATAACCAACATAACAAGGTCTTTTTCCTTCAAGGGTTCCCCAATATTAGCTAGGGCAGAGGCATATTCTTGTGCATGTTGGAGGTATGCTGTAGGAGTTTCATCAGCCTTCATCTCAATCCTTAAAAGTGTGTTTTTAAGGTATATTCTCGGGAGGAAGTGTGAGGTGCAAAGGCCCGCTCGAGGGCAAGCCACAGGTCACGGGCAGTAAGAGTGCCTCTGGCATGATGTAAAGCGCCCTCGGAGATAGTGGAGATAGGGAGCATCCGAACGTGTGCATCGTTGGAAAGCCGGATTGGGTACTGTGGATTGGGTTGGGATTCGGGTGGTGGTGCAGGTGCATTATCTTTGGGAGGGTCTGCAGGAACAGTTATGACTAAGAACGGGTGAATAACCAATGTCCAGGAACTGTAGTTATCGGAGTTGAGGGTAAAACCAAACTTGTGGGAGTTGTGGACTGCTTTTTCTTTTTGATAAAAAACAGTGAGGGTGGCCATAGATTAGGGCCGGCAGGTTTGTGCTGCAGAGATTAGGGTTAGGAATAACTGGCTTTGATACCAAGTTAATCGAAGGGAATGATAATTGTTATTGTGAATTATAATAAGGAGATTACAAGATATATATAGACTAGAATAATACAATCTAGACCCTATACTATTAGACTTTATTTAAATATAGAATAATATCTTGTCTAACAAAGCGCAATAAATGCGTCATTAACTTGGGAGAGTGCACAATTGGACCAATTTCTATTCCTTAGGCCAGAATATAGTTAAAGTTTGTGGTGACCTTTTAGTATTGAATTGGTTGCTTTTCTATTCAGTAGGAAAGAAAAAAAACATTGTGATTTTAGTGAAATTTTTTATGAGCATTTTGATTTATAAATGTACTGGTTTTAAGTTTCAAGCTCGAAGTTAGACTTTCAATTGTGAGAATAAATTCATGATTCATGGAGTATCTTCTCACAGTATTCACATTATCATCATCAACAAACTCTTATAGTTTCAAAAGATAGTCAATGTAATGAAATGAAGGTGTATTTTCTGCATTTAATAAATCAAGCAGTTATTTCAAGTTGGCATCGAATGGAAACAATACTCATAAGTTAATAAACTGTATGATCATAACCTCTGTTTTTGAAATAAATTTATTTTGTTTGACTAACTCTTTGGATGCGAGTTTAATTTCGCAATCTTTTGTAGTTTTGCCTACCATTAACTGGTTTCTCAAGTAAAAGAAACACCTACCTTTATATTAATATTTCAGATTAAGGAAGCAGCAATTGTATCCTGTTCCCAACAGAAGAAAATCGATGAACTTGAAGCGCAACTTCAGGAAGCCGAAGACATAGTGAAAGACCTCAGGGAGGAATTGAGAGCAGTTGAAGCAGAACTTGAGAGGTTTTCACAAAGGAAAGAAGTAAAACATACAGTACAAGTAAACAAAGCACCAATTCTTGAAACCATTACATTCCCTCCCTCCAAAGCACAACACAATACAAATATAGATCAAACAAACAAAAGCCAGAGTCTTTATAATTCTTTATTGCCTTTAAATAAATCTTTAATCGGGGATTTACCTTCTATTATACTGAGGAGCAAAGAAACAGAGTTGTATAGAAATGGGTGTACTCAAAGAATCCGTGCTTGTGAGTGTGCCCCGCCTGATATAAAGTCATCATTTTCTGTGCAAAGAAATGACTTAAACAGAGACATAAAACCTGAGTCCATTTCTAAAGAGGGTGAAGTACTAGTGCAAGATATAGTTTTGGAGAGAGTGAAGGAGATGGATTTAGCAGCCGATAATTCATGTTTGACTTCTCCTAGTTCAGTCAGATATACAAATGATACAGTCATCGACGAAAACTTAGGTAGAACGTGCAATAGTCAAAGCACAAGTGGAGAGGAAGTTATGCCTATGGGACAAGAAAAGGAAGAGGTTGACCTACCATCAGCGAGTACAGTGTCAAAGATTTGTAAGACCAGTGAGGTTCCAAGTCAACCTTTGACTGATAGAGTGATCAAGTACACGTTCCAGAGGAAGAGGAAACGGGGGGCCCTGACTGATGGAAGTGGATCTAGTGAATGGAGCCACGAGAACCAAACGGTTCATGTGGGACCTGCGAAGGTGAACTTGATTGGAGAATCAACTCCAGAAAAGAAACGCATGGAACAGGTTGCTCACCAGGTTGGTATTTTATCTTAACAAGCGTATAATTTTGTTTTATTATCTCTAGGTAGATTTTAGATCAAATTATATGGTTAACTTAGGTAGATGTTTTCGCAAGCATGATGGAAATCTGTTAGAGCTTGGTTGGGACATGTAGTGTGCCCTTACTCATTGGTTAAAATCAGATTATGTATGGCCTCTTCACACTACTCTTTTATAAGTAATTAGTCATCTATAATGTGCTCTTATATGCTAACCTAGTGATATGGCTAAGTTAAGCAATATTATCTTCTAGTTGATAGTTTGATAGCATGGCTCTCTGTAAGAGGGGTTTTTCATTGGATGGTTATTAACCTTTTCTTTTTGTTGTGGTTTGGTCCCTAACCTTTTGCCTCTTATTCCAAGATATAGAAAATGGACGGAGTTTTTGGTTTGATTTATTGCTTAAGTCCCTAAAGTTCATTTGCCTTATTTGAAATCCATTTTATGTGGGTTTGTATGAGGTGGGAAAAAAGTCTAGGAATTGAATCAATAAAAATATAAGTCAAGGAACTTGATATATAAAATGTGAAAGTTTGTTGGTTGAAATGTTGAGTAAAGGAACGCTCAACTCATACGTGCTTGGTGGTTTTGTTCCCAGACCAAATGGTCCAAGGATTCTAATCAGTGTGTTAAAACTATCATAAGCAGCCGTATTAAAAGGAATGTCCGCATCATAAACCATAATGCTATCTCACTACAAACCTGATGTAGCTCCTTATAACAACTTCATTGATAATTTGTTGCCTCCCAGTACCCACCTTTTCCATCCTTCATACTTTAGATTGCACCCTGGAATTAGGAGTGAAGAACACATCAGTAGGACCCTATACCCTCAGTTTTTCGCGTTGAGGCGGCTGCTACGACCTCTTTAATCACAATATTCATTGTCGTCATACTTTTGATTGCATCCTCATGTATAGGAGTGAAGAATATATCCTCGGGACCTTTTCACCTTGGTTTTTGGCATTCATGCAGCTACTACCGCTCTTTCATCACAATCTTCATTGTTATCATCATTCCTGAAGGTCATAATCATCAAGTCAAATTCTTGAGTTTAGAACATTTCCACCTTTGAATTTTTAGCAGGTGTCTTTATCTCCTCCTACATGCCGTGGGCAGCTAAAACAGTCAATTACATTGTTATAACCTTCTACAAAATGTTGTTTCTATCTAAAACCACCTTTGACTATTTTCCCACTACAATTAATATGAGTCAAGTTGTAGGATCTTGGGCTCCATACTTTCTAGCCATGCCAGATGATATGATGTAGAAATGCGGGTATTTGAATTCGGAGCCATTCAGATTTCTGATTTCTGAAAACAGCAACTGAACTAAAAGTCAATAATGAAAACAGAGAACAAACCAGTGAAAACAGTAAACAGATTAACAAACAGCCATTTTTTAGTTTCTGAAATCAACAGCAAATGAGAACATGTATATAGCAGATGAAAACAGATAACAGAACCATAGTTTATCATAAACATAACGCACAAACACACATATAGAAAACACATATACAGATTTCAAAGTCTTAATTCTTAAATTCAGAAATCACGGTCTATATTAAATGGAACACATCGCAAACAGAAATCGAAGTACAATCATCAACAGCAAATGATAGCATATATATAGCAAATGAAACAGAAACAGAAACAAAATGTATCTTAAACAGAAAACAGAAACAAAGTGTATCTTAAACAGAAAACAGGAAGCAGATTAACAGAAATCATTCTGATTTCTGAAATCAACAGCAAATGAAAAAGAAAACACACATACACACACACACACACTAATCCAACAGACATTTCAAATAGAAATCAAAGATGGTTTTGTGATGAAGAAGTGAAGGTTGAAGAACATACTTGTGAATCTCTTATCTGTGAAGTGGGAGAGAGTCGAACTGTAGCAGACTAGCAGCACCAGGATCAGTAAAGTTAAGTGTACCGTGAAGAAGAAGAAGTTACAGGTATAGAGGTATAGAATATACCTGGTTGGTTTATAGGGTTAATGTCTGATGGTCGTACCGTTTGGTCGTTGTCTCAACTCGTTGAAAATCATAAAAGCATATACCGAAACCATTTAAGATAATATCAATGACACAATGATGCTTTCTGTTCGTAATCGTTTCATTTCGTCATGATAATATTACTTAAAAAAATAATATAACTTAAAGGGTTAAAAATAATGGGTTTATATAATTATATAAAACCAAGTGTAGAAAATGTAAAAGTTGTAGGTTAATTAAAAACTTAAAGTCAACAAAAAGACAAAATTGGGTACAACCCACTAAATATATAGTACAACCCATTAAGTACACAAAAGTTGATAATTAGTATTATATAAATTGTTTGATGGTCGTATTTTGCAAGAAGCAACAATCACTTTTTTGCAATTGGAAAAATTAAAGGTCACAATAGACATATTTTAACCTTAAATTCGATGCGTGCGAGAAGATCTGAAGTGACGCTTCATGCAAAATAGCTTGCTTCGGCCATGTTCATGAGATCATGCCTCACGAAGTCATAATATTAACCTTAAATCCTATGCTTCAGTCTTGTTCATGAAGTGATGCCTCACGCTAAACAGATTCGAAGTGTTTTGCACAGGGTCTCCTTCGCTTCATGGCTCACGCCTCATGCTGAGGTGCGGTTTGTAAACCATTATAAAATGGAGGACAATGGATAAAAAAGTGTTTCAAAATTTTGACATCCTGAGATTCAAACTCTAGCGTGTTGGTATTAGTACTTTACTGCATCATGAAATCTAAAGTTATAATCCTTCATGACGTGCTATTTAATACATATTCATTTTTGTAACCACTTATAGATTACCGAAAAGACTTGAATCAGACATTACAAAATTCTCGCCTAATCTATGTGAATTTCATGTTTTGACCTCCATATCAAGGACTAGCTTTATCACCTTTGAGTAGTCCTATTGAATTTTCTTATTTATTGTTTCTAGTTAAGATAACTATGTCATGCTTTGGCACAATAGATTAAGATAGCTATGTCATGCTTTGACCCAATGCACCAACTCTTTTTTGTACCTCTTTGTTACCATGCATCTCATTTGTTTTATTTGATACATAGTGCTGTGTCACGACCATCCATGGTAAAAAACATTTGTGGCCTGGTGCGGGTTGTTACATATACTAATAACTACACTTTCTGGTGAAAGAAATACCAAGGCAGGTCAAATTACCATAGGATGGTATGAACCAATCTTCCGCGAAGATCCTGTTAGGATCAAATAGCTCAAACACACGAACACAATCACGATAACAATAATAAAAACAATAGAGCAAGACACAAGATTTATAGTGGTTCGGTTACGGTGTGTAACCTACGTCCACTTGGGGCAACTAGGGTTTTCTTTTATTGAGGTGTTAAATGTTTACAAGTACAAGGGATATATTTATACTAACTAAACAATTAGGGTTAATACTCTTTGCCCAAATTAGCAAACTGGGCTTTAGGGCGGCCGTCCCTTAATCTCCTAATTCTGACTTCAGTTAATACCGGGCCCAACCGAGATGGGTCGGAGCCCACAACTTAACAATCTCCCACTTGGGCTTCGAGACAACTTCTCTAACCCACCACTTGAATGCGTCAAACACTTCAACCAGGATGCGTAAAATGTCTTCAACTGCATTGTCTTGTACTTATAAATAAACCTGAACTGGTTTAGCTCCTCCTAGTTACCCCCACCTTCTCAACTATACCTGAAGGCCAGCTGAAGCCCTGTAAAGCTTCAGCTTATCGAGTGTGACAGACTTAGTAAACATGTCTGCTGGATTCTTGTTCCCCTTGATGTTGTTCAACTGAATAGTACCATTTCTGATTAGCCCTCTGATGAAATGATATCTGATGTGAATGTGCTTCGTCTTCCCATGATGAGAGGGATTCTTTGCTAGTTTCACAACACTTTCATTATCACAGTACAACGGATACTTTGTTTGTTTTCTGCCTAACTCACCCAGAAAATTCTTCAACCAAACGAGCTCTTTACTAGCCTCAGCAGCTGCCATGTACTCAGCCTCTGTAGTAGAAAGTGCCACGCTCTTTTGGAGCCTAGACATCCAACAAATTGCAGTATCACCCATAGTGAACACATACCCTGTAGTACTCTTGTAGGTCTCTTTACATCCACCCAAATCAACATCTGAATAGCCTTTGAGAATAGCATCTCTACCCGTGAAACATAATGCCATCTTTGAAGTACCCTTCAAATATCTAAGCAGCCACTTAATTGCTTCCTAGTGTTCTCTTCCCGGATTAGACATATACTTGCTGACAACTCCCACTGCGTGAGCTATATCGGCCTAGTGCATACCATTGCATACATGAGACTGCCCACAGCCGATGCTAAGGAACCTTCGCCATCTCGGCCTTGTCTTTCTCTGTCTTTGGAGACTATCTTTAGAAAGCTTAATATGACTAGCCAATGGTGTACTTCGAGTGGTAGTCTTCTCATCATTCATTCTGAACTTCTCTAATATCTTCTGAATGTACTTCTCTTGAGATAAAGTTAGAGAACCGTTCTTGTGATCTCTGGTAATGCTCATACCAAGTATTTTCTTAGTTGGACCCAAATCTTTCATTTCAAACTCTACAGACAACTGTTTCTTCAACTTGTTGATCTCTGCAATATCTGAACCTGCTATCAGCATATCATCAACATAAAGGAGAAGAATGATATAGGAACGTTTAAACTTCTTGAGGTAGCAACAGTGATCCATCTCACATCTCCTATACCCGTTTCTGCCCATAAAGCCATCAAACTTCAAATACCACTGTCTGGGCGCCTGTTTTAAACCATATAAACTTTTCTGTAACTTGCACACCAAGTTTTCTTTTCCTTTAACCTGAAAACCCTCTGGTTGTGCCATATAAATAGTCTCATCTAGATCACCATGCAGAAACGTAGTCTTCACATCTAACTGCTCCAAATGTAACTTCTCTGCTGCAACAATACTAAGCACCAATCTGATTGTAGTCATCTTAACCACAGAAGCAAATGTCTCACTGTAGTCAACCCCGTGTTTCTGTTGAAACCCCTTAGCGACCAATCTTGCTTTGTATCGTTTGTTACCATTGTGATCTTCCTTAACTCTGTAGAGCCATTTATTCTGTAGAACTCTTTTATCTGGCGGAAGCTTAGTTAAGACCCATGTATTATTCTTCATCAAAGAGTTCATCTCATCCTGCATTGCATGCTCCCACTGAAGCGAATCTTTCAACTCAACTGCTTCTGAGTAACTTTCTGGTTCACCATCCTCAGTCAAGAGAAGATAATTAACTGAAGGACTGTACCTGGTAGGCTGCTTAGAAACTCTGGTGGATCTCCTGACCCAATGAGATTGGTATGGAGTCTGTGGATGTTGTTCATCTTTGGAATTTGAACTCCCACTATCAGAAGCTTCCACTGCCTCTTCATCTCCACCCATATCACCATCTTCAAACTCAGGAACTGTATCATCTTCAATTTCCGTCTCTGGTTCATTAAGTGGATCTGGTTGTTTCTGAGCATCAACATCAAATTCAACTTGCTCTTTCTGAACCTCTAAAGTGGTTGTGTTTCTATCTTTGTATAACTCAGCCTCATTAAAAGTAGCATGTTTACTTCTGACTAATTTTATGCTTTCAGAGTCCCAAAGCCTGTAGCCCATACTGTCAAACCCATAACCAATGAAAGTGTACTTCTTGGCTTTAGCATCAAGCTTGTCACCATCTTTCACTAGATCATAAGCACTGCACCCAAATACTTTCAAATGCCCAAATTTAACTGCTTCACCTTTCCACTCTTCTTCTGGTATCTTGAAGCCCAACGGAACAGAAGGTCCCCGATTAATTAAATAGGCAGCAATATTAATTGCATCTGCCCAGAACATCTTTGGAAGCCCTGAATTGATTCTCATACTTCTGGCTCTTTCATTCAATGTTTTGTTCATAGTTCAGCGACCCCATTTTGTTGAGGAGTGCTCAGGACTGTATAAATCATTCAAATACCGTTCTCTGCACAATAGTTCTGGAACTCTTTGCTGACATATTCACCTCCGTTGTCCGACTTCAAGCATTTCACCTTCAAATCAGTTTTCAATTCAACAGCAGTTTTCCATTTCTTAAATACATCAAAAACTTCAGATTTTATTTTAAGAAAGTGGAACCATACCTTATGTGTCGAATCGTCTATGAAAGTAACATAATAGTAAGCACCTCCCAAAGAAGCAACTGGAGTAGGTCCGAAAACATCCGTGTGAATAAGCTCCGATTTCTGAGCTTTCGGTGGCTTTCCTGTCTTCACAAAAGACACATTCTTTTTCCCGAATACACACGACTCACAAAATTCAGATTCGACCTTCTTTAACTCTGGAAGCTTTCCACTAGAAACGAGCATTTTCATACCTTTTTCACTCATGTGACCGAGTCGTTGGTGCCACAGGTTAGTTTGACTCAGGCCACTGGTTACTGCATTTACCCCATCTACAGGAACTTCAACCATGTACAATGTGCCCCTCTTTGTACCTCTGGCAATGACAAGATTTCCTTTCACGACCTTCCATTGTCCCCCACCAAACATGACATCATATCCTTCACTATCCAACTGCCCAATAGAAATTAACTTCTTTCTGAGACTTGGAATGACCCGAACGTCTTTCAAGGTCCATGTGGTCCCTGTGATATCAAGAGCATGATCATTAGCTAAATGAACTTTACCAAAGTTACCTGTTCGTAGATTCCTCATCGACTTCGTGCTAGATGTAGCATGAAATGATGCTCCTGAATCCATGACCCATGACTCTGTAGAGTCTTCAAAACAACAGATAAGAACGTCATTTGAATTATCTTCGGCCAGATTGACTTCCTTTTTATCTTTAGGAGCAGATGGTTTAGGGCATTGGCTTCTAAAATGCCTATGTTCTTTGCAGTTCCAACACTGGATGTCTTTCCTAGGCTTTGACTGACTTCTTCTTTTAGACTTTGAACGACCCCTGCTACTACCCCTTTCTTTTCCCCTACCTCTTCCTTCAGTACTCAACAGAGAACTAGATGATTCACCAGAATTTCTCCTTCTAATGTCTTCCCCAAAAATCAAATCACAGACCCCTTCAAAGGTAAGCTTAGTAGTACCACATGAACTACTAACTGCAGTAACTGTCCCTGACCAACTTTCAGGCAACGAAGATAACAATAACAAAGCTAAAACTTCATCATCAAACTTGATCTGAACAGATAACAAGCAAGAAATAATGGTATTGAAATCATTGATATGAGAGGAAACTGAACCACCTTCTTTCAATCTGGTGTTAACTAACTGTCTGATTAGAAATACCTTATTAGATCCAGACGGCTTCTCGTACATATTCGATAAGGCTTTCATCAAACCATGAGTAGTAGTTTCCTTCACAATATTGAACGCAACATTATTTGCTAGTGAGAGTCTGATAACAACAATTGCTTTCCTGTCCAAAGTCTTCCAATCTTTATCTGTCATATGTGCCGGTTTATCCTAATCCAAGGCTACCATTAAATCCTCTTGACACAACAGATCCTCAATTTGCATCTTCCAAAACCCAAAATCATGTCCATCAAATTTATCGATCTTTGTTCTCCCGTCATCAGCCATCATTCCAAACTAAGTGCTCAACAACCGAGTCAAAACCAGACAACACCAAAATCCCGAACAGCAGCAGTGGTTGTTCCCGGCGGCGGCAGAGAAGATTTCCGGCAGAGACGGCGCCGGAACCTAATACGGCGGTGGCGGTGGCTACGGCTTAACCCTAATCGGGGTTAGGCGGTGGCTGCGGCGGCGGCGGTGCCCTAGTTTGTGTGTTGAGTTTAACAGTAACCAAGAGCCTGAACTGGCTCTGATACCAGTTGTTAGGATCAAATAGCTCAAACACACGAACACAATCACGAGAATAATAATAAAAACAATAGAGCAAGACACAAGATTTATAGTGGTTCGGTTACGGTGTGTAACCTACGTCCACTTGGGGCAACTAGGGTTTTCTTTTATTAAGGTGTTAAATGTTTACAAGTACAAGAGATATATTTATACTAACTAAACAATT
The DNA here is from genome assembly GCA_025506515.1 of Flaveria trinervia. Lineage (NCBI taxonomy): Eukaryota > Viridiplantae > Streptophyta > Magnoliopsida > Asterales > Asteraceae > Flaveria > Flaveria trinervia. Next base: position 102,849,701 of record CM046452.1, read on the forward strand.
AGGGTTAACACTCTTTGCCTAAAATAGCAAACTGGGCTTTAGGGCGGCCGTCCCTTAATCTCCTAATTCTGTCTTCAGTTAATACCGGGCCCAACCGAGATGGGTCGGAGCCACAACTTAACAGATCCAAGTATTAAACACCAAGTGCCAAAATTACTTTCATCTTGAACCTAAAACTTCTTTAATCAACAAAGAATTGTTCGTCTTACTTCATGTACAAACAAAAAGGGGTAGCTAAAAGAAAATTAAACACCTCCTAGAAGGTTACCGGATCTCTTCTCCTATCCATTATGTGTGCTAAACACCTTTCATGGGAAAATAGTTATGACTATTGTACACCTAATGAACCGATCGTCTTCTTGGGTCACATAGTCTCTCCAATCCACCTTTTCTCATATTAAAATCATCTCCCTATGTACCTCTAAAAGTTTTAGATCTCAACTGCACTGAACTATTCTTCAAATGTATCCTTCAGAGTTGTACATCAAACCACAGTGGATGTATGTGCCATCTTCTATTTATTAAGAATGATTAAAACACTATGGGTGACAACCTTCATTGAAAACCAACCTATTCACATCATAGTTGAGGGAAAACTATGAGGTATATTATTTCATAAACTATTCCAGGTCGTCCTAACGAGCTGCCTTGAATGAACATAAACCTGGTACTTCACGTGCTCCAGGCCCTGACTGTACTAGCCTTCCTCCAAGCTTGCTGACCCCACTATACTAACCGAGATCGTTGTTGTAACTCAAACCAAAATCCCTATGCCTAAAATATACTCTCTAAAGGATCATATCACAACATCACCTATATTACGTGATCAAAGGCTCATCCCCAAGCTCCAGGTTGGTGGCCCATATAAGTAGTTCGAGATCTCCTCCCTTAACCATGAATATATGGAGCACTTCAACATACTTAGAAATATCGATTGCAGTGAAAAGGAAAATGAACAAATACTATGCACCCAATACAAAGTTTTGACTTTTATAAAGAATTCTCTTTTAGGTATGAATCAAATGTTAATTATCACAAATGTGAGTTCCGAGAGATCTGCACAAGGCATTAATTTAGAAGGAATGTCTGCTTGTAATGACACTGGCATGAAGACTAGTAAATAGTATGTAGGACTATACAATATTGCCTGACTGGTGGCTAAAGGGTTCATACATGATTGTGATCGATTATGCAGACTCCTTTGCTCTAGTGTAGTTTAATTCCATCTAGGTACTACTCTCACTTGTTATAAATCTTGATGGATCTCTACCACCAACTAGATATCAAAAATGCCTTCTTAAACGAAATACTGGATATTTTTTGAGCACTTGAAACTCATGAAAATCAACATAATGTATGCAAGCTAGTGAATTTGTTTCAGGAGATCACATAGAATGTGTTTCTAGAAGCGTACATAAGTGATCAAGAGACATTAACTTAGAGGTGGCAATTGTTGGGATTATGTAATCAAGAAATAATTATTTAGAATCAAATTAGAGGTCAAAGTTATGTTTTATAGAAAGTCAAAATAGGCAGAAAAGTTGGTCCCTTAACAGTGTTAGATTTGGTAGTTAATTACCGATAAGGGTTGTGTCGTTTGGAAATATAAGCGTCATTTTTGTTTAAATAATAATGTGTGTATTGTGTGTGAATTTCTTTTGTCTCTAGTATACTTCACGAGGGTTTCCGACACAAAGTGCAAAACCCTATCATGTTCATCGTAAATTGATCCAAATTCTATAAGTGATCCTGTCCTACAGCAATATGGTCCCATATATAGTAAATGTGTTGATTTTGAGTAATAGTTTGCCCATAAAAGGTCAACTTGATATGATTTAACAAAATGAGCTAAAAACCGGAACTCGTTAAGTAGACGGAGTGCATTAAATATGCATAGAACCTCCCAAAATTGAATTATTGTAAGAAACTATATCCTCACTGTAATAATATAACCTCCTATCATATTGAAGATAAATTATTATTTTTTCAGTTCAAGAAAAGGAGATACCAAAGCGTGTTTGTGCTTGTGTTGATTTGACCTGTTACTCAACCCAATAATCTTGCCACTTTGAAAATGTCTGTTTGATGGATATCAGAATCTGTTTAAAGTGTTTACAAGTGAAATCTGTAGACTATGCTAAGTAAGTTCTCGTAGGTTTATGATAATGACATATTTGATCTTTTTCTAAATGCAGCTTATATCTTTATCAGATAAAAAATGGTGGTGATGAAACTTGAGGAAAGAAGCAAATGATAGTTTTCAAGGTTGACACAAAGATGATTTTAAGTTATGAGAAGCTTACAAGATTAATGGCTAGTTTACACATTGTAGTATTTTGCAGTGTTCTCTACTGCCGGAATTTTTCCCTTTGATTTTTAATTTTTTTTTGAAAACCATGAATGTTTTTGCATGCATGATTTTGGTTCCTCAGGATGCAATCATTGTATCATATTCTCTTGTTCAAAATGGAACCCAAAGGTATCACATATCTTGCTATCTGAGGATACATAGGGAAGTCAAATGGATCAACACAGGTTCAGGTAATAGATCAAAACAGGTGTGGGTCAAATTAGGTTCAGGTCAATACGTGTTTCTCTAGAAATTAAGTCAAATGGATTGGGTGATTATGGATTTACCATTATATTTTTCTGTATCTAGGAATGAATTACTGTAATTTAAATAGGGCTGAAAAATATGGTTTAGCCCAATATTAATATTTTCTTATTATTAGCTTTGGTGGGTGTTTTTTTTTTCTTAATTTTTTTTTGTTTTTTTGTTTGTGTTTTAATTTTTCTTTCTTTTTTTTGTTTGTGTTTTAATATGGTTTGTTTTGAGTGTGAGTTTGATTTTTTGTGGGGTTTGGAGGTGAGTATTTTTTTGTTGGTTTTTTGTGTCCGGCCACCTTTGATGTGTGTTTCGATTATGTTCGTTGTCGTTGTCTTTCTCTGGGTTTCTAATTTCTTTTTTTCGTTATCGATACCCTGACGATACTCGCTATTAAGGTTTGTGTTTTCCTTTTGTTTGCTTATTTTGGGGCTTTGGCTTTCTTCGGTTTTCTGTTTTTGACTGTCGCCTTCTTGCGGCTTTGATTTTCGTCTGTTTTGTGTATGGTGTTGTATTTTGATTTAGTTTTGGGTTCTAAATATTCTTGTGTGTTATAGATTTAGGGTTTTGGTGTATTTTACTTTATGTGCTTTGCTGGTTTAGGGTTACGTTAAAACTCGCATAACTGTGACAACGCGCGGCAGAAAAAACTAGTTGTTACCAATATATTTATGACTAGTCTTAAAAAACCCATGTATTAGTGTATGTTGACACGAAATTGAATAATAAAAATATAAATATAAATCTATATATACTTTTAACTAGACTAAAGACCCGTGTAATACACGGGTTCATTTATGAAAAATTGTTTTTAATTAAAAAGGTCTGTATGTCATAATATTATTGTTAATATTTTGTTTATCGGTTTTTATGTTAACTTTTTTAAAATCATTAATATATTATATTAGTAGTTTTTCTTTATCAATGCTTATAAATCTAAACAATGTATAATATGAAATTAAATTAACTTATAAATAAGAACTTTTGGTAATAATCAAATTATATTGAACATTAGAAAATCTATAAATATCCGAAAACTTCTTTGTATACAAAATTAGACGTTCGTTTCGTAATTTTACCATCATTGTCTAATATTAATAATTTTAATTCATGTCTACTTGTAACTTGAGATAATGAAAAATAGAGATTGAATCGATGTCAGAAACAAAACATGAAATGATTACACAAAAGTTTGGACTATTTTGTGATTTTTAAAGTTTGAGGGTCAAACATGCAATTTGTTTAAACCACATGGACCATTTATGTAATTTTCTCTTTTTGTTGAACAAAAAAATAAATCAATTTCTTGCTATCAAAGTTTTATACTTTCATAAACAAAAACATAAATTAATCAAATTGGTGTTAAAAAACCAAAATACTAAAATTTATATTAAAATCAAAATCAAATCCTTAAATCGTACGAACCACTACTACTATTGCAATCAATATTTGTATATATAAGCATTGAATTGAGACTTTGCACAAGAGCTTTTGTGATGGGTGTGAATGATATTAAATAGATCAATGAATGCGTAAAAGGATTAGTGAGCTGAACTTGAAACATAACATGATTTGAGGTAAATCGAAACCATGATATGTTTGTAAATTGAAAACGATATGAAATGGTTCATCTTTCCGTTTGAAAATCGATATGAAATGGTTCATCTTTCGTTTGAAAATCGATATGAAATGGTTCATCTTTCCGTTTGAAAATCGATATGAAATGGTTCATCTTTCCGTTTGAAAATTGATATCATGATTTGGGAAAATCAAAACCTTGAATTGATTATTTTAGACCTTTGGTTTGATAAAATATAAAATCGTTTCGGAATAGAAGGCGTGTATGGGGTTTCTTCTCCTTTGCATAGGACAAGTGAATTATTCCACCATTTAATTACTTGTTTTAATAAGCAAGAATTCAACACATTTCATTTCACAATTACTGAGATAGAGTCAACTTGTTTTTGGATGGAAAAAAACAATCAACTATAAGTCTATGACTTGTAATCTTTTTCAATTTTTATATTGAAACCATCACAATGTCTTTTGTAATGAGTTATTTTCAAAGTAAGATTGGTAGAAAATTAATTTAACAAAATGAGTGCTTTAAAAAATATTTACCATAATGGTTTTTTTATTAAAATGTTAAATTTTCTTATTCATAATATAATTGGATAAAATTATTTCTGTTTTTACTAATGTTATTTAAATAAAATTAAAAGGAAAAAGTTTTAATAAAATACAAATTAATTTAGCATCTCTCATGATTTTTAAAAAATGTTTTATAATTGTTTTTATAAACGTTTTCTTTTTCAATAACATTTTCTCATAAAAAAATATTAATACTCTTTCATCAGTATTTTTTAATGTTTATTTATAAAATATTTGTTCTTATATAGAAAAGATCTTTTTATAAAACTAAATGATTTATGTGCTTTTTTTAAATAACGATATATAATAGATAATTGTTTTAAGCATAAATTAATATATAGTAATAATCATTTATATAAGTATATACATAAAAGAAAGAAAATAAACATCGTATACATACAACGTTAGTTTCGCCTTGCGAGTCGACTCGATCTCGACATATGAAGCTCGGGCTTATAACCATTTATTAAATGAGTCGTAATTAAAATGAGTTTGAGCTTGTTTAAGCTAAGCTTAAGTAGAGTTTTTAGCAAGTCGGTTTCGGGTGGCTCACAAGACGGGTTGACTCATTTCTCCCCTAGTTGTTGATGGAAGTCTATTAGCAACATCCATCCCATCAGTAATTGAGGATTACAATTATAATTCGCAAAATAAAATAATAATAAACAATTAACTTTTTTTTTGTTTCGTCATGATATTTATATAAAATATTTTCGAAGAATGTATTTTTTTGTTAAAAATAGTTTTTCTTATTATTTAAGCTACTTAAAAATATTTTCATAAAAATACATTTTTAAAAAGAATAAAAAATAAAATGTGCCTACTTTTGTGTGAAATTGAAACAAAATTATAGTAAATTTTTTTTTTCAACTTTTCTATGTAAAAATACGATTTAAAATTAAGTATGAGTGAATTAAAATCAACCAAAATATTTTAGAAAACTTTTATGTTCTTAATTACGACATATGAACCACATGTTTTACAATTTTATTAACATTTGTACTTGACTATTTTTAAATAATATTATTTTAAAATGAAATAAGTTTAATCAATAATTTATATTAAAAAAACACTTCCTTAAATACCTATTATGGTATATAGATATTCCACATACACTATTTAAGTAAAAAAAACTCACTTTGTAATTATAGTAATAGTTAATTTTATTTTAATGAATCATGACTAATAATAAGGACAGATACATTTTTAGGCGGGAAATTAAAATAATGGAGACCTAAGAAAACAATACGTGACACTAAAGATATTGTTTTATTAATAATCATAGATTACTAAAATGATTTATTTTATCTTATTTTACTACTTTAATAAAAGAGTAACTTGAAGTGTCACGTGTCATCATCACAATTATCCTTATTAAAATTTTTCGTCTCTCTTTCATCTTAAATAATTACCTTAATTATTAATAATATTATTTAACTTTCTTTTACATTTAATAAATTAAAAAAGAGATCTATATATTAATATTATTTCTAAATAAAAAAAAGTTTTATAAAATAATATTTGTTTCTAAAACATATAACTTTTTTTAAAAAATACAAAATATATCAAAAAAAAATTTAAGTTCAATTTTTAAAACCAAAAATAATTATTTGGGAATTATAATATGAATTTTTTTAAAAAAATGACATTTTTATACGGTTTGATTTATAACAAATATTATTTTCTGGAAAAGAATTTAAAACAATTTTAAAAAGTTAATATCACTTTTTATTAGTTATGATCATTTATCATACGTAATTTTAATTATAAAATTATAATACGGGGGTTATATTAGAGTATGGGGTTATATAAAGCTATTTATTAGAGTAATTAATTGTGATTTTAAAGACCAAGTATAAATTAAGAGCTTGAACTCTTTAGTTGTTTGTGCGTTACTTAAAATTGGGTTATTAAAAGCTCAAATCAGGCTCATGTTAAACAAATTTATGTCTAAATCAGAACTTATTTAATAAACAAAACAAGGATCGCCTGAAGTTTTATGTGTAAGCTTAAATATATTTTTACTTATAAGCCTAAATGATAATGTTTTTTTATGTTAAGATAACAATCCATATATATTAACATAGACGGTGTAATAAAAAATATTATATATCCATACATATATATATATAACTATGATAAACTGAAATAAACAATATAATTTGTTACAAATGCATAATTAACTAACTATTTATGAAGTTTCATATGTGCAAGCTTAAATAGACTTTTTCTTGCAAGTATAGGTGAGCTTTATTTCGAAATTTTATTACCCTGTCAAAGAAAGTGATTCGCCCGAACCGTTTCAAAATACTTCCGTAATGACGGCATGAATTCGTAAAAGTAAAATTGTTGCGACAGTTTTCCATAAACAGTATCAAGAAAGTAGGTGATGTATCTTTAAAAAATATTATTGTTTGTAAGTAATTACCTTCCCTTTTATTTCCTTTAATATAAAACGTTTAGTATTTATTAGCCGCCTATACCACATGGACATTTTCATAATTTGCTTTAGAATATATAATTACCATCGTCTATAGAATATAATAATAAAATAGTTTAAAATCTATAAAAGTATATATGAAATTTGTAATTGACTGAAAAAAAGATAATATTATGTGATATATCTTTATATATTAAATAAATATCTTTATATTTATATAAGAATAGGTTCGTTTTGGCTTGAGATTTTAGTCAAACTTGGTATATGAAATTTAAATCCATTTATTTAATGAGTCTAACCTTGGACACGGAATCGTTAAACTCTTTTGTATTTAAGTTTGTAGCAAGTTGATCTTGTTTCTTAAGTAGCTCGTAAACTTCTCAACTCGTTTACACCACTACATAGCTTTGGTAAACTTGTGCATTGCAAGTGTTAAATAAATAAAATATATTTAATAAACTTTTATTAATTATAAAACGATATTATAAAATAAAATATGATTAAAATTACGTATAAATAAGAAATATTATATGAACCACATTCAAAATAATATAAGAAACCTAACGTGAATACTCTTAGTAATCATTTAAGTAAAATGAAAAGTCAAATATAAAATAGCACCTCACAAATGACAAGATAAAATGATTAATAAAGTCAGATAGATTAAAAAATTATAAAATAAAATTACTTTATTAAGAAAGAGATATATTGCTATTTCAAAGTTATACATATATTGCTAGGGAAAATACTATAAAAAACTTAAATACTTTCAGTTTTTTCCACAAAAGTTCTTATACAATATTTTACATATAAAAAACTAAAATACTTTTTATTTTGTATCACAAAAATCTCTCAACAATTTTTACGTATAAAAAACCAATATACTTTCTATTTTTGCACATAAAAACCCATCAACATAAAAAAATATTGATTTTTTACGTGTAAAAAATTGTTTAGATACTTTTATGTTGAGAGACTTTTTATTAAAAAACAGAAAGTGTGTTGGTTTTTTATATGCAAAAATTGTTGAGTGATTTTTATGAGACAAAATAAAAAGTAAGTTGGTTTTTTACATGCAAAAAATTATTCAAGGTTTTTTGTGAAAAAAACTAAAAGTATATTTGTTTTTAATGCTATCTGCCCATATTGCTATATTAAAGTATTAAGTATAAACAACAAAACGTAATCCAACTGACTCGTTTCCATCTCATGTAACAAGTAATGTTTTGACCCATTTATTATAAAATGTTATCTAAATATTTTATTTTAACTCATTTGTCAATTTGTCACCTTTGTGCGTACAAAGCTTCTATAATGAATTCGATCATCACCAATTCACCATCTGCAATTTCATAGACCATATTAAGACAATTTTATATAATGTAAGATTGTCATACAAGGAAATTAGAATTATTTAATAATGTTTAATTAACAACTTCAATAAGAAACTGTCAAATGATTACAGTTCAAGAAATTATATTGCTCTAATATAATATTACAAAGTAGTAACCTTCTCCGTAAGCATCGAACATTGCTTGCTAAAATTCGTCTACGTTGACCGAGTCAATCTGTTGGAAATAGTCTTGGTAAACGCAAAAGATTTCATTAAGCTATCTTATAACGTCAGTGTGATTAAAATTTAAAATATAACAACTTGTGTGTGATATCGTCTATTAAAAATCATAAATTATTCTTGTTATTATCTTTGGCACAACCTTTCGTTTATTGTTAATTTACAAGATATCTAGCGTCTTAATTTGATTAATTAAATCAATAAATTGTATTAAAGAGACACATTAGTATATATGTTTTCGACAGTAGATACCTTTTATATTTATTGAGAATTTGTATATCTTTTGAGACATATTTTCATCTCACCTAAAAATAAATTTTGTTTTGTGGCAAAGTAATAACGTGATAAAATTATTATTTCTAGTCGAACACACACATGCAATGGATTTTATCATTCTAGTATGGTGATTTTCAATCTGTTAATTTGAACAGAATATTTTAAGGTTTTATAAACAAATTAAGTTGATCAAAAATGTTGTAGAAGTCAAAAGTGTACACACACATATATATGTATGTATGCATATTTGTTAGAAGTCTTGGAATAAAAAGTCTTCTTATTGTTTTTCTATTACCATCATTATAAACTATACTTGTCTGACCCTTAGCCCCTTACCAATCTTTCGACCGAAGACAAACTAACAAAGGTTTTATATTTAAAAAAACTCTAAAGAAAGTCCCAAAATATATATTATCAGTATTGTTGTTCTACTTGTGCATGTGTTCATTTAAAAAAAAAACTCTCTATACTTTTTATACATATATGTTTACTATAACTATTCTTAAATACTTTATGAGAGTAAAGTCACATAAAAATTATTAACACTCATTACATTAAACTTTTCATAACAACTATTTAAAGTATTATTTTTCTCTGTCTTAAAAGTTACGCTAAATATTTCAGAAGTATTATTTTTTAAGTAGTAAGACCTTAATAAACTTTCATTTTATTAGCCATCTCACATAAAATTTTTAGGTTTTATAAGATTTCATTTTGTTTATTTTTAATCACACTAACGAAAATTCATGAACACTAGTTATCGTGACTTGACGAGGTGCCACTAATATCTACCATGTAAAAACAGTTCCAGTAGATTAGTTCAATCGTATCATAGTTAAAACTAATCCTTAATTTTATAAGAATTACTTAAGAAGATGTATCTATTAAACGATATATAAGAAGATATTTAGAATGTTTCCTTTGTTTACGATGGTTTGTATAAATCCAGCAAAAAGCTGAAACAAAGTTAAACAAGAAAATAACCGGGAAATTAACAACAAAACAGTTAACCGAGATTTGTCGGTTTTTATACATAAAAACACAATATATTTTAAATTAAGACATTACTTTAACCTCTTGTTCTATTAAAATAGAGAAGATCGATAATTATATTATGACTTATGATTAACAAGCTCTCCGTTGAATCAACCCTCTCATTCAAAGTCAACTATCTGGTGCAAAACAAATATAAAATAGTGTGACTTTCACGCATGACATATTACATATATTACATATAATACATATACAAGTATACAAGTGATTACAGTAGTAGGGAAACCCGAAAGCAATTTCCAGCACACACACACAAAGATTCATCATTCATGAACAATATATAGATATATACATGCTTATCTGAAAGATCTCACCTGCTCACATAAATCATTCAAAAAACCAACTGATTACAAACCACTTCATTCATTAACAAATATGAATAAGCTGCCATTAATATGTGCATTGCTGCTATTAATTTTGAGCCTAAACTCTACCGCAGAAGCCCGAATTCGACATTATAGATGGGAGGTTAAGTACGAGTTCAAATCGCCAGATTGCTACCGGAAGCTAGTGATCACCATTAACGGAAGAAGCCCTGGTCCGACGATATTGGCTCAACGAGGGGACACCATTGTTGTTGATTTGAAGAACAGTTTGCTGACCGAAAATGTCGCGATTCATTGGCACGGCATCAGACAGGTAACGCGAAGATCGATAACCGATTAGGCTAAATCGTGTTGTGATTAGATTTTTGTAATTTTCATTAATTGGTTTGTTAATATTGGAGTTGCAGATTGGAACACCATGGGCAGATGGAACAGAAGGTGTTACTCAGTGTCCTATTTTACCAGGAGACACATTTAGATATAAGTTTGTTGTTGATAGGGTAAGTAAACATATTTCAAACGTTTATAAGTTATAATATGAATATGAAATATATTCATGAATGTTATATATAAAAAGCCAAAAAAAGGTTGTTATAGGGACATCCAATGATTATTGAGACACTTTATCTCTCTATATGGATAGGAGAGGAGAGGGTGTGTCAATAATCAAATAGGGTGTTCAAATAACGAAAGTCATATGCACAAAAATATTCATTAAATTGACGGAATATGTAGGCGGGGACGTATTTGTACCATGCGCATTACGGGATGCAACGAGAAGCGGGGCTATACGGATCGATTCGGGTGGCGCTGCCCGACGGAGAAGCAGAACCGTTCTCGTATGACTACGATAGAAGCATCATTCTTAACGACTGGTATCATAAGAGCACTTATGAACAGGCAGCCGGACTTTCCTCCATCCCCTTTGTTTGGGTTGGCGATCCTCAGGTATTCAATTACGATTATAGTTTTTTAACAACAACACCTAGAATTATATTTTTTATACAATATTGTCTTAGACGAGACTTAAACCCATAACTATTTAACTACATATCTTATGATTTCGATTTTAGTCATTGTTGATTCAAGGGAGAGGAAGATTCAATTGCAGTGCACCGGGGATTGGAGCCGGTCTCTGTAACGCTACAAATCCCGAATGCTCGCCCTACGTTTTCACCGTCGTTCCCGGAAAAACTTACCGGCTTAGGATCGGGAGTCTAACTGCTTTGGCTGCTCTCAGTTTCGAAATAGAGGTAGACACATGTTTTATTCAAACCGGTTATTTATTTAGGTTATTTGGGACCTAGGGTGTGGATCGAGTTGGATAGACAGGTTGGTGGATTTAATTGTTCAACCTGAACATAAACCCATATTGTTATTTGTGTAAAAATATTATAAATCTAAGCCCGCACAACCTAAAATCATGTAACTAGAACACAACCCAATTAACTTATTTACCTAAGCGTGACAAACGAGTCAATGGACGAGAAACAATCAAGTTGTAAACATGTAAATCAAATTGGTTGATCTTAAAAAAAATGTTAAACAGGTCATGAACATGTTAATGGGTTGACATGTTTATCGGTGAATAGAATTGTTTAAATAAACAAATTAAACAGATCAACATGATACTTGTATAAATAGGAACTAAACACGTTATATATATATCAACCCAAAACCAGTTTACTTTCATGTCATATTATCTTACACTCCTAATTTATTTCAATGTCTTTTAGGTTGTAATTTGTGTTTTTTTATACAAATACAGGGGCATAATATGACAGTTGTTGAGGCTGACGGTCACTATGTCGAACCATTCGTCGTAAATAATCTTTTTATTTACTCGGGTGAGACATACTCGGTCTTAATCACCGCAAACCAGGACCCATCAAGAAACTATTGGCCGTGACAAAGATGGTGAGTCGCAACAACACGACCCCAAACGGGTTAGCCATATTTAACTACTACCCGAACCACCCCACAAGATCCCCACCAACAATCCCACCAAGTGGACCATTTTGGAACAACATTGAAGCTCGGTTAACCAAGTCTAGCGATCAAGTCCCACCCCGGCTACATACACCCCGTGCCTCAAACATCAGACAGAGTGATTATTCTTTTAAACACACAAAACCGAATCAACGGGAGTGTCAAGTGGTCTATTAACAACGTCTCGTTTACCCTTCCTCATACACCATACCTCGTGTCACTTAAACAAAACCTACTTCACACGTTTGAACAAACCCCACCTCCCGACGTCATCAACGGGTATGAAATATACGACATTAACGTTGTTGCCCCTAATGTTAATGCCACGTCTAGCAATTCTTTGTATAGGCTAAAGTTTAATACCACGGTAGACGTTATTCTTCAAAATGCAAACACGATGAATGTCAATAACAGCGAGACGCACCCGTGGCATCTACACGGGCATGATTTTTGGGTCCTCGGGTATGGAAATGGAAAGTTTAACGTTTCCGAGGACCCAAAGAGGTATAACTTGGTGAACCCGATTATGAAGAATACAATACCGGTTCACCCGTACGGGTGGACCGCTTTGCGGTTTGTAGCGGATAACCCGGGTGTTTGGGCGTTTCATTGTCACATTGAGTCCCATTTTTACATGGGTATGGGTGCGGTGTTTGAAGAAGGGATCGATAAAGTGGCTAGATTGCCCTCTTCTATTATGGGTTGTGGTGATACCAAGAGATTTCTTAGGCCATAGATGTTAGTTTTTATAAATTTTATTCTTTGGTTTCTGTATAAAGAATTCAACTCAATTGGTATATTTCTTTCCTTCAACCCTATTTTATTTTTATTTTTTTACGAAAGAAAGTAATATACGGTCCAAGAGTCCAATACAGGATTAAACCCATGTCTGTTGACCCAACCAGTCCAAACCGAAACAGTTTTTTCTTTCTTTTTTTCCCTTAGGTTGTGATTCTTATTTGGTTTTTAATTATACTGTATAATGTATGATTTTATCACATATGATCATGGTCGTAATAACTTTTTATACGTAACGTTTTAAAAATATTATTAGTCACACCATTTTCTATTACAATTTTGAGCTGTAGTTTGGATGATGTTTGTCTTTAAGTAATTTCATTGTTATGCGTTTCAAGCAATATTATCACTTGTATATTGTCTTTTAGTTATTTTTTATTCTATATCCATCCTTCAAACTTATTTATGTTCAAACAAATCTTTATCTTTAAAACATGTCTTGTAAATATTTAAGTCACGTATATTTTATCTCATTTATATTATTCACACGGTAAAAGTTAATATCTTATACATGACAGCTAATACCTTATACTTGATCATGTGATGAATCCAATAGAAAGTTTGCGCAACTTTACAAATTTCTATTCTTATGTATCTAAAATCTATTTTAATATTTTTGCTTCTAACATCTATCTATAGTAATAAAAGAATGTTTTTAGATCGTCATGACACAATTCTAGGCATACTAAATCAAAATTTTCCCTCTCTATACTATTAAATAATTGCATTAGCTATTAAATGATATTATTTCATTTTCTTTTTAGATTCAAGTATTCTTTTATATAAAATTCAAAAGGAGATCTTTCTATAGATGTAATTTCTAAAAAAAAATATTATTAAATAATTAATTTTTAAAACATTAAACCTTTTTAAAATACAAAATATTTTTAAATATGTGTTTACAGAAAATAAAACTTTTAAGAAATAAAAATACAATAAGTGGTATAAATGTAGACATTTGAACCCAACCCAATCCATATGAGCTTAGGGTTTCACATTGTATTATATATATGTGATGTATGTATTTGATATGTGAGATTAATAGAATAGAAAACCAGTTTCCGCTCTTTATATTTTCTCTTGTTTACTCTAATTTACAACAATAATTTACAACAATAAGTAAATTTTCAAAAATGTCAATTCTAGCAACGGTTTGTTTAAAAAGAAACCTTTTGAAGACAAAGCAAAAAATCAACAAAACATAACTGTGTGAAAAATGATAGTGTTGTTTTATTACTTAAAGTTTTTACTCGTATATAATTTTAATCATATCTTATAATTATTTAATATTTTACTTATTCAACCCGTGTATACACGGGGTACTAACCTGATACATAAACAAATTCAAAGTTTAAGGTCTAACAAATCGTTTTTAAATACCATGTAAGACTTATTTGTTAACATTAAATATGAAACATTAAGAGTTAGGGTATATATAATTAAAAATGGATTGAATTCACTATATCAATTATCAAATATAAAAATATATCTTTCTAATGTTTGCTCTTAAATTCACTACCAAAGGGATTTTAGCTTAGAACATGAAGGTGTTTATTAAGATTTCATTTTTCATAATATTAAATTTCTAAAGTCTTATAACAAACAAGTTTTATAAAACTAGAAGGGTGTCCGCGCAATGCAGTGGCATGTTATTTTACATCGCGCACATACACTTAATATTTTGTTATTGTTGTAGTAGTTTTACAAAAATCTATTATGTTTTTTCTATAATAAAAATTAAAACACCAAATAATAGTTTTGTGCATGACTACTTGTATATATATGCATTAACTTATTATATCTCATAAAATATAGACATGTGTTAGCAAAAAGTTTGCACCAAACGTTCAGAAAACACAGGTTAAATTGTAGTCTTAAAATGTTTTTAAATGTACTAGATTAAAAGATAAAGCTGAAATCTAAAACATATTAAGTTTTTTGGTTTACGGATAGATAATATAAAATTTTATGCAAACGTTAGTAAGAATAAGTTTATTATGTAATAATTATAAGTGATAATATGTTAATATATTATAATATTATTTTACTTTTAAAAGTGATTGTATTTTATATTTAAATATAGTAATTATTTTTAATTTGATGATAGTTTAAAATAGTCCCTTCATATATAGATTAAAAAATCATTTAAAACACCTCATAGATTCATTATATGATATTAATATATCTTTTAGATAAATAACCCTAGTTTTCACAAGTCACAAGTATTCGTAAAAAGGCCACTTTCAGAAAAACTTGGTGGTATTGTGTTTGCGTGGGTTTAGTTGAAGAAACAATCGATTCGATAGTGGGGGTACTGAGGCAGGAAGAAGCTTAATCATAGAAGAGGTGGTATAGCCATGGGAGTGATTAGCAAAGCTGGTGATTTGACGTTTAAAGCTTTCACCTTAGGCTTAGGTGTCGCCACCGTCTATCTCGCCGGCACATTTTCCGTCAACGTTTACCGCGGTCTCGCCTGGCACAACGCTCAATCGGTATAAACCCTAACTCTTCTTGTTTATGTTCATACGCAACTCCCGATCAGATTGCTTCTGTGTTTCTAGAATCACACGCTTGTTGATTTACTTATGGTAGATTGATGATTTGGTAGGGTTTAGTTACACGAGGCGCTTAAACTGAATGTTGTTTGTTGATTAATAGAGTTTAACAGGATGTATGATGAAATCTGAATTAGCTGTGTTTAGGTATTGTTTATGGGTATAGTTGATGTGTTTTAATAGCTAGCTAGACATTGAAGCTAGATAATGCTGACAATGTCTATAATTTACTTAACACTTCCTTTATTTAAGTTTTCCATTGTGCTCCATTGATACTTGTGTGCAAGAGATGCTTTTATTGAAAACCAACCATATGCCTTTTGCACCATAAACTTATATTCATCAGTGGAGTCTGGCTGCGTCAGTTTTGTCAAAGATAAATAGTTCTGAGTGGTGAAAAGGGAGCTGTGATGATATCATGATAAATAAACTAATTCCGACCTATCAAAAGGAACTATATGTGTGCAAGTTAATAGCAAAGAACCTTCTGATTTCTAGTAACCGAATTTCTTTTCTTTCACACATAACAAGAATGGTGGAAAAAAATTATAAATGAAAGCTTGATTATATATATAAACTTGTAATTCTAGTGGCCTAGCTAGCTAGAGCTGGTGTATCACATAAGATATGTCTCTCTATTGACTCCTTGGGATTGGATCCACAATGACCCTTGGCAAGGGTTAACTTAAAGCCATCCAGTTCTGTATACCTAGTTTGGCCTCCCCTCTAAGAACGATTTATAAACCCTGCTTGTTATAAATTATCCTTTCTCTTCCCACTTCTTTATCATATATGTTATTAACCTCCCACCTAAATTGATGAGATAATCAATGGATAAAATGATTGAGCTGAATCGTTGCATAGAGATTGATTAGATTGATTTGAGATAAACTTATCAATTTAAGTAGTCTAGCTATGCCCATCTTGGTGGCTAGTCTAGTATCACTGGATGATCAGTTGAGATAAGTATCATTGAATTGTTGGACACAAACTCACTGCGAAAAAGAATGGGATGCAAAGCTGGTTTTTGGCGTCTCTTTCATGCAAAAATAGGATTTAAGGCCACAATTTGCAAAATTTAAAGCATGACAAATAATATAGAAGTATATATGTTATGACTATGAAAGTGAAAATACGGTATAGACGTATAGTAATAAAGTATGTATAATTAAAGGCAGTTTAAAGCATGTGAAATTAATTTTAGTTTTTATTCATGTTGATTTTTATGTATGAGTCATAAGGTAACCTTTTCTTTTACTGGTTTGCTTTTAGACTTGTATATATGGACACTCACTAGCACACATCTTTGGGATTATGTTTCTACTTCCTATCTGAAATGCTAGCTTATCTTTTTACCAAGAAATGGCCTTTATTATGAATCTTGTCTTTCTTTTCTGCCTATTAATTTCTTAACGTTCTGCCTTTTGTTGACAATAAATAGGATACCATAAATCCGATGGGTAGTTGATCTTTCATCCTTTATCCAGAGCCCATCTACTGTAACCCCTGCCACCACTAAACAGTAAACACACACAAAAAGAAAAAATATAAGTTTTTTGTGCAGTAATTTTTTTTATTTTGAAACGAAAGCATACAGGAGCAAAGGCTCATGACAGGGCTTCACAAACGACCTGTTAATAGCAATTAAGTGTTTTCATTCTGGAATACAAGCTTCTTTTATTTGAAACTAGCTTTACAGTTTGATCCTTTATGTATTGTGAGTGTTCTATTCAATTGCGTTTGCTCTATATTTTTTTGTATAATGCAAACACTTGAATTTCTTTGACATGATTTCACAACTCTTTTTAGTTTTCAAGTTTCACTTTGTCTTTGTTCTGCAGAAATCTGAGCATGTTGGGACTCCTGATCAGAAGTATAATTAAATTATATTGTGGCTTCCCCATTATAAATGATCAAGTCATAAAGCTTTCTTAACTTGAAGCACCTCTCTTAAATTCCCACATTCGGTTCATGTCGGAAACACCAAGTTTACGCCTGTATGTCATTTTCTTTTTTATTAAGACTTGATCTAGGTGGTGATCTAATGGCTTGTGTTATTTGGCATATAGTTGTTTTGAACAGCACAAATATTAAACAGATGAAGTGAGGTTATTTGTTTTTGTTGAGGGATCTCAACTGTAATAATTGAATTTCTTATCTGTCATCTTGGGTGTTTTTTTTGTGTCTGGTCTGATTTCATCTTACCAACATAAAACTATAATACTCACCGGCTTTTTTGGTCGTTCAGACCGTATTGGATTTTTGATGAGCACATTCATCTGTTCTAAGTCTGAAGTGAACCAGAACACCTCAAATTTTGTCCAGAGTCTTCCTATCTTACATTATTTTGATTGTTTGGGCAATAGCCAATAAGTTGTGACAAAATGATGACTCTGGACGATATAAGGTTGATACGTATCCAATAAACCCAGTTGGACCCATGGCCCATGACCCAGTCAGATAGAAACTGGCTGAATATTAGGAGATATTAACTGCTTGATTTATGTTTAAATATGCAATTCCCTGTTCTAGTTTAGTAGTTAAGTTTTATCTTGTTAATTAATGTCTTGTATTTGGAGATTAGCTCTCTTGAAGTGGCTGTGTTTGTATTCTACTTTAGTGAAATCAAGCCGACTAGTTCGGTTCTTATCAATTTTGCAGGGTATTAGGATGGTAGAACTTGAAATTATGTGACAAACAGGCATGAGGCAACAGGCAACAGACTAATAATTAAGTGGGAAAAAATTCAGTTAATCCAAATTTTCTGATATGATAGCGAGCTTAATAACTAAGCTTAAAATTGTATAACATTTTTCTATGTATGTTTTTTCAACTTTTGAAATTATGTAGATTTGTATTAACCATCATACGTTTTTTTTTTAACTTTTAAACTACAATGATTAAAATGAGTATATTTATTTTTTATTTTAAACATAAAGAGAATTTTCGTGTTAATTTTTTCGTCCTTCAACCTTTTTTTTGTAACATGTATGTGCTGCGTGACTTGGGTGCAGGGGTACAGTATTCCTGCTAGGGGCCAAAGTCTATGTTGATCCGCAACGCTTGTGCGGGGAGGGTATAACACATGGACTTGCGATGATAACGTGCTAGTTAGCAACCCAAGAC
The DNA here is from genome assembly GCA_025506515.1 of Flaveria trinervia. NCBI lineage: Eukaryota > Viridiplantae > Streptophyta > Magnoliopsida > Asterales > Asteraceae > Flaveria > Flaveria trinervia. The sequence goes on from CM046452.1 coordinate 102,868,593, forward strand.
AAAAAAACAAACAAATAAATAAATTACCGGGAGCAAAACTGCTCCAATTCACCATACATGACAAGTCCCTCTTCAGTTTTTAAATTTCTCACCTTAGACATAATATGTATTCACAATCAAAGCTTCATCACATTCACTCATTTATAACTATACCAGCACATCTTGTTTCTATAACAAATATATGAGCCTAAACGCACTCTAGTACGTCGGACGCGTTTAGGTTATAATACCTGTGGCAAACAACAGAAATTGTAGTAAGGCACCAAATATATTTTGTTAGTTAAATCTCAGAAATTCCATGGTTGTTCCTGTGGACCTCGGCCAATGGATTCTTGATTAGCCCATTACCACCTCCTTCACGCCTAAATACCCTGTTCTCTGGGTTACATGATTCAAGTTGCATGTTCTTGCTGGTCATGTGGCTCGAGGCTGCGAATGGGGAGGAAAGAATTCTGGGGTTTAAGTGTTGAATTTCCGTTCTCTTCCAGAGTTTAGAAGTCAAAAACTCAGCACCGGGTAACTTGCAGCACAAGGTTTGTGCAGGTTCAGGTTGTGACAACCTTCCAGTTGACCTAGCCAAGTCAAATGAGATCTCATCTAGTGTTAACTCTAGGCCGTGCACTCGTGTCTCCAACGAGCGCATCCCGGTTTGTGAGCTTCCAATAAATTTCTAAAATTTAAGTCAAACAGAAACATTATTCATAGGTTTTATAATAATAGGTAACGTGATTATTACATGAATAGATTAATAGAAAATGACATAAATTCAAGTAGTCAGAAGTCAGTTACATGACACATAAAGTCCAAAAGATTTTTAGAATTTATTAAAACGCATAGTATGTCGGTAGATTTGTAGTTATGTTTCAGATTGTGAGAAGGTGGTACTTAATTTTCAAGCCCCACACTTTAGCTGACAAACAAAGCTGCTTTCAGATGTGCAAGTGCTGTTCAAATTAGTATTAGCAAGTGGCTCAAGTTGTCTAAAAAGCAAAGTTTATCTAACTTTTAACAACATTCTAACCACCTTTAAAATAAATTACATGTAATTATTGGCAAATTACCTGGAGGAGATCCAACAGATTGGACTGTTGGGTTTCAATTTGAACAAGGTGACTACGAATCAATGATAATTCCTCAGAATCTTTGCGGCTCCTGTGAATATCCTCAGTGATGTTGCTCTCTACAACAGTTGTACTCAGCCTTGCATTGTGATATTCAGATTCCTGCACTTCATCAACAATCTCATTAAAGAGCGCTCGTTTTGTTTCTGGTCTTGCAAATTTTTTATCGAGATGACCCGCAGACAACAAACTTGCTGGATGATGGGCAGTAGTGGTGGCAGATTTCAGATCATTGGGCTTCTTGCGATCCAGCTTCCTGAACATTGCTGGACCAGTTTTCTTGTTGCTGTTTTCCAATGAAAGTCGTCTTGTTGCGGAGATAGTGGAAGAACCATTGAGCACAGTTCTCTTGCTAGTTATTTGTGGAATTCTTGGTGGATATCTTCCATCGCTAACAACGTCAGCTGCTGTTCACATGTCAGCAAACAAAAAACTGGAATCAGAATGTGTGAACAAGAAATATAGCCATGGTATTGAGAAGTTAAGAATCAAAAGAAACTTTAAGAAGTTAAGAATCCAGTGTGAGATGTTAAACTTGAATCCTCAGATAACTAACAAGTTCCTTGAGATTGAATCAAATTCTTCTCTCGTGTACTATATGAACCAAAAAACTAAAGGGCAATGAAAGATTGCAAAAAAAGATTTCTAATCCAACATTAAACTAAAGGGCATACATGCTCCTTTAATCTAAAAAAAGCATCATTAATTAGACCATTAGTAGAAAGTGTCATTGCGAATATGCAGCTTTATATGATTCAACTAGTTCTAATCCAACATTATATTAACAAAAATCTGAATGTAAAGCATATATGCTCCTTTATTAATCTCAAAGAAGCCAACATCAATCAGACTATTAGTAGAAAGTGTCATGTGAATATGCAGCTTTATATGATTCAACACTGTAAAAGAAAATTAATAACAGTCATGAACAAAAGATCTTTGATACCTTTAGAGGATGACTGTGATTCCGGTGGCGTTAATCCCTCCTCCGGCACATTGGGAACCGCCTTCCAAGCTTCTATCATCTGATTCATCGTTTCCCTTACGATTTTCACCTGCATTATCTCAATACATTCAGTATTAACTCAAAACCATCAAAAAATGATCCAAACAGATCGTAAGCAACTATACCTTATCGAACTTTTTAGCCTCAAAGGTCTTCAAGCATGGAGCCTTAAACTCCGGCAACAAATCAGTCTCAACAACAGCCAATTTCTCCAAAGCCTCTGCAGCAGCTTTCCTCGCACTCCAATCCTCACTCTTCGCCACAAATTCAACCAATAGATCCACTAAACTCTTCACAATCGCCGGACTAGATGCAGCTCCGACGCCGATCACACTACCTAAAAACGTCAATAATGCCGCTTTAGCCTTAAAACTCTCACACTTCAGTAATCTCTCAACCCTAGGTAGCATCCTCCTCAAGTAAACAACCTCCGGATCACGAGCGCCATCAACAGCAGATGCTAAACACAGAGCCGCACCGATCTGTGAATTCAAATCCTGTTCGGTTACCAACGCGTCACCAACGGTTTCGCAACAGACGTAAACGGAGGTTTGGTGACATTAGAAGCAATTGAGCCTGTGGCAGCAACACAGGCCGATCGAACGGCGGTATCGGGATCACGGAGGCGCCGTACGATGGCGGAAAGGAGTTTTGACAAATGAGAGGATAAAGCGTCGCCGTGTGCTTCCGATAACGTAGAGATCAAACGAACGCATTGTTTACGTACCGGAGATTTATCCGATGCGTCGGTGGCGGAGATGGAGGATAGAAACGGTGAGATGGAGTCATGAGTTAGAGTTTTGGCGATCGATTCGAGTTCCGATGCTGCGGCGGAGTGCGTATCGCGATCGGATAGTTTGTTGAGGCATGTGAGAACTCGTTGCTTGAATTCGCGTGCGGAAGATTGGTGTTGAACGACGGTTTTGATGGTGCCATTGTGAAATGTGTGGAGATCGTGAGGTTTATTGCGGTGTTGGTGGTGGTGGTGGTGGTGTGTCTGGATTTTCCGGCAGCATCTCCGGCGGTAGACGGTGGCGGTGGTCGGTACGGTGGTGCCGTACTGCCGTCGTGGCTTATGGTACGCTTTATTCAAGCCCTTGATGGTTTATAAAGAGGAAGAGGCTTTAATACGACAATATGTATTGAAACACCAGGGGTATGTTCAATGTTGCCGTTATTTTCCGGATCTTTTAACAAACGCTGTCGTATCATTTCTACACACGTTAAAAGCCATTACTCTTATCTCTTTTTTCGATTAAATAATAATATTCATACATTAATTCCTAGATTTTATTTTTTTCATTTACAACTGTTTTTTAAAATATAACATATTTATAAGAGTTTGAATTATAATTTCTCTAATATACAGATAAACAATAACATGTTTTTGTATCATTCACTCACATTATTCTTTTGTAATACAAGGAACACATTTACACGTTTATGAAAAATCTACTCTAAATACTTTAAATCTATAAGGATACATAGAGTGTAGCTCAAGTGGTTGTATCAGTTGCAAGGGTACTCTGGGCCGATACACTATTCGGGTCTTAGGGTGACGTTGTTGAGTTGGCTTTAGGGTATATGAACATGTATGTGTATTTTAATATAGGTTATTTAATTTTAAATGTTTAGCGTAGTTTTGGGTTGGAAAATGATTTTTATTTTCTTAAGAGTAATTTATGGTAAAAATTAAAATGATAGATTTTGAATTACTGGGTTTTCGGTACTTAAGAGTAGTTTTTGAGGCACTCTTAATACAGTAATCAAACATTTGATTTTCTAAACGGATCTAGAAATTTGAAAGCAATTTTTCATGGGTTGGGCTAAACATACCTTCATTTTCTACTTATCATACCCCCCTCCAAAATTAATTTACTAACTTTTTATATTTTTAAAAAACTTTTGAATTACCTATTCTATCTTAACATTCAAATTAAATTAATGGTTAAATAAAAAAGTCCAATCGAAAAACATGCCGAATAAGGTTATAAAGAAAACTTTATTCGAGTACAACAAAACAATTTGATCATGACGAACATAATTTATATGTGCTCACGTAATATAATTTGATATAAAAAACAATGCCTACAATCCTAACTTCAACATTTGAGTAAAAGATATAGCTGATCAGTAGAAAATATAAACATCTTTTATGTATAACTTTTAATATCGATCTTTTGGTTTATGTATAAGTAGTAACTGTTTTTTATTCTTGTGTATGGTAATGTAGGCTGTAACAATAATATATACAATATATTAACTTGATAAAGTAAATTAATATAATAACTTGAAAATATTATAATAATGTAAAACATATCTCTTGAATTTTTGAAAAAAATAAATTACAAGGTATTAGAATAAAAACAAATTACAAATAGTATAAAAGTTTATTGGTTATTATCATAATAAATGTCAAAGCGGATAAAATGAAAATAAAACAATGAAATTGTTTTATTTAAAAACTTAAGGGATGGAGTATGACAAGTAAAAAAACAATATAGGAGGGTATGTATAACAGCAGCCTTTGTAATAAAGATGGTTATTTTTTTAACAACAATTCTTTTCTACTTCTATATAAATCTAATATTTTAAAGGAGCGCAATCACCAATAACATCTTACCATAACACTTATCATATGGTCATTTAACTATTTAATTTTTGCTATGATTGAAGCACTGGTACAAACGATCATACAATTTGAAATGTTGTTTGATTAGTACTAACAAGGTGCAGTTTATGCCATTTTTACCTCTATAATGTTACGTATGTTATAAACCCACGTACATAAATGGAATACATCTCGCCCATTAAGCCCATTCATGTACTCATGTCGTCACTTCTTGCTTCCTACAATTCTCGTATAAATTTTGTTATTTACTAAACCTGCCCATATGTATAGTAGATGCTTCTTTATTAGTCGCTTTGTTGATGACAAGTGTTAGGCTTGTGCTTGGTGTTTGTAAGGGAAGGTGAGGGGCAATGATCATCGTTGGTGAACTTGGAAGCAAACCATATTTGCTTATAATCAAAGAAATCATTCATTTCGTAGAAGATTATATATTTTAGAATTGAACGTATAAGCATAAATCATTTTAATATTAATTTTTGTTGTAATTATCATTTATCATGTTCAATGGGTTAGCTTTGACATCTTTTTATTCATTTGATTGGGGAGATGATTTTATAATGTTATTATGACATCTTTCTTCAAGGTTTGAAGTTGAAAACCTAGGGATAAATCATCTCTGATTAATTATATTGAATGAATTGTCCACATGAACACAAAGATAAAGAAAATAAAAAAATAAAAATGAAATCAACATAGCTTCTATACGGTGGAACGGGTGCTGGTAGTTGTGATGCTAGTTTGTTTGTGTTATATTATATAATAAAGTTGTTTGTGTGTTATATTATATATAAAGTTGTTTGTGTGTTATATTATATAATTGTACAAAACTTTAAAATAGAACACGTAATCTTGTGATGCATTTTGTGACCATATAGATAAAACTTCAGCCTATAGTAACTAAGTTTTTGAAGTGTCACCACCATCACTTTTGCAACACAACCTCTAACGCTGTCACCACATCTGTCACCATTATCTATTGGTCTCCTTCTGCATCATAGTCTTTACCGCCAGATTGCTACCTCTACCACTAACGTTGACGCCTCCACCACCTTCATTGCCACCATCTTAGTCGTTGTTGAAATGTTCTTTGTTGTCACTAGCTGGTCACTCCTAACTTTTAACAGTCTACGATGTTAAAAGTCCAGTACCTATTTAAGTGTTAGAGCTATTAGTATCAAATTTGTACCTAATTCTAAATCAAATATCTAGTCAAACGAAGGGGAACATTCTTGTATTCTTTTCTCTAACTTAATAATTACGTTAGTGTATGTGTAAACTTGCACATGATCGTACTGGGACATGGAAGAATAGTCATTGCTCATCATGAAAAGGCCTAAAGCAATCTGCCATTTGGCCCCTTACAAATTTATTTATTGATTTTTTTTAATAATAAATCTACACTACTCGTTAATTACAATAAACTGCCATCCATTAGTTTTGAATCTAAGTATATTTAAAAGATAATTTAACTGTTAACACTAAACTATAACCCAACTCGCTTACAATTTTGTGTATGTGTAGATTGAATTTCCTTAAATTTTTTTTGTTTTATTAAAAGCCTAATTATTAGAGGAATCATAAGGTGGGCTTTGTTTTGATGGTGTAAAGTTAAAGCAATTCTTATTGAAGCCTTACAAATTAGTATATATTTTCATAAAAATCAATCAAATAAAGATAAGTGTATTAGTCACTCTAGGAAAAATAAATATGAAATTTTGTAAAAAATAATACTTTATCATTTATTTTTTATTTAATATTTCAAGTTTAAATATTATTATTTAGTATTGCAAAGGGTTGATTTAAACACACCCTATTATGTTTGTTTTCTTTAATTTTGAATTTTTGATTAAAAAAAACCAACCATATAAATGCTACTGTTTTCATTCTTCCTTGATTGTATACGACTCATGATTATACATACTGATTTCAGAGTCGGAAGTGTGTTCTCATGAAAAAAAGAGTTACATTTTAATACGTGTCATTAATCGAGTTATGTTTTTCGTCTAAACTAAAAAAAATAAATTAAATTAACATATGTTACATGTTAAATATAATAGTGTAACGCGTTCTCTTTTATTTTGTTTGATCCATTTATTCATTTCAAAGTTAAAATGTCACTTTTCTATCAAAACTTTAAGTAAATTGAGATTAATCGGCTCTTTTTGAAGCCATGATTTATCCATAAATTGACGTTTTACCTTACCGCTTGTAAACAGTAATTTTTATTTAAAATGTCCTCCGTATAATGCATTTAACCAGGTGTAAACTATATTTGATAATATCCTATTCTCTCATTTTTTAAAAGGTTGTTAGCTTGGCGTTAAAATGTTGAAAAATCTTTAAAGACAACTTAAGCTCAAACCGATTAATAGTAGTTTTAATGTCTCAAAATAAAATATTACTGTAAAAAATATATTACTGTTCACTAATCAATTGCATATACTCCCATTAACTTAATCTATTATATAAAACTTTTTTTATCGGTGAATCTATTATATGAAACTTATATTGGATTTTTTTAGTTTTTAGTATCGACTACATCCACTACTAGAAAAAAATTAATTTGTTACACGTTTTTCCATCGCAAATGCGTAAGAAAACAAAACTTCCTACACATTTGCGACACAAATATTTTGTCGGAAAAATGCCCGTGGCAAATAGTTTACGACGCACTTGCGACGCAATATACGACCTATTTACGACAGAACAAAGGCATAGGAATCTGCTACACACTTCCCACACGATATCCTAATTACCTTAATTTAATCATTCTGAACTAATTATAAATTGCAACGCATTTGCTACGCAATATTATTATAAATATAAAATACGTATTTAAAAAACGACACATTAGCTACGCAATGTGAAAATATGTTTTTAAAAACAGCGACGCTTTAGCTACGCAATGTTAAAAATACGTATTTTTAAACGACGACGCATTTGCTACACGATGTCAAAATACGTATTTTAAAACGACACATTTGCTACTGAATGTTAAAATACGTATTTTAACAAATGACACATTTTCTACGCAATTTTTATTATGATAAAATAGGTTTTTTAAAATAACGACAGATTAGCTACGTAATACCAAAATACGTAATTTTAAAACGACGCGTTTGCTACGAACTTTTGTGTATTAGCAACACATTTGCTACAATTTTCAAGAATCCATTTGTTCAATTTCTTACGTATTTGCTACGCAATTATTTTTTAATTATTTTTTAAATAAAACAAAATAATTTGATTTTTTTCTGCTAAAAATATAAATCCTTTTACTAAATGCTTTACAAATCAATCATAATTTCATTGACAAAATATGTTTTTTAAATCAACCATAAGTACTACAAACAAAATATAAAAAATACAAATTACAACCACCGTTTAAGTATGTTTAAACTACAAAAGTAACATATCTATATAACAAAACGATTACTAATCACAACTCCTCCCTTGCTATCATCTCCTCTTCAAACCGGGTTTGAATTTGAGATTGCAAAGTTTCAACCTACAAATTCATTAAACGTGTATAATAATTAGTGAACAGACGACATAAAATAGTAATAAACAAAAAAAAAGTGTTCCAAATTCAAATGATAATTAGCAACGTAAAACATGACAAAAGTTAATCAGAGTCAAACTAATCAATTAAAGGCAAAAAAGAATGAGTTTTATTACCAAGAAAAACAAAGAATGCATCTAATTATTTGCACACATGCACAAAAAGAACACCAAAAATGCAACATATAGTGTCATAGGTATTTCAATTACAAAAGAATACCATAATGTATATAATTATTGGTTATCTAAAGTAATACAGATAATTAACAGTCTAATAATAAAAGTTTAACGATGAGTTATTAGTTATCAAAAGAATACTATAATGTATATAACTTATAACTTATGCAATACATGTAATATATAGGGTTTGTAACCTAGCTAGTAAATAATATATATAAACATATCATGTGAAATTTCATGAATGATGGGGAACATATAACATGGATGGAAGAGACACCATGCATGGGTAGTAGCTATGTCCAAAAATCATTTGATGACATTATGCATGGCGTCTTTAATTTCCTCTTCGTTTAATTAATTTGCTCAAAAAACATTCGTTTCAGTGTTGTTGACTCTGCATACAAAACCAAAAGTAACATGGGAGCCATCCAAAAATAATTCCACATTATTGGGGTGATCTTTCAACAATAATTATTTTATAGTCTTGGAATATTATTATATTGTGTTTAGTTGGTTAAAATTTACCAAAATTTATATTTAAAAACTACTTTATCTTGTATTATTAAGGATTCATTGTCTTTGTAGGTCATTTAGAAGAAAATGTTTTCTCACTAATAATTGCTTGGTTGACGAATAATAATAATTTTGTCTTTTTAAACAAGTGTTTGGGAACCTTTACAATATCTTTTATAAACCTAGTGATGTGCATTTTAAGTTACATTATTGATAAGCAACATTAAACTTTCTCATGAAAGTATTGACCAATATTGAATACTTTGAAGGATGTTCTTATAGTATTTTCACTTTTAATCTTAGAGAAGAAGCAATGACCTAATTTTGACCGGGTCCGAATATCAAAATATCATGAGTGAACTTTAAGCACTGTAACTAAAATAATCTATAAGACAGAACAACCCCAGCCTCGCCACAGCCTTGTCACAGGTAGAGAATTCTTTCTGTGATCATCATATGACATAAAAATAATTTATGTATGATCATAAATGAATTGTATGTAAAAAAGTACTGAAAGAGTGAATGAATTAAATTGCCTCACAATTCACATCACCGGTATTTACATAAGTTGCTAATACCTATAGTTGATGGAGGAGAGTGACCAATATGATAACGATAGTGAGGACATGATTGGTGGTCCTTTGTCTATTTTCATGTATTTCAAACGGCTTGTTACAAGGCCAAAGCACCATGGATGAATACCTACACAATCTTGACCCAACTGGTCAAGAAACCATGATTAAATTCTATTTTATTTATGAGCCTAGTATTATAAGCTTAAATTATATTATTAAAGTAGTTATTTGTTAACAAACATGGTAACGAGGAGTTTGATTGTTCCGACGTCCTATTTTCTTATGTGTTTAACGTGATCAGTGATCAACAAAAGTCTTGTATTAGATTTAACATATAGGCTTAGGTTTAGATATGCGGAGCTAATTGGGTTTGAGCCACTTCACATATCCTCCTTGCGCCAACTATATTAGGGGCTTCCTCTTTGTGTGAACCCTCTCCCATTTCCTTTTTAGTAATCTTGTGTGTATATTATGCATTCGGATACACAAGTGATTGATCATCGTCAACGATAAATGTAGATATTTCCGGTAAGGGTAAAATATAAGTTGATTTTATATGAAATAGTCAATTAGGTGAAAATACAACAAGTGATGACAAAATAAAATTAATCTTTGCATAACTTAAATAACATAATTCAATACCAATCTCATTAAAATAAGCTTGAATAATTTTTTCAAAACAATATGTCGAATCAATATGAATAAATAAGATACAAAAATTCAAGATAAAGAAAAAGCAAGTTACAGTGGTAAAAGCAAATTGATGACAAACAAAAATAGAAATACAATGACATAAGTTAAATACTTTCCTAATTTCACAATTCTAATTAAGTCAACTTCTAACAAGTTCTTTTTATGTTGTAGCTTATATTTGGATCGGTAAAAGACTTGAGATACCTAATAATAAGACACAACCCAAATCTTGTTGTATCTAACAACACAATTTGCAAAGTGATTTCATCATGGATATCGATAAAACTAATTTGCATTTTAGCACTAGGGTTTGTGACAACAAAGGCAGATGGCCAAACATGCTTATATAGACCAACCTGTTAGGTTACAATATGATGAGGGTGGGGCGTTTTGGTGTGGAAACAATACTGAGGGCACTATCTAGCTTGTCATAATAATAGGTATCGATTATCTACGAAGAGGTGAAAATGTGAAATGATATGACAAGGTTGTGGATGTAACATCCGTCCATTTTTAAATTATAACCCGAACCCGAACTCATTTTGAACATTCATATGATATAAATTTATTTAATAAACTTATTTATTCTAATGACTCATATGTATTATAAATGTAACCAACATAAAGAAAATGTTTTTAGTTTTCATTTATTAAACCATTTAAACAAGTTATAATAACTTTATAATTTATAAAGTAAAGTGTTATAAACTTACAATGTAATAATTGTCATTTATGAGTTCTAATATGGAAAGAATAATTATATATCAAAGTTTTTATAAAACTTATAAATTTGTATAAGTTTATAAGTTGTAATGAGAATTAGAGATTTATTTTAATTAATAAATAAATTATCTCTTTTTATTTATAAACTCTTAAAGTTTTAATAGACAATAATTAATTATAACTTTTTATTTATAAACTCTTAAAGTTTTAATAGACAATAATTTAATTATAAATTGAGTTTAATAAGTTTGAGGTCAATTTTTGCAATTGTTGAAACTTAATTTAAAAGTTTCTTACATAAAATAATAAACATTTAAAACTACAGGGACCAAACTTGTAAACTTGTAAAACTTTGAAACAAACCCAAACCGCCTCATCCCTCTCTTCGGCTGTAACATCCGCCAATTTTTAAACTATAAACCAAAACCCGAACCCATTTTAAACTTTCCTACGAAGAAAGTTTCATTATCAAATTTATTTTATATATTCTAATGAATCATATGAATTAGAAGTGTGGTTTAACTTTAAAATTTTCTTTACTTAATTTCTGTTTATTAAATAATTTAAACAGGTTATAATATTTTTTTTTATACTTTATAAAGTAAAGAATTATAGATTATATAGTTTTAATTGTTCTTTATGAGTTAATATAAATAAAATAATTATATTCCAAAGTTTCTACAAAACTTATAAAGTATAGAATTTTATAAAGTATAGTGGTAAACTTATGAGGTTTTATACATCATTTATAAATCCTAGTTATTATATAAATAAATAAATTAAACCTTTAAAATTTCTAAGAGAATAAAAAAAAGATAAATATATATATGTATATTATTAACAATTAAATAATAAATATTTGGCAAGACCTGTAATTTTTATAATGTTTTTATAATATATAAATATCATTTAAAGTTTGGATTTTGTAAAGTATAGGATTAGAAATGTAATTATTAAAACCTTGTTTAAAAGTTTTGATCATAAAATGATAAGTTAGTAAAAGCACAGGGACCATATGGGAAATTTTGTTCTAAAACTCAAACCAACCCCTCCCCCGTCGTGCACCCTCCGGCCACATCTCCGGCCAAGCCTCCGGCCACATCTCCGGCCAAGCCTCCGGCCACATCTCCGGGCAAGCCTCCGGCGACTACCAACCTCAACAAAACGTCGAATGAACTTAATAAATGGTTCTTAACTATCCTACACCAGTTTCGATAGTTATACCGATTCCAAATGAAATTATTTCATTCTTTAGGAGTGTGTACTCGAAACCGATTAATCAATACAAAAATTTAACTCGTTCGTAGTGTAACCGATCAATCAATGCTATATGATTGAGGACAAACATTGTAAACGATACGGTTTAACTATATTGACACTCAATTTCATTTACAAGGCACATAAATCATTCTACGACCTCTTCCTGCGGTTCGAACCTGCATCTCTTTCGTAAAGCACATTCTGAGTTATATTGGTTATAATTATTAGAGGGCTTTTGTCGCTTTTCATTCACAGAAGATTACCCATCAAGTAATTGAGTTATCCCTAACAAAATCACCTCAAATCACCGCTTTTATGTCACGACCTTACTCTCGACTCTTCACTATCGATTCCATATCAAATCAGGTAATTAAACATATACACACACTCGGTTTCACTTAGGGAACAAAAGCCCTAAGTTTGATTTCATTATCGTTATCGAATTGATGCTCAATTGAATTCAAATTGAATCTAGGGTTCATGTGAATTTGAGGATTTCTTAATTAATGGACTTATAAAATTATTTTCGAAACCTAAGCAAATTCGAGCTATTGCCCAACTAGTAACTCACAACCCTTTTAAGCAGGAGGTCCCGGGTTCGAACCGGGCCTCTGCCATCTTTGTTTTAATTAGTTTTTTTTGTACAATTTATAATTCAGCAAATTAATATTATATTAATAAATCACAATAAAAATTAATTTGTTAATTAAATTATTGCAGAAAATATCAAGTTGATTTTTTAAAGGTTTTAAAACTTATAATTCTTAGCTTTAATTAATATTTTTTAGAATAAAAAGTTATAAAAAATATTACTAAGTCATTTATGTTATAAACATATTATAGTTTAATGATTATTTAAATAATTAGTTATGCAAATGATTATTTAGATGATTATTTAAATAATTATTAATGATTTATTTAACCATGTTAAATCATGAATAGTTAATAAATTATTCGTTAACTTTTATTTACTTTATTCTTATTTTTTGGGTTTTGTATTATAAAACCTTTATGATAAATCTTTTTAAAAGCCCAAAACTTTATAAACTCATTTTAAATAATTTTAACATTATTTAAAGAAGTATTTAATTAATTCTCTTTATCAAGTTTTAAATATTTAATTATTAAATAATTAATTCTTTTCACATATTAAACCTAATTCCTATTAAATCAATAACTTAAATTGTTGAGATATTTCTTTATTACTAAACTTAAACTTAATTGAATCATATTATCTTTATTAAATCAAAAACGATTCATTATTTTACTTAATTATTTAAACCCCCAAATTCCAATTGAAACCCTAGTTCATGTCCAATTGATAATCTTAATATCGAACTTAATCTTGGATCATATACGTTTAGGCATCTTGTAAGAGAAATCGTTGGAGCCTCGTTTATTTTCTTATCATCATCTTATTCATTTCAATGTGAGTATTTCTATACTCTTTTTTTTATATTTTCACACTTTAAGGTGAAATATGTTACTTATAATCATTGCACTTGTAAATGTTTGATTCTTGTAAACTTATGGCAATTTACTTATGTGTTGTGGTTAGTTGAACTTTGTAGCTACCATGTAATGTCGATATATGTACAATCATTAACTATTGCTAGCCTGGCGACATCATAAATCTATGGGCCTGACAAGGCTACTTGGTTAATCAAGTACACTTAGCTAATCATTTAATCTTGTAATTTTGTAAACTGTCAAGGTTTGATTGTAGTTATATGTGTTTTATAAACTTGCATAATTTATAACCATTGACATGAACTACTACATGTAAATCTTTTATGTATATATATGTTTAACACATGAAAACTTACCAACTTTCAAAGTTGACCATTTATTTTTAATATGTTTCAGGTTTGATACTTGAGGATCTCTTCATGCTCATATAGGAATTAGACTTAGTTTAATTGAAAATCTTATGTTGTTGTTTATATTTTATTTGTATTGTAATGATTTAATTGTCTTGTAATGTTCAATGTAAATGATATTTAATATTATTTCAACTTATTTAGTTTCATGTGCTATGAACAATCATTTCACATTCGTCCGCCCCGATGATTCCGCCGTCGGTCGGGTGTGACAGTGGAAAACCCGACCCTGATGAGAATACCCCCCAACACCCTTGCGAGGGGTCCCGTGATTATGAAAATCCCAACCCATGGAAACCTTAACAGTACTCATCGGTTGATTTTTGCCTACAATCGGTTGACTCAATTAGGTCAAACATATGGTCTTCATTTGTCTTCTCCACCCTCACCCTTCGGCTCCAGCCACCAACTACCGCCATAGGTATCATCAACCATCACTGTTTACAGATAAAAGCTAAACCAAAGGTTGGTAATCGACAAAGCTAGAATAAGAATCATGGGTTTTGATTTATTTTGCTTTTATAAGTTATGATTAATAACTTGTTTAATTTACATCAAAGCATTCACAACATTTAATAAAAGTCAAAATTTCAATTTTAAGTAATTACAGTTTTCTCTTTATTATTTTACTTATGTACTTAATAATTTAATTTGATTATCAAATATGAAGAAATTAATGCAAATTTAAAAAAATAAATGAATTTGGTAAAAGTGTGGAAACGTGAGGCGACACCCCTGAAAATAATAAAAAGTTAACAGAAAACAGTAATGTGATGTTGATGTGTAATGGGTAATGCAGAATAAAACGGAACGATGCACTTAGGCTTTGGGCCTCAAAAAGGGAACATAAAGGGAAAACACATTATGGACCGGGCTATTAGTTGGGCTGCAGCTTAATTATAATATTTACATTGGGCCGTTGGGGCAAAACTATAGGCCCTGTCACCTGTGCAGTTCAAACCAAAATCCAGATGATAAAAAAAGAAAAAAAGAATTATAATTCGCTTTTCGCTCTATACAAAGTGATTCTATATTTTTGCTATCCACGGAAACTAATCGAGCGACAAGACACAATCTTCTACATATAGTTTTTTCAGTAATCGACTAAAAAATAACTTCATAAAGTTAGATACAACTTTATTTTAACTTTATCGGTATGATACTCGTTAAGAGTAGCGGATCCAGAAAATTTATTTGTGGGGGCGGAAATTTTTAAAGATCATTTGGCTATCAAATACAATATATTTTTTGGTCCGGTTCGGATCAAATCGGGTTGGATCCGAACATCCGGTTCATCACCGAAAAAATATCGTTAAAATGGTCGTTAAAATCTTGTATTTTCATATATATCAAATAAAACATATTAAAGCAATTATACTTGTAAAAATGCTTATATTTGATGTTTAAAACAAGTATACTCATAAAACTGATGATATGTAATATGTTTAAAACAGTTATACTTATCGCTAAAACAATTCCCAACTCTTAATGTCTATGGTGTTCAACATGTTTGAGAACATTGTCGGCCGGTAAATATAACATTTAATCTCTCATATATCTTGATGCCAGTATAAATTTAGCTTGTTTGAAGATAAAAGAATTAAAATATACTACACACTCCGGTTAGCGGGAAAATATAGTTCGCGCGGATTGTAACCTTATTATAGTTCCATCTCCGACAATGTGTTTGTGACATTATTGTTTTCTCTTCAATTTTAAAAATTTAAGGGGAGCGATTATAAAATTTTAAGGGGAAGTTTTTTAGTTTAGTCATCAAAGTATACTTTATCCTTGATTTAAGATATACACAAATATTTGTAAATAATTATATAAAATTAGACGCTATTAGAAAAAATATAAACACACACAATTTATAAGTTTATTGGAGTTTGAGTTCGAGCTGATGAGTAAATCTATCGAGCTCAATCTTTATAATTATGTGTTTATTAAAATGAATTCATTTATTTTAACCAATTATGCCATATATTCCAAACTGCACATTGTTTATTGTTCTCTCTTACATTTAACATTTTATAAACCTGTCTCACGTGTTAGTAACAAACTTCGTAAAAGAATCATATGTTATTTGGTTCACGATGTTCACAATACTTAACTAGTATATGGTTGGCTTTGGAGTTGAAGGCTTGTAGCTCATCCGTTGGAGTTTTTTTGAACCTGGTAGTTAGAAGTTTTCCAATCGTATACACGTTTAGTATATAAGGTTTTTTTTATTATATTAAGCTATGTGTTATACTTGTATGAATATGTCGACTTGAGTGATATACTAATATGTCGACATGAAACACCACCCCTCTTACAAGTGAGAAGGGCATAACCATTAAAACATGAATGTGATCAAAAGTATTGTTTTTTATCCTTTACTACTACAATAGTTTCACACGAGATTTATGTACACAAAAAATATGATAATGATGAGAAAACCTCCCTTGAGAATTGATTAATGTAACTAATAGCTTTTAACCAATAAGAACATATAGAACTATAACTTGTGGCACAAGTTATCAAGCACATAAAACCTGAAGATATTAATTTTAAAGTTAAAATACGCATTCATTGATTTCTAAATCACCAAATTTCCGCAATGTACACCAGTGGCATGAGCAGAAAATAAGTCGTGAAACGAGGGCATATGAGTAACTACGACACGTAACATCCCCAAACACAAGTTTGGTGGTATAGAGAGAGTCTTCGTACTCGTAAGAGGGTCGAACGAACCAGAGCCGTTATCTATTCTATTCACCCAAATTGAAATCAATCAATCAATCAATCTACCTCTAAAGTCTAATCCATCACTTTCATCCTCCAATCGAAAACATATTTCTCTTTCGATTCAATCGTTTTCCCCATTCCATTTCCCTAGGGCTCTTTTTCTTCAAGAATCATGGTTTACGATTCCATCGCTAACGTTTCGATCCCCACTGCCGCATCAAACTCAAAGGACTTTGCCAAGAAGAAGAGGGTACGTCTGTATATTCTATCTTCCATCTTGCTTGTGTTTTCGATTGATTGATTGTTGACGTTGTGAAGAATCGTCTATTTTTTGTTCTTTCTATGAAGAATGTCTGTTATTGAATTCCCTTATGTCGTTTTCCCAATTTTGACCTAATATTTTGGTGTGGTTTGAAGGTGAATAGGACTGCTAAGTTGAAGCAGAGCAAGCTTGATGTTCGTCGAGAACAGTGGCTTTTGCAAGGTGGGTTTTGCTTATTGTTTTGTGATTTTATCTGTATGAGTGAATAACAGATGGGTTTTATGTGTTTCTGATTGATTTACAGTGAAAAACAGAGGGTTAGGGTTTAAGGAAGAAACAAATGTTACTGGTGGTGGTGGTGGTATGAAAATGCCTGCTGCAGAGACACTTGAACTGAATGAGAGAGACTCTGCAATGGCGAAATTGGAAGTTAGTGTTGGCGGTGAAGAGAATGAGGTTTTGATGAGTGATTTGGAATCTCCTTCAAACAGTCCTACTAATTTTACAGGTAGTAGTAGCAGAAGCAGCTGCGATAGTAGCAGTAGCAGTGGCGGTTGTTTTTCGAGAAGTATAACGGATGAAGATGATGGTGATCATGATGATAATGATAATGATGACTGTTTGGATGATTGGGAAACCATGGCTGATGCTTTAGCAGCTGATGACATTCAAAAAGATCGTGACGACTTTAATCCGGAGTCCCCTGCACAAGAAACCTCACCTAAGACAGAGGTCGTTGCCACTAAAACGGGCCAAGTGGATATTCGGGCACCAGTTAGTTTACGGGCCTGGAGGCTTGATGATGCTTCTCGTCCTCAAAATCTGCCAAATTTGCTAAAACAAAATAGTTTCCCATTGAAATCAGGGGGGCACAATGGTGTTCAATTTGCCCCTTCATCTTGTCCTATATGTTGTGAAGATTTAGACATAACCGATTCAAGTTTTCTTCCTTGCCCATGTGGTTACAGGCTCTGCCTTTTCTGCCACAAGAAAATTCTTGAAGATAATGGTCGTTGTCCAGGGTGCAGGAAGCAGTATGACCAGATTGACCACAAAACCACATCTTTCAAGCTGACTCGATGTCACAGTGTGAACCCAAGGCATTAGAAGTAGTCTATGGTTTGTTTTGATGGTTATGATCGGTCCCCTTTTTTGTTCACTGTCTTTCTATAACTCTAGATGTCGGCACCATTGCTAGGTTTGTCAATACAGACTTACTACTTTAGCGTATGGGGGTTATGACGATTCTCTTATGAGTTTGATCTATATTTCGATAGAACCATTGCATTTATAGAGGATTGTTGGTATGTTTATACATAAGTTGGTATAGAATTGAACACATCTTTTTTAAATGGAATGCTAATCCAAGTCTTTTTTATTTATTTGTTATTAGATTAAAGATACTAAGATCGTTGCAACATTACATGACACGTTCTTGATGGTAGTGGCATTTAATATATCATGTTAGTATGTTACATGTCATTTTCACTCTTATCTATTGCACTTATTAGCTGTACCTGCAGCTTAATAAAAACCACAGGATTGCATCAGGTGGCGGTTTAAGAGAACATGGTGGATATGTTGTTGCCAACTTTTCAAGTACACTGATGTAGCATTTGGTTTGTACCCTTTTATAGCTGTTATTTGCATACGTTTTTCTAGATTTTATTGTTGAATTTAAAAGTTTTGAAAAACATTAGCAAGCTAATCAACGACCTTGATTGGTTCAAAACAACATTGTCCTGTGTACTATAGAATCTATGATGCATCCAAATGAATGGGCCCGAATGCTGCAGATGATCTTTTGTAATGCTGCGGTTAATGAGATCTGTGAATATGGTGGATGGGCTTGCAGCCATGTGAAGAGAGAGTTGAATGGTTCTACCTGTAATTCACTAGGTAACTCTATTGAATTACCAATTATGTTAAAATTTTCATGTGGAGGAGTTTGTTGTGATTTTGTAACTTTCTTGAATAGCAAAAAAAAAAAAAAACACATTGTATAATGTTCTTTAATCAGTCACTAAAATAGTTATATGCATATATTGTTCTATGACAAATCATGGTTGTTGCGGTGTAGGATAAAGAAGTTTGGGTATAATTTATTGTGGATATAGACATGACTAGCTCATAATGATGACACTAGAACATTAAAAATAAAAAGGCTGGGTATTATGTGACCTTGTTTATAACTTCAAGTAAAAAACAAAAGACCTATGCATCTAACAATACTTTTAGAGTTGTAGTTCTAGAATTGGAAATAGGCGCTGCAGTGTCTGATTCACAAACAGATGAACATGATGCAGAAAGTCATAACTCAGAAGTAGTCCCAAATCAACAAAACTCAGTGTCCCAATTTACAAACTTACAAACTCATGGGTCATTATGGTGGCATGATGGTGTGGAGTATACTTCTCAATCAAATAATTGTGGGTTTATATCCTTTAAAGTGGATGTATAATGTTTTTAAAAGTAGAGTATGTAATTATGTATAGAGAAGAATGTGTATGTGTTCACGGTAAAAACAAGCTGATTGTGCAAAAGGTGACACATAAGTGTTAAAATACATATATAATACATAAAAGAACGAGTACATAATACTCTTTGATACATAAATAATTACTCTATCACATGACCTTATATTATGTATGTGGTCGCCCATCATCAACATTTGTTTAACCAATTTAATGCATAAATCACAAAAGAAATCAAGAAAGAAAAGAAAAAGAAACTACAAGTCAATATTTGTTTGTAATGATCAATTTAAATAAAGTAGTTATTACAAAACCTTTTGTTTATATCGCTTAATTTCAAGCTTAAATGTAGAAAGTAATAAAAAAATCTATTACAAAATCATAATTAAATTCCAAAACTGTTTATTTAAGTAATTTAATTTAAACAGTTTACAATACATGAGTAACATAGCAAGTTAATTTCAATATATTGTTTGCCTAAAAAGCTTTTTAATCATTTCAGTATAGCGATTGCATCGCGGTTGACACCAGCTAATTTTGTGATCAATCGAACATTCGAATTCCACTACGAGTATGTAAAACCCTCAAAACGTCTTTGATAATTGGTAGAGGCTTCAAGTGCCAATTCCCCATATCTTTACGGATTTTGATTTGTGGTGGTCGAATTTGACAAATGGCCTGTTAAAAACTCAAATTACACATTTGTATTCTTGTTACATGTGATTAGATCCTGCTGTGACGTTCAATCGAGGTACGATTCTGTCTAATTTTGATTGTAGTTACACCATACAATTGCTTAATCGTCAAAGCTCCCCGGTGATTTTGTAATTCAGCTCAAACACCGATGGATCGTCTCTATTCATTTCCCTAACGTAGTTGTACATATGAATTATGATTTGTGCTATTTGCTTTGAATCTAGAGAACTGTAGTATCCCCTTCTGCAAGTGATCATTTGGATCTGTTATGGTCCTTGTTTGGATCGTTAATCTTGTTAGGACAATAATTGGGCAGATGAAGGGGGTAACCATAGAGGAAGCACCATAGTCAAAAGCATATGAATATTACCTGTTGCGAAGAAGATGTGATTACTGGTTAGGGACTATAATTACTTCATAATCCTAACCATAGCTGTTGAAGGCGTAAGGTGCGCTCAACGCGCAAAGGGTGAGCCTTGGGCCTAGGCGCAAGGCATTTGAAAAACAATGTTTTTTTAAACGAGACAATAAGTATAACTTCAGAGGGTTTTAGGTATGTTTTGGGGTAGTTTAGGCTGTCTTAGGTTTATTTCAAGTTTGTTTAGGGCTAGTAATTTTTTTCGGGCTTGGATAGACAACTTTTGGCCAATATATGGTCGAAACTTGGCTTGAAAATACTGAGCACCTGAAAATGAGGCTTTTGAGCAGAGCGAGAAGGCTTCGCTGGGCTGTGCCCGAGGGCCTAGGAGCACACCTTGTTGGCTTCTAACAATGGAGATCCTAACAACTAAATATAGAGTTTGCAGCTTTGTGCCTTCTGCAATAGCGATAGATTGTAAAATGAGGGGAGTTACTTGATATAATGAATACACTAGTGCAATCCAAAACCAATACAACAGTTCTCTTTTGCTACATTTGCAAAAGATGCAATGGCACTAAAAGAATATAGATAACAACATCAGAAGTCATCCTCTGAATCACTATAATCTTCAGGCTTAAAATAGGACTGCATGTTTTGAACCATTTTTGGGGTCCTTGGGGATGGTGTTGAAGTACCCACACTCTTCACATTCTTCTTTTGCACCTTCCTGGTTAGATCTACACACACTTGATCTACCATGTCAAGAAATTCTTTAACAACACCAAATATTTGAAGTGGATGTCCCCCTTTGTCCTTGGAAGATCCAATTTGGTAAAAATCAGTAGTTTTCCTTACAAGCTGCATAACCCTTGATTGTTCTTCCCTCACAACCTTGAGTTCATCTTCACATTCTTCTAGAAATTCCTTCATTTCCTTCACAAATCCACCCCTTCCGCCAGCCCCACTGGCACCACATTGTGTTACAAGTTGCTGAATCTCATTGACTCGCCCAGTTAAACTCGGACTAACGCTCATCAAACTGTCATAATCTAATACTGCAGCTTTCTTCACATTTGAGAAATCTGTACTTA
This sequence comes from Flaveria trinervia, assembly GCA_025506515.1. Taxonomy (NCBI): domain Eukaryota; kingdom Viridiplantae; phylum Streptophyta; class Magnoliopsida; order Asterales; family Asteraceae; genus Flaveria; species Flaveria trinervia. Next base: position 102,890,351 of record CM046452.1, read on the forward strand.
TTCCTCCAAGAACAGGCAAACCTAACATTAGGTATTGTTTCTCCCTCTCTTCTTTTGCTATCATTGTATCAGAATCTTGTTCACTCTTGCTGCCATGATTATTCATGTTAATCACACACCGTTTACCTTCAGCTCGAACCACTTGTTCCACAACAAAATGAAGTAAAGTAGTCTCTCCATCACTGCTCTTGACATAAGAAAGTTTCCTCAGAGCACTAAGATTAAATCCTTTAGCGTTACCTCTTGCAGTTCCAGCATTCATACGATTACCCGCCTTGAGAATAGCTTCTAGTAGCTTCCGGAAAACCCCAGGAGCTCGTAACTCCTTGCACCCTAGTTCAAGGGTTTGCAATGATTCTTTCAGATGCAATATTTCTGGGTCATAGTTTGATCTAAATAACATTGCGTCGATTCGGGTGAATGCTGTGGGGATGGCTTTAAGTATATGATAAAGGAAAGATTCAGCATCAGGCAGTTTGGTTGGGTTTCCATTGAATTGGAGGATCTTAGAAGCTTCTTCTACAGTTGGTGATATTTTTGTTAGTTTCTCAAGAACGTCTCCATTTAATCCTCTTCCCTCTAAGAGGGCATCAATGATCTCTTTGCGTGAAGTTGCTAGAGACTTGAGTACGATTGCTATGTTCTGTGATTTTCGAGGGTCAAGAATTGATATTTGAACAGATGGAGTTGAACTTGAGCTACCAAATTTAGGAGATAAGTATTTTGCTTCTGTTGAATTTCTCTTTGTGGTGTTGTATCCAAATAAGGTTTCTATAAGCTCATCATCAAACCTAATATCATAATCCAATAACAGAAGTTAGAATTCAACAGTCTGATCATAATGTTCAAACTTTAAAAATCTCCCTTACCTCAAAGAACCATCTACAATTTCATTCCACACCACTGAATGATCCGCATCAGTATTCACTTTATCCCAGTGAAAAGGCTTCATCTTTTTGGGGATTTCTTGATTACCTTTTGAGCGTTCTTCGTGTTCATCATCCACCCTTAGTTTTGGTGCAGCAGGTGGTTTCTTTGATGAACTAAAACTTCCTGCATGAAATGGTGGAGGCGGCACTCCAGGGTTCCTTCTCGTGTAAACTGGTGGTGGTGGTACTTTGGCAGCTGTCTTTTTAGGCAATGCTAGTGGTGGTGGTGGCGGTGGTGGCGGGGTCGGAGGAGAAGGGATCTGCAACAACGGTGGCGTTGGCGGTGGCAGTGGTGGTGCTGGTGGAATTGGTGGTGATGGCTTTTGAAATCGTGGTGGTGGAGGTGGTGTGGGAGGAGGCGGTGATGGTGATGGTGTCTTTAATGTAACTTCCAGTGCTGGTGGTGGTGATGGCGGTGGCTCATGATTTCTGCTATCAACTCTTTTCTCTTGTTCTTCCATTGAATTCCATACACAAGTTCTTAGTTGTCCATCTTCAAGCTCCCTTAAATAAAGAACTTCTAAACCATTTTCTTCTACCAAAACTCCTTTCAAAGTACCACCCCGTTGCCTCAATTCGCGGGCATTTATGATCGTATCTTCTTGTCCAATTTTCAAACTCAAATCAATCTGTCTCTTTTTCTCCATGACATATCTGTAGAAAAAATAAAAACAAATTCCAGAAAGTACTAACATTGTTAAAGCTGTTAAAACTACAGCCTCAATCGTCGAGTGACCCATTTTAGCTTTTGGGGCACCAAACTTAGGGCAAAAGTCCTGGATATCTGCTGATCAAATGAGCCTGCTGCTGCTGTTGCAGCATGTATATCTTGTAATCTACGAGTAATCTGCCCATTTAGTTATTGGTTTATTAAATTACATCCTGTTTATATATTGTAATTAAAAAAATAGCAATCTGAAATGAGACATATGCCAATAGCGGTATTTGTTCACTTATTATAATAATATTGAGTTAGTTGGCCGTTTGCATGAGATTGGCCTGCAGCCAATGACATTCACCACTATTGTTAGTTTTTTCCTTTAAAATAAAAACAATGATTTTGTGTGTTTTTGCCATTGACGATATGATCAATAATGTAAGATGATTACAATAAGCATTGTAGATTGACTCGGTTCAGGCTTTGTGAATCTAACAAGGAAGAATACTAATTCTTTGTCTTTTACTTAAAAAAAACCAAGTATAAGTAGTTAAATAATAAAATGTAATAATACCTCGTTATAGAAGATAATATTTGGATTTAGTTTACTCAATAAACTTTGGGTGTAAACTTTGGGTGTAAACTGTGAGTATATATATGATTGATTTAATATCGATTACCGAAGTTTGTCTTACAACATATAAAGATCATAAGAAAGTGAAGATATATAAATCAAGTGCGTAAGCTCATACTAATAAACCTATAATAATAATACATTCCAACGCTCTGCAGCTGGAGTGGAAAGAAATCAGAAGCTCAGAACAAAAATATAAAATCAGGAATAATGAACCCAAAAAATACGGTCTTCAATTTCGGTCCACAACTTTCAAGTCGAAATTAAAATTCCATAATCTGCTGTCACCAATTCATAATGTTAGATGAATTTTGAAAGATATTGTAATACTGCAAGTGATGCTACGCAAAGCAACAGATAAGTGTAGTCCTATAAAAAGTGGTGGTGGCTCAACGGGTTGCTAATGAAGCATAGTCCTACAAGAGAGAGCGACTCAATGGAGAAGCGATGTTAAAGGACTGTAGAGGAGCGGAATCAACAAGACGGGGTACAGGCATCATCTGTTTGGTCGTTCTTGGCATCTATTGAAAAAGTGACCAAACCACTACAAACAAGAAAGATGATTTAGGATCTGTAGCTGGAATCTAGAATCAAATCCGGGATTCATTAAGAGCTGGAAATAAGAAAGATGAAAGAGGAATGAACGGTAACCAGACAAGGCTAGCTAGTTATTTTTAACAAGTGGCAGTGGCCAAAGTTTTGTATTTGTAAAGAAGAAGGGAGGTTCAGAACCTTAAATCTCTGATACTATGTTTAAACAAGATAGACTAATTTGATATCGATCATCGAATGTTGTCTTACAATATATAAATATCATAAGAAATCTATAAATCTAAACTAGGTCTGGAGGATTATACTAATAAATCCTAAATAATGATTTATTCAAATAACGAGTCGAGTCAAGCTGAATTTAAGTTTGTCTAAGTTTTAGTTTTGCTTGTTTAAGTTAAATGAGTTTGAAGTTATCGTTTAATTGTTTGAGTGGCAGAAACGAGGATGCAATTACCAAAGTGTTCATTTGCAGCAGTTTGTTGTAGAGGAAAGAAGTAAGAGTCATTCCAGGAAGAAACTGAAGGAGAATAGGTCAAAAGAGACTGCTAGTTGGATCAGGGAACTGTGTTTTATGTTATTTTTAAGTGATTTGGCACAAATTAATTGTTTTGTAATAACTTTTGTCATGCTCAACCCTAAAAATGTAAACCCAATCGACGGTTTACTGAATCATAACCGTGATGAGCCAATGGTCACAACCTTTAAGCGAAACTAAAACAACCAAAACTAATTTGTTTACAAAATCCTACAATAAAATTTTTTGACTTTAATTCGGTTAGGCTCAAAACCGACTCATGTGCACCTTTAATCCAAGCATAAATGAGAAGAATGAAGTAATAATTGTGAATCTCAATTTGAAATAAGTAATGAAGAAACAAAGGTGGATATTACATGTAAAGCTTGTAAGTTGTGAAATGATGGTCTCTTACTCACTTATGGGAATTTCATCAAGAAATGTGATAAATTTGAGGATCAGCATGAACTGTTTGTTTTTTAAGTGAAAAAAATTAAGAGGTTTTACATGCCTTACATTTTTTAAGTTATCCCGTTAATAGTCTATCTTCTTACTCTGCTTTTCGGATTACATATAACATACCCATCATTTCACTTCCTTGGTCATTATGAGCGGTTGTTATCAACGCATGATAAAATAAATGATGACAACTTTGATCCAACAGTTTAAACATTTTTCTTTCAAAACGTTAAGATGACTTGATATGTACCATTTACTATGTTGATTATTTTGTAGCATCATTAATTTCCGTTTTCTGTGTATACATTTTATTCGGTTGTGGATTTACATTTGTAAACTCGCATATTTTACTTTTTTTCTTGTTGTTTTAGGTAGCATTTTATGCTTTTGTAATAGACTAATAGGCTTATATCTATGGAATGTTCAAGTCTAATGCATAAATTGTTTTGTTCATCTTTCATGCGCTACATGCTTTACTATTTGGTCAAAGTTGAACAAATGTCTGTTTTGGTCAAATTCGTTGTGTGGCCTTGAAAATTAGCAAGTCCTTGTGTGGATGTTTGTTGACTTTTCAGGGAAGCTGGACTTTGACTACACATTGAATAATCCAATTTTAATTTATTAATTTCACATAATCTTTCAAAAATCAAAGCTAAGCTGGCCCCTCGAAAAAGATACGCGGTGTCCTTTTTGATTTGTTTTGTTTTCTTAGCTTAGGATTCTGTATACGTTAATAAACTAATATTATTTTGTATTTACTTTATAATCTGATTTGGTGCATATTTTAATCTTTTATAGAATCGTTGTAACTAAAATATTAATGCAAAATGTAGTCTTATCTTGTTAAAAAGGTATTGTAGTCGGTTAAAATGAAGGTTGAAAGATTGATTGTTTATTTAAATATTATAGATGTTTTTCAACATGATTAAAATAAATAAAAAGTGAGGTTTACAATACTTGGT